>JARQZJ010000005.1:0-4800000 GCA_030704895.1 Henosepilachna vigintioctopunctata
ATAATTGAGTTTCTCGACAAATAAATGTCGTAGAATCAGAATTTTCAATCAGTTTTTCTATAAAACATATAGTTTGGAAAATAGTTTTCATTTCGTGTATTTTCAAATTTTTCTGCAAATTCCCTTAACGTTATTCAGGAAACCATGAGGTTTGCGCGAGAACTGTTTGTGAATTCGTGATCTTCGGACACGATTTTGTATAAAAACGTCAATTTTCAGCATAAAAATTTTCATCAAAATTTCCGAAAAATTTTCATCGATTTGGTTAGAAAAAAAATCGGAAAAAAATTTTTTTCCTCCGATTTCGATGATAATTGAGTTTCTCGACAAATAAATGTCGTAGAATCAGAATTTTCAATCAGTTTTTCTATAAAACATATAGTTTGGAAAATAGTTTTCATTTCGTGTATTTTCGAATTTTTCTGCAAATTCCCTTAACGTTATTCAGGAAACCATGAGGTTTGCGCGAGAACTGTTTGTGAATTCGTGATCTTCGGACACGATTTTGTATAAAAACGTCAATTTTCAGCATAAAAATTTTCATCAAAATTTCCGAAAAATTTTCATCGATTTGGTTAGAAAAAAAAATCGGAAAAAAATTTTTTCCTCCGATTTCGATGATAATTGAGTTTCTCGACAAATAAATGTCGTAGAATCAGAATTTTCAATCAGTTTTTCTATAAAACATATAGTTTGGAAAATAGTTTTCATTTCGTGTATTTTCAAATTTTTCCGCAAATTCCCTTAACGTTATTCAGGAAACCATGAGGTTTGCGCGAGAACTGTTTGTGAATTCGTGATCTTCGGACACGATTTTGTATAAAAACGTCAATTTTCAGCATAAAAATTTTCATCAAAATTTCCGAAAAATTTTCATCGATTTGGTTAGAAAAAAAATCGGAAAAAAATTTTTTCCTCCGATTTCGATGATAATTGAGTTTCTCGACAAATAAATGTCGTAGAATCAGAATTTTCAATCAGTTTTTCTATAAAACATATAGTTTGGAAAATAGTTTTCATTTCGTGTATTTTCAAATTTTTCCGCAAATTCCCTTAACGTTATTCAGGAAACCATGAGGTTTGCGCGAGAACTGTTTGTGAATTCGTGATCTTCGGACACGATTTTGTATGAAAACGTCAATTTTCAGCATAAAAATTTTCATCAAAATTTCCGAAAAATTTTCATCGATTTGGTTAGAAAAAAAATCGGAAAAAAATTTTTTCCTCCGATTTCGATGATAATTGAGTTTCTCGACAAATAAATGTCGTAGAATCAGAATTTTCAATCAGTTTTTCTATAAAACATATAGTTTGGAAAATAGTTTTCATTTCGTGTATTTTCGAATTTTTCTGCAAATTCCCTTAACGTTATTCAGGAAACCATGAGGTTTGCGCGAGAACTGTTTGTGAATTCGTGATCTTCGGACACGATTTTGTATGAAAACGTCAATTTTCAGCATAAAAATTTTCATCAAAATTTCCGAAAAATTTTCATCGATTTGGTTAGAAAAAAAAATCGGAAAAAAATTTTTTTCCTCCGATTTCGATGATAATTGAGTTTCTCGACAAATAAATGTCGTAGAATCAGAATTTTCAATCAGTTTTTCTATAAAACATATAGTTTGGAAAATAGTTTTCATTTCGTGTATTTTCGAATTTTTCTGCAAATTCCCTTAACGTTATTCAGGAAACCATGAGGTTTGCGCGAGAACTGTTTGTGAATTCGTGATCTTCGGACACGATTTTGTATAAAAACGTCAATTTTCAGCATAAAAATTTTCATCAAAATTTCCGAAAAATTTTCATCGATTTGGTTAGAAAAAAAAATCGGAAAAAAATTTTTTCCTCCGATTTCGATGATAATTGAGTTTCTCGACAAATAAATGTCGTAGAATCAGAATTTTCAATCAGTTTTTCTATAAAACATATAGTTTGGAAAATAGTTTTCATTTCGTGTATTTTCAAATTTTTCCGCAAATTCCCTTAACGTTATTCAGGAAACCATGAGGTTTGCGCGAGAACTGTTTGTGAATTCGTGATCTTCGGACACGATTTTGTATGAAAACGTCAATTTTCAGCATAAAAATTTTCATCAAAATTTCCGAAAAATTTTCATCGATTTGGTTAGAAAAAAAAATCGGAAAAAATTTTTTCCTCCGATTTCGATGATAATTGAGTTTCTCGACAAATAAATGTCGTAGAATCAGAATTTTCAATCAGTTTTTCTATAAAACATATAGTTTGGAAAATAGTTTTCATTTCGTGTATTTTCGAATTTTTCTGCAAATTCCCTTAACGTTATTCAGGAAACCATGAGGTTTGCGCGAGAACTGTTTGTGAATTCGTGATCTTCGGACACGATTTTGTATGAAAACGTCAATTTTCAGCATAAAAATTTTCATCAAAATTTCCGAAAAATTTTCATCGATTTGGTTAGAAAAAAAAATCGGAAAAAAATTTTTTCCTCCGATTTCGATGATAATTGAGTTTCTCGACAAATAAATGTCGTAGAATCAGAATTTTCAATCAGTTTTTCTATAAAACATATAGTTTGGAAAATAGTTTTCATTTCGTGTATTTTCAAATTTTTCCGCAAATTCCCTCAACGTTATTCAGGAAACCATGAGGTTTGCGCGAGAACTGTTTGTGAATTCGTGATCTTCGGACACGATTTTGTATAAAAACGTCAATTTTCAGCATAAAAATTTTCATCAAAATTTCCGAAAAATTTTCATCGATTTGGTTAGAAAAAAAAATCGGAAAAAAAATTTTTTCCTCCGATTTCGATGATAATTGAGTTTCTCGACAAATAAATGTCGTAGAATCAGAATTTTCAATCAGTTTTTCTATAAAACATATAGTTTGGAAAATAGTTTTCATTTCGTGTATTTTCAAATTTTTCCGCAAATTCCCTTAACGTTATTCAGGAAACCATGAGGTTTGCGCGAGAACTGTTTGTGAATTCGTGATCTTCGGACACGATTTTGTATGAAAACGTCAATTTTCAGCATAAAAATTTTCATCAAAATTTCCGAAAAATTTTCATCGATTTGGTTAGAAAAAAAATCGGAAAAAAATTTTTTTCCTCCGATTTCGATGATAATTGAGTTTCTCGACAAATAAATGTCGTAGAATCAGAATTTTCAATCAGTTTTTCTATAAAACATATAGTTTGGAAAATAGTTTTCATTTCGTGTATTTTCGAATTTTTCTGCAAATTCCCTTAACGTTATTCAGGAAACCATGAGGTTTGCGCGAGAACTGTTTGTGAATTCGTGATCTTCGGACACGATTTTGTATGAAAACGTCAATTTTCAGCATAAAAAATTTCATCAAAATTTCCGAAAAATTTTCATCGATTTGGTTAGAAAAAAAAATCGGAAAAAATTTTTTCCTCCGATTTCGATGATAATTGAGTTTCTCGACAAATAAATGTCGTAGAATCAGAATTTTCAATCAGTTTTTCTATAAAACATATAGTTTGGAAAATAGTTTTCATTTCGTGTATTTTCGAATTTTTCTGCAAATTCCCTTAACGTTATTCAGGAAACCATGAGGTTTGCGCGAGAACTGTTTGTGAATTCGTGATCTTCGGACACGATTTTGTATAAAAACGTCAATTTTCAGCATAAAAATTTTCATCAAAATTTCCGAAAAATTTTCATCGATTTGGTTAAAAAAAATCGGAAAAAAATTTTTTCCTCCGATTTCGATGATAATTGAGTTTCTCGACAAACAAATGTCGTAGAATCAGAATTTTCAATCAGTTTTTCTATAAAACATATAGTTTGGAAAATAGTTTTCATTTCGTGTATTTTCAAATTTTTCCGCAAATTCCCTCAACGTTATTCAGGAAACCATGAGGTTTGCGCGAGAACTGTTTGTGAATTCGTGATCTTCGGACACGATTTTGTATAAAAACGTCAATTTTCAGCATAAAAATTTTCATCAAAATTTCCGAAAAATTTTCATCGATTTGGTTAGAAAAAAAAATCGGAAAAAATTTTTTCCTCCGATTTCGATGATAATTGAGTTTCTCGACAAATAAATGTCGTAGAATCAGAATTTTCAATCAGTTTTTCTATAAAACATATAGTTTGGAAAATAGTTTTCATTTCGTGTATTTTCAAATTTTTCCGCAAATTCCCTTAACGTTATTCAGGAAACCATGAGGTTTGCGCGAGAACTGTTTGTGAATTCGTGATCTTCGGACACGATTTTGTATAAAAACGTCAATTTTCAGCATAAAAATTTTCATCAAAATTTCCGAAAAATTTTCATCGATTTGGTTAGAAAAAAAAATCGGAAAAAAATTTTTTCCTCCGATTTCGATGATAATTGAGTTTCTCGACAAATAAATGTCGTAGAATCAGAATTTTCAATCAGTTTTTCTATAAAACATATAGTTTGGAAAATAGTTTTCATTTCGTGTATTTTCAAATTTTTCCGCAAATTCCCTTAACGTTATTCAGGAAACCATGAGGTTTGCGCGAGAACTGTTTGTGAATTCGTGATCTTCGGACACGATTTTGTATAAAAACGTCAATTTTCAGCATAAAAATTTTCATCAAAATTTCCGAAAAATTTTCATCGATTTGGTTAGAAAAAAAAATCGGAAAAAAATTTTTTCCTCCGATTTCGATGATAATTGAGTTTCTCGACAAATAAATGTCGTAGAATCAGAATTTTCAATCAGTTTTTCTATAAAACATATAGTTTGGAAAATAGTTTTCATTTCGTGTATTTTCAAATTTTTCCGCAAATTCCCTTAACGTTATTCAGGAAACCATGAGGTTTGCGCGAGAACTGTTTGTGAATTCGTGATCTTCGGACACGATTTTGTATGAAAACGTCAATTTTCAGCATAAAAATTTTCATCAAAATTTCCGAAAAATTTTCATCGATTTGGTTAGAAAAAAAAATCGGAAAAAAATTTTTTCCTCCGATTTCGATGATAATTGAGTTTCTCGACAAATAAATGTCGTAGAATCAGAATTTTCAATCAGTTTTTCTATAAAACATATAGTTTGGAAAATAGTTTTCATTTCGTGTATTTTCAAATTTTTCTGCAAATTCCCTTAACGTTATTCAGGAAACCATGAGGTTTGCGCGAGAACTGTTTGTGAATTCGTGATCTTCGGACACGATTTTGTATAAAAACGTCAATTTTCAGCATAAAAATTTTCATCAAAATTTCCGAAAAATTTTCATCGATTTGGTTAGAAAAAAAAATCGGAAAAAAATTTTTTTCCTCCGATTTCGATGATAATTGAGTTTCTCGACAAATAAATGTCGTAGAATCAGAATTTTCAATCAGTTTTTCTATAAAACATATAGTTTGGAAAATAGTTTTCATTTCGTGTATTTTCAAATTTTTCCGCAAATTCCCTTAACGTTATTCAGGAAACCATGAGGTTTGCGCGAGAACTGTTTGTGAATTCGTGATCTTCGGACACGATTTTGTATAAAAACGTCAATTTTCAGCATAAAAATTTTCATAAATTTCCGAAAAATTTTCATCGATTTGGTTAGAAAAAAAAATCGGAAAAAAATTTTTTCCTCCGATTTCGATGATAATTGAGTTTCTCGACAAATAAATGTCGTAGAATCAGAATTTTCAATCAGTTTTTCTATAAAACATATAGTTTGGAAAATAGTTTTCATTTCGTGTATTTTCGAATTTTTCTGCAAATTCCCTTAACGTTATTCAGGAAACCATGAGGTTTGCGCGAGAACTGTTTGTGAATTCGTGATCTTCGGACACGATTTTGTATGAAAACGTCAATTTTCAGCATAAAAATTTTCATCAAAATTTCCGAAAAATTTTCATCGATTTGGTTAGAAAAAAAAATCGGAAAAAAATTTTTTTCCTCCGATTTCGATGATAATTGAGTTTCTCGACAAATAAATGTCGTAGAATCAGAATTTTCAATCAGTTTTTCTATAAAACATATAGTTTGGAAAATAGTTTTCATTTCGTGTATTTTCGAATTTTTCTGCAAATTCCCTTAACGTTATTCAGGAAACCATGAGGTTTGCGCGAGAACTGTTTGTGAATTCGTGATCTTCGGACACGATTTTGTATAAAAACGTCAATTTTCAGCATAAAAATTTTCATCAAAATTTCCGAAAAATTTTCATCGATTTGGTTAGAAAAAAAAATCGGAAAAAAATTTTTTCCTCCGATTTCGATGATAATTGAGTTTCTCGACAAATAAATGTCGTAGAATCAGAATTTTCAATCAGTTTTTCTATAAAACATATAGTTTGGAAAATAGTTTTCATTTCGTGTATTTTCAAATTTTTCCGCAAATTCCCTCAACGTTATTCAGGAAACCATGAGGTTTGCGCGAGAACTGTTTGTGAATTCGTGATCTTCGGACACGATTTTGTATAAAAACGTCAATTTTCAGCATAAAAATTTTCATCAAAATTTCCGAAAAATTTTCATCGATTTGGTTAGAAAAAAAAATCGGAAAAAAATTTTTTCCTCCGATTTCGATGATAATTGAGTTTCTCGACAAATAAATGTCGTAGAATCAGAATTTTCAATCAGTTTTTCTATAAAACATATAGTTTGGAAAATAGTTTTCATTTCGTGTATTTTCGAATTTTTCTGCAAATTCCCTTAACGTTATTCAGGAAACCATGAGGTTTGCGCGAGAACTGTTTGTGAATTCGTGATCTTCGGACACGATTTTGTATGAAAACGTCAATTTTCAGCATAAAAATTTTCATCAAAATTTCCGAAAAATTTTCATCGATTTGGTTAGAAAAAAAAATCGGAAAAAAATTTTTTCCTCCGATTTCGATGATAATTGAGTTTCTCGACAAATAAATGTCGTAGAATCAGAATTTTCAATCAGTTTTTCTATAAAACATATAGTTTGGAAAATAGTTTTCATTTCGTGTATTTTCGAATTTTTCTGCAAATTCCCTTAACGTTATTCAGGAAACCATGAGGTTTGCGCGAGAACTGTTTGTGAATTCGTGATCTTCGGACACGATTTTGTATGAAAACGTCAATTTTCAGCATAAAAATTTTCATCAAAATTTCCGAAAAATTTTCATCGATTTGGTTAGAAAAAAAATCGGAAAAAAATTTTTTCCTCCGATTTCGATGATAATTGAGTTTCTCGACAAATAAATGTCGTAGAATCAGAATTTTCAATCAGTTTTTCTATAAAACATATAGTTTGGAAAATAGTTTTCATTTCGTGTATTTTCAAATTTTTCCGCAAATTCCCTCAACGTTATTCAGGAAACCATGAGGTTTGCGCGAGAACTGTTTGTGAATTCGTGATCTTCGGACACGATTTTGTATAAAAACGTCAATTTTCAGCATAAAAATTTTCATCAAAATTTCCGAAAAATTTTCATCGATTTGGTTAGAAAAAAAAATCGGAAAAAAATTTTTTCCTCCGATTTCGATGATAATTGAGTTTCTCGACAAATAAATGTCGTAGAATCAGAATTTTCAATCAGTTTTTCTATAAAACATATAGTTTGGAAAATAGTTTTCATTTCGTGTATTTTCAAATTTTTCCGCAAATTCCCTTAACGTTATTCAGGAAACCATGAGGTTTGCGCGAGAACTGTTTGTGAATTCGTGATCTTCGGACACGATTTTGTATGAAAACGTCAATTTTCAGCATAAAAATTTTCATCAAAATTTCCGAAAAATTTTCATCGATTTGGTTAGAAAAAAAAATCGGAAAAAAATTTTTTCCTCCGATTTCGATGATAATTGAGTTTCTCGACAAATAAATGTCGTAGAATCAGAATTTTCAATCAGTTTTTCTATAAAACATATAGTTTGGAAAATAGTTTTCATTTCGTGTATTTTCGAATTTTTCTGCAAATTCCCTTAACGTTATTCAGGAAACCATGAGGTTTGCGCGAGAACTGTTTGTGAATTCGTGATCTTCGGACACGATTTTGTATGAAAACGTCAATTTTCAGCATAAAAATTTTCATCAAAATTTCCGAAAAATTTTCATCGATTTGGTTAGAAAAAAAATCGGAAAAAAATTTTTTCCTCCGATTTCGATGATAATTGAGTTTCTCGACAAATAAATGTCGTAGAATCAGAATTTTCAATCAGTTTTTCTATAAAACATATAGTTTGGAAAATAGTTTTCATTTCGTGTATTTTCAAATTTTTCCGCAAATTCCCTTAACGTTATTCAGGAAACCATGAGGTTTGCGCGAGAACTGTTTGTGAATTCGTGATCTTCGGACACGATTTTGTATAAAAACGTCAATTTTCAGCATAAAAATTTTCATCAAAATTTCCGAAAAATTTTCATCGATTTGGTTAGAAAAAAAAATCGGAAAAAAATTTTTTCCTCCGATTTCGATGATAATTGAGTTTCTCGACAAATAAATGTCGTAGAATCAGAATTTTCAATCAGTTTTTCTATAAAACATATAGTTTGGAAAATAGTTTTCATTTCGTGTATTTTCAAATTTTTCCGCAAATTCCCTTAACGTTATTCAGGAAACCATGAGGTTTGCGCGAGAACTGTTTGTGAATTCGTGATCTTCGGACACGATTTTGTATGAAAACGTCAATTTTCAGCATAAAAATTTTCATCAAAATTTCCGAAAAATTTTCATCGATTTGGTTAGAAAAAAAATCGGAAAAAAATTTTTTTCCTCCGATTTCGATGATAATTGAGTTTCTCGACAAATAAATGTCGTAGAATCAGAATTTTCAATCAGTTTTTCTATAAAACATATAGTTTGGAAAATAGTTTTCATTTCGTGTATTTTCGAATTTTTCTGCAAATTCCCTTAACGTTATTCAGGAAACCATGAGGTTTGCGCGAGAACTGTTTGTGAATTCGTGATCTTCGGACACGATTTTGTATGAAAACGTCAATTTTCAGCATAAAAATTTTCATCAAAATTTCCGAAAAATTTTCATCGATTTGGTTAGAAAAAAAATCGGAAAAAAATTTTTTCCTCCGATTTCGATGATAATTGAGTTTCTCGACAAATAAATGTCGTAGAATCAGAATTTTCAATCAGTTTTTCTATAAAACATATAGTTTGGAAAATAGTTTTCATTTCGTGTATTTTCGAATTTTTCTGCAAATTCCCTTAACGTTATTCAGGAAACCATGAGGTTTGCGCGAGAACTGTTTGTGAATTCGTGATCTTCGGACACGATTTTGTATAAAAACGTCAATTTTCAGCATAAAAATTTTCATCAAAATTTCCGAAAAATTTTCATCGATTTGGTTAGAAAAAAAAATCGGAAAAAAATTTTTTCCTCCGATTTCGATGATAATTGAGTTTCTCGACAAATAAATGTCGTAGAATCAGAATTTTCAATCAGTTTTTCTATAAAACATATAGTTTGGAAAATAGTTTTCATTTCGTGTATTTTCAAATTTTTCCGCAAATTCCCTTAACGTTATTCAGGAAACCATGAGGTTTGCGCGAGAACTGTTTGTGAATTCGTGATCTTCGGACACGATTTTGTATAAAAACGTCAATTTTCAGCATAAAAATTTTCATCAAAATTTCCGAAAAATTTTCATCGATTTGGTTAGAAAAAAAATCGGAAAAAATTTTTTCCTCCGATTTCGATGATAATTGAGTTTCTCGACAAATAAATGTCGTAGAATCAGAATTTTCAATCAGTTTTTCTATAAAACATATAGTTTGGAAAATAGTTTTCATTTCGTGTATTTTCAAATTTTTCCGCAAATTCCCTTAACGTTATTCAGGAAACCATGAGGTTTGCGCGAGAACTGTTTGTGAATTCGTGATCTTCGGACACGATTTTGTATGAAAACGTCAATTTTCAGCATAAAAATTTTCATCAAAATTTCCGAAAAATTTTCATCGATTTGGTTAGAAAAAAAAATCGGAAAAAAATTTTTTTCCTCCGATTTCGATGATAATTGAGTTTCTCGACAAATAAATGTCGTAGAATCAGAATTTTCAATCAGTTTTTCTATAAAACATATAGTTTGGAAAATAGTTTTCATTTCGTGTATTTTCGAATTTTTCTGCAAATTCCCTTAACGTTATTCAGGAAACCATGAGGTTTGCGCGAGAACTGTTTGTGAATTCGTGATCTTCGGACACGATTTTGTATAAAAACGTCAATTTTCAGCATAAAAATTTTCATCAAAATTTCCGAAAAATTTTCATCGATTTGGTTAGAAAAAAAAATCGGAAAAAATTTTTTTCCTCCGATTTCGATGATAATTGAGTTTCTCGACAAATAAATGTCGTAGAATCAGAATTTTCAATCAGTTTTTCTATAAAACATATAGTTTGGAAAATAGTTTTCATTTCGTGTATTTTCAAATTTTTCCGCAAATTCCCTCAACGTTATTCAGGAAACCATGAGGTTTGCGCGAGAACTGTTTGTGAATTCGTGATCTTCGGACACGATTTTGTATAAAAACGTCAATTTTCAGCATAAAAATTTTCATCAAAATTTCCGAAAAATTTTCATCGATTTGGTTAGAAAAAAAAATCGGAAAAAAATTTTTTCCTCCGATTTCGATGATAATTGAGTTTCTCGACAAATAAATGTCGTAGAATCAGAATTTTCAATCAGTTTTTCTATAAAACATATAGTTTGGAAAATAGTTTTCATTTCGTGTATTTTCAAATTTTTCCGCAAATTCCCTTAACGTTATTCAGGAAACCATGAGGTTTGCGCGAGAACTGTTTGTGAATTCGTGATCTTCGGACACGATTTTGTATAAAAACGTCAATTTTCAGCATAAAAATTTTCATCAAAATTTCCGAAAAATTTTCATCGATTTGGTTAGAAAAAAAAATCGGAAAAAAATTTTTTCCTCCGATTTCGATGATAATTGAGTTTCTCGACAAATAAATGTCGTAGAATCAGAATTTTCAATCAGTTTTTCTATAAAACATATAGTTTGGAAAATAGTTTTCATTTCGTGTATTTTCAAATTTTTCCGCAAATTCCCTTAACGTTATTCAGGAAACCATGAGGTTTGCGCGAGAACTGTTTGTGAATTCGTGATCTTCGGACACGATTTTGTATGAAAACGTCAATTTTCAGCATAAAAATTTTCATCAAAATTTCCGAAAAATTTTCATCGATTTGGTTAGAAAAAAAAATCGGAAAAAAATTTTTTCCTCCGATTTCGATGATAATTGAGTTTCTCGACAAATAAATGTCGTAGAATCAGAATTTTCAATCAGTTTTTCTATAAAACATATAGTTTGGAAAATAGTTTTCATTTCGTGTATTTTCAAATTTTTCTGCAAATTCCCTTAACGTTATTCAGGAAACCATGAGGTTTGCGCGAGAACTGTTTGTGAATTCGTGATCTTCGGACACGATTTTGTATGAAAACGTCAATTTTCAGCATAAAAATTTTCATCAAAATTTCCGAAAAATTTTCATCGATTTGGTTAGAAAAAAAAATCGGAAAAAAATTTTTTTCCTCCGATTTCGATGATAATTGAGTTTCTCGACAAATAAATGTCGTAGAATCAGAATTTTCAATCAGTTTTTCTATAAAACATATAGTTTGGAAAATAGTTTTCATTTCGTGTATTTTCAAATTTTTCCGCAAATTCCCTTAACGTTATTCAGGAAACCATGAGGTTTGCGCGAGAACTGTTTGTGAATTCGTGATCTTCGGACACGATTTTGTATAAAAACGTCAATTTTCAGCATAAAAATTTTCATCAAAATTTCCGAAAAATTTTCATCGATTTGGTTAGAAAAAAAAATCGGAAAAAAAATTTTTTCCTCCGATTTCGATGATAATTGAGTTTCTCGACAAATAAATGTCGTAGAATCAGAATTTTCAATCAGTTTTTCTATAAAACATATAGTTTGGAAAATAGTTTTCATTTCGTGTATTTTCGAATTTTTCTGCAAATTCCCTTAACGTTATTCAGGAAACCATGAGGTTTGCGCGAGAACTGTTTGTGAATTCGTGATCTTCGGACACGATTTTGTATAAAAACGTCAATTTTCAGCATAAAAATTTTCATCAAAATTTCCGAAAAATTTTCATCGATTTGGTTAGAAAAAAAAATCGGAAAAAAATTTTTTCCTCCGATTTCGATGATAATTGAGTTTCTCGACAAATAAATGTCGTAGAATCAGAATTTTCAATCAGTTTTTCTATAAAACATATAGTTTGGAAAATAGTTTTCATTTCGTGTATTTTCAAATTTTTCCGCAAATTCCCTCAACGTTATTCAGGAAACCATGAGGTTTGCGCGAGAACTGTTTGTGAATTCGTGATCTTCGGACACGATTTTGTATAAAAACGTCAATTTTCAGCATAAAAATTTTCATCAAAATTTCCGAAAAATTTTCATCGATTTGGTTAGAAAAAAAAATCGGAAAAAAATTTTTTCCTCCGATTTCGATGATAATTGAGTTTCTCGACAAATAAATGTCGTAGAATCAGAATTTTCAATCAGTTTTTCTATAAAACATATAGTTTGGAAAATAGTTTTCATTTCGTGTATTTTCAAATTTTTCCGCAAATTCCCTTAACGTTATTCAGGAAACCATGAGGTTTGCGCGAGAACTGTTTGTGAATTCGTGATCTTCGGACACGATTTTGTATAAAAACGTCAATTTTCAGCATAAAAATTTTCATCAAAATTTCCGAAAAATTTTCATCGATTTGGTTAGAAAAAAAATCGGAAAAAAATTTTTTCCTCCGATTTCGATGATAATTGAGTTTCTCGACAAATAAATGTCGTAGAATCAGAATTTTCAATCAGTTTTTCTATAAAACATATAGTTTGGAAAATAGTTTTCATTTCGTGTATTTTCAAATTTTTCCGCAAATTCCCTTAACGTTATTCAGGAAACCATGAGGTTTGCGCGAGAACTGTTTGTGAATTCGTGATCTTCGGACACGATTTTGTATGAAAACGTCAATTTTCAGCATAAAAATTTTCATCAAAATTTCCGAAAAATTTTCATCGATTTGGTTAGAAAAAAAAATCGGAAAAAAATTTTTTCCTCCGATTTCGATGATAATTGAGTTTCTCGACAAATAAATGTCGTAGAATCAGAATTTTCAATCAGTTTTTCTATAAAACATATAGTTTGGAAAATAGTTTTCATTTCGTGTATTTTCGAATTTTTCTGCAAATTCCCTTAACGTTATTCAGGAAACCATGAGGTTTGCGCGAGAACTGTTTGTGAATTCGTGATCTTCGGACACGATTTTGTATAAAAACGTCAATTTTCAGCATAAAAATTTTCATCAAAATTTCCGAAAAATTTTCATCGATTTGGTTAGAAAAAAAAATCGGAAAAAAATTTTTTCCTCCGATTTCGATGATAATTGAGTTTCTCGACAAATAAATGTCGTAGAATCAGAATTTTCAATCAGTTTTTCTATAAAACATATAGTTTGGAAAATAGTTTTCATTTCGTGTATTTTCAAATTTTTCCGCAAATTCCCTCAACGTTATTCAGGAAACCATGAGGTTTGCGCGAGAACTGTTTGTGAATTCGTGATCTTCGGACACGATTTTGTATAAAAACGTCAATTTTCAGCATAAAAATTTTCATCAAAATTTCCGAAAAATTTTCATCGATTTGGTTAGAAAAAAAATCGGAAAAAAATTTTTTCCCTCCGATTTCGATGATAATTGAGTTTCTCGACAAATAAATGTCGTAGAATCAGAATTTTCAATCAGTTTTTCTATAAAACATATAGTTTGGAAAATAGTTTTCATTTCGTGTATTTTCGAATTTTTCTGCAAATTCCCTTAACGTTATTCAGGAAACCATGAGGTTTGCGCGAGAACTGTTTGTGAATTCGTGATCTTCGGACACGATTTTGTATAAAAACGTCAATTTTCAGCATAAAAATTTTCATCAAAATTTCCGAAAAATTTTCATCGATTTGGTTAGAAAAAAAATCGGAAAAAAATTTTTTCCTCCGATTTCGATGATAATTGAGTTTCTCGACAAATAAATGTCGTAGAATCAGAATTTTCAATCAGTTTTTCTATAAAACATATAGTTTGGAAAATAGTTTTCATTTCGTGTATTTTCAAATTTTTCCGCAAGTTCCCTTAACGTTATTCAGGAAACCATGAGGTTTGCGCGAGAACTGTTTGTGAATTCGTGATCTTCGGACACGATTTTGTATAAAAACGTCAATTTTCAGCATAAAAATTTTCATCAAAATTTCCGAAAAATTTTCATCGATTTGGTTAGAAAAAAAAATCGGAAAAAAATTTTTTTCCTCCGATTTCGATGATAATTGAGTTTCTCGACAAATAAATGTCGTAGAATCAGAATTTTCAATCAGTTTTTCTATAAAACATATAGTTTGGAAAATAGTTTTCATTTCGTGTATTTTCAAATTTTTCCGCAAATTCCCTTAACGTTATTCAGGAAACCATGAGGTTTGCGCGAGAACTGTTTGTGAATTCGTGATCTTCGGACACGATTTTGTATGAAAACGTCAATTTTCAGCATAAAAATTTCATCAAAATTTCCGAAAAATTTTCATCGATTTGATTAGAAAAAAAATGGGAAAAAAATTTTTTCCTCCGATTTCGATAATAATTGAGTTTCTCGACAAATAAATGTCGTAGAATCAGAATTTTCAATCAGTTTTTCTATAAAACATATAGTTTGGAAAATAGTTTTCATTTCGTGTATTTTCGAATTTTTCTGCAAATTCCCTTAACGTTATTCAGGAAACCATGAGGTTTGCACGAGAACTGTTTGTGAATTCGTGATCTTCGGACACGATTTTGTATGAAAACGTCAATTTTCAGCATAAAAAATTTCATCAAAATTTCCGAAAAATTTTCATCGATTTGGTTAGAAAAAAAAATCGGAAAAAAATTTTTTTCCTCCGATTTCGATGATAATTGAGTTTCTCGACAAATAAATGTCGTAGAATCAGAATTTTCAATCAGTTTTTCTATAAAACATATAGTTTGGAAAATAGTTTTCATTTCGTGTATTTTCGAATTTTTCTGCAAATTCCCTTAACGTTATTCAGGAAACCATGAGGTTTGCGCGAGAACTGTTTGTGAATTCGTGATCTTCGGACACGATTTTGTATAAAAACGTCAATTTTCAGCATAAAAATTTTCATCAAAATTTCCGAAAAATTTTCATCGATTTGGTTAGAAAAAAAAATCGGAAAAAAATTTTTTCCTCCGATTTCGATGATAATTGAGTTTCTCGACAAATAAATGTCGTAGAATCAGAATTTTCAATCAGTTTTTCTATAAAACATATAGTTTGGAAAATAGTTTTCATTTCGTGTATTTTCAAATTTTTCCGCAAATTCCCTCAACGTTATTCAGGAAACCATGAGGTTTGCGCGAGAACTGTTTGTGAATTCGTGATCTTCGGACACGATTTTGTATAAAAACGTCAATTTTCAGCATAAAAATTTTCATCAAAATTTCCGAAAAATTTTCATCGATTTGGTTAGAAAAAAAAATCGGAAAAAAATTTTTTCCTCCGATTTCGATGATAATTGAGTTTCTCGACAAATAAATGTCGTAGAATCAGAATTTTCAATCAGTTTTTCTATAAAACATATAGTTTGGAAAATAGTTTTCATTTCGTGTATTTTCAAATTTTTCCGCAAATTCCCTTAACGTTATTCAGGAAACCATGAGGTTTGCGCGAGAACTGTTTGTGAATTCGTGATCTTCGGACACGATTTTGTATAAAAACGTCAATTTTCAGCATAAAAATTTTCATCAAAATTTCCGAAAAATTTTCATCGATTTGGTTAGAAAAAAAAATCGGAAAAAAATTTTTTCCTCCGATTTCGATGATAATTGAGTTTCTCGACAAATAAATGTCGTAGAATCAGAATTTTCAATCAGTTTTTCTATAAAACATATAGTTTGGAAAATAGTTTTCATTTCGTGTATTTTCAAATTTTTCTGCAAATTCCCTTAACGTTATTCAGGAAACCATGAGGTTTGCGCGAGAACTGTTTGTGAATTCGTGATCTTCGGACACGATTTTGTATGAAAACGTCAATTTTCAGCATAAAAATTTTCATCAAAATTTCCGAAAAATTTTCATCGATTTGGTTAGAAAAAAAAATCGGAAAAAAATTTTTTCCTCCGATTTCGATGATAATTGAGTTTCTCGACAAATAAATGTCGTAGAATCAGAATTTTCAATCAGTTTTTCTATAAAACATATAGTTTGGAAAATAGTTTTCATTTCGTGTATTTTCGAATTTTTCTGCAAATTCCCTTAACGTTATTCAGGAAACCATGAGGTTTGCGCGAGAACTGTTTGTGAATTCGTGATCTTCGGACACGATTTTGTATAAAAACGTCAATTTTCAGCATAAAAATTTTCATCAAAATTTCCGAAAAATTTTCATCGATTTGGTTAGAAAAAAAAATCGGAAAAAAATTTTTTCCTCCGATTTCGATGATAATTGAGTTTCTCGACAAACAAATGTCGTAGAATCAGAATTTTCAATCAGTTTTTCTATAAAACATATAGTTTGGAAAATAGTTTTCATTTCGTGTATTTTCAAATTTTTCCGCAAATTCCCTCAACGTTATTCAGGAAACCATGAGGTTTGCGCGAGAACTGTTTGTGAATTCGTGATCTTCGGACACGATTTTGTATAAAAACGTCAATTTTCAGCATAAAAATTTTCATCAAAATTTCCGAAAAATTTTCATCGATTTGGTTAGAAAAAAAAATCGGAAAAAAATTTTTTCCTCCGATTTCGATGATAATTGAGTTTCTCGACAAATAAATGTCGTAGAATCAGAATTTTCAATCAGTTTTTCTATAAAACATATAGTTTGGAAAATAGTTTTCATTTCGTGTATTTTCAAATTTTTCCGCAAATTCCCTTAACGTTATTCAGGAAACCATGAGGTTTGCGCGAGAACTGTTTGTGAATTCGTGATCTTCGGACACGATTTTGTATGAAAACGTCAATTTTCAGCATAAAAATTTTCATCAAAATTTCCGAAAAATTTTCATCGATTTGGTTAGAAAAAAAAATCGGAAAAAAATTTTTTCCTCCGATTTCGATGATAATTGAGTTTCTCGACAAATAAATGTCGTAGAATCAGAATTTTCAATCAGTTTTTCTATAAAACATATAGTTTGGAAAATAGTTTTCATTTCGTGTATTTTCGAATTTTTCTGCAAATTCCCTTAACGTTATTCAGGAAACCATGAGGTTTGCGCGAGAACTGTTTGTGAATTCGTGATCTTCGGACACGATTTTGTATGAAAACGTCAATTTTCAGCATAAAAATTTTCATCAAAATTTCCGAAAAATTTTCATCGATTTGGTTAGAAAAAAAAATCGGAAAAAATTTTTTTCCTCCGATTTCGATGATAATTGAGTTTCTCGACAAATAAATGTCGTAGAATCAGAATTTTCAATCAGTTTTTCTATAAAACATATAGTTTGGAAAATAGTTTTCATTTCGTGTATTTTCGAATTTTTCTGCAAATTCCCTTAACGTTATTCAGGAAACCATGAGGTTTGCGCGAGAACTGTTTGTGAATTCGTGATCTTCGGACACGATTTTGTATAAAAACGTCAATTTTCAGCATAAAAATTTTCATCAAAATTTCCGAAAAATTTTCATCGATTTGGTTAGAAAAAAAAATCGGAAAAAAATTTTTTCCTCCGATTTCGATGATAATTGAGTTTCTCGACAAATAAATGTCGTAGAATCAGAATTTTCAATCAGTTTTTCTATAAAACATATAGTTTGGAAAATAGTTTTCATTTCGTGTATTTTCAAATTTTTCCGCAAATTCCCTCAACGTTATTCAGGAAACCATGAGGTTTGCGCGAGAACTGTTTGTGAATTCGTGATCTTCGGACACGATTTTGTATAAAAACGTCAATTTTCAGCATAAAAATTTTCATCAAAATTTCCGAAAAATTTTCATCGATTTGGTTAGAAAAAAAAATCGGAAAAAAATTTTTTCCTCCGATTTCGATGATAATTGAGTTTCTCGACAAATAAATGTCGTAGAATCAGAATTTTCAATCAGTTTTTCTATAAAACATATAGTTTGGAAAATAGTTTTCATTTCGTGTATTTTCAAATTTTTCCGCAAATTCCCTTAACGTTATTCAGGAAACCATGAGGTTTGCGCGAGAACTGTTTGTGAATTCGTGATCTTCGGACACGATTTTGTATAAAAACGTCAATTTTCAGCATAAAAATTTTCATCAAAATTTCCGAAAAATTTTCATCGATTTGGTTAGAAAAAAAAATCGGAAAAAAATTTTTTCCTCCGATTTCGATGATAATTGAGTTTCTCGACAAATAAATGTCGTAGAATCAGAATTTTCAATCAGTTTTTCTATAAAACATATAGTTTGGAAAATAGTTTTCATTTCGTGTATTTTCAAATTTTTCCGCAAATTCCCTTAACGTTATTCAGGAAACCATGAGGTTTGCGCGAGAACTGTTTGTGAATTCGTGATCTTCGGACACGATTTTGTATGAAAACGTCAATTTTCAGCATAAAAAATTTTCATCAAAATTTCCGAAAAATTTTCATCGATTTGGTTAGAAAAAAAATCGGAAAAAAATTTTTTCCTCCGATTTCGATGATAATTGAGTTTCTCGACAAATAAATGTCGTAGAATCAGAATTTTCAATCAGTTTTTCTATAAAACATATAGTTTGGAAAATAGTTTTCATTTCGTGTATTTTCGAATTTTTCTGCAAATTCCCTTAACGTTATTCAGGAAACCATGAGGTTTGCGCGAGAACTGTTTGTGAATTCGTGATCTTCGGACACGATTTTGTATGAAAACGTCAATTTTCAGCATAAAAATTTTCATCAAAATTTCCGAAAAATTTTCATCGATTTGGTTAGAAAAAAAATCGGAAAAAAATTTTTTCCTCCGATTTCGATGATAATTGAGTTTCTCGACAAATAAATGTCGTAGAATCAGAATTTTCAATCAGTTTTTCTATAAAACATATAGTTTGGAAAATAGTTTTCATTTCGTGTATTTTCGAATTTTTCTGCAAATTCCCTTAACGTTATTCAGGAAACCATGAGGTTTGCGCGAGAACTGTTTGTGAATTCGTGATCTTCGGACACGATTTTGTATAAAAACGTCAATTTTCAGCATAAAAATTTTCATCAAAATTTCCGAAAAATTTTCATCGATTTGGTTAGAAAAAAAAATCGGAAAAAAATTTTTTCCTCCGATTTCGATGATAATTGAGTTTCTCGACAAATAAATGTCGTAGAATCAGAATTTTCAATCAGTTTTTCTATAAAACATATAGTTTGGAAAATAGTTTTCATTTCGTGTATTTTCGAATTTTTCTGCAAATTCCCTTAACGTTATTCAGGAAACCATGAGGTTTGCGCGAGAACTGTTTGTGAATTCGTGATCTTCGGACACGATTTTGTATAAAAACGTCAATTTTCAGCATAAAAATTTTCATCAAAATTTCCGAAAAATTTTCATCGATTTGGTTAGAAAAAAAAATCGGAAAAAAATTTTTTCCTCCGATTTCGATGATAATTGAGTTTCTCGACAAACAAATGTCGTAGAATCAGAATTTTCAATCAGTTTTTCTATAAAACATATAGTTTGGAAAATAGTTTTCATTTCGTGTATTTTCAAATTTTTCCGCAAATTCCCTCAACGTTATTCAGGAAACCATGAGGTTTGCGCGAGAACTGTTTGTGAATTCGTGATCTTCGGACACGATTTTGTATAAAAACGTCAATTTTCAGCATAAAAATTTTCATCAAAATTTCCGAAAAATTTTCATCGATTTGGTTAGAAAAAAAAATCGGAAAAAACCGATTTCGATGATAATTGAGTTTCTCGACAAATAAATGTCGTAGAATCAGAATTTTCAATCAGTTTTTCTATAAAACATATAGTTTGGAAAATAGTTTTCATTTCGTGTATTTTCAAATTTTTCCGCAAATTCCCTTAACGTTATTCAGGAAACCATGAGGTTTGCGCGAGAACTGTTTGTGAATTCGTGATCTTCGGACACGATTTTGTATGAAAACGTCAATTTTCAGCATAAAAATTTTCATCAAAATTTCCGAAAAATTTTCATCGATTTGGTTAGAAAAAAAAATCGGAAAAAAATTTTTTCCTCCGATTTCGATGATAATTGAGTTTCTCGACAAATAAATGTCGTAGAATCAGAATTTTCAATCAGTTTTTCTATAAAACATATAGTTTGGAAAATAGTTTTCATTTCGTGTATTTTCGAATTTTTCTGCAAATTCCCTTAACGTTATTCAGGAAACCATGAGGTTTGCGCGAGAACTGTTTGTGAATTCGTGATCTTCGGACACGATTTTGTATGAAAACGTCAATTTTCAGCATAAAAATTTTCATCAAAATTTCCGAAAAATTTTCATCGATTTGGTTAAAAAAAATCGGAAAAAAATTTTTTCCTCCGATTTCGATGATAATTGAGTTTCTCGACAAATAAATGTCGTAGAATCAGAATTTTCAATCAGTTTTTCTATAAAAACATATAGTTTGGAAAATAGTTTTCATTTCGTGTATTTTCGAATTTTTCTGCAAATTCCCTTAACGTTATTCAGGAAACCATGAGGTTTGCGCGAGAACTGTTTGTGAATTCGTGATCTTCGGACACGATTTTGTATAAAAACGTCAATTTTCAGCATAAAAATTTTCATCAAAATTTCCGAAAAATTTTCATCGATTTGGTTAGAAAAAAAAATCGGAAAAAAATTTTTTTCCTCCGATTTCGATGATAATTGAGTTTCTCGACAAATAAATGTCGTAGAATCAGAATTTTCAATCAGTTTTTCTATAAAACATATAGTTTGGAAAATAGTTTTCATTTCGTGTATTTTCAAATTTTTCCGCAAATTCCCTCAACGTTATTCAGGAAACCATGAGGTTTGCGCGAGAACTGTTTGTGAATTCGTGATCTTCGGACACGATTTTGTATAAAAACGTCAATTTTCAGCATAAAAATTTTCATCAAAATTTCCGAAAAATTTTCATCGATTTGGTTAGAAAAAAAAATCGGAAAAAAATTTTTTCCTCCGATTTCGATGATAATTGAGTTTCTCGACAAATAAATGTCGTAGAATCAGAATTTTCAATCAGTTTTTCTATAAAACATATAGTTTGGAAAATAGTTTTCATTTCGTGTATTTTCAAATTTTTCCGCAAATTCCCTTAACGTTATTCAGGAAACCATGAGGTTTGCGCGAGAACTGTTTGTGAATTCGTGATCTTCGGACACGATTTTGTATAAAAACGTCAATTTTCAGCATAAAAATTTTCATCAAAATTTCCGAAAAATTTTCATCGATTTGGTTAGAAAAAAAAATCGGAAAAAAATTTTTTCCTCCGATTTCGATGATAATTGAGTTTCTCGACAAATAAATGTCGTAGAATCAGAATTTTCAATCAGTTTTTCTATAAAACATATAGTTTGGAAAATAGTTTTCATTTCGTGTATTTTCAAATTTTTCCGCAAATTCCCTTAACGTTATTCAGGAAACCATGAGGTTTGCGCGAGAACTGTTTGTGAATTCGTGATCTTCGGACACGATTTTGTATGAAAACGTCAATTTTCAGCATAAAAATTTTCATCAAAATTTCCGAAAAATTTTCATCGATTTGGTTAGAAAAAAAAATCGGAAAAAAATTTTTTCCTCCGATTTCGATGATAATTGAGTTTCTCGACAAATAAATGTCGTAGAATCAGAATTTTCAATCAGTTTTTCTATAAAACATATAGTTTGGAAAATAGTTTTCATTTCGTGTATTTTCGAATTTTTCTGCAAATTCCCTTAACGTTATTCAGGAAACCATGAGGTTTGCGCGAGAACTGTTTGTGAATTCGTGATCTTCGGACACGATTTTGTATGAAAACGTCAATTTTCAGCATAAAAATTTTCATCAAAATTTCCGAAAAATTTTCATCGATTTGGTTAGAAAAAAAAATCGGAAAAAAATTTTTTCCTCCGATTTCGATGATAATTGAGTTTCTCGACAAATAAATGTCGTAGAATCAGAATTTTCAATCAGTTTTTCTATAAAACATATAGTTTGGAAAATAGTTTTCATTTCGTGTATTTTCGAATTTTTCTGCAAATTCCCTTAACGTTATTCAGGAAACCATGAGGTTTGCGCGAGAACTGTTTGTGAATTCGTGATCTTCGGACACGATTTTGTATAAAAACGTCAATTTTCAGCATAAAAATTTTCATCAAAATTTCCGAAAAATTTTCATCGATTTGGTTAGAAAAAAAAATCGGAAAAAAATTTTTTTCCTCCGATTTCGATGATAATTGAGTTTCTCGACAAACAAATGTCGTAGAATCAGAATTTTCAATCAGTTTTTCTATAAAACATATAGTTTGGAAAATAGTTTTCATTTCGTGTATTTTCAAATTTTTCCGCAAATTCCCTCAACGTTATTCAGGAAACCATGAGGTTTGCGCGAGAACTGTTTGTGAATTCGTGATCTTCGGACACGATTTTGTATAAAAACGTCAATTTTCAGCATAAAAATTTTCATCAAAATTTCCGAAAAATTTTCATCGATTTGGTTAGAAAAAAAAATCGGAAAAAAATTTTTTTCCTCCGATTTCGATGATAATTGAGTTTCTCGACAAATAAATGTCGTAGAATCAGAATTTTCAATCAGTTTTTCTATAAAACATATAGTTTGGAAAATAGTTTTCATTTCGTGTATTTTCAAATTTTTCCGCAAATTCCCTTAACGTTATTCAGGAAACCATGAGGTTTGCGCGAGAACTGTTTGTGAATTCGTGATCTTCGGACACGATTTTGTATGAAAACGTCAATTTTCAGCATAAAAATTTTCATCAAAATTTCCGAAAAATTTTCATCGATTTGGTTAGAAAAAAAAATCGGAAAAAAATTTTTTCCTCCGATTTCGATGATAATTGAGTTTCTCGACAAATAAATGTCGTAGAATCAGAATTTTCAATCAGTTTTTCTATAAAACATATAGTTTGGAAAATAGTTTTCATTTCGTGTATTTTCGAATTTTTCTGCAAATTCCCTTAACGTTATTCAGGAAACCATGAGGTTTGCGCGAGAACTGTTTGTGAATTCGTGATCTTCGGACACGATTTTGTATGAAAACGTCAATTTTCAGCATAAAAATTTCATCAAAATTTCCGAAAAATTTTCATCGATTTGGTTAGAAAAAAAAATCGGAAAAAAATTTTTTCCTCCGATTTCGATGATAATTGAGTTTCTCGACAAATAAATGTCGTAGAATCAGAATTTTCAATCAGTTTTTCTATAAAACATATAGTTTGGAAAATAGTTTTCATTTCGTGTATTTTCGAATTTTTCTGCAAATTCCCTTAACGTTATTCAGGAAACCATGAGGTTTGCGCGAGAACTGTTTGTGAATTCGTGATCTTCGGACACGATTTTGTATAAAAACGTCAATTTTCAGCATAAAAATTTTCATCAAAATTTCCGAAAAATTTTCATCGATTTGGTTAAAAAAAAATCGGAAAAAAATTTTTTCCTCCGATTTCGATGATAATTGAGTTTCTCGACAAACAAATGTCGTAGAATCAGAATTTTCAATCAGTTTTTCTATAAAACATATAGTTTGGAAAATAGTTTTCATTTCGTGTATTTTCAAATTTTTCCGCAAATTCCCTCAACGTTATTCAGGAAACCATGAGGTTTGCGCGAGAACTGTTTGTGAATTCGTGATCTTCGGACACGATTTTGTATAAAAACGTCAATTTTCAGCATAAAAATTTTCATCAAAATTTCCGAAAAATTTTCATCGATTTGGTTAGAAAAAAAAATCGGAAAAAAATTTTTTCCTCCGATTTCGATGATAATTGAGTTTCTCGACAAATAAATGTCGTAGAATCAGAATTTTCAATCAGTTTTTCTATAAAACATATAGTTTGGAAAATAGTTTTCATTTCGTGTATTTTCAAATTTTTCCGCAAATTCCCTTAACGTTATTCAGGAAACCATGAGGTTTGCGCGAGAACTGTTTGTGAATTCGTGATCTTCGGACACGATTTTGTATGAAAACGTCAATTTTCAGCATAAAAATTTTCATCAAAATTTCCGAAAAATTTTCATCGATTTGGTTAGAAAAAAAAATCGGGAAAAAATTTTTTCCTCCGATTTCGATGATAATTGAGTTTCTCGACAAATAAATGTCGTAGAATCAGAATTTTCAATCAGTTTTTCTATAAAACATATAGTTTGGAAAATAGTTTTCATTTCGTGTATTTTCGAATTTTTCTGCAAATTCCCTTAACGTTATTCAGGAAACCATGAGGTTTGCGCGAGAACTGTTTGTGAATTCGTGATCTTCGGACACGATTTTGTATGAAAACGTCAATTTTCAGCATAAAAATTTTCATCAAAATTTCCGAAAAATTTTCATCGATTTGGTTAGAAAAAAAAATCGGAAAAAAATTTTTTCCTCCGATTTCGATGATAATTGAGTTTCTCGACAAATAAATGTCGTAGAATCAGAATTTTCAATCAGTTTTTCTATAAAACATATAGTTTGGAAAATAGTTTTCATTTCGTGTATTTTCGAATTTTTCTGCAAATTCCCTTAACGTTATTCAGGAAACCATGAGGTTTGCGCGAGAACTGTTTGTGAATTCGTGATCTTCGGACACGATTTTGTATAAAAACGTCAATTTTCAGCATAAAAATTTTCATCAAAATTTCCGAAAAATTTTCATCGATTTGGTTAGAAAAAAAAATCGGAAAAAAATTTTTTCCTCCGATTTCGATGATAATTGAGTTTCTCGACAAATAAATGTCGTAGAATCAGAATTTTCAATCAGTTTTTCTATAAAACATATAGTTTGGAAAATAGTTTTCATTTCGTGTATTTTCAAATTTTTCCGCAAATTCCCTTAACGTTATTCAGGAAACCATGAGGTTTGCGCGAGAACTGTTTGTGAATTCGTGATCTTCGGACACGATTTTGTATAAAAACGTCAATTTTCAGCATAAAAATTTTCATCAAAATTTCCGAAAAATTTTCATCGATTTGGTTAGAAAAAAAAATCGGAAAAAAATTTTTTCCTCCGATTTCGATGATAATTGAGTTTCTCGACAAATAAATGTCGTAGAATCAGAATTTTCAATCAGTTTTTCTATAAAACATATAGTTTGGAAAATAGTTTTCATTTCGTGTATTTTCAAATTTTTCCGCAAATTCCCTTAACGTTATTCAGGAAACCATGAGGTTTGCGCGAGAACTGTTTGTGAATTCGTGATCTTCGGACACGATTTTGTATAAAAACGTCAATTTTCAGCATAAAAATTTTCATCAAAATTTCCGAAAAATTTTCATCGATTTGGTTAGAAAAAAAATCGGAAAAAAATTTTTTCCTCCGATTTCGATGATAATTGAGTTTCTCGACAAATAAATGTCGTAGAATCAGAATTTTCAATCAGTTTTTCTATAAAACATATAGTTTGGAAAATAGTTTTCATTTCGTGTATTTTCGAATTTTTTCTGCAAATTCCCTTAACGTTATTCAGGAAACCATGAGGTTTGCGCGAGAACTGTTTGTGAATTCGTGATCTTCGGACACGATTTTGTATAAAAACGTCAATTTTCAGCATAAAAATTTTCATCAAAATTTCCGAAAAATTTTCATCGATTTGGTTAGAAAAAAAAATCGGAAAAAATTTTTTTCCTCCGATTTCGATGATAATTGAGTTTCTCGACAAATAAATGTCGTAGAATCAGAATTTTCAATCAGTTTTTCTATAAAACATATAGTTTGGAAAATAGTTTTCATTTCGTGTATTTTCAAATTTTTCCGCAAATTCCCTTAACGTTATTCAGGAAACCATGAGGTTTGCGCGAGAACTGTTTGTGAATTCGTGATCTTCGGACACGATTTTGTATAAAAACGTCAATTTTCAGCATAAAAATTTTCATCAAAATTTCCGAAAAATTTTCATCGATTTGGTTAGAAAAAAAAATCGGAAAAAAATTTTTTCCTCCGATTTCGATGATAATTGAGTTTCTCGACAAATAAATGTCGTAGAATCAGAATTTTCAATCAGTTTTTCTATAAAACATATAGTTTGGAAAATAGTTTTCATTTCGTGTATTTTCAAATTTTTCCGCAAATTCCCTTAACGTTATTCAGGAAACCATGAGGTTTGCGCGAGAACTGTTTGTGAATTCGTGATCTTCGGACACGATTTTGTATGAAAACGTCAATTTTCAGCATAAAAATTTTCATCAAAATTTCCGAAAAATTTTCATCGATTTGGTTAGAAAAAAAAATCGGAAAAAAATTTTTTCCTCCGATTTCGATGATAATTGAGTTTCTCGACAAATAAATGTCGTAGAATCAGAATTTTCAATCAGTTTTTCTATAAAACATATAGTTTGGAAAATAGTTTTCATTTCGTGTATTTTCGAATTTTTCTGCAAATTCCCTTAACGTTATTCAGGAAACCATGAGGTTTGCGCGAGAACTGTTTGTGAATTCGTGATCTTCGGACACGATTTTGTATGAAAACGTCAATTTTCAGCATAAAAATTTCATCAAAATTTCCGAAAAATTTTCATCGATTTGGTTAGAAAAAAAAATCGGAAAAAAATTTTTTCCTCCGATTTCGATGATAATTGAGTTTCTCGACAAATAAATGTCGTAGAATCAGAATTTTCAATCAGTTTTTCTATAAAACATATAGTTTGGAAAATAGTTTTCATTTCGTGTATTTTCGAATTTTTCTGCAAATTCCCTTAACGTTATTCAGGAAACCATGAGGTTTGCGCGAGAACTGTTTGTGAATTCGTGATCTTCGGACACGATTTTGTATAAAAACGTCAATTTTCAGCATAAAAATTTTCATCAAAATTTCCGAAAAATTTTCATCGATTTGGTTAGAAAAAAAAATCGGAAAAAATTTTTTCCTCCGATTTCGATGATAATTGAGTTTCTCGACAAACAAATGTCGTAGAATCAGAATTTTCAATCAGTTTTTCTATAAAAACATATAGTTTGGAAAATAGTTTTCATTTCGTGTATTTTCAAATTTTTCCGCAAATTCCCTCAACGTTATTCAGGAAACCATGAGGTTTGCGCGAGAACTGTTTGTGAATTCGTGATCTTCGGACACGATTTTGTATAAAAACGTCAATTTTCAGCATAAAAATTTTCATCAAAATTTCCGAAAAATTTTCATCGATTTGGTTAGAAAAAAAAATCGGAAAAAAATTTTTTCCTCCGATTTCGATGATAATTGAGTTTCTCGACAAATAAATGTCGTAGAATCAGAATTTTCAATCAGTTTTTCTATAAAACATATAGTTTGGAAAATAGTTTTCATTTCGTGTATTTTCAAATTTTTCCGCAAATTCCCTTAACGTTATTCAGGAAACCATGAGGTTTGCGCGAGAACTGTTTGTGAATTCGTGATCTTCGGACACGATTTTGTATGAAAACGTCAATTTTCAGCATAAAAATTTTCATCAAAATTTCCGAAAAATTTTCATCGATTTGGTTAGAAAAAAAAATCGGAAAAAAATTTTTTCCTCCGATTTCGATGATAATTGAGTTTCTCGACAAATAAATGTCGTAGAATCAGAATTTTCAATCAGTTTTTCTATAAAACATATAGTTTGGAAAATAGTTTTCATTTCGTGTATTTTCGAATTTTTCTGCAAATTCCCTTAACGTTATTCAGGAAACCATGAGGTTTGCGCGAGAACTGTTTGTGAATTCGTGATCTTCGGACACGATTTTGTATGAAAACGTCAATTTTCAGCATAAAAATTTCATCAAAATTTCCGAAAAATTTTCATCGATTTGGTTAGAAAAAAAAATCGGAAAAAAATTTTTTCCTCCGATTTCGATGATAATTGAGTTTCTCGACAAATAAATGTCGTAGAATCAGAATTTTCAATCAGTTTTTCTATAAAACATATAGTTTGGAAAATAGTTTTCATTTCGTGTATTTTCGAATTTTTCTGCAAATTCCCTTAACGTTATTCAGGAAACCATGAGGTTTGCGCGAGAACTGTTTGTGAATTCGTGATCTTCGGACACGATTTTGTATAAAAACGTCAATTTTCAGCATAAAAATTTTCATCAAAATTTCCGAAAAATTTTCATCGATTTGGTTAGAAAAAAAAATCGGAAAAAAATTTTTTCCTCCGATTTCGATGATAATTGAGTTTCTCGACAAATAAATGTCGTAGAATCAGAATTTTCAATCAGTTTTTCTATAAAACATATAGTTTGGAAAATAGTTTTCATTTCGTGTATTTTCAAATTTTTCCGCAAATTCCCTTAACGTTATTCAGGAAACCATGAGGTTTGCGCGAGAACTGTTTGTGAATTCGTGATCTTCGGACACGATTTTGTATAAAAACGTCAATTTTCAGCATAAAAATTTTCATCAAAATTTCCGAAAAATTTTCATCGATTTGGTTAGAAAAAAAAATCGGAAAAAAATTTTTTCCTCCGATTTCGATGATAATTGAGTTTCTCGACAAATAAATGTCGTAGAATCAGAATTTTCAATCAGTTTTTCTATAAAACATATAGTTTGGAAAATAGTTTTCATTTCGTGTATTTTCAAATTTTTCCGCAAATTCCCTTAACGTTATTCAGGAAACCATGAGGTTTGCGCGAGAACTGTTTGTGAATTCGTGATCTTCGGACACGATTTTGTATGAAAACGTCAATTTTCAGCATAAAAATTTTCATCAAAATTTCCGAAAAATTTTCATCGATTTGGTTAGAAAAAAAAATCGGAAAAAAATTTTTTCCTCCGATTTCGATGATAATTGAGTTTCTCGACAAATAAATGTCGTAGAATCAGAATTTTCAATCAGTTTTTCTATAAAACATATAGTTTGGAAAATAGTTTTCATTTCGTGTATTTTCGAATTTTTCTGCAAATTCCCTTAACGTTATTCAGGAAACCATGAGGTTTGCGCGAGAACTGTTTGTGAATTCGTGATCTTCGGACACGATTTTGTATAAAAACGTCAATTTTCAGCATAAAAATTTTCATCAAAATTTCCGAAAAATTTTCATCGATTTGGTTAGAAAAAAAATCGGAAAAAAAATTTTTTCCTCCGATTTCGATGATAATTGAGTTTCTCGACAAACAAATGTCGTAGAATCAGAATTTTCAATCAGTTTTTCTATAAAACATATAGTTTGGAAAATAGTTTTCATTTCGTGTATTTTCAAATTTTTCCGCAAATTCCCTCAACGTTATTCAGGAAACCATGAGGTTTGCGCGAGAACTGTTTGTGAATTCGTGATCTTCGGACACGATTTTGTATAAAAACGTCAATTTTCAGCATAA
The DNA here is from genome assembly GCA_030704895.1 of Henosepilachna vigintioctopunctata. Classification (NCBI taxonomy): domain Eukaryota; kingdom Metazoa; phylum Arthropoda; class Insecta; order Coleoptera; family Coccinellidae; genus Henosepilachna; species Henosepilachna vigintioctopunctata. Next base: position 29,340 of record JARQZJ010000005.1, read on the forward strand.
AAATTTTCATCAAAATTTCCGAAAAATTTTCATCGATTTGGTTAGAAAAAAAAATCGGAAAAAAATTTTTTCCTCCGATTTCGATGATAATTGAGTTTCTCGACAAATAAATGTCGTAGAATCAGAATTTTCAATCAGTTTTTCTATAAAACATATAGTTTGGAAAATAGTTTTCATTTCGTGTATTTTCAAATTTTTCCGCAAATTCCCTTAACGTTATTCAGGAAACCATGAGGTTTGCGCGAGAACTGTTTGTGAATTCGTGATCTTCGGACACGATTTTGTATGAAAACGTCAATTTTCAGCATAAAAATTTTCATCAAAATTTCCGAAAAATTTTCATCGATTTGGTTAGAAAAAAAAATCGGAAAAAAATTTTTTCCTCCGATTTCGATGATAATTGAGTTTCTCGACAAATAAATGTCGTAGAATCAGAATTTTCAATCAGTTTTTCTATAAAACATATAGTTTGGAAAATAGTTTTCATTTCGTGTATTTTCGAATTTTTCTGCAAATTCCCTTAACGTTATTCAGGAAACCATGAGGTTTGCGCGAGAACTGTTTGTGAATTCGTGATCTTCGGACACGATTTTGTATGAAAACGTCAATTTTCAGCATAAAAATTTTCATCAAAATTTCCGAAAAATTTTCATCGATTTGGTTAAAAAAAAATCGGAAAAAAATTTTTTCCTCCGATTTCGATGATAATTGAGTTTCTCGACAAATAAATGTCGTAGAATCAGAATTTTCAATCAGTTTTTCTATAAAACATATAGTTTGGAAAATAGTTTTCATTTCGTGTATTTTCGAATTTTTCTGCAAATTCCCTTAACGTTATTCAGGAAACCATGAGGTTTGCGCGAGAACTGTTTGTGAATTCGTGATCTTCGGACACGATTTTGTATAAAAACGTCAATTTTCAGCATAAAAATTTTCATCAAAATTTCCGAAAAATTTTCATCGATTTGGTTAGAAAAAAAAATCGGAAAAAAATTTTTTCCTCCGATTTCGATGATAATTGAGTTTCTCGACAAATAAATGTCGTAGAATCAGAATTTTCAATCAGTTTTTCTATAAAACATATAGTTTGGAAAATAGTTTTCATTTCGTGTATTTTCAAATTTTTCCGCAAATTCCCTTAACGTTATTCAGGAAACCATGAGGTTTGCGCGAGAACTGTTTGTGAATTCGTGATCTTCGGACACGATTTTGTATGAAAACGTCAATTTTCAGCATAAAAATTTTCATCAAAATTTCCGAAAAATTTTCATCGATTTGGTTAGAAAAAAAAATCGGAAAAAAATTTTTTCCTCCGATTTCGATGATAATTGAGTTTCTCGACAAATAAATGTCGTAGAATCAGAATTTTCAATCAGTTTTTCTATAAAACATATAGTTTGGAAAATAGTTTTCATTTCGTGTATTTTCGAATTTTTCTGCAAATTCCCTTAACGTTATTCAGGAAACCATGAGGTTTGCGCGAGAACTGTTTGTGAATTCGTGATCTTCGGACACGATTTTGTATAAAAACGTCAATTTTCAGCATAAAAATTTTCATCAAAATTTCCGAAAAATTTTCATCGATTTGGTTAGAAAAAAAAATCGGAAAAAAATTTTTTCCTCCGATTTCGATGATAATTGAGTTTCTCGACAAATAAAATCGTAGAATCAGAATTTTCAATCAGTTTTTCTATAAAACATATAGTTTGGAAAATAGTTTTCATTTCGTGTATTTTCAAATTTTTCCGCAAATTCCCTCAACGTTATTCAGGAAACCATGAGGTTTGCGCGAGAACTGTTTGTGAATTCGTGATCTTCGGACACGATTTTGTATAAAAACGTCAATTTTCAGCATAAAAATTTTCATCAAAATTTCCGAAAAATTTTCATCGATTTGGTTAGAAAAAAAAATCGGAAAAAAATTTTTTCCTCCGATTTCGATGATAATTGAGTTTCTCGACAAATAAATGTCGTAGAATCAGAATTTTCAATCAGTTTTTCTATAAAACATATAGTTTGGAAAATAGTTTTCATTTCGTGTATTTTCAAATTTTTCCGCAAATTCCCTTAACGTTATTCAGGAAACCATGAGGTTTGCGCGAGAACTGTTTGTGAATTCGTGATCTTCGGACACGATTTTGTATGAAAACGTCAATTTTCAGCATAAAAATTTTCATCAAAATTTCCGAAAAATTTTCATCGATTTGGTTAGAAAAAAAAATCGGAAAAAAATTTTTTCCTCCGATTTCGATGATAATTGAGTTTCTCGACAAATAAATGTCGTAGAATCAGAATTTTCAATCAGTTTTTCTATAAAACATATAGTTTGGAAAATAGTTTTCATTTCGTGTATTTTCGAATTTTTCTGCAAATTCCCTTAACGTTATTCAGGAAACCATGAGGTTTGCGCGAGAACTGTTTGTGAATTCGTGATCTTCGGACACGATTTTGTATGAAAACGTCAATTTTCAGCATAAAAATTTTCATCAAAATTTCCGAAAAATTTTCATCGATTTGGTTAGAAAAAAAAATCGGAAAAAAATTTTTTTCCTCCGATTTCGATGATAATTGAGTTTCTCGACAAATAAATGTCGTAGAATCAGAATTTTCAATCAGTTTTTCTATAAAACATATAGTTTGGAAAATAGTTTTCATTTCGTGTATTTTCGAATTTTTCTGCAAATTCCCTTAACGTTATTCAGGAAACCATGAGGTTTGCGCGAGAACTGTTTGTGAATTCGTGATCTTCGGACACGATTTTGTATAAAAACGTCAATTTTCAGCATAAAAATTTTCATCAAAATTTCCGAAAAATTTTCATCGATTTGGTTAGAAAAAAAAATCGGAAAAAAATTTTTTTCCTCCGATTTCGATGATAATTGAGTTTCTCGACAAATAAATGTCGTAGAATCAGAATTTTCAATCAGTTTTTCTATAAAACATATAGTTTGGAAAATAGTTTTCATTTCGTGTATTTTCAAATTTTTCCGCAAATTCCCTCAACGTTATTCAGGAAACCATGAGGTTTGCGCGAGAACTGTTTGTGAATTCGTGATCTTCGGACACGATTTTGTATAAAAACGTCAATTTTCAGCATAAAAATTTTCATCAAAATTTCCGAAAAATTTTCATCGATTTGGTTAGAAAAAAAAATCGGAAAAAATTTTTTTCCTCCGATTTCGATGATAATTGAGTTTCTCGACAAATAAATGTCGTAGAATCAGAATTTTCAATCAGTTTTTCTATAAAACATATAGTTTGGAAAATAGTTTTCATTTCGTGTATTTTCAAATTTTTCCGCAAATTCCCTTAACGTTATTCAGGAAACCATGAGGTTTGCGCGAGAACTGTTTGTGAATTCGTGATCTTCGGACACGATTTTGTATGAAAACGTCAATTTTCAGCATAAAAATTTTCATCAAAATTTCCGAAAAATTTTCATCGATTTGGTTAGAAAAAAAATCGGAAAAAATTTTTTTCCTCCGATTTCGATGATAATTGAGTTTCTCGACAAATAAATGTCGTAGAATCAGAATTTTCAATCAGTTTTTCTATAAAACATATAGTTTGGAAAATAGTTTTCATTTCGTGTATTTTCGAATTTTTCTGCAAATTCCCTTAACGTTATTCAGGAAACCATGAGGTTTGCGCGAGAACTGTTTGTGAATTCGTGATCTTCGGACACGATTTTGTATGAAAACGTCAATTTTCAGCATAAAAATTTTCATCAAAATTTCCGAAAAATTTTCATCGATTTGGTTAGAAAAAAAAATCGGAAAAAAATTTTTTCCTCCGATTTCGATGATAATTGAGTTTCTCGACAAATAAATGTCGTAGAATCAGAATTTTCAATCAGTTTTTCTATAAAACATATAGTTTGGAAAATAGTTTTCATTTCGTGTATTTTCAAATTTTTCCGCAAATTCCCTTAACGTTATTCAGGAAACCATGAGGTTTGCGCGAGAACTGTTTGTGAATTCGTGATCTTCGGACACGATTTTGTATAAAAACGTCAATTTTCAGCATAAAAATTTTCATCAAAATTTCCGAAAAATTTTCATCGATTTGGTTAGAAAAAAAAATCGGAAAAAAATTTTTTCCTCCGATTTCGATGATAATTGAGTTTCTCGACAAATAAATGTCGTAGAATCAGAATTTTCAATCAGTTTTTCTATAAAACATATAGTTTGGAAAATAGTTTTCATTTCGTGTATTTTCAAATTTTTCCGCAAATTCCCTTAACGTTATTCAGGAAACCATGAGGTTTGCGCGAGAACTGTTTGTGAATTCGTGATCTTCGGACACGATTTTGTATGAAAACGTCAATTTTCAGCATAAAAATTTTCATCAAAATTTCCGAAAAATTTTCATCGATTTGGTTAGAAAAAAAAATCGGAAAAAAATTTTTTCCTCCGATTTCGATGATAATTGAGTTTCTCGACAAATAAATGTCGTAGAATCAGAATTTTCAATCAGTTTTTCTATAAAACATATAGTTTGGAAAATAGTTTTCATTTCGTGTATTTTCGAATTTTTCTGCAAATTCCCTTAACGTTATTCAGGAAACCATGAGGTTTGCGCGAGAACTGTTTGTGAATTCGTGATCTTCGGACACGATTTTGTATAAAAACGTCAATTTTCAGCATAAAAATTTTCATCAAAATTTCCGAAAAATTTTCATCGATTTGGTTAGAAAAAAAAATCGGAAAAAAATTTTTTCCTCCGATTTCGATGATAATTGAGTTTCTCGACAAATAAATGTCGTAGAATCAGAATTTTCAATCAGTTTTTCTATAAAACATATAGTTTGGAAAATAGTTTTCATTTCGTGTATTTTCGAATTTTTCTGCAAATTCCCTTAACGTTATTCAGGAAACCATGAGGTTTGCGCGAGAACTGTTTGTGAATTCGTGATCTTCGGACACGATTTTGTATAAAAACGTCAATTTTCAGCATAAAAATTTTCATCAAAATTTCCGAAAAATTTTCATCGATTTGGTTAGAAAAAAAAATCGGAAAAAAATTTTTTCCTCCGATTTCGATGATAATTGAGTTTCTCGACAAATAAATGTCGTAGAATCAGAATTTTCAATCAGTTTTTCTATAAAACATATAGTTTGGAAAATAGTTTTCATTTCGTGTATTTTCAAATTTTTCCGCAAATTCCCTTAACGTTATTCAGGAAACCATGAGGTTTGCGCGAGAACTGTTTGTGAATTCGTGATCTTCGGACACGATTTTGTATAAAAACGTCAATTTTCAGCATAAAAATTTTCATCAAAATTTCCGAAAAATTTTCATCGATTTGGTTAGAAAAAAAAATCGGAAAAAAATTTTTTCCTCCGATTTCGATGATAATTGAGTTTCTCGACAAACAAATGTCGTAGAATCAGAATTTTCAATCAGTTTTTCTATAAAACATATAGTTTGGAAAATAGTTTTCATTTCGTGTATTTTCAAATTTTTCCGCAAATTCCCTCAACGTTATTCAGGAAACCATGAGGTTTGCGCGAGAACTGTTTGTGAATTCGTGATCTTCGGACACGATTTTGTATAAAAACGTCAATTTTCAGCATAAAAATTTTCATCAAAATTTCCGAAAAATTTTCATCGATTTGGTTAGAAAAAAAAATCGGAAAAAAATTTTTTCCTCCGATTTCGATGATAATTGAGTTTCTCGACAAATAAATGTCGTAGAATCAGAATTTTCAATCAGTTTTTCTATAAAACATATAGTTTGGAAAATAGTTTTCATTTCGTGTATTTTCAAATTTTTCCGCAAATTCCCTTAACGTTATTCAGGAAACCATGAGGTTTGCGCGAGAACTGTTTGTGAATTCGTGATCTTCGGACACGATTTTGTATGAAAACGTCAATTTTCAGCATAAAAATTCTCATCAAAATTTCCGAAAAATTTTCATCGATTTGGTAGAAAAAAAAATCGGAAAAAAAATTTTTTCCTCCGATTTCGATGATAATTGAGTTTCTCGACAAATAAATGTCGTAGAATCAGAATTTTCAATCAGTTTTTCTATAAAACATATAGTTTGGAAAATAGTTTTCATTTCGTGTATTTTCGAATTTTTCTGCAAATTCCCTTAACGTTATTCAGGAAACCATGAGGTTTGCGCGAGAACTGTTTGTGAATTCGTGATCTTCGGACACGATTTTGTATGAAAACGTCAATTTTCAGCATAAAAATTTTCATCAAAATTTCCGAAAAATTTTCATCGATTTGGTTAGAAAAAAAAATCGGAAAAAAATTTTTTCCTCCGATTTCGATGATAATTGAGTTTCTCGACAAATAAATGTCGTAGAATCAGAATTTTCAATCAGTTTTTCTATAAAACATATAGTTTGGAAAATAGTTTTCATTTCGTGTATTTTCGAATTTTTCTGCAAATTCCCTTAACGTTATTCAGGAAACCATGAGGTTTGCGCGAGAACTGTTTGTGAATTCGTGATCTTCGGACACGATTTTGTATAAAAACGTCAATTTTCAGCATAAAAATTTTCATCAAAATTTCCGAAAAATTTTCATCGATTTGGTTAGAAAAAAAAATCGGAAAAAAATTTTTTCCTCCGATTTCGATGATAATTGAGTTTCTCGACAAATAAATGTCGTAGAATCAGAATTTTCAATCAGTTTTTCTATAAAACATATAGTTTGGAAAATAGTTTTCATTTCGTGTATTTTCAAATTTTTCCGCAAATTCCCTTAACGTTATTCAGGAAACCATGAGGTTTGCGCGAGAACTGTTTGTGAATTCGTGATCTTCGGACACGATTTTGTATGAAAACGTCAATTTTCAGCATAAAAATTTTCATCAAAATTTCCGAAAAATTTTCATCGATTTGGTTAGAAAAAAAAATCGGAAAAAAATTTTTTTCCTCCGATTTCGATGATAATTGAGTTTCTCGACAAATAAATGTCGTAGAATCAGAATTTTCAATCAGTTTTTCTATAAAACATATAGTTTGGAAAATAGTTTTCATTTCGTGTATTTTCGAATTTTTCTGCAAATTCCCTTAACGTTATTCAGGAAACCATGAGGTTTGCGCGAGAACTGTTTGTGAATTCGTGATCTTCGGACACGATTTTGTATAAAAACGTCAATTTTCAGCATAAAAATTTTCATCAAAATTTCCGAAAAATTTTCATCGATTTGGTTAGAAAAAAAAATCGGAAAAAAATTTTTTCCTCCGATTTCGATGATAATTGAGTTTCTCGACAAATAAATGTCGTAGAATCAGAATTTTCAATCAGTTTTTCTATAAAACATATAGTTTGGAAAATAGTTTTCATTTCGTGTATTTTCAAATTTTTCGCAAATTCCCTTAACGTTATTCAGGAAACCATGAGGTTTGCGCGAGAACTGTTTGTGAATTCGTGATCTTCGGACACGATTTTGTATAAAAACGTCAATTTTCAGCATAAAAATTTTCATCAAAATTTCCGAAAAATTTTCATCGATTTGGTTAGAAAAAAAAATCGGAAAAAAATTTTTTCCTCCGATTTCGATGATAATTGAGTTTCTCGACAAATAAATGTCGTAGAATCAGAATTTTCAATCAGTTTTTCTATAAAACATATAGTTTGGAAAATAGTTTTCATTTCGTGTATTTTCGAATTTTTCTGCAAATTCCCTTAACGTTATTCAGGAAACCATGAGGTTTGCGCGAGAACTGTTTGTGAATTCGTGATCTTCGGACACGATTTTGTATGAAAACGTCAATTTTCAGCATAAAAATTTTCATCAAAATTTCCGAAAAATTTTCATCGATTTGGTTAGAAAAAAAATCGGAAAAAAATTTTTTCCTCCGATTTCGATGATAATTGAGTTTCTCGACAAATAAATGTCGTAGAATCAGAATTTTCAATCAGTTTTTCTATAAAACATATAGTTTGGAAAATAGTTTTCATTTCGTGTATTTTCAAATTTTTCCGCAAATTCCCTTAACGTTATTCAGGAAACCATGAGGTTTGCGCGAGAACTGTTTGTGAATTCGTGATCTTCGGACACGATTTTGTATGAAAACGTCAATTTTCAGCATAAAAATTTTCATCAAAATTTCCGAAAAATTTTCATCGATTTGGTTAGAAAAAAAAATCGGAAAAAAATTTTTTCCTCCGATTTCGATGATAATTGAGTTTCTCGACAAATAAATGTCGTAGAATCAGAATTTTCAATCAGTTTTTCTATAAAACATATAGTTTGGAAAATAGTTTTCATTTCGTGTATTTTCGAATTTTTCTGCAAATTCCCTTAACGTTATTCAGGAAACCATGAGGTTTGCGCGAGAACTGTTTGTGAATTCGTGATCTTCGGACACGATTTTGTATAAAAACGTCAATTTTCAGCATAAAAATTTTCATCAAAATTTCCGAAAAATTTTCATCGATTTGGTTAGAAAAAAAAATCGGAAAAAAATTTTTTTCCTCCGATTTCGATGATAATTGAGTTTCTCGACAAATAAATGTCGTAGAATCAGAATTTTCAATCAGTTTTTCTATAAAACATATAGTTTGGAAAATAGTTTTCATTTCGTGTATTTTCAAATTTTTCCGCAAATTCCCTTAACGTTATTCAGGAAACCATGAGGTTTGCGCGAGAACTGTTTGTGAATTCGTGATCTTCGGACACGATTTTGTATGAAAACGTCAATTTTCAGCATAAAAATTTTCATCAAAATTTCCGAAAAATTTTCATCGATTTGGTTAGAAAAAAAATCGGAAAAAAATTTTTTCCTCCGATTTCGATGATAATTGAGTTTCTCGACAAATAAATGTCGTAGAATCAGAATTTTCAATCAGTTTTTCTATAAAACATATAGTTTGGAAAATAGTTTTCATTTCGTGTATTTTCGAATTTTTCTGCAAATTCCCTTAACGTTATTCAGGAAACCATGAGGTTTGCGCGAGAACTGTTTGTGAATTCGTGATCTTCGGACACGATTTTGTATGAAAACGTCAATTTTCAGCATAAAAATTTTCATCAAAATTTCCGAAAAATTTTCATCGATTTGGTTAGAAAAAAAAATCGGAAAAAAATTTTTTCCTCCGATTTCGATGATAATTGAGTTTCTCGACAAATAAATGTCGTAGAATCAGAATTTTCAATCAGTTTTTCTATAAAACATATAGTTTGGAAAATAGTTTTCATTTCGTGTATTTTCAAATTTTTCTGCAAATTCCCTTAACGTTATTCAGGAAACCATGAGGTTTGCGCGAGAACTGTTTGTGAATTCGTGATCTTCGGACACGATTTTGTATAAAAACGTCAATTTTCAGCATAAAAATTTTCATCAAAATTTCCGAAAAATTTTCATCGATTTGGTTAGAAAAAAAAATCGGAAAAAAAATTTTTTCCTCCGATTTCGATGATAATTGAGTTTCTCGACAAATAAATGTCGTAGAATCAGAATTTTCAATCAGTTTTTCTATAAAACATATAGTTTGGAAAATAGTTTTCATTTCGTGTATTTTCAAATTTTTCCGCAAATTCCCTTAACGTTATTCAGGAAACCATGAGGTTTGCGCGAGAACTGTTTGTGAATTCGTGATCTTCGGACACGATTTTGTATGAAAACGTCAATTTTCAGCATAAAAATTTTCATCAAAATTTCCGAAAAATTTTCATCGATTTGGTTAGAAAAAAAAATCGGAAAAAAATTTTTTCCTCCGATTTCGATGATAATTGAGTTTCTCGACAAATAAATGTCGTAGAATCAGAATTTTCAATCAGTTTTTCTATAAAACATATAGTTTGGAAAATAGTTTTCATTTCGTGTATTTTCGAATTTTTCTGCAAATTCCCTTAACGTTATTCAGGAAACCATGAGGTTTGCGCGAGAACTGTTTGTGAATTCGTGATCTTCGGACACGATTTTGTATGAAAACGTCAATTTTCAGCATAAAAATTTCATCAAAATTTCCGAAAAATTTTCATCGATTTGGTTAGAAAAAAAAATCGGAAAAAAATTTTTTCCTCCGATTTCGATGATAATTGAGTTTCTCGACAAATAAATGTCGTAGAATCAGAATTTTCAATCAGTTTTTCTATAAAACATATAGTTTGGAAAATAGTTTTCATTTCGTGTATTTTCGAATTTTTCTGCAAATTCCCTTAACGTTATTCAGGAAACCATGAGGTTTGCGCGAGAACTGTTTGTGAATTCGTGATCTTCGGACACGATTTTGTATAAAAACGTCAATTTTCAGCATAAAAATTTTCATCAAAATTTCCGAAAAATTTTCATCGATTTGGTTAGAAAAAAAAATCGGAAAAAAATTTTTTCCTCCGATTTCGATGATAATTGAGTTTCTCGACAAATAAATGTCGTAGAATCAGAATTTTCAATCAGTTTTTCTATAAAACATATAGTTTGGAAAATAGTTTTCATTTCGTGTATTTTCGAATTTTTCTGCAAATTCCCTTAACGTTATTCAGGAAACCATGAGGTTTGCGCGAGAACTGTTTGTGAATTCGTGATCTTCGGACACGATTTTGTATAAAAACGTCAATTTTCAGCATAAAAATTTTCATCAAAATTTCCGAAAAATTTTCATCGATTTGGTTAGAAAAAAAAATCGGAAAAAAATTTTTTCCTCCGATTTCGATGATAATTGAGTTTCTCGACAAATAAATGTCGTAGAAAGAATTTTCAATCAGTTTTTCTATAAAACATATAGTTTGGAAAATAGTTTTCATTTCGTGTATTTTCGAATTTTTCTGCAAATTCCCTTAACGTTATTCAGGAAACCATGAGGTTTGCGCGAGAACTGTTTGTGAATTCGTGATCTTCGGACACGATTTTGTATAAAAACGTCAATTTTCAGCATAAAAATTTTCATCAAAATTTCCGAAAAATTTTCATCGATTTGGTTAGAAAAAAAATCGGAAAAAAATTTTTTTCCTCCGATTTCGATGATAATTGAGTTTCTCGACAAATAAATGTCGTAGAATCAGAATTTTCAATCAGTTTTTCTATAAAACATATAGTTTGGAAAATAGTTTTCATTTCGTGTATTTTCAAATTTTTCCGCAAATTCCCTTAACGTTATTCAGGAAACCATGAGGTTTGCGCGAGAACTGTTTGTGAATTCGTGATCTTCGGACACGATTTTGTATGAAAACGTCAATTTTCAGCATAAAAATTTTCATCAAAATTTCCGAAAAATTTTCATCGATTTGGTTAGAAAAAAAAATCGGAAAAAAATTTTTTCCTCCGATTTCGATGATAATTGAGTTTCTCGACAAATAAATGTCGTAGAATCAGAATTTTCAATCAGTTTTTCTATAAAACATATAGTTTGGAAAATAGTTTTCATTTCGTGTATTTTCGAATTTTTCTGCAAATTCCCTTAACGTTATTCAGGAAACCATGAGGTTTGCGCGAGAACTGTTTGTGAATTCGTGATCTTCGGACACGATTTTGTATGAAAACGTCAATTTTCAGCATAAAAATTTTCATCAAAATTTCCGAAAAATTTTCATCGATTTGGTTAGAAAAAAAATCGGAAAAAAATTTTTTCCTCCGATTTCGATGATAATTGAGTTTCTCGACAAATAAATGTCGTAGAATCAGAATTTTCAATCAGTTTTTCTATAAAACATATAGTTTGGAAAATAGTTTTCATTTCGTGTATTTTCAAATTTTTCCGCAAATTCCCTTAACGTTATTCAGGAAACCATGAGGTTTGCGCGAGAACTGTTTGTGAATTCGTGATCTTCGGACACGATTTTGTATAAAAACGTCAATTTTCAGCATAAAAATTTTCATCAAAATTTCCGAAAAATTTTCATCGATTTGGTTAGAAAAAAAATCGGAAAAAAATTTTTTTCCTCCGATTTCGATGATAATTGAGTTTCTCGACAAATAAATGTCGTAGAATCAGAATTTTCAATCAGTTTTTCTATAAAACATATAGTTTGGAAAATAGTTTTCATTTCGTGTATTTTCGAATTTTTCTGCAAATTCCCTTAACGTTATTCAGGAAACCATGAGGTTTGCGCGAGAACTGTTTGTGAATTCGTGATCTTCGGACACGATTTTGTATAAAAACGTCAATTTTCAGCATAAAAATTTTCATCAAAATTTCCGAAAAATTTTCATCGATTTGGTTAAAAAAAAATCGGAAAAAAATTTTTTCCTCCGATTTCGATGATAATTGAGTTTCTCGACAAATAAATGTCGTAGAATCAGAATTTTCAATCAGTTTTTCTATAAAACATATAGTTTGGAAAATAGTTTTCATTTCGTGTATTTTCAAATTTTTCCGCAAATTCCCTTAACGTTATTCAGGAAACCATGAGGTTTGCGCGAGAACTGTTTGTGAATTCGTGATCTTCGGACACGATTTTGTATGAAAACGTCAATTTTCAGCATAAAAATTTTCATCAAAATTTCCGAAAAATTTTCATCGATTTGGTTAGAAAAAAAATCGGAAAAAAATTTTTTTCCTCCGATTTCGATGATAATTGAGTTTCTCGACAAATAAATGTCGTAGAATCAGAATTTTCAATCAGTTTTTCTATAAAACATATAGTTTGGAAAATAGTTTTCATTTCGTGTATTTTCGAATTTTTCTGCAAATTCCCTTAACGTTATTCAGGAAACCATGAGGTTTGCGCGAGAACTGTTTGTGAATTCGTGATCTTCGGACACGATTTTGTATGAAAACGTCAATTTTCAGCATAAAAATTTTCATCAAAATTTCCGAAAAATTTTCATCGATTTGGTTAGAAAAAAAATCGGAAAAAAATTTTTTCCTCCGATTTCGATGATAATTGAGTTTCTCGACAAATAAATGTCGTAGAATCAGAATTTTCAATCAGTTTTTCTATAAAACATATAGTTTGGAAAATAGTTTTCATTTCGTGTATTTTCGAATTTTTCTGCAAATTCCCTTAACGTTATTCAGGAAACCATGAGGTTTGCGCGAGAACTGTTTGTGAATTCGTGATCTTCGGACACGATTTTGTATAAAAACGTCAATTTTCAGCATAAAAATTTTCATCAAAATTTCCGAAAAATTTTCATCGATTTGGTTAGAAAAAAAAATCGGAAAAAAATTTTTTCCTCCGATTTCGATGATAATTGAGTTTCTCGACAAATAAATGTCGTAGAATCAGAATTTTCAATCAGTTTTTCTATAAAACATATAGTTTGGAAAATAGTTTTCATTTCGTGTATTTTCAAATTTTTCCGCAAATTCCCTTAACGTTATTCAGGAAACCATGAGGTTTGCGCGAGAACTGTTTGTGAATTCGTGATCTTCGGACACGATTTTGTATAAAAACGTCAATTTTCAGCATAAAAATTTTCATCAAAATTTCCGAAAAATTTTCATCGATTTGGTTAGAAAAAAAAATCGGAAAAAAATTTTTTCCTCCGATTTCGATGATAATTGAGTTTCTCGACAAATAAATGTCGTAGAATCAGAATTTTCAATCAGTTTTTCTATAAAACATATAGTTTGGAAAATAGTTTTCATTTCGTGTATTTTCGAATTTTTCTGCAAATTCCCTTAACGTTATTCAGGAAACCATGAGGTTTGCGCGAGAACTGTTTGTGAATTCGTGATCTTCGGACACGATTTTGTATAAAAACGTCAATTTTCAGCATAAAAATTTTCATCAAAATTTCCGAAAAATTTTCATCGATTTGGTTAGAAAAAAAAATCGGAAAAAAATTTTTTTCCTCCGATTTCGATGATAATTGAGTTTCTCGACAAACAAATGTCGTAGAATCAGAATTTTCAATCAGTTTTTCTATAAAACATATAGTTTGGAAAATAGTTTTCATTTCGTGTATTTTCAAATTTTCCGCAAATTCCCTCAACGTTATTCAGGAAACCATGAGGTTTGCGCGAGAACTGTTTGTGAATTCGTGATCTTCGGACACGATTTTGTATAAAAACGTCAATTTTCAGCATAAAAATTTTCATCAAAATTTCCGAAAAATTTTCATCGATTTGGTTAGAAAAAAAAATCGGAAAAAAATTTTTTCCTCCGATTTCGATGATAATTGAGTTTCTCGACAAATAAATGTCGTAGAATCAGAATTTTCAATCAGTTTTTCTATAAAACATATAGTTTGGAAAATAGTTTTCATTTCGTGTATTTTCAAATTTTTCCGCAAATTCCCTTAACGTTATTCAGGAAACCATGAGGTTTGCGCGAGAACTGTTTGTGAATTCGTGATCTTCGGACACGATTTTGTATGAAAACGTCAATTTTCAGCATAAAAATTCTCATCAAAATTTCCGAAAAATTTTCATCGATTTGATTAGAAAAAAAAATGGAAAAAAATTTTTTCCTCCGATTTCGATAATAATTGAGTTTCTCGACAAATAAATGTCGTAGAATCAGAATTTTCAATCAGTTTTTCTATAAAACATATAGTTTGGAAAATAGTTTTCATTTCGTGTATTTTCGAATTTTTCTGCAAATTCCCTTAACGTTATTCAGGAAACCATGAGGTTTGCACGAGAACTGTTTGTGAATTCGTGATCTTCGGACACGATTTTGTATGAAAACGTCAATTTTCAGCATAAAAAATTTCATCAAAATTTCCGAAAAATTTTCATCGATTTGGTTAGAAAAAAAAATCGGAAAAAAATTTTTTTCCTCCGATTTCGATGATAATTGAGTTTCTCGACAAATAAATGTCGTAGAATCAGAATTTTCAATCAGTTTTTCTATAAAACATATAGTTTGGAAAATAGTTTTCATTTCGTGTATTTTCGAATTTTTCTGCAAATTCCCTTAACGTTATTCAGGAAACCATGAGGTTTGCGCGAGAACTGTTTGTGAATTCGTGATCTTCGGACACGATTTTGTATAAAAACGTCAATTTTCAGCATAAAAATTTTCATCAAAATTTCCGAAAAATTTTCATCGATTTGGTTAGAAAAAAAATCGGAAAAAAATTTTTTCCTCCGATTTCGATGATAATTGAGTTTCTCGACAAATAAATGTCGTAGAATCAGAATTTTCAATCAGTTTTTCTATAAAACATATAGTTTGGAAAATAGTTTTCATTTCGTGTATTTTCAAATTTTTCCGCAAATTCCCTTAACGTTATTCAGGAAACCATGAGGTTTGCGCGAGAACTGTTTGTGAATTCGTGATCTTCGGACACGATTTTGTATAAAAACGTCAATTTTCAGCATAAAAATTTTCATCAAAATTTCCGAAAAATTTTCATCGATTTGGTTAGAAAAAAAAATCGGAAAAAAAATTTTTTCCTCCGATTTCGATGATAATTGAGTTTCTCGACAAATAAATGTCGTAGAATCAGAATTTTCAATCAGTTTTTCTATAAAACATATAGTTTGGAAAATAGTTTTCATTTCGTGTATTTTCAAATTTTTCCGCAAATTCCCTTAACGTTATTCAGGAAACCATGAGGTTTGCGCGAGAACTGTTTGTGAATTCGTGATCTTCGGACACGATTTTGTATAAAAACGTCAATTTTCAGCATAAAAATTTTCATCAAAATTTCCGAAAAATTTTCATCGATTTGGTTAGAAAAAAAAATCGGAAAAAAATTTTTTCCTCCGATTTCGATGATAATTGAGTTTCTCGACAAATAAATGTCGTAGAATCAGAATTTTCAATCAGTTTTTCTATAAAACATATAGTTTGGAAAATAGTTTTCATTTCGTGTATTTTCAAATTTTTCCGCAAATTCCCTTAACGTTATTCAGGAAACCATGAGGTTTGCGCGAGAACTGTTTGTGAATTCGTGATCTTCGGACACGATTTTGTATGAAAACGTCAATTTTCAGCATAAAAATTTTCATCAAAATTTCCGAAAAATTTTCATCGATTTGGTTAGAAAAAAAAATCGGAAAAAAATTTTTTCCTCCGATTTCGATGATAATTGAGTTTCTCGACAAATAAATGTCGTAGAATCAGAATTTTCAATCAGTTTTTCTATAAAACATATAGTTTGGAAAATAGTTTTCATTTCGTGTATTTTCGAATTTTTCTGCAAATTCCCTTAACGTTATTCAGGAAACCATGAGGTTTGCGCGAGAACTGTTTGTGAATTCGTGATCTTCGGACACGATTTTGTATAAAAACGTCAATTTTCAGCATAAAAATTTTCATCAAAATTTCCGAAAAATTTTCATCGATTTGGTTAGAAAAAAAATCGGAAAAAAATTTTTTCCTCCGATTTCGATGATAATTGAGTTTCTCGACAAATAAATGTCGTAGAATCAGAATTTTCAATCAGTTTTTCTATAAAACATATAGTTTGGAAAATAGTTTTCATTTCGTGTATTTTCGAATTTTTCTGCAAATTCCCTTAACGTTATTCAGGAAACCATGAGGTTTGCGCGAGAACTGTTTGTGAATTCGTGATCTTCGGACACGATTTTGTATAAAAACGTCAATTTTCAGCATAAAAATTTTCATCAAAATTTCCGAAAAATTTTCATCGATTTGGTTAGAAAAAAAAATCGGAAAAAATTTTTTCCTCCGATTTCGATGATAATTGAGTTTCTCGACAAATAAATGTCGTAGAATCAGAATTTTCAATCAGTTTTTCTATAAAACATATAGTTTGGAAAATAGTTTTCATTTCGTGTATTTTCAAATTTTTCCGCAAATTCCCTTAACGTTATTCAGGAAACCATGAGGTTTGCGCGAGAACTGTTTGTGAATTCGTGATCTTCGGACACGATTTTGTATAAAAACGTCAATTTTCAGCATAAAAATTTTCATCAAAATTTCCGAAAAATTTTCATCGATTTGGTTAGAAAAAAAAATCGGAAAAAAATTTTTTCCTCCGATTTCGATGATAATTGAGTTTCTCGACAAATAAATGTCGTAGAATCAGAATTTTCAATCAGTTTTTCTATAAAACATATAGTTTGGAAAATAGTTTTCATTTCGTGTATTTTCGAATTTTTCTGCAAATTCCCTTAACGTTATTCAGGAAACCATGAGGTTTGCGCGAGAACTGTTTGTGAATTCGTGATCTTCGGACACGATTTTGTATAAAAACGTCAATTTTCAGCATAAAAATTTTCATCAAAATTTCCGAAAAATTTTCATCGATTAGGTTAGAAAAAAAAATCGGAAAAAAATTTTTTCCTCCGATTTCGATGATAATTGAGTTTCTCGACAAATAAATGTCGTAGAATCAGAATTTTCAATCAGTTTTTCTATAAAACATATAGTTTGGAAAATAGTTTTCATTTCGTGTATTTTCAAATTTTTCCGCAAATTCCCTTAACGTTATTCAGGAAACCATGAGGTTTGCGCGAGAACTGTTTGTGAATTCGTGATCTTCGGACACGATTTTGTATAAAAACGTCAATTTTCAGCATAAAAATTTTCATCAAAATTTCCGAAAAATTTTCATCGATTTGGTTAGAAAAAAAAATCGGAAAAAAAATTTTTTTCCTCCGATTTCGATGATAATTGAGTTTCTCGACAAACAAATGTCGTAGAATCAGAATTTTCAATCAGTTTTTCTATAAAACATATAGTTTGGAAAATAGTTTTCATTTCGTGTATTTTCAAATTTTTCCGCAAATTCCCTCAACGTTATTCAGGAAACCATGAGGTTTGCGCGAGAACTGTTTGTGAATTCGTGATCTTCGGACACGATTTTGTATAAAAACGTCAATTTTCAGCATAAAAATTTTCATCAAAATTTCCGAAAAATTTTCATCGATTTGGTTAGAAAAAAAAATCGGAAAAAAATTTTTTTCCTCCGATTTCGATGATAATTGAGTTTCTCGACAAATAAATGTCGTAGAATCAGAATTTTCAATCAGTTTTTCTATAAAACATATAGTTTGGAAAATAGTTTTCATTTCGTGTATTTTCAAATTTTTCCGCAAATTCCCTTAACGTTATTCAGGAAACCATGAGGTTTGCGCGAGAACTGTTTGTGAATTCGTGATCTTCGGACACGATTTTGTATGAAAACGTCAATTTTCAGCATAAAAATTCTCATCAAAATTTCCGAAAAATTTTCATCGATTTGATTAGAAAAAAAAATGGGAAAAAAATTTTTTTCCTCCGATTTCGATAATAATTGAGTTTCTCGACAAATAAATGTCGTAGAATCAGAATTTTCAATCAGTTTTTCTATAAAACATATAGTTTGGAAAATAGTTTTCATTTCGTGTATTTTCGAATTTTTCTGCAAATTCCCTTAACGTTATTCAGGAAACCATGAGGTTTGCACGAGAACTGTTTGTGAATTCGTGATCTTCGGACACGATTTTGTATGAAAACGTCAATTTTCAGCATAAAAAATTTCATCAA
Source organism: Henosepilachna vigintioctopunctata (assembly GCA_030704895.1). NCBI lineage: Eukaryota > Metazoa > Arthropoda > Insecta > Coleoptera > Coccinellidae > Henosepilachna > Henosepilachna vigintioctopunctata. Next base: position 47,636 of record JARQZJ010000005.1, read on the forward strand.
AATTTCCGAAAAATTTTCATCGATTTGGTTAGAAAAAAAAATCGGAAAAAAATTTTTTTCCTCCGATTTCGATGATAATTGAGTTTCTCGACAAATAAATGTCGTAGAATCAGAATTTTCAATCAGTTTTTCTATAAAACATATAGTTTGGAAAATAGTTTTCATTTCGTGTATTTTCGAATTTTTCTGCAAATTCCCTTAACGTTATTCAGGAAACCATGAGGTTTGCGCGAGAACTGTTTGTGAATTCGTGATCTTCGGACACGATTTTGTATAAAAACGTCAATTTTCAGCATAAAAATTTTCATCAAAATTTCCGAAAAATTTTCATCGATTTGGTTAGAAAAAAAAATCGGAAAAAAATTTTTCCCTCCGATTTCGATGATAATTGAGTTTCTCGACAAATAAATGTCGTAGAATCAGAATTTTCAATCAGTTTTTCTATAAAACATATAGTTTGGAAAATAGTTTTCATTTCGTGTATTTTCAAATTTTTCCGCAAATTCCCTTAACGTTATTCAGGAAACCATGAGGTTTGCGCGAGAACTGTTTGTGAATTCGTGATCTTCGGACACGATTTTGTATGAAAACGTCAATTTTCAGCATAAAAATTTTCATCAAAATTTCCGAAAAATTTTCATCGATTTGGTTAGAAAAAAAAATCGGAAAAAAATTTTTTTCCTCCGATTTCGATGATAATTGAGTTTCTCGACAAATAAATGTCGTAGAATCAGAATTTTCAATCAGTTTTTCTATAAAACATATAGTTTGGAAAATAGTTTTCATTTCGTGTATTTTCGAATTTTTCTGCAAATTCCCTTAACGTTATTCAGGAAACCATGAGGTTTGCGCGAGAACTGTTTGTGAATTCGTGATCTTCGGACACGATTTTGTATAAAAACGTCAATTTTCAGCATAAAAATTTTCATCAAAATTTCCGAAAAATTTTCATCGATTTGGTTAGAAAAAAAAATCGGAAAAAAATTTTTTCCTCCGATTTCGATGATAATTGAGTTTCTCGACAAATAAATGTCGTAGAATCAGAATTTTCAATCAGTTTTTCTATAAAACATATAGTTTGGAAAATAGTTTTCATTTCGTGTATTTTCGAATTTTTCTGCAAATTCCCTTAACGTTATTCAGGAAACCATGAGGTTTGCGCGAGAACTGTTTGTGAATTCGTGATCTTCGGACACGATTTTGTATAAAAACGTCAATTTTCAGCATAAAAATTTTCATCAAAATTTCCGAAAAATTTTCATCGATTTGGTTAGAAAAAAAAATCGGAAAAAATTTTTTCCTCCGATTTCGATGATAATTGAGTTTCTCGACAAATAAATGTCGTAGAATCAGAATTTTCAATCAGTTTTTCTATAAAACATATAGTTTGGAAAATAGTTTTCATTTCGTGTATTTTCGAATTTTTCTGCAAATTCCCTTAACGTTATTCAGGAAACCATGAGGTTTGCGCGAGAACTGTTTGTGAATTCGTGATCTTCGGACACGATTTTGTATAAAAACGTCAATTTTCAGCATAAAAATTTTCATCAAAATTTCCGAAAAATTTTCATCGATTTGGTTAGAAAAAAAATCGGAAAAAAATTTTTTTCCTCCGATTTCGATGATAATTGAGTTTCTCGACAAATAAATGTCGTAGAATCAGAATTTTCAATCAGTTTTTCTATAAAACATATAGTTTGGAAAATAGTTTTCATTTCGTGTATTTTCAAATTTTTCCGCAAATTCCCTTAACGTTATTCAGGAAACCATGAGGTTTGCGCGAGAACTGTTTGTGAATTCGTGATCTTCGGACACGATTTTGTATAAAAACGTCAATTTTCAGCATAAAAATTTTCATCAAAATTTCCGAAAATTTTCATCGATTTGGTTAGAAAAAAAAATCGGAAAAAAATTTTTTCCTCCGATTTCGATGATAATTGAGTTTCTCGACAAATAAATGTCGTAGAATCAGAATTTTCAATCAGTTTTTCTATAAAACATATAGTTTGGAAAATAGTTTTCATTTCGTGTATTTTCAAATTTTTCCGCAAATTCCCTTAACGTTATTCAGGAAACCATGAGGTTTGCGCGAGAACTGTTTGTGAATTCGTGATCTTCGGACACGATTTTGTATAAAAACGTCAATTTTCAGCATAAAAATTTTCATCAAAATTTCCGAAAAATTTTCATCGATTTGGTTAGAAAAAAAATCGGAAAAAAATTTTTTCCTCCGATTTCGATGATAATTGAGTTTCTCGACAAATAAATGTCGTAGAATCAGAATTTTCAATCAGTTTTTCTATAAAACATATAGTTTGGAAAATAGTTTTCATTTCGTGTATTTTCAAATTTTTCCGCAAATTCCCTTAATTATTCAGGAAACCATGAGGTTTGCGCGAGAACTGTTTGTGAATTCGTGATCTTCGGACACGATTTTGTATGAAAACGTCAATTTTCAGCATAAAAATTTTCATCAAAATTTCCGAAAAATTTTCATCGATTTGGTTAGAAAAAAAAATCGGAAAAAAATTTTTTTCCTCCGATTTCGATGATAATTGAGTTTCTCGACAAATAAATGTCGTAGAATCAGAATTTTCAATCAGTTTTTCTATAAAACATATAGTTTGGAAAATAGTTTTCATTTCGTGTATTTTCGAATTTTTCTGCAAATTCCCTTAACGTTATTCAGGAAACCATGAGGTTTGCGCGAGAACTGTTTGTGAATTCGTGATCTTCGGACACGATTTTGTATAAAAACGTCAATTTTCAGCATAAAAATTTTCATCAAAATTTCCGAAAAATTTTCATCGATTTGGTTAGAAAAAAAAATCGGAAAAAAATTTTTTCCTCCGATTTCGATGATAATTGAGTTTCTCGACAAATAAATGTCGTAGAATCAGAATTTTCAATCAGTTTTTCTATAAAACATATAGTTTGGAAAATAGTTTTCATTTCGTGTATTTTCAAATTTTTCTGCAAATTCCCTTAACGTTATTCAGGAAACCATGAGGTTTGCGCGAGAACTGTTTGTGAATTCGTGATCTTCGGACACGATTTTGTATAAAAACGTCAATTTTCAGCATAAAAATTTTCATCAAAATTTCCGAAAAATTTTCATCGATTTGGTTAGAAAAAAAAATCGGAAAAAAATTTTTTCCTCCGATTTCGATGATAATTGAGTTTCTCGACAAATAAATGTCGTAGAATCAGAATTTTCAATCAGTTTTTCTATAAAACATATAGTTTGGAAAATAGTTTTCATTTCGTGTATTTTCAAATTTTTCCGCAAATTCCCTTAACGTTATTCAGGAAACCATGAGGTTTGCGCGAGAACTGTTTGTGAATTCGTGATCTTCGGACACGATTTTGTATGAAAACGTCAATTTTCAGCATAAAATTTTCATCAAAATTTCCGAAAAATTTTCATCGATTTGGTTAGAAAAAAAAATCGGAAAAAAATTTTTTTCCTCCGATTTCGATGATAATTGAGTTTCTCGACAAATAAATGTCGTAGAATCAGAATTTTCAATCAGTTTTTCTATAAAACATATAGTTTGGAAAATAGTTTTCATTTCGTGTATTTTCGAATTTTTCTGCAAATTCCCTTAACGTTATTCAGGAAACCATGAGGTTTGCGCGAGAACTGTTTGTGAATTCGTGATCTTCGGACACGATTTTGTATGAAAACGTCAATTTTCAGCATAAAAATTTTCATCAAAATTTCCGAAAAATTTTCATCGATTTGGTTAAAAAAAAATCGGAAAAAAATTTTTTCCTCCGATTTCGATGATAATTGAGTTTCTCGACAAATAAATGTCGTAGAATCAGAATTTTCAATCAGTTTTTCTATAAAACATATAGTTTGGAAAATAGTTTTCATTTCGTGTATTTTCGAATTTTTCTGCAAATTCCCTTAACGTTATTCAGGAAACCATGAGGTTTGCGCGAGAACTGTTTGTGAATTCGTGATCTTCGGACACGATTTTGTATGAAAACGTCAATTTTCAGCATAAAAATTTTCATCAAAATTTCCGAAAAATTTTCATCGATTTGGTTAGAAAAAAAAATCGGAAAAAAATTTTTTCCTCCGATTTCGATGATAATTGAGTTTCTCGACAAATAAATGTCGTAGAATCAGAATTTTCAATCAGTTTTTCTATAAAACATATAGTTTGGAAAATAGTTTTCATTTCGTGTATTTTCGAATTTTTCTGCAAATTCCCTTAACGTTATTCAGGAAACCATGAGGTTTGCGCGAGAACTGTTTGTGAATTCGTGATCTTCGGACACGATTTTGTATAAAAACGTCAATTTTCAGCATAAAAATTTTCATCAAAATTTCCGAAAAATTTTCATCGATTTGGTTAGAAAAAAAAAATCGGAAAAAAATTTTTTCCTCCGATTTCGATGATAATTGAGTTTCTCGACAAATAAATGTCGTAGAATCAGAATTTTCAATCAGTTTTTCTATAAAACATATAGTTTGGAAAATAGTTTTCATTTCGTGTATTTTCGAATTTTTCTGCAAATTCCCTTAACGTTATTCAGGAAACCATGAGGTTTGCGCGAGAACTGTTTGTGAATTCGTGATCTTCGGACACGATTTTGTATAAAAACGTCAATTTTCAGCATAAAAATTTTCATCAAAATTTCCGAAAAATTTTCATCGATTTGGTTAGAAAAAAAAATCGGAAAAAATTTTTTTCCTCCGATTTCGATGATAATTGAGTTTCTCGACAAATAAATGTCGTAGAATCAGAATTTTCAATCAGTTTTTCTATAAAACATATAGTTTGGAAAATAGTTTTCATTTCGTGTATTTTCAAATTTTTCTGCAAATTCCCTTAACGTTATTCAGGAAACCATGAGGTTTGCGCGAGAACTGTTTGTGAATTCGTGATCTTCGGACACGATTTTGTATAAAAACGTCAATTTTCAGCATAAAAATTTTCATCAAAATTTCCGAAAAATTTTCATCGATTTGGTTAGAAAAAAAATCGGAAAAAAATTTTTTCCTCCGATTTCGATGATAATTGAGTTTCTCGACAAATAAATGTCGTAGAATCAGAATTTTCAATCAGTTTTTCTATAAAACATATAGTTTGGAAAATAGTTTTCATTTCGTGTATTTTCGAATTTTTCTGCAAATTCCCTTAACGTTATTCAGGAAACCATGAGGTTTGCGCGAGAACTGTTTGTGAATTCGTGATCTTCGGACACGATTTTGTATGAAAACGTCAATTTTCAGCATAAAAATTTTCATCAAAATTTCCGAAAAATTTTCATCGATTTGGTTAGAAAAAAAAATCGGAAAAATTTTTTTTTCCTCCGATTTCGATGATAATTGAGTTTCTCGACAAATAAATGTCGTAGAATCAGAATTTTCAATCAGTTTTTCTATAAAACATATAGTTTGGAAAATAGTTTTCATTTCGTGTATTTTCGAATTTTTCTGCAAATTCCCTTAACGTTATTCAGGAAACCATGAGGTTTGCGCGAGAACTGTTTGTGAATTCGTGATCTTCGGACACGATTTTGTATAAAAACGTCAATTTTCAGCATAAAAATTTTCATCAAAATTTCCGAAAAATTTTCATCGATTTGGTTAGAAAAAAAATCGGAAAAAAATTTTTTCCTCCGATTTCGATGATAATTGAGTTTCTCGACAAATAAATGTCGTAGAATCAGAATTTTCAATCAGTTTTTCTATAAAACATATAGTTTGGAAAATAGTTTTCATTTCGTGTATTTTCAAATTTTTCTGCAAATTCCCTTAACGTTATTCAGGAAACCATGAGGTTTGCGCGAGAACTGTTTGTGAATTCGTGATCTTCGGACACGATTTTGTATAAAAACGTCAATTTTCAGCATAAAAATTTTCATCAAAATTTCCGAAAAATTTTCATCGATTTGGTTAGAAAAAAAAATCGGAAAAAAATTTTTTCCTCCGATTTCGATGATAATTGAGTTTCTCGACAAATAAATGTCGTAGAATCAGAATTTTCAATCAGTTTTTCTATAAAACATATAGTTTGGAAAATAGTTTTCATTTCGTGTATTTTCGAATTTTTCTGCAAATTCCCTTAAAGTTATTCAGGAAACCATGAGGTTTGCGCGAGAACTGTTCGTGAATTCGTGATCTTCGGACACGATTTTGTATGAAAACATCAATTTTCAGCATAAAAATTTTCATCAAAATTTCCGAAAAATTTTCATCGATTTGGTTAGAAAAAAAATCGGAAAAAAATTTTTTTCCTCCGATTTCGATGATAATTGAGTTTCTCGACAATTAAATGTCGTAGAATCCGAATTTTCAATCAGTTTTTCTATAAAACATATAGTTTGGAAAATAGTTTTCATTTCGTGTATTTTCGAATTTTTCTGCAAATTCCCTTAACGTTATTCAGGAAACCATGAGGTTTGCGCGAGAACTGTTTGTGAATTCGTGATCTTCGGACACGATTTTGTATAAAAACGTCAATTTTCAGCATAAAAATTTTCATCAAAATTTCAGAAAAATTTTCATCGATTTGGTTAGAAAAAAAAATCGGAAAAAAATTTTTTTCCTCCGATTTCGATGATAATTGAGTTTCTCGACAAATAAATGTCGTAGAATCAGAATTTTCAATCAGTTTATCTATAAAACATATAGGTTGGAAAATAGTTTTCATTTCGTGTATTTTCAACTTTTTCCGCAAATTCCCTTAACGTTATTCAGGAAACCATGAGGTTTGCGCGAGAACTGTTTGTGAATTCGTGATCTTCGGACACGATTTTGTATAAAAACGTCTATTTACATAAAAATTTTCATCAAAATTTCCGAAAAATTTTCATCGATTTGGTTAGAAAAAAAAATTGGAAAAAAATTTTTTTCCTCCGATTTCGATGATAATTGAGTTTCTCGACAAATAAATGTCGTAGAATCAGAATTTTCAATCAGTTTTTCTATAAAACATATAGTTTGGAAAATAGTTTTCATTTCGTGTATTTTCGAATTTTTCTGCAAATTCCCTTAACGTTATTCAGGAAACCATGAGGTTTGCGCGAGAACTGTTCGTGAATTCGTGATCTTCGGACAAGATTCTGTATAAAAACGTCAATTTTCAGCATAAAAATTTTCATCTAAATTTCCGAAAATTTTCATCGATTTGGTTAGAAAAAAAAAATCGGAAAAAAATTTTTTCCCTCCGATTTCGATGATAATTGAGTTTCTCGACAAATAAATGTCGTAGAATCAGAATTTTCAATCAGTTTTTCTATAAAACATATAGTTTGGAAAATAGTTTTCATTTCGTGTATTTTCGAATTTTTCTGCAAATTCCCTTAACGTTATTCAGGAAAGCATGAGGTTTGCGCGAGAACTGTTTGTGAATTCGTGATCTTCGGACACGATTTTGTATGAAAACGTCAATTTTCAGCATAAAAATTTTCATCTAAATTTCCGAAAAATTTTCATCGATTTGGTTAGAAAAAAAATCGGAAAAAAATTTTTTCCTTCCGATTTCGATGATAATTGAGTTTCTCGACAAATAAATGTCGTAGAATCAGAATTTTCAATCAGTTTTTCTATAAAACATATAGTTTGGAAAATAGTTTTCATTTCGTGTATTTTCGAATTTTTCTGCAAATTCCCTTAACGTTATTCAGGAAACCATGAGGTTTGCGCGAGAACTGTTCGTGAATTCGTGATCTTCGGACAAGATTTTGTATAAAAACGTCAATTTTTAGCAAAAAATTTTCATTCAATTTTTAAAAAAAAAATTCTCAAAAAATTTCAGAAAAATTTCCATCATTTTCGTCGCAAAAAAGGTCGAAAATTCTTGTCTTCCGATTCCTATGAAAAGTAGTTTCTGACTAATTCGACGTCGAAAACCACTAATTCCTATTGAGATTTCCTATACAACTAATTTGGAAGATAGCTTTCATTTCACCAGATTTTGAAATTTTAGTGAAATTTTTGATCGAATTATCGAGGAAACTATGAGGTTTATGTAGGAACTGATTATGTATTCGTGATCCGCGCGCCCGATTCAATGAGAAAATGTTAAATTCTAGGATAAAAAATTTTCGAAAAATTTTCATCATTTTCAGAACATCATTTTGATCGGAATAAAAGTCGAAAATTTTCTTCTTCCGATTTCGATGAAAATTGAGTTTCTTCAGAAATAAGTGTCGTAGATCCTGAATTTTCAAACAGTTTCTCTATGAAACATATGGTTTGGTAAATAGTTTTCATTTCGCGTATTTTCGAATTTCTCTTTAAATTCCCTTACGTTATTTTTACGTTAAATTTTTTTTTCTCCGATTTCGATGATAATTGAGTTTCTCGACTAATAAATGTCGTAGAATCAGAATTTTCAATCAGTTTTTCTATAAAACATATAGTTTGGAAAATAGTTTTCATTTCGTGTATTTTCGAATTTTTCTGCAAATTCCCTTAACGTTATTCAGTAAACCATGAGGTTTGCGGGAGAACAGATTGTGAATTCTTGATCTTCGGACATGATATTGTGTAAAAACGTCAAATTTCAGCATCAAAACTTTCATCGAAACCATATAATTTTCCATAGAATTTTCGAAAAAACTATGAGTCATATGTGGAAACTGAAGATAAATTAGTGATCAGAGCCCTGTGATTCAATGAAAAAACATCACTTTCGGAGATAAAAAATTTTCGAAAAATTTCCATTGTCGGAAAAACATCACGAAAATCATTCAAAGAAAATTAAATAATTTTCATATAGAAAGTTCATACAAGACTAGAAGTGAAATATTAACAATTTAAATTAACATATTCTAATGTGAACAAAACATATTACTCAAGAATAATGTGACTCTTAGTTGAAATATTTTTACTCTCCAAAAATTGTTCTGGTGAAAAAATATCAATCTGTGGATTCTGCGTGAGGAGTTCTGAATCAACTTCATAAGAACAATATTAAATCCTTGAATAACAATGAAGCATTGGTACTAATTAAAGAAAACACTGTACCTCTTACACTGTCAAAAATTCTTGGAAATCAATTAATTCCGAACCATATTTTTATGACGCCAAATTGTCAACAACTGATAAAAAGTTGACGACGTTCAAATTTGTGGTAGAATGTGTTTTGTCAATGAAAAAACGTCACTTCTCAGGGCAATCACGGGATCCCAATAATCGGAAACATACAACGATAACCTGTTGACTTCTTCAACCCCAACGACATATCTAAAAGACTGTCACCGAACCCCCTCGGGAGCCAAGTGCAAATTCTCCAAGTCTCGAGATGTGGGAGTGGCGTCGAACGTCGTTCGGCCGACGCTGCGCGGCGCGCAGCTTCACCACTGAAGCTCTATCTCCAGTTTCCGCGCGTTTGCATCTAGCGAAGGACGTCGGTACGCCACGTCGTAGTAGGCGGCTAAATCGGATGTCGCACATTTAGGCCAATTATTAGGCGGTGTAAAAACACGCGACGTGAGACAGTTTTAATAGGTGGAAGAATTTCATAATTTATAAGAGATTATATGAAATTACAGCGATGTTGGAAAATATGAAGATTGGTGGAGTAAAGTGAAGTTTCAAACTTGTCGCAGTTTCGTTCGCCCTTTGGATTATTGTGGTTGTACTGTGAATTTACAATGATTAACTGTGACAAAAAAAGTGGTGTTATCAAAAGACATCTATTTCAATGGATGCTCTCAATTCTTCTATTAAATGGTAAGTTTAACATCAGATGTTCTCCAAATTTCCTTCAGTTTGAAAAGACGTCTGTTATGTTGAAGAAAATATAAGAACTAGGACACAGGTCTTTATAATACTCACCCATAAAAACGATTCGAGAGCTGCAGCAAGCGTTTACAATTTTTTTCGCTAGATATCAAGAAAAATCTATGCATTTTCGAAAAATTATTTAAAAAAATGATATTACGTCAACAAGTCATTTTTCTGTTTATCTTGTATTTCTCTTGTTATTTCTTTGTTCGATTCGAATTTCTGATACCTATATTTTATCGTGATTTTGATTCTCAATTTGAATATTACAATTTTAATTATTGAATATAAAATAAAATTCAAACAGTTGAACTTTTGAAATGAATAATTACACTTCATTGACAACATAGCATGACGCGTTTCGTCGTTACAAACGACTTCTTCAGATGCTAACAGAATACCAACTATAGTTTCTGTTAGTATTCTGTTACCAATAAAAGTTAGTATTCTGTTAGCATCTGCAGAAGTCGTTAGTAACGACTAACGCGTCATGCTATGTAGTCAATAAAGTGTAAATCAAAAGTTCAAGTGTTTGAGTTTTAGTTCATAATGGATTTACACCACGTAAACGCCAACACTATTAAATATTTCAAATTTTAATATTTTATTTGTGATTTTTATGTTGTACTATTCAATTTCCTTCTCTTTTTTCGATTTTATCGTGATATTGAATACCTTGTTTATGAAAAAAATCAGCTTTGTTTTATTATCATTGAAACATTAATGTCTAAACAATTTCATTTAACTCTGAATTAAACATTTCAACTAGTGAAACATTTTATCTTATTTCTTGTCTAAGTTATGATTCGGAACAAATTTTATCATTTCATTTTCACAAAATTGAATATTTCCATGGTCCTTTTCATATTCGAAGATTATCATTTCTTTTTACGAGAATATCATACCACTTGTTAGTTTTAATATCTATCAGCTGAGCATATAGGTACAAAACTATTTAGTGTAGAACCTGGAATATTAAATCCCATTTGTTACAACTTTTTTGTATTCAATAATAATTTTTAGTTAAAGACACAGACAAATGCGAAGATGTTATTCTGTGTCATTGTTAAATCTACTCTGAATAATGTTAAACCTCTATGAATTTAAAATATTCCTAACTTGAACTTCTGTGATTAATTGTGGGGTTAGAAAGGGCTTTAATACCAGACTCGCCCTATGCGTAATTTGAATTAATAACTAATCATCCTTCACATAAGCGTAATATATTACCGGTATTAAATATTCGAGATACATTTATATTTGGAGAAGAAAATAAGGAAAAGAAAAAACAAACAAAAATTAAAGAAAAATTTCCTATAAAGATTCCAATGAATTCTTTAGGAAATATCTGACTTTTTAGGATTCGCTCCCTAATTTCAACGAAACATCAATAACTTTCTTTAGATAGTGAACGATAATAATTTTTTTTCATAGTGTTGGCGTTTACTTGATGTAAATCCATTATAATTGAATATAACTTAAATTCAAACACTTGAATTTATGATTTACACTTTATTGACTACGCGTATAGGATGACGCGTTTCGTCTTTACAAACGACTTTTTCAGATGCTTACAGAATAATTCTGTTATATTCTGTCATTATTCTGTTAGCATCTGAAGAAGTCGTCTGTAACGATGAAACTCATCATGCTATGCCAATAAAATGTAAATTATAAGTTCAAGTGTTTCAATTTAAGTTTATATCCAATATTTTTCAAATTCTCAAAAATGTGTTCGATTTATTGACAAGTTGACATTGGATTTCAACACGTATATCTACCTCCTCAAAAAACTGGTTAAACAATCAGTTATGTTTTTGTTCTTAATGTGTCTCGATAAATTATTTTTTGTTACGAACAATAATTTATACTTTTTCATACGAATTTAAAAATTTTACACAATATAGAGAGAAGTAGTCAATTAGATTATTGGGAAATAGTGGAAATAAATCAGCTTAAAAATTCTGGAAATTTGCTCAATGAACAGATAGAATTGAACAGTTCACCCTGGTGAACCTTTTCAGGAAATAGAAATTATATTTCAGAATGGAATATCTTAGGTAAAACCCAAGTCATAGAATCCCAAATTCCCTGATATTTATACGTGTTTTACAAAATGTTGTTATTATTCTGTAAGCATCTGAAGAAGTCGTTTGTAACGACGAAACGCTTCATGCTATGTAGTCAATAAAGTGTAAATCATTAATTCAAGTCTTTGAATTTAAGTTTATATTCGATAATAAATTTCATAGATAGATTACTAAATCAATGATAAGATTCGAATTTTTCAGCAAAGATCTATAATTTGCGCTATATTCAATGATGGGTTCCACTACTTTCTTAATTTTGTTTTCAATTATCGTCGAAAATATGAATCAGTTAATATTCAAGCACGCAGACTGAAGGTCTATAAATTTTTTTTTGCAAAACAAAAAATTAGAAAAACGCTTTTCGTTGATATTTTACAGTGGTCCGGCTCAAATCCACTTTTTGACGCTTGTTTTGAACAACCATTGGGTTCGGTACTTGAATACATTCGACTGTTCAACTGATGATGATTGAGCCTTTGAATTCATGAACTGACACGAACAGATCTTGGATTTCAAACACAGACATATTGAATAATATTCCTTTACAGGCTTTATCTTTAAGGCTAGAATCTTCAGTTAATTAATCAGATGGAGTTCTTGACCCTCATTCCAAGAAAAAATAGACAAAGTCTATCTATATCATCAAGTCTGGTGAAGCTTTTCGTTGGTACAAATTTTTTAGAATTGAATCCAGTTGAAAACCCACATTGGAAATTCAAATATAACACAAACATCCCACTCTGTATTGAACTGTATTCGAACCCAGACTATTTGCGTGAGAACTCGCTATTTTAGCATTCATCGAATTGATGTTTTTCCTGAAGAAATAGAATAACAAGTTCACTATATTCTTGCGATTGTTGAAGTAACTATAAGTTTCTATTGAAATATATCATTCATAATTCACTGGTTAGAACGGTGACGTTTATGATTCGTTGATATAATCAAGAAACAGCTGTAAATTCAGAATATTCGAATATGAATTTGCCGAAACATAGAGACTACAGCAAATAAAAATGAATGAAATCTGCTCTAATTCAATACTTCAAAATATTATTCAAAGGTAACCACAGTCATTTGAGCCTAGGAATAAAATAAATGTTTCCTATGTTTTCAATTCTGCATAAAAAAAAAGTCTGATCTCCTTGCAGTGGAACTTTATACCGCTTGCGTTTCCACTGGGTGTCTTCATCATAGCTTCATTTGCCATTTACATTTTGAAGATAACTTCATGTAAATGTTGTCCGCGGCTCCGTATCAAATGGTCCATACGGAAGGTCCAACTTTGCGTCACTTTTTCGAGCATTTCGGCATGTATCCCACGCATTACGCGTGTTTCTTTATCCTGTAAGGCTTCAATCGTGATCGGCTTGTCCAGATACACTAACGACTTCACATAGCCCCACAAGAAATAATCCAAAGGCGACGAATCGCATAATGTTGGCGGCCAATTCACCTGGCCATTTCGAGAGATAAGCTGCTCACCAAGTTCAACATGTCTATTGTTTCACGAGCTTTGTGGCATGTGGCATCGTCTCGATGAAACCACATGTCAACCAAGTTCAACTCGGTCAATAGGGGCAAAAAAAATGCGTATCATGGCTCGATATCGCTCGCCGATGTCGGTAACGTTTCTTCCACAGGCGTCTTTGAAGAAAAATGGACAGATGATGCCAACAGCCCATAAGTCACACCAAACTGTCGTTTTTTCGGGATGCATCGGTAATTTTTGTATGACTTGTGGCTGTTCAGCACTCCAGATGCGACAGTTTTGTTCATTCACACATTCGTTAAGCCAGGAATGAGCCCCATCGCTGAACACAATTTTTCATCAAAAAGAACGATACACATTTTTCACAGAGCACGAATATTTGTAGTAAATTTCAACAATTTTCAATCGTTGCTCGTTTGTAAATCTTTCCATGATGAAATGGCAGAGCATACTGAAAACTTTTCACTTTGACAGATGACGTTCCGAGCCATTGCCAACCAGTCCCACCAACCTGAAAAACTTAACTCTTAAAAAATCACCCGTTATAATATAACAAGTCGATACCAAAAAACGCTGAATGAATTCCAATTTTTGACAACTGTCTTTCACAATCTGTTTCCACTGATATTGAATCGGTTTTTCTGCAACATTTGTCACCAGCTTCAGTTCAATTAAAGACAAAATATGAATAATATTATATTGATTGGAATATGCTACCATTTGGACATTGAAATGGATATTAAATTTGATGAAATACGTTGGCATCCAATAAGGTTTAATTATTGAAAATCAATGTTTCACAGTCAGGAACTGTGAACAAGCTTTCTCTCATAATACGGACGTATTTCTCTCCGCTTAATTTCATTTCATCATTTTCCAATATATATTATAGTTTTCCAATGAAAAAACATTGTGATAGTTCTATTTCACTTCAAAATTGGATCTATTTCGATTTCGTACGTTCTAATTTATCAGTTAGCTGTTTGCGGTACTGAAATTTTGAACTGAAGGTCAATAAATCAATTTTCGTCAAATAAGATCGATAAGTTCACTATTGAAATTTGAAGATCTGCCTCAATGTTTCACATCCAATTCGTGAACTAAGCAATAAGTAAGGGCTCTGGTAACCGCTCAACCACTTCACACTCAATTTATAAATACTTAGATTACTTAGGTTAGGTTGACAACACAATTACATCATAATTCTGAACTCATTTAAACAATTGTCTGATTATTACTCTGTCACATGATATATTCAGAGAAGAAAACGAAAACTTGATGTAAATACATCAAAATTAAAATATAACCTGAAGCATTTGTTATCGAAGAAGTAGAGAATATAAATATTATACGGCAATAAAATTTTATATCCGAAGAACGAAAGTGAAAATGTACAAATTTCCATATCAACTCAACAACTATTTCTCTCAAGTTGACAGCACAGTGAAGACATATAAGATTGAAATATGCATAAACCACCAAAGCAAGTGAACACAATCTTCAGGAAAATCCAACCAGAATCACAGCTGAGGATGCGATACGTTGTATATAGTACACCTTGCAGAAATTGTGATAGACAATACTTTGTACAAACATATCAAAAATCACACGACAGAATAAAAAAGGTATATAAATATAAAAAAACACGGAACCTTGAAAAAACACAACTATAAAAAAGATATTACCGAAACAAAAACATGGAAGTATATTAGAAATTTAAAATCCTGTTTATAAAGTCGAATATGAAAATCAACTTAGGTTTTCTTGAGGAGCATTCATTTCAAATGTAACTACTGGAGATCAATATGAAGGATTACCCGAAACGTACAGAGGGAATAACAAAAAACTGTAGTCAAATATTTTTTCGAAAATGTTCAAAAAAGTGAAATATACTTAGTCAAGTCCAAGGTTCTGAGGGTCTTAGTTCAAGGTGTAAGAACCTGGAGATGTGAAAAAAACACAACAAAAAAGAACATTCCTGCAAAAGGACAGAACCGTGGCGACTTCCTTTGCAGGAGTGTTCGTTCGATTTCATCTCCGGGTTCGTGTACCTTGAAGTTGGCTACGACGTTCTGAAGAGAGTTAACAAGCTCGAAACACGTGTCAAGGGCGGCTTCCAATTACGGGTTAAACCGACAATTTCTACTCTTGTATATTATATATATTGAAAGTATACCTCAACTTTCTTTCAATAATTTTTCGAGCAATTTGGATAGCGAGTAATGCCATCCAGGTTGCGATTGTACGACACAGTTCTATTTATATAATTATAAAAATAATATTTTTTTTTAATCATTATTGTTACACATTTCAATGTTGAAGGTGCAACAATGAAAATGAAAAAGTCAAAATTCATTTACGAAACAACAAAATCACCCAGAAGTTGATCCTATACATTAATTTCGCCAAAAAATTCAAATTGTTCAACACTATATGGTTCACATTTCTAAATTAAATTGTACACAGATTTCCTGAGAAGTCAGTGGTTCTTCATCTTTTGAATCGACTTTGGCAATCTGTTGAATAGTTTTACACCCGCATATTGTGCCCCCTTCTCTCTCAATGCAGGGCAGTGAATTGTATATAAATCAGGAGAAATTTGTCTGCTTTTATTTCTGTTCTTGCATTCTTCAAAGTACTGACAGTGCTCAAAGATAAATATAAGCAGTCGATAGATATATATTTAATATTGTATATCAATATTATATAAATATTATTTGAAGAAAATTAGAATGAATTTAAAAACTATCGGCATATCCCGCAGATTGGTAGCAGCCGTTGACACGTGTTTCGAGCATATTGGCTCTCCTCAGAACGGCGTAGCCAAGTTCTAGTTGTAGGAACCTGAAGGTGAAAAACACAAGAATGAAAGCTTCACACAACACCTTCGACAGACAACCTTCGAAAGGAAGTCACAACATTTTAGGCTACGCGTTTGTTCTTTCCGGATTGGGAAACTTGAAAACTGCTTTGCCCGTGAGCGATCCGTGATCTTCTTATGTTTTTCACCTCCAGTTTCCTACAACTAGAACTTGACTACGCCGTTCTGAGGAGAGCCAACAAGCTCGAAACTCGTGTCAACAGCTGCTACCAATCTGCGGAATATGCCGATAATTTTCAATTTCATTATAATTTTCTTCCGCATCAAATATCATTCATATATTTTTCAACGTCTCGGCTTAGAGCGTCCTTGAAAGAAAAATAGTCACCTCACGGGCAAAGCAGTTTTCAAATTTCCCAATCTGTAAAGAACAAACGCGTAGCCTAAAATTTTGTGACTTCCTTTCGAAGGTTGTCTGTCTTTCTTAGTTTTTCTTCTTGTGTTTTTCACCTCCAGGTTCTTTCAACTAGAACTTGGCTACGCCCGTTTGAGGAGAGCCAATAAGCTCGAAACACGTGTCAATGGGTGCTACCAATCTGCGGGATATGCCGATAATATATATATATATATATATATATATATATATATATATATATATATATATATATATATATATATACATAATGTGTCTTTTTCAGATACCAGATACCATAAATAAAATTAATGTATGTATTCAATTCTATAAAGAATTCAGTCTATAATATATTATAACTACTGAAATTTATATTGCAGCTTTTATCCTGGATATTGAAAATTGATGCATTCGTGATTACTTCGAAAATAATGGAAATACTGGCGCAGCTCCATTGTTTCCATCAATTCACAGCCCGTCATTTTCGGATAAATATCCTACAGTAACCAATTAATACGAATATAAATTGAACGCCATTCATCATATACCTGCACGGACAATGCTTATCAACTGACTTCCTTTTCAGATCCCTATAACAACGGTGCCTGGACTCGTGAATGCGTGGACCTTTGTATTCGAAATGCCCTTTCTGACGCGAAACATATATTGCTACGTCTAAAGTTGCAGTGAAGCGATAGAAAATGAAATAACTCGATTTTAGCATTTTTCATTAATTTTAATTTTTATTACGAATGAAAATCATTTTTTATCCTATTTTTATTTCTCTTGGTGCTGGTCTATTGGAATTCAACATCCATTTTTTATCAATCAATTTTACCACTTAATGGAGTTTAGGTATGAAATAGATATTGAATTTTCTAGCAGACTAAGCACATACATGTATATATGAAATGAGAGTTAGTTTCGTTTCACAAATACTAGGCCATCCTAATATTAAAATAATTGGTTTAATTCAGTTTTTGCACCAGTCATAAAATATTTAAATTGAAGTATATTATAGTATAAAATTGCGTATATTATAATTGAGTATTACCACGCCAACTTGAGGGGGTATGGTGAAATGAAGGGGAAATAGAAGTATATGGAGAAAAATAGAAAAAACTAAGAAAAAAATTCACTCAAAGGACAAAAAATACATTTTGGTATAGTAAATAGAAGAATGGCAATATAAGTTTTTCATTAACTATACCAATTTTGGATTCAAAACAGGCTAATAATTACAGTGACCTTCTTGTCAATTATTGATTTACCAAGTCGATACATGGAGAAGATTAATCACCATATTGAAACAAAATTTGGAATTTTCTAATATATCAAATAATACGCAAGACGAGCGTTTCGAAGTACAACTTCTTGGTCAGATACTAAAAACAGTCTCCACTTGTGAAATAGAGGATGGGGGCATGAGAATTTCATTTGAACATTGGGTCGTAAATGAGAAAAGTTTCATTACTTTTATTCATCAATATGAAATTTGATGAAATTTAATTGCGAGTGATGTTAAATGTTTTTCCTTTTTAATGTGAAATTGAACTCTTTGGAAATTTTGCAACTGAAAGTATAATTTTTTGTTCAAACCCCTTATAAAATCCATTTCTAACGTCTGTTAGAAGCTCATAAATCTAATTTACGAAAAATTGAAAACATTATCGAGAAATTCAAACTAGGCTAGATGCATTATATTGATTAATCAGTTGAGTAGTTTATACGCTAATGTATAACATGTTTCGGGAAAATACTCCATTATGGTGAGGTATAAAATATGAAACATTCCAATATATTCAAAATGTAACAAAAAATTCAGTATATCTGTAATTTGTCAAGTATGACTTTTAAACCTCTCAATTTCTATTTCGGTTTTAGCTTTCAAATTTTTCATTGGCATTGAACAAAATTTAATTTCGGTTTGAAATGAATTTATTAAAAGTGTTAAAATAGAAATGATATAATGAATTCCATGAATTCAAAACCTATCATTTTTCATTGATCTTCACGCAAGTTGTTTAGCCATATTTCCCGGAAGTGTCACGAACTGCGACTACGATATAGGGACCGATCTCGTTTTCAATCCATGCGTGTTCATAGGACGTTATTTACGGTCTTACTATATGTTTGTGGCATCCTACATGGGACCGCTGACCGTTCGCCTGAAGAATTTTCCCAAGAGACGGAAAAACACGTTTATGTTCACGATTTCACATATAAAACCTCAGTTTTTGGTTAGCACACACAGATAGATATAAATATATACAACGATATTGTTTAAAAATTCACAAATCATCCATACTAGTCAATACTGAGAATCTTAATCATAATATTTCCTATTTAATAGTGTTGGCGTTTACTTGATGTAAATCCATTATAATTGAATATAACTTAAATTCAAACACTTGAACTTATGATTTACTTAACTTGAACTTATGATGATGAACTTAATGTACCAACACATCTGTTAAAACCCCAGAGGGAATGTTTGTGAACCTTCCGACAAACACTAAAATTCGGAAAAATTCGTTAATTTCCTCTCGTAGAAACGCAAAAGATAGCTGTAAAATCTCACGCTTTCATGTGTGAAGATCACTTTAACGTAAGTAAATAATTCCTACCCTATATTTCATACATAAATAACGAGTTGATTTTATTACATATTCGTTATAGTCTTCTCTATAAATTCTACTTTATTTTGAGGTTACTAATAACGTACATACGCATTTTATTGTTGATCTTGAACGGAATGAACTGGATTTCATTCCTATCTTTGTATTTTTATACTTTGGTATAATAAAAGATTTAAAATAAAAAACTTCAATACTTTATTGTATGTGAGTTATACTTTAGCCAGAGGTCAATTAACGATGATGAAATTGTTATTGCAGATGAAAAAAAATATGGCAAACTATACAGAAATGTATGGGTATATTAATTTCCATTCAATTTCAACTGAAGCTTTAAGTATTAAATGGTCATTCATAAAAAAACCTAAAATGTTTGTGTAAGTAAAATTTTTAAGCCATTTTCTGAAACATTCATTCATTTAGAGTATAATGAATAGCTTCTATTCTTGGGAGATTTCTGCTCAAAAATGCTCTCCATAGTACCTCTTTAATATATATATATATATATATATATATATATATATATATATATATATATATTCAATTATTCAAACATAATTTCTCTGTTTTGTTTCTAACAAATAAATTACCTAATAAAACCAAGAAATAAACATTCAAGCACACACGTACAAAGACATCAGAGAAATGAACGTTAGCCTTTGTTGACTGTTGTCTTTGTTTCCTGCACGATGACGTCACATGCGATTCAGCCAACTGCGTTTTCAATCACGTGATCAAATATGAAATTTTAATTATATTATTATTGATATCTTTTAAAAATCATATATATTTCAAAAGGATGTAACGGCTATATTGGTTCAAAATAATATTTACTATCAACCTAACAACATTTTGATCTATATTTTTATCGCAGTAAAATACCCTATTCGCTGACTTTTTCTGTCACCGAGTGTCGCCCTAAGTTTGCGTGTGAAGCCGAAGGGGATAGACAGGTCTTTCAGGACCACGAAAAACATTCACGAAAACGCAATACGGGAGTATTTAGTTTGCTGGGTCAGCTAGTACAGTTGATATAACAAATGAACAGAAATATGTCGTATATCTTCGTCGTGGAAAATCTATGTATATTCCATTTTACAGGTATTGAGCAATCTTACGCTCATTTCGTAGTAAGCTGTCGTGAGGAAAATTAATTCAAGATGTCTGCAGATTGTTTCCATTTTACAAAATTGATATAACACTCCAAATAGCCTGTTGTGTGATGAGAAATGTTCATCTTAAACCTAATTTACATCGTACCGACGTGTGGATTAACATCTCCTGGAGCCCAGACGTAGTCCCCAGAGAAACCCGTAAGCTGCATGAAATTTGGATTCGTCCTTCGGGATAATTAACTTTGTCAGAACCATAAGCATCAAGGATGACACACTGAACCCTCGATTATCTTCCAGATTAAAAATGTATGAATATTTTCCTTGCAGTTACGTAAAGAATGACATAGTAAATCCTCACATTGGCTGGCATTCAGCACTTGAAATGTAGATTCCATATTTATTGAGTATTGAGGTTCTTTATTTCTTCATTGAAGCTTGTGAACTTTGTTAACCTTGTTCAGATTCATAATCATTAGTACATCAAAAACCTGATGCCCCAACTACAACTCAAAAATCAGAGTTCGAATCTCATGTCTTGCCTGGAATTCGAAGTCAGATCTCCCAATTAGAGAAGCTTCACTCTCACTTCCAGTCTATGGAAGCGACTAGTGAAAATGACACAATAACCTAGAATCTGCCATTCAGTTCATTATCCATCAAAAAAATTGTTTACAATGCACTATTTGCCTCTCGTTAATTCTTGAAATATTGAAGACCTAAAGAGCTTTTTGCTTCTCCTCCGAAAACTGAATCCAAAGAGCCAACATATTATCTACAAACGGAAGTATTCTTCATATTCTTCATATAATTGTACTCTGAGCGTTGATGAATTGTCGAACATTTCTTGTTGAAAATTTCGTAAGTCCTTTCGATACAGGTGCACCATACCTTCTATTGTTATCATAGACACAATTGAAGAAAAATCTCCTTGATTGTTTTTGTTATACGGTATGATACATCATAGTTATAAAGGAAAATCTCTCAACCAAGAAAATCTCTTACTGATCACCACGCTTGGTCGAAGTACGAGCACTACTGAGGAGCCCAGATAGTCAGATTTCCAGGAAAAACGGAACACGTCATTTTTAGTAATACCATCTTGCCACCTGATGTTCATTGTGTTATTCTTCGAATTCACACTCTGAAGTATATTTTGGTCTACAATATTGCAGCTAGCTAGCCAGGAAGAGTTCTGGGATAAATGGATTATAGCTTCAATAAATTCGTTTCATCTTCACACAAAAAATTCAGTTTGGAAGATAAATCAAGATTAATTAGAGAAGCTGGTAGCACAGCTCATATTATGGACTCAAATGCTGACTTTCAGAGCTGATGAGACCCAAAAAGCCAAAATCATGGGTCAGCATCTGCGTCCACAAAACGCCCTGTACATCTGCTGACAATTCCTTCCGATAAACTTGTATCTATTCGACCAAAACCCATTTTGAAATGATTCTATGCTCCAAAACCCGAACGACGAGAAATTTATTCCAGCTCTTCATGAATTTTTCACTTGTATTTCATTTCGTTGTAAATTTCATCCGTCAAATAGATCTAGGATTGTTCTTTTCGTCATATGGTAATGATACCCAATAGTAAAAAATGACAATCCTCTTATTTGAGGATATTTCGAATTAATTCGCTGAAGTGTATCTTCGTCTATCATCTTGCAGCAAGATAACCAGAAAGATTTCTTGAATAAGTAGATTATAGATTCAAGATTATATTATTATAGATTATGAATTCAATTTAGCTTCACACAAAAAAATCAGTTTGAAAAGGAATTCGGGAAGAATTGGACAAGCTCGTGGCACAGCTCGCATCATGGACGCAAATGCTGACGCATAGTGCTGATGAGACCCAAAAAGCCAAAATCATGGGTCAGCATCTGCGTCCATAAAGCGCCCTGTACATCTACTGACAATTCCATCCGATAAACTTGTATATCTTCGACTGAAACTCATTTTCGAATGATTCTAGGTTCCAAAAACCGAATGACGAGAATTTTATTCCAACTTTTCATATATTTTTCAATCGTACTTCATTTTGTTGTGGATTTTATCTGTCAAACAGATCCAGGATTGTTCTTTTCGTCATATGGTAATGATACTCTATAGTTAAAAATGGCAATTCTCTTATTTAAAAATATTTCGAATTCATTCGCTGAAGTGTATCTTCGTCTACCATCTTGCAGCTAGATAACCAGAAAGATTTCTTGAATAAACAGATTATAGATTCAAGATTATTATTATATTATAGATTATAAATTCAATTTAGCTTCACACAAAAAAATCAGTTTGAAAAGGAATTCGGGAAGAATTGGACAAGCTCGTGGCACAGCTCGCATCATGGACGCAAATGCTGACGCATAGTGCTGATGAGACCCAAAAAGCCAAAATCATGGGTCAGCATCTGCGTCCATAAAGCGCCCTGTACATCTACTGACAATTTCATCCGATAAACTTGTATATCTTCGACTGAAACTCATTTTCGAATGATTCTAGGTTCCAAAAACCGAATGACGAGAATTTTATTCCAACTTTTCATATATTTTTCAATCGTACTTCATTTTGTTGTGGATTTTATCTGTCAAACAGATCCAGGATTGTTCTTTTCGTCATATGGTAATGATACTCTATAGTTAAAAATGGCAATTCTCTTATTTAAAAATATTTCGAATTCATTCGCTGAAGTGTATCTTCGTCTACCATCTTGCAGCTAGATAACCAGAAAGATTTCTTGAATAAACAGATTATAGATTCAAGATTATATTATTATAGATTATAGATTATGAATTCAATTTAGCTTCACACAAAAAAATCAGTTTGAAAAGGAATTCGGGAAGAATTGAAGAAGCTCGTAGCACAGCTCGCATCATGGACGCAAATGCTGACGCATAGTGCTGATGAGACCCAAGAAGCCAAAATCATGGGTCAGCATCTGCGTCCATAAAGCGCCCTGTACATCTACTGACAATTCCTTCCGATAAACTTGTATTTATTCGACTGAAACTCATTTTCAAATGGTTCTATGGTCCAAATACCGAACACTAAGATTTTTATTCAAGCTTTTCATGTATTTTTCACTTGTATTTCATTTTGTTGTAAATTTTATCTGTTAAATAGATCCAGGACTGTTCCCTTCGTTATATGGTAATAATACTCCATAGTTATAAATGACGATTCACTTATTTAGGAATATTTCGAATTCATTCTATGAAGTGTATTTTGGTATACAATCTTGCAGCTAGATAGCCAGAAAGATTTATTGATGAACATATTATAGCTTCAATGAATTCGATTCAGCTTCACACAAAAAATTCAGTTTGAAAAGGAATTCAGGATAAATTGGAGAAGCTGGGCACAGCTCGTATTATGGACGCAAATGCTGACGCATAGTGCTGATGAGACCCAAAAAGCCAAAATCATGGGTCAGCATCTGCGTCCACAAAGCGCCCTGTACATCTACTGTAAATTATATCCGATAAACTCGTATTTATCCGACTGAAACTCATTTTCAAATGATTTCATGGTCCAAATACCGAACACCGAGATTTTCATTCCTGCTTTTCATATATTTTTCAATTATAATTCATTTTGTTGTGAATTTTATCTGTTAAATAGATCCGGCATTGTTCTTTTCGCTATATGGTAATAATAATCCATAGTTATTAAGACGATCCACCCCTTTAAGAATATTTCGATTTCACCTGTGAAGTGTATTTCGGTATACAATCTTGTAGCTTGATAGCCAGAAAGATTTCTTGATGAACATATTATAGCTTCAATGAATTCGATTGAGCTTCACACAAAAAATTCAGTTTGAAAGGGAATTCAGGATAAATTGAAGAAGCTCGGGACACAGCTCGCATTCATGGACGCAAATGCTGACGCATAGTGCTGATGAGACCCAAAAAGCCAAAATCATGGGTCAGCATCTGCGTCCACAAAGTGCCCTGTACATCTACTGTAAATTATATCCGATAAACTCGTATTTATCCGACTGAAACTCATTTTCAAATGATTCTATGGTTCAAAAACCGAACGACGAGAATTTTATTCCAACTTTTCATATATTCTTCACTTGTACTCATTTTGTTGTGAATTTTATCTGTCGAATAGATGCAGAATTATCATTCCCGTTATATAGTAATGATACTCCATAATTATAAATGACGATCCTCTGACTCAAGAATATTTCGAATTCACTCTAAGAAGTGTATATTGGCCTACAATCTTGCAGGTAGCTAGCCAGAAAGATTTCTTGATGAACATATTATAGCTTCAATGAATTCGATTCATCTTCACACAAAAACTCAGTTTGGAAAGAAATTCAGAATGAATTGCAGAAGCTGGTGGCACAGCTCGCATTCTGCGTCCACAAAGCGCCCTGTATATGTGCTGACAATTCATTTCGATATACTTGTATATCTTCGATTGAAACTCATTTTCAAATAATTCTATGGCCCAAAAACCGAACGACGAGTCTTATTCAAGATTTTCATATATTTTCAATTGTACTTCATTTTGTTGTGAATTTTATCTGTCAAAGAGATCCAGGATTGTTCTTTCTGTTATATGGTAATTAAACCCCATAATTATAAATGACGGTCCTCTCACTTAAGAATATTTCGAATTCACTCTATGTAGTGTATCTTGGTCTACAATCTTGTAGCTAGCTATTCAGGAAGATTTCTTGGATAAACAGATTATAGTTTCTATGACTTCGATTAATCTTCACAAAAAAAAATCAGTTTGGAAAGGAATTCAGAATGAATTGAGAAGCTCTTGGCACAGCTCGCATTCTGGACGCAAATGCTGACGCATAGTGCTGATGAGACCCAAAAAACCAAAATCATGGGTCAGCATCTGCGTCCATAATGCGCCCTGTACATCTACTGATAATTCCTTGAGAAAAAATGGTATTTATTTGACTGAAAGTGATTTTCAAATGATTCTATGGATCAAAAACCGAGCGATAAGAATTTTATCCAGCTTTCCATATATTTTTCACTTGTAATTAAATTTGATGTGAATTTCATATGTCAAATAAGTCCAACATTGTTCCTTCCGTTGTATGGTAATGAAATTCCATCATTATAAATGACGATCCTCTAATTTGAGACTATTTCGAATTCAATCTCTGAAGTGTATCTTGGTCTAAAATCTTGCAGCTAGATAGCCAGGAAGATTTCTTGATGAACATATTATAGTTTCAATGAATTCGATTGATCTTCACACAAAAAAATCAGTTTGGAAATGAATTCGGGAAGAATTGGACAAGCTCGTGGAACAGCTCGCATCATGGACGCAAATGCTGACGCATAGTGCTGATGAGACCCAAAAAGCCAAATCATGGGTCAGCATCTGCGTCCACAAGGCGCCCTGTACATGTACTATCGTTAAAAACCGAACGACGAGAATTTTATTCCAACTTTCCATATATTTTTTAGGCGACTTAATTGTGTTGATAATTTTATTTGACAAATAGATCCAGAACCTACCAGAAAACAAGCCGCCTTTGGACTTCCTCCCAATTATATTTAGAAAATAACACCAACTTTGTAAACTTGTGCGTTCTCCGGCTATAAATCACATAAATTTTTATCTTTGCCTGGAGTGTTGAAATTAATTACAATTCTTTGCAGAGTGTTCGTGCTTAAAGTGGAGCCGAATGCTCGTCTAGAACGAAACGAAATTCATCAAATGAAAATTGAAAATTTTCTACCGTGAAGGGGTTTCCAGTAAACAAATATTAATTAGCGAAGGCGGCGTTGAAATATTGAACCTGAAAACATTTTAATGATCAGCGTCATTACGTTGAAAAACAGGAAAAGAGGGGATAGAGACTTGGGGATATTGAATCGAGTTTCATCTAACTCTACGAAAATTTAAATTAATTTTCTTTCTGACACAAGTTTCCAGAGTTCTTCATTGTGGGGATATGCGCCTGATACTTTTTCATACTTAAATGATTAAAGAGTTTCTCGCGAGTATACAAGGCGCTGTTGAGAGATACAAAAAAAAAGTTGTCGTTCATCGAATTACTCAAGGGATGATAACATCGATAGAAGAGAATAAAGCAACTATGCTGGGGGTAGTTCTTGCATGAAATGAAATTGAATTTAAAAGATATCCATCACTTTCAATATCACAATTTTTTTATAATTGCCATATTAGATAAGGAATACGTGTATGAAAGATATATAAAAATTATTCTTTGAGAAATGCAACAGTGCATTCGAGAATATGTCTTGATATATATGAATCTTGTCTTCGACTAGAAGCTTTCCTTTGTCCCACACATCACCCAACTTATCTGCCTTGAAAATATATGAATTCGTTGAACGCAATGGCAAATATTTTAATAATTCCTCAACATTCAAAGGACTGTTTGATACCATGAACTGTAGCAAGTTGGAGTATGGCAGCATGACCTAGCATCCTATTTACACTTCCCATCAACGCCATCTTGAGGCTATTCAGAGAAGGTTCTTGAAATTCTTAGTTTGGAGGAAGGATAAAGTTTATCCACAGAGAGGAGTCAATCATAACGAATTATTGAGTCGATTTAGTTTGATCTCATTGCAGAGGAAGAAAGAAACTTTATCACTCAAATTTTTCTCAAATAACTGTACAATAGTATTAGTTGTCCTCCAACTAGAGCTGAAAGATTAAAGCTTGAGAAAAAAACAAGCCATGTCTTAGAATGACTATGAAATGAAGAATGAACTAGAAATTGACATATCATTTCTCTTCTGAATCTGAATATAAAAAAGGAAATATTTAATCGTTTTTCATTAAATAATTCTTATTCGGATACATAAAATACTTTCTAACCGTCAAAAAGTCAAAATCTTCTTAAAGAACAAATTTTAAAAATTAACGAACAAAATTTATCGAAAATAAGAACAATAAAAACGAAAGTAAAAGAAGACAAATCACTTGTTCACCAATTGAATTGTGGAACATGTCCCGGTATATATATTGGTAAAACTAGTAGAAATTTCGGTTCTAGAATGCAGGAACATAAATATAGCTTCGCGCATAATAAAAGTAATTCGAATTATGCTAACAATTTATTAACAGAAAAGCATACTTTTGATACGAATTTCAAAATTTTACATAATATACAGAAAAGTAGTCAATTAGATTTTTGGAAAATAGTGCAAATAAATCGGTTTAAAAATTCTGGAAATTTGCTCAATGAACAGATAGAATTAAACAATTCACCTTGTTAAACCTCTTCAGGTAATAAAAATTATATGTCAGAATGGAATATCTTAGGTAAAACCCAAAGTCATAGAATCCTAAATTCCCGGATATTTATACCTGTGTTTTTCAAAATGTTATTATTTTGTAAGCATCAAAAGAAGTTTGTAACGACGCGACGAAACGTGTCATGCTATGTAGTGAATAAAGTGTAAATCATAAGTTCAAGTGTTTGAATTTAAGTTTATATTCAAAAGGAAATATTCAAATTCGTTTATCTTATCTGTTTGAAATTGAATGAACTATGAATTAACTTCAATTTTCACGGTAGAATTACCGTCAGTGAACAATGGGCATCATACGAGAGCAATTTGTCTGTGCTCTTTGTGTGGCACTCTTGTTGCTTCAGTGTTGTACTGAAATTGTCATGCCATTATTCAATTTTCACTATCACTAGCGGAAACCGATGGTTATGCGTATTGCGACGATAAAATACAATATGATTTTCCACCTGTACACTTCAAAGTTATCGGAATCCTTTGTTACTAAATTTGAACCGAGAATATTCATGATGACAAATTACAACTTTCGTGTGAACTTCATCAGAATTTTGAATCGATGGAATCATTTTTGATGCCATCAACTCATGATATGATAATGATAATGATATGGCATTCTTGATAATGCTGTAAAAGGCGAAACTAGTCGAATAAAGAAATGCTGAGTGAGTGATTTTTACACCACTTTTTCTTATTTCCTCTCATTTAAGAATCCGAATTTTCTGTGGTAGGGCATTATTGATATTATAAGGGAATGATAGGGCATTATTGATTTTATAGGGGAATGATAGGGCATTTTTGATAATGCCGTAAAAGGCGAAACTAGTCGAATAAAGAATTGTTCAGTGATTTTTAGACCAGTATCTCTTATTTCCTCTCATTTAAGAATCCAAATTTTCTGTGGTAGGGCATTATTGATATTATAGGGGAATGATAGGGCATTATTGATATTATAGGGAAATGATAGGGAATTATTGATATTATAGGGGAATGATAGGGCATTTTTGATAATGCCGTAAAAGGCGAACCTAGTCGAATAAAGAATTGTTCAGTGATTTTTAGACTAGTATTCCTTATTTCCTCTCATTTAAGAATCCAAATTTTCTGTGATAATGCATTATGGATATTATACGGGGAATGATAGGGCATTTTTTATAATGCCGTGAAAGGCGAAACCAGTCGAATGAAAAATTGTTCAGTCAGTGATTTTTGGGCCAGTATTTTTCATTTACTCTCATTTAAGAATCCAAATTTTCTGGGTTCGTGGCACTAGTTTTGATATTGGACCCTTTCAATCTATTATAGATTCCATTGGACAATTTGATTTCATTAGCCATGTATGATGATTTTTCATCATCAGTTTGTCAATCATCGAATCCTACTCTGGTAATTGCTCAATAATTGCGCGTTCTTCACAATAATTTTCCACAGATAGTGAAATTAAAAGTGAACGGTGGATGGAATGAAAGTATTGGAAAGCACCGAGTTTGATTTTGTAAACG
Organism: Henosepilachna vigintioctopunctata; assembly: GCA_030704895.1. Taxonomy (NCBI): domain Eukaryota; kingdom Metazoa; phylum Arthropoda; class Insecta; order Coleoptera; family Coccinellidae; genus Henosepilachna; species Henosepilachna vigintioctopunctata. The sequence goes on from JARQZJ010000005.1 coordinate 76,728, forward strand.
CTGCAGAAACTGTCTAGGTCTTTTATATACTCGTATGTTAAATAAAAAAATATTTCTCCATGTAGTTATCTCTGATTTCAAAAAACAGAAGTTTTGTGTTGCATTCTCCATTCCTAGCCTACGGAGCTAGAAAAGCTTTTCAAAATTTGAACGATTGCTGCACATTCCTATCCATACCTGTCCGAATACGAAAAACATAATCAACACATCATTTCCAGAAGAAATAATTTAGAAAAAAACTAGTTTTGAGGAGTGAAAATCTTTGATTCTTTCATGAAGATCTCATTCAGTAGACAAAATCAATCATTTTTCGAACGTAAGGCGGGTTTAAACGCTGCGCGCCAGCTTCACTTCCAGTCCCTCGCACAATTTAAACACTTCCCTTCACTCGAGGCCACTCACAGTGAGGCCAACTCGGGGTGAGCCATCGTCAGTCGGTGTTTGGTCGCGCATCAAAGAACACTCGGTCTCTAACCTTCGGTGAGTGGATGCCTATCGTCTATACAGTGAGGCGAGGATGATTTTATTGCCAGTAGAGTCGGAAGCGAGGTTGTTGCACGAGTTTTTTTTAACTGAAGTATTTTACGATTTACTGAAGAAATTCTTGAAGATTTGAATCTCATGGCATACAAATTCGGTTTGACGGTTTCCAGTGCACTCATCCACTGGAAATATCACGAACCGTACTCGAATTAACCTATTTACGTAAATCACAGAAAACAAGATGAAATTCCGGAATATTCACGACAGAGGAATGGCATCTCTTAGAGTTATTCTCAAAGCTCTTTCAATTAATTCTGTTACGCAATAAGAAGCTTCGGTAAGTGAGTTGAACACAATGCGATTCACGCAATTTGTCTCTTCTCCTTTCATAATCTAATACCTCTTAGAATTCCAGTCTAGTTAGAATGCTACGAGAAAAGAATTGAATTCACGGAAATTAACCGTTTGAATTAGTCCAATATGAGGCTGAATCTTTCTACTGGAATTCGAAAAGATACAATGAAATTTTTTTGTTATCATTCAAATATCGACGGCAATAACTTTGACTACTGCACTTTCAAATTTTTTCGTGTGATTGGATATTGCGTGGAATTCCGGAAAATTTCAGCTGTTTGGAGAAATGACAAATTTCAAAATTGTCTTCAAACTCAATATTTCCACATAAATAATCAGTTATCTTGAAGCTTGAGGTTGCACTAATTGATACTAGAGGTAATGTCGACATTTTTCATCGCATTGATGATTAATCGACCATTATTTTGATCATCAAAAATTACCGACGATGTTTTCAGATTTAACCAAGTCATATGTCAAGTAATTTCAAAAATGTGGGTGTCCTAGATATATCCAACCTATACAAAAATTTAGATAAAGACAGAAATTTTTTCGATACACAAATTCTTATTGAACAATTTCGACGTGTAATCTTTCATTACGATGGCTTCTTTCGACTAATCTGTTCTTATGCACTGAATTTATTCTCGTTTTGCAACATTTTGATGCTGTCCCGATTTAGTCTCAATGTATATGAGTATAAAAACGAATTATATATTGCAAACATCCGAGGAAGAAGCTTCTCGTTGAATCGAAATTCAACTATAACTTCAAAAATCTTTCGATAAGAACAAACTAAAACTGCAAAAGATAAAATTTTGCATTGAAAGAGATGACGAATCTTTGTCTGAATCTGAGTACTAGGTTTGTTCAAAAGGTAATTTTTTAATTTTTTCTAAAAATATTTATTTATTCATGAATATCCATTTTATCAAAGAAATCACACTCATATATACACTTATGCCAGCGCTTACTCCACGACTTAAAGCACTTTCGAATCGCGCTTTTTGGTCTGGCCACTAGATAGTTCTTGGATTCCGACTTCATCTCACCAATTGTGGCAAAACTCCTTTCTTTGATTGATATCTTCACTTTGGGAGAAGGAAAAAGTCGCAGGGGTCCAAATCTGGTGGAAACGGTGGTTGAATAATGAATACGTTGTTGCTTTTGGACAAAAAATCACAAGCATTGATGTGCGAGCTTGTGAATTATCTTGGTGCAGAATTCAGGATTTGTTTTTTCACAATTCTGATCGCTTCAGACGTATTGCTTCATTCAAACGTTACATACTTTCCTTGAAGTGATCCTTATCAACCGTACCACCTGGTGGCAAGAACTCATGTTCCATCACGCCGTTGTAATCGAAGAAAACAGTGAGCATAAACTTCTTTGCCAGACGTTTCATGACCAAAACATCCGATAAAATTGCATGGCACGATTCTATTGGTATGCCAACATCCTCGAACTTCAGTTGCAACTCCAGGACGCTCATCATCATCAACATCTTCATGGCCTTCTGGAAAGCGCTTGTTCACTTATAAACACTTCTTTGAAGGAAGGTGGACTCGCCGAATGCCACAGTCATTATTTAAAGTGCATCGGACCAACGCAAAATTTAATACAGATTCTTCGATTAATATTTTTCAAAAATAAGAAATCGGAGAACACACAAAACGTTACTAACCTTTTCACTCGTCCAAAACAAACCACTAAATGGCTGATTGGAAAACAGGGATGGAACACACATGGGAAACGTGTGTGTACTAACATAATGAAAAAAAAGTTTCGATAATCGAATGTGCAGAGCTCGAGAAAATTCAAACTTCATCGTTTTTTTGAAAAGACCTCGTATATATCGAACAAACCTGCTGCAATTTAAGATCGATCACATTTGAACATAGAATCAGAAAAGAAAATATTCGACACTATGCAAAAGACCTTTTCGAATAAAACCATCTTTTCACATACAAATTCAAAATATTGCATACCACACAACATAAATTATACAAACTTTAGTTTTAAGGAGACAATGGACGTTAATTATAAGAAAAAATTAATGAATTTATTGAATTTATTTCAAGAGTTTATATGCATCCCTGTGATTTATTGTTTACGTGTATTATTGTTATTATTCGCCAATGTGTAGACTACTCTTTCATTTATAAAGCGTACTCTCATTTTCTCTTATATTTTCCATTATTCCTGGAAAAGTTGCTCATTTCGCAATGTTTCAACTCAAGATATTATTTACATTACAAAAAGACATTATAATGGTGAAGCAATAGTGTTATATTCGACGAAATATAATTTAAATCACAAAATACTCATAAAATCAATGGACGATGAATCAACTCTGTGATAGTTTATATTTAAATGAGAGGTAATAAGAAATACTTGTCTAAAAATCAATTACTTTTAGCGAAGTCAGTGATTCAAGTATTTCTCATTACCTAAAAACTACTCAGTTTAAATATAAACATAATAATAAACATTCAATCCACTTTCATAGACTTATATCAATTATCTTACAATTATTTTCTTTTGTTTCTTCAGTTCAAAGACTCTTTTTCATCAGAGGAACGATGTGAAATACATAAATTAGTCTTGAGAATGGTTGTCCAGTTCAATTTTAGACATTGAGGTAACACACAATCAATTTACAATACACAATAAAACCGTATTTCATCAAGAGATCAAAAACTGAACAATCTACTCCATCAAATGATTATTTATTTCTCTTATTATATGTTTCTCATTAGTCATCGTCCCATATTTCTCTCGTGGAGATTTGTACCCTTTGTTTCAAGTTGTTCAACAAATTCAGTATTTTCTCCGAGACATTCGAATCCCAGAGATCCTCAAAAGAAACAAACCTAATCTAATTGAAGTGTATAATTTTCTCGTTACAGAATTGGTTATTCAATCTATTTTGATCTCTACCTTCGGTATCCATTATCTTGAGTACTTGATGGTTAGTTAAATATGCATTGCTGGATGTCGAATCAGCAGAGGAATTTGCGTTTGCATTTAAACAGGCACTTTGATACCCTGAAATGAAAGCTGATTACATCTTGAGTTACATCACCGTGCAACAGCAATTCGTTTCCGTGTTTACATGTTTCGCATTTGGTAGAAAATCACCATCAGTGTTCGGCGAGTTGAATGTATTTGGTTTCACTAGCCGGAATTCAATTTCAATACAAACATTACGGATTGACTTCGAGCAAATTGTAGAGATGTCATCGAAGTTTTGCAAGGAATTCTGTTACGGAATTCAATTTGACAATATCAGTATTATATTCTTCAAAAATCGAATAAGAAACACTCAGCTTGGTTTCACATAATTATATTAAAAGCTAGACATTTGTTCCGCTTTTCTCAGGTAAACGGAGCAAAATTATCTCAAAACTAATATTTATGTATTTTTCATCTTGATCTCCTATAAGAACGTAGTGGAAGAGAAAAGGGTGAAAAAGGATTAGAGAGGGAATAATCGGGAGTTTAGAATAAGGCATTATTTTTAATTTTTAAAAGACGAAGTTTCGAAAAGAAGATCTTACAATTTGAAAATTAAACACCAGAAAACTTATAACTTCGACAAATTGAAGTTGGGTTAAATAGTCCCCATTGTTGTCTTCGGTACTAATCACGAATATCCAATTGTTTTAGCAAATCCAGAGCTCCTCCTTTCATCTGTGAGGGTAACAATTTCTTCGAGTTTGAAACTATAATGGTTATTTTGAGAACGTGCAACGTAAAGTTCAATACAATTTTTATTATGAACTGTAGAGGAATGAGGTTTTGTAATTCTGGTTTCAAAAATGCATACTTTTGGTTAATAGGATGCATCAGGATCAGCAGAATTTTTTGTTGTACTCCACTTCATTGGAAGTGGAAAAATGAACCTTAATATTTACGTGGTCTGTTCAAAAGAAAAAGTGGATTTTGAATTTTGCGGATTGTGCACATTCGATCATCAGAATTTTTTTTATGTTGGTATGCATATGTTTTCTCATAATAAAGCAATATTTAGAATTTTCTCATAATTTAATATAAAATACGCATGACGACGTTTCGAATTACTACTTCTTCATCAAATGCTGGATTAATACTATGTGTAATTTTACGAAGTCAGTACTTATAGCTATTTCCACATAGAACATACCAGGTATATTCTATGACTAATTTGGAATGAGGACCATAGAATTCACTGATATTTAACAAAAGGATCGTATACCTGGAGATGAACACAGAAAATCAATTTCTTAAGCCAGGTATTCCAACTAAATGTAGGAAAGATACAAATACACAACTAAGTTTTCTAAGAACAAATAAAGGAAATTCAAAATTTCTGAACATAAAACATAAAATTGAATTTAAATCAACTAAAACTCAGGTAATCAATCTGATCTGCTAACTGGAATATTCTTATTGTACATATTAAGTAGAGTGCTAGTGTTAACATCTAACTGGCTATTGAGTAAAAGTCCCGAATTTTTGAATTTATTAATATGTAATGATTCTAGGAAATTTAGCTTGAAACCTTCTTTCTCTCTATTTAATATTTCAAACTCTGAACTAAATATATGACTTTCTTCCAATAAATGGTTAACATACCATTCATTAGAAAAAAGTCATATATTTATAGTTCAGAGTTTGAAATATTAAATAGAGAGAAAAAAGATTTCAAGCTAAATTTCCTAGAATCATTACATATTAATAAATTCAAAAATTCGGGACTTTTACTCAATAGCCAGTTAGACGTTAACACTAGCCTCTACTTAATATGTTCAATAAGAATATTCCAGTTAGCAGATCAGATTGATTACCTAAGTTTTAGTTGATTTACATTCAATTTTATGTTTTATCTTCTGAAATTTTAAATTTTCTTTATTTATTCTTAGAAATCTTAGTTGTATATTTGTATTTTTCCTACATTTAGTTGGAATATCTGACTTAAAAAATTGATTTTCTGTGTTCATCTCCAGGTATATGATCCTTTTGTTAAATATCAGTGTATTATATGGTCCTCATTCCAAGTTAGTCATAATATGTTCTGTGAAAATAGCTATAAAAACTGACCTCGTAAAATTACACACAGTTTTAATCCAGCATTTGATAAAGTGTTACTTCGAACCGTCGTCATGATTATTTTATATTAAATTATGAGAAAATTCTAAATATTGTTTTATTATGGATATTAATTTTCTCCAAGTATCGGCCTCATCAATTATCAATATGTTTTTTTTATGTTGACATAGCTATGCATTTTGGATTAGTAGCTTGTATTTGAAAACTGGAAAGGTTAGCGCGTTTTCGCGTGATCTTCGAATATTTACTTTGTAAAAAAATTTATTTCTCTAATACTCCTTCAGTGTTTTCTTTCCATTCTTCAATGTCGTATATACTTTCAGTATTGAATTGGGAATTTCGATTTTTTTCAGAGACTATCATAGTTATGATCATAAACTATCATAGACACTGATAGTTTTTCAAACTTTCAATTCATTCATACAATCTCTTCATCTGGACCAAAAGAACTGAGACCCTTTTGCCTTTCCGTTAAGTCGCCCATGTTTTTATAATACAAATTTTTACCTAATTTTCTAAGCAAAATGGAAATGAAAACAGACGTCTAACACGAAAATAATTACTGAAACTTCAATTATTCTCATTGAGTGCTTCGATGAATGAAGATAAAATACAATTGAAATGAACGACTACGACATATACAAGCGAGTGAAACGATAGATGTCCTGAAACCTCTTCAATAGAAGTGCCTCAAAATAGAATCCGCGGAGTCAACATTTCCAATCTATGTTTGAAAGATCTTTCATATACCTGAACATTCAAGATGAGATATCAGAAGCTGAAAACTTTTGAAAAGCTTTTCCGGGGTTTTTGGCAAACTCCGGGCTGCATCAACAGAGTGTGTGCATTCAGAAATTCACTTGAGCCCTTAATGGCTTCCTGAATGTACAGTCGTCCATTGTGTTTGCTCGGAGTCTGAAATATATCAGAAAACTTTATTATGTCCGCTGAGGAAGTGATTTATCAAACTACAACGCAAGATTTGTTACTGTATTGTTGGAGGTGGGCTGCGATTCTAGAAATTGGAAATGCTAGAAGTTCTTTTATATTCGCTTGACATTTTTTGTCGAATACAATCATATACTTCCTTAGAATTCTATTACAGCATGATTACTTTCAATGCTTTGAGTGTTGACAGTCGTTAAATGATGTATATCCATGCAGAAAAGTCGAAAAATGATAAAAATATTCATTTAGCAAAAGCTTTACAAAGTCTCAAACATTTTCAATTGCATACATTTCTCATAATCTGAAATATAGTTTTTGGATTACCCTTAAACATCTCAACACTTGTACTTGTTCTGAATAGACTTGGTAAATTACTGAAAGAATCAAATTCTTCATTATATTTCCACATTCAGACAGTCTACAACGTGGGATCTGGAACCTATCAGTATTTCTAGTAATTTATCCATATACATCTGTGATTTTAGTCATACCGAATAATCGAGTGTAGCAATGTTTAGAGTGTGGTAGGTATTATCATTGACGTGAACAACAAAAAGTTTATATATGTTGGCCAATTTTTCTAATTATTCTCAAAGCTCAGAGAAAGACATCAAATTCGTATCAATCTTCAGAGTCTTACAATAATAGTCGAAACAATTAGATTAGATAGTTGCACATTTAGCGATTTGTTACATTACCATTCAGTAATTGCAGAAAGGTCTCTATTGAACCATTGTGTCATATTCTTGATGTTTTCGAAACATATATAAATCATAGTATCAATAAATAAACGTTAATAGCATTTTTTTCAGATGAGAAACAATTTTTTTCATATAACGGGTGTTTTTTCAAGAGTTAAGTTTTTCAGGTTGGCGGCACTGGTTTGTAATGGCATCCAAACGTCATCTGTCGAAGTGAAGAGTTTTCAGTATACTCTACCATTTTATCGTGAAAAGACCTACAAACGAGCAACGATTGCAAATTGTTTGCAATTTACTATCGAAATTCGTGTTCTGTGAAAAATGTATATCGTTTGTTACGACCATATTATGGTCGTCATAATCGACCTGGTGAATTCAATTCGACAATTTGTGCTGTTATTACCACATTTCGCACCAAGTTCACTTTGTTGAACATTAACCATCGTCTTGCATGTGTACAGTGCGTAGTGAAGACAATATTGCTGGCGTAGCGTACAGTGTTAATGAGGATCGTGAAATGTCAATTCGTCGCCGTTCTCAGCAATTGGGCATGTGTTACTCAACCACATGAAAAATTTTACGAGTTGATTAGGTTTTGAAAGCCTATAAAATTCAATCTCTGGAAGAATTGAAGCCGAATGACCAACCACAATGTCTAATTTTTGGTCAATGGGCCTTAGAACAGCTTAATGAAAATCTGCTGTTTTATCGAAAAATTGTGTTCAGCGATGAGGCTCATTTCTGGCTTAACGGATATGTAAATAAACCAAATTGTCGCATCTGGAGTGATGAGCAGCCACATGCCGTACAAGAATTACCCATGAATCCCGAAAAACCGACAGTTTGGTGTGGTTTATGGGCTGGTGGCATCATCGGTCCATTTTTCTTCATATACGACCGTGGAAGAAACGTTACCGTCAACGGCGAATGATATCGAGTCACGATACGCAACTTTTTTTGGCCCAGTTGGCCGAGTCGAGCTTGGTTGACACGTGGTTCCATCAAGACGGTGCCACATGCCACACAGCTCGTGAAACAATGGACATGTTGAAGGATAAATTTGGCGAGCAGCTTATCTCTCGAAATGGCCCTTTGAATTGGCCGCCAAGATCATGCGATTTGACGCCTCTGGATTATTTCTTGTGGAGTCATGTGAAGTCGTTAGTGTATGTGGACAAACCGAACACGATTGAAGCCTTACAGGATAACATAACACGCGTAATCCGTGAGATACAGGCCGAAATGCTCGGAAAAGTGACGCAAAATTGGACCTTCCGAATGGACCATTTGATACGTAGCCGCGGACAACATTTGAATGAAGTTATCTTCAAAATGTAAATATCGAAGACCAAGTTATCATATTCAATGAAAATTTCGAATATATGATGCAAATTGAGTGTTTTATTGGATTCAAAAAAACTACGCTCTAAAAAATCACCCATTATAAGGAGAACAATAAATGGACTACATCACTTCCTTGAGGCTCGCCAAAATAGCCACGAAAAAATTATTTTCTAGATTTATAGGCTTCATTCAACAATTCAGGAGTGAAAAATTGTTAACGTCTAGTTGATAGTTTAGAATTGAACTGGTTTCCTTGTACATAATCCATTCTAAGCACTTTTAGTAAACTGCATTTCAAGCTCTTTTCATCGATATGTAAGATGTCGTAGACGTGACGGTTATTTCAATTCTATGATTGGCAAATGCAGCCATTATCAATTGCCTTTTTTCAAATTATATTCCAAATATATTTATGTCTCAGTTCTAGTTATCTATATACAAAAAAAGGTCATCGATAAGTTATGCACCCACAGATGAGATGAACTATTATGTACTCCATCGTTATGCCTTTGTTTACAGTAAATCAAAACTCCAAATTGATACCGCAGTGTGAAATCGTTAAGTCTCAAACTTATCGTTTTCGAGTCTTAGGTGAATTTTATATTTTTTTGTATTTTATTCGAATAGTTATGAGAATTCACTTCTCTCTGCCAAGAAAATACTTGAAAAAAACAATATTGTAGTAGAAAATATATACTCAACTCTCGAATTCCTCTCGATATACTCTCGAAAATGGAAGTGTGTTCCATGAAAATATTTATTAATGAGTGAAATAAATTTGATTTCGTTAGATCTCCGCTTTGTCGCATTTCACAAAGAAAAATTCACAATGAACATAAATCATCGAAAACCACGAACTTTGATGTTAGTATTATAGACAAAACTTTGAATATTAAGTTATTCGTCAATGAGACCTAACGTGTAGATCTGCTCGTATCATGTGATCCCCACGTATAAGTTTATACTCCGTATATATAACATGAGATTTCAAGCCTCAACGACTTCTGCAGCAGTTGCGTTTAATGGCAAGGATTACACAAACTTGTGTTTTATCTCCTAAGCCGAAGGCTACAAAATAGCAAACTGAGCTTCAATTGAAATGTTTGCTTCAATCTTAGTCGCCGAATTGTTGTTCAGTTAACTGAGACACAGTGTGGATAACTGGTATCACTTTTCTTAATTTCGATCCTGTCAAAGTAATAGAATGTAAAAATATTACTTCAGTTATTATTAAAGGTTTTTGTTTGTCAATTAGGCACTGAACATTTCAATACAAATTGTTGATCTATTGAAACTTCGAAAAGAATGCTGTTTACTGAGTGTAACTATTAAAATGACAGAAAAACCATAAATACTCAAAACATATATCATCAAATGTAAATTATTTTTTTCAAAGTATTGAGAAAAATATTGGAAACATGAATGGAAAACACTTGTTATTATCTCAATTGTGTAACTAAATTAAATTGAGTTTGTATCACATTGATGTTAATGATGTAACTGTTTGGTGAATACACAGAACACATGAGCATTCACCATGCATGTCAGATGGGATAAAAAGAGAGATAACGTCCAAGAATTCGCTGAATGTTAATAACCGACGTCTTTCATATTCAATATTTTGCAGATTGCAAAATGTATATAGTTCTCTCTTCACCACAACACTTTCATACAAGGAAAAAAGACTCTTAAGCCTCTATAGCAACCTAAGACATCAGCGAACTTGAGAAAAATACACTGAAATTTCAACAAGAAATACAACTTCAACATCTACTTATAGAAGACAAAAAAAAACGTCATAATCAAGGAATAATTATAAAATCTCGGACGATCAGTGCATATTAGGATATAAAACCAGCAAGCAGAAATCAACAGAAGAGTTAGAATGACATAGGCTGCTACAAAAAAACTGAGCAATATACTGAAGAAAAAGCACATCCTTATCAACCTAAACACCATGTTCTTCAATAGCTTATTCCCCTAGTTCTAACCTTCGGATTATAAAGAACTACACTGGCAATTAGAGTAGCAAAAAACAGCTCAATGTTCAATAGAGAGACTCATGCTTGGTATCAAACTCCGTTATCACAAGACATGATCGAACTTACAGCAACATCAAAATGGGCTTGGGCAAATTATTCTGATGACACGATGACACTAGGTGGACTTGTCGCTTACAAAATGAAGACCATGATAACAGAGAAGTGTAGGTCGACCTCCCGAAAGACATCAAAGACGCAGTTAACACAAATCGGTACCTGTAGGCAAGAAACCTAGACAGATGGGAGAGAATCAGAGAAGCTTATGTCCTGTAGTGGATATCAAGAATATGCATTCAAAATATCAATATGTCAGCGACTCTAGTGGCGCCATCTGAAATCAGCTTTGCCTCCAACCTCCTTCTCCTTCATTCATAATACTAAATTGAAGAAAACATGCTATTGCTGCTCGTTAATCAAAGAAATCTGAGTATATTCAAGTCCGAATTTTTTTTCACATCGAGTTGAGTGCTGCAGATACGAAACCAAATAAATTAATCTGTTATCTCACCGAGAACCGACCGAAAGTTTTCGACATGGGATTCCTTTCAATGTTCACGAAATTAGCGCCAACTCCTGTAGAAATTTTCTCCAATTAGTGACTCCGTTTGTTGTAGGATCGGGAGAAAGAGAACAACGATGAAAGAATTTTAAGTAAATGTGGGATGTTAACTCTAGATTAATTAGAAGCATAGCGCCGACAATGTTCAACTGTCGCAATTAAAGACGTATTTAATGTGCATTAAATGCGAGTATATTGACACCTTCCGGTGTTGTCATGGCCGACGCGCGTACTGAATAATAGTTAGAGCTACGGCCTAATACAAATACAGGGCTGGATTCGCTTCGATTCACGCTAGTTGAATTCGGAGATAATTTTAATTGGATACGAGTCTCAGTTAACGTGGTTATAAATTTCAGTTTGGTATGGATATGACATCCACTTGATGAAAATTCATCATCTTTACACTTTTGATGTATGAAAGTCTCCGAGTTTCTACATAAATAATCATTGTCAATTCCTAACACGTTCTAATACAGCTCTGCCAAATAACAAATACAAACTGATAAGGATCATGAAAAGAACTGGCATTCCACAAGGTAGCCTTCTCAGTCCTCTCTTTTTCTCTCCGTTCAATTGTTAATTCAAAATTTTGTCGTTTGTCACGACTTGAAAATCTATAAATCCATCTCCCCAGCTGGTTATGCTGTTGATCTTCAAATCGACGTTGCTTGCTGCAGTGGAAGGACTTTCAAATCGTATGCTCATTGTCCTTTTCGTTGAATATCAACCTTCAACAGCACCACTAACCCCAAGTATTATTCATATTAAATTGCTTGTGCACGTTTTGAACGTACTAACCTCTCTATCTCGGTTTCATTTTGAATTCACAACTCAAATTCAAAGAACACGTTCAAATAATAATAAGCGACCGCGTATTGAAAGTAATTGGAGTTTTTATTCTGAGAATTAATGTTTGAAATAATTGTTTTGCCACATATTGACTATTTATCTCTTTTGTTCAATCTTCAGAAAGCATCTATCAGTGAACCCCAGAAAATTATGAACAGAGGAATGAGATTAATTTTGAGATGTTAAGAGAACACCCGTCAACTTAACGTCAGAAATATTGAATTTAATGAGCGTAAAACAGAGGATATAAGAGTATATCTACAAAATGAAGTTGTTGCCAAAGTATTTGGTTGAAGACTTGAGATAAGTCAATGAAATTCATGGGCATGAAACTCGTCATACAGATGACTTTTTTGTAGAAAAACATAAATTAGATTTCATGTAAGGATCTACAATAAATGAGGGAATAAGAATGTTTAATATTTTACCTGCTGAAGTAAGAAATTGCATTCCACTGAGGGGTTTTAAAAGATCTTCGAAATTTTTCATATTTCGAAATACTGTATTGTGATAAAAGTGGATAACTATTAATTCTGAATTTGTTTGTAATAGTTTCATGCCAAATAGACTTATTATTATTTTTTTTGTTTTAACTGAGATATAATATCAGTCGGGACTCCTATAAAATCATTTCATTTCTTTTCTTGAAAACCTATATCACATTTGGGTCAATTGTTTGGTTTCATCAGGCAGGAGGATAGGACCATTCAAAAAAATACATCAATTATTGAATAAATACGATTCTGAAAACTATAGTTCGATAATCGAGAAAACTTTATTCTTATATTCTATTCCACTCTTTGAAATTCTAATATTTCATAAAGTGCATCTGAATAGAATATGAATGAAATGAAAATGAAGTAATATAGAAATTTATATTCGATTTTTTGGCTATTTAATCATCATTTCTAAAACGCTAAGAACATCGAATGCTAAAGCAGAGTATTATCAACTTTCTTTATAAAAAGAAAGGTTTATAAAAAGAATCTACTATGAAAATATTCTCATGGAAAATTTTCTATTCGAAAATAACAGCCTATAACACTGTATTGATGAATATTTTTTGTTTCAGGTGAGTTCGAGTGTAATAAATGGCTAATGGTATGTATTTAAATTCAACACAAGAAAACTGTTCTTCAAAACATGTTTTTAAGGTATGTTTACTCAAAATACACATGTTGACAATTCTGAATTTTCAATCTGAAGATCGAAAAAATTCCAATAAATTTCAGGAAAACATGCCTACATAAATGTTGTCACAGGCACGAACTATCGACTTTCGACAATGAATATTTAGTGCGTTTCGAAAAATATCGAACTCGTTCGGAGAACACATCAAAATAAACGCAATAAAATGGCGATGAAGATTCATCTTAACACGTACACGAAAATCATAAAAAGGAAAGATTTTAAGAGAAAGATCTCGATTTCCTGTATTGAAATTTCCACGAAGCAACCAATCCAACATCTCGTATTGTTAACGTCCACTACGTCTCTGTCTTTAATTATTACTTGTGTTATTAAATTCCGCTATTTGAGTCTGAATGTTATTAAAATCGAATATAAAAAACACGAGTCATGGATCAAGGATATACTAAGGCAAACAGCGCTAATTTGCCTAGAATCGACATAATAATATCGGCAGAGTTTTTGGCGTCAAATAAAGACTTTTGTTCAGCAGAATTTGAAAATGTTGAAACTTCCATGTAAGTATATTAATATTTATCAAAAACATTATAATTTCAGTTATAAAATAATTCTCTAAAATACACTTTTGACAATGTATTTAGTATGTAATGTAATGTATCAGGTTATTATTAGGGTTATGTTAATGAAATCTATTTTTATGCTTCCACTCTTCATTTTAGGTCCTCCAGGCCATCCTACGGCGATGACGCTATTGCGGTGGTGATTCCATATAATTATCCGTGAAATTTGGTAACCGAAATTTCAATGAAATAAGTAATATAACTGCAAGGAGATGAAATTTAGAGGTTAGACCTTGAAATAGATTTTCGAAATTTTTACATTTAGATCTCGTACAAAATATTTTTACCAAATATCATATACTATACGAGAATCAACAATGTAAAAACTAACATAAGAGTGATCTTCACTAAAATAAAGGTGATCACTCGACAATATTGCATTTGAATCTCGCCTTGCAATTAAGTCACTCCTTTCGTGTTGTTTTATTTTGTTGAACATACAAAAATAATTTATTTGGAGTTTTAATGGATGTGTTCTCACACTAGGGGACCCCACACCACTTATACACTTTCGAATGCATATTTAATAACACAAAATTAGCACGAGCTCAGCGGATTAGTGTTGAGTTAACTCAAACGTGACGTCAAAATCAACGCCATGACACTGAAACGCGTTTTAGGTAAACAAGTTAATTTATATTTTGAAATTGCATTCTTTTCCTACTAAACTTTCAATTTCTGCAGAAATATCTTATTTATTGTAAATACTATATATTTAAGGACATTATAGGTCCGTTTTTCAAAAACTAACATCATGCCTTTTGTATTGATAAGGGTGCTTTTTTCGTTGCCTAAATGAAACTTCCAATAAAGCTGAGTTTCAAACAACAAAGCTCAGTTATTTAAACAAAATAATTGGAAGCACCGAATAATTATCAAATAACAGAACAATACACAAAATATTACAGATCAAAATTCGAAAACTCCAAAATGATTTTTGAGCACCTGCTTTATGAAACTTGGCAACAATAGAGTTGATTTTCACTGAAATTTCAACTGATATTTCATGAATGCAGTATTTGTAGGTACTTACAAAACAATATAAAAGCAAATAAAAAAATTTGTCGAGTAGAGACAGGTATTGTTAATTACACAATTTTAATTACCCCGCCGAGAAACGACCGAGCATTTATTTATGTTTATTATATAAACACAATACACGCCAGCCCTCCGGGTATTATAATATTTACATGAACTCAATAAAAACAAATTAAAATAAAAAAGTTATTATAAGCCCAAAATATTCTCATAGCGGTATGCGAAATGGGCTGACTTGAATAATTTATTCGAAACAAACAGCGCTTGTGTTTTTAATAATGCCCTTTATACCAGAAATAATTGAAGTGGCGCATGTTTTCGAAAGGTTTACATTTTGGAAGGGTTAAACTTGTGCGAACGACGCATAACAATGAATATATATAGAATCTTGAAATTGGATCCGTGACAAATTTAATTGCACGAAATCAGATTTAATTGAAAATTTTAGGTTATATCCCTTGCAATATCTTGCATACTGAAAATGGATTAGAGAACTGCAACTTGAATGATACTAAAATCTCAACTCAATGAACTTAAATTAGTAATTTATTCAATTTCAAATTTTCGATCTCGAAACTATTGAAAATTTCGTATACATCCATTACTTAGGCGGGATTCGAACCTAGATCTCCACATTGGTGGAATTTCACTGCCGCCTCTAGGCTTTGAAAGATGACTCGCATACATTACACTCTTCATACATTATCAAATATTTCCAACTACCTTGGAAACTCAATTACTCAGGTTCTATATCTACTTCGTTTATTCATATTAATGTTTCAAATTTTGATAAATATTATAGTTTTTCTGAAAAGTGGTCAACTTGACTCATCTTCACTAAGTTTAAGTTCTATGGTGTCCATTTGGATAGAACTGGAGAACATTTATGGTGTACCCCAAGGATCAATCTTAGGTCCACTATTATTCTCACCATATATTTGTTATGGTTTAAATGTGAAAAAATGTTCTATGTGATTATTCGTAGATGAAACGATGGATATAAATATAAATATCAGTGATATAAATATTGAAACAATGGCAGTGTTCAACTAGAGATCTAGCAGCAATTAATGAATGGCTATGCGATAACAGCTTGTCGCTAAATGTACGAAAATCTTTTTTTTGGTGTAAATAAAACGCTTAATTTAGATAGAAATGAGGATATGAATATTGAAATCGTAAATTTGAATATGAAGTTGTTAAATACTAAGGCATTATGTTTGATTCAAAATGGAGTTTCAATGATCACGTAGACATTGTCTAAAAATTCCAAAAATTACATTTTTGAAATGAATTGAGGAAAATATCACGAAATATGTGTAGTTATTGATGTTTACTTTCAATTTACTTTGAATAAAATTTACTTTGAATATTGCTTCACTCTGTAACTCTGAGCAGAAAACAATTCAACACCTACAAAGATTGTAGAATATGGCTATGCGAACAATTTTTAAATGATTCAGATATACTCAAATCGAAAGAGATTTCTCAGAATTTAAATCAATTGAACAGAAAATACCTCACGTTACGTTCATATTTAAAATGAAGAATATATCGTAATATGTAAAGTAATAAAGAAGAGCGTTAGTGGTGTAAACGCTTATAACACTCAATGTGATGACAGTTTTAACATGCCCGATTGTAGCCTAAATTCAAAAACAGTATTTACGCAAGATGCCTAGCTTCATAAAGACTTTCAAGGTATTCAAACGTAGATAAGTTGAGTTGATTTTTGACAATAATGAATGATTTATAATGAATATCAAACGTTAAGGATATCTCTTCAACATATAAGAACACTAGCGACCCGCCCCGGCTTCGCACGCCGCAAACGCTACGCCCCGCAATTTTTAAATCTGTAATATCTTCGAAAATATTCACTTAAATCATACGGTGTAAAGGGCCATATATATCTATATTAAATGAACAATGTATTCAAAGTATTTAATTGGTTAAGGATTAATGCTGTATGGGTTAAAATCGCTTCGAAAATTAGCCATTATTTGTCGCAAAAAGTAAATGACAAAAAAAAGTTATTGTGGGTTATCCATAAGAGATAGACATGTACCATCACGGACTTTTCTGTAGACCTTTTCAATGTGTACAATACTTAGTACATTATTTTGATAAAACTCGTAGGGTTCAGCCTGCGTTTGCAATGTAAGCGGAAAAAATGTAATTATTTACGACATCACATTAGAAACCTCAAAAAAAACAGTACTTCTCCACTATTTAGTGGATGTTATTATACATATAAACCTTCCTCTTGAATCACTCTATCTATTAAAAAAACCGCATCAAAATCCGTTGCGTAGTTTCAAAGATTAAAGCGTATAAAGGGACAAAGGGACAGAAAAAGCGACTTTGCTTTATACTATGTAGTGATTGTGAAAAAGCTATGAATAATTATTCTGATCGTTATCTACCAAATCAGTTGTTCTTCTCTAATGTCCTATCTTTATGTTTCTATTAAGTATGTATATTTCATCATCAATGAAAGAATAGAATTTTTCTGTGTACATGTATTGGCACGTCCAGAGTTGTTCCATGAAAAATGGAAAAAGAGATATATTCGAAAATGCTCCTGAAAAAACCTAGTTCGTTGAAACACATCGTGAACACTTTCATACATGTGAAAAAAGCACCTGCCTGACAGAGCGTGGCTTTCATTATTTCAAATTGTTATCCCACTTCAGATATAGATTTTCGTTACCGGTGGACTTCGATTGTAGAAGCTAATGGAATTGTATGGCTTTGGGGACGGTTTCTCGTAAATTGATCTCCTCTATTTTGACCATCCAGCAACGGTAGGTATAACAAGCGTGGCACACGTGAAAGAAAGAGATATTTGTTTCGTTTATTGAACCGGATATTATACCACGCCGAATTCATTGGGACTTATATGTTCAGTTTCTCAAGTTCAACTTTTTTCGAGGCTTTTCTTCACACAGATACTTTTGAAGCAGATACTGACGTTCTAAACTTGCTTCTTCTTTTACTCTCAGAATATCAAATCTGGGTTCTGATTATTTGTTTATAATTTACTATAAACCACAAACAGAGAACGTAACAAACAACGCTGAATTTATGTAACCGAATATGAAAATTGATCATTTTACGTTCTGCTTTCATATTCAATAATAACATAATTAACTTGAATCCAATACACGATAAACGAGCAGTTTTTCAATAAATTATTCTAAAAGTTTCTTAACATTTACCTTTATTTCAATTGAAGAACACAGATCTCTTAGAAGAATCTGTATATAATAGAAGAAGGTCTATAAAATCGATATGAATAATGAAAGACAGACAGGAGTGAATCATTAAGAAGTTGCAAGTCTCGATAAAATTGATTGATTATAAATAGGGTAGTTCAAATTCATGAAGCTCAATTCATCTAGATTGATCGTTTGCAGGAAACATCTGCCTTTGAAGCTTCGTATCAGAGAAAAGAATGTTCATTTGAGACATTCGCAGAATTTCGCTGTTCTCTATAAATAAAAATTTTCAGAGTTTGTTTTGTGATATATACATATATCTATATCGCAAAAACTATTCGTAAAAATTTTTTTTCAAAACATCTTTTCAATGAAATATTCCAATTCAGATAAATGTCACTAACTCTTCCTCTTCTCCTCATCAATGTTTCGTTTATCTTCTTGACAAAATATAGTATTTTTAATTGAATTAAACACTTGATGTTTCACGATTATATTCAACAATAGAATTAAGATAATTTTAATTTCTAACAATTTTCAAGACTAAAACTCTTGGTCTCTGTTTAATTTTATCGTTAAATATAATCGTGAAATATTAAGCCAAGTGTTTGATTTAATTTGATATTTAATCATGTTTCACCAATAATTAAGCGGGAACTAAATCTCCGAAATTGAGGAATTACGTTTTGAATTTATAGAGATGAGAGTCTTGTTCGAGATGTCACAATAATATTACTTAAAGAATGGAGAAATTTTTACTATATATTATATAACAAAAAAAAAGAATGTTTAGGGGTGATATTTTTTTAAATAATTCCTTCGTTATTATTTTCACTTCCAGGTGATTTAAGAAGTAACCAACGAGTCTTCCCTTGAGAAAAACGTTTGAAGTAAATTCAAACGAACATAATAATCATTCAAAGAAGAGAACAAAAATACCAGAAATGTCCTAGTGGATAAAACGTACGAAGAATCACTTTAAAAGAAGAAGAATTAATTGAACTTTGATTGTGACACATGGCAAATATGAAAATAATATATCATTTATTACCTTGAATTGAAGGATGATTTCACGAGTAATTAGGGCTGTGAAAATGATATAAAATCTTGTTTTTTCGAAACGGATGAAGCTAAATGTCTTTCGAAATTATTTTTACTCCTTCGAAATGTATAAATAAATTGATTAGGATTGCCATATCTAAATTCGTTGGTTTACAGGCTTCTTTTCACACTCTGCGAATTCAAAGTGATATCCAAAGTTATTCAAACAGCGAATCAAATATTTTTGACGCGTGCAGCTTATTCGAGTCACATTTCATGGAAAAATTCCTAATTTGCATGTGAAAATCGAAATATCGCCGGGTATGCTGAATGAGCAAGCAAGGTAACTCAATTTCTAATAGAACTTTTTTCGCGGAAACCAGCGTCACAAATTGAAAATCAGTTCGAATAACTTCCTTAACACCCTGAATCCCGTACAATATTAGACGCGGTTCGAGCGAGAATCGATCCTGGATTCGGCGGGTACCGATATTGAAATGCATGATTTGTTACTGTCGCTTGGGTAATATTGGGTTGGTATCGTGAACTGAATTTTTAACATTCGTGTATTTGCTACCAATTTTACACTTCTATTTATTTTCCTTTGAATAAAACATTAATTTCGTTCATTCCAATGCACCTTTCAAATTCGTTAATTATTTTTATCAATCGGTTCTTCAAGGTTTTTGTACGTAAAGTAGTTTTATACCTACATAGCTGACACTGAATGTAAGATGTATATGACAAAATACATACTCAATAGATCCATTCCAATATCTCGTGGTTTATGATTCGTCTCAGTTCCAATAGATGGCGCTGTATGCTTCACGACATTTGATACAACTGTCGATAATCTTGATAAGTGAGAAATCAGTTTTGGAAAGGTTTATATTCAACGATCAGTAGCTATAGATATGACAAGGTGAACATGGATAAATATTTAGAAGAAGCGCGTGGGGAAGGGCGGAAGAAATCGAAGATGGTTTTGGTTTCTTGACAGCACAAGGTGATTTTGATGTGCTCGGACTCATTTCACAAAAAACGGCAGCATGTGAGGAAACTTACAGAATATAAAATACGAAATCGAGCAACGAGAAAGTTGTGGCAACCCCAAAAAGAACCATGGAAGATGAAGACTTTCAAATACCTTAAAAAACGATTAAAACCGAAAGCATGAAAACACAAGATGTAATGAAACATGGTCACAGTGGAGAACAGATATAAGACACTGACTCCAGAGGACGAGGTGGAAACTCAACCAATCGTAGAAAACGACAACGAAACTAACAAGAAAAAACAAAGTACACAAAAATCAAAAAAGGAAGAAAGGAAAGTATGGTTCGACTTATCATTCGTGAGAAAGATGAGTGGAATGATATTCCAAAAATGTCTAAAAACCTGAAAATGAACCACACGAAGACGAAAAAGCATGTACTTAGCATCTAATACTCGTACTTCATATTTTCGCGACTCCCCAATTCCAATTTGCATCATTGAAGCCTTCGAAAAAATACGTTCAAATTAACGTAGGCTCATTTGAAAAATTTTTAATTTCAGGTAAAAAAGTGTGAATCCTGAAATTATTTCATATTTCATGAAAAAAACATCTTCGAACGAGTATATGAACGCTCAGAGACATTAATTAATCTAATGGAAAAATCTGCCGTGTTCTGAACATCTTTGGAGTGAACTTCGTTAGAGTATTTCTTGTAGAACTTCAAAGAAGTACGAATTAAATTAAACTGAGTGAAATCCGATATGCATGTTGAATGGAACGTTTGAGATGCCCGTTGCGATAAAAATTCACAGTCGCTTGCGTTAGAAAGCAAAGAAACATTTCAATTTAGAAATTATCACTGCCATAAAGATACTTGCCATTCCAACGCTTACTCCAAACGTAAGAATTCATATTATAGATTTTTGAAAAATAGACAACACCTCAATAGTTGTTGATATATACCTACTTACTGATATTTTTGACGAACATCATTTGATTTTTGAGTAATATAATACTCAAACAGACATAAATGAAAAAAACTCTGTTAGCCTAACGTGAGAAAACTAGTCGCATTTTGAATCAAAATTCTGAAGAGGTCAGCTTCAACAAGTTGACGGATTATCATAAGTTTTCGTGAAAGGAAAAACATTTTAATGAAAAACATCGCTGCGAAGTAGTAAATTTACTTTTTATACTAGATATCGGCCAAGACAGCAACGTAAGAACATAAGGTCGAGAATCCTTCGCGAAAGCTTCAACCAATCAGAAATTGAGGGAATGAATATTGAATATGGCGGACATATACGAGAATACTTCATGCAACAAGCATTTATAGAGAAAACCGCATTTGATATAAGTTCATCATTAATGTTTGTGTGTACCTAGTGAAAAGACGTATTCAACGACTATAATCAGATGTTACTGAAAAATTAAGAATATGATAGCCACACTTCTATTCGAGGGCCTCGTGGAAAAATATCAAGTCAAAAAATTTTTTGCATAACTTCAATCAAAATCATGAGGTCAGCTTTAACAAGTTGACGGATTATCATCGCTTTAAGTTGAAGGAAACACTACATCACTGCAAAGTTCAATTGTCTCAACTGAGTACATTCAATGTTGATACAGAAATTTACTTTTTATACTCGAGATCAGCCAAGACAGTAAAGTAAGAACATAAGGTCGAGAATCGTTCGCGAAAGCTTCAACCAATCAGAAATTGAGTGAATTAATATGGCGGACACATAAGTACGACTATACTTCACGCAACAAAAATTTATAGAGAAACCCAATTTCATATAAGTTGCTCATCAAATATATTGGCGAGTGTGTACCCAGCGAAAAAAGTATTTTATGACTATAATCAGATGTTATTGAAGTATAAAGAATATGACAGCGACACTTCTATTTGAGGTCCGCGTGCAAAAATATCAAGTCAAAAAATTGTTTCCATATCGAAAAATAGTGGCTGTTAAAGAATCCAATAGCTTGTGTGGCGCCATCTCCATTCCAGAAAAAGTAAATTAAGGTACGTTGTGTTGTGCAGATTCCATTTAACTGCATTTAACTGTTTTACTCTCGTGCACATAATAATAAAATTGGTCCTTGCACAGACATTACAACTGCAGATCCGTTGATTTCGTTACAAAATCGTCCGCTTTTTCAAGTTCTGGCTCCTACTCATTGTAAAAATTCTGCCGCTCTGAACTGGAAAATGGAGCGTTTTTTACTATTATGTTTGCATCAGTCTGCGTGGTATTGGAATAATGATGGCTATCTAGAGAATTATTCTGTGCTCGTTGAATATCTGTATTCGTTTTCCTCGATGTTCATTGTGGCCAGGACGATCATAAAGAAGGCAACATTTCCATCTATTTCCATGGGAGTTTTCCGTTTTTCTGTACGTTTAATGTGATACTACAACGAAATAGAAAGAATATGTGCATAACAAGATAACATCGTAGCTGTTATAAATAAAAGACTCAGTTATATATAACACTAAATTACGATACAGAATTTTTCGTTAAAAGAGAAAAATATTGCAAAGGATAGGATCTGATGAATAATTCAATCTTACTTGAATAACCGAGCTTTGCTTTGGAGCTTTTTCGTGTTTTGGTGGTAAGCTGAAGCAATATTCGCGAGTAATTGTAGCGGAATATCAGTACCTAAAGCAAGGACTCAAACCTTCGACATTAAAATTTAATAGAATTCTATTTGTTTTTCAAGCTTTCATTTCGTTCCACTCCATTAATTTTCACATACGTATCCTGTTCAAGTACACGTGAGCGAGTTAGAAACGCTACACCTTCAAACTTCTGGTGTAAACTGTTCTTGAATACTTAATTATGTTGCCATGTGTCATTTGAAGCAAGTATTCTCTAGTTACATACTTGGTGCTACCTAATAGCACCCAGATATTCGCCACAATTTCGACATTAATAAACAAACTTATCCCATTTCTGATGTTTGTCGTCGCAAGGTTATTCATTGCAGCCGCAGCAACACAACAAGCTAGACAATATTTCATTTGGATATTCAGTAAACAGAACACGACCCCAACAACTTTTGAGTATCTGAAATATATAAACATCATCTTGATTTTCTGGCTATCTCATGTATATCGGAAAAAATGTTGAATATACAACATTCAGAATAATTTCATTTGTCATCATAAAGAAACTGACTTTGAAAGAGATCCCGAATGATAACGTATAACTCACACGCACCAACACACACACACACACGCCAGGTTATATTTTTGGATAATTTGGAAAAATCTAACACTTTATTTGAAGAATCTAAAAAATTCCGCTTCTACAGTAAATGACTGTGAAGCACACACTTCAAAAACAGCTGTTGCCAAGTGTTTCGAGCTTGTTTATCCTCATCAGAGAAAATTGTTGAATCTCATTTGCCATCATGAAGAAAACTGCCTTCGAGAGAGATCCCGAATGATAACGTATTTCTGCACCAAAAATATCCATAGAAGAAGAGCAATAGTCCTCCTGAATCCGCCCCCTCTGTACACTCACAAGCACGCGCACACACACCAGGTTATATTTTCGGATAATTTGGATAAATCAAACACTTTATTTGAAAAATCTAGAAAATTTCGCTGCTACAGTAGATGACTGTGAGGCAAACACTTCGAAGCAGCTGTTGCCACGTGTTTCGAGTTTGTTAATAATTATCAGAGACGTTGTAAAGTTTCAAATGTGGAAAGATGCAGGTAAAAAACATACCCACAGAACAGAGCCAAAGAGTGTGGCTTTAAAGTGAATATTTTCATGAGAAACCTTTCAAGACTATAGAATTTCTTATTTGATCGTGAGAGGCATCAAGGTTGAAAATGTTTTGAGTCCTTAGCAATTTTATATTGTGGAAAAACTCGGATCAAAGAGTTTGCATTCAATTTTGTGTAAAAATGTGTTCTGAAATGTTGACGCTGCCATACTGTAGGTCTACTTTGAAGACAAAAGTTGACAAGTGGTATTAATTCCTCCAAGAACACCAAGAAGACATCAATAACGAAGCGCTATGAACGCATCGCTCTGGATGCTCTAGCACGTAATCAAACTGATGATAGCGTTGAAGAAGTCAACGAGGTAGCCTTGAAAAAATCATGTAATTATCATACGAGAAGCTTTTTATGATATCGCAGCTCATTTGGTTCTTATCGAGCATTTTCAACTGATGTTTTGGGCATGAGACGTGTGTCAGCAAATTATCTTATCAAATTGCTAAATTCTGTACAAGAGCACCTAAATCATATTCAGCCACCTTGTTCACCGGATTTAGCCCTTGTGACTTTTTTCTCTTATAGAGAGAAGAGAAACTTATGGGCGGAAAGAGTATTGCAAGGATTGAGGGTATAAAGACCGCGACTGTAGATAAGTTGAAGAATAGCTGAGCTGGCTTATCAGAAATGCTTTGAGTATTGGAAAAATCGTTGACACAATTGTATTGTACCTCCATAGAAATTTCTCCATGAAAATGAGGAGAACCACTTTCTGATCACACCTCGTAAATGGATATTTAGATATTGTTTCGCAAAGAAACGTCTATATTTATCGTGATGACTCGGATCGATATCTCCATTCATACCGCCCACTCGTTTTTCACATCGGAAGCTCGATAAATCGGCGTCACCTTCTCGGATAGTGTTACAATTGCGGCATCATTCATTAAACCGAATAAGTACACCAATCCCGAACGCCCCAATAAAACAACAAAATCGCATCCTGGATGGAATATCAGCCAGGAGAGACGCAATAATTATCGTGAGTACCTCATTAGTTCTTCAACGACCTCTTTCGGTTGCCTCGTAAATCACGACGCTCAATAACCATGAAAGTGAAGCTCGAATCGCGAAGAACATCGGAGCAAGAGACTTAGCGACTCCGGGCATCCAGAACAATGATCTGGAGCGGTCTAATAAAGAAGATGGGAGAGTAAAGATTAGAATGATTGCCGTACATTTCATACGTTGATCTTATCATCGTTCCACCGTTCTTTGTTGGGAGTGAATTATCGAGTGGGGATTTTCGGAATGACCGAAAAGGAAAAACGGGTCGCAGGAAATGAAGTATCTCTTTTAGGGATCATATGAAAAACGAGGACCTGAAAAACTGTAAGATGAGAATAGTCCACTGTACAATTAATGAACTTTGAGTCGATCAATAAATTGAACATATTTCGAAAATTTGAGGAATATTATTGTTACAATATTGTTTCGCCGTACAAAACCTTCATCAGGTTAAGGAACGTTGAGTAAAAAAATTGATTTATTCGCATTAACTTTCTCATTAACTATATGACAAGTCCTCAAGACCGTAATTTTGGGGAGTCATTGAAAACTTAATTGAAATAGATTTTTTTTTTGGCATAATTACATAACTGACGCTCACGGTTTTCTGAAACCTGATGTCAATCACTAAAAGTAACACGACGAAAACCCTGCAAAACCAGAATATACGGTCCTTCTATTGCTAAATGATGTAATAAATTACTATCATATGGCAGAAAAATATTCATTTGCAAATTAAGACTTCTCCAAAGGCTGCTGTATATTAAAATTCAAATAGAACTAAGGAGTTTTCTGATTTTCAGTGTAATTAATTCAAAACATGACAATATTGTTTCGCCAACACAATGGCTTCATCAGATGTTGATGATAAAGTGAGCTGTTACCTTGTGGACTGCTTGTATGTATCCTGAAGTGTGTGGACATTACCATAGAACAATGTTCTGTTGAAGTTATAGGGGAATGACTATAGAACATCTTCTGAAGTGTGAAGGATGACCATAGAATACTTTTCTTCGACTGCCTTTTACTGAAATAAATTTGATAAAGGAGAATTGTTGATTGAAACTTCATTCGATAAACTTTTTGATTTCTTCCTCTTATTCAGCTTAGTTTGTAAGCTTTTCGTTCCGTATGCAATATGTTGAAGTTTTTGTTGAAGACACGGTATGCAACACATCTCATGTGTTCATCATATCATGTGTTGCATACGTAGAATCGGTTTTATTTTTTTTTTCAAACCTTTGGTGTTCACATATCTTAAGTCTGAAATTCCTGCCTGTTTGATCGATATATACTTTGCGACAAGTACCGCAACTCAACTCATAAATACTCGATTTATCATCAGGCGAAATTTTTTCTTTCGCATTTCTGATGTGTCTACCCACGGTATTCTGGGTTTTGAAAGCCATCGTTAAATTTCTATCAGATAAAAACGAGATTTTATATACAGGGTTGCCTAAATACGTTAATGTTCCGACCTTTTTATGACTATCTGCTACTTTAGGATATACTTGAGAAATGGCCTTATTATATAATCTTTTCCTTAAAATATTATCGACGAAACAATGACGATATCCATTGTTTTGTGCGATCTGCTTAATGATATTGAGTTCTTAAGAATTGATATAATCAAATATATATTTAATAATATATATTATCATTGATATAAAAAGTTTTGTGGGATCTGTTTAATGTTGTTCAATTCTTAAGAATTGATATAATTAAATAAATATTTAATAATTTATATTATCATTGATATAAAACAAATCATCATTGTTTCGTCGATAATATTTAAAGGAAAAGATTATATAATGAGGCCATTTGTCAAGTATATCCTAAAGTAACAGATAGTCATAGAAATGTCAGAACATTGACGTATTTAGGCAACCCTGTATCTATAATCTCGAAGTTTTCACCTGATAGAAATGTAACTATTATAGCTTTCAAAACCCAGAATACCGTGGGTAGGCACATCAGAAATGCGAAAGATAAAACTTCGCCTGATGATAAATCGGGTATTTATGAGTTGAGTTGCGGAACTTGTCCCAAAGTATATGTTGGCCAAACTGGCACGAATTTCAGACACCAAAGATTCTTTGAAAAAAATAAAACCAATTCTACGTACGCAACACATCTTATAGAAAAAACCATGTCTTCCACAAAAACTTCAAAATATTCAATACGAAACGAAAAGGTTATAAACAAACCCTGTTAAAAGCCATGGAAATTAATAAGAGGAAGAAATCATATAGTTTATTGAATGCTCAAGTTTTAATCAATAATTCTCCTTTATTAAACTTAATCCAGTTAAAAGCAATCGAAGAAAAGTATTCTACCCTACTTCAAGAGAAAAATGTTCTATGGTAATTTCCACACACTTCAGGATAAATGCAAGCAGTCCACAATACAATAGCTCAGTTTATAATCAACATCTGATGAATCCACTTTGTTGGAAAACAATATTGTCATGTTTTGAATTAATAATAGTAAAAATCAGAAAACTACTGAGTTTTATTTAAATTATGTATTTAGAGTTTCATCAAGTATCGGCCCAATCGATTATGATGCTTTGTATATTGTCTTGTATATATTTCATTGTTTATTGATTGTTTACATTCTCTTTTCTATCCTGTGAGTTCTATGAATTTTATTCGTTGAGTTGGTAGAGATAAGGATAATTTCTTTCGTTTCCTCGATAATCATATCAATAACGTGCGTTAATAAGAATCCATCACAGTTCACTGGGCGTGGCTACTTTAAAATTCAAGTTCTTTGTAATGAGCTAGCCAAAATCCGCCCATTAGAAATAATTGGAAGTTTGCCACAACTGTTGATATTGGAGAATCTTTCAGTATAAAACACCTACTTGACTTGATGGAAAATATTTTTCAATTAAAGAGCAATCTTTCGAGGATTTCGAGAATATCACTTTGTTTTCGCTTCATATATTTGCTATTCATGGACTGTTTCAATTATAAAAGATAATCATAGTGAGCATGAAACATAAAATCAAAAAACAGTGTTTTCTTGATTGATAAAAAACCATTTCAATTTCGAAATGGATTTATGTCAAGTTAATAAGCATAAGCATTACTAAGTTATTCTTGACAAAAAAGAATTAATGGTTTTTGTTTTCATGAATTATATGAGAATAAAAACTATGGAAACATTCAATATATAAAAACGTATTGAAAAAAATCGGTTCGTTTCATTTTACAAAATATGAAATTATTTCTGATAGAATTACTCCAATAATGGTTAATCAATTATTCTGTATTAAATTAGGAATAACTTTATTTATAACCTAAACCAAACCACATTTATTCGTTCGTCTTTATGAAGAAAAATTCAAATTAAACAATTCTCTTGAACAAAAAAATTCACAATTTCCAGAAAAAATTCATGATTTTGGACTTTATTGACATTCCTCCAATTGTAAAATGAACGAATACTATTTTATGTTTGTGTAGGAACGAAATATAATTAATATGAGTCAACTAACAAGCACTTAGTCCTGCTTTAACATTGTTTTCACTATATGTGGTTTTTACATTATATAAACACAAACAAGGCCCTTTTTAATTAAGGCGCGCTCTCCTGAAATATGCAAATGTCCTCGAAATTCAACCAGTTGGGGAAAAGTAGGTAAAGCAAACATTTTATTACCAAATCTACTTCGACAATACTGAAATAATTATCTCTATTTGTTCTAAATGAAGGAATTGTTTGATTTCATTCCGTTACAAACGTCTCTTGATGGAAAATGTGGGGTATTATTTCGATTATTGAATGGGGTATAAAGATATTCATAGAATTTTCACATTTACAGGGTGTTTCGTGAGAGCTTCGACGAAAGGAAGAGGAAAACTTGCCATTTCAGTTGAAGACGCAAATATAGCCAAAAGAATGATCAAGTCTCCTAATCCGGAAATATTTTTTTGCATATTTAATAGTGTTCAAAAGTTCAAGTGTTTGAATTTTAGTTTATATTCAATTCATTTTGCAGTCACAAATTATGGCTGATGTCTCGAGACTCAAGCCATCGTACAAGAAAGACTCAAAATTGTATATCTGAAACTTTAATACGCTTTTCTGAGGAGAGACAACAAGCTCGAAACCCGGGTGAACGACAACTATGAGGTTTATGTAGAAACTGATGATAAATTCGTGATCTGCGCCCCCGATTCAATGAGAACGTGTCAATTTCTAGGATAAAAAACCTCAAAAAATTCTCGAAAAATTTCCACATTTTCGTCGGAAAAAAAGTCGAAAATTTTTTTTTTCCGATTTCGATGAATATGTAATTTCTGACTAATTTGAAGTCAAAAAGCACATATTCCTAATCAGATTTTCGATAAAACAACTGATTTGGAAAATAGTTTTCTTTTCACAAGATTTTGAAATTTTCGTGAAATTTTCCATAGAATTTTCGAGGAAACTATGAGGTTTATGTAAAAACTTATGATAAATTCGTGATCTGCGTCCCTGATTCAATGAATACGTGTGAATTTCTAGGATAAAAAAACCTCAAAAAGTTTCCGAAAAATTTCCATCATTTTCGTCGAAAAAAAGTCGAAATTTTTTCTTCCGATTTCGATGAAAATGTAATTTCTGACTAACTTGAGGTCGAAAAATACATATTCCTAATCAGATTTCCGATACAACAACTAATTTGGAAGATAGCTGTCATTTCACGAGATTTTGAAATTTTTGTGAAATTTTCCATACAATTTTAAAGTAAACTTTGATGGTAAAGGTTTATGTAGAAACTGATGATAAATTCGTGATCTGCGCCCCCTGACTCAATGAGAAAATGTCAATTTTTAGGATAAAAAATTCTCAATTCAAAGTGGAGGCTATACAGTTATTTATTACTTTTCAAGCAATAAATATAATTTTTTGAAATTTTTTTTGAAGTGTTTTTTATTCTCAATTCGATTATTCACATATCTCATATGTCTACCTCTTCCAGAGACTGTTATAGACGTTTCTATGAGTGATATATCAAATTACATTAGAAATTTAATATATTAATATGTCTCCTGTTCATTATATCGCATAAAGCCTCCTTTACCAAGGATGGAAACCTTAAGTTGATATCCCATGGAAGTATATTTTTCTTTGTCAAATATTTATGAATAAAGTCAGTGTTACTTCTAATCTTCCTCTTACAAATATAGAAATGTTGGGAGAAGTACTGCGCATTTAGCTCGATAAATATTTGCTTACTCTTGGGACTTCTTAATCCCTGGAGGGCTGTGTTGCTTCCTGAGGATTTTCAATATACGAACACAAATATCCATCCAGATTATCCACTTGAATGCACAGCCAAGCAGAAAATCCACAATGAAAAATATCAGCTAAGATTTATAAAATTAATTCAAAATGAAAATTTCGTCGGAAGTTACACAACTTGGCATATCTGCGGATGCGTACATGCATATTTAATTTTCGATATAAAATCAGAAAATTGTGTTGTTGAAACGAAATATTTGAAGATTACTTCAGAACATAACTTGTATCTCAGTCAGTATATGGATTTCATGTAGAAAACTCGTTCGAATTTTATGTTTCTTGAGAGGATTATAATATTTATTCAATTGACATAATTGACCTTGACATTCTTGACAAGATTGACCTTGTCAGTTTCAACAAGGTCAGTCTAGTCTTAAAGATACGCTTGGTCACAAATTTTTATATCTCCCGTTCACATCGATCATTATTATATTTCGATAAGGAAGATATATGTGAATTAGAGAAGTAAAATCCTACATAATAAATTGATGAGAATATTAAATTATAACAAATTCATCGAAGTTCAAGATACGTTAAACAGACTAAATTTTCGCAGTATCTTACACATTCATGAATTCAATTATTTTTCTAGAAAATCCTCTGAACGCACTTATATGAAATTGTGGATAATTCACCATATTTTTGTATCGTTTCATATTTCTCGAATTATTTCGGATGCTTTCATAACTCCCCACTCAAAATCACTGTCTGATTTATTGTGTTCACATAAAAGATGAATATTGGTATAGATCGAATGAATTTCTAATGTAAAACTTGCGAAAAAATATGAAACCACAATATCTATGTCATGAATTTTGTGGAAACAGGAGCATCGTTGTTTATTTATCTTTGTTTATGAGTGTGCGATCATCCCTAAACAATATGGAGAGTGCTCGTTATGAATTTCAATTTTAAACTTTAATATTTATGCGTGCTTTAGAACCAGCATATTGCTCTGGGTTTACTGCTGATATTTCATCTATCGATTTCGAGGGAGATAAAATCTCCATTCCTGATAATTCAATATTCTGTTCGTATGTGGTTGTTATGAAATCATTCGAAACTCGACATGTTTCGGGTTACTAACCCTTTATCAAGAGTTCATCAAACAGTAATACATGTTAAAATATCGTAAAAGGAACTTGCATTGAATCCTGCATAAAATATGTTCTAGGAAAACTTCCTACAAACTTGTATATGAAAATAGTCAGCATTTTAAGTGTTATAAGCGTGCACATCACTGACACATGTTATATTTTCTCTTAACTCACAAAAGAACAAATTATTTTCAATTTGAACTCACTTTACATGAGTTCTAAGAAATTCAACATTCTTTCGATTAGAGTATTTGTAGCACAATTCAAAATTGTTCGCACAACTCATATTTGTCATCTGAAATAACGCCGAAATATTTGACATTTTTTACCCTTTCGATGTTTTCATTTTCAATTTCAATATTTATATCTTCATTTGTATGTACATTCAGAGTTCGACTTGTGACCAAAACTGTGAGCCTAGTCTTTTGGACATTCATCGATCACATAAACATTATATTATGTCATTGATGTCAGATATTCATCGATCCCCTCTGACATGGCCTAAATATTTTCACCACTGATGTGAAGCATTGTATCATATGTGAAAAATCACATATGGCAGTTATTCATGCGAAAAACCTTCCGTGAAAGTCCTTTGGTGAATAATGAGAATAATAGTGGACCTAAAATAGTTTCTTGGGGAATATCAAAATTCACTTCAGAGCTGTCTGAATAGACCCATTACACTTTTTTATGCAATGTAATATTCATATGATATATATCCAAGAAATGATAGAGGAATATATGATTGGTGAAGAAGGAAATCAACGGAACATATAGCTTGAAAAATAATTCAAATACTGCAAGTTGCATCAGTTTTCAAGCTTTCGCAAATTCACCTGTTCAAAGAGGAATAATTTTTTTTGAACTAGAATTCGAATGATGGTAAATTGAAACTCAGAAATCCTGATGAGGTGAATTATGTAAGTTTCTGACTGTTCATTGAACGAAACGAGTCGAATTAAACCCTGCGAATGAAACGAGAACTAAAGAGAAACTTTTTCACTGGACGGGAACAAGAAGCATGAAGAACTAGAACACAGACAGGGCGGCATCACCCGGGACATATGAGAACGATCACATATGTCAGTTATTTATGCGAAAAACCTTCCGTGAAAATTCTTCAGTAAATAATGACAGTGCACCTAAGACAGTTTCTTGGAGAATACCACGGTCCACTTCAGAGCGGTCCGAATAGACACCATTGCAATGTTTAAGCAATATCCCTATGATATATATCCAGAAAATAATAGAGGAATAGCTGATTGGTGAATAACGAAATCCGTGGAACATATAGCTTGAAAAATAATTCAAATACTGCAAGTTTTCAGTTTTCGAGCTTTCGCAAATTTGCCTATTCAAAGAGGAATGATTTTCATTTGAACTAGAATTAGCGGCATCGCCCAGGACATATGAGAACGATCATATAGATCAGTTATTTATGCAAAAAACCTTCCGTGCAGTCCTTTAGTAAATAATGAGAATAACAGTGGACCTAAGACAGTTCCTTGGGGAATCCCAAAGTCCACTTCAGAGCTGTCCGAATGGACACCATGGCAATTTTTATGCAATATAATATCCATATGATATATATCCAGAAAATAATAGAGAAATAGCTGATTGGCGAACAAGGAAATCAACGGAACCTATAGCTTGAAAAATAATTCAAATACTGCAAGTTGCATCAGTTTTCGAGCACTCGTAAATTTGCCTATTCAAAGAGGAATAATTTTCTTCGGAACTAGATTTCGAATGATGGTGAATCGAAACACGGCAATCCTGATGAAGTGAATTATGTAAGTTTCTGACTGTCCATTAAACAAAACGAGTCGAATTAATCCCTGTGAATGGAA
Organism: Henosepilachna vigintioctopunctata; assembly: GCA_030704895.1. Classification (NCBI taxonomy): domain Eukaryota; kingdom Metazoa; phylum Arthropoda; class Insecta; order Coleoptera; family Coccinellidae; genus Henosepilachna; species Henosepilachna vigintioctopunctata. Next base: position 110,223 of record JARQZJ010000005.1, read on the forward strand.
AGAGAACTAAAGAGAAACTTTTTCACTGGACGGGAACAAGAAGCATGAAGAACCAGGACACAGGCAGGGCGACATCACCCAGAACATTAGAGCAAACAAAAGGAACCGAAATTGGAAGGCTGAAACAATGACTTTGATTAATGGAATCTAGGGCTTTCCGAGTTATAAAGTGCACACAAAAATCTAGAGTGATTGATTATAAAACAATGGAACGGCGCGCTGAAGTAAAAAAGTGTAACCGCACTGCTCGGAATTCCACTTAAGTTTTTGGGGAAATTTCGTTCTATCTGATTTGTCGGGGATTTATTAGCTGAGACATTTGACATGAGACTCTTGAAGTTTTGAATTTTTTGTCGATCGTTTCCTTGGTCTTGATGGATGGTCGGCTGATTAGCACTCCAAATTAGGAGTGAAAAAGATTGATACGATAAAAATTTAAATTAATTTACGAGCAATTCGAGTGGTGTAATAATTTTTTTTGGAAATGGTAAGAAAATTACTTTTTTTCTCTATTCGAAGTATAAAATTCCACGAAAATGTCATGTGTCAGTGCTGTGAAACATCCATGTACTGATTTTATTCAATTGAGAAACCAATTTATGCTTAAAACTATTATATTATTAATAATGTTGAACCAAGTTCACTCACAGAAAGTACTTGAACAGTAAACTTTTTTAGTTTATCTCACCCGTTCCTCATTCTTTCATTAGATTCACTCCTGTACACTGTTTTGATCATTTTTCACTTGAAATTTCTTCAGAAAGGCCTCATATTATGAAAACAAGCCATGAGATTTCTATAGTTACATGTCGCTTTCATCGTCACGCCTGTAACAAAGAATTTGCTCCTCTCTACACAAATATAAAGATTTGGAAATCCACATACTGAATGATGCTTGCGTTTGAATCGAACATGGTAATTTAAACTATTGTTGGAAAAGTTTCACTAGACATTAAAAAACGTTCTATTATATTTCATCTGAAAAGTTACAATAGCGAAATGATATATGAGAATTACTATCACAATTACGATAATTAACGAAATGATCCCACTTTATCGTTATAAAAAATAAAATTTCGATGTGACTCTTGCCTCAAAATTATTATATAGACCTGGGTATATAGTCTAATATGATATAGTCAATGGTATATGGTATTTTAGTATATGGTTACGAAGTTTTTAATAGACAAAGTCATCTATTCTATAGATGACTACTTTGAAATTGACTTTAATTCCATCTGATGTTATATTTTGTTATTTTCGCGCTTTGTATCTGTTTATGTAAGTGTTTTCTTTTTTTTCATAATCATTTGTGATGTGCGGGGTTTTTCCAGTTCCTGAAAATATTATTTTATAGCTACATTGCTTGATATATTTTATATTCTGATTTCTTGACGTGTGTAAGACATTGTGATTGTGACACTTCATTTTATATTTGTATTCTTTTTAATTGAAGTAGCTTTTCATTTCTGTCAGAGTTTTCGTCAGATTAATTGTACAATACTTGTGATTCGTGTTGGATGTGTTTATTCTGATTTATATTTAAACTAAGTGTTTGTTGACGAGTATATGCATGAGTGATGCCTTAAATTCGAAAAAATTATTTTTATTATTATTACACATAAGACATTTTTTCCCACAATAAATTAATTATGAAAAATATTTTTACAATGAAATGACATCTCATATATCAGATATAATTGGAATACATTGTATTACGCTTCGAATACAATGTATTATAATTTGAGAGGAACTCTTGATAATAGATTACCAAACCGAACCAAATGTCGTTAATAAGAAAAAACATCAGAGGAATTCAACCAGCGTTTTTAAATCATAAGTTCAAATGTTGTGCATTCAATTGACGTTATAAATTTTTTCCCAATTTGAAAGCGAATAAATTGAAAGATAAAAATATACCTCGTAATTCTCATTCGAAATCAGCGTTGGTAGCGATCAAGACAAAGAATAGTACAGCCGGATTTCGGTATTACCTCATAAAGCTTTTAAAGCAAACCCAATATTTGCAGGAGTTCGTATTTCCCGTCCAGATTTCAATTAAAAGCTTTGTTTATGAACGATGTCGAACGGCTTCTTTACATACGAATGGTCGATTGTTTTACCTTTTTGCCATAAAATCCATTTTTGTTGGTGGCACTGCGGCTCGCGGATTCGAGTTTTATTGATAGTTAATCCTATTTGTTGAATGTCAACAAATTATGTTTATTTTCCAGATACTCGCTCACATTGGAAACACTGCTTTGAGTTTCTATGGTCGAATGAATAAACAAATGCTTCCTATTCATTGCCTGTTGATCGAGATCGAATTTTATATCTGCTTCGATGCTTTTTTGATATCTCTATATACAAGAAGAAATAAACAGTGAAATGAAGAGAAGTTTTTTTTTTATGTGGAATATAATACCTTGAAGCAATGAATAATATATTAAATGAAAACCCTTGACTTGATTTCACAAAGTTCTATCAAATTTAATAAGAATAATTGCAAACGAAACATCAAACTTCAACCATTAAAATTAAACTACTCTTGGACACATATGTTGTTCATAAGTTGCCTAGGTACATATAAAATAGGCAACATGAACAACTATTTCAAACCACGAATAATCAATTAGGCATTGAAATCTAGACAGACAAGCATAAAGAGAGACTTCGATAGTTAAAGAACGAGATCACAGATATACAATTGAAACTTGAAAACAAATAGAAGATTTACAACAGAAGGTATAAAACTACCAGTAAATCATTCCTGTTCAGAACCTAATTTTCTACTACTTGAGTTGTTTAGTGATCTCCTGTTGTCCAGAACTAACTATTAAGCAAGAATTTAATTAATATTTAAATTAATTGATTGTAATGATTCTAGAAAATCCGTGCTTTGAAACCTCTACTACCTATCTCTATTCAATATTTTAAACTCTGAAATTTACGCAGTTTTCTCACCAGTTTCACCAGTATCACCAGTTTTTTACTTTCGAAAACGTCGTTTGCATATTCTTATTGTTTTTAGTACTGTTTTCGTAGTAATATGCTTTTTTCTGGAAGATTTTGTACTTATTTTTTTTTTAATCACATCGTCTTTTCGATAAAATTTCAGTTGTCTTCATCAGTAACTGTCGTCAAAATGATTAAAATTCTGTCAATATCCTCAAAACCAAATGAAACATCGAAATAAATGAAAAATGGAAACGAAAGAATGTTTGAATGAGCCCTTGCGTGTAAAAATTTGAAAAATAGGATCAGTGGGAAACTTCATAGAATTAACATATACAGTCCATACGAAATTTTCATTCGAAATATCGAAAGAAATATAAAACTCAAGAACTGTCTGCACGAATAATGTCAACATAAACTATCAATTTTAGAGAGTGGATATAGAGTTAGTGGAGAGTGACAAAAATCGTCAAAATGCGATTGTTTAGATGCATACTACTGCTGATGCTCATGATAGGATGAAACAGCACTAAATGAGTTAGATGTTTCTGAGGAAGCACTGAATATTCTCCCGAAAAATTAAAGATTGTGGTCTCGTTGACAATATTTGTGTAGACAGCTCTCTTAGTTTTATTACTATTAAATTTTATTTTATATTCATCATTTTTTTTTCACTTCTTTAGTTTTCTTCCATACAACGAGCGTTTCTACAATCGCAACCTAAATGGCGTATTGATTCATCGAATTAGATAGAAATGATCAAAAAATTGAAGTTTAAAATGTAGTAAAAATTGATAAGGACTTGTGAAACTTTCAATGTTAGATGTATTCATGTGCTTTTCATTGATTCCTAAGATTTGACATGTACATCAATATTTTTTTTACAATTTCTATTTGAATGTAAGCATTGAAGTCGTTGCCTTTCATTTGTTGAACGTGGCGTAACTGACGATTACCTTGTAGTACGAAACAGCAACTGTCAAAATGTAGGCATCGATTTCAATATTCTATAACATTTATTCCCAGAAGGATAATGGAGACATCACAGTGTTCATGTTTCACATAGCCAGCTCTGCTATTTTTTTAAATTTTTTTTTACTCTTGAATAATTTGTCAATAAATTATCGGAAGAAATTTATAGAATACTTCGATATCGAATAACTACAAGGGCGATAATATAACACGGGAACTACTAAATTATTTTTCTTATAGTAAATTTTTATTATATGAATATATATGAAGAAAATGTTCTGTTCGATTATCTGCCCTTCATTTGAAGTGAAGAACAGTCACACAATTTCAGTGTAGAGATGAATAAACACTCTATTGATGAATAATGTAAAAGAGCATTTATCTCCTTGTTCAGTGCCACTTCAGTATATTTCATTCGCCCTTAAACGCAGTGTTTGTGACAGGGTATTAACTTAACGCCAGACCGCATTGTGATGAAATATGTACATATATTACTTGGGAACTGTTTTCTCGTCTGTAAAAATACATACATTCAAATGTTCTCAATAAAATAACAACTGGTGACACAAAGGGGATGACAGGTTGAGGATTAGTGCTCAATTAATTTCTGACATTTCAGAGAAAAGGAAAGTGGTAGTTCGAGCGTGTAAATTTTCGGTTGAGGTAGAAATATTCACTGACTAAATACGGATGAAAGTGAAAGGTTGTAAAACTGAAGGATCCGAAATAAGCTCAGCTTTTATCTCATATTTGCAATCATTTTTATTTTCTCTGATATGAAAAATGAGACTATAATATTTGAAGAATTGGTACTAAGATCTACATTATTTCATCGAATATTTTTGTATAGTATCAGATAGTGAGTTACATCATTTAGCATAGGTAATAAACTCCCAAAAGAAAAATTATATATACAAACAGCAAACAACTTATTTCGGCCGAAGTATTTCTCATTAAAAAATACAATAATTTCTTTAAATCATCCTAGTTCTTACACAATTTCAGTTGAAAATATAGACTGTTAAAGAAAATTTTCCTTTCGCTCAGAAACTATTAAGGCATTTAGATGTAATGTACTTAACAATATAAAAATGATTTTGTTCCCTACACCTTGTTTGGAAACCATGTGCATCTTCAACGTATTTTACACGGTCAACGATATAGTTAGGGACCTTGCCATATTTTATTTTATAAAAAATAAAGTCTAAAGTTTCATATACTATGTGCTGTCTAATATTCAAACAACTTAGTGTTTCTAACCTAAGTTATATAGGTGTGTACCTATTCCACTTCAATATAATCCTAAATGCTCCTTTTTATAGCTTTTACAACTTATGAATATCACTTTGAGTCAAGGTGTATAATACAGTTGAACAAAAGTTCATATGTGGTAATATTATGGACTTATGCGATGACGACTTTGTAAAAACACTAACATAAATATTTATTCTGGCTGAAAAATTATGTTTTCTTGAAATTCGACTCATAACGTAAATAAAATGATTTTTAAAACTTAAATTTTCATCCATAATAACACCCAAATTCTTAATCTCACCGACTTGAAACAATGATACATAATTAACTTTGATTTGTATATCACACTCTAATCAAGATAATTTTGCTTCATTTCCGACAATCATACATTCAGATTTATCCTCATTCAATGAAAGACAGTTATCATACAACCATATATACAAACTATCAAGCTCACCATTAATTTTATCAAATTATTCTTGTAAATTGTTGCCTGTAATAACAACATCATGTCGTCAGCAAATATGGAAATTCCACAGTCCCTTGAATACTTAATTACATCGTTTTTATATTAATTAAACTTGAATATAAACTTAAATTCAAACACTTGAACTTATAATTTACACTTTATTGACTACATAGTATGACGCGTTTCGTCGCTACAAACGACTTCTTCAGATGCTAACAGAATAATTCATTATCGTCATGCTCTGTAGTCAATAAAGTTTGAGTCATAAGTTCAAGTGTTGGAATTTAAAAGTTTATATTCAATTATAATGGATTTACATCAGTCAAAAAAAAACTTTTTGTTTGGATTTAATACTAGAAAACGCAAATGTTTGTTTCGATTCTATACTATTCTTAACATTCATTTGTCTTCATGCCATACTTAACCATATAAAACTGACGTGACTACTGTCAAAGTTATGTCATACGTTGTGAACAACTGGCAACATTGCAGCAGATCGTTCATGAAGAAATTTTCAGAATAACGCAATTTGAAGCGAATATGTGATGCAAAGAATAAATTGAACTGTATAAAACGCATATTGAAAAATACGATACAAATCTCATTACGGTATTTATTAATTTTCAAATTTTCACGTTTTGCATTCCAAAACAAAATCACTTCATTTCAGGATTGGTATTCGAGTTGAATCTGGATGACCCATTTCATATTTTGATAAAATGGGTCTATAAGCCTATACATATTATTAAATTCAAGTATTTATCTGCTTGAAATTTTGATTTTTTATTATCTATTCACGAACTAATAGACAAAATGATAACTTTGAATAATTTATAATCTAGGAAGATGTCAACCATGTTCTCCGTTGGAGAACCATGTGGGTTAGTGTGCAATTTTCTTCAAATTGAAGTTTTAAATAAAGTCAAATGTGAGCCTGGTTAAAACCGAAGACATTTGTGTTTTCACTATTGCCTTGTCATTTTGTTTCACTTATATTTTTTATAATTCGTTTTCAATTTTATTCATTTTTCTATCAGTACTACTACGATTGACATGTGCCTTTTTCGAATAGATTCGTCCTCTGCTTTTAAGGATGCTCCTTATAACTGAAATTTTCATTTTGTCATTGTTTAATAGGTATTAGTGTTTTTTTTTAAGTTACTACAGGGATATTTTAGGACATCACCCTCAAATAAATGAATACACTCTGTTTTTTCACTGAATTTATATTGCGAATCCAGTTTCGTAGTTATACTACATTTTCAGTCAAAACTGCCGTAGAATTATAATATATGGAAGATGACAAACAAGTGTATTTTTCGCATTATCGCAAAGAAACCGACGAATATATCCAATATTCGCATTAAATGACATTAGAAATAATGAATATAATTTAATTCCGAAGACTTAATAAGAATAACTGTCTGTACCATTCTATATTTGAAAATTTAAGTCAGGATATTTGGCTTCAAATTATATCTTTTAGATGGTATCAAAGAATTAACAGCATTAATCTTCCTTCTAACGTATTTCACATTCACGAGGAAGAAACAGCTGTTCTGTGCTGTCCGAGACACTAACGTAACAAACTTGTTACTGAATGAAATAAGCTGATCTTAAAATAAACGACACTGTCAACCGATGATGGTCGATCAGGTGCATCTTTTAGACCGGAAATGGTGGTTGCAAATACGTTTCCCTGTCAACGTCTCTACCGTGGAGGGTAATTACCGTGATAATTTTAAACTTGCTGTGTAATTTTTTCGAAACGTTCACATTTACTTCGCCGCAACTTCTGTGAGGATTACTTCGTTTACGAGTCACTCATTTGAAACTTCTACCAGTTGGAAATATTTTGGTTGGAGGCTTTAGTGAATCGTTTCTGAGTAGTGCAAACACGCTTTAGCATTTTCAGTGAAAATACGTCCAAATGAAGAACACAATATGACAGACTAAGTCTCGTAAAACTTTTCGAAACTCCTCTTGAAGACAGTCTTAATAATGAGCTAACCGCTCGAAACATGTTGACTCAAACAATAAATTAAAATTGACACACTTGGCTTGAGTTTCACGAAATATAATATATTGAAAACGCTACATATATTTCGGGTGGTTAACCCATTATCAAGAGTGAACAATGTTACTAGTAGTAGGCATTGTATACTCTTGATAATGGGTTAACCACTCGAAATATATGTAGACTTTTCAGTATATGAAACTTAAGTCAAGTGTGTTTTAAATTCATTGTTTTTAACATAATGTTTCAAAGAGATAAGCGAATTCTCCGTATCATTTATGTTCACTCAACGTTATAATTTTATCGTATTATTTTCCAATGCATTCGTTAAACATTAAGCCAATGCTTTACTTCAACTTTGATGGCTTAAAACAATAACAAAGATTGTAAAGATGATTTCTTTCAAACACTAGATAAACCTTATTTATCTATGATCATATTTCGAAATAAGGTAGTTGATTCTATGCAGCATATCAGAAATCAGTCATAGCATAAAACAATCAAAGATACCACCACAAGTCAAAGAGGAGTAAACATAAACTAAGTACGTTTCTTCTGCTAATCCTTGTCAACCTATGTCACGGCATTCATCATAATAATTGCTTACCAGAGTTTTTTCTAATGGGATTTATTTATAAGAGTAGGGTTTGAAAGTGGGTGAACACGTGTCATCTTTTTATTTATTCGTTTCTATATCTGAAATATTTTATCAGCTGAAACATAAATTTTAGATGCACTTACGATGATCTGAAATGTCATACGAAATTTAAGTGTCTATTTATAAACTGAGGTATTTTTGCGATTTATTGTTAATAGAGGTGAAACCTTTCTGCTTCACAGGAAATGGTTTTCTTTTTTTTTCGTTAACGTAACAATAACAGCTCAACCATCTTTCGGAATTCGTAATGTCAACGTCTTGAAAATGGGTTAGTATCCCGAAATCTAAGTCATTACTTAGATTTACGAATTTTGCGAATTTCAGAAGAGTATTTCCATTTGACGAGGAAGTAACAGTGAAAATACTCAAATTACAGTACATATTCAGTAACCACCCAATTCATTCAGATCGAATTCATAGAAACTTTAAACTAAGGCACTTAATTTTCCAATTATTTTCAGTTAAGTCACCTTAAAACCCCAGTGAGACGACGGCGACATCTACTGGCAAATTTAAACCTTATTGACGTAGGTATTGTTTCAGCCGATCTGCGGAATTTAATTTAAGTTCCCATATTTCAATTAGTTTTCTGGATATTTTGCTTCTGAAATGCCAATTTCGAATCGAGGCAATTTCACGAAAACCGCGTCCCTTCAATATCGAGTCGCCTGGAAAATCAACAAGGAAATTAGTCCTTCGTCTTTCATCTCCGCCTTCTTCAATGGAATCACAACAATCGTATCTCTATTAGCATCGAAATACGAATTTTCATTTTTCGTTTCAATCAGAAAATTCAATCTAAATGCAAAGGAGTTATTATTTGTAAACTAATTAACGAATTACTGACGGTACTGTCAAGAGCTGGCCGGATAAACACAAGTGGAAATTAATTAGTGAATTCCCCGTTCCCAGCTTGAGTGACAAAATTTAGGAATCAACTCAAACTCTATCATATATCGTATTACAAATTGGTTGAGATTTTCTCAAGACATTCGAAGAACCAGTGTTTCTCTAGCTCGAATCTGAAGGCTGAAGATACTAGAAATCTCTTTCAAGGTTGTCCCATCTTAGGTACTCCATACTTGGATTCGAGAGGATAAAAAATTAACAACAATAACATGCTGTGGTATAGCACGAAAATTGATGTTGGCGTACCTCAAGGAACAGTCTTAGGTACGTTGTTCTCCATAAAAATGAACGATATTGTTTCTCATGCGAAAAAACGCTCTATACGTTTGTTCGTTGATTATTCGCGTTCACATATGTGATGAAGATAATCAGAATATGACAGAGTGGACATGTGATAAAAGTTTATCCCAAAACTTATAATTTTGGGTACAAGTAAGACTGAAGATTATTATAAATTGAAATTTAATACACATTAAAAGAGTTGAATATTTATTATGTTAGATGAAAACTTGAGTATTTATGATCAAGTTGATCATTCAGATCATATGAAATTAGATATCAAGATATTTGAGGTCGAACTAAAAATATATATTTCAGATTATGAAATAGGTATAGAGTGAAGTCGATTGTTGATAGTTTTGCGTTGTTGATAAATAACAACATTAGATCAGACATCTTGGTTTAGATATTTGATATATCATCGAATTCATTGATTACCAAAATATTCAGGATTCGGTCGATTTTAAGCTGGTTCACTTCAAGTATGAGGCACTGCAAAATACTTCACTATCATATTCATATTCCAGTCGCTTTTTTTCATATTTTGTGGCGTTATTGAATGAGAACAATGTGTTAGCAAAAAATCATGATGTATTGCAACATAACCTCAAAATAATACCGCTGACATCACTACGTCATATATTCTGATGGTAAATTATGATATATAGTGAACCCTTATATAAAACCAAATTTCAATTGATCAGAATTCAATTAATCATCGATTGTTTCGTACGTAAATGAACCAACTTCCAAATCCTATCTGAAAGCTTCGTCGAAATTCACTCTTCTCGGAAATATTATCAAAGTGTCCAGTAGCTTGAGGACCATCCATCAAACCAGAAACACCGAGTGAATATCGTCTCGAGTGGTTTTATCCTACGGGACCCTCACTGACATAATCAATCTATTAGAGTTATAAAATCGGGACGAGAATTTATAGGTGTTATATACGGTCTCTCACTCAATTTATCAATTTTGAGTGCTACATTGTTCGTTTTTATCTAGTTAGAGGTAACGTTGGGTGGTAGAATTTTTCGAACTTATACGCAATATTCTTCTTGAAATTCCTATTCGATTTTTTATTTGGCAGCGAAGATATTTTCCAAATTGCAGATTTCGAATCTGGTAAATGTAAAAATCTTATAGCTGTGTTAGGTCCTAGAAACAAGAAATGGTTACTTCACAATCGCAGATAGAATAAGATAGATATTGATAGGTATAAATAGGATATGTATTGACGCAAATCGAATCGTAAAATATTTATCATACATTGAAGGAGTCGAAATTACAAAGTCAGAAAAATTGAAGTCAAAATAAAACACGTAATTAAATCTGTAGTATAGAATCTGTTAATAATTCATCACAAAGAGGTTCTGCAACGAAAATCCTTCAATATTAATTCAATTTTCTGGAATGAAATTGAAGGAAATAAATGATGATTCTTCGATCTTTTGGTGAATTATGATTTTGAATTGAATAAAAAAAATACTTGCTTATACTTTGTTTTGAGATGTTACCCCTTTTCGTAAGGTAAAACGAACAACTATTATAAAGACTAACATTCAAGTATTTACATCTTTGCCAGTTATGAAGCATATATGAGAGGCTCTTGAAATCGAGATATTCGAAAGAGAATTTCCAGAAAGAATTAATCTGGAAAATTAAAATTAATTCTAAGAAGACAACGTCATATTTTTTAGGATAAAAAGTTTCGAAGAGATGACAATAAAGAAATTAATAAATTAAAATTAACACAATTTGCTTGAGTTTCACTGAATATATTAAAAACTGTACATATGTTTACAGTGGTTAACCCATTATCAAGTATCAAGTATACAATGTTACTGTGAGTACTGTCAGTAACATTATATACTCTTGATAATGGGTTAACCACCCGAAACATATGTAAAGTTTTAAATATATGCAGTGAAACTTGAGCCAAATGTGTCAATTTCAATTTATTGTTTTTTGTATTATGTTTCACCAAGAGATAAGCGATACCTCCGTGTTATTTAAAAAAGAAATTGGAGATGAAGATCATTATACGGCGACAAAATCAACATAGTTAGATTTAAGTATTACTGTGCGATTTAAAAATTTCCGATTCGACTAGAAAGTTCATGTTTATTTTCAAACATCAGGACATGGATTCGATTCGTCAATTTCATTCATAGTTGAAAAACAGAACTTTAAATCGTACCGATGGAAACAACCAAAAATGAATGAACATTTTTCCTACAGTTTGTCTTCGCTATAACTTTCTTCGTCATATTTCTCAAATTGTTATTTCTAATTCTGCTCGAGGAACTTCGACTTTGCCAATACGAGGGTGGGGTGAAAAATTTCCGGCCTAACCAAGAAATTGCCAATAGGTCCTACTTCAGGACCTTTGTGAAGTTTCATCCCAATCTCTACGTTGATTTGCGTTTGGGAGGACATTGCACGAGAGATTTCCGTTGTTTTCGTGAAAATGGAAGAATTGGAGAAGAGTGCCGTCATAAAAATACTTCTATTCGAAAGTTTTTACAACAAAACAAATAAAAGAAGAGATAAATTCAACACTATTAGACTCTTCCCCGTCATATACTATTAAGCAGTGGGTTACTGAATTCCAAATGGATCGTGTGTGCACCTCTGACGGCCCAGAGTTGAGAGTTGAGTTCACAACTTCAGAAATGATTGCGAAAATTAACCAAATAGTATTGGAATACCGCAGATTGAAAGTACATGAGGCAGCCGAGACCTGTAGGATGTCAGCTGAACGTGTGCGAAATATTTTGCAATACTATTTGAGCAGGAAAAGCTGTACAACTTAGCGGAACACACCAGGTATGTTCTTTGACTAACCTGGAATGAGGACCATAGAATACAACTGATGTTTAACTGAAAAAATAATCGTATACCTGGAAGTGAACACAGAAAATCAAATTCTTATGTCAGGTATACCAACTAAATATAGGAAAACACAAATAATTATACAACTAAGATTTCAACAAATAAAGGAAAGTTAAAATTTTTGAACATCGAAAAACATAAAATTGAAAGTAAATTAACTAAAAACTAGGTTATCAATATGATCTGCTACCTGGAATATTGTTACTGAACATATTAAGTAGAGGGTTAGTGTTAACGTCTAACTGGCTATTGAGTTAAAGTCTAGAATTTTTTAATTTATTAATATGTAACGATTCTGAAAGTTTGGAACCTTTATTCTCAATATTCCAAACTCTGTGAACTAGATATACGACTGTCCTCTAATAAATGGTTGGCGTAATGGGAATTTGTGTTTCGAAACTACGTTTATATTCAGATTAGCTAGCTCAGTATGTTAGTCATAGAATATCTGGTATGTTCTGTGAGAATAACTATAAGTATTGAGTTTGTAAAATTACACGCAGTATTAATTCAGCATTTGATGAAGAAGTAGTACTCCGAAACGTCATCATGCGTATTTGTATTAAATTATGAGGAAATTCTAAATATTGTTTCATTATGGATATTAATTCTCCCCAAGTATCGACCTCATCAGTCATCAATTTACATAAATTATCTTGTTAACAATTTGTTATATCAATGATAACGGTGTTATCATTGATTACACCGTTATGAGAAGTGTATCGGTGTTGATGAAGATCATGTTGAAACATAAACTAAAAAAATATTCCGAAACATCGTTTTTCTTGGTTAGGCCGGAAACTTTTCTTCCCACCCTCGTACATACCTACCTTTTTCAGAGGACCCGCCCCTTCGTTAGGAAAATAAATAATAATTATACAAGAGATAAGAACAGAAGAAAAACTTGGAATTCTATATGTCTTTTTCGTAAATTTCACGATTCTTATTATTGTTATTTATCTAACTCTAATCTTTTTTTCGTAAATTTCACGAATCTAATTATTGTTATTTATCTTATTCATTATTATTTATCTATCTCCTCAATGGGCTTTTTCTGTGAAAATCTGATATTGTATCAAATCGGGTGACGTTTACCCACAATATGGCTGAAAAATTTATTACACATACGACAGAGACATCCGGAAATTTACAGGAATTCATATTCGTGTAAATATAACATAACACCGCAATTAGCTCGCCTACGCACTGGTTGACAGATATGACATATCCGCGAAGATTGCCAGGGACCCAGCACCTGATTCTAACGCTCCGAAAGATATTTTTGAAATACGATGGTGAAGTTGGGACATCCAGATTCATTCAGCAAATGTTATATAAAACCGAGAATTATTTATAAAGAGCATCTGGTGGATATTTCGAATGTTCATTCATAGTGCAAGTTTCTTGGCAACGTGACAAAGTAAGGGAGAAATAGATATCTGTAAGGGTGAACATTCATACTCAATAGAACATACACGATAGTTTCGCCTTGTGGGAAATTCTAAAAGAGATACTTTCCACTCTAAGTGAATAAGATGAATTCAAATAGATCAACTCTTGATTTACAGATTCATTGAGTGAATAACGTGTCGATTTTTATCAGGTTAACGACTTCCTCAGGCGCTTGCCTAATGTAAGATAGAAACGAATTTGTTTAAACGAAGTCTGTTCAAAAGGAAAGGTGAATTTTCAATTTTCACGGGCTATGCACATTCGATTATGAGAACAGTTTTTGTTTTATTACGCATACATGTCTCATATGTTTTTTGTCATTTTTTTGTGTTCTTCGATTTTTGACTTTAAAAAAAGGATCGAAGAATCTGTATTAAATGGTACTTTAAAAATGGAATGAAGAGATCCAACGCACTTAAAATGATGACAGTGGCGTTCTAATGAGCCCATTTTGTCTCACAAAAGTGTTTATAAGAGGTACAAGCGCTTTAGAGAACATGTTGATAACAGTGAAAAAAATGCTTTTGGAATTGTCGAATCACTGAGGGAAATTGTGGAGGATGTTGGCATATCAATTGGCTCTTGCAGTGCAATTTTCTTGGATGTTCTGGTCATGAAATATGTGGTAGCGAAGTTTGTTCCAAAATTGGAAAATGCAAAGTCGCATTAGTATCGCTTTGGAGTTATTGAATGACTTCAACGATCTAGATTCGCTAAAAAAGGTCATAACTGGAGACGGAGCGTGAGTATATGGTAATGACGTCCAAACCAAGGCCCAATCACCTAAATGGAAGCAGCCAGAAAAGCTCAGCCGAAAAAGGCACTCTGAGTTCGAACCAATGTGAAGAACTTGCTCACTGTTTTCTTCGATTCCATTGTCGTATTAGATCATGAGTTCTTGCCAACCGGTCGTTCGGTTGATAAGGAATACTACAGGGGAGTTCTGCAACGTTTGCGTGAAGCAATACCAGCTCAAACATCAATGCTTTTTCGTGATTTCTTGGCCAAAAACAGCACCGTTATCATACCTCAACCACCGTACTCGCCAGATTTTACCCCTACGACTTTTTCTTCTTTCCAAAACTGAAGAGACCAATGAAAGGAAAGCGTTTTGTCACAATTGATGAGATAAAGTCGGAATCGAAGAACGAGTTGATTACCATACCGAAAAGCGCATTTCAGAAGTATTTTGAGGATTGGAAGAAGCGAGGGCATACGTGCATTATATCTGAGGGAAATTAATTCGAAAATGGACTTTGATGAATGAATACTTCCCGAAAAAATTCAAAATTCACCCTTTCTTTTGAACGAACCGCGTACAGGCATTTTGCAACAAATGGAGGCTTTTAGCCATATTACTTTTCTCAAAAACCTTCCATTTTGAACTATGAGATATACTTCCTTGAATATTGTGCGAAATTTTTAAATTTGAATATAAAGAAAAATAAAAAAAAAATTCTGTGGACATGATACATATAATATACCTATATATTATTCAATATAAATCAAAACATTTTGAAAATCCGTACCTGTATAAATACCACCAATACACAGCAGGGTATTTTTTCGAATATACCGCTGTATCCCGAAGTAATCACCTGCACATATTTATAGTGACGTGTAGCCTCTTGAGATTGACTAGAGTTTAGGACGAGTTGATATTCACCCAACTGCGGACCTTTGGAGCAATTTTGATTTTTACAACCGCAGTATCGGTGAAATACTTCGGACAGCTGTCTAATTCCGAGCCGGTGCTCTTTCTGGCACTTAGGAAAACTTATTACATGCTGTAAACGTATACTTAAGCCCCAGAAATTCCACATTTCATTCGGTTGAACAGAAAGAAGCACCAAACGTTCATAGAATTCACAATAAGTATTATGGTAGGTAGTTCAAATAAACTGAAGATGCTGCTATCTATTCATTAAGTGCATTGATATAACATAATGAAATCTTCAAAATAGACCTTTTCATCGAAGGGAATGATTACCTATGAAACCAATTGAATGCTTAGTTAAATAAATTAAATCAACATATAACACAATAAAAAAAATGGGAGCGTGTCGCGAGGTAGGAACGTTAGTTCCTTCAAGAATTACTATTTAGTTAACTATTAAAGAAGTGAATATTATCTATTCAATAAAAAATAAATAAGTCGTCATAGTCATTTATGATATTTTTCCATGATTTTCACAATAAAATTCGACTAATCTATTATATATTTATTAAACTTTTGAGTTATTTGAATTTGAATTATTAAAATTGTGTTGATATAACAGTGCTGTATATTCGACATGCGTTTGCTCTAGGCTCATGCGACACTGCTTTGTTCAAAGAAAGAAAGATCGGGTCGCTCTGACCTATAGGTGTGCCTTCTCGGCTCCCCCACTCTATCGGTCTTTCGTCACCCACATTCCGATGACATGACCTGACCACATTCCAATCACTCATTTCTCGTCGCGACCGCCCTCTCTCTGAGCTGAAGTAAGGAACTAACGTTCCTAAAATTAAGATTTTCAGCTTTTATATATCAGAGGAAAATTTATTACAGAAATGTATAAAATTGAAATAATAACCTATTTCAACTATTCATGAATTATTTCATAATTATCATTGAAAATTTTCATATCGAAGATAAATATTCTTCGGTAGGGAATTCTAAGGTCAGTGAAAATATTTCCTCTGAGGAATAGAAAGTTGAGGACGAATTTTTTAATATTTTTGTTTCTCAAACTCAGCAACAGTCAATCAATGGAAGTTATTTTCTTTTTAATTAGAGCAAAGCAGAAATTTTAAGCGAAACTAACAATACAAAGATTTGTCTACTTCAACTTTCTGTTACTACTAGAAACGATGATTTTCATTTGAAATTATTAACAGGTCACCAAACTTTGAAGCATAAACATGAATATATATAACCACTTGTCCATCCCATAGATTAATCTGATACAGTTTTCCACATTTAATTTGAAAAAAGCACTGCCGAAAGCTAACGAAACTTTCAACCTAGCACGAAAAGTTAAAATATAGCGAAACATGTGAATAAACCGACTTCCGGTCCACTAACCCCACCACCGCATTTCCATGGCATGTGCGATGACATTTCCTTTCGTTCGCATAATTTTGTAACGGCGTCAAGCGCACCGGATGTGACAGAGTTGAGAGTTTTCTGACCAAGGCACGACGTCTATGCGAAGAAAGTATTGCGGACACCGCATAGATGGCGCCACGTGCTATATTTTCTCAACTTCAATATTCTCAACGTTTTTTGTAATAATGACAAAAATGAATTGTTTGTGAGGGGCACTGGTTACAATGTTATTTATTTGTACAAAAATTTACTATAAATTTCCGATTAAAGGGGAGATACGAGTCGAAATTCTGTGTCAAACGATCAATAAATTCAACACATCTGATGAATTTCAATAATTTCATATGTATATTGACCAAAAAGAGTACAAAAATAGATTAATTTTATAGGAAATGTCCCAGAAAATGCGAGATTGCGAAATAAAATTCTTTCACTGACACACTGCAAAATATACCTGAATATTGAATAAAAAACCGTTTGCTTGGTTTCAAAAAGATTATATTTATTGCTTGACAATTTTTTTGGGGTGCTTCCACCCCATTTTCAGAAGCTAAACTGAACACTGGTTTTTTCGACTAATATATTCATATAATTCTATACCTATACTTGCTATAGACAAATAGTGGGAGAGAAAATAGGGATGAAGATTATCACGGTTCAGATCGATATCTTCCAAAGAAGGGAACAGGTCCGTATTCAGGTGAAACAGATGAATATCGAAATTATCGAACGAAGGGCATTTGAATTGAAATTGAGAAAGTAATAACAAACTGAACGGAAATTGGTAATTCATTATTTGTTTCTTCAATCAGTGCTAATCAGAAACATCGAATTGATCTAGAAGATTCAGAGTTTTTTCTTTTCTAAAAAAAAAGAAACATGTAAAGAAAAAACATATAAAAAAATATTTTTGTTTTGTTTTAGCAATGTCACTAACTCCTAATCTATGAAGTGATTCTTATGAATATAGAAAGTCCAGGAAATTTTTATCATCGAATATGAAGAATTTATTTTTTTTATTCTAGTTCCCTGTATTTATTATGCTTCATAATCAACACAATTATACTGATATACCTAATTTTTCATTATGTATTGTTTTTCTTCATTATTAACTAAAAATGAACCCAAATTTTTTCTGGTCGTGCTAATGGTTTCAATATTGTGCTTACTCAATCTATCGTTTATTTTCTCAGTAAGATTTGGTATGTAATTGATACTATGGAATGTTTTATTCTTATTTCCTTCATTTGTAATTGGAGAAATAGAACTCCAATGTGTCAGAATGTTCTACGATCATATATCCAAAGAACCCGTCAATTCAGACCTCAAAAACTTAAATCTCATATCGGAAATATTCTACTAACTTTCTGTGAGCAATATCATCGTGAAAACGACCAAACCAATAAAATAGAATTTTACTGGTCACCATTTCATTGTGTTATACAGAGATACGAAAAAGCAGATCACGTAGCTAAGAGCGCACGTCGAAAAGAAACAGATATCAAAATTATGATACCCCAAAGTGACCTCAAACAAAAATTCAAATCCTAACGCAAAACGAAAAAAATAAAAGAAATAATTAAATTAAAGGAAAAAATAATGATATTGAAAATTATCAAGAGTATACAATATTACTATTGTATGCTCTTGATAATGGGTTAACCACCCGAAACATATGTAGAGTTTTCAATATATACAGTGAAACTTGTCAAGTGTGTTCATTTTTTATTCTTTTTCATTACAACTGAATATTTATTCATTTTGAAATATCATGAGGATTAAATTGAATGTTCAAAAAAGGAATAATGAAAAACCACAAATCGAATGGGTCGGTAATTGTTCATTTATTTTATTTAGTCGATAATTTTGACTTTAATTCAGTCAAACATCAGGATATTGTTTCGCCAACACATTGGAATCATCATCAGTTTATCAACATCTGATGAAGGCACTGTGTTGGCGAAACTATTTAGTTTGACTAAATTGAAATGAAAATTACAAAATACTTAGTTTTATTCAAATAATTATGAAATACCTTTAACTAAACGCAACTTTAGCTAATGGAGAAATAATGTATCACTTTGAAATTCATTTTGTAGTGTATTTCTATTTCTATTGTACAGTTGTATAGTTCTGTCCAGGACTTTAGTAGGCTTGACAAAAACGATTGTAGCGGAAAAAGCAGGTGTCTACATTCCTAGGAATCCAGCAGCGCCATCTATCAATATTATTTATACACAGAGGTATATGTGAGAGCAAAAATCATTCACAGCATCAGAGGGGGCGTTAAAACTGTCAACATATCAGATATCATATCCCTAAACGAATTCCATTTCAATTTCAATACTTCAAGTCCCCAATCTCCCCCTTTCTTCGAATCGCATGAAAAATCACGTGCGGATCGTTGGAAGTGTTTTACTGCGCGAAAAACAACCATAACATTTAAATTTTATTCGAATTGTAGGCTGTTTTTTCGAAGTGAACAATAAACCTTCCAGTTTCTAGGGTGTGTATCTTTCTCTTTCACATTCATCTTTCTTTCCGTTTTTTCCCGCACCAGTCGCATTATTTTTTACAGTTCCTGTCAGCATACGCTATGGGACATCGATCAGACAGACATGGTTATTTCGGTAGGAATTCAATTCGTCCAGACATGTGAACAAAAAGCTCATTTTTTCGATTTGTCGTTATCGAAAGGAAATTTTCACGATAAAATCGATATTTCTGTATAAATTCTACGACATTCGAAAAAAAGAGGCAGATTTCCGAAAGCAATATAAACCAATATTTTTACATGGACCGCCTAACCCGATTTATGTATTCCATCATCGTATTTTTATTCATTTTATTGGCTTGAACTTTTTTATTGATAAAAGTTTATCGAAAAGCTTTTTCCTCGCTATAAATTCAACTGTGGTTGAAGATTTTGACGTTTTCTACGTGCTATTCGTGTTTTTGATATAATGAATTCACTATGTGGATATATAAATTTCAAAGCGGCTTTAATTTATTATAATAAAAACGTAACATCACTGTTTTCAGTTCTATACCTATTGAAAAAATATTAAAAAATTTGTCTGCACTTATTGCAATTTTCTTCTCGGCTAGCCAAAAATTTTTTTGACTAATCCAAATTTACGAAACCAGATTACCGAATGAAAAAGTTAGAGATATATATTTCAAGTATTTCTAAGATCATGTCTTACGTGAATCGAGTAAAATATCAACGAATTCCCCGAAGTATATTAAATAACTCACAATTTCAAACATATCGACTAATAATAATGTAATGTTTCAGTATAAAACTAAATAAACATCATTCAATTCTTCACTAGAAAATGTCATTTCTCCAATTTCGTCAAATGAAATGAGAGAAATTATTCAAAAAGTACGTTATTCATTCGTAGAATTTAGACAAGTTCACAATTTTCAACAATAATTTTCAAACAGCGATCTTAGGCTCAAAATTACACAACATTGTGTGTCTAGCAAAAGATCATCATGCTGATAATAACATCAAAACTTCAATACTAATAGAAAAAACATCGATTCATCAATAAACATTGCAAATAAATACTTCGTTGAAGAACGAAAGGAGTAGGTATATTGAAAATTACAAGAATTGTACAAGAATTATCACAAGAATAAGTTGGGGTATCTCAAGTATCGAGATGAACAAATATTTCTTCGATATTTGACATGAAAGTTGAAGTAGTAGGTACTAGAGTTGAAAGTATAGAAAATTAATGAAACAGGCGAGCAAATCTGAAAACATGACATTAATATTCAAATTCGTCGAAGATTATCCAGTTCATTTTACATATTAACGAATATATCACTTAATAATTGTTTAAGCACACATCATTATTCAAAGTGAATCATTGCTTAAGTGGCGTATTGGTCAGAGTACCCGAATTTATCACTGTAGAAGTCGGGTTCGAATCGTGATGAAAACGTTGAGTTTTTTCGTGTTATGGGAGAGTAGTTTTCATATAAATTATATTTGGTTAATAACGAAGAATGCATAAAATGAATTAAAAAAAAACTTCATGTCAAATTCGAATTAAATCGAGATTTAATTAGGTGATGTAAAGGAATTTTTCAGAATAATTCAAATATTCAATTACGCTTTTCCAATTAGGAATTTCAGTCAATATACCCCGTTTCTCGAAAATACGTAATCAGGAAAATAAAACAGTTTTTCATCAAACAGAATGATATTTTCATTGAAATTATTCTATAATAATAATGTCGCCCTTCGGAATAGCATCATTTATATTTCGCTCCATCGAAATTAAATTCCCTAAAGCACTAACCGATATCTTAATAATTCCAGTTTTCGCACAGAATAGGTAAAATTCGCCCCGTCGTCAGAATTTCCTAATTTCCTGCTCGTCGGCATCCTTTTCGAAATCAGATCTGGAGAAAACAAAGGACACGAGAGAAGATTCCAATAATTCCGTGCGGATG
The DNA here is from genome assembly GCA_030704895.1 of Henosepilachna vigintioctopunctata. NCBI lineage: Eukaryota > Metazoa > Arthropoda > Insecta > Coleoptera > Coccinellidae > Henosepilachna > Henosepilachna vigintioctopunctata. The sequence continues at coordinate 131,644 of JARQZJ010000005.1, forward strand.
CTTCAAAATAGCCATGAGGGAATAACGATTCTATTCAAATTACCGAAATTTCAGTCCGATATTGCGAAGGAAGTAAATCATTGTTCCTTTTGTGTATTCCCATTTCGCGAAAAGGAAATTCTGAGAATATCGAAATAAATTGAGTTGCGCAAATGGGACTGCAAGTTGTTTACGTATTCTTAGATTAGTTTATTGAGCCGAGAGATAAATGAAATTCGATTTCCAACTTTCAACACTTAAAACAATTTTGAGTATTTCAAAAGTTATGGATATATTGTCCTATAGAAATATTTTTCCGGTATGTAATAACTTCATTAGGTGGAAAAAACTCGAAAAAATCAGAAAATTAAAATTCAATTGAAAATAAGAAACAAGAACTAGCCTAATTCTCATTAATAACCTCATTTTCTCTTTGAAATGTACTAATTTTAATAATTCAATCATTTCTAACCTAATAATATTGAATAGAACTTCACTACCACTTCAAACAAAGATAAACACAAAATCGAATATAATTTATAAAATCTAACAACAGCTAATCCATATAATTTGTTGATTCTACACTCTACAAAACACAAAAAATAATCAAACGGGGACTAATGTACCTAATAATTGAAATAAACAACGTTATCAGTATCAATTACTAACATAAGTAAACTTATGGAAAAAATCGAACATTTTTCGAAAAATACAGGAAAACAGGTAGCCTAAGAGGCAGATAACAGTGAAGGTCGTAACAATTTTGACAGAGAACAGAGATTTATACTTCATGTCATCAAAAATAAAAAATTATCAGAAGACAAAAAATAAATATCATACCCAAATATCTTGCATAAAAACTTTTTGCACTTTCAATTTTCAAATAAATTCAAATCTTTCACTAGGTACTACTGAATATATACAACTGTTTTCCAAGTGACTGAAAGAATAACTTTCATATTTAAATTCAGAACAGTCCTAACCTAACTTAACTCGAACTAACCTAAAATTAAGCTAGTTCTTGTTAGTTCTTGTTTAATTGTAAGTTCTCAAGAATCAAAAGAAAGATTAATTTATTGTACTTTTTCATATTGCAAATAGAATAGAACTGTAATGCTCAAAATATATTAATTAAAGTGGCAATTATTATTAATTATAATTATCATTAATTATAGTTATTATTTATTATAATTATTATTATTTATTATAATTATAATTATTATATAATAATTATTAGTCTCTCTTGTTCACAAAGACATTCACTTAACGTTCAAAACAGAATAATACTTTCTTTTCTGAAATGTTTTTTTCTTTCACAAATTTCAGTAGATGTTGTCATTATTGTATTCAATTCCGCATCAAATATTTCATCTGTATCTACAAACACCAATCAAATCATCAAAGTAACTAAATATTTGGTCATCAGAATATACATAAAAATTCTATTTCGCAATTCACCTTGAACCTAATGTAATTCGAATATCGAAGCTCATCACGAACATTTCGTGCAATTCGCAAAGTTTCGATTCACTCCCTTTTTCGAATTTATAACCATCATTTGTTTTTCTCTGGCAAGCGGCCAGAAATCGACGCAAATGAGAAATATTGACAAAGTCCTTTTGCCTGTTCATTCGTCACCGATGAACGAGCAGACCAGGTATCCCGCAGGAATTCGCTCCTATGTTGACAAAGATATATGCGAAATTCATCCATTACGTGAGTCGAATAGAGGTTCTGCGGGAATAAATCATTGTCCTTCTGGATCAATCGAGGGCGGCTATGAATGATCGAGTGACAGTCTGTTTTCGTAACATTCCAGAAGGTTTTAGTGTGAATTTCAAACAGACTTCACTCAAACTGGTGGAGATAAATATACTGGTTTGTTTATTGCTCGATACCACTGAGAAATATATCAGGGTCATTATTTCTTCGGAGATATTTGAAATAGAATTGACATAGCACCCACCATATGCTAAATGACTGTTGTTAATGGAAGATAATCCTAATTGAAATTTTAATAGGTTAGCTTTGTGCTCCGCTATTTTTTTTCATTCACTAATCAATTAATTACTAAAAAACGTGATTGTCAGAATTCCGATCGAAGGCATATTTGAGATTTTATCATTAGCTTCACTATAAATACGATGTACAACTCTACACACGCTTTCCTAACCTATTTTGCCTCCAGTTCTTTAGAAATTGAACTTCATAATCAACCCCTATTTAATTTTCCAATGAACTATTCAATTCCTATCCACCAATTTGTAAACACGAATAAAATGTTCAAAGAAAGAAAGTAACTTCAATAATATTCAATATTAATAATCTATATAAAAAACGTGAACTGAAAACTTTATAACCTTTTATTAGATTATATGTCGGTGAAATTCGAAACAATTAGAAATAAAATGGTACCATGACGCTTTTTTTCTAATGAAAATGCATTGTACATGAAATTAATCGAAATAAACATAACAACCAATTGCTCGAATGAAACACAACCTACAAACTTTGTGACTGCATCAGGATTAGTGAAGAAAATATCAGTATAAAATTTAACCTCCATTTTCGAATATTTAATTTAAAAGATTAGGTTCCAGAAATTATAGTTCATAAAGTGTGGATATTGATTCTGATGTCTCTTTTATGAAAAAATTTTTCTATTATCCAGAAATTAATAACCTCAGTACGTACCTACTTTTCAAGAATTTTGTTGCAATCTTATATTCATTTTTAATCACTCCTGAGGAAGTCTTCAGTTATCCCCAAATATGTTGTGTTAAGTGCAATGAATTGATTATTTTGCAGAAAACTTCACCTGAGAGTGACGATACTTAATCGATTCAATATAATAATTGAATATATTACATCGAATAATATAAAATAAACGGACAATACGGTCCTATTCATTGAACGTTAAAAAAAAATTTTTCATTCTATGCTTGATAATGGTTCGTGAGATTTCTGTAGTAGATTTTTCTCACAAAAAATTCACTTACGATTGAGAAATTATTATTGATATCAATATTATAATATATATTGTAAATATATATTCATACATCACGACCGGTACTCTACATTTTATATAAATATATAATACTACGAGTATCATAACAGACTGATATTTCTACATTACAAATATAGCAAGAAAACTAATATAAAATCTTCATCTGAGCAGTTTCTGGAAGAAATAATTCCTAGAAATTTCATCTGTCTGACTGTATATTTGCATACCCAACACCAAAACATTTTTGCATGAAATAGAATGAAATTTCAAAATAACTCCTAGATATTTAACTCATTTCTTCAAGAGTTTGATGATTGAAAGCATATATTTGAATATTGAAGTGACTTACCTGTTGTATTGTAGGAAAAGATGCACGGAATCAATGAAAATGGCGGTAAAATGGCTGCTATGTAGTCGAACTCCATTGTTGGATATATCACAAAAATACAGAGAATCCCTGAAAATTTATTGAGATAGTTATTATAGGTAATCGGTACACACTGTTACACAAAAATATTTATGATAATAACATGTAAAAATCCACTTTGAATTCATTCTTACGAGCGCCATGAAATCTTTATGATATTGAAAGTGCATATTATTGAATACATGAAAGACTTATATCAAAACAAAACTTACAGTTTATTCTCATCAAAGAAATCTCAAGATTAAGAATATATTCTTTTCGAACAAAACACATAGTCTGCTATTTTTCCCAGAAATATGCCTTACCGCGTAAAAACTCACATACTATTCAATGCATCACTTCATGCAGATCATACCGTTAGACTGGCCAACGGATATTTTATATTAGTAATTGGCTTTCTTCTACGATCTTAGTTACTTTTTTGTCGCTCTTATCGTCATTCTCTCTCACTTTCATAGAACTTCCTGCCTTCTATCTCTCTCTCCCAAGTTTGGCTTTCGTAGCCAAAGCTTTAAGGATGATTCAATTCATATAATTCAATTTTTATTGGCGGTATTATTTCAACGGTTTTGAATCTCGTATACTCTGGTCAGTTTCTACTGAATTTATATTTTATGATGCAATTTGTGTAGACTGATTATTACAATTGGGTGAGTTTATTATAATTTTCATTTGTTTCATTTGTTTTCATGATTTGTTTTTCCTCATTTCATATTACATTAGCAATTATTTGAATTTTTCAGTATCGATGTTGAAATTTTTTATTTATTAGATAGATATAAATCATTATATCCAGATAAGTACATATGTCTTCAATATATTGATACATGAATGACAATGATTTCAATTTGCATACTTATTTCAGAAAATATTTTTTACTTTGTGAGATTTTTCGGAATTATTCTGGACATTATAGAGTGAAACACAATGTGTTCATAAGTATATAATAGTACTGATATAATATGATATGTGGATTTTTTTTTTGTTGGCTGTAGAACCTGAATTACCTAGAAATTGAAAATACATATTTTCAATCTCTGAAATTATTCAGAAAATTTCGAGAATAAAAATACCTCAGTTTTCGTATCAATACCCAATATTTATATAGATATCAGAAATTTGCTTGTTTTCTATCAAAATTCGTGACATCTATGAAAAAAGTTTTAAATTCATTTTCTGTTTTCAATATTGATTATGACTTCAGTTTCATGACTTATCATTGTCACAAATAAATTGTTGAACTGAAACCAATCATTATGTTGAGTGATTTCATTTTTGAACATATTTTCATTTCGAATTTATTGACCATGTTCACATATCCATTCTGTGATATTCAAATCCCATAATATACTTTTCTATAAAGTCATTCAGAATGAAAATTAATTATTTCTGTGGTGCTGTAGATGAAGACGTAGAATTTCAATAGTATTAATACAATATTCATTCCTTTAAACCTAATAAACAATTTACTTCAGGCAAGGTTCGAAACTTAAAACGCCTAAACCTAATGCTCTGGCTTCGGAATAGAAATTAGACACATCCTGCATAATTCTCCATCTTCCCTTCTTAAATGGCCGCAACTGGGTTTTAGTCCCTGGTGGAATGTTCCAGCATTATCTTTCGGATGTTAGTGTACTATCCAAGAGCCGCTTAGACATGTTCCTCTCTACGGAACCATTATTTCACCAATCCTATGGCCCATAAAAAATTCATTTTGGGCATTTTACACACGACTTGATGATTCCGGTCTTGGTTCTATCCCCGTGAAGATTTGCATATGTGCAAATGGTCGGTTATTTATGGCGTTTTCTGGTTTTACGGCTCAAGTTATGTAAACTCCGATGCTTAAGACCTTGGGAAATGGAAAGTGGAGTGCTTAGCGGAAAATTCGTTAGTAGTAGGATCCTAAAAAAGGTATGTCAGATGAAGTATATCAATTTCATTATTATAATATATGATATAACATACATTTCTTTCTTATTGCATCAGTTGAAATGTTATGTGATACTTGTATAATTTTTTATTGATGACAATTTTCCTCTAGCCCAATTCTTTGGTTTTGAAATGTAGAGAATCATTCTTTGAAATTTCGATTTGATTGAAAAAAATTTTCAGTGCACTGGACATTGAAATTCGGACTACTGTCGTATTTTATTCAGAGTTATTTTCTTGGAAGTAGTTTTGAGTCAGCAAATAAACCAAAAATGAAAAAATTTATTTTTTAATCTATCTCTATAAATTGTATCTTTGTCAAAACTTTGATATCCATAATTTTCAATAAGTGACAGCTATTCATTAGAAAATTTAAAATTAGGAGAAATCAATGACTCGCTTGTTTTTCACACTCTTTCACTGCAACCAGTGAAAATTTACCTACTGAAAACTCGTTATTATCAAATTTTCGAGAAAGTTTAAATTTTTTTTTACAACCATATTTTGCGAAATATTTTTTTGCGAAAATATGAATTTTTTTTGAAATTATCAAGAGACAAGAAAACTCGAAAATATATATGCAAAGTCACCTTTTTTTCGAGGTAGTGTATTATTCTTCCATAGTTCATGCTGAAGAAACAAATGGTCACTTTATTTGCAGTTGTCACCGTTTGTGTTTTTTTAAATTCCATGATCTTCAATTTGAAACCTGGTTACTCCACTCTGATGATAACTAAACAGTTCGAAACCGTTTCAAAAGCTGCTTTGAACCTCATGGTCTATTTCAGTAATTTTCTATATGATTTTCTGTTCGATTGTATGAAGAAAATTTATCTGAAAATTATTACGAATTTTTCTATAATTCAATTTTTTTTTTCTACCTGCTTGAAGAATTTTTTTTGTGACAAATCAACGTTAAACTTTTCGAAAATCATACTGCTCATATTAATTACTAATATTTTTCCATATTTTGTATATGAGTTATTATTCCTATTTATTATCATTATTGTTAATATTTCTTCTTTTGAGGTATGTGTTCCAATCTTTTTGTAAATGAATTTCTGTATGTACTTTACAGCAAATTAAAAGTAAATTTGTATTCAAATTATGATAACTCATTTATTGAACAAATAGAATGAATATCGACTTCGAAAATAATCATTGATTTGATTAATGTAATGATAAATCTACTTGTATTTATATTCGTTTTGATTTATTTTATATATTCGATATAACAAATGACACGGAGGTTTCGCTTATCTCTTGGTCAAACATGTAAAAAACGATCAATTAAAATTAACACACTAAAGTTTTACTGAATATATTAAAAACTCTACATATGTTTCGGGTGGTTAACTTATTATCAAGAGTATAGAATGTTACTGAATTTCAAATCGTACAGCTTTCACTTATATATCCTAAACCACAGAATTTAACACTGGTTTCAAGGAAAAATACACCTGGTATTTGCAAATAGGTAAATTTTTCTTTTTGACTTTAGAAATTTCCAAGACTTCAAGGGTATTTAATATTTTGCCCTCAATACCTAAGTGTAATATTTCGGCCTTCTTTGTATTCAAAATGATTATGTTTAATGCAGTGTTCCGAAAAACCCGTGTTAGGTTTATTCAAAATAAGATTGGTCTTCTATGTTCATCGATTCTTTTTTGTCCAGTTTGACTCATAACTTAACTTATTGATAAGCAAACTTCGTCCGTTTTCTCACATATCAGAAGGTCAAATAAATATCAGAATATAAATAATAATATTTCACAATAATTAAACACAGTTTCCAAAATGATGTAGTTCTCTTCGTCTTTCTGAGTCATTAAGCAATGAAGTTCGAGTGAATAGTAGAAGCAGGTATAATACAATAAAACTAGAGAAAACATCGAAAAAACGTTTCGATACTTTGTATAAATCCACCTCAATAGAATCGCCCGCTTCGAACTGAACCCGATGAATAAATTTCTCAGCCCTACGACTTCATCGTTCTTTCCCCAAATATTGTTCACCAATAAAACCAATGTAAAAAAGTTTCTGAAAGTAAAATTTGTTTTTTCCGTTATATTCTCGAACTAATCGCAACTTGGTACGAGATAAGAATTCTCCGCAGTTTTCTCTTTATATTCCTCACGTTATTCCCAGTGAATGACTCTTGCTTATAGCTTTTGCGAATCGTCTTCATATCATTTCCTTGGAGATCTCTTCATTAGGGACCTACATTCGTGATATGAGAGAGAAAAAGTTTCTAACTTGAGTTTAATAGTCAGTCGGGGTACAAAAGACGTTAGAAATTCACTTTATTTGTATTTTGGACGAATAGGAGACACTCGTATGACTGATAAAAACTGGTAACAGGTTCTTCTGGTGTGATAAAAAATCACGAACACGCAAAGTCATGATTTTTTCACCCCCCTGCGTCCTTGTCGCAGGGGTCACATTTTAGAGAGTTCTAGATAGTGATACCTCAAATATTCCGCAATTTTACATCTAGAAATTATTGAATTAAAACTGGTTTCTCGGAATTAGGGACCGTTCTGATATTATGTAAGCACTAGAGGGGGTCAGGGGAGTCTTTGCTTTGCTTATTTTGGACGACATTGGGGGCAGGGGGGTCTAGATGATGATTATGTCATCTGTAGTTATTTACGTTTTTACACATATGGCAACCCTCATGCTGTCTTGGCTGGAAAACTAAACGCATTTTCTGGGATTCCCGCAAATAATTCATATCATAGGCACTCGCTTAGAACCGAGCAGGGAAATTACCGCGAGTAAAAAGTAAACACGCACACTGATAGGCAAGTTAGACCTGTAAAAGTCGCTGGTCCTCATGCTAATGAACTAATGTGCATTATTCAAAATTTAGAGCACCATGATGTCGAATGACTCGATGAAAATGACGTAGACATTCCAAAATTGGATGAGAGTGAGCATACTCACAACACTGTGCAGTAAACATCCAACGTCATCGAAAACTTAGAATCATGGATTCGGGTCAAATAGTCTGAGGACTGTTAATTCGAATAAATATGAGTACCAAAAATTTTTAGTAATTTTTTATGTTCGTAATAGTACTAATTATCATAATATTTTTGTACCTTTCTCTATTTTGAATAACGCATCAGTAAAATCTAATCTCTATCCTAAAACTATTTCATATTTTTTCAGAATTATAACTTCTGCTCATGAATCATTAAAAAAATCAATACATAATTGAAAAAATGTTTACGTAAGCGTGGGGTGAGCGGGTAAGAGGTTTGCTTACTTTTGTTGACAAGCGGTGGTAAATAATTTTAATAAATCTGCTTACGTAATACTTGAATGGCCCTTTAGGTTTATTTCGATTTGAATTATTTTCTGATAGAATTAACATCAAGTCTAGTTCTTGACGACCATGGAGAAAATCGATGAGTTAAGGCATTTTTCAGAGGAAACTAGCCGACCTCGAGAGTGAGCCACATGGCATATCTTGGTATTGACTCGCTTCTTGCACCACAGTTACGCCTACATCGTATAAAGTGCTGCCTACCTCGCCGACCGAGTGAGGGACAACCGTGCAACTCTTCTAATACTGACATTATTAAACAACTGGTATCTTTTGAACAGAATGTCCGAATTGAATAATTCGAAAAGTTATATGGAGGTATTAAAGCAGTCTTGGATATGAAGTGAATTATTTCAATAAGTATCAATACCATGATGCAAATAAAGAACCTTTTCTAGGAGAGACATTTCAATTAAATTTTTGAAATGAAACAATATTTATTCTGGCGTAACTATAATACCTAGTCAGAGAGTTTGTAAATAATTATTTGTTCTGTAAACTCTCATTACATTATTTTATTCTATCAACAACAGTTTTCGCAGCACCTACGATTTAGAAAATGTTTTCAAGTATTTTTTCTATACATCAGATTACATCATTGGACTTTTAGTGGAGATCCCATTTTTCTTGAGATTTAGCCTGGCCCTTGTCACCCAGGAACAGTGAACCTTCCCAACAGTGAAATAATTTTTCCAATCGGTTAAACAGTTTCAGAATTTGTCAATACAAACACTCAAATATATCCCTTCATAACATCACTATAGATTATGCTTATTATGAACAACTCTCTGTTTAAGACGAAGGTAATCTGACATATGTTTTTGTATTTATAGGATTCACAGAAGCACTCAAAGATGTCAGAGTAACAATTCCTCAAGCAGCACGAATAATGGACACTGTAACTTTGCAATGTCGTTACGACTTGGAGGGGGAGCAACTATACACTGTCAAATGGTACAAAGGTTCAAAAGAGTTCTTCAGATTCATTCCGAAAGAATTGCCAAACACTCAGGTTTTTCCACTACCAGGAATCGATGTTGATGTAAGTATTTGGAACAAAGGTAAATATACTAGAACAAAAGTTTGTTCAAACTTTATATACTCTCCTAAATCAATTTAGCATTTTTAAAAAAGATCGTAAATGCTTTTGACAAAACTGAATAATTTTATGTAAGACATACTCTCTACGTGAATACATTGAAGAATAAACATATTTTCATCTAAATGACGAAGATGATTATTGAAATTGTTAAATTATAGCTTAAATTATTTATAAAATATAGCTATTCTATATATTATTACAAATATATAAAATGATTAAATTAAAATAAAGGATTGCCTGATAATTTGACAACTGTAATAGTACTAACAATGTTGGAATGCGACAAAAAAAACAGAAATTAATTATATTGAAGAGGTCATCATATGATGATGGTTAAGATCCGAACTCGAAACAAAAATGAAAAAGTGCAAATGAATAGATGAAAAAATAAGAGAAAAATTAGTGAAGATAAAATATAACAAAAACTCCACCTCAATTTCTTCGAAAATCAAATCTTCGCAAATTCTCTTTCAAAAACCTAACTTTCTACAAAATTATTCGGTACCTCTAGATTTATCAGGAGATATCAGAAAATCTGGCAAATCAGAGTGAAAATAATCAAATATATCAGTTTAATATATACGGAATATTTTTCTCTAATCCTAATATTCATTTCAGTTAAGCAAGTCGAATTCGAATGAAGTAGTTCTTCGGCATGTACAACCAGATGTCACTGGTAGATATAAATGTGAAGTTTCTTCCGATTCGCCTAATTTCTACACGATGATGGTATCTGGTTATCTTTACGTTATTGGTGAGTACCTTTCATTTATTTAATTCTTGAGAATATTCTCATTATCTCAATGTTTCTTCACTTTAAATTCACGACTTCATCAGGAGTACTATATTAGGTGTGGGGACGTTGAAAGAGAAACAAAACCTCATTCGAATTTCCACACCATGATTTTACTTCATTTTGTTCGTGATCTTAACTTTGAGGTTATGTTTGTCTTTCAATGTCCTGGGACTCTGTATGGTGTACTCCTGTTGAAGTAACATAGTTATATTGTGTGAACTATAGAAGTTTTCATTACTCAACACACTATAGATATACTTGTCTGAAAATCACTAATTTTTATATCACTAATCAGTTTATTCGACTAGTTTCGCCTTTTACGGCACTATCAAGAAATATCATTCTTGCGAATGAAAGGCGAAACTAATCAGGTAAAGAATTGTTCTGTTAGTAAGTTTCAGTCAGGTATATCTTATTACCCCTTACTTAAATATAAACTATCACAGAGTTGGATCATCGTCCATTGAATTTATCAATTCCCTTTGTTCACATAACTTCGAAAAATAGCTTGTATGGAGTCAAAGTGAAAATCACAATTATTCGCAACTCCATAATGAATGTAGAATTCATAAACCAAATGCGGGATTGTATTATGGAGTTGGTCCTTGGTGTCTCTAGGTGGAATAATTCTGTATTTCGGGAATTTTGCCTTGGAACACGAAATTTCAAAGCGGACAAGAGAAGAGGACAATCAATACTTTGTGCAGAAATTTGAGAGATGAACTCCTGCTCTGCAATGAGATTAAACTAAATCGACTCAATAATTCGTTATGATTCACTTCTCCCTGTGGATAAACTTTGTGCTCCCTCCAAACTTAGAATTTCTCTGAATAGCCTCAAGATGGCGGTGATGGCATGTGGAACTTGCTACAGATTAGGGTATTAAATAGTCCTATGAATGTTGAGGAATTATTAAAATATTTGCCATTGCGTATAACGAATTCATATATGATCGAGGAAGGTGAAATAAGTTAGGTTTTTTATTTAAGTTTCATTTCCCAAAAAGATTACAGTAATCTATAACAGAAACAAGTACAAATGAAACATATTCCAGTGTGACATATTAATCCAACAAAACGGCCAATAACAAGTTCGAAACCACACTCATGCACTACACTTGCTAAAGAGCGTCAATGGAGTTTCTTCTATTTGATTAAATATTTCCTTACTTTTCTTGTCAAATCAGCAATTGTATGAGTCATCTTTTTCTTTCCAATATTGGTAGCCCTTGGTAACGTATGTATATGTTATATAGTTCCTGTGTTATGTTGTAGTTATAGTTAAGATTTACATGGTTATCTATCATAATGTTTTTCATTTGGTAGATTAGTTTAACGCTATCCATGAATATCACCACACCAACATTAAAAAGTTTCAACTCATCGTATATTAACATGGTAGATGTACGTTGGTTGCTTTGAAATAACAGCTTTATTGACTTACTCTTGGATATTCGTGACATATTCAAATCTGGTAGGTGTACTTTGGTTTCTTTGAAATAACAGCTTTATTGGCTTATTCTGGGATATGCGTAACATATTCAAATCAACTGCTCTAGCAATTCTGTCCCTAACAGAAGGCCAGATAGTCGATGTGAGACGTAGTATGGGCGAAGTATATTTTATATTGGATACTTATACTAAAATATCGGATATTCTTTCTTAATCTTCGAAAAAAAGTTGGGTGATGTGTGGGACAAAGGAAAGGATCGAAGACTACACCAAGATCTCTCACCTTATCAGAACGAGAAGGAACCTGACCACCGACGCTGTAATCACACTCAATTCGGTCTCTTTTCCTTGTAAAAAGGACAACATTACACTTTGACACATTCGAACTCAAATAATTGTCCTCACACCAAACAAAGGAATGAAAATGTAATTATCTAGTAGACAAAGTGATGTGAATCTAATAGTGGAAAGCTTGTGAGTATTTCATTCGGAAGGAAGAAACTAGAAACACAGTCAAAGAATATCCATGATGTAAAGAATATTACATTTCAATCGAATGCAACGAAATTCAATACCTATCACCCCTCACAAATGTATCAAAAGAGTAACTATTTCAAAGCGAAAATACTACAACTATTTGATCAAACTGAAATATTCGATTTCTGCAGAAATGCTACTGAAATAAATTCGGTTGAAAACATTTCCTAACAATATATTGCAGAGAATGAGATGCAAAAGTTTTAATTCCGAAGGAAACATTCAGTGAACTTTGAAGATGGCTCGACAAGAAAAACTATGAGACGCCTTCAATAACGACTTATGTCTACACGAAATCTAGCGTGCTGAGAAATTCTCATCCCAAAGTCCAAATTGGAAATTTAACTGCGAATTCTCGCCAGTTTAGTTCCGAGAAACGACCCTCATTTCTACTTGTATCTCGTTTTCTCGTAACCATATTTTTCCCAAAAGTAGAACTCTAGAAACTTCTACAATTCGTCTTGCTTCACTGAAATATGTGCATTTTAATTAGAGCTTGAGTCGAAATATTCAAAATACAGTTCGGTCACGATTTCTGTACAAAGATCTATCTCTTAGGGGTTTTGGTATCGAAGTTTCGCCAAAAATAAGGGAGAAACACAACCGAGTTGCGAAGAAGCCTCCGTTGTCGAGAGTGCTGTCGCGGTAATTAAAATTGGAAACTTTCAGGACGTTCTTAAAAGAGTCTCAGGAAGTTTTTTCGAGGGTTGCAATGAGGAACTTGAAAGTTGGGCGATACGCTTGCCGTTTAGGGCGGGAAGTATGCGGTTTTTAAAATTATCCGCATTCTCAAAGAATCTCGAATTATTCGGAAAATTTAATTTTATCTCATTGTAACAGTGCAGAAAAAACCGATAAGTTCCATTTAGGGGATGATGTTTTATATCTCACTCTACCTCACTCAAAAGACATCCGAAATATTTTTCAATCTTATAAATTATTTCGCGAAGATTTCAGAACAGAACGTAAAGGAAATGGAATTATATATTAATAATGCTAATGTTTGTTTAGCACCAGCTATCACAAAATGAAGTTGATTGAATGTTGGCTGCTCTCATGGTGAAACATTGTTTAATATATCAAATAAAAACAAAAACACTTGGCTTGGTTTCACATGATTTACAATATCAGTTTAACGTTTGAAAATGATGTAACACCCCGAAACTTTTATCAAGTATTCATTATAAGTTTTGTGAAACCAAGCTGAGTGTTTTTGTTTTTATTTAATATATATCACAAAATGTATATACCTACATCAAAATTCAACATTTACGTTTGATACTCATTCATTATAAATCATTTATTATTGTCTGAAATGAACTGAATGAAATGAACTTCATATTTATTTTAATTCGCATCAACGGACCACAAAGAGAGACATGACGGTGAAGCGAAAATTTTGCATCAAGAATTCGCATTAAAATTACATCTTCTACAGAAGGAAGAGGTACCTCATTACCAATACATTCTGGAGCCAATTTTGGAGAATCACCAGGAGTAGTCTCTACTGGGTGTCAACTATCTTGAGTGCTCAAGCAGTTTCTCACCAATACCCCCGACCTGGTACTGATTGACCAAAGATCGAGGTGGCCATTCCAAATGCGAACATCATAATCGAGAAAAATGCTGAAAAAATCTAAACATATCCAGAAATTGAAGTGCTAGTGCAGATACAGTGGAAATGAACGTGGTAAGGACTGGTCCGATTATCTTGGGATCCACTGGTATGGTCCCGAAACATCTCCTGAAAAATATCAGAGTTCTAGGATTAGACGAACAGATCTTATAATGAATTACACAAATCGGTGGTTCTTGCCACAGCAAGGTCTATCAGACATAACGGAAATCAACGCCATGAAGGTCTCTGCCATTGCGACCACCGCCACGGGCCGGGTAACTCGGAAAGAGCTTATAAGTCTCTCTTATACACTATTTTTATAAGTTCAATTGTTTAAATTCAAGTTTATTTTCAATTATAATGGATTTACATCAAGTGAACGCCAACACTATCAAATATAACTCACATAAGTTCTGAATATTTTAACGTGCTTTCAGTTGGAGTATATCTATCAGATTTCAAAATTGTTCGCATTGCTCTATTCTGCAATTTATCAGCTGCTGAATTCTTTTTGCTCAATCTGAATAATAGACTATAATATTCAAAGTGTGGCACAAGTATTGACTCAAAGAGCAATAAATTCACATATGTCGTCAGATTGTAAATGGGGCAATTCGAAAATTGACTCGACACGAGTAATTTTGCACATCTTAATTTTAGGTTTTTCGGGGGACATAAGAATTTTCGTTATGGTGCGGCGTGTCACAAAAACGTTGGGAAACACGGGTTTAGACGATATGAAGTCACTTGGTCATTGAAATTTGTCTTCTAAATAAATACCCCAATATTTGACAACTTCAGTGTTCTTGCTTTCAATTGAAATATTTATATCCCCGTTTGTGTGTACCTTTATAGATTCATTTGTACATGAAACTATTAACTTTTACTTTAGTGCGTCCACGTTTTAGACTATCGTATAGCCTTTCATTTCTTGCTGTCAGGTATATTGATTCATTCTGCCATATTCTTAACGAGTTTTTCGCTAATGAAAATACTAACTAATATATGCAAAAACTAAGCAAACATTGCTTAAATTGCATAAATGATTATCTCAGCAGATGTTCACCATTTTTTCGATATCATGATATTAATTTTTTCGGAGGTTTGGATGCAGAAAAGCGAGATACACTTTTCATAGTTTATTTTTTTTTTCCACTGTGGAAAAAAAATTATGAAAACTTGCAGATTATCCATTTTTCACAGTATTTTTAGGCTCATAATGAAATCATAATGGTAATTCTTCGCGTAATCCCCTTTTTTCTTTTCTATATGAATTATTTATGCTTTCAGAGAAATAATTTGTCAGATGCTTCATAGAGAAAAGTTCGACTTTTTCTCGAGTCTAATTCAGAAATTCGTTAATTTCAGAAATGTCTCTTTTAGGAGAATTATGAGATTCGAGAATAAGAGACTATTCTAGAAATGAATGTTTTGATATTCCTGATTGTATTAAAACTCTACACATTGAAACGTTGAAAATTAATAGTAGATCACCTCGATTTTTCGATATTCGAATTTATTATTAAGCTAAAAAAAACTGCCGCTTAAATCGAATCAATTCAATACAATAACGAAACAATGATGAGGTCTGCCAATCTGGAGATGTTTATATAATTTCTTCCACAAATGCCATAAATGGTTGCATGTTTTTCGTGATCTCTGCTTTCTTTCCCATGTCGGTTTATCTGAAACTTGAGTACGCAGTTCTGATGAGAGCCTTCAAGCTCGAAACACATTTCAAGGCTGCTTGAATGCGAGCTATATTTACTAAATTATTGCTCTACATTCATTGCAAAAAAATTTTTTGGCTGCTTTTTATAACTGCTATATACTATTTTTGTTTTTATGTTTCTCTCGTGTTGATTCAGTATTATATATATTTTTCTGATGCGAAGGGATTTTTTATGAATCTCATACGAAAATAATTTTGGTGCTGAGGTACCTTCTCGAATAAAATTAGGAAACAATGCACTAGAAAACGTAAATTTGTGTATCAGATTCAATTGAAGGCATTCACTGAATTTCTCTCATCGAAATGAACATTCTTTTCAGTTTTGTATCTATTCAACAACTCAAGTTGTTCAGGGACTTTCTTATTGAAATGAAATCCTTCCAAGTGGTGAAATATATAAATTTTTGATGAATAATGGCATAAAGGAATTGAGCCAGTTCGCAAAATCCTCCCTTTCCTCAGATATGCCATTTTCTCGGAATTATCATAAAATATTCACTAGGAGAAACTGTATTATGAAGGGAATGAGTTACAGTGGCGCCCTGTTACAATAAATCATTGTTTTCTGGGTTGTTTCCCGCATAAATTTCGAATGTATCGAAGGCGAAACTCATAGTCAAATAACTTAGATTCAATATAATCCCCGGAAAATGTCGAACATAAATTAGGGGAATCCCATAATAGTTTGAAAATGATACCTTTCGGGAAATGATTTTGGCTTTTTTGATGCTTTCTCCAATTCCGAAAAGTGATTCTTAAATTATTTTAACCTCTCTCAAAAAGCTTCATATCTACATCAACAAGAATAAAAATCACAAGAAGTTGTCCTGAATTAACAACTCTCTGATCATTAAAACGATACTTAACCATTAGGAAATCGACTGAACTTGAATTCTCAATTTTTAGATATTTTTCTCCAACTTTTTTGTCCCCTGAAAATGCTTCTCAGAATGCACACTCTTCCTCTGATCTCTCCATTTAATTCCAGGATGGCTTATATACATATATATATATATATATATATATATATATATATATATATATATATATATATATATATATATATATATATATATATATATATATATATATATATATATATATATATATATATATATATATATATATATATATATATATATATATATATATATATATATATATATATATATATATATATATATATATATATATATATATATATATATATATATATATGCTGTCGAAGTATACTCTACCTAAATTCAATGGACGATGAATCTACTCTGTGATAGTTCATATTTTAATGGGAGGTAATAATAAAAACTTGCCTGAAAATCTGTGACCAGTCAATGATTTTTAGACAGGTTTTTATTATTACCTCTCATTTAAATCTATAATTTGTTGAATCTATATTTTGTTCTCAAATTTGAGGCAATTTATCTCTCAAATTAAAAATTGTGTTTCAATTGAGCCCATTCTGGCACACTCCAAAGCGTTTAGTGTTAAATTAGGAGTTTTCGATTTATTTATATTCTGATTAGCCAATTTGAGTGATCATGTTTAGGCAGATACATCGTTCTTATTAACCGTATTTATGAGTTTTATTTTGAATTTATATATTCATGGAGATTGGATTATTTTCAAAGTTCGAAAGTCGAAATATACGAATAAAAATCACTAGTTCCTAACCAGGTGAAGGTTGCATCAATTCAATTCGTTCTACTCCTGTTAAATCAACAACTATCCCTCTAACATCCTTTATTATGCTCGTTTTATTCACAGGAATAAAATTTTAAGTGTTTTCATAAAAACTTTCACATCAATCATTGGAATGGAACGTTGATCTACTTTTTTATGGGCAAAAGATAGATCTGTTTACTTTTCTAGAGAAAACTGTAAGTCTTCGATGAAAACACGAAGACATTCGAACGAACGATGAGGTATGGGAACGATTGAAGAGTTATTTGCCACAGTTTCGACATAAATATCGTCTGTTATTATGTAACTGCCAGGGGTGATCGATTCGACGCCTTCGTGAAATTACAAATTGAGATAAATTTGTTGGAAATAATGTGTCCACCAAGACTACGTGCTGAAAAAAGTTTGTTAGAGCTCAGCAAAAATTCCATCTCGTATTTAATTACCTGCGTAGGAGAATATCTTGTCCTGAAGATGAGAAAATTCAGTTACGAAACTTTTCTAATCAATTTCAATTATGAACGAACAGTTATCGTAGCGAATGAAACATCGAAACTTGATAATTTTGGAGATTGGACTTCTTGTTTTTGGGCGATGACCGGTTTATATGAAGTTGATCAATTTCATTCAATTTTACGAGTACAAAAAACTAACAAATTTCGTTTCTAATGAATGTACAAGTCAAGACAACTGACATCAGCGAAATGAGAATTTTATCGATATAAATACAGGGTGTTTCTTGAATATGTAGTTGAAATTCAACGGAAAGTTCTTCCTATGGTATTGGGTATACAATTTCTCTTTGATGATTGTGAGTATGTATCATATTTCTTTACCAGAAAGGAGAAAAATGTAGAAAATATTGTACAACAGTCCATTATCATTAGCTACGTAGGTCTTTTAGCAATATGTCAATGTTTTTCAGTGCAGACACACTTATTTTCATCAAACTTTGATTATGGTGATGTAGAAATATATGACTTGAGATATTTCCATACGAAAGGAGCTTGCAGTTTGTGCTTCAATTTGTAGTAGTCCATGAGTTATCGCCATTCAACTGTATTTGAAACACGTTAAAAGAGAGAGAGAGAAAACATCGCACAAATTTGAATTTTTCTCAATTTATTTTCGCCATGCCTTACCTTACTCCAGACGAATGATTCTGAAAAATTTCAGAAAACAATGAATTCACAGATGATTATATTCAAATCCACTTCAATAAATCCTCTGTTATATGATGACGATGACAGCCCCTAAGAAATCGCAGAGTCTGAACTAAAACTTAAGAAAGTTGCTAAAAAAGTTTTCATAAAAATTCAAATCAATCTCTGGGCTTAATGTTTCACAAATATATTGAATAATAGAAAAACATTACAACGATGAGTCGACATGTTTCGAGCAGTCAGCTCATTATCAAGACTAAGTGCAAAAACATAACAGCAGATTTATATCTATAAGATACAGGTGAGAAGGAGGGATAAAAATAAATAAATAATAAAACTCTAATAAAAATAAAACTCAATTATCGAATTATACACTTTGTAAAGACACACTAACGTTATTACTTAATTTCTTACCCTTGCTAAAAAATTTATTCTTGAAATGTTACCCATAACATATCTAAAATAATTTTTAAAATACAAATTTTCATCGATATTAATACTAAATCATAAAAATTAATTTCTTGGACTTGTTTCCAATTCATACATTATTAACTTTGATTTAAATCATACTCTAATCTAGATAATATCGCTTTGTTTCCGACAATAATATATTTAGATTTATTAGTATTCAATAAAAGATTGTTATCACACAACCATGCATGCAAACTATAAAGATCACTATCAACTTCATTAGCTTATTCTTGTCAATTGTTGCCCGCAGTATACAACATCATGTCGTCAGCAAATATAGAAATTTCACAATTCTCTACATACTTAATTACTTCGTATGTATGTAAATTCAACATTAACGGCCGCAAAACTGTTCCTTGTGGAACTCCATAATCACAAATTATTGGTTTGGACACATAGTTTCCGTTCTTAACATGTTAATATGAATTGAACCATTGCAACACTGTTCCAGAAAAACCAAACAATATATATATATATATATATATATATATATATATATATATATATATATATATATATATATATATATAATTCGTTTAGTTTTCTTGTGCTTTGCTTAATAACATAGTGTGAAGGTTTCTTGGGAATGAGCACAGTTTAAAATTGATGTAGTAATATTTATTCGACATATAGGCCTTTTTCAAGAATATTTTATGTTTATTGTTTGTTGGAAACTTTCCAACAAACAATAAACATATAATATGAAAAATAGAGCCGAAACATATCGAATATATATACATCAATTCCCAAGAAATACTATATATATATATATATATATATATATATATATATATATATATATATATATATATATATATATATATATATATATATATATATATTGTATTTGTGTGGTTGCAGTCAAGCAAAAACTGAGAAGACTTTTTTCTTCACTCTTTGAGCTTTCGAGACTTTATTGTCCCTTCATCAGGAGAACTGAAATAATTACAATTAATAACACAGAACAATACATCAGGTACAAGAACATACGAATGTGAGATTATGAATAATTATGTTATAAATTGAAACCATTAAAGAGAATCGACTGAACTTAGCTCTCATTACAGTATGACAGGTCGAAGTATCAAAACAAACTGACATTCAGCGAAAACATTGGTAAATATTGAAACGAATCGAAAACAGGCATGCAACAAGCATTACAAGCGGAAGTTACACAATAGCATACTGTACAATCAGGATATTAATACTACATAAAAACCACAATTCAAATTGAATTGACTAAGGATAATTATGATCACTCAGTCTACAACGACCGTGTGTGCCACGCTTGAATGAACCACGTTTCTATTTTTGTCCAATTGGATCAAGTAGGCATAAATGCCACTCAGACTATCAATGTCTTTTCTAGAATTCATGGCCATATCGTGTTGAGCAATCCGAATCATTTCTAGGAAGGTTCTTTTCCCTGTTTTACTTTCCACATCCAAGACAGTGACATTATTAAATTATTCTCTGTAGGACTGTACGTAGCAGTGAAAATAGATGGTAAAACAAATGTTGAAACTTACAGAACTAGATGCAATATATATATATATATATATATATATATATATATATATAATAATAGAAAATATATATTTGGGATAGCAGTCTTCAGGTTGAAATAAGTGTACTCTTTTCTTTGTATCTCAAGCTTTCGAGAATTATATTTATCTCTTCATCAGGAGCAACTAGAATATTGAAAGTGAGAAAATGTCAAATATACATAGATATGTGGTAACTTACGAATTGAGGTTGTATCAAAAAGATGCTGAAATTTACTGAAAATTCATATAAAAGATACTCAAAATTAAAACAAACGCATAACATGTAGGGATGGAGTATCAAAAATGATCTAGACAAGGTTATAGTTGAATCCGAAAACAAAGAATGACACTTATAGGTTAACGTTCCATCATAGAAAAATCGCGAATTACGCGATGTCTCCATCATTCACAGAACTACCAACCCACACACACATCCACAAACACAACAAATCAAACCGAGTGACATGTTTAACTACTGACACTGACAGTATTCAGACTGGGACAACTGTTATGTCTTTTGGCATCGTAGTCAATTAAGTAGGAAAATATCGAACTCAGACCGTCAATGTCTCTACGAGAGTTCATGCTGTTCTTATTCTGGTATATCCGCACCATCTCCAGAAACAGTCTTCTCTTGGTATTATTCTCTTTATCCAATATTTTCACTGAATTGTAATCAGGGTGATGTCCGTTGTCCAGACAATGCTTAGTCAGAGCACAATTTTGCTTGCTTGTCCTAATATTACTCCTATGTAAAGTGATCCTCTGTGATAGGGTTGTTGTTGTTTGGCCCACATACACAAGCTCACAATCACAGCAGGGAATCTCATAAACTACTTGACTTTGATTGAGGATAGGTGTGTTGTCCTTCAATCTTGAAAAAAGTTTTCCGACCTTTTTTACGTTCCTTGTAGCAATTCTAATGCGATCCATTGGTAATACTGAGGTTATTCTGGATGTTAAATTATTGATATAGGGTAATGTAACGTAACTAAATCGATCTGTGGAAAGTCCGTCATCCCTTACATGGTTAGTGTCTACATCACGATCCGGTGTGTTGAAGAGGAGCTTTTTTAGCAAAGGGTCAGGGTATCCGTTTCCCATCCCTACATGTTATGCGTTTGTTTTAATTTTGAGTATCTTTTATATGAATTTTCAGTAAATTTCAGCAAATTTCAGCATCTTTTTGATACAACCTCAATTCGTAAGTTACCACATATCTATGTATATTTGACATTTTCTCACTTTCAATATTCTAGTTGCTCCTGATGAAGAGATAAATATAATTCTCGAAAGCTTGAGATACAAAGAAAAGAGTACACTTATTTCAACCTGAAGACTGCTATCCCAAATATATATTTTCTATTATTATATTATCAAACCAGTCAAAATATATTTGTTATTTATATATATATATATATATATATATATATATATATATATATATATATATATATATATATAATTATTGAAATCTTGATGATTGTTTACTAGCCCTGAACGTACCTCGATTGTATTCAATAATCTCGTGAAATTGGTCACGTGTTCGTATTTATACATCTACAGTACATTATTTAAATGTAATATATACAATAGTTTAGTTCACGATAACATTCCAATCAATATTGGATAAACTAATCAAATAGAAGATAGATAAATATTTTCATTATCCTCGTTGATGAATTTCAATCACGGAGTTAATTTAGGTAGCAAAATAGAACATATTTATCAACGGCAAATATATCAACAGTTTGAATACTACCCGTTTTCCCATCGCCATTTGAAACTAAGTCGCCTCCGGCCGAACCCCCATTTCAGGAAGATTTTCATTTCGCGGAATCGTGAGCTTTAAAGCTATGGTCTCTGGCCTGTTGCGTTTACTTTGAGGTCTGGTCTGCGGGGCCGTTTTGGTATTTACATAAAGCGATATTATCGTGCCCTTCTGCTCGAATAAACACAACACAACGTAAGGTCGAAATCTGTATTTGTGCTTACTGCTGCTGCACCCTTTGAAAACGTATTAAAACTTCCCTCCCGGCTCAATTACTCACATAAATAATTATGACGTATAGATGACAGGAGGTGAACGATTCACAAGAACTTGAGGATCAAACGAATTGGGTTCGGCTGAGCGTGAAGCTGCGCGAATTTATATATTAGAATCTCTGGCAAATCCTCAAAGAAAAGAGCTCAGCATGTTCAGACAGATGTTTGTTGAAGCAGCCAGCGTGAACGAATATGACTTTGACAATAGTTCATGAGAACAAAGTTGATCTATATGCCTGACGGAACATATTTTGTTGAATTTCAAATTCGAAGGGAGAATCCAGAATCATCGAAACTGCTCCTGTAGTCTTTTCAATTATCACGAGGTTCAATGAGAAACTTTTTAACAACAGGAAAAGTGTTCTTTTTTATGACATCTCTCCATTTGAAAGCGATGATAATGTGCTACTACTCAACTTAATAGATGGATAAACATCAGTTCATGAAGTTGTCTTTATGCCTGGTGGAACATATTCTGTTCAATTCCAAATTCTAAGGTAGAATGTAGAATCATCCGAACGAACTCTCTAGTCTCTTCAATTATGAGGGTCAATCAGAAATTTTTTTACAACAGAAAAAGTGTTGTTTTCTATGATAATCTCTCTTCCACTTCAAAGCGATAATAATGTTATTACTCAACTAAATAGGTGGATAAATATCAGTTCCTGCCACGCCAAGTCCCAAAAAGTTGAACTCAGTACTTTCATTCACCGTTTATTTTCAATTCCATTCTCGGCTAAATTAGAGTAGAGGAGTCTCAACTATTGAGCAACAAGCAAAGAAGAAAAGTCTCTCGGAATCGATGATTGACAAATTAATAGTGGAAAATGGTCATACAAGTCTAATGAAATCAATGTTTTCAACTACAAATGTAGAAGATATAAAAGTTTCAATAGTATCCAATATATAAAAATTTCAATGCTTAAATCAACAATAGAGAGAAAGCACAATATGAACAATATAAGCACTACCACAAGAAAGTATGGTTCATTTCGATTCAATAATGAAAAAAAAACAGTCAGTCAAGGAGATAAATGAAGTATTTCCGATCAATTTGCTCCTGATTTTGGAGCATACTACATAGGCCAAACTGAACATCGAAACTTGATTGAAAGCACATAAATTTTCATGCACAATAGAAAATTTACTGAAGTATCAACACATTTTATTAATAATAACCACTTTCCTTTGCATCCACAGATGAAAGCAAGACCTCTAGATGAGAGGGTCTTCTAGATCAAAAGGACATTTTCGATTCTCACTAAAAAAAAGCTGATAATGAATGATCTACTTACCTTCAGTTTCTCGCCACTGATACTTTCTTCATCCTCAATTTCCCAATTTAAATCCCTCGATTTTTCTCTTCCACCAGGTGTCTATAGCAGGTATACCTAGATGTTGAAATATGTAAATATATTGGTCGAAATAGAGTTGTCAGTCTAGCATTTGAAAAGGCCGTATCACCGCGAAACAATTTTAAAGTAGTAATTCAATACAAATTTTGGTGAAACCAAGTTAAGTTTCATTTTATTCAATATATTTAACAATGGTTGTCCAAGAGATCAGCGAAAAATCGATCATCTTCATCAAATAGATGGATTTACAAAAAGAGGAATATTGCCTAATTTTTCACTCACTCACCTCGTTAAGTACTTCCACTGTAGTCCATTGAAGAAGTACACTTCACCCCGTGTTTCTCAAAAGACGCAATTCTATTCAAGGGATATATGAGGGGGTCACTAGGAGCTTGACTCCAACTTCTAGGGGTTGCAACTTGTCCCACGACCACCCCATTAGAAAAAGGAGTGCAAACTCCTTCCATATCTCACGGACCCAAAATCTCGCAAAAAAAATTGTAGAAACGTAACTTGTACCAAATCGCTCGTTCACAACTCTCTCCTTCAACTTGTTTCAATTGAATCCAGAATAAAAACACTATAAAAAACAAATATACAGAAAAATTTCGCAACTAATTCCTATTTTGCTTCATCACTTTTTATTCATTATATTACGACAAAACGAACTCACAGCAATATTGTGGAGGGTTTTTCAGCAAACATGTTAAACTATTTTGTTTTTCGATTTCTTGTATTTTCTAGTAGTTTCAGAGCGCTCCAAATTTCAACTCAGCCTTCACATCAACTATAAAAATGATAATTCTTCACTATAGTATTTAATATTAAAGATATACGATAAACAGGTGTGATATATCAAACGTGTTAATAGAATCAGGCTGATTTCAAATTACTAAGTCTAACATTTTCTTAGTTTATGATGTCCCCCTTGGCCCCACACTGAATGAACGGCAGGAAAAAATAGTTTTTCATTAATAGAAGAACAGGTTTTTCGAGATTTTCGAAAATAATCTCGAAAAGAAATATGAGCCTACAAAATTCGCCGGTTCAGCAACTTTAAGAATAAATTCGATACAGAACTCCATCAACGGATTCTCCAAATATACGATTATAAAACATTATTTTCAATTATGTGTACTCCAGCAATATTTCTTTCGAATTCGTTCACGCACCACCTACAGGCTTTTTGAATAGACAACAGGCCGCTTCGAGTGCAAAGCTATTTTTCTCGAACCTCAAGTAATACCACCTACTTATCCAGGCTTCCAACCCTTCAACCAATTTACCCCCTACTGCGTTTCAGATCCTGGAAACGTGTTCATTCGGGTTCATTCTCACGTCCCGCTCACGTTTTATGGGCATCTGCTCCCTCTTCCTCCATTCATGTTGAACCTTCTTGATGAATTGACTATCCAGCCTTTGATTTAATCTTAATTAGATGGTTTGACGACAATGACAGATCTTCTGATGCTGCAGCTGTAATTTTTCAACCAGTTGAAGTGAAATTAATGTAATCACAGAGACAGTGATAAATTCGTACCGGAGAATAATTGAATTAAGCTAGGAGGTAACTTGATTGCACTGCGTTTATCAAAAACTCGATCAATTTGAAATATATTTGCCTATTAGTCGTCTTAATTACAGAGAGTATTTTGCTTGAACGATTCGCTCTCATAAGTTTCGATAAATAGTCAAATTCAATGCTTCTGGAAAAATATTTCGAAGTAGTTATGGAGGAAATTGATTATCACTGAGGATACTGAAAGAAATAATACTTATTCACATTAGTTGTACTATTTTTTATTTTCATTATAGCTCTCTGTTCTTTGAGTACTTCTCTTCTCTCTTCAATACTGCTGAAGAAATGATCGATTTCCAGTGAGTTGAGCTGACAAATATCCAAACTGAAGAACAAACTGAAAATTTTTCATAATAAATATTATTGTAACACAAAAAAAAACAATTTTACACGTTTACAACAGGATCTTCTACCACTGTCTCTTTTTCCACGAAGAAATCCATGCTTTCATAAACTGCTGCAACCTCTCTACACAATAGAGAGAAAACTTTTCTGTTGTAGAGACAGAACATCTCGTGTTTCGTAGATTATAAATGCGACTTCAAACCTGACAGTTTCAAACTCCTTCACTGGTGAACTTTCACTTATGCCAGATTTATATCTGAGAGATGGGGGACTGTAGAGGGCCTTTCCAAGTTATCAGGGCCATGGCAGAGACGTTCACGTCTGCTCCTTTTGTAGCACTGACTACCGTTATTTCGCAGAGACTTGGACAGACCTTGCTATGGCGAGCATAACCGATTTCTGTATTTCCTTATAGAGATGTTCACCCAATCCTAGTCCTCTGATGTTTGGCAGGAGATTTTCTGGAATTACCCCAAAATAATTGAACAGTTTCGACAATGTTCATATGCGGCTGTCTGTAAACTCGGAATGCCAATTATCGATATTCAAAGATTTTATCGGCAATCTTCTCAACGAAGTTGTTTGCATGAACAGTGGTCCAAGATTAGACCCTTGAGGTATTCCAGAGGTAGGCATGAACTCAGACGACTGTATACCCTCCAGATGTACGAATTGACGTCGGTCAACCAGGTAAGAATGAAAAAGTTTGGTGAGGCTATCAGAGAATCCAAATTTGTTGCGTAATGTCTGTACAAGGAGCTCATGAGCAACTTTATTAAAAGCTTCATGAAAATCTGTGTAAATCACATCAACTCGGACCGGTGGAATAGAGTACTTCCGAAGATCTCGTTGACATGAATCCATGTTGCTCAATCTTGATGCTGTTTCTGACGGCTGGATCACCTTTTTCAAAGACAGGTGCAATCTTGGCAGATTTGCATATTTTAGGAAAAGTGGCGTTGTTTATTATGAGATTAAAAATATGTATTAATGGATTCGAAAGTGCATAAATACAATCTTTCACAATGAAACTTGGTCAGGATCAGACATAAGTTTTTTGTCATATTGTTATATCTCATGTTGTCTCTCGCTGTGCGATCTTCAATAATTTATTCCTAGTAATTACGTGTTGGAATAAACTGGTCTTAGAAATCTAGGAGTGGATCTTTCGTTTCAGGCAACATTTTGCCTGTAACTGAGACATTCTGACTGAGATCATTTACAACTCCCAAAGCGTTGATGACATATCTTCACTTCTAACCGTCCATTTTGGCGATTAGGTCAAGAATGAGTAAACCCTGCTCATTGTTACGTATTTTAATGCCATAAGGTACTCTATTGGTTCTTTTCTGACCAGAGTATATAAGATTTCAATCACGCATTAGCTGTGGGCATCAAATGAGGAAACCAAATTCCAGCAACTGTCGAGTTCTATATCTCTTATGAATAGAAAAAGCAGCCTGAACCGAAGGCACTTCAAAACCTCGTGGCAAATGCCAATCTAAAGACGTACATGTGTCGTTAGAGTCTTTCTTCATATCGTATCTGAAAAATGACTTCACTGAAATCGAAAGGTCTTTCTGTCGTCGGTTATTATTTGCTCTTCAGTTCACTATTTCCATTTTGGCGTAACGCGTGAGTATATCAAACTCGCAGTAACTGTAATACACGGATTTGTACGAAACAAATCCCCCTAGAAATTCAATTATAGAAACAAACACCCGATATTCAGGGTCCAAATTCTCTTATGTGGGTGCCGCTATTTCCGAAGCTACCCTTGTAATCCGCAGCGGCCATAGATTGGCTGCAAGGCAAAATCCGGGATTAGAGAGATGGAAATTGTAACATATTAGAACGCAACAAATCGACAGCGAGAACCCTTTGAAAAAACGTAAATAGGACGACAGGAGCGAGGAAATTAACTCATTCACTTCTGGCTGTCCCTCCGGCTGCACCATGAAAAATTCATTTCCATTTTGCGACTTTATTTTGAAAAACAATCTGGTATTTGATAAAGTATAAATTCGAGAGCGCGTTTGTCGACTGTTTTGATTCAATTTAAAATTGGTTTGAACAGTGATTAAGAAGAATATTCGATTAGTGGGATCAGTTTTCACAATTTCGCTTTGTTCTTTCGATATTGATTTATTGTTGACGCTTTCATGGATGACTCTCGGGTTTTTTTTCAACGCGATAAAGTGAGAAGTGTCATCACACAAAAACTCATAGTACCCAGACAAAAGTTGCGAAACTATCTCTTCAAATATTCAAGAATAAACAAGATGTTCTGCGAAAGCTCGAAAACGTTTCGTCCGATAATAATGGTTTCTCAACTTCATCGATAGTTGAATATAAATCATAAAATATGAATCAGCAACCGATACTTTATATAATTTTTTGATTATTTCACACGGCGACTAATTTCCCTGAAAATCAAGATCCTAATCAGTTCATACTTAATACTTACGTAGGTAAATCGCCGGAAAAAAATCAAACTTTTCAAGAAATAGAAGAGACAGTTGCAACTTACAAGACAATTAACACTTTAGGTAGTTTCATTAAAAATTACGGATCTAGATCGATTAAGAAATCGAATCTGGTGTTTCACAAGTTTATGTGGCTATGTCATATTGGACAGTCGGAAAGATCATTTGATGTAGTAGTAAACTTTATTTAGCACAGCTGATACACTTTACGAAAAAAAAGCTATATACACAACCTCAAACAACATATTTCACCTCAGATATTGTTTTTTACAGAATGATACAATAATTTTTTGAACTCATTATGGTTCTCACATAATTTTAGGTTCGGATCTATACTATTAAATACAATCATTTCTCTCGGTCATAAATTATTTAGACATTTAGATGTACTGCACTTTTTAGAAATAATTTTGTTCCCTAGACTTTGTTTGGTAACCATGTACATCTTCAACGTATTTTACACTGTCAAAGATATAGCTAGGAATCTTGCCATATTTTATTTTATGAACAAAGTCTAGAGTTTTATATACTATATGTTGCCTTATATTTAAACAACTTAGTGTTTCTTACATAAGTGATACAGGTTTGTACCTATTGCACTTCAATATAATATCTAAATGTTCTATTTTGGAACTTTTACAACTTTTGAATATCATTTTGAGGCGAGGTGTATAATACAGTTCAACAAAAGTTTATATGTGTTAATATATCGACTTGTACACTAAATACTTTGTAAAGACAATAACATTATTACTTATCCCAGCTAAAAAATTTACTTGTCTTGAAATTTTACTCATAATATATCTGAAATGATTTTTGAAACTCAAATTTTCATTGATAATAACACCTGAATACTTTATTTCACTGACTTGTTCTAATGGTACATTATTAACTTTGATTTGTATATCATACTCTAATCTAGATAATTTTGCTTTGTTTCTGACAATAATATATTCAGATTTATCAGTATTCAATGAGAGATCGTTATCACACAGCCATATATGCAAACTATGAAGGTCGCTATCAATTTTATTAGCTAAGTCTTCTGAATTGTTGCCTGCAGTAAACACCATCATGTCGTCAGCAAATATAGAAATTTCACAATTCTTTACATACGTAATTATATCGTTTATATAAATTAAACATGAACGGCCCTAAAACTGTTCCTTGTGGAACTCCATATTCACAAATTATTGGTTTGGATATAAGAATAAAAGAACTTCAAAGGAGCTAAAAAACAAAAGGAGATTCTATTCTAGCCAACTGGTGCATTGAAACAACTGTTATTGAACAACTACAACTAGATCATACAAGGATGAGGCTAAGAACTCAATTCACTACAGGGGTGATTTGACTCTGTTATTCAAAGTGTTAATTACACTCAACTTGTCCCCCAAAAGATGTTACTTCCGCGAATTCATGTATCTTCCAAATAGAGGGCAATTTGAAGATCATTAAAAGATGAAGTATTCTTAGATTTAGCTTACAATTAGGTAGTAAAATTTGATGCAGCCTGTATATCATAACAGCTTTGTTCGTCGAAGACAGTGACCACAGTTACAAGATACCGTTGTCAGAAATTTCATAAAATGTGTTTATAAAATTACTTTTAATGGAAAACTTGTTGAATAAAAATAATCTAAATTCATTTCAATGCGTACAATGAACGAATGAGGAACATTTTTTGAGCTGGTAGATATCTTCTACTTTCCTTAAATTTGCCACTCATATAACAATTCAGATATAATAACCATAACTGTGGTGAAACTCCCCATTTTGAAGTGGTGGAAACGTAATAAAAATGAAATATTACAGCTTTTGATTGATGGTATGCATATTATTGCAATTTTAATCTGAGAAGTATAATGTTCCATTTATCATTCAGCTCATTGAACTCGAAATGATAAGAAAAATTCATTCAGAATTTGTCGCTTGAGATATGGTAAAATGTTTGAGAAGATTGGAAAAGTTTTCTACTTATTCTGATTCGTAATTGTTTGTGGAGATAGAATTGAAAACTAGAACATTGAAGTTGCAGAAGTTCTTGAAAATTTGGGCATTATATTGATGAGAAATTGAGTTTCAATAATCACAGGTTTAATATCGTCCCAAATCTCTTAAAATATTAATTCTGGGGAACGAATTGGAATAAATTTCAAGACATGTGAAGTTGTTGCTGATTGAGTCAATAATAACGCTACATTCTCAATATTGTTCCTCTGTTATTCGGTTTGACGTCACAAAAAACCCAACAGCTAAAGAAATTTCAGAATAGGGTTATGCGAAAAATTTTGAAATGTAATAGATATATTCCAATCGCAAAAATGTCGAATTGCTTAAAACTATATCATTCAAACAGAGAATACTTTATGCTTTACGTGTATTCATAATTGAAATAAAAATTATGAATATGAATTGATGAAAAATATAAGTTAAAATGAAAGTAATCAAAAATGTAAATGTGCCAGTGCACTGCACGCAAAAACACTAGAAACGATGACAGCTTTACATGCAAGTTTGTAAGCTTTCTAAATCTAGAAACAGTACATTTTTTGCAACATGGGAAAACCTACAATAAATTGCTCAGCTCTCTTAAATCTGTGAGTAGCCTCAAGGTCTATGAGAGCTATTTCATTTTAGACAATTATGAATTCGAAACGTAAATTTGAGTTCTCAACATATATAAATTCTGTAATTGCTGGTGCTCACAATAAGGTATCATTCTTATTATTGTTTTTCATGAAATGGTCGCTATTTTGCACTGTTTATTGGAAATGCCATCTAGAAAATCACACTGGGGAACAGGAATTGTGTTCAATTTGCTGACATTCTCGCTCGATTGTCCAACAGTAGCCAGCCATCATACTAACACCCCATCTACCTTGATATCTTGCCTGCATGACTTTTCAAATCTTGGTGGAATCGCTCACCCTGTTCATCGTTAATAGCGCCAAGATTTTCTGGAAAGTTAGCAAGATGGCTATGTAAGAAATGCAGTTTGATACTCATGTTACATCCAATCTTTTTGAAGCTTTCTAAGACTTGTTGAACAATTTCGACGTAATTCTGGGCTCGTGTGTTTCCAAGAAAGTCCTTGACAATACTTTTGAATGTCAACCAAGCATTCTTTTCAAGTTCGGTCATTGTTTCAATGAAACGTTCATCTTCATTGAAACCTTTTATATGCAAAGGCGTAAATATAATGTTTTTCGTTCGACAAGTGACTGATTTAGAATGTTTGGATCACCAGGTTTCAGGTCAGATCTTGGCGGCCATTTTGACTGCAATTTTTGATATGAAAATTTTTTAGTTTTTTTATTTTGTGCTTTACTATTTCAGAGCGACCAGTACACCTGTTTACTACAGTATCTCATGCTTAACTGGCCAAATTAGTCTAGACAATACGAATCTGAACCTAACCCCTCCAGTCGTTACTGGAAAAAGTTCCACCAACAGGAGGGCAGTAGGGCTTTCTGTAATTCGCGTTCAGTTTCGGGAAGTGTAATTATATGCGCAACAACTATAGAAAAAAAACTGATTGAAGTTTTGGACTCAGCATGTCAAATTACTTCTAAAACAGCCTAAAAATCGGAGTTAACGAAATTATGTTACATGTTGTTCCCCAGTGTTATACAAGAAAAAATTCTTGATTTAAATATACGTGTATATGTTAAAAACAGTCGCCGAATGAAAACTTTACTGAATATCAGTTTGATACTTGATACTGTTTTATGTTTTATGATTCTGTTTATATATTTATAGATGTTTGCTATATGTCGAAGAAAATGAAGATAGGTTTATTCAATTGAATAATAATCATGAGTATTCAACAAGGAACAGTTTTGTGATACTTATTGCTATGCATAAAACAGCTAAATTTGAGTACTCTTTCTATTATCCGAGTATTAAAATTTTCAACTATTTACCAACGAATTTGAAAGTACTGAAAGCTGATTTGTTTAATATACTATAAGAGGAGAGTTAAATCTCTGCTCCTAACAAAGGCATACTTTAGTGTGGCAGAGTACTTCGATGATTCGAATATAGGCAATAATGTATGAATCAATTTTTTGTATCATTTGTTTGTATATTTTCTTTAATTGACTATAAACTTAAATTCGAACACTTGAACTTATGATTCACACTTTATTGTCTACATACCATGACGCGTTTCGTCGTTACAAACGACTTCTTCAGATGCTTACAGAATAATGCTTAATGCTTACAGAATAATTAAATATTTTCTTTAACACGAATGTTCTTCACCATGTGAAATTGTCTCAAATTTTTAATATTTCTGAGGTTTTTTCCTTTTCAAATGAAGTTGTATATTATTGTAAATATAAATTCAACCAATATTTTTGTTTGAACCAATATTTTTGCTCGAGGGCTGAATGGAAGATCATTGTCCTTTTGAGACAATTCTTCTTGTCTTGTAATTATTTGTATCAATTGAAATGAATGTAATTTTACAATGTTTCTCAATGAATTTATTTTATTATTATTATATTATTAGTGAATCTTTATTTGTCGAAAACTATTCAGAATTACGAAATAACAAGTTGTGAAATTGAGAAAAATATAAAGTAGTGGCAGCAGAAATCAATGAAAACTTTCCGAGGAATGATCTCCCAACTGGAGGCGAATTGGAAATAATCCTACACGATTTCCCAATTTGCCAGACTTGAATGGACTCGAATTTCCATTTCATGCACCACATATCCCCAGTTCGTGGAAAGTTTGTCCTTTCCTTCTGTCGTATTGAAAATGCGGAAAATTGTAAAGTGACCAGCACAATCACATTTCGTTTATTTGGTGAACAAGTTCATCTACTCATTCAAAGCGTTCACTCAATTCAATTTATAAGAGCTGTTCACTGAAATATTCGAAAAATTTTTTGATATGCTGAAAGTTTTTCACAATTTTTTTCCTGTTATGTCGAACTCGGGGAATCTCGAGTTTCCATCATTTCCGTGACGAATTTCCAAAACACTTATGTTTCGGACTTCGACACCATTTTCGAGAGTTCAATAGAACTAATACGAATCTCTGAACTCCTGATAATGAGTTGATAATCACTCAAATTTTTGTACACATTACTGCGCAATAGTAATGGTTGTCCTCCCCTCTTGTCCGCTTTGAAATTTCGTGTTCCTAGGCAAAATTCTCGTGATACAGAATTATTCTACCTAGAGACTCCGAGAACCAACTCCCTTATACAATCCCCCATTTGGTTTATGGAGTGTACATTCAATAAAGTTGCCAATAATTGTGACATTCACTTTGTCTCCATAGAAGTTATTATCATGAGTGATGTGAACGAAGAAAATTGGCTGAAATGAATTGATTTAGATTGAGTTCTTTGTAATATTTCTTTGAATGCTTATGTAGTTAACTCTTTGTTATATCTTTTTCATTTTAATTATTTAGTTAGTATTCGACATTTTTATTATTTTCTGTAATTGGGTGTCATACTTGTTGAGAATAAAGAACTTATTTTTATTATTATAAGAGTTTTACAATGATCCAACTGACATTTTTTTCTTTGGACCATTATATAGATATTTCAGCGAAAATCGTTCATTTATTCCAATATTACATCTAGTCAAAAATGATTACATCTGATTGATAATTCAGGATTAATGATCTAATTCAATGAAACGTGTGAATACTGTTGAGATTTTGATGTATAATTTCCACTATGTTTTGAGCTTCAACTGTTGAAAATGGTTAAAATCTGAACTACTTGCTCTGCTCAACTGATTCTTGTAGCTACAAATCAAGCTATTTCAAGTTTATCTCTCTTCGTTATCTCAATTCATATATTTTTTGCTTCCAGACACACCTGAAGATGATCCCATAGTATTCGTCGAAACCGATTTCCCTGAGATTGGATACACCATACGTGGAAATTGCACATCGCCTCCAAGTTTTCCTCCAGCTAATATAACTTGGTTCATAAATGGAAAAAAGGTAATTCAAAGATAGTTTTTTTATTCGATATTTAATGAGAATTATGAGATTTTAAATAGATTTTCTATCTTATTCTTCATTGTGGTATTCATTTTGTCAATTCCTGAACAATTTTGATACTATAGCCTTCACATCCTAATTCTCGGAAATTAATCTACAAAAACACGAGGGTAACTTAAAGAAAACTTTTTCTGGCGACCTTTGTCTTTCCTAACAATTGACTCCCAAAGTACTGTGACTTTTCACTTATAAAGCCCTTCTAGGACTTTCTTGATGCAGAAATTATCCATGACATCTACCTGATATCAATGCAGTCTTCAATTACATCTTATTTTCCAAAATTGTCTCAACGAAACGAGTGTGATAATGTAAAAACAAACTTTCCCTTTCTCTTCCGGCTGAAACTCCAGGTAAACTTCCAAACCCTTCAAAATTGACCCTTTATCATTCAGAATATTGACTAGGAAACTCCTGCTACCTTAAGGATATCAAGGTCGTTTATACCATTCAGCTGAAATAACAATCTTGATCTCATTATAATTGCTGAAAAATGACCTGACAATACAGAAAGACTTCTTCTTCCATCCAGCGTTGCAGCTCTTGCTCTGCATCAGCCTCCTCTACAATTGATATCCAAAGTATTCCGACTCTGGACTTGAGACCCCCTTCTTCAATGAAGAGGTCTTCCATTACGTTCGTTATTCAACCATCCCCAAGATGGTTGAATAACGAATTGAATATCCTCCTCTTGAGTTGTGGTTTATCTTTGTGGTCTACCTTTCTTAACATTTTATTTCCATTTGGTAGTATTTTTTTTATATATGACTGAATTTCTGTGCTTTTATCGATTGAACAACGTCTTTGTGCTCAAAGATTTTGTTTATTATCTCATAATATCGGTTTTTCCATCCATTCCTCACTTTTATTCCTCCTTGGATCTCCATAACCACAGTAATAGTTTTCCTGAGATTTTCTATCGAAAATAAATGCTTCTAGTACGAATTGTTTTCGAAGAACAATGCTCTCCAATCAATATATCCGATGTACAATTCTGGAATTAGCAGAAATTATCAACCTATACAGATCCTTTATATATCAGAGTAAATAGGGCACATATTCGATATCATACAATGAAAATTCATCTCCCTACTCTCTTAATATGAGAACGTAATCCCAATTATTACTGCGTATCAGTATCAGTTCGTGTTAGTCCTAATTGATAACAGTGTAATGATAGTCATTAGGGGCGTATAACGCTTACCTCAACATTGAGAATGTGGTCTGTAAATGATCAATCAAGGAGTTGTGTTTCGCATAAATCTGATTCAGCGTTCTCCTGGGATTTGCTTTATTATTTCACCTTGATCAGATATCAGAGTTGGACTTTTTATCAGTCGATATATCCATTTTTTGCACTGTAAACTAAAGTCGTTCAGTCGCAATATGAAATCTCTCGATTTATTGTAATCGTTATTTACTTTTTTAACAGTATAAGGGGAGCGTTAATATTTGATAAATTCAAGAAAATAAATTCAGCTCGATGTTGCTCTTGAATTTGTGATATTCGAAATCGTCTATACAAAATGTATTTTTAAACGTTTAAGAATCTATCAGTCCCTGAAAACTGTTTTTTGACATTGCCCACTCAAAATTTGAACAGAAGACAAATTGCTGTATTCTTCCTGAAATATTTCAAAGCATAGTTTTGAACAAAAAGTCGACATGATTTTTTTTTTCGATAATTATGATTATGTCATATTCGTTGAGCGAAATCAGACGCCCAGTGGTCTTTTATACAGGATGTAAATATACAGATAAAGAGTAAATTACACTTTGTTTTTTATTACAATATTCATTATAAACCGACTGCAGTTTTGTAGTATCATTTCATTTTCGAGCACATTGATTGAGAAATTTGAATTGTTTGAATATTAGCAGAGAGTTTACGAGCAAATAATTTGCATTCTTTTGAGCCTCCACACCAAGAGAAGTTTCAATGCATTGAAATTTGCTCAATGGTGATCTCGACTGTCCTGAGTTTCTGGGTAAACTTAATTTCTTCGTTCCTCCGAGGTGTACTAGAATAAGCCAGACATTTGACTCAAAAACCCACAGAACCAATCTTCTCTCGCAATCGCCGCTTAGCTTTGCATGTTCTACGGCAAACCAGGTATCAAGCTGCTGTGATTTTCACTCAGACTCGCTTCTTTTTATCATAAATGTGTATTCAAATATTAACAGTGAGATATCTTGATTTCTTTTGGTTCGAGTTCTGTGTGATTTGTTTTCTTGATTATTATTATGATTGAACATTTAGATACTGACATTATAAATTTAGAATATTATATTTGAGAATGTTTTTTTTATAATAATTATTTCTTAATATTGTTTATCTATATTGTTTTTGATATTTTTAGTAACCATATTTGTTCATCATGTAATTTCCTGTAATTGGGTAGTTGCCTGTTGGAAATATATGGTCATTATAATTGGTTCGTCTTTACTTATTACTATGATTGATAGTTGGTGATAGACGGAATATAATATCTATAGTTAACTTCAATTTTTTATTACATTCAATCATGTATACTCAACCCGTTCCATTGTTTACCATACGACCATCCTGAATACCTCATTTGGACCAGATGTGATGAAACCGAAAATAAAAAAGACATTGCAGTACAAGACGTCGATAGATACGGTTATGATAGTGAATAACATTAATACAAAGCGTACCTCGTTCACTACAAAATATATAGTTCCTTACTGACTTATTACGGCGAATGACTACAAAGGACACTTCCATATCGTCCTAGTTGCCTTGCAAGTTTCTATCCCTTTCCTAGACTACCCCGGGGTAGGTGGAGTGTCGTGTGTACATGAATTATATTTTTTTATTACTTTACTTTGTTTTATTCATTGATATCCGTTACTTTTCATTTAAACATATTCATTCTCAGTACTTTATTAAACAAATTAGCTTCTCCTTAAATTAAAATACAGTCCTTTCTACATATTCTACTTATACGTTTACGATACAGTAATTATTATTCTTCTTTAAAATATATCCTACACCTGGAGTATTCTGCTTCTTCATAGAGTGGTGAATTCCTTACTTCTATTTGATCATTCAATAAATTGACGGTGATATTTTCATTGTGTTCATATTTTCATTGCCTGAGGAAATGTTTGCCAAAATTCGAATTCTCTTTGTTTGTTTTGAAGGACTGTTGGTATTCTCTGAATCTTTCAACGAAATTTCTGCCAGTTTGCCCTATGCAAGAGAACTCATGACAACGAAGTTTATAAATTCCAAGTTTGTTACTCAGTGTAGTTTCATCTTCAACATTTAAAAACAATTGAAATATTTTTTGTGAATATTTTCAACCGTTGATAATTGTTTCGAGCTTTTCAGCTCTCATCAGAACAGCATAGCCAAAATCGAGGTCCAAAAAGAACTTGGAGTTGCAAGAAAGTAACAGATGAGTCCTGCAAAGCAAGTGACTGCTAAATGAACTCTCCAGGCTGGGAGATTTGATCAATTTCTTCGAATTTGAGTTGTCTAATCAGTCTTTGCGGAATTTCTGAATATATAAAGAATGTTCGTGGTTTTTGTTCTTCGTTCTTACTGCTACACTTCGAAAGTTTTTCTGATCAAAAATATTCGAGTATACATAAATTACCCATGAAATAACATAAAATCTCTAGTTGTCTCCGATAGATTATATACCGTTCAAAACTTAAGAGAAATGAAGTGCCTTTTGAGAGTCTTCAGAATGTTAAATATTAAATTTATGGTTCATGCGTTTTAATATCAGAAATTTCATGATTTCGGGATGCACATACTTGAGATTCCTCACATATAAAATTCAGTTCAATAACGTGATCCCTGGTAATTTCGTATGCAAGGTTGGAGTTTATTAGGTTTTCACTCGTTTCGAGAGACGTAAAATATGTGCTTGTAAGAGGAAAAAAATTGAAATTTATTGATTCTCCTTCCTGGGATACTGAATAATGA
Organism: Henosepilachna vigintioctopunctata; assembly: GCA_030704895.1. Classification (NCBI taxonomy): domain Eukaryota; kingdom Metazoa; phylum Arthropoda; class Insecta; order Coleoptera; family Coccinellidae; genus Henosepilachna; species Henosepilachna vigintioctopunctata. The sequence continues at coordinate 170,219 of JARQZJ010000005.1, forward strand.
GTCTTCGATTCTGTTTATATCGATATCGGAACAAATTTATCTATCAATAATAGTTATTCGATGAAATCATTCGAATATTCATATAATATATGTGATTATATTGCAATTTAGTGGATACATACTCAAGGCTATAGTGCTTGGTGTATTTATGATCGGAGAGATGTTTTCTGTTGATCCCTATAGATGGAATTGTATAATATTCATTACTTGACGTCTCTCCACTTGGAGTTATAAGAAGACGTTTGGAGATTGAAATCGTTGCCTCGCGTTGATGGACGTGACACAACTGACGAGGTCCTTGTAGAACAAAATGTTCACATAGCTTGCTCCACTATGACATTCTTTTGATTAGCTTGAGTTCTATCATTCATTTTCTTGTTTATATTTTGAATTTCCATTTGAAATATCAGCATTATCTGAATTTAACTCTGAGGGAGCTGACTGTACTAATGTTGAAAAGGAAAAAATAACAATCATTTTTCGAGATTATTCTCGAGAGAGGAAAATATTTAGTGGAAGAACAAAGAACTCGTTGGAATACCATATAGCACTGTTACATCCTATTTTGGTAATCATCAGTGGCATGGATACAAACAATCGAGTATAAATGTTTTTTCAGGCGTACTAAGCCATTTTTTTTTGAAGGGTGGAATAATTGCCTACCTTTGGGTGATAGGGTTTTGGTGCGTTTGTGAACAACATCGAATCTTGATTATTTGAATGCATGACCCTGATGGTTCCCGCAATAGGACGAAACATCGCTACGTGGAATTTTCAACTAAAAATTAAAAAGTAATTATCAAACGTTAACAACAAACAATTTTTATTCAGAATATTAATTTTCAGTCGAAATATTAATAGACAAGTTACTTTAAAGAACAGAAATATGTACGATTGTTCCAAATATATTATTTATTTATTCTCAAATTACAAATCAATTTCATGATTACCATTTCAATTTAGAAATTAATGGAAATCGAGCATTAATTAAATTCAGTATTTTCTGGGATTGATAACTAATCATTTGCGAGCTGAACATATTTTTTTGCCTATCTATAAATTCCATAATTTTTCAAAAATCGAAAAAATTGATTTCAGGATACGAAATGTCATCCAGAGAAAAGTATTATTCAGAATTATTGTTTGAAACTTTTTGAGTATTTCGTATATAATTTTGAATCGAACTGAAATTATGCATCTCAAATTGAATATGCTTTCTCTCAATAACACTCACGAATTCCCGAACAACCAACCAATAGATTTCATCGGAATTTGTCTAATTCAATGCTCAGTTTCGGTGAAGCATGTGAAATAGTTTGGTACACATAACATGCTGACTGTTGGCTAGTTAGTAACATGTTTTCCTCCTAGTGGTTTTCGAATAAAGGTCACTAACTAGTATTGATGCAGATCGGAACGTACACTATATACCAACTAACACAAGTCGATTGTTATTTGACAAACCTCAGACAATAGTTGATCTTGCTGCATGCATACGCAATGCAAGTTATGGTCAGTTCCGACGGACAATAATGAGTTTCATCGTGCAGTAATTGAATACACAACGGAAACATAACGATTCATCTAGTTGGAGAACCTCAGTTTAGTTGATACTAGCTACATATGGTGAACTATGATCTAATAGAACAAAACCAATCGTTCAATTTACAATATCAAATTTAACTCTCTTCAAATGGAGGCTACTATTGATTTTACATATAATATAATATACTGAAGAACTTTGAAAATAAAAGGTATTCTATGAGTGTATTTTTCGATCTGAGTAAGGCGTTCGATACTGTGAACATTGCCGTTTTTTTGAGTAAGCTTGGATGCTTGGGCATACGAGGCATACCACAGAGGTGGATTGAATCGTATCTAACGGGCAGGTCACAGATTGTTCAAGTCTGGAGAGACGGCGTAAGGTATTATTCTGATAGAGCATGTGTTAACTCTGGCGTACCTCAGGGCAGTACACTGGGGCCCATTTTATTTATATTGATGCTGAATAACTTGGTTGAGTATTTGTCGGATTATGGAGACGTCACCTTGTATGCAGATGACAGCTCTATTCTTGTGTCAGCTGAAGACGTGAGTACCTTAGCGATTCGCTCTAATGATTGTCTGTCTAGAATGGGAATGTATTGCTCTATGAATGGTCTTGTTCTTAATGAAGATAAGGGGCTATTTATGTTTACACCCAATGGAGTGGTACCACTGGAGAGTCCACTTGTGACAGCGGTGGATCGTACCAGCTTAAGGATATCTCAAACATTTAAATTTCTGGCTATTTTTCTATACGCTCATATGAATTGAAGGAACATTTATCCATATTGTGTGGAAAACTGGCTGCGCAAAATTTTGCAGTTTATCAGCTGAGAAACTGTTGTGACATGTATATTATTAAGATGTTTCATCACAGCAAAATAAATTCGATATTAAACTACGGAATTCTGAGTTGGGGTGGTAGCACAGAATTGAATTCAGTTTTTAGGGCTCAAAAGAGGATCATAAGAACAATGTTCGGTCTCCAGATAACGGAGTCTTGTCAAGAAACAACTTTCCAACGGTGCCCTCTCCATTCATGCTGAACTGTGCCACTCATGTAAAAAAGAATATACCTAAACTGATAACATACACTGATGTTGGTTCATATGTTACGAGGGCAGCTTCTTCTAATCTTATCACCCGATTGTCCCAGACGCAAAGAAACACTACTATTATGGGCAACAGAGTTTACAACCATCTGCCACGTAATATCAGAGGGATACTAAGTCAGGGGAGATTTAAGAATGTACTGCGGTCATTTTTCTTGGAACGGGCATTCTACTCTACAAGTGAATATTTTTCTAGTCACACATTTTTTGTGTTCATCAGCATCTCGCGCTGGACCATGTTGCCAGTTAGTGTGAGGATAATTATTTGAGTTTGAATGTGTCAAAGTGTAATGTTGTCTCTTTCACAAAGGCAAAAGATCGAATTGGGTGTGATTATATCGTAGGTGGTAAGGTTTTTTTGTCGTTCTGATAGCGTGAGAAATCTTGGTATAGTCTTCGATCAGAAACGTTCCTCCATTGGACACATCACCCAAATTATTTAATCGGTCTCAAAAATATATGGATACATTATACGCAAAGGCAAATATTTCAATAATTCCTCAACATTGATAAGACTATTTAATGCCCTAATCTATAATAAGTTGGAGTATGTCAGCATGATCTATTTACACTTCCCACCAGCATTATCTTGAGGTCTTTCAGAGAAGATACTTGAAATTCTTAGTTTGGAGGTAGGATAAAGTTTATCCACTGAGAGGAGTCAATCATTACGAATTATTGAGTCGATTTAGTTTAATCTCATTGCAGGGCAGAAGGGAAACATCATTACTCAAATTTTTGTACAAATTACTCACAAGAGTAATAATTGTCTTCCTCTCTTGTCCGCTTTGAAATTTCGTGTTCCAAGGCAAAACTCTGGTACTACCGAATCATTCCATCTAGAGACTCGAAGGACCAACTCGCTAATACAATCCCCCATTTGGTTTATGGAGTCTACTTTCAATACAGTTGCTAATAAATGTGGCAATCACTATGAGGTAGTGAATGACTCCATTGAAGTTATTATTAAGAGTTATGTGAAATGTGAACAAGGAAGATTGACTAAAATAAACTCATTTAGATTGAGTCCTTTGTAATATTTCATTGAATTTCATCATTTAGTTATTAGTTACTTTCTTAGTTTTCTTAGATTAGATTGGCTCTTTGTTATATTCTTTTAGGGTTTTATAGCTATTGAGAAATATATATTATTATCATCATCATTCACCAAAAAATCGGAATCGTTGAATTGTGGAATTAGACTGGATAACTTCAAACTCTTAGCAGCAAGGACAATCATAAAAGTGAATATCTCAAGTCTACCTTCTTTCAGAGTGTTATCTCAACTTCATCATTTCTAGGGAATTATTTCCGTTCAAATAAGTCAACTGATATCTTATTCTCGTCTACCAACTCCTGTTTCTGATGGATGCACTCAAACTAAATGAAACTTCATCGATCGATGAAGAGAACACAATTCCCAAGCATCTTTCGAACTCATTATCATGTTAGTTACAACTTAAATGTTGTTAGAATAATTAATTCAATGTGATTAGTAATAACTTGACTTTTAGTACGATAGGGTTTTCCACCTTTCAAGTTATATAAAACGCGTACCAAATTATGAAACCTGATATTATTTGATAACTTGCAGTGTTAAATGGTGGATGAAAAAATCTTTATTCCATAACTATTCGATAACAGAGTATTGGACAAAACAGAAATGAACATGGAAAATCCTCAGAAAAATTATTGTTTTAATATCACTCGAGTGATACCCATTGAATTATCAATTGATTTCAGATCCAATCGAGAAAAATCAAACCTTAAACAATAATAGGTCCACAAGGTCTGCACAACAGCTGGTTTAAGAACCTCGACACTAGCATCAACTTTATGGTTGAAAATTCTGAAGTTGAACTAGTCGATTGATACACATATTCAGGCCACCATGTCAACTTGTCAAAATTCAACAAATCATGCCAGATAGAGAAATGATCTCCTGGCAGCCTTCGGCAAACTCGGCGAAATTTCCGAAATTGCTTCAAATAGGATTGAAAAAGAAATTAAGCAATCACTGTGCATCACCAACCATATTGCTGGCGAAGCATGTAACTAGTGATGGTCCAACTGCATCAAAACATCTGTAGCAACTTTTCTGCTGAAATCTGAAAGGTACGCAGCTCCAGATGGTGATCTTTCTTTGAATGATTTTTTGTTATAAAATCAAAATGAAAAACTACTCAGAAGAATAGTCGTACCTGGACTAGTGATACATGTAGCAACGCTCAAATGGAAGTGGAAAAGACATATTACTCACACGCAGGATGACAGGTGCGCTAAACGATCACTTGAAGGGAGATCCAGCAAGCAAAAGAAGACTACGAACCTGGTGATCGGATCTTTGAAATAACAGAAAACTGAATCCGAAGTGAAGACTGATCCAAACAAAAAGAGGCCTTTGTCCACCAATGAACATAGGCAAAAAACTGATTGATGATCATGGTGAATACGTTGAAATTTCTGAGTTCGATAATGATTAAAAATTAATAGATCATCTACGAGATGTTAGTGGGATTCCTTTTTGTGGCCCTTGTTGCCCTAGGAACTTCAGCAATGTATATTTTTTATCCTTATATTTGAGTAATCGATGCTCAGTATAGAAAATGGATACTCCGTTATTGTTTTTGGGAGAAGACTGCTATTTTTTTCTCATAGTGAAAAATGATAATTTTGAATAGATGAAAGGAAGAATATTTGAAGAATCCACTAAGTGCAACAAAAACAGTTGATAACATGTGAGAATTCACTGAACTATCAGATTATGATGTCTAAAGATGTTTTGTATGCCCAGAATGATTAATGAGACAAACTGATGCCTTATTTGGATAATGAAAATCAGTACTATTGACAGCATATTTTTTACAATTGAATATTAAATGATAACATAGTAAGGAGGAAGGAAATCCATAAAAATTTTCGTGGCTGTATTACGAACCATTTCCAAATGAAGTGTCCAATTTTTCAGATGATATTGATAATATGATAATTGTATATCAATATTTATATGGATATATTATAATATAGTATAAATAAACTATAATAACTGAGATTGATTCTCGCTTAACTCTTGATGAAACATAATCAAATATTGAATTGAATTCTTATGAATTTGTCAAAGTCTTGAAAATGAGCTGAATGAATTTATATCAAAAATTCTAATATATTCTAATATTCTAAAAATTGCAACATTCTGTATATCAACATAAATCTGTATGTGAATTTTCATAATGCCAATTTCCCCCAAAATTGCATTTGACTGCCTGACATTGTAAATGATATTAAATGATATATGAAGGCATTTTAATCTAACAAGGACCATCCATCACCATTTCATTCGTTTCTCCAACAAAAGTTTCATTTTTATAAAGACTTTTGTCATCTTAATCCTTTTCTGAGTATATGTTTGCATGTTGCGATTATATTGGATATCTTATTTTCGATTTATAAATTGCGTTATCGAAAGTTAAGTTTCGTGCCATGCCACCATTTCATCGAATATATGTGAACTCGGGGTTCTATAGATTTTTAAAGTTCGTGAATGCACGTTATTTATGCAGTTTCTCCTGGGGTGAATTATTTGTTTTGTGTGTATGAAAACTAAGAGGTTTGAACCCTAACTTATTCGAGGTTTTTTGTGAGATTAACACAAGATTAGCACAAACAAAAACCAGAGACAGAATAGATATTACCTTCGCCACTGATGAATTCCTTGTATAACGAAACTATCTATAGTGTGGTTTCATGAAGTGTTTGCATTGATTTCATTATTATCTAACACTAATTCCTTGAAGGTTATTGGAAGCTTTACATCGTATATGTTTACATGGCGAGCTCTTCGATATTCTTTCGATTTTGTCGAAAAGTTTTTGACCTTTATATGAGTGATAAGTTCACTTCGACTTGAGTAATTGAAAGTTCGTCTATCCCATTGAAGCTTTTTCCTGGAATTTCCTGACTTTCTCAGGAGTAAATTGAAATTAATTAACAACCATCTATTGTATTACGTCTTCACTTATGATATGATACTAGAACATACTACATTTGGAAGCCCTTCGAAAACAGACGTAGTACATTGAGTTGTTGAATTGATGAATTGTGTTCAAATCTGTTATACATTTGGACGAGTCTTTCGCTGGTCGAGGTTATTTTCCAAGAAAAAACGTTTCTTCTTCCTCAGGACTTATTCTGTTCATTATTCAGTACTCTCTAATCAGTTGATAACTTTGCTCAGAATAGTTGGAACATTTACAAATTCATCGGGTTAGTTTGAAGACTTGTATACTTTTTCGAAACGGTTTTCTAATGAGCCTTGGTTCAGACTCTTCCATCGATTCTCAAGACATGTATTCGTTCATTTCTGGAATTTTTTCCTTCATTTGATGCAAACTGCTAGAGCAAAACCAAAATCTTGAAAAGATACAAAGAAGGGGTACTTAAATGTCTTATGGTATCAAAAGACCTAACTACAAGCAGCGTGTTCTACTATTTGACTTCATCGCTGAAAACGACAGATTGAAGCAGGAAACATCACAAATTGAATTGACTCTTCAGATGATTTATGTGATATATTTCTTGTAAGTGTAGAGTATCAAGTACGTCAAGCACAAAAACTTGTGGCTTCGAAACTACGATGACACTTTTTTTAATCTGATCGAGCTTTTGGTATGTAGATGTCTAGACTCCTCGTCAGTTCGCTCTGTATCAATGATTTTCTTGAAAAGCAGCATAGTTGCAGCTCTTTTAGTGTAATATATTTCAACCGCAAACGAACTGTTACAATTTTATTTTGTCTATATGTGCTCGATTGCACATATTCATTGTGTGTACACTTCCTTCATGAGTATTTGTTTTTGATTTTTTCCTCCTTCAATATTTTCATATTAATTAGTCTTGATAATAGAGTTGCCACATCTCCCAAGTTACCACTACATTGTCGAGAATTCAATATAACTAACCAAGGTACTTCAAAGTTGAGTGAAATAAAAAGCCACATCAGCATCGGGTTATAGTTGAGGAACCTGAAATAATAATAATAACAATAAAACTTCTTTATTTCAAATAAGAGAATACACGAAGAATCTATTAACTACCTGAAGCGAAATTTGTATAAAAATATATGTATATAAAATAATTATCGATACAAACAAACTATGGGCATGTCCCTATAGATATACACTACAATACTCGATCTCATTAACACTATAAGGTTTGTTGGTACCGAGCAGTCTAAATACAGTCGACCTATACCTGCTCATGTTCCTTTCTGACCTGATATTTTGGGGCAAGGCATTGTAGTATCTTATGAAGGTGTATTCAGGTCCATTCTCTGTATGTATAAGTCGATACTTCAAAAAAATCCTTTTGCTATAACCACTATCAGCTTTCTGCTCAAACAGTTGCAGATTTTTCTGAAGAACACAAAAAGCACAATTTCTTGGATGTGTATCGCTGTTGCGGTGAATAGACAATTTTCTCAAAACTTCCCTCTACAGGAAGCATCACATTTCACTTCCAAAATGCTACGCCGGGCTCTCTATACAGAACGTTTATATTTCTCATAAAACTACTATTACCGAAGAACATAGCACCATATCGGAGACTCGATTCTAAGACAAAGCGTCCTCAACACCGGCCAATTGAGATATTTCTTCATCACCATTAAAGAGAAGCAAACAAAGCTCATATTATTACAGAGCTGTGCTATGTGTACATCCCTTTTCATAAACTCATCAATATAAATACCAAGAAATTTTGTGGAGTTTCTACGATGACCATTATTATTTGTTTTGATTAATTTAGCCGTTGGAAAATTGGAGTGAATTGTGTTGAAGAAGGTTGGAGTAGTTTTGTCCTCATTCATATGCAATCGATTGATATTGAACCAATGGTGAATATATGCTCTATATATCAACTGTTTCATAGAATTAGGTGCATAACGTTATGAAGAAAAACAAGTGATGTGTTACAATATTTCCGAAGTTTATGCCACGAAGAATTGATTTTTTCGCTGACATAAATTAGTCATATCGAAGTTTCAAGCTAATAGTTGGAATTATAGTTCGATAAACCAATATAACAGCATTGCGCCATTTATATCCGAGACTTGACACACCACAGTTCCGAAACCTACGTCGAATCGTGATATTATTCACACTGCCAACAGATTCAGCTCATTCATTCATCACACGAAGGGTGAATTTATACCCAAAAATATCTACCATTCGACTCCATAATTTCACAACGTCCAATTCATTAGTTATTAAAGTGTCTACGATTTATTGAGACTTGTTTATCCCGTTATTAAATTTGGATTTATGATGGCAATTGCGTTTGTCGTTTTAATTGTTGCATACTTGCCTCCGTTGTTGCCGATTCAAGTAGGCCGTATAATTAATTGACAAAGTGAATTCATAACGAAACGTGTAGCGGTCTGTGGCATGTATGTTGAGAGTATGCCAGAAACGAGTTATTGTATCCATTATTCGAGTGGTGTCTGCTGTACTGTTGACTGTGTGTTTGAAACTCCGGAACAGGTTATGTATATGTCATTTTTTTATATCTGTGTGGGTAGAATTAACTAGTTTGACCTTTATTGATGCAATAACTTTAAAACTAAAACTCTGAAGAGCCGTTGGTACTTTAATTTAACACCTTTCCAATTGAAAACTGAAAAACCTACAAAAGACTCACCAAAGATTAATATGTCTTTTCAAGTGTTGGTGGAGACGCTACATCGAATTTGGCTCGGAAAATTGGTCCTATTACTTATTCTCTTCAATCATAGTCACTGATGGTACACAAAACAACCCCTAGAGGTTGGTCCCTCTGCTTTGTCAGAATGTCTTTCATACCGAATCCTGCGTATTGCTCTTGGAGTTCATTGTTTCAATATCTCGCAAAATGTTTTCGTACTCACAATATCAAGTGGATATCCCAAAAACTGAGATACTGTGACACAACATATATTTTTTTCACATTGAGATAAACTGTTTGACCATGGTTTCAGCTTGCTTCAGATAGACTCTCCATCAGAATGAACTGGGGTACGATGAAGTGCATTTGTTGGATCAAATTTCACACAATTGAAATAGGCGTTCAAAATGAATGAAGTCTCCAATTCAAGAATACTTGTCTGTCTCCATGAAGTATTAGAAAACGAAGAATAGCTTCAAGAAGTGTCAGCTTTGTTCGGAGAGGTAGATAAAGGGTTTTCTTTTTTTTTCTATACCAAGCTGAACATTTCACCTCATTCGAAGATTGAGGTGAAAATTGAAGATGACAATTATGAGTTAAAACTTACCATGCACCTTTCCCAGGATGAAATTAACTGTTCACTAAGTAGTGATTCTTGCTTCGAAAGGAAGCTGCATTGAATTGAGCCCTAAAACCCTCATAAACCTTTAACCTTCACACCTTGCTCTAAATAAGGAGTGTTCAGAATCAAGATTTCGAACAGATTTTCTCCACATAGTTAGAATAATGGAACCTAGTCAAACCTGAGAATTTAGGACAGCATCGAAGTACAACCCTTGTTGTTAGATCCTATGAGCCTCCCAGCATGTTCAGAGTCTTGAAGATTTCGAACAGATTCACATATAATAAGTAAATACTTGGAAATTATGTATTAGGCAATAAGAAGGTTAACGCAGCTATTTCAATATCATAGGTTCACCACACCCGCGTGAGTTTGATGAACTTCCTTTTAGCGATTAAGCAGTTTTCATTTATCAAATCAGTTGTCCATCAATCGTCAACTTATTCACCTGACAAGGATGAGGCAGATTGAGGCCTTGTCAGCAATGAACCTTCCCATACCGATTTCCAGGATTTGGGAAACTTGAGCCTTAAATTAAATGTCTAACAGTCGACAATTAATCAACCCCCTGACAAGACGTAGACAGATTGAGACCTTGGCAAAAAAAGGAAATAGCACTCCTTATTTTATAGAAGGTCAATGGATTGAAATCAGATCTTCAATTGAAAGAATTATTCAGATTTACAAAAAGAACTCTGATTTCATGACTCATTCAGGAACAAGCGTTAAGAATATCAAACACCTTTGGTGTTCATCCCTGTGTTTCTAATTGATACTAAGTAGCTCAAAATATATGATATTGTTATTACAAAAACGTGTACTCTGAATGAGAATCACCACCTTTACGTGATCCCCATTTTCGAAGCCGAAAATCTCTGGAATATTCAACAAAGAGTTGCACAATCAATATTCAAGGGAAGAAACTGGTGAGGCATAAGGCCATTCTGAAAATATCAGCCTTCCCAATGAATATCTTGGCACGCAATTCAGAAGTTGCACTCGTACCCGACAACCAGATGGCAGTAAGCTACAAGTGTCTTGTGCAATTTAATATTCCACAATATATGCGACGACGGATTTTGTTCATATTTCCTGCTCTGAATTTTAAGTGTTGTGGGACATTTTATATCCGTCTAAAGTTTCATATTGAATTTAGCTCGCGCTAATGCGATTTAACTGGAAAGTTTCCATGATAAATTGAAACAAACACCTTCAGAATTAAATCAATGAAGATTTACATTGAACATGATTCCAAACAGAGATGGAGGAGATTTTCATCAAGTGAACTATATGAAGGACGTTTTTCATACTTTGAGTTAACACGTTTGAGTTTTTATCAATTTAATATTGAAAAATTATAATGGCAGTTCTGAGGATGAAATTTCTAAGTTGACTTCATTCGTCTATTTCAATAATAATAATAATATTCAATTAACTGAAGCTCTACAAAAAATCTACATATTTTGAGCTGTCAATTTTGAATTACATACCTATCTCATTATTTGAAATATATTTTCTTAGAGCACGATTAAATATCTTAATACTAGTAGTAGTTTTCAATGTACTTGTTAAATTGTTGAAAGCCTTGAATCCGTCATAGTATATGCTATTTTTATATTCAGAGAGCTTACAACTGTGGATATAAAAACTATCAGTATTTCTTGTAATATACCCAAACACATCACTGACATATGTTACATTTTTTATTACATTACATGGAAGCAACTGATTTTCCACTTCGAATATGAATAAATATGATGCAAAGAGTATTTTTTTTAGATGCGTTTTTATTGGTTTGAACAACAATAATTTCACATATGTCGATAGATTGTTTTCCTATTTGCACAAAATTGATTTTTTTTGAGATTTGAGATGATATGGAATCAACATGGTCATTGAAACACAATTTTTCGTCTATCCTAATGCCTCAATATTTTACTGTTTTTAATCTTCTAATTTTTTGTTCATTAATTTTTATAGTTATATCCCCATTTCTATTGGTTTTGAGGGTTTTACTTCTACCCAAAACTATGAAGTTTTTTGCACATTTACAGATAAGCTATTGTCATATATTCATGAATTGCAGAAAGGTCTCTATTGCTACCCTCTGTCATATTCTCAATATCTTTGCCACATATATAGAGCGTAGTATCATCAGCGAATAAACATATACAAAAATTTTTTACATGGGGGACAATATCGTTCTATATATAAGGAGAATAACAATGGACCTAAGACAGTTCCTTGAGGTACGCCTATATCCACTCTCATTTACTACTCACCAATCATTTACTACTTCCTCAAAGTTTATTCAGTTTTTTCAAAAGCTCTTTTGAAATCCAATAATACTACTATAACCGTTTCTCCTTCATCTATAGCACTATACCATTCCTCACATATGCTCAATATTGCTGTATCACAAGAGCAATTTCTTTTGAATCCTGATTGAAACTCAGAAATGACAGAAAATTTTTCAATAATTCTAATACCTGGTTTTTTACTACTAATTCTTAAAGTTTTACATAAGGTGGTAGTACATTTATAGATTGAAATTGCTCTATTTCTATACAATCAATTCGATAATGAATTATGTAATGTAGAATAGGTTGAAATTCAGAGAGGTTCAGAATTATCGAAAATAAGTCGAAGAAAAAAACAAGAAACTAATTGTTGTATCTCAGAAGAACAATAAAAACGAAAAATATCTCGAATTCTCGTTCTTTTTTCCACATTGACATCAACTATCATTGAGGAGAATGAAATCACTAAAATCATAGATCTAAATCTATGGTTAAATTTTGTGTGTCATTAAGGTCATTTTCTGCAACGTTCTGATTGTTTTGAAGTGCTTCTGATGCATTTTATATAAAAAAAATTACTTTGATTGTGTTAAATATCAATGACATTCCTTTGCGAAATTTTCATGAAAAATAATATTTTCTCGCGCCATGATATACATGAATATTCATATTAATTTTTTTGTGAGTAAATCGTACACACTTTTCACAAAGCTAGCTACACTCCTTTTCTATATACCCCAAAGAGTGAATTCATGGAAAACATTCAAAAACTTGACACGTCACATTGACCACCACAGCTGAAGAAAACATTCAACGTCCTGTATCGCCCATTGCAAACAGTCCTCAGTAGTGCGCGATTCCTTTTTTCACCAAGCGTAGTGACCATCAAGATTCGCGCCCATTTGGGAACAATCCAGACGTTTCCGAATTTGTCTTAACTTTAATGTGTCTTGATGTTTCTCAAAATTTATCTCGAATATCGAAAAATGAATTTCAGATTCTTCTATTCATTCTTAATAAATTATTGTTCATCTTTAGATTTAATTAATTATCGTTCTGTAAAGAGGCTTAACACAAAACAATACCACAAAAATTATTCAATTCAATTGAAATACGTTTCGGGCTACTGATCAATTTTCAAGGGTCAATACGAACTGATGACAATGAATACGCAACCCCATACATATTTTTAGTGAATTAGAAAGTTAGCTACTGTGAGATTGAGCCAGGGTAAAATAACACTGTCAAACCTTTTATACAAGTTTTGATTTTTTCTATGAGTTTGTTCTGATGGAAACATTAAAAACTCATAAATGTGGAACATATCGATTTCCAAAATCTCTCATCTCGTACTAATATATGTACTTCTCAATAATGGGCCTCAGGTTTTGAAGGGATCATCTGAAATCAGATCGTCATATTTTCCGAAGAAAATCATCTATTTCCAGTCAACTTCATAGGAAAACAAAATCCGATGAATCGAAATACGAACTGGTCAAAGGAATCGATGCTTATCCCAAATCCATTTGTCATAGAATGAAAAATAGCCATAAATTTCCATGAATAGCTGCATAAATCTGGATAGGGAGACCATTCGAACCTGGAGGGCTCATATGAAAAATCATCCCAATCGTATAACGCCGCCCGAAAAAACCAATGTCGTAGAAATCCAGATCCAGAAATGGATACGTTTGGAATAAAACAAAAATTCGCATGGGTTGGACAGCGGAAATAAAAATTGAATATCATACATTTTCTATCGATTATAGCGGCGACGGGCGGAGATTCACCTCAAGGAGAAACGTTCGAATTGGCCCTTCTGGCTTCGAATCGATTCGGTGAATTTGAAATAATAGTTTCGTATCAAAATATAAATCGAATTGACTGAATTGAACATCCAATGAAACGTCGGAATCAAACGGGTTAGTTTTTACCTCTTTTTTCAACTGTCTGCTAGAAAATACATTTAGGGTGGACGTCGACGTTTTTACAGATGATTGAAACGAAACATCATATAAAATCTGTTGACGTCTTCATAACCTAGTGGTGGAAGTGAAGGCTGCTCACTGGGTTCGACTCCTGGACGAGACATGATTGTTTGGGGATGTTAAATGGATTTAAGCAGTTGAAATGATTGTTATATGATGTGAAAATTATTTTAAAAATCCAAAAATGATGGAATACTCTGAAAATAACACAGAATTGTATGCGAAATGAATGCAGCAATCAGAAATTACAATAAGTATTCAAATTATAATATTTCATTTGATCATGAAGACAATTATGAAATTATTCATGAAATAATACGACCATGTACCCTTAAATTTTAATATTTTGGCACATTAACATTTTCAAAAAAAATTTCTCATTTATGATGAACGTGGTCGAATTTGTTTGATATAGGTTTACGTTTTGTCTGAAGAGTGGTCGTAGAGCCGTCGTTAAATGAGGCAGTTCAATTCAAATACCCCTTCAAAATGATTCAATGGTGTTAAATCCCACGATCTAGGAGGCCTATTCTAATCACCAAAACGAGAGATTTCACAACAAAAATATCAGACGAATTTTTGTTTCCTGAGCTATGGGGCATCTTTTCTTGCTGAAATAACGGGTTGGGTACATTGTTTTGAGGAAGTACAGAATGATGATATCTCCAGTACTGAATCAGAATCTCCTGTACAAAGAGTGAAAAGAGTTTTGTTATGACAATGACTTACGATTTCTGAACTACGTTAGATTGGCAATTATCAAATTCATCGAGATAGAAAATATGTTTAACAGCTAGAAATGATTTTTCTCAAAACTCAGCTTGCATATCAATCTTCTTTCGAAGGGTTCATCGTCCATTACTAAAATTACGGTTTGAATAATGTTTGGGAAATCACTACCATATTTCAATTCAGGTTTTCAAAATTTTTCTTCGAAACGTACAGGGATCTTCTTATCAGTCAAACTGTGCTACACGAATGGCCTGCCTGATCTCCAGACTTAAACCTATTGGATTATTTTTTCTGAGAGCATCTGAAATCATCTTTGAAAGATCGAATGATTGATTGGGGATATTTTCATGCGATATTTATAATGAAAAGTTGCTATCCCATGGAGGTAGTAAATAATTTCTCGAATACAGTATTGAGATTATATTGTGGTATTCGAGCAGATTCTTCGGGATGCGAAACAATCTATAACAACAGTTTCAGACGGAGAAAATATCTCGGAAAACTTTGTTGGAAAGCGACTCACCAAAGATTAACATCAAGCTCGCAGGTATAAAAATATTTGCTGTTATATAGGGAAGTTCCTCAATTACCTCTTCTGTTAGAAAATACGAAACATGCTGTCGAAACAAAACCGCAACATTCCCGAGCAAGTTTGGCGACATTAATTTTCTGGCAAGTGAAGTCACTGCACAAATAATTCAGATTTAGTTGGTTACGTTCCGGACTGTAATTTATTCTTAACTATTTTCAATTATAAAGTTTCAACGGCGAAAAGTTCCTTCAATTTTTTTTTATATTTGAACAACGTGACTGTAATAATTTTAGTAGAGACTGTGGTTGACGGAAACTGATTCTTTATTACACATTGCCCTCCTGGGAACTTTGCAAGGTAATATTTCTCTACCAACTTTCTGACATTTTATGTAGCCAAGAACGTCGAATTTTTCATATTGAAAAATGTCTCTCGGTATGCGTTTTTCGATAGGTATAAATTTTGAATAAGATTCAATTTGAGGGGATTCAGTCTTATTATCGATGTGAATGTGGCTGCTCTATGAGTTACAGGGTGTTTCATTTTGGAAATCAAAAGTTATTTGTGCCAAATAATTGAAACTTGTTGGGAATATTAATACTTTGTTTGGTGTAATGTGTATGTGCTAAAAACTCATTAAATTATGTGAATAGACGTACCTCAGGGGCGAGTAGTTACTAAATCCTCCAAATCCTATGCCACTGTGAAATTTGGAATTTATCACAACGATTTGATCCCCCAGTAGTTGGAATATGTTTATCTCCTTCTATAGCGATGTTTCCGAATCATTTCAAGTTGAATTGGAAGCTCTATGCTTGATTATTTCGATTTTGATGAGTATTTTTCAGTTATCAATTGGTCTCTCCTGGCAAATGAAAGACGTATAAACAGAAGGTATAATATCGTAAAAAATTCTCGAATTTTGGAATTGAACTCTTTGTATTTCAGACAGAAAACACTTTTTTCATAAGATTTTTATTGTGGTTTTACCTCCTGAACTCTAAATTCCATAGCTGAAATATTTCCAAACTGAGATGATTCCTCTAAATATAACTAAACCTTCTACATTATCCTGTATACATGTATAAGTAACACTCTGTATAGATACCTAAAAATTCATGTTCTTAGTATACTTTGTCTTCTGCTTTAGTTTTGTTACTAATTGTAGTTTTGTCAAAGCTTTGAAATTAATTATTCTCACTGAATGTAAATACTAATGAAAGAGTAATCACTTTCTCAATTACCTCTACATTTAGTGAAAACTATTAATCGATTTTGGTGCAGCATCAAAGTTTGTTGCAAAATGCAAAACGAAGTAAATGTTTATGTTTTGTATCCACTCGAGTTTGCTCAGTACTATATAATACATCAACATTTTCATTATGAAGAACTAGAAACAATTGAACAACACAGTAAATGAGGGAAATCACAATTATATACACAAAACACTTGACGCAGCATTGCTGAAGAGTGAAATATGATTCGAACCACTTGTCAAAATTTCTATAATGCCAACAGAATAATGATTCTGTTAGCATTAAAACATTATTCTGTTAGCATCTGAAGAAGTCGTTTGTAACGACGAAACGCGTCATGCTATGTAGTTAACATCAAGTAAACGCCAACACTATTACTCGTAAATATTCTTCGATATGCTCAACATTATTTCGGGCTTCTTAATCATTTTCAAGAGTCGATAAACCCCTATCTAATATTCAGTAGTTACAACATTGAACAATACTTCAGCCAAACGATGTGAATTATATCTTTTGAAAGTTCTTGATTCTGGTTGGTAAAAGTGCCAAAAACAGAATCTGTCTTCAGTATCGTGTTTGGCCATATTGGTGAATCTACAATCCTGTTTATTTCGGATTAACTGAAGAATAGTTAATGTAATAGTTAATCTTGAAAATATTACGAATAGTTGCCTCTTGTTTCATTTAACCACAGCTTCTTGGAATGAATTATTCAAATATTTCTCCTTTCAGGTCAATGAAAGTTCTTCCAAACACCAAGCGGACCCCAACGCTATATCGAGCGACAGTCGCCGTCAACCTGTTATCACATTCTCAACACTGGAACACGAGATTGATACTAGTACTTTCCAAGGGGGTCGAGCAAAAGTGGAATGTGTTGCAAGCGTTTTCAATCTATATAGACGACCAGTGGAAAAGGTACTAGAGGAAGAGAGACCAAGACCTAGACCTTCATCTGTACTGGGTACTCGTGACTCGGCTTCAGGTTTGTACACTCATTATTTTTCATATGAAATTTACTCAAAATCACAGCTAAACTAACAGTTAACATGTCCAAAAACTGAAACAACTCCATATCTTCTATTTTTCAATACCGAAACTATCAACTTCGGAACGTGAATTTTCAGTCAATATTTTGTCCATTTCGTCACGAATCATGACAGTAATCTTGAAACATGAACGTCATACAAATCATAAGCTCGTCAGATATCATTCCTCTTCATCTAACATAACACTTTGGCGGAATTGGCCTTTGGGTCATTCGCATACTGACAGAGAGGAATTACGAATAGCAACTATTGATATCCCAAATGCCAAATACATCTTGGAATATTGAGCACCTATATCTTATGGAAGATTGTGAGGTGATATTGATTCTTTGACTACTCAATGGAAAAGTTGGTTTGATTTGGACACTAAGTAGGCAACTGAAAGTCTACCTTACCACGAGGGAGGACTTTCGACATAACCATACGGGAGGGACGAGAAGTCCCTCGAGACGAGAGAACTTCTGGGACGAGAAATTTCTGTCAAGTTCAAGTGATTCAGCGTCAAATCACAGCTCAGTATGGCTATATCGTCCAGTTGGAGAAAGTGATCTTCCCCATACGTTAGACATCTGAAAAATTTTCGTTGTGAATGATACAACGCTACTGTCGTGCTATTTGGCCACTGTATTATTGAGTTGATTCAGGAAGAAAACGGGGGACTTCTTTTTGTGTTTCACAGCACCAAGATGTTCCATTTCAGCGATGCTATCAAACAATCGAAGTCATACACATTCATATACCAAGAAGAAAGAAATTATGTAAAAAACAGTTCATTGTAAATGATACAACGTTAATACTACTCTATTTGGGTACATTGATATTGAGTTAATGGAAAAAACACCAAAAAGAAACTTGAGGACTTCTTGTAATCTCTTTTTAGCACCTAGGTGTTTCAATTCTGCGACTGTTTCAATTCAGTTTCGAATCATCAGCATATATGAGATTATGTACCATAGAATACATTGTCATACACATTCATATACTTAAAAGAAAGGAATTATGTGAAATACAGTCCCTATTTCGTTTCGAATAGTAAATTAAGTTTCTCCTTTGCCTGCTGTGAATTTTCCGTTCGGAAATGACAATTTAATTCGAGCCAAATGAAGAATATTATTCATTTACTGAACCAAATTAATCAATGACGGTGAAATCTCCTGTTTCTATACAGCAGCTCGTACTACAGCCCTATTGTCTTCTCGAGTTGGTAGCGCTACATTAAAGATTCAACAACGGCTGAATAAGTGTAGCGCATGCATTTCTGGAGTCATCAATCACAAGCGTTGAATAGATAACGTTGCGAATGTTACCGGAAGTTTGTGTAGTTTGTTTTTGTCCCCCGGTATTCTGATAAGACAAGTTTAGAGTAACTGGAGCTCTGGTTGACGAGCACAACTAATGCTAATTTTATTGATTTCGTTATATTCTCCCTGTTGTATATCACTTTTCTAAAGAATATATCTATATGACAGGTAGCATGACTCTGTGCTCGGAAACTTTATCAATGTGCTTCTGAAATCAGTCTCTATGGTATAAAGAAGGTTTCGATGAAGTTAGACACTGAAATTGAAGTAGTCTGTGAAATACGAACAGGAGTTACAAGCCTCCTTTTTGAGCAGAGACAAATGACGTTTCAATCTTCCCAATATTCGAAAAAACTTGAATATACAAACACATTTTATCACAAAAATTGTAGAAATCATCTAAAAAACGAATTCGTTTGGAAAAGGGGGTAGATTGCCGAAATAACTATCACTTGTAACCAATTTACAAGTTTTTTCGGTCATTGGTTGACATTGTCAATAAAAAGCTGAACATCGTGAATGTGGCCTTGAGCTAAAATGAAGATGTAAAAGTACAAGTGGGTGTTATTTCAATAATTCAGCCCATCTTTCACTTTTTTTGCCCAGTGCCAAGTTAGATATACAAAAATAGGAAATTATATTCCTATGATACTCGCCGAAAATAACTTGACACTACGTTTCGAGCTTATAGGCACTCATCAGGCGTAGTCAAGTGTCAAACGTACAAACTTGGAGAATAGAAAATTATCAAAGACTGAAAGAGAATTAACAATATATGGTTTCAGAATGAACACCTCTGGTTTTGGGAGACTCAATCATTGTTCCGCCAATTAGGGGGCGGCTTATTATTCTTAACGGAATTTCTTACCTATAATTTTAACAATATCAGAATATTCAAGCGATATAAATCATGAGAACAAACATAAAGAGTTCGATAAACCTTGAAAAGGTTTATCGAACTCGATTCGTGTTTCGAGCTTGTTGGCTTTCATCAGATCAGCGTAGTCAAGTGTCCGACCAACGAACTTGGAAACGAAAAAATCAACGGAGACTCACGAAAGAAGTGACAATTGGTGGCTTTTCATTCTTCACAGAATTTCTAACTGATACTTTGTGGAATTTTGGAAATTTCTAAACTCGCTAAATTATAGAAACAAGAGTGAAAGGTAACAGTATAGCGCGCATTTGTAATACCTGTTTTCAGTTCATTGGCTCTCATCAGAACAACTTAGTGAAGTTTCAGATACATGAACGTTTAGGAAAAATAATTAACCTAGACTACCAAAAAGGAAGCGACAATTTGTGTATTCAATCAAGTGGTTTATTGATTTATTGCTATTTATTATTATAACTATAATATATATCGTTTTTATTCATTTATTATATAACTTTATTATGTCAATTCAATTGAAAGTGTTATAAATTCACAAACACTGTTGATTTTCTTCCATCTGAGATCAAATTAGGAATTCTATAATCAATATTGAAAAAAATATAGATCAACATTCCATAAATTTCTGAACGAATCAAAAATATTCAATTAGGTATCTCACTAATGAAAAAACCAATGTAGTAATTTCAATGCATATACAAAACGACAAAATTGATAATATACGCACCACATTTTCTATTTCGCAGGAGCAAAGAGAACCAAATTGTATATACGAAAATATGCAAGCGAGCTTCAGGAATCTCTGGAATGGAATTTACTGAATAAGCTAAGGCCCCAGGCTTGAGATATTAAATACAAAACTGGATACTATGAATACGCTTTGACCAACACCCTAGTTATTTCGTTCTCTAGTCAGCGTGTGGAATATTTGTTGAAGTCCTTTCGAAATATGTCACTAGAAACTTCGAAATTTATGATTTATAATATTGTTCAAACGGATAGTTTATCAATTCAGACACTCAGAATTGTATTTATATCTGAATGAGTATATACATTGATATATCTCTACCCCTTTTTCCTTTTCTGATAACTCATAATTAATAATTTCAATTAATAAAAAAACTTTATTTTTTTTAATCTATTACTTTCAATTTGAAATTGTTTGTTTACTATTCGGATTGTTTCTGTAGATTTTATTTTTTTATTCGACTTCTTTCCAATATTGAATTTTTTATTATCGTATTTATTATATGAATTTATTTTCTTTAGAAATTCTTCATATGTAAATAATACTAACCTTAGTATAACGAATTTTCGAATTGTTTCATCTATATAAAGGATGTTTTTCTTAGAGGTATAGAATTTTAAATTGCAATAAAACAACGATGGATCATTCGATTGACAAGAATTTTTTTTATTCGAAAGATAATCTTGTGGCATTATATTTTGAATATGACTTCTGGCATATGACTGCCACGGCTGGCTCGGATGTAGTCCAATCTGGACGTCCAATTTTCGATGACTTTTTCCAACATTTGTGGCCGTATATCGGCAATAACACGGCAATATTGTCTTCCAAATGGTCAAGCGTTTGTGGCTTATCCGCATAGACTAATGACTCTACATAGCCCCACAGAAAGTAGTCTAGCGGTGTTAAATCGTTTAAATACAAAAGATCTTGGAGGCCAATTCACAGGCCCAAAACGTGAAATTAGGCGGTCACCAAACGTGTCTTTCAATAAATCGATTGTGGCACGAGCTGTGTGACATGTTGCGCCGTCTTGTTGAAACCACAGCTCCTGGACATCATGGTTGTTCAATTCAGGAATGAAAAAGTTAGTAATCCGGGCTCTATACCGATCACCATTGACTGTAACGTTCTGGCCATCATCGTTTTTGAAGAAGTACGGACCAATGATTCCACCAGCCCATAAAGCGCACCAAACAGTCAGTTTTTCTGGATGTAACGGTGTTTTGACATACACTCGAGTATTATCTTCACTCCAAATGCAGCAGTTTTGTTTGTTGACGTAGCTATTCAACCAGAAGTGCGCTTCATCGCTAAACAAAATTCGCTTATTGGAATCGGGAACAACGACAATCTCGTTTTGGGTCCATTCGACACTATTTGCAAGCGCTGTTCATGAGTGAGTCTATTCATGATGAATTGCCAAACAAAACTGAAAATAAATCACTTTTCAGCTTCGCCATCTTCAACAGCTTTGCCAACTTAAAGTTCTATACCTCTTGAAAAACCGTTCTATAATTCAATTCTATTTAACGGATTTCTTCGTCTAGTTGTATCAATTTGTCATTCATGCTTTGTAATTATTCATCTAATTTTCGTTTATGTCTCAATAAATCTGCGATAGGGGCAATAATATCTGAATTTTTTTCTGAGGTTGTTTCAATCACATTTTTCTTTCACTTGGATTCTCCTTGCATCTAATTTCTAGTTGATAACATAATTCCCCTCAAATATATTGCCGTTTAATTCTCGTTTTCACTCATCTCTACATCATTTCTGTCTTTGTATTCCTCAATTATCTGGAATGACAAATTTCATTTATTCAGTTTCTTGGAAATATTTGTTATTTTCAGAATTTTCTTGATTGTTCATTTGTATATATGTTCATTTGGTTTCTCTTTTCCTTTGGGTTTTTCTCTCTTTAGATATTCCAACTGAAAATCAATATAGCCAGAAAAACAGATTCTGGAAGAAAGAAAACTATTCCTTAATTTTCGCTGACAAATTTATGTGAAACATTATTTCACAAATTATGTTTTTTTGGGACATTAAGCCCAGAGTTTGTTTCAATTTTCACTTTTCGATATAATTTTCATTTCGTAATTCAGTAAAATTGTTGTTCAAAAAGCCACATGACTCGTGACGAAATGGAAATAATTCACTAAATGAAATAAGGAGCCCTGTGAAACTGAAAAGTGCCGCCTCGTCACCTTCTACAATCAATATTCCACAACATTATTCAATTGATTTATTGAGCAAAAAAGGAGTTGGAAGACTTGGCAAATTATATCTCTATAATTCATATTATATGAGATATAATTTGTATACTTATATGATATATAAGTTCTCAATTCATAGCAAGCAACACACCCTTAAAATTGTGCCCTTTATTCAATGTATAACCCATTCAAATTTTCCCCCACAATAATTATGCCGAAATTGTAGTTTTTATACTTCTACAGCATATTTTCTTCAACCCCTGCACACCATACTTTGTTCTAGTTGAGCCATATACAAACCAACCTTGTATTCACTTTTTACCTCCGAAATAATACCGCCAAATATAGTTGTAACCAAAGACAATATGAATTACAGCTCTCTGTTTGTGAATTGTCTCAGATAAATTGTCCTATAATAACATTCGTGACTGTCTGGTTCAGTGTTACGATATGATTTACACTCAGAGGGGGATGTCAATTGCAAACCCTTTCGTCTTACTTTAGGAGTCTGCCGGAGCAAACAGAACGCCAAATCTTATGTTACAACTCCGAAGCTAAAATGTCCAACGCTTTGCACGAGCGGAGTCGTTAGCGTTTTTTTTTCTGTTATAATTTCCGTTGAATGTCGTAATAGAGATATCTCTGAGGGATTTGAAAACTGCCTCGTTACCTTGTTAGAAGAACTGATTGATTTCTTCTCATTTCTTTTTTCTTTAGTACGTGATCTGTGAAAATTACTCATCTTCTGGTAATGCCCATGTCTCGTCCGGGGTTCGATCTCAGATCTCCCCAGTAGAAGACTTTCAGTCACATAAATGGACTATGGAGATGACCTAATGATATCTCGTATAATTTTTTTTTGCAGTTAATAATTCCTTTCAAATGTTACAGTATTTTGAAATGCGTTTTTTGAATTCGAAAAGTATTTCATTTAAATTGAATTGAAGATGTTCTTTGTTTATTGAAGTCTTCAAAGGAAGAAGATTGAACACTCAAATTCCTCAAATCGTTGAAATACTGATACAGATTCAGAAGTCTCTCGATCACTCGGTTTTCTGCAGAGTACTTGGAAAGACATTGTTCTAAAGGTACATATTTGTTGAGATTCCATAATAATTAATTCATTTAGGAACATTTTGTTCTATGATCTTTCGATCTATCAACTCTTACCTTTTTGATCATTGATTGCAATCCTTCTGGAATACACTAGGATTGTTTCTTACTGTGGTACACCCAGCAGTTCTCTGATTTCCCAATATCTTTACTGAAGAACCAAGCATGAATGTAGTTGAAGATGCCTTGAAAAAATGATACAAGGTTTCAAGTATGGATTATGAGTAGGCCACGCCTGCATCTACTTCCTCGAATTCAGCAATATCTTTATGTTTTTCTCTGAAAATCGCAATCAACCATACTGAAATGTGAACCTGCAAAAACTTGTGAGCAATATTGGAATTCTTGTTAGGTTTAACGTATCTTTCAGAGACGGTTATTAATTGACTGGTTCTTTCAAGAAGTAACGATATACCTTGAGAGTAAGACTTAGTATAAATGCCGACCCAATCAGATAGTTGCTCACAATGTAAACCCAAATATTCAACACAGAATTGATGTCGAAAAAATCTTTGCATACCTTATACTGATTTCTTGTCGTCCACAAGAAGTTTTGGAGTTCTACAGGGTGGTATACTAGGTCCAATCTTCTTCTCATTAAATGTTATTGGCCTATGAACGGAAGGAACCCATACTATGTAGCTATCAAATTCTTCAACAGGTTGCCACACGAAATAAAATCGAAATGGCAAATGAAAGGTTTTCCATCAAACCTGTTGAAGTATCTAATATATAAGGAGCCGTATAGTATAGAGGAATATTTAAATCAATTTGTTTGAATTTCAATTATGTTTTGATATGACACAATTTTCCATAAAAGAATGTAATTATATTACACTTCTATTTGGAAATAAAGAGTATTATTTTTATTATTAACATTTATGAGCCAAGTGGATATTACTGTTAGGGAGAACTAAGATTAAGAACTGTTAGATCTTTCTGGAGAACTAAAATATCTCTCAAACCTCTGGCACCTGGCATTAAATATATCTTACTCAATGAACCCACCCCATCTTCACTGTTAGCTAACTGTGGTACAATTCATTAACATTCTATCTTGTGTGTGTGAGATTGAAGAGGTATGCAGGTCTATAACTAGATAGCGAAAGTAGGTTATAGATATTGGCATGTCTGCAACTATGATCCTTATGCAAAAATCTCTTTAAATGTGGAGTCTCATCCCTCAGTGTATCTAAGTGATCAGGGGTATTTGAGGAATCACTATAGAATAAAATATTCTCATGAGTCAAGAGACTGAGGTTCTGAAGCTATTCAATCGAACCAAGCTAAGTTTAAATAGGATCTATTCTTTTTCTGTTGTTCCTCTCAATTGGCTAATGAATAACCTGAATTAATTATGCACTAACAGGAACCTGCACGGATAAATCGTATACTACATTATACAAATCAACAGGTATAAGGTCATTTCTTATTCGTCAGTGACAATTCATAATAAATCACTTCAAACTTGACGAGCAACATGTTCACATAACGCATCTCTTCTATTATAATTTCATCGCTCTACAAACCCCTCAAAAACAAGCGCATCCATTTGTCAAGTCTCGTTACATATTCCATCAGAATCCCTGGACAGCGGTTTATCTTTGCAGGCTAGTCCCTAACGCAATCAACAACAACCAACAGCTGACCGTTGACACGATTGCTTCATTAAGATTAATATTTTCTCTGGCTAGTGTCCGCAAACAGTACCCGGAGGAATTATCTTCCGGCGTTTAACCCTTTGTTCGTATCGGCTAATGGGGACGACTGAACAAAGTATACTATTTGTTGTGTTGGAGCAATATTTTATTCGAATTAATGGTTTCGGAGCATCGTTTTTCATCGCTCAATCGATTTTTTCTAATGATGGCAGCGTTGATTTATGACGTGAAAGATAATCCGGGAAATAACCCAATTAAAATGTTGTATTACTTTTGATACCCTACGAGTTTCGTCTAGATTTAGCCAAATTATTTCAGATTCAATAATTGATAAACTTAAATGTTTTATATCAGATTTATACGCTCTTACTTCAGTAAAGCTTCACAGAATCAAAAAATAACTTAAGGACATGAAAATTGATGTCGAGTTTTCGATTAAACCACGAAAACCAAAATTTTACAGGTTAAATTGTTGAATAAAATAATCTACATCAAATTTTCTCATTTCTATGTATGAATATTGAAAAAAATTGGAGAAATATATGTATGTGTGCGAATAAATACTGAACGACTAAACCAAATTAGTTACTTCGTTCTCTCTCGGAACAAGGTCAATATAGATTGAAAGTTATACATTTTAAACAGAAAATATTCAAAAATATCATCAAAGGAAAAGTGTGCGAATGAACTTGAGAAAAGTCTTTGAGAAACCTTTAAACATTGACAAAATATTGAAGGATCAACTCTTTTGTTTTAGTCTTTCAGCCAACAGTTGAGAACTTCAAAAATATTGACAGCTTGGTTGGATTTATTTCATTTCACTTTATTTCTTTTTTTTTCTACATCAAGCAACACTTTCTTAGTTCTGGTGTTTTCTGGTACCTCTAGGTTCATCTCTTGTTATTGAGAAGAGAAAAAAGGTTATCGGTGAAGAGTCAGAATATTGCGTGCAAAAATATATGTTTCAATGGTGCGCTAAAATCGCGTGCATTCGAAAAACCTTTTTTTTCTTCACCGTTCTGCTTTCGAAACGTATTTTATCAGGTAACAGAAGTAAACATTCAAACTGTTATTCTGTTAGCTACAGTGCTTTATTAATTAATATTTCCAACCCTTGTTTCTTCTTCAAAACATCTTCAGTATTGATGATTGATGAGGCCGATACTTGGAGAAAATTAATATCCATAATGAAACAATATTTAGAATTTTCTCATATATTAACAACAACACGCATGACGCGCGTTTCGAAGTACAACTTCTTTTTCAAATGAAGAATTAACGACAGATGTAATTTTACAAATACAATAGGTACTAATAACTACTGTCACAGAACATACCACGTATATTCTATGATTAACCTGGAGTGAGGAACATAGAATACAACGGAAGTTGAACAAGAAAGAAAGAATTGTATACCTGAAATTTAACACAGAAAAACAGTTTTCTGAGTCGTTATACCAACTAAAACTGTAGGAAAGATAGAGAATAATTTACGATATAAGATTTCTAAGAGCCATCTTCAGTACTTTATGTTTCGAAATCGATATTGAGTTATTGGTATTTATGATTTTATCAAGTTATCAATTCTCATTCCTTCCAGCTTGTCTTTTTCGCATAATTCATTCATTATACGTCGTTGAAAAAGTACGATGTTATTTTGTAAATATTCGAAAGTGAAAGGTTGAGGTTATCAAAAATATGAAATGCAAGAAATACACCAGGAAAATATAATATTTTATTTAGGTATTGCAACTAATCAAGGCCATATTTTCCCATTCGAATATTCTACGCCTCATGCTTTCTTTCCATTTCCAATGATTCAGGAACTTTAACAAACCGAATAGCAGTAGAAAATTTATTAGACATTCAGGAACTTAACGATATTTTATTGAATATAGGGAACCGAGAATTCCACGTTTTGTCTCGAAGTAATGAATTTTTGCAAAGAAATTGACGATCCTTATGAAAAAAGTTTCAGGCTACAGAAAATGAACGTAGACGAATGTAAATTGGCCCATATTTTGTGCAGTTTCAATTACGGAAAGCCCAGTATATGCTTTATCGTTTTCGTAATGAATTTTTTAATATAAAGAAAATGAAGTCAGTGAAATATTTCAAAATTTGGCCTGTGTTCCATTTTGATATAAGGCAGCTCTACATTCAAATATTGAAGAGCATTTTCTTCGGAAAAGAGTGGAATATTTTCAGTGTTATTCTATAATCATTTGACAGATAATAACTCGAAATCAAATCGTTTTTGCCGCCAAGAAACTCTCTAATAAACTTACGTCTGGTCCGGATGAAATACCAAGTTTCATTGTGAAAAATTGTATTTATGCACTTTCGGATCCATTAACACATATATTCAATCTCATAATTAGCAAAGCCACTTTTCCTAAAATATGGAAATCGGCCAAGATAGTAGCTGTCTTAAAAAAAGGTGATCCTTCTGTTTTAAACAACTACAGGCCAATATCCATCTTATCAAACTATAATGTTATATATCCAGATTTCAGAAACACCATCAAGATTGAGCTACATAGATTCGTGTCACTGAGATCTTGTTCAAGCAGCCTAATGCTGTTTTCTCAGTACGTTTGTGAAGTACTCGACTCCACCGGTCAAGTTGATATGATTTAAACCTTTTTCATTCTTACTTGGTTGGCCGACGTCAATTCGTACAGCTGGAGGGTATACAGTCGTCTGAATCCATAGCTACCTCTAGTACACCTCAAGGATCTAATCTTGGACCACTGTTATTTATTCTGTTCGTAAGTGATCTGATGGATAATATTTACTCTCCACATTTGATGTTCGCAGACGATTTTGAAGTATATCATTGAATTAGATTACGGGACAACTGTGTTCAACTTTAGCTCGCGCTGGACCGTTTTGCTAGTTGGTTTGAAGACAATTATTTGAGTTCGAATGTGTCAAAGTGCAATGTTGTCTCTTTCACAAGGAAAAGAGACCGAATTGAGTGTGTTTATAACGTCTGTGGTAAGGTTCTTTCTCGTTCTGTTAGGGTGAGAGATCTAGGTGTACTCTTCGATCAGAAGACTCTGTTCCACACACCACTTAACTTATTTCATCTGCCTCGAAAATGTATGGATTCGTTATAGGCAATGGCAAATATTTTAATAATTCCTCAACATTCATAGGACTCTTCAATATCCTAACCCGTAGCGAGTTGGAGTATGGCAGCATGATATGGATTCCTATTTACACACTTGCCATCAACGCCATCTTTAGGCTATACAGAAAAGGTTGAAATTCTTAGTTTGGTGGGAGGATAAAGTTTATTCACAGAGAGGAGCCAATCATAACGAATTATTGAGTCGATTTAATTTAATCTCATTGCAGAGCAGGAGAGAAACTGTATCACTCAAAATTTTGTACAAATTACGGCACAATTGATTGTTCTCCTCTCTTGTCCGCTTTGAAATTTCGTGTTCCTAGGCAAAATTAAATTCTCGTAATGCAGAACTATTCCATAGAGACTCCAAGGGCCAACTCGCTAATACAATCGCCCATTTGATTTATGAAAAATAAATGGTCCGTATAATTTCTTGATGAATAGTCATGTAACATGACAGGATAGTAAGTTTCTAAATATGTAACAAAGTACAAATTATTGCGATATTCTCTTCTAAGTAGCACATACTAATTCCACTATGTTTCAATGAAAACTTTTCCAGTTTGAGAATGCAAAAAATGGAAAGTATTTAATTAGTGTTATCCTCCCTTTGAAAATCGGCAAACTTAATGCATTTTCCGTATTGAAACTGCGAAAGAATATGAAAATGGGAATGATTTCCCACGAGATCGTTCCCGATACACGGAGCCTTAATGCAGGAAACGGAAAAACCGAACTCTGAAACGCGTCTTTTTCTGTGAAAAAGCCGTATACTGCGAGCTTCTCTTTAACGTTACTCTTTGTGAGTACTCCAAAACGGCCTTTGAGTTCTTCCACACGAGGAATGTAGGCACTGGTTCCTGTTTTGATGTTGACATGCACTTATGAGAATGTAATTCTATATCGGTTTGCTGAAATTGAGTTAAATATTGGATCTTGTGCATCTATACATTTTGCTCTTTTGTGTCCAGAGGTTCTTGAAAAACTGAGTTTGAAGAATCAACAGCAAGTGGTACTCTTTTGTCTTCTAAAATCAAATCATACTTTGTGGATTAACTGCTTGGGAATTACAATGCTTGTCTAGCCGGTGATGGTAGTTTTTACTCATTCATAGTCGCTATTATATTATGGACAACTTCCTCACTGTAAAAGATTTGCTCTGCACTTTGTTATAGCCGTTCTTGCTTGGTAAGGGTAAGTTTTTCATGTGGAAAACCAAGATGACTTCATTATATCAATATTTTATATTTTTATTCATCTTGTACAATACATGAAAGTACATAATTCTGTATACTCAATACGCTAGGTTTTCCTGATCAAAGATGAAACACGCATCAAAATTGGGCCTTTTGTATTATTTCAAGACATTTCAAAGTGAAAGGTTTAATATTTGGATTGACTCATTCGAATTTATCTTGCATCACATATATCAAAGGGTATTTTCTGTTCAACAGGCATTAATTTCAGAGTTTTCAGCCTAACTTTTACTTGGGTTTATCTTTTATACTTTACTGATTGTTTGCATATCCATATTCTGTAATTGTTTGAATTGCTGTTTTTTCCTTGATTAAACTGAATGATACAGTGGAGCAATATTGAAAATTCGACAATATTACTGAAGTCAACAACAAAAACCCCACATTTTTTTCAATTCGTTTCAAAAAATTGATATAGAGAATTCCGATAATATGAAATCAACATGATCATTGGAATTCATTCTTTCATCTAACATAATGCCTGAATGTTCAACCCTCACAATTTTTTTTCCCATGAAAGTTCAGCATTCTTTTCTCATCTTCATTTTCTTCAGGGTCTCATACCTCAAACTGTGAAGTTACATTTTTGCACAGGGAGAAATGAGCTGTTATCACAATCATTCACTGAAAAATCTCTCTAGATTGACTCTACAATTTCTTGATACCCTTACCATATTGATGAAGCATTGTATCATCAGCAACTAAACGTTCAAAACATTTTTTACAAGAAGAAAACTATCGTTGTGAGTGAGGAGAATATTATAAAACCTTGAAAGATACCTTGGGGTACGCCATAATCAACTCTTGTGTTATCCGATACCACATATGTATATATATATATACTTATTTGAACATTTTCGATGTCATTACAATGTGAAATGTGCATTCTCATTTTCCAAAGGTGGTGATGAAGTTGGGAAGGCTATTGATGAAGTGACCACCACCAAGCGCTCTCGGATGAATATCTCGAAAGTCATTCTGATCCAATACGAGAAATCCATTGACAATATTTCATCGCAAATGGCTGCCAGATAATATCGTGAATATAGATGAGACCGAGTTATCGAAGAGCCGAAAATGGACGAGCATCGGTTCAAAAGAGAGACTTATTTCCATGATAAAGGCAAGCTGACCATTTGCCGGCTTTTTCTAAATATTTAATATTCCTTCCAATACTTTTCCGCACGGGTTCCATCCTTTGACCGCTGTTCCGCTATCGGAATAATATATGTGGAAACGAAACGAAGGGCGAAATATTTTCCGACTTTTTCCGAAGGAGAATATTGAGTTTTGACAGATATTAAACATGGAAATATGCTCAACGTGAAACTCGCCTCCTTGCAATATCCATTCAATATAATGAAATATAATTCGAAACGAAAAAAGGATTTTCTGTTACACACAGTTGTTTAAGGTTAGGTATAAGGAAAATTCTGCTTTTCATTCACTACTGTGAATACGTCTCATCAAATCTTTCAATCCAAGGTCTATACGGTAGCTGTAAGTGGAAAAATGCCTTCTGCAAGAGATTTCAGAGTATATGCAACTCAAAATTACTACGTTTTTCCGATGAGAGTTAAGAATTTCGACACCCGTGACAAAGTTCCTCATACTGACAAGTAAAACACATGATTCTATCTGAATACTGTCCTAGTAATTAGTTAACTCTGGGTTTTTATACATTAATAACTCTGACTTTTGAATACCTTGAAAAACTTTGAGTTTTTTAATATACTCAGTGAAACTTAGTCAAGTGTGTTAACTTATAACTTCATAGTTTTTAACATAATGTTTCATCAAGAGATAAGCGAAACCTCCGTGTCATTTATTAAAAATCTTATGGTTACATTATACAATAATTGATATCTTTGTTTCAGGTTATAAAGCTTCAAACGCAAAAATCTACATAACCCTCTTAATGCTGTCGATAATAATAAGGCAGCGGTAACAATAAGACTGCAAACTGAAAAACCCTCATCACAATCATGGAAAACTGTAAATAGTGGAAACGAAGCTGTATATATTTAGACAACTAGAATGTACAATCTAGACAACTAGATGTGAATCGTTTTGTACCTAAAAGTGGAGTACCTACTGAAGTAAAGATTGAAAATTAAAAATATATTCGTAACTGTAGCATACATACATAAAATAATATAAATGAAGGGTAAGCTATTGTGATAAAATATGACATTGTAAATATTGGGATGGTAACGAATTTGAGGAGTGTAAATAGGATTGAACATAATTTAGAGTAAATTTAACTTCTGTATTTTGCTCTGACGTTTGTTATACGGTTACAAAATGTGTAATCTTAGAACAAATTTCGGTAATGAAAGATACATTTTTTCATTGATTTTCATTGATCGATTGATATATGAATGTACATTTCTAACTGAACCTGAAAATCAACTCAACTAGATGCTATGATGAATACTTTTGAATGTTATTTAGCATAATTGTTTTTTTGACTGACTAATTGTTATTTCTTCTGATGTAAAATGTGTTCAGAAATCATTTCAATTCAAAATCTAAGATTCGATTCATTCAGAACAAGAAGGAAGGTTTTCGAAGGCATACCATACCTTGATTTTTTCAGGAAAATTGTTATTGGTTATTTATAGATAATCAGCGATTTCATTTGCCAAGGAATGTCTTGAGTTTAGTTCGATTTCGACATTATGGTTTTTGATAGAAACAAAGTTTCTATTAAACTTATTCAAGTGTGGCTAACACTTCGCCAATGTTAGCAATCAATGTTAGCCTCAATACAGATCTACAATCTAGTATTGGCCATGCTCAATTCTAGTGTAACCTTCTTTGAAGCATACCTCTAGTGTTGATAATACTGCAGCTTTCCTCTAATATTAGCTCTAACAGAGATTATCTGTAATGTCAGTCACGCTGAGGCTTACTTCTCTTGTCAGCCACGTTGAGGATTACCTCTAGTGTTAGCCGCACTCGAGCCTACCTCTAATATTGGCCGCAATGGAAGTTATACCTATTGTGAGCCACACTGGAGCTTGCCTATGATGTTATCCACATTAGAGCTTAGCTCTGATAAAAGCAGCATTATTAGTTATTTCTATTTTCAGCCACGCTGTGGCTCACCTCTAGTGTTAGCCGCACTGGATCCTACCTCTAATATTAGCTGCACTAGAAGTTATACCTATTGTAAGTCATACTGGAGCTTACCTCTGGTGTTAGCCACATTAGAGCTTACCTATGATAGAAGCAGTAATAGAAGTTATCTCTATTGTCAGCCAGACTGGGGCTTACCTCCAGTGTTAGCCGCACTGGGGATCACCTCTAGTACTAGCGAAACTAAAATTTAACCATTCTGTATCGCAGAGCACTAACTTTTCCATCGAGGATGCTTTCGATTCAAATCTTCAAAAGGTTTACTGAACTATATTCTTGTTCTTGATGTTAAAAAATCTGTTCTTTTTCATATAGTCGGTTTTGAAGCATTCAGATGTATTTCAATTCACTGAACAATAAATCGTAAACGTTGAATGTGCTATTTGAGCAGGTACTAATATATTGTTGTATAATATAAGAGATATTTGTTACCCTATGTAATCGTAAATCCCAGGCTAAATAAATAATTGTTAAAATATTGTGTTTTATTCAGTGTTTATGTTTCCTTTTGTCAGATTAGAGCAGTCTCTTTCAGTTCTTAAGACAGAGTATTCTGCTGAATTTTTTCAGCACCTGCTGGCTCTTTAAATTGACTAATTACAAAATTCACAATTTCCTTCAATTAAGTATAGGTATCTCAGCTTTGTGGGCTTTCCAAAAATTTCCAAAGAATTCATGAAATTCATATTTTCCGATAGAAGATTAAATAATATTTTCAATATTTCGATAATATGTGAAAAACTGAGAGACCACAAATTGCTTCCATAGAGCTCTGTGTACATATTTGAGCATAGCTTTTTCCTTTTCTACATTTCATCTCTTTCCACTAGATGGAAACTATCAATATGTAAATGAGATTATCTTCCAAGAGAACCTATGAACTATGAGAGATTTTTGATTGTCAAACTTGATACAAGTTAGACTATAATTGTTCACTTCACAACAAAATTCTTTCAGAGAGGGAGGCCTTCAAATTCTAGCAATTTCTCACAGAGTGAAAAACATTGTACTAATATAACTTATTACTAATATCAATTAACGAGTTCGACTCAATTTTGTTGTACACAACATAATTTTAACCCACATAAATGCTTCATCAGATGTCAATTATACACACTATGAGACAATAGCATTTTCACCGAAACAATAGGGTATAAGTGAAGATTTAGTGAGAAAAATTCATTTCATTAATGAGTACTAACTAGATCTGAAATATATAGTATATACCACTTACAATAAACCAATTGCATCTTGAATGAAAGCTTAACTTTCATTCAAGAAACTTTCATTGAAATTGGCATCTCAAATTGTCAATAGAAGAACCTGACACCAGAAATGCAGTTTCAATTGAGAGAGTTGTTATTGTTATTATCATTACTCATTTTGAAGTCACTAAATGAGACTGGTTTCGGAACCAATGTTTTTAAGTGTTGCAAAAGTTAGGTTATTTAAAATATCAAATCGTTCGTTTTTCATTGAGTCGAACTCAAATGTCTAAAAATACACACAAATGTTGGTTGTCATATTTTCCAACCTCAAGCTAGTTTGATATATTTGTCAAATATATATGATGCACTAGATCATTCAGAACCTAGAAAATCTTGTGAAAGAATTTAATGATCTTAAAAAATATTTTTTTGATTAGCTAAATATTCTCCATCTAGACCTAACCTAGAAACCTATGCTTATCAAAGAGAACTGACTACCGCTTAGATAGAGAACAACGAACTGAGAAACACGTCAAACTCAGTGAAGACAAAGCCAAAGAATTGAAAAACTAATTAATGCCAAGATTATTAAATCATATTTGAACACTTATTTTATCTGGCTCTGATATATGAAAATCAAATGAGAAAAAGTGTAATTCAGGCATCATTTTGTTCTGGAATATGAAACTGAATATATAGTTGTAACGATATATAGTACAACAAAATTCGAGAGTTAAAATTAATGAAGGTTTAATCAAACACATTTTAGTGTAAAGTAGCCATTGCAAATGTTTCTAAAACATAGAGCTTCACAGGAAATTAAACTCTTTTTCATTCACAGAAAGTGTTGAATATTTGGTACAGCGTATATAATTTTGATGAATTTTCACCCTTAACTGCCTATATAGGTCAAATATAGGGAGGCGAAATCAATAAAATATTCTGAATGAGTTATTCGTTTTGCAATTATGCAGACTAATATTGAGAGAACACAAAAAAAGAGGACATAAAAAGCTTGATTTTTCCAACAAAAATCATAAATTGGATGTTTTTTTTTGATAATTGATGAGGCCGATACTCGGTGAAAGTTACTATCAATAATGAAACAATATTTTGAATTTTCTATTCTGAATAACAATTGTTATTTAGCATTTAATTAAGAAGTAGTACTTCGAAACGCGCTTGCGTATTTTTATTAAATTACGAAAAAATTCCAAATATTGTTTCATTACTTTTTCAATATTTATTTATTTTTTGTTTCATTGTTACACACAAGAACTCACTCAACAGACATTGTCCTATAAAATAGCAGCACATTTTACAAATGTTATAATTAGCTATAAACTAAAGTGAATCTAATATGTACAACTTATCAAAACTTTTTATACATCTTATAGAAATGAAGCTTTCACTGCATTGCTTTAATCATTGATCTACAACACAAAATAATTAATTTTACTGGAAAATAATGAAGAAATTGAAGGTGGTCATTTGGAACTCTACCTTGAAAGTTACAGTTTGTCGATGTGCTTTTTCTGTGTTCGATGTCTTTCTGAAAACTAATTCGAGAAAATAGCAAGAAATAATTTATTAATATGTTCCGAATCAAGATCAAAAACCTCTTAATTAGGTCTGAACGCAATGATTCTTCTCGAAGAATGATATTTCTCGTATGAATTTTGATTAATATTCAAGATATTTTGGAAACAATCAGATTAACATGATAGTGTATAACATTTAAACTTCCAAAAATTGTTATTCATCTTTTCGTCAAGTGAGTTTCAATTTGATCCTAGCATATTCTTCCAAAGTCATGATTCCAAAAAGATAATTGGTTGATCATCATAATCATTCGAAGACGAATGCTTTTTAAGCTCGAGAGATATCACGGAAAATATGTACTTTCGTTAGGTTGGAAGCTAATCAAACAAATCAGTATTTGATACAAAACAGATTCAAGTAAATAAACAAATAAATTGATAACAATCCAATTCCCATACTGTTTGGCTTTTCCGAAATATCCTGAGTTATTTTATCGGACCATTTTCCAGTTATAGAAGATGTAGATGTTGTGTACTCTATCCTACGATATACTATTTGTTTTCATAGAACTGTTTATATGCATCATAATTTAGAAAACTTTGCGACCCTTCGGAAACCACCCCACACCTCGAAAACTGCGCAGCAGCTGCAAAGTCCAGAAAGCGCCGTCACTGAAGCGGAAAACGCTATAACTTCTTTCTTCTAATGGAATGTCCGCATGGAAACACATAAATTTTCATATAGTTCTAACTCTGCGTGAACCCAAATAGGGTGTAAATCCCATTCCGCCACTTAACGCCGGTACCTTAGATAATTCCTCATTGTACATTAGGATGGAATGGTTTTCCGGGACCGAGTGTTAAGAAAACCGATAGATTTTCAGCAGGATGAAGATGAAAATAAGTTTAACTACTCGAGAAAATCTTGGATCAGATTCTCGAGAACCTAATAAAAACTATTCAACCTATATTCAATGAAAATTGATTTCCTAATAAGAAGATATTTTCCTAATATAATAAGAACCTGATCTAACCTAACCTAAATTCAATGAGAATTTTTCGAGCGGCTTACTAATAATTCTGTTGGATTTCCATTGCCTATAAAGTTAAAATCAGATTCTAAAACAAACTACGATTAAATCAAATTTAAATCGTAAAGTTAATCGGATTGAACAAAAAAATTAAAATGATTACCAATAAATGTCCTAAGGGCTGAAACAGAAATATAAAATGAGAATAAAAATAAAATGAATAAATATAAAATAAATGAGAGGTAATAATAAATACTTGTCTAAAAATCACTGACTGAACAATTCTTTATTCGACTAGTTCGCCTTTTACGGCATTATCAAGAATGAATACATATTACAAAGACAACCCTCAAATATTTGCAGATCTGTTCGGACCACAGAATACACCTTAAATTCGGTCATAGAGGAGGGGTTTCCAAATTATCAGTGATTTAACAGCGAGGAGTGGTTTAGGTCTAACTGGTCATTGAGAAGATTTTATTTATCGGATTTTTGAAGTTCATTTATTTCCATGGTTTCCAGGTAGTTCATTTTCATACCTTTGTCACAGTTATAAATACACAGGAAATAAATGAAGTTCAAAAAACCGATAAATACAATCTTCTCAATGACCAGTTAGACCTAAACCACTCTCCGCTGTTAAATCTCTGATAATTTCGAAACCCCCACCTCTATGATCGAATTTAGGGTGTATTCTGTGGTCCAAACAGATCTGCAAATATTCAAAGGTTGTCTTTGTAATATCTATTGTATTCATTCTTGAGAATGCCGTAAAAGGCGAAACTAGTCGAAAAAAGAATTGTTCAGTCAGTGATTCTTTGACAAGTATTTATTACTACCTCTCATTTAAATATAAGAGTTGATACTATCAGAGTTGATTCATCGTTCATTGAATTTATGAATATAAAATAAAATTAATGAAGGACTGAATGGAATAATAATAAATAATGATAAAAGACGGATGGTTAAATCAGAAATCGAAGATAAGGGCACAATTGGGGTGGTCAGTTTTCACTAGAGAACTGTTGAATATGATAATAATAATGAGAAGTTTTTCATTTTCAACAACTGTAATGCCCAATTACAGAAAAGAATAACATTATATTGAATAATAACTAAATAATTATACAGAATCAATGGACGACGAATCAACTCTATGATAGTTCATATTTAAATGAGAGGTAACAAGAAATACTGTAAAAAGAAAGTCAGTGATTTTAAGACAAGTATTTCTTATTACCCCTGATTTCAATAATTGAAATCGAGAGGCACATAACGAAGAGCTCTCTCTATGTAATCTGAAAAACTGAAAAAACCAAAGAAGTAACTAATAACTGAATAGAAGAATTAAATAAATTAATACAAAGAACTCCATCTAAATCATTCCATTTCAGTCAATTTCCTTTGTTGACATAACACCTAATAATAACTTCTATGAACTCAAACATAATGTCACAATTATTAGCAACTCTCTCCATAAACCAAAATGAGGGATTGTATTAGCGAGAGACTCGAGAGACTAGCGAGAGAGATGTATTGTATTACATGAGACTCCAAGTGGTCCTTGGAGTCTCATGTTGTAAATTCAGTAGTACAAGAATTTTGCCTAGGACAACGAAATTTCAAAGCGGACAATCAATGTGTTGTGGAGTAATTTGTACAAAAGTTTTAGTGATAAAGTTTCTCTCCTGCTTTGCAATGAGATAAAACTAAATCGACCCAATAAATCGTCATTATTGACTCCTCTCTGTCGATAAACTTTACCCGCCCTCCAAACTAAGAATTTCAAGAACACTCTCTGAATGCCCTCGAGATGGCGTTGATGGCAAGTGTAAATGTTATTTCTCAAGGTCATGCAGCCATACTCCAATTTATGCTACGGATTGGGATATTGAATAGTCTATAGTCGAGGGATAATTGAAACATTTACCATTGTATTAACAAATCCATATATTTTCTATGTGGAAAGAAGAGAAGTTCCTGATCGAAAACTATACCAAGATCTCTCGCCCTAACATAACGAAGGAAGAACCTGACCACTGACGTTAAAATAACACTCAATTCGATCTTTTTCCTTGTGAAAGAGACAACAATACTAACCTAAGTTTCGTGTGAATTATATTTCTGATTCAACCATCAGTAAGAATTTATCGATTTTATTTCATATCAATTAATTTTATTCTCATTCTCGTTCTAATTTTTTTTTCTGCCGTCAGGACATTAATTGAAAATTTTCATCTCTTTCCGATTAATTTTACACTTTAATTGTCATTAAATCATAATTCGAAATCGAATTTATAGGCAATGGAAGTCCAACAATATAACGAGGAATGTAAATTGCCAATATCTTCAAACAAATAAGGTAGTTATCAATTTATTATCTATTGTTGTTGTTTGTTTTATTCGTTTTCAAACACAATTACTCCAGACTCATTCCCTCAGTTATTCAAATAACATCCTTCTTTGAATTTTCGAAATGATTTCGAATATTCAAATCAATTTTCCAAATTCTTCAATAATAGAGTGTTGAGTGAAGAAATGATATTCTGAGAAATTATTATAGCTTGTCAGAATTACTTTCATGAAGAATTGTTTCAAACGAAATAACTGCAAAAATCTTCAACTCTATAAAGATGTGATACGAAGTAAACATAATATATTTCATTGTTCCTTAGTAATCATAAAGTCCCAGCAGATGGGGTGACCGAATGAATCGATCTCTACTCGAATATCCTCAAATATTTGTATAGATAAAGTTGGTTTTCGGTGTCGTGTCAACTTCAGGTCTCATTTCTTCGCGACGTTGAAGTAAATATAAAACGTGAGAATGATTACACTTTCTATATTGCAGTGTTGTTTACAGATTTCTATTTTCGAGCACATTAGGCTTCACCTCCTATCAATTTGATGTACAGACTATTAGATATTGAGATGAGTTGGTAGCACTGTGAATGGCGATTACTTCAATTGGACATTTGCAAATCGAATTATATCTATCATCACAATATTAGCGTTAATAATGCCATTAGTGAGTAATAATATCTTGGTGAAATTTAAGGGCATATTACCTTAGATTGGAGGATTTTTAAATTGGAATATTAGTTGCAGATAAAATTTGGAGCTAGAATGAGTAGAAAAAAACTTTTCACACCTAGATGAATGATATTGAGTAATCACTATGTACTTCGGTTTAGAGAAATTCTAACTTCTTTTGTATTTCAACTCCGTCTGCATGTTATTCTCACGGTGCTTCGTTTCTATTTATGCTTTCCATTTTTTGAAGCCATGGAAGTTTTTGATATTTTCGTTTATGTTCACTTCTGGTGTTCTTGTATTGTTGTTTCTTCTATTTTTTAATTGTAGGTAATAGTTTGTTGGGAATTCTTCTCAGGGAGTTTCTTCAGTGTCTTCGTTACATTAAACTTCTGATCATACATTATTCAAAGCCCAGAAAACTCTCAAATATTTGTCTTGTGTTCCTGCATTGTATAACCTTTCATAGGTTTCAATGTTCACATTGTGTTCTTTTAATATCCTCTCGGTTTGTAAATGTAAATGATTAATTCGAGTTCCACCTATAAAACTAGCATGAAATTTTTCCAGTCTATTTCTGAACTATCCGTCTAAAACTATCCATTTCTAGTGAACACAATGAATATTTCAATACAGTAGGAAGAGACAGTCAAGTGTTTTTTCAATCTGAAACTCTTTCAACGGAATATTCATGAATAATATAATAATTGATATTAAAAGTGAAAGTGATAAGGTATTTTCTTTTGTTGGAACAGATGCATAATCATCGATTCCTCTCAGAAATACACTCACATCTACAAGAACAAACTGAAGACTAGATCATTCAGACAAAGTCAATGCATCCAGAAACCTTTATGTGGAAGTCTCATTGAATAAGGAAACTTCGAATGATAACAAGAAGTAGTCTTCAATTATATAAGGTCAATGTAGTGAAAGTAAGTACAAATGAATTATATGTGGTACTTCCACTGAAGTTTCAATTTTCAGTGTTTTAAAAACCAGACTTCAGTTCTTCCACATTCGTGCCGAATAAAAAGCTAACTCTGCGGATAGGTCGGAAAACTCAACATCGAAAATCCCGCCTGCTCGTATATAAATAATAATATAAGCATCTCTCTGCAGACTACTTTCGTGCACAACCTACACAATCTCTTCACTCGTACAGCCCAGGAGTGAGGCCTGAAAGAGAAATGAAAACCTTCTGTGTTCCATTCACTGGAAATTATTTTCTCCAACGATAATATTTTCAATAATGAGACAAGAGCCTCGAAGCAGTATGTTGTTTAATGAAAACACCAGCTGGGTAGCAATTTGCGTCTAGAACAAAAGTTATAGGCTAAATTGAGGTTGTAGTAAAATCATGATTGAGATATAAGAGAAATTCCTTTTTCAGCGAAGGATGTGGGTTGGGAATTGAGAGAAAACCCTGGGGATTTATTCAGCTCATTTAATTCAACATGATCTTTATTGACATGAATGAGATCTGTTGTAGCATTTTATTTGGATGCGGTTTCCATTCAAACTTATATACTATTGCAATATATTCGACTGAAGAAAACAGGGGTATCGTGAAGTATAACATGTTTTCAGTTCATTCATAGCCTATTCAGTATGATAATGAATAAGATACTGCTAACTATTATTTTTCTTCAATGGCGAGTTGACATCCAGCAGAATTGAAGAGGTTATTTTTTGTTCTACCCTAATAATTATTTTCTTTGATACGTCCTTTGATAATTATCAATTTATAATTATCAAAACTATAACTTTTAACACACCTTGTTTCGGAGAAACATATAGAACATATAGAAGAAGATTAAGTCTCGAAATATTCGAAACTAAGTTCTTCAACTTGCACTCACTACTCCCGAAATTGACTGCAGAGCCCTTTGAAGCACATAATGGTCGTTTTCCTAGAAAGGAACACCAAGATTTCATCTGATTTTACAGTTGTCCAAATGCTGCAGTGGAGAAACCTACACTGATGACTCCAAAGGCCTCCTGAAGAATTTGTACTGACCGTTTGAATCTGAGGATCGAGCAGGCCCTTCTGGATTTATCCAGTAATCTCTTGATGTTGCTGGTACATCTGGTAGGTACATCTTACAGGATAGGATGTCGTACATCTTACAGATTCTCAGGCAGCGTTGCCTGCGTTCTAAGAGATTGCAAATCATCTCATCATTGTAAGTCTTATTGGTAAAAACACTGATCTTATGATAACCGATCTTTGATTTATGCACGAGAAGAAGAAGACGAATTGTTGAATTGATTAAGTCAACCATTGCGACTTATTACAAAACTGTGTATTATATCAGTTAATGATATAAAGACCTTAATATATTGATTTTTAAATATAATTGGACGATTCGTTTATGAGCTTGATGCATATAATGAATTGAAACACACCATTCGATTTGGGAGGAGGACGTAATTAATTTTCTTTACGAAAAGCAATAACGATGAGCATTCATTTCAGTAGAACCTTGGTGTTTTAAATAGCAGATATAAATCAATTTCTATGGAAATTGGTGAGAGTTGATGAGATTTGAAATGTTAATATGCAAAGACCGGCTGATATTGGAACCACAGGGTGCAATTTTATCTTGGCGAATATTCTTCTCTGCAGAATGTAGAATCCGAATCAATTCAAAATTTGTGAATATAAGTAGCCTATGAGAGAATGATGCTTCGGATTATTTTAGAGTTTAATACTGAATGACATATTTATATATTTATGTATATATATATACATAAAAATCCTATATGAATAAAACCGTATAGCATATATCCAAGTTAGAGTTCGAATTTACTTGTGAAAAATAAAAAGTCATGAAATTGTCTTCCAACTATTTTTCGGTATATAAAAAATATCATTATTCGTCTGAATACTCTTGTTTTGGACACTGTGTGTGAAAATAATCATGAAACAGCACTCAAATTAGTCGACTGAATGAGGTAGTTATAGGAGGTAACAGTGTTGCCAATTTTCGGTAATCTTACTAGACACGTAACGGGAAGTTGATAACGACGGTTCAGGAAGTCATTGACTACCGAAGATGAAAGAATTGTATTGAATTGATGACAAATCATCACTTACAGACTGAAATAAAATAACAAACTCCTCGAAATAATTTCGTCATTGACAATAAAATATCATGAATTGAGTAAAACTATATAGTTAGAGATAAAACTATGTAGCAGGTAACGTTTTTGTAACCAACTCAGTTTTGTTCAGTTCGTTTCTCTGTTTCTCTCTCAAGAAATATTTGGTTCAATTCTATCCATTCCAGTTGAGTGAAGAGAGGCATTAGGTTAGTTTAAGCTCTGGTCTCAATGAAATTGCCCATTTTCACTATTCATTCAATAATTCATATCTCAAACATTAAATTCAAAATGGAGTGAATATTACAAATATAAATTCAGCAACATGCAAAAAAGCATGAAAACAAAAGAGGGGGAGTAATGAAATGTATCTCTAAATATCTGTAAGGACGGTAAAAATGTATTTCGTTTCGTGTTTACGTGACAGAATTCAAAATTAGCGTGATTCATTTCTAAACTGTAGCCCTCTCGCAAATTTGTCTTGACTACGTCACTGGGCACTGCTGAGGATTTTTCACGTTGATAATGATAATATTAAAATTGCATTAAAAATGTTCATGAAATTTGAGGGATAAAATCAATTAATCAATTAATTAACAATGAATATACATAAGAAAATACAGATTGCGAAACACTCACATTAAACAATATTAAACAACTTAACTTTTCCAATAAATTCTTATTGCGACTAGATAATCTAATTATTTCGCCTCCCTTGTTTCAGTTTCATACTATATTAGAAGGATAAATAACCTCAAACCTCTCGACCATCTAGTAACGTTTATTTCCCCTCTATAATTGATGA
Organism: Henosepilachna vigintioctopunctata; assembly: GCA_030704895.1. NCBI lineage: Eukaryota > Metazoa > Arthropoda > Insecta > Coleoptera > Coccinellidae > Henosepilachna > Henosepilachna vigintioctopunctata. Next base: position 214,241 of record JARQZJ010000005.1, read on the forward strand.
TGTGTGTTGAATAGATTCATAAAGCTCTGAAGTAGGAGCTCTCCAATTTCCTAAATGGAAAATTGATGTCACAGATATTGCCGGAGGGGAAAAGGACACAACTCGTCGTGAAAGTGCGTCAGGTCGTTTGAATGCAGTTGTTAATGTCATTTTGACACAGTATGATGGATTTTGATCTAATTCCGAAAAGATCATTGAGAAAAAAGCCATTTGCTTCAGGAGGGTTCGACTCAGATTGATGAAACTTCAAATACGGTGATTTTCTTAAACTTTCAACAAGAATGAGAAAAAATTTGCATGAAATTATCACAGCAGCAGCAGTTCCTCTTTCAAATCAGAGTGATAAATTGTAGGAATTTCTCGATTTTGATTGTATACATAATAAATCAAATCAAGCCGACCAAATTTCATGAAAATTCAATGCCTATGGGCGTTTTGTGATAAATTCCCAAATTTTCAACACTTCTATGTCGATTAACATCATCATCGGCAGAAAACTGCTGAATATTGCCTTTTACCATAAAATTCATCCAAATTCCCTGAACATTTGTCTAGCATTATTACTACATCAAAAATGAACGAATTCATTTCATAACCTCAATTTCATTTCGAAATATTCCGATTTTTTGAATATTCATTCAGTAAAATCTGTGAAATATCTATTCAGGAATGGAAAATAAATTACACAACTGAATTTCCACTGAAAAATTTTTTCGATTAGATAGCAACTATCTCATTTTGTTCTACAATAGAAAAAATTTTCATCATACATATTTCGAAACATTTCATTCTGTTTCAATCTCTTTTACGCGCACTTTTCTGCAAACCGCTTCACCCTGAAGCGTTATAATTTTCCAGAAACACTCGCGCGGAATGATTTAAAGTGAAAAACATTTTTTCCAATAGAAATTTAGACAATGCCAGGATATAAAAATCTCTGCGGAGAAACAAAACCAAGTGATTCATAGCCGTAAAGTGTAACCCGAGCCGAGTAATATACAAAATGTCCCAGAGATATATCAATGTAATGTCGTTCTAAACATTCTTTGTGAAGCAAGGGCGGGAATGACGCCTGAGGTCGCATAAAAACTTCGAAAACACAGTGGAGACGTTGCAGTAAATATCTGTTGGCACTAGTTAGACATAATGTAGATCTGAATCTTGGACCTAAATCTGACAACAACTCAAGAGCTTCTTTTTTCTTTTCTACCCACAGATTTTGGATTATATAAGAACTGAACACTGATTATCTCATTCCAAAGGCTTTGGACAACAACATTTTCTCACAATTCTGTAATTGATGGGAGAAATATTTGAGTTTACATGTTGATTTTCCTTGCTAATTTATTCGAAATAATTATGAAAGTAGTGAATATTCAGTGGGCATATTTGCAAATCAATGTGGGATGAACACATCTAAAATATAACGCCTATATCAAAAATATGCTAACTGAATCAAACACTAAATCACCAATGAACTACTCCAATTCGTAAGTTAAGTTCAAGGTCTCGACACTATTCTTGAAGAAAAATCCTAAAAAGCGAGATATAGAATAAAAAGCTTGGTTACAAGATTTTCAATTTTTTTTGATTTTGAATTCATGACACGGAGGTTTCGCTTATCTTTTGGTGAAACATTATGTTAAAAACTATAAAATTGAAAATTAACACACTTGACTTGACAACAACTGTACTTCCTAACACAAGATTAAACAAGTAGGTTGTTAACAAAAAATCATTCAGTACATATATACACAAATACAAACACTATAATGAATTAAACTTCCATTGAGAAGTTCATTCATCCTTTACATGTCAACTAAAAAAACTGTTTGCGAAAAGTTTCAAAGGATAGTCTCATTGAAATTGAAGAGACCAGAGAAATATAAATTCTTTGAAAGATAGCAATTTATATTTCATCTATCAGAGCATTTGAGTTTTCTCAAAGCCATTTACCAATATGCTGAATCCGGGAATTCCAGCTACAAATAGGAAATAGCTCGAAACGAATATAAAATAAATCGATGTTATTCACATTCTGCCAGCCAATAAATCGCTCCTTCTAACAGCATCCCAAAGAATTTTTTGTGCAATTCCAATTATACGTCAATATCACTCGAACGTAAAATCATCGTCCTCAATATAGAAACTGAGATTTATAACAAATTTGATGAATCTCAAGACGATATTTGCATAAATTCAGCTAACATTTTGAAGACATCGGAAACGTTTGAATGAAATTATCAAATTCATCGACAGGATGCCGATTAACACTCAGTCTTTGAGTCATGTAGAAGTTTTATTGCCTTGAATCAGACACAAGCCTTTTGCTCTAAAGAATAAGAAGAACAGAGTCATAAAACTCGAGATTTCCATAGAAAACTGCTTTTATGTAGCAGATAGCATGTAAATGGTTCCAGATCAAATTCCTTACTGGTGACATCAGGTGTACTGCAAGGTTACCATCTTGAACCGCTTCTTTTTCCTATGTTTTTGCATGATATAAACAAATGTTTTAGATATACTGATATAGATCCATATGCGAAAGATCTGAAAATATAAAGGCAGATAAACTATTTCTTCAACTATTATTCTCTTTCACAGTCTGCTCTTGATGCATTCTCTGAGGACTGCAGTCTTAATAAATTGCAACTGAACTCGTCCTTGAACAGATCCCATCATATTCTTTTCTCCTGAAGTAAGAATCCTGTCTCTTCTAACTTCATATTGTCTGGTCAATGTTTGAATGTAGTCAGTTGAGTGAATGATAAGTACGCGTCGGTCATCTGGAATCCAAATTATGATAAATACATGAATAGAATAGAAAATGTTCACCAGAAGTTCATCAAATATTAATTAATGAAGTTATGTAATGGTTCATTTCCTTACATTAGTAATCCTAAATGAACTAAATTTCAATGCATTCATTTATAGCTTACAGAATTTGATTTTTTGAGATATTGCAGTAGCTGTAAACATCACCGTCCAACTCGGGCTAGATTGAAATGTCAGAAAAATATGAAAGACTTAAATAAATACATTTTCCAAATTATGTCAAAATTGGATGGTCCTAAAAATTGAAACAATTGAAATAGTTCACCGCTTCTAAAAATGTCAAATAGATGAAAAATGTCGAATATATCAAGTGTCAAGTTGAAATGTCAAATAAATCGGTTTGAACTTGAAATATTGATAACGGTTTTCAACGAAAAATAAAAATAGAACAAAAGCAGCCGTTTTCATCTTTGAATACCAACATTGTATTTAATTGTGAACTTTCTAAAATGAAAAAAAATTTCAAGAGATTATTTTGGGGCCTTAGGTCGCGACAATGGCGAAGTTATGGCCGATCAATGACAAAGCGCACGTTCCGAGGCCCCACAGGGGTAAAAGACATAATGGATTGGGGTTCTCGATGAAGAGCCGGCTGAAAGCATTTCTTTTCTTTCCTGGACTACAAATTAAATTCAGTCGCCTCGAAGTTGCCTTTTTATTGTGTTTTTAAGATTGTTCCGAAATAGTATCGGTCTTTTCGGTCTTTAATGCATCGATAGGTCTTTGTGTGGAAAGCAATTGAAAATAACAGAAGGGTATACATACACCAGCATCCACATATATATATATATATATATATATATATATATATATATATATATATATATATATATATATATATATATATATATATATATATAACCAGCAATCAACCTTTTTCATATATTATTTAAATCCGTGGTTTAGTTAGAGCATTTGGTATCGGTTCATTCCGTTCAGTGGAATATAATGTGTCGTACATTTTGTTTATTTCAACGTTCGGACTCAAATCGCGTAATCGGTTTGTAAAGTATCTTCTTGAAATTCACACTATTTCCAATATTTCGACACTTTTTCGTGTATTTTTCAGGAAAATATGAGTACTAGATTTCCGCTCAACGCCTGCTATCCTTGTACGGATATACGCACCATATTTTGTCCTGAATGCATTCTATCACACTACAGAAAGATTATCTTGTATTTTTGATAGAGGGGGATCATGCTAGTATGTCACACGTTCTATTCTGCCTCTTTGTCTTTGATAGTTTCGGTAATAGCATTGGTATTCCTCTATAACTCTATTGTTTGCATACATGCCACTAATGATTTCAAAGATAGGATGAAACAGATTATTCACTCTAGACCGTTGATGCTTCGTGTTCTCGTTGACAACATTTGTGCAAACTGCTGGCTGAGAGTTTTATTGAAATCATTTCGATATTACGGATAGAAATTTTATAATGAAACACATAAGAAGAATAGAAAATGATATACTTATAGAATGAAAATTAAAATGGAGATAATCCATAGAGTTTAGCTTATCTAAATTTTGGAAGTTGAGAGAAGAAATAGGCTTTAGTTTCATCGATATAATTCAACCTCTTAATGAAATCTAGTTTATCTCAAAGACAATATGAATCAGAGAGATGGTCGTCATGAAAATTGAGTATAGTTTCTTAATACGTAAGAAGGAGCATGTCCAAATTGAATAGGATCATTCAGCTAACAACCCAAATTCAATGAAGAAGTAATGTCTTATCATCGAAAGAAATCTTGACAAGAGTCGGATCCTGTAAGTCAATAATTAGATCTCCCCCACACGAATGCGAGTAAGCCCTTACACCGATAAGACAGCTGTCCAGTAACTGACCACGTTTCAGGAGATCTGCGGTTGTAAAACCGGGACTGTGGACGAAGAGGTGCCCCATCAAGATACCCGGTTATCCAAAAGATCCTGTAACTTCGACCAATAACATCACTTTTGCAGATTACGGCGCTTCAGTCTTGGCCCCCGGGTTGTTACTTTCCGAATATACGACACACTTAAATTTTTTATACGTACACATTGAGATTGTATCGTATAGAGAAAGTTTTCATATGGGAGAATCTGGCTGAACGAAACTAGATTTTCGGCTTTCTTTCGAACTTTATTTTTTACCTGAATGTACGGCTATAATAAGGAATGAGTTCGAATGTTTAGCACAGACTTTGCAACTTCCTTTTTTATAGTAGGATTGTGAATTTATGAAGATGGAATTCTTTTCAGTCTGTATTTCTTTGAAACAAATGATAACTATTGAAAATCTTCAAATCTTCCGATAAAACAACGATCGATAGAGATTTTTTATATTAACAAACTTCTTTCTTGAACTTGATTGGCATTCTTCAAAAATATAACAATATATCTCCTATCTATAGAACAATATATTTTCACCTCTTAACTATCAATATAGATAAAACGAAATATATTCCTTTTGCTGCAGATAAGCGCGTACTTTCACCAAGCAAACCACTAATTATTAGAATAGCAGCAATTACATTTACCATTCCTTGCACATACGAATGTAAATACTCAACAATTATACTGGATTCGTACTTCAAATGGGATTCACACGTCAGAAGTTCAATTGTTAAGTTTAGAGGATTAATATCCATTTTTAGCGAACTGTAGATCATTCTAGACGTAAAACATCTAACAATAATTTACAAAGTTCTAGCGCAGTCTCTGATACGATATGGCATTGTTGCATGGGGTGGTGACTATGATACAGTGAAAAAAAGCTCGAAATACAACAAAACTGGCTGCTCAAAAAAATATCAGATATACCACTGCCTTTCTGTATAAAGAAGCTGACAAACTGGATATACGCCAGATGTTTGTTCAATTGCTGCTAAACTTCACAAAGAAAGATAGACAGATTTTACGCTATTGAATATAGCGGGAATACCAAATAAAGCAGGAACTCTTTTTCCATTCCCGCAATACAGTAAATTCATGTGTCTTCGTAGATACTCCTTTTTTTAATTCAGTGGACCAACAGTTCAGTCGTGGTTCCGAACATCCATTGGGTTTGTAATCATTGTACATTATCCCAGCATATATCATTATTCAAACTTTTCAAATCATAGACAAACACACCCATGCCTTCAGCGGGGTTCGAACCCGAGTTCTACCACACCATAGTCGGATGTTTTACCGACTATAGGTAGACCGGCATAAGATACTCCTCTTTGGCACGAAGAATTTATAACGAATTGCCATTAGAATTAGAAACTAAACATAAGGTTAACATTAAAACATTCAGGTCTGTCATAAAGAACTGGTGAAAACAAAGGACAGATTTATGAATGTAAAACAATATATAAATAGTGTTACACATTTTTATAGTATTGGTATTCGCTTCTCCTCAATATTGTTATCAAATTTTCATATTGATAAGTTTTTTCTCAAATCATTAAAATAGATACCTTGATATATATGTATGTATATAAGTAATAAGTATTATAGAATATTTGTAAATAGGCTTTCTTCGTACTCACCACAGGCTACGGTCTCTGTGAGAAAATGTATTATCCTTGTTTAGGCAACAAAATTGACAAAATAGATTTTAAAAATGAAGATTATTATTATTATCTCAAAACATTTTAAATTCATCAGAAATTTTTCACATTATTTGACCAATTTTTGTGTCGAATAAACGAAATCGCTCATGAGAAACAGATATCAAAATACTTGAGACGTATTGAAAACAGGTTTCTTTAAATTTACATAATTTTACAGTACCAGATGGCGACTGAATAATTCTCTGAAATTAAGGTAGATGGCGCAATTGTCAGTCTGTTGCTCAAGAACAAGGTTTTTAACGAACAGTTTGATAACAATCTCGAGTGTGAATTACAACATCCAGTATACAAATGTTTTTCTAATTCTCAACTATTCAAAGTCATCTGTAGAATGATATAAACTTGAAACTACGACAGATATCGAAACATTAAGGCAAACTTCGTATCCCTCTTAAGAAGAAAAAATATATCTTTGGAATTGTTTTCATTTATATAATTATCAATAACTTATGGAGTATAACTTGTTGAGGATGATGAAGGAAATAATGGATGGAATAGATGACATAGAGGAAATTGGTTTGACAGTGAAACTCTACTAAGTTTTGAATTCATATTTAAATATATTAGGTATGATTCAATTTTAATCATTGAGGTATTAACAAATGGAATAATTCCTCATTATTAGCCCGTGACTGGTTCCCTGATATTGAAATAGATGGCACTGTTGCTTAGAGCAGATAAACGTAACGGTCTCTCTATGAAAGATTACCAATTTAGATCAAATGCGAAGATCGAGAATCGAAACAATTTATATACAAGTGTCCTTTCAAATGTCTACCTTTCGAACGCAACTGTGCCTATGTGATAGAGTGAAAACATTGAAGAAATACATAATTTTTTTCCAGTATTTCAGTTGTTGACGAGTTGGGTGAATACAAAACTCTCAATGAAATATCAACCATTTTGAATATAATGAATTCCACAGGAAAAAAATCAATGAGACTCATGAGGTACAATATCGCGGCTTCGAACGAAGATTATCAGATTTTTGTTCACGTCTTTCGTTCTGTCAATGCGTCGACGTCAAGCCGCATTTTCGGAACGTTGGGTAAGGACATTCCGCCTGTCTATGTGCGATCGCTTTCAATGACACGTCTTGGCCCACCGTTTTCAATTTTGCTGTCTCAGATGAACAGAGTCGAATTTGAATTTTTGGAGTCCGTTATTTATTCTTTATAGAGTAAATATCAAGGATGTTTAGAAAATCTATCCCTTCTGAGCGCGAAATAAAGTGAGTATATACTCAGATGCTATCCTTTCGTCGAAAAAACAAGATTTTTTCTAATGACAACCACTGTGGCATCATCTGCGTATAGAAACACCTTGTCAACAACCTCAATTATAATAATTAGTGTATAAAAGGAACAATATAGGTCCCAAATTCGAGCTCTGTAGTACTCCAATATCATTATTCATTGAGTCAGATCTGATTTCGCTCTCAGGCAATTTGCTAGAGGGTTCTACCGAGATATTGTTTTCTATTCGTCAGAAAGCTGGATATCCAATTTAGTGGGTTTTCTCTTATGCCATATTTGTGAAGCTTGCCCAATAGTATAACACGCTCCACACAATCAAGTAATGTGCTCCAATCACAAAAAATTGCAACAGGACTAGCCCCGGACAAGACGAGGACATTCCTCGCATATATAGTACATTGCTTTGGTCTGAAACTGAATTGGTTTTCGTAATGAATAAGAAGAAATGAATGTCTATTCTTAACTGTTGGTTCCTGCTTGTTCTCGTCTGCCAGAAATGACAAAATTGGGAACAAAATGCATATTATATATGAAAAATTATAATATACTCGTAAGTACAGTTGAACACATGATTCGAAAAGTGTTCTTGCCTTCTTCGTTCTTCACACTTCGCACTAGATTGTTGATATAGCTGCACACGAAACTTACTATAAACTCTGATCTCATTCATTTTTCCTTCATCTCCTATTTTCAAGACAAAGTTCCCTGTTTCTTATTCAAGAGCAAGCCTAGTCTGGTATCAAGTTGTCACTGTTCTTATTGGAGCTCGTACAACAATTCTGCAACTGAAAGAAATTTACTACGAGCAATTCTGAAAACTTATGAGTCTATATCGTTCAAACTTTCGTACAGTTTGGTCAGCCAACAGAATGCAGCTTGCTGATCCACCCATTTTTTCTCATTCCAAAACATCTTCTAAACTGCATAGTTTTTGCTCCTAGAGCCAACTTTTTCAGATAGTTCCTGATGAAACATGCCTTTGAGATGAGAATTGATTTATTTCAATCATTGGCACCAAGTGATCAGTTTCATTTCACAGTTTTTCTGCTTCGATACTCAGTATTTGCACGGCCTCAGAATGTTCAGCTTCCGGATTATAAATGGTTTTAAGGAAGCACTCTGGAAAACTGCCATGAAGATATATAATAATATCATTTCTCGCAAAATGTGTTCATTTGATCTTCAAAATTGTCAGACAAGTATTGTTCATATATGATGAATAGAGATCACAAAAATCCTCATCTCCCTTCGTCTATTTCAGGAATTTAGCTTTTTTAGCGGACATTATTTTAAGTTTACATTTTGTTTGCAATTGAAGGTTTCTGTTTCTACTCATTTGAATTTTCCTTCTGTTTGTTGACTATCAACTTGGTTCTCGCAATTCTTGAGAAATTTTAATACCACAACAGTGTTTTTCTAGAGAAATATCATTCCAATTAGTAGGAATTTTTCCTAAGTTACAGTTTGAAATATCTGTGTATTATGTTCATGATATGTGTCGAAAAAAATTCATTTCAAGCGATGCAATAGCTTTCGGTTAAAATTTAATAAACAACTGTTACGGATAAATCGAATTCCAGGAAATTTTACAAAACTATCGTAATTATTTAACGTGTATAGTCGTATAATCGACATCAGAACAAAGTTGGCACCGGCCCTGCGACAGGACAAATTTCGTATTTCCGTTTTGTCACATGCGCCCCATCGTTTTGATTGAAAACAGTAATCTGTATCGAATGAATAAATTGCATTTTCTCGCACTCGAAAATTTCATATACCCACTGCTGAGAGTTGCATTATTTGTCGAAATTGAATTTTATTCCAAGGTGTGGAGACGAATTCGCTTTATAGATATAGAGAAGATTTCATTGTTCACTCCATTCACCACCCCCATTTCACATATCTGTACAACGGAAGATACGACAATGGAAACAAATTACTTTCAGTTTTTCACTGTATCCGACAAAAGTAAGAAAATAATATCACTAATACAAATTTTTCAACGTTCCTCAACTGTACTGTTGATCGATTATTGTTTCGCATTCGCCTTCAGCGATAACAAATTCTAATATTCCAACAAACTTGTTGGAATATCCTAACAAGTTAAGATATTCCAACAGGTATCTACTCAATTACAAGAAAATACATAATGAATAATGAAATACAAAAAATGGTGACTAGAAATAAACATATATACAGTATAACTGCCCATGTGAAAAACAATGATTTTCTAAATTTATCCCGCAAACACTAAGCGATTGGCCTTGCGACTTGTTCATTGTCATTGCGAACGCAAGGCGACCTGGAAATTGCAATCGTTTGAAGTCAAACGGAAGATCAGTCGGAATCATTGGTATTCGAGGAATACATACATTTTCACTTGCGTACTTTCCGTTAATAATGGTTGCCTCAATCAAATTCGGCATGTCTTTTAACCGAAAGTCGAGTACCGTTGCAAAGTCGCGGTGGATTCAAATTACGCAATATCATAATAACTGTACCATCTTTGAGTTGCAAGTTATGTGCTGGAAATCCTGGTAACTCCAGAGAGTTCAAAAACTCCGTTGGATAATTTACTACATCATCGGGATTTGTTATGGAATCAACGGATTTGTATGTCACCAAATCGCCTGCAATTTTTTATTGAATGGTAAAATTCAGTGCGTGTATATCATTATTCTTTGCTGCAAGAATTGTTCGTATATATATGTTCAAAATGAAAACATAGATATACAGTATTGAAAAACATAGATATACAGTATTGAAAAATAAAAAAGAAACATCATCTATTCTAATATTCTGAATCTATAATATCAATATTTAAATATTCAATCATTTAACTGAATCTCTAAACAATAATTAATAACTGAACAAGAAAACAAATCGCTCAAAACTCTGTCTGGTGTGGAATGTCTGGCTCATTCTAGTACATCTCTGAGGAACACAGAAATTAAGTTAACCCAGAAGCTCAGGACAGTCGAGATTGTCATTGAGCAAATTGAATAAAAATTTCAATGCATTCAAACTTCTCCTGGTGTGGAGGCTCCTAGTGCCAAACCTCCACAGCAAACACGAGTGATCACAAACTTTAGGTGAATACACCATTCTTTCGAAATGAGATGCATTTCAAGAACTTCCTATGCAGTGCCTCCAGGTTATTTATGTGACAATTGTATATTGCTCGCCAAACGAGACAAGCATACTCAAGTTTGCTTCTCACTAGGGCATTAAACAAATCGACCAGATTTGAGGAAGTCGATAACAATTTTGCAGTGCGAACGATGAAACCATAAACTCTGCTTACTAAACTTCTTAAATGAATCATATTTTTCGATATTCCGTTCACATCACTTTTCTTGAAGGGTTCTCTCAGGTTTGTCTTGAACACTGCTTGCGAAGGGGAGGATTTTGTTTGAAGGCTATGTCTCCGAATTAATACTGGCATGTCATAAGAAACCAAATCCAACTGCACTTGCCAAATACTTCACAACTTCATATTTGAGACGTTTTTTCTGAATTCGAGCAGTCTATTACTTTCAGTAAGTGTTTGATTGGACTGTTTACATCATATTTCAACCTCAATATAGCTCAAGATTGAGGTGTGTATGTTGACGCAATCAGATATGCTTATTGAACAATGTTCTGGGTCTCTCGTTAGGAGAATAACACATTACGAACCAGAAGAGGTTCAGCATACTATCAATTAATTCAGATCAAACTTCATTTGAAACATATTTTTTGTAATCTATTTTGAAGTACAGGAGACTAATGAAGATACCTCTTCCATTGAAAATTCGAGAAATAGTGACAATTATCCATATAATCTCTGAATGTACTTCATCAAGAAGTGTATGAGTATTGCCTACATAGAAGAAGTTTTATGGATATGCAATTATATTATTGCCCTCGCAGAACTCATAATTATTTGAGACATCATGACCTATTGAATTTTTATAAAGCAAATTATTTTACGGTATTTCGCAGATTATGGGGAAAGTGTCAGCACAATACTCTCAAGACTCTGTGTACGAAAAAGCGGTATATTTTGAGCATAATTACGAATTTCATCGAAACAGATTATTCCCTACTGTCCAAATTATTTTTTACAATTAAGCATCATTCGTGGAGTTTATTCTCCGTCAAACTCAAGAAATCTAGACCGCAGTGAAACGGAAAATTATTTCCAAACTTACTCTAGCCCAAGCAATTATTTCGGCTTTTTCCAATCTTGCTGAGTTATCTGTTCAATGGATAAAAATTCGGCCTACTCTTTACTCGAGTTTTCTATTTGAAATACTCCACTTTTTTGTACTTCTTCATCCAATTAAAACTTATTCGAAATTTCAATGGAATATGCAGATTTTCTGTTTATATAAGTGGAAAAAGTTTCCTGGACCTCTAAAGGCAAGTTCAGAGATCTTGTGGATTCTGCAGAGAGTTTGATATGTATTGAATTGAATGACGAATATTTTCAATGACTTTTGTGGTATTCTTGTGGTTTTTCCCTACAAGGAAGCGAATATTCTCTTCCTTTCTTTCATAGGGTTCCTTATGGAACTAAACTAGTTTATTGTAATCGTGTCCAAACATCTATTTTAAACTAGAGAGATAATGTTTTGGGATTAAGTGAAGGTGATTGATATGAAAATTAATTTCTTAACAAAATTAAACAAAGCTTTTCCTGAATTTTCTAATGATAGATGAGGTATAATCATATTGAAATTCACTGTAGGACTGTAGGAAAATAATTCAATTATAGAATGCAGACGCAATAGGTCATTTGGAAAATAAGACGAATGAAAAATATTTCTGAAAATCCAATAACCTGATTCAACCAGACTAGAAAACATTCCCCTCTGGCTTTTCTTCTCGGATGCCACTGAGCGTCTTTCTGCAATATTTTAAGAGAGGTGGAGAATGAAAAACAAATTCGGCCTCCCATAATTCCAGTGAAATATCTCGTCCAAAAATTCTCTAATAAATAACGACAACCGAGAGACGCACTTCGAATAATTTTCATTGCGAAAACGGCCATTCCTGAGATTTATTATTGTGAATTTGATCCGAGTTTTATCGCAGAAAAACGGGCAAACATCCAAACTTATACATCATTACAGTCATCTTGAGACACTTCTCCTGGCATTCCCCCTTTTTGCAGATCTATACCTAGTATTAATCTACTCTATGACGATTCTATGAATACAATGTTTATGAAATATAGATAGTGTATTTTGGTTCAGTTGATTCTCAGTATGAATAAGTCTTTTATAGTGAATATCCCATCAATTAGAAAAGTCCTATCATTTTTGTAATCTTGTATTTATTATATGATAGAGAGTTTATACAAAACGAGAATCGCAGTTGCTTTCCAAAGCACGCTACATTTTTGGAAACCCGGGGGACGTCGAACAGTCCTTCTGAGAGCAGGACATTACCAATACCACCAGGACTTGAAATATCCTTCTAGATTAAAAGACATTTTTGGAATTGCTGGAGTGCGGAACCATTATCCACAGAAGTGGGACATTTTTGAAAATCAGTGAAAGCAGGACAGTCCATAATGGTAGGAAATTCTTCAAAACACCTCCCTAAACTATAGAATATTTTCAAGAATCTGTGAGATGAAGTACAGTCCTCCACAACAGCGTCATTTAGAATTCAAGAGAAGAATCAGTGCAAATCGAAATATTCCTCCAAAATGCAGAACATTTTCAAATATTTCTACAATAACAGGATAACATTGAAAATCAAAGGAACAACTTTCATCCCTCAAAAATGTAGAACCTCTCGAATTCGGGAAACGCTGGAGATTCCCTACGAAAGGAGAACATTTCTACAAATTAACAAATCAGCAGACATAAACCATCCTTTCGAAATGCAGGACATTTTGAAAATTGTTGGGGACCAGGAGAGTCCCCATAAAAGTGGGACAATTTTATAGGGACGTTACTCACGTTCTGGAGAACTACTTCAGATCCAATTGAATTATAACACATACAATTATAGGCATTATTGAGTTAGCAACTGAAGAAACAAAAGACACTTGAAACACGATTTCATTGAAAATAGTAAATATTTTGTCGAACGATGATTTATCTTTCAATTAGAGGTTTTCAAGACTCATCGATTTTATCCTGAAAGTTTTTACCATACCTTCTTTCAATTCACCAATATCGACCACATTATACGTCAGAAAATAGGTTTTTTTTGTTCCACAGCCGTCTGGGAATTCCAGAATATGTACCCTAAACGAAATTCGAATTCGTCGACATTCCCGAGACTCCCATATTTGCGTGGTCTGGTGTTCACTATTCTCAGGCGAGTCATATCATCCTAATCGTGTTTCGACCGAAGTAAGAATATCTTGTTATGGCCAGAAGAATTTCATTCTTGAATCCGTTAACCCAGTTCCAAAGAAGTTGATAAATACAAGAACAAAGAATCAATTGTCTCAGGTGAAAGTTGTAGAAATGAATTTTTCCGATTATCTATAAATATTGTTATATATTATTGTTATTATTACGATTGTTCACCATGAGGAGAGCGATTTAATCTGAATTCGCAATTAGGACTTCTGCTTCATCTTTTTTGCCTTTTGCCAAAAACGATTCATCCTCTCTGAATGGTCTTTCTTCCCTTCATTTGTCGCTTTTATTCCAGGTTAGCAATTTGATTTTTGCTCAGACTTCACATGTGCGATTTTATAGCGATTTTATATTGATCTGTTGTAGATCTTTTTGAAGGTTTTTTAGCCACTCCGTTCCGCATTTATTCTTCATAATTATATGGGGTAGTTTCCTCCGTATTCTGTACTGTTTCATGTGCAAAGAACTTTGCTCGTCGTTCTCTGATTTCTTCCTTTGTCGTATTCTTCTTTTGATGCAGTTGATTCTGATGTATTTTCATCCAAATGCCGTTTATTCTGATTGACCTGTAAATATTTCTGATTTCTTGTTTTTCTTCGTTTTTTTGCTCTTGTTTTTATATTTCTCGAATTCTTGAATGACCGTCAATAATCATTGTTTCAGATGCGTAGATTGCTTCTGAAAGAATCGTTGTATCATAATGCCTCAATTTGGCGCCCTCGAAATGCACTTTCTGTTATAGTTTGCCCATGTATTATTATTACATTCAATATCTTGTAGGCCTTCAGATGTGTTCTACAGTGATTCTTTTCACATTTCAAAAATATAACTGGAAAAGTTAGAACCAACAATTTCTTCCCATCGCTAAAAAGAAGGTGCATGGTATTCTGCAAGTGACGGTCCTAGGACCTCTTCCAATAATTTTGTATTTCAATGTATGATTTCGCTATGTATTTCAGAAATTGTGAGATGTCTCTTATTGCCAAAGGCATGATGTTGTTTATAGCAGCTGATGACATTGAAATAATGTCAAGATTGGTTCGAAAACATTCAAATTAATTTTTTAATAAATCGAAATAAATAAATCGAAAATGAATTTCGAGAAATCTGAATTTATAGTGCTAGGCAGTGAATATAAATTATTCAATGTACATTTTAATGATATCAGAGTGAAAATTGATGAAGATATTATACTCGGAGTCAATAAGATGAAATATCTGGGTATTATGATAATCTAAATTTCAAAGCACATGCGTATTAAATAGCGAACAAATGACGAAGAATATTTATTTTATCACTAGAACAAGATGTAGGTTAGATATGAATACAACATTGTTATTGTTGCAATCACTAGTTTTTCGTCGCGTTGCTTGTTAATCCTCACTCTTCTTCAATCTGCAAAAGAATGCTTTCGACAGGTTGTAAAAATTCTAAATCGAGGTAAGGTAGTAATTCTGAAATAATGTAAACGAACAACAATCAAAATGCTGTTGGCTGAGTTACAGTAAATAGGTGATAATCAGATAATTATGTTCAGGACATCACGGTTTACGAGATGAAGTAACCATTATTTTTATTATCAACTAGCTGACTTGGCGGACTTTGTAAGCCCATTTATTTTTCTCTGAATATTTTTCGAAAGGCCGCAAAGACTTGTTCTACTACTTGTGCTATACTATTTTGTTTTGATATTTATCCCGTTTTTAACCAGTGACTCACTCTCTTACGAAAAGACTGCAATACTTCCTGTTATTTCAAATCAGACGAATTATCGAAAAATTTCTAGATTCACACGTTTGATGTATTGAAAGTTATTAACCTGTCCGTTCTATTGTTAAACAGCTTTCCTAATTTCCTATCAAGTACTTGCCCCATATATCTCATCATTAATTATATGAGATATTTGCTGGATATGTGTCAAAAAATGATTAGAATTAGTCCATTCCCGGAAATCAATAAATATAGTGGCTCTGGTGGTTGTACCAATAGACTACTTGAATTGACTCTTCGCGAAATATTTATATTCTGTCACATCATTGGTAATATTTCCTTATCAAAAACAATTAAACTTTGCCTTGCAATATTGACACACAACGTTCATTGGTCCAAAATTTTCTTACAAAATTTAACTGACAATAACAAACAACACAACAAAAAAAATTGTGAAATCGGCCGAGCCGTTGACTCTACATTGTTGTGAGAAAACGTTGGTATGGGAAAAAATATGCTGTTTTTAGGGTTTTCCCGGCAATTATTCTCGCCGTAAAGACCATCCTTGGACTTCAACGAACATTTAAAAAAAAATTGGCAAAATTGACCCAGGCGTTGTTGAGTTATGCGCTTACCAACACATATTGCGTCTCATTTTCATATTATAGATGACTCAGAGTGTTATCTAAACTAACAGACTGAAAATTAAACATTGGATGATTTTTTCGTTTTGGTGACTTTCAGCCATGATGAAATCTTGATATTTCATTGAGTATTTGGAAACTAATCCTACAATACTTATATAAAAAATGAAGAATTCAATATAAAATATAATTCCACTGCTTCAAATTCACGACACTCGGTTTTTTCGAGTAAATTCGTAAAATGCGACAGATTTGGTCACCCCTGTCGGATGCCGCTTTCAGGAAGCAATTGTCAAATGTAATTTCACGCCTCCACTACCTTCAACTATTCGGGTCATTCTTTGCGGCAGAAAACCCTTTGCCTGCATTCTAACTCATCACCTTCTTCACAAATTCCTTCTGTCTGCACATTTCGAGGTGAAGCTTCGATTATAATCTTGACGGGTAATCTAAATTTTCTACCGATTTTCTAAATTATTGGGAAATTCAATGAACTCGATAACTGAAAAACGGAAACAGAAAAATTTTAATAGGTACTAAAGCTTTTTCAGTGATGTAATCACTGATGAAAAATGGACTGGGATTATAGAACCTAATTGATCCATATAATGAGTGATTTTGCAAGCTTTCTTTTTTTTTAAATCGAATAAAACACTCAATTCGCATCATATATTCAAAATTTCTATTGAAATTGATAATTGGGCCTTTGCCATTCACATTTTAAAGATAACTTCACGTTGTCCGCGGTCAAATGGTTCATTCGGTAGGTGCAATTTTGCGTCAACTTTTCGAGCAATTCGTGTTAACGACCTCACAAGAAATATTCCAGATGCCTCAAATCGTATGATCTTGACGACCAATTCACAGGGCCATTTCGAGGGATAAGCTGCTCACCAAATTCATCCTTCAACATGTCTATTATTTCACGAGCTCTATGGCATGTAGCATCGTCTTGATGAAACCACATGTCAACCAAGTTCAGCTCGGCCAACTGGGGCAAAAAAAAGTTGCGTATCATGGCTCGATATCGTCCGCCGTTGACGGTAACGTTTCTTCCACGGTCGTCTTTGAAGAAAAATAGACCTATGATGCCGTCAGCCCATAAACCACACCAAACTGTAGTTTTTTCGGGATACGTCGGTAATTCTTGTATGGCATGTGGCTGTTATCATAAAACTGTCATCACTCCAGATGACAGTTTCGTTTATTTACATATCCGTTGAACCAGAAATGGGCCTGATCGCTAAGCACAATTTTTCGATAGAACAATGGATTTTCATTAAGCTGTATTAAGGCTCATTCACCAAAAATTAGACGTTGTGGTAGGTCATTCGGCTTCAATTCTTGCAGAAGTTGAATTTCATAGGTTTTGAAACCCAAATCAACACGTAAAATTTTCCATGTGGTTGAGTAACACATGCCCAATTGCTGAGAACAGCGACGAATTGACATTTCACGATCCTCATTAACACTGCACGCTACGGCTGCAATATTCTCTTCAGTACGCACTGTACGCATGCGAGACAATGATTCAATGTCCAACAAAGTGAACTTGGTACGAAACTTGATGAACACCACGAATTGTTGATTCACCAGGTCGATTATGACGACCATAATATGGTATGGAAAACACATTTTTCACAGAGCACGAATTTTGGTAGTAAATTTCAACAATTTGCAATCGCTGCTCATTTGTAAGTCTTTCCATGATGAAATGGCAGAGTATACTGAAAACTTTTTTGTCTGACAGATGACGTTTGGATGCTATTACCAACCAGTGCCGTCAACCTGAAAAACTTTACTCGTAAAAAGTCACCTGTTATTCATCCTTTCGTTTTTTCATGAAGCTCTCGGAAGATTTGAACTGTTTTGAAGGCACAGTGGATTCTTTTTCCGAAAATTTGTACCTCAATTTACCACTGAACTTGCACTCGAACCAATGCGTTTTTTGCTCATTTACAATTTCGTTCTTTAGCATGCGAAATATCGGAAAATACTTATTACTGATGAATGTTAAAGCAATGATTGTAAAATAAATTCCAGTTTCAAAGCTGAATACATCAAAAAAAAATTGTTATAAATATATTCCTCATATAATGATGAATTTTGATCTACATGTCTTCTAATCCATAGAAAACTGAATTCAAAGAACTGGCGTGGGTTTTATTTCAATGAACATTGTTCATTTACTAATAATGATATTGTTTATCGTATTTTCCGAGCATCTTGTGTTGCTAAACAAATTGGTGCCTGTAAATATTGAAGGGTAAAAATTCCACATCAGCAAAATGCAGAATAGGATTATTATTCGATAATAAAAAAGTCTGGTATTCGCTAGATATATTTATGGAGAGCAATGGATTCAATTTTCAGTCTCTGGGAAGAGAATTGGTGTCTTCTTTTCAACCTTGTTATTCACAATAGAGCAACTCGATACTTTCGTATACTCGGCAATTTTGTCGTCTGGTATCTTTGACCCTGTGATGTCAATAATATCCAATTTAGGTACAAATTTTCTAAACTCATTCCATTCTATTTCAATTAAGGGATTGAAGCTGAGATCGATAAGTTCCACTTGCGGCAAAAATGGTAAATCAGAGAATTTGAACGTTTTCAATTGATTCTTGGTCAGAATTAATTTCTTAAGATTTTTCATGGAGGATAATTTCAGCTCAAAAATTGATTTGATTCCTTTTGAGGTAAAATCCAAGAATTGCACGTTGTCGGATTCTTCTACTACACGTTTTGGAGCTGAAGTTGTTGTTATCAATTTCTTGGTTACCTGCAGGTCTGCATTAGGGTTATCTTTTTTGACTGTAAGGTTTTGCTTTTTATTGAGTATTCTTCGGAATGGAGAGAGGATGAATCCGAAACTTCCCAGCGGAATTTTCTTCGCAAAGTTATAATTGTGATTTGTGAATCCTGAAACAGAACGAAAAGTTCAGGACACAGTTGACATAAATTGGAGACAAACAGGGTTATGTGTTTGCATACCTTCTAGGCTGAAAAGTTTTCTTATACTCAATGAACTCTTCAAACCCCATTGTTATATATCCCATATAGACAAAAATATTCATTCAACTATGAAAACTTCACGAAAACCTTTCCCGATATTCAGATTTCCGAACATATAAAGTTGTATACTATTGCATGATATATGGTAGCAAGGAAGTTAATTTTGGAGTACTACAAGGCAATGTCTTGAGTCAGTTTCTATTCCTTTCGAAAACAATTGAGTTTCTCATGTGAAAAAATGATGTAATGCGTTTGAACGCTGATGAAACTATGCTTGATGCTTTGCAGCATTGTAGCAAAAAACCATTGATTCATCTTACCTCCATGAACTGCAGCCTTTACAGCAGTACTGTCACCCACAGAAAGTTTCTGCTCAGCATTGAAACTAACAGGTAATATTTTGTGGTGATTCCAATGATGAAGGTGTTCAATATTTATAAGTGTTGCAGCGACAAAATTGGATGTTGAAATCAATAAAAAGATTGATATTACCCTGAAAAGAATTGAAATTTAATAAATTCAATGGACGATGAATCTGTGATAGTTCATATTTAAATGAGAGGTAATAACAAAAACTTGTCTAAAAATCACTGACTGAACAATTTTTTATTTATTGGACTAGTTTCGCTTTTTACAGCATTATCAAGAATGTCATTCTTGATGTATCATTCTTGATAATGCTGTAAAAGGCGAAACTAGTCCAATAAATAAAGAACTGTTCAGTCAGTGATTTTTAGACAAGTTTTTATTATTACCTCTCATTTGAATTGAAATTTGTTTATTGTTTATATAACCAACTAAAACTTAAGAGGGTATGAAAATTACATTCCTATGATCTACGTTAATGAAACAACAAAGGGTTCATTGAAACTTTTAACGGTTTTCAGAGAAAATAAATTGTGAAATGTTGTTTTTTCGATTTCACCGACTAAATATTGTCCAATCTATTAATTATCAAAGATAATAACTGTACCTCTTGATTTGAAGTTATTTCGGAATTTCGAAGGTACGTTTTAACAGTATCTGACCATTCAAAATATATAAAAAATTTATGAATACATACATTTTGAGAAACTTATAATGAGCAGGAGATATAAGGAATGAGATACGAAACTCAACTGTAACAAATCCATGACAAGTTATCTGATGCAGTAATTCAATCACGTTTCCGAAATTGTATGATAAAACACGAACGTACGTTACCGTAAATTAGTTGAATTTGTTGTAGTCAAATATAAAAAACGCTATCTCATTTCAATAATGGAAATAAAAAATTTTTCGCCAACATGCACTTCAACCTATAATAACTGTTGACTTCGATTTTTAGGCTGATTAAGAAGGTGAACTCAATGCGAATTACAGAAAGCCCTACTGCACTCCTGTTAGCGGAATTTCGTCCAACTGCAGCAAAACTTCAAGATATCACAAAAAAAACAAATATAAAATAGATTATTCTAGCTTAACGTCAGCTATACGCCATGTGTCTCATTCAGCTGAAATTCCAGTGTCAGTTTCTCAAGAATTCAAGAAATACAAGAAGATGAGTTGAGCGACGATCGAAGTGACCCCAGCGACAAAGATTTTAAAGGACGATAATTCTGTTCGTGAAGTATTTTATCAGCATGAGTTAAATGACTTAAACCTGGTGATCCAAACATTCTAAATCAGCCACTTGTCGACACAAAAAACATTATATTTCCGCCTTTGCATATGAAACTAGGTGTCATGAAGCAATTTTCTGAAGCTTTGTCAATTGAAGGGAACTGTTTCAAGTATATATTTCGGCATATCCTAGCTTATCATATGAGGAGATAAAGGCTGGTGTCTTTGATGGGAAACAGGTTCGGCAACTTATTAAATATGAACGTTTAACAATGACCGAACTTGAAAGGAATGCTTGGTTGGCAATTGGCATTCAAAAGTATTGCCAAGGACTTTTTTTGGAAACACATGAGCCCAGAATTACGTCGAAATTGTTCAACAACTCTTAGAAAGCTTCAAAAATATTGTCTGTAACATGAGTATCAAACTGTATTTCTTGCATAGCCATCTTACTCACTTTCTATGAAATCTTGGCCTAGTTAGTGATGAACAGGGTGAGCGATTCCACCTAGATTCGAAGGTTATAGAGGCAATCAAGGAGGTATCAAGGTAGATGGGATGGTAGATGGCTAACTAAGGTTCGAGCATCAAGCGAGAATGTCCCCAGATTGAACATTCTAGAAAATGTTATAAGCGAAAATGTTAACCCTAATATCTTTTCTAATTTTTTGTATAAACACAATTTAACTTCTAATATTAAAATAAGCTTTGTATGAATAAAAATATTCTAATATGTTGGATTAGTACCCACTTTATTCTCCTCTGAATGCCCATTTTATATGACTTTTAGGTTAAAAAGAGGGCATCCTGTAGCTTGAAGACTTGACGCGATGAAGTAAAATTGATAACATAATTGAATTCAGAAACCAAAATATAGCGAAAAACAAGTCACATATCTAAGACAACAAAATTGCAGTTCCCCAGTGATATTTATACGTGGTTCATCTAAAAATAGAATATCGATTTCTGTTACAGTAATATTGAGTTTAATATACTGAATCGATAAGAATAGAGGAATATCAAAACCGCGAATAATATCTTATTAGGAAAATTAATGACAATATAATCATTATCCAATTGTTGATATAATTTCAATGTGAAACTAAATCAATACCATGTTTAATACTGTAATGAAATGATCGATATCGAACGAATTTCCAATTAGTAAAACGGCAAAACTATTTATTCACAAAGGAATTTGGTTATGTATAAATCTAAGGAAAACATTAAGAATGGAACGAATTTATTGGAAGAAAGAGAGAATAAGGAAAACTACAACAGGAGAGGATCCAATGATTCAGATTCTAGCATTTATTATGACGTAGAAGAAGATATTATCCCGGAAGAAACCGTTAGAGCTAGATCTATTGAAGCTGAAGGAGTATTAAAATTGAACAATAAAACTCTGTCGATATGTGAAAGTGATAATCAAACAAATTCGGGTATAAACTCTGAACCGAATGAAAATCTTCCTAAGTTGCATGATGAAGAAAAAGAATCGACGTGTTCTACAGAAGTTTCGACAGATGAACAAGTGCAATCATCATTATATCAACCAAGACCCCTAGATGTTCCTAAAGAATCCTCAGCATCACTTCAAAGGCCTGATCAATCAGATCTATCATCGAAATTCCTCAATAGTGAAACACAACTGGCAAATTGTGCCAATCTCACAAGAGAACTGTTCATGTATAACGTCGTTTTCCCGCAGTTCAACTTATTTGGCATAGAAAAATATTATCCCATCTTAGAAAATGTTGTAAGACCACTGGATTACCAAGAAGGATCGTCGCAGAAGTACAAAATGTGGAGAAGAGTTGATCCCATGGATATGACCCATATGATTTTGGTTTTATCTAGTTGTGGCAAATGGCATGGTAGCGTCATGGCTTTCAGAGAGCAGAGACCAAAAATGTTCGAAGAATTCTCCAAGAAATTGTACAACATAATGCAGAAGTATCTAACTAACGATGAAGTTATGAAAACTATTACGAAGAACTATGAAAAAGTGATATACATGTTGAGTGGGATAGGAAGAAAAGATTTAGCTGAAAAATATAAGAAAAAAGCTGGGGTGTTAGGAGATATACTGCTTGGGAATAACATCAAACATCCTGTTATTGCACTACATGCAGATTTTTGGGTGGATAGTATCATGTTCAAAGAACAGGTGAGAAATATATACTTACTACTTGACGGCAATCTCGGAACATTTCCTGAGTTTATGAGACGTAATTTACGTATTAGATTCAGATCTAACGTTTCGACTCGTATCAGAATATTCAGCGAAATTTCTCTAAGTAAGCCATATAACCCTTCTTAATATACCTATAACCATGAAAGCCTTAAGGACATCTTTCACACTTAAAAATATCTTCAATTCTTATGTTTACTTAGTTTATCTTCATGGAAAATTACTTCTCATTCGTTGTGAATTATTTGAAGACAAATTCCATTCAAGAACCTGAAATATTGAAGAATTGGTACAATAATTGCAACACCTTGTGTAGTTTTTCGAAGGTAGATTTCTCAATCTCTGATCTTTTTTCTTTGCTATTCATCAACCACAGCTTCAAAAATGAAGCCCGTTTACAACCACAGTTATGTTCTAATTAAATTTGCTTTGTCTGTCTTCACCTCAGTTTTTCATGAACTCAGTTTAGCTGATATTCCCAGATACGTTCAACAATGAAACTTTTAAATTTATATCGGAATATTCAAGGTGGAAGGACTACAACGTACAACGAAAAAATGTACAGCTTTCATAGCTTGTTAACTACTTCTTGTACTTCTTCAGGACATCTACAAGCACAAAAACTAATTGTAATATGAAAAGTGCCTACAAATTGAACTTTCACTCACACAAGTTATTAAAATGATGTAAAATAATAAAGTAAGAATACATTTCATTCGAAACGAAAATATTATTGAATGTATTCATTCCTTAAATGAGTTAATTGAATATTCTCTTTCTTCAAGGGTTGCAATTCGTCCAAACCTGAGATGTTCTTCTCGAATTTTCAACTTCCAATGATAGATTCACCAATGCGTGACCTCAGCTACATAATTTATTGTTATGGAGATCAGAATCTATTTGAAGATTTCGATTTTCTTATGCATGCATATTATGCCAGTCTGTCTGAGTCTATGTTGAAACTAGGAAACAATCCCGATCAAATATTTCCATACGAGACGATGAAACGAGAATGGAAGAGATACGGAATGTTTGGAGCACTGATGATGTTACTTGAGGTCGTTGACGAAACCGAGGACGATTTTTGGGAATCGAGGGGAACGGATCAGGATGATAAGAAGAATATACATAAATTATATAATAAACGCATTGCTGACATTTTTATTCATTATGGTGAAAATTTCTTGTGATCATTATTGTTTTTTATATTTATTTCCTCATCTGTGTCGATAAGGACTACTTGAAATGAAATCTTTACTACTCAGAATTCTCAATTATTGTCAGTTCAGTTTTTAATGCAACATTTGATAGACAAAATTGAGTTGAACACAAAAAAGTTTTGTCATTGAGAGTATTTGTTAATTTTTTCTAACTTGTTATATTTTCAAAACTTCTCTTCAAATATTTAAGTACTAATATACTTTGAGTATTTCTATCATCATAATTATTCTTCAATTTCAATAATGCTTTGTCTATTATTTCAATCTCGAATATTATTACTACGAGTTTTATGTTCATTTTTTATAAACTTTATTTTTCTTAAATTTAAATGCAAATTGAAGAATATATAAAAGAATAAGAAATCTGATGAAATTGAAGAAATGGTATTGAAATTCCATCTTTTTATAACGTTTTTTCATGTGGTTTCCTATGAAGGTAATTTCAATATAATATGGTTTTAGAATATGTAAAATATTTTGGAAATATTCATTTTGATTTTAAATGCCATTGAATTCATGAATAATATATTTTCTCTTCGGTTGATAGTTTTTTATGAGGGAATTCAGTATTATTTAACGAAATTTCTGTAATTTTTGAATGCTCTTAATATTTTGAAGTTTTGTAGCTTTGGCTGTGTTCATCCAAAGACTAATTTTTGGAAGAGGAACAAGTTTCCAATTTCTGTTTTTGTCTGAAAAATTTGTATCTCGAATACTTGTACTGTGAATTGTTCTCAATATCATCGAAATTTCTCGAAATTCAAGAAGAATTTATCAGCAAATAAATGAAATGATTCTCATGGTTCTGTGATTAGTGTAGCGGTGATTTTTCTCATTGAATGAATTTCGAATTTTCTTTCCAATGCCAAATCGCCAATAATACATTCATATCATGGATATGTTCATATCTTCGTGAATTATATTCAAAGAAGTTCATATGAAATCGAACAATACATTCAAAATAGGTAGAAGAAACACTTTTCCCTAGATATGTACGGAATATTTTCAGTTTGAATCTACTAATTATGAAAAAACGCAATTGAATGAATTTGACATCAATTGTGCTCTCCTCAAATTCAGCTTCTTCACCTTTCAACGAAGGAATAGCGATCTTTTCATGATAATCTAAGGGAAAAATATCTAATTGTCACCCCTCTTATTCTTCTGAATATCGTGCAAGAAACCGCCCTACCCATTTCTATTCGTCACCCCGAAGATCTACGATAATAGTAATGAATTTTCTGTCAAACTGCCCGTAAAACAGACCCGCATCTGACATTGACTGATGTGCCTCAGCAACCACAGGGAACCCTAGATAAATACAAATGTTTGTAATTAATTACAATTTGAAGACTGATATTTTGGTACCAAATTATCGTTCGCTGCAAGTTTACAGGAGACTAATTGTATTATCCTTATTGGTGGATTTCTAGAGTCCTGCATCCGGTAACACTTCAACCATGTGTTCAATTGAAAAAGCGAAAATATTTTGTCATAATACATTTTGGTGAATGTATTCTGAAGTATCCGATGTAATTCATATGAAATAGAAATAAGAAAAATTGAAAAGTGAGATACTTTTGAACTCAAACATAAAATATACAATTTGAAAAAATAAATAGTCTCTTTTGTGCATCCATCAGGTGTGTCATAGGATACAATATTCTGTAACATTGTCCCTTAAAGGGTAATCAAAAGAGGATCAAGACGAGGTTTATTCGAAAGAAAAGGTGAATTTTGATTTTTTCAGAAAATATTCATTTATTCATCAATATCCATTACGACCCTTTCCAGTAATCTATTAGAAGCACTTCTGAAATTCGCTTTTCGGTATGGACGCCAGCTCGATCTTTGACTCTGACTTCATCTCATCAATTGTGGCAAAACGCTTTCTTTCCATTGGTCTCTCCAGTTTTGGGAACAGAAAGAAGTCACAGTAAGCCTCATCTGGTGAATACGAAGATCGTAGAATGATTAAGGTGTTGTTTTTGGCCAAAAGAATCACGAGCAAGCAGTGATGTGTGTGCTAGTGTACTATATTATTGTAATGCAGAAATCATGACGTGTTCTTCGACAATTCCGGTTGTTTGGACCGTATTGCTTCACGCAAACGTTGCATGGCTTTCTTGTGGTCTCCTTATTAACAGTGTGACCTGTTGGCAAGAACTTATGGTGCACCACGCCGTTGTAATCGAAGAAAACGGTGAGCAAAACCTCACATTTCATCGAACTTGGCATACTCTTTTCAGTCTTGGCTCTTCTGGACGCTTGCATTGGGATATTGGGCTTTGGTTTCGACGTCATAACCGTATACCTACGTTTCGTCACCAGTTTCATATGACATTCTGAATAAATTTGTGAGCGCTACTAGTGCGACGTTGCAAAACATCGGAAAAAATTGTATAACATGAGCCGATTGCTACGCAAACATGCTATGTAACTGCTTTATAGTGATTTGACGATTTTCCAAAACCATTTTATACACTGTATCGATGTTTTCTTCACTTGTTGACGTGTTTGCAACTCTGAACTCTCATCTTCATCCACATCTTCTAGGCCTTCTGCAAAGTGCTTGTCCGACTTATAAATTTTTTTGACCCTAAGTAGTCTCATGCCACCAGTCAATACCTTGGGTGCGTTGGAGCACTTTATTACATTTTTAACACAAAATTTAGTACAGGTTTTGTAGTCCATTTCTTTCAAAGTAAAAAATCGAAGAACACCTTTTCAGTGGTCAAAAACAAGCTACTAATCCAAAATTGCTACTAATGTCAACATATGAGAAATTTTTGTGTACCAACATAACAAAAAATTCGATAATCGAATATGCACATCCCGCGAAAATTCAAAATTCAGCTTTCCTCTTAAACAGACCTCATATGTAAACAGAATAACACTAACCTATCTTAAGAATGTTTCACACAATTGAAAAAAAAATCCAACAATTTATCCATTATACTTTCTCTAATTTGAAGTCATTCTTTGATTGAACATAGAAGTTCAAGTGGATATTTGGATTTTCTCATTGAAAGACGAGGTTTTCGTGTCGTTTTATAATTATTGTTAGTTTTTTCTTTATAGTATTGTTATCTTCTAAAGCATACGAATATTTTAGATTTTTTCAAGAATTGAATGACTCTGATTGAAGGAATTGTGGAAATAACGAAATGAAAGTAGAGGATAAGTATATAGAGCCCTGGAAAGAAAGGAGCTATAAAAACCGTAAGACAAGAAATCAGCGGCCATATATTCGTTCTAAGCCACCTCTGGTGTTTAGTAGGTTTGTCTGTGTTCATATCTAACCAAAGACTAATTTTTCGAAGAGGAACAACTTTCCAAATTCAGTATTTTGTCAAACAAATGTGTGTCTCGAATACTTCTGAAGTAAATTGTTATCGATATCATCGAAATTTTTTGAAATTCAAAAAGAATTTATCAGAAATTATATGAAATGATTTTTCTGCTTCTGTGATTTTCAAAGTAGCGGTGATTTTTCTTATTGAATGTATTTCGAATTTTCCCGAATATTTTAGCTCTTTTTGAGAAATTAATGACTCTGATTGAAGGAATTATGGAAATAACGAAATGAAAGTAGAGGATAAGTATATAGAGCCCGGGTAAAAAACGAAGTAGCTATAAAAACCGTAAGACAAAAGTTCATCGGCCATATATCCGTTCTAAGCCACCTCTGGTGTTAGAATAATGTGAGTCAACGGCAATGTGTCTTATTGCTACTGTCGGATCTGGAATTATTGTCCCCTTTTGGGCCATTTGCTGTTAACGCGGACTCGATTTTGCAATCTATGGCCACATCTATGCGATCAGTATGGCCGACCAAATTAAATTGAAAATGCATCGAAATGGCGGATGCTTCAGTGGGTGGACTTATTCAATAGTTGTGTTCTGATTTAACAGTGGAACGAAGGTCGGTTAGTGTGTAGATGGGATTATTTAATCAATTTAAATTGAATAATCCTTTTTCGTTCATAATCTGTCCACTTCCAAGAGGCCACTGACATAAATAAATGCACTAGTTTTTCACGTTATTCTATGATAGTTCAGAGTCGAATTGAGTACTCGTTTCGTATGTAGAAGGAGATATTATTGGAATACAAGAAGGTAGAAACAAACAGCATAGTTAACTTTAAAAACATACAAAAATGGAAAAACCAATTCCAGTCGCTGTCCGATTCCTCTTCATCAGATTTCACTTTCAGAAACATTGATTTTCGAATATTTTACTTGTGGATCGAAGTACAGATATACATTGCATTCATTTGATAACTGAAATAACACTGATATGAAGTAATAAACAACAGTAAAATGATGAGAATCTCGAGATAATTATATGTTCACTCGTTGTATTTAGATCATTAGATGAATGAATGAAAAATATTGAACATAAAGTATTTCATCTCTCATAAATGAGGTAAAAACCTTCGAGTCAATCCTTCCTTTTCGTTCATACTCTCTACACTTCCAAGAGGCCATTCACATAAATAAATGCACGAATTGTTCAAGTAATTATTTTATAGTTCAGAGTCGAATAAAGTATTTGTTTCGTATGTAGTAGGATACATTATTTGAATACAAAAAGGTAGAAACAAACAACATAGATAACTTTACATACAAAATTAGAAAAATCAATCTCAGTGCTTCACTGAATTCTCTTTATTAGACTCCTCTTTCAGAATCATTGACTTCAAAACGTTTACTTGTGAATCGAAATACAGATATAAGTTGTATTCAATTGATAACTGAAATAACAGTAATTTGAAGTAGTAGGAGGAAAATTAATTAACACTAGTTTACATAGGAGGAAATAATGAGAAATTCGAAAGAATTATCTGTTTCGTTGAGGTATTGAGATTATTAGATAAATCATTCAAAAATATTGAACACGGAGTTCTTCATCTCTCCTCAATGAGGTAAAGTCAATTGTTCTTTCTTCTTAGTGGAAGGTGCTTGCTGTACTGCTCGTCTCATTCACAAATAAAATGATACTGATAAACACAGTGATAATATTTAGACCACTCCAAACAGTGCAAAATCCCACGACGTTTGCAAAAATGGAGAAACACTTCCATGAACGTTCATCATGAAACCACTTCCACAGTTTTCGGTGATCCGCAAGGTTCTCTTTCAGACACATTTAAATCCAATCTGTTTACTCGGAAATTAGGATATAAATTAAATTGAAATATATAATTGCCGACTGATAACTGAAATAACACCAATTGGAAGCAATGAGCTAGAAGACAATTGCCATAAACTCGAAAAAGTTATCTTTTCAGTTAATGTATGATTATAGAAGAATAACTGTAAAATATTGAACTCACAGTTTTCTTCTCTAACTTGAAGGCTTCCATCTATCTTTCTGAAGCAGTGTAAGTGAGATTTTGGCTTTGGTTCAGTCTCAAATGGAATAATATTGATAAACACCGACACCACAATTCCTTCAAACAGCGAAAGGGATCGAATCAAAATAGAATTAAATTTTAACACCATGCACCCCAGTAATTTGTGTAACATAATCTCTGTAAAAGCGTCGTAACGGCAACTTTGCATTCGGAGAATTTAAGTACCCGTACTTAGGCACAATGCCTGAGACACGGTATGAATTATTGAGTTCCTTCCTCTCACTCGTGTAATTGTCTTACACCCCATAATAACCGGCGTATACGACACAGACTGCTCCTTCATAATTTAGGTAGTGCTAGTGTATTAAAGCAATGAAGCGGCCTAATTTAACAATCGGAGTTACTTATAACGACATGAAATATTTTACCACTTGTGAATGGATAGAACTTCCAAGGCATCCAAGGGGTTGGTTCTGATAGTAACTAGTTTTGGATAGGAAGGGTTGCGTTCGGAAATATTTTTTGAACACGATAATTTGAAGAGGAATTTCAAGCGTTAACTTCGAGCAAATTGAGTCATTTTTGAGTTTATATGCTTATATTAATTAATAATAACAATAATAATAATTTATTGTCCAAACCAGTGAGCCCAATCATAGCACATCAATGTACTCGTACATATGGAATGTACAGATACTAATGTATACAATAGTAATATGATACAATAACATCAATGTGTAAGTAACAAGAGAAGAGAAAAAATGAAATTATTCCTTAATTACAATTAAAGATAAAAAAAAACGACGGATTGCACTCCGGGAGTGCCGGCAGAAGTGAAAACTTGAATATTAATGTTGTGCATATTTGATATCTTGGAATGGTTAGAGAATAATTTTGTACGACTTGCGTTCGTTATAAGTATAAAAGTATTATTATTCATGTGGTGGAATACAATATTCATTTATAGCGCTATCGTACACAAACATGACAATTTATATTACATTAAAAATGTAACACTTCAGCAATATTACAATTATTTTACATTAAAAAGTTTATCTCTTAGGAAAATCAACTTCCATCCATAATTTCAACGACTTTCTCATCATCATCTTTACCAGAACCATCATCGCTAATCTCTAAAACTGATACGATAGGTTTATGATAGCTGAAGTAAGAAACGAACAGTTTTGATTCGAACCTATTTAAGTGTCTAATAAAGACCGCATCAATAGTAGTTTTGTATTTCGTTGTGCTAAGATTGCGATCATTTGACATAGTTAAACAGAATCAATTATTCATGAATTCAATTAATAGTTGATTTTTATCGTCTGCAAAGTTTATGTTGAAATCTCCACTCAAAATCATTGGCAATTCATCATAGCTTTTTCCAATTTTTTTTTTTGAAGCAATGCAGATGCGTCATGAGAATAAATGAATAAATTTTCGTACAAGAAGTCTCGTATAGCACGCAATGACTTATCTGGAGAGATGTAAACGGCAACCATAATAATAAACTGATTATCACCAGAGTGGCAACGACTTATACAAATATCACCGATATCAGAAACAATAGCATTAAACATGCTGTTGTATTTCACATGCACATCCATATAATTTGTACAATAATGAACTGTGTTCCAATTTTGATGAATAGCTACTCCTCCCGCTGGACGATTATTTGTTCTGAAACTCGCAACAAAGTTGAAATTCGGAATGTCAATTATTTCATCGTTACCCATATGAGTTTCTGGTAAAATTTACACATTCATCTTTTTAACAAGAGCGTCAATTGCTAGATCATTTACATGCGCACGTAAACTTTGACAAATGAATGAAAAATACACACGAACATTCGCGCAAGCGCCTTGCGCCGCCTGCCCTCTCCCCATCCGTCTTACGAATTCTCGATCAGGTCACGTGTCCTGACGCGAGTTTAGAAATTTTTACCCATTCCAAAAAAATACACAGCGCCGCTAAAGAAGCTTTCACTTCAAAAATTGAATTATTCCTTAATCACAATAAAAAAAGAAAAAAGCAACAAATACATCACATTGTGATGTCAGACAACATTGGGTTTAGGCGTCTCTTGAACATAATAATGATAATAATAAGTTTGTTGAGGTTTGTTGCGATGTGTACCCAACCTCTGTTCAGTATGAACAACTTTATTCAATACAAATATTTACAATGTACTAACTTTAGAAGAATAGAACGATGTTTATCGTTTGACTGCCGTTTTCAATTATTATATGACGAAAAAAACCACAAGTTGCACCCAATATAAAAACAATGTCATAAAACGTGTCATATATAATATTTATGGTTTTGCTCCGACGGTGTGTATCCAAAACGAGGTATAAATCATGAGTTACTCACTTCAAGATTTAATGTTTCATCACTTGAAACACGTAGGAAATATTTTGGAATAATGTTCCTATACAAACCGCTAAGGTTTTCTGCTGATTGTTCTTTTCTTCTTTCCCTCATAAATTTCCGTGTTCCGAGAATAACTTGTAGAAATAAAAACATTTCTAATCCACCTCTGGCTCGTACTAATGTTCTGGCCTTTTCACCACTTCATAAAATTTGTGGTGACTTTGAGCCTTTTCATGACGACATCGACATATTTGCATGCGTGCCTGGTGATATCAGACGAGCTCTCGCCTGACTGGTTTTTAGTTATAAGTTTGTATGTTTCAAATGTATAGTCTTAGACCAAGAGCATTTGAGCAATTTTGAATAGTCTTTTCGTACTTTTTTAGTAGTACTCTTTTTTGTCCAAGGTGTTAATTTCGCCTGGACAAGGTGTATCTTAATTTTTATCTTCGAGCTTCACTGATTGTATTGTCTTTGGTCTTATTGTATATCAAGAGAAGAAAAGGGATGAAGAAGCAATATTGTTCTTTTGTGCGGTTATTTAAAAGTTTCGAAATACAACCGGTTCGAAAGTAAGAAAAAAGTAATACAAGAATGCTGATATAGTGATACAGACTTCCCAAGGAAAACGTTTTTCGAGTTCAAAGTTGAAGATTCAAATAATTGTAGTCAATTTAGACCTCAATGAACAAAAGTAAATTGTAAATTCCTAGCGCTATACATTGTGGCTTCTTCGAAGAATTTATACTAAGTCACATTCTATTCGGAGTTGATAAAAATTTTCGAATTATTTGCCACTCTTTCATGTAGAATGATCAAAAAGGCTCATATTTTGAAGCTCTTACAAATTCTGTAAATAGCTTTTCGTCTCTTCCTTGTACTGAATTGAATTGTATGAACCTTTCCGAAACTCACAACCTGTATATACCAAAACAATTGAAATTTGGCTGAAGTATCCGAGACCAATCTTAAACAATTGACTCAATTTTAAGATCTAAAAATTCTGGGAATTCATCCAATTTGAGAAACAACTAACAAAGAGAAAATCACTTAAATAAAATCAACATCCAATCCTACAGTAAGGTGGTGGCTTCCGTTAACCCAGATTGAATTTACTTGCAGCTTGATTCTGTAGAAAATTGTAATTCACGAAGGGATGAAAAGTTTTAAAATGCACCACGTTAACCTGCAATCTCTGTTCTTTCACGGCTGACTTCGTGATTCCCAGTTGTAAGTGGTTTTGGATTTGTTTTCTCATTATTGAACTTGCTCTGTTTAGAAACTGTGAAACAGTTCATCCTGCGAAATAAAACAAGGAATGTAGGCCTATCTGGAGTATCCACTATTGTTCGAATTCCTTCAGATGCCTGTGGTGCATTTGAAATGTCAGTGGGCGTTTTCAGAAGTTGCTCTGCATCGTTGAAAAATTCCTGAATCCTTTTAAGATCAAATATCTCTCCTCGAACTACACTTTGTTATAGAATATAGCTTAAAACCTGAATACATTTAACCAAATGCCACAAATAGTGATTGATATACTGGAAATTAAAAAACCCAATTTCGATCAATTTCTCGTCGTCTTAACACAAAACTTGATGCTTACGGTATTCTTACGCTCTATTGGCGACATCTTCTCATCGACAACAATAAATAACACGAAGATCAACCATTTCACACCATTCAAAACGAACAAAATGTTTCTTCACAAAAGAAAAACGGTATTCAATGTCAAATAATGTCAATTTATTCATTATGTTGAGGTTTTTCGAGTATACAAGCGCTGCACGAGAATTTGACATTAATCTTTCAATCATTCGACAACACCTTTGAAGACTATTCAAAGTCTTTTGTCTCATGCATTCAGCTCTTATTGAAACTCTCAGAGAGTTGTCTGTATAAATGTTTTCAACAACAACAGGAATTATCAATATTTGAGGTGAAAATGACATATAGTACTGTTTCTTCGTATCATGAGATAAAACAGGGATAACCGAGTGTTGCTACTAGCGCAACCTAGATGGCATCAGTTCATCAAAGTGGATAGAATTGTCGAATAAAGTCGTTGCAAAATCATTAATATCTGAATTGATAATGACGTTTGGAACATTCAGTGTTCTATGTATTTATGTTTTTGTATTTCCTCCTAAGATTGGAAATATATATTACTCCATACACAATATTTATATGACATTGCGATGTACTTCTGTCTTGTGATACTACAAAGGATTTTTGAGAATAGAAGTAGATGACTTCCGTTTTTTGAACGGTGGTGCAACTGATGAGTACCAAACTTTACGAAAAAGTAATTGTCTTACGTTTTCAACAATTATTCCTGGAAGAATCATGAAGACATCACATTGTACATGTTTCAAACAGCCCGTTCTCTTCAATATTCTTTTGAACAATTCGTAAAATTTATCGAAGGAAAGTTTTAGCATACTCTCAAAGTTATATATATTGATGCTCTATTCATACGAAATTAACCAACATAAAAAGTCCCCTAATCATTCCAAACAGCAAAGGCTTCAATTAACACTTCATATATCCCGCTCGCTAGATAATAGGAGTATGAAAATACCATCAGTCGTGAATCCAATCATCGAGTTGAAAACGAGTTGTCAATGTCCAGTATCCAAATAGCCATAGAAACGTTAAAATCAGACATCAGCACTCCATCAACTCTCCCAAAATGCTATCGGTCGGATGGATGTACGTCAAAGAGAACGAAAATGAATTTATATATGATGTGTGTATGCAATGAAATGAAACAGAGGTGGAAATTAAAATCTTTATCCTGTAACTTACCATCAATTGATACTCATCAAGTAAATCTAAGGCCTATTCAATCCATCTTTGGCTGGAAGGAAATCAGTTTGTGTGAAAATTGTGTGAAAAACAGATAGGGGATTTTCGAGTGTTACGAAAGAACTATAAAAAGTAAGTAACTTTTATTGGGCACGGCTAGTAAACTGTACAAATGATTAATTATATATAAAAACATCAAACAACATATTTGTCAGCTTAGATATTATTTTTTACAAAAAAAACAATTTTTTTGAAATCATTTTGATTTTCACATAATTTCTGTTGCGGATTAAGACTATTAAATAAAATCATCTCTTTTGCACATTAATTATTTAGGCTTTTGGATGTACTCCACTGATTAATATAGAAATTATTCTGTTTTCTACACCTTGTTTGGTAACCATGTACATCTTCGACGTATTTTACACGGTCAACGATAGTTAAGGAACTTGCCATATTTTATTTTATAAATGGAGTCTAAAGTTTTATATACTATGTGCTGCCTAATATTTAAACAACTTAGTGTTTCTAACATAAGTAATACAGGTGTATATCTATTGCACTTCAATATAATCCTAAATTCTCTATTTTGGAGCTTTTGAAACTTTTGAATATCATTTTTCAGCCGTTGACTCTACATTTTGGTTGAAAAACATTTGTATGGGAAGAAGAAATGGTCTGTTTTCAGGGTTTTCGGGGCAATCATTCGAATGTTTCACGCTGTAAAAATCGTCCTCGGACTGCAACGAACATTCAAAAAAAGGGTTGGCAAAATTGGTCCAGGCGTTGTTGAGTTATGCGCTTACCAACACATTTTGTGATTCATTTTTATATTATAGATTATTATTCAATAGTATCGACAGAGTATTCGCAAACAAACATTTCAACTGAAAAGAAGATTTTTTTCGTTCTAGCAAACTGACTAGCTAAGTTCGCTGGGAATGATTTTGTTCGTCAACATGAAACGAATCCAGCGAAAGATTCAGCGAAGCAAAATCAGCAAGATGTTATAAATTGTCGTGCATATTAGAAGGGCGGATAGCAAAGTTAGGTAATAAATCATGGTACGTTTAATTTAATTACAATTAGAAACACAAGTTGGCGTTGACTGTGAGAGATTGTGTATTGCAGAAGTGGAAAATGTGAGAATGAGCAGCAGGATGGTGGAAGATATGAAAGATGATAGATACTTTTGTTATGATACGAGGAATGGAAATAGCATTTACGTTTCTGAAGCTCGCATTCAGTTTCAAACTATTGATTTGAAACTGTTTCAGTGTAGCGGAGTTTTGATTTGATTATTCTTGAATATCTATCTGAATAAACACGAGGGGGCTACCATAAGAAAATTGTAGAATTGAATAAATAAATTATTACTGCAGCGAGCAGAAGGAATAACCATCGATACCAGTTTTTTTATTGGCAAAGGAATTCGGTTAGGTATTTGTTCCATCTCTACATCTATATCAATATATGGATAATATTCACTCTCTACATTCGATGTTCGCAGACGATTTTAAACTATATCATGAAGTTAGATCACAGGACAACTGTGTTCAACTTCACCTCGAGCTGGACCATGTTGCTAATTGGTGTGAGGACAATTATTTGAGTTTGAATGTGTCACAGTATAATGTTGTTTCTTTCACAAGGAAAAGAGACCCACTTGACTGTTATCACAGCGTCGGTGGTCAGGTTCTTTCTCGTTCTGATAAAGTGAGAGATCATGGTGTACTCCTCGACCAGAAGCTTTCCTTTGTCCCTCACATCACCCAACTTATTTCATCTGCTGCGAAAATATATAGATTCGTTATACGTAATGGCAAATATTTTAATATTACCTCGACATTCATTGAACTATTTATTACACTAATCCGTAACAAGTTGAAGTATGGCAGCATGATCTGGCATCACATTTACACTTGCCATCAACGCCATCTTGAGGCTATTCAGAGAAGGTTCTTGAAATTCTTAGTTTGGAGGCAGGATGAAGTTTATCCACAGAGAGGAGTCAATCATAACGAATTATTGAGTAGATTCAGTTTAGTCTCATTGCAAAGTAAGAGAGAAACTTTATCACTGAAATTTTCGTACAAATTACTGCAAAATAGTATTGATTGTTCTTCTCTCTTGTTCGCTTTGAAGTTTCGTGGTCCTAGGCAAAATTCTTGTAATACAAAATGATTTCACCTAAAGACTCTGAGGACCAACTCCCTACTACAAACCCCCATATGGTTTATGGAGTCTACATTCAATAGAGTTGCCAATAATTGTGATAATAATGATGAGATTCAATTTCTGAGATTGAAAATATCCGAGAGATTTTGGCGTTTTTATTTCTGAGTATATCTGCGTCCTCATTGAATCAAGAGGCGTTCGGGCCTATAAATCTTCAAAGTTGCAGTTTCTGAACATTCGAATGAGTCGTTAGGCTATCAACAGCACGAATTGAACGATAATCTAGATTCAAAACATTAATTCCTCCTCATTTCTTCAATCGGTACTGTGTAGATTGTTTCCGGAGGAATTGTTATATTATAATGATTCAATTTATTTGAGTTCACTTTTTATTATAGGACGTTCGTAGTTTGTATGCCCTCCAGAGCAAATCCACATTGGCTGTTGCAACAGCAGATCGATAAAACTTTATTGGGTTACAAGCAGTTTTCAAACATTAAGATATTCCAGCATGTGCATTCACCAATTCTTTTCACACCTCTTTTCATTGAAAGGAATAGAGCTAAATTGAAAAGAAATAAACTCTTTCAGTGAAAATGGCATTCAATTGAATTGCTATGCTCTACACAGAGTTCTACGTGAAAGGATTTCCCATCATTTTGAAGTATTGATTAGAAAAATCGTCAAAGTAATTTCTTTCACTAAATATTCTGATGAAAATTCACCTAGTTTCACCTAAGTCTCCGGAGAGACCATTCGTCGTACAATCAGATGATAAGAAAAAGAATCTAATCGATTCTAGTGATGAAAATATCAAGATGTATGAGTGACTACATTTGATATAGCGAAATGTGTCAGGTTCTTGAATGAATAGAAAAATAACCGTGATAATCCATGATTATGATTTTTCTTCTTATTGTCCACTTAAAATTCTGAAAATGACAGCTAACAAGTTAATTCGATCAATTTGAGGTTGTGAAAACGGTATTCTGCAAGGAGCGGTCTCAGGACCTACTTTATTCATTTTATAACACAATTGTGTACGTTGGACATAAATACACTCTATCAGATACTGTGACGATACGCAGTTCTTAATATATACATATATATATATATATATATATATATATATATATATATATATATATATATATATATATATATATATATATTAAAGCTGATAGGAACAACAAATACTCTGGGAATTTCCTCTAAAATATTCATGGTTCTGTCCTAGCTCATCTACTTGTTTATATCAGTTTCCTCCAGAATATAACGTGCATAATTTATTAGTTCGGGTTTCAAGGGGCTTATAACATGCAATAAATATATCCAGTGAAAATCGCACAGAAGATTAAAGTATGAAGCTGGGTTACACTGAACTCTTCTATTGAATAAATCGATAGAAGCTCAATAACCTGAGACTTTGCGATGTAAAGTTTACACCTCTAGCTGATGTTTCTCGGAAATATTATCGTTAAAATGAACGTACGCCCAGAAATCACTACAGCAAGTCGTTCATGAACAGAATGGACTTGATGAGAATAGTAAGATAATCGAAAGTATTCATTCAAAGTTTGAACACGATATAGAATCAGAGAAGTGGAAGCTTTTTCAATAAGTAGCTCTCACAATTTTGGTTGGCGAGTTCTATAATAAGTGCTCCATATATTAAGTATAAAAAATAAGTGACACTTCAAATATTACGAAGAAGAATCAAATACCAAACAGACACATGGAGACAAAACATGAGGTACCTAAATTTTTCTATGTCACTTTAGATTTATTATAATCAATTTCAATTTATTGTGATTTCAATACTCTACGAATGTTTTGAACTTTTTCCAGATACGAAGTCTATTTGACATAAGTAACATAAAGTGGAAATCGATCTGTTCAATATTTGGATTTCAAGTATCAGACACTGCCTTGGAGCCCTTTGTACATTAAGACCTTTCGTTTCTTTTCATTTTTCATTTTTCTGCTTTGTGTACTCTCCCTCTGTATTCATTTGTATACTCAATTTCGTCAGCAAAATTGTTTAAATCTTTGAGAGCTTTTCGATTGAGTTTTTATGTTTGTTTTCATTGCTTGTTTAATTTTTCTCGTTTCTTCTTCCTTTTTATGTATGTTTATATCGTACTTTGTTGACTTAACTATTTGAATATGCGAGTATTTTCTTTGTTTCATTTATACTTATGATCCACATCATTACTTCCACTATTCACATAGGTCAGTTGAATATAATTGTACCTTATAACTGAGATATATTCAATTTCACCTTATTATATTTGAGGCATATACTTAAAATGAATGAAAAATGAATAAAGCGACAGAATATTTCAATAATAATGAATTTTCGAAAATATCGATTCGAAATTAAATCCAAATAAAAAATGTATAATTCCGACACTTTAAAACTAATGTTCAATTTTTTGATTTATCTTCCGCATTCGATTCACTTTCCTTCGAATTTTTACTTGATGAATGCTACAATTTAAGTTTAAGAGGTGTGTTTCTGAGTTGGTCACCTAGTTATCTTGAAGAATAATGGTAGTGAAAATAGGCGGGAGTTATTCTCAGAGACATGACATTGCTCTTGGGGTGACGCAAGGTTCTGAACGCGGACCTCTACTATTCATATTGTTTATAAACGATCTGCCTGCGAAGTTGTCCCGGTTTTTAGTGACACTATTTACCAATGATTCATCGGTGGTTGTTTCTGGCAGGACTCCTGAAGAACTTCTGGAGGCATGTGAATGCATTGTGAGGGAGTTTGTAAGTTGGTGTCGAATGAACAATCTGATGGTGAACGTTGACAAAACTGTATGTGTTCATTTTTGTCTGAAGGACAATGGAATTAGTACCTTGGATGTTGAATTTGGGAACAACACTACATCATCATCCCAATAGACAAGGTTTTTTGGAATATATGTAGACAGAAATTTGAGATGGACATCACACATTGAGGTCTTAAAAATTGAGTAACTCATTTTAAAAAATTAAGTAACTCACTCTTTGCAATCTCTAGAATCAAGAACATCGTTCATACAAACTGTGTTAAGAATGTGTATTACAGTCTTGTATATAATCATCTAAATTATAATATTCTGCTGTGGGGCTGCTCTACAGAAATGAATAGGGTGTTGATTACACGGAAGCGAATAGTTCGATTAATATTCAATATTCATCAGCGAACATCTTGTAAACCTTTCTTCATTAATAATTACATACTCACCTTACCGTGTTTATATATCTATAGATGTTTGTTATATGTTAAAAAAAATTAAGATAGGTTTATTGAATTGAATAGTAATCATGAGTATTCAACAAGAAACAGGGATGTGCTACTTATTAATTTGCATAAAAAAGCTAAATTTGAGCACACTCTCTATAGTCAGAGTATTGAAATTTTCAACCATTTACCATCGTAATTGAAAGTACTGAAAGCTCATTTGCTTAAGAGGATAGTTGTTCTGTGCTCTTAACAAAGGCATTCTATAATGTGGCAGAGTACTTCGATGATTTGAATGTAGGCAATAATGTATGAATCAATTTTTTGTATCATATGTTTGTATATTCTTTCAACACAAATGTTCTTCACCATGTGAAATCGTCTCAAATGTTTAATATCTCTGAGGCAATTTTTTTTTCTTTTCAATCAAAGTTGTATATTATTGTAAATATGAATTTAACCAAGATTTTTGTTCGAAACAATATTTTTGCGGCTGAATGGAAGATCAGACTCAAAACTCAGTTCAGTCCTTTTGAGAGCATTTTTCTCAGTTGTAATTATTGTATCAATTGAAATTAATGTAATTTTGCAATGAAATGAATGTTTCTCAATAAATTTATCCTAATATTATTATTATTATTGAGAAAATTGAAAACTTGAAACTAGGAAACTTTAACGGTTCTTGTCGAAATTCAATGAACCAACAAAGTTTCTCAACTGGTAGAAAACTTCTTGGAGAGAGCTTCAACAAAAATTTTCTTCAGTTCGACCCTGCACGCCCCTCTTTCCTTCACCAACATCCACCGACTGGGCACCCCACAGTTGCCCGAATATCGAAAATGCCCTTCCGCCCAACGGTGCAAGTTTATTTCCCAAAACAAGACCAAACATCAACAAAGCCGCAAACGGACCTGATTCCGCACAGTTAAACTTTGACTGTCGTTGTCACAGGTCGTTGCCTCGATTTCACGTTCACAGAAAATCGCTCTAATGGGAACGGTAATGTCTCTGATGACCTTCGAGACCTACAAGATTTTTCTATCGAAATAATACGATGATGCTATTTAATTCTCTACCACAAAAAGGGTATGTTAAAATTATACCTACTCGGAAAAACCAGGAATTATATTCAAGAACAACATTCTATGATTCAGATCAGTGGTCCTCCACCATCAGCCCACAAACTGTCACTGGTCCTCATATATTTGCTCAAGAAAAATAAAGAAATGTGTTTAGTCCGAAAACCTCTTCTCCATTTCTGGGCGTATCTGCAAATTTATTAAATCAAGAGACTTTATGGCCATCAAATCATCAAAGCTGCATTTTCTGAAGATTGTAATGAGTCGTTAAGCTTTCAAAAACACGAATTGAACGATAATATAGACTCAAAAACCATAAAATGCCATAAAAATTAAAACAACAACGAGGTGAAGTAACAAAGGACTAAATATGAGGGGAAATTACAAAAAAACGAGGAAAGTCAAGTTAACCTCTGTTCAACTCAAGGTGGAAGAGTGTGGTCAAAGAATAAACAACCTAAAAACAAAATAATAATAATTATACGAGTGTATCAACAATTCAAAACAAATTTATTGGTTCAATATATTGTCGTATTATTTGACCAATTGTAATGAAAATGAAATATTAACTAATAGCGGAGAAATTAGGATGGAAGTAACAAACTCAAAATTAGAACTCATCCTAAAAGTCTGAAGTATCTGGTGAAAAACAAAGAACAGGAAAAAAATTTGGTAGAAGAGCAAAAAATATTTCTTTGATAATGTTATTGTTCGAAACGAAAAAATACTAAAAGAAGAGAGATACAAATTAGGAACAAAAGGAAAGCTACGAAAAATTAAAACATAAGCGTATCACTTAAAATAAGAAAGATCATAGTGTCGAAAAAGGAGAGATGCTAAATGCAATAATATGACAAGCGATATAATCCTAAAATAAGCAATATGGATCGAAATATTTATGGATAGTTTGATCATTTAGTGTGAATATGATGATGAATGAACTCTGTGATATTTCATATTCAAGTGAGAGGTAATAATAAATACTTGTTTAAAAATCACTAACTGTACAATTCTTTATTCGACTAGTTTCGCCTTTTACGGCATTATCAAGAATCTGATAATATCTTATCTTTCGGGATAATACCGTAAAAGGCGAAAGTAGTCGAATAGAGAATTGTTCAGTCAGTGATTTTTGGACAAGTATTTATTATTACCTCCAATTTGAATGTAATATGATTTATCATGGAAAGGGGTTGGGATGAGTGAAAAAGAAATAGAAAAGACTTGAGAAGTAATGCATGAAAACGTTATGTACATGAAGTAAAAACAGAGTGAAGCATGAAGAATAACACAATGTTGAAATAGACAGAATGAAACGGCGTTGATTTAGTCATGGATTTTCATCACTTCATTCTCGAGATATATTTGTGTATTCTGTACTTTGGTATGTTCTCATTCTGCCACATATTACGTTTTAAAAATCAAATTGAAAATGGCAACAATCAATTTATGATAGGTAGTGGAAAATACATAAATCCTCAATAAAATTCATAATTACCTTGTCAACGAAACACGACAAACAATTCCCAGATTCATATATGAACTTGAATCTTTCGATATATCCTTATTTGCGAAATTAACTGGAAACGTATTTCTCTAAAATGTTTTCCGAAAAAAGTAGTTGCCATGTGGAAATATGGCACTCAAAGCTTTTACATTAGAAGCGATTTGCATGAAAGGTACATGGTTGCGATACGCGTCACATCTAAGTACCTTCTCTATTTGTAACGTCGCAAAAAAGCACTTGAATCGGAATCCATTTTCGCGATGTGTGCGAGAAACGTGAACCTCATAAAAACGTTTGAGTTTATTCATGAAATCAATATTTTCTTAAATATTTTTGAATGAGAAATTTTTCAATTGTAAATTTCAGATTTGACAAATTTTGTGAAATTCAGACATTTGCTATTTCAACAAGTACCTACATGCTTTTTCAAACTATTGAAAAAGTTGTGAAAAAATATTGTGTATCATATATAATCTCAAATTAAATAATTGCTACATGAAGAAGAGGAATCAAAGTACATCGCAGGAGGATCCATATTAAACCTTTTCTAATCGTATTTTCTAATCCAAAACAAACAGTGCTCCTCTATTATAAGACAGTTTCAAACTGTCTGTTGAGTGAGTCCTCTTTGTTATTTTTATGATGGTATCGAAAAATGGTTTCACAAGAATTATTCAATTTGAAATAAGGACGAATAATCTCGGTATATCTGGAATTATTCCTTCAGGTTAGAAATCGTAATCATGAAATTCATTTCGTTGTTTCGTTTAAGCGCCATATCTGGAATCACAACAACAGTTGGTAATCCAATAATCCTCTAACTTGTTGACTCAGAACGGACAGATAATTAATTCTACCAGGGGACATATCATTTTGTCACATCGTTCTCCTAAATTTTGCAGCCACGTTTATTGTTAGGCCGTCATCTCGCCTTTGAGGCTTATAGCTGTTCGGAGCAGGAAATTCCTACGTCTTCCTGATATATAAACTTTATATCTGCAGGATTAGTTCTCAACAATGTATTGAAGTTTATTGTTGGCTATGATAATTCGATAGAGCAACAAGTTTCAGGGACAAAGCAACTTCTTGGATATTTCCTGGAGCAATAGCAATCTGCCTTGAGGGAATTTGTTGTTCTCCTTCTGTATTCGAAAATTGACAGCTGCTCATTCTCTGAAGATCGCAGGAAAACATTTTCATCATTAAGGAAAAATTGAGTCCACATAATACTTGATGTGATTCAATAATTTTTATTTGAAAGCATGCGATATCTACTTGGAGGAAATTCATCATAACATTTATATTGAAAGACAAGCAGACCCGACAGCCCTGCCATGACATTCCAAGCTATTAGGATAAACGAATGAATGCATATACAAAAATTCACTCAAGTCGATCCAGCCGTTGAGTTGCAGTATATTAATAATAAATCAAAATAGAAAAACTATCAAATCTACATATGTTTCGGGTGGTTAGTCCCTTATTATGGATAATACCTAAATTTCTGATTCAATTTTTGAATTGACGTAAAATCAATATGCATTATTTCTAACTGTAAATTCCTGATTTCAATTTATTCCAAAATTAAATCAGAACTTCCTCAATTTTTGAAATAATTTTGAAATTCCACAAAGCATAATTTGTACTCGAAATCAGAAATTTTCAAATAGAAATGATGCATTTTGATATTTCGTCAATTTCAAAATTGATTTAGAAATTAAGTTATTACTCTAAATAATGGGATAATCGCCCGGAACATACTCGATAGTAGAATTGTCAAATTTCACTTAGTGAAACTCAATACAAATGTTTCAATTCATTATTTTATTATATAATATATTATATCGTTAGGTAGCTCTTCGCACATTTGATTGACTGCCACGACCTAAGTCAGGTCTTCTCCTCGGTATCGTGAATTGTAATTAATCAAATTGGGAAAAATTCTCGCGCACTTAGAGGTAAAT
Source organism: Henosepilachna vigintioctopunctata (assembly GCA_030704895.1). Lineage (NCBI taxonomy): Eukaryota > Metazoa > Arthropoda > Insecta > Coleoptera > Coccinellidae > Henosepilachna > Henosepilachna vigintioctopunctata. The sequence goes on from JARQZJ010000005.1 coordinate 259,189, forward strand.
TCAATGATCAATTTGACGATGGACGTTGTACTGGAAGATTATATCGTACACGTTTCCATTTCCAGCTCTGTTTTGATATTTTTCTGATTAATTCAGGATTGTACAGGAAAATATTCTGGTATCACATCAAAAGATATATATATATATATATATATATATATATATATATATATATATATATATATATATATATATATATATATATTTAAGGAAATGAAGTTTTTTTGCTTATGGCACTGAATGAAATATTCAAGAAAATGAACACTAGAACATTCATTCCAAAAATTCAAATTCAAGCAAAAGAACGTTATAGTAGAGCTAGTTATGTGAAGAATAATACGAAGGTAATAAGAAGAGATGTGAACGTTTGATGATTGGTGTCTCTATGATCCGAATGATGTTCTACTGATTCCTATAGATGTAGTTGTAAAGTATTCAATACTCTATAGTATTCCACTTGGAGTCATAAGAAGATGCTTGTGGATTGAAATCGTTGCCTCACTTCGATGGACGTGGTGCGACTGACGAGTTCGTTGCAGAACGAAACATATGTCTTGCATTTCCATCATTTGTGGCATTGATTTCAATATTTCCCTAACATTTATCTCTTCAAGGATGATGGAGGCTTCACATCGTACACTTTCACATATCTAGCTAGAGCTAGATATGTGAAAGTGGTTCTTCAACATTTTTTTGGTTAATTTGAATTCAAATTATTCAAAAAATGCATCGAAAATATGTAGAATAATATACACAAATATATATCAATACACACATAAAAACAGTGTTTGTGCTAATGGCACTTAATGAAATATTCAAGAAAATTAATGCTCGAACATTATTTCGAAGAATTCAAATTGATCGAAAAAATGTTACAGTAGAGCTAGATATGTAAACATGTACGATGTGATCGCTCCATTATACTTCAAGGAATAAATGTTAGGGAATTATTGATATCGATGACACACCTGATGGAAGTGCAATACAGCTGTTTCGTTCTACAAGGAACTCGTCAGTTGCACCAAAGCTAGCTCTACAAAAACATTATTCTCATCAATTTTTTTCCCACGAATTTTTCGAATGAATAATCTAGTATCCATTTTCATATATCTCTTAAAATTGATTTATTGCCTGATTAAGATATTTTATTTTGAATGTTTTTAGCAATAACAGGCTTCTTTTGATATGAAAAACTTTATTTTTATTAACGTTGGTTGTATATCAAAACTTTTTCAAAACTTATCTTATTAAGATTAGTTTTGACAAAGTTGTTACGTTAACGTTAACAGAAATAAAGTTATTCATATCAAAAGAAGGCTGTTATTGCTAGCAATATATATTATATATATATATAACATATAGATATATATAGAACATTCAAAATATATATATATATATATATATATATATATATATATATATATATATATATATATATATATATATATATGTTCCGCGAATTTGAAAAGGCACACGTTATTTCTTTGACGAATACTGAGTAAGGCAGTCACTTTTTAAGAATTGCTGGATAGCATTCCAAAAAGGCAATTCAACAGAAATTTCAGGAGAGAAAATAGAACTGATTGTAGATTCAGACTGCGTACAACCAAAAGTTTGACCCATCTTGGCAACAGAATAGGACTCCAAGAAATTGGAGAAAAAGAATGTGTGAGTTCCAAAGGAAGTAGATCCGCATTGCTATCTATCACTCTAGATAAAGATGAGGATAAAATAAAGCGAGGCCACCAGATTGCCAATTAAAGCTTATGTGAAAGGAATGAGTAATATATCTCATCATAGGTCACATTTTTTATGTTGATCTTAATAATTAGTCACTAAATATCTGATCTTAATAATTAATCACACTTACAAATTGGATCGCTAAAAGATTCAAAATTTTTTAAACTCGTAAATATTCAAAAAATAAATATTCAATATATTCAAATATATATTTCAAAATATAAAATATCCAAAAGTTTGAGTGTCGAAAAATATTCAATTTGTATCCCATTCAATAGAACAAGTATCAGGAGTTTCTATCTTAAATACTCTATTTTTTTGTCAAATTATTCACCCAAATGTCGTCAAACCTTCAATTCTTCCACCATGAGATGTTTCACTTCAAGACATGTCAGTTTAAGTCATATTCAGCAGGTTTTATGAATGGGGAGAATTATATCAAATTAAATGCATTGAACACTGATATACAGACTCGTTACTTCTATATTATGAACGAAACATCCCCTTCTTAATCGGACTCACGTCCTTGTCTTGATTTCTCTCAACCTTACAGTATCGTCTCAACAGAACCTTGGTAGTTATGTTAATTGTAGGCACGATATGAATGGGCTCTTTGAAATGAAATCCTTTGAACTCGAAGCTGGTCGAAGTGATGTTCATTTGAAATGTAGTCGCACTAAGGCATCCACCTTTCAACTAACCGAGTCATGCTATATAATGATGCGTTGTAGGGAAGCAAACGTTCTAGAGGGACATGCAAAGGAAATTCTTTTTCGGTTTGAACGTTTGCAGTCTATTGAATAAGTTTTGGAGCTATAGAGAATCTTTTGGGGTAGTTTTCTTATCGATTTGCTGCATTTAACAACATCTGAGATGATCGTTATCTATATATAAGTTTATTGATCAAAAAATATCGTTGAAATATTATTATGCTTCATTCCTTCGAAAATTTTGGTATTTTGAAATATCTGAATGAACTGATGTCTATGAATTCGTTTTTGCTTGCAAATGTGTTCACAGTTATCATAAGTTAGCAACACTTAACGTTTCAAAGATATGTTTTTGGAATTTCAAACATTTTTGAAAATAACAACGTTAAACTTTGACTGCAAATTGTTTCGAACACAACACAATTATTTTATGCAGATTAAATGAGAGTAACTCTTATGAAAGCATCTCTTAATTAGGTCAATGTTCAATGGAAATATCTTCAATCTTGAAAACTAGAAAGAGCACAGGAATCTACTCAGTCATTCGCCCAAAAGAAAGCTCGACTTCTGTACGTATCAAATTTATTTACAATTGAACGCGATACAAGCAGACCAATTGCTCAGATTGCTCTATAACTTCCGCTTCGATAACAGTGAATCGTAAATCAGGAAAATTGGTTTGCATCAAAGAGAGAAATTGAATTTTCTTTGTGACAATTCAAGCAGTCAATTTGATACGACTGACCCACTCGAATATCGAGTTTCATTTTTGGGTCTTCTTTCTAGAGCGAAAATTGAATTTTTCGAATTGATAATTGATGAGGCCGATACTTGGAAAAAATTAATATCCATAATGAAACAATATTTAGAATTTTCTCATAATTTAATACAAATACGCATGATGGATTGATACTATGTTTAATTTTACTAAGTCAATACTTATAGCTATTTTCACAGAACATACCAGGTATGTTCTATGACTAACTTGGAATGAGGACCATAGAATACACTGATATTTAACAAAAGGATCGTATACCTGGAGATGAACACAGAAAATCAATTTCTTGTCAGGTATTCCAACTAAATGTAGGAAGAAACAAATATAAAGGCTGTTTTTAGAGGTATAGAACTTTAAATGGCAATAAAACAACGATGGATCATTCGATTGACAAGAATTTTTTTTATGCAGAAGATAATCTTTTGACATTACATTTCAAATGTGATTTCTGGCATATGACCGCCGCGGTGGCTCGGATGTAGTCCAATCTGGACGTCCAATTTTTGATGACTTTTTCCAACATTTGTGGCGGTATATCAGCAATAACACGGCGAATATTGTCTTCCAAATGGTCAAGCGTTTGTGACTTATCCGCATAGACCGAAAACTTTACATAGCCCCACAGAAAGTAGTCTAGCGGTGTTAAATCACAAGATCTTGGAGGCCAACTCACAGGTCCAAAACCTGGAATTAGGCGGTCACCAAACGTGTCTTCCAATAAATCGATTGTGGCACTAGCTGTGTGACATGATATGCCGTCTTGTTGAAACCACAGCTCCTGGACATCATGGTTGTTCAATTCAGGAATGAAAAAGTTAGTAATCATGGCTCTATACCGATCACCACTGACTGTAACGTTCTGGCCATCATCGTTTGTGAAAAGTACGGACCAATGATTCCACCAGCCCATAAAGCGCACCAAACAGTCAGTTTTTTTCTGAATGTAACGGTGTTTTGACATACACTTGAGGATTATCTTCACTCCAAATGCGGCAGTTTTGTTTCTTGACGTAGCAATTCAAGCAGAAGTGCTACGTATTCCGCACAGAACCATTATTTTCGAAATAAAATTGAAGTATTTGCAAGCGTTGTTCAGGCGTGAGTCTATTCTTGATGAATTGCCAAACCAAACTGAGAATAAATCACTTCTCGGCTGTTAAATCGGTCGCCATTTTCAACAGTAATGCCAACTTAAAGTTCTATACCTCCAAAAAAAATACCCGTTATGAACTACAGCACAAGAAGCCGTATCTTTTTGCATCAACCCTTGAACTGTAATCATATAATGATGTATATCGATATAGACATTGGAATTTAACATAGATAAAGATGACAGGCCTTGTATTTATACAAACACCTCAGAGATTTTTGTAGTGTGTCTGAATGGTCACTGTGCCAAATCACGTGGTCTGTATGGAAGTACGCACTAAATTCATGGACAAACCACAGAGGCTTCCTCTTATTTCTTTGATAGAAGATTATCACATCAGTATTTCACTGACTTCATCCCGTTCTTGTAGAGATAGACCTTGTTGCGTTTGAAAATAACATCGAAACACTTATAATTCCCAAAATTGTTCGGACAAATTCTATTTGGTACTTCCTATGAATTCGATGTTGTTCGGGATGCAATAAATATTCTTTCTAGAAAGTTGAAAATCAATTTTGTAGTGACAACATTTGTGCAGACAGCTTCCTGAGATTTTTGAAATGAAAATTTTAAAATGGGCTTTACTGAAATATATATAACTAAAGAATAAACTGTTTCACTATAATGCTACAAAAAGAATGTTTTGAACGTTTTGAGCGAAATAATCTAGAGATTATTTTATCAGCCATCATCGTTTAGTTAGACGAATACATAATCTGATGTCACGTTCACGTCAATCCCTAAAATCTCTTCGTGGTTGAGCTAAAGTGTATATGGATGAAGCCGGATAGTATTGTTCCCATACAGCCGAGTACATAAACTATATTGGCTATCTTTCCACTAAAGTGACTGTGTCATGTAACGTGATACGTACGTCGTAGCTCACTTAGAACTCGTATCGCAGATTCGCAGTCATGTCTTATTCACGGTACATTTGTCATGGTCAACTGAATTCAACGAGATAGCTACCTCGGATTCACACATGCAAGTCATCGATTGGGGACCATAAAACACGGATAAATTTACATATTTCGTTGGGAAATATTGGAAACGTTCAAGTGTTCCCAATAAATATATATACTACAGACCGCTAAAATTGGCTTGAAATTTTCTATTTGAATAAACACATCGAAGACAAACGAGTCTCGCAATTCAGTTTTTCTACCTCAACAAGTTGTGAGACCACGTAATACATGGTCAGTTAATGTACTCAGTCCCTTCTTAAGAGACGCTTTGTCTTGAGTTGACTTGAATGTATCATCACTAAAGCATCATCTGAAGAGAATTTTACGTTTGGTTTTCTCAAGCTATAACATTCGACAATTCTTGGAGGTGCAAAACTGAATCATACTTAGTAAAAATATGAAGAGCAAAAACTACTTCTCATACTGATAGGTTTCATTCTCTTGTCTCGTTGATTAATTGCTTCCTGGACTTCCTTTCATTAATAGCAGCTTGGTAGATCGTTCGAGAAGAAGCAGGATTCGAGTGGCAGCATGTTATCCTTTACCTTCCATCCTCGAATTAAATCTCTATGATCGAACTCTCAAAACTCCGCATTCTATTTGAATTCAGACAAAAGTTTTATTGGAAGTAATTTTCAGTTAGTGAAAACGGATTGTACAAATCTAAATTGACACGATGAGAGACTGAGGGTTCATTTTCTCGAACTCCAAATTGAAATTCTTATTATGAAAGGATCGCTATAACTTTTAATGAGCTCGATCTTATAATGGTAATAAAATATTATGATCCCATGAATCCAATCTCTACTGTTCAATAATAAGAGCGCTGAGGAGTGAATATGCAATGAAGTCACAAATATTGGCCATGGAGATGAAGAATATATAAAAGTTTTGAAGTGATATGGGGTACTTATTCTGTGGTCTTATCCTGAAATTCTCGTCCTTGTTGTGGAAGTAATGGGAATAAGAACCTAGTAAAAGTGATAACCTATAATCCTTTCCTACATTCTCTATTCAATTCGAATTTATTTCATTTTATACTCAATTCTAAGAACCCACTCGTCATAATATATGTCATTTTAGTCAACACTACGATATCTTGCTTTCAATTCGTTAAGATGTGACTGTACTTTAAAAACACTTGGCTTGGTATCACAAAATTTATAACTAATACTTCACAGTTGTTTTGGGGGAGCTACCCCATTTTCAAAAGTTAAACTGAACAACATTTTTCGACCAAAATTCTCATATATCTGTGGATAGTTACCTGGAATCAGGACTTGATGAAATCTTAGAGTCATCGAATAACAAAGAAGGTCTTGAATTAAGAAATTGAAGAAACTGCTGAATAACTGGTGAATAACAGAAGGTAAGTTGATCATTTAATATTGATTTTTGCCTTCGGTGCGAATCAGAAATAAATCGAAAATTAATTGAAAAAGCATAATATTAAAATTATTAGCACGAATTGAAGAAATTTGGGTTAATTTTTAGTTAATAACAAAGAGAAACAGGCTTGAAATGATAAGAGTGGGGTATAACAGGTTAATTGTGCTGATTGTGACGCATACTATATATGCCAAACTGGACGAAACATTCAAACCAGCAGAGAAGAACATAAATTCTCATATTAAGCCCAGCTTACTCCAAACAATTCTGAAAAAATCTTAATTTTTTTTTCATAAATTGCTACTATATACTCGTAAAAAGAATTAGTCCCGAAGGTCAGCAAGACCGAAGAGCAGGTATAAAAGATGAGAAAGCGCTGCAGTAAATCCGGCCGCTCGAAGGCCTTTGTAGCGGCAGCTGCTGCATGCCTTCGGGTCGTCTTATTGTTTTGTTCTTTGTTTTATTGTTATTGTCTTGTTATTTTGTTGAACTGCTTTGAGAAATGCAAGAATTCTTCAGAATGATGCTTATGAAGACCAGGAAGAAGTTGTGTATGAATCTGGAATGGATATGAGAACAAAATTCGTTTTTTTTACGACTTTTCACAAATAGAAACTTCGAACTGATTTTTCTCCGAACCACGTTTTTTCGCATAAATAACACTCTCATTTCAAAACTATTGCACCTACCGATATGAACCAAACGGAATTTTACTCTTTAGATTCTCTGGCTATGGCCTCAAGCAGAACCAGAAATATTCATTATTATTTTAGAATGTTATAAACAATTAAATGTGAAAAAGAGGGTAAAAAAAAATTCGAAAAGCCATTTTTTTTCATAGAAAATGTTTCATTCTGCTTGAGGTCATAGCCAATTCGATACAGAACATGAAACCGTTTTGTTTTTTGCTTTCAGATAATTTTTTCCAAGAAATGATGTTATTCATCTCCGATTCAGATGAGTTTCGCCAGCCATTTTCAGGAACGCCATTTTGAAAAAAAAATTTTTTCAAGTAATTTCATATATGTGCTTTCTTATGTAAATAAGTTGATTACTCAACATGTTTTGTACTATGAATCAGTGCCGGATTTATATTTTTTTATGAGTGTAGGCCACTTTCTTTCCGCCGCCCCATGTACATACATTTCTAAAATAATAATTTTCCATTTGTTGTAAAGAAGGCCTCAAAGTTAAATGAAATTCGTATCAGTCATCAAGAGGGTAAAAAAAATCAAGGTTTACAATTTTCTACTTTTTCTAATTTTCTACGCGATAATATAGGTTTCGATAGGAATGAGTTTCTGAAGGTATTCATTTGAAGTTCTTATAAAAAAACCATGAGAAAACCAGTGGACGTTTAACTTATCCGCTGAAATGGAGTAACCGTCCTCTGAAATCTGCCGCCCCTAGGACGCTGCCGCGACCTATACGGCCTATTTATAAATCCAGGACTGCTATAAATAAAATATATTGAAAAAAACGTTCACGTTTTTTGTAGTACGCTGGACTTAAATAGCAAAAATTCTACGGCACTTTCATTATTGCATTCATAATAACCATTTCATGTATTTTAAATTCGTTCAAAGTTTCTGCACCCACAGTTGAGAGATAAAAGACTGGATCTTTTAAAAGGAGTGGAAACTTCTGATTGGCATCGAAGGAAAACATTCAACTTAGGTTTATCACCTCCTGGGTTTACTTTACTTTCCTCAATTCCTCAATTTATGGCCTTCTTTGCTATTCGATAATTCTTAGATTTAATTTAAAAATGTTGTTCAGTTGAACTTTTGAAAATGGCATAACACCCCAAAACAATTGTCAAGTATTTATTATGAATTTTGTAAAACCAAGTCGAGTGTTTTCATTTAATAGAATTTATGAAAAACATGTTATTTCAACACGTATCCCCTTCCTTAAGCAACCAGGTCTTCAGCAGTCGATCAAAATGTACGTAAACGTAGTGATTGGCATATACACCGGGCCTTAGTCGTTCGTTGCTTTTTAATTATTCTTCGGCGTTGATGTCAAGTCACGAGCTGCTAATACTACTTGAGGTACAAAAGACACGTCGCTACGAGAAATTAATTAAGTTAGAGTCAGATACGGGGTAAGATAATGAAAGTCTAAGGGTAAAGTGACGGGGGTTCCCTTATAAGTTAATCAGCAAGATGAATATGTATTGAGTTTTACAATTAAAGTTTCGCGAACCTTTTTGAGCATTTCAACTACGGAATACATCTCAGAATTAGTCGCTTACCAATTAGTGATGAGGTAATGAAAGATCGTCCTTCGAATGTCGAAAATTCCCTTTGAGTTGATTGGGGATGAAGAAAATTGTTGAGCAGCTGTTAAAATTGTTTCGACATCTGTATAAAAGGCCCCAAGTTGTCAAATATGTCATTATTGGAGGAAAGCAATGAGTTATTGCCTGATAATGTAGAAGGAAGTGTTTCTAGACTTGTACAATTCGTATACAATATCTACATTGTTATTTCATGGATTTTGGAAGGTGGAAGAAGTGAAATGATGTTGAATGTTTGCGATGTCTAAATTTGGATGTAACCTCATTACTTTTATTACTTCAATATTTCATTTGTTTTACAGGGCAGGCCCTAATTGCAAAACAGGAAAGACAACAGATACAAAAAACAAAATTCAAAAGTTTAAATTTTGCACTTTTAAATCTCTTCTAAGACTATATCAGTCTTGAAAATGGGCTAACGCTCGAATCATGTTGACTATTTATACAGTTGAATAAATCGTGAAACATTAAGCCAAGAGTTTGATTTATTTTAATATTTAATATTTAATATATCTATTTCTATTTCTATTTTTTATCATTGGTTTTGACAAGCCTTTTTTCCATTCGGTTATTGTATATTACTATTTCATTTCATTTCAATTTTATTCTCGTTGTATATATTCATTTATATACACTCTTTTTCTTCTTTTTTTCATTTATTATTATTTGTGTTCAAAGCGTTATGTTTTTCTGTAATTAGATGCATATCTGTTGGCAATAAATGTATTATAAGTATAATCTTCACCAATACAAGGAACTCGGACAGTTTGAAAAAATTCAGTTTTGGGTGATCATCTTCTAATACAAGCTTCTCATGAATTTGAGAATTGTATTTTTCATTATTTGAAGAATTTCTACCTCTGGATTTCGAGCAAGAAGTTGATGAACTTGGAGTAATATTGTTTCGTGTTATTGTGTATTTAGAAATGAAAGGTGTTCATGACTCAAGTCACATATAAATAAAGTTAATATTCTCCATATCTGTTCTATCATTCACAGTTATTGATATATTTTTTTGAATGTATAGCATTTGTATTATCTTACTGTTTTTTCAATATTGAAATAATGAATTTTCTTCTAGCTTCTGCAAGGTTTACCAAATACATGATACATCAATTTTGTGAATTTTGAGAACAAATTTTCCCCTTTTCTGTTCCATTTGAAATTTTTTCAGAACCAAAGTGTAGCTTCGAAATTTAGTCTCAACTCCCCTATATAAAATTCACGTGCCAACCCTGACTTCGAAGGAGACAGCTCCAGAAATCGGGGGAATATGCATCAACCCATTTCTTGATTAATGGAACACACCGGACTTGATGTCCTACATAAATCTTCATTTAACGACGTCTTGTCCCTCTGAATCCCTTTTTCGCTGCCTAATTAAGATTACTTATTTCATCGAAAATTTTTCATTGAAAAAGATTCAACTTTTCATATTAATATTTAGATTAAAACTGAACATCCAGGAGACATTGTGAAAGAATCATTCTTATGGCTTGTAGGTCACAAGAATTTCCATGTTACTATACTAATCATTTAGAGCAATTTGATGTTGAAATATTTCACCAGAATTCAATTTATAAATTCATGAAATAATATCTAATAAGCTTCAAAGGGGTTGGACTTTGGTGTCCTAATGGTGATATACGGAAATAATATAAAAACTCTTTTGTTTCATTACATGCCACTGATGATTCCCAAGGCACGATGAAATCGCACTGTATGGTATTTTCTACGATTTCGATGTTCTTGAGAATGCATTCAATATCTACTCTCCAAAGTTAAAAGTTTTTGTTTTTTTTGACTGGGAAATCAGGTTTCTGAGAGCTTTAAGCGAATTGATTCAATATAGTGTTCTGAAGTATTCTATAGATAATTGTTCTGTGAGCCGGTGAATGATATACTTATGACCACCTATATGAGTGTTTGTTCCTCGGAGAAGAGAGCAGTTAAACTGGCAGTTCCACAGGGTCCACTCTGGGACCTGTACAATTCTTCATATTTGTCAATTATTCCAGGTTGAGATTGTTCAGTTTGCTGATGATTTTACCTTTCGTGTGTGGCAGAGATCTGGTTCGTACAAAACCATATGTTGTTGAACAACAATAAGACCAAGAGAATAATTTTTAGGCTGGAAACTAGAGATTGTACTACTGCAAAGTTTCTTAAAATTCATCTAGATTCTAGGTTACATGGTCTGTTGATGCGGAGGAACTGTCTTAGGAATTGAGCGGAGGTGAATACGTCTTGAGGACTTTTTCATCATCAGTCCCATTACAGCCAATTTTGACTCCTAACTAGGGGAGAATGTGTGTTAGATCGGTCTCCTTTGAGCTGTTTGTGATTTATTCTATAGATGACTATTTCAAGGATGACTTTAACTCCACCTGAAGTTTTATTATGACTGTTTTTGTGCTTTGTATTTTGTGCTCATATTCGTGTTCCTTTTTATAATCATTTGTGATATGCGAGTTATTTCCCGTTTTCAAAAATTTTATTCAATAACTACATTGCTTAATATATTTTATATACGAATTCTTGTCGTGTGTAAGACAATGTGATGTTCAATATTTTATTTTATCTTTGTATTCTTTTTACTTTTGTTCATCATACGTTTATAACACTAATAAACTTATTTTATTCGAAATTGAAATTTTCTCCTTTTCGTTGTCTGAAATTACAATATATTGCTACTCATCATTACTAGATCTGTTTTGGTAATGTTTAATGAAGCTGCCTAAATTGTTATTCGTCTTGTATCGGGTGATTTTTTAAGAGTTAAGTTTTTTAGGTTAGCGGGACTGGTTGGTAATGGCATCCAAACGTCATCTGTCAAAGTGAAAAGTTTTCAGTGTACTCTGCCATTTTAACAAGGAAAGACTTACAAAACTAGCAACGATTGCAAATTGTTGAAATTTACTATCAAAATTTGTGCTTTGTGAAAAATGTGTATCCGCTCTTTGATCGATGTGTTCAGCGATGAGGCTCATTTCTGGCTAAACGGATATGAAAATAAAGAAAACTGTCGCATCTGGAGTGATGAACAGCCACAAGTCATACAAAACTTACCGATGCATCCCGAAAAAACGACAGTTTCGTGTGGTTTATGGGCTGGTGGCATCATCGGTTCATTTTTCTTCAAAGACGACCGTGGAAGAAACGTTACCGTCAACGGCGAACGATATCGAGCCATGATACGCAACTTTTTTTTGCCCCAGTTGGCCGAGTTGAACTTGGTTGACATGTGGTTTCATCAAGACGGTGCCACATGCCACACAGCTCGTGAAACAATGGACATGTTGAAGGATGAATTTGGTGAGCAGCTCCAGAAATGTCAATGTGAATTGGCCGCCAAGATCATGCGATTTGACGCCTCTGAATTATTTCTTGTGGGGTTATGTAAAGTCGTTAGTGTATGTGGACAAGCCGAACACGATTGAAGCCTTACAAGATAACAAAACACGCGTAATTCGTGAAATAAAGGCCGAAATGCTCGAAAAAATGACGCAAAATTGGACTTTCTGAATGGACCATTTGATACGGAACCGCGGAAAAGATTTACATGAAGTTATCTATAAAATGTAAATGGCAAAGGCCAAGTTATCAATTTCAATAAAAATATTGAATATATGATGCAAATTGAGAGTTTTATTCGATTAAAAAAAACTTCGCTCAAAAAATCATCCATTAGAATATTTACTTTCCCCTATTTTCCGAAAAATGTTTGATTGATTGGAAGATTCACCTAGGTAAGTATAAGTTAAGAACTAATCAGCTTCTTCTCATCCAATTTTTTGTAGATTAGTTCGAGTGAATGTTTTCCGTTTTCCTAGGTCATATTAACGACAAATTTTATGGAGTAGCGGTTGCTAATTGCTACCAAATGAATTATATTCAACTCTCCGTGTTAGTGTAATATGATTAGAGAGAACATGGAATTCCATACTATATGTTCTACAGTGAGTACGAAGTTCTGTGTGATTAAGTCCTGCAGAGTTTGAAATTAATATTTGTAGAACAGATTCCTCAATTAATTATTTGAAGTGAACCTCGATCCGGAAATATCCAGGTGACTAGCTGGGGCCTCGAATCCCACAGAAAGGTACGTGACTCATAAAGAAAACATGCGGTTTTCCTAAGCCTTCTATTAGAGTTCGAAATCACGTACTTTCTGTAATTTCATCCATTACTGGACGGGTCGTGACGTTGTCCGCTAAAGATTGTACCATCAACCTGGATGAACATAATTCTTCAGAAATATCGCAGCCGAAGCTGTTTTTGTGAGGTCTTCATTTCCTTCGACTGCTCCCCAAGGATCCCGATATCTGTGCATTGAATTTTCGCGAGATGTTCGAGGAAATATCTAAGCTTTAGCATTGGACATATATTTTCTCAGTCTCTTGTCGAGGTTTTATCGAGCAGTAGTTATTTCAGCAGCAGCTACATGAAAGCCACTGAAAACACAATGTGTGATGGAGTTTATCCAGCGAAGATTGGAAAAAGAAGTATTTATACCTATAAGAATTAATGCAATCGCATAAATCACTACGAAAAATTATCATCATCAAAATCCTCATTAAAAAATAAATATGGTAGTAGGACATTCATAAATATTTTGTAAGAACAGAGACTTCGTGTTTCATTAGTGCTCAGTGATGAAATAACCTCAGATGTATTATATAGGTTATGCTTGGATTCTGCCTCCTCCACAAGAATTGAAAGTATTCAGAATTGTTGAATAAGATTCTTCTTCTCCCTTGAGAATATCATATCTCGAAAGTACATTATACGTGATGGCAAATATTTCAAAAATTCTTCAACATTTATGGGACTATTTAATGCCTGTATTTAATGGATATAATACCTGTCAATAATAAGGAGCCTATTATTATTGTTATTATCATATTTTCCATTGCTTGAATGATTTGAATTGTCTAAGTATGTTTAACAGATAGATGAAAATGGCATATTGCTTGAGCGGTAAATGAGGTTTTGAATTGAGAAATCCCTGCTTAAATATTCAATGAGGTTATGTTTTTTTAAAAGGTACATAGTCGAATGATCAGAAACACAGAACTTCTCGAGATATATAAACACAAGAAAAAAATATCTAGGAGATGCTTCTCTTAAGGCGTAGTGAGAGTTTATGATTCTCTTTCTGTAGATATCAGAAGTAAATTCATGCTGTTTTGAAAAAATATGGAACAAATGCTTCCTTCGTATGCTAATCTCTTTTATGAAATAACCCCTAAATTTTTTGGATCTAATGTTTCGAATATATTGATTTTCTGTTGTTTTTTTAATTCACTTTCTGATATTGGCTATGTTCAATACTGCTTTTCAATTTTTTATTATAAAATTGTAGTTTTCAGTTTTTATTTGCAACTTCCATAAACCTCCTTTACACCAATTCAGTTTTTTTGCTATTCAATAACGAAATTATTTTTCTGCTTTCGTATTTCTTTCTTCAATTCCAGATACAAACGGACAAACTTCATCTCCTGTTTTTGTTTTCGAGTTTGTTTCAGATCTATCGCATGCTATAAGCTCATTTGCAATAATTTTGAGTTTCTATTCCTCATTCTTATAATTTTTTCCAGAATTTTCAGAGCTTGAGAGATTTTCTTTGAATATTTGCTTCATCGATAGATCAAACAATATGTCTCCTGTATAGGTAAACATTCGAACTGAATCACAGTGATATCAATGTTACTTTTCATCTTCTCCAGAACTTTTTTATCTTTCAAGAAGTCTATCCATGAAATATGAACAAAATATCGAGAAAACAATCTCAGAAAGTTTGCGTACAATGTTTTTCACTTCGAACAACTATGTCAGTTCTAAACTTAAATTCAGTGCCAACAAAATACTAGCGTGTTCCATTTTGTCAGGTCGAATATAGAAAAATACTTTTCAAATGTTCGTTACGTCGCTATAGAATATTTAATTTCATACCTCTGAAGCTCTGCTTTGTAACTACTGATCTGCAGACTCCTCAATTACTACTGCTCAGAACGATTATTGTTACTATTATCAATGATAGGATTAGATTGGAAGACCAACATTTCATGATTTAATTAGGAACATTTTTGAAAGAAGTGTTCCTACACACAATGAACATGTGAAAGCAAGCAATATCGAAATATTTAAAAACTTTAATAAAGAACTGAAAATCATTGAACAGATTGTGGTTAATAATGAATGAGAACGAACTAGTGACAGAAATTCTTCACAAATATCTTTCACAGAAATCTGTATGATTAGTATTTGCATATCAGTCGAATAGAAATAGAAAATATAATAGTTTATCATACTTTGGAACAGTAAGTCAAAAAGTCAAAACCTTTTTAGAGAAACATAATTTCAATATTTCATTCAGAATAAACAATAATTTATCGAGACACATCAAAATCAAAAAAAGCAAAATTAAGAGAGAAGATTAATCCGGTGTTTACCAATTGAATTGTGGACCATATTCCGGTATATACCTATTATCTTAATGCATTACATTAGGTGTTTATATTGTGGTAAGATTTAAAATCACGTTTGTGAGCGTTTGTTTTTCATATTCATTTTGTTTTAGCGATCATATGACATATATCAGTTTGATAAAGTTCAAAATAATAACCGAAACGTAATTTGGAAATAAATTAACATCATTTTGTTTAAATTGAACCAAAAACCACAAGGATTAATGCTGTATTGGTTAAAATCGCTTCGAAAATTAGCCATTATTTATCGTAAAAAGTAAATGACAAAAAAATGGTATTGTGGGATATGCAAAAGGGATAGACATATACTATAGCGGAGTTTTCTGTACCTTTTCAATGCGTACAATACTTATACTAAGTATATTATTTTGATAAATCTCGTAGGGTTCAGCCTGCGTTTGCAATGTAAGCGGGAAAAATGTAATTATTTACGACATCACATTAGAAACCTCAAAGATAACAGTATTTCTCCACTATTTAATGGATGTTGTTATACATATAAATACTCTTCAATCACTTTATCTATTGAAGAAAACCGCATCAAAGTCTGTTGCGTAGTTTTAAAGATTTAAGCATAACATAGGGATATAGGAACAAAGAAAGCGATTTTGTTTCATACTATGTAGTGATTACGCAATCATAGTATGAAACAAATACAAATTTTTTCGTAAAAATCAATTACTGATTCATATACACAATGTGTTGGAACGCAATATTGGCACTGTCTCATAAAATATTGAATTGCTATATAAAACATATCTCCATCCAATTCCTCTAAGTTATTTATGTCATAAACTCTGAAGAGCACTGCCATACCTGAAACAATTCAAGAGTTCTATAGGAGCTTGTTATAAAATACCATTCGAAACGTTTTCTGTCGGTATAGTCTGAGAACTTCAGTATTCTGGAAATTCGCTCGATATAAACGTAAAATATTAATCTGAGAAAGCTTTCTCAAATTAGGTTCTTTCAAAGACCTGCTTTCGAGCCTGGAATATTGAAGTTACACCTCACTTCGGATGAAAGCCTCCAGACGTTTGTTGTGCAAATATAAGTGCTGGAAAATGAGCGTCAATGAAGACAAAATGAGCTTCAATAATAGTAACTGTGCAATATACTTGCGGGAGAAGTGTTTGCCTTTCTGGCAGGTTAAAATTATCGGAGGTAGACGGAGAGAAGAGAATGAAATATTCAATTGAATAAAAATGTCAACGAGGTTTCACTTATCGAACAATATCGTGAGTGGTTTATGAATATTGAATTTGTATTTTGTAAATGTGAAACATTCATCTCATGTATAATTTTATAAATGAGTACTTGTATTATACAGGGTGTCTCCGAGAAAGTTCAGCTGACAGTTTTGACACAACTAATCTATAAGGTGAAGAATCTATGTCAATGTCTAGTTCGGTTCTATGAGCAATTTTATGAGCAATATTTTCAGTCTGGCGATTTCTGACAGGTGACACTCTTTTGTGACATTATGAATCGATCATAAAACTGTCGCAAATCGATTGAAACGAGTCTTGAAAAGATTTTCTTGATCGAAAAAAAGGCTAAAGCTATGAATATGAACTTATTGGTCAACTATTGTTATTGTTTCAGAATTTTCATTGGCAAATATAACAAATCAAAGTGAAAAATAGAAATATCAGAGCACTAAGTAACTTTTTATCTAGACCAAAAGACAAAGAGGTGGACGTGCTCACGTCCATCGCTTTGTTAGTGATAGCTTAGTTATGTGAATAGACAAGACATAGTTTTAAGTTGAAGCGATCAACTCAATTTGGTATTGATAATAATTTGATCTTATAAGAGGGTGGGGTGAAAAGTTCCGGCCTGACCAAGAAAAATTATATTTAAAAAAATGTTTCGCTTCATTTTCCAACATAATCTCCATAGACACTGATACATTTCTCATAACGTGTTTTAATTTAGTTATAGCAGTTTCAAACTAAGATTTGTCAACCTCCTCAAAATACGATTTATAATTTCGATAACTTTTTCTTTGCTGCCAAATTTTACTGCCAAGACATTCTTTGATGTTAGGAAACCGGTAATAGTCGCTGGGGCTGAAATCTAAAGAGCAGGAACAATGTGGCATCAATTCAAACTTTAATTCGGTAATTTTCGACATGACAACAATCGACGAATGCGCTGGTGCGTTATCGTGATAATTTCGTCATTTAATTTGCACATCCTCCTTCAAACGTTGCAATAATTGTGCATAGTATTGACCAAGGATAGTCCTACTCTTTTCAGATAATCGATGTATACAATTCCTCTCACATCCTAAAAAACAGTAGCCATAAAAATTCGGTTGGATTACGCCTAGACATCGCCAAATTTTCGTTATAAATGTTTTCTCGAATCAGTTTTTTGTCGAGCGTTAGCAAACGCGGAACCCATCTTGCACACAGCAACGGGCCGTCCTGAGCAAGGCTCGTCAGAGGTGCTCACATGGCCTATTTTGAATTCAAAAAGACTCTGCTCAATACTTCAATATGATGAGGAGGAGTCTGTTAGTGTTGAATCCATCTCTTCCTTCATTTGTTTTGCTGTGAAACCTTACAATTAAAAGTATTTGATGACAGCACGTTCCTCAATTTTTCCATTTTACGAAACCAAGAGAAGCGTCTCGCGCAATGTGCTCTCAAACCCAAACTAACATAGCGATTGGGCTTAAAACTTTACATACAAGTCCAGTAAAAACGGTACTGTAGGACGTCGCTCCAAAAGTGGACCTAGTGGCGCCATCTCTTGGTCACTCCGGAAACTTTTCACCCCACTGTCGTATATGCACCATTGCTCGTGTAACAAAAGTAGAGATACCTTTAAAAATTGAGAATCATTATTAATTCCATTGTTTAATTAATATCCGATATTGATCATTTTATTTTGTATCAGTAAAAGCAGTTTAGTAAGGTTCGGGTTTGGCAATTAACGATTTGCTTTTCTATAAACTAGCCTGGTCCAATCCTGGCAATTGAGCATGTCTCAGTCCTGATAAATAAGCCTAGCCCAGTTCTGAAACCAAGCACAGGTCATCTTTATCACTACAGACGTCTACAAACGCTTAGGAAAAACTACAAGCTTGGCCCAAAGTCCTTTTAAGTTGGGACAAGCCTTGACCAACACTATTTTCTTCTATAGGAAGTCGCTGTTTGAATAAACGCTGAGTATAACAGCTGTCGTCAAAATAGTAGTGACGTAAAAATCACAAATAACCTTATCGATAGTCAGAGTGGAACTGAAGGCACTATCTAAACAAGGACACTAGTCGCTGTTCAAGTAAACATTAAAGTAAAAAAAACATTTAATATTCAAATATTTGAGTGAATTGCTGTTGCCGATATACCGATGGGCTAAAATCACAACAGCCGCGACGTCAACAGCCTCCCCAATTGCTGCTGAAATAAATAGTGCCTTAAAAGTCGCTGTTGCTCCAACCGGTCAACTAAAAATCACCGATAAGCTCATCATTAATCCAATCGCTATGGAATTCTACTCGTGAACAGAAATTCTTGAGGTATTATACAAATGGATCTTGCGATAAACATTCTCCTCAATCAAAAATTAATTAATTCATTATAGGAAATCGTTACAGCGTTGAAAAACCAAGTTGGCACTCTATTTTCTCTGAAGGACAGTGACTTGTTCAGCATAATTAATGACTACGAATAACTACTAAGAACGAGAGTTCAATTACAATATCATCTCTACCTTGAGAAGCTTAAAAGTTTGGTTTTTGAAGTGAAATTTGTAAATTATAATTCCGGAACTTAACACAAAAGGATTCTTCTCGAATGAGCCAACACAGTATATTTTGTTTGAACGTAAGCTTTATGAATTTGTTCGATTTTCCCAACTTCAAGCGATACAATTGAAAGTTTCAGCATACAAATCTCTTTCGAAATTCCCTTGTTTTGAGAAAGTAATAAAGTGATGAACTAACAATCCAATTTTTCGAAGATAAAATAAAATCCACTTCAAAATGATTCTTGAGTTGAATGGACGGTTTGAGTATTTTGATAGAAAAACAAAACAAGAGTCTTTCTTCACCTAGACATCTAAACTAAGAAAATGAAGCGATAGGTTAGATTATATATTAATTCATTCAATAATTCCTTATGAATAATTCGAAAGCACTTCATTTCGCTCGTTAAAATTGAAATCGTTTCTAAAAATAATAGCGAAGTGTTCCTCTAAGTGGATCTATATTTTTACTCAGATAAATTGATTGAGAAATATTACAGACCGCCTTTTTGAAAAATGAACTTCGCAATATTTTCATTTAAAAATAACTTTATTTATTGTAATATAACTATTATGTGGTGGTAGCATTTCTCCGGAACAATTCGTAGCCGGAATACTCAAAAAATACGTAGAGCAATGTCTACATTAGGATAAACGTCTCGAAGACTCCTTGAATGCAATACATTGCATATTTTTTGTGCAGGTCGCACATCTTCTGTATTTGCTAAGGAATCTTCGAGTTGATAATGTAAATGAATACATTCATTGCCTGATGTCTCTTCCAAATCTTCAGGATACTTGCTGACTAATTTATCAGCTAGGTTTGTTAATTCATTTGTATCTATTCCAGATAAATTATCAAAAAAATTGAAATTTGTGTAGAGCTTTTCATATGCACTTTTACGCCTGGCCAATTGCACACTCAGAGTGTCTAGAATAGGGTAATAAACATTAGTCCGGAAATTTTCTTGTCCAGAAACAGGTGTTCTTTCATTTATTCGTGACTCATCTGGCTGATTTTTTCTGGTTTTTTTGCGACGAGTATCATAACGATAATAATCGTGAACTCCGGATAGTGCTTTGGCTTTCTCTTCATATTCAGTGAATTGTCTATCTCTTATATCTTCAAGAAATAGAGACAGAGAACTATAGATTTGAACAACGGATGATAAATCAGCTTGAGAATCTTGAAGCTTTTTACTAGCAGCATTAAAACGATCTAAAATTACATTCCAAACAATGACTAGGATTGCTGTTTCTAAATGCTGCAATTTTCGCTGCAATCCTGTAGCTTCTGATCGCGTAGCTGGTTTCTCGTCTCTGCTTTTGAAAATTTTTTATAAAAATAAATCTGAACCAATTTTTAAAATTAACTGTCTTTACTTTTTTTCACCTCTAAAGTTCTGGCGTTTCAAAAATTTTGCCGCCCTTCAAATTATGCCGCCCTTCAAATTATGCCGCCCTAGGCCCGGGCCTCATGGGCCTAGGCCTAAATCCATCACTGGGTGGTAGCAATCTTTTTCCCAATATGCCAGCAAACATTAATAAAGGTTTCGTCTACATGTTAATATTCAAGCTATTCCTTTGCTAAAAAAACTAACATTAAAAGAAGACTTAAGAGAACAAACCCGTTTGTTTAGTGAAGTGACAGTAACTGCGATATACAGTGCCAGTTTCACATGTTAAGTTTTAACTCTTATATGTAATAAGTTCTTTATTCTCAACAGGTATAACACCCAATTACAGAAAATAATAGCAATGTTGAATACATAACAATAATTAGAAAAAAGATTCAACTAAATAATTAGAAAAAACATTTAACTAAATAATTTTAAAAAAGATTCAACAAAGAGTTTAATCTAATTTGAAAAAAATAGTAACACATATCTACTTTATAGCATTCAATGAAATATAACAAATAACTCAATATAAATCAATTCATTTTAGTCAATTTTCGTTGTTCACATAACTCCTGATAATAAATTCTATGGAGTGAAAGTGAATGTCACAATTATTGGCAACTCTATTGAATGTAGACTCCATAAACCAAATGGTGGATTGTATTAGGGAGTTGGTCCTCGGATTCTCTATCAAATAGTCCTATGAACTAGAATATAAGAAACGCTGATGAGTAGCTATACGTTAGTTTAAGTTGAATAGTAGTCAATTAGTTTGAAAAAAATTGCTTATTGGTCCAATGTCAAATTGTAATGATAAAAATGCATAGGTTAAGTATTTAATGATAAAGAAAAAAGATATATTGATGATCTCAGTCATTACAGAATGTGTAAAAGTAATAAATTTCTTTGTGCTTAATTTTCTGAATAATGTGACTTTGTCAGAACTTTGACAGAAGTGACAGAAGAAATCATTACAATTCGACTATCTAGTTTTCGACGAAAAAGAGTTCACTGGCTTCGTATTTGCTTCGGAAATACTTTTATATTAATCACTTCTCAATGAAAAACCTCTCAGAAAACTGAAGAAGAGCCAGATGGCTATTGAAATGGGTGAATAGTTCTGTCAATATGATTTAGTTTCAAACCACTCTTCCAGAACATTTCTACAATCTACTTTTGAATGTCTTAAACGTGTGTTGTTTTGAGTAGTGCTTTCGATAAATTGAATCATTTTCACTTGATCTTGGTTGCTTTACATATTTTTCCAAATTGCTGCTCATATTTTCCAAATCTCACAGGCTGGTTTTCCTTTTTGAGTAGCTGAAATTCTGGTTTTATCTCAAATATTTCGAAAATACTTCACTCTTCTTTTGCAGTCTCACCAAATCGAAGGGTTTGACATTGACATTGACGTGATGGAGTTGCTCTTCAAGACTTCTGCCAAATCTTTTGTTGGTAAGATCAACAGTTTCTATTTCCAAGTCTCTATGGAGGACACTATTCCTTAAGTACCAAAAAGTGTGACAATATGCCTTCCGTTCTAAAAAGTGATAAATGATATTAATATTGGCCAATAATTTTTGGCAAAATAGTTTTGAAGAAATTTGTTAACCAAATAGCCTATGTTTTCAGTTGGCTGTCATTTGTCCACAGACGTTCATACATCTGTTTATCAGCAATAATTTGATTTGTCCTTCAAAATAGTTTTGAAGAAATATGTTAACCAAATAGCCGCTATGTTTTCTTATACTTCAAACCTAGTTCTTCTCTTTTCCTTTGACATGGAATGTTTGCGCAGCTTAGTGTCCAAAGTAATAACCAAATATTTTGATTTATCAGCATATGTTATTTTTGCATTATTTATGATGAGAACAAAATACTGATCACGTTAATTCCTGAAGGTTATATAATGAGTACTTTCGTTCAATTTGATGCAACAGTGTTTTGTCCTGTGTATCGAATTATGTAGATGAATATTTTCATGAGAAATGTGAAGACTGGAAGGTCATCACTTACAGAGAAGCCTCTTATAGAAAAAGTTGATTCTTCCAGTCGTTAGAAATAGAATCGTCACAAAAACCTCACATCAACCAAGACGTGAGAAAAACCAAATTTCACAGCTCTCAACGACCTTTAAAAATCGATATGCAAAGTGCCCACCTCCCCCAACAATAACATCAAATTTCCTTCCACTTCTAGGACAAGTGCCGAAATGTTTTTGAAAGTAATATGATTTCGAACGACAATTTTCTGCCAAACGCCAGACTCGGCTTCGTGGAATCGAGGATTTATCTCCCTTAATAAAAGCCTAGCATATTTTAGATCCTAGGGACACGCTTTTTTATTCGCCCCAGCTCGCGCAAGGATCGGAAAGAGTACTCGAAAAGCAATCAGCTGGCACGCGTGCGCGAAATTCAATTTTGTATGAGTGGCCGTATAACACTCGTTCCTCGCGATTCGGGGGCAATTCGCCCCATTGGGGGATGTTAGAGCCCCTTGCAAGAAAGCTATTATAAATCCGCTAATGGAATCTATTTTGGTAGGCGATGATCCTGGATTCGGGCCAATGGGTATGAATTCCTTCCTCTAATGTGACTTCATTGCAGAAAAACCGAATTGGAAAATGAGCGTAATCGCAGATTTAATATCAGACGTGGGATCGAGTTGCTACATTTTATAGAGATTCATTGGTAAATCGATACTCCGAAAAGTAACGCAAGGAGCAGTAAATATATTTTCAATGCTGAAGAGATTGCTTCTATGTATATGTACGAACTATACGAACTATATATGTGTATATAGTTCGGTCAAGATACTCAATTTTTATATATATATATATATATATATATATATATATATATATGTCGTTGCTTCCTTCAACTACTTAACACGTAGAATGCGATCATATTCGAACCCAATGCATTTGGGAATAATCATACTTATTTTCAAAATTCAAGAAACAAATGTACTCTCGGACTAACTTCAAAGTAAAAGAAGGAAAAATTTTCAATACTGCTTTGTTATATAAACTGTTAATATCGTATTATTTTAGCCCTGAAGAAGAAAATAAACATTTTCGAAAGCTTGGAAAATACTGAAGAGGTAACTTATTTTCCTGACATGGACTGCATTCCCCATTAAACACTGAAAACACATATCTACATTCGTGAAACATTGAGCCAAAAATTCTTATTGAATTCCCATTTTTTTATTAATTTTTCATTTATATATATATATGTAATTATATATATATATATATATATATATATATATATATATATATATATATATATATATATATATATATATATATATATATACATATATAAATTGTAATGCTAGTCGCCGATTATTATGAAAAGAATATACAAAGTATTGGGGTATGCGGCAAAAAAATGAAAAAAGAAAAAATGCGGTAAGGAGGAAAAAAGAATCCTTTTTTTTAGTGAATCCAAAGCTTTCGGAAATATTTATTTCCATCCTCAGGGATCTACAAAGAAAGTGTTACATCACTTTCACGAAAAGTAAGATGAAATAAACATGAACTTACACTTTTTTGAGGTTGGTACTAAACGATGTTCACACAATTTGGAAATGGAGTTAACCGAAAGCAATGGACAAAAAATATACTAATTAAAAACAGAGAGAACAGTTTATTTCATATTTGTCACGCTGTCAAGACACTCAGCCACGTCAACAATATTATCCATATTGTTACCATCATTACAATATTCAATACTATTTCTTAATGTAGGTTGGTTAATAAAAAATTTTATAATTAGTAAATAAATAATTTAATTTTTGTGTGAAATAATAGCCTATAAACTTTTCCTAATATTCTCATTTCCAAAAATTAAATGAAAAATTTAATTCAATTTAAAAAATAATAATAAAATAATATTTTAATCATATCGAATAATAATGAATATTTAATAATATTTTAATTTTAACAATAAAAAACACTTAAGTACCTTATAATTGCAAAATAAAACCTTAATATATATTTTTCTTTGAATTTTAATTTTGAAAACAATTTTAGGGGATTTAGGGGTTTCTCAACTTAACTACGGGGGGAAAAATTCCACGAGTTGGTAACCCTGCCTTCTAGGTGTTTCATTTCTGACCATTCAGTTTAGCAATATGTAATGTACAAGTCAAAACAAAATAAGGGAGTTTTCTTGAATAATGTTAGTTGTGTTGTTATCATTCCATAAACTCTTGTAATTTCATATATTTTACATATTCAATTTGATCGTTGTACTCATTATTGTGTAACCTGTTTTTCTCCTGAAAAAGACACGAAAAGTGTCGAAATATCAACAATTGTTATGATTAAATAATTTTACGTTACCTAATTTCCATATCGCTGGAAGGCAGCGTATTCAAACAAAGAAATGCAATGTTCTTTGTTCGAGTCGTAGATGGAATAAAAAACTCAATTGAGCCATATACCTGAGAAGATCAAAATTAAGACTTGCCAGGAAAATTTCAGAATCTCTTCGTCGAAGGATCTCAGTCCTCTCAAGTGCTCGTAATTCCCGCATTAAACTAACAGCGGTTCTGTTGAATTTGTTCTTGGAAATATTTGCGGTGGTTATGCCCGTTTCAGCAACCGCCAAGTTTAGCAATTAAACTAGTTCGAACTGGTTTTAGCTAGTGTTTGCCGGTTCAGTGTGAGATGAATTCTCTAACTCTGCTTGGAGATGGAATCTACACAGTCATTCTAGATTTTCTGAAGTAGAAGTTTTGTAATTATTTAATATCTTTAGATTATCTCCGCGTATGCCATTGTTCGTCATTTAAGAGAAAAGGATTTCAGATTAAATGTTTCAGATTTTACATATTCAAATTCAGAATATGTTCAAATCCTGAATATCAGATTTTCTAGAGACTGAAACAATTATAAAGAGCGACAGAAACGTACAATTCGAAAGCTAAAGATGTTAATACCTACCTAATAATAAGTTGTTATTGTAGTAAAGGTAAGAGAACTAGTTACAGAAAGTATTCTACAATATCTATTTGAAGTTGTTAAATCTATTTCAAGTTATTTCAAAGACATAGATGAAAATACATTGAACTTTTGAAAAAAGAATCATTGAAAATGTTTTTTCAATCAATGTTAGATGTTATCAATCAATAAATGTCTTGTTTTCAAAAGTTGATCTTAGGTTTATAATTTGAGGCAGTAGAAAGCGCTGAGATCGCAGTGTCAAATATTGGAATATTATATTCATGCTTCCAGTTTTTTAGCATAGATGGCGCCATGACTTGATTCTCGAGAATTTTTCGAATCTGTGTTATAAATCATTAAAATGAATCTCGTGCCAAATTGAAATATACATTAATATATAATGAGAATACTAAATGTAGGAGAATAATATAAAGAAATAATGTACAGATACTTTGTATCTATAATATTGAGAAACATTCGTTTTGACATAAAATATATATATTTGTTAGAGTGTATCTTCTGCACAGACAAACTTTACTTTCAATATTGGGAAATAAATATCGATACTCTACAACATTATTCGAAGTTCACAAAGTTTTTTCATATGTCATAGCGATACTTATATACAAATAGTATAAAGAGTAAAGATTTGCTGTTTGTTTATTTGCAACGAATAGGCTCCCAAACTATTGAACTGATTTGAAAAATCCTTTCACTTTGGCAAGCTACACTATCTTCGGCAGACAAAGGCTATATTATATTTTCGAAAAAGATAGGGATCTTTATTATAACTCCGATAATGTAACCACAGGTGTGAAAAAAGTTACCTAAATATTCTTATTATTGAAGATTATTGATGATAGAATGAAATAACGTACATACACTCACTACAGAACACGACCTCATTCCAAAAAGTATCGCGACAGCAAATGTCTAACTTTCATATGTATGCCACTATAAGTTTTCTTTCATTTCAGATATTCAGTTGAAATGTAGCAGCTGAAGAAGGCTCTTTCTTTGTATTTTGGTATTCATTCTTATTGAAATTAATCATTTCATATTCAAGACTGCTTTAATACCTCTATATAACTCCTTGAATTATCAAATTCGGACATTCCATTCGAAATATATCACCAGATTAAAAATGTAAATATTGGAACAGTTGTTTGGTTACCGCTCTTTCAACTTGGATATCTAGGCAGCACTTTATGCAATATAGACGTCAAAATGGTAGTGGCTGCACTGGAGGAAAGTCATTGTCAATGCTCACTCGCCTTTTCTGTTTTTCAAATAAGGTTAGATATTTTAATAAATTTTTTCATAAAAGTTTCCTCAAAACAGTTGAAATTCTTGCAACTCGATTTATTCTTTGTTTGTTCGCTTTTGTTCAACATGAAACTGGGATGAGTAAGTTATTACAAATATTGCAGATTAAGACAGTGATGTTGAGACGTAATAAATATACATCGGTTAATGGGTATATTGAAAGTTTTAGGTATGATGAATTCGTAACAAAGAATAGGATATAGAACAATGGATTTCATCTAAAACATGCATCTAAAGTTGCTTTTTTACCTTTGCAATATATTTTCATTCCTTAGTCAAATACACATCGTCTAACTCGAGGTAGGTACAAATGATTTTTATGTTAATAGCGGAAGAGCACTAAAGAACTAAATTCAAAAGAAATAATAATGTTCAATGCACTCCCTGGAATTATAAGAAATTGCAATAACTATCAGAAATTCGAGAATTTATTGTATCAATTTGCTATAAGTAACATATTAAAATATTTTCAAAGAAAGATTTTCACAGATCAAATTAAATATGTAAAAAATATAAAACTACTTACAATTAGAGTTTATGCAATGATGATAACAGAACTAACATTATTCAGCAAACGTCCCGTACTTTGATTGTACCCTATTTTGTTTATACCTACCTATTACTGAACTGAATGGTCAGAAATTCAACACCCTTGAAGGCGAGGCAATGAGACCATCATTGACACCCCACACTTGCACAAAGCAAAGTAAGGTCACAACAAAATAAGGGACGTTTGTTGAATATTATTAGTTCTATTATCATTGCATAAACTCAAATTGAAAGTAATTTTATAATTTTTACATATTCAATTGTATTCATTATCATTATAGTCTTCACTTTGCAGCCTGATTTTTCTTCTATCACACGGTAGAGAAATTACCTGTTTATCTATTATATAAATATAATATATATATATATATATATATATATATATATATATATATATATATATATATATATATATATATATATATATATATATATATATATATATATATCATAAATGAAGAAATTCACGGTATTTACCTGCAATTTATGTTGATTATTTTTGTGACAGCAGTTTACATATGTTTCAAGCTAATTGGCTATCATCAGAACGGCGTAGTTCAAGTTATTAGATGTTCAAACTTGGATGTTGATTAAAAACACAGAACAAAACAAAACACAAAACACGTGAAACAGGTTTTTCAAACACAAGTTTGAACAAATAACTTGAACAGTCCGTTCTGATGGAATCTTGAAACGTATGTTTCACAAAAACAAACAACATAAATTGCAGGTAAATAACTTAGATTCCTTCATTTCTATTTTTATTTTGTTTTTAACACAAACCTTTAAAATTTATGTTATTGTCTGTACAAAATTTCTAGAAGCTATAAATATTGTATCATAGGTAGACATTAATCTAGTCTTCAGAACAGAGTCGAATAGAACTCCAATCAAAGATACTCAATTTGAACCACAAAGATGTCGATTCCTCACGTGGAATTTTGTGTTTTGTTTTGTTCTGTGTTTTTCAATCAACATTTAAGTTTGAAGATCTAATAACTTTAACTACGCCGTTCTGATGAAAGCCAATTAGCTTGAAACATATGTAAACGGCTGTCACAAAAACAAACAACATAAATAGCAGGTAAATAACGTAAATTTCTACATTTCTATTTTCATACCTGAACAAACCTTTTAAATTTATCTTATTGTCGGTACAAAATTTCTAGAAGGTATAAATATCGTATCACAGGTAGACATTGATCCAGTCTTCAAAACAGAGTCGAATAGAACTCCAATCAAAGACACCCAATTTGAACCATAAAGATGTCGATTCCTCACGTGGAATTTTGTGTTTTGTTTTGTTCTGTGTTTTTCAATCAACATTTAAGTTTGAACATCTAATAACTTGAACTACGCCGTTCTGATGATAGCCAATTAGCTTGAAACATATGTAAACGGCTGTCACAAAAAAAATAGAAAATAGAAATGAAGAAATTTATGGTAAAAACCGTGAATTTCTTCATTTCTATTTTCATACCTGTAGAAACCTTTTAAATTTATATATATTATATATATATATATATATATATATATATATATATATATATATATATATATATATATATATATATATATATATATATATATATTATAGACGTATTTCATCTGCTTTATAGAGGCATCATTAGCAACTGTGCCACCTGCATCCAGGTTGCCCACGAAACTAGGACCCTAGCACTGATAACGTTCCCGAAACTAACCCCCTGCGACCAACAAATACTCCGATTTATTGCAAAAGGGTGCGCCATAAATTGGGTTAAAACTCGGGCGAGAAATTACTTCGATTCGGTTATGCTCTCTTTGGCTCTTGGAGGCCGATATTACTTTGTTGAATTATGACGGTGTCGTAAGTAGAGGAAAATGAGTTAAATGGAGCAGATGGAAGTGAAAGCAGCAGGTGAACCGAGCTGAGGCGATGAAAACATCAGTTCTAGGGTTCATGGAACTTGGTCAGTTATCTGCATAAATTAATATCATATATATATTTAAAGATACCTTTTCTTCAAAGTTTAAAAAAGAAATATATGTTTACCATTAATAAATTCAGTAATTTAGTCAGAATATATCAGTTTTCCAGTTTGAATATTCAACAGCGACAGACAAGAAGACTGTCGAATAATCTGTGTTTGCATCCTGCTTCATGCTTCAAGATTTCACATTCGCCACCATTTTCAAAAAAGACACTAAAAGTCAACCCAAAATCTTTTCAGTAATGTTTGAAACATGTTAATTTTCCACACCCTGTATTACAGGTGTACATTGTACTAAACAACGTAATTTAAAGAAGAAACTGAAGAACAAACACAATTCGAAAAATATGTGCTCGCAAAACAGATTTCATTGATATATAATGATTGATTAATCTGAAAGTTATTTAGTGATGACTACTTGATATTTTTTTGAATAATTGAGCAGTATCCTGTACTATATTTGATCGAAAACGTTCGTAGTTGTACAATAACAATCGAAGCTCAAAGTTTAAATGCATTATTCCGTATTAGCAGGCATTGAAAATAACTACATATCCAATTATTAGATCCTAGATTCTTAGATTTCGAGTTACTCTGCCATCTATGCACAAATTCAAAAGCCAAATGTCGAATCATTTCAATTCTTTGTCATTTCAAAAAGCGACATCTTCTGTTGAGAGGCTTATACAAAATTTGATGAAAAAACAGTGCATTATTTGTGATGTAGTTTCTATCATTATTGTTGCTGCGCCATCTATTGAAGAGAAGCCTAAGTTCAAGAATTGAATTTATTTATGATGAAAACTGTATGGTGGATATTGTAACTGATATAGAGTATTGTGAAATAATTTTTAGGTGCTGCATCTAGTATTTTTAGAGATAACTATCAATTATAAACAATATTTTCTTTAAATTTAGCCAATCATGGAGTTATGAACTCTGTCACTTTTTCATAGATGACGCAACTATACCTGTTGACAGTAAAATAATCGAGAATTCGAATAACCAAGAAACCGTGTTGCTTTAGGCCCTCTAAATGTTCATATTTTTTTAAAGATTTCAATACAAGAAACATAAAAAATATTTTCTGAGTGATTTTCAATATGAACTCATAACCATGTAAGAGGAGAAGTTTATTTTACACTCTTATAATGATGGTAAGTAACCTAGTGTTTTTAGTAAACGATTTGTTCCTTCTGTTCCAACTTTTGATTTTCGTTTTATAGTTGTATATATGGTGTTTTTATATATGGATAAACCTCTGTTTGAGTTACCTGCTTACCATTGCTTTTATGAACAAATGATGGAGAATGCAAGAAAAATAATACCCATTTCTTAATGCTGAAATAGGTATTATTTTACCTATACATAAGAAAATACACGTTTCTGAATTTTAAGGAATGAATAGATTGCGAATGAATTAATAAACACCTATAGACTAATCGAAACGAAGAAAATTGTCTTTGCCGTCTCTGTCTTCATCTGGATTGAAAATTTATGAATACTAAGTAGAAATATTGCTTCTTCAAGTGAAGTCTTATTATCTCATCTCTAAATTGAAGTACGCTCCATTTTAATCATCTTCGCTGAGATTCCATCTATTTCATTTTAGATCTCGGAAAGCATCAAACCTTATTTTCATGTTTGAAATCATTTGAAGCAAACGTCATTGAAAATTTCATTAAGACGTATTTCGACTTGCTTGTAGCAGACCAGCAAGTAGGTAGAATATCGATTTTATAATTAGGAAAACAGGTTATTTCTGCATAAATGCATTCACTTGTAATGAAATAAGGTCTTTCTAGTTGGTTCTGACTGTTAGTTGCTTGTATCTATGTTATCCAGAGCTTTTTTATTTGTTTAATGATGCCAATTTCCTTTACTTGAAACGTTACGTTCATATTAGGTAATAACGAGCACTAGTTATAGTGCATAGAACCTGAAAATATTGCTGAAAATGTTAAATAGCGGGTGTTTACCTTGATAATCTTAATTTTAGACGTTTGTTCTTCTTGTTTTTTCCGATTTCAACTCTTTACGTTTATGTTAAAAAAGTAAACATTTGAATCGCATCAATCAATTACTTTCTATTGATCATTGTACCGAGTATTGATCTTTTTTGACCTTATTGTTTGATTTCTTGCGCCAGAGAAATGTGGGTTAGTCCAAACCTGTAACTATGCTTTGAAAGTTTCGACCATTCTGCGTTACGTTTCCTCTATTTTTTCATCTCGTTCATTTCGACTGTCTAATGGAATTTTTCCTCTTGAACGGAGTTAGTTATTCACTCGGCGTGCCAAACTTGATAACGAATTTTTTGAATGAAATTGGAACAGCGTATATTTGTGTATTTCCGCCCCAACTAAGGTACAAATGGCCTAAAAATTATCGAACCCTTCACATTCGTCAGTTATGGGATAGCTTTCTCAGTTGAAAACTCCCAAACGAACTGAATTTTTAGGTTGAGTAGTAATAAAGTACAAATGTAACACACTTTTCCTTCATTCTTACAGATTTCCACTAATTTAACTTTTTTACTGTCGGCGATAATGTTATTATAGATGGAAGGATTATCAATTCTCTTGGAACTGTTGAATTGAGCATTTGTTTTGTTTCGAAGTTCAGTAAAATGTATAATATTTGATAATTATAAATTGCTACAAACAATAAATTAAAATTAACACACTTGAACTTAAGTTTCACCGAACATATTAAAAACTCTACATATGTTTCAAGTGGTTAACCCATTATCAAGAGTATACAAGGTTAAAGAATTTCAAAGAGTAAAGCTTTCACTCGTTTATCCTAAACCACAGAATTTAACACTGGTTTCACGGAAAAATCCATCTGGTCTTTGCAAATAGGTGAATTTTCTTTTTGGATATGGAAATTTCCGAATTCAAGGTCATTTAATCTTTTGCCCTTACTACCTGAGTGTACTATTTCGATCGTCCTGGAATCCAAGAAATGATGTGTTTAACGCAGTGTTCAGGAAAACCTGAATTAGGTTTATTCAATAAAGTCCAGTATGATCTATGTAAAAACTTCACTGCAGAATATTTTGTGAACGCCACTTCTCGAAAATAAACAAGTTTGTCCTTGTTATTCCCCAACAATGAACCCAAATTCTTTTTGTTCGTGCATATTTTATTACGTTATTTTTATGTAATATTTTACAAATTTTATTGCCCAAGTTAGGTATACAATTAATTGAATGGAGCATTGTTTGTTGTTTTTCTGAGTGAATGGATAAAAATTCTTTGTTATAGCTTTCTCTGTTTATTTTTGACTAGTTTATCAATAAAGAAGGATTTTAACCATTGAAATTTAGTGATATTGTATACCTACTCTTGAAAATGGGAAACATGTAAATTTTTAATATATTCAGTAAAACGTTAAGTGTGTTAATTTTAATTTATTCTTTCCAACATAATATTTCACGAAGAGATAAGCGTAACCTCCGTGTCACTTATTATAATTTGTGTTTAACAACCGAATTAACTATATGTTTTGCTCCTATTCGTTGAAATACACAGACAAATATCATTTTTATATAGATTCATGAATGAAAAACTCCTCTTCTATGTATTTTTCAAAATTTGAATTGTTTGGCGAGCCGCAGATGAATATATATTTAGAATTGATTGGAAACATTTTCGCAATGTTACAATAGATTATATTTATTGAAAATTCTTTATTCGACTAGTTTCGTTTTTTACAGCATTATCAAGAATGATAATGCTGTATAATGCTGTAAATTCAATGATGTATGATGATTCAATGATGTAATAAGATGTATAATGCTGTAGATTCTTGATAATGCTTTGTTCAG
The DNA here is from genome assembly GCA_030704895.1 of Henosepilachna vigintioctopunctata. NCBI lineage: Eukaryota > Metazoa > Arthropoda > Insecta > Coleoptera > Coccinellidae > Henosepilachna > Henosepilachna vigintioctopunctata. The sequence continues at coordinate 292,504 of JARQZJ010000005.1, forward strand.
TCAGTGATTTTTAGACAAGTTTTTATTATTACCTCTCATTTAAATATGAACTATCACAGAGTAGATTCATCGTCCATCGAATTTATTACATAAATAAAGGTATGAAATACGTGTATTCCATTTGTTTGAATATTCGTTTCGACAACAGTTATTCAATTAGTCTTTATGATTCTCTGAAAGTTGATGAATAATTCATTAATTTTTTGGTGTTTTGGTAAGGTAAGACTTACGATTACTCTAAATTTCCCAACTTTTGTTTTCGATACAACTTGCATCTAGAAACCAATTAAATGAAAAGAGTGCTAAATTTACTCATTCCCAGATCGGAAAAGCAATTGATTTCACTGAACACCATCAGTCAAAGAGCGCGAAGTTGTGGTCTGGACTTTGTAAAAGACAGGCTCAAAAAGAAACGCAACTAATTATCAACTTCAGACGTACTGGAATGAAATGAAGTCTGTAGACTCCTTGACAATGAAAAAAAGGAATGAAAGCTTTCAAAAGAAAAGCGATCCAATTAAACAAGCTATCTAAAACTTCTGTTGGTTATTCGATTGACTCAGATTATTGGATCTTCTGAATTTACATCATCAACTATGGCGATGCTTTAATGAGATCTTGAATTGAAAATACTCTCAACAAGGAATTTTTTTCGTATAAAAATTATGTTTTGTCGTTAAAGTGCAGTTTAGTCTAGCTTTACGCCTTTACGTAAATTTTATTACTTCATGAAAAATCCCTATACGATTATTTGCATATGATACAATGCTTTATAAAAGTGATCAAAATATTGAGAGCATGACAAAGAAGATCAATCGATACGTGACAGAAATAATTGGATGACTATGCGACAACAGTTTATCGCTGAATGTCAGAGATTATAGTTTTGTATACAACAGAAACTCGAAAAGTACATGCACGTGAGAATATAAATATTGAAATCAGTACATGGCATGGGCGAAAGTTGTTGAACATCACGTGAACTTCATAACGTCTAAAGTCTTCAAAACACTCAATCTTCTTAAACAAATTGGAAAAACTCTTATAACTCATATTGAGTTGTTGCATAATAATGTTTATCCATATAAGGTCAATTGAAAAGTCTCCGGCCTGACACATAGATGGCGTCATAAGAATTGAATCCATATGTTCTTCAGTTAGCCCTAACCCTCAAAAGATGTGTGTATAAATTTGACATCTGTCGGATCATGAGTTTATTAATTATAACATTTTGAGTGAAACAACTTTTGTTATTGATAAAGAAATTGAAAAGAAGGAATTTCGCATGTTTATAAAATATTGCATTTTGAAGGGAAAAATAACAGTTGAAGCAAAAACTTGACTTGATGCCGAGTTTACGGACACTGCCCAAGGAAAAGCAACCATCAAGGATTGGTGTGCTTAGTTGAGAAGTGGTGAAATGACTACCGAAGGCGGTGAACGCAGTGGACGCCCAAAAGAAGTTGTAACCGAAGAAAACATTGAAAAATTCACAAAATGATTTCGAATGACCGTAAATTGAAATTGAATGAAATAGCAGACACTCTAAGGATATCAATTGAACGTGTACAACAACATTTACGGATATTTGGGTATGAAAAAGCTCTGTGCAAAATGGGTGCGCGCGCGCTATCTTTTGACCAAAAACAACGACGAGTTGATGATTCGGAGCAGTGTATAAAGATGATCAAGCGTAAGAATCTTGAACCTTGACTACCTTGGAAAGGAAGAACCAACAACAGCGACTATTACGTAGCGTTATTGGACCGTTTGAAGGACGAAATTGCCGAAAAACGGCCGCATTTGAAGAAAAAGAAAGTGCGGCTTCACCGAGACAATGCACCGTGTCACAAGCCAGTAAAAACGGTGCAAAAACTCATGAATGGGACTTCGAATTGCTTCCTCATCCACCGTATTCTCCACATCTGGCCCCCAGCGCAATTTTCTGTTCTCAGACCCCGGAAGAATGTTCGCTGGCGAGCGAGTAATAATCTCCATCAACACTGATACATTTCTTATAACGGTGTCTCAATTTAGTTATACCAGGTTTGAACGTAGATTCATCCAGCTCTTCGAAATATTGATTTATAGTTTCGATAACTTCTTCGTTCCTCTCAAATCTTTTACCGCCAAACCACTTTTCAGAGATAGGAAACAGGTGTTAGTCGCTATGGGCTAAGTCTGGAGAGTAGGGCCAATGCGGCATCAATTCAAACTTCAATTCGTGGATTTTGGACATGGCAACAATCGAAGAATGCGCTATCGTCGTGAAGAAGGTCCGTTATCGTGGTGAAACAAAATTATTTTCTTTCCCAATTGAAGCCGTTCAATTTGCACATCGTCCTTCAAACCTTGCAATGAGTCTGTTCAACCTGTGATGGTCTCACATTTTTCAAGATAAGCTATGTATATAATTCCTCTCGCATCCTAAAAAATAATAGCCATAATCTTGTTTGCCCATAAAATTGTTTTCGTCTCTTTTTGGGGTAGTTCCCCCTTTCCAACCCATTGTTTTTTGACTGTTCTTTAGTTTCAGGAGTGTCTCACATTTTTCAAGATAAGCTATGTATATAATTCCTCTCGCATCCTAAAAAATAATAGCCATAATCTTGTTTGCCCATAAAATTGTTTTCGTCTCTTTTTGGGGTAGTTCCCCCTTTCCAACCCATTGTTTTTTGACTGTTCTTTAGTTTCAGGAGTGTAGTGGCCAACCCAAGTCTAATCAACAGTTATGAATCGACGCACAAATTCATTTGGATTACGCCTATACAGAGCCAAATTTTCGGTAGAAATGTTCTTTCGAATCAGTTCTTGGTCGAGCGTTAGCAAACGTGACACCCATCTAGCACACAGATTTTTCCATGCACAAATGGTTGTGCAAAAATTTTTGCACACGTTCAGCTGACATCCCACAGGTCTCAGTTATCTGATGCACTTTCAATCTGCAATCTTTCAATTCTATTTTTTCAATCATTTCTGAAGTTTTGACCTTGAAGAAACATTCTGAGCAAGGCTTATCAAAAGTGATCACACGACCCGTTTTGAATTCAGAAACCCACTGCTTAATAGGTGAATATGAGGGTGGTGGAGTCTCCTAGTGTTGAATCCATCTCATCTTTTATTTGTTTTGTTGTGAAACTTTCAAATGGAAGTATTGGATGACTGCACATTTCTCCAATTTCTCCATAAAAACGAGAACACAGAAGCGTCTCGCGCAGTGTACTCTCAAACGCAAACTAACATAGCGATTGGGCTGAAACTTCACCTACAAGCTCAGTAGGAATGGTATTGTGGGATACCGCTCAAAAAGTAGACCTTGTGGCTCCATCTGTTGGTCAGGCCGGAAACTTTTCACCTTACCCTCGTATGTGCATCCTATTTCAAATGGGAATTCAGAATACAACCCAAGTATTTGGACTCGAAAGAACAATTAATTTTAAAATTGTTGCTATCGTTGTTTGTAATTCTTAGGATATTCGCAGCACGCAAAGTTATTTTGTCTATTGCAAATGGCATATATTTTGTTTTTTATAATCGATAGTGAGCAGTTGTTGACCTAACAAGTGCTCAACTCCAATGAAATTAGACTGAGCCAACTCTTCGGGTTGTTTCCAGTTTTTTCCCGAATAAGAAAACAACATTATCATCGGCCATAACTCATGATATGTCTTTTATTTTTTATTCCAAATGAAAATTCAATAAAAATGCCACAATCTGAATATTCTTTCATTCTGTAATTTTCTTCTAGCGAAGATCAACTCAACAGCCACAAAAATCGCAGAAAAGACTATACCAACAACTTCGAAATGTAATAAATGTAGTCCAATCGAAAGAATGTTTAATTGCTCAGAACTTATATCAGTTAAATCGATATTTAACTGATATAAGTTATAAATATAGTTATATTTATATTTAAAATTAACAATAAATTGTTCCCATGTTAATAACTTGTCTGACTTGTCTGACTCTCAGCTTTGTGGTTATAATAAATTTCCTTATCAATAATATACTAAAAACAATAAACTTTCGTAAACGGTGTTAAACTATAGGCCCTTGTTTGATAACTACCGAATAGAATACATTTACCAATTGGAAAATAATCATTTCATTATGAAATGGAGTATTCACATAGGAATATTCTCTATTATATTTCATCTTATATCAGCACATCGTGGACTTTCGCTATTCGTCTTCATTCTCCGACAAAATTAATGATTATTGGTTGTTTCATTACTTCTGCATTGATGTCAATATTTCCCTGCTTTTGTTCCTCCTTTTTCGTGTGATTGATGAACTGAGAAACAATGTCGAGAAATTCGTTTTCTCTGGATTCTTTGGTAATTACTGATTGTCTAAAAGCCTATTGAAAATGGATTCTCATCTGCTATTATGGACGTTTTTTCTGGGAATATACACAGTGGTAGCTTGATTTTCACAGTGGTTCTCTTGATTGCGAATAATGAAATTCATGAGAAATTAGGACCAACTTGTTCAGCAGAAAACAACCTCCAAATTCAACTTCGGAATTTTGTTTTCAATTCGATTACTACATGCTCAATTCATATTGAAAAATCTTCAGAAATAGTGCACATTTGGGTCAGATATTCAATAATAGCAATGATTAGAGGGCGTCATTGCCGTTTTCCTCCATTTACTCATAACGAAGGAGTAAAAGGAAGAAACAGAATTCTACCAGAAAACTAACAAGGGATGAGCTAATTGAAGTGGAAGGGAAGACTTCAGATGATGCAAATGATGTGCCTGTTTTGCCAGTGATACTCTGTCTGAAGCATTCAAAATATAATTTGTATATTCGAAAAAAACCCAAAACAAAAAGGATCAATCATATGACTGATTAGAATAGAAATAGTCGACATTTGAAACGAAACATTGAAGGTGTAGATAACAAAATAACACATTGAGGTATCATTGTTCCAATATGTAAGAGAATGTCATTCACTTTCGGAAAAATACTCTTGAATTTTTCCTCTGAATATAGAAATATGATGACGTAGGACGACGAGAGACACTGATTATAATATCTGCACAACGAAAAACTAAAGAAATTTGATTCATTGTCTTAAAATGACAATAAATGTTTGGAATGTCAATAAAATTAATCTTCTCAGATTTTAACGAACATATTATCCAAGTGCATCTTGAGAACATAGATTTGGATTATTTATGAGTTTCTTTCTTCTGGGAAGCAGATGTATATATATATATATATATATATATATATATATATATATATATATATATATATATATATATATATATATATATATATATATATATATATATATATTTATATATAATAAAGTTTATTCTGCACTCGTTCAATATACTTCGAGTCCATCTCATAATGAGGTGACCAAATAATTAACCCATATTCAACAATAGGTCTACAAAACGCAAAATACAGAAATTTTATAGTTGACCCGTCAGAAAATTCAACAGAGATCCGACGAATGAGACCATTCACTCTCAATGCACGTAATACTGGTAATTATTCTGAAATGTTCCGTGAATTCGAGTTGATAGTCCAAGTTTATTCCAAGATCATTAATGAGATTAGTACGCTCAAGCCTTGCACCACCAATTGAATATGGATACAATATTGGATCATTGGTTCTATGGAAGGTAATACATTTACATTCTAACAAAATTGACATTGAGCTGACGACTCGAAAGCCATCCCACTACAGCTAGCAAGTCGGGTTGGAGATCAGCAGCATCACCAACTGAAGAGATGGACTTACAGTTTTTCAAGTCATCGACAAAAAACAAAACTTAGAATGCTTAACAACAAAAGTGATGTCATTAATAAACAAAAAATAAAAAAGGACCGAAATGACTACCTTGTGGAACAACTGACGTAACCAGAACCGTCCAGGACCTGAGGTTTTCAATTTATACATCCTGAGTTTTATTTTTGTAATAGCTCTTTATCCATTTTAAAATACTACCTAAAAAACCCACCGATTCAACAACAAGGTCCAATATAGCGTGGTTCACTTGGTCAAAAGCTTTAAATATGTCGTTATAACGACTATTCACCTGTTGGCCTCACTTAAATTTGTCAAGAATGAACATATTCAACCAGAATTGATAAGCTTGATTTCTTTTTCATAAATCCGTGCTGCTGATGAACAATTATTTGCCCCATACTGAAGGAAATCTTGTCCAACACAATTATTTCAAAAACCTTATTAATATCACTCAAGAATACCATTTAGACGCAAAAATTTCTTATTGATTCATTTCAGACTAAATTGCAGCGATATTCGATAAAAGAAACCTACCTTGGAATGAAAATTGTAATCACTACATAGTATAAAGCAAAGTCGCTTTTCTGTCCCTTTGTCCCTTTGTACGCTTTAATCTTTGAAACTACGCAACGGATTTTGATGCGGTTTTTTTTAATAGATAGAGTGATTCAAGAGGAAGGTTTATATGTATAATAACATCCACTAAATAGTGTAGAAGTACTGTTATTTTTGAGGTTTCTAATGTGATGTCGTAATTAATTACATTTTTTCCGCTTACATTGCAAACTCAGGCTGAACCCTACGAGTTTCATCAAAATAATGTACTAAGTATTGTACACATTGAAAAGGTCTACAGAAAAGTCCGTGATGGTATATGTCTATCTCTTATGGATAACCCACAATAACTTTTTTTTGTCATTTACTTTTTGCGACAAATAATGGCTAATTTTCGAAGCAATTTTAACCCATTCAGCATTAATCCTTAACCAATTAAATACCTTGAATACATTGTTCATTTAATATAGGTATATATGGCCCTTTACACCGTATGATTTAAGTGAATATTTACGAAGATATTACAGATTTAAAAATTGCGGGGCGTAGCGTTTGCGGCGTGCGAAGCCGGGGCGGGTCGCTAGTGAATAATAATACTTGACCATTTCTAAATATTCATGATATAAGAGGAAAATTTGGGTGCAATAATTGGGAGAAAACTTGATTGATTGACTCTACTGGGTTTCAAATTTCAGAAAATAGTTGGAGTGAAGAAACTCCTTATATAATATTCCACAATTCGGCGTTAATTATGTTTCGAGGGTGGTTTTATTCCGTATCGATTAAACCATCTATTCGACTGGAGCAGCTACGTCAAATCCAACTCTCATTAGTAAAGCAATATAGAGAATTGCAAGTTTCAACTCAATCCTCATATGCTTACGACAAGTTTTAGGAGTAATCTCGTTGATGAGGGCGAAACTGGCGATAATAATAATTGAATATACTATAAACTTGTTGAGTTGACGATTTGTATACTGTAAATTAGTAGTTGAGGGGTTAGCCAAATTGGGGATAATACACATTGTGGACATGGTGATATATTGAAATTATATAATTTAGATGAGAACTTTCGAGTTGATTGTGATATTCTGATATTCGTCATTTGGAGAGACAATCTAGATAGAGTTTCAGTAGGTGTATTGATAAACGAGTTTGAAATTCAAATTAGATAAAAGTAGAATATTAACAGAACGAAAAAGAAAGGTTTCACTTCATTCAGGTGGCTCTGAATTTATTATCACTGCGGAACAATTTGTAACATAACTTCTGTTGATTTCGATTTTTTTCTATCACGTCAAGTTTTTTTCTACAGTGACACGGCGCAATAGATTTAGCTTCGTATTGTCCAGATTAATTTAGCCAGTTACAATATAACTTACACCAATGGATCATCTGTGTTTTCCTTGAAATGATTTGTTTCCCTCTTAGCCAACAACGCGGATATACCAAGTATTCCTGCTTTCTATGTATGTGCTACAGCAGAGAAGCATTCGGTACAGTCAAAGTCACCGCCAAGACCTGAAATCTGGTGATACAAATATTCTACATAAGTCACTTGTCAACAGAAAAACATTATATTTTCGCCTTTGCATATACAACTAGGTCTCATAAAGCAATTTGTTAGAGCTTTGTCAACTGAAGGGGACTGTTTTGAACATATTGTTTTGGCATTTCCTAGCTTGTCATATGAGAAGATAAAGGCAGGTGCCTTTGATTGACCACAAATTCGGCAACTTATTCAAGATGAATGTTTCATTGAAACAATGATCGAACTTGAAAAGAAGGCTTGGTGGCATTCAAAAGAATTGTCAAGGACTTTCTGAAAAACACACACAGTAGCCCAGAATTACGTAGAAATTGGTCAACAACTCTTAGAAAACTTTAAAAAGCTTGGCTGTTACATCAGTAGCAAACTGCATTTCCTACATAGTCATCTTGCTAACTTTCCAGAAAATCTTGGCGCTGTAATTGATGAACCGGGTGAGCGATTTTACCAAGATTTGAAGGTCATGGAGGCAAGATGAGAAGTCAGTATGTTGGCTGACAACTGTTCTAGCATCAAGCGAGGATGTCCCCAGATTGAACATTCTAGGAAAAATTATAAGCGGAAAGTTTTACTCTAATATCTCTTTTATTTTTTGTATAAACACAATTCAACTTTTAATATTGTAATAATCTTTCTATGATACTAAATAACCTTTATAAAATATTCTAATATATATGTTTAGTACCACTTCATTTTTCTCTGTATGCCCATTTTGTACCACTATTAGGGTAGAGAGGGCGTACATTGTAGTTTAAAAACTTGACGCGATAAAGAAAAATTGATAACATTTTTCATTTCACAGACTAAAATGTGATCAGTTCAGTCACTGCTTGAAAACCTTAAGCTACTGTGGGGAGTTGTTAACTGAAGCTCTTAAACTGATCCAAATGGGAACATTCTTCAACCAAGACATCTCTCTGCAGTCAAATTTTTGCTCAACTTCCAATGTTGTCTTCAAATATGAGATATAAGTATCCTCTGACAGAGTGAATGAAATGGGAGTACTCAATTAAATTATTCAGCTCTCTCACTCTGCTCATTGGATGTTCAAATACTCTGTTTCACGAAATGTTGAGCATCCTTGGGATTAGTTGGCGCATATTCTGCTCTTATTATTCACCTGCACAAGTGCTGCTAATTTCGATAGGGGAATCTGATCAAATTTTCGAGTCACAACTGTAGTTGCAAAGAAGAGGCTACAAGTTGTTTGGAGAAAACCCAGACATTTTTATTGAGGTGTTTCATTTCTTTGTCCAATTTGATATTTTCAGTTGAATGACATCTTTGGATGATATATTTTCTAACGCATCACAACTTTTTTCGATATTGATTTCAAAAATGACTGAACTCAAATTCTTCTAGACTTTCTAGAGATTCTGCGAGTATAATGGGGTCGAATCTGTTTCTTATTTCATCGATAAGGACTCTGTTAGCTTTAAATCCTATTGCGACTCCTGAGAAAATTCAGAAGATGCAATCTGCTTAAAGATTGAATAATACTGGATATAGTATACAACCTTACGGCACTCCTCTATGATTTCTGATGACAGTTGGCATTTCTTTCAATTCTTATGTTCCCACAGAAGATTCTTCGTAGATATTCTCATAGTCTATTTCCTCAGGTTCAGTTTGAATTTGATATTTGCTTCTGATCATATTTTCGAGTAGCAACTGTAGTTACTTAGAAGAGGGTACATGTTCTCCAGAGAAAACCATAAATTTTCACAATTGAAAGAAAAGTGCACAAGGAAATGAAAAAATTTGTTTTTCATTTCCTTGTCCATTTTCATATTTGCTGTGGAATTACGTCTAGGGATAATACATTTTCTTACAAATCTTTGAATATTAGTTTTTTGCATATTGATATTATGAATAAACCCAAATTCGTGTAGTATTTTAAGAGATTCTTCCAGTATAATAGGGTGCACTGCGTTTCTTACTCCATTTATTACTTCATTTTAAATTCCTATTGCGAATTTCAAGACAATTCAGAAGATGTAATTTAACTACAGATTAAATAATATGGGTTATAGTATACATCCTTGCGGCACTCCTCGATGTTTTCTGATTTCAGTTGGCATTCAATTTTTATGTTATTCGAGTATTCCTTTAGGGAATTCTTCGTATATTGAATAACTCATAGTCTATTTTCTATTGACTTCGCCAAAGTCCTTTTTGAAGTTGACAACAAACTGAAATCATCTATTCTCTATACTTCATTTTGTATATGGAGCAGAACTGACGAAGTCGAACTCCAGGAATGAGTAGCATCTTCTGGTGAAAGAACTCGAATAAATTGCATGTTCCATTTCGTTCCAAGGAGTTGATCCGATCTGGTGACGTCTCGAGAACGGAAAACTGTTAAACGTGTTAAAAGTATAATTCAAACTTATCCAATTTTTCGGTTATAATATCGAACGTCGACCAACCGAATGTTTCTCAAGTTTTCAATCGAAAAACGTTATAGACTTATGAAAAGTGTTCGACTTCTTGAAAGCGACAGTCGGAGTAATCTTTCAAATACCGTACGGTAGCAAGTTTGGTTAAAGGGTGCAGCTGTTACTCGGCATAGAATGAAAGCGATTTCTTTTTGTCGCGGACCAAGTTTTATTGAACTCGAGAAATATCACGTTATTGAAAGGTTGAGTTTTTTCAGCTGTGTCTGATTCTATTGGAGTTTTATATTCTTTGATTTCAATCCGTCGAAACAAACTTATACCCGATATTACTTTGCATTGAAAAACAAAGATGTATTGGTACAGAAGAAATTTAATTCCCAGAGTTTATGAATTATTCATAGCACTCTCTTCATTTGAATGAATGCAATGGTAATCTACTTATTTCAACAAGAAATAAACCACGACAACAGCTTATTTCAAAAGTAATTGATTATTCCAAGTTCTTGAGTAGCATTTATACAAATTATTAAATATTAAATATGCTTGGAACAGAGAGCTTTCGTGAATATTCGTATATATATATATATATATATATATATATATATATATATATATATATATATATATATATATATAATATATATATACCTACATTTAGATGAATCCATATAACTTTGTCGAATAAAACACAAATGTGTTTCACCACTGCTGGCAATTATTAGAAAAATGAAACTGGCTTCATAATTTTTTAAAGAAGTCCGATGTTATGAATAGCAACCAACATGGTTATGTTGCCAACAAAAATACTGAAACGGCAATTTTCGAACTGTCATATTCTATTATTTTAGCTTTGGAGGAAGAGCAAGTTCCTACTGCTCCGTTCCTTGATCTATCTATTTCTATCGATCATAAAATATTGCCAACAAAAATGGAAATCTCTGGAGTAAGAGATAAGCAATTAAAATTGATAGAAAGTTACCTCCACAATCGGAAACAGAAAGTTCACATCACTGTTGACGGCATCACACATACTTCAAACGAGATAGCGACAACTATGGGAATACCGCAGGGTAGTATTTTGGGATCGCTATGATTTATTTTGTATATAAATGACATAACGGAATACTTACCAGAAAGTAACTGTCAACCAATTATTTATTAGGGTGATACCAACATTTTAGCCAGATCTCCAAACTTTTCATTCTCTATTGTAACATTGGAATCAGTTTTAACCTCTATTAAGGGTAAGTAAATAGGCAATGGCATGGACTCTGCAGGATGTAACTTATTTGGCTTATGTCCAGTAATCTGGAAAGGGACTTAAGCCTCCAAAAGTTTCGTTAATGATTTAGTGTTTGGTAAATTATATATATTTTACAAATTATAGATAACTATGCAACGGGATACGTTCCAAAGTTTCATTTTCTTTTTTGTTTCCTCACGGAATAAGACCAAATAGAATGATTGCATCCTAAAGATAAAAAAGAATCTACAGTTTGTTGGTGGGGTGAGTTGGTATGGTATGTATATTGTGTCTCATTAGAGCAGTAATATGTGTAGAATGATTTCAGTTGATTCACTGTATTTCTAGTGCCTCCATATACAAAGAAACTGAATGCTTTTAATCTTTACCTAAACTCTGACTTATTTCATGTCATTCCTTCGAGAATTTTCACACAAAATTTTTTCCATATGTATTAATATGGACATATTTGAAATGGCTTCTAAAATCATTCGTTCTATCGATTCTTTGTTGAATAACACTCGCAAACCATTTCTTCTTATAGTGCCAGAAGTAAATCACAGCAGAGCTTAAATTCAGACCCTTGATTATCCCTGGTCAGAACCACAAATTACTGAAGCTATTAAAAGCTAAATGCTCCTTTAGTCCTAAACGAAATAGTCAAATGTAATATAGGCCTTTTCGTGAGAGTTGCACGTAGGGTTACGATCGATGGTGTTTATTAGAAACCACAATTCTCAGTAAAGTTGTTATCTTATTAGTGTAGCAGATCAGTGGAGAACTACTGTTCAAAATAGTTTTACTTTCTGTTTAGGTCGAATTCTGGACGACAGAGGTGGTTCTGGAATTCGAAGAAATATGTACGAGGGGTGATCAAAGATGAGACATTCTGAATTTCTCGGAATACATCCATTTGATTTTCAACTTTTTTTCTTATATCAGTACACTTATCTTTGAACATCTGTGGAACGTTTCAAGTTTATAGAATCTTTTTAGAAATGGAATCAAGTGCACAGAAACTCTTGAAAAGTTGACAGTGGAATAAAGTGAGTTTACTTCGAGTGGACAAAAAGTCAACAAGTGTTATAGAATCTTAGGAGGAGGCCGAGAAGTTACCAATGACGAACCTCGCTCTAGAACGTCATCAACTGATGAGAACGTTGAGGAAGTGAAAGATTTTAATAATAATAATGAATATTGAAGTTTGTAATAGTTGAATTACCATAAGAGAAATTGCTGATGATGTTGGCAGTTTATTCGGTTAGTACCAAGCAATTGTAACTGAAGTTTCTTGCACCAGTGCGTGTCTGCGAAATTTGGACCTATCTGCTGAATTTTTTGGCTGGAGGTCTGGATTCAGCCGTCTGTGACTCTGTTCTGTTTTTGAAACTCACGAAACCTATGCAATGATTGCGTTTCGCTACGACTGGGAATATAAAGATGTCATAACTGGGTTAGATGATAGTTTTATCAAAAAGTGCTCAACAAGGGTGCATCCAGGATTGGCAAAAATGTTCGTACAAGTGATTTGTATTTGAGGGGAGGTACTTTGAACGGTACAAAATGAATATTGATGATATTTTGATAAAAATAAAGTCGTCTTACTTTCTGATCACAACTCGTATCAAGAGTGTTTGTTATTGATTGCAATTCGAGAGAATTTCTAGTAACTTCGGTAGTGCCGCAGGGATCCAATTTTGGACCCCTACTATTTGCCTTGTTTGTTAACGATCTCTCAGAGATGGTGGACTGCATGAATGGCTTATGCGGACGATATTAAAATTTATATGAGCGTGTCATCTATGCATGATTGTTTGAGGATGCAAAGTGACCTGAATGATATCCGCCTGTGGTGTAATAATAATTGTTTACACTTGAATGTCATGAAATGTAATGTGGTGAGTTTTACTAGAAAGAGAAATGTGTTTACTTCTGATAACAACATTGAATGTGTTAATCTGACTCGACTTCTGGAGGTTGAAGATCTCGGCTTAGTATTTGATCAAAAATTCTCATTCATACCTCAAATAAACCAATTAATTTTATCATGCAGCAAAGTTTGTGGTTTCATCGTCCGCAATGCTAGATCGTTTTCAAATTCCTCAACACTGGTTCATTTATTTAATGCATTAGTGAGAAGCAAACTTGAGTATGGCTGTCTTGTTTGGCTACCAATATATAATTGTCACATAAACCTCCTGGAGGCACTGCAGAGGAAGATGTTGAAATGACTCTCATTTCGAGAGGATCCCCTAGGGGTTGTGATTACGCTTGTTTGCTGTCGAAGTTGGATAATAGGAGCCCCCACACCAGGAGAAGTTCGAATGCATTGAAATTTTTTTCAATTTGCTCAATGATAATCTCGACTGTCCTGAGCTTATGGGTAAACTTAATTTCTTCGCTCCTCCGAGGTGTACTAGAATAAGCTAGACATTTTACTCAAAAACCCACAGAACCAATCTTCTCTCGCAATCGCCGCTCAGCTTTGTATGTTCTACTGCAAACTAGGTATCAAGCTGCTGTGATTTGCACTGGGACTCACTTGTTTCTATAATATATGTGCATTTAAATCTAAACAGTGAGATATCTTGATTTCTTCCGGTTTAATTTCTGAGTGATTGGTTTCTTGATTATTATTTTGATTGAACATTTAGATATTGAGATAATAGATTGAGATTATTATATTTGATAATGTTTTTTATTATTATTATTATTTTTCAATGTTGATTTCTGTGATCACTCGGGAAGTAGACACGAGTTTTTTACGAATCGCGGTACAAAACTAACCAGCTCGATGAATTTGCATTGAAACAATCAGAGAAATGCGATTTGTTTCTACCGAGAGAAACATAGAACACTTTCAAGTATTTGAAGGAATATTCCTATTCAAAATTACTACGTTTCGGTAACGATTTGTTATCACTAAATAGACGAGAAAACATAGCGACAGCGCGTTTTCAAAATGTGAGGTCTTCAATCTGAAGGGTCGCATATAGTACAGATTAGATAAAGTCGAAACAGAGGGATGTTTGCTTCTTCTTTCGTGGATTATGTCGAGAAATGATAAATTCTAATAAGAATTTACTTTACTTTCACATACTTAATCAACCAAAAAACACACAAAAGTTATATAATTATTCGACATATATTTCGGGTTACTAATTATTGAGAGGAAAAATAACAGTTGTACAATCAGTTAACAATTAAACAGCAATATGCCTCATATGTCGAAAAAATCGAATAATTTTTGTGAAACAAAGCAAAGTGTTTCAAAAAATTTTCACATTTTAATTTGTATAAATTCAAAAATATCACAATAATATTCTAAATTATAATCGACACTAACAACATTATATTATGAACAATTCCAGATATAAAATGAGTTGAATGCCAAACATACATCGATAATCATTGATTTTGAATAACAAAAATTAATAAAAATGACGCGAGAGTTCGCATTAGTCAGAAAATAAAACAAAAATGAAAACAAAAATTTCAAAACCATTTTTCAGTTGGTCTTGATTCGTTTCGAAATGTTTTTGTTATCAAGATTCTGCGTTTTCAATTATGTTTAGTATTTTGTTTTGTGAACGATATACGACGTTCAATAAAAATTATATCAATAGCTGAAAACTTAATAAAGGTCAATGACAATTAATTTCGAATGTTTCTTCATCGACAACATTTGAAATTTTACGAGATCTCTCATTCATTCTCAGTTCGTTTCAGTAATAACTCAGATACAAGACACGTTGAAAAACGCACTAAGTTATGTAACAATACAGCTCTCGGAATTAAAATGGGGTGGAAAATATATAAATCCTATCTCAACCCTTCTGTAGCTTATGGGCAGTATTTCCCGATATTCTGTTATTGATTGCGAAAAGAAATATCCGTATAAATTTGTTTACGAATAAAGGTCCAGCCCACCTAGAAACATATAATACTGTTAGCCCATAAGTTACGAATACTTTGTGTAAACTACACAACATCAGCCATATATGGGCATATAAATCACTAGAGCTAAGCCACTCGGTGACAAGAACAGATTTTAGGGATACAAACTACCACACTACATTTGATGCGATAAAATCCCAGCAAAAGAGGAACGGAATAATATAGGAGCTTCATATTTTTTGTTGGTCTAAGAAATTCCAACTCTCTTGGGGGATGGGCGTGAGTGAAGGTTGTTCCGGGTAGGTTTTTTGAAGAATCGGGGATGATTAGTCTTGTCTCGTTGTTCTCGAAAGTGTGGTTTTGATGTTGTTGTATTTCAACCTAATGTAGTGTTTAACATGACAATTGCATGGAGAACTGTAGTAGACTTCCCTAAATAATCGAACGTAGTAAATAAAAATGCTTTTTGAACTGAAAATATTGTCTACTGAAATAACCCTTTACTACTTCTTCAACCGAATTATTTATAATATGATATGATCTTGAATGAGTGATGAAAATTGAGGAAAATAATATATATGTAAAATTGATAGATAAATACATTGACGATCTATTTATAGTTGATTTTATATGACTTATGAATACGAAACATATTTAAAACTAACGCAATTTGAAATAAGTCAATAATAGGGCAGCACCAAATTCATATTTGAAGAGAGAGGTCATTATTTCCATGAAAACATGAGAAAGAATAACTTTAACCATAGAAGATGTTCTGTTTTCCATTTTTTCGCGATACATAAATTCTCATTCTTCCTTTACATGTAAAATATAATTTTTTTCATTCAAATTATAAAGAAGTGCTTCACTTATAACTGCTCATATATTTGACTATGGATTCCTCGAGTGTGACAATTTTTGATGCTTCGAAGTCATCTTACTTCGTATCTTTCTAACTGAAGTGTGAAATATTCATTTGAAGGATAGTGAAATCGTATGTCATGTGGTTTTAAGGTCGCTGTTTCTCTTTGGAGTTAGGACTTGAAAAGCCTTTGTATTGAAACTTTTACTTTCAACTCTGATTACTAATTTTGACGAAAAGAAGTTACATTGTCTTGTCTCAACAGTGGTAGTAAAAATAATTAAAGTCTCTGTAGTACAAGAAATAGAAGAACCGAAATCATTATTTCAAATCTCATTAGATCAAAATTGGGGATATTTGGAATGCAAGAAAAATTAATGATTCAATTCAGTTTATTCACATAAAATCTTGGAATATCTCTACTTTAATTAGCTAGTTCATGTCGTCACGTATCAGGATAAGTTAGGATTTCGAATGATTAAATTATCATAGAAGATACAGTGGGTGATCATTTTATTAGAGCCAACTCACAAATTTGAAAAATACGTAAGAAATGTCAGAGCGTCAACTGAGAAGTGTGCATTTATTTTGAGGTTAAAGAACACGTGCAGAACTTATGCCTAATCCCCTGTTTTGAATTTTTTGTGGAAATTTTTTAATAGTTCAAGTGTTCTATTCGAATATTCTGTATATTATTCTATATCTTCTGTGGAATCAACAGTCTTACTTTTGATTCAGTTTCTTTTGCCTGTTCTATTGGGAAAAAGTTTCTCAGATGAGAAAAAATGATATCCTACCAACAGAAGATTTCTCCAATAAAAGAATGGCATCTATAGCTTATTCTACGACAACAAACTGAAACAAAATTGGTATCGTGATCTGGCCCTTCATCAGCAGTTATAGAATTGATCTCATGTAAATCGTTAACGGTTACTATGTGACCAGAGAGTGCTACAAAGAAGAATGGTAACAGAACAATAAAGTGCTGAAGTGGTTCCTGAATAGCACTATTATGCTACATAGCTTCTTGTTATGAAGAAACTTCTCTTATACAACCAAGCCAAGGTGCCCGACTGGCCTTCGAGAGTTCAACAGGCCTCATCATAATAGAGAAACTTTGGAAGTTGATCCACGACGAGATATCCAACAAAGTTCTATCAAATAACCATTGATTGATCCAAACGTTTGCAATATGTGTGCAGCCAGAAAAAGACAATCGAAAACAGTGCCTGAACAGCTTGGATAACATATTAAGAAGATGCCAGGTAGTCATAGAATCAGACTGTGCTATTACTGAATAAGAAATAGAATAATTTGAATAAAATTGACAAGTTTTTTATTACCACTATAATTGAGTTAAACATAACAGTATTGTTTCGCCAACACAGTGGCTTCATCAGATGTAGATGATGAACTGATGAAGATGTAGAAGATCATCAGATGTAGATGATAAACTGCTCAGTTTATCATCAACATCTGATGAAGCCACTGTTGACGAAACAATATTGTTATGTTTAACTTAATTTCAGTGAAAATCGAAAACTACTCGGTTTTATTTGAGTTATATATTTAAGTTTTCGGCCTAATCCATTGATGATATGAAATTGAATGAATAAATTCAAGTAATTCCCGTCAATATTAGATATTTTCAACACGTCACTTTGAACAGAAAAATGAAGATTTTCATAGAAGACAGCTACTTCTCATTTCTTTATAAACCAAAACTGCCAATTTGGTTTCATGGCTCAGATAATATGATCACCCACTGTATATTAATATCAGGTTGTAGTGAAAGACACGCTGTAGGAGACATTTATTAAGAAAGTTCACTTGATCTAGACTGATTATCAAATTCTGTTTCGCTCATCCATGCAAGATACATTGTGTTATTCCTCGTTTCATTGGGTGTTAGATATTAATTAGTGTTGCTAGATGAAATCGGATTAGATTCAATAATTCTTGCACCTTCTATATTTCCAACGACTCCGGCATTCTTATGCTCATCTTGTTTGACAGTAACATTGTTCGGTTTTGTTGTATATTGAGTTGATGAAATCTGTACTGGATGTTCGTCAGTTAAGGTCGGTGTTTCACAGCCTGCTATACCAGTTCCTTCGTCGATGGAATCTGATGTAATTTGTATATTGTTGAATGATAAATCTTCTGTTGAGGTACACGAACATTCGTTCAATTCCACAGCTTGTCTGAAAGTTTAATCAAGTGAGTTTTATGAAACAGTTTGATAAATTTCGATCAGTAAACAAAGTATTCGACAGAGTTGGGGTTTACTGATGTAGATTCATTATAATTGAAAATAACCTCAAATTCAAAAACTTGAACTTTTGATGCATACTTTTATTGACAACATAGCATAACGCGTTCCGTCGTTACAAACGACTTCTTCAGATGCTAACAGCATAACGTGGTTCGGCAAGTAGAGGGGCCATACAAGGAATGAAAACTTGGATCAAAGAAGACTGCAAAATACAGTACACATTATTCTGTTGATTATCTGAAGAAGTCGTTCGTAACGATGAGAAGCGTCATGCTATGTGGACAATAAAGTGTAAATCATAAGTTCAAGTGTTTAAAACTTTAGTTAAACTAAAACTAAATTCAAGTTTATATTCAATTATAATGGATTTACATCCAGTGAACGCCAACACTATTGAATATATAAAAGAAGCTGATGACAGCTTTTTGCACGATAGTACTTTAAGCTGTTACTTAAAAGTGCTATCAACACGCATAATCTATGGTTTTTAATAACATGTCTGATGAAAGAAATGTTCCTCAAATATATCAAACTAAGAACAAATAACACCAGTAGTTCGGCAAGTAGAGGGGCCATACAAGTAATGAAAACTTGGATCAAAAAAGACTGCAAAATACAGTTCACAATATTCTGTTAGCATCTGAAGAAGTCGTTCGTAACGACGAGAAGCGTACGACATAGCATGTCGTATTGACAACATGCTATGTTGTCAATAAAGTGTAATTGAATATAAACTTAAATTCAAAGACTTGAACTTATGATTTACACTGTATTGACTATATAGCTTGACGCGTTTCGTCGTTACAAACGAGTTCTTCAGATGCTTACAGAATAATGGTACATTATTCTGTAAGCAAGTGGAAGGGGGTGAGTTTTAAGGGTAAAAACGGTGTGCCTCGATTTCCGGCAAACCTACAAGTCCTATGGAAAAAAATTGAATGACGAAGTTGTAAGTAATAAAGATACCTACAACTTTTGTTAACACACTTTTTTTACATAACCTCAAAATTCATGTGAAAAATTCAAATCTTCAAGATTTCAGTTTTTTATTTTCATCTTATGCAGAAAAATTCATTTTTTCACAATATTTTGTAAAAACTCACCTTTCTATGTCCTAAAGACACTGTAATTTTTTTGATTCGCTCTATTCATTTTTTCACCTTATTTTGACTTAATATCGAAAATAATTCTCGCGTCAAAATATCAGTTTTAGAAAAAAATCGGGGAGTTTTTTGTTCGTTGAAATCTCTTCTCTCTGATAATGTGAAAAAATATATACATAACTATGGTATATGTTCTCAGAAAATGCAAAGAAATAACTCGAATCCGAATTTTTTTTTAATCACTATGGACTATTTTGAGCTATTACATAAAATTTACACTTTAGTTACTTTAAAAAAGTAAGATTCTATGTTACATTGATGAACAAAAAAATTACAAATCCATAAATAATAAGGATTGCAAGAAATATAGCATTCCAATGGGAAAAAAAAATTTCGGATTCGAGTTTTTTCCTTTCTTTACATTTTCTGAAAACATTTACCACAGTAATGTATTAATTTTTTCAAAACTATCAAAAAGAAGAGATTTCAACGAACGAAAAACTCCTCGATTTTTTTTAGAGGGCTGATGAAGATAAAAATAAAGAAACAAAAACTTGATTCTTTGAATTTTTCACATAAATTTCGAGGTTATGTGAAAAAAGTGTGTTTACAAAAGTTGTAAGTCTATTTATTACCTAAAACCTTGTCCTTCAATTTTTTTCCATAGGACTTTTAGTTTTGCCGGAAATCGAGGTACGCCGTTTTTTACCCTTAAAAACTCACCTCCTTCCACTTCCCGAACTCAGATCGCCCGTAAATTATTTTTCCTTTCATTTTTGTTATATTCTCGTCCTTTTTCAACGGGTTGCATCCTACTATTATTGTTTTTGGTTTAAAAAATTATCGACCCCAGTCTGTTAGTTTTATTCATATCAAATAAATGCAGACTTTCAATAAACTTATTCTCACTGTGGCGCCCTCTATATTCTGCAGGTTCTTTGCAACTTCCTTCTCTGTGTTACAGTTGTGCGTGTTACAGTTAGTGGTAAAGTTCAATTGACATAATGTTTGTTTCAAACTGAGAATCAACTTGAGACAAATTGTTTAAAATGGAAATTTGACATATTTATTTCACTCTCTCCAGTACTAATGAGATAAGACTTTTTCAGTTTTGAGCATTCATTCATAAAATTCACGTCAAGTTTTCAGGAGCGTGTTCAGATAATGCAAATTGCCAGGGTCAGTTCAGAAACACTGCGAAGAAAAATTTTACAGTTATGGCTTATTCAAGATCGCTCACTAATTCGAGGACTTCAAATATTGTTGAGTGACCATTTTGGATGAAAGAATATTGCTGATTTATTCTCAGTAATAATAAACAGCTCAAATTCTGTTCGATAAATGAACCTTATTTTCATAAATATCACCAGAATTCAACTAGTGTGTATTACAATTAGAACTAATTGTGATGAGCTCATTATAGATAACATCAGTCCGATATTCGATGCTTCATTAGACCACAATTATGCAAATTATTCTACAGACTATATTCGTTATTCATATTTGATCTGTTCGAAAATAATTTCATTTGTAGGAAATATAATCACAAGGATTGTATACACTCATTATATTAGGACCTAATTTTTGACGTTTATTATGCTTGTTCATTAATTTATAATATGAGCTCTTCGATCTTTAAATGCATCATATTTTCAAATAATTAAACTCATAAGCTTCCACAGGCGTCTTTTTCTAACTCGGGAATCGAACCCGGCGCATCTTCTTCACAACAAATTCAAATTGGTAAATTGTACATTCAAAAAAACAGCTCTATGATGCAAATTCAGACGTTGAAAAAGAACTTACAATAAAAAATGGATTATAAAAGCCATAGGCCACAAAACGAACAATTTTTGTTTTTTCATCTGATTTTCTGTATGTTTGTATATGCAATAAGTAAACAGTACTTCATGGAGGTAGATATAGTTTCTTCCTACGAATACGCAAAGTGTAACTCAAAATATAGTGTGCACGATATGACCTTAAATTATCCACGTAAATTATATATTTTGAACTAATATTATTCGAGACTAGGGAGACTGGTCTTTTTGAAACTGGTACCTACTCCTACTCGCTAGTTATAGGCTTTTGTAGTTGAAATATAAGTTTTTAAAATAATGATGCCTTCGAAAGCAACGCCACAAGATATAATATATTGTTTATATGTGTACAGATGTTTACTATATGTTAAAGAAAATGAAGATGGGTTTATTAAATTGAAAAGTACTCATCAGTATTCAACAAGGAACAGTGATGTACTACTTATTCCTGAGCATGAAACATCAAAATTTCAGTAATCACTCTATTACCAGAGTATTAAAATCCTCTACCATTTACCGTCAAATCTGAAATTACTGAAAGCTTCTTGTTGAAGAACAGAGTTAAGTCACTGATGTTAACGAAGGCATACTATATTGTGGCAGAGCACTATAATGATTTTAATGTAGGCAATAATGTATGAATCAATGTTCTGTATCATATATTTGTTTTTTCACCGCGAATGTCCCAAATGTCCCGAATTGTCTCAAATGTTCAATATTTCTGGGGTAATTTTTTTTCTTTCTCTTCAAATATTGTTGTATAATATTGTGAATATTAAGTGAACCAACACTTACCTCAACATAGTTTTCTTTAGAAAGTCAGTTTGTTGTTCAATATTCGCAATTTTTTTCGATAAACTATGAAAATCGTCTTCGTACTGAAATCTTTGCTTTTTTCTACCATACATTGACTGAATGGACCACTCATTCTATCTTCAATTTCTTGTGATCTCAATTCGTTTACTCTCTCTAATTTTTTATACTGATCTTTCACAATGATTTCATTTTCTAGTAGTTGAGTCAGCTTTTCATTGGACAGAATCAGTTTCATTCTTCTGGTTTTTTCGGCTTTGAGCTCACTGGTAACTATCTCTATTTCTTTCTGAAATGTAAAAAATTTGTGGATTTTATCGAAAAAAAAGTGAAGTACAATTATTTTTGATTATGGAATATGAGTTTCCAATATTTTAAGATACTGTTTATTTTGTGTTCAGATAACGAGTACCAGTTTTACTTCCTAGTACTGGTACTACCAGTATTACATTAATTGCAGTACTACAGTAATCATATTCTATTATTCTGAACCATTCATATTTTGAGTGTAAGCATTCTGCAAATGTCAGGTTTATAATGAGAAATATTGACAACTGTC
The DNA here is from genome assembly GCA_030704895.1 of Henosepilachna vigintioctopunctata. NCBI lineage: Eukaryota > Metazoa > Arthropoda > Insecta > Coleoptera > Coccinellidae > Henosepilachna > Henosepilachna vigintioctopunctata. The sequence goes on from JARQZJ010000005.1 coordinate 315,350, forward strand.
CACTAGTTGAGGAGAGATAGAAGCTTAAACCTTAGAGAGAATATTTATTCACTAAATGGTCATGTTACGATTGTTGAAATGAAAATAAAAGTCACTAAAAATGATGCTCACCTACCTCTAGTCGATCTTCTAAATCTTCCAGTTTTTTTTGAATAACATCAGTGGATATTTGAATACTTGCTGACAAATCAGTATCTCTTGTCGTTAATCTAAAAATGGTTCTTCTTTTATTAACGCTCAAAAATTCTATAATGTCCCTTAAGCGTGCTTCAATAGAACAGGGCATTGCATTTTGGCCCTTTTTGATTTTCACAATTTCAATGATAATCCAAATTACTTCTTTCAATAATTTGTGGCATTCTCGCATTTGGTACAAAAGATTATTTTTTGTTTTTATTTCAGCTTCATTCTCTTGTTTCAGTTCTTTCAATTCATCTGCAGAAAAAATCAGGAGTATAATTTGTTATTTTTTTTTCGTAAAAAAAAACGGTGTAGGTCTTGAAAGTATTCAAATAGTTTCCCTTGCAAATTGTTTAGCTTCTTATCATGGAAGGTGTTTTTAGTTTTAATTGAACCGCTGCAATATCTTCAACAGTCTTCTAAATACCAGCAATTGACTCGAGTACATTTTTTAGTGGAGAGGTCATGGGATGGGATTAATGGAGTTCCGCATAAAATAACTTCGACTTTATTTTAGCTGTTTTTTAGGGACTGAAAAAATATCTAGAGATGCTCTTTTTGAGAGCCAAACAGGATGTTAGAAATGGAAAGCATATTGAGATTGCGTCTCTTGTAAGAACGTTAATAAATAAGTTCTCAATTTTTCTACTCTTCCTATTACCTTCACTTTGGACCACCTGACCTTTGTGTGGTTACGAAGTTTGTGATGAAATCAACTGTTATCTTCACAAATGATTTCATTAGAAGAATCAAATCATTTACTCAACTCCCTAAAAAAGAAAGAATCATCAATGTATTCTCATGAATTGAGGATTCTTCTCTTCCTATGGAAAGAAGCGTTGCAAGAATTGTTTAACCTTCAAAGGGGTCACTAAATCATAACGATTGAGGAACACTGATGTGGAGTAGAGTTCGATAAAATATCCTCATGAAGTTCACAGTTGAAATTTGAAAGAAAAAAGGGACCACTAGTTCATTTGGTTGCTTGAATTAACCCTATATCTTATATGATGTTGCAAAAAAATTGATGCCACTGCTTAAACGAAAATAACGAAAATGGAGTTAAATTAAGTAGAGTGGGTTTCGAATCCATTTATCTCATTTATTTCGTGTTATAACATCCGACTAGGAACCCTTTTCACCTAAGTAATCTTTCGGATACATCCTGCCAGACTGAATTTTCCAAAGGTATGGAAACTGGCTCGACGTATAGGTAAGTGACTTATTCCGTAAGCAGCTTGTAAAGTGATATAATAGCGGGATTACAGCCGTATTTCTTACTGGGGTGTGATGTGAAATAAAACTCACGAGGAATTTCCTTCGGACCGATGTATCCCTCCTAACTTTAATCAGTGCGAGGAAATAGATTGATCAAGGTGGGCTTTTTACGCAACGTCGATACTTTTCTTCTATTTCATTTTCACTAATGCTAACATAATGGATACCGTGCTATTAGTTTCAAGCACTACAGCCTGAGATTTCAAAACATCCCCATTCATTCCGAAGGAATCTTTTTTCTCCCTTTGAAATTAGATATTTCGGACATGATGGAGCAATATTATATTTCTACGGTTCAGAAATATCGCTGTTAACGATATTTTGCTTCAAGGAGAAGTAGTGGACGAAATTTTCATTAATTATTCGAAATTTCAGAGAGAAATTTATTTAGATTCTTTTGCCAAATATTTTACATTTATTTCATGATTTCTTTATGAGTTTCTTCATGCTTTCAAGCAAGTTCTTTGCGCATTATGAATAACCCTACAAATGAGAACAATTCTGAAGTTTTCCCCTTTTAGGTGAAACCAAAAGTTTTTCAATGAAATCAAAAACAATTCAATCATAACAGCTCGAAGACCGAAACTAACGTAGAGTTCGACTTTGTGATATATGTACTCGTATATTTGTTATTGTGTATCACTTAAGAAATAGTTTTGTTACTGAATTATACCAAAAGGACCTCATAACAACGCGAATTGGCATTTGTTGAAGGCTACAGCATATCATCGATTCAACTAATCGAAACACTGAATATATAGTAGGTAGGTAGACATTGGTGGGTAGACAGACATCAGCGGGCTGAGTGTGCGGAATATCTTAAATTCATAGACTTTGTAGACTTTCCAGCAATGCAGTTTTGATTTCATTAGATCTCTCTATTCGATCAGTTGACGTACTTACTCAGAGAACTTAGTACTAATCTAGAGAACGACAATCTTCAATGCATGGGTTGCTACAAGAAAACTGAGCAACGTATTGAAGAACAATTGCATCCCCATTAATTGTCAAACTGAGGTCTTGGTATTAGTGCTGTGGTCACATTTCATTGGAGAAAAACAGAAGAAATGAAGTGGTCAAACAAACACAAACATCCAAATGGGCCTGGGAATATCTTATTTCCAGACAAGATCACACAAGACGAACATGGCACATCACACAATGGAGACCTACCAAAAAATCGATGGACGACATCTGAGAGGCACAGGCACAAATTAGGACCTGAAGATGAGAAATCGAGACAGATGAAAGTGAATCGGAGTAGCTTATGTCCACAGTAGAAATGAAAGGCTGTCACAGAGGTAGAATCAAAGAAGTTTCACCTATCACAGATCGAGAATAATTACCTGAAGTTCTGGATAGCCATTCTAACTATAAACAACAGTTCTAACTTGTCTTTTTCCTACAAGAATACTCACAATCACCTACAGATAATCTAATCGGCCATTGATAACTATTTGGATGAATGGATTATGTTATGAAAAATATAAAACTCACCATCGACATCCTTCTTTCTATATAAAATTCGCAACTTCTCTATTCTTTCTTCTTCTAATCTGAACTGCAAGTCTATCAGTTCTTTCGTCACATTTTTATTACGTTCCGCAAATGCTTCGTGGGCATCCCTGTTGATTTGTTCATATTTTTTTTTGAGAGCTTCCATTTCACATTTTAATAGATTTTTGGCGATTTTGTGCTTTCCTTCAATTGCTTCAATTGTGTTCTTTGATTTAGAATCTTTCGAATCTTCTCCTTGTTTAGTTACGTTTTTATTACTGAGGTCTATTTGAAAATTTTGTGGTTCTTCACCTGTAGTACGTTTCTTGAATTTATTTTTCATTCTTTGTATTTCGTTCATCGAGTCAGAAAGTGAACTCATAAGAGATGTTATTTCGGATTTGAGTTTTTCACAATAGTTTGTCAAATCTGTTATATCGTTTGAATCATTTCTCGAATGAGCAAGCTTGCTTTTGATTTCTTCAAGTTCAGTGGTTGAAGAGCGAACCTTAGCATTCAAATTATTATTTTCAGTTTGAAGTTGTTCCATTTTTTGTTTACAGTCAGATAACTCTTTCTGTGTTGATGCTATAGTTTGCCTCAAACGAGTAGCCTCTACGTTAACTTGAGAATAATTGTCCATCACAATTTTAAGTTGAGCATCTGTGTTATCTTTCATATTTTTGAGTTTATTAAATTGTTCGTAACCTACCTTCATTTGTGCAATGAGGTTTTGATTCTCAGTTTTGAGATTATCTATAGTATTCAGTTTTCCTCGAACAACTTCCTCTGTCTCATAGTTTTTCTTCAACTGTAATTGAAGAGTTGCAATTTGTTGCTCCAATTTATCCTTTTCAGTTTTCAATTCTTGATTTGCCACGTTAAGATCTTTCATTTGATCCTTAAGATCTTGTATTGCCTTATTTAATTCAATTTCGTTCTTCTTCATTGAAGCTTGTAATTCAGAATTAGTGGTTTTCAATGAATTCAGTTGTTCTCCAAGTGAAACGCAATCTTTGGACATTGCTTCTAGACTCTTTTTTAGAGCATCCCTCTCTATTTTTACATTTTGTTGTTTTTCTTGAACGATTTTCTCTCTTTCAGATGTTTTCCTCAACTGCAATTCGAGAGTTGCAGCTTGGTTCTCTAGTTTATTTTTCTCGGTATTCAAGTTTTGATTTAATACGTCTAGCGTTTTCATTTTGTCTTTCAAATCTTGTATTGTTTTATTCAATTCATTTTCATTTTTCTTCAGAGCAATTTGATCTTCAGTTTTATTTTTTTTCAAAGAATTCAGTTCATCCTTAGTTAAACTGCAATCTTTGGAAATAGTTTCTAGATTGTTTTTCAATGTGTCTCTTTCTTCTTCAATACTCTTCTGTTTTTCTTTAAGTATTTCTTCTGTTTCAGATATTTTCTTCAACTGCAGTTGGAGAGCTGCACCTTGATTTTCCAACTTATTTTTTTCGGTATTCAAGTCTTGATTTGCCACTTCGAGAGTTTTAATTTTATCTTTCAAATCTTGTACTGTTTTATTGAATTCATCTTCATTTTTCTTCATAGCAACTTGTTCTTCAGTATTATTTTTTTTCAAAGAATTTAGTTCTTCCTTAGCTAAACTGCAATCTTTGGAAATAGTTTCTAGATTGTTTTTCAAGGTGTCTCTTTCTTCTTCAATACTCTTTTGTTTTTCATGAAGTATTTCTTCTGTTTCAAATATTTTCTTTAACTGCAATTGAAGAGCAGCAACTTGATCTTCTAACTTATCTCTTTCGGTATTCACGTCTCGACTTGCCACTTTAAGAGCTTTTATTTCATCTTTCAAATCTTGTATTGTCTTATTCAACTCATCTTCATTTTTCTTCATTGCTACCTGTTCTTCAGAATAAGTTTTTTTCAAAGATTCCAATTGTTCTTTAGCTGAACCGCAATCTTTGGAAATTGTTTCAAGGCTGGTTTTCAAGGTATCTCTTTCTTCTTCAATACTTTTCTGCTTTTCTTGAACTTTTTCTTCTGTTTCAAATGTTTTCTTCAACTGCAATTGAAGATTTGTAACTTGATTTTCCAATTTATCTTTTTTGGTATTCAAGTCTGCATTCGTCTCGTTAAGATTCTTCATTTGATTTTTCAGTTCCTCTATCGTCTTATTCATTTCTTCTTCTTTTTTCTTCAAAGCAGCTTTTTCTTCGGAAGTGGTTGTTTTCATCGATTGTAGTTCTTCTTTAGCTAAATTGCAGTCTTTGGATATAGTTTCTAGATTGTTTTTTAGTGAATCTTTTTCTATTTCTATATTTTTGATCTGATTTTCATAATCTTCAGTTTGTTTTTTCAATTTGTCCTTCAGTTCTGCCTCGAGTAATGTTAATTTTTTTTTCAGATCAACATTTTCAGACTCCGTCAATTGTAATGTTTGGCCACAAATGTTATTAGTATTACTGGTCTGGATGGTTCTTTTATAATCCTCTAATTGTTTTGATAAAGATACTATTTTTTCTTGCAGATTTTTTATTTCATTTTTCGAATCACTAATTTCCTGGTTCAATTTCTCAGTATTTTCTTTTTCTTTCTTTAAATTATCTTCACATAATTCGTTTTTGAGCTGTAGTTGCTCGAGTGTAGATTGTTGGGTTTCAAAGTTTTTCTTGTATTCATTAATTGATTATTAACTTCTTTCGTTTTCTCTAATTCATTTTCTAGATTTTCAATTAATTGTTGGTGAGATCGTATTTTATCTTCTTTTTCTTCATTGAGGTTACTCAAATTTTGAGTTTCTCTTCGAGAATGATTTTTTCTGATATCCATTGAGGGTATAATATGTTAGCTCTTTCATCTGCAATGAAATTCCAGATTTTGTCAGATATTTTTCCAAGTTGAAAAAGTCAGAAGAAATATCGAAATAGAGGAAAGAACGAATTAAAAAATGGAAAATGTTTGAGAGATTCTACAAAAACGGGAATGATAACATTTTGATGTCTTATGAATAATATATTAATAAAATTATGAATATCATTGAGTAAGTTTCAATATTTCAGAGGCAGAAAGCTTTGAAGATCAACTAGTTCAACTATCATCATGATATATTAATAGTCCAGTCAAAAAGACTGAATTATGATTCAAAATTGCATTAATTCCCATCAGGCTGGATTTTTGTGTAGGCCTTGAATACGTCATTACAAATGATATGTCAAAAGTCCCCATCGATCAAGCTTGTGCGTTGTTTGAGGTCAAAGGTCACAAATTGGAGTTTTTTGCAATTACAAAAAATTGTATTGAGTAATTTTTCTGGAGTAGGTGGCAGTAAAGTCTGGATTGGCTCCAAACTAATTTTCATCAATTTTCAGGCCCAATTTTCAGTATTAAGATCATTGCCTAGCCACACTTGCACTTGGTAGAACACACAAAACAAGTGTTGATTAGCAGAAGTAGATGTTGGAGGGCGACAAGATAACTGCATTCTCTTATTGTTTCTTGTATTTTTCACAAAACTCATATATCTGTAATTGTCTATCGGTAAATAAACATAAATATCTGTATAGGATTTATATCTGTGAGGATAACATCTACTGACGAGTTAATATTTGTAAATACTCTTGCGTTATCAATCAAGTCTTCACGTTCTTCAAACAATTTTAATATTGTATTTTTGCTTCTTTTGAAAATTGCTGATGTCGTATCGCAGCCAGTTATCGAATGAAGGAATAATATATGAGGCTGACATTTTGGAGATGCAGTTAAACTTTGTGAATAATATATTTTCGTTTGAACTTGAGGTCTCCCAAGTTTTAAAAAGTAAATGATCGTATCACTAGGTGTTCGTGAAGTTAACATTATTAACAAATCTACATCTTTTCCAACAACGATAGTGGGATTGGTGCTATTGAATTGTTCAATCGCTGTTTCAATAATGAGGACGTCAGAGCCGTTTTGAGCTTATTTCACAGCAATATTTGCAGCTGCAAATTCCTCAAATAACATCGAAATCAAACGAGATTCATTGTAATTATTAGCAAGAAACTGCTGTTGGTTTGTCGGAACAGTCATTGATCGATCAAAAACGATATCAGACGCTGAAGATGTTCGTTTAGTTCGATTATATATTTGTATATTTGTAATTGTATATTTTTCACGTACTTGTGTGCATGCGGCAAATGAAACTAGGTTCTAATATTTTTTGTGTGAATGGTTAACCCGATGATGCATACTGGCCACGTATGAGTGCATATTCGTGTTTTTTATGTTTAAAATAGCCATAATTCGAGAACAGTGCACCGTACAAGAAAAAGTGTTGAAGTATTTTTTGTAGACAATTTCACGATCTACAAACTTTGTTTGAAACCATTTTTCGATAACTCTCGTTGTTTCAGAGATATTCGCAAAAAACACAAAGTTGTGACTTTTGACCTCGAATGAAAAACAACGCACAAGCAGGATCGAAAGGGACTTTCGACATATGTTTTATAATAACGTATTCAAGGCCTGGACAAAAATCCAGCTTGTTGAGAATCAATGCAAACTGGAATGTCTATTTTGACTGGACTATAAACTCACCTGTAAAATGATCTGGAGCGAGGGTTAATCCTACAGGTATTTCTGCTGTAATGGTTACTTCTATGTTATAGCACCATCTTTGATGAAACCATTAACTGGGTTGGCAACTACATCCCACTGCATAAACTGATATGTCCCCAACTAGTTGATGCAGCGCTATCAAATATCAAACCTGTATTAGCTCGTATTATTTTAGGTGTTAATCCAAATAGTTTGTATATTTCTACTACAGCACGACAAGTCCAATGTTCAATTCCTGATTGGGTACAACCGACATAGACCGAAAGATACTTTTTTCCACTTTGAACTACTGGTTCTATGAATATTTTCCATGGTAGATTTTGAATCCAACAGGCTGGGGAATATGTGAGTTTCTGTGAAAAAAGTTGAACTTGTGAATGCAAAATCATTCAAAGAAGAAGGTGAAGAAATAGTAAAATTGTCCTCTGTTGGGTTTTTGAAAAAGGAAGAGAATTAATCTTGGCAACCTCGCAACCTCTTAGCAATCTCCCAACCGCTTGGCAACAACGCTACGTGATCTACTGAAGAATGTACCAAAGAGTGCATTTGGATATGTTGAAACCCATAAAAATTTCAGTATATTTAATTATCGTTCGTGTACTTAAACTCACCTTTATCTGGCTAAAATTCTGAAAACAATAACTAAAACGACTAGAAGAGACATGAAAATCGGGATCCATCTCACACTTCTCCACAAAATCAATCTATTACAATCGTAAAATTATTCCAATCCGTTGGGCTTCCATTACCTCCGATATAATTCATTGAAAAAAACGACGTAAAACTGAAATTAATAGAAAACCATTTGGAATTACATTACACTACAGTAATAAACATGTTTGAAAAAATTGCTGAAATATCTAACAGACTATTTCGCAGAATGTAATTAAGCGAAACATAAATCAGATTTGTTTATCTCAACGTTGCAATTAACGTGAGATAAATTAGAGAGAATAAAGATATACGAAGTTAGTTGACAATATCATTTGACCTAGAAGCATGAAAGTACACATAATCAGAAAAATGAATGATCACAGACGACTGGATGCATTAGCTCATAATATTCTTTTCACATCTTTATGATTTCACGGTTTTATGAGATGCATTTAGAGGCCTATTTTGTCTTCGATTCGTTTTTCGATTTTCATTTTGGGAAATAGAAATGGAAGATCTATGAAAATTGTAACTTCAAACATCAAAAAAAGGTTTGTAAACATTTTTGGAAGCAAAAGTTTTAGACATTTGACAGAAGTTGACAATAGAAATTCCAAACAAGGATATTCAATATTTGTAGAATGCTTCATATATTTTGAATCTGATGAAAAATCTGTTCGAAACATTCTAGGACACCAATTTTGGCACCGTCTATTTCAACAACTCTTTTATGTTGAACATGTGGTGGAAATTAACATGCATGATAGCTGCAATTACTTCAACACTTACTCAGAGGTCACAAACAGTTTACTACCTCAAATGTAAATTGATTATGTTTCAAAAGCTCTTTGGAGGGACTTTCCAATAAGAAAACATATCCATTGTCAGTGACTGTGTAGAAGAATCCATGGCAATCAATGGCACGACACTCTGAGAAATCAGCTTTATGGAGAGCAGTACTTGACTAATTTTGCTTGGTGATATGAGCTTATACACTTCTAGTTCAGCAAATCGAGGGACAGATGGTACTCGAGCAACTGTGTTCGAGTTTTTCTAATTTTTATACCCCTTGAATGATTTTTGTCACCATTTATAATTGCATGGGCATGTCTCTACACAATATTGTCGCATTTTGAATGAATCTACTCCACATGAGGCCTACAGGGGTCTAAGGCATTGAGGTAAAGTTCTTGTTTGGTGTGAATTTTGAAATGGTTGGGTTATTTCCCAAAACCAATATTGGCTAGGTGATCAGTTTCAAATATGAGTGCTCTGAAATAATCACTACTAACTAATTTCGTCCTGAACTGGACTATAGGGACTCTAATGACGTATGCTTTTCCCGAAAAAGCTTTGCTACAACGTTATACCTACTCATCACACGCCTTATGCTGCACTAGAACGGTTCTGTTTCTGCAACTTACAGTAAGTATCCTTCGAGGAATCGTCATCTCACCTCGCAGTGATGTAAACTAGCCACCGAAACCTTGCGATTCGACTCCGTCAGTCTTTTATTTCCAAGATCCATTTCAAAACACAGATAACTGCAGTCTTTGAGAATTTCGATGATGTATGTATAATAATCTATCCAAACATCATTCAGTGGAACACCTTGTATATGCATATATTTCAAGTTATGTTGGTACGAAAATGTATTAATCTGATTAAAGGAAGCAGCAGGATACGGAGGGACTGTGGATTAAGTAACCAGTGAGAAATCCTCATTTGTGATATTTTCCCTTAAACGAAGAAATCCCAGAGATAGCAACTAATCTTCTTTGAGTTCCTGCCCTAATCAAGGATAACCGTACGTAGTGCTATGCTCATAATCATTACAATAAAGGAGATTAGGTAGAAATGTGGTAACGCAATACGAGTTCAAACATTGCCAGTATTAGTTTTAGGCCGCTGGCCATTTCGGGAGAATTTTCTTCAGAGCCGAGTTCTTAACTGTATTAAACAAATAGTTTTATAGTCTGCGATGTCAGCTGCTTTGAGGCTTACTTCTCCTACCGTCGACTATCTACAAAAGGGTAACGTGAAAATAAACCTGCAATTTCATGAATTATGTCACAGAAATGTATAAAAATCACAGCATCTAACTAGAAAGTCGTGAGTTGAATCTTTCATTAAAGTTCATTTATTTTCATTACGGTCCTTAGACTTCATCGTTGATACTGTTTATTAACACTCAGTGCTCGTTATTACCATAAATAACTATATGTAAATCAATACATAATGCAGAAGCTTTGTATCGTTTTTCAAGGATATTCTGGTAACAGAGAAACCTGAAGTTTCATACAGTTGAAGTTTACATCGATAAAAAAAGCATTCAAAGCTGATGTTTCATATGAAATACATCAGAAACTCATGAAATTAATTAAGACATTACACACAGTATGCTTGAATGACACACAATTTCCCTTAAAAACATACAATACTTGATCAAACAAGGTTAATTATGCTTCAATGAGCACATTCTCTCTAGTCTTATTGAATGTCAATGAAGAAAGACTCATTTTGAAATTGTTTTCATTTGTACTGTTATTCATAATTTGTGAAATGAAACTTGCTTGAAAGCACGAGAAAAATTATGGAGGAAGTATGATAAAGAGGTAGATATTTGACGTTGAAACCCTATAACTTTATAAGGTTCAGACGTCATTGATATTTAGACCTGAAATTTGAAATTCTTCGTGAATAGTATGCACCATGAACGTTATTCCAAGATGTTGGATGTAGATCTTAACAATTTCAAATCGTGATTAATTTGAACTTGTACTTCAGTTCCAACGTTCAAGTATTTCAATCTTGTCACGTCTTGTCTGAATGAAGTGTTATTTAGTTGAACGTCTCTAAGTAAATGAAAGTGAATCAAAAGTAAATACTGAATTATATCCGTGTCCGCAAATTATCCGTTTCATTGAAGTAACCACATTTTTTGTTTTTTGGTCTGACGTTAACACAAACAAAGCGGATGGTTTCCCAACTCGTGAACACGCAACGTATAACTGCCCATGTGAAAAACAATGATTTTCTAAATTTATCCCGCAAACACTAAGCGATTGGCCTTGCGACTTGTTCATTGTCATTGCGAACGCAAGGCGACCTGGAAATTGCAATCGTTTGAAGTCAAACGGAAGATCAGTCGGAATCATTGGTATTCGAGGAATACATACATTTTCACTTGCGTACTTTCCGTTAATAATGGTTGCCTCAATCAAATTCGGCATGTCTTTTAACCGAAAGTCGAGTACCGTTGCAAAGTCGCGGTGGATTCAAATTACGCAATATCATAATAACTGTACCATCTTTGAGTTGCAAGTTATGTGCTGGGAATCCTGGTAACTCCAGAGAGTTCAAAAACTCCGTTGGATAATTTACTACATCATCGGGATTTGTTATGGAATCAACGGATTTGTATGTCACCAAATCGCCTGCAATTTTTGATTGAATGGTGAAATTCAGTGCGTGTATATCATTATTCTTTGCTGCAAGAATTGTTCGTTGACTTAACTAAGCATAATTCTGATAATTCTCACTAATGTTTGGAAAACATCTTCAATAAAAGCTAATTGAGAGTCTACAAATCGGCAAAAGTTGTTGGTAAGAGTAATTTATCCAGATGTCGCATCAACTGGGACTTTTCAATTTCCAACAGCTAATAATTGTTTGGAAAATTGTGCAGCACTTTGATCATTTTGAAGTTGAATTCTCATATTAGTGGTTAGCGATAATGTTTTTACGTTATTCCATAATAACGGTAACATATAAAGGTGATGCCATCAGGCAAGCATTCAATTCATCTGCAGGCGTTCCACGGGGAATTACTGGCAACGTCTGCCTGAAATCGCCTGCCAACAATATCATCAAGCCGCCAAAGAAATAAACAGCTATAAAAAATAAGGGTTGATCGTAGAAGGGTGAAAATTTAGTATTGTATGTATTTTTGTATGTTGTATCATAAAAAAATAAAAACTGAGAATTTTGTCTAAAAAATAAAAAACAAAATTCAGGGGTGGACTACCCCTAACATTTAGGGGGATGAAAAATAGATGTTGGCCGATTCTCAGACCTACTCAATACGCTCACAAAATTTTATGAGAATCGCTCAAGCCGTTTCGGAGGAGTATGGAAACGAAAACTGTGACACGAGAATTTTATATATAAGATATATATATATATATATATATATATATATATATATATATATATATATATATATATATATATATATATATATATATATATATATATTAATGATATTGTGAAGTCAGTAACGAAGTGTACTATAAGAATGTTTGTCGATGACACGATAGTCTTTGCGTCTATTAGGGATGTCCCTGGGATGTTGAGTGATGTAAACCATGATCCACAGAACATTTATGCGTGGCTTTCCGACAATAGTATGGCTTTGAATGTAGAAAATCCAAATATATGGTAATGGGGTCTGCTCACAGGTTGTCAAGGTTAGAACTTTCTGATATTGATGTCCGAATAAATAATATGAAGTTAGAGTACTTATACTCTACCTCTACTTATAGAGTAGAGGCTATAAAATATTTGGGAGTCCTCGTAGATCAAAATTTGAATTTTGATCTATTATTGCTAGATTGATTGTATTAACTCAAAAATGGCGAGAAAGACAATCTCTTTGACTAGAATTTCTCGAGAATTCAATAGTTATATGAAATTGAGATTATACAGAGCGATTGTGGCCCCACACTTAGACTACTGCTCTGTTCTGATATTTGGCTCAAGTGCTTCTAAGTTTGATGAATTGCAAAAAACCGAAAACAGGGCCATGAGTGTGATACGAGTATTGAAATGTAGTAGATATACACCAGTGAAAACTATATTGAGAACTTTGAATATTATGAGTGTAAAACGAAGGATTATATTTCGTACTTTAGAGCTTATATATAAGCTCCAACACCATGTGGTTCCCGAGTACTGACTGACGGAATCAGTAGCGTAGGGGATCATCGCTCATGTGCGACAAGAACTAGAAAAAATTTGTATATCCAAAAGTGTAATTCAACAAGGAAAATAACTGGTATTAATTATGAAGGTTTCAAGAAATATAATGAATTATTTGAGTATTAAAGTGTGCCAAAATCACAGATTATTCATAAGAAGCTTGAGAGAATATGTTTGTTAAGATATTTAATCAGAATTAAGTATCGTTGATGCATAAATTATAGATTTGTAGTTATTTGTGCATGATTTAGACATGCTAAATAAAGTACTATAATTATTATTATCATTATTACAAGTGGCTTATGTCTCTTTGCCAAGAAGAATCAACCTTGGTATTTCCGAACTCATTTTTTTCTCAACTTATCGAAAGATCTTGCTAAGAATTCTTGAACTTTTGCTCTATCTAACCAATTGAAAAACATATAGGTTTTTCTTTGGAAAAAAGGATCGGAAACGGTTTTAGAGATATTTTTAAATCAGGGAAACAGAAACCTATATCACATTCTTCTTCAGGGGGAAACTAGACTAGTTTTTCGAAACTCTTCGTAATTATAGAAGCGAAAGAGTGAAATGAAAGACTCAGTCAAGAAAAACTTCACATTAAATCATTTATTCAAACTCGTATGTTAGATAAAATAATGTTTCATTTACTTGTTTCGGAAACGACAAAGCAACCGTGAAAAAACTGGAGTATTTACAATATTTACACAATATAAACAACAAATGAATTTATTTTATTCATGTTGAATCTTCAAGAGTTAATACAAGTTCCATTTGCAAGATATCAATTAGGTATTTTCTGTAACACGAACAACGATGTCAAAAACAATTCTGCTGATCGAAATAATTCTATAAGACTATAATCTACGGTTCAAAGCTCGTTCTGAGCGACAATTGGGCTTCTAATCGTCAACATTACCCATCAATTAAATCATTATTGTATACTACATCATGCTACGGGGTAGCTATAAACCCTGAGTAGGGAAAATGGAGCGTAACTTTCTACATAGTTGCTAGACCTCTGCGAGATAACCTTGTTTGAGTTGATCTTAATATATTCCTCGCTAAAATGTTTTTATTCAGCTTGCGTGAGGCGGTGGAAACTTCTGAACGTAACTTTTTACATTATTGAATTTTTTGTCGAACAGACGTGAACATCACATTCACTCCAGTTTTCGCAGAAGCTGGTCGATATATATATATATATATATATATATATATATATATATATATATATATATATATATATATATATATATATATATATATATATATATATATATATATATATATATATATATATATATATATATATATATATATATATATATATATATATATACATATATATATATATATATATATATATATATATATATATAATAAATAAGAAAATGAAAATTTTTTGTGCTTATGGCACTGAATGAAATATTCAAAAAAATGAACACTAGAGCTAGATATGTGAACGTGTACGATGTGATGTCTTCATTATCCTTCAAGGGATAAATGTTAGAGAAATATTGAAATCGATGCCACACCTGATGGAAGTGCGAGACATATATGTTTCGTTCTGCAAGGAACTCTTCAGTCGCACCACGTCCATCGAAGTGACGCAACAATTTCAACCTCCAAGCATCTTCTTGTGACTCCAAGTTGAAGACCGTAGAATTATGAATACTCTACAATACCATCTATAGGAATCAGTAGAAAATACCTCTCAGATTATAGACACACCAAGCATCGAAATTTCAAATATCTTATATACCCGTAGGTATCTACTAAATTGCAATGTCTATTTGACAAATATCATCGAACTGATTTTTCTCCGAACCACGGTTTTTCGCATGAATTACACTCTCATTTCAAAACTATTGCACTTATCGATATGAACCGAACGGTATTTTACTCTTCAGATGTCTGGCTATTTTACTCTTCTGATGTTCAAGCAGAACCAGAAATATTTATTATTATTAAAAGAAGTTATTAACAATTAAAAGTGAAAAGGAAGGTAAAAAAAATTCAAAAGTCCGCCATTTTTTTTTCATTGAAAATGTTTCATTCGCTTGAGGTCATAATTCGATACAAAACATGAAACCTGTTCTGTTTTCTGCTTTCAGATAATTCTTTCCCAAGAAATGATGTCATTCAATTCCGATTCAAATTTTCATAGTTTCAGCAGCCATTTTCAGGACTGCCATTTTGAAAAAAAATTTTTTTTTCTAGTAATTTCATATATGTGCTTTCATATGTATATAAATCGATTACTCAACATGTTTTGTACAATAAATGAAATATATTGAAAAAATTACGTTTTTTTGGAGTAGGCTGGCCTCAAAACGTTTTCCTGATTGTATCAAATTTTAAACTTCCTCAAATACTAACTGAATTTTCCGAAATGTGTGAGAATGCAAAGTTGATCTGTTTTTCGAGAACGTAAAATTGTTAAAAACATCTGAGTTATCAATAGAATCCATGGAAATTTTAGGTAGTTATATAACAACAGAAATTTTTCGATGAAATCGTAATTCCCGAAGCAGTATCTCTAGACCAATTCAAATAAAGACAACGTAGTTGTGTCTATAATATCCGAAATTTTCGTTAACGAGTAACCCGGGCTGAGGGTTCAGGAACGAAAGTAAACAAGACAATTCAGTTTATTATAGGTTTGAAAATACTGAAAGATAAATAAATAGAGTATAGTTCTCCGGCTGCTTCCACACTTCTATTATTCCTGGAAATTATACGGAATGGGAGGAAGAAAAGAATTTCAAATTCAGTTTACACAATGTAATCAAAAATAGAATTCAATTGTATTATTTCATTCTCAAATTGAAGGGGCAACGGATTCAACGTTCACATTCGCGTATTTTGATTTAAACGAATGAAGTTGGTTCAATACATTGTTTCAATCGATAGAATTGAATCTGGTCTTTCGAAATTGACAAAATGAACAACACAAGAAAACCAGGAAAAGTGACGAATTTCATTCGATCTGTACTTTCTCCACACAGATAAATCAAAAAATAACAATTTACTCATACATAAATTCATTGAATTACCA
Source organism: Henosepilachna vigintioctopunctata (assembly GCA_030704895.1). NCBI lineage: Eukaryota > Metazoa > Arthropoda > Insecta > Coleoptera > Coccinellidae > Henosepilachna > Henosepilachna vigintioctopunctata. The sequence goes on from JARQZJ010000005.1 coordinate 331,569, forward strand.
ACATAATCATTCGACAAATAAATGAATAAAAAAGTAGTTTATATATACATAGTGAATTTTGTGTATGGAACGCCTCAATCATTTGGTCCTGTACGATTTAGTCATTAAGTGAGGGGTTTCATTATACTACCGATTGATGTCTACATTGTTGTCAAATCTTCGGGTTTTCCGGAAATATGAAGAATGTGTTATTCCAGAAAGATTATCCTCTATTTATTTCGTTTTTTGTCATTTTCGAAAAATACTGAATATTGTACATGTAGTGCTTCTTCGACCGTATTGCCATAATCTCTATTGCACTAATTGAAGCTACAATTTGAAGGTAGATACCGAAATGAATCATTTCTTATGAGATGAATTCAAACGCGTGGTTCTATCCAATGGCCCTCACGACCACCCGATCTGAATCCCTTAGATTTTCTCTCATTAGTTTATTTGCGGAACTTCTTTATGGTACAGTATCCAGAAGATTGAAAATAGGATTACTTTAGAGATAGAAACAATTGAAGAGTCAGACATATTGCGAAATATTTCGCAATAATTCGCAATTTCCTGTTTTTTTTCTATTACGTGATGTGAACCTACTTTGAACATGACAAAAACTCCCAAAGATTTTTCGAATTCGGATGATCCAGTTCCGTTGAACTTTTTCATCAATATACTGAGAAAAGACTACGTGTTATACTTCTGTAAGCACATGAATTATTTAATAGTATTCAAATTAAATCAGTCTAAATTAGTCTTTTCTGGTATGAACATCTGAATTCAATATTTTCACACTCAACCGAAGATCTGTTGAAAAAAGTAGCTAGAACTTCAAATTCATGAAGATTAGGTTGAATGCACAAGGGAACGTAATCAGTATTTGTCAGAGATTCATAAAAACGAAGAGAATACAGGCTGATGTATTGTAAGCAATGAAATTTCTTGATATTCCCGAAAAACCAGAAATTTGACAACAATGTGAGTACCACTAAAATAGCGACCGTATTATATAATTCACACAAACGAATACTTTAATTGCACATAAGTTTCGGGCGACTTACTCATTAAAAAGAGTTGATACAACAGTTTTATCAATACTCATGATGATACATCTCCAAATATGATTCTAATTATTCGAACTTTATTTGTGATTATAAACCTGAGCGAATTGTTTCAGTTTTCCTTGCATTTGAACAGTGTTTCACCAAGTTTGCAAATATCTATCCCGATACTTGTTCTGCGAATCTCTCTGAATTTTTGGAAGTGATAACATAAATACTCAACTTGTGAAAAAGAGGTTAGAAATGACCCCCACTTCAATGAAATACTTTCATTTGGCCTAGTTTGTTCTTTTTAAGCTTCAATATTATGATGTGTCGAATCTATGAAATTTTAAAAGAGGAAAAAAGGGAAAAGCAATATGAAATCATAAAATTCAGGTCAAAAAGGTTATATAGGTGGAACGCAAGAAGCGGTTCACCCAGAAATATGGTGAAAGATTACTCAATTTGCAAACGTCTGACTTCAAATATATCAGACGTTTCTATCCCAGTACTTAAAGGGTAGGAAATAGAGTTCCACAGGAATCGATAGATCAGAGTTCATACCTTTCGGTTTATATCAGAATGTATATATTTTTTATGGCACGATTTCATCTCACGTACGTCTTCCACATCAGGCATCTCTTGTTTCTCTTCTGTACGCTTTACTGGTTATGGTCGAAAAAACGTTGCAAGCTTTGAATCGGTGAGAGGGTAGTAAATTTAAAACGACAGACAGCCGCTCGTTTTCAATATTCTCCGACAATTTCGAAATTATTTTCTTTCTCGGTGCGAGACTTGAATATTTCGAGGTGTCTGAACGGAGGTTTGTGTAAATGAAGTCTCATGTGGAGAAAAGGCAACGTCAAAAATGAAATTTGTGCAGAAAGCGGAATCGCTGATGAATTTTTCTATGGTTGCGCTTCGTTTTCATTCGGACGTTTTAACATTTCCGACTACAATAGAGGCACTGAAAGGAATAGTCCATAAAAATATCCACACAATTTGAAGCAACTTGAATTCTTGAACCAAGTGTGGTAATTTTAATTTATTGTTTTTACTTGAATTACGTTCGAAACTTCGGCTATTTGTAACAGAGGAAAATGGATAGACTTACTGGAGGCGTTTCGAATCAAGTTGGCAGTCTAAGAAGGTAAATTAATCTTCATAATACGTATGATACAGTAATAAAAGGCACAGGGATTAAACAGAAATGTCCGCTGAAGATTTGTCAAAAAAAAGATATCCGATATCCTAATGACTTGTTGTATGAACAAGCTGACATATTTCAGTTCATAAATGATCTGACATATAATATTCACTCTCCACATTTGATGTTCGCGGACGATTTGAAACTATATCATCAAATTAGATCACAGCACATCTCTGTTCAACTTCAGCTCGCGCTGGACCATGTTTTCAGTTAGTGTGAGGATAATTATTGGAGTTTGAATGTGTCAAAGTGTAATGTTGTCTCTTTTACAAGAAAAAAAATAGAATTCAGTGTGATTATAGCGAGTTTGGTCAGGTTCTTTCTCGTAGATCTTGGTGTAGTTTCTTTCTCGTAGATCCTAAACTAAAATGAATTTATTAATGAAACATTTGAATTTATTATTTAGTTAATAGTTATTCTTTCAGTTTTTTCGGATTAGATTGAGCATTTTGTTATATTTCTTTTAATTTTATTCGTTAAGTTACTCAGTTATCATACAACATAATGTTATTATTTTCTATAATTGGGTATTATACCTGTTGAGAATAAAGATTCTCAACAGTTATATTTTGAGAATAAAAAAGTTATTACAATTCAGATATTCACATTTTTTGTTCTAGAGAATGGAAGAACCTGCTATATGTTGTTAAGATCATAACAGTCTGTGAAAAATTTTGAATTTTTGTTGTCTAAATGATTGAATATGACTTGAAATAGAGCACTTATCTGCTGAAAGTTATGTTAAATGTATTGATTACATATTTTAAAATCACTTTTTCATTTAATCAATATTATAATTTCTGAAGCACATGTTTACTTTAATTCAGCTTTCAAAATGACGAATTCGAATGGTAACCGCCAAAAAACCGAAGATTTATTGTCTAGGAAATTCAGGAAACGTGGAGTTATTTCATTGTCGACATATATGAAAGTTTATAAAGTAGGCGACATAGTACATATAAAAAAATGGTGCTGTACAGAAAGGTATGTCCTATAAAGCTTACCATGGACGAACTGGAAGGGTATTCAATGTAACTGGGTGTTATAGTCAATAAGCGTGTTCGAGGAAAAATTATTCCAAAAGGAATTAATATCCGTATTGAACATGTTAACCACTCAAAGTGCAGACAAGACTTCTTGACCAGAGTTGAAACTAATGAAAAGTTGAGGAAAGAAGCTAAGGAAAAGGAAAGTTATAATAATTTGAGAAGACAGCCCAAATAACCAAGGCCAAGTCATATCGTAAGTGGGAAAGTGCAGGAAGTAATGTTAGCTCGTATTCCTTATAAATGTATTGCTTGAGTTGTAACTCTTTCATAATTAAAAAAAAATACTCAAAAAAAAATTCTTTTGAATAATGAAACTAATGACTTAAGGATTTTCAGTCTTTATCCTACATATATACTTCAACTGTTTCAAAGTTCACGTTTTTGCACTCAGGCCAATTGTGAACCTTTCATGTCACTTATTGAATTGAATAAATTCAAAGAAAAAATTACTCAATGAAATCACATCGGCTGAAAATTGCTTACACATTCACATTAGGGCAAAAAAAAAAGGAAAACATCGTTGGTATCTACTATGCCTTTATTTTCTCAGTTACATAGAGTTCTTTCTCCTCGTTCTTTTTGTTATAAGTTCTGTGTGCTAATGTTGATACTTGATGAAGCTGCAAAAGAGTTAGAAGTCGAAGAATATATGTATTCGATGACCCTAAATTGTTTAATTACTTTGCTTTACCATGGAACGTTATTATCAAATACTTATATCTTCGACGATGTGAAAATACCGGAACATTCGTATGAATATGATCTCGAAACACTTCTCCAAATAACCGAGTTCTATTCTCTCGGAATTACTCGAAATTTCATGGTCATTCACATCAAGTGAACTAATATACTAGAATTACAAATGTAATGCCCATAGAAGAGTTGATGCGACCACTAAAATCTGAATACTAGATGCACCGAATCCACTAGAAACTCCAAAGGACACAAATGCGCTTATCAATTTCAACTAAATAGTTAATGCGTTGAACATCTCAACAATTCTACTAGAATAAGATTAACTAATGCACTATTAACTCCGCTTTGAAAGCAAATTCGGATGATCGCTCAGTCGGATTGTTTCAGCGAAATATAACTCGTTCAACTCAGCCACTGCATTGATAATGTTTCCTTGTATGTTTGATGATAGTCCGTATCAATTAAGCCAATGAAATCGGAAATCTGACCTAACAAGTTCTATATTTCTTTTGCTGACTAAATTGTTGAAAAAATGTGTGAAGATTGGCATGCAGAACCTGGAGATGAAAATGAAACATGAACAAAATAAGAACCTATTATGATATTTGGAAAAAACAAATTGAACTTCAACAAGACTAAACAAATCATTTTCATATATTGTAAAAGTTACAGTTGGCTTGGTTTGACAATAATTTCTATTGAGTTATTGCTTAACAATTGTTTTAGGGCGTTACATCTTTATCATAAGCCAAATGAAGGTGTTATTTGAATTGACATATTTCTATATTTTCACATGAATGGGGTCTGTTCAGAGGTGAATTTTGAATTTTCGAGTGCTGTGCACATTCGACTATCGAATTTTCTTTCGTTGTCAGTACACATACGTTTTTAATTTGTTGAAATTAACAGCCATTTAGAATTAGTAGTTTTTTTCGACAACTGAAAAGGTTGGTCATGTTTTGTGTGTTCTTCGATTTCTTACTTTTAAAAAAAGTGGATGGAAGAATCTATATTAAATTTTGCTTTGAAAATGAAGTAGAAAGCTTCAACACACTCAAAATGTATTCGGTGAGTGTACTTCATCTCATAAAAGTGTTTATCAAGCAAGTTTAGAGTTTTACAAGCACTTTGCAGAAGGACGAGAAGATGTTGATGAGGGCGTGCGTCCTGGAGTTTCAAACCACGTCAACAAGCGAATATATCATCGAAACACTGAATAAAATGGTTTTGGAAAATCGTTGAATACCAATTGGGGACGTTGCGGAGGATGTAAGCATATCAATGGGCTCAACACATTCAATTTTCTTGGATGTTTTGGGCCTGAAACGTGCGGAAACGAACTTTGTTCCGAAATTGCAAAATTTTGAGTAAAAGTAACGTCGCATTAGTACTTCTCAGGAGATGTTGAATAACGCCAACAACGATCCCGATCGGCTCAAACAGGTCATAACTGGTGAGAAAACGTGGTTATATGATTATGTTGTCGAGACCTAGGCCCTATCATCATCGTGATTATAGGGCCTAGAAGCGACCAGAAGAGCCAAGACCGAAAACGGTACGCTAATTTCGATCACCTGTGAAGGTTTTGCTTACTGTTTTCTGCGATTACAACGGTGTGGTGCACCATGAGTTCTTGCCAACAGGTCATATGGGACCTATGAAGCATCACGGCTCAAACTATTGGAATTGTGCAAAAACAAATTATGATTTCTGCATCAGAATAATACACCAGCTCTCCTATCCATGCTAGTTCGTAATTTTTTGTCCAAAAATTGGCATTCAACAGATTTGGCCTCCTGTGACTCTTCCTATTCCCAAAACTAAACAGACCAATCAAAGAAAAGCGTTTTGCCACAATTGATGAGATATAGTCGGAATCAAAGAACGAGCTGATGGCCATACCGAAAAGCGATTTCAGAAAAGCTTCGAGGGTTGGGAGAAGTGCTTGCATAATATCTGGGACATTATTTTGAAGGGTGCAAAATGTAGGTATATTGATGAATAAATAAACACTTTTCGAAAAAATTCAACACTCACCTTTTTCGAACAAACCTCTTATATATAATAAAATCTTATACCTGTTATAGACACCTGATGATAAAATAGGTGTGTTTAAATTGTGAAATTGTAGACGAAGAAAATAATAATGGCGAGAAACTGGAGGTAATTTGGCAATGCATGTTTGGCTCCTTTCTTCAGCGGGAATCAGAATTTTCCAAATGTTCTAGAAGCTCCTGAGTTTTTCCTTTCATATGATGTTGCATCAATTTCACTGAGTTTGAATTTACTATTCCACAAAACTCCAATGAACACTGGTATTTATGAAAATTTTGCTGAAGTTATTCTCAATTAAAATATGAGGCATATTAAACACAAACTACTGCTCCAATACCTATCTCTCTTTCTAGAAAGAATATGATGAACAGAGTCGTCTACTGTGAACATCAACTCGAATGAAACTTGCGTGAACCAATTCTTTCTTTGCGAAGGTTTTCCTTTTCTACTTTCAATAATATACTAATGTTTCAATGTATCAGCACCAAACAAGACCAAAACTTAATATCTAAAGACAAAGGACTTACTTCATATCACAGATCAAACAATCATCCCCTTGCAGTAAATCCTGTAAGGTGGAGTTGTGAATTATTATACAAAGAATTGCAGATATAACCCTCGAGATATAATTTGGACTGTCGATTCATTTTCCAGTTTGATATTCTATTTCATGAAATTGTAGAGTGTCAAAGCGAATTTTCATCAATTGATATTGTTATTTTTGGAGGGTAGGTCTGAGTTCGAATCCTGCGAGGGACAATGACGTTTGTGTGTTATAAATGATGATTCATAAAGAATAATGTACTAAGTTTACATATTCAATATCCATGAATGTACGTTATGGAACACATAAGGTTCAAAGGAATGTTCATTGACTCAATTATTCAACAAATATTTCGTTCACATGTTTAAGTTCTACAATGAAACTCTGATGAGCACCATTTTTATGAAACATCATTATGTGGTGGATATATCCTGTCGATTACATTGAAAACTAATGGATTTTTTCTATATTCATTGGTACTTCGGAGATTCTTCAAGTTCCGACTACAACAATTACAATCCTCGACTATAAATCACTCACTAAAATTAGAGAACATTATTCATTCTACACCAACATCAATCACGGTTCAAATGAAGCTCAAATCGTGCAACTTTGATAGGAGTTCATTAAAATTCCAATTATCAGAAGTCGAAACGAATTCTCTTTGCAATCCTGTACTTTCCGGCAACAGGAAGCCAACGGAGTCGCCTTAGATTCGCGAATGGAGTCTGAGAACAACGGAAATAAGCATAGAACCAAACGGAGATGTTTCTAGACGATAAAGATTGAAGGAAATGCAGAATATTTCTGTGGATCAGTCACCCTCTCTCGATTTTATTATATCTGCTTCTCCGTTGGAGTAATTAGTGGTTTTTTTGGTTGATTTATGGTGTTGTTGCTGCTGAGGAAGCTGATATTCTTACGTAACAGGTGTATTGATAACAATTAAAGAAGTCTGTAGGAGAGATGGTTTATCTAACTGATAAACAATTATCCAGATAAAATAAATATTTGAGAAAAAGTTCGAAGTATTATCAGTGTCGTAGAACAATCTAAAACTGTTTCAAACAATTACTTCAGAAGTTTTGATGTGCATCATTTAGAGGTGTCCAACCTGCGGATGTCAGCGGTAGTAGAACAAATGAGATTCAAGGACAAGGTGTTTCGTGAAGAGTCTGCAAAAATCCAAGGCATTATTTCTTCAACTTTTTGAAGATATCTTTTGTCCTATACCTAATGATTTTTGAATAACCTCTTTGTTTGAAGAAAATATGTGGATGTCGAAACTTGGAATGTAACAACTTGTCCAGTAGTTTCTCCATCCTTCAGTTTGCATAAAAGCATCCAGTCCTTAGGTAATTAACTGCCAAACTTTCAAACACACCAGTTCGTTTACTTTTGAGTTATATAATCAATTATCGATTTCTCGAATCGTCCAAATGTCTCTTTGGAATTGTGTGGTCTATGACTTCAGAGATTTTCAGTAGAAATGATTCAGGTTATTGAAGCCTGGGACTCAGGCATTTCAATTTATTAGCCCATCTTGCGAACTGGAGAATCTTCGTATGTTGCTGTTCAAAATAAGGAGCAATCAAACACATATGTTGGTGAACCATCGTAAGTAAACCACATGAAACCTATTGTGGAGGGTATATATGCTAGAAACTCAGACGAGGGGCTTTCAGGAAGCTGTGAAATACTTGGTGTTTCACAGTTTAAAATCATGGTGATTGTCGAAAGAACCAGCTCAATCAGAAGGTCTGCCATCTCAAATATTTTAACGGGTGTTTTTTTTCAGAGGTATAGAACTTTAAGTTGACATTACTGTTGAAGATGGCGACCGATTCATACAGCGGAGAAGTGATTTATTCTCAGTTTCTTCGGCAATTCATCATGATTCATGAAGGCGTATATTCGTCGAATGGGCCCAAAACGAGATTGCCGTTGTTCCCGATTTTCATAAGCGAATTTTGTTTAGCGATGAAGCGCACTTCTGGTTGAATGGCTACGTCAACAAACAGAACTGCCGCATTTGGAGTGAAGATAATCCTCAAGTGTATGTCAAAACACCGTTACATCCAGAAAAAATGACTGTTTTGTGCGCTCTTTGGGCTGGTGAAATCATTGGTCCGTACTTCTTCAAAAACGATGATGGCCAGAACGTTACAGTCAATGGTGATCGGTATAGAGCCATGATTACTAAGTTTTTCATTCTTTAATTGAAGAACCATGATGCCCAGGAGCTGTGGTTTCAACAAGACGCCGCAACTTGTCACAAAGCTCGTGCCATTATCGATTTATTGAAAGACACGTTTGGTGACCGCCTAATTTCACGTTTTGGACCTGGGAATTTGCCTCCAAAATCTTGTGATTTAACACCGCTAGACTACTTTCTGTGCGGCTATGTAAAGTCATTGGTCTATGCAGATAAGCCACAAACGCTTGACCATTTGGAAGACAATATTCGCCGATATACGGCCACAAATATTGGGAAAATCATCGAAAATTGGACGTCCAGTTTGGACTATATCCGAGCCAGTTGTGGCGGTCATATGTCAGAAGTATTATTTAAAATGAAATGCCACAATATTATCGTTCCTTAAAAAAAATTCTTGTCAATCGAATGATCCATCGTTGTTTTATTGCAATTTGAAGTTCATTACCCCAAAAAAAACACCCTTTATAAGAAGAAAACTTGACATCGATTTTTACAACTTGTAACTATTTATCCTTTCACAATAGTAATTTTTGAATTCCTATTCGGCTTTTTTGAGTTGATGGTAAATTCTGTTCGCCTTGTATTCTGGAGATAAATGGACTCTTAGAAAAGCATTATCAGAGGCAATATTCCCTAATAAACTGCGGAATAATCCCCTGCGATTTTTTTATACTTAATTTAATCTTATTCTGTAACTAGTGATGAAGAATTTTCTACAAGTAGATGTCAAATGCATTCTTGAATTATTTTTCGCGAGAATTTGAATGAATTTTCACTTAGAAAGTGGACGAGTTTGCTGATAATGATAATTTTGAAAGTTCTCATCACCATGCGTATAAAATAAAAATCCTAGCAAACATCCTGCGATTGTTGGCGACTGCGCATTGTTAACACTCTTGATCTCTCCAGAAATTATCCAGTATTCCTCCACGATCTTCCGAAAGTTCACAACGGTCGTCGGAGCGAAACGACGCGCGTTTCGACGTCGCTAAATTTTCAACCGTACCAAACGACGCCGGTTTCATTTGTCTTCGCGCCAAAGCCTCGCCAGATCGTCGTCTATCTTTTTGTACGTGAAAAAGCGCCAAAGTTTGGGTTCCTTTTTCTATCTTTCCGTTGAAACTATGTAGAGTTGTTTGAAAAAGTGATGTGAAACGTGTTTACGATGACTTTCAATACCTTGCAGATAGGAATCTGCCTTTTTCTTTCGTTCTCTTCAAAAGGTAACTTTCTTCTCGAAGTGAATTGTGATTGAATTTTTTTACGAACGATGTCAATCAATCCAGAACAATTTGAATTGAATGTTTTAACATAATTCGTATCATCTCACAGGGAAATTTTCCAATTATCATTGTTATAATTTTTAGTAGATATCTATGAAAAGGATTGACATATCAAATGTCAAACTTTCAAGAAGTTCTTTTCTAAATTTTTTGTTCATTGGAGTTATTCGAAATTCGAATTATTTTGAGAAAGAGAATATCTTTGATGAATCATCAATTAATTAATTATATTATTGTTGTTTCACCAAAGCTTTAAATTAAAATTATTCAATATAAATAATGAATTCGTTTACAATTCATTAGAGTATGTTTTATTGCGTGAAATTATTTCTGTTTCTGGTTTTGTGAGTTTTTATTTTTGAGTTTATGTAAGGTATATGTTATTTATTAAATGTGTGTTTTTTGTTGATATATTTTCTATCAGTGAAGTGACATTTCCCAATTTCAAGGTAGTTATTCTAAATACACATGATAATTTTACTGAAATTTTCAGTTGAAGATGATGGGTGTATCATTATTACCAATTGCAAAATCTTTTTACTCTCTCAAGTTTGTTTATCAATATTATATTCAACGAATATGAGAACTAATGATACGTCTCGTTTTGATAATTCCCTCAATACAAAATTATCTGTCATCGAAACAATTAACTACAATTCCTAACTCATGCGGTGCTGTCACTCATACGATTTTTATTTCAGTTCACAAAGTGAAATTGAAATTTTTTACTTTGTTCATAATAAAACGAATTCAATTCTTGCATTATTGATGGAACGTTACCGAAAAAAACAGTTTGAAGATTAGTATTTATTCCATTAAAAACTGTAGTTTGAATTATGATAATAATGAAATAAATTTCTTGAGAAACATTCCTTACATTGTAGAATTACATTCTTTACAATTTATACAATAATTACAACTGAGAAGAATGCTCTCAAAAGAACTGAATTCAGTTTTGAGTCTGATCTTCCATTCACCCCTCGAGCAAAAATATTGTTTAAAACAAAAATATTGCTTATATTTATATTTTAATATACAACTTTATTCAAAAAAAAATTACCTCCGTTATATTGAACATTTGAGATAATTTCACATGGTGAAGAACATTTGTGTTAAAAAAAATAAACAAACATATGATAAAAAAAATTGATTCATACATTATTGCCTATATTCGAATCATCGAAGTACTCTGCCACACTATAGTATGCCTTTGTTAACATCAATGATTTAACTCCTTTCTTAAACAAATGAGCTTTCAGTTATTTCAAATTTGATGATAAATGGTTCAAGATATTAATACCCTGCTAATTGATCGAGTGCTCAAATGTTACTATTTTATGCTTAGGAATAAGTAGCACATCACTGTTCCTTGTTGAATACTCATGATCACTATTCAATTTAATGAACCTATCTTCATTTTCTTTGACATATAGTAAACTCCTATGATTTTAAGTATCAAGCAACTTGTTGAATACAGCAGGTATGTCAGATAATCAGATATGGAATGGACAATCAGGAAATATAAAAGTGTAAAAATCGCACAAAAATACTGTTGTGCGATTTTTTCGTCAATGTTATATACTATTGATTTATTTCATCATTGCTTAATACAATCAATATCACTTGAAGAGAATGAAAGTTGAAAAAAATGAGTAAACAATGTAGAACCCCAAAATATTGAATTTTGAGTAGTTTCTTCAATTATGCAGCAAGCTTTCTATATCAGTGAAGATATTGTCTATGATTAGACCCTGCAACGTGAAATAGAAAAAGAATTTCATTTGCTGAAATAAAAAATGCAATCATTTGGAAGTTGCTTCAAATATGATGATGAACGGAGGTCCAAAGATAGCTGAAGAAACAGTGAAGCGAATAAACCTTCGGGGTTCAGATAGATTTATAAATGTCGAAATGTGACATCACGAAATTTAGGAACCCTTCTACTTGTCGTATAATGTCACACTTCGTCGACCTCCTCGCCCAGTCACTCTTGACGTGTGACCTAATTGAATCCCAACAGAAAAAGTAGTAGGCATATATTGGTATGTCTTGTATATATATATATATATATATATATATATATATATATATATATATATATATATATATATATATATATTCATACCACCTCAATACTGAGGATAGGAATACCATCTTGCTATGCCGAGCTGATAAAGAATATATTCGAACATGTCACAGCAACCATCAAAATAGACGAATACTCGGAAATATTGCCAATACTGAGAGAAGTTAGACAGGGAGACCCGTTTTTCCCAAAACTGTTCTCAGCTGGAGTGTATGTTGCAGGAGCTGGACTGGAGCGAAAATGGAATCAAGAAAGAAGGCCGCTACCTTAGCCACTTGAGGTTCTATAACGATATAGTTCTGTTCTCCCACGATGCTACCGATCTTCAAGAGCGCATCAATGAACTGAACATCGCGAGCAAGGAAATAGATCTGGAAATAAACACCACAAAAACAAAGATGATGTTTAACCCATTCTGCACCACAGAGCAAATGGAGGAGAGAGAATCCCCATTAAAAATAGCAGCGTCTTACGAATATCTGGGACAGATTGTCACGAGAGACGGGGATATCACACCAGAGATCATGCAAAGAACCAGAACAGCTTGTGGTACAGTTGGCCGACTGAAACACATCTTCAAATCAGATATACCACTATCCCTAAAGATCAAAGTGTTTGACCAATGCGTTTTATCAGCGACGACCTACGCCAGCAAAACTCGGAACCTGAAATCTGCTCACATCCAGAAGCTTTGAACAACCCAGTGGAAATGGGTAGGTCATCTAGCCCGAACAAGAGATGAGCGTTGGTCAGCTGTAGTTGGTGATTGGGAGCCCAGAGACAGAGTAAGACCAAGAAAGCGCTCTCACGATCGATGGGATAAGGAGCTTGTGGCTTGGCTGGGCGTTGCCTGGAAGGGAGAGACAGCCGATAGGGAATCTTGGCAGGGGGAGGCCTTCGTTCTGTAGTGGACGTACAGAGACTGATCATGATGATGATCAGTCAATATTGAGCAAGAATCAAATCGTCAACATGGAATAAAGTGGACAGATGAACAGAAGAAAGAGTATTCAGAGAGGATGAAGCGTTTTTGGTAGGCAAAAATATAAAGCAAAATTCCTAATGATTGCGAATTCAAGTTCAGTCGCTCTCCTCATGGGGAACAATCGAAATAATAATAATATATATTTCGATTACAATTCTTTCTGAATTTTCCTGATATAATTATAAATGTAATGAATATAAAATTCTGCAACAATTGAAATTTTGGAAATGTTAGATTATCCAATATTGAGTTGATTGGCAGAAACGTAATAAATACAACTTCGCATCAGTAATTTCAAATTGCTATAAATTCACCGTTAAATAATATAGTTATTAATAACGAATTGAAAGAGGCCTCATTGAACGAAACTCAGAATGCGGGTAATTGGGTCGCAAACTAGAAAATGTATTAATAATATTTCAAGTTCACCGAATCCGATCGAAACTTCAAACGAAATAATAAATTGAGTTTGCTTTCAAACAAGTATGAAAATGTTTGGTCGGTGGCTGCGAATAATTCACATAATAAAGGGATGATTACAATTTTCATTTCCAGGTGAAACGCCAAAACAAAATGAAATTTCGCCAAGTGAATTCGAAATTAAATTGTTTTCCTCTGCGTCTGACTAAAATTGTTCGAAAACGGAAATGAGACTGCTTTCGTATTCGGTTTTCCACTAGTGTTGGGAACTTGAAACGAAATTGGCACCTGCGCCGAATTTGCAATGTATTTGTTTATTATTTACTCATAAATATTATCGATCTGTTGATATTTTGGGACTGAGTTCTTCATTTTCCGTCAAATTTCCAACACTGCTTTGTCTTTTGCAGATATTGAAACAATCTTTGAGAATTTGATCCTGATGTCTGGATCGACATCGAGGTTATTTTTCGAAATGGCACTAATTTTCAGTGCTGAGATTCCACGAGAAACGATTTTCTTGCACCTTGGTTCCTCAGTTCTCTTGTTGTCAGTACTTATGGAAAATCCTCAACGGATCAGTCAGCTAGGGTCCCAAGTAGCAAAAGGCAATTTGAGATGTACCTTTCTCCGTCAGTTTCATCGTGATATCCACGTTTTTTTCACACCAAGTGGTCGATTTCTTTATCGTAAGATGTTTCGATGGAGGTTTTGCGAGACTTCAGTCTAGAAAGTTGTTCTTGGGATCTATCTTTTGCATTGAAAATCTCTTCTTCTTCTCTTTATACGATTATTTGTAGATACAATGATTTATGTTAGTGGTGAAAATCCAGATTATGACAGCAATCCAGCAATATATGAATGGCTGAGCGATAACAGTTTATCGTTGAATGTAACAAAGTCTAAATTTAAGATATTTCGTACAAGTAAATTATTATGGTACATAGTAACGAAAAAATAAATGTTGAAATTGAAAACCAGAACATTGAAAGGCTGCAATTTTTATTTGCAAATACTTAGGCGTTATTCAAGATGAGAAATTGAGTTTCAATAATCATGTCGACTTCATATCCTCTGAAATCTCTAAAAAAATCAACTTTCTCGAAAGATTTTGACAAAATCTGACGATCTTTACTCTTTAAGTCAATAATAATGCCACACATTGAATATTGTTCCACTCTGTTATTGGGATTGAGTAAAGAAAAAACTCAGCAGATACAAAAGTTACAGAACAAAGCTATGCAATTTTGAAATGTAATAGATACATATATACTCCAATCCAAACCATGCTGAATTGTTGAGAATTAATGTCAAATGAACAGAAAATACTTTCAATGAAACAATATTTAGAATTTTCTCATAATTTAATACAAATACGTATGACGACGTTTCGAAGTACTACTTCTTCATCAAATGCTGGATTAATACTGTCAATTAATCAATTATCCATTAGAAAATACTTTTTGCTACATATCAATTGATATTCAAAATTAAAAACAAATTGTTACCATATAGAGCAATAAAAAATGGTTTTGAATGTTACATGCTTGGTTATATGGCCAGCTTACTCCAAAAAACGTAATTTTTCTCAATATATTTTATTTATTGTACAAAACATGTTGAGTAATCAATTCATTTACTTATGAAAGCACATAATGAAATTACTTGAAAACAAATTTTTTTTTCATAATGGCGGTCCTGAAAATGGCTGCTGAAACTCATCTGAATCGGAGACGAATGGCATCATTTCTTGTAAAAGAATTATCTGAAAGCAGAAAACAAAACGGTTTCATTTTCTGTATCGAATTGGCAATGACCTCAAGCAGAATGAAACATTTCAATAAAAAAAAAAACAATGGCGGACTTTTGATTTTTTTTCTTTTTCAATTGTTCATAACTTTTCACAAAATGATGAATATTTCTGGTTCTGCTTCAAACCATAGCCAGATATCTAAAGAGTAAAATGCCGTTTGGTTCATATCGATGAGTGCAATAGTTACGAAATGAGAGTGTAATTCATGCGAAAAAACGTGGTTCGGAGAAAAATTAGTTGAAAGTTTTTATTCGTAAAAAATCGTAAAAAAAGTGAATTTTACTCACATATCCATTCCAGCTTTATACAACACTCTTTCCTGGTCTTCGTAAGCATCATTCTGAAGGATTCTTGCATTTCTCAAACAGTTCAACAAAATAACAAGACAATAACAATAAAACAAAGAACAAAACAATAAGACGACCCGAAGGCATGCAGCAGCTGCCGCAACCGAAGGCGTTCGAGCGGCCGGATTTACTGCAGCGCTCCCTAATGTTTTATACCTGCTTCTCGGTCTTGCTGACCTCCGGAGCTAATTCTATACTATTTTTACGAGTATATTAGTAGCAATTTATGAAAAAAAAATTTCGATTTTTTCAAAATTGTTTGGAATCAGCTAGCCATAATATAAGAAATGCTGACAATTTCTACATGCAAGTTTGTAAGCTTCCTGGAAATAGGATATTTTATGAAGGATTCAACGCATTCAATAAATTGCCTAGCTCCATAAAGAAAGTTAGTGACCTCAAGGTATTCAAGCGTAAATTAGCTTAATTAAAGTTCGTCTTCAACATATAATTGTAGATAATATATTTTGAACCAAAATGTATGTATGATTCTGTAATAGATATTGCTGAAAAATAACCTTATTATCATTATTCTCATGGTACTTATCCGTTTCGAATGTTGGCAATTATAATATTATTTTTACCCTCTCGAAAAAGTTATACTGAGCCCTACCAAATCGTTCATAAGTTCCGCTATCATGAGATTCTTCATCTTCCGGGTTCTCTTCTTCCCTATATATGTTCCTGTACTATATTTCGAAATAGGAAGTATCGATATTTATTCTTCGTAACATGACCCAAATATTCTTGTTTTGATTTTAATCGTGTTCAAGACATCTTATCCATTTTTAATAATCAATGCTCTTCTTTACTTGAAAAACGTGTATTGTCGATGGTATTCTGTGTTTCTTCCTGAACAGTCATTTTTTAAATACTCTCACGTTTTTCGATGGCTTTTATGAGAGTCCAGGAAAATTTTATTATGAAAAATGAACTTCACTAATTGTTGAAAACGAGGTTTTCAAGTTTACAAAACAGTATTTTCTTCAACTTTTCTTCCTATTGTGAAGTTTGAAAAATCGTATAGTGAAAATCACATAATTCTTTTATTCGAATTTCATTGATAAATTGAGATATTCCTCCGATGAGAAGATTCAAACATAATCCATCTCATCTATTTACAGCTCGTCCTGAATTCAAGTATCTGTTTACAGAATTGGATATCGGCAACAACGCATTCACTCGTCATAACAATAAATCACTCACCAGCAAATTGCTTCTGCTGATTGCAATTTAGAAGATGGCGCCCGACTCATTGATTTCGAATTATGAAGTTTCTGTCAGCCTGTCATAAATTTTCACGGGGAAAATCGGATCGGGAATTTGAGGATCCTAAAACGGTCATCGGATTCATTGCAAACAAAATGGGGAGGCCAAAAATTGAATTTTCTGTAACTACGAAACGTAGATATAACGCATAATTTGAGTTGAATAAAATTGAAATTTCGACGTTGCTACTCCTCCACAATAATCAAGTTTTTTAAATTTTTTAACAGTAAAATATTCAAAGTTGTCATCAATCATTCGATTTAATCGCACTTCTTCCATTGAAATATATTCAATTTCAAACAGATTGATAATCGTTTCGGGATTATTGATTGTCATTAGAGTGGTGCAGCTAAGTGATCAGAATTTCTTGAAATTAAAGATGAAAACCTATACAAGCTTATATGAAGGTTCTCAAAATACAGTTGGAATACTTGTGTATTTTTTCTGATGTTATATAATGGAATATAATGAGTATCTCTTTATACTGAGCCAAATCATGAAAAAAAGTGAAATCTGAAACAGATAGTACAAATGAACATCGAGAGTTTAAGATTGATGAAATTATTGAAAAAAATGTCATGAATGTTTATATGAGTTTTAGAAACATATTTTGTCTGTTGATTCAAAATTGAAATATGTCTCTAATGAGGTCACTATTTTTCAGTCTTCTGGGAACCTCCTGAAAGAAATACTCTCCAACCTACCACTTTTTCAATTTTCCTATAAAATTTTATTTCATTTTGGACCTAATTTTGACACGTAGATCTCGGTTGACTTCACAGAAAAAGTTACCCAAAAAGCGCAGCGATGGTGATTTCTCAGGTTATTTTGAAAAAAAGATCCTTTAAACATACATACGTATGAAAATTATTGTTTTCACAAACACAAGTTGTTGACATTTTTGTGTTGATAACATTCTATAAATTTGACAGATTTGAAATGATTAACACAGTCGAATTACATCAACGTTATTGATTTCAGTAAAATTATTCGCAAATATTTTTGATACTTTTCACACGTAGATCTCGGATGACTTTTCAGAGAAAATTGCATAAAAATAGAACGCAGTTTTTTCAATTGTATATTCAACAAACTCTTTCTGTACTCCGCAACAAATCTAGAGTACTTGACAGTACTATTCAACTCAAAAACATGAAAATGTAAAATTCTTGATTACAATTCTCGAGCAAAGAATTTGAAATATCACTCAACATATTGATTAGACTTTTCCTCAATGCAGACTTCACTTGGGATAACTAATTCATGAAGATTTTAAGGTTGATTTCGACATCAAATTTTCAGACTCGATATGTCGTTTAATATTCTCCATTATAGGTTATGTTGTTGAAAACGCCCTACATGAAACTTCCTACATAATATTTCACCCTGTCTATGAATTCAGAAGTGGTTGCTGTGCCACCGATATCGGGTGTTTGTATTTTATCGTGACACAATGTCCTTTTAACAGCATAATCTATAGCACCAGCACCTCTATACATCCGTAGATATGACAACATGTCCCTTGCAGCGTTTAACATTGCTACAGGATTAGCACAGTCCTTTCCTTTCAGATGTGGAGCAGAGTCACCAACAGCTGGTTCGAAAACGGCACAATAATTGCTGTAACTTTTCTTGGACAAAAGTCCTGCTCCACCTGAAAAAATAACGATTTTCGTTTATTACCTCCTTCAATTCATTAACTCTTCTTTAAGATTATATGATTCAATGGCATTCAAACCTCTCACAATCGTTAAAAATTGGAAAGATCTACTGAGAAATTCGAAAGAAATTTTTTTTTATCAAGATGTAAAAATGAGAAGGATTTGTAGAACAATCTGCAGGTACTCCTGGCTCTCCTGCTTCGGAAGATATATGAGCTTATGCTCTTGCCAGGAAGACTGAAACCGTTTTTACAGAGTATGAAAATTTTGCCATAATCTCAAAGCTGTCTAGCACTTGTACTTTCAGTTGTTTAGAGTAACGTGATTCTTGTAGTTTCTTGATGAGACTTTCATAAAGTCCTACTTCTCTGACTCAAAATTCAGGGGTTCGCTGGATCTTCTTCAGTGGGTCCTTAGATGATTTCACTCTTTCGATAGTTTCTTTCTGCCATGTTCATTTTCAGTTTCTGTTTCACCAGATATGGTGTTTCTGACAACAACAGTGATACCTGTTGATCGTAAGTATCAAAATTGACTTACCAAGAGCACCACAAATAAGATTTGTAGCAGAGGATCCGTACAAGTTAGGTATCATTACAAAATCGAACACCTCAGGTCGCCTCAACAGCTTTTCTATGAAAGGTGTTAACCTCATGGTCTCAAATCTCAAGTCTCGGAAATCTCTTGCTTGTTCTAGAACTGTTTTAACAAATATCCCATCGGCAAGGACATAAATATCTTCCTTATGAACTATGGTCACTTTCTTTCGTCGATGCGCCCTTGCGTAGTTCAAAGCCCATATGGCATACTGTTCAGTTTTATGCCTTGTTACTACTTTGAGGGCCTCTACGTTACCTTTGACTGCCTCGTGTTCTAACATAAGATAGTCTCCTTCAGTGTTCTGTCTTGCTATAATACAGTCTATTCCAGGATTGAGACATTTCACATGTGGGTATGCTCTGCAATGAATTATTGCTATGTACAGGTCCAGTTTGGACCTCATACTCATGTTATGTTGGCTCATTCCAGCACCTTTCGATGTTACTTCGATGCTGCCCTTCAGGGCAACTCTGTTTCTGAATACTGACGATGTGATTCGGTACAGTTCGTTATCCTCATCTTTCACTGATGTTGGGGATGTTATTTCTTCAAAATTAAGGTTAACTGGGGCTATGGCTAGTACATTTTTCACGTGGTCCATGAGTTCTGGGCTGATGCCAGTTCCTGGTAAGGTGGTGATGGTATAGAAACCGCCATATAGAGGGAATGGTAACTGTTGGAACTTTTCCGGTATGGGTGTTTTGTAAAATTGTGTATCAGTATTCACGTTCAAGAATTCGGATATTTGGCGCTTCACCGATTTTGAAATCAACGGTGGGATTATCTTCATTTGAAGCATGACAATCATACTAGAACATTTTTAATATTGTGTCATAATAATGACATTTGTGTATGAATTCTAGAGTAATGTGATTATATATTGATTTTATCACTTACTAAAAAACATTTCAAAGAGAGGTAATAATAAAAACTTGTCTAAAAATCACCGACGGAACAATTCTTTATTCGACTAGTTTCGCCTTTTACGGCATTATCAAGAATGTCGGCATTATCAAGAATTTAAGGCATTCTTGATAATGCCGTAGAAGGCGAAACTAGTCGAATAAAGAATTGTTCAGTCAGTGATTTTAAGACAAGTTTTCATTATCTCTCATTTGAATATGAACTATCACAGAGTATTGAGAAACATGGTGACATGATCTTCCGGGCTCATTGGCCGTGGTCAACTGGAACTCCTCCTCTTCCAGACGTTTCGTCGCTAACTGCGAGAGTCATCTTCAGTGGCGGCCAGTGCTTCGACGTAGTGGTGTACTGGGCGACGACTCTGGAGCAACTGAGCACTCTCGCCGCAACTGAAGATGTCTCTCGCAGTTAGGGACGAAACGTCTGGGAGAGGAGGAGTTCCAGTTGACCACGGCCAATCAGCCCGGAAGATCATTTCACCATGTTTCACAATGGACACCGGCCGTGAAAGCCTACACGATTTCATATCACAGAGTATATCCATCGTCCATTAAATTTATTAAAAAACTTTTCAATATCGCGTCGATTTTGATTGAAATGGTTCAGCATATATCAGATATATGTGATATAGCAGATATCACATATTTAGAAGCCTTGGAACAAATTCTGAAATATTATGAGAGTTGTTTATTCATTCACATACCAGGGTGGGGTGTAACGTTTTCAGCCTGACTACGCAAAACGATGTTTCAAAATTTTTTTTTGCTGAAACACTGATACATTTCTGATAACAGTGTTTTGAACTAGTTATACCAGTTTTAACCGTAGATTCGTCAAGCTCCTCAAAATACTGATTAATAGTTTCGATAACTTTTTGGTTGTTCGATAACTTTTACAATCTATTTTTTGAGATTAGGAATCAGGTTATAGACGTTGGGAGTTGGGAGACGCAGAAGAGGTAGGATGCGGCATCAATTCAAACTTCGACAAAAGCCCTGGTGAGTTATAGTGATGCAACAAAATTTTTTTCTTAAAATAATGTATATAATTCCTGTCGCATCTCAAAAAACAGTAGCAATAGTCTTGTTTGCCGATAAAATTGTTTTGTTTTCTTTGGAGTTGGTTCCCCCTTTTTAACACATTGTTTTAATTGTTCTTCATTTGCAGGAGTGTAGTGGTGAACCCAAGTCTCATAAACAGTTATAAATTGACGCAGAAATTCGTTCGGATTTCACATATAGAGCGCCAAATTTTTGGTGGAAATATTTTTTCGAATAAGTTTTGATCAAGCGTTAGCAAACGCGGCATCTATCTTGCTCAAAGCTTTTCCATGCTCACATGATTGTGCAAAAATCCTATGGGTCTCAGCTAATCCATACACTTTCAATCTGCGGTTTTCCAATACTATTTGGGGGATTTACTCAATCAATGCTAAAGTTGTGACCTCAACCGGCCGACCTGAGCGAGGCTCATCAGAGGTGTTCACACGACTCATTTCGAATTTAGAAACTCATTGCTCAATAGTTGAATATAATGAGGAGGAGTCCCCTACTGTTGAATTCATCTATTCTTTTATTTGTTCTGGTATAGAACCTTTCTAATGGAAGTATTTGATGACAGTACGTTCTCTAATTTTTCCATTTTCACGAAAATAACGGAAGCGTCTCGCGCATGTGCTCTCAAACGCAGACTAACGTAGCGATTGGCTGGAACTTTACGTTTTCCTACTGAAAGCTCAGTAGAAATGGTACTGAGTAAAATGGTATTAATTATGTTAATTGTATGGGAAGGTGGGATAGAGGGAAATAGGTTAACTACATCGAAAGAGATAATTTTACAATTACTAGGCAGTGTAACCTTTTCAATTTAATTGACTAATGCATGCTATGTATTAATCAATAAAGTGAAAATCAAAATTTTAAGTGTTCGAATTTCGTCTTAAATTCAATTATTAGCGATTTATTGAGTAAACGCCAACTATTAGATATACTATTTTATTCTACAGCAGTTTATCTAATTCTCCGAAATTATCGTGACAATCTTCAACCTAGAAAAAGGAATTTTCAGTTGAAAACAAGATGAAAATTGGCGAATAAAAATTTAAGGAAGATTTCTTAGCTTATATAAATCAAAAATGATTGAACTCATTTTTAAAGAAATTTTTTCAGGCGCATTTCATCAACTTATTTGTTATCGAAATCATTCATTTTAATTCTTGTCTATTTCAGTTTATCACTGTATTTTGCAGGTTTCAAATCAAATTTTGAAGAACTAGCAGCGACAAAACTGTTTTTTTTTTTGAGTGGAGATGAATAAGGAGAATATTTTCTTCAATACTGGTGCAAATATTCTTTCATTCAACTATAGAAAATTTTAATAAAGTATCTCACATAAACAACCCAAACCCTTCCTGATCCCAAAGGAATACTCTGATATAAAATAAGTATCAGAAATGTCCCTACAAAGTTGAAGTATATACCAGATATATCGAGTTTGCAACTACTTACAGCAAGGTCCACTGGGATCTAACTCTGACAGTATTTAAAGAGCTCAACCCCCGATTTTTACAGGTGCAGAACAAGTTCTTGGTAAAGTTATTTTCAGCCCACTTTGAGATAATTTATATATTCCCAGATGTGCAGAGACAACGAATCGAGGTTTCTAAAAGTGTTAGACTGCGTGCATTAATACCATTCATGTTTTATAAATACAACACTTTGTCGCTCTCGACGAATGGCAAGTCTGTTGTTGATTATTCATTTCATTACACTTTTAATGAGGACAAAAATAATATATGAGGTTATTAAAAAATGATATCCCTATTCTTCAACAAACGGCGAACACGTGGTTTGTGTTGTTGAGGATTTCATTATGCAATATATATATATATAAATAAATATACGACTACATAAACAGCTAAATGTTTTTTTGGATAGACAACTAAGAAAATTAATGTACTCCCTTCTCTTACGGTAATATTTCAGCATTTCCATCAGGAGAATATATTTTTCGAATACTTACTGTATTCGTAATGGCTGTTATTTCATTTGAATTCATTGAAAAAATGGAATGGTGATGAAAACAATGCTAACAATATTCACACACTTTAGATAAACAATCGTGATGGATGTTTCCGATGTTGTGCGAAACATCAGCATTTGTTTTTTCTATGAAATAGTGTTAGAATCATTTCAACTTCGATTTTGAAAAGCAAGTAGTCAAGTACACAATCTGAATGAAGGCATTCGAAATGGGATGGAAAAAGTGACAAGCAATGTCACATGTCATTTTGACATTTGACGTTTTTGAATAAAAATAGGTGAATTCGTTCCAGAATGATTTCATTCCAGTAGTAATATGTTTGGAGATTCTATCGTAGTTTTCCTTAGTCGTATTGTGGGAGATTCATATTTATAATTCCTCACAAAAGACATTATATTATTATAATAAGTTTTATTATAATTATAATCACAGGCACGGATATCATAACACAGTCGCGGTATTGCTAAAAGTTAGGTTGAGCTAAACAAAATGTATTGTTAAATTCCGTAGTCAAATCGGTTGAGCAGTGTTTTAGTTCACCGCGTTCAAGGGCACGAAGAAACACAAAAATTCGAATAATTCTTTGTGTTTCTATTACGCTAATGCAGTCTCTCTGTAATAGTTCCCATGCATCTACCATGTACAAACAGAGATTCTTCATATTTTATTATGTGTAAGAAAAAAAAGATTTATAGTTATAAATATATAAATAATAAAAGTCTCAAAAAAAGCAGCGATGCTTGATGGAGTGATTTCTCAGGTTATTTTATGGAAACGTTTTATCAGACATACGTATGAAAATGACTGTTTTCTCCAAGAACAGGTGTTGACATGTTTGTACTAATAACGTTTTATTCTAATTATTTCTCATTGATTGAAGTAATACAAGTCATTAATTGATTCGGCCGATATTTGATGAAAATCTAAATACATAATTCAAA
Organism: Henosepilachna vigintioctopunctata; assembly: GCA_030704895.1. Lineage (NCBI taxonomy): Eukaryota > Metazoa > Arthropoda > Insecta > Coleoptera > Coccinellidae > Henosepilachna > Henosepilachna vigintioctopunctata. The sequence continues at coordinate 355,740 of JARQZJ010000005.1, forward strand.
TAAAACTAAGTAGTTTTTCAATTTTCACTATGATAAATTAAAAAACATGACAATATCGTTTCGCCAACACAGTGGCTTCATCAGATGTTGATGATAAACTGAGCTATTACAATGTGGACTGCGTATATTTATCCTGAAGTGCGTGGGGTGGGAATGACCATAGAACACAGTTCTTCTTTTACCTGGTGACGACTATAGAACGTAAAATCGGGTAGACGCATCAGAAATGCGAAAGATAAAATTTCGCCTGATGATAAATCGGGTATTTATGAGTTGAGTTGCGGTACTTGTCCCAAAGTATATGTTGGCCAAACTGGCAGGAATTTCAACCTCAGAATATCTGAACACCAAAGATGCTTTGCAAAAAATGAAACCGATTCTACATATGCAACACATCTTTAAGAAGAGAACCATGTCTTCGACAACAACTTCAAAATATTACATACAGAGTGAAATGGTCATAAAATAACCCCGTTAAAAGCCATGGAAATCAATCAAGAGGAAGAAATCGAACAGTTTATCAAATGATCAAGTTTTAATCAATAATTTTCCGTTATTAAATTTATTCCTGTAAAAATGCAATCGAAGAAAAGTATCCTATGGTCATCCCACAATTCAGAAGAAATATGTTCTATAGTCATCCTCCTGTAAAAGAAGAACAGTGTTCTATAGTCATTCCCACCCCACGCACTTCAGGATAAATATACGCAGTCCACAAAGTAATACCTCAGTTTATTTCAACACCTGATGAAGCCACTGTGTTGGCGAAACGATATTGGCATGTTTTTGAATTAATTATAGTGAAAATCGAAAAACTACTTAGTTTAATTAAAATTATTATCAATACAAATCAATACAATTTGACAGATTCGAAATGATTAACACAGTCGAATTACGTTATTGATTTCTGTGAAATTGTTTTCACAGAAATAAAAGTTTTCGCAAATAATTTTGTTATGTCGAAATATGATTTCGTGCAATCAGTAATGATATAATGAAGTTCTGAATTTATATCTCGTAAACAAGGAAATATATAAGATAACTCCAGCAGATTCAAAATATGTAGTTTCCGTCAAGTCATCTCATATAGTATCGAAATTGAATTACAGTCAATGTCGTTGATATTTTTGTTGATAATTAGTGCCACTGAACTCAAGGAACTTGAACTCACCTTCTGTTCTAGTTGAATGTTTATGATCTCGATATTTTTAATAACAACGCTGCCAAATTTAAGAAAAAAATCTGTGTATATTTGAACTAACTAAAAAAACCTCTTCATATATTGCGTCATCTTCTTGAAACATCCTGCATATAATGATAACATATATCTTCATTCAAAATCCAGGTTCATACTGCCAGAATTTCACATATTCTCATTTTTGAGAATATTTCAGAACAAAATTCGTCAAATAAAAATATTATTCAATATTCTCAAAAAGACCGGAGCCTGTTGTGATATATACTACATATATACTAGTTATGAACATTTTAGGATAATAACTGATATAATTCTAGTATATAAATCTCATTTTCAGTGTGCGAAATCACCTTTTCAAATTCCCAACGTTTCCCTGTTTTTCTATTTTCAAATCTGGATTAACCGACGTGAAAAACAGTTAAACAGCAGAGGCTTAACCAAGTTCTGGTTGTTGAACATGAAAAAAATCTCTGAAAACGAATTCAAATCCGCGTTCCGCCAATTATAATTCAGATTTATGCATTTCAACGAAAGCTGAACGAAAATATTTACGACAAACTTATTGGCCGAGATTATTTTCATGTTTTATTCAGATTTTCATGTCAAAATAATTAGATAATGGATGGAAGCAGGTATTTAATATAATTGAAACATTTTGAATATGGCATATTTTAAAGAAAAGTTGTTTTCGTTTTTTGTTCGAAAATTATTCTTAAAATCCATGTTTAAATTATTCTGTTATGTTAATTGTTAGCAGATTTAAATTTGGACTTTTTAATAACGTCAAAGTTGAATAAGTTGAAAATTCAATAAGGTGTTGAATGAATTATCATCTCAAGCCAGCTATTTTTTGTAATAGATGAATAATTTCACCTGTTTTAATGACTATCACATAAAGAAGATGGCATGAAGTGTCGAAATATCATTCTTCATTTGAAATTTTTTCAAACTCGAGGTTGAGCTAAATCGAAAACCAACATTCCTCGATGATTTCAATGGGTTGAAAGCATTTTAAACGATTTCAATGAGTTTCTACAGCTGCAGTACCATGTATATAAAGTGAGTATCAACATTTTGAAACAATAGAGGCTAAGGCTGAAGCCTTCGTCCACGAAGCCTAATGTTGTCATGGGTAGAAATCTAGAACGCTAGGGAGAGTTGATTCGTCTTTTCTTCCACAGAGGGAGCTCACGAAATTTTGACAAATTGTTGTTCTCCTCATTCGGATATAGGACCTGAGGGCGTTTTGAAAGTCATTGATTCTTGATTGATTGAATGAATACGGACCGATGATTCATAATAATGACGAAATAATTGTATACTATTATCAATGAACAGTATCGATGATTTTTTCGAAGCGCACTTAATATGCACTTTTATATATATATATATATATATATATATATATATATATATATATATATATATATATATATATATATATATATATATATATATATATATATATATATATATATATATTCAGAAAGAAATTATTGGGTTTTCTGGTTCTCAAAAATATTTATTAAACATCTATATCACATAACGTTTCGGTCCTTTTCTTGGGCCTTTTTCAAATGAAATTTCATCAATATATTGTCATCAACTAAAAAAAGAGAAAATGACAGGCATGTAAACAACATTACACAATCCAAAACTTACCACACAAACAAACACAATACTTATTATTATATTATGAACCAATATCCAAATGAAGAAAGGTTTACAAAATTTGTTATATTTCTATATATATTTATCCTAATTTACACACGATGCGTTGTCGTTCACGTTCAGACAAAGACTAATTTCCGTCTTAATTACTTCGGTTTCTTCGGTTCCTTCTTATATATATATATATATATATATATATATATATATATATATATATATATATATATATATATATTTTTCAGTGTTTAATTGGGATTGCAGTCTAGGACAGGAAAATCAGTTATTCGAAAATGTTTATTTTCTTCTTCAGGGCTAAAATAGTACAAAAATTAACAGTTTATATAGCAAGGCACTATAAAAAGTTTTTTCTTACAATTACTGTGAAGTTAGTCCGAAAGTACATTAGTTTTTTGAATTTTGAAAATAACTACAAGTGTTCCCAAATGCATTGGGTTGGAATGTTACTGCATTCTACGTGCTGGATAGTTGAAGGAAGCCACGACAATGACCGTATTTCTCGATTTGGCTTTTCAAGTAGAGTGTTCCCAGATGTTTTTAAGGGCGTTTCTTAAAATGCATAACGTTGGCTGAAGTTTTATGACTAACGAAAAGAGAATGAATTTGTTTTTTTATGTATTCAGAATGGATTTTTCGGTGAATAGGATATCCGAATATGAGCCATTAATCAGAAGAACCTATGAGATTTATATATATATATATATATATATATTGCTTAAATTATCTGTATCAGATTTTTTGTTAATACAATTTCCTGTCTTTTTAATATGAACCATTTCTAGGAAAAGGCGTTTGTTGTAATTGTTTGCGTGATCTAAAATTTTTGTGGCATTGTAATTCATATTATGACCAGTGGCTTGCACGTGTTGGGTTAATGCAGAGGAATTCGTCTTGTTGGTATTTGTTGGAAATACCAATACCAATATAAATCTCATAGGTTCTTCTGATTAATGGCTCATATTCGGATATCCTATTCACCGAAAAATCCATTCTGAATACATAAAAAAACAAATTCATTCTCTTTTCGTTAGTCATAAAACTTCGGCCAACGTTATGCATTTTAAGAAACGCCCTTAAAAACATCTGGGAACACTCTACTTGAAAAGCCAAATCGAGAAATACGGTCATTGTCGTGGCTTCCTTTAACTATCCAGCACGTAGAATGCAGTAACATTCCAACCCAATGCATTTGGGAACACTTGTAGTTATTTTCAAAATTCAAAAAACTAATGTACTTTCGGACTAACTTCACAGTAATTGTGAGAAAAAACTTTTTATAGTGCCTTGCTATATAAACTGTTAATTTCATTCAACTATATATATATATATATATATATATATATATATATATATATATATATATATATATATATATATATATATATATGAACACTAATGAAAGATGAAAATGAACACTAGAACATTCATTTGAAAAATTCAAATTGATCGAGAGAATATTATACTAGAGCTAGATATGTGAACGTGTACGTTGTGACGTCTCCATCATCCTTCAAGGGATAAATGTTGAGAAATATTGAAATCCATAATGTCAGAAGTTTCAACTACATAAGGACCTTAAAAAATACTGATTTACTTACATAACTGAGTCAAAGTCAGTACGGGGTTTTAAAGGAGGTGTTTCTGAGTATATGAAGTTAGGTTGAAGTTATATAATTGTTTTCATGGTCAGTTTCGGAGCTGTTTATTACTGGCTTTCCTATTTTTTCAGTCAAAGTTATTATTGTCATTGATTTAATTTGAAATTGTATTTAACTCGAATTTCAACAGTATGCTAAACAAATATAACGATCTAGTTTACAACAAGACGAGCTATCACTTCGATTCGATCAAACTGGATCTGCTTTAGGTTAGTGTATCGGTACACAAAGACCTGAACACCCGAATCATGTTTCAGGGGTGATGAGTATTCCTGATGTTAACGGCGTGAAATTGACAATTGAGCCCAAAGTCGTCCGGCGGTTCCAATTTGCAACACTTCGATGCTTGTATGACACAGAGGAATCCGCCCTCTATGCAGTCAAGTGGTACAGGGGTAGCAACGAGTTTTACAGATACGAGCCAAAGGAAGAACCCAAGACAAAAGTCTTTCCTTACCAAGGGATAGTTGTAGATGTGAGTAGCTTTAAAAATTATACTGTCCATGTTTCATGTAGTTTTCAGCATGCTTTTGTTTCAATTTAGCCCTAGCCCAATCTGCAATATATATATATTTTTAGGTTTTTCAGTTTTTTATTCTGCTCATTCACAATATATTCTGTTTTTGAATGGTTTTTAGATAACTTCAACATTTTGCCTTTAATAACGAATGCCATTGAAATTTGTCGTTGTTCTTTTTTTTTCAGATAGCAATGGTAAACTTTTGATGAAGTTGTAGAGAAATTTTTAATTTTTTTCATATTTTTCAGTTTCTTCGCTTTGTTTTTCGTTTTTCACGTTGAATATATGTTTAAAATTATTTTGTGTTTTTAGGAACGTAGCTTTAATATTTTCATATAGCTATATATATATATATATATATATATATATATATATATATATATATATATATATATATATATATATATATATATATATATATATATAGTATAGTTTTCAGAGTCGTATTTAATAATATAGCAAGCGAGGTTAGGGTGTTTTCGACTCAATTGATCAAATATTGTTTGTACTCTTTTTTCTTAGCCAAGCTTTCGCAATATTTTATTGCATCTTCAGGACTCCTACAATTAACCAAAAATGTGTCAAACAGAACATGTTAAAATGGTAAAATTATAATAACCTTACCGAATTTGAGGTTAAAATATAAACATGACACATCTACAACAGAAACTGTGATAATGATAACATGTACAAGAAGTACGTAAATAATGTAACAGAAATTTTTAAATAGTCAGTTCATTAGAATTTTCCCAACACTGTAACTATAATTACATATATATATATATATATATATATATATATATATATATATATATATATATATATATATATATTAAGTATAATAATTCATACTTAACTGGTTACAGTGTTGGGAAAATACTAATGAACTGACTATTTTAAAAATTTCGGTTACATAATTTACGTACTTCTTGTACATGTTATCATTATCACAGTTTCTGTTGTAGATGTGTCATGTTTATATTTTAACCTCAAATTCGGTAAGGTTATTATAATTTTACCATTTCAACATGTTCTGTTTGACACTTTTTGTTAATTGTAGAAGTCCTGAAGATGCAATAAAATATTGCGAAAGCTTGGCTAAGAAAAAAGAGTACAAACAATATTTGCTCAATTGAGTCGAAAACACCCTAACCTCGCCTAATATATATATATATATATATATATATATATATATATATATATATATATATATATATATATATATATATATATATGTGAAATGCTCAGAAAGGTTTCCGAGGTCAGAAGTATGTATAAAACTTGGTTCTCGGAATGAGCGGCGTTCTAGATTTATATAATCTCGACGTTTCGGCTTCCGTTGTGAAGCCACTTCAGGAGTTGGAATAAATTAGTAGAGGTAAGGGTACACATTTTTCACAGGAAAAGCCGGAATTCTGATAGTAAATTTCAAGAATTTGCAAACGTTGCTCATTTGTAAGTCCCTTCATGATAAATGACAGAGCGTACTGAGAACTTTGCGCTTCGACAGCTGAGGTTTGAATGCCATTACAAACCAGTGCTGCCAACCTGAAAAATTAACTCTTAAAAAATCACACGTTACTTCAATTCTTTACATTCAGAATTAATTGATATACTCGAAAAATATCCAAAAGCTGTAACTCAGCTGTTCTGAACTCTTGATGACGGATAAGTAGCCCGAAACATGTCGATTAAACCATTTTAGTAGAATTGAGACAAGTATTCTTCATTTTATATACGACGTTTTTTATTTTTGATAGAATCTGAACAATAAATTCAAAATTATAAACTGATGAATCGTAATTCACATTGATAATTTGAGTTGCCTCCACAAATTAATTTCGAGAGCATTCAAATAGTTTCACAATGACAATCTAACTGCAATTCGATTGACCAAACTGTAGAAGGTAGAATACTTAAACGAAAGAAAATAATGAGCTCAATATATTGAATCGAATTCTAAGAACTAGGGACATTTGTGTTCACACTAACTGCAGAACCTGTAAAGTTTTCGCATAAGTATTTCCATTCTGTTGAATTGACCACGAGTGGTTTGACAAAATTCTTGAAAGAAGTATAATCCAGATTGTAATTTAATCCTTTAATGGGTGCTGGCTTGGCCGCAGTGTCAAAATTAGTTGAATGCTTGTATAAAATGTTTACATAGTGGCCACTTTGTGGATTTTTCCTGAGCTCGAATAGATAGAAGGCCCCAAAATCGGGAATATTTATCGGTGGCAATCCTAAAGCATACGTCATATCGTACAGAATCCACTCAGTGGCAAAATAGGCCATGAATTTTCTGAAAATTGTTCGTGTGTTACCAAAGTTTTTCCCATTTATAGCCTTATCAAACTGTTGAACGATTCTTTCTAACATTGGCCCAACCTGTATTTGTCTCTCTACTTGATTGTATGAGTCCATTTTGGTATATTCCACAATAAGAGAAGACATTTGAGGAAGTATCTTTTGAGCCCATTCTGGTAATGGAAGGTTTATCTTCATTTCGCTGAATAATGTGTCAAATAGGGGATACATATTGGAGAAATTAATGCTTTCACCGCTCTTATTGCTGATAAAGTCGAAGAATGCTCCATGTTTCGACATTATATCCTGATAAATTTGGGTGCTTCGAATTACTGCAGATTCAGCTGGTATTTTCGGACAGGTGTTCATATTCACCACAATATCTTGTCCGGCTGGAGATGTATGTATAGGAATCGGTTGCCAACGCAGACGACTATTCCAGACTTCGTTAGAAATTGGTGGATACAGACCTGCGATCATAAAAGAATTAAAACAATAATAATAAGTCCTTATTTTCCTACAGGTAAAAACATCCAATTACAGGAAATTAAAAAAAATATATATATACAGTATTAACACCTAATGAAGAAATGATTTTTAAACTTGTCTAAAAATCACTGACTGAACAATTCTTTATTCGACTAGTTTCGCCTTTTACAGCATTATCAAGAATGAATACATATTACAAAGACAACCTTTAAATATTTTGCAGATCTGTTCGGACCACAAAATAAACCTTCAATTCTGTCATAGAGGTGGGGGTTTCCAAATTATCAGAGATTTAAAAGCGGGGAGTGGTTTAGGTGTAACTAGTCATTGAGAAGATTGTATTCATCGGATTTTTGAAGTTTATTTATTTCCATGACTTCCAGGTAGTTCATTTTAATTCCTGTTTCACAGTAATGAAGAATATTGGGTTTGAAACAACGTGAGATCTTATGTCCTGTCGACTCTAGATGTTCCCGAAAAGCAGATTGTCCGTTTTTTACATGTTCTTTTAGCCTAGTTTCAAAACATTTTACGGTCTGGCTAACATATGACGACTTACATTCCTCACAGTCCAATCTATATATTCCAGACTTCTAGTCTTTAGTCTGTAGTTCTAGTCTATAGTTCTATAGTAATAATGACAAGAATGAATTAGGATATGTGAATATCTTTTATACACACATTTCCTCTTCAAAAATCATTGAATTTTTCAAAAATAGTAAGTTAAATATAGCATTTTCAAGTAACAGCAGATTGGATAGAATGATCTTTAATAAATTGTCCAAATCCAAGCCAATGAAGAAGTCTGGAATTTATAGATTGGACTGTGAAGAATGTAACTCGTCATATGTTGGCCAGACCGGAAGATGTTTTGAAACAAGGCTTAAAGAACATGTACATAATGACATAAGATCTCACGTTGTTTCAAGCCCAATATTCCTCATTACTGTGAAAAAGGAATTAAAATGAACAACCTGGACATGGAAATAAATAAACTTCAAAAATCCGATAAATACAATCTTCTAAATGACCAGTTAGACCATAACCCCTTTCCGCTGTTAAATCTCTGATAATTTGGAAACCCCCACCTCTTTGACAGAATTTAAGGTTTATTCTGTGGTCCGAACAGATCTGCAAAATATTTATAGGTTGTCTTTGTAATATGCATTCATTCTTGATAATGCTGTAAAAGGCGAAACTAGTCGAATAAAGAATTGTTCAGTCAGTGATTTTTAGACAAGTTTTTATTATTACCTCTCATTTATATATCTAGTGGGTGATTGTACCAGGGAATTAGTATTCGAAGTACCCAACGGAAAAAATTCACTTGAATGTGAATATTGTCTAGAAACATGAAAATCAATAGAGCCAATAGGGTAGTACAGTCTATAAAACCACGTAGGAAGTTATGCAGAAACTTTAGGGACAACAAATGCCTGCCAACTTCAAGTGATTAAGCTCGAAATCTGTTCAACAGATCCAGTTTGGCTATATCCTCTAGCGGGATAAAAGTGATCTTCCCTCCAAATTAGATAATAAGTGTTTTTCAGTTCGAAAAGTATCCAGCATTAAGCAAAATAAACCGATAAGATTTGAATGCTGTTGAAATTGTTTTATTTATATGAGGCACCAAAGTGAATTTCTGATCAAATATTATACCGAGGTCTCGAATTTCGAAGATACTGGTCATAATGGTTTCGTTAATTCTGTAGTCAAATTGTATAGGCCGTTTCTTTGTAGTGAATGTGATAAGGTTACATTTAATCACATTAATATTGAGTTTATTGCGGTAACAACAATCAGAAACAGCGGTGTTGCCATCCTGTAAGATAATGCAGTCAACATATATTTCAATTTTGCGATATATTTTCAAATAATTGCCATACACGAGGCTATGATTTGATAGACAATCTATTGAATTATTTACAATAGATTAGAACCTTGTAGTACACCCAATCATGGTCAAATGATGGAAGCTATCAAGAACTTCAAAACAAAGATAACTTGTGTTAGATCTCTTGAAATTAATTCTTTTATTGATTCATCTATATCAAATTTGTATTAATTTCGATTATATTTCTCACCTGCCAGTGTTGCACTTCCAGACATCAAACAACGATCGTAATCAACGGATTGACAATATATTTCTTCAGGATCATATTCTCTTGATAGGAAAGTTTTGTATCTATTTCTGAGCCATTTTCCCACAGTATACATTTGATTTACACCACTCTGAAAAGTAGCCTTTTCATGTCTAAGAACATATAAATCGAGAGAGAAGTATTTATTTAAGTGAATCGCATTTTCATCACATAACGAATAAATATTCCGAGTGTTTATTTTTCAGAGATATGAATTCAAACAAATGTATCATAACGAACAGAACGTTAAATGATGCATATTGGTAATTGGAAATATTATTATTTTGATAGCATATTTCGCGTAGAAAATACAATCATAGAAAATATTTTCATATTTCATTTGGAGTTTCATTTGAACGTTTATTATCAATTTCTCTCATTTTGACTAATAGAATTTGTACAAAACTATATATATATATATATATATATATATATATATATATATATATATATATATATTTGTCGAAAATATTCGTACTATTCTACGTGCTTAGTATCTGAAAAGATATATTTGAAATTGAACATAAAATTTCAAAGCGTCATTTAGGTACTTTGGTTTTATATTATTTGATTATGTTAATGTGAAATACTGGCTACTTCAGTATATAGCTTTTGCATATACTGAAATTTAGAGACTTTACTGAACATTCAGTTCAAAGAGAGACGATATTACATATATATGATGAAAAAGCAGCGGTTCCAAGGCAGTTCCTTGAGGAACACTTCAGTTAATTTTATACAGAATTATTATAATTTACATTTTGATCTCAATTGGTAAGGTAACACTCAAACCAATTTACCACAAAACAAGATTTCAACATTTGAAGAAAATATCTGGAGAAAATGCAAGTCGCATATTCAACATTTTTCAGTGAATTTCAAGTTAGATTTTTTTTTGTAGATTAAACTAGCAATTTTTTCGAACGCTCTATGAAAGTCTATGAAAATTACTAGCATATAGTTGTTGTGGTCAATATCAACACGAATAATGAATACTCACATTTGTTAGATCCCCCAAAACGAAGGGAAAAGAGTAGTTTTGATATGGATCTGTAGGATACAATTCCTCAGGAATTCTTGCGCCATGTCTTATCAACTGAAATATTCAGAAATAAAAACAAGGTAAAAACATTCACGAACGTATTAGTATATTCAACAGGCATAGACAAAGCGTTTTTATTACTTATGGAATTTCGAATAAAATTTTAAGTGGGCACTGAGAGGCCATTTAGTACTAACTGAAAGATAAATTACCGAATGGATACAAAATTTCATTTTTCAGCTTCGATAAGAAAGTTGAAGAATATTTGTGTTTCAAGCTTGTAAGCTCTTGTTAGAAATAAAAGGCAAAGTTTACGATCCCATATAAAAATTATAATGAAATTTATCGAGAAGCATTCCTTGCATTGTAAAATTACATTCAATTACCTTCAATAATAACAACTAAGAAGAGTCTGATTTTTCATTCAGCTCTCGAACAAAAATATTGGTACAAACGAAAATATTGGTTCAATTCACATTCACAATAATCTGCAAATGCATTTGAGAAGAAAAGAAAGAAATTGCATCAGTAATATTGAACATTTGAGACAATACCACATAGTGAGGGACATTCGTGGTAAAAAAGTAAACAAACATATGATACAAAAAATTTATTCATACATTATTGCCTACATTCGAATTATCCAAGTATTCTGCCACACTATAGTATGTCTTTGTTTATATCCATGACTTGACTCTCTCCTCAAACAAATGAGCTTTCAGTAATTTAAAATTTGACGGTAAATGGCTGATGATTTCAATAACTTCGAAACTTCGAGATCCGGAATTTGCAAATGAAGTTCCATTTGAAGAAGGAGTACAATTTTAATTATAACAGAAATCGAGCGAAATATTGCTTAAAAAAAGATGAGGTATTTTCCTAGTTATTCTCAAGAAAAAATTAATCCAACGAAGATTATTTATCTATTTATTAATTTTTTTCAATAGTGTTGGCGTTTACTTGATGTAAATCTATTATAATTGATATAACTTAAATTCAAACACTTGACCTTATGATTTACACTTTATTGACTACATAGCATGACGCGTTTCGTCGTTACAAACGAATTCTTCAGATGCTTAAAGAATAATGATTCATTTTTCTGTAAATTCTAACGAAGATTTTTGACAAACATAGGAAAACAGACAATATAAATGATTCTTATAATTCAAGACATAACAACAGTTATGTAGAAATTATCTTAAATTTATGGTAAAATAAATACTTACAGCAGTCACCGCAACTAGATCATCTTCAGAACGGGAGTAAGTCAATAAACTTGATAATTGTAGGATAATTAGCAAGGATCTCATTTCGAGTGCTACTTAAACCTAATTGAGTATTGATTAGTATCAGTAAACCAGGGAATAATAATTGCAGGGATCATATGACAGTCTGTAGACCGTTAGGCGGAAGGAATCAACCTTTGATTATAATCTACCGCTGATTATAAAGCGAAATGTCGTTTAGTGTGAGAGGAAATGTAACAATAGGTCATAGGAACTATTTTACTAACCGCTAACAGTGTATAATAATGTGAATTATCTTCCTCAACTATTACATTTAGAATTTTTTCATGTAGGTATTCCTCTAGTGATAAAACAATGTGGACTATGGAATAGAATGCGAACTGAATGTTGTACTTCATTCGTGAAGGGTTGTATTGAAGATTCAGTTTTCAAGTCGAAACTGTGCTATTTATTCTGATTAGAAAATATTTTCTAATGCGCGATTATGATTTTATTGTTTATTGTTGGATTTTCTCCTAATAAGATTCAATCGTTTAGGCCCACTGTTGTTTCTTCTCTTTCTGAATGATTTCATCAACTGTCTAGCACTTCGTAGTCATATGTATGCTGATGATTTGAAAATATATCGCAAAATTGAAGCATATGAGGACTGCATAAGCTTACAAGATGGCCTCACCGCTGTTTCTCATTGGTGATACCGTAAGAAACGCAATATAAATGTAACTAAATGTAATGTTGTCACATTCACCAAAAAGGAACTGACTATACAATTTGGCTACACAATTAACGAAACCATTCTGACCATAGTCTCCGAAATTCGAGACCTCAGTATAATATCTGATCAGAAATTCACTTATGTACCTCATATAAATGAAACAACTTCAACAGAATCAAAATCTTATAGGTTTATTGTGCGTAATGCTAGATTCTTTTCAAATATGCAAATCATGCAAATCATTTAGGGTCGATACAACAAAAATTGCTCAAATATCTAATTTGGAGAGAAGATCACGTTTATGCGGCCAGAGGATATAGTCAAACTTGATCTGATACAGGTTTGGACCTAAATCACACGAAGTTGATAGGTACTGGTTGTCTCTGAAGTTTCTGTATAACCCCTTAAATGGTTATATAGACTGTCTTACCCTAATTGGCTCTATCGATTTTCATATTCCTAGACAATTTTGATGTCCCTAGACAATTTTCACGTTCAACCGATTTGCATTTGCTATTCCGAAAACTTATTCCCTCGTACAATCCCCCATCAAATATATATAATTATATATATATATATATATATGTATATATATATAAGGAAATGAAATTTTTTTGTGCTTATGGCACTGAATGAAATATTTAAGAAAATGAACCCTAAACATTCACTTGAAAAATTTAAATTAATCGAGAGAATGTTATAGTAAAGCTAGATATGTGAACGTGTACGATGTGATGTCTCCATTATCCTCCAACGGATAAATGTCAGAGAAATATTGAAATCGATGCCACACCTGATGGAAGTGCGAGACATATATGTTTCGTTCTGCAAGGAACTCGTCAGTCGCACCACGTCCATCGAAGTGAGGCAACGATTTCAACCCCCAAGCATCTTCTTGTGACTTCAAGTGGAAGATCGTAGAGTAATGAATACTGTACAATTCCATCTATAGAAATCAGTGGAAAACACCTCTCTCGGTTTACAGACACACCAAGCATCGAAATTTCACATATCTTCTATACCCGTAGGTATCTACTTAATTGCAATTTGAAAAATATCATCGAACGATGTTTTTAAATGTCAATAGGTTGCGTTAGTAGTACGCTCGCGTTTATTCCCGTATTTCAGGGGCCTATTCGGCGATATTTTTATTATTTGTGTACAACTTGATATTTTTTTTACTGTAATTGAATATATATCTGGGAGAAAATGTATTGATGGATTAGAATTGGGTGGGAATAAATGGAATAAATGTATTATTATTATTATTGATAGATAGCTATTTATAACAATGTGCAGAACACATAACAAATGGATTATTCGAAATAAAAGCTCATTGATTCAGTTCTTTTTTGGGTATTTGTTTTTCTGTATTTGTTCATAAAATTTGCACTTTGAGTGGGCCTGTGAATTTCATCAAAAATTCAACTGGCTTCAAATTTATGTATATTTGATAAGAAGTCATTGAATGATTTTAACTTTCTTCTTCTTGATTTCTTTTTGAATATATGAAAAATTATTTTCGTTGAATATAAACTAAAGTTCGAACACTTGAACATTTGATTTTCACTTTATTGACAATAACATATCATGACGCGTTTCGTCGTTAAGAACTACTTCTTCAGATGCTGACAGAATACTGTGATCTACAGAATACGGAATATCAGTATTTTGTTAGCATCTGAAGAAGTCGTTTGTAAGTACGAAACGCGTCATGCTATATTATTGTCAATAAAGTGTAAATCAATAGTTCAAGTGTTTGAATTTTATTTTATATTCAATTATAATGGATTCACATCAAGTGAACGCCAACACAATTGAATAAATGAGTAATTTCCGTTTGTTTTATGACTTTTCTGTAGAACTGATAATGGTTTTCCATTGAAGAGATAATGAAAATTCTTTACGTGTTGAAATTTCTTGAGAAATTGAACTATTAGATATTCTTAAATGCTGTTAGAATAAGAATTCTGTATTTCTTTACTTCTCAGAATTTTTGGTACTTTCAGTCTATACAAGTGATGCTACTCATTGCTATTTTATATTTTGAAATTCCCAAATGAATTGAAATTGTGCATATTCTGTAATTTTCGCAGAAATTATGAACATTGCCTTTTATACACTGTTAAAGTGAATAAAGGCTTTAACGGTCATCACAAATGACAAGAAACATAAGTTCAATTCTAGAAATTTTCACAGTAATCAGTTCTGATACTGACATATTGAGCTTTGTAGTTCAGTAACACTTTTTTTCTTCAATTAATAATGATTTCTTGCATACTATTTGCTGGCCGGTATGAGTTTTTTCTTGTTGAAACATCAAGCCCAAGCCGTACAATTTTGCATTTATAAAATATATTGAGATACATATAATTCAATCGGATAATTATAACGAAAGAATTTGAATAAGTCAAATTGGTATCTACTAGTCATATTTTTATTGTTCTTCTTTGCTTCTACATTTTACAAAGCTGAAGAAACATGAAAATACATTTATTCTAAGGTATATGATTGTTATCAACATGTTTGCTTCTATGAGCGTACAAATCAATTGGGTATGAAAATTATATTAAATTCCTATGAACTTGGCACATTTTCGTGCACCTGAACAGTTGCACCTGTGAATTTTTCACATAAATTAACCCATTCGGTTGCATTTGCTACGAGATACGGTTTTGTGTAATTCTTGAAATCATTGTAGTCTATATCGACGTTCAGTCTATTCATAGGGACAGCAACTGCCTCTGTAGCCATGGAAGTCGCCTTACGATACAAAATATTCACGTAATATCTACCAACTTGATTTTTCCTCAGCTCAATATAATATTGAACGCCAAAATCAGGAATATGAATGCTAGGTAAACCCAAAGCGTAAGTAAGGTCATAATGTACCCACTCACTAGTGAAATATGCCATAAACTTCCTATAGATGGTACTACTAGTACCAAAATGTCTACCATCGATCGCTTTATCGAACTGTTTTATTATTCTTGTCAACAACGCCCCGACTTGAATTCTACGTTCACTCATTGTCATCGAGTCCATTTTCGTATATTGAACTATCAGAGTATTCATCAGTGGCATTGTTTCCTGAGCCCAAGTTGGCAATGGAAGATGCATTTTCATTTCTCCGAAGAGTGTGTCGAATAGTGGATACATATTCGAGAAATTTATCGTTTGGCCACTCTTTTTGCTGATATAATCGAAAAACGTTCCATATTTTGCCATGATGTTCTTGTAAATCTGAGTGGTACGTATAAGAGCTGACTGTTCAGGAATCTTTGGACATGTGTTCATATTTAATACGAAATCTTGGTTTAATGGTGAGATATGAAGTGGTACAGGCTGCCATTGTATGTTTTTATTCCAGATGTCGAAAGATCGTGGGGGATATAGACCTGAAATCATAAAAGTGAGTTTTTCATTAGGAAAATCACATTTTTATGATTGAGTAAAAGTCAGTGATTGGACTGTGAAATATTTAATATTATGTAGTAATACAACTTGTACGTACTGTATCTAAACCTCAACTGTACAGTATCTTAAAGGTATTTATAATGCATCTATCTATATTGAAATATCTGTTGACAGATTTGAAATGTAGAAATGAGTGAATATAAATTCGACATTATTCAAAATTGTACAAACCATAGTAGAAAAATCACAAATTCCAATAGATACTCATTTGTCAAATTATGGTAACTCGTATGTCTTATCAGGAATTATTATTATCAAGAATGTCGAACATTCTTTATAATGCCATAAAAGGCGAAACTAGTTGAATGAAGAATTGTTCAGTCATTGATTCTTAGATGAGTTTTCTCTTTAACACTCATTTAAATATGAGATTTTAGAGTCGATTCATCGTCCATTGAATTTATTATATAAATATGTTATCTACCGTTAACTGATATTGCAAATACAAACGTGGAATTAAAAATACTTGGTTCAAACAAATAAAACGAATAGAAATGGTTTGAGAAGCCTGCTCACAACTATGATGAACAACCTATTATGCACTGAATATTAACTAAAATTCAAACACTTGAACTTATGATTTACAATTTATTGACTACATATCATGACGCGTTTCGTCGTTACAAACGACTTCTTCGGATGCTATCAGAATACTTAAGAAGCGCTTTCTAACGACGAAACGCGTCATGTTATGTTGTCAGTAAAGTGTAATCAAAAGTTCAAATGTTTTATTATCAGTTTATATACAGTTATAACGGATTTACATCAAGTAGAAGCCAACACTATTAAATATAATATGAACTGAATATTTTCTATTCTTTATTTATATTCTCATGGAAAACAAACAGACAATATTTCTATTTGTTTTACTGAATAAAATAATGAAATGTTCACTTGATGCCCACACTCCTCACTATGATGTCTACAGTGATAAATATACTTTTCACTCAAAAACTGTATCCTCGAGCTTCACATCTTGCTTTCAGATGATATAAATTTGGTCAGCTCAAAAGTTTCATCACCATCATAAGTAGGAGAAAGAATTTTTGATGATAGAATTGAATTTTATCTCAATAAGGCTTGGACTTTATTGGGTTTAAACCTATTTTCCATAATCTCAATTAAAATGCACATAATTACGTCCATATCTTACGATGGATTCGAACTCAGATTACTTGCTTCGCATGCCGTTTTCATGACTGAAAACAATAAGCATTTTTGGTTCATATTTAATTTTGAGTTATTTACCTGCTAATGTAGCTTCTCCAGACATTACACATCGGTCATAGTCCACAGATTGGGCATAGATTTCGTTGACATCATACTCTCTCGATAGAAAGGAATCGTAGTTCATCCTCAGCCACCTACCAACATTATATAATTCACCAATACCTTGCTGGAATGAGAAATCATCAATGAATTAACACAATAATATTCTAAAGTGAAAGAAATTGAAGAAAGAATATATATATATATATATATATATATATATATATATATATATATATATATATATATATCAATATATTTAAGAAAACATTTGAAAAATTCAAATTTATCATCAGAATGTTATAGTAGAGCTAGATATGTGAACGTGTACGATGTGATGTCTCAATTATCTTTCAAGGGATAAATGTTAGAGAAATATTGAAATCGATGCCACACCTGATGGAAGTGCGAGACATATATGTTTCGTTCTGCAAGGAACTCGTCAGTCGCACCACGTCCATCGAAGTGAGGCAACGATTTCAACCTCCAAGCATCTTCTTGTGAATCCAAGTGGAAGACCGTAGAGTAATGAATGCTCCACAATTCCATCTATAGGAATCAGTAAAAAACACCTCTCAGACTATAGACACACCAAGCAACGGAATTTCACATATCTTCTATACCCGTAGGTATCTACTAAATTGCAATGTCTATTTGACAAATATCATCGAACGATGATTTCAAATGTCAATAGGTTGCTCTAGTAGTACGAATAGGCCCCTGAAATACGGGTTCCTTGCAGAACGAAACATATATGTCTCGCACTTCCATCAGGTGTGGCATCGATTTCAATATTTCTCTAACATTTATCCCTTGAAGGATAATGGAGACATCACATCGTACACGTTCACATATCTAGCTCTACTTTGAATTTTTCGAATGAATGTTCTATTGTTCATTTTCTTAAATATTTCATTCAGCACCATAAGCACAAAAATTTCATTTCCTTATATTATATATATATATATATATATATATATATATATATATATATATATATATATATATATATATATATATATATATATATATTATTTTGAAAGTTTTTAGCAATAACAGGCTTTTTTGATATGAAAAAGTTTATTTTTGTTGACGTTTCGTTGTTATATTACAACTTTGTCAAAACTAACGAATAATTAAATTTATGAGTTACTATAGATATCAAATGTCAAACTTATTCTTTAGAAAAATCAAATTCGTTTTTTTGTATCTTCACTTATTGATTTTCATTATCAGAGGAATATTTCTGGCTTAGCATTCGCTTCGGAAGTTTTAGTCTTCTTTACCATGAGGAAACCTCTGAGAAACTCATGGTAAGCCAGGTGATTCTATGAGTTGATTCATATTTACATATATAAAATTACATATAATTTTTTATATACTTATCCAGAATGTGTATATTGTTCGTTTATATGTGTGAAATTGAAGGTAGATTTGGAAAAAATTAGTTTTGAGATGTGATGTTTGGTGTTTGTTGTGTGTTTATTTTACCAGTGTTATTTGTGAGGTTTATTAAGTTGTTTTAGATAGAATTTAGATGTTTAATGTCTGTTCTTTCATTTACTGTGTTTTCTAAATTTTTTCGAATGTGTAACATTTGTAAAATTTCTCTACTTTTTTTGTCCTTTTCAGTTGCCAAAATTTTCGTATTTTTGTAATCAAAATCATGTTTTTCTCTTATTTTATGTTTATGTAATGCTGTGATTTGAGTTTGTGCGTATTTATGCGCTTTGATTCTTTCTTCGAGATTTTGTGCTGTTTGTCCGATATAGCTTTTATTGCAATTGTTACACGGAATATTATAAACTGTATGAGTTTTTCTCAGAGTTACAGTTTTACTTTTTAATTTCGTATATATTTCTTCGATTTGATTTTTGGCAGTATGTGCTATTCTTAAATTATAAGGTTTTAATTTTATTCACTTTTGACAAAGTTGTAATATCGGAACGACAACGAAAATAAACTTTTTCCTATCCAAAAAGCCTGTTATTGCTAAAAAACTTTCAAAATAAAATATAATAAACAGGCAATAAATCAATTTCAATAAATAATATATATATATATATATATATATATATATATATATATATATATATATATATATATATATATATATATATATGTATATGTATATATTCGTACACATTGCGGACAATTTTCTGTAGTGCTCGAATGAAATATCCACAAAGCCTTTTACTCTCACTGTTGTTGTCATGAGTAGGAATCTTGAACGGCAGGGGGAGTTTATACGTCCTTTCTCCGATAGAGGGAGCCGGAAGTGAATATTTCACTCGGTAAAACTGTCCTCAATTTGGTATAGGACCTATGTTCGTTTTCAAAGTCATTGATTCTTGATTGATTGATTAAATATGGACTGATGAGTCATAATAATGATGGAACAATTGTATCATATTATCATTCAACAAAATCGATGAACTTTTCGAAGCTCTTAATATTCACTCTTGAAAGTGATGGCTTCGTTTTCGTTGACAACAATTGTGTAGACAGCTCCCTGAGAATTTCATTTGAAATATTTCGATATTTCGATTAAGAGTCTCAGTATTTACTATATATATATATATATATATATATATATATATATATATATATATATATATATATATATATATATATATATATATATATATATTTTGTTTCGCTCTAACCGCACATGTGAAGTTTGGGCAGAAATCATTACGCCAACCTGGAATGAAATGGATAGATGTACGGAGGAAAGAGCATTCCGAGGGGATGAAACGATTTTGGGAGGCAAAAAGATGAAGCAAAAGCCCTAACAATTGTGAATTCAAGTTCAATCATTCTCCTCATGGGGAACAACCGTTAAAATAATAATAAATATTCTGTTATACTCACGTTTGTTAAATCACCCATTGCGAAAGGCCAAGAGTAGTTGTGGTATGGATCCAATGGATATAATTCTTGTGGTATTCTTGTTCCATGTCTGATCAACTAGAATCAAAATTGAAGATCGTAAATCGATTTTTCTAGAATTGAAATTTCATTATTCAATAGTTTTCTGAATCCAATTCTTCGCTGAAAGTTGTTGCTGATGGAACTGATTCATTGATAGAAACACCTAAGGTATATTTTTGAGAATGAAAGAATAAAATACCATGAAAATAACTACCATAAAAG
The DNA here is from genome assembly GCA_030704895.1 of Henosepilachna vigintioctopunctata. NCBI lineage: Eukaryota > Metazoa > Arthropoda > Insecta > Coleoptera > Coccinellidae > Henosepilachna > Henosepilachna vigintioctopunctata. The sequence goes on from JARQZJ010000005.1 coordinate 376,651, forward strand.
GCCATAATTTGAATGAAACTAAGTAGTTTTCTGATTTTCACTATATTTAATTTCAAACATGACATTATCGTTTCGCCAACACAGTGGCTTCATCAGATGTTGATGGTGAACTGAGCTATTACACTGTGGACTGCTTGCATTCATACTGAAGTGTGTGGAAATGTTGAAGGCATGATTCAATAATTTCAAAATATTGTATAAGGAACGAGAAGGTTATAAACTAACCCTGTTGGAATTCATGGGAATTAATAAGTAGTAGAAATTAAGTAGTTTATTATATGATCAAATTTAAATCAATAATTTTCTTTTGTCAAATTTATTCCAGTGAAAGGCATTCGAAAAAAAGTATTCAACGGCATTCCCATACTACAGAAGAAATATATTCTATAGTCATTCCCCCACTTCAAAAGTTCTACAGTGTTCTATGGTCATTTCTGCACACCTCAGGGTAAATGCAACCATTCCATAATGCAATAGCTCAGTTTATCATCAATTTCTGATGAAGCCACTGTGTTGGCGAAACGATATTGTCATGTAATAAAACAATTCTTAAGCCAAGATTCACACATATATTAAAAATAATACTGCATGATGTACGTTTCAAAGAGAATCCTTTTTCAAATGCAGACTGATGACATTTCTCGAATACAAACGATAGGTAAACTCAAATTATGAATACAGAGAAAACAGGTAGATAACAGGTAGAAGGGATCAATTCATACTGAACTACTATATAGTAAACTAAGTAATTTTGAAAAGATTGAGAAGGGGGCTTGAGGTATGATCGATTTGGCTGTTCAACAGGTTGACAGAATATTTGTAATTATTAATTTGAAGTGATTCTAACAAATTAAGCTTTATTTCCTTATTTGCGTTATTCAAAATTTCGAAATCAGAATTTTATATAAGAATTGTTTTATTATGTTTATCGATTTACATCAAGTATCAGCCTCATTAATCATCAATATTGTCATGTTTGAAATTAATTATAGTGAAAATTACAAAACTACCCAGTTTCATTTGAGTTATGTATGTTTTATGAATTTTGTCATCAAGTATCGATACTCGATGCCCAATCGATAAATGAGTTTAATGGAATATATATGGAATGGTTTTTGCTATAGATAACTGACGATAAATGTTAGAATTGCATGATAATTTATCCGTTTCAGATTGTAGTAAATCATAGGTTCGTTTGTTAATGTAAAAAGTTCACGATGAATTCTTGGAATGAAGGCATTCCAAGAAGTCTTGGAATGAAGGCATTCCAAGAAGTCTTGGAATGAAGGCATTCGAAAAATTCTTCTCTCTGTGAATCGCCTCGAGAAGGAAACAACCACGTTGTTTTTTAATTCAACGGCAACAAATGCGTTGAATTTTAAGCTATTTTCCTGATTGTTATTGCTGGAAGTACAAGAATATGGTAGTAAATGGACATATATCAATGATTGGATCGATGCTCGATGAAAATTTAACAACATAATTTGAATAAAACAAACGAGTTTTATATATTCGCTCTAATTTATAATGAATATATAAACCACTTTATTATAAATGAGAGCAAAAATTACAAAACTTCGTTCAATTCAAGTTATAGTCAAACTACATACTCCTAATATAAATTTTCTGTTTAATGACTTGATTATATATGACAGTTTTTTTTCTTCATGCCACACAGTCCATTCGCAAAATAATGAACTTTTATACTTGAAAAACAAATGAAAGGTCATTGAAATTATAAACTCTCCTAGCAAAAATACTACAAATATATAAGCAGAGTAGAATTAAAGTAGGAGAGAAAAAACTTATAGAATTAGATGGGTTCATACCGCAGTTACTGCAATGAGCTCGTCTTCAGTCCTACACAAATTCAACAAACTGAATATCAATATAATAATTTTAAAACAATGCATTGTAGTGAATTGTATGGGTGCAACTATTACGACTGAAGAATTTATTTCGAAATCAATGGTTTCAGGAAATTAATTTATCAGGTCATGATGTCTGTTGGTGCTTCACCACATATTTTTCGTTATCACAAATCAATACCGCTTCAATATTTACTACGTATAAAATATAACGATTTCGGTGCATAAGACTCAATATTGATAAAAATTTCTTCAGGGAAAACTACACTTATAACCCGAAGTTCAAGGAAAGAACGAACTCAAACTGGAATGATAATATAAGAATGAAAAATGAATAATTTCAATGATTGTGGAAGATTTCTCAGAGTGGCATGTAGCCAAATTTCACTTACAGGATTCATTTTTCAATCCCCATTGATTTCAGGTCACAAAAGTTGATCTTCAGAAGTATCAGCTCTTGACAATAAACCTGTAGCTCAAAACATATTGATATTGCAATGTCAAGCATATTGAATCAATTTGATGAGATTTTGCCATGTCATTTGAAGCATATTAATAATAAATATGTTATTGAGGTGGAAACTCATTTATTTACACCGCAAGGTATGAAAACAGGGATAAATTCGATCAATATTCACGTCACGTTACTATCGTCATGCTATATAATTGAATATCTTCAAACACTTCCTGAGTATTTGAAGACATCATATTATATTTTTATGATATATCATGAGATATTTATATGAGTGTACATAACTTGTACGACTGTAAAATTGGATTGCAACAGTGAGATATCATCCGCTTTTTTTCGCATTCTTTCGAAATGCTCATTCTTGACCTGTTAGAATATTTCAAAAAAGGAATCATGGTTCATTTCAGCAGCTATGAACTAGAACAAATACGTTTCTACATTAAAGCATGATTCTACGACGAACGTTTTCAAATTGTGGCTTTCTCTGTTATTTGGCATTGTGTATTACAAATAAAAAAGGTCTTAAGGTTTCAAAGCATTCGAGAATGTTTCTCAGAACGTATTTTAACTTTTGCACCTTGTGCATCTGGAATGACTTTCAATTCATGTTATGCTAGAATGACGACAGCACATGATTCTTTACAACAATAGATTTGAATTTCAGAGAGATCTACTTTTCTAACCAATGTCGATTCTCCGAAGTATCGGTGAATTTTGAATGAAAACAAGATTGCAATCAAGAATTGTCAACACTGTGATAAATCAAAATGAGAATCTTGTAAAAGTATCTGAATTTGTGAATAATATTCTTAATGAATCAAAATTGTTTTATGGTGAGTTGTCAATTACAAGAAGCTTAACCTGAACAAAATACGGACTTTGTTGATAAATTTGAGTATATGTACCATCAATACTCGAAGTAAATTTTTATCTGAGAAGAAAAGTTCTCAAGATTGGTCACCACTGAACCCAAAAATGAACAGAGGTTTGAGTCCAATATCGAAAGTCATTTGAAAAAATCTCCAAAAGTACTTTCATCAGTGGATAAGCACATTGCACCCCAGCGAGTACGTCTTCAGTCTTAAGTCAACATTTGAAGTTTCTCACAGATATCAGAGATATGTGTTGTTATTGTGTTGGAGATAATTTTCCTTGGTTTTTGGGAATATTTTAAGTTCTCCAAATATCGAAACTTTCTTTAGAGTTGTTTTGCCATTATTTTCGAGTATTTTGAACATTTAAAAATAAATGCTTATCGGTAGAGTTGAAAAAACTGATCGAGGATGAAGCGATAGATGATTCGATCCATTTATACGAGACTGCGAAGTTATTATGAAACATGAAACAATTTTGTTCATAATCACAATATGAAATAAACAAAAATGCTGGGAGATTACCTCAAAACTCCGATACCGAACACCCCTTTTTCATCGTTTCTTGATGTCTACGAACTCGAGACGTTTTCTATAGATTTGGTCTCAAATTTGCACTACCTTCACACCCATAGATCGTAGGAAACTTTGAGAGATTTACAATTTGTGTAATTTCCAGATGCAAATTAGTTTGACTAATGACAATCTTTAATAAATATTTCTCAGTTTCGAATAATTTTATCTTGATGTTATGTTTTGTTACAGGAAAATAATTCCAATAGTACTCAAGTTGTTTTGAGGGACATAGATTTCAATATCGCTGGCAATTTCACCTGCGAGATAACAAAAGATATCACGTTTTCAACATTGTCCGATACTCAAACAATGTCTGTAGTACGTAAGTATATATGTATTTTTAAATTATTTGCACAATTATATTTGAAATAACTTTTGCATGTGTTACTGATAGTTATATATGTGATTTAGTGATAAAGATATATGTAAATGAATCTATCTATTGATTTAATGAAAGAAAATAGATTACTCAAGACATAAAATACTTTTAATATAACAAACAAGCTTCGAATAACAAAATAAGTCCCAGAAAGAAATTAAAGATCGTGTAAGGCAGAAAATAAAGAATAAAAGTGACGAAAACACTATATTCATATAACAGCATATATATGTAAGAGAATATATTTTTGTAATATAGAATAAAAGAAATTTATATATATATATATATATATATATATATATATATATATATATATATATATATATATATATATATATATATATATATATATATATATATATATATATATATATATATATATATATATATATATATATATATATATATATATATATATATATATATATATATATATATATATAGTGAATACTGAGACTCTCAATCGAAATATCGAAATATTTCAAATAAAACTCTCAGGGAGCTGTCTACACAAATGTTGTCAACGAGAACGAACCCATCACTTTCAAGAGTGAATATTAAGAGCGTTTCGAAAAGTTCATCGATTTTGTTGAATGATAATAGGATACAATTGTTTCATTATCATTATGAATCATCAGTCCATATTTAATCCAATCAATCAAGAATCGATGACGAAGACTTTCAAAACGAATATAGGTCCCATACCAAATTGCGGACAATTTAATCTAGTGAAATATTTACGTAGGCTCCCTCTATCGGAGAAAGGACGTATAAACTCTCCTTGGCGTTCAAGACTCCTACTCTACTACTACTAAGAAGAGTAAGAGTGGAAGGCTTTGTTTCCATTCGAACACTTCAAAAAATTTTCCGCAAAAGTTCATCGATCATTCAACAAGATCGATGAACTTTTCGAAATGCTCTTGATAATATTCACTCTTAAAAGTGATGGGTTCGTTCTCGTTGACAACATTTGTGTAGACAGCTCCTTGAAAGTTTTATTTGACTTTTTTTTTTATTTCCTTTTGAAGTGAAAATTTTATAATCGAAATGGCATCACAAAAATTTTCGACCTCGACTGGGAAACGAACCCAGGTCTTTTAGGTTTACGCGTAGAGCAGATGGCAGATTACTAAATCTGATTATATTTATAAAAATTAACATATATGACTTAAATTTCACTAAATATACTAAAAATTCTACATATGTCTCGGGTGGTTACCCCATTATCAAGAGTATAAAATATTCAAAGAGTATTACAATATTACACAGTAATATTGTATACACTTGATAATGGGTTAAGCACACAAAAATATGTAGATTTTTCAATATATTCAGTGAAACTTAAATCAAGTGTGTTAATTTTTAATTTTATAATTTTTAACATTATATTTCACCAAGAGATACGCGAAACCTCCAAGTCATTTATTAAATTTGATAATATTTTTTATTTTTATATGTTAGTATTGATATTTTCAGTAATCATCTTCAGTATTTCATTATTCATTATGTTTTTCTCTGTAATTATTCTTCTCGTGAATATATGCTCATTATTATTATTTTTATTATTACTATTACTATCGTAAAAAATTATTCAATTGAATAAAAACCGATTTCAAATCTAGGAATTTCACGTTTAGTTGAAAAACAACTGAAATTTCTCCAAAATTCAGTAAATCAATGTAAAATAATTTCCCATCTACTTTCTAGAGTCTACTTTCATATACGTCCATTGCACATGTTCGAAAGTAAGAAAAATATTCGCATTGTGGGGACCCAAGCCACAGGAGCACAAACGACTCATCGCTCAAAATAATCGACAGTATAAATCCCGCAGCGGTCCAGACCGGTTGCGGTTTATAAGCCGTATATCATCGTTTTATTGAAGATAAATTTGGGATTTTTCGCGCTTCGAATAATGTAATGGGTACTTACCGACAACTGACATCGTCTTCGAATGTGCGATAAAGTCAAGAATGTGTAACGTATTTCGAGTATCTAGAATGTGAGGACGTAACAGAATTTGTCGCTCGGACGAGGTTGTGTTTTCCGGAAGCGTTGCCTGAATTTTAGGTAGTTCATTTCGTTGAGTCGTAATGTCGCTGACTATTGTTCTTGAACTTCGAAAATATGTGTTCAATGTGCCGAGAGGTTTTTGAGTACGTGAACGGAATAATCATCCGATTCTCTCTATTGTTTTCTTTATCTGCAACTCGAGAAAGGACAAAGTTGCAGAGAAAATTAAGACTATGAGTTTTCCTTCAACATAATGAGTATCAATTCTTAGCACTTATATTCACCTTTTATTGATGGTCATTTCGTCATAGTGTATTTCGAAACGTTCATATTTGATATAACAATCTGAAGAGAAAGTGATGAAGACGACAAAATATTGATTGGGAGGATTTACAATTGGCTCGTTTTGTTCTAACCAAATGGACGAAATATTTGGCTTCTTCAAGCCATATCTGGGTTCAAGGGTAGATTCACAAAATGTGCACATGTCAATGTTTATGCAGAAGATATTTTCATACGTACAGTACGTACTGAAGAGAATATTGCAGCCGTATCGTACAGTGTTAATGAGGATCGTGAAATGTCAATTCGTCGCTGTTTTCAGCAATTGGGCATGTGATACTCAACCACATGGAAAATTTTAGGTGTTGATTTGGGGTTGAAAGCGTATGAAATTCAACTTTTGCAAGAATTGAAGCCGAATGACCTGCCACATCGTCTAATTTTTGGTGAATGGGCCTTTGAACAGCTCAAAGAAAATCCGCTCTTTTATCAAAAAGTTGTGTTAAGCGATGAGGCTCATTTTTGCCTCAACGGATATGTAAATCAAAAGAACTGTCGCATCTGGAGTGATGAACAGCCACATGTTATACAAAAATTACCGATACATCTCAAAAAAACGGTAGTTTGTTGTGGTTTATGGGCTGGTGGCATCATCGGTCCATTTTTCTTCAGGGACGACGAAGGAAGAAAGTTACCGTCAACGGCGAACGATATCGAGCCATGATACGCAACTTTTTTTTTGCCCCAGTTGATCGACACCAGCCACACAGTTCGTGAAACAATGGAAATGTTGAAGGATGAATTTGGAGAGCCTCTCATACCTCTCGAAATGGCCCTGTGAATTGGCCGCCAAGATCATGCGATTTGATGTCTCTGGATTATTTCTTCTGGGTATATTATATAAGCCTTACACGATAGCATAACGCGTAATTCGTGGGATACAGGCCAAAATGCTCGAAAAAGTGACGCAAAATTGAAGCTTTCGAATGGACCATTTGATACGAAGCCTCGGACAACATTTTCATGAATCATCTATAAAATGTAAATGGCAAGGGCCAAGTTATGAATTCAAATGAAAATTTTGAATATATGATGCAAATTGAGTATTTCATTCGATTTAAAAAAACTACTCTTGAAAAATCATCCATTATGTCTGGGTAAGTCATCAGGTGTTGATAGTTCTGCATCGTTCCACAGACGCATTGTTCATTCAGCTTCAATAGATTTACGAAGCACCGTGCCACAGAAGACTAGTGGAAAGGCAGCGAAAAATGTGGGCAAGACCCAGAAGAATATTTCCAGAAGCGACAAGAAAAAGAAGCGTAAGAGGAATAAAAAATACGCCATCTACATCTACAAGGTACTGAAACAAGTACATCTCGATACTGGTATATCGAACATGACCATGAGTGTCATGAAGTGTCATGACAAGCAGTCCACTATAACTAGTAGAGAGATCCAGACGGCCGTGCGTCTCTTGCTGCCATGAGAATTGACGCTCTCTACATCAAAGCTGCAACCTTACTGCACGAGATTTGGTTGGCAAAATTTTACGTAAGTTATAAGTCGGTAAAGCGTCTCTGATATATCAAAATGCAGATGAAAATAATACCCATGCCAGACCCTTCTTCTTGTATTTACCAAGAATTGTCATGTTGAAGAAGGTCCTCTAGTAGCTTCAGCAGTTCGAACAAAACTTGATGGAATTACTGCAGAAATGAATGTGATTCAGTAGGCCAGATTTGTTCAAATGAAGGTGTTCGGAAAAAACTGAGAGCGACTTCATATGAATCTCTGTTGGAATCAACTTTCAATAGACTTGCCAGTTGTGTGTAGCGATGAAATGCCTTAGAATCTCTACTATAGAAATGGACTGCTTGAATAGAAATTATTGCCACAGTTTAGTAATCATCTCCTATATTGTTAGTGTATTTCGTGACTGCATAGTTGAATAAGCCGGATTATTGTTAGGCAAGGGTGTTAATCAAATAACGGTGTTTAATTGAAAGACAAGGCCGAATCAAATGCTGGGGTGTAATTGAATGGCCAGGTCAGTTAAACGTTCAATAGAATGACTTTCAGGATGAGCTTTTTATAGTTAATGAGATCTACTTGAAATTTGATGATGAGATGAGAACTGAAATAGTGTTTTCTGAATAAGCACCCCTTCTTTTCATTATTGTTGTTGTTATTGGACAGCAATTGTGAAATAGAAGCGTGAATATCTTCAAAACGATACTTCCCCTCTCAGTTTGTTGTTGAAATGAATATCAAGTATGGAAAAAAGGAGTTGATTAATCTTGTTCATTATCTATGGTCGCGTTTTCTTTCTTTTTCCTTTTTCTGTGCGAAAGATCTTTATATATGTCATAAATTCCCGAATTTAAATCACATGATTTACTGCGTGTGATTTCAGTTATATGTGATTTTCCATTATTCACTCATTTATGTCTCTTATTATATCGTTTCATCAACAGAATAAACTCATGAATTCAAATATATCAATATCTAATAAATGAGGTTTTCTTAATTGACTGATATAGTGAACCTCGAGAACGAAAACAATTTAATTATTAACATTTCCGAAACCATTTCAGAAGAAGAATATTTGCTCAATTAAAGATGTAATTGTGGTACTTAATTAGTAATGATACAAAAGGAACAGGTCTGTGGTGAAGCAGAGCTGTCTTGATGAAAGTGGATGTTTCTTGGAATCTCGCGCCGCATGTTTGAAATAATTAAACAACTCCCTTAATGGGATATTTGCGTATATTTAGTGGGCATAATGTTCTCTTCTTTGGGGTTTAAATTGTCGCTCTTCCCAACATATGTAACGAATTCTGTGTAATTGTATATTACCGAATATACTTTCGGGCATTCAAAATGTCAGTGTACGTTGAGAATGAAAGATATGCTTTTTTAGAATGATTCAGTAGCTGATTGAATAAGTCTATCACTTAGGAATATTTGAGTTTGGAAAAAATCCATTATTTTCTCGTAAGATTCAAAACTTCATTCAACATGTTTCAGAATGTGCAATTGTATAAAGCATGCAGCATCCTGCATATAGAAGTTCTTGCCATTTGAACAGTAGCTGTCTGATGCCTTTGCCATAGAATATTCAGTCTTAACACTAGCGAAAAACTGTAGATCTAAAACTGTGATCGTTTCCCACAATCTTCTCTTGATCCTAATTTTTATCCCTCAGGAAATTTTGGAATGCGAAAAAAGTTATTACACGCTTGATACCAGATTCATACCATATAGTGCATGCATCAAAACTTGCCGACCATGCCCCAGTATTTCGGGAGAGTTACTTCAGACGTGTGTGTCATGGTATTGATCCTATTGAATACAACATCTCATAAACTGGTGAGTTCTGACCGTTTCTGGTTGATCTCTTACTTGAAACGGTTCAGTTGGTCACAGTAGAAATCTGTAGTTAGTGTGTGTTCTTACCGAAGCAACTCGAAATAAAAGATTGGTTTTCCGACTCACAAAATACATGGTAGAACCTTGGTGATCGTTACTCCTGGTTTGGCCACCGCTTGAGATCGAGGTTTTCGATTTTGGGCATCATATTGTCGCAGGAACCCATTTTTCATATCCAGTCATCACCCTGATGAGACATATGTCAATTTTATTCTGTTTGGCCAAGGTTTCGTAGATGGAAATTTGATTCATGACGTTTTTGATGTTGCTTGGTGTGTCATCAAAAAGAAATTTTTTTTCAATCCAACTTTACGCAAATGGTTTTCGTGAGAAATGCAGATCAGAAATCGTGGTATAATATTCGATAAGAAACTTGCAATCAGAGAACTTGGTGTAGTCTTCGATCATAAACTTCCCTTTATTTCTCACATCACCCAACTCATTTGGCTGGAAAATATATGGATTCGTTATTCTCAAAGTATATTATTTCGTATTATTTCAATAATTCCTCAACATTTTTAGGAGTATTTTATGGTCTAATTCGTAGAAAGTTGGAGTATGGCAGTATGATCTGACATCCCATTAACATATTTAGAACAACAACATGACACAACAACAACAACATGAGGTTATTTTTCAGAATAGATTATCTTAGGTAAAACCAAAACGATAGAATCCCAAAATTCCCTGATATTTATACCTGTGTTTTTCTGTGTTTATTATTCTGTAAGCATCTGAAGAAGTCGTTTGTAACGACGAAACGCGTCATGCTACATATGTAGTTAATAAAGTGTAAATCATAAATTCAAGTGTTTGAATTTAAGTTTATATTCCAGGATTATCTTTTGTTCAAAATAAAACAAACGTATTTGATTCTTGTATTAAAACTAATGTGAAGGATAAATCTGATGTAGTTTAAATTTGGTGATATAAAGTTCAGGATTATCTTTTGTTCAAAATAAAACAAACGTATTTGATTCTTGTATTAAAACTAATGTGAAGGATAAATGTGATGTAGTTTAAATTTGTTGATATAAAGTTCCAATTTACTGAAGAACAGCCGCAAGTCGCCACATGACAAACCTGTATAAACTCGTTTATTTCATCAGACGCTCAATCATACTCTACATGTAAGAACAAGTATTCTATGAAGAAGCCGATTGATACACGAATGAACAAATCGGGTTATTCAACAAAAACTTGTTAAAACATGATTGCCCGCAGTCTATTATCTACGAAAATTAGCTATGTGGGAATACTAATAATAATTAAAATGCGAAAGTTTGTCTATTGACTTTTTATTTGTTCGTGTATGACTACTTTCATTTCAAAACGTAGCAACCGATTGACATGATTTTTCTGTTATTTATTGAATAAAACAGGGCATATACAAGAACTAGGTGGAGAGAAATATGGAACCGAATTTGAGCAATCCCTCAATTAATATTAGCTGATGTTCACAAGCTGTCGTCGAGAGCTCTGTCGGTGTCTAAGAGTCTGCCTAGCTAGAAGAAATCACAAATAGCCCCTCTAGTCTCTACACATCGCCTCTATTTTTTTCTGGGTCTTTCACTGCCCCCCTTTAAGCCTACAGCGCCCGCAAGGAAGCGTTATCTATAGTCATACTATAGGACTATTTTTTGTTTGGCTTTAATGACATTACTTCTTGATATTATTGATTATTAACTGAAAAATTACGAGATGAATCATCAAAATTGTTATTTTTGTATAGCTATTCATATTCTGTGGAAAACAACTTGCTCGAAAGCATAAAGCTGGACCTTTTGAAATTGAAGTTAACGGTCTATAGAAGCGTAAACTGCTGGTTCATTCAAACTATAATTTGTTCTTCGTTCAGTAAATCCCAAGACGGAATAGAAACGGTTACTGATGAATAGCATCAGAAATAAAACTTTAGAACCCACTCACCTGAATGAGCTTAATTCCATTTCAGATCTGCCGGAATTTCCACCAACTATAAGTGTTGATGGCGAGCCTCTGGATTGCGGTGATACCCTGAGGGCCAATTGCACTTCACAGCCAGCTCGACCCCCTGCCAGACTCACCCTGATTCTGAATGGTCTAGTGGTAAATATAATTTCTTCTTAGTTACAACCGAATGTGAAACTCACTAAAAAACTTTCCTTAATTTCAACAGATTTCTCGCATTTTGATATGATTGGTGCAGAATTGAAACAATCGTCTGAATTATACCATCTTCTTGAAAATTTTCGATATATAAAAAAAATAAAAATGATAATCTTTATTCATATTCATATACACTTTATAGTACAAATTCTAAATTTCAACAGAAATTGTATATAATTAAATATGTATCAACTAGATATGAAAAAAGACAATAAAAATTTTTGTCAATCCTCACAAAGGTATAATACCTGTGGTGAAAAATTTTTTTTTAATATAGTAAATATTGTTTTGTATATTATTATTTATACAGTAAATATTATTTTGTACATTTCAATCTTAATCTCTACAATTATCTGATACATTCATTTATATACCTAATCTACCATTTATCAAAGTATTACAGTAGACCATCCCCACCTGAGATATCCATTTCTTTAAAGCTTTCTTAATTTTTGCGTTATTGACCATCTCTTTCAAGTACATAGTACATATGTTTCAAAATAAATACCTCTGATTCTCTGACTGTTGATTTCCTGATCTCTTTAATGTAAATGTCTTCAATATTCATGTACATGAATGATAAATCGCTGCAACGATATTTGAAAACAAAATCAGTATAAAAGTATGAACCTTTCCGGATAATTCAACATTGTCGGAAAAACAAGGTAATCAACCTGATCTGCTACCTGGAATATTGTTGGTGGACATCTCAAGTAGAGGGCTGGTGTTATTTTTTAACTGGCTATTAAATAAAGAAAATTCGGGACTTTTACTCAATGGCCAGTTCGAGGTTAACACTAGCCCTCTACTCAATATGTTCAATAACAATATTCCAGGTAGCAGATCGAATTGATTAACTAGTTTTTAGTTAATTTACCCTGCTGTTCGCATTAATATGGACAAAGAATGAAAAACAATGTTTTCGTAAAATCTTAGCTTTCAATGAAGTAAATACGTACAAAATAACGTAAATTTTTCATATTAATATGCATTTCATCATCCTTCCGCAGAAATAACTTCTTGAACCTGTCTAGGTATTGATTCCACTAGCGTATCGCAGATTTTTTTCGATTCGTCATCATGAAACCACACTTGCATTGCACTTATAATCATTTATTCTTTTGTAGTGCAGTCCATTTTTGCCAGTCGTTTCTTTAAAATATTCCATAAATTCTCAATGGGATTGGAATCAGGTGAATTCCCAGGCCAATCGAGTATTTTTATTTCATTCTCACGCATGCAGGATCAATTTATCAGAAGGTCATTGATAGATTCCCTAACATTAAATTCATTTGAATTTCAGTTGCAGTCTCGAATTGAAAAGAGCCCTCTAGGCGGCAATGCTTGTCTAGGAACACAAATAGCCACATTTTGACAACTACTACTTCATTGGTTTTAATTTTATGTTTTTCGATGTTCAAAAATTTCAACTTTACTTTATTTGCTCTTAGAAATCTTCGTTGTTTCAATTATTTCCAGGTATACGATCTTTCTTTTTTCATATCAGTTGTATTCTATGGTCATCATTCCTGGTAAGTCATAGAACATACCTGGTTTATTCTGTAAGAGTAGCTATAAGTATTGAGTTCGTAAAATTACACCTAGTATTAATTCAGCATTAGATAAAGAAGTAGTACTTCGAAACGTCGTCATGCGTATTTGTATTAAATGATGAGAAAATTCTAAATATTGTTTCATTATGGATATCAATTTTCTCTAAGTATCGGCCTCATCAATCATCAATAATTGATAATATTTCATTTTTAGTTTTTTTCCAATTCAGTTATTGTTTATTACTTTTTCAATTCACATCAATTTTATTTTCGTTGTATATATTCGCTTTCTCTCTTTTTTTTCAAGTTTTCTTGATTCGCTTATTATTATTCGTGAAAAAATTTGTTATTTTTTCCCTCTTAATTGGATGTTTATCGGTTGGGAATAAATGTATTATTATTAATCAATTAATATGTGATGAATCACTGGAAATAAAAGAAATATGTTTCAGAATCCGAATTCAAAACAGGTTATCCGATTCAGAATCTGATTGGATAAAGACAGGATCAATCTGGCGGTTAATTCTTGTCGTAATTTTTCAGTCCGAAATCGAAATTCATTTTCCATGTACAAATCGATTCTAAAGTCGCGATGATCAACGACAGTTTCAAATAAGAGATAGATAAGAGGAATTCGTTTCTTAAAACGCTTGAACGGTTTGTGCTGGACCCATCGGGAGTCGACAGTGCGTGATCTGCGATCAGCACCCTCGTCAAGTTACGAAGGTGGCTAAAGATCGACCCACTCGACCTATACGAGAAGGAACTATACATCACTCCAAATTGATCTGACCGTGATTCGAATCTGGGGGATTCGGTTGATTTGCGAGATGTCACTGATGTGTTATATACGGAATTTTCATTTTATCAGACACGCCGTCGTTCAATCGTAAATTGAACGTGAAGTTTTAATGAGTTTTTGAAAAAGATGTCTCGTATGACATGTGAATTTGTTTTTGAATCAATATATCGCAGTGATGCAGGATGAAAGAATTATCACTTTGAGACTATTCTGTTCTGCAGTTTCTGTCAATAGGTGAACATTTCCACTATTCAAATCGACGCTGCAATTGAAATTCAAATGAATTTAATGTTCTTACTATGAGAATGAGAATCTATCAATGACATTCTGATAAATTATCGTGCTGTGTCTCTTTGAATCTCAGACTCCCTTGCCTGACTATCCATTGTCTGGTTCTTGCTGGATATTGTGGTGATCATTAGACTCCATAAGTGTTACCAATATCAATTGATTGGTTCATGCCGTTCGTGGAGACTAAGGTCAAGATGTTCACCTTCTACTGTGTTTCTAAAAGTGTTGTCTCGTATGACATGTGAATTTGATTGTGAATCAATATATCGCAAAGATGCAGTGTAAAATCACTTTGAGACTAATCGGTTCTCCAGTTGTTGTCAACATCAACATTTCCCCTAGGCAAGCGTTGACCCTAGGGGCTCTTTTCAAATCGACGCTGCAATTGAAATTTAATGAATTCAATGTTAGAGAATCTATCAATGACATTCTGATAAATTGACGTGCTGTGTCTCTTTGAATCTCAGACTGCCTTGCCTGACTATCGATTGTCTGGTTCATGCTGGATATTGTGTTGATCATTAGACTCCAAAAGTGTTACCAATATCAATTGATTGGTTGATCCATGCCGTTCGTGAAGACTTAGGTCAAGATGTTCACCTTCTACTCTGTTTCTAAAAGTGTTGTCTCGTATGACATGTGAATTTGATTGTGAATCAATATATCGCAAAGATGCAGTGTGAAATCACTTTGAGACTAATCGGTTTTCCAGTTGTTGTCAACATCAACATTTCCCCTAGGCAAGCGGTGCCCCTAGAGGCTCTTTTCAATTCGAGGCTGCAACTGAAATTCAACTGAATTTAATGTTAGAGAATCTATCAATGACATTCTGATAAATTGACGTGCTGTGTATCTTCGAATTTTAGAGTGCCTTGGCTGACTATCTATTGTCTGGTTCTTGCTGGATATTATGTTGATTGTCAGGCTTTATAAGTCCTACGTGGACCAATTGAACGGTAGACCTATGCCGTTCGTGAAGACTTTTAGGTCAAAATGTCCTCCATCGACTTTGTTTTTAGAAAAGTTGTCTTTTATGAATTGTGATTCTGTTTATGAATCGATATATTGCCTTGATGCAGGGTGACAAAATTAGCACTCGTTATCACTTTGAGAGTATTCTGTGCTGTAGTGGTTGTCAAAATGTGAATGTTTCCTAGACAACCTAGGGTCTCTTTTCAATTTCTGAAGACTGAAGCGGAAATTCCAATGATTCGAATGTTAGAGAATCTATCAATGACATTTTAATGAATTGATGTGCTGTTTCTCTTCAACTTTGAGGGTAACTTGTCTGGTTCTGGTCTGGATATCATGTTGATTGTCAGGCTCTATAAGTGCTACGTAGACCAATTGAGTGGCAGACCCATGACGTTCGTGGAGACTTCTGGTCGTGATGCCCCATTTCTACTTAGCTCAATTGATACATAATTCCGTGCAGAATCATGAAAAAATTTTGCGCTCCTTTTGAGGTCGAATTATTCAATATTTTGTGGTTCACTCTTTAGTCAACACAACACTCCATTGTTGCTCAGTCTATCCACAATGTCGTATTCAACGTTGTTCAGTATATCACCACTGGAAGATTTTACTCATTTCATCTTGGGTTTTGTCAAGGTCCAGGTCTTGACGTTACACCAAAACAAAGAAGATGAAATATTTCATAATCATCTACTTCAATTTCTTTCTTTTTTTCTGACTGCTTAATTCATTCAATTCTTCAAGATTGAGTCAATTTTTATTCGAATTTAATAACAAGATAATTCAGATGCTTTTGAGAACAATAATATCAATTTTTGTCATTGAATTCCAACGATTTTCGAAAGTTTCTCCAGGACTTCGTCTTCTAATTATCATGTTCATATCAGGACCATAAACCGATTCTCAGAGATCACACTTGAATTGATGATGATCATTTTGCAGAGGATATCGAGCTTCAGTAAAAAATGTCTCAAATGTCATCACATTTTTCATAACATTGACTGGAAAGCGTATAAAAGACACATTATCAGTTATCATGCAAGCTAAATTCGAAAGTCTAAGAGGTCTGTAGAATGGTAGATATATAGGAGATCCGACGTTAGTAGAAAAATTTTCGATGAATATACCAAAAACATTGTAAAAACGTTTGAAGTGACTGATCCGACGAGGGCTGTTAAACAAATATACAGTTCTTTCTTATCAAGTTATCACAAGAAAGCTATTGAATACTCGCAGAGTTTTTCGAGAGATACTGTCAAAAAGTATAACAGTATAATTGTAAATACTCGTCTTGTTTTCAATTCGTCGTATTTTGGGCTGATTACCCTTCGTTAAGAAGAAATGCAGTTAAATCTTTTCCATTGTAAAACCTCACAACAATTTTACTGACTTTTGGACTAAATTCTTCAGTAAGTCCAATCATTCTCCATCTAGATGATACTGTATATGAGGAACTCAAATTCTTCGATTTTATCTTCAAGAGACTGTCTCAAACATTTTCAAAAATATCAAATGGAACACCTTTAATCTGTCTTTATTTACAGGTGGCTAAAAGCGATCCCTTAACGTTTCGACAAACCCAAGAAATGGCCTGGAGCGATCTTTCACTAGAAGTTCTGCTTACGGAGTTCTACTTTGCCCAGGGACGTTTAATACTGCAGTGCAAGGCGGAAATAGATGACATATATAGAGAAGAGGCCACTTTGCAGCTGGCCAGTGTAAGAAATCCCGTCCATGAGAGAGGTGAGTGAGTGTCCAGTAAGTTGTCAGTAGCGTTTCAATGAAAAACAAATCGATGCCAAAATTGAAGACCGTAATGAATGGGAAAGTTCCAAACGAATGGTGATCTGAGGATTCTTAATTTCACAGTCAGAACTCATTCCTTATCGATTAGTTTTCTTCTTGAAAATTCGAATACAAACAGATATTTTTCTGGGTCGATCATCTATATAAAAAGTATACTATAATATGCCTTTTTAACATCTATGATTGAACTCTCTTCTTGAACAAATGAGCATTAAGTAAGTGGGAATTCAACGGTAAATTATTGAAGATTTCATTAATCTGATAATAGAGTGAGTACTCAAGTCCTCATGCCACCCACATCCACATACAATAGCAGCGTTTCAAAGTATGATACGCAGATTAACTAATATACCTTTATCAGAAGAAAATTTCAATAAAGAACTGAACATCATTAAACAGATTGCGGTTAATAATAATTATGAAAGCGAACTAGTGTCAAAAATTCTTGACAAAAAACTCTATCGGAAAGCTCTACGATCAGTATTTCCCTATCAGTCGGATCGAAATCGTTAAATATAATAATTTAACATACTTTGGAACCGTCAGTCAAAAAGTCAAAACCTTTTTAAGTAAACATAATTTTAATATTTCATTTCAAACGAGCAATAATTCATCGAGACACATTAAGAACAATAAGAATAAAATTAAGAGAAGACAAATCAGGTGTTTACCAATTGAATTGTGGAACATGTTCTGGTATATAAATATATAGAGGTAAAACTAGTAGAAATTTCGGCACTAGAATACAGGAACATAAATATAGCTTCGCCCATAATAAAAGTAATTCGAATTATGCTAACCATTCATTAACTGAGAACCATACTTTTGATACGAATTTCAATATTTTACACAATATAGAGAGAATTAGTCAATTAGATTATCGAGAAATAGTGAAAATAAATCGGCTTTAAAATTCTGGAAATTTGCTCAATGAACAGATAGAATTGAACAATTCACTCTTGTTAAACCTTTAACCCCCAAAGTCATAGAATCCCAAATTCCCTGATATTTATTCTTTTGTTTTTCAAAATGTTGTTATTATTCTCTAAGCATCTGAAGAAGTCGTTTGTAGCGAAGAAACGCGTCATTTTATGTAGTCAATAAAGTGTAAATCATAAGTTCAAGTGTTTGAATTTAAGTTTATATTCAATTATAATGGATTTACATCAAGTAAACGCCAACAATATCAAATACTCAAGTTTAGCTGTTCTATGCTTCGGAATAAGTAGCACATAACTGTTCCTTGTTTAATACTCATATACTCATACAACTACTCAGTTTCATGAATCTATCTTCATTCTACTTCAACATCTATGATATTAAATGTAGATAATACCTTGTATTATGAACTGTTACAGTTTGAATTTAATGTTTCCATAAACAATGATTGTTTGCCAAGGATAACTCCATCAAAAAGCTTATATATTTTAAGTGGGAAAGAGCTAATATTCGTTACATGAAACTGAAGGAAACTGCGTGGGGGTTACGACTCTTTCCAGCTAACATTGACCCGAATTTTCTCCACAATCGGTTTAGCATACAAAAGAAAATAGAGAATCACCAGACCATTCGATTGTAAAAACATCAATGAAAATGGATTTAGTGGACCATTCATTACAGTAAGATACTATTCTAATTTCTATTCGGCGAAGACGCCTTCGCATTCAGCTGTTTGTTTCCCTCTGTATTACGAGATTCTTGTTTCATTTCTAACTACTTCGATATGAATGCCAACGAAATGGCGTAATGTAAAACAAGGCGACACAAAGCGGCATTCGAGCTTCTATTTTGTCGCAACTGTTACACATCAATTGGCTTCTTTGAATATTCTTAATACTTTTTCTTTGTTTCAGTTAGCGCTGTTGGTGCAGCAAATGTGAGCAAGAGAACGCTACTACTAAGTTTTATATCATTATGTTGCCCGATCTTGTTGTCCTTTAAAATCCAGAGGATTTTGTGAGAGTTTTTTACTGATTAGTAGATAAGTTTTTATTGATGAGACGAACAATACATTTTGCTGAAATTACGAAGACCTAAGAGAAGAGGTTTTGATATCATTCACTCATTTCAGTGTTATGAACTTAATTGGCAAAATTCAACAAAAATTAATAAAATTAAAAATGTTCAGTGATATATTGATGATTAACGTGCGAAGAGAAACTAATATGTGTTCTAAGCGTCATGAGGTATAATGAATTTCATTTGAGTGTAAGTGAGTTACATCTAAATATTTCAATTCTTTGTCTTAACAGAGGTAGGAAACATAAACTATGACAAATTCTAGCTGAAACAGGGTGACAAAAAAATTTCGTCAGCTTACTACACTAGTTACAAAAAGAATGGTTCCTGTTGCAAAGTTTTTCAGAGGACTTTTGGGATAATTCCCTGAAAGAGCATCTTATTTCAATTTCGTGCTGTTTTGAAGTCCGTGAGATAAATGATTGAGAGGAGTGGAAATGAAAATTACAATTTCGAAGCCCTATGTTGGGAAATATCAACCGGAAATCAAGAGGAATTAGAAACGATGGCAAACAGAGATCTCTCTTCTGCAGATGATAATGTTCAATAGAATATAGCGTGTATTAAATATTAATTCTCCCATAATCAGGAACGCAAATTTCCTAAATAACGCCCCTGAAAAATTAATTTGGATGCAGAATATGAGGAGAGAAAAATATATGACAATCCCAGTACTATGTAATCTTCTGAGCATCATTGATATACATTTGAAGCAAGTATACCTAAAACCTCTGAAGAAATAAGATGGAAACTAGATGAGATAACCTAAAAGATTGACTTTATTCAGGAGAAACTTGGTGAACAAAGACACGTCCCCAAATTTTCACTCTGGAGAAGCTTCCAGTGTGTCCTCTTCGTTGATGACACCGCAATGTATGCAATACTCATGTATTGGCTCAAACACTGGCTCTGACAAAGAAGAACAAAAACACCACAGACTTTATGCAGAAGGAAATTAAAAGAACAATGCTGCTAATTACTCTCAAGAGAAAAGTCCAAATTATAGAATAAAAGACACAATTGGAGGAAGAGACGTTGAGGACTCAACATTGCACTTCACTTTCTGTGCAGATGGCACTGGACAAAAGAAATAGTGGTGTGAAGATGAATACCATACAGGTTGTGGTGACTTTTAAATCGGTTGACCGATGACATGAAAAGAGATAGATAGAAGTGACAAAAGCTTCATTTTGTTATCATGAAATTTTGTTTGGAGCTTAATGCGTTTGCACCACAATATTCTAGTATCAAGGTCTTCATGTATTGAGCTCAAGCACTCGCCCTGATAAAGAAGAAAAAAACACCACAGATGTCATGCAAAAGGAAATTAAAAGAACAATGCTGACAAAGACTCTCGAGTGGAAAGTCCAAATCATAGAATAAAAGCACAGTTGAAGGGCTTTGAGACGTTGAGAACTCAACATTGCATCTAGCTTTTATTGCAGATGGACACTGAACAAAGAAAACAGTGGTATTGGAACCAAGGCATGAAGACCATACAGGTTGTGGTGATTTTTTAATCGGTTGACCGATGACATGAAAAGAAATAGATAGAGTTGGCAAAAGCTTTATTTTGTTTTCATCAAAGTTTGTTTGCAGCTAAATGCATTTGCACTATAATATTCTAGTAACAACGTCTTCATGTATTGAGCTCCAGATACTGGCTCTGATAAAGAAGAACAAAAACACCACAGATGACGTGTAAAAGTAAATTGAAAGAACAGTGCCGCTGAACACTCTCAAGAGGAAAATCCAAATCTTAGAATAAAAGTCACATGGAGGAAAAGACGATGAGGACTCACATTGCACCTCTCTTTCTTTGCAGGTGGACATTGGACCAAGAAAATAGTGATGTGAATACCAAGACATGAAGACCATACAAGCTGTGGTTTTATACGGTTGACCGATGGCATAAAAAGAGATAGATTGAGTTGACATACGCTTCATTTTGTTATTTATCAAATTGTCAAGTGTATCAAATGTGTTAAGATTACTATAACCTGCAGAATTGATTGGAAGAGTACGTGAAACCTGATATGGCACTCTAAACCTCCACTATGAAGATGTTTCACTTGAATATCAAAATACATGTCGATTCATAATTCGATACATGCGTCTATATACATCTTCCCGTATCGGAACATGACTGGAAGATAAATTACCGTTCTAAAATTCGAAACTCTCATCATAATTCAAGTGAAACTTGAACATTTGAGGAATTTTCAAATCAGTAGAAAATATACGTACGCCGTAAACTTTATACGAGCCAAGAATCATTTGCAGGCAGTTACGTTTGGGTTCGAAGGAAACACTTCACAAAAACTTCATATTTCTAGCGAATAAAATTTTACGACGAGTAAATTTGGGGCTCTTTCGCATCATCTTCAAGTAGACGAGTGCAATATATCAAAGGAAATTTATTACTAGATCATTTTTATATATAAATCACTCGAGTTGAAGTTTCTTGTTATCAAATATGTATGGGTAGGTATTTGGGAAAATATGAATTTGAGCATTGATTTTTGTACTATTTTTGGACTGTTATAAACACCATTAAATGATAACGTCTGAAAGGATGATATAACTCCTAAAGCAAAGCACTTGTGTATGCAATAAAACTTTTACTTCTTATTTTAAGATACTGTAAAATCGATATAAAAGACTCTGAAGAATTCTGGAGCAACTGGGCTCATAAAAAGATATTCACATTAAATATCTTCATTTAAATCGAAAAACTAACAATTCACTCAATATGCAAAAACATTTGAGAAGGAGTACCGCAAGGGTGCGTATCATAGCTCCTGTTATTGGGTATATATTTTGATGGATGTTTTCAAGATGAAGTGATATTATTATCATTGGTATCGAAATAAATAACAGCTAACACCTAAATACTGAAAAATTCGAATGAAAAACTACGAAACATCAATCTGAAAACAATTACATTCATTATTTCATTTTTATACCATTTAAAAGTACCAATACATATTCCGAAATAATAATAATATTGGGTGAAAATGTTCCGTTAAAAATTGTGAGTGATTTTGTGAAATTTCTTCGAATAATTCGTCATAATGAATATTCAAATCACCACATTGACTTGACCATATTGTCCAAATAATTTGATGAAGCATTGATAAAAGCAAAACTCATTCGATACATTTTTAAACGTTGCGAACGAGTGAATGATTTCAAAATTCATGGATATTATTTTGTCATGAAGACTCAAGTGAAATAGAAGTGTTTATGTTGCACTGGGTGTCAATTGTCGGAGTCTTTTTGACAGGTTTTTTAATATCCTTCTTATCTACCAGTCAGTGAGAACGTAGTAGATATTTTCATTGATTTTTGACATTTTTACTGTATAAAAATATATAATGTTAATATAATTATTTTGATAAAAATCAATAAGGTATATTTGAATTTTGTGGAAAATTGATACCTAATATCTGATAATTAGTAGAATTGACAATCAGTTTTCCAAATTTTCAACCCCCCCTACAGGGGTTCAACACAGTTATGAATAAATGTAAATTAAAATTATTATTTAATTGTTCGCTTATGCTTCAATGATTCAATGGATTGATATTTGATAAGTATTTTTGAATGTAACATGGTTGTATCTGTTTTCCACACACTTTTGTATCATACTCGATTGCCACCTTGATTCATTTATAAATTTAATTCTGTTATTCTAACTATGTCATAAATTTGAATAGTATGAAGTTACCTGTGATAATAAAAAGAAAATTATCGTTGACATTTCGTTTCATTTCCTGGCTCCAATCCCTTCCTTTTTCGTGATGAATAGAATGTCAATACTGATATTTTCAATTCAAATATTGAAATATGAAACTATCAGAGAGTTGATTACACAAATGTTATCAACATTTGTGAATATAAACTGAGCCCTGAAAATTCCTCGAACTTATTGAATGAAAATACCTTACAACTGTTTCATCCTTATCGGGAATCTTCAGTTGTATGAATCCAAACAATCAAGCTACGATGGTTTTTCGAACGCATCAAGGTCTTATCTTCGAGTTGAAGTGACCATTCATTCGTGAGCTAATCACGTCACCTCCATCTATCGAATAAACTAGATGAACTCTATCGAGCATTGCAGATCGCTTCTCGCGAGAAGATCAGCGCGTACGTCGTGACTTTGTAGAAGTTTCATTCTAATACCACAAAACCTCAACTTCAGATGTCTAAACATAAGGCGTAATACCATCAAATTTAGGCACAAAAATAATGTGCAAATTCATCTATTCACTGTTTAAAATATCTCTCCAACCCTAATCACGAATCTTAAAACTCAAGAGATAACATAAAACAGAACGAAGTACTTATTAAAAATGAAAAAATCAAGATAATAGAAAGTTCTACATATTTTTGGTGGTTATCAACTGAAATTTGAAAGGAATTTGTTGTGATGAAGCAAGTTTGATTTGAAACTATATCACTTCAAATTCGAAACATTTCGGAACTCGAATGTGTTTCTTTTACGATTTACGAGTATGTTCTGAGTAGGCTCTGATGAGGTTTCAAACAGCATGTTTTTATCCATAATTATCAAATAATTTCATGATTCAATACTCCAAGATTTTACAACTCACTTTTATGTTGTGAACAAACTGGAAGAATACTCAGTGTAATTCAAGTCGAAACCAGAAAATACATCAATTTTAAACGAGAATGATAAATATTTAACCAACTTTTCCTCTGATGCCAGAGATTACAATAAAAGAATAACCTAGTTTCATTTATATTCTCCATGTAGGAATCACTTTTATTAATTGAATATAAACTTAAATTCAAACACTTGAACTAATGATTTACACTTTATTTACTGAATACAGTGAAAATTCACTGAATAAAGTGTAAATTATAAGTTCAAGTGTTTGAATTTAATTTTATATTCAATTATAACGGACTTAAATCAAGTAAACGTCAACACTATTAAACTTTCATTAATATCAAAAAGTTGGACAAATTCACAGTTCTCTCCTCTCATTGGATAGATTGGTTGATTGTTCAGATCGATGAGACCATAAGATCTGACGTCTCTGGTATTTCTGATAACTGTACCTTCTCGAGCCGACCTCTGTGTTTCCTAACCTTTCTGAATCTACCAGTGAACCACGTATTGAATTTTCATACTGTTTTGTAATAATTTTAACAGTTATATGCTTAACTAACTGTTTCTGATGTAATTTTTACTATTGATTTACTTTTGTCAAATGTGAATTTTCATTGTTTTGTTCATTACAAAATTTATTGTATTCACAAAACATAGAATTTTTGGAGTACTTGTCCTTCGACAATTGCCTTGATAATTTGCCTTGAAATTAAAATTCAAGGAATTCTTTTGTTGTATCTCTTCATGTATGTTTCTATTATGCTTCTAGGGATAAATGTTAGAGAATATTGAAATCGATACCTATATTTATTGAATGCGTAAGACAGTTACTGTTTCGTATTTCAAGGTACTCATCAGTTACGCCACATTCAACAAATGAAAGGCAACGACTTCAATCCTCACGTACCCTTCTGATTGATTGTAAGACAGTAATATATAGTAAGTCGTATGCGTAAATAATGCATAGATTAATGTACATCTCAAATCTTAGGAATCAATGAAAAGCACATGAATACATCTAACATTGAAAGTTTCACAGTCCTTATCAATTAAGATACTACATTTTACAACCCTAGTTTTTGAACAATTTCATCTAATTTGATGAAATGCGCCATCTAGGTTGCGATTGTAGGAACACTCGCTGTCATTTCTCAAAACATGGAAGAAATTCTCTACAAGAAAAAGAATTCTATCGTTCTCGTGCTATATCAGGTTTAAACCTGAGAGACCTGGGTTCGTATCCCAGTCGAGTTTGAAAACTTTTGTGGTGAAATTTATATTTCAAATATACATATAAATATTTCTTCATATACAATATGTCCGTACATGCATGATTAGCGAGAATAATATTCACTTTACTTTAATCTCATGTTCATTAACGAAAAAATTCAAAAACACATCTGGGAGGATGGGATGGTGTTTACTCAGGTTCGTGCAGCTAGAAAGAGAACCCGTGCGTCGATGACTGGCTTGCGAACAAAAAAGTCATTAGATATAGTCGGAATTGCATCGCGAAGTGAAGACTAGTTGGTAGAGCAGCAAGGCATAAACCTGAGAGACCTGGGTTCGTATCCCAGTCGAGATTCAAAACTTTTGTGGTGTAATTTCGATTCCAAATTTACATATAAATAATTCTTCATATACTATATATATATATATATATATATATATATATATATATATATATATATATATATATATATATATATATATATATGTGTGTGTGTGTGTGTGTGTGTGTATTTGTATATCGATGCAATAACGAACGCATCAATTCGAAATTTGAAGAAATGAGTTCACCTGTTGGAGTTCATATATCAGCTTCATCATCACTATATCACTCTTGATATCTATGTACTTTAATATTTGATGATCCAGGTGTGCTGTTTGTCACATTCATATTTCATTCTTGACATAATTCACTCATCGTCTGCGCTCACGTTCAACGAAAATGACATCTATACATATATTATGTTTAATGGTACTTCTATAGATCACACGTAGAGGAAAGGGAGACATTTCACAATTGAGTAAAGTACGTCAAGATTCTTACATAAATTATGAGAAAATTTAAACAACTATCAATAACATCTGTCATTTTGAATGCTTCCGAAGCAACTGTAGAATTTTCTATAGAGCCGATTATTTTTATTCATTATATGAGTGATTAAAAAGAATGAGATAAGACGATAAAACAGAAATTTTGCTTTCATCTCAATGTAATAAATGACTTCTGCAATGTTCATTACTATTTAATATTATCACTACATACTATGAACCAAAGTCGCTTTCCTGTCTCTATATCCCTATGTATGCTTAAATCTTTGAAACTACGCAACAGATTTTGATGCGGTTTTCTTCAATAGATAAAGTGACTAAAGAGAAAGGTTTGTACGAATAATACATACATTAATAATTGGAGAAATATTGTTATCTTTGAGGATTCTAATGTGATGCCGCAAATAAGTAAATTTTTTCCGCTTACATTGCAAACGTAGGTTGAACCTTACGAGATGTATGAAAAGAATGTACTGAGTATTGTACACATTGAGAAGATACAGAAAACTCCGCTATATTATATGTCTATCTCTTATGAATATCCCACAATAACATTTTTTTGTCATTTACTTTTTACCACAAATAATGGCTAATTTTCGAAGTGATTTTAACCAATTTATTAAGTTATATTTGCGAAAAGATGAAAGTGTTTCCAAAAAAAAAAAAAGAATGAGAAGTGAGCAATAATTTGCTTAGTAAAAGCAAATTATGAAATATTTGAGAGAACTGAAGGTTTTTTCCGAGATCGCATGGAAAAGAATAAGAATAGACAGCGAAAACGATTATTGCAGCGGATACAATCCAAGAAATAGACCAGAGGAAAACCATGAAGATCAATAGATCAAAATATTCCGAAATCAATTCTGAAAAGATAAATAACTGAAAGTATTTGAGCAATAAATACTTCACTAGCGTGTGAAAAAAGAAAACAATAGTTATAGTCGACTTGATGAGGTTTCTTTCTATTTTTATTAGGTACAGTCGTGATAATAACAGAATTTAACATAATGAGTGATATAGAGAAGAATAAACTTTTACCAAATATCTGGAAGTCGTAAAACAACTGACCTGTTATTCAGCAGGAACCTTCTGAAAATAACATTGCACTCTCCAAAGTAATGAACTTTATGTTTCGGCATTAAATTAATTCAGAACATTCTGGAAGTCTTCGAAGAAACTGCGAAGTAAGAAGCATAAATTCGATTAGCACCGCCTTTTCAGGACTGATTAGATTTTCAGTAACAGTTGAATGCATGGTCATAGCGAAAAAGAACGGAGAAAACAATGACATATGATCTCTCCAAGAATTTTCCTCACTGACGAGTACCTTTCCCTGAAAATTTACTTTGATGATATATTATTTTCATTTCATATTATATAGAAGTTATTATTTCAGCAATCAAAATGGGTTATTCTCTGTATCAATCTACATAGAATAGACTATTTGGTTGAATCTTATGGGCTATAAAAATATGATATTGATAATTCATAATTTGTTAGGAACTCATTAATCATGTATTAATTTATTTTTCTATTAGAAAAACTTCATTTTTACGGCTTCAGAGGTACTCCTTTGGAGCTGATCGAATTTTATCTAGCTGATAGGCACCAGACAGTGTGGTATGAAAATTGGATCGTTTCTGGGGCCAGTGTTATTCATTATATATGTGAATGACTTACCCAACTTTATACCACTTTTGTTTACTTATCTTGGAGATAAAAGCCATGTACGTAAATACCATATCTCAATTGTGGTTCACTGCCAACAAACTTGAACTGAATGATAAAAAAACTCGAAATATAGTCTCTTCATCTTTTTACTATCATAATACTGCGGAAAAAAGTACTGCAAAGCTGCTTGGTGTAACACTAGATAGCAAGCTTACTTGGAACGACCAAATTGAACAACCGAAACGAAAAATTTCTGTTACTCTATATTTGCTTAGACGAATGAGAAATATAACGAGCATTACCACATTAAGAATTACATACTTCTCTCTATTCCATTCATTTTTGAGTTATGGTGTTCTTCTGTGGGTAAATTGTTCCAACGCCTTGGTAGTTTTCAGGTTGCAGAAAAAGGCAATTCGAATAATGACAGGCGTTGGTTACTTGGATTCATGCAGACCATTATTTATAAAATATGGAATAATGCCCTTGCCTGAAGTGTTGATATATAACGTTCTTTTAGAAATACATAGGGATGTAGATATGTTGATCAAACAGTTTCATCGACATAATTACAATACAAGGGGCGCAAATAATATCCGAAGTAAGTCAAAAAAAAAAACGATTGAGTATGAATTATACAACATCTTACCTTCCCATTTCAGACAGCTTTCTCTCAATAACTTTGAATTGAACATCAGAAATATCTTCTGACATTTTGCTCCTATTCTGTCAGCGGGTATTCCGAGCACTTCAAGGCAATGTCTTTAATATGAACATGCTGACCATATCTTTTTATGTGTTATTTTCTGTGCATTAAATGTATTCTTTTTTCAGTTTTATGGTGAATTAATTACTTAAGTTCACTAAGTTCATACTTATATGACTTCAATCATTAGTTTTACTTAGGATTAAGTGTATGTTTACGTACTATTTTATATGATTATCTAATTTATGTTAATTTTATTTTGGCGGAGTGGAAAAATGATTCGTCAAACTTCTACCATTTGTAATAAGGGTATATCTTTTCTCTACAATAAAGATTGTTATATAT
Organism: Henosepilachna vigintioctopunctata; assembly: GCA_030704895.1. Lineage (NCBI taxonomy): Eukaryota > Metazoa > Arthropoda > Insecta > Coleoptera > Coccinellidae > Henosepilachna > Henosepilachna vigintioctopunctata. Next base: position 405,561 of record JARQZJ010000005.1, read on the forward strand.
CTATTAACGACTTCTCATAAAGCATTTTTTATTGTCTGGAGTGAGTGAATTTATGCTCGAATACCTTAAAGCTACTTACAATCTTGACTGAGGTGACCTTCATGGTGTTTGTTTCCTTTATGTCCTAGAAACTTCCTGACAGGCCTTTCTGTGGCAAGCAGCTTCAATTCCTGTGATTCCATATAGAGAAGTACGTCGACTCCTAGTTCTCTGATATTTTTTAGGAGATTTTCAAGGAAGTTCTTTCTATTATCATTATTATTGGTATTATTATCAGAGAACTAGCATTCAGTGAATGTCTCTATAAGGAATAGCAGAGATATGTGCTACTCACCACAGCAAGGGCTGTCAGGAAGTTGGTGGGACATAACGGAATTCAGCGCTACGAATTGCCCGCTACGGACCTGATAATTTGGAAAGGGCTAATCCAAATCTCAAATCCTTCGATATTTAATATCTGGTATGAGTGAAAGTTCCACTGCAAGAAAGTATGAAAGCCGTAAGGCTTGAATTCTGGATTGTATGGGTGAAATATAAACAACCAAATAGCATGAACAAGATAACAGTATCAATTTCATTCGCCCCCTAAAAACAAGTTTTCTACTTCATTCGTCGAAAAGACGAATTGGCAATATTTTAATGGGTTCGTTTCCAGACTGAAATGGATATTTATCACAGTTATAAACACGCCATATTTCCGGCTGACTTCGTTTTGTGAATTGGTTATTTGCTTTGAATGAATACTCCGATTGGAGTCGGAGCTGATATTGTCTTCGTTTTGGAAGGATTCGCCCGGCGCCTCTATTAATTGAATCGATTTCGGCAGCTCCAAGATATAGATAGGTAGCTGACGTTGTTTTGTTACAAAGAGAACGATATTTTGATGGTTTTCGCGAATGCTCAACTCGGAAATGCAAGAAATTCCACGAATTTCGTAGATTCCAGACATTCCTTGTTTTTGGGGAATTTCAAACTGTTTATTCTGAAGTTCATGCAATGTGTAGTTGAATACATATTTTACATGTATTAATTAACACATTACTAAGAAAACTTATATTAAATATGATTGTAATTCGACTGAAAATTCTTTGGGTTCTGTTCCTAATAAAATCGTATTTTTAAACTCTATTTCATTAAGTTCGAAAACGTTGTCTGAAGTTTTTACATTATAAAAGACATAATAGTTATCCATTTAAAATATCATATAGCTCTATGTTGATTAGCTTTAATCTGCAAAGATTGTCAGTGAGGAGAAATATTCAGGCTACTCTTTTCATTTATTATGTTTTGAATTCCATCAAGTACGAAAATTGCAGTCTTATAGATTTTATTCATTTGAAAGTTCCAGAAGTTTGGCTGCGTTGCTCTAGTTGGGATCTATTTCTGGTTGTTGTAAATGGTTTGTCTCCTTCAAATTGTATGTTAAGTATCTGTAACAAGCTACTGAACAGTAACAGAAACAGATCAATATGAAGAATTTCGAAGATGGCTCTGGATGTCGCTATAAAATGTGACACATATGAAGTTTGAGCCAGAAAAAAATCGCTAAGCTGGAATAAAATAGACAGATGAATGGAAGAAAGAGCATTCAGAGAGGATTTAGCGTTCTTGGGAGGCGAAAATGATGAAGCAAAAGTCCTAAGAATTTCGAATTCAAGTTCAATGGCTCTCCTCATGGGCAACAATCGTTATAATAATAATAAATATAAAGGATAATCTTGTAACTCATCGAATTTGGCAAGTTCATCAAAAAGAGCAGTTCACAAATCATGGCCACAAGTTATTTCTTGAACAAGTCCTACCCACTTTTGTCTCACAATTTTTGATGTTTTCCGAGCATGTAAAATGTAGGTTACATTTGCGAATTCACGCCTTATTTTAATCGCTTATGTATTACATCAACCTGACCATGAAAACAGACATTTTAATCTACGTAAGTGCACACAAAAGCTTGCATGGAGTACAATACATGCAAAAAAGTCATTAGATAACAGTAAAGGCGTATGTCATCATCATCAATTACAGTGTACATTTCATTAAGATACATTTTACTGGGTGTAGATACGATGATAAGAATAATCCATTCATATTTCAGAATGAACTCGTTGAGTTGTGAACATTCATTGCAAATCAATTTCATAGTTTTTAGTGAAATTATATATGCAAAACTCGTTCTAATTTTTTGCTGAGTAATGACCTCATTCCTTAATGCACTCTAAATTGGACTGAAAAGACAGGACGTTAAAGAACAATCAGATAACAGTTTTGAATAATGAAATATTCCATATAAACTGATAATAATGGTCTCAGTTTCACACAACAATCTTTTTTCCTAGATAATTGTTTCGGATGTTTCTACAATTTTAAAACTGATACTTAACTAATATTCTCAAGTCGTGCATTTATGTATTGAGGTTTAGGAGGGAAATGAGGTTTAAAAAGGATGGCAGTACCAAAGAAGAATTTTTTTTTTGATTCAGTGGACCTACAGTTTAAGGCCGGTTCCGAACGGCCATTGGGCTTGTAATCGATGTACATTACCCAGCATATTTCATTATTTAAACTACTTAAATCATAGACAAAAACAAACACCCATGCCTTCAGAGGGGCTCGAACCCGAGTTCATCGCACCACAGTCGGGAGTTCTACCGACTGAGCTAGGGAGACCGGCAAAGAAGAATTAATTCAAAGGAGCAAGTAGTATTCAAGAAAGAAAAGGTATTCATTTTTTTCTCAAAAAAATCTTTCTTTCGAGAAAAGCTTTCAATTTGGACGTTTTAGAACAAACAAAACTATAACGGAGAAATTGAAGATAATGAAATGATGATATCAACAAATTGAAAGTAAGTTGATTATCTATTTATACATTTATCAAAAATCTGTCTATCTATTCCTTCGTCTATATATCAATATCCATGAAATTATCTTCGCATCGTCATAAAGAAGAATCGTAATTTTTACCGCAACTTCAATATCCAGAGTGGAATAGAGGAGAAACTGATGCAAGAAGAAGAGAAGGAGTTTGGTTTGGGGAGTTCAGTTAGATTAGGTCAGCTTAGTTAGTTCAAGTAAGTTAGTTTAGCTATGGTAAGGTTCAGTTAGGTTAGGCTAGGAAAGGTTAGGTTAGGTCAGAAAGGTTAGGCTAGGTGAGGATGGGAGCCTGAAGCATACAAATGCTTCAGGCTCAAGAAGTTTCAAATTATGTTTAATTTTTTTCAACAAGAGCTGGCTTATGTTCAACGATAATTTTTGCAACGTTATGAAAAAAATCGTTATTTTAATAAGGTAAGCTTAGTCAGTTTACGAGAGTTAGATTTTTTAGGTTAGTTTAGAAGAGGTTTAGTTTAGGTTAGGAGAGGTTAGGTTAGGTCAGAAAAGGATAAGAGCCCGAAACATACATTGAGTAAATAAGAAAATTCCTGTAAGATTGAGGAGTGTTTCAAATTATGTTTTACTTCATTTCAACAATGGATTGTTGAAATGAATGAGTATTTCACGATTTGCAGTCCCCCACAATTAATATTGCAAAATTTCCACTTCACAACGAAATTACTTTTGCGAAAAGTTTATTTATTTATAATTTGCACGAAATATCCATCAATTCACTTTTATCTCGCATGAAAAATCTGCAGTGAATGTCAGATTCGCGGATTCTCATCAATCATTCCCTTTTGTGGGATAGTTTCATTCAACCAACTATTCGGAAATCCCTTACTCCACTTCTTCCACGAGTTGTTTGGCAGACACAAATCGCTCGACCAATTTACAAGAGAAGGAAAAAATCAGGAACAATAAAAACAAACAGTCAAATATCTCAATGTCATTGACTGCTAACCTTTCACTTTCATTCTTTTTCAATTTGCAATATCTTCTTTTCGAAATGAAAAAGAATATCGACAGTGAGTGAGTTGTTTGTGTTGTCAGGTTTTATTAATTCACCTCACAATTTCTCAAGCTTAGTGGATAAATTGACATGTATCGGCAAAACAGCTATTTCTCACATGTTTCGCCTTCCTGTAGAAGAAACGATTTTTATAGAAAAACTTTTCTCACATATCTTGAATAAAATCTTCACACATCAAGAAACATTGTTCTGAAGTGTTTAAATGAAGCGTCTACTAAGCCTCTAAGCATTGGGAGTTTATCGATAGAGGGAGCTCAAGAGTTTAGTTCACGGATTAATGTTCACCTCATTGCGAACATATGGCCCAGCTGCGTTTGGAAAACCATCGATACTTTTTTGTTTAGATTCATGCTACTGAAGAATTCCATAATAGGGTGAAACAATTGTATATTATATCGCTATTCAACACGTTCGATGCTTTTCGAGGGGCATTGAATAATCACTTTTGAGAGGGATACGTTGTCTTTTCGTCGACAACATTTGTATAGACAGCTCTGTGGCAAATTTTATCTGAATTATTTCAATATTTGTTTGAAAATCTCAGTATTCACTATAAATTTTTTTAAAATTTCATGTTAATGTCATGTATATTATATTTATTCATTCAATTTTAGTTATGGGTTTATTATTCAGGTCTCTTTTTAAGGAAGAACTGTTTATTTTTGGATTAATTTCTATAGTGTTATATATACTCTGTCTATAGTGTATATACTCTGCCATTTCATCATGGAAAGACTAACAAACGAGCAACGATTGCAAATTGTTGAAATTTACTATCAAATGTATGAAATTCGTGCTCTTTGAAAAATATGTATCGTTTGTTACGGCCATATTATGGCCGTCATAATCGATCTGGTGAATCAACAATTCGTGTTTTTATCACCAAATTTCGCATCAAGTTCACTCTGTTGGACATAAGGCCATCGTCTCGTATGCCTACAGGGCGTACTGGAGAGAATATTGCAGCCGTAGCGAACAGTGTCAATGAGGATCGTGAATGTCGATTCGTCTCCGTTCTCAGCATTTGGGCATGTGTTACTCAACCACAAAAAGAATTTAACGTGTTGTTTGAATTTGTTCTGCAAGAATTGAAGCCGCATAACCTACCACAACGTCTAGTTTTTAGTAATGGCCTTAGGACAGCTCAATGAAAATCCGCTGTTTTATCGAAAAATTGTATTCAGCGATGAGGCTCATTTCTGGCTTAACGGATATGTAAATAAACAAAACTGTCGCATCTGGAGTGATCAACAGCCACATGCCGTACAAGAATTACCGATGCATCACGAAAAAACGATAGTTTGGTGTGGTTTATAGGCTGGTGGCATCATTGGTACATTGTTCTTCAAAGACGATCGTGGAAGAAACGTTACCGTCAACGGCGAACGATATCGAGCCATAATACGCAACTTTTTTGCCCCGGTTGGCCGAGTTAAACTAGATTGACATGTGGTTTCATGCCACAAAGCTCGTGCAACAATGGACATGTTGAAGGTTGAATTTGGTGAGCAGCTCATCTCTCGAAATGGCCCTGTGAATCGGCCGCCAAGATCATGCTATTTGACGCCTCCGGATTATTTTATTGTGGGGTTATGTGAAGTCGTTAGGGTATGTGCACAAACCGAAAACGAATGAAGCCTAACAGGAGAACATAACACGCGTAATTCGTAGGATACAGGCTGAAATGCTCAAGAAAGTGACGCAAAATTGGACCTTCCGAATTGACCATCTGATAGGGAGCCGCGGACAACATTCACATAAAGTTATCTCTAAAAAGTAAATGGCGAAGGCAAAGTTATCAATTTGAATGAAAATTTCGAATATATGATGCAAAGTGTGTTTAATTCGATTAAAAAAAAACTACGCTTGAAAAATCATTATGTATATATATATATATATATATATATATATATATATATATATATATATATATATATATATATATATATATATATATATATATATATATATATATATATTCCGAAAATTATACTTACTATTCAAATATATTGTGTTAATATTTTTGATTCAATAATTAATCAAAAATATTAACAGAATATATTTTTTCGGGCGATATTCTAATCTGTTAATCTGTTATGTATGTCTGAATCTGTTCATTTTCGAATTTTCAGTCACTGTACTACAGAAACATTTCACTGATGAGCTTGAAAAATCACGGGAATTCAGTTCAAAGGTCACAATACAATTACACAATGAAAACATAACGAATGCGTTTACCAAATGAAATGCCCAGGTTAAAATATTAGATTGCTATATTTCGCACAGTGCTCCTTCAACTGTATGATTCAATTCTCTGATTGACTTGATACATATCGATTTTGTTGAGATACTTCTTTCTGTTTATATACAGTGATTTGCATCCACATTTATGTAGGAAATTTTATTCAACTATAGTTTGTTGCTGTATATCGAATACCAAGGTATATTCGAACTAGTAGAAACCTTCTATAACTCTGAATTATACTTCTCATCGGAATTGACACATAATTATCTAAAGTCGAAAGGAAATAAGACAGCATATCTTTATTGACGAGAATTATAAAATATTCTAGAAGTTTTCAGGCGCGGCGTTAAGAAATATCTCCTGGGGAATCCTTTGCCGATATCTTGCTTGGAGACGAAGTGCTGTATAGTTTTTCAATATTGCCAGATTGAGTTTCCTCCACAAAGATATCGAGTCTCATGCGGTGAAAATCCAAGGCAATATCCGCCTCCAATGCATAATCCACTTCGTATTTCCCCCTTTGATTTAGGACCGCAATTTGAATTCGAATCGATAAACAGTCTTCAGAAATGAAACAACCCTTTTCTCTTTCGAAGAATGTTTGAGGTACAAATTTAATTCCAAACTCAACATATCACGAATTAAAAACTAATCATAGAAAAAAAAATTAAATCTATGAAATTATTCATTTATCAAATGTTCATGAGATCTATAAAATGTTTATTGTGACTTCAAACAAGAAGTTACAAGTATAAGTAGTCACGAAAATTCATAGAATCTGAAGAGTTGTTATTAGCTCTTCGTTTTGTTTGAAGGAGTTGAAATTTGTGTATGAATTGAATTATCTTCGGAAAGTCTTGTCTTGAACATGCAAACTGATTTCATTGGTTGATAAACATATATTTCATCTCAGTAAACTAAATTCTGAATATAAGATCCTATTTTGAGTTTCTGTCCTTCTGATTCTCCCCAGAGTTGGTCTGGTATGTTTGAACTCATATTGGTGATGAGTGGAAGCATCTCCATGAAAATTTTTTTCTCATGAATTATCACTATATGTATATAAATATTGCTTTATCGCAAATAATTCCCTTTTGTTGTATCTGTCATTACTTGAAAACAGGATGAGTGAGCTGTTAAAAATGCTTCCATCACTGGAGAGAGAAGTACCTTATGGATTAAAACGTCGAAAGCAGATTATTGAGTGTCGACAAGGGGTTTGATATTTTCAGATTTAGTAATTTTTTGATGTTCAGATAGATGACGTTAATGATTGTTTCTTACAGCTATAGCGTGACTTTGGATGGAATAAGATAGTTGGAGAAACTCTTGTTGGATTCCCAATTGTGACTCGTGTGGTTCTTTCAGAGGTTTCTCATAGAGTAGAAAGGTCAGTGCTTGAAAACCTATAACGTATATGGCACACCAGTATTTATTCTGAATCCTATCATCTTTTCATGGTTATTTCATAATTATCTTTACCACTCCCTTCATAATTCCTATAACTGTAGCTGATCATAATAAGTGACCATCTCTTGCATATTGTTGAGGGAATAATAATAATAATAATACATTTATTCCCAACATATATACATCCAGTTACAGGGGAAAAATAACAAATTGTACACAAATAATAATGAATGAAAAAATTAACAAAAAACAAAAACAAAATAGAAGGTATAAGCGAATATGAATAATAAAAAAAATTAATTAAAATAAATTGAATTATGATTGAGCAATAGGCAGATGGAACGAATTAATAATAAAATACTCTCCGTGACAAAGTTACATATGGTCAGCAGAAGTTGACCATATAGTAACGAAATTTATTCAATGAATGAAAATAAAATTGAAATCAATTGCGATAGTACTATCTAGTGAACAAATGAAATAAACTGAAAAAAATATTTTTCATATCTTAGTCATATGTAGACAACAGAAGTCATGAAAATATCACGAAATCCCATTGCGCTGTTCTGAGTGGCATGCCAAGATCACTGATAGCCGATCAGAATAGATTTCACATCGACCGCAACACCCATCAAAAAGATTACATATAGAGTTGATAGGAGAACGTGACTTAACATTTGATCAGCTGTAAGTGACATAAAATGTATTATTCCACCTCAGACCAGATCTTGGTACGCGAATATTTATTTTGCTGAGAAGAGTTAATCGAATTGTGCAAAATTTGGAAGAGAAACGTTAGGCCGAACCGTTCACGCCTCAACTTCAATAATTTAATTCCCAGACTAACGGTTAGGATGAAAAGCTTCTAGAGGCATATTGCCCATCTGAAGCACATATACTTCAGATATTTCCTCTGATCTGCCTCCAAGTCGATAATAGAATTAACGTACACAGGAGACCAAATTATAGACGCATATTCCAGTTTACTGCGAATGAAGGAGTAGTACAGCGTTTTCATTCTGCCAAGATTAACAAAGCTGTCCGCTTTTCTGAACAAAAAATTTCTGACCAAATAACCCAGCATCCTAGAAGCAAAAGCCGTGATACGAGTTATTTGTTCACAGAAGGACAGCTTATAGTCGTAAAGTAACCCCAGATCCTTAAACTCAACACATGTACCTAGAATTTGACCTTCCAATGTATAACTATGGAGTCAATTTTCGAGAAAATGATGAAACTTCACATATACTGATATTCAGTTCAAACCCATTGCTGTTTTACACCACAAATTAACATTACAAGGCAAGACTGTAATTTGACGTAATCATGACGATCGTTATTAGCAGCAAATAATTCTAAATCATCTGCAAAAAGCAGATGCATGCAGTTAAGCTGTGAAAAAAATCTCTGATATATATAATAAACAACAACGGACCTTTATGTTGGACCCCTGTAGCACACCAGACGAAGCAGAATAGAGTAGAAATTCAGTACCACCATGATCAACATATTGAAAAGGACCCGAAAAATATGACTCTATCAATTTTAACAAATGGGATGGAGAACCTATAGTCTTCAATTTTGACAACAGTGTTCCATGATCGATTTGGTTGAAGGCCTTCTGGATATCTGTGTTAATAACATCCATGTCACCACGGTCATTTAATATTTCTGACAAGGAATGAGTAATGCATACCAAATGAGTAATAGTTAATCGATTCTTCATAAAACCATGCTAGTGTGGTGAAAGCAGTGTGCAAACTGAACGGTATATAGAGTCATATGGAATAATTTCAAACACTTCAGCAAAACTGCACAAAATTGCTATGGGTTTATAGTTAGTTGTATCTGAGAGCAGCATCACCGGATTTCAAAACTGAACAAATTTTTGTAACTTTCCCAAATCTTTGGAAAATGCATATTTTTGTGAAGAATATTGAAAATTATGGATAAAGGTTCAACGGAAGAATAAATACAGTCCTTAACCAGAAAACTAGGAATATGATCCACATCAGATGTAAATTAATTTTTGAGCTTTCTCGATGCTATTATTATATCATCCTCAGATATCACACAAGGAGAAATGGAATTGTGACGGGGTAAAGTTGGGGTAAAAGAATGAAGTAGTGTGTTCGTTTTCTTTTACGGTGAGCATCACGTTTGGTCTATCGGAAGACACTTCAGAGGAATCTAGAAGGAGTATCGAGATCCAGTCCTCTGTGTCCAGATTATTTTGATTGTTCCAAGACTTCACTGTCTGGAATGCATCATCCTGTGTATCCAAAATTCTCCAAAACGAAGTGAAAACGAACGTTGAAATATAAATCCATATCAAGGCAATAAATGATCAATTTTCATTTACTTTCCTACAAGTTAGATAACTGCAATATATGCAAATGAATACGTATCGTAATTTATGTTGAATAACAACGAACTATAAATGCAAGTACTAAATCCTGCAACAACTGTTGAAGTTTCATCGCTAAAACCTCCATAAAATACTCCTTCGATAAATCCAGCGATTCTCACTTGCAAATTATTACAATCAAAATAATTATTAATTCACAGTCTCTCTGTACGTTCACCGCTCTGCCGATGTAAACTGGATCTGGGGACAGATGGTCAGCATTGATTTGCAATTTCATTAGTTATTAGACAGTAGCGACTGATGGTAAATGCAAATTGACGTTTCGATAATTCCAAAATCGCATTAAAAATAGGAATTAAAACGATACGGTTTGAGAGCAGATGAGCCGTTTTATATGAAGCGTCACTGTATTTCGTATGTATTTTGAAAATCGATGTTCTGTTAGCCCGCGTCACTTATAATCGGTTTAGGGATGCAAAATCTCTGGGGACATGGTGATTATGATTGGATACGTTCTCGATGAGGTATTTAGGTCTGATGAACAGAAAGGCACTATGGAGACTGACAGAAAAATACGAACGATGTTAATACTGCTCGTGAAAATTTACTCGTTGTAAAATCGCAGTGACCATTAGCAATATTAAAAAAACATACCAATATATGTGTATTTTGAAATATATAATATCAATAATAATAAGTTTTTATTTTCCTACAGGGAAAAACACCCAGTTACAATTGATATTTCGAAAAATTTGTACAGTATTAACTGAGGGGTAATAATAATTACTTGTCTAAAAATCTCTGACTGAACAATTCTTTATTCGACTAGTTTCGCCTTCTACGACATTATCAAGAATGACGTAGAAGGCGAAACTAGTCGAATAAAGAATTGCTCAGTTAGCGATTTTTAGACAAGTATTCAGTATTACCTCTCATTTAAATATGAGAGGTAATAGTGAATACTATCACAGAGTGGTACTATCACAGAGTTGATTCATCGTCCATTGAGTTTACAGAACTTACACCTAATGATATAATGCAAGCGTTCAGAAAACGATTTTCAATAGAAAAAGTAATAATAATGAATAAAGGAGAATTAGAATCTAACTATACATCAAAATTCAGTACAGATGGAAATATTTCAAGTAGACCCGACTAATGAAAGGAATTTAGTCACTGTTGATATCGCATTTGTCACATTCTCGAATAGCACAACACATATATCTAATAATAATGAAAATATTAATAATGATAATAATAATAATAATAATAATAATAATAAAAATAATAATAATAATAATAATAATAATAATAATAATAATAATAATAATAATAATAATAATAATAATAATAATAATAATAATAATAATAATAATAATAATAATAATAATAATAATAATAATAATAATAATAATAATAATAATAATAATAATAATAATAATAATAATAATAATAATAATAATAATAATAATAATAATAATAATAATAATAATAATAATGATGATAATAATAATAATAAAAATAATAATTATAATAACACATTTATTCCCAACAGATATACAACCAATTACAGAGAAAAAATAACAAATTTTATGAAAAGAATGATAAATAAGAAAAAATTAACGAGAAAAAAACAAAAAAAGAGAGTAAAGCAAATATATACAACGAAAAAAATTGAATTAAAATAAATTTAAATCGTATTGAACAATAGCCAGGTAACTGAGAATTAAATAAAATATTGCCTATCACAAAGTTACGTATGGTCAACAGAAGTTGACCATAGGTGTAGTAACGAAATATATTTGATGAATAAAAATAGACTATTCTAATGCATTATTGTATGAGGGAATTAGTTTTCGGAGTACCCAATGAAAAAAATTGTCTTGAACGTGAACATTTATAACCTACTCTTGCTATCTAGTTTGATTTGTAAACATCTTCGATCTCACACACACAAGGTGTATACCTGGGATTAACCACTTTTTCAAAACCTGAGTGACTGCTAAGCGAGAACATCAATCTTGGAGAGCATTATCATTATTATTTTTATTATCTCCCAAAGAACTAAAATTGCTTCAGAGTCAGGCATTATCTCCTTAAGTCCTATGAATATGGACATAAGTCCATATCCATTGATAGGAGCAAGAGGTTGAGGAAGTTTAACAGCAGAACTACAAATATCCTATTCCATGATCCTCAGCACATCATTGCCAATTGAACCGTTGTTTCAGTCATTGTTTTTCCTCTTCTCGATGAAAGTTTCAGAAAATTGTCAATAATTTCAATTTTACTGCATCTTCGAACCTTAGGAATTTTTCAAGAAACATGATTACTAAATTTCATTAGAATATGTGAGAGAGAATATTGATTCTCGAAAGTTCAAAGCTCAAAATACGAAATTTCAGCAATGTTAATTTATTTGTGATGTTTTGTTAGTTTATTAGATAGCGAATATTCCATTTCATTAATCTTGCAATTTCATTTTAATAATATCACTCTTCTGTTTCGTCGTTCTTCCATGAAATATTTCATTGTCATTTTATTCCGTGAAAAAGCGTGACACCGAATTCAAGGAAATATATTCGTTTTCGCTGGTTCTAAAACATTTCAACTGCGCCAAAGTCCGTACGTAATGCATATTTGATTTCAGCAAACTTTGGGTTATCAAATTTCGTTCTGGGAAACATTTAGTTACACACCCTATTCTTTTAACACATTGTTTGGCGCGATTTCGTGATTTTTAGGAACTTTCTATTGTAGGTATGAACCAACTGAATATTAAACGATATTCAGCAGTTTTATGTATTTTTATACAAATTACCTCAACATGAACAATTATCTTAATTTTCGTAATGCGTAAATGAATGAAGGTACATATTTTTTGAAGTTAACAGTTTAACACAATTGCTAGACATCAAAAATTACCGAAAATACAAACTTTTTAGTAGACTGACTTCGAATTATCGTTATTTTTCAGAGCTCATCATCTTTTGACTTTAGACTGAACATATATTCAGAAAATTCTGAAATATTCGTCGATTAAGGTGCTGTCTCTTATGAAAAACTATATACGAAACCTGAGGATTACCACGGTGTGATTTTTTTGGAATACGACCCTGTCGTTTGCACAATTTGCCTGTAGTCATTCCCTCATCAAATACGGTCAATTTCCATACCATCATAACGATCTGTAAATAATGAAATTAGCATAGAAACTATAAATTCATTGGATATGCTATTTATAGCTTTTTTCTACCGTGTTTTTATTCCAATATATCAACGATATTCAACTGTAAGCGAAGGATAGTTTCATAATACATACGGATATACATGACACACGAAAATATGAAAAACATACAATATACAAACAAAAATTAATATTTTCAACAAAATTTTTGATTGTCAATAATTCAATTTAGAATCTTTAGTCTTAGAAATGAGAAACGTTTTAGATACATTAAAAATTTTCACAGATAAAGTGGAAATAATTCATTTCATAGCCTACTTAAAGCTACAAATCGTAAGGAAACGTTTATAAGGAACGAATCTTTGTACTTTCACTGTCTGTTATAACTCAAAATAACAATTTTTAAATCCAGTCAACTAAAATGTTTCTACGCTCAATCAAAAGTCTAATGTGAAGTTGCTGTTACGTATCCTGATAACACAAAAACATGTTATTTCGTGTGAACATCGTTGATATTTTTTGGGGTTAGCCACGATTCCAGGAATCAAAAACCAGTAATCATAAAACAAAAATCAATACAAAATATTCGGTTGTAAAATGTAAATTTTGCAATCACTGATATTAGTTGTGTCACGCAATTATAACAATAATAATAAAATTTATTGAGAAACATTCCTTACATTGTTAATTTACATTAATTCGATTGACACAACAATTTGAACTAAGAGGAAAGCTCACAAAACGACTGAATTCAGTTAGGAAAAGTTCAGAAAGGAAAAAAAATACTCCAGAAATATTAAACATTGGAGACAATTTCAAACGGTGAGGTACAGTAAAAAAGTAAACAAACTTATGAAACAGAAAATTGATTCATACATTTTATCGCCTACATTCGCATCATCGAAGTACTATACGACACTCTTCGTTAACATCTATATCCTCAAACAAATGGGCTTTCAGTTATTTCAAATTTGACGTTAGATGGTTCAAGTTTTCAATAATTATATTAAAGTGAGTGCTCAAATTTGCTCTTTTATGCTTGGGAATAAGTAGCACATCGCTGTTCTTTGTTGAATACTGATATACTTATATTCATTCTCTTTAATATAAACTGTACATCTTTAAATATGTAAACAAGGTAGGGTGAGTATGTAACTATTAATGAAGATAGGTTTACAAGAAGTTCGTTGATGAATATTGAACATTAATCGATGTAATCGCCTCTGCGTAATGAACACCCTATTAATTTCTGTAGAGCAGAATATTATAATTGAAATGACTATATACAAGACTAAAACAAATTCATAACGCAGTTTCTAGCTACAATTTACTTAATTCTAGGGATTGCAAAGAATGAGTTACTCAATTTTTCACAAAAAAAACGATGACAAAAATTTCTGTTTACATATATTCCAAAAAACTCAGTTTATTGGTGTGATGATATACTACTGTCTCCATATTTAACATTCAAGGTGCTGATTCTATTGCCCCTCAGATAAAAATGAACACATACAGATTTGTCAACGTTCAACATCAGATTATTCATTCAACACCAATTCACAAACTTCCTCAAAATGCATTCACATGCCTTCAGAAGTTTTTCAGGAGTCCTGCCAGAAACAACCACCGATGAATCATCGGCAAATAGTTTCACTAAAAATCGGGACAACTTCGCCGGCAGATCGTTTATAAATAATATGATTAGAAGAGATCCAAGTACAGAGCCTTGCGGCACCCCAAGAGCAGTGTCATGTCCCTGAGAATAGCTATCGCCTATTCTGTCTACCATTGTTCTTTCTTCAAGCTGACTACGCAAACAATACAGAAATGTAATGTATACAACTAATATTGGAGAGAAAAAATGATATACTCGTATTTATGTCTATATATGAAAGGAATAACTGAAATCACCTGCTAATTTTTGTTGTTTGCACAAATAATAACTCATTACATTGTGTCGAATATGTCTGAGTGTTGAACATATCTCAATTTTTCACAACGTGGGTAAGAGGTTTCATGAAGGACATAAGTCGAATCAAACTGTCGATAATAGGCCATTAAGCCGATACATACGTCGAGTATATTCTAGACTTTCATAGAATTTGACTGTAACGTCGAGTTAACGACAAAACCTTCCATTCAATATGCCTAGTACATGGAGAATATATGAAATAGTTTCGATTGCACATTTTCTGAAGTTTATTAGAGCCACTGACAGCTAAACAGCTACATTCGCCTCATAATAAACATTTCATTCACCCGGCAGATTATCTCGTTCAGCTTGACGCAATATAACGCGAAAGCGCCACCTCCCTTGTGCTTCTGCAAAACAAGTTATGTTTACTTTTGAAAATGATAATGTATATCCGGCTAATCTGCATAACGGCGCGGCGCATTAGCCAAATTGGATTTAGGGAATTTATTATGGTATTTCGGAGAATATCATAATGAATTATTTATAATAGTACGTAATAATAAACTGGGATATTAATCAAGAACATCAAGAGCTGTAAGCCACAGAATGAGATGGAAAAATATCGATACAAATTACAATTTGTTCCACGGTAATGTAACTAACATCAAATTTTGAGAGAAAAATTGATCAAATTGTTATGGATTCATTAAAACAATGCAGTAGGTGTAGATATATCAGGTACTTTCCATTCATATTCCAATACTTATAAATTTTCTCCTGATTTCAATTCAATCAATTCGTGATCAAAAGCTCCAAAAAAAATTACGTGGTTAGATAAGTTTCGATACTTAACTTTTGCTAAAAATACGCATAAAAAAACAAGTACAATTAGCTTGTCTTCCTCCAACCTCTGTTTCTGCTCAGTAACATCTATTTCGGGCATATTATCAAGTTCAAGTATGGCTCGGTAATAAACTAAACCCAGAAGACTGTGATTGGAGGTTGATTGACAATATATTGGAACCAGTTAAGACTTTACTCCCTCCTGCACCGGAAAACTTCCTCAATTCAATTCATTTCAATTGAAAATCGGGGTGGACCTACAGTTTAACGCCGGTTCCGAACGGCCATTGGGCTTGTAATCGATGTACATTACCCAGCATATTTCATTATTCAAACTACTTAAATCATAGATAAACACAAACACCCATGCCTTCAGCGGGGCTCGAACCCGAGTTCTTCCGCACCATATTCGGGAGTTCTACCGACTAAGCTACGGAGACCGGCGAAAATCGGGGTGTAATGCTAAATGCGGCTGTGAAAAAGTTAGATTGTTTTGTTCATTAGCATGTATCAGTTGTCGAGGCCAATCGTGCTTCAATGTTCAATCGCCAGTAGAAGAGGATTCTTACGATATATGCGAGGAGACATCTGATGCATCGTTCTTTAATTTATTTGTACCCAGCAGGAAGAAGAAGGAGAAGAAAAAGAACAAGACAGTATGGATTATATTCCATTAGAAGAGTATCAATCAGACGAATAATTTTCTCAAATTACTCATTACTTACACCGCTCTTGTCATTACAATAGTACCATTTTCAATTTAATACAATAGGTCCTAACTCAACAGAACCACAATAGATCGTGGAATAGGCCTACCGGGGAAACCACGTAAAAAAAACGCGCCATGTACACTGTGGGTGGAGGGGAAACGTGTGCATATTATGGGTAACACAACTTTTTCAACATTTTGCAACCCTATATCTCCGAAATGGTGATTCTTAGGAAAAAAAGTGTATTTACAATTTTTATAGATAATTGCATGATGAATAATTTTTGTCTTACCAATTTCTATTATAAAACTTACCGTTCAGTTGGAAAACTCAAAAAAACTGATTTTTCCAATATTTGACCTTGAATAAATTTTTTTCCACACGTTGGATTGATGTGGATAATTGACAAATTGTGTGTAATAGGGTCCCCAATATTCATGCCAATTTTTAGATGGGTGCGAATTAATGTAGTCTTGAATGTCTATTTTTACAGGACTACACAGTGAAATTTAGTTACAGAAACAACTAATTCATATAAATATAAATATAGAAGTTAGATGTTGAGCGGTTTATCGACTCTATCGGCTAACTGGTGCCGGTGGGTTCGATTCCCATCGTAATCTTGGGTCCAACTGAGGTATGTGACTTCCGCTTTTATAACAATGATGATAATAACAATAAGATAATAATATGTCCATTCCTGCTTATAGAAGTGAACTGTGACGATGGTTATTTGTAATGATTGTTAGCACATCGCACCTATGTTTGAGACACTACGTCTTCATGAGATTATGGAAATTAGGTAATAAGAAGCTTATACTCGTGTAAGATATGTGCATCGATGGAGTCCAAGTCGAGATGTCCGGTAATCGGATTGGCCTCAGTATTAACAACCCGTCTAAAAATAATACCGAATAAAAGAGCAAATAGTCGTCTGATCCTAGCATTATCCCTAAAGTCCCGCTGCGAATGTCTATAATAAAACAACATCCCGTCATCTCTAACAAAATTGAACACGCCATGCTACGTGAGCAGAATTTCTCTAATATGTTCTGATGGGACCATATCCCGAGCTGACTGGGGTACGCTCTCCAATAAACATTGATACGGTTAACATTTTCGATTGATTCAATCCTCTTATTTTCTTGTTCCAGTTCAATACTTCGATAACTTCCTAAGAGAGTCTACTTGCATATACGTGTAGAATGCCTCGTGTCTTTCTACGTCGGGAGAAAAACGTGGTCGAAATGGGAAATTTTTGCCTTTGGCGATGGAATGAGATCTTCATTTCAACTTTCCTAATTCAATATATGTTAAAGTTGAATATAGGAAAATGCAACTGTAGATTTCGCTGAATATGTGATTCAATTCTAACTTGAAATATAAAACAGAGATTGTGCTTGATGAGTAGATACTGGAATTGGTTATAACATGATATGTCACGTTGCTAGATCAATAATCTCGTGAACTCATTGATTGAATGATGTAATTCAATTAATATATCTGTTGATCTCTCTGTCTGTGTCGGTGTGTACCACAAATGAATACTATATAGATGAAAGCACCGAAAAAATTTTTTATATCATGTTTTTCGCAAAACTATACTTTATCTTCATATAACGGAGTTCATCAATTTTTTCGATACAAATTTATTTATTTACGAATTTTTTATAATTTCAAACTTTTCCATTATAGTTTTTCAAATATTTGAATTATGTCCTGATCTCTTGAGAAAGGTCCAAAAATTTTAATACACTTAATATTTACTTCCCATAAAATATGTGTTTTCTTTTAGAGGTATAAAAATTTAAGTTGGCACTGCTGTTGAAGATGGAGACCGATTTAACAGCTGAGAAGGGATTTATTCTCAGTTTGGTTTGGCAATTCATCATGAATAGACTCACGCCTGAACAACGTTTGCAAATAGTGCAATTTTATTTCGAAAATAATGGTTCAGTGCGGAATACGTATCGCGCACTACTTTTGTTTAGCGACGAAGCGCACTTCTGGTTGAACGCCTACGTCAACAAACAAAACTGCCTCATTTGGAGTGAAGATAATCCTCAAGTGTATGTCAAAACACCGTTACTTCCAGAAAAACAGACTGTTTGTGCGCTTTATGGGCTGGTAGAATCATTGGTCCGTACTTCTTCAAAAACGATGATGGCCAGAACGTTAAGGTCAATGGTCATCGGTATAGAGCCGTGATTACGAACTTTTTCATTCCTGAATTGAACAACCATGATGTCCAGGAGCTGTGGTTTCAACAAGACGGCGCAACATGTCACACCGCTCGTGCCACAATCGATTTATAGAAAGACACGTTTGATGACCGCCTAATTTCACGTTTTGGACCTGTGTGGGGCCAACCCCAAGATCTTGTGATTTAACACCGCTAGACTACTTTCTGTGGGGCTATGTAAAGTCATTGGTCAATGCGGATGAGCCACAAACGCTTGACCATTTGGAAGACAATATTCGCCGTGTTATTGCCGATATACAGCCACAAAGTTGGGAAAAGTCATCGAAAATTAGACGTCCAGATTGGACTACATCTGAGCCAGCCGTTGCGGTCATATGCCAGAAATCATATTCAAAAAGTAATGCCACAAGATTATCTTTCTAAAAAAAAACAATTCTTGTCATTCGAATTATCCATCGTTGTTTTATTGCAATTTAAAGTTCTATACCTCTGAAAAAAACACCGTTTACTTCAAAGTTGTATGAAAAATATTTTGTCCATCAATAATCAATAACTTGAAGCCCACGCTCCCAAATTTTCAATTATATTTTCCAATTATATTTCAATTGAATATTTCTGTTCATTTGAAGCTTTCTTCATATGTTACATTTTAGTTTTTGTATACTAAACAAGATTTTCAAATTTTTAAATGAATGAATATTTTCATGATTTTTTTTTCGAGCATCTAAACGAAGCCAAAATCTTTATTGCTTACCCCTTAGACACTCAAAACCAACAAGAGCGACGACAGTATGCGTTTATCAATATACACTAATGAATGGACCTGAAAAAATATCAAAATACCAATCACCTAGAATAAATTATTCAGTGCACAAGAAAGCGAATGAAGAATGAAAATTTCACCCCTCAGATTTTCACATATTTCCACATCAATAGTTCCATATGTAAATCTGGGGTGATGAGATTTGCCACGAAAATGTAGGAGCTATAATGGGGTAATAACCGTAAAACAAAGACTTTAATGTTACGTGATAATCACTTAATAAAACCTGCGTCTGGAAACATCAGCCTGGAAAAGATGCTGAAAGCGCATTTTCGTAGTTATCTCCACTACAGAGGGCGCTAAATTGCTGATGAACTATACACGTCAACAAAATTTGATTATTTCGGCCTGTACTGGGGGCGAATTCACCAAATCATCATAACAAAATACAATTTTTACTGTCAATAGTAGCAATTGTAATTGAATTGAAATATAGGTATATTTTATATAATTCAAAATGTGATTTAATTTGAATAACTCAACTCATTGAAAAATACATGGATTCTAATACAAGTTGGAATAAAATGTAATATATCCGTATCTTATTGAGCACGCATTTTCACAACTAATAGAAGAAAATACTAAAAATGTGTGTCCCTTTGTCCTACAATATGCATTCTCTAAAAGAGTTAACCTAATATTTTCTATGTATCAACATACCTGTACTAAGATATAGACAACGGTGGTGCCATATAACATATAATTCAAAGAATTCTCTGAAACTTCTCGTAGCACCAACTATTGCGTGTTTTTCAAATTGAAGTGAAACATTTTCGAATATTTGAAAAGTATCTGCGCTACCCTATAATGTATAAAATATTGAAATATCGATAACAGCCTATAAATGAATTAAATAATTATTAAAACATTTTCTAGAGCTCTTAGTTTTTTTCAATATATATGATAATAATCATAACATTTATTGAGAAACATTCATCACATTGTAAAACTCAATTTATTCAATTGATACAGTAATTACAACTAAGAAGAATGCTCAAAAAAGGACTGAATTCAGTTTTGAGTCTGATCTTCCATTCAACACTCGAACAAAAATATTGCTTCAAGTTAACGTTTATATTCACAATTATATACAACTATATTTGAAAAAAAAAGTTCACTTAAGAAATATTAAACATTTAAGAAAACAGAAAATTGATTTATACATTATTACGTACATATAGTATGCCTTTGTTAATAGCAAAGACTTAACTTCTACTGAGCAAATGAGCTTTTAGTAATTTCCAATTCTACGGTAAATGTTTGAAGATTTTGATACTCTGATAATAGAGTGAGTGCACAAATTGAGCTGTTTTAATAATAATAATAATCTATTCATTTAGCAGAATTGCTACATCATATTACAAAATATAGTAATAACAAGTTAATTAAAAATTAAAATAATGAATAGTGAAATACTGTGAATTAAGTAAAGTACAAATACATGTAAATAACATAATATAGTAGAAAAACAAAAACGTTATACTTAGCACCTAACTAATATTACATGATAAACGTCAATTAGAGTACTAGCAGAAACAAAGCGCAATTGAATTAGAGTGACTTTAAACTGTATTGCATTTGGTTGGGATGAACGTTCTCAAAAGTCTTTTAAATAACTTTTAAACTTTCATAGTTTTTTATATGTACAGGAAGTCCATTAAATTCAATTAAACCTTTATACAAAATAGATATGAGCTTTTGTGTGGTGTTACATTTTCCAAGGATAAAGTCTGTTTTGAATCTCGTTTATAATTATGTACATCTTTAAATAATCGAACTCTATCACTAATGTAGGTTGGTAACATATTTCTTTTCAGTTTAAAAATGAACACTTGTACATTAAACACCACTCTTTGGCTAACAGATAACATATTCAACACATTAAGCATGGATTTGACAGGTGTATATCTATTACATTTTAATATAGATCCCATAGTCCTATTTTGTGTTTTTTCTAATCGACTTATTTGATATTGAGGACAATTAAACAATAAGGAACAACAGAATTGTAAATGAGGAAGTGCAATGGCTTTATAGAGTGACAACTTTGTACTCATGGACAAAGATTTGCCGATTCGTTGATAGAAATCCTACTTTTGTCTAGAATTTTCTCGTTAAATAATCTGCGTGTGCGTGAAAGTTTAAATTCGAATCCAAAATTGTACTCAAGTATTTGATATGCTTTATGTTTAAGAATAAGTGGCACATCACTGTTCCTTGTTGAATACTCATGATTACTATTCAATTTAATAAACCTATCTTCATTTCCTTTAACATATAGTTAACATCTATAAATATATGACAAGATAGGGTATGTAATTATCAAAAAGAAATAGGTTCACAAGATGTTCGTTGATGAATATTGAATAATAATCGAAGTATTCACTTCTGTGTAATGAACACACTATTTATTCCTGTAGAGCAGCCCCACAGCAGAATATTATAATTAAGATGACTAGATACAAGACTGTAATACACATTCATAACATAGTTTCTGGGTACCATTTCCCCAATTCGACAGATTGCAACAAATTAGTTACTCAATGTTTTACAAAGAAAAATTAATATGTGTTTCGAATCTCAAATTTCTCTCTACACATATTCCAAGAAACTTAGTTGATTGGGGTGATGATATAGTGCTGTCTTCATATTAAACACTCAACATTTGACAGTTTTGTCAACGTTCACCATCAGATTGTTTATTCGACATTTTCACATGACTCCAGAAGTTCTTCAGGAGCCCTGCCAAAAACAACCAACGGAGAAGAATCATCGTCAAATAGTGTCACCAAAAATCGGGTCAAATTCGTAGGCAAATCGTTTATAAATAATATGAATAAAAGACGTCTGAGTACGGAGCCTTCTAATAGTTTTCAATAGAGACCAATTTCGAATCCAGTTGATAACAAAAAAATCTTCAGTTATAGGGATTGCTGAAAATAAAGAACTTTGACCTCTATTCACACAACTTTTGGTGTACATTTTGAAACTGACTGTTTTTTTTTCAATTATCGTAAAACCACCAACTCTAAACTCCGAAAATATGATTTATTTACATATAGAAATATTCAGAACTACACCAACTAATTAAATTTTATACTATTATGAAGTCTCAACTTTTCGGGAAATAATTTTCTACACAAGGTCTGCAGTTTGGCTTAATTTAACCTGGTCGTCGTCCTTCGAACTGCCATATGGTGCAACGTTTCCGATATTATATTCAGACAACTTTTGCGGCTTTCTCATGCACCTGAGGCCCGCAAAATGCCTCTGCTGTTAATTTCAAACTCAAAGTATGTATTACAAATAATCGCCTTGTCAATATGTTAATTATAATTTGCACATAAAGTTTCCATAAATAATAGAACTGTGCGAACTATAATAAAGAATGCATTTCAAAAGGCCCAAAATTACTGCATTCTAACACAACGACTATTCCAGAATTAATCTACGAAGCTGAAACAATGATTATTGAAGGTCATTCAATAATTGGAGAAAGTCTAGAAAATCTAAGAAAGATTTACGGGAAAATCAACAGAAACGGCATTCGATGAAGACATCACAAGGAACTTTTCAAAAGACAAACACAATAACGAAAGAAATCAGAAAACGACCAGAAAAGTTTTATGAACATGTTAACTGGATGAAACATTCCTGAATATCTAGGAAACTAGTCGATATAATAAAGAGGCCCAAAGGATGTACAGAGATCAACATAAAAAATCTGGAATATCCCACGAAATGTCGCTATAAAATCGCACATGGAAGTTTGAGCAAAATCATTGCGCCAGCCTTGAAATAGGCAAAAGAACGGAGAGAGCATTAGGAGAGGATGAAACATTTTTGGGAGGCAATAAAGCTGCTGCAAAAGTACATTGCGAATTCCAGTTCAATCAATTATTATGTTTTTTTTAGAGGTATAGAACTTCAAATTGCAATTAAATTCGATTGACAAAAATTTTTTTTATTCGAAAGATAATCTTGTGTCATTACATTTTGAATATGATTTCTTGCATATGACCGCCACGGCTGGCTCGGATGTAGTCCAATCTGGACATCCAATTTTCGATGACTTTTTCCAACATTTGTGGCCGTATATCGCCAATAACACGGCGAATATTGTCTTCCAAATGGCCAAGCATTTGTGGCTCATCCGCATAGACCAATGACTTCACATAGCCCCACAAAAAGAAGTCTAGCGGTGTTAAATCACAAGATCGTGGAGGTTCAAAATTCGATTCACAGGTCCAAAAAGTGAAATTAGGCGGTCACCAAACGTGTCTTTCAATAAATCGATTGTGGCACGATCTGTGTGACATGTTGCGCAGTCTTGTTGAAACCACAGCTCCTGGATATCATGGAGTTCAATTCAAGAATGAAAAAGTTAGTAATCATGGCTCTATACCGATCACCATTGACTGTAACGTTCTGGCCATCATCGTTTTTGAAGAAGTACGGACCAATGATTCCATCAGCCCATAAAGCGCACAAAACAGTCAGTTTTTCTGGATGTTTTGACATACACTTGAGGGTTATCATCACTCCAAATCCGGCATTTTTCTTTGTTGACGTAGTCATTCAACCAGAAGTGCGCTGAATCGCTAAAGAGAATTTTACTACGTAGTGCGCGATACCTATTCCGCACAGAACCATCATTTTCGAAATAAAATTGCACTATTTGCAAGCGTTGTTCAGGCGTGAGTCTATTCATGATGAATTGCCAAACCAAACTGAGAATGAAACACTTTTAAGCGGTTAAATCGGTCGCCATCTTCAACAGTAATGCCAACTTAAAGTTCTATACCTCTAAAAAAACACCCGTTATAAATTATAATCAATCAATACAAATCTATATATTACAATATTTGTAATATGCCTTGAGAGATGAACGTGATTGTTCTTTGGAAAAATTTTAAATATTCAAGTATAATCATCAATATAGTTGTTGTTGCTGTCACCTATGATCTTTTGTGTCTGAGGTATCTATATTGTGCGATCATGTGACATATATCAGTTTGATAAAGGTTAAAATAATAACCGAAACGTAATTTGAAAATATATCAACATCATTTTGTTTTAATTGAACCAAAAAACCCAAGATTCGAATTTTTACTATATATATATATATATATATATATATATATATATATATATATATATATATATATATATATATATATATATGCGTGTATGCGTATGGAAGTCAAATATTGTGATATTAACAGGGTTGTCAGCGTTTGTACTTTGTAGATGTATGTACAAATGCAATCAACCGTCATATATGACGTGAATTCACAGGCCAATCAATTAGCAAACAGGTACAGAGTTTCGGTTTATCGTCTGAATTAATACAACATTGATGAAACTTTCAGTCGGTTTACTCTGGAATATGGAGAGAGTGCCAATGCAGTAAATTAGGAGCAGAAGCGATATTTGGAGTTTGCGCGGTCGCAATCTTGGCAGCTTATTGAAATCAAAACTGCAGCAGTATAGGATCTATGATGATGTGGCGATATTGTTTACACTGCAAAGTTTGTCGGCGTGCACTATAACCAAACATATCAGGGTGTATATCGAAAATACATTATGTACGTTAATGTAAACTGGTTTGTTTTTACTCCTTTTTCGAGCTATTTTGCTTCGAATTGGTTTTGATATTTTCATTCCTTCATTTAGAAATGGAACACTCAATAGTTTCAGCCAATAACAAAGTACTGACTGAATACTGGTAACAGGAAATACTGAAAAATTCGCAAACTTATATCCAACTGAACTAGAAACAGAACTGAAAAACAACAGAAATGAATGATGCTACTCTGTGGAAAAACTGCATTGACAGCTTATCCACAAAAATACATACGAATCTCTAAAATTACATCTAAAGAACACATATTCAAAAAAGAGTCAGACAAAAGCTCTTTTAGTATCACTTACCAAAAATGCGCATATGTCAATAACACTTTGAAAAGCTTTCACAAATGTTATAAGTGGAGAAGAATCTAGAACATTTGTACGAGACAAAGGTGTAAAATATCATTCTTATTTGGACAAGATAATCTTGAAATACGTACATCTATAAAGGGAAGAAGAAAACAACAATCGAGAGGAAACTTCAACACTTAACAAATAAAATACTATATATCATGTGTATTTCTATACCCATAGTCTGTCTTCAGTCTTTCTAGATGTCCTCAGGCTGTCTAAAGCTTGTCGTCCACTAGGTCGGCAACGTGGCGCGGCGCAGTACGGCGCCATGCAGAAGTTTCTTGAGGAGCCTCGTCCATTAGAGCACGGCGCGGCGCGGCTACTTTCTACCTCTCTGGTAGTTCTTTCCTCCATTTAAGTGAACGTACTCAGTTTTGGTTTGACAGTGCTCGAAGATGGATACGGATAGCAATGAAGAAATGCTTCAACCTTTGGAGAATTTCATCATCTTTTCCCAGATCTCCCGACAGATCAGAAAAAATTTTTCAAATACTTTCGAATGTCACCTCATAAGTTCTACGAACTCCTTGCTCTAATCAGTACGAATCAGGTACGAATGTTGCCGAGTATAATCGAACATATCCGAACTGAACGAGTCCCGACCGCGCTATCGTCCATTAGGTCGGTAGAGCTTAATCGGCCGCGCTGCAACGTGCGCGGCCTATCTCCAATTCTTTGTAACTTATTCAAAAACGTTGCAGCGCTGCGCCGCGCCTCTCCGCCGACCTAATGGACGAGGTCTTTCGTTCATCATTTCAACAAATTTTCTGTTTCTTATAAAACTGATACCCTTAGAAATTTTAAGTTTATAAATTGAATGAAACATTTATTCACAAATGTACGCTCTAAATTATAAATCAATGTAGATTGTTATAGCTCGTATCGTTTTCGAGGAATTTGGTTCTGAAAGAAAATTATTATTCCGTTTTGAATTAAATTTGTTCGAGTGTCGTTGTTTGCCGCGCCGCGCCGCGCCACGTTGCCGATCTTGTGGACGACCAGCTTAATGAGTCATAAAAGAGTGTTTAAGAATTGAAGTTGATGCCGCTCGTTTGACAATGGACGGAGGCATAACGAATGAGTTGGCCTCTCACTGGCCTTTCATCAAGTATGGCATCGATTTCAATATTCTCTAACAATTATCCTTCAAGGATAATGGAGGCAGCCCATCGTAAAATAGCTCTGCTATTGGTAAATATTCAGTAAATAGTAAGTGAATATTTATTGGTTCCAGAAGTATTACAACATAAATTACAAAAGTTAGACCCAGAGGGCATAAAACTATTATTATCTTTCGACTATTAAATTAAATTGAACTCTTGGCTTAATGTTTCACGATTTATTTAACAATATGAAATAGTCAACATGTTTCGAGCGTTAGCTCATTTTCACGAGTCTTGAATATGAGCTAACACTCGAAACATGTTGACTATTTCGTATTGTTAAATAAATCGTTAAACATTAAGTCAAGAGTTTAATTTAATTCAATATTCAATCATGTTTCACCAAGAGTTAAGCGAGAATTCAATCTCAGTAGATCTTTCGATTAATTCGAGAAGTTTTCGAAAGAATGTTCCAGTATAGTCTCACATATTCAATTGAAACAATATTTCTTACATCGTTTAGGTAGAATCATGCGAATAAATATGTACATTCTGATTAAAATGAATCCAACGATGAGTTTCAAGTGGATATAACATGACAAATATCCTTGAAAATACTCATTCAGGTGTAAAAATTCAGACAATGAGACTTTAACCTGATTTACGTGTAAAATACGAAACTGCCGGAATTTGGAGAAAGTCGCTGCTGATGTATTCAATACGCAAAATCGTATTGGATGGGAAAACTTTCTTCGTTTGCAAACTTTTCGAGTTGATGTTGAAAATATCAATAAGGAGTAACGCAAGGAGGAGAACAATATATACGTAGATGCCCTAGATTACCATAACTCTACATTCAAAGTATATCTTAACAACTGTTGAGAACATTCCTTGTTTTTTCAACTTTTCAACATATAGAAATGAAATAATTATTTCAGTATATAAATATTTATGAAGTAAAAAAATCTCAGGAGAGGAATCAGTAGAGGAATCTCACAAAACTTTGACAAAGTGAATGAAAAATATTCTATCCTATTATCAAATTTCCTGGGAATGTAAGGCAATTATAATGAAGAGACATTCTTCTCTGTGTTCTTCAGATCCAGATTCATTCTATTTTTAAATCCGAGTGATCTGCAATACAAAAAATTGATCTTATCGAACAATGATATTAACACCTCATTTAACTCTTAGACATTGAGATTAGCAAAAACTCAAACATAGAATTTATTCCCCAATCATCTTAACCTAAATATTATCAACATTCTAATTGAATTGATGAATGATTCTTATCATTTGAACAGACTTATTAATCAATTTGATCTTAGAGACATCAATATATATTTTATCAGAAAAAGAAAGGACACTGTTTATTCTTCTGTGATTATTAAAATTTATTTATTGCCTGTTTGAGAAAGTTCATTTTCGATGTTTTCATCAATAACAGGCTTATTTTAATGTTGAAAACTTTCACGATTGTAATCGTGAAACATTGTGCAACGAGTTAAATTTAATTTAATATTTGATTATGTTTCATCAAGAGTTAAGCGAGAATTCAATCTCAGTCACTTTCGTTGACGTTTCATTGCATATCACAACTTTGTCATAATTGAAATTATAATATTAATATTGATATTATTTGCAACGAAACGTCAACGAAAATAAAGTTTTTTAACATAAAAATAAGCCTGTTATTGCTAAAAACATTATATAGATATATATATATATATATATATATATATATATATATATATATATATATATATATATATATATATATATATATATATATATATATATATATATATATATATATCTGAAATGGAAAAAGATAAAAGAAGAAGGTTGGAAGGTTGAACAAACAACAAAGGCAGTGATAATGAAGAAGTTTTGTTCAATACATAAGTAGTGGATATTATATAATCGAATTAATGAAACCAGGAAAGTATTTCAAGCAGTAGGCCATCTCTCTAATTTCTTCCTCAATGATATTTCAGAATTTGTAAATTTTCTACATTTTCTACATTGCCTATCAATTTATTTATTTTTTCTCGAAAATTGCATTTTATAATTTTCAATCAAAATTTGATAGTTTTTACATCTTATCCATACTGGACATACTGGACAACGTTTCATAAAGAGATCAGGGAATATTCAATTAACTTTGTTAGAATTTCTCATAATCATGTTGTTTCTTTATTGCCAGAAGTAAAAAAGATATAGCCTGAAACCTCCGAAGAATATTTTGTTTCTCCAGAATGATTGACAACATTGCTGGCATTGAATTCTCATAACATTGTTGATAGTATTATTATATAGTATTTATTATAATTGTTAAAGTATTAATATTATTATTCATTCATAAAATTGGAAACGAAAAGAAACACAAAAGATGAAAAGAGCATTGCAAAACCTGCAGTTTTATTAAGAACATATTGCTAGAGCTGTATTGGTACCTCAATGTATTAGCATAGTGGTATTCGCAGATATAACTTCGAAGTTTGTTCACCATCCTTTTATCCAATAAAATTCATAATCGATTTTCCATTAGAACTGTCTAATAAAACTTCCGAAAAATGAATGCATCTCCATAAATCTCATACTGAGAAGTGGAGTGAGTTACCATAGATTTGGAATTGTGAAAACTTAGAAAGGCTGGAGATTTTTTCCATTCTAAAATCAAGATCACTAATTTTCATACGTAGCAAGTTGGAGTATGGCAGCATGATCTGGCATCCCATTTACACTTGCCATCAACGCCATCTTGAGGCTATTCAGAGAAGGTTTTTGAAATTCTCAGTTTGGAGGGAGGATAAAGTTTATCCACAGGGAGGAGTCAATCATAACGAATAATTGATTTAGTTTAATCTCATTGCAGAGCAGGAGAGAAACTTTACCACTAAAATTCTTTTACAAATTACGGCACAATACGCTTTGAAATTTCGTGTTCCTAGGCAAAATTCTGGTAATACAGAATTATTCCACCTAGAGACTCCAAAGACCAACTCTCTAACACAATCTCCTATTTGGTTTATGAAGTCTACATTCAATATAGTTGCTAATAATTGTGACATTCACTTTGACTCTATAGAAGTTTTTATCAGGAGTTATGTGAAAAAAAGAAATTGACTAAAATGAATTGATTAAGATTGAGTTCTTAGTAATATTTCATTCAATTATTTTATTTATTTACCAGTTACTTCTTCAGTTGTTTTAGATTTTATAGAGCTCTTTGTTCTAGTTCGTTCTTTTCATTTATTTAGTTATTTATTATTCATTGTTATGTTATTATTTTTTGTAATAGGATATTATGCCTGTTGAGAATGAAGAACTTATTATATCACCTCTACGAAGTACCATGTTCTCTTTAAAAACATATGCAATGATATATTTTTGAATGAAAACTTATTAATTAGTTAATCAGATTCATCAAAAGATACATATTGAGTTTTTAAGGAATATTAGTGAAAGCTTCTATTATAGTGACATTTTTGAGGAGACAATTTTCTCCTACTTTTAAGCATCATCAGGGTTTCGAATAAGCCTGGTCGTCCAATCGGTTAAATGAATGGCTCAGAGTTATCTAAAGTAAAGGGACATATCTAACCACTTGTGCATAAACAGACTGACCTATTTGCCCAGGGGAAACCTATATAGAACTTGGAACACAACGCAGCGATAATATATGGGACCTTGCGGGTATATTGTAAACAACGATAAACCGCGGAATGTAACCTTTTATCAACATCTGTTCACAATTTTGGAATATTATGCGGCTGGTGAAACAATGCACTGTGCATACTGTTGTTTCTCTCAACAATCGCTTTTTTGATGTGAAATCGTCACTTATTTCATGTTTTATGTTCCAAGCGCATAAAACAGGACAACCCTTGAAATTGGAGGATTCGATCTCGTTAAAAATTGAGCGAATTTCGAATAACTTTGAAATTTGTTGATCGACAAACTTAAAGAGTGAAATTTGTACCAAATGAAAACTTGCACTTCAAGCAGACTGTTCTCTAGAAAAAATTCACTGCACAACAATGAAATTAGTCCTATTGTTTACTAAATGCTAAAACGATCATTAAAAGAACCGTTTAGTTCTAGTTTTAGAGAAACAAACTACTTTTTCATATTTTATAAATTCTTTTTTTTCAATTTGCGGATTTGGTTTTTCGAAATTATTAGCATTGTTAACTGTCAGAATATACCTAAATTCTATTTGTGAAAGTATAATTTGACGTATGGAATATTACTAAGTGTGATAATATGCGGTAACGGTGTTTATAGTATCATCTTGTTGTTGCAGAACTCCTAAATTCAATCAACTATCTGGAATATAAGTGGAAAATCTGCGGTGATTTGAAAGCGATTGCTATACTTTGTGGGATGCAATTAGTAGACAAAATACTGTTGCTTTTTATGTATGTTGGAAGGTAGGGATAGAAAATCGCATTTTATTCGAGCAGATTGGCCTGCGAGACATCTTAATCCTAGTGAGAAAAATGGCAATGCCGAGCCACTCCAAAGGTAGACCCAAAAAATATTCCTCCTCCATCCCCACATATCAATATGGGCTTGATGAAGAATCTTGTCGAAGACATGAACTGGTATTGTCTCCATATTCAACATCCAAGGTGCTAATTCCATTGCCCTTCAAACAAAAATTACACATGTAGTATTGTCAAGGTTCATCATCAAATTGTTCATTCGACAACAATTTACAAACTTCCTCACAGTGCTCTCAAATGCCACCAGAAGTTCTTCAGGCGTCCTGCCAGAAAGAACCACCGATGGACCATCGGCACATAGTGTCACCATAAATCGGGACAACTTTGCAGGACCATCGTCCGAGGTCCGAGTATTGAGCACCCCAATGTCATGTCTCTAAGTATAACTCTCGCCTATTTTCACTACCATTGTTCTTTCTTCGAGATAACTACTTAACCAATTCAGAAAAACGCCTCTGAAATCTAAGTTGTAGCATTTATCAAGTATAAACTCAAAGGATAGCAAATCAAATGCCTAAGATAAATCAAAAAATAACCTTGCCCCAAAAAAGAGTTCATCCAAACACTCGTAGACAGTTTATTATTTCCCTGACAGACTGATTTTATTATTTATAATTTCCCTGGAGTTGTGGATAGAAGATTCTGTTCAATAAGGACACTAATTTTCCACTATAAGACCGTTCTTCAGGTTGGAAACACCGAGGAGTAAAACCAACACCGAATAAGGAAGAAGAGTGCTGGATCTGGAGATAAGAGAGATCTTCAATCTCAATTTTTTTTATATATTTCCTTAATTTTTAGTTGTAATCTTTGGATCATTAATATAAATTTTAAATATTAAGTTAATTAGTTTCACTGTCTATATTGCATACAAATCAGGTGAATTTATATGAGTCTCCTAAATTTTGGAGCTAGCCAGGGTTATACCTGTTATTTTATCGGGGAGCACGTTATATAAAATGGCAATTTTAAAAATCAATAAAATTTATGACAGACAATTATTTTGAATCTATTGAGACAACTCATCATTTTGGCAAAAACAATTTTCTCTATTACCTTGGAAAACAAGCTCAAAATGGATATTGGGCGATAATTAGTTATTTCACTTACAGTTCCATTCTTAAATACTAGAATTACTATGGATTGCTTAAGGATATTGGGGATCTTTGCAGTAGTGATGGAAATATTGATGTTCAATTACTACTACAGATATGCCAAATGCTTGCCAATATTGAGTTATTTATATTAATATTCTTTATTTGGATTTATTCAATCAAAAACTAAATATAGAAACTTGTCAGAATGAGGACCAGTTTCTAACTAATCAAACCAATCAACTTTGAATGATTGAACAGTCATCTAAGATATATATATATATGCTCAAGTTGTTCTCTGTGGAACCCAGCTTCTACTGGCACTTCAGGAAGAATCTACTTCATCAATGACAAAATTATCGATTTCAAATGCCCATGAACTAATTTTTGTTCATTGTGGGCTTCGAAAAACTGTTCCCATTGCCAAAACGTTTGAAAACCGCTGATCTAAAGAAATCATATCTTATTCTAATATTCTATAAGCCAAAACGACATCACAGAATAAATTCAATCTAATTTCGGTTCGAATTTCACTATGTACATCAGTGTAGAATTCAATTTCGAATAATCACAGAATGAATTCCTGAGGAAGAGCCAGAACTCGACACACTGAATGTTGGAACTCGTGCAATTCTAACCGTAAGTGCCCAAACTGAAAAGGTGAAGGGCGAAATTAACGTAGTCGGGGTAGAATTTCTAAACCGTGATGAGGCCGAATATAATCAACACCTATTTGATTTTCTTCCGTTTTAACGATGAGATTTAGTGCGCTGTGGACAGTCCAAACCCTCTATTCGTTGGGCTTGAACTGCTTTACCTGCACGCGTCTAAATGAACACACAAGAGGATTCATTTGATTCCGTAGTTCGTTATGAATGTACTCATGTATATTCAAAGCCAATCTTAGGTTCTCCCAAAATCTATTACGATTCTTGAATCTCCAATGTTTTCGCTGAATATATGTATATAAAATAATATATATATATATATATATATATATATATATATATATATATATATATATATATATATATATATATATATATATATATACACATGATATATGAATAATATTCAACGCGTGGGAAAATTTCAATCAAAAATAGACACTGTCGGCATATCCCGCTATTAGTAGCAGCCGTTGACGTGTTTCGAGCTTATTGGCTCTTCTCAGAACCACGTAGCCAAGTTCATGTTGTACGAACCTGGACATGGAAAAACAAGAAAGCAACAGACACTCCACTGAAAGAAGTAGACACATTTTAGGCTACCGCGTTTCAACTCTCCTGGTTGGGAGATTTGAAAAATTTACTTCGCCCGAGAGGCGACTATTTATCCTTCAAGGATGCCTCTAGCCGACAAGTTATACAATATATGAATAATGTTCAACGCGGGGAAGAATTTCAATCAAAAGTAGACAGTGTCGGCATATCCCGCTATTAGTAGCAGCCGTTCACACGTGTTTCGAGCTTATTGGCACTCCTCAGAACGGCGTAGCCAACTTCAAGATGTTTCAACCTGGAAATTAGGCAACGCCGCGCCGTTCTGAGGAGAGCCAATAAGATCGAAGCACGTGGAAACGGCTGCTACTAATAGTGAGATATGCAGACACTGTCTACTTTTGATATAAATATTCCCCCGCGTTGAATATTATTCATATATTGTATATCGAAAAATTTCTCGTGAGGCGGCTAGAGAGGCTATTTCTTGAAGGATAAATAGTCGCCGCACGGGCAAAGTAAATTTTTCAAATCCCCAACCCGGAGAGTAAAAACGCAGTAGTCTAAAATTTGTCGATTTCCTTTTGTGGAGTGTTTGTTGGTTTCTTGCTTTTCCATCTCCAGGTTCGTACAACTTGTTCTTGGTTACGCCGTACTGAGGATAGCCAATAAGCTCGAAACACGTGTCAACGGCTGCTATATAATAGCGGGATATATATATAGTGTCCATATATATATATATATATATATATATATATATATATATATATATATATATATATATATATATATATATATATATATAATGAAATTGAAGATTATCGGCATTTCCCGCAGATTGTTAGCAGACGTTGACACGTGTTTCAAGCTCATTGGCTCTCCTCAGAACGGCGTAGCCAAGTTCTAGTTGTAGGAACCTTGAGGCGAAAAACACAAGAAGAAAAACTAAGAAAAACAGACAACCTCTGAAGGAAGTCGCAACATTTTAGGCAACGCGTTTGTTCATTTCGGATTGGGAAATTTGGAAACTGCTTTGCTCGTGAGATGACTATTTATCCTTCAGAGGATACTCTAAGCCGAAGAACAGCCAATTCTGAGGAGGGCGAATAAGCTCGAAACACGTGTCAACGGTTAATTTTCTTCTGCATCAAATATTATTCATATATTCATATATATATATATATATATATATATATATATATATATATATATATATATATATATATATATATATATATATATATATATATATATATATATATATTTATATATATATATATATATATATATATATATATATATATATATATATATATATATACTTCAAGTGAGTTGAAATGGGCCTTAGTACAGTTCAATGAAAATCCGCTGTTTTATCGGAAAATCGTGTTCAGCGATATTACCGATGCATCTCCAAAAAACGACAGTTTAGTGTGGTTTACACCCTAATGGCATCATCGGTTCATTTTTTTTTAAAGACGACCGTGGAAGAAAAGTTACCGTCAACGCCGAACGATATCGAGCCATGATACGCAACATCTTTTTGCCGCTGTTGGTCGAGTTGAACTTGATTGACGTGTGGTTTCGTTGAGACGGTGCCACATGCCACACAGCTCGTGAAACAATGGACATGTTGAAGGATGAATTTGGTGAGCAGCTTATCTCTCGAAATGGCCCTGGTCAAGATCATGCGATTTGACGTCTCTGGATTATTTCTTGTGGGGTTATGTAAAGTCGTGAGTGTATGTGGACAAGCCGAACACGATTGAAGCCTTAAAGGATAACATAACACGCGTAATGTGTGGGATACAGGCCGAAATGCTCGAAAAAGTGACGCAAAATTGGACCTTCCGAATGGACCATTTGATACGGAGCCGCTTACAGCATTTACATGAAGTTATTTTCGAAATGTGAATGGCAAAAGCCACTTCATCAATTTCAATAAACATTTCGAATATATAATGCAAATTGAGTGTTTATTCGATTCAAAAAAAAAACTACGCATAAAAAATCACCCTTTATAAGTATTGTATCAACGAAGTTACCTTTATTGTTAATTTAATTCAGCATTTGATAAATAAGTAGTACTTCGAAACGCGTCATACGTATTTTTATTAATATATGAGAAAATTCAAAATATTGTTTCATTATAAATAGTTTTCTCAAGAAATTTGTGTGAGGTTTCCAGAAATTCACTATTAATTAACCACCAAGTATTTTTCTAGTTCATATCTTCTGAGCGAATAGGGTTCAACACCTGCCAATATATAGGTCTTCTTACGACTTCATATTACCTTCGCAGAAATCCCTGAATCAGGAGATAGAATTTCATAATCTTAGGAATTTATTTTTCGAATAACAGCTCGGAATCTGATATTCATCCACTCATCCAATATGTGTATAGGAATGCAAGAAAACGTATTACTCCTAAAATAACAGCACAGGAATGTACCTGGGGTAATAAAACGTATAAATCTTTGAAAGAAAGTCAAAACAACTTGTAGAGAATTAATCATTGTCACTGAAACTATTTCAATCAATTTTTTCTGCTTTTCAATACGTTTAAGTGAAATACTGAGAGATATGCGACAAAATTACGATTATACATTCATATAATTTATTCATCAGTTTTTGACATCATATTTCTGAACAGATTTTCATCATTTCTGCCAGAAAAAAAACTGAATAAAAATTGAGATTTCGACGAAGATTGTTGACGACTTTAAACAACGAAAACGTTGTTTGAAGTCATAATATTTATTAGTTATTAGTTAGTTATTAGTTATTTAGAGTCATAATATTTGAGGAATATTTAAATATTAGACAGGTAAATGCCAATCAACTTCTGGTGAAACAATTGATGCATTATTATCACGAAGTGAAATAATATTCGAAACGTTTCGCGAACATTTTCAAAATGACTTGACATATGTATCGGGCAGTCATTAAATTCTCAAGAATTCAATGCAACTGTTTAAGATATTCCATACAAGCTTGATGAATATCAATTGGAAAATCAATTAGCTTGTTAGTAGTCTTGAAAATCTACTTCTTTTTAATCTACTTAGCAAATTATATTCAAAACAATGGCACATTGATTTTCTGAATGGTGCTTGCTAAGACAAGTTCACCGAATTCAAATGAACTGAGATTAACCCCTTGATGTCGACCAGCACTTCCCTTTTAATCACTGTAATAACCCCCTCGATTCCAATTTGGATAATGCTTTCATCCTTATGCTAATTCAAATAATTCCGAAAAGCGCAGCATAATTTGCTCGAAAAAAGTTAAACTTACAACCGTCATTACAGCACCGTTTGCGTAAAATCCGGCGTTGCCACGCCTCCGGTCACGTTGCCTAATTACAACCCTAGACACATTCCAGGTTATAATTGCCGTTATCGTTCCACTTAATCAGGGAGTGTTCAGTTTCACCAGACTTCTGAAAATTTCGTGGGTGCACAATTTCGAACCCTTTCTCCTTGATATTATTGATATTTTAAATGAATTACTGAACGTCTCTGTTAATACTACAATACTATATAATCACAAAAATATCGAATCATTTCTGGCACAAAACAAGGTGAAACAATTTTCAAAGATTTAGATAATCCTTTGTTTTGTGCTCTCTTTTATCAGGACAATGTTCGTATCAAAGAATGTCTGAAAATTCATCACAAAATAGGAAAAATTCATGAATTTGTGAAAAGGTAAATGAAATTTCAATGTATCGACAAAGTATTGAGAGATCAATGACAGTTTTCGGGTAGTTGATCACTTCAAACAAATTGACAGTATATTTTATAGGATAGATTGACTTTTTTATGTGTTTAGAGGTTTAGAACGTCGTGTTATTTATTGTTAATGATAAGGATATGCCATTAATTTTGCTTGAAAATATTCCAAGAGTCTAAATCTAAATTTATAATGAAGGAAGATATTCAGATTCTCAACGAAACTAAGACATCAGGATTTATCTCAATACTATGGATGGGATATGAAGCAGCGGTTGACACGTGTTTCGAGCTTAGTGGCTCTCCTCAGAACGGCATAGCCAATTTCAAGTTGTGCAAATCTGGAGATGAAAAAACAAAAAAAACTGACACTCCTCTGAAGGAAGTCGACACATTTACGACTACCGCGTTTTTACTCACCGGAATGGGAGATTTGGGAAGCAACTTCGTTATATATACTACATATCCCGGAATTAGTAGTAGCCGTTCAATGCGTCACAATCCGGAGAGTACAAACACGGTTACCTGAAATGTGTCGACTTCCTGCACAGGAGTGCCTGTTTTTCTTGTTTTTTGATCTACAGGCTCACACAACTTAAAATTGGCTACGCCGTTCTGAGGAGAGCCAACAAGAACGAAACTTGTTTACTTTGATTCATGCAGACCATTATTTATAACATATCAAATAATGTCCTTGTCTACATTGTGGATATATAACGTTCTTTCAGAAATACATAGGGATGTAGATACGTTGATCAAACAGTCTGATCTACGTAATTACTATTCAAGAAATGCAAATAATATCCCAAAATACCGTCAAAGTAAGTTGAAAAAATCGATTGATTATAATTTAAACAATATCTTACCTTCACATTTCAAAGAACTTTCTTTCAATAAATTCGAAATAAACATCAAGAAATATCTTCTGAGATTTTGCTTCTGTTCTGTCAACGAGTAATCGGAACACTTCAAGGCAAAGACATTAATATGAAAATGCTCACCCCATCTTTTTATGTGTTACTTTTTATGTGTTATTTTTTGAGTATTATATATGTATTCATTTTTCAGTTTAATACTGAATTTATTACTAAGTTCACTAAGCTTATGCTTACTAGACTATTAGACACCTAGGATTCAGTATATCTTTATCTACTATTTTATATTATTTTTAATTAATGTTAATTTTATTTTTGGAGGAGTGGAAGATATATTCGTCAAACTCCTAACATTTGTAAAAAAAAAATTAATTTTCTCTACAATGAAGATAACTAACTATATACTACTACACATCAATATTCTGTAATTTTTGTAACGGCTGAGATTTTTTCATTAGTCAAACCGAATAACTGAATAACAAATAAAGTGAAATATTGGGGAAAATGTATATAATTTAATATTAAAATAAATTAAACTCTTGGCTTAATGATTTATTTAACAATATGTATAGTCAACATGTTTCGAGCGTTAGCTCATTTTCAAGTCTTGAAAATGAGCTAACGCTCGAAACATGTTGACTATACATATTGTTAAATAAATCGTGAAACATTAAGCCAAGAGTTTAATTTATTTTAATATTCAATTATGTTTCACCAAGAGTTAAGCGAGAATTCAATCTCATTAAGTATATAATTTAATTATGATGATAAGTAATGGAAAGTCAGAATCACTGATTATAAGATCAGAATTCCCAGTAGTTGAAATAAAAGGGAAGGCGAGTTTTCTTGCTGAAAGAGATGGCGGAAATACAACCTGAAAAAATGACGAAATATTTCTCGAAGTCTTATAAATTCGAAGTATCGATCCGTAACATTCCGTCTTTTTCAAATCCTATCAGAAATATCACGAAGAAGTTGAGAAATTCTGAAGTGAATTTCAGATATCTTTCTGAAGTTTGGCCCCGCTTTGATCCGATAAAACGATAATAATGTGCATGCAAAGGCATTTCGAATTAGGCGGTCTTAGAGGTTTATTCTAATGGTACTAATTTACAAGAAACTTGTAATGGGTATAGCTGGAACTTCTCGATTATTCATGTGGAAGTGAAATATTGTTCGAAAAGTTATATTAGGTCCTAATGTATTCCCTACAAGAAGTTAGGAGAGCGAACGTATCAAAGGAAATATATATCAGATGATTGAGGTATCAGTAATATATCGAAATATCGGATGTGAGAGATAATTGACGAAAATTCGATAATCTTAGAACTCTTCACAATATTTAATGCATTTCTTTGAAGCGAAAACTTCTTTAGGCAAGCTACACGAATAGAAACGAAATACAATTAATCCTATCGTTGATTTCGTCACGTTTTTATCGTCACGCTCAATTAAGTGCAAATATTTCATATTTCTGGATCTGGAAGCAGGAACACACGTTAGAAAAGTTGGCAACAGAAGCTGCAGTTCATTTAACAAGACAATAACAATGGCATATATTATTTTTTCACTTTCTGAATGTAATACGACATCCTCATAAGGGATTTACAAACTCCCTCTTTGTGAATTGGTGTCGAATGAACAATCTCATGGTGAACGATGATAAAACTGTATGTGTCCATTTTTGTCTGAAGGGCAATGGAATCAGTACCTTGCATGTGAAATATGGAGACAACACTGTATGATCATCAAGTGGAAAGTCATCATTCAAGTGGAATGATGACTCACCTCTGACACTCGTGACAAGGTTAGAGCGGTAATCTATTCTCCTTCTAATCATATTGAAACATAAAGAGCAAGGGCGTGTAATTACCAATGTTAGGATTGTAAGAATGTATTCATCTCGTTACATCAATCAAAATTATCAACGAAGTTCAGCTAAAACGCCTTCAGTTCACTTCATTAGGGACTGTTGGGCGTTAGAAAATTTCCCGGATCAGCTAGTGTCTCTATATATTCGAGGCTTTTAACACAGCAGAATTGGAATATGTTTCGAGCTTCTTATCTCTCATCAGAAAAGCAAGAAAAATATAGCTCCAACTACAAACTCCGAAATTGATTGAATATTCATACTACTGTTTCATATTTATGAGCACAGATCAGTTTTTAACAGAAGAAGGAGATTTCGAACTATGAAACAGGTTTGTCTCTATCAATTTCGTAATACAATAGAGTATTTTCAAAAATGTTTCAAGATTTGATATATTCTTCTTCCTATGTGTACTTCATAATTATCTAATTGTTAGCTAAAATGACTCGAAGAAAATTATATAATCAATAATCATTTTAGAATAAAAGAATGATTTTAGAAGAAACATTTTTTGAGAAAATCACCCTGAAAGAAATTCGATTTTACTAGAACATTTCACTGAATCGATTTAATTAAAATCCTAATGGAAAATTCAAAGATTGACGACAAATGGTCTCTACCGTAAAAGGAATGGAAAAAGATTCGAGAAACTTATCGAAAAACAAATTGAATTTCAGGAAAAATAGCTTTCTTCCGATATATAATAGATGACCAAAGTTCCTCCAGACGATATATAAAACGTCATAAATTCCTCACAATCCCATTTTAATTAAAGCAAGCCATATTGGCTAATGTGGTAAGTTCTCAGAAGAGTTCAGAAAATGAAATATAAAATCTACTGGATGACCCGGACTTCTACTGACTTTCTGGTTACTTCGTTTATGAGAAGAACTTCGAAATTTATGATTATATTTTTCGATACACTCATCAATAAAAAATACGTTCAACTCGAAGTTTGAGAGTAAAAAACTTGAGAAATTATGTACGAGGAGTGATCAAAAAGTGAAACGACTTTGAAAATTTCGTAGTATCGACCGTTCCATCCTACTGATAATAATGGTTTTATGCTTTTTTGGAAGATTTCATGGTTAGAAATATTTCGAAATATTGACAATTGTCGAAAAACATATATCAAAGACTTATCATTGAATTTTGTGTAAAAAAATGGTGGAGATACCAAAAAGTGCTTATTAGAATAGGTGTGAAGACAGGTTTTGAAAAACGGACATATTATGTCCACAAATATATATATATATATATATATATATATATATATATATATATATATATATATATATATATATATATATATATATATATATATATATATATATATATTATCAACAATAAATAAGATATTTCTGCACAAATCAAGAGTTTAGTAAAAGAAAAATGCAATTTTAAAATATAAATTTAACTACTTGTTTACCTAAAACGCTTGTCAGTGTCATGGCTTCCTTTGAGACATCATGTTTGAGTAAACTAAATATTAGGCGATCAGCTCGTGCAATAATTTAATTGTTTTGTGTTATCAAATATGAATTCGAAAGTGTATAACTGGTGTGGGGTCCCCCAGTGTGGTAAAACATCCATAAAACTTCTAATAAGTTATTTATAAATGAAACAAAACGAAACAAGTGGCTTAAACTTGAAAGACGAGATTCAAATGCAATATTTTCCAGTGCTAAACTTTATTTTTGTGAATATTAACAATATTTGGTAATAATATTTTGTACGAGCTCTAAATGTTAAAATATAAACAATCTATTTCGAGATCTAACCTCGATATTTCATCTCATTGCTGTTATATTACGTATTTTATTCAAATTGCAGTTTCCAAATGTCATGGATAAATATATGGAATATAATACCGTCATCGCCATAGGATGGCCTGGAGGACCTAAAAGAAAAATCTTATAAATGAAGAGTAGAAGCTTTATAAAAATAGATTTCATTAACATAACCTTAATAATAACCTGATACATTACATTATATACCGAATACATTGTCACAAGTATATTAGATATACTTAGAGATTTATTTTATAACTGCAATTATATGGTTTTGATTATTATCAATGAACTTACATGGAAGTTTTAACATTTCTAAATTCTACTGAACAAAAGTCTTTATTTGATGCCAAAAACTCTCCCAACATTATTATGTCGATTCTAGGCAAATTAGCGCTGTTTGCCTTAGTAAATCCTTGATCTATGACTCGTGTTATTTTATATTCGATTTTGAAACATTCACACTCAAATAGTGGAATTTAATGACACAATTAATAAATGAAAACATTGTCGTAATGGAAGTTAACAATACGAGATTTGACGTTGGTGCGTGTTTACTGAAAGATGACGTCATGCGCTCTGATTGGTGTTCAAGATATCATGGCGGATTGCCTTATTTTTAGTATTATTTCATAAAAATAAATATTAATCACACTCTCAATAAAAAAACAATGCGTGTTTTATATCCTAAGCTCCAAGTTTTATCCAATAAGTAGAGTATTTTAGTGATTTATAATTACTGTCATCATACTTATTGCTTCGAGGATTTGAGAACACGTAGGCAAAAGTGTATTGTATCATAGGTAGCTCACTTTGAGGGTGAAAATTGATATTGATGAATAATTATATATTTTTCGGAAAAAGAAAAACTTTCCTCTATCGGATCGCATTTCGTGTTTCAACACTCAGTGTTTCCAACTAACCTGGGATTTGAAGCCACTATATCTGCTTCGCAGAACGATCCTCACTGATGTGTTTATAATGTTCAAAGATGCTAATGACTGAATGATTCAAATGAAATAATATTTCCATCTGGTCATTCGAAAACGCTGTTCCAAAAATGTTGTT
The DNA here is from genome assembly GCA_030704895.1 of Henosepilachna vigintioctopunctata. NCBI lineage: Eukaryota > Metazoa > Arthropoda > Insecta > Coleoptera > Coccinellidae > Henosepilachna > Henosepilachna vigintioctopunctata. The sequence goes on from JARQZJ010000005.1 coordinate 448,419, forward strand.
CAAAATAAAATATATTAAGAATTTTTATCAAACATATCATTCACAGATGTGATTCATATTTGTACCTATACAAATTTCTCAACCACTGTTCCAAATGTTCATGTTATTAAGTGTTATATATATTCTGACTTCTAATTGTTTATGTGCGATATATGGAAATTGAGATAATTTTTATTCTTGTGAACTTCCTATCTTTCTTATGGTCATGGTGAGTTTGTATTTTTGATACTATTCTAGTGTATTTAGTTCAATAAAATTTAGAAAATATAGCCCAAAACTTGTGATAATCGGAAGTATGTTACCTAGAGATCAATTTCTTCATAATTCTCATATATACTTTCGTTATGTGAGAATCGTCATGAGCCTTGTAAGCTCTAAGATATTTGATTCGAGTTGTAAATAACACTGATTCTAATTATAAGTGTTAATGTTATTATTTATATTACTTTCTAATTCACTAACCATAAAATTGAGAATTAACACACTCGACTTATGTTTCACTAAATATATCGAAACCTCTATATATATATATTTCGGGTGGTTAACCCATTATCAAGAGTACACAATATTACTCAGTATTATTGCATACTCTTGATAATGGGTAAACCACCCGAAAAATATGTAGAGTTTTCAATATATTCAGTGAAACTTTAGTTAAGTGTGTTAATTTTTAATTATAGTTCTTAACATAATATTTCACCAAGAGATAAGCGAAACCTCCGTGTCATCTAATTCACTAAACTAAAACTAATTCAATTATGTTATTGCAAATTGGATTCGTTTAAAACATGCAAATATTCCTTTGATTTCAATCAATTAGACCTAGAGCAGTATGAAAGCATTGTATTGCATTGAAAGCACGTCAGATATCTCTATACATATTTTATGTAAATCTCAAAATTTTTAGTTTTTTACATTTTTCTTTAAGGTTATGTAATGTGGAAGAAAATGATGGGATATAAAAATTGGAATTTAGAGGAAAGAAGCAATGCCATAGTGAGTCGTGAAATCTGAAAATGATAAATTAAGATTCACCTAGCATTATCAAAGGTTTGCAGAACATGGAATCAATACAGAAGCGGAGAAGAAAGTTTAAAAAGTTGGTAAACAATAATGATATATTATTCGATATGTTTTTTGAGAAATTAATGATTCAGGATCTATATAAGGCATGAAATCTTTTATTTCTCCCTTCATAATTCAAAAAAATTCATTCAATTATAAGTTCTATTATAACCAAATATATTTCATCCATGTTTTCGAAAAAAATTCTCAAATATCTTCCACAATAGATCAGAAAAATGGTAGAATTTTCCTAGCTCACAATAGGTGTATACGTAAGATGTAGACCAACATTCAGAGAATACATTCTTGCGTTGAGTTGTATCTACATTCTGAGTTGTCTTTTATTTATTCATCAATCATCATATATTGGGGTCCCCCGATAAAGTTTCTTGTTTTCACAATTATAATTGTGGCTGCTATTAACGATCGTCATGATTGTGACAGATTACAGTCTTTCCTTGACGCGGTTAATTTGTGGTGTAACAGCAATGGGCTGAAACTGAATATCAGTAAATGTAAAATTTTATCATTCTCTTGAAAATTGTTTCCAATTCATCATAGTTATACATTGGAAGGTCAAATTCTAGATAGATGTGTTGAGTTCAAGTATCTAGGGGTACTTTTCGACTATAAGCTGTCCTTCTCTGAACATATAACTTGTATAACGGCTTCTGCTTCTAGGATGCTGGGTGATTTTGTCAGAGATTGGGGCAACTTTGTTAATCTTGATACAATGAAAACGCTATACTACACCTTTATTTTGGCAGTAAACTGGAATATGCGTCTTTAATTTGGTCTTATTTGTACATTAATTCTATTGTCGACTTGGAGGCAGTTCAGAGGAAATGTTTGAAGTATATGTACATCAGATGTTATAGGCAATATCCTCCTAGAGGCTTCGACCATTCCATCCTAACCGATAGTTTGAGAATCGAATTATTGAAGTTGAGGCGTGAACGGTTCGGCCTAACGTTTCTCTTCTAAGTTTTGCACAATTCGATTGACTCACCATTTCTTCTCAGCAAAATAAATATTCGCGTACCATGGCCTGGCCTGAGGCAGAATAATACATTTTATGTCACTTACAGCAGATCAAATGTTATGTCACGTTCTCCTATCAACTGAATATGTAATCTTTATGATGGGTGTTGTGGTCGATGTGATATCTATTTCGATCGGCTGTCAGTTATCTTGGCGTGCCACACGGAACAGCGCAATGGGATGACGTGATATTTTCCTGAACTTCTATTGTCTATATATGACTTAGTTATAAATATTTTTTCAATTTTAGTTATTTCATTTGTTTACTAGATAGTAGTAACGCAATCGATTTTAAAATTATTTTCATTCTTCAAATATATTTCGTTACTAAATGGTTAAGTTCTGCTGACCATTCGTAACTTTGTAATAGACAATATAATAATACCATAAATGGTCAACTCACAAAGACCAGAGCCTGTGGCGAACTTAACTTAAAAAATATTGCATTCAGATCTAAATACAACTCAATACATACAATTCAATTTAGGTAAAAAATTTCAGAGTATTGTTACGCCCATCCCTTTAACCAATTGCTATTTCAATCAGTTTATGGATATAATGTCTACTTCTTGTTTTAATCCAATTTTTTGTTTTAGTTTTGAACTTTTTCAAATTAGAAGTATTTCTTAAGTCCAGAGGTATTTCATTATACGTTCTTGGACCAATATACAAGTGACTGCGTTGACAAAACGTTTTACTAAATCTACGTACATACAGTGAACTTTCACTAAACCGAATACCTGCTTTATGTTCTATGAAAACGTTTTTATTTATATTTTCCTTAGTAAAATTTAACACTGAAGCACAAAAAAGTTGATGCACATCCCATACATTAGAGAGTTGAAACAGCAGCTCCGTTGGAAATCTTATATCTTTGCTATGTATAATCTTCAGTAGCCACTTCTGTTGTATTTTCAACTTCCTCATAACATTATTGTAAGCGCCTCCCCATACAAAGACTCCATATCTCAAGTGCGTCTCTACCATCGCTCTATAAACCACTGTCAGATGACTTGTATCCAGAACATGGGACAGTTTTCTAAATTTTGGTAATTAACATCTAAGCTTACCAATCAATGTTCCAACTTAAAAGTTCCATCTGAGATGTGAATTCAACCCTATTCCAAGGTACTTACACTCATAAACGCACGGAATCGTGAACGTGGTATCCTCTCTCGCAACTGTTAAGGGTGTGCACTGAGGTAATAAGCGCCTATCTATAGACAATGGCATGTATTTGGTTTTTACAACATTCAATGTTAAGTAATGCTGTCCCAACCATCTGTAAATATTCACGAAATCAATTTCTGCTTTTCAGATCTGTCCAATCTTTCCCGGTATAAATAATAGCTGTATCATTCGCAAAACTGACAACTAGCCCGTCGCTACTTGACTGTAACAATTCATTTTTATATATTGTGAACAGTATGGGACCTAATATTGTACCCTGTGGGACTCCTCTTGCCACTGAGTTTGTTTTTGACTTGTACCGTCTGCTGCAGATCAGTTAAATAGCTCTGCATCAGTCTTATACCAGCGCCTACCATACCAATTTCCCTTAGCCTATTAAGCAACGTTTCATGGTCCACTGTATCGAATGCCTTAGCTAAATCGATGAACATACATAAAGTTACCTCATCTTCATCAAAAGCCTCGTAAATTTTCCCAGTGAAAGTACCAATCGCATCCTCCGTCGATTTTCTCTCTCGAAAACCAAACTGCATCTCAGAAATTATTTTATTGCGCTCTAGATATATTTGCAATCGAGTTTTAATTACTTCTTCTACCTATTTGAAAACTATTTCTTTAACATTGACTATGTACTTACAGAAATGATGGGATCCATGTTTTTAGAGATGATGAGAAAAATGAGAATGCTCCCGAAGAAGATGTAATGAAAATTTGTGAGTTTTGTGGAATTTCGTATAAACCTCCTTCAAGGCTATTGAATTCTGGAGATGAAGTTTGCGCTATCTGTTTCAAAAGACGTATAACCGAACCAACATGGATATCATCACCTTCTAGTCCTGTATTCGACATCGAATTTGACTTCAAACTCGAAGTTAAATGTAAATACGTAGAATGCGATTATTACTCAAAAATTGATAAAATACAAGACCATCAAAATATATGCGAAAATTTTTCACCGGTATGTTTAAACTACCCGTGTACTTGGGAAGGTAAGCCGTGCAACATTTTTGACCATTACAAAAGCAACCATAACAGTTACTTGAAGATGGACAAACCAGATCACAAAATAATCTCCATCAGTGAAGTCAAGCAAACGTACTTCTCAACCATCCATGTAGAAGAGATATTTGGAAGGATATTTCTTGCAAAACTGTTGATAGATCATTCTAACGGAGTTGTTAAATACACTGCAACAAATATGACTATGTTTAATCCAGAAAAATACAAATTGGTAGTCGAATTCAAAGGCGAAGAGAGAAAGTATATAGCATCATTGAATTTTTCCCACACAAACAACGCGGATAAAGAAAAAGGATATTACTTTATAGACACAAACATCAGATTTGACCGGGTATCCGAAAACTTTGTTATTCACGTAGCTAAAAAATAATTCGCATTCACCTGAAGCTGAAAAACCTCTTTTGGGTACTCTAAGAATTGATACTCATTTCCGGGGATAAAACAAAACATTTTGTATGAATACCATGTATAAAATTTCGTATTATTCTCAGCTTGAAATTTCAAGTTGAGAAATTAGTTTGACATTCATTATGTCATTTTTCGATTTTCAAAATCGAAAATATAGCCTGACTTTTGCTAGGATTAGCAATAGCCAAATTTATCCACGCCTTAGAAAAGAAAGTGACACAATAACGAAAATAGATTTCTCCTTGGCATGTAATATGTATAAGGTAATATTTGAAAAGAAGAGAGAAATTCGATATTTGATTTGTAAGATATTTTATTCCTTAATAAATGACATTTTACCGATCGATGTATTTCGGTATACTGATTTATAATCATCCCTGGTTTTTTTATATATGTTGAACGAATAAATGAAAATATTGTCTAATGATCATTTTACTGTATAACGAAATCGAAATAATTCTACATATTTTTAGTAAGAACCGGAAAGAACAAATGAGATTTACTTTTTGATTAAATCACTAGTCAATTGAATAATCAGTGATTGTATTTGATAGATTCGTTTCGTAAACTTTCAACATCAACATTTTCAGATGTATAACACATGAAATAAATATAGAGAATTCAATAATTAAACAAATAATATTTTCACATATATTTTTGACTGAAGTCTGTGTTATCACATAAGTATTATGTTGAGTTTGAGTTCACAAACATTGCGATGAGTTCTTCAAAATTATTTCGATTGATAAACAAATCAATTCAGAAAACACCATAGAATAATTCGTTTTATCTGTTGACTAAAATCTGGGATTCGATTTTTAACTATGAGAATATAAACGAATATATGTAGTTCCTTGGCTAAAATCTAATCGCTTTCATCTCTTCATTATTTTCTGGGAATTAATCCATCAGTTGTTGAATACATACAGTTATTTTCGTTCAGAAAAATTAATAGGGAATATACAACAAAAATATGTAAAGGTTTCAAATGATCTCTTCTGTTAAAATCGACCAGGTATCCATTTTCTTACCTGATGGAAAAATAACAGAGATCCAGAGGTTATGAAAAAAGAATTATAGACCTTACCATTAGCGTCATATTTACAGAATAATCATCAATCTTCAATCAATACCTGAATAATTTGAAATTAAATATCAGTTCAATTAAAGAATTTGAAAATTACATATTTTAACACCTCATTCGATTGGACATCTTTCAGATCAACTAATAGAAATACACTTCACTTGATGTTTACAAAATGTAAGAATGATATTTTATTATTTTTGTGACGATCATGAGAATGTTTACCTGTCAAAAGTATTCGAAGAGAATAAAAAAAAATTTGATGTATTAGATATGTATTCAATTAATTTAAATGCCATGGTTTTTCATATATCAAATTAAAATTTTCTAAATTGTATATTTTTATTAATATAATATAACATATTTAATATACATTTATTTTTATAATTTAATTACATAATAAGATGAGAGGTAATAATAAAAACTTGTCTAAAAATCACTGACTGAACAATTCTTTATTCGACTAGTTTCGCCTTTTACAGCATTATCAAGAATTTATTAAGGTTTAATCAAGGTTTAATCAATAAGGTTTAAGGTTAAGGTTAAGGTTTAATCAATAATCAAGGTTTATTATTACCTCTCATTTAATTATGAACTATCACAGAGTAGATTCATCGTCCATTGAATTTATTACATAATAAGATTTTGACAATTTAAAAAGATGAAAAATATGTGATAAAAATTCCAAATTTTTACCAATGTGTAACATTTCTAAAATTTCTCCACACTTTTTGTCTTATTCAGTTGCTAAAATCCTTGTATTGTTATAATTAAAATCGTGTTTTTCTGTTATTTTATGTACTGCTGTTATTCGAGTGTTTGCGTATTTATGCGCTTTGAATCTTTCTTCAAGTTTTTGTAATGTCCTATATGGCATTCACTGCAATTATTACACGGTATATTATAAACAGTATGAGTTTTTTACTGAGTTACTGTTTCACTTTTTAATTTTGTATATATTTCTTTGATTTGATTTTTGGCATTATGCGCTATTATTGAATTATAAGGTTTTAATATTTTAGCAATATTTGTACTCGGAATATAGGGAATGTAATTATTTTCGTTAGATTTATTTTTTTTAGTGTAATTTATTATAAAATTTATGACCTCTGTTTTTCATGATTTTGTTGATTAAAACAAATTATTTTTATTTTTTTATTGCTAAAGGAATTCAAAATTAACTATCTTTAACAGTCAATAAATAAATTTTAAATATATATATATATATATATATATATATATATATATATATATATATATATATATATATATATATATATATATATATACTAGCGACCCGCCCCGGCTTCGCACGCCGCAAACGCTACGCCCCGCAATTTTAAAATCTGTAATATCTTCGAAAATATTCACTTAAATCATACGGTGTAAAGGCCATATATATCTATATTAAATGAACAATGTATTCAAGGTATTTAATTGGTTAAGGATTAATGCTTTATGGGTTAAAATCGCTTCGAAAATTAGCCATTATTTGTCGCAAAAAGTAAATGACAAAAAAAAGTTATTGTGGGTTATCCATAAGAGATAGACATATACCATCACGGACTTTTCTGTAGACCTTTTCAATGTGTACAATACTTAGTACATTATTTTGATAAAACTCGTAGGGTTCAGCCTGCGTTTGCAAAGTAAGCGGAAAAAATGTAATTATTTACATCACATTAGAAACCTCAAAAATAACAGTACTTCGCCACTATTTAGTGAATGTTATTATACACATAAACCTTCCTCTTGAATCACTCTATCTATTAAAAAAAACCGCATCCAAATCCGTTGCGTAGTTTCAAAGATTAAAGCGTACAAAGGGACAGAAAAAGCGACTTTGCTTTATACTATGTACTGATATATATATATATATATATATATATATATATATATATATATATATATATATATATTATATATTATTGAACGCGCGTATTATATGAAGACCGGCAAATTTAAACGAAGAAAGTGCTTTTTTACACATATATATATATATATATATATATATATATATATATATATATATATATATATATATATATATATATATATATATATATATATATATATATATATATATATATATATATATATATATATATATATATATATATATATATATATATATATATATATATATATATATATTAGGCCATATACAAAATTCATATTTGCTGTTAATATTAATACTAATTGTACTATAAGTGATGTGAGTTTTATACAAGGCGACTCAATATCTCCACACTAGACGTTGTTTTCTTTATGACTGAACGTAGTACTGAAATCGTTTTTCTGAAACGAATCATGTTCATAAAATTGTTCATATTCTATGCATTTTACTGAATTCCAACAGCGCATGCTTGAGAATTCAATTCGACCATTTCTCCGAACTACCACCACATTTACAACCTGAAAAGATAAAAGTAGAAAGGGTTATTTTATGGAATGGTATAAATGCTAGATGGAAAAGGAACTACCTCATATTATAGTTATTTATGGCGAATTGTTGAATTTAAATTGATTTCTACATCGAAACCATCTAAAACAAGTTGAAATGAATGAAGAAAACCAAATGAGTTGTTCTAGTGAAGAAGAAATCGATTATCAGGTGAGTAATATTAATAAAACTATTGATTATTAATATATATATATATATATATATATATATATATATATATATATATATATATATATATATATATATTCCTAAATTCCAACAAATTCTTCGGGGTTGTATAATATGTCTATATGTTTTTTTTGGTTCATTAATCTTCCAAGTATCTTCATTCAGTTATTCAATCATTACCTTGCTACAAGAATCTGATATTAAAGTAGGAGTTTGAAAATATAAAATGTAAAAAACGTATTACACATTTATAATTTTCCTTGAAATTTTTCAGAGATAAGCTCATATATAATTCTCAATTTCAGTATTTTATTCCTTTATCTTATATAATATTCATTTACTGTTGCTTTTCGATATGAATCTTCACGAAAACAAAAAGTAGAAATGAGTTTATTATAACCGACACATTTTTGCTCTTTCTGATCCTTGTTATCATCATTTAGTTTGGTGATTTTAAATTGACGTCAGTAAACCGCAAGAAAATAAGAGATAATATGTAATTGTAATTGTGTGAAATGAAACTGTTCAAGAAGGACCTAGCAAACTTCCAAATCTGTTGCAATCGTTTTCGATTCTTCGAGAAATCATTGACTGAGAAAAGATTATAGTGAACTGAACGCGGTATGAAAAATTAAGTGAATACCTTCCTTAAATATATTTTCCTAACGAAAAAATATTTGAAACAAAACATTCGAAGAAAGATTATGTTGGCTTATATGGTTTTTTTCGCAGGTGTGCGTTCAATCAATCACGGACAATATTCATGAAGCCTTAAAGTGCTTCAAGTGCAGGGAGTATTGTCACCCACCATTTGAGCAAACGACTAAAGGAAAACTAATATGTCCCTTCTGCTTGAAATGCTTTGAAAGTGGAATTAATATTATGCCACAACGGACTCTTATATTAGAGAGAATGTACTCTATATTACAATTTCCATGTAAAAACAAACTTTTTGGTTGTAAATTCGAGGATAAAGGTGCTGTTCTAGAGGGTCATCACAAGGTCTGCCAATATGTATATTTAAAATGCCCTTATAAGTGTGCTTGGAGAGGAAGACCGAAACAACTAATAGTTCACTTAAAAATTCATCATGCTGATTTGACGAAAATAAAAATATATGGTCTCGATACCACACAAATCAGTCTTCAAATTGCATCCGACACTTCATCATATCACTTCAACACTATAATAGCTTTTGGAAAAGTGTCTGCTGTTTGTCTAATTAAAGATAGTGTAACAAAAACCTTATGTTATATTGCCACTAATATGGAAACATTCGATACTGCAAGATATGAATGGAGATTAGACTTTTTGTATCAAAACGGTCAAAAAACGACTAAGGTTTTGAATGTGACTCAGTCAAATAACAAGACGAGAGAAAAATTTTACGCATTACCACGTCACGAACTTCCGTTCGATGCGATTGATGAAATTGATGATATTGGCATCTTCGTAATTGAAAAACCACGAAGACGTTTTTCTACTGGGAGTATTTGTCAGTTTGGAGCCGTAGGTTAGTCAGTAGAACACCCGACTATGGTGGGGTAGAACTCGGGTTCGAGTCCCGCTGAAGGCATGGGTGTTTGTCTATGATTTAAGTAGTTTAATTGAAATTAATAAATTATATATGATGTGTAATGTACATTGATTACATTATTCGAGGCCGTTCGGAACCGGCGTTAAACTGTAGTAGTTAGTTTGGAATTTGGTTGGTGGTACAAGAAAGGACTAAAAGTCATAACAGATGTTCAGAAGGAGTTTTTGTTCACACACTTTCACTAGTATACTTAAGATATGTCTCCATATTACGAAAATGATATTTTATTGTGATAATTTTCTAAACATAAGTGTCTCTAATTTTTCAATAAATCCTGTTCAAGAGATTTTATTGTTGAGATTTTCATGGAACCTTTTAGATATGATCTGAAACAAGAACATTTGGAAAATTTTCAGTTTTGGCGAATTTTTTCTTAGCTTGAGTTAAATTTCAAATTTAAATACGGCAGGTAATATCGAACTAAATTATTATTATTTTGAATGTTTTTAGCAATAACAGGCTTCTTTTAATATGAAAAATAACTTTATTTTTGATTTAATATAATTTAACTTTATTTTTATTTGATATACAACGAAACGTTAACAAAATAAAGTTTTTCATATTGAAAGAAGCCTGTTATTGCTAGAAACATTCAAAATGAAATATCTTAAACAGGAAATAAATCAATTTATAATATATATATATATATATATATATATATATATATATATATATATATATATATATATATATATATATATATATATATAAGGAAATGAAAATTGTTTGTGCTTATGACACTGAATGAAATATTTGAGAAAATGAACACTAGAACATTCATTTGAAAAATTGAAATTAATCAGGAGAATGTACTATAACATTCTCTTGATTCAAAAAATTTTCAATTCAGAAAAGTTTCAATTTTTCAAATGAATGTTCTAGTGTTCATTTCTATATATATATATATATATATATATATATATATATATATATATATATATATATATATATATATATATATATATATATATATATATATATATATATATATATATATATATATATATATATATATATATATATATATATATATATATATATATATATATATATATATATATATATATATATATATATATATATATGACTGAGATTGAATTCTCGCTTAACTCTTGGTGAAACTTAATTGAATATTAAAATAAATCAAACTCTTTGCTTAATGTTTCAGGATTTATTTAACAATATTTATAGTCAACATGTTTCGAGCGTTAATGTTTCACGATTTATTTAACAATATGTATAGTCAAAAAAGAAATTGGAAATGAACAAGTAGATTTTCAATTATCCTCCCTACTCACATCCATTGTGTAGATATAAATTTGTTGTACGTTCCTTTTAGTAGTTTAGTCTTGAAAATGAGCTAACTCTCGAAACATGTTGACTAACATACTGTTAAATAAATCGTGAAACATTAAGCCAAGAGTTTAATTTATTATATATATATATATATATATATATATATATATATATATATATATATATATATATATATATATATATATATATTTATATTTTTATAAAGTAAAAAAATATAAATTAAAATTAACCCACTTTGCTTAGGTTTCACTAAATATATCAAAAACTCTACATATGTTTCGGGTGGTTAACCCATTATCAAGAGAATACAATATTACTAGTTTCAGTAATATTGTATACTCTTAATAATGGGTTAACCACCTGAAACATTCGTAGAGTTTTTGATATACTCAGTGAAAACTTAATTCAAGTTTGTTGAAACGTGAAACATTAACGCTAGTGTTCTATTTAATTTAATGTTTAATTATGTTTCACCAAGAGTTAGCGAGAATTCAATGTCAGTATTTCATTTTTTTGTTTAGTGTAAACATAATTTTTTAATTTGATAACCTGTTTGGGGTTTCTTTATGTTGATATTATTATTTTAAGCTGCACCCTTAGTTGAGAATTCCGCCTTTTCGTATACTTGTATATTACAATAAGATGTTACCCAGTAGTACTATTTGGCCCGAATTATTCGTCATTTTCATATAATTCAAATAATTTTCCTAGTTTTTTTTTCTGTATTTTCATTATTCTGTAAGCATCTGAAGAAGTCGTTTGTAACGACGAAACGCGTCATGCTATGTAGTCAATAAAGTGTAAATCATAAGTTCAAGTGTTTGAATTTAAGTTATATTCAATTTAATTTTCCTAGAATGATTTTGATATTAAAATTATTTTACTGTTGCAGTAAGAGAATCGGTAGGTATTATAGGAATATTTCGGATTAGAGAAACTTGAAAATTCTCTGAAGATTTAATATGAAGCGTCATTTAATATTTATGATATCTACCCAAGCCGTATTTCCGAATGATTCTGGGAATAACCTTTCAAATCTTAGGGTAAAATCCTTTTCAGGTAATCGTTATAACGTACCCTTTCAGATTAAGTCTCACAATTTATGAATAGGTTCATTTTATTATTTCCTTTTGTTTACCACCCATTTGTAGTAGGGAAACTTCAGGTTGTTTATAACTTTCATTCAAATTTGAAGGTTTTAAGATTCTATAATTGATAAGGCCGATACTTGGAGAAAATTGATATCCATAATAAAACATTATTTAGAATTTTCTCATAATTCAATATAAAATACGCATGACGACGTTTGGAAGTAGGTATTAATTCTTTATCAAGTGCTGGATTGATACTATGTGTAATTTTACAAAGTCAAAACTTATAGCTATTTTCACAGAACAAACTAACTTTCTATGACTATCTTGGAATGAGTATATATATGATGAATATATTGTATTTATTATTATTACAAATTCATGTATTATTTTAATATTATTATTATTATAGAATATCATTCTATATAGAATATTTTATGGTCCTCATTCCAAGTTAGTCATAGAACATACGTGGCATGTTCTGTGAAAATAGCTAAGTATTGACTTTGTAAAATTACACATAGTATTAATCCAGCATTTGATAAAGAAGTAGTACTTCGAAACGTCGTCATGCGTATTTTATATTGAATTATGAGAAAATTCTAAATATTGTTTCATTATGTTTCAAGATTTTTTATGTTGTTGGTGACTCAAGTCCCGTCATTGTTACCTTCACGTCACTTTAAGTAGTTATTTGTATATTATTCTTTCAAATAACTTTCATTATTTCAACACATAATTTCTGTTGACCTATAAGATTGTTCAAAATTTTATATCAGTTGACGATAGAATAATCTCAATTTGGTATAAGATATAACTTAATTGTAATTGAGGGAGCGTTCCTAAATAATCCCCCTGTACTGTATCAATTTTATATAGGTGTTGTATAAAATTAATTAAACAGCAGGTTTCATCAAGAGATCAGCCAAACATCGATAACTGTGATGAATTATGTAACCTGTGAAGTCTATTTCAGGATCAATTAATCAGGATTCAAAAGAAATGCTCTTGTGAGAAAGCAATATTGAACATAAGTGAGGAATGGTATAGTGCTATAAAAGGAGAAACGGTTATAGTATTATTATTGGATTTTCAAAGAGCTTTCGAAACGTTATGTTGATCATTATTATTGAAAAACTGAATGAACTTGGCTTTGAGGGAATAGTAAATGATTGGTTCGGATCTTACTTTGATTCGCGAACACAAAAAGTTAAGTTTAATGGCATGATGTCGGAGAGCACGAAAGCAGATGTAGGCGTACCTCAGTGAACTGTCTTAGGTCCGTTGTTTTTCTCCTTATATATAAACGATATTGTATTTCATGTGAAAAAATGTTCTACACGTTTATTCGCTTATGATTCTATACTCTATATATGTGGCAAAGATATTAAGAATATGACAGAAGGGATCAATAGAGACGTTTCTGCAATAAAGTTAATCCCTAAATGTGCAATTATATAAGATCATAGTTTTGGGTACAAGTAAAACCCTTAAAATTAATGAAAATGAGGATGTTACTATAAAAATTAATGAACAAAAAATTAGAAGAATGGATACAGTAAAATATTTAGGCATTATGTTAGACGAAAAATTGAGTTCCAATGATCATGTTGATTTCATATCATCTAATATCTAATAGTGTTGGCGTTCACTTGATGTAAATCCAGTATTATTGAATATAAACTTGAATTCAAATACTTGAACTTATGATTTAAGTGTAAATCATAAGTGTAAATCATAAGTGTTTGAATTTAAGTTTATATTCATTCAATATCTTTGAAAACAAATCAATTTTTTTGAGAAGAATAGGAAACGCTCTGTCGACATATGTGAAATTTTTGTTGTTCAAACCAATAATAAAGCAGCATTTTGAATATTGATCCACTTTGTTCATTAGTATGACTAAACGAAAAATTCAACAAATACACAAGCAACAGAATAAAACCATGCGAAAAATTTTGAGGTGTAATAGTTAAAAAAAGTGCAATCCCTGTTGAAATTATTGTAAACTATTTTGAACTAACGTCTGTTAAACAAATAATACTCTTTGCTACATATATATTCATATTTATAATAAAAAATCTGTTGCCTTCATATAATGCAAGAAAAAGTATAACATATGTCAGTGATGTGCATGAGTATTATACCAGAAATACTGATAGTTTTTATATCCAAAGTTGTAAGCTTTCTAAATCTGAAAATAGCATATACTATGACGGATTCAATGCTTTCAATAATACACCAAGTATATTGAAAACTAGTACTAGTAATAAGATATTTAAACGGGATCGAAAAAAGTATATTTCAAACAACGAGATAGGCATGTAATTCATAATTGACAGTTCACAAAATGTAGAATTTTTGTATAGCTTAAGATCCATGATTATTATCATTCTTATTTCAAACGCTGAACCGTTTGTCTACGTAGCCTAGTCGAGATGATGCCTGGCTCCAATATATTTAGATCCAGGTTCGAATTTCGGTGAAGACAAGGGTTTTTTTAATGCAATACAACAGTCTTGCCCTTTCAATTTGATTCATACCAGTATGGGCGTTTCCTAATTGAAAATTAGAAATACCAAACACGTAATTTCATTTTTATCCAGTGGATCTTCAAAATTATAGCAGTAAATCACCAAAGCTTGCCCCAAAATTCCAGTCACTCTAATGATGTCGGCTAACGATTGAGCAGAGAGATTTTAATACATGATTCGTGTTTCCCCTACTGTAGGAATACGTTCGCCCTACCTCCTTCCATTCCAACCCTTGAATCCGGTGGTGCGTTTTGTTAAGTGAATTAAAGAATGCTCGACACGATGCAATTAATTAAGGAAGAATGAGTGCCATGTATTTTCGTTAACAACGACAATGGAGAATTTGTCTTCTATTATTAAACGTTACAGAATAGACCTGTTTGTCACCGAAAAAATATATTTCCTTTGAGCAGCACAGATAGAACACATTTAAGAGTCCAACAAACAGATATATTCTTCTTTTTGGTCATGGTTCTATGTTAAATTTATTCAATTCTGGATTGGATTATTCAGTACGGAATTGAAATCAGTATTTTGAGGACTTCTTTCGACCAATTTTTGTGAGTTCTACTCGGAAAATCAATTAGTAAACTTCTTCAATAAAAACAATAAATTGAAATTTACACTCATTCAAGTTTCACTGAAAATATTGAAAACTCCAAATATGTTTCGGGTGGTTAACCCATAATCAAGATTATACAAAGTTACTGAATTTCAAAGTGTACAGCTTTCACTAATATATCATTAACAACAGAATTTAACACAGGTTTCACGGAAAAATCCACCTGGTCATTGCAAATAGGTTGATTTTTTTTGGCTATCGAAATTTCCAATACTTCAAGGGTATCTAATCTTTTGCCTTCACAACCTGAGTGTACTCTTTCGGTCTTCTTGGAATCCAAGAAAGGATTATGTTTAACGCAGTGTTCAGAAAAAGTCGTAATAGGTTTATTCAATACGTCAATATCATATAATATAATAAGTTCTTACTAACTTGTTACAATATCGCACAACAGGGTGCAAAAAAGCACGAAGTTTGTTCAAAATAATCTTGAATTTTTTCGAAAAGTATCATTTTATTCATCAATACCCATTTCTCCCCTTCAAAATAATCTTGAGATTAAATGCAATTATATCAGCGCTTCTTTCAATCCTCAGAGCACTTCTGAAATGCGCTTTTCGGTATGGCCATCAGCTGCTTCTTCAATTTCGACTTTATCTCATCAATTGTGGCAAAACACTTTCCTTTCATTGGTCTGTCTATAGGAAAGAGTCGAACGGAACGAAACATCAAGAACAAGCATTGATGTGTGATCTGGTGCATTATCGTTATGCAGAATACATGGTTTGTTTTTGCACAATTTTATTGTATTGCTTCAAGAGAACGTTGCATAACTTCCTTGTAGTATTCCGTTATAACCGTACGACCTGTTGGCAAGAACTCATGCCCTTGTAATCGAAGAAAACAGTGAGCTAAACTTCTTCAGTTTTGGCTCTTCTGACCGCTTCCATTCAGATGATGGGACCTTGGTTTCGACGTCATAACCCACGTTGCGCCACCAGTTATGACCTTTTTGTACAAATCTAGATCGTTATTCAACAACTGCTTTTGCTCGAAAAGAGTAAAATCAAATTTTTTTCTGCTTTATTAAGTACTGAGGTGTCGTCAGCAGATGCGTTAGTATCGGCAAGTTGAGGAGATCATTGAAATACAGACAAAACAACACAGGGCCTCAGACCAGTATCTTGGGAAACCCCAAACTGCACAGCTCTCGCAGTGTTGTGGACACCATCTATCATAACAACCTGCCCTCTTCTTTCGAGTAGGTTTTCATCAAATTGTAAGTACTTTCCTTGAAGCCTGAGTTATCCAATATTTTGAGGAGAATAGAGTGAGAGAGAAGCATGTCAATAAACGCGCAAATGGCACCTCCGTCAACTGCACTGTAAATATTCCTCCTAAGAAAAGCCGAAGCATCCTAAATCTTGTCTAAACATTTCCTTTCTCATTTGTATTTCATTTTATAATTTCTTTGCGGTCTGAAATTGTTCAGTTCGAAACTTGGTATGTTGTTCTGATGAGAGCCAACAAACTCGAAACAATCGACAACAGCTGCTTTGTTTGTTATATATTATATATATTTTACCAACTAAATCGAAAGAAAATTAGGGATTTATGAAAATACTCAGTGTAAACGATTTTGTTCATAGTTCAAGTACATCTGAATGCGGTTCAAATTTTCGAATCGTGAAGTCAAAGAAATTAAATGTAATTTAATAAAACAAAACAGGTGTAGTACGTGTAGACTGTTCCGCTCACTAATGAGTCCAAATTGTTTGAGTTAAACGACTATAATAACTTTAATATTCCGTTTAAAATGGTTTTGATTTAGGATTCTCTAACACCATTTTGTGAAATTTTCATTTAAGCTAGTGCTTTATGTTGATTTAAGGCTGGTGCGTTCTCAACCACTTTCATTTCGAGTTGTTATATCCATCAAAACTTTCACCCCTTCACCGTCAGGGCTCGCCTCTTGTCGAGCTGCTCCGACATATGTCATAGAGGGTGAAAATGAATAGGTTAGGAATATCTGGAGACTTAATGAACTCCAGAAATTACTTGTAAAATGTCTCCAATTACGAACTTGCAATGTTGGTGTAATTAAAATTAAATAAGGTCCCGTGAACCAACCCTGATTGCGGTTGACTCTGTAAGGGAGCAATAATTTCCACAGGTTTGTTCATTTGCATCGTTAGATTTGATTATTTTTAATCCTTGTAACCCCGTTTTCACACTCGAAGTGAATTGTGATTTTTCTGACTATAGCAATGATTGTCGCAGTAGAACAGTTCCTAAAGAACTACAATAGAACATTGAAAGTCTGGGTACGAATCCCAAGTGAGAAATGAGTCTTATTTTCTGTTAATAGTGTTATAAGTGTTAATTTCTGTTATAAGTGTTAATCAAGAAGATATTGTATTTCTTGAAACATCAACTTTCAAAATCGAAACGGTAACGAAACCAGAGGCGGATTTACAAATTTGCCGCTAGTAGGCCATTCAATTTTTGCCGCCCCTACTCACTTTTGAAATTCAATAAGTTAGTTTAATCCCGTTATTAGTATGATTGTGAACTCAATGATATTTCTGTCAGTTACTAGATTATTTTTGCAACCCGCTATGTACTGAAGAGTTTAATGTTGACCTAACAAGTTTATTTGACAGGCAAAACAAAAAATCCCCGACTTTAAAGCGTAAAACCTCTGTAACTTTTAAACGGCTCAATCGATTTTCATCAAACATGTCTAAGAACACTCGCCCGTAAAACACCTGTAACACAAAAAAAAAACTAAATTGAAATCGGTTCATTCAGGAAAAGTGTTAATCAAGAAAATAGTGTATTTCTTGAAACATCAACTTTCAAAATCGAAACGGTAACGAAACCAGAGGCGGATCTACAAATTTGCCTCTAGTAGGGTAGGCCATTCAATTTTTGCCGCCCCTACTGACTTTTGAAATTCAATACGTTAGTTTAATCCCGTTATTAGTATGATTGTGAACTCAATGATATTTCTGTCAGTTACTAGATTATTTTTGCAACCCGCTATGTACTGAAGAGTTTAATGTTGACCTAACAAGTTTATTTGACAGGCAAAACAAAAAAACCCCGACTTTAAAGCGTAAAACCTCTGTAACTTTTAAACGGCTCAATCGATTTTCATCAAACATGTCTAAGAACACTCGCCCGTAAAACACCTGTAACACAAAAAAAAAACTAAATTGAAATCGGTTCATTCAGGAAAAGTGTTAATCAAGAAAATAGTGTATTTCTTGAAACATCAACTTTCAAAATCGAAACGGTAACGAAACCAGAGGCGGATTTACAAATTTGCCGCTAGTAGGCCATTCAATTTTTGCCGCCCCTACTGACTTTTGAAATTCAATACGTTAGTTTAATCCCGTTATTAGTATGATTGTGAACTTAATGATATTTCTGTCAGTTACTAGATTATTTTTGCAACCCGCTATGTACTGAAGAGTTTAATGTTGACCTAACAAGTTTATTTGACAGGCAAAACAAAAAAACCCCGACTTTAAAGCGTAAAACCTCTGTAACTTTTAAACGGCTCAATCGATTTTCATCAAACATGTCTAAGAACACTCGCCCGTAAAACACCTGTAACACAAAGAAAACTAAATTGAAATCGGTTCATTCGTTCGGGTGCTATGATGCCACAGACAGACAGACAGACAAATAAGAAATTTAAAAAAATCTTATTCTACTCAGTTACTCATCTTAAGCCATCCTAGCTAATTTTTTTTCGAATATCTTTAATATACAGACTATTTTAGGTTTACAATTTTATTATAGTATAGATTGTGTACACGTATATTATGAAAAAAAAATCTGTAAAAAAAAAAAATTTGCAAATTTTGCCGCCCCTCTAAATCTGCCGCCGTAGACACCGGCCTACTTGGCCTATTGGTAAATCCGCCACTGAACGAAACAAACTTTTTCTAAAATTGCACACTTTCATTTAGCAATTGTGACGTATGTTACACCATCTCGTTGACTTCTTCAGCCCTTTTTTTTCAAATTTGCTTGAAAATTTCTTTCGTTCTCAAATGGAAAAACGTTGCTCACAAAAGCTGCTTCAACTGATTAAACATTCTTGAGAGAGTGTGAGGGAGAGCAGACACATTAGTTTCCTATACTAATTCTCGAAATTAATTACTTAAAATGGCTTCGCCATTATCAACCCCACTGATAGTCTGCACGATAGTTAATTCCTAGAATTATTGAATAATTATCTTGTTCATAAAAGCATAAAAGCACTTTTGTAATTACTCTGAGTTACCTGCAGTTTATATCATGACTGCCTTGTTTACTGGGTAAGAGAAATCATTTTTCAATGAATGTGCTTCAGAAATTGAAATAAAAGGTGTTTTGTTTAGAGGCATAGAATTTAAATTGCAATAAAAGAACGATGAATCATTCGATTGACAAGAATTTTTTATTCGAAAGATAATCTTGTGGCATTACATTTTAAATATGATTTCTGGCATATGACCGCCACGGCTGGCTCTGATGTAGTCCAATCTGGACGTCCAATTTTTGATGAATTTTTCCAACATTTGTGGCCGTATATCGGCAATAACACGGCGAATATAGTCTTCCAAATGGTCAAGCGTTTGTTGCTTATCCTCATAGAGCAACGACTTTACATAGCCACACAGAAAGTAGTCTAGCCGATTTCTTTGGATTGAAATTGTGCTTGAAACTTTGTGAACAATCATTGTGATTATGAGAGTAGACCACTGGCCTGATTTTGGCAACACCGCCGCACTACGCTCTTCATGGCCTGTTCAAAGACGGCCGTGGCAATAGCTATCATTTAGAGCTTGCTTCAGATGTGATGACTGTCGAAGATCCAAAGCTAACTGAAGAAACAGTGGATCGACTTCATCGTCAGATTAAGATAAAGCAGCTGATACCCAAGCTCCGTCGCTTTGTTGGGAAATATGTTTGTGTTTGTCTATTATTTGAGTAGTTTATCGATGATAGTTTTTTGGTACTCAAAGCCCATTGTGCGTTCTGAACCGTCGTTAAGCCGTATGTTCACTGAATTGAAAAAATGAGAAGCTACTGTTTTTGCGTGTTTTGAAACACAACGTGTTTTAAGACGTAGATTCCGAAACATCACAAAATTTGGGGCACTTACGACCTCCGTGTCACAGAACGTCACAGCCACCCTTAAGGTTTGACGACATTTATGGATGGCCGCTTATGTAACTTATAAAGCATATTTTGTTAAAATTTGAAAATTGAACAAATAAGAAGATGTTTTGATAGAATAAAGTATTATGAAAAGCACTGTATTTTCTTGATTTAATAGAGATATTGTGAAAATATTTACAACAGTTATCAAACCAGAATAAATTCAGGAAAATCATCTGCTGTTCCACTGTAACGAAGAGGGATGATTGCTTATTTTCCACCCACAATCAACTTATAGTTCCATGTAAAAACTTCATTTCGTGCGTTATGAAGCTCTCGTAAATTTTCACCTCCACACGAAGGTTGGTTTTTGTGAGGCGATTTCTCATCTGGATTTCAAGACTAGTCAGATCATGAGTAGCGTGTGTCACTCCCCTAAAACGAGGGTAGCGCTGCAGCAGCCCTAGCACACAAATTCATCCATGCAAAGCAGGTACGCCGGCAAATAAAAGTAATTAATGAGGCTCACCAGAGCTCAGTGACGTTATCCTCGTTATAAATACTCGGTTACGTTACATATCACATTTTAATTAATTAAACTAATAACAGGGGTCGCAAATTCCGGTGTGAGATACTCTTTTTGTTTGGTTGATTAATTGGATGAAATGACGATACAAATGTTACGTACATTGTGCTATTTACGTTCAGTTTAATGTTTAACTCCTGCACCACCAGACTTACGAATCATTAACGATTTCCCTTGACGGTTTTGCCATGGGAATAAAAAATAATTGCCTAGTTGTTGAATTAGATAACAATATATCATGTTACTCCTCTGAGAGATAGAACTAACTGCACCTCAAAATAGAATTTACCGTTGAAATATACCGTTGAAACGTGAAAATATTGACATATTTATATCGATGAAATTAAAACTACACACATAAACATTCATTAGGAAATTCAAATCTCCTGATCCGAATACTCCACGCGAAAGCCAACAATCGGGGCTTGTCGTGTTTCAACTTTAAATTTGGCAGTGAACAAGATTGAGTAGTAAAAACTTCATGATGAAAGATACTGTTGAATTTCGAAGATTTCGGTGAATTTTATTCTGATTTCGTTATTTCCTTTGTAATACTTTTCTAATCAACATCTCATATAGTCCTCTATCTGTCATTTTTAGTTTTCACAAACGATGCTTGTTCTCTGATTCATTCCTACTTGATTGGTGGTAGTCAAATAATTGAGGTAGGAAGTATTATTTCCAGCATTTCTTTGTCTTTGGAGAGGGAAGTTCCACAGCGCTCCATACTTGGGCCACTGCTGTTTATTTTTTATTCCTCCTATTTTTATAGACCCGTTAAGTATTGCCAAATTATATCATATGCTGACGACACTCAACTTTTTCTTCCGTCCCCTCTTCGGATTTGATTGATGCTGTTGGAAAATTGAATACTGACCTTAATACAATTTTCACTCTTCCGAGAAGCTATAGGTTGAAGTTGAATGCTAAAAACAAGACCAAGGTACTTGTTTTTGGTTCCGACGTAAAAGCATTTCATTAAATTTGATAGATCTTCACATTGACAATATACGTTTAGATATTGAGAGGGAGGAGAGAGTTTTGGGTGTAACTTTCGACAATTATTTGAGATTCAGTACTCATATCTCGAATGTTATAGCTAGAGCGGTTCTCTTTTTGAATGTATTATATAGCAATCGATACTATCTAGATCAAAGAATGAAGATTGTTCTGTCAGACGCGCTTGTTTTATCTCAATTTAAGTTTTGCCTTGCTGCTCACGGACCATGCTTAGTTGAACGGGATTTGTATTGCAAGCAAAAGGTTCAAAATAACTGTATACGCGTCATTCACGGACTTTGACATGGAAAGTTTGACCACGTAAGTTCAATATTTAAAAATATGGGTTGGTTAAACATGAAAAATAGAATATATCTACAATTATAGTGTTTGGACCACACAGTATTATTGTGCGGAAAACCTCATTATTTACACAAAAAAATCCAACTTGCAAACCAAAGGGATAACATTAACATCAGGCAAAGTTTGTTCTCATCACCTCCTCATAGTACTAGTGCTTTTTAGAGAACTTCCTCTCACATAGCATTCAAAGTTTATAATTATGTGCCATCCAGTTTTAAAAGAAGTTCTAAATTATCTATTTTCAAACTTAAACTGTCTCGCTGGCTCCTACAGGTATAATTTGCTCAGTGGGTTTCAGTGGGAAGTTATTTTTGTACTGCTTTGTTTCGGATGAATATTTATTTGTTTTTGCATGGTGTTCAGTGACTGGGAAGTTTCAACCAGAGTTAAATGAGCAGAATCTGAAGAAATCTTCCTTTTTCCAGTTTTCTGGATTTCGCTCCTTCTGATACTTTTTTTCAACTCTATTTGCTATCTTGTGTTTTCTTAGAATAAAGTTATTATTATTATTACATAGGGCTGAAAGTAATCCTACAGTAATTAAACTAAACTAAAGTTGATGATTGAATTGCTACAACTTTCAAATACCGTTGATTCAGTGGAATTTCTATAGAGAATAGATATATCGATGAAATTAAGACGAGGGAAAAAATCGTTTTACATAATCATTCAATCGAAATTATTCAGAGCCCGAATCATATAAATGTATCGCATAAAATTCGCACATACTCGTCTCAGTTCGCCTGTTCAGTGAACAATCCATATTGGTAGAATCAAAGAAGATCAAATAAATAATAACTGACGCATTATTTAATGCTTTTGCATTACTTCTTAGAGATTTTTTTCTTGTGACAAAATTGAAAAATTCATACAATTTCGCTGACTTCCTGAGGGTTCCCAACAGTGTCTATTCATTTAATAAGAATCCTCATCTAACTTTTTGAAATTACGGTTTTCAATTTAAAAGAACATCCTTAAGATAATACCTTCATTTTATTCTAGCTCAATTTCTTCGGTATATTTCTATCCTTCCAATATGAGATATTAGCTAGGAATATTCTAAGAGAGCTCCACTTCAACGTCTTGCTAATTTGCTAACTCTGTTTTTGTTCAAAGACACAAAATGAAACTCTCATTTAAGTTCACAATAAAACTAAAAAACTAATTTATTCAGTAAGGTCGACAAGGCACTGGTTTTTGTGTGTATTTTGTCGTAGCTCACTAATTACACAGTAATATTAGTTGTGTAAATTTATACAGTTTCTAATTTGAAATTGCAACGGATATTTGAGATAACCAGAGTAATTCCGCTTGCCAATTTGAATTCATTCCGGTCAAAATCTGGCTAGATCGACATCTAGTTTCTATCAATAATGAAATAACGAATTAAATGACATTTCACATAGACAATGGAGCCTTTTCTGTTGCGGATATTCTATGAATATTCTTACTTGTTCTTATGAGAACTAATAATTAGATTTCGTTGTTGATATTCTTTTCTTTTATTCTTTAGTAAATCTGCTCATATCAATTTTGATTCCATATGATGTAATGTAATTCATGGTAGAGTGAACTAACAGTTTAGTGTGCACTTTTCTTCTGTATATTTGAATTTTTCAACTTGTACAATAAATTCATTTATTGGGAAATTCATCTCAATTTGAAGCTTACGACTCTCATTCTCCCTAACGTGGGACCTTACCATGTCCCCGATATTTCAGAGAGACGTGGCTCTGTGGTCACCCTTCACGATTTATGAGGTTCGTGGCGGCGGTCCCTATGGCCTTCGTGGCGTTGATTTACTTAATGTCCCAGAAATTTCTTGGCAGTCCATGCTCTGACAGTTGTCACCGATTTCCATGTAGATGTTTTCAGAGTCCTAGTTCCCTGATATTCGAAAGAGGATTTTTCGAAATGACACCATTGAACCCTAAGATGACGACGTTTTTGTGTAATTGTCATACTTCATTTCCTTGATATTCGGAAGTTTTGTTGGCATTCTTCTCAACTAGACCAACTCGATAGAAGTAGTTGCTTTTGCTTTTTGTCAACCAGGACAAAATCAGGCTTATTCCGTGGGACTGTTTGATCAGTCCAAAAAGTAAGGTCCCAGTAGAATATAAACAGGTTATTCTTCAAACTCGGACTGCGGAATGAAGTTGTAGTAAGGCACTTTTTCCTTCTGTAGAAGATGAACTTTAAATGATAGTTCTTGATGCACAGAGATTTACTATAATCATAACAATAATAATAATTCATTTGTATATAAGGCATCATACTTATGCATACACTCGTCAAGAAACACTCAGTGTAAATATAAATCAGTATAAACATATCCGGAACGAATTGCAAGAATTGTACAACAATCTGACAAGAGCTCTGAAAAGGAATGAAAAGCTCTTTCAACGAGGTATTTCCTCATAGCTACCTTGAATCTTTTTAACGACAGAAATTTCAAGTCGATAGGTAGTCTATTGAACACGACTGTCTCATCATTTTTGGTACGATGTTGTGGTACTTCAAAGGTTTGAGAATTGCTGGTTCCATACTGGGTATTTCCAAGCTCATCAAACCTATGCAGGCTAGCCATGGCAAAAAGTGCAACATTGAAAATATAAATGTAAGGAACGGTCAATACATATTTCACTTTAAAGTCTCACAACAATAGTCCAATGGACCTATGCCAAAATGAAACGAAAAATTCTCTTGGAGAACAAATCTTCTATGCCATTGGGAACAATTACCCCATAACAAAATGTTGTACGACAGATGAGAATAAGCCAAGCTGTAATAAACGCTTATCAAGTCACGAATGTCTAAACAGTTCCTCAGCTAATATGTTTTGGGCAACATTTCACACTATAATATACGGCTACCAACCAAGAGATGGATCCAAAAAAACACGAAGATATCCGAAACTGGGTGAAAAACGGATCTCCTCGACCTCAGGTCGAGGAAATCATAGAGATTATCTGTAGGAGTCATAGAGATTATATGACACCAAACAGCAACCAGCTCGCATACTGTGGCAACCCGAACAGCAACTTTCTCAGAGGTCCAACCTGAGATCAGCACAGCCATATCATCAGCATACATGATACTACGCCGGTGATCAATAAAACTTGACAAGTCATTACTATATGAAGAAAATAAAAGAGGCCCCAGCCTGGATCCCTGTGGAACATCCACAAGGACCTTCTAAGGAGCAGATTCACCTTCATTCTTATATAGGTCAAGTACGATTCGATTCAGTCATTACAGACACCTCGAAGACCAATTTTTCTGAACTTCATCATTGCAAAGGCATGATGCATAAGATCAAATGCTTTTTAGATCGAAAAATATTACAACAACATATTTGCCTGCATCAACTGCAGAGTAAATCAAATTAAATAGTTCGTCACAGGCAGTTTAGGTGAAGTGATTCCTTCAAAATCCATGCTGTGAAAAAGTGAGAAGATTTCTGGACTCCACAAAACTCAAAATTGGATTGAACATGAATCGTTCAAACACCTTGGCGATACAAGTCAACAATGAAATCTGTCTGTAGTTGTCCACAATTAGAGTGTTCCCCTTTTTGAGTGGAGGGATAACAAGAGCTGTTCTGTATGTTCTGATAATAAAATTATTGATATACTGGCATATCAACTTTATATGCAATCATTCATGATTTTAGCTTTACGGAAAAGAAATATTCGTACACATCTTTCGATGGACCTTCTTCTTCAGCGTGTTATAAAAGAGAGAACTTTCTAGAATCATTTCAACATTCGTTCAGTGAAACAGTGAAGTAATACAGTGATATTCTATCATTTTAGTGAAGAGCAGGGTATATTATCGAATTTATTCGATCTTCTTAGGGTTTACAGGTTTCCAATTCAACGATTATTAAGTATTCAGTCAAGTATCGATCGGCAATAACATTACATATACTTATGATACCATAACTCAAGATGCCCACAATATTTGCTGATACATCATCTCTTTACCCTTGGGTTAGATATTCTATAATAACCACCTTTTTCGAATTTATGGTTGAAGATGTAAGGAACACAAGTTATTACTTTCAATAAGGTAGACTCGGCTAGTGTGTATAAGCACGATCCATAACGACCCCTCGCTAATTTATTTGATGTTAAAAAAATGGATGGTGTAATATTTATATTGCCTGCAGAAATCGATCGCCGAAATTACCCAGTAAAGATGAAGTTTGTTATTTAATCACATTGTAGGCGTTACTTTGAGAAGATATATTTTTTGTGTCGACTCCTTATAGAATTTCGATAACACTGGATCAAATATGAATATAAATAAAACTTGACATTAATTTAACACTTGATGAATATTTATCAATCAATAACGCCAGAACGACTTGACAGATTTGAATTAAATTCAGCAGACAGATGGAATACACTCTGAAATCTATGATGAGCTGACATTTGTGTTTTAAATAACTTCATTTAGCACAGAATTAATAAACTTGAAAAAAATTTGAACCCTCGTCCAGCCTTGAGATTAACTTGAGTTTTTTAACAATAAGAGGTTCGAACAGAACTTCATGTTCTATTATAAAAAACTACACTTTACTCAAAGAATAATAAATAGAAACATGAGACCGTGTCGTGGGACACGAGGTAGGAACGTTAGTTCCTTCAAGAGTTACTACTCAGTTAATTATAAAAGAAGTGAATATTATCTATTCAATAAATAATAAATAAGTCGTCATAGTCATTTATAATATTTTTATCATTTATTTTAAATTTAAATCAATGTATGTATTTAATGTATTTATTGTTTCACCAAGAAATAAGCGAAATCTCCGTGTCATTCATTATTAAGTATAATACATATTAGTTTGAAAAAGCGATGTCTTCTGAATTCATTAATATTTCTGTTACATAAGTAATATCATCTTATTCAAATTCAACTAGAGTACGTTGTCAAATTACACTAGAAGTTTTAAGAAACAAATCCAATTTTTCCAAGAAATAGTGAAAATACGAAGAAACCATCATAATATACATACTCAACTTTTTCATATAAAGAAATGAAATACATTTGATTATATTATAACTGTGTTTACCTCACTTTCACAGACAACTTTTCTTGAAATCACATCACGCAAACTAGGGGACGCCCGAGTTGAAAACAAGATTATTTTCAGAAAAATAACATGCCAAATGAAGGTAAGGCACGTAGAAGAAGGGTAGTAAACCAGAAATTATCTGAAATGAGCGTATTGAATACAGGAACCGAATAATAACGCTTGGAACATATTTTTCAGATTATTTCAGTTTTTCTCAATGAATTCGGAACGAAGAAATGAAAATTCTGAAATTAATTTCAATGTTCAGCTGTATAATTATATTTGTGTTGCTCTTGTTGACGAGCTTTTTATGCTTGTTCATTAATAAATAAAATATATTAAATGAATCGACTTGAATAAAAAATAATCTTGCATTATATGTGAAGTTATCGATGATTTAAGTCGATTTTAACGACACGATTTATTCTGAGTATTGCTTCACTTTGTTATTCGATTGACCAAAGAGGAAACACAACAATTACAAAAATTACAGAATAGGCTATAAGAACATCTAAGATTGCCATGGATATATCTCAGTCAAAAATATGCTGAACTTTGTGGAATTATTAGCTGTTTGATAAAGAATATGCTCTACGAAATATACATATATTATAATTAAATACGAGGGTGAGGTGAAAAGTTTCCGGCCTGATCAAAAATAGCGAAACTAGATCCACTTTCGGATCGGTGTTTTCCAGTACCAAGTTTCAGCCCAATCGCTAAGATAGTTTGCGTTTGAAAAAAAGTTGCGAGAGACAGTTTTGTTTTTCTCGTGAAAATGGAAAAATGGAGAAACGTGCTGTCATCAAATACTCCTACTGGAAAGGTTTTACACCAAAACAAATAAAAGAAGAGATGGAACACTAGGAGACTCCTCGCCATATTCAACTATTAAGAAGTGGGTTTCTGAATTTAAAGTGGGTCGTATGAGCACTTCTGACGAGCCTCGCTTAAAACAACTCGTTGAGGTCACAACTTCAGAAATGATTGAGAAAATCCATCAAATAGTATTGAAAGACCGCAGATTGAAAGTGCATGGGATAGCTGAGACCTGGAAGATGTCCGCTGTTCGTGTGCCAAATATTTTGCACAGCCATTTGACCATGGAAAATATGTGTGCATGATGGGTGTCGCGTTTGCTAACACTCGAGCAAAAATTGATTCGAAAAAACATCTCTACCGAAAATTTGGCGTTCTATAGGTGTAATCCAAACAAAATTTTGCGCCTATTCAGAAATGCTGATGAGACTTGTTCACTACACTCCTGAAAATAAAGAACACTAAAAATGGTGGGTTGGAAAGGACCAACCAACTCCAAAGAAGGCAAAAACAATTTTATCGGTAAACAAGGTAATGGCTACTATTTTTTGGGATTTGAGAGGAATAATATTCATTGATTATCTTGAAAAGGATAAAACTATCACTTCCCAATACTATGCATACCTATTGCAACGTTTGAAGGACGAGGTGCAAATTAAACGACGTCATTCGGCGAAGAAAACATTTTGTTGCATCACGATAACTCACCAACGCATTCGTCGATTGTTGACATGTCCAAAATCTACGAATTGAAGGTTGAACTGATGCCGCATCCTTCCTACTCTCCAGACTTAGCCTCCAATGACTATTACCTGTTTCGTTACCTCAAAAAACAACTTTGCGGTAAAGATTTGAGAACAACGAAGGAGTTATCGAAACTATACATCAGTATTTCGAGGAGCTTGACGCGTCTACATTTGAAACTGGTATAACTAAATTAGAACAGAGTTATGAGAAATGTATCAGTGTTGATAGATATCATGTTGAAAAATAAAGAGCAAAAAAATTTTCAACTTTTCACTCCACCCTCGTATATGTATATATAGTAATTGAAAATTAACTGCTTCTGTGTAATTCAATGAAAAGTTTTGCATGCCACTGATGTGCATGGATAAAATACTATAAATACTGACAGTTTTCACATTCAATGTTTTAAGCTACTAAATCTAGGTATATGTTTGAGGGATTTGATGGATTCCACAAGTTATCTACTTTCTTGAAAATAAGGAGATGTACTGAAATATTTAGACGTGAGTTGAAAGAGAATATTTTAAATCGTGAAATATGTTAAATCGAAATGCTTGACCTCTCAACTTTTCTGACTTTTGCTAAAAGAATTTCATAATTAAAATCACACATATGTCCTCACTGTGTTTACTGCACAAATGAATAGACATAAATCAATATTCTAGATAACAATACATCATGGTATTTTTATGATTAAATAAGGTTGTATTATGAAAAATTCACGGATTACCTATGAAAAATTTGACACGCTATTACAGATTGAGTCAACCTATCACGAGTAGAGAGGACTGTGGTTCCCAGTTTCTGGAAGATACTTAATGTCCGTTCTGTGTCAGATATTTTCTGGTTGGAGGGAACACGAATTGAAAGATAAAAACGATGGC
This sequence comes from Henosepilachna vigintioctopunctata, assembly GCA_030704895.1. Taxonomy (NCBI): domain Eukaryota; kingdom Metazoa; phylum Arthropoda; class Insecta; order Coleoptera; family Coccinellidae; genus Henosepilachna; species Henosepilachna vigintioctopunctata. The sequence goes on from JARQZJ010000005.1 coordinate 478,602, forward strand.
CTGAACTAGCAATATTTCACTAGATGAAATAACGTATAGAATAGGCTTCGCAATATATTTACTGAAAGTGATTAACTTATTCATCCCTGTAGTGCTTTCACTGTTCGCTTCCTTCTACTTCCGCCGGGAAATTAATGAATTTGCCAGGCACCCGGCAGTTTTCTAGCCATTTTCTGTAATAGATCGTACCTCTGATGGATATTGTTTCGAATAAAACTTGCACTCATTCCAACATTTTCATTCTACTTTCATGAATTTATGTTTCTATAACTCTGGCTTCCTAAATGAAGTAGACACATCAAAACTTTAGGAATCGTTCATTAGGTTCATCCTGGAAGATTGTTTTCTACTCACAGATATACAAAACAGAGGTTTTCATTATCTATTTTCTCCCGGTTTCAACCTGTTGATCAGAAAGAATCACACTGACACTTAGTGCAGCAAACAAACTCAGAACAACTCAAAGCTCAATAAGGAAAATGATGCTGTATTTTAATCTTCGTTATCACATTCGCCACAGCGAAATCCGTCAACATACAAAGGTAGAGGATGTGATTAAACGAGCAGGAGCAATAATCACAAAAAATAAGTGTCAGAAAACTTGCCAAATGTGGTTCGACGCCAATCAAAAGGCAGCAGTCACAAAATCTCACCTGGATGAAGGAACCGAGATACATTGTGAGATATTGGAGGGACTAAAGAAGAGGAACATAAAAATGCGTGATAATAGAGCACTATTTGAGCTTTCACAACAAAACCACAAATATTTATTCAACCAGAGGTAGAATGGGTTCGAGATCTATATGTCGCATATCTGGAACAAATATTGAGGATTTATTTGGTTCATAGCAATGCATGTGACAAATTGACAGAGGTGGAAACCAAGATTTGTTCTTGAGAGATTCTGGATTAAAAAATTTTCTTACCCAATCCAAGAGTCCTTTACAAGTGTCAAATCCAGAATAAATGAAATTCTCAACTGAATATACATTGTTCATCAACACATAACATTACGTATATTTGCCAAAGGGCATGTTCCTCTAGGCGACATTAAATCAAATATTGTGTTGTAAGACTATATTTGCAATATATCCCAATTCTCGAATTCCACCTGCAACACAGATTCCTGGAAAGCAATTCATTCTTATCTTGTGTCGATGATAATGAAATATTGTCAATTTGTCAGAAATAATCTCACGTTAGTTGTGTTGGAACTGGAGTTGGAAGCGTAAGGGTCAAACAGCAATTAGAAGTAGCAACTTTAAGATAAATTACGACACTAATTAGTTGGAAGTTTGCCCTTGCTAGGTAATTTTATAAGGCTCGGCGCAAGATAGATTAATCCCAAAGGTAGAAAGTACAGAATTGTCACATCTGTTGGATACAAGCTACATCATTCCAAACTTTAACCCATAATCACAAAAAAGGTCATTTTGAGAGGTTAATAGGTGAATAGGAATTCCAGATCATACTCAGGAATTATGCAATGATTTTTATCGTTACTCTTCAAAGAACGGATAATAGAGACCTTCGATGTTTCAACCTGCAAGTCACAAGGTACATAGTTTAACGCCGGTTAGCAACGGTCCAAGACTATGGTGGGAATTGAGTCTACCAGCACCAGTAAGCAGGAAGGGTCAGTTGGATTTTATTGGCTACTGAACCTCCAATTAAACAATTATTCCGATCTTCTTCAAGTTGGAATTATTAGTTGAGTGTAATAATAATAATAATAATATTTATTAATCTTAACAATTATTCACATTACAACACAATATTGCATTGAATGGAATATAGATAAGTCAAAAGGAAAAAAATGTTTTTCACAAAAAGCAATAAATTCATTCAATCAAGAAGGTTCGCAGATCAAGATGAAACTGTGAATGCGCTTTCTGAATCACATAATATCTTCAATAACCTTTAAATTCTTAGGAAGCGAATTGAATAAACGCATGGCCATATAGAGTGGTCCTCTTGCAAATCTACTGGTACCATGAATAGGAAAGAGAAAAGGATGTATTTGCCGAGTAATATTTTCATTGATATATGGCAGAAAATAACCTCTTTGCAACTTGAGGAAGACAAAAAGACGATAACTAAATAGACCAAACACTGTTTGTATTTTGTTGGATCTAAAAACTCCTCGGCGGATTTTCAAAAGCTCAATCTGCACATAATTCTCAAGACTCTTTTTTGAGTGAGAAAAATTTCGTCGGCACTAGACGAGCTGTCTCATACGTTAGTACACCCAAGAACTAAACAGAGTCCTCAAAAATGATCGAACTGCTACCAAGGTACAAAAAAGTAGGATAGTCTTCCATGATGGTTTTATGTAAAAGAGAGAGTTCACAAAGACAATATAAAGTGAAGATCACAGCACATCTCCTTGAGGAACACCTCTAGTGAGGTGTCGTTCCTCAGAAAAATGAACTGCGCCATCCAAATTCAGAACAACCTTCTGGCGGCGATTGCTCAGGTAGCTCTCGATAAACCTTATGGACATATCCCTAACCCCACACAGCTCAAGCATAGCTAGTAAGGTCTTATGCACAACAGAGACAAAAACCTTAGTCTAATCGAACAGCAAAGTCAATGAAAATTCATCATTATCAAGCACTACAAGAACAGCATCCACAAACTCAAAAATAGCAGTTTCAGTGCCTCTATTTCTCATGAACCAATGCTGACAATTAGCAAGGACATTCAACTTCCGACAAGTCTGAGAGCCAGAATCTTCTCTAATATTTTGGAAATACTTGATAGAATGCTAATGGGCTTATAGCTTCTCAAATCACAGACACTTACTTTTTTAAAGAGTGGCTTAACCAAAGCAACCTCGAGATCATCAGGAAATTATATGAACACATTTCTTCATGATGGACATGGGTATTCCATCATGACCACATCAGAGGAATTAGACGTTTTTAACATCTGAACAGCTGCTTTTACATCATTCTCCTTGACATCATACAAATTAAAGGACTTACTTACTTGTATACCATTTAAGTCCAACGGGGATGGAACAACAACAGGATTATTAGTTTTTAGACCAGAAATTGCTACAATGTCATTGATCCTGTTGCATAGTTCAATGGGATCTTCCGACAGTTTAGGCAAGCTTTTTTCAAACTGTTTACTTGATAGAGAGATATAAGATATATGATGGCTTCAAGGTAAAAACAAATTTCGAAATGAATGCAGTGTGTGATGTCCAATTTGAATTTTCAAAGCAATGATAAATTAACATCTGCTGCTGCCAATTTCAGGGTTTATGATGAACTTGTTCTGCAATTATTTCGATCTACTTCAGGGCTGAAATAATGATTCTTCAACATTCATTCCCAGAGACTTTTCCATATCCAGATAGTATGTAACAACGTCAAGACACATCAAATTTTTGTTGACGGAATATTGTACTCAACACTCTTTTATATTGCGATTATGTCCCTCGCATATAAACCACTTACATTTATGTAAACATAGTTTGAGAATAAAAATTTAATGTGAAGCGATAATAGAAACATCAAAGTTAACCAACTGATCAAAATGGATGTCGCCCAGATGAAAAGAGATAATACATATGTGTAAAAGTTGGCAAAAAATATGTCGCAAAATTTATAGTCTCCGAGCGCCAGCATTTTTATATTTTTCAATGTGGTGTATCTCGGAAAGTGGAAATGTTCTGACGGCCGAATTTCCCCATTGCCATTTATTTATGTATTTCAACCTTTCGAAATCCCCTCAGTTGTTTGTGCAGTTCATATGGAGGCAAACGAATGTCACGGATTTTGAAGTTATTGGACATATCTTCATTGTGTGTATGTGAGTGTATTCCTGGTGGAAAAAGACAATTTAGCTGCCTTTCGACTGATTATTTTACCTTTGGCCAGGAAATCAAGAATAACTGCACAACTTTTGTTGTTCTTCAAGAAAAGGGTGTTTTTTGAGAGGTATAGAACTTTAAATTCCAATAAAACAACGATGGATCATCCGACTGACAAGAATTTTTTTTTATTCGGAAGATAGTCTTGTGGCATTACATTTTAAAAATGATTTCTGGCATAATACCGCTACGGCTGGCTTGGATGTAGTCTAATCTGGACGTCCAATTTTCAATGACTTTTTCAAACATTTGTGACCGTATATCGGCAATGACACGGCGAATATTGTCTTCCAAATGGTCAAGCAGTCGTGGCTTATCCGCATAGACCAATGACTTTACATATCCCCACATAAAGTAGTCTAGCGGCGTTGACTCACAAGATCTTGGAGGCCAATTCACAAGTCCAAAACGTGAAATTAAGCGGTCACCAAAATTGTCTTTCAATAAATCGATTGTGGCACGAGCTGTGTGACATGTTGCGCCGTAATGTTGAAACCACAGCTCCTGGACATCATGGACGTTCAATTCAGGAATGAAAAAGTTAGTAATCATGCCTCTATAACGATCACCATTGACTGTAACGTTCTGGCCATCATCGTTTTTGAAGAAGTACGGACCAATGATTCCACCAGCCCATAAAGCGCACCGAACAGTCAGTTTTTCTGGATGTAACGGTGTTTTGACATACACTTGAGGATTATCTCCACTCCAGATGCGACAGTTTTGTTTGTTGACGTAGCCATTCAACCAGAAGTGCGCTTCATCGCTAAACAAAATTCGCATGTGAAAATCGGTAACAACGGCAATCTCGTTTTGGTGCCATTCGACGAATCTACGCCTTGCTTGATGATCGTGAGTCTATTCATGATGAATTGCCAAACCAAACTGAGAATAAATCACTTCTCAGCTGTTAAATCGGTCGCTATCTTAAACTATAATGCCAACTTAAAGTTCTATACCTGTAAAAAAACACCCTTTATATACACATATTGTTCATTACTTATCTAATCATTATACACTTCTATTTAAAAAAATCTCAACTGCTAATTTCGGGATTTTGCCCCATTTCCTTGAAGCAAAACGTCGAATCCAAAAATATTCACATAGAAGTATCATCATAATGAATTCAATCAAGTATAAAAATTATCCACTGCGAAGTCCACTTTGAAACCCTTACAAATTCTCAAATTTTTAGTATTTTATGAATTATTTCATCAAAGCTGTTCGAATTACATGAAATTTGTTGAGCACTTTAGAATTTCACGAAATATCACATTTCTCTCTGTTTATCCATCTATAATTAATTATGCAGCCTATTTAAACTCCTAATTTATCCTCTACAAATGTTACACTTAATTACCTCCCGAGTCAGTCATCTAAATTCTTGTTTACTAAAGAAGATCTAAATATCCAAATTTATGTGAAGTTGATGTCTAGAAATGTATTTAAGTATCTGTTAGTTAGGTAGAAAGTATCAAGTGGGCTGAGGAATAAAATGAAATGAATTGTTCGGTTTCTCTTACACAAGAGCGAGTTCGGGCGTTAAAGCTTTATACTTTCAATTATTTATCCGATTACGAATTATTTTCGTATAATTGAATAGAATTGATCGAATTTCTTAGAAATTATTTGGAGTGTTCGACATGGTTTCGGGCCATTAACCCATTAACAGGCGTTTATAAAACTAGTTCAAAAATTGAGTTCAGCGAATGTTTTCCACCTTAGTAAGTGCCCAGTTGAAGACTGAAAACTGTTTATCAGGTATATTTGATATCTTGTTTCTTTCATATGTGTCTTCGGTGTATTGTTTATATATTTATAGATTACTTTATGTTAAAGAAAATGAAGATAGGTTTATTTAATTGGGAAGTAATCATGAGCATTCAACAAGGAACAGTGATGTGCTACTTATTTCTAAGCATAAATCATCCTAATTTCAGCACTCTCTCTATTATCAGAGTATTGAAATTTTCAACCATTTACCATTGAATTTGAAAGTACTAAAAGCTCATTTGTTTAAGAGGGAGTTAAATCTCTGCTCCTAACAAAGGCATACTCTAGTGTGGCAGAGTACTTCGATGATTCGAGTGTAGACAATAATGTATGAATCAAGTTTTTGTAATATATGTTTATTTTTTTACCACGAATGTCCCTGACCATGTGAAATTGCCTCAAATGTTTAATATTTCTGAGGTAATTTTTTTTTCAAATATAGCTCTATATAATTGTGAATATAAACGTCAACTTGAACCAATATTTTTGTTCTAGGGCTGAATGGAAGATCAGACTCAAAACTGAATTCAGTCTTTATGTGAGCATTCTTCTTAGTTGTAATTATTGTATCAATTGGATGAATATAATTTTTCAATGTGAGGAGTATTTCTCAATGAATGTTATTATTATTATTATTATTTCAATTTATTTTTGATTCTATCACTTGATTCCAGAACCAAATGACCTAAGAAGAACTGTGTTCAGTTTTATTCTCCATCAAGCATAAAATGTTTCTAGTTTAAACACGAAGGTACCTCCTACTTCTTCATGATGTTCGAAAAATTAATGTCTCTTTTTTCTCTATATTGGAATAAATACACTTTCTCATTCATTTTCGACTAGCCACGAAGTAATGTTTGTAACGCCTACAAGTCAATAAGTAGTTAATGGAGTGATACGTTTCAGGTAAATTCAATATTTGAGTTCAATCAACGTATTGAAATGGAAACAATCTAAAAATCATGAAATTTGCATAGATAATAACACTTTGTTTCATATATTCTCATATAACATTCGAAGGAGAAGTGAACGCTCTCGACCTGTCACGAGTGTCAGTGATGAGTCATCACTCCACTTTCATGGACATTCAAAACAGTCCCTCATTCACTGCGCCAGGCAGATTATTCATCAAATATTTATAAATATAGATATTTACCAAAATTTCGACTTAAATTTTCGGATTGGAATAACTTTTTCATTTATGAACCGATTGCCATAAAACAAACACTATTTATTGAGTGAAGTTTATGGCAACATATTGAAAGCGAAGTATCTGAATCATATGAGCCGCTAGTGAACAAACGCACAGACAAACAGACAAGCAGACAAAAATTCGTACAGTCATTGCCTTGGGTGTTGCTGTGATGGATTATCCAGTAATATTTTTCAGATATCCGTTATATTTTCATTGTATATATAGATAATAATCGCTCTGAAACTATTGAAACAATGTCTCCATTATGAAGTCCTGTTTTCGCTAGGTTGGGTTCACATATTTTTGTAGTAAGAAAAATTGATCTGCTTCTTCCTTCCCTGACCACAGAACCAATTCCACTAATTCTTCGAGCTAACCTTCAATCACATCAACACATGTATTCAACTCACGATGATCCCCTAACTAGAACAATATTCGAGACATTTCTACAATTTCTATCAGGAATAGTGTACTACCTAAATTGCAGATAATTCGATTGAAACTAAACCGAATTTTGATTTGAATAATTGCGTTGACATTTTGATTCTAAACTTTGATGAATTAGCTCGGCTATTCCAATAAAGTTTGCCTAACTTCCTACACTAACTCACAACTTCCAAACGTCCCATTCTAACTGTTAAATCCTTGTTTGAATCTGCAATTTCACACTGTTACAAGAACAACAACAGGAAAAACTCGACCAGATTAGATAAGCTTTTGTTTGACACAATATTTATGGGTTGCAAAGTTTCGAGTAATCCTTGCGTTTTGCAGTAGTGTTTGATCTTTGGTGGAGTCGATTTACTTTATTCGAAAGTAAACTTATTTAGATATGTTACTGTCCACATCCCAATTCAATGAATTACAAAAGCAACAAAACAGGAACTTTTTGAATATGAAATGAACTTCAATTAATTAGCGAATTTTATGAAGGCCTTGTCGAGTTCACTGATTTATATAATAATAATAATAATAAGTTCTTTATTCTCAACAGGTATAACACCCAATTACAGAAAATAATAACTATATTGAATACATAACTAAGTAAAAACTACATAATTAGAAAAAAGATTCAACTAAATAATTAAACAAAAGATTTAACAAAGAGATCAATCTAATCTAAAAAAATAGTAACTTATAACTACATTATAGCATTCAATAAAATATTACAAATAACTCAATCTAAATCAATTCATTTTAATCAATTTTCGTTGTTCACATAACTCCTGATAATAAATTCTATGGAGTCAAAGTGAATGTCATAATTACTGGCAATTCTATTCAGTGTAGACTCCATGAACCAAATGGGGGATTCCATAAGGGAGTTGGTCCTCGGAGTCTCTAGGTGAAATATTCTGTATTACGAGAATTTTGCCTAGGAACACGAAATTTCAAAGCGGACAAGAGAGGAGGACAATCAATACTATTGTGCAGTAATTTGTACAAGAATTTGAGTGATAAAGTTTCTCTCCTGCTCTGCAATGAGATAAAACTAAATCGACTCAATAATTCGTTATGATTGACTCCTCTCTGTGGATAAACTTTATCCTCCCTCCAAACTAAGAATTTCAAGAACCTTCTTTTTTCTGATTTCCATTGACTAGTAATATTTATTGTAGAGAAAAGAAATTTCTTACAAATGGTAGAAATTTGACGAATCATTCTTTCACTCCTCCACAAATAAAATGAACATAAATTAGAGAATAATACAAAATTCTTTTCCAATATTATTTTATTTTATTCATCTCAGTATATTATTGTGAATATAAACTGAACCAATATTTTTGTTTGAACGAATGTTTTTTTTCGAGGTCTGAATGGAAGATCAGACTCAAAACTGAATTCAGTCCTTTTGTAAACATTCTTCTCAGTAGTAATTCATAATTTTTTTCATATTTGATAATGTTGGCGTTTACTTGATGTAAATCCATTATAATTGAATATAAACTTAAATTCAAACACTTGAATTTATGATTTACACTTTATTGACTACATAGCATGACGCGTTTCGTCGTTACAAACGACTTTTTCAGATTCTTACAGTTATTATTTTGTAAGCATCTGACGAAGTCAATTGTAACGACAAAACGCGTCATGCTATGTAGTCAATAAAGTGTAAATCATAAGTTCAAGTGTTTGAATTTAAATTTATATTCAATTGTAATTATTGTATTAATTGAATGTAATTTTACAATATAAGGAATGTTTCTCATAAAATTTCGTCATTTTATTATATATTAAATCAGATTGAAAATACAATAAATAATTATGAAATTAATAAATTCTTACCGCGTTTGAACAGACAGATTGTTGAAGCAGTAATAGAATGCATTCGACGTTTCGATTAGTAATGTATCTCTAACTATTCTCAAGTGAAATTATCCACTGTTTCTTCGAATTGTTGAAATGGAAAACTATCAAAATGACTAACTAAAATTTGGGGGCGAGAATCAATTTTACAAATAATTTAACAGATTTTTTTCAATTTATATGAGAAAAATACTGCTTTTTAGATTGAATGAAAAAATGGATATATGTAAAGGTACAGCTTTGCAGATAGATTTTTTGGTTTGAATTTTTACCAACAATTATAAACGACAGAAAAATTTGTTTTTTATTGAATTTTTGAGTTCATAATCTTTGTTCTTTCTCCGTTCAACATCATTCAAAGTTCTTCTTATTCGTTGCCGAATCTAAGCCACAATTCGATTCGATATCGATTAGAAAATTCACAGATTCAGTTTATATCCCGGACAGCTCCCTCAGAATGAAAATATCAATGTGAATTCTCCCGAAATAATCCTTTGAAATGTATCTGGATTCCCATTTTGGCTGAAGTATAACTTTCACTTTCCTGAAGGTTTAACTGCAAGTGGCTCCAGGGTTGCCGAAGATAACAAGCAAAACTTTCAGCATTTTGGTGATAAATTATCGAATATTCATCGAAATTTTGTTACTGCTTTTTCGTATCATGAAAAAGAAATGAAAATAAATCAATGAATCACGGAGTTGATTAGATATTCGAAAATACACTTGGTTTGTTTCACATTTGTTTATATTTTGCTTAATAATTTTTTCAGGGTGTTACCTTGTTTTCAAAAGTGAAAATAACACCTATTCTCAATAATAACATTCTTATATTTTACATTTTCACCAAGTTTTTATAGCAAGTAAATATGTAAAATAAAAAAATGCTTGTCATTATAAAAGATGTTCAGTTGAACTAATGAAAATGTAGAAAGAACGCAAAAAAATTTTCAAGTAGCAATAAAATTCTGTAACATTAGGACAACAGTTTCCTATTCAACTCACTGTTTCCTATTCAAATTACCGAATAATATTCGTTGAATTACACTGAAGAAAACGATAGTATTCAGGAGAAATGACTACGGAAAATTTACCGACAATGTGATAATACAGATCATGACATCTTCGCTATCCTACAAAGGATAATGGTAGAGAATACTCAAATCAATGGAACACTTGAAAGCATGAAACACATCGTTTTGTTCTATAAAACTTAAGTTTTCAATAACCTATTTATGGCTCTAAATTTAAATTTTAAAAAAACAAGCATTTCACCTACTACAGGGCAAAATGAAGTATTAAGAATTAGTCATACGATGAACATATCGAACACACACACTGTATGCACCTCAAATAAAAAACCTATGGAAAATATATTCTTTCTACTTTTTGTTTCATCTTGATATTTCAATAATTAGTTCCTGTATATCTCTATATATTTCATTGGACGTTCGATATGCAAAATGTAGTCTTTTCATGACTTAAATTTGTAATATAAAGCATCAACAAGTCAGTTGGAGTACCCCAACTTCCACTAATAATTTTATTCGTTATATGCCCCAAGGGTAATATAACGCTTTGCCACTCTACATACGGTAATAGTCCCCGTGAATTATTGGTCGCTTCGGTAATAATAGCCTCCTAGAAGCCGCCTCTGATGAGAACAATTGATAACGAAATTTGAATTTTGACTAATTTCCATGTTATTTTGACATTTCGTTAGAAACTTTGTAAACTTGGTATTTCTGAGAATCAAATGAATAATATTACCATTTATTCAGTCAATTACATCAGGTAGTTTTCCAGATGCTCTGAAATTAGCTAGTGTTATACCAATACATAAAAAGGATTATCCAGTTGATATTGCAAATTATCGACCTATTTCGTTGCTGAGTATTATATCTAAGGTATTCGAGAAGATCGTCCATAGTAGAATGATCAATTGCCTATATAGATATTCTATAATTTCTAACAGCTAACACGGTTTTCTACGTGGAAAATTCACGGAAAGTGCTGATCCCATTTTTTAAAGTTATCTATGGCTGCTTAGACGATGGATAATATGTTGCAGAACTCTTTTTTGATGAGTCACGGGCATTCGATTCTCTTCAATTCAATTTTATCACGAACAAATTGTACAGTATGGTATACAGTATGGCAATGTATGGTATGTTTTTGGGGTGGTTCATCTGGATTCAATATAGTTTTTACTTCGTCTCTTGGTCTCGTCCAAGAATATGGTGCTGGTGACTTCGATTCTCACCGTATTATTGGACGTAGACATTGAACTTGAGCTCTTACATGAAAGCCATAGGCACCTGATATCCGCTGGTTGCACAATAATAATGATTTCAATCTTCTATGTTCTTCTTCTATATATATATATATATATATATATATATATATATATATATATATATATATATATATATATTTGTTTAATATACACTGTTTTACGGGACAGGTCCTAATTACAAAACAGGAAACACAACATATACAAAAAATTGGTAGTACAAGAGTTCAAATTTTGTACTTTCATTTCAAATGAAAGAGTTTGTGATATCAATCACAACTAATGAAGTGAGATATAATGATATAGATAAAATATAACAATATATAATAAAAAAATCTTAAATGCTGACCAAACTTATACATACATATACATTTAAACACACAAATACATATAGATTCATATATTAACACTTATACACACATAATTATATGAGTGAATATGAATTCTGTTCGTGAATACACATGGTTCAGAAATGTGGAGTGCTATTTCCCCACTAAGAAATGTCCCCCTGACAAGGCCTCAACCTGCCTACTCCTTGTCAGGTGAATGAGTTGACTACTGATATAGAACTGATTTCATTAAGAAAATATTGACGTATTCATACATAAAATAAAACTGCGTACTCGTTAAAATGAATTTCATCACACTCATGCGGGTATGGTGAACCCATGATATTCGCAATAGTTGCGTTAACCTACTTACTTATTGCCAAATGCATTATTATGAAATATTTTCCTATTCTAACTATATAAATCTGTTCAATGTCTCCGAGATTCTGAACATGCTGGGAGGCTCTCTTTCAGGATTTTCCAACATATTCAATGAAACTGTATAGTCGTAAAAGGGTCGACGGGTCGCCTGTGATATATAAATTGAGTTCAAGAATGAGAAAACCAAATTGTTTCAATAGAGAGTTGTGTATTATTTCCCATGAAAAAATATGATAAATACAGATAATCATATTCAAGTTGCGTGTTCTGTTCTAACATGCTCCATTGCATTAGGCACTAGCTTCCAACCCCAAATTCGCTAAACTTTACGCACCACATAATCTCGCCCATTTCCGATGTTGAAGCGATCGCAATGAAAAGCGGCATTCTTATCAAGATTAACCAACCATTCATGCATCTGATAATCCGAACATCGAATCGACTAATCAAAAACATACGAACACACAAACACCCACATCCTAGCTGTCAAAAGTCACGCAGACCCTGAACGTATGGTATTTTCTCACATCGTGCACTCACTTATTTCATTAATGGAAGTAAATCGATAGATACCTTCCTAAGCAGATTAAATTTTGATCAAACTAATGGAGGACAACTTGAGCTAACGCGATGATGGAATAAACTGTTTCAGCTAATGCGAAAACTCAGTATATTCAATTCTGTAATCGAATAAAGTTTGCTCAACGTTGTTTTTAGCTCTGTTTCAAATTCGCAGAATATATGGATTCCGACTGGGCAGTTTATTCCTGTTGGGAATCTGCCCGATGTGACTTATTGCAGTCATCAATAACGGAGAAAAGTTCTGTTCGATATTGTTGCTTCAACGACTAATGGAGTCATATTTTATGTGGTAGTTGATGAACATGCTCCAAGTTGAGAGTAAATAGCGCTCACTCTCAGAATCGACTGTAATTTGTCTTGATAATTACAATAGGGATGAGTTTTCGTCGCATTTAGAGCTCAAAGGACATCTATGGGAGTTTTGCTGGACTTGATGTATCATTCTATGCATCCAACGATTCCAGGCGATGTTGCCTTTTACTTCGTCTGCTTTCACCTAACAACTTGTAACAGGCAGTGTTTCGAACTTCGCCAGTTTAATAGAGTAAATCGAAAAGTTAGGATCTCGAAGAGAATCCTCAGAAAGGATAGAGGTTCTAGACCCTTCAAGCTTCCTCGAGGATATAAGGAACTCTTCTAGTATAACATAAGCATCACAGAGTAGTTTTACTCTGCTAACATCAGGAGACAATTTGTAACATAATTTCAGTTGACTTGAATTTTTTGGTAGTTTTACAGGTAAATTGACATGATTATTCCAAAACATTAATCAATTTTTTTCTATCACGTCAAGTTTTTCTTCTACAGTTGTTGAGCATATTATTACGCTTCGAGGAACTTAACGCGAATTACAGAAAGCTCTGCTGCACTCCTGATGGCTGGAGGGGGTAATGACGAGGCGTAATACGTTCAGATTCGTATTGTTTACACTAATTTGGTCTGTTTCGCATGAGACACTTGTTTCAATATAACTTACACCAAAGTTTCATCTGTGTTGACCTTAAAATGGTTTGTTTCCTTTTTGGCCACCAACGCGGATATGCCAAGTATCCCTGTTTTCTATGTATGTGGGGCAGCAGAGCAAGTGAGAAGCATTGGGTGTAGTCTAAGTGGCCACCAAGATCTGACCTGAAACCTGGTGAACCAAGCATTCTCAATCAGCCACTTGTTGACAGAAAAACATTATATTTGAATCCTTTTCATATGAAACTAGGTCCCATGGAGCAATTTGTGGAAGCTTTGTCAACTGAAGGGGACTGTTTTAAGTATATCATTTCGGCATTTCCTTGCTTGTGATATCAGAAGATAAAGGCTGAAGTCTTTGATGGGCCACAGATTCGGCAACTCATTAAAGATGAACGTTTCATTGAAACAATGACCGAACTTGACGAAAAAGCTTTCAAAAAGTATTGTCAATTACATTTTTGGAGTTAAGTTGAAATTCTTAGAGAGCTTTGAGTATCAAACTGCATTTCTCACATAACCATTATCCTAACTTTTCAGAAAATTTTGGCCCTGTTAGTGATGAACTGGGTGAGCGATTCCACCAAGATTTGAATGTCATGGAGGCAAGGTATCAAGGTAGATGAGATGTCAGCATGATGTCTGACTACTGTTGGAGCATCAAGCGAGAATGAACATTTAAGGGAAAGTTATAAGCCAAAATTTTTCTATCTATTTCTATCAAATTACCCATCAAACTTATTTAGCTGTAGTTATTTTTTAGCAATAGCAAAAAACCAGAATATATGTGCGGTATATTGTTAAATTCCTGTAGAACCTGTAGCTTTCCTCAGTTTTTTATGAAGGATTAGAAGCCCGGTTATGTCGACTGCAGTTGTCACTAGTAACAAACTCTTCATGATTCTGTTGAAGCTCGAAGTGTATGTCGGCTGCTTGAAAAGGTTCTATGAAATTGAACCGACTGCACTTGCACAAATATAGAAAATCATTACTTCATCAGAGAGATCTCTTAATTTCATCTTAAGACAGGCATATTCAGGAGAAGAACTATCTATTTTTCGTGAAATACATCAGATATATGCATAAACTCCAGTTTATTGGTAATAAATATAACGAACACAGTAAAATACTCTTACAACAAATACCTTCACTATTTTCTCTATTGAATACTTTTAATGAACAAACACAAGATTATTATGAGCTGATCATTTTTGCACATATCAAACCTTTCCAACCTACAAAACACTAATCATATATTTAGAGGAATATGTCCTATATAGACCTTGAATATAATTATAATAGGCCTTCTCCAGAAGTGATTGAAATGTATGTTGACATGAATCCAGTGTTTAGTTTTGAAAAATTTACTGTTGTTCAAGTTCGGAATCATCACATTTTCGGGCACTTTGATCGACAATTGATATGTCTTTTCTTCATTTCTACTGACGCTCGTGGAGCATTTCTGCTTGGCGATCACGTGATTTCTACCCACAGCGCAGCCTCCGTCTTGAAGTCTACACGAATCGGATTTCATCAAGTACGCATTAATTTTTCTCACTGTTATACCTGAAATGATTCCAGAATCACCAAATAAACCAACTTAAGCTATATTTTTGATATGATTACAATTTCATCAGTTAGTTTCTTCAGTCTTTTGTTGCAGATGTTTATTGTATTCAGAATTATACCTGTCAACATCTCAGGTGAATTGCAGAGTGAAAAAATAAAATGCGCAACTTTTGATTGAATGATATTCTCAATATTTATTATGACTCACAAAAAATCAGTATTTTCGACTGAGCTGATGTCATTGTCAGTTGTCAATGTAATTCATCAAGACGCAAGGCTACTATGATAATCAAAAAGTGAACGAAAGGCTTTTATAATGTTGGGAAAACAAGAAGAAAATCGAGAACATCTTCAACTGAAGTGAACAGAAGATCTATAGATTTTCCGCAAAAAAATTGAAATATGTAGAACTCCAATCGGCTAACACTCAATGTGGATAACACACATTACGTGGCGTTTTCTGTTACTTCTGCCGATCGTCCTAGTTTTGACAGCATTTTGGTAGAATCGACGGTAGTGAAAAAAGTCACATCCACTAAATATTTAGGTGTTACAATATACAAGAACCTTAAATGGGACAAACACGTAGAGCGCTTAGTATCTAATATCAGGAAACTTATTCCTAGATTCTACATGTTGCGAGAAATTTTAGGTAAAAAACTCTTAATGACTACTTATAAAGCTCTTATAGAATCATCAATTGGTTATGCATCAGTGGTATGGGGTGGATTATATCATAACCTTCTTTACTCCCTTAGCGTTACGCAGAACTTTATTCTTAAAGTTATATACAAAAAAAGAAAAGATACCCAACGAAGTTCCTATACTGTCAAGAGGTGTTCGATGTGCGTTCTCTCTACATATACTACATACTTGCATAAACATGCATAATATGGAAGACAGGAAAAATTATATAGAACATAATTATCCTACGAGAGAAGGTGAAAACATGTATGTGAAGATTCCTAGTAAGAAGAAAAATATTCGCCTTCGATCTTTTGAATACTTGGCAGCAAAGTGTTATAATAACATATCATTAGAAATTAGGAAGATCAAAAATAAGAAAAGGTTCAGTAAATGTTGTCGATGCTTTATACATCAGAATTTAGATAGGTTTGAATTTATTACGACTTGATTGGTTTTTATGAATTTGTTTTGCATTGAAAGGGAGAGAGAGAAGAAATTCCATGCATCCTTGTTATTTAGCTTGAATCTATAAATATACTAACGAGTAGAATAAAAATAATTAGATGTCGAATGTTATGTACACATACAGCTATTTAGTTAGCTAGGTGTGCTAATTTTGTTTATTCATCCTTATCACTTTCTTTTCTTTTTTTTTTTTTTGTTAATTGAAATAATGGTAGAATGTAATGTAATTGTTAATTTGTATGAAATATATCTATCGATCTATCTATCTATCTAATTCATAGTTCAGTGTTCGATATTTCGATAAAAATGTCATTTGTCATTGTCAAAAAATTGGCTTCAGTGAGGACCTCAGAGGATCTCTATTGTCTACCTACCCCCTTTGGATTATTACCAAGTGGGGTGCGCATCACAAGTTCTGGGTAAAAATGATTCCTTAGTTGAAAATAACATATTTTATGAAATCGTGTAGGCTTTCACGACCGGTGTCCATTGTGAAACATGGTGAAATGAACTTCCGGGCTGATTGGCCGTGGTCAACTGGAACTCCTCCTCTTCCAGACGTTTCGTCCCTAACTGCGAGAGACATCTTCAGTGGCGGCGAGTGCTTCGACGTAGTGGTGTACTGGGCGACGACTCTGGATCAACTGATGATTGTTATCATCAGTTGCTCCAGAGTTCCAGGCACTCGCCGCCACTGAAGATGTCTCTCGCAGTTAGGGACGAAACGTCTGGAAGAGGAAGAGTTCCAGTTGACAACGGCCAATCAGCCCGGAAGATCATTTCACCATGTTTCACGAAATATTTTACCTGACAAATTGTGGATAACAGCATTCAAATTGATCACATCTCCACAAAGGAATATTCTCCGATCCACATTTATTTTAGTTGTTACTAAACCACCAACTCCACATAGTCCCATGAGTTCCTTTTCACTCGAAAATGTTTCTTTCTTATTAAGACTGTCATCGAAGGACTTCAGATCAATTGGTGAGAAAATTTCTATGCTTTTACATATCTTCGTTATTTTGGAATTACTCATCATGATGCTTCCTTCAAGAATATATCTTATTCCACCATATTCACCTAAAATCACGGAAGAAATGATATCTTTTCTTGGATGAAGCTACTCAGGTTAGAGGAAATATACGAAATGAGTACCAAATGTCTAATAAACTTAATAACACAGAGGAAACATAGTTTTTCCACAAAAATTGAGCTTAGACATTGTTAAACTTCTTCAGTATTAAGCTCTTGATAATAATTTCAACATGAAACTGAATTTTCGTGCAATTTCAGAATTGCAGAATATCAGCTGTAGATAAACTTCAACTTTTTCGGATAATATCAAAATTTCCAAAATAGTATGAATGTCGAATTGAATTTGATGCATAAAGAACGATTTGAAAAGCTTTTAGTCATCAATCAATGAAATCAATAAGAAAATGTGTACCAAAAAGGAAACCTTACTTATGTAGGAAGAGGGTATATGCTGAGGAATTTTTAATTTGAATGGATAGGTATTCACTCCTTCAGGTACCGAAGACTCATTAACAAGCACTGTTTCTGCGTAACAAACATCATTATCCATGTTGAATAAAACTTCATTGGTCAATTTCACATTTGCAAATTCAGTTCCAAAAAATCGTATTTTTACCGTTTTCACACTAGCATTCTTTTTGAAAACACATTTGAGATTTCCTTCGAGGAAACTCCCAGGTACATTGCAGGCATGTTTCTTGATAACTTCAAGTTCTCGTATCATTTATCAAAAAATGTTGAAATTCACTTCATAAATAGCAACAATTTACATTTGACAGCTTCTGGACATCTCAGAATAGCCTTCAAATATTGAGTTCAACATGAAATAACCACAGAATATATTGATAATTCGAGAACGAAGTACAATATTGTATAGCTGTCAAATGAGCCAATACTGCAAACCAAAGACTTAAGTCGAAAACCTCAAGCCCTATTACAGGACATTAAAAAAAGAATATCACACAATATAGAGTGAAAACAGATACTTATATTTATAAAAGCATCTACTTAGGACGATATTTATTCAGCTGAAGCTATACAAAAGTTCTAAATATTTTGAATTAGGTACATACTTATCCCAATATTTGAAATATACTTTCTTGGTTCACGATTAACTATCTCAGTATTAGTTCTCATAATGTATTAATAGTTTTCAAAGTACTTGGTAAATTATTGAAAGCATTAAATCCGTCATAGTATATGCTAATGTTTGGTTTAGAGAGCTGACAACTTTGGATATAAAAACTATTAGTACTTCTATTATTATACACATGCACATCACTGGGATATGTTACATTTTCGATAATATTGCATGTAGGAAACTGATTTTTAATTTTAGGTATGAATATATGTGAACAAAAAACTATTCTCTGCTCAACAAACATCATTTGCTAAGAGTTTAGCATAATTTTATCTGGGGTTTACCTACTGCACTTTGAAATTGTTCGCATAGTAACTTTTGTAATTGTTGAATTTTTTTTTCAGTCAAGTTGAATAATGAAGTGAAGCAATATTCAAAATATGGCATTATTATTGATTTGAAGAACAATAACGTCACACATGTCGACAGAGTTTTCCTTTTCTCTCGAGAAAAATCTTTTTTTTAGAGATTTTAGATGAAGTGATATCAACATGATCATTGAAACTCCATTTTCCGTCTAACATAATGCTTAAATATTTTACTGTTTCTACTCTTCAAATTTTTGTTCATTAATCGTTATAGTTATATCTTAATTTTTATTTTTTCAAGGGTTTTACTTGTACTAATCTGGAATCTTTAATGGTACTAATTGTAATCTAGAAACATTATATTTCATGCGGGTTTCAATGTATATAATAATTGCCTCTATTAAGTTAATTAACGCCTTAAGTTATTCATGTGTGGTTTAATTGAGTTCATTGCAACAAATGAAAATAATGAATGTTGAACGCGAATGTTAAATTTTTGACATATATGAATCTGGTCATCATAGCTGGTACTAAATAAATATAATAATTATAATTATCATTCATATTAGGGTTATATTTTCCGACAGCTCTTCATTTGTAGTAAAAATGCTTCATTGAAATGTTCTGTACCATGTGTGAATCGTGTAATATAAAATTTCACGAAAATTCTGCGTTTTCTGTCGAAATAGAAATAAAACTCAATAAACACTCCTCCAATTTACTCATTTTCACGAACGATTTGAAGCTCATTTCAAAGGTGCAAATATATGATATATATGACATCCTCTCAGTCTCAGGAACTATAATAAAATGCTAATTGCATTCAAACAAATGGATTTATTCGGCACGTTACAACGCTGAGCGACGAAAAGACACGTTTTTGGTATTTATTCAGTTCCGACTTCGGTAGTAGAGCAGCAGCGTCTGGGGAACAAGTTGATATTGGATAACTTCCGAGCTAGGAAACTAAGGAACAATTCATAACTCTAAAAGAGAGTTATATCAGTGCCCTCTATTGATACAAATAAGAATCGTCTTCGAAAGTACGTTCTTTGTTTAACTGAGGTTTTATTTTTAGTTATAATGGTTGATTTTTCAAGCGTAGTTTTTTATATCGAATAAAACACTCAATTTGCTTCAATATACAAAATTTTCATTGCAATTGATCACATGGCCCTTGCCATTTACATTCAAAGATAACTTCATCTTAATGTTGTCCGCGGCTCCGTATCAAAATGATCCATTCGGAAGGTCCAATTTTGCGTCACTTTTTCGAGCATTTCGAACTGTATCCCACGAATTACGCGTGTTATGTTATTCTGTAAGGCTACAATCGTGTTCGGCTTGTCCACATACACTAACGACTTTACATAACCCCACACGAAATAATCAGAGGCGTCAAATCGCATGATCTTGGTGCCCAATTCGCAGGGCCATTTCGAGAGATAAGCTGCTCACCAAATTCATCCTTCAACATGTCCATTGTTTCACGAGCTGTGTGGCATGTGGCACCGTCTTGATGAAACCACATGTCAACCAAGGTCAACTTGGCCAACTGGGGCAAAAAAAGTTACGTATCGTGGCTCGGTATCGTTCGCCGTTGACGGTTACGTTTCTTCCACGGTCGTCTTTGGAGAAAAATGGACCAATGATGCCACCAGTCCATAAACAACACCAAACTGTCGTTTTTCGGGATGCATCGGTAATTCTTGTATGGCATGTGGCTGTTCATCACTCCAGATGCGACAGTTTTGTTTATTTACATATTCGTTAAGCCAGAAATGAGCCTCATCGCTGAACACAATTTTTCGATAAAAACAGCGGATTTTCATTGAGATGTTCTAAGGCCCATTCACCAAAAACTAGACGTTGTGGTAGGTCATTCGGCTTCAATTCTTGCAGAACTTGAATTTTATGTGCTTTCAAACTCAAATTGAAACGTAAAATTGTCCATGTGGTTGAGTAACACATGCCCAATTGCTGAGAACGGCGACAAATTGACATTTCACGATCCTTATTAACACTGTACGCTAGGGCTGCAATATTTTCTTCAGCACTCACTGTACTATGGGAGACAGTGATTTAATATCCAACAAAGTAAACTTGGTGCAAAATTTGGTGATAAGAACACGAATTGTTGATTCACCAGTTCGATTATGACGACCTTAATATGATCGTAACAAACGATACACATTTTTCACAGAGCACGAATTTTGATAGTAAATTTCCACAATTTGCAATCGTTGCTCGTTGTTATTGTTTCCAGTATAAAATGGCAGAGTACATTGGAAGCTTTTCACTTCAACAGATGACGTTTGGATGCAATCACCAAAAAGTGCCGCTAACCTGAAAAACTTAACTATTAAAAAACCACCCGTTATATGTAGTTGATGGACTGGCGAAAGCCAATATTAACCACTTTTTGAAACGGTTTCCGTTGTTTATGAGCTTCTACTTGTTTGTTTCTATTCAAGGAACCACTGCAATGAGTTGCCATTCAATAAATTTGTATTATTATGTTATCATATACCAAATGAAAAGCTAGATTTCCAATAACATATCCTCCAACAATTTTTCCTGCACTTTTGACATAATGAGTGGATAAACATACAGCCACAAAGATTAAATAAAGTTTAAAACTTCAATCATAATACAACAAATATAAAATAGTAACAACAGAAGCCAAATCAGTGGAGCAGTTTCTGGGCACGAAAACAGAGAAAAACAGACATGTATATGAAGTTATTGATTCGATATCGAAAGTCGTACAGGTACACATACATACAGGGTTGCCCCAAATCATTCATACTAGAAAAATCACTAGATTTTTTATACATCGGAATTTTCGGAAGATACATTCGAGTAATTTGAAAACGGGTATCTACCCCTAACATGAGGGGTGGCTATCCATTTCTGCGAACCAGATCCGTGAAAAATTCAGAACATACTTCTTACTGACGTCTTTATCAGTCTGCGGTCTCAACTGGGGTCTTCCGACCTCGGAGACGACGCTGTTCCTGAAACATTTATTAGGGTAGCGTATAAGAAGAAAACGACCAGATGAAAAGCCGTTCCACGAAAAGCGGTAAATAAAGTTTCGCGACGTCCCGACTCCAGAGAGCGGAAGTCGTCTATTCAGATGAACTGGGGAAAATACTTAGGATTTTCAGAGAAAAAAAATGATAGGTATAGACGTCTATATATTATTCTGGAGGGTAAATAGAACTTCACAACCGACTGTCGATTCAGATTCGAATAATTCATATTCATATCCATGCCAAACACTTTTCTGAATACCTACTCCTTTACTATTCCTACCCAAAATATAAAACCTCAATATATATATTTATATATATATATATATATATATATATATATATATATATATATATATATATATATATATATATATATATATATATATATTATATTATATATATATATATATATATATATATATATATATATATATAAACATGAGTATATACCATAAGATGATTTCGATTCCCATTTCATCTTTTAATGGAATCGTTTTTATCATAAAATAACATTCAAGAATGATGGATATTTCGGAGGTTTCTCCTGCTTTCTCACCAGTAAAAATATATTTGTGATAACATATAACATATTCTACAAACAATGGTCTTAAAATGAGTTGAGAAACTTGTTTTTTTTTCAATAAATTTTCGTGTGAATTTCTAATAAATATTTTGTTTTTGTCGCTGTTCTTGTAGTGTTAATCAGTGAAGACAAGTTATCTCAAAGTTTTGACAATGCTACACTTTGTAATGTTGTATAGTATTGGTATTCACTCGGTGCAAATCCAATATAATAAACCATGAGATAATTCCAAACACTTCAACTCGTGATTCACACCTTCTATTTGTGTAAAAGTGTTGAATACCTCAAATGACAATAGGCGGAACAGTAAGGGAGAAATATTGATGCTAGATGGACCACGACATCACACAGTGGTGTCCAAGAGAAATTAATTTACCAAGGAGACGTTTAACCCTTCCATACGAGACCTAGTATATGAGAAAACAGGCAGAAATAGACTCGTAGTACGAGTACAAGATCGAAATACTCACTTGAGCTGGAATGAAAATCCAATATATAAGGAAGGCTTCTCTGTAATTCCTCAAATTGAGCTGGGATGATGAAATATATATTTCTTCTACTTTTTGAGCCTTATCCTCAGTGAATGTTATACGATTTCATTTGGTGCATTCCGAAGTAGATCTATAGAATATATACTCCGGTCCAGTGTCTTAAATTTTGCAGCCACTATATTCGTCTTCTTCCTGGGCCTTTTTTCTGTTAGGCTGGAGTAGGCTATGAGCAGGAATAGCTATATTTCTGGTTTACCATAACATGTCCGAAGTATGGTAGCTTGCGTTCTTTGATTACGTTTGAGACTTCTGTCTGTTGTCTCATAGTCTGTAGGATGGGTTCGTAGTTTTGATTTTTATTTTTAATTTTAACAGTAATTTTGTTGTCATAGATATGTGACTTGTTTTTGATGAAATTTTGGTCTCTGAATATTAAAATGTTATCAATTTTCCTCTAAGCTTCAAGATTTTGAACTACAGGATACCTTCTCTTTACCCTAAAAGTCAAACAAATTAGGCAGACAGAAGAAAATGAAGTGGGTACTAACCAAACATATTAGAATATTTCATTCATACAAAGGTTATTACAATATTTTTTAAAAACAACAGTTTAATACTCATGTTATAGCCAAGCTTTTTAAAGCTTTCTAGGAGTTGTTGAACAATTTCGACATAATTCTGGGCTCGCGTGTTTCCAATAAAGTCCTTGGCAGTAGTTTTGAATGCCAATCAAGCATTCTTTCCAAGTTCGGTCATTGTTTCAATGAAACGTTCATCTTTAATAAGTTGCCGAATCTGTAGTCTATCAAAGACACCTGCCCCTATCTTCTCATAAGACAAGCTAGGAAATGCCGAAATGGTATGCTTAAAACAGTCCCATTCACTTGGCAAAGCTCAAATAAATTGTTTCATGAGTGGCTAATTTAGAATGTTTGTATCACCAAGTCTCAGGTCAGATCTTGGCGGCCACTTTGACTGGTCATTAATAGCAAGTTGTTATTGTTGTTAATAGCATATTCAAGTGGCCATTAATATCTTGTTTGCTCATTACCATAACTTGAATGAGTTCTTATATAAGATGAATAATATATTTTACCTTATAAGTTCTCAGTTAATATATTGTATGTAGTATATAACTTTTTTCAATATTTCTCACACATATTTCTGAGATATGATTTTTCTTCAATTTTTTCCTGCAAGTACTTTCAAAAACAGGACCTTTCACTCGATTTTGATATTCCTAGTTTCCTCGAGATAATATATACGGACCGCGCTCACGTTATGGTGTTTTTATACTTGATCACAATTCCAGTCACGTGCTTTCCCGAAGGAATGAGAGGAAGGAATAGTTCAATTGTATTAGCAGCATAAGGCGGCAGACCTTGAGTATCTAAGAAAAACGTTTCCGCCAGGAACTGTTCAAAAAATTCCGATTTGAGGAAACAATACGTTTGTTTCCTCGTATAGTGTCGGATTGTTATTCGAATTTGAATGAAATTTCGTATAGAGGGCGCTACATACTAACGAACACCTTTGAGCAATCAACTACTGCAAATGAATTGAACAATCGAACTGAATTTGTTGATTATCAAGAATAATGTACGTTAAATGAGATTGAATTGAATTCCTGAACTAACATAGAAAATATGATTCGTTTCGTTTGTTAAATATTAATGTGACTAATTCCTTTTTATTTCTCTTCAGAACTCTTACACAAACTTTTTTTCAGTTTTTTATCACTCCTTCTCATTTTTCCGTAACAGTTGAACAGTTGTTGAACAGTCAATAATAAATGAACTGTCTTCACACTTCAATGTACTAGGGTGATTTTTTAAGAGTTAAGTTTTTCAGGTTGGCAGCACTGGTTGGTTATGGCATCCAAACGTCATCTGTTGTGGTGAAATGTTTTTGGTATACTCTGCCATTTCATCATCGAAAGACCTGGAATGAGCAACGATTGCAAATTGTTGAAATTTACTCTGAATAAAAATTGCTCTGTGAAAAATGTGTATCGTTTGTTACGACCATATTATGGTCGTCATAATCGACCTGGTGAATCAACGATTCGTGCTGTTATCAACAAATTTCTCATCAAGTTTACTTTTTGGATGGACAATGGTTACAATCGTTGTCTCGCATGCGTACAGTGCGTACTGAAGAGAATATTGCAGCCGTAGCGTACAGTGATGATGAGGATCGTAAAATATCAATTCGTCGCCGTTCTCAGCAATTGGGCATGTGTTACTCAACCACATGGAACATTTTACGTGTTGATTTGGGTTTGAAAGCCTACAAAATTCAACTTCTGCAAGTATTGAAGCCGAAAGACATACCACAACGTCTAATTTTTGGTGAATGGGCCTTAGAGCAGCTTAATTAAAATCCGATGTTTCATCGAAAAAGTGTGTTCAGCGATGGGGCTCAATTCTGGCTGAACGGATGTGTAAATAAACAAAACTGTCGCATCTGGATTGATGAACAGCCACATGTCATACAAGAATTACCGATGCATCCCGAAAAAACGACAATTTGGTGTGGTTTATGGGCTGGTGGCATCATCGGTCCATTTTTCTTCAAAGACGACCGTGGAAGAAACGTTACCGTCAACGGCGTACGATATCGAGCCATGATACGCAACTTTTTTTGCCCCAGTTGGCCGAGATGGACTTGATTGTCATATGGTTTCATCAAGACGGTGCCAAGTGCCACAGATCTTGTGAAACAATGAACATGTTGAAGGATGAATTTGGTGAGCAGCTTATCTCTCGAAATAGCCCTGTGAATTGGCCGCCAAGATCATGCGATTTGACGCCTCTGGATTATTTCTTGTGGGGTTATGTAAAGTCGTTAGTGTATGTGGACAAGCCGAACACGATTGAAGCCTCACAACATGACATAACACGCATAATCCGTGGGATACAGGCCGAAATGCTCATCAAAATCAACTTTCTCAAAAGAATTGGAAAAAATAGCGACATATATGAAGTGATTGCTCTTCAAGTCAATAATAATGCCACACTTCGAATATTGTTCCACTCTGTTATTGGGATTGAGTAAAGGAAAATCTCAACAGTTACAAAAGTTACAGAATAGAGCTGTGCGAACAATTCTGAAATGTATCAGAATTGATATCATAAACGGATATCATATTATGGATATCATAAATGTATACTCCAATGCAAAGCATGCTCAATTGTTTAAAACTAATGTCAGTCAAACATAGAACACTTTTTGCTATGTCTTCAACATTTTTCTTTTCTTTATTATTTACAAAAAGTGACTTAATATTTCTTTTGTTGGTAAAAATGGTTTTTATTTCTCTCTTCTTCAATCTCGCATATTTTTTCGCTCAGATGAGGTATGAAATTAATGAAATGATATTTTTGTTTGCTTTTTATAATTTGAGATGGATAAATTGAATTTAAAAGAATTTCTCTTATAGTAGTTTAGTCTTGAAAATGAGCTAACGCTCGAAACTTGTTGACTCTTCATATTGTTGAGTAAATCGTGAAACATTAAGCCAAGAGTTTAATTTATTTTAATTATTTCAATGAAATATTATTATTATTTTGTATTGATGTTGGTCTATATATAATAGGCAGTTATAAATACCAAATGATCAGAAAATTTTTAATTTTTATCCATTGAAATATCAAACATTTTCGAGTATCTGATTGTGGAAACTATTATGAAAATATGTCTCGTGTTTTCTAAAACTTTTTGACAGCTGAAGGTTTGTTGAAATGCTGATTACGTGAATCAAGTAGCCATTGCAACCTGCTTCATACTGAAAATAAACAAAATAGAAGTGAACTGAAATATCAACACTGCCAAACTTCGATAAAATCCTCCCTTAAATTTCCTCTGGATCTTTCACTCCAACCAGCTGTCATCAACGAAGTCTCATTCATTTGAAAGTGCCAGAATTTTTGTTGCATTGTCATATCCTCAGAAACGTCCGAAAGAGTGATTTATGATCTCCTTTGCGGAGTCGCGCCAGAGCAGTTATGAAGAAGATATTGTAGCTAAATTGACGTTCGCATTATATTGTCGTGGAATGTGCCATTCCAATCGATCATTTTTATATTTCCACGTTAAATTCCATACATTAAAATATACGTCACCCCTTGGGAAATTGCTAGGTGAGTACAGTCATTCATCTTCTTATACCAGAAATGGTAATTGCGACGAAAAACAAGATAATGTTTTCTCGACATTGCACTCAACTGTGTTAAGGTATGTTTATTTAGTGAAAAATAAGATCGATAGATGGAACTGCTTGGCTTATCCACACTCTTATTGACAGGAACTATATGTTTTACACCTACTGAAATAATAATGGCATCAGAAAAGAAACTCAGTTCTTTCGAAAACGTTGTGAGATTCTTGTAATATCGGTTAATTCATTCATTCTCCACTTGAGAGACCTTATGTCTCAACTTATTACGTAGTTAGCTAACTTATCAACATAATAATTCAATGAAATTAGTAGCTGAGTTTCAGTTGTGTCACACCACTCGGTGAAGCATGATTGAATAAAAACTTGAATCAAACTCTTTTCTGGATGTTTCACAAATATATTGAACAAAAAAAATGATATCACAACGTTGAGTCGACATGTTTCGAGTGGTCAGGTCAACACTAACCACAAAAACAAAACATAGTAAATTTATATCGATAAGTTAGGTACAATTGGACAATTTCTAAAATACTCTCTTTACACATCTATTGAATTCACTAAAGAAATGGAAAATGAGAGTCAAATTTCAAACTTTTAAGATTTAAAAATTACAAGAAAAATTGACATTTTAACGTTTGACATATATTGGAAGCCCACATAAACATATTTATTTATTCCCCATGACAGCAAATAACCGTTAAAATAAAACTCAGTTCTTTTCACTTCGTCGTACACAGATTCTTGTCCCTTCATATCTCCCAAAAAATATTGAATAAGGAAGTAAATACCTTGAAAATATTAGCAAGAAATAACTGTTACGAAAAAATATTATAATAAAACAATTGTTAAACTGATTTACACATATATTAAAAATAATACTGCATGACGTACGTTTCGATGAGATTCATCTTTTTCAAATGCTACGTGCAGACTAATGACAATTTCTCGAATACATACAATATATAAACTTAACTTATGGATACATAGAAAACAGGTAGATAACAGGTGGAAGGGATGAATTCATACTGAACTACTATATAGTAAACTAAGTAATTTTGAAAAGATTGAGAAGGGGGCTTGAGGTATGATCGATTTGGCTGTTCAAAAGGTTGCCAGAATATTTGTATTTATTAATTTGAAGTGATTCTAACAAATTAAGCTTCATTCCCTTGTTTGCGGTATTCAAAATTTCAAAATCGGAATTGAATATATGATTTTCAATTACCAAATGATTTGCATAATGAGAATCTGTCTTCTGATTATCAAAGCTACTCAGAGTACCTTTTAAAGAAAGATTTCTCAGTCTTTTCAAAATTACTTAGTTTACTATATAATAGTTCAGCATGAATTGATCCCTTCTACCTGTTATCTACCTGTTTTTTCTGTATTCATAAGTTAAGTTTATATATTGTATGTATTCGAGAAATTGTCATAAGTCATAAATGCACGTAGCATTTGAAAAAGGTGAATCTCATCGAAACGTACGTCATGCAGTATTATTTTTAATTTATGTGTAAATCAGTTTAACAATTTTTTTATAATGTTTATCAATTTACATCAAGTATCGGCCTCATCAATTATTAATTTGAAAAAATATTAACAGACAAACTTATACAAAAAGGTGTCAGAATAATATTTTAAAATCATTCTATCCCACAACATCTATTGAAATGGAACATGAGTATTATTTCATTGACTTTATACCACGTCTTAGCGAGAAAATATGTGAAAGATAAAAATAAAAGAAGATTAAAAAAGTTTCTACGCCTAAAAGTATAATATTAAGTAAAGATTTTCAATATTTATATGGTCACTTTAAGATGTTAGATAATTATGTAGTTATTTGAGACAGAACGCCTCTTATGTGTAGTAGTAAATCAATCGACTTGATATTACAAGAATCTCACAACATTTCACGGTAGAAGAACTGAGTTGCGAGAAATCGTTTCTTTTACAAGCCTTGTTTTTGATGGCATATCTTTTCGTTTTGTAGATAATTCAAATTTCTAAAATCATCATTTTCCTTAGTAAAAACATGACGAACTTTCATTGATTATAATGATTAATTTTTCTGCAAGAAGATCCATGAAACTATAATTTTTCTAAATATTTTACTGGTCAGATTATGTTATTTTTTCCAAAACGTCAATCGCTTTGAACTGTCAAACTAAATCGTCACCTATTTTCAACCTACCTCTAACCCAAACATTTTTTCAGTGAATTAGTTTCAAATCAGTGACGTTTTTGAAATTGGAGTTCCACAACATTCTGTTTCAGATCCCCTTCAATAATTTTCTGAACGACATTTTCGGCCATATCTAACGTTATATTGTATTGAGAACTCCATGCGAATGACTAGAAAATTTCGCAAAATTTCAATAGCAAGAGATGCTAATTTTCCAAATGGATATTCCCAAATTTCAAACGGTGGTGACAAAGCAATCTTCCGAAAAAATATTTCTAAATGCAACATGATGTTTTCTGCTCTTAGAAGGAATTGAGTTCCTTTTAATCATAACGTCAATAGAAATGAAATTAATAGAAGTGCCGAATTCAGGGATACAGGTAGAATCTTTCTCGAAAAATTAACGTTTGCTACTGACCTTTTTGAAGATTTGGAACATTGTTTCAAATTCTAACAAAATATTTGGTTTTGTGGTTTGTAATCTCAAACGAATGTCACAATCAATCGACCAAGCTTCTCTCTAATATATTGATACCAGCAAAACTAGAATATGCTAGTGTTGTTTGAAATCCAGGTGTCTAATATAATATATTCACGTTTTTTTTCTAAAGAGGTCTATTCAGAACAAGGTTTACCTCATGATTTACTAAAACCCATCAAGACATTACCAGATCATCATTAGATTTAACGTTTCTATATTTTAAACACTCATAAAATATTTGGGAATCATTGTCCGGTACTTGTACTTATCATTCTCAGATGAATTGTAGTTTGTATTCCCCTCTCTGGGCGTAACTAAAATGACAAGTATTTCCTGTATTTCTGATATAAAAACCCAGAGAAACTTGTGAGACATGCGCAGCTATACAGTGTAAGATAAAGAATTTGTTT
The DNA here is from genome assembly GCA_030704895.1 of Henosepilachna vigintioctopunctata. Taxonomy (NCBI): domain Eukaryota; kingdom Metazoa; phylum Arthropoda; class Insecta; order Coleoptera; family Coccinellidae; genus Henosepilachna; species Henosepilachna vigintioctopunctata. Next base: position 508,884 of record JARQZJ010000005.1, read on the forward strand.
TATGAAACCTCTGTTTATGTTTTATTTATCAGCGCAACGTTAACAAGTTGAAAAAACGTTCAATATTTTCCCTTCATCCTTTATGATCAAAGAGTCCACGAACTCATCCCTGTGAGTTATTGAAACTGAAGTTTTTCGGTGTTTTTTTCTATGCCTACACTTCGAACTGACTCAGTTTTCGAAATGGAGAAAGTTTCAACCTGAAAAACTTCTCCTCGGTTGTTTTGTTTAAACAGAAAGTTGATCTATAGTAATTAGCCCATACCCAAACATTTCGAAACTTTCAATAAATAAGTTGCCTTTCGTTAGAAAATATTTTCCGGAAGTTTCCGTTCCAATTCAGATATGAAAGTTGAATAAAGTTTCCCTGATCCAAGTCCATGTCTATATCTGGAGGGATTTATTTCAAACAACCGAAATGTACCTTCTTTTCAAATCTACATAAGTGTAGTAAATTCTTCATATACAAGTTTCAAACTTTCGGTTATAAGGGAGAACCTTTCCCAATGGAGGGGAGTGGATGATAATTCTATTTAGGGACTTAACAAAGCAAAATGAATTTATAGTAGAGGGGTAGTTTCATTTAAAAAGGTTTCACGAAGTCGTCCAAGAATAAACTTTTTCCTATACAAAAGTTACTTATCTTATGACCCAGCGACAGAGCATTTTCGAAGTCAGAAAACAAACAGATGATTCAGAATAGACCAAAAAGTATTTAAAAGCATTTTGAGATTAAACAATTAAGATAAAACATCGTTGGCTCCAAATCCGCGTCTTAAAGTTCGGACAATAAGCTGATGATACTATGCTATATCTACGATATAAGAATTAGCTGAAGCCTGGAGGAACGTCGCGTAATTTAGAGATGACAGGGTCGTGCCGTTTAAGGGTAGTTTGCGTCTCCCTATCTCTGCTGAAGTATACGAATGTGAATTATTTCACGGGATCTTTCTGGAAGATCTCCAATCTGTTCCTTGTTAGAAACCCTGAAGAAACCTATTTTGGGATGATTTTACTTTCAAATTCCAGGATAAAATTGAACAATACTATCTCAATGATGAATCCATATTGCACTTCATTTAGTTGTTGAAAGTGGTTAATATTTCTTCAGTTGCAGTTCTTGAGTCGAACATTTATGAAGTGTTTATCGGTACAGGTTATCAGGGTGTAGAATTTGTTTAATATATTGGATAAAACAAAAACACTTGCCTTGGTTTCACAAAATTTTTAATAAAAACTTGACAATTGTTTCGGGGTGTTACTCCATTTTCATGAGTTAGCATTCACAAAATTTATAATAAATACTTGACAATTGGGTAACAATTGTCAAGTAATTATTATGATTTTTGTGAAACCAAGTCAAGTGTTTTTATTCAATATATTAAACATTGTTTCACGAAGAGATCAACGAACATTCAAACAACTTTACAATGTGTTTAGTCAGAATATAAAGTTTGATGTGTACAAATACGGTGGTGGTAAAGCATTCGAAATTCCTTGTTATGGTCTTAGGATGAAAAATCTGCAGCTAATTTCTTTTTTTCTGTATATTATCTATAAGATTATTCGCAGATGATGCAATGATTTATGTTGGAGGTAAAAATATCCAGACCATGATAGAATGGATCAATAGATACTTGGCAGCAATATATGAATGGCTAAGCGATAACAGTTTATCATTGAATGTAGCAAAGTCTAAATTTATTGTTTTGGGTACAAGTAAAATTCTGAAGATGAATACAATCAAAAATATAGTTGTTAAGATTGAAATCCAGAACTTTGAAAGGGTGAAAGTTGTTAAATATTCAAGAGTTTTGTTAGATGAGATATTGAGTTTCAATGATCACTTCGACTTATATTCAGTTTTCTAGAAAATGCATGTTTGGAAGCATTCTAAATCTAGGAAAAGTATATTTTATGAAGGATTTAATCTATTCAACAAATTGCCTAGCTTCATAAAAACAGTTAATGACCTTAAAGTATTTAAGCGTGAATTAGCTCAGTCGTTTTGAACAAATAATTGTTAATGATATATTTTAAACGTGAGTGTATATATTTCGTGATAGCTAGTGCTAATAAATATTATTATAACTATTATTTTTTAAGTCTATATTCCGAGAATTGTCTATATTTTCTGGATATTCTGTGGCAGAAAATGTCAACTTCCTGGTAAAGTGAAGATCGAATTTCACACAACAGTGAGTTCAAGGGAAGCTGCATATTGGACTATGCCTTCCTGTCGTCAAACCTCCCATTCTAGAGAGTTCATGCGGCTGCTTAGGAAACGTTCCATTCTACTAATATCAACGCATTTACATTGAACCAAATATGACTAGTAGATTATAGATATTAGACTAATAGTTAGCAAGACCATTTTACAAAAAATGAGTATATATAAGTACATTTAAATGAGAGGTAATAATAAGAACTCGTCTAAAAATCACTGACTGAACAATTCTTTATTCGACTAGTTTCGCCTTTTACAGCATTATCAAGAATGAATAAGTCGAAATAAATAATAAGTCGAATAAAGAATTGTTCAGTCAGTGATTTTTAGACAAATTCTTATTATTACCTCTCATTTAAATATGAACTATCACAGAGTAGATTCATCGTCCATTGAATTTATTTTTATAAGTACATTTCTTTATATTTTATAATTTTTTCCAACTTTTATTCATGTTTATATGATTATTTTTTGCTATAGAAATATAGTGGGGGAGAGATGAGGATAAGGAGGATAACCGTTTTTGGGATCGATGTATTCGATAGAAAAGAAGCACATGAAAATTAAGAGAAGATTTTCAAAAACTCTCAACAAAAAATTGTCAAAAACGAATGTTGACCATGAATTACAACGCATTCGTCTCAGTAGTTTTTCTTCATTGTTTCTTTTGTATATTCGATTGAATTGATTTTGATTCAATCTTATGTATTTTAGCTCATGGGAGGTTAGAAAAACGCTTCTCGAACTCTTTTTCTTCGAGTATTCAAAAGTTCCAACATACGCAATGAATGCATTCATTATCATCTACTATAAGTGTTTCTATAAAATTGAAAATTAACACACTTAACTTAGGTTTCACTGAATGAGTAAAAACTCTACATATGTTTCGGGGGGTGAATCCATTATCATGATTATACAATATTACTCGATTTGTCTAGATACAATTTGAGTATTATTGTATACTCTTGATAATAGGTTAACCACCTGAAACATATGTAAAGATTTTAATATATTCAATGAAACTTAGGTCGACTGTGTTAATTTTAATTTTATAGTTTTTAACATAATGTTCCACCAAGAGATAAGCGAAACCTCCGTGTCATTTTATAAGGGTTTTTCATTCGATATTATTCTATCATGGTTCATTAGGAGATCAACTTCAGTTCTACACATATATTTTCTACTGACTAACTCCTAACAATTTAGTATTTTTCGTCTAGTATCAATAAATCTTGTCGAATATATAGCACCTCTTTCGAGTTTGTCAGTTCGTTAAACAGCCATTCGAAGTGTGCTTGCACGAAGGAATTTCACCCACTCTCTTATCAGGACCCAACATCAGGACCCAACATTCGGTAGGATCTCACCCCAAAGTACTTATTGGACGAGCGACGAGAGATTAAACTATGATAATCACATCGAACAATGTGATCTGTGAATACATTATATTCTGACCGATGTACAAATAAACCCAGAAATAACCTTTTCCATAATACTCTTGGAAGGGATTCAGTCTATCAATATTAATAGGCCGAATGGTTTGCATTTACTGGATGTGAGTCTCTCCCTAATTCAAATTCCACGGGTGTTACTACATCATTTATTTGTTAACGGTATTTTAGAGAGCCAAGGCAAGTGGTTCCAATTCAGTAAAATAGGCAAATTTGTGAATTTTTATCAGTGTGTATCAGTCAGATTATATTTAATCACTATTATAATTCACGATTATATCTAGAAATTGAAGAACAATTGACATAAGGTAATTTATTTGAGTAATAACAATATTTATTCGAGTAAAACATTATCGAAACATAGAAATTGATATCGAAGTTCAGTATATGTATATATTGCTACATTTGTGATAATACCGAGACTATTAGTGACATTCAAAATTAACTGGTGATTTTGTAACAGTTAAGTTTTTCAGGTTGGCGGCGCTGGTAGGTAATGGCATCCAAACGTCATCTGTTAAAGTGAAAAGTTTTCAGTATAGTCTGCCACTTCATCATGGAAAGACTAATAAACGAGCAATGATTGCAAATTTTTGAAATTTACTATCAAAATTCGTGCCAAATTCGACCATAATGGTCGTCATAGTCATAATGGACGACCATATGGTCGTCATAATCCACCTGGTGAATCAACAATTCGTGCTGTTAACACCAAATTGCGCACCAAGTTTACTTTGTTGGACATTAAACCATTGTCTCGCATGCGTACAGCGCGTACTGAAGAGAATATTGCAGCCGTAGCGTACAGTGTTAATGAGGATCGTGAAATGTCAATTCGTCGCCGTTCTCAGCAATTGGCCATGTGTTACTCAACCAAATTTTACGTGTTGATTTGAGTTTGAAAGCCTATAAAATTCAACTTCTGCAAGAATTGAAGCCGCATGACCTACCACAACGTCTAATTTTGGTGAATGGGCCTTAGACAAGCTCGATGAAAATCCGCTGTTTCATCGAAAAAATGTCGCATCTCGAGTGATGAACAGCCTCATGCCATACAAGAATTACCGATGCATCCCGAAAAAACGACAGTTTGGTGTGGTCTATGGGCTGGTGGCATCATCGGTCCATTTTTCTTCAAACGACCGTGAAAGAAACGTCACCGTCAACGGCGAACAATATCAAGCCATGATATGCAATTTTTTTTGCCCCAATTGACCGAGTTGAACTTGATTGACATGTGGTTTCATTAAGACGGTGCCACATTCCACACTGCTCGTGAAACAATGGACATGTTGAAGGATGAATTTGGTGAGCAGCGTATCTATCGAAATGGCCCTGTGAATTGGCCGCCAAGATCATGCGATTTGACGCCTCTGGATTATTTCTTGTGGGGTTATGTGAAGTCGTTAATGTATGTGGACAAGCCGAACACGATTGAAGAATTACAGTATGACATAACACGCGTAATTCGTGGGATACATGCCGAAATACTCGAAAAAATGACGCAATATTGGACCTTCCGAATGGACAATTTGATACGGAGCCGCAGACAACGTTTACATAAAGTTATTCTCAAAATATAAATGGCAAAGGCCAGTTCATCAATTTCAACAAAAATTTTGAATATATGATGCAAATTGAGTGTTTTATTCAATTTAAAAAAACTACGCTCAAGTTTCACTGGAATTATTTTCAATACCTAATCTTCATGAAAACTTTCGTGTTTGCAACGACCCATCTTTTAAACATGAATCTTTTCCGATTTACTGCGTTGAAAACACACCGAAGCAAAATCAACTCTTTCGACATATTCACCGAGTTGCTGAAGCAATGCTGTGTAAAACAGAATTCGAATAACAAACTATTCAGCAGGAAAACTGAACGTTATCCAACTTATTACATTTTATTGCTCCCTTTTCAGCTGAGGGAATATTTCGACCACCAAATCGAATAAGTTACTGGCATTGTTATTGATAATGCTTTTGTCGCCAGTAGAGGGAATAAATTTCTACTCAAATTACCTAGACAAACAGGCTTCATACGAACTGGCTGGCATAGTTCACAACAGCCATTAATAAATAATTCGGATTTGAAAGGAAAACATATTGGGAAAGTTGAGATTTCTGCAGTTTTCTCTTTACTTTCAGATGAACAGAGCAATCGAATTGTACAGAATGGTATCTATCGCGTCTACTGAGATTTATATTTTCAGCTAGTCTGAAAAGTTTTATAACGCTTTAAAACGAAATGAAGTGAGGGAGCTCTATGTCATGTTCGTTAATGTACAGATAAATTTTATGTTTATATTGTTCACGGACGATATTGCTGAAATGAAGGTGTAAAGTTTCCATTGAAATATTTTTACAGTTTTCTTCGCACTTGAATTTCTATGGAATAGATGCCTTTTCAGTTTCACGATACAAGTGGTTGAAATAGAACCACCTATAGCTGTGGTCTTTGATACGAACATAAAAAAGACATCGTTTAGGATTGTAATTCATATTGCAGCGTTTACAGGTGTATATGACTGCGCTTTCTGGCTTTCACATTCATCATTTTATATATTTCAGGAGAAAATATACTACCAAGTAATGAATAGCCTACCCCTATTCATTTTACATTTAAACAGGATGTTACCAGGAAACAGATGTTCATGGTACGAAGAAGTTATTCCTGGATGGAGTATAAGAACATTTTTTCTCCTCACGAATCTCGAAAAATACTTCAGTCTTTTCGTTATGAACTGTCAAACCCTTTCGAACGCACTAAAGGTGTTTCTAATTACCTACACCTACCAATTATCCAATTTAAGAAATCAATGCAACTTTCTATTCTAGTAGCGTAAACAAATAAATCAAAATAACTCGAGAAGAAATAATCCTCGAGGTTCAAGTCTGGGTTTCGAACAGACTTTAGTGATGACCTAGATCAATATCAGCAGTGGATTTACGAAATATATAAATCTCTGATATTCTAAAATTTCCATAGAAACAAATGTTGTATAAGAAGTTAACGATTTTGTATCTTAATTATACCTATGAATTGTGGAAGTTTGTAATGTTTATGTGACTTTGTAAAATGAGGAGATCTAAATATTTATTTCATCTTTTAGAATATCTTATCCCAAATATAATATATCCAAGAGATTGAGTTTTATAATCACTTTTCCAAATAATGAAGCCTATGGAGGCAATATTCTTGGCTGCGATCTCAGTGGCGTTGATTTCAGTTGTGTCTGATCAATCTCCAAATAGTATTTGCTGTGGCAAGTAATAACTAATGCTGTCATTCCTCATAGAGATGTTCGCCGAAGCCTTTTTTGGAATTATACCAGTGAACCCTAGGATGATTGGAACAGACTTGCCGACATTGCTGTGCCTCTTCTTGTCTCTGAACTCTCACTTGAAGGCTCCCGATATTCACAGATTTATTTGGCATTTGGAATGACTACCTCGATAAAAGTAGATTCCCTGACTCTCTTTTCAACTAGGACAAGGTCAGGTATATCGCGGAAACTGTTATATCAGTCACAGAAGTGCAGTCCCAGAAGAATCTAAAGTGAATATCCTCCAGAATTGATTTCGGAATGCAGTTCTGAGGTACATTTGAGGAAGATGTGATTTCAATGCTAGTTCTTGATGTGCAATCTTTACAATCGCCTCAATCACCCTTTGTAATCCGCAGGTGCAAATAACGGGTGTCCCAGAAGAGACAAACAATTGTGAGACCAACAATTAGATCGACACAACTCTGCTGATATTCTTCTTTGTGCTTTATCTTCAACTCTTCAGATTTTTTGTTAAGTTTATGATTACTTGTAACTTGATTTTCCTTAAGTTTCAGAGGAGTTGAGTCATGAATTGGGCATATCGGTGTTTTCAACCGTGAGTCAACAGACTCCTGTAGAAATGGTCACGAAGATTCACTATTCGCTATCTTACAATCCTCTGCGCCCGCATGTCTTGGACGAGTATTTCTTTCAAGTGCAATTTCTGATTGTTCGTTGTTAACTCATCATCATCGTATAGCGCTACAACCCTGGGTGGGTCTTGGCTGACTGTACAACCTTTTTCCAGAAGACCCTGTCTTCCATCAACCTGTAATCAAAAGGGATGTTCATTTTTCGGAGGTCTGATCTTATGTTGTCCCACCAACGCATTCTGGGGCGTACGAGTGGTCTTTTGCCTGTCGGGGTCTCTTGCCATGCCTGTTTCACAAGTCTTTCGTCATTGATCCTCTGCACTTATCCATTAGTTGTTAACTAATGGGTAGTAATATAATTTGAAATGAAACAATAATAATGACAATTTTCAATGTTTCTTCATTATCAACTAAGGTAATCATAGAAGGACGATGATACATAATCCATGACAGGCATAATCCTTCACAGATGGAACCTAAAAACGTTGAAACTTGAAAATTTTATGAAATATTGTCGAATATCCATAACTAGGAGTTCACTAGTTCCTTTAACTACGATGAACTTGATCACAAGTGCCCTCTTTTCAATTTTGAAGTTTATTCTACAATTTTGGTCAGTCTGTTCCACAAGTGCTAACACGCTGAAGATATGAGAACTGTTATCTTTGCGTTCGGTAATTCCATCAGTGAATTTACGGTTTCAATGCAATTTGCCAGCGTAGGCCGGACGGCTTTGCGGTGAATTAATGAACGAGGAGCAGATTTCAACGTAACAGAACTTGTAACAGATTTCACAAACAATATGATGGTTAGATGATCAAATATCGGGACGAAACTTCACCGGGATCGGTGTGTGAGGCCTCAATTAATAGTCTAATTTATGTCAAAACACGATCGTGCTGTGTGCTATGTTGGAGATGAGAGAAAACGTTCTTTTTGGGTAACAGTGGAGACTCGGAAACGTCCATCAAGTTGCTAATGGAATAGTCGGACATGGTGAAACTCGAACGTGGTTACTACTGAAGTTCTAACTAAATGATCACTATCTAAATGTTAGGCTGAGAATATAAAATATTTCTTATATTATAATTTTACTTTGAACTGAGGTTCGTATCAATACACCTAATAGATTCACTTCACACGATTTCGAATGAAGATTATATATTTTACTCTTAAATGTATAGTAGCAACATAAAATGACGTCTTTCTTTTGAATATCATTTTTGAATTTAACGGATTCGCTTCATCTACGAGGCCTCTTGCAAAGAAGAAGGTGAATTTTCGAGGGGTGTGCACATTCGATATTCCAAATTGCTTTTTGTTATGTTGGTACACATACGTTTTACATATGTTGACATTATTGGCCATTTTGGATCCGTAGTTTGTTCTTGACAACTGAAAACGTTAGTCACTTTTTGTGTGTTCTTCGGTGCCTTACTTTTGAAGATAATAAATCTGTATTAAAGTCTACTCTGTGTAGAAAAAATGTTTATAATTGGTATACGCGCTTTACAGGGGGCCAATAAGGTGTTGATGACGATGAGCGTCCAGCAGTTGCTACCACATCAAGAAACGAAGAAAACATTGAACCATTTCTTAAGAAGTTGTTTTGAAAAATCATCGCATTACTCAAAGGGAAGTTGCAGGGGATGTTGGAGTACCACTCGGCTCAAGCCATATCATTTCTTCGGATGCTTTGGCATGAAACGTGTGGCAGCAAAGTTTGTTCCGAAATTGATGAATTTTGAGAAAAATCAACGTCGAATTATTATCGCTCAGTAGTTGTTGAATGACATCCAAGACGATCCAGATTTGCTCAAAAAGGTTATAACTGGTGACGAAACGTGGATATATGCATATGATGTCGAAACAAAGGCTCAACCATCCCAATGAAAGTGGAAATGTGAAGGTTTTGCTCACTGTTTCCTCCGATTACAACGGCGTGGTGCACCATGAATTCTTGCGAACAGGTTCTGCGGGTAATAAGGAACACTACAAGGAAGTTGTGCAATGTTTGGGTGAAGGATGCGTCACAAAAGATCAAAATTATGGTAAAACAAATCATGTATTTGCATCACGTTAATGAACCAGCTCACATTAATGCTCAATCTGAAACCACCGTTAACATGGTCAAAAACAACACCGTTGTCATGCCTAAGCCACCGTTTTCCCAGATTTGGCTCCGTGCGACTTTTTCCTATTCTCAAAACTGAAGAGACCAATCAAAGGAAAGCGATTTGCGACAATTGATGATATGAAGTCGGACTCGAAGAACGAGCTGAGGGCCATACCGACTAGCACATTTCAGAAGTGCTTCGAGGATTGAAAGAAGCGCTGACATAAGTGAATTATATCTGAAGGGGATTTCTTTGAAAGGGACAGAATGAATATTGATGAATAAATAAATGCTATTCGCAAAAATTCAAAATTCATGTTTTCTTTTGAACAAATCTCGTAATACTGAGAACATAATCTGGTACTCACTGCCAATATAAGGATACAGATTTCCGATTGCTTTGATGTGGTTAATTAAATCAGTACTATTCAGTTGGCCTGAAATTTCCTTGATTTTTTCATCGACCTGAAATATTATTGTCAAGCGGTAGTCTGAATGAGAACGATTTAGTCAGTCATGACTAAGTACTGCAGTCTCAAAGTTATAATAACGATCCGATTTTTAGCCGGTCTCGGTTCTACTTGAACCCTACTATGGTGCGGTAGAACTCGGGTTCGAGGCCCGCTGAAAGCATGGGTGTTTGCGTTGTAATGTAAAAGACGATATTTTTCCTTCGATTTTATTGAGGCTATATTACTTTAACTAACCCTTGAAAGCAAGGTGAGCATTTCAAAAAAATATATTCCGAAATAGATTTCTATTAAATTACATTCGGAATTCAGTAACTGGAAAATGCAGAAATCTTTAATCTTTCTCTGGAAAGTGATTTTTTGGTAAAGCTACAGCCATTTCTTTCAGACTTTCATTTTTTGTCTAGAGCCAATTCTTGTGGATAGTAAAGAAATTCAACCTCATTCTATGTACACTTCTCCTCAAACGAAAACAAAAAGAAGCATCTTTGTTTCGAACAAGGTATTTCAAACTTCTAATGTGGAAAACACCACAACATCAGGTGCGGTTCGAACAGGACAGCTTTTCTGATATTTTTTAACCTAACAATAAGTTACGTCAACTCATGGCATTAGAGAAGTTCAAAAGCTTATTATTTATTATACCTTGTAAAATTAACTTCTTATTCAGAATATATTGACTTTTGATATTAAGTATTGAATTATTTATTCGTATTTATTTGTAGGATACAAGAATATTGATCTCTTCTTGGTTCAGATCAAACTAATCAATCTCGTTTTTCGAAAATTAAGTTGAAATTGATTTCAGTTAGGAGAATTCTAATTAAGTTTTTTTTGCGATTCACAACAATATCAGAAATCATTTTTATAGCGTGCACTTTGAAGCAGTCGCTGACAAGTGTTTCGAGCTTGTTGGCTCTCTTCAGAACGGCGTATCCAAGTTCAAGGTGTGCGAACCTGGAGATGAAATAAACAAAAGAAACTCCTGCAAAGGAAGTCACCTATATTAAGCTTCCATCCCATTCCACACCCCATTGATTGAGTGAGACGATCTTAGTATCCAAGATACAGGGTGTTCGATAACTTTTCCTAATTTCTTCTTGGGGTCATTGGTGTCCTAATATCCTGAACATTCATTCGCAAATTTGCATACAGGTCCCCATTGGGTCAATTAATGATCACTCAAAAATTGAGGTCTAATTAGTCTCCATTCTCCAACAACAACATTGAGTAGAATATGTACACTTTAGGAATTTTCAAATATTTGCATTCGAGTTGTTCTGAAAAATATTCAAATTACAAGTACGAACCTGGAAATACACACTGGATTCGTAAATAACTGTAAAAATTATAAGCTACACAGTTGACAGTTGGATCATTCATTCACATAAAAATGTGAATAATTATTTCATAATTATTTGCAGTATTATTAATTACATTATTATTCGCAAATTTTATTTGCATAATTAAAAAATTCAAATATTTTACTAATGAAAATTAGTAGTAATAATCTTTAGGCCCTAAGTTATTCGAAATTCCTATGTGAGTTCAAAATTCAAAAAGGTGAATTTTATATGCAGAAATATAAAACGACTATATTCAGTGTCTCTTGCCTGGTGTTGTCAGGATTAAAATGTGGTTTGGTTCACTTAAAACTAGTTTAATTACGAGTATAAGACAGTTTGAATTGATTTCCATTTCATTTATGATTAATTCATTTTTATTTATCCATATCATAGCACTGTTTAATAAACTCTATTAGTTAGTAAAGAATATTACTGCTATTTTCGTTGTGAAAACAAGATCCTGCATTTTTATTCTGGTGGTGGGGTAACCTCGGTAGGTTTTTTGTTACGTCAGTTGGTGGTATTGTTGGTTTCATCGTTGAGTTCACAGTTGTCGAAGTTGGAACAGTTTTAGTTGTCGCCGGTGTCACTGAAGGACTAACTGAAATACTTGTAGATGGCGCTACTGTTGTGGTGTTAGGTGGACTTGGTGGAACTGAAATAGTAATCATAATATAAATGAAGTAATTCTTCAAAGTATAAATAAATTAAGTCCAAATGAACTAATGAATTCATTTGGCCTCCAACAAGCACATAACAGTAGAAATCCTTAATATATGATATGACAGCTAATATTTAGAATTTCGGTCACAATAGTGTGAACATTCCAAATCCATACAATCCCAAATGAAAATTATCGAAATTTGTACTGTATTATCAAATGGTATTCAAAACAAAAAGTGATGAGATGATAGAAAACAACTTCATTGATTTTGGTGAAATATCTATATTCATGATTGAAATATAATTGAAAGCAGTTGGTTACACTTAAAAAAATTGTACAATACACTCAACATAAAGGTTTGGCTACTGATCTATGATTGATATAAAATGTTTCATACAGTTTGAAATATTGAATAATTTCAAAATACCATAACAACCTAAATAAACATGGGTTTCCTTTTGATTGGCGGCAGAAAAAGACGACATTTTCATTTGGTAGTCATCAAATTGAGATAGAGATAGAGACCCAGAATTGAACCTTGAGGTATTCCTATCTCTATTGATTGAGTAAGTAACTTTATTAGCACAGCTAACAAATTTTACGAAAGAGAAATTTTGTATGCAAACTCTGAAGTTTTATATACTATGTGCTGCCTAATATTCCAACAACTTAGTGGTTCTTATATAACTGTGTATACGGGTGTGTACCTTTCACTTCAATATAATCCTAAAGGCGCTATTTTGGAGCTTCTGCAACTTTTGAATATCATTTTGAGGCAAGGTGTTTAATACAGTTGAACAAAAATTCATTTGTGGTAATATTATGCACCTATACAATAGAGACTTTGTTATAACACTAACATAATTACTTACTACAGCTAAAAAATTTAGTTTTCGTGAAATTTTACTCATAACACACCTTAAGTTATTTTTAAAACTCATTTTTTATAGATAATAATTCCTAAATAATTAAGCTCACTGACTTTTTCCAATGTACACGTTATTAACTTTGATTTGTATATTTCACTTGAGTCTATATAATTTTGCTCTGTTTCTCACAATAATTCATTTAGATTCATCGGTATTTAATGAGAGACTGTTATTCCACAACCATGTACGCAAACTATCAAGGTCGCTATTAATTTTATCAGCTAATTCTTGTAAATTGCTTTCAAATATGGAAATTTCACAATTCCCAACATATTTAACTATATCGCTTATATATAAATTGAACATTAACGGTTCCAAAACTGTTCCTTGTGGAACTCCATAATCAAAAACTAGTGGTTTGGACAGATAGTTTCCGTATTTAACATGTTGTACTCTATTAAGTAAATATGAGTTCAACCATTGCAACATTGTTCGAGAAATACCAAACTTGCCAAATTTTAACAGTATCAACTATTTCATTTTCATTCAACACTCTAGACCATTCATCACAGATAAATGTGATTATGGTTCCACAAGAATGTTGCACTCGGAACAAGATTGACTCAGAACCAGAAACACGTTCATTTGGTCTTTAACTACTAATTCTGAAATTTTCTCATACACAGGAGCTGTATTTATAGGTCTAAATTCCTCCCATTTCTGAGGTTTTGGTTTTTTTGGTATATTGGTAGTCATTTTCCATTCTTCAGAAAATTCGCCCTAACGTAAGGCAACGTTCACAACGTCCAAAATCCTTTTGCCGCAACCACGAATATCCCGAAATATATCTGATGTAATTCCATTTTCTCCTTCACCAACATTTTTAATTTCTTCACATATTTCTTTAGGGTAAACATATCAATCTCTCTGAAATTAGATCAATCTTCATAATTGTTGATATTACTCAGCACACATTCATGACCATGATTATTACCAAACCATCAAATTGCAGTAGTTCTTATTGAGTAGCCTTAGTTTTTCTGCTGTGTAAATTCAAGTATCAAACAGTTAGATGCTTCAAATAAAGCCAAGAACAGACAAAGTACAACATTTCTTTTCTAGTATAGACTCTTTTTCGTCAATTCATCGTAATTCGTGTCTGGTTATGCTTGAGTGTATACAATAAAATCTCAGAACTGCTTTCTAAATGAGAAGTATATATTTGCTGACCATTGCCACCTGATTAAAAGCGTAGAAACTTGTCAAACTGACAACAAAAACTGTGTTATTATTCCAAATTTCAGTGTAAAATGATCAGGCCTCCTCGTCGAAATGAAAAACTTACCAACATAATAAATAAGATCGGAAGAAAAAAATTAGTGTCGTTGGAACTAAATCCCTATATACCTATCGATTATCGAAATGTTTGTGAATTGAATCCAAGTTTCTGTTCGGTGGTATGGTTAGCTCGCAGAAATGAAACTGAAAATTTGAAATTACTCCCACCAATAGTGATCACAAAAAAATTAATAGAACTTGGATATACAATACTGATTCATCTTCCAGGTATTTTTTATACTGAAAAGAAAATGCATGATATTTTATCTTTACTGAAAATTTATGGGGTACGTAATATCTTTGCGATGAGGGGTGGCGATCCACACTTGAAAATTGAAAATTGTGACTTCCCCTTCGCTCTGGATATTATAAAATTCATACGAAAAGATTTTGGTGATTATTTCGATATAGCCACAACTGGATTTCCTCACATACATCCCAGTTCTACGTCAGCAGAGGATGACATGTGTAATTTAAAAAAGAAAATTTTATTTGGGGCAACTTTAGTCATAACTCAAGCATGTGTGAATTCCACAGTATACTTAGATTTCAGTAAAAACTGTATAAAATACGCCATTGATGTACCAATCATATATGGCCTATCAATGTTCAGATCATGCAAAGATTTCATGAGAATTTTCAAAATGAGTTTGTTTGTGGATGAAGAGGAAATGCTTACAATTCAGAGATGTATAAAAGGACCAAAACGAAAAATATTTCTAAGAAACAAATCGAAATATTTAGTGCAACAGTTGTTAAATGATGATTTGACAGTAGGAGTTCACCTTTTTTCAAGAAATCACTTCGATCTCATTAAAAATGTTTTAACAGAAATTAACGTTATGAAATATAAAGCAGTTTTGATGAAATAATCTAAGAACCACCTGAAATATATCAAAATAATCATAGAAGATCCATAGAAATCTGACGAGTATAATTTCAAACATTCTTACCGAATATTCCTATAATGTCATATAATGAGTGATTTTTTATCGAAGTGTTTTTGAAAATCAAAAGAAACCCTGAATTTGCATCACAAATTCGAAATTTTTGATGGAATTGATAACTTGGCCTTTGCCATTTACATATTGGAGACAACTTTATGTAAATGTTGTCCGTGGATCCGTATCAAATGGTCCCTTCGGAAGTTCAAATTTTGCGTCTTTTTTTCGAGCATTTCGGTCTGTATCCCACGAATTACGCGTGTTTTGTTATCCTGTAAAGCTTCAATCGGGTTCGGCTTGTCCACATACACTATCGACTTCACATAACCCCACAAGAAATAATCCAGAGGCGTCAAATCGCATCATATTGGCGGCCAATGAACAGGACAATTTCGAGGATAAGCTGCTCACCAAATTCATTCTTCAACATGTCCATTGTTTCACGAGCTGTGTGGCATGTGGCACCGTCTTGATGAAACCGCATGTCAATCAAGTTCACTCGGCCAACTGCAGCGGAAAATAATTGTGTATATAGCTTGATATCGTTCGCCGTTGACGGTAACGTTTCTTCCACGGTATTCTTGGAAGAAAAATGGACGGATGATGCCACCAGACCATAAACCACACCAAACTGTCGTTTTTTCGTAATGCATCGGTACTTGTATGGCATGGGGCTGTTCAACACTCCAGATATGACAGTTTTGTTTATTTACATATCCGTTAAGCCAGAAATGAGTCTCATCGCTGAACACAATTTTTGGATAAAAGAGCGGATTTTCTTGAAGCTGCTCTAAGGCCCATTCACTGAAAATTAGACGTTGTGGTAGGTCATTCGGTTTCAATTCTTGTAGAAGTTGAGTTTTATAACCTTACAAACTCAAATCAACACGTTAAATTTTCCTTGTGATTGAGTAACACATGCTCAATTGCTGAGAACAGCTAAGAATTGACATTTCACGATCCTCATCAACACTGTACGCTAAGGCTGCGGTATTCTCTTCAGTACGCACTGTACGCATGCGAGACAATTGTTTAATGTCCAGCAAAGTAAACTTGATGTGAAATTTGGTGAAAACAGCACAAATTGTTGATTCACCAGGTCGATTGACGACCATAATATGGTAGTAACAAACGATACACATTTCCCACAGAGCACGAATTTTGATAGTAAATTTCAACAATTTGCAATCGTTGCTCGTCTGTAAATATTTCTATAATGAAATGGCAGAATATACTGAAAACTTTTTTCACTTTGACAAATGATATTTGGATGCCACAAACAACCATTGCCGTCAATCTGCAAAACTTAACTCTTATAAAATCACCCATTATTTCTTACCCTAAGTACTTCTATGGGCATTCCTCTGAAGTAAATATAAATTGGAGGCAGTTCTAAACAATGGTTCAAATTCATACAGTAAGACTGGAAATACTGAAATGAATTCCTTGACATTTTCAATGTATTCGACAAGTTTCAAGAAACTAAGCTATTATCATGCTTTTTACACAATTAAGTTGCACTGAAGTGCTTGTAACTATATTTTCATACCTTTCATTTCTATCAGAACAGAAACTGAACAGGAGAAACGTACAATATTGACAGTTGTAGAATCAGTTCAAATGAAAGATATCAGTTAAATTATTTTCACCAAGTTCCACGGATGTTGTTTCATTCAAGTTTTCATTAAATTTACTATTTCTTGTACTGCCTTACCGTGTTTTTCGCAAGAAGTCAGAAAAAGTGTCATAAAAACTGCTAGTAAAAGACCAAGGATGACACTCAACAAAATCAGTTTTTTTTCCAGTCCTGTAAGAGCTCCCCATGTTGAACTGAAACAAAAAATTCTTCAAATAATAATGATAATTGAAAAAAATTGCGAAATCTAACCACATCTTCAAGTAGATGTGGTTAGATTTCGCAATTTCAGAGTTCGCAATTTTATTGAATATAATAAAATCGTTGTTTATTTATCAGATTTCGATGTGGTTATAACACTTTTGAAGTAAATAATAACGGATTCAATCTAATTTGAAAAAGATGAAAGAAATTGTGCAACGGATTGCGGTACAAATGAGAAAACAATGCGTTATTATCACAAAATCACGTGCTATATAAGTAGATTGAAATTATCGAAACATTGAAAATAGTATTTATGTACTTCAATTTCAGTCAACAGGTTAATAAGTGATGCGAAATATTGGAAAATATATTACATTCATATCATGTCATTGAGATAAATTTCAGATTAGATAAAGCGAGATAAACTTCAGAGTTTATACTTTTTTGAATAGGTCAATCTATTGAAATATTTATGGGTATTATGCAACTGATTTTGCGGCACTATTTAAGCCTATTTTCTCACTCCTATTTTCGGTGACTTGTTCTTCTTCTTGAGTCGAATTTTAAAAATTTTAACACAAATATGAGATATGTTTCACAACACAGATATTAGTTTCACAAAAAGTTGCATTACACTCCACATATGCCAAGTTTTCTGGTTATTGAAACATTATCAAGACTTCAGGTATATCAAACTTTTGATAATTCTTTGAAAAATATACAATAATTCAATTCTCTGCAGACAATGAACTATATCGAAGAACAATACCTGAATATCGGTATTCAACCTGAAAGAATCCCTTAAATTAATTATACTCTGTCAATTTCATCACAACATTCTTTGTATTTAATTTTTTATAGTTCTTCAGAAACTTCTAGAAGATAAAGCTTATAAAACATGAACTAGAATAGTGAACAGGTGACAATATTGATGTGTAATAAGTGACAATTCACTCATTTGATTGTGACCGCTATATCTAGGTCCTCTTGTCTTCTTCAGGAAAAACAGAGCACAATGTTAGTAACTCGTATTGAAAAACTATATTGAAGTATAAATGAGACATAAAAGTAGAAAAACTGTATGGATAGAAACTAACACTCTTTCCAAATGACAATAATTATAAAGTATTCATTTTTACTCTACATAGAGTACAATTTTCACGGTCTCGGAAAAATCAGCAATCAAATGCAAATAGAAATTAAGAAAAAGAAGATGAGTAGGAAAAGTTATTGAGAAAAGTGGTTAAGAAAAGTAAGATAAGTATTTCAATAAGAAAGAAATAAAGCTAAGAAGCAAAACAAATTACAAAATGGAAATAAACATCACCACTAAAAATGAAGATAGCAACCAATGCTCAATCCTATGTATAAAATAGAATTGTATAAAAATATTTTGCTGTTTAGAATGGCATGGCAATTCACCAATAGGTAATTCAAAATGAACATCACATCGAACACAAACACCCCCATGAACATCACACATAAATTTGAGAAAAAAACGTGACACAACGTTTGATATGCTGTAATCGACATAAAATATATTATTCCGTTTCAAACCAGGACCTGGTACGTGAATATTTATTCTGCTGAGAATAAATGTCTTAGGACGAACAATTCACATCTCAACCTCAATACTTCAAATCCAAGACTATTGGAGGAGACGTAGTGGTCGTAGCATCTCGAGAGATATTGCCCATAACATTTGAAGTTCAGTTGAGTTGAATGTTCGCTGATCTCTTGGTGAAACATTAAATATAATTATTAAATATATTAAATAAGTGTTAAGTGTTAAATATATTTAAAAAAAAACACTTGGCTTGGTTTCACAAAATTCATAATGATAACTTGACAATCCAAAACTCTGGAACTTCTTGACAAGTGGATATTTCTGATTCACACCGAAGGAAAAAACCAATATTAAATGATCAACTTACCTTCAGTATATCACCAATATTACTTTCCTCAATTTCTTAATCTAAGTCTCTGTTATTCGACATTTCTTAGATTTTAATTCAATACATCTACCTGTTTATTGACCTGTTCCTCTACTTCGTGGACATCGATATCAGCCTTATAAGTCTATTGCAGGTAACGATGTATAGGTATATAAGAATTTTGGTCGAAGTAAAATGTTCAGTTTAACTTCTGTAAATGGGAAAACAACACTCCGAAACAATTGTCAAGTTACTACTTTTATTATAAACTTTGTGAAACCGAGCCAAGTTTATATTTCATATTTTATATCAAAATATATTTGAAGTACATGTACTTCAAACTCCTCTTCTGAACTCCCTCCAAGTCGACGATAGGATGATTGTACAAAGGAGACCAAATTAAAGAAACATATTCTGATTCATGAGGAATAAGAAGATATTAAAGCGTTTTCAACGTGCAAAGATTAACAAGCTGTTCCAATTCCTCACCAAATAACCCAGCAGAGGCAGAAGCCTTGAGACAGCTTATGCGTTCTGAAAAGGATAGCTTATCGTCGAAAACAACCGCTAGATCTTTGAACTCAACACATCCATCCAGAATTTGACCTTTCAATTGTAAAGCCCAAATGTCTAGAGAAAATGATTAAACTTCACGTTTGCTGATAATAAGTTCAAGTCAGAAATTCCAAAAGTATAAAAGGTTAAACAAATCGTAAGGATATAGACACTACGAACTTTAAATGAGTTGAAAACAATATTATATCTGTGTGTACAATATGAAAGTGTTCAATCTTCTTCAAAATGATAATATAAAAAGGAGAATAATCATTTTCATTTTCTATTATATTTAATATCCTATTTTGTAATCACAAGGTTCTACATTTTTACCTGACGTTGATGTTCCTTTATAATTTTGCTGACAATGAAGTTATTATTATTATTATTATTATTATTATTATTATTATTATTATTATTATTATTATTATTATTATTATTATTATTATTATTATTATTATTATTATTATTATTATTATTATTATTATTATTATTATTATTATTATTATTATTATTATTATTATTATTATTATTATTATTATTATTATTATTATTATTATTATTATTATTATTATTATTATTATTATTATTATTATTGTTATTATTAATATTAATATTATTATTATTATTATTAACAATACCTAGATGAATCGGAATCTATTCTCTCATAAGCTGGCATGGTGAAGATGTTTTGAAAATTGAATTAGCCACAACACTATACACTGACAGTGGTCGTGACTGAATGAAACAGCATGAAATTCTCAACTTATAAATGTACGATACATTATCTAAAACTGTGCTAATCTATGTAGATTTGATTGCAATCGTTATTTCAATCGCGAAACTAGACGATAATGCTGCTATTATTTGCTGATATTTATCGAAGGTAAATAAGTTTTCACTTTGGATTAAAGGTGACAGGAATTTTCATTTGAAATATAATAATTCGGAATTCCACCTGTAGTATTGACGTAGAACACTGAAGTATTAATGGAACGAGAATTGATTCGATTGGTGCGGTACTCCATAAGACGTATCGGCAATATCTAAATGAAATATAATGATAATGACTTGAAATTTATCGAATCACTAGCTGACCTGGCGAACTTTGTACGCAAATTTATTTTCATCTGAATATTTTTCAAAAACCCAGAAAGACATATTCTACTATTTGTGCTACACTATCTTGTTTTTAATATTTATCCCGTGTGGAGCCAGGGACTTACGAAGGGACTGCAATACTTCCTGTTATCTCAAATGAGTCGAATTATCAAAAAATTCCTATATTAACACGTTTGTGGTATTGAAAGTTTTCAACCGGTCCGTTCTATGTTCCTAATTTCGTACTAAGTACTTGTCCCATATATCCCATCATCAATTATATGTGATATTTGCTGGATATGAGACAAAAAATGTTCAGATACAATCCATTTCCAGAAACCAAGGTATATGGTGGCTTTGGTGGCTGTACCAATAGCGTCTATTTGAATTGACTCTTCGCGTAATATTTTGTCGCATCATTAGTAGTATTTTCTTATCAATAACAATAAAAAATTGCCTTGCAATATTGACACACAACTTTTATTGGTTCAACATCAACGATTTGCTGTGAACTGTAATCTATATCAACGTTATAATTGAATGCAGGTCGATAGGAGTTAAACGCAATATTTTAATATCAATTTCGATTCTCGAGCTTCGCCATTCTCGTTAGTTTGACTTGCTCTTTTATATCTTTTACTTGCTGCATTGCGAGTTATGCGACTTGAGTTTGTACATCTAATAGCTAGCATTTTTAAAAACGAAATTTCAACGGTAAATTGAAGAAAAAAATAAAATTACATACACCTATTTAAAGTAGGATAGTGTAAGTAAGTAAAAACAAATTATATTTTTTAGTGAAACGAAAAAGAGAGAACTATAATAAATGAATATAATGTTAAATAAATTATGTATTAGATTAAGCTGCTTCAGATACTTCATATGTCAGTACACACCTCCATGGAAATACTTTGTGAATTCTTTTGACTTTACTCAAAAACATAACATGCAAAAAAAATCGAAAACGAAAACCATTCACAAAAATTCAGTTTTGTCCTTATACATTTTTATATAAATTGTGTCTTCTTCATGTGAATCAATCAATATATTTATAGAGATAATGAGAGGTTATGAAAGGACTTCCATTCATTCACATTTTTATGATAAAAGCAAAAGTAAAAAAAATATAAAAAAATTATAAACTGCAAAAACATCACCACAAATTTCATTCGATATGCATAATACCTATGTTATTACGCTCAAATCCATTTTAAAATTTAGTTTGAATTCGATATACCCAAAAGGGCTTTGAATTCGAGCTGATTACGATATGAAAATCAAGAAATATAGTAACTAACTCTACCTTCTACTTGAAGATGAAGACGATGATCGGCAGAATGAAGTTGGCCTATGTTGTGAACAATAATGAGTACAGTAGGCTACGTTTGGTCTCATTTTTCAGGGAATAGTTTACGAGCGATAATCGTTTGGATACTGACATCTAGGTATACTTTTCATGGCAACTAGGAAAACGACTGAAATATCTATCGTTTCCAAATAATACGAGTGCAAGGAATTCCATCAGCAAATAATTGAATATTAGGCTATTAAACACGAAAATATACATATTAGTCAGATATCAAACTGAACGGCTTCCTTAATTTCTATAATCAATGAGTACATAAAAGATATTTAACATATTACTATTACCAAATTCAAACACCTTGAAAATAATCGAATTGAAATCTCAGAATATTTCATCTCTTCTTTCAACTTTTTTGAACACTTCTGTTACTTGAATGTAGTACAGTAAGCGAGGATAAATTCATCTTGGAAAGGTAGATCAACATTTGAAATATCTTAGAGAAAACATACATACACCCTGACAATGCACTGATACACCGGTGCACTAGCAAAACATCCCTGAATATTTAAAAGATGGAAAATAAAACCTGGACAACACAATTTTTTTCAACTATATATGAATGTTATTTTCAATAAGCATGATGACAGTATTTGAAAAGGGACCAACAATGTCCACAAATATGTACTATGCTGTTCAAATTGATTGGGACAAAAAATGAATAACAATGTTTTCGTAAAATCTTACCTTTTAATGAAATGAATACATAGAAAATAGCGTAAATTCTTCATATTAATATGAAGTATGTACTCCTTTCGCAGAAATAACTTCTTGAACTCGTCTAGGCATCGATTTCACTAGCGTAGCGAAGATTTTCTTCAATTCGACATCATGAAACCACACCGGAATTGCACTTATAATCATTTTTTCTCTTGTAGTGCAATCCGTTTTTGCCAGTCGTTTCTTTGAAATATTCCATAAATTCTCAATGGGATTGAGATCAGGTAAATTCCTCGGCCAATCGAGTACTTTAATTTCATTCTCACGCATAAAGGCGCGCACTTGTTTGGAATTGTGGGAGGGAACCACCTCGTGCTGAAATGTTCCATCAAACGTTTCCATGAATGGGACAATCCTGGTGCGCAATATTTCCATATATTTCACTGAATTCATCATCTCTAATATAGGAGCTAAGCGTCCAGTGCCCTTGATTGTGAAAAAACCTCAAAACATTTGTTTCGAAGAATGTTTTACTGTTTTCTGGATGTGATCAGGCTGCAAAGTTTCCCCATCACTTCGTCTAACAACACTTGATTTGTAACCTCAAGAGAACGAATGTGTCTCACCACTAAAAACCACCTTCTTCCACTCGTCCACAGTCCATGCACGGTACTCTTTGGCCCATGCCAAACGTTTTTTTATCATTTTCTGGGTAAGCAGTTGCTTTCTTCTCAGTCTTCCTGCCTTACGGCCAACATCCAGCATTCGTTTTCCACAGTTGGGGTGCTCACCTCCACAACAGAAATCATTAAATCCCTTCGAAGATCAGTGCATGTCTTTCTCGGATTAATTTTCTATTTCTTATCAGCAAATTGTCTGTTCTTGCAGTAGTTTTGCGTTTGTCTCCTTTTTTTTTGGAGACGATTAGACACTTCATGCAACTCTCACTCCAACAGCTTCAGCTATATCTCTTACAGTCATTGATGTGTGTTCATTAAGCGCGATAATTTTGGAACGCTTCCTGGGAGTGATATCCATCTTTGGACAAGACAATACAGCATGTATCAAAATTGAAACCACCAACTGTCGCACCGGTAGGCTCACAACTGAAAAGCGAGGTAAAACCGGTCAGAATGTAAATGATGGTCAAGGTCGAACGCTCACGTCACCTCAGGTAGTAATCAATCAGGTGTGAGGGTGTTTGGGCCACCCTGGTTCTCACATACTTACTAGAGTAACTCAAACGAAGAAAAAAAAATTTGTCTCAATTAATTCGAACAGCATAGTACTATTTACAATGAATAAGATACATCTGCAGAAATTAAGAGTATTATGATGTAAAATTCATATATGATATGCTTGTGTTGTTGTTTTTGTTTTGAAAATATGTCTACATCGTCGTACCTACTATATATGGCTCCATATATCTACTTATCTTGAATTCTTGTAGTTTTTCTTTGAATGAGTATTTAAAAGTAATATTTTATAAACATTATTTTTTGTTGATTTCAGTTTCACAAGCAAACAATATTTCACAAGAAAATACAGATAAGACAGTGGATAAATCAATCCAAGTATACATGACATATAAGTTTTTAGGTAAAGCCATCCAAACGGAAACTAATTTAGTAAACCAAATGACATCATCTTTGAGAAACTATAAAATAATTTCTATAATTTTTTATTTTATGAAAATAGAGTGGTATTGAAAGTTAACAATACGAGATATCTCATTGGTGCGTGTTTACTCAAAGGTGACGTCATGGGCACTAACTGGTGTTCAAGATATCATGGCGGATTGCCTTATTTTGTTATTATTTGCCATAAAGATTACTATTAATCACACTTTTAATGAAAAAACAATGCGTGTTTTATATCCTAAGCTTTAAGTTTCATCCAATAAATTTAGTGTTTTTCTGATTTTCAATTACTGTTCTCATGACTATTCGATTGAAGCATATTTCATTACCCATTCCTTCCAAAAACTCACTGGTATTTCTGCTTCATGTACTACATAAGTTCAAAAAATGTACTAATCTAAAACTTCCTAACTGTAGCATAAATTATTCGGAGGCTATTTGAGGGCTGACAAATAATAACTGTCACAGATAAAAAGCACATATTTTTCTTGTCGCTTTCAAATGTCCGCATATTTGCAAAACATCAAAGTAACGATGTAATGAAGACAACGCGAACAGACAGGACTTTTTCAAAGCATTACATACCAAGCGACTGGCAAAACAACCCCGAAACAAATGAACTCAATTTATTTTAATGGAAATTAAAATATCTTCGCGGTCAACAAAGCGAAAAAGATGAGAAATGATAAAACTTCCACCTTGTAACATCCAGATACAGATACCACGAGATAAGAAAATTGGCAGACTTATATAATCGAAAATCTCACTGAACAACAGAAATAATTCTCTTGTTTTCCACAGTTTTTCCAGGGTCTAAATGAAAAATTAAGTGAACTCAGTTTTTGTGCTTTTTTAGGGTTCATATGAATATCACAGTTTTTATATTTAATTAACTAATTAGATTCTTGGTTTCATATAAAGCGATTAGAAAAAAAAACGACTTTCGTCATTTCCAGCCTGATTCCAGAAATAATCCGGTAAATATAATGGTTGAAAAAATTACCATTAATAAATTAAGTTGATGAAAAATTCCATGGATATTTCTGAAATACGTAATGAACCTACATTTAGAAAAACTTCTTTCTCTCTCTACACGTCTTTTCAATACCGTCAAAATTCAACGGATGAAGATATCAATTTAACCTTAATCAGCAAAATTATTGATAAAATTAACTGGATCGTAACATTGAATCAATCCAATGAACTAATCCTGTTTAATAAGAGAATATATAACCTCAAAAATTTTTATTGGTTGAAAATTATGAATATTCTTTCCTAATTTCACAATAAATATTCGAAACTTCATTGAAACATTCAGTTAAAATAAAATTTTCAATGAATTTCAATAATATCACTCCAATGAGTTTCGGGCTGCTAGATCATTATCAGGAGGAATGTTATGGTTTAATCAGGACAATTTCCACTAAGCTCTTCTTAAGTCAAGTATTAATTCAGTTATCATTATTTTTCTTGTTCATTTGGTGTTTTTATTGGGTTTAATTTCAAACTCAATTACTTTTTTCTCAATTTTTCACATAAGCATATATATATATATATATATATATATATATATATATATATATATATATATATATATATATATATAAGAAAATGAACATTAGAACATTCATTTGAAAAATTCAAATTGACCAAAAGAATGTTATAGTAGAGCTAGATGTGAACGTGTACGATGTGATGTCTCCATTATCCTTCAAGGGATAAATGTTAGAGAAATATTGAAATCGATGCCACACCTGATGGAAGTGCAAGACATATATGTTTCGTTCTGCAAAGAACTCGTCAGTTCAGAACTCGTCCATCGCACCACGTCCATCGTGGTGCGATGTATCATCATCATCAGCCTCTAACTGTCCAATGCAGAACGAAGGCCTCTCCCTGTCTTTGCCAAGATTCCCTATCCGCAGTATTTCTCTTCCAGGCAAGGCCAAGCCAATGCACAAGCTCCTTATCTTGGTCTTACCCTGTCTCTGGGCTGCCAATCACCAAACACAGCTAACTAACGCTCATCTCTTGTTCGGGCTAGATGGCGTACCCATTTCCACTTCGACCTTTTTACACAATCTACGACATCTTTCACCTCTGTTTGACCTCTTATCCAGCTGCAGCGTATTCTATCTCGTATGGTTAGGCCCATCATGTATCTTTCTATACTCCGCTGGATTGTTCGAAGCTTCTGGATGTGAGCAGATTTCAAGGTCAAAGTTTCGCTGGCGTAGGTCATCGTTGAAAATACGCATTGTCAAACACTTTGTTCTTCAAGGATAGTGGGATATCTGATTTGAAGATGAGTTTCAGTCGGCCAGCTGTACCCCAAGCTGTTCTGGTTCTTTGCATGATCTCCGGTGTAATATCCCCGTCCTCCGTGACAATCTGTCCCAGATATGTGTGAAATACTCCTAAATGGGGATCCGTCCACCTCCATTTGCAATCTGGTGCAGAAAGGGTTCAGCATCACCTTTGTTTTTGCGGTGTTTACTTCCAGACCTATTCCCTTGCTCGCGATGTTATATATATATATATATATATATATATATATATATATATATATATATATATATATATATATATATATATATATATATATATATATACACCTTTATATTCGGCATGTTGAGAATACAAGTCTAAAAAACTAGAGAAATTCCAGAAATTATTGAAATTGGTGTTTTCGAATAGGAATTTCGAATATTCAAAAGACGCATATTGATATTTGGCAGTATGAAATGTATAAATTCCTTTACTGTGTAGCATATGCTGCTGAATTTTTCATTTTCAGCTCTTAATAGGAAATAAACTGAATTATCTTTGAGCTGATGGTATTTTCGATTTAAATGAACTACTGAAACTGGTTGTTTACAGTGAGTTTCGTTGAAAAATATGGGGCGGTAAAAACCAGATGGGGATGAATGGAATTCCATCTTTATCGTTGGCATTTGAAAGTATTGCAGCATTTTTTGAAAGTTACCACCTGTTAGATATAATTTAACAGTAGTTGCTGAAGGGTGGATGGTAAGGTAAAAATCTGCCAAATATTAAATCTGAATTCATGTCCTTGATATTTTCACGCCTCTCAGTGGGTGTTTCTTATGAATATTTATGCAGTAAATCATTCATTTCATACAGTCATGATTTTGGATTGATTTTCTCTCTATATTAACACAATTTTTCTCAGGAAATATTATAATAAGAAAGCTTTCACGAGTAAGAAAGTAACTTTAATTAACATACCTAATAAACTCTACAAAAAAGAAATTCTATATACATCAAACAGCATATCTCAGCCTTAAATATTTTTCACAAAAAGATACAATAATTTTAACAAAAAACGATATAGTTCGGGAACTTTCCATTTTTTATTTTATAAATGAAGTCAAACGTTTTATATACTATGTGCTGCCTGATATTCAAACAAATTAGTGTTTCTCACAAAAGTGATAAGGTTTGTACATAATTACTTTTTTTCAGCTAAAATATTCACTTTTCTTGAAATGTTACCCATAACATACCTAAAATGGTTTTTAAACCTCAAATTTTCATCGATAATAACACCTAAATACTTAATCTTACTGACTTGTTCTAATGGTACACTCTTTTGATTTGTATATCACACTCTGACCTAAATAATTTTGCTTCGTTTTCCACAATTATAGATTTAGATTTATCAGTATTTAATGAACGACTGTTAGCACACAATCATACACTAACACTATCAAGATCACTATTCATTTCATCAGCTAATTATTGTAAATTCTTACCCGTTGTATACAACATGACGTCGTCAGCGAATATGAAAATTTCACAATTCTTCTTACATTTACTAAATCTTTCATATATAAATTAAACATTAACGGACCCAAAACTGATCCTTGTGGAACTCCATAATCACAAAATAATGGTTTAGACCGATAGTTTCCGTATTTAACATATTGTAGTTGTTATTGGTAAGTAAGTATGAATTGAACCATTGCAACACTGTTCCAGAAAAATTTTACTTGGCAAATTTGTTTAACAATAACGATCTACTAACAGTTCCAAAATCTTTTCGTAAATCCAAAAATACTATAACTATTTTCAAAATTCCTATAAAATTCGTAAAATTCCTATAACTACGTCATTTTTATCTAACACTCTAGACCATTAATCACAGATAAATATGATTACGGTTTCACAAGAGTGCTGCACTCGGAAACCCGATTGACACTCCAAAATAACCTTGTTCAAGGTTATTGAACAGGGTCATTGAGTCACTCAAAAAACCATATAAATAATTCCTGTACAGTCTTAGGAATAAGGTCATCAGTTTCTCAATATAATATCACACATATTCATTTCAAAAATAGCTGATAATTCTACATACTCCTATATATAAAAATTAATATTTATCGTTTTGTCAATTTTTGCAAGTCACTTGTAATCTGACTGCTGGTCTCGTTTCATTCTTTTTTATTTTTATATTCTGTTTATTGTTATATCACCCTAGCAAATTCGCAGATAAAGTTTTTATCTCCTCTGTTCGAAATTGGGGGACGTAACAGGACAGAGATGAGATTGGCATATAAAATGTTATTTATGTGATTTAGAGAACAGTTCAGTTTATAAGACAATTTCGTGTTGTGAAATATACGATGTGATGAAGCTACATAACGTAAAGAATATTGAGTATATACCTTCGAAACTGGTGAATTTCACTGTAGCAGTTTTTTTTCGATTGGTCAAGTTTTCTATCAAGATTGAAAAATATTTTTAAATTAGTAACAATGGTCATTTGATGATTTATCTCATGTCTGGTATTATAATATGTGTAACTGTAAGCAATATTTCAGACATTTGCCATAAACCTGTAGCTTCTACAAAGCTTATGTGAGATGTTTATTTCTCATATTCACGAAAACACAACTTTAAATTAACGTAAAAGCATATTTGACGTTTTCAGCTACTTTGTAAACATAATATAAACAGTCAGTGGTTATTACATTGTAGAAATTACTCACCTTGAAAGGTCGTTATCAAATTTATGTCACAGCCAAGGTAGATTATTACATAGAGTCTGTTTCTTCATCTCAAACGGCTTTAGCTTCCTCTTGTTGAATTTCAGGAGTCCTACTAAAAGCCAAGAAATGCAATGAAGCAACTCAACGCATATGCTACTTTCACTCGTTATTGATACTAATAATGGCAACAAAAGTCAATTGAAAAGTCCTCGGCCTATTATAGTAAAACACATTTTTTTCTTATCAACATAATTCTCTTCAAGGGTGATACACTGATTATAGCGACCCCCTAACTTTTCTATACTTTTTTGTAGTACGATTTGTTCTTTAGTTTCAAAATAAGCCTCAGTCTTGGCAATCACCTCTTCATTCGACGCAAATTTCTTCCCAGTGAGCATTTTTCCGAAATCTTAGAACAGAAAATAGTCGCTAGGAGCCAGATCTGGAAAATACGCTGGATGAGGAAGCAATTCGTAGCCTAATTTATGGATGCTTGCCATCGTTTTCACAGACTTGTGACACAATGCTTTGTCTCGGTGAAGCAGCATTTTCTCTTTCTTCAAATGCGGCACTTTTTCGGCGATTCCGTCCTTCAAACGGTCAAATAACGCTATGTAATAGTCGCTGTGGATGGTCCTTCCTTTTCCAAGGTAGTCAATGAAAATTATTCCATGCGCATCCCAAAATACAGACGCCATAACCTTGCCAGCGGACTATTGCGTTTTCTCACGCTTTGGAGCTGGTTCATCGTGAGAAGTCCCCTTGGATGACTGCCGATTGGACTTCGGAGTGAAATGATGGAGCCATGTGTCATTCATTGTCACATGTCGATGCAAAAACTGAAGTTTATTACGCTTGAGCATCTCCAAACACTGATCCGAATCATCAACTCGTCGTTGTTTTTGGTCAAAAGTGAGCTAGCGCTGAACCCACTTTGAACAGAGCTTTCTTATAACCAAATATTCGTGAATAATATGATGTACACGTTCCGTTGATATACTAATTATGGATTTTTTCAATGTTTCCGTCGGTAACAACCTCTTTTGGGCGTCCACTACGTTCACCGTCTTCGGTGTTCATTTCACCCCGTCTAAACTCAGCATACCAATCATTGTTGGTTGATTTTTCTGGGTGAGTGTCCGGAAACCCGTCATGAAGCCAAGTTTTTGCTTCAACTGAATTTTTTCCCTTCAAAAAGCAATATTTATCAACATGCGAAATTCCTTTTGATCCATTTTTTTCACAATAACAAAAGTTGCTTGACTCAAAATGCACAAATTCACAAACTAATTATCCGTCAGCTATCAAATTTATACACGCATCTTTTGAGGGTTAGGGCTAACTAAAAAACATATGGATTTAATTTTAGTAACGCCATCTATGTGTCAGCCCGGGGACTTTTCAATTGACTTATATGTCTCTATGGTATGGTGACAAAAGATATAGACAGAAAGACTAGCTGAAAGCTTCTACTCTCATCCAATAACCTAAAAATGCATGAAAACAAAAATGTGAAATATGACACAAAAGAAAATTGACACTATTTACGATTAATATAGGTTATATAATCGCCAGTTTAAAAACATTGAACTGAACTTTTCATTGCTATGGTTAAATAATATTTATCTTAATGTCTACCTTTATCAGCTCATCACAAATATTAATTCATAATTGAACTATCTTATCAGTGTAAAAAGTAGATAATCAAATAAACTTCGTCGTATGAAATTATTTCAGCTTGCTCAAAATGAATAACTGTATTTGTTATTTCGACGGAGTTTCCTGGAGAAGATTTTCCGCTTACTTTCCAACAACAAGAAGAATGAAAGAAAAGATCGTTAAGAACGGATTATGTTTTCTGAATAATTATGAGCATTTTTCATCCGTCACGCACTGAAGACCGCGGGGAGTTTCTAACACCATCAAAACAAAGTGAGTTAATTTATCCTCTTTGTTATTTCAGCTTGCAGAATACACGACGATATTAGAGAGCATTTAGACGCATTCACTCAGCAGAAAGTGCACTCAAATACTTACTGATAGAAATAGTTTAATTACAGATACTTAGTTGACAGCGAAACCCTTCTGAAATCATCAAGAGAACCCCTTAAATAGATGGTTTCCATTTAATGCATTTCATCAACATAATATTTTGTAACCTTATATATTAGAGTAATAAATCATTTGAATGGGCGGTAATAATAAATACTTGTCTAAAAATCACTGACTGAACACATCTTTATTCGACTCGTTTCGCCATTTACGGCATTATCAAGAATGCCGTTCTTGATAATGCAGTAAAAGGCGAAACTAGTCGAATAAAGAATTATTCAATCAGTGATTTTTAGACAAGTATTTATTATTATCACTCATATAAATACGAACTTTCACAGAGTTGATTCATCGTCCATTGAATTTATTGATAAATTATTGACTGTACAATTTAATATAGGTGATTGATATAAACAATAAACAATTTGTTCTCTTAGTTTCGCATTATTTTGTCAAATATTCATTGACATCTCTAGAAAATCCTATTATTTGTAGGTGGCCCATTAGCTCAGTTGGTTAGAGCGTCGTGCTAATAACGCGAAGGTCGCGGGTTCGATCCCCTCATGGGCCAAAAAATTTTTGAACGTAGTCAAACTTGTATATATATAATTATATACATATAACCTCAATACAATATATTCATTTCTGAATTGAAGGCTTCTTGAGGAAGGAAGGTTATAAAGGTAACAAAATTTGTCTAATAATGTTGACGCCTCTGTCATACTTATCGTGATATTCACTTTGTCGTCAAGCTTAGTCTGAAAGCACTACTCGTATTTCTCTGTATTTCACTCATAGTGAAAAGATGTTAGGAAACCAGTCACTAGATGGTGCCCACGCTGTAATCAATTATCACATTAGAAAGATATCTTGATATATTCCTGAAATATTGATCAAATGTTTCTTGTACAATTATGTATTCTTCCTCAATATTTCACCTTAAGTAGATTCAAGCTATTATACCAATTCCAATTTATTTTCAGGCTTTTCTGTTTCCTATTCTACAATGATAAAATGGCAACGAACACGGTTTTCTGAAAGTACACAGTTCTAATTGACAGATGTGACGTAATGAATGCCTTCGATCATTTACGTTGAAATTTCGGTATGGGTTTTAATATTTGACTTGGGTTGACTTTGAGTTAATTTCTTTTCCTTAGTGAAATTACGGGTTTTCTTTTAATATTTGATCAATCCGAAGAAAACATCGAAATGATAGAACTACGTCACAATTCTCAAATTAAAGGTGTTAAGCTTGATAAGAAACTAACCTGTGAATTGCATATTGAAGGAATCGTCCATCAAGCTCGCAGAAATCTGGGTTTCCTATTACGAATGACTAGGCCTTTTGGTCGACTTGAGTCGGTTATTGCCTTGTATTATTCTATTGTGAGATCCAAGTTAGAGTACGCATCGGTCGTCTGGAATCCAAATTATTATAAATACACGAATAGACTAGAAAATGTTCAACGGAAGTTCATTAATGCCATTAATTTCCGTTTTAACAGGTACAGTCATCGATTCTCATGTGAGAGTAACATGAGAATTTATAGGTTGGAATGTTTGAGTTTGAGATGTAAGTACTTTGATATATGTTTCTCCTACAAATTACTTAATGGCTCAATAGATTCTGCTTCATGTATGAGCCTTATAATAAAGTAAGAAATCGTACAATACTGGTTTTTGGGCAGAGCAAAACAAATCGTATGTTTAATCCACCCATTCATAGATCTTTCAAAAGGTTAAACTTGACAAGTATAGGGACCAAATTGCATATTTTTTCTCTGAATTTCATTACTTTTGAGAGACATTTGAAAAAGAAATTATGCAAATGTCGGTAATAAAATAATTATCAGTTTTTATAGAATTACTCTTCATGATGAATTTATCTAATCTTTTTCAGTAGAATTAGGTATTTTCTTTGTTGATGAAAATATTTAACTCAATGCATCACAAACTTCATTTCGATGAAATATATGAAAAATTTCTAGTTCTAAGATATACATATAAAGTAGAGATGAATAATAAAACAATTGTTACACTGATTTACACATATTTTAAAAAGAATACTTCATGACGTACGTTTCGATGAGATTCACCTTTTTCAAATGCTACGTATATATAATTATATACATATAACCTCAATACAATATATTCATTTCTGAATTGAAGGCTTCTTGAGGAAGGAATGTTATAAAGTTAACAAAATTTGTCTAATAATGTTGACGCCTCTGTCATACTTATCGTGATATTCACTTTGTCGTCAAGCTTAGTCTGAAAGCACTACTCGTATTTCTCTGTATTTCACTCATAGTGAAAAGATGTTAGGAAACCAGTCACTAGATGGTGCCCACGCTGTAATCAATTATCACATTAGAAAGATATCTTGATATATTCCTGAAATATTGATCAAATGTTTCTTGTACAATTATGTATTCTTCCTCAATATTTCACCTTAAGTAGATTCAAGCTATTATACCAATTCCAATTTATTTTCAGGCTTTTCTGTTTCCTATTCTACAATGATAAAATGGCAACGAACACGGTTTTCTGAAAGTACACAGTTCTAATTGACAGATGTGACGTAATGAATGCCTTCGATCATTTACGTTGAAATTTCGGTGTGGCTTTTAAAATTTGACTTGGAGTCAATTTCTTTTCTTTAGTGAAATTACGGGTTTTCTTCAAATATGTGATCAATTCGAAGAAAACATCGAAATGATAGAAACTACGTCACAATTCTCAAATTAACGGTGTTAAGCTTGATAAGAAACTAACCTGTGAATTGCATATTGAAGAATCGTCCATCAAGCTCGCAGAAATCTGGGTTTCCTATTACGAATGACTAGGCCTTTTGGTCGACTTGAGTCGGTTATTGCCTTGTATTATTCTATTGTGAGATCCAAGTTAGAGTACGCATCGGTCGTCTGGAATCAAATTATTATAAATACACGAATAGACTAGAAAATGTTCAACGGAAGTTCATTAATGCCATTAATTTCCGTTTTAACAGGTACAGTCATCGATTCTCATGTGAGAGTAACATGATATTTTATAGGTTGGAATGTTTGAGTTTGAGATGTAAGAACTTTGATATATGTTTCACCTACAAATTACTTAATGGCTCAATAGATTCTGCTTCATGTATGAGCCTTATAATAAAGTAAGAAATCGTACAATACTGGTTTTTGGGCAGAGCAAAACAAATCGTATGTTTAATCCACCCATTCATAGATCTTTCAAAAGGCTAAACTTGATAAGTATAGGGACCAAATTGCATATTTTCTCTCCGAATTTCATTACTTTTGGAGACATTTGAAAAAGAAATTATGTAAATGTCGATAATAAAATAATTATCAGTTTTTATAAAATTACTCTTCATGATGTATTTATCTAATCTTTTTCAGTAGAATTAGGTATTTTCTTTGTTGATGAAAAGATTTAACTCAATGCATCACAAACTTCATTTCGATGAAATGTATGAAAAATTTCTAGTTATAACATATACATATGAAGTAGATATAAATAATAAAACAATTGTTAAACTGATTGACACATATATTAAAAAGAAGATGACGTACGTTTCGATGAGATTCAATACTAATGACAAAATACATACAATATATAAACTTAAATACAGAGAAAACAGGTAGATAACAGGTGGAAGGGATGAATTCATACTGAACTACTATATAGTAAATTAAGTAATTTTGAAAAGATTGAGAATGGGGCTTCATGATGATCGATTTGGCTGTTCAAAGGTTGCCAGAATATTTGTATTTATTAATTTGAAGTGATTCTATCAAATTAAGCTTCATTTCCTTGTTTGCGGTATTCAAAATTTCAAATCGGAATTGAATATATGATTTTCATCAATCAAATGATTTGCATAATGAGAATCTGTCTTCTGATTATCAAAATTATTCATTAAGACACATTCATTCACAAAATTATCAAGATTAACGTAAATCATATATTCAATTCCGATTTTGAAATTTTGAATACCGCAAACAAGGAAATGAAGCTTAATTTGTTAGAGTCACTTCAAATTATAAATACAAATATTCTGACAACCTTTTGGACAGTCAAATCGATCATATCTCAAGCCCCTTTCTCAATCTTTTCAAAATTACTTAGTTTACTACATAGTAGTTCAGTATAAATTGATCTCTTCTACCTGTCATCAACCTGTTTTCTCTGCATTCATAATTTTAGTTTATATATTGTATATATTCGAGAAATTGTCATTAGTCTGCACGTAGCATTTAAAAAAGGTGAATCTCATCGAAACGTACGTCATGCAGTATTTTTTTTAATATATGTGTAAATCAGTTTAACAATTGTTTTATTATGTTTATCGATTTATATCAAGTATCGGCCTCATCAATTATTAAGTAGATATAACTTAGTTTAAAGGTAATTAACGTTTGTAATACGTGCTCCTCTATTATGGGACAGTTTTTAAATGTCTGTTAAGTGAACCCTTGTATGTAAAAATGAAAAAAAAAATATCCTTAAAGTGTTGCTATTTTATTGTTGACTTCAACATCTTCATCCCTACAATGTTGACAGATGGTCTGGTTCTTCGTGAAATGAAGTATTAACAATTTCATTTGTATTTTAAACTCGTTTTTATATTTATGCAAGTTTTGGCGTTGGAAACAAACGCTTCAACTAAATTTAGATTGATGAGGAGCTCAAAAATTTACCCGAGTATTGACAGACTCGCTGAATTCCGAAAGATGCATCCAGCACATGTTGTCGTTAACAAATTCGGATGCCTCTGGCTTCTCTCGGTTCCGCTTTCCCCGACTTATGGGTTTATATGTTGTCTTAGGCTTTTATCTTGATACCTCATTCGGTACATCCAACGCCTATGAAGAGCCGAGGGATTCGAAGAAGACGTGACAAGAATTAGCAGACACTCAATCCCAATGAGATACTGCTCAAGGCTACGGGATTTTTTGTCACATAGCGAAATGAGGAAGCTCGAGTTCAAAGTGCGTGTATCAATGAGAAATATGGTAAACAGCTTTAACTGTGGAAACATTTTGTCTTGTGAAATAATTTCCACGCGCTCTGAGTATATGGAAGGAAATAAAATGACATACACAGGCTGTTTCTTGAAGATGCAGCACAATTATTCATTGATATCCTATTCTGGGAGATTTTTTCCTATGATATTCTTCGAGAAACATCTTTGTTTCGAATATACATTACGAAAAAAATTTTCACAACCTTAGTCGATGTTTTTCGGAACAGAAACAATTCTACTGAACTTAAGACGATGTATTGCAAAAGGTTTTCTAACAACCCTCGGTTCAAACTGCTTCTTCGATTCATAAGACAAATGTTAGAACCTGAATGGTAGTTGGTTCATCCATTTGGTGTGGGTGCTTGTGCATGAGCAAAATCTTATTGAGAATGTTCAAAGAAGGGCGACTAGAAAGCTTTATGGTATCATAGACCTCATCACGAGCAATGATCACTCATTTTCAAATTATTCGCTGAAATTGAAAGATTGAAGGTAGTAGATATCATCACTCAACCCTTTCCATTTGATTCAAGTGTCTCATTCACGAGCAATGATCACTCATTTTCAAATTATTCACTGAAATTGAAAGATTGAAGGTAGTAGATATCATCACTCAACCCTTTCCATTTGATTCAAGTGACTCATTCACTATTAATGTGAACAATTGCTTACGAGTTTATTCGAAGAAAGCTTTAAAACTACGATTGGACAGTCTTTCTCATTCAAAGTTTTTGGTATACTCCTAAGTTCTACGGGTATATCAATAACCGCCTTCAGAAATGTACTGTTATTTGAGTGTCATAAAGTATATATACCAACGGACATCCCCTCACTTTTTGTGTTTTCTACAAACACATTGAAGTTATACTATCAGACAAAATTTGATGAGTTGCTTCATTAGATGTAATGAATTTAATTGTAAGATTTGATATTGCCTGATTTTACACTTTCAATTTGTGTACAATTCAATTACTTCAACTAAAGTTTTCACATTACTTTTTGAATTGAATGAATTATTTTTTCACATAGGTCAAACTGGACGTTCTATACAAAAAATAATCGATGAACATAAAAAATCAATTCTGTTGAATAAACCTAATTCGGGTTTTTCTGAACACTGCATTGAACATAATCATTTCTTAGATCCCAGGAAGACCGGAATCATCACTCATCCCTCAGGTAGTAAGGGCAAAAGATTAGACACCCTTGAAGTCTAGGAAATTTCGATAGCCAAAAAAAGGATTTATCTATTTACAATGACCAGGTGGATTTTTCGTGAAACCAGTGTTAAATTCTGTGGTTTAGGATATATAAGTGAAAGCTTTACATTTCGAAATTCAGTAATATTGTACACTCTTGATAACGGGTTAACCACCCGAAATATATGTAGAGTTTTTGATATATTGTGAAACTCAAATCTAGAAATGATAAAATCTATGCATTTAATATTAATTATTAGTTCTTGGTGATGAACGTGAATACATGTTGAACAATCAAACAAACACTGGTGAAACTCTGACAAAAATTCAAGAAGCATTCGAACGAACTTTTTCCCATTTTCCGAAAGCTGTAATCATAATTTCCCTTTGGGCGTCTTCCTATTGTTATTATAGTTTTCCAAGAATAAGAAACAAATAGCACGCTCTCGAACAAACCTCATACAGGGTAGGAAAGACGAGTATCAACGTGATACGTGACATGAATCAACCCCTCGAAATCCAATATACACACTACGGTCAAACGGCAACTTCTTCTTGGTGTGCCATAATTAATTGCTGAATTCTGGGGCTCTGTCAATTCCAGTGGATATGATTTCATTAACAACCCCGGCAAGATCTGGAGATATATTTAAGTTAATAATAGAAATGTGAAGAGAACGCGGGGTGCGACGCGAAAGGGGTGGAACGAGAAATGAACTGTTACGATGGAATGAAGCAATTGTGTTCCGATTGAGATGTTGGCATCCGGGTTAATCAGCAACGGCTGTTGTTCCGGACAGAAGATAATTTAACGTCCGTTGACTCCATCAAAACGGCATGACGGTAATTATATCTATATTCCCAAAAATTGAGAGATGGGAAACTCGTTGCAGAGCTTTTATTGGCTTTCATAAAGTTTCCTGGGGAATTGCTTCAGTTATTTCAGACTATCCTACATTTTTGACATATATTATATATATATTATATATATATATATATATATATATATATATATATATATATATATATATATATATATATATATATATATATATATATATATATCAAAATATATATTTTATGAATTATTCAAATTCAAAGGATAAATTAGAGAATCAACACCTTCATTTATTGGAAACGCAAAATAGTTCCTGTTTTGTGCTACAAGACACTCTTCAGTTACGTCTCGTTTAACGAACGGAAGGCATCGACTTCAATTCTCGAAAATCTTGTTGAAAATCGGAAGACAGAAATATATTGTAAAGTCGTATGCATTTATAATGCATAAATTAGATATTAAAAATCTCAAATATTAGGAACCAATAGGAAACAAATGAACAAATCCAACACTGAAAGCTTCACACGTTCTTGTCAATTCAGTTTCTACATTCAAAAACTCTAGTTTATGAAGAATTTCATTAAATTTGATGAGCTAATGCCATCTAGGTTGAGATAGTAGAAACGTTCAGTTTTAACTTTCTAGAGGTTGCTATCGATGAGCTACTGAAAACAATAAGAAATAAACTACAAGACAATGAATTCTATAGTTAACGTAATCGTTTCATCGCACTTGTGAATATTCTATATTGAAAATGAAAGCAAATTGAAGCAAACTAACCTAACAATTTATAAAGGTGTGATTCAGGTTCCATGTTTGAGCTCCCATATTTTCACACAGTAAAAATAATCGAGGAGTCTAATTTTCATTCAATAATAATAATAATATTTATTCAGTTGAAGCTATACAAAAAATCTACATATTTTGAACTGTCTATTTTTTTAGACATTTATATTTTTCATAAAATATACTCTCTCAGATTACGCTGGAATATCTCAACACTAGTACTAGTTTTCAATATACTTGCTGAATTATTGATATCCTTAAATCCGTCGTTGTATATGCTATTTTTAAATTTAGAATGCTTACAATTTTGGATATGAAAACTATCAGTATTTCAAGTACTATAGCCATGCACATCACTGATATAAGTTACATTTTTTATTACATTACAGGGAAGCAAATGGTTTTTTATTTCAAATATCAATATGTATGGAGCAAAGAGTATTGTTTGTTCAACACACATTAGTTTCAAAGAGTTCAACATTATTTTATCAGGGGTATACCTATTGCATTTTAAAATTATTCGCATGGCTCTACTCTGTAACTTTTGTAATTGTTGAATTTTTTCTTTAGTCAAACCGAATGATAAGGTGGAGCAATATTCAAAATGTGGCATTATTATTGATTTGAACGACAATTATTTCACATGTGTCAACAGATTTTTTGCTATTCTTTCAAAAGAAATTGATTTTTTTAGAGGTTTTAGATAATATGCCATTTTCTTTTTCTGACATTTTCTATTTCTTGTATAGATAAAATAATGTCTGATCAGAGTTTTCTATACATATTGAAAAAAACGTTTTAGCATTATAGCAAAAACAAGGTATTTTGAAAATAATATGATAAAATCCATAAGTCATATGACTCTCGAAATTCCAGGAAAATTTTGAGCAAGAGTACTATACAAATCTTTATAAAATCGAAGATTTATATTGGTATAGAAAATTTTGAAGACATAAAATTGGAAATATTGAACCAAATATTTTTAGATTAATCTTTTTTAATACATATTTCTGATGACACCTCATTTGCGTATTTGTGTATTTACGATTTGACGGGATCGTTCTTCTTTCTCATAGTTCAACTTGTTTTACGATGTTTTTGTTTTAGAAATGAAAATTGAATTTATCATAGAGGCCAGTGTTCCAACAAAATTTTCTCAATTTTGTGTTTTTCGGTAGTGCCTTGCACGTTATTTATGTTCGCCTACAAATCAGAGTACCCCAAAAAATTGTATTTGAAAAAAATGAAATGTTCGTCGCTCTTTCTTGTCCAGTTTTCTGCTTCTTATGGATTCAATCAATGATTTCTCGTGAATGACATATTGATTGAAAAGCATAGATGATAAATAACCTAGAAACAGTATTGTTTCTTTATTATTTGTGTTTTATTTGACACATCACCCAACTTATTTCATCTGCCTCGAAAACATATGGATCGTTTTACGCAATGGAAAATATTTTAATAATTCCTCAACATTCATAGGACTATTTAATGCCCTAATCCGTAGCAATCTTTTAGTATGGCATCGTGGCAAATGAATTACACGGTGTTTTTTTTTAATTTTTTTATTAACATTTAATAGAATTTTTATTTACAGAATAATACGAGCATTTATACAAGTAAAACAATAAATAAAATATACTACATCATTTGTTTCAGAGCCAAACTATTGGGCATCCATCCTATTTATACTTGCCATCAACGCCATCTTGATGTAATTCAGAGAAGGTTCTTGAAATTCTCAGTTTGGAAGGCGGATAAAGTTTATCCACAGAAAGAAGTCAATCATTACGAATTATTGAGTCGATTTAGTTTGATCACATTGCAGGGCAGAAGAGAAACTTTATCACTTAAATTTTTGTACAAAAAACTGCTCAATAGTATTGATTGTCCTCATCTCCTGTCCGCGTTGAAATTTCGTGTTCCTAGGCAAAATTCTTGTACTACAGAATCATCCACCTAGAGACTCCAAGGACCAACTCGCTAATACAATCCCCCATTTGGTTTATGGAGTCTACATTCAATAGAGTTGCCAATAATTGGGACATTCACTTTGACCCCATAGAAGTTATTATTAGGAGTTATATAAGCGAAGGAAATTAACTAAAATGAATTGATTTAGATTGAGTTCTTTGTAATATTTCATTAAGTTCTCTTAGTTGTTAATTATTAGTTATTAGTTACTATTTTCGTTTTTTTCAGATTGAGCTCTTTGTTTTGTATCTCTTTCATTTCATTCATTCAGTGATTATTCAACATTATGTTATTTTTTCTGTAATTGGGTATTATACCTGTTGAGAATGAAGAACTTATTATGATCAACTATCAATTGAATTAATTGATAAATATTGAGTTCATTAAATTTGAACATGTAGATGGTGATCGTATTGTTTCTTCCGATTATGGAATGCAGGTTTAGTAGCTAATCGAAAACTATAGCCGCACGATATCTGACTCAATATATTTTCGTTTTTAGCGAATTTAAACCTTCCTTCCACTCCCCTTCGGAACAGGTGCAACCGGAAACGTTCCAATTTTCGCTCCTACGATATCCACCAAGATCAGATTTATCGCGAGTTCCTCGATTCAAAATAACCTGAAATATACGCAGAAAAGGAGGCGTTTTTCGGAAGTCGTCTTTCTAGATGACGTCATTAAGCCGGGTCGTGGCGCCATCAATGGTTAGGCGGCGAGACGCCACTCGAGGCATTTGTATTCGCGTTGTGTGCAAAACCCATAGAAAGTTTGAATCTAGAACAACATAAATGTATACAACGACGCTTTCTATAAATAATTCCCTAATACGGCTGCCAATTTTTCGTATCCGAGCTGCGCGGCCAAAGCTGGCTGGTTAATGCTCATTAGAATGACGTCCAAATGATCCAACTTGTTCGCTGGCTATGATTTATGGTGGGATAAATAAAAGAATACGACCGGGAAATAACTTTTTCGGTTATGTTCTACGAATCGTTTCACATTCGCATCTTCAGTTGAATAAATAGACATGCTTCGATAGATTCTCAGAGTTTCCCAAACTTTTCGGGAAATGTTTCCAATTGCTATTTGTCATTTTATGTCTCCTATCGAATGGAGGTATAAGGTGAACATATTCGTTTCGTTCCACCTGTCTTCAAATACTTTTATTGCTATGATTATCACATTCTGAGCCGTTGAAGACTACTGACGACAAAAAATATCTGAAAATGTTGAAGCTATGGACACTCAAGCTATGGACAATTGTTTTCGGGAATTGAAGAGCCAGAAAATCAATCAATCACACAGTTTCTGTTTTCTGGAAGCTGAAGAGTCAGAACTGAACTACTTTCTCAAATTTTTACCTCAGTTACAATTTTTAGCGAAAAATTCATAGTTTGATAGCAAACTTGAGCCTCAGTTACAAACGTGAGCTTTGAATAAGGACTCTCTCCACAAAATTATCCAATTTAACACACAAATTTTTCATAAACGTTCATTTAGAGTGTCTCTAGTTGTCTTACGTGGAGGTAATATTTGTCTGAAGATTATTCTTGAGTTGATGCTTTAAATCTATTTCGATGTCCACTTTGAAATATTGCTACCCTATTTGGCATAACTTCAAAATTTTCTTCCGAAATAACGAAAACGAATAAATCTAAAGATCCCTAGAAGATATAATTTAAAGGGCTCGTGTCTGGAAGTCGAGAAGTCCAATGCAGTGACCTTTTATCGCTGTTTGATAATCAAGAGAAATCAAACTGAAAAATACTGATGCCCCTCTAATTCTTCTTTGTGCAAGCCATGTTGTTTCACAAGTTGCGGCGGGTAGCCTGTCTCTGCTACTGATCGGGTTAGATATGCTGAGATCTCTCTAACAAATAGTCTTCTTCGCGTCTTTGAATCCGTTACAACATCGTAGTCCAGCATTATGCCTCATACGTTGAGATTGATTGCACCACTGTCTTGTACACATTTCCATTGACCTTGATGGGCATCTTGAGATCGCATAGAACACCAGTTAATGAGCTCCAATTGAGCCCTGCAGTTTATATTCGGTGACTGACGTATTTCTCAACATTGGCTTCACGTGCTTTATAAATATATTTGTCTACTATCGAGTATAAATCATATTGTTAATTTTTCAATGTATGTTGCATTCTCCAGAATTTCAAGCAGCGCTGTTCCTTAAAAAGGCTGCGATAAACCTGGCATGTGAGTCTTTGGACAAGGAAATCCGATTTAGTAAGATAGTACCCACAATTTGAACTCAAAAATTCAACAGAAACCAATGTTGAAAACTATCTTTGGTAATGGCTCATTGCTGAAGAATCTGGTTTGATTTTTTCCCTTCTGTATTTCGAAAAGCAGCCATTTTCCATAAAACTTCATACGACAATGTGTTCTTAGAATATTCCATGAAGTTTCATCTTCATTATTCTACATATTGTCGATATCGATGCAACCAAAATGCATCAAACTAAGACCAAAATCTACTTCATATTAATTCGCACCTTATAATTCATCATGTTTTTTCCGTTGAAAAGCGAGCACTCAAGATTTCTTCGTCTAACATCGCATTGAATCAAATGGTTTCAAGCTTAAGAGCTTTCCTAACCATTTATATTCTAATGCCAACTCCGATGACTGGTTTGAAGTTGAAACCGTCGACATTGTGTTGAACCAACAACAACGCAGCCCTGAGAACATAATGATTGATTGGTGGAACCCCATTTATGGTCGAAATTACCCTCGTTTGATTAAACTGTAACATTCATTGAATTCTACCCGATATATTATGATCTAGAAAATTGTTTCGATGGATTGATTTATAGTGTTAATGATTAA
Organism: Henosepilachna vigintioctopunctata; assembly: GCA_030704895.1. Classification (NCBI taxonomy): domain Eukaryota; kingdom Metazoa; phylum Arthropoda; class Insecta; order Coleoptera; family Coccinellidae; genus Henosepilachna; species Henosepilachna vigintioctopunctata. The sequence goes on from JARQZJ010000005.1 coordinate 553,066, forward strand.
TTATCTAGATAAATAGGTACTTACCAGGAGTGCTCTTACTACTGTTGGCCCCATATAAAATGTTATAGTGCAATTGACTGAAACGAATAACCGCCACTTGTGTCAAAAGTTCGTGAATTTCATTGTAAATTCACTGAAATTTGAAAATGTGACGATTAAATTTATGGGTATCACACTCTTGGCCTAACTGAATAGAACGATTGAAAATCGATGAAAAACTGGAAATAATGACAGATTTAATAATCAAAATTTCGTCAGGATCGAGGTTTTCGAAAGAAAATTTGAATTGGAAAGAGATCTGTAAGCTGTATTAACAAACGGAAACAAACTCCCTGGATTTGGGAAGAATCGAGAATTTATCAGTCGTATTGATGACAACCAATCAATAATAATAAATGACTGAGATTGAATTCTCGCTCAACTCTTGGTGAAACATAATTAAATTTCAAATTCAATTTAACTGTTGGCTTAATATATCTAACAACATGAGTAAATCGACATGTTTCGAGCATGAGCTCATTTTCAAGACTGAGTTCTCATCAAATTTAAATCTTGCAAATCCCCAAATGTGGTTAACATTTGGTTCAACAAGGAGTATCTAAAAAAAACTAACACTAAGATAAATGAAGATTTCCTGCAAGCACAACTCTATGGAATCAAAATCAGCCATACAAGCAGCATATAAATTTTGGTTAGAAAAGGAGATATTAAATTAAATTGAATTCTTGGCTTAATGTTTCACGATTATGTTTAACAACATAAATTAGTCGACGTGTTTCGAGCTTGAGTTCATTTTCAAGACTGAGTTCTCATTAAATTTAAATCTTGCAATAACCACATTTGGTTCAACAAGGAGTGTCTAAAAAAACTAACACCAAGGTATATGAAGATTTCCTGCAAGCACAACTCTATAGAATCAAAATCAGCCGTACAAGCAGCAGAGGAGATATTAAATCAAATTGAATTCTTGGCTTAATGTTTCACGATTATGTTTAACAACATAAATTAGTCGACGTGTTTCAAGCTTGAGTTCATTTTCAAGACTGAGTTCTCATTAAATTTAAATCTTGCAATAACCACATTTGGTTCAACAAGGAGTGTCTAAAAAAACTAACACCAAGGTATATGAAGATTTCCTTCAAGCACAACTCTATGGAATCAAAATCAGCCGTACAAGCAGCATACAAATTTTGGTTAGAAGAGGAGATATCAAATTAAATTGAATTGAATCGTGAAATTAATGTTTCACGATTATATTTAACAACATGAATTAGTCGACATGTTAATGTTTCACGATTATATTTAACAACAAGAATTAGTCGACATCTTTCGAGCATGAGCTCTTTTTCAAGAACGACTGAGATTGAATTCTTGCTCAACTTTTGGTGAAACATAAATAAATATTGAATTAAATTAAATTAAATTCTTGGCTTAATGAGCTCATTTTCAAGACTGAGCTCTCATCAAATTTAAATCTTGCAATAATCAAATTTGGTTCAGCAAGAAGTGTCTAAAGAAAAAACTAACACCAAGATATATGAAGATGTCCTGCAAGCACATTTTTATTGAATCAAAATCAGTCGTACAAGCAGCATACAAATTCTGGATAGAAAAAGAGATATTAAATTAAATTGAAATATTGGCTCAATACTTCACAATTATATTCAGCAACATAAATTAGTCGACATGTTTCGAGCGTGAGCTCAATTTCAAGACTGACTGAGATTGAATTCTTGCTCAACTCTTGGTGAAACATAATTAAATATTGAATTAAATTAAACTCCTAGCTTAATGTTTCACGATTATATTTAACAACAAGAATCAGCCGACATGTTGCGAGCATGAGCTCATTTTCAAGAACGACTGAGATTGAATTCTCGCTTAACTCTTGGTGAAACATAATTAAATATTGAATTAAATTAAACTCTTGGCTTAATGTTTCACGATTATATTTAACAACATTAATTAGTCGACATGTTTCGAGCGTGAGCTCATTTTCAAGAACGACTGAGATTGAATTCTCGCTTAACTCTTGGTGAAGCATAATTGAATATTGAATTAAATTAAACACTAGGCTCAAACATTATATTCAACAACATGAATTAGTCGACATGTTTCGAGCGTGAACTCATTTTCAAGGCTGACTGAGATTGGCTTCTCACTCAACTCTTGGTGAAACATTATTAAATATTGAATTAAATTAAACTCCTAGCTTAATGTTTCACGATTATATTCAACAACATGAATTAGACGACATATTTCGAGCGTGAGCTCTATTTCAAGACTCGTCTTGAAAAGAAGACAAAATTTCGTCTTCTTGTTGAATTCTATCAAATCTAGAATTATAGTGTTGAGGTTAATGATTATTCAGGTTTGATATACACATTTTCAGCAGTCATTTTTCATTCGATCATCTCTCAATATTCTCTGGTTGAAGATATTCGAAAAAGGTATCAATTATATCAGAAATTAATCGTGAAATATTGAACATCGGATTCTGCGAGGCGTAAAATAAAATGAGTCTTCCTCCATTGTCATCTTCAACGGCAAAAATTAATGTAGAGCACCATTCTTATTTCCCCGCACTGACTCTATTCCCTATATAATTGAAATATCTTCCATCCCTCCGCGAAATACTCGAAGGGAAAATCAGCATCGAATTCCAGGCCGCTGTGAATCACGTCGAGAAAAAGATCGCCCGGATCGGATAAAACGCTTCAAGTCAAAGAAACCGGAACTCCGGAGCTGAGCCAGTGAACGTAAGACCACCTGCATGGATTTTGAGATGAATCATTGCTTATTAGAAGCTTATTATTCTTCGAATGGTATCGTATCGAGAGAAAATTGAGGTGCCTTATTGAATTCCAACGAATGGAATTACTGAAGATGTCTTTGCGGCGATTCATCTCGAAATGCTGACGTAGATTTGAAAGCTAAAGGGCCGCCAATGCTGACTGCCGCTCTATTTCTTTGCTGACTGTGATTGATCGCAAAGTATACATTTCAGTAGCAGAATCTGCGGCGAAAGTGTAAATTAATAAATCAATGCGACAAGGACCTCACTGGAAATGAGGATTCTATATTGCATCTTTTCCTTTGTCAACACCGCGAATGCCACTCGAATTTTGAAAAATGAACGTGACATTTATCTTATTGAAGGGTATCATTTATGAAATAAAAACTGTAAACACATCAGAATTCAAAGCAGTATTCCACTGCCTTCCTTCAATTTGAATTACAATTAATACGTACATGTGTGAGGTGAATATGTGGTTAAACTCATGGAGTCCTCAAGGAACGGTCACTTCAATTTTCATTATATATGAATTTATTGCTTCTCAAAAAACTGCTCCATACGAATGTGTGAAGATTAGAAGTAAATATATTGCGATTTGATTAGAGTGGATCAATAGGAATCTGGTAGCAATGAATGAAAGAGTACTTTCAGCGACAGTTTATCATTGAGTGTACAAAAGTATAAGTTCGTTGTCCAAGGTACAAGTGCAACTTTAAAGGTACATACGAATGGAGAATTGAAGATTGAAATTGAGATCAGTACATAAAAGGGTAGAATTTTTTGTGTCGCCTAAAAATCATATGAAAAATGAAAATATCGTCTGAAATTTGCGAAAATCCAATTTCCTGAAATTTATTGGAACAAATCTTATGACATAGATGAGTTATTACTCTTTGAGTCAATAACAATGCCATACTTTGAATGATGTTAAAATTCTTTGGTTCTATTCGATCGAAGAACAAACTATGAATTATAAAAAATTGAAGAAAAAGACAATATTAAGAAATATTTATATGAGAAATTTTCAATATCCAAATCGAAAAATGATGTGGAATTACTAAGAACTTTCTTAGTCGAATAGAGAAATGCTCTATAGTACACTTATATTTCTACATAAAATAAAAAAAAATTGTTCCGTAAAGTACTGTAAATAAAAAAGCTAGATTTGTCAATGATATACATAATAATTATTGAAATACTTGATCCTATTAATTACTTGTTAAAAATCAGGTTCTAGAATTATATGAAAAGTGTTTAGTTATTTTTGACTTAAAATCAGGATACAAGAGAAATTCCTCCTGTGAGACAGCACTGTTAAACATATGTGAGGAATGGTATAGAGCTATGGATAAGGACCTCAAAGGAGCATTCGAAACTTTATATATATCATGGTGTTGAAAAACCTAAATTGAATTGGTTTTGCAGATTTAGTAAAAAAATGGTTCAATTCTTATTCACATTCACGACCTTGAAAAGTTAATCAATGGTATCCTTTCAGAGATGATTTTGGCATACCTCAGGATAAGGTCTCAGGTCCACTGCTATTCTCCTCATACATTAATGATATTTTCATTAATGTGGAAAACGCTATATACAATTATTCGCAAATGAAACAATGATTTTGGTTATTGGTAAAATATCCACACTCTGAAAGAATGGATTAATGGAGACTTGGCAGCAATAAATGAGTGACTAAACGATATCGGAAATCAGAACGTTGAAAGGGTGAAGAAGAGTTGTTAAATATTTTAGGCATTATGTTAGAGGAGATATTCATAGTCTCAATGATTACGTCGACTACCTCAGATGAATCCGAAAAGGTCTGACGATATACATGAAGTTATTGCTCTTTAGGAAAAATAGTAATGGCATACTTCGAATATTTTTACTTTCTGTTATGCTGTTTGAGCAAATAAAAAACTCAGAAGTTACAATTGCAGAAAAGAGTTATGCGAATAAGTTTTGCTTTCGATTAGAGAATATTCCGATCCAAAGCATGTCAAATTACTTATTACTAATGTCAGTTGAACAGAGAATACTTTGTTCTGCATATATATTCATATCTGAATTCAAAAACAAGTTGTTCCCATATAGAGTATCAAAAAATGTAACATGGAGCAGTGATATACACGGTTATAGTACAAGAAATACCGAATTTCTACATGCAAGTTTGCATTTATAAATCCAGAAATAGTATATTTTATGAATGAGTCAATGCATTTTTCGAATTGTCTAGCTCCATAAAAACAATTAGTAACATTAAGGCGTACATCAGTTAAGTTCGTTTCAAACGAATAATTGTTGATAATATAGTTCGAACGCAAATCTATATATGTTTTCTGCAATAGCTACTTCTAAATAAATATTATTATTATTATTATTATGATTCTAGAAGTGTTAGCAAAGCTTATATGCAAGTTTATAGGCTTCTTGAATCAAGAAAGAGTGTGTTTTATACAGGATTTGATGCAATCAATAAATTGCCGAGCTCTATATAGACTGAGGATCCATATAGACCTCATAGTTTATTTTAGTCAATCATGATTGATGAAAACTAATATTGATCGTAAAATTCCGTAAAATATTGATCGGTAAATTCCAATCTCTAGTCATATAGAATTGTGTAATAGCTGTGCTAAATGAAAATAATAGTCTGCATAAGAAGCAAGGGGTAAAAGAATGACTCTTCGAAGTTTTACCATGTATTTACCTCTATGAGTATTTAGCTCTAAACAGTACAACACACTGTATAGAGCTTTGTTGGTGTACCTTTTGATCTATCTCAATCGATACTGCTACCACCTAATGAGTAAATTCACAGACTGGTGTACTAGGTGTTAAGAATAATCTAATAATCTCCATGAAAATATTCCTACCAATTTGAAAATCTAGGTGCGAAACAGTATTACCATTAAAGATGACAATAATTTCACCAGTGACGGAGACGCTTTCATTAGAATACTATCTGGGAATAGTGGGAGATAAGGCAGTGTTATAAATAACTTGAGTGGGTAGAAACCGCATAGAAGGACTTTCTAGGGGAGTAATAATTTCCCTATTGAATTAGGTAAACGATCTGTTTCTTCCTCGGAGATTCTAAGCCGCAAATTGCACTCCAGCAATACATTTCAGTATACTTCGTTGTAATTCTGATCCAAATCTCATATCTGAATTTAGCATTTATAAGAATTAATATTCCTATGGATTGTTATCTACGACAATGTATATTATTCAGTAAACCAAATGAGCGAAAAAGAAATGAGCGAACGGAATTCCGTGTCAATGACATGGGACCATTTCGTGTTCCGCATGAACTCCCAGTAGTGGAAGATTTGACAATCGCTACGATTATGTGTTGACTTTTATTCGCTTCCAAATTTTGAGATGAGAATATCCAGAGTACCAAGTTTATATGCCGTGTATATTAAATCTATTCATAACATTCCTCACATCATTATCGTATATTGTAGTATGAAGTAGCTCCCAACACTAATGAATAATTATGATGGGGATTGTTTTCATTCGTAGGAATTGGAAGAGATTTTGAATGAATGAATTCTCTTCTTGTTAATTTTTTCTGCAAGTTGTAATGGGTGATTTTTTAACCGTAGTTTTTTTAACACTCAATTTGCATCATATATTCAAAATTTTATTGAAATCGATAACTTGGGTTTGCCATTTACATTTTGAATATAACTTCATGTAAATGTTAGTCGCGGCTCCGTATCGAAAGGTCCATTCGAAGGTCCAAATTTGCGTCGCTTTTTCGAGCATTTCGGCTTGTATCCCACGAATTACGCTTGTTTTGTTATCCTGTAAATCTTCAATTGGCTTGTCCACATACACTAACGACTTTACATAACCCCACAACAAATAATCTAGAAGCGTCCAATCTCATGATCTTGGCGGCCAATTCACAGGGCCATGATTTTGATGAAACCACATGTCAACCAAGTTCAACTCGGCCAACTGTGGCAAAAAAAGTTGGGTATCATAACTCGATATCGTTTGCCGTTGAAGGTAACATTTCTTCCACGGGTCGTCTTTGAAGAAAAATGGACCGATGATGCCACCAGCCAATAAACCACACCAAACTGTCATTTTTTCGGGATTGATCGGTAATCCTTGTATGGTATGTGGCTGTTCATCACTACAGATGCGACAGTTTTGTTTATTTACATATCCGTTAAGCCAGAAATGAGCCCCATCGCTGAAAACAGTTTTTCGATAAAACAGCGGATTCTCATTAAGCTGTTCTGAGGCATATTCACCAAAAATTAGAGGTTGTGGTGGGTCATTCGGCTTAAATTCTTGCAGAAGTTGAATTTTATGGGCTTTCAAACCCAAATCAACACGTGAAATTATCCATGTGGTTGAGTAACACATGCCCAATTGCTGAGAACGGCGACGAATTGACATTTCACGATCCTCATTAACACTATACGCTACAGCTGCAATATTCTTTTCAGTACGCACTGTACGCATGCAAGATACTGGTTGAATGTCCAACAATGTAAACTCAGTGTGAAATTTGGTGATAACAGCACGAATTGTTGATTCACCAGGTCGATTATGACGACCATAATATGGTTGCAACAAACGATACACATTTTTCACAGAGCACGAATTTCGATAGTGAAATTCAACAATTTGCAATCGTTGCTCGTTTGTAAGTTTTTCCATGATGAAATGGCAGAGTATACTGAACACTTTTCATATCGACAAACAAAGTTTGGATGCCATTACCAACAAGTGCCGCCAACCTGAAAAACATAACTCTTAAAAAATCACCCGTTATGAAGCTTTGTCAAAACTTGAAACGATGTCGATATATTAACATCTCCACTTTTAGTGTCTCTTATATTCAATTATTTGACTCAGTTATAAGTTTTTCGTCTCTAAATATGAAAGTTATCATGGAAGTTTCGAATAATAATTTAATTTTGTGACCGAATATGCTTTTAACACATTTTAGTGACATTTATGTTGGAGTGATAATGGAGCTAATACGAACCTTATCACTATGGATTATAATATGAAGCCAGCGGGTCATTTTCGTACCATTTTCATATACTAATATGATTATTTCAATGTAACAAGTCAAAGCATCACGAAAGTAATGGTATAACAGGATGTAAAACTTGCCGGGGCTATTTCGTAGTGAATTCATATTTGAATTTAATTCTCCATTGCAAATGGGTTGTTCATTTACGTTCGGATAACTATAGTGAGTTTAAATTGAATCGAAAAATTAGCTTAAACTTTCGCAAACTTCGTGAAATACGATATATGAATTTAGTAGAGATATATAGCGATGTATAGTGTTTGCTTTCTAGAAAAGAAATGGAACATATTTTCCAAAAAAGCTTTCCAGATTCGGTTTCAACCATGTTTCGAACATTTTTTTCCATTGGAATTGGAAACTGAGAGAGGCGGACTTAATTATGAAATAATAGTTTCAACAAAGAAGGAATTTCCACTCGTATCTACCTATAAACATTCTTGAATGACATCATAAAAAGTCTCAAACTCATCACAAATTTTATTGAGTGTTGAAAAAGACAGGGCATACTAGCCAGATTCGAGTGAAAAATTTTATTTTCGTGTTTCTACAAGATAATCTTGGACCACAGGAATATTTGAGGAAAGGAAGAAAAGAAGAATTCTGATCAACTTGTTCAGGAGCATATTTCCCAAATATTTCCTAAGTGTTTCCAGGGTTGGTGCATTAAATCTGAAAGTTACTCGTGATTATACCTCGTTCTAATTTCTTTTGTATCTTTGACAATAGATAAAGGAGCAGAAAATATTTATGTAACTATCGAGGACTATGGGCTGTTACCGTTGGTTTATTGATTTCTTCCGAATCATTAATCGAATTTATTGAATGATCAATTTTAAATCAATAATTCTCCTTCATTAAACTCTTTCCTGTAAAAAGCAATCAAAGAAAATTATTCTATGGTCATTCGCCACACTTCAGAGGAAATATGTTCTATGGCCATACCCATGCTTCACAAGAAAAGTGTTCGATGGTCATTGCCACATACTTCAGAATAAATACTGTCAGTCCAGAATGTATTAGCTCAGTTTATCATATACATCTGATGAAGACAATGTGGCAGAGAAACAATATGGTTATGTTTCAACTTAATTATAGTGAAAATCATAAAACTACTTAGTTTAATTTAAATTATGTTTTTTTTCTGGATATTTTGTTGGATGTATGATTTTCAATTCATTTGACATTTAATGGTAAAAGAAACAACTAAAACTTTACCCACGTAATGTACAAGTTTAATCATCATTTCATCATAAAAGTATACATAATAAATATTACATAATTCGACTGAGATTGAATTTTTGCTTAACTCGTGGTGAAACATAATTGAATATTAAATTAAATTAATATGTCATCAACATGTTTCGAGCGTGAGCTCATTCTCAAAACTGTCTTGAAAATAAGCTCACGCTCGAAACATGTTGACAAATTCATGTTGTTAAATAGAATCGTGAAACATTAAGCCGAGAGTGTAATTTAATTTAATATTACATAATTTGATGATAATACTGTGGAGTTTTCGTGCACAACGACAGGTTTTCACAAAATAATGCATGAAAATGATTGAATTCTTGTATAGGAACGGGTGTTTTACCGTTTCATTTATTTACATATTCATTATTTCATTAAATTCATTATAATTCATTAAATTCATCCAAAATCATGTTTCACCATGTTTTCTATTCAAGAAGAATTACGTTAAATGAGTTTTTAATTGCTTCAATATTTGATTCTGTTTTGATTTCACGCAACTCGAAATTTTCTTCACAACTTTCAATTAGAATTGTCTATTCGAACTCCACTCAAAATACACCTTTATTTCCATAACAGACCCGTTCCATGAAATTGAATTAGATTTCGTCATTTCCTAAAATAAAATTTCGAATTCGTGCTTTGTTCATGAGCACATTTTCACAGTCCAGCTTGCAATACCGGACAGAAAATAAATTGAATTTTCAGATTATTCAATCCCTGGATTATTCTGTTCTCATTAAGTGATGCAAATGGAATATCTCTCGACTTGTAAACTGGTTTTTATATTTCTACTTTTGTGTGAAAAAGCCAATTAGGGCGATTTGAAGCACGCAGTCTTTCAAATTCAAATACGAGACATTGAAAGAGGAGCTTAAAAACCCTAGCACTTTTAATTTTCTTTGATCTTGTCACTAAATAGCTCGAAGCCAGCGTTAGGCGCTGAAAAAGACAGAATCTCTCCATGAATTTTATTTTGTGGGCTTTCTCGTTCTGTCGCTGAATATGATTGTGCCTATGTGGTAATCCTCTAAGTATATCACGTTTAATGTTTCACTTTCCAGTTTTCCAAAGACGAACCTCGCGTGAATACGGATGTACCTACCTTTGCTACCCTTGTTTGTATATCAAAGTAGAAAATGCTGCCTAAATGAAACACAAATAAACCTTTTGGTAATCATTTATTCACTCTTCCTTTGTGTATTTATTCACGCATATGGCATATAAAAGCGATTAATAAAATGGGTGAAATTTATATTCAAATCCTTCAGAATATTTTATAAGTAATTGGTGATTTTTTAAGGGTAGTTTTTTTGAATCGAAAAAACACTGAATTCGCATCATATATTCAAAATTTTTATTGAAATTGATAACTAAGCCTTTGCCATTTACATTTCGAAGATAACTTCATGTAAATACTGTCCGCGGCTCCGTATCAAATAGTCCATTCGTAAGGTCCAATTTTGCGTCACTTTTCGAGCAATTCGGACTGTATCCACGAATTACGCATGTTATGTTATCCTGTTAGGCTTCAACGTGTTCGGCTTGTCCACATATACTAACGACATAACCCCACAAGAAATAATCCAGAGGCGTCAAATCGCATGATCTTGGCGGCCAATTCACTGGATCATTTCGAGAGATAATCTGCTCACCAAATTCACCCTTCAACATGTCCATTGTTTCACGAGCTGTGTGGCATGTGGTACCGTCTTGATGAAACCACATGTCATCCAAGTTCAACTCGGCCAACTGGGGCAAAAAAAAAGTTGCGTATCATGGCTCGATATCGTTCGCCGTTGACGGTAACTTTTCTACCACGGTCGCCTTTGAAGAAAAAAGGAACGATGATGCCACCAGTCCAAAAACCTCACCAATCTGTCGTTTTTTCGGAATACATCAGTAATTCCTGTATGGCATGTGTTATCTCTACGGCTGCAATATTCTCTTCAGTACGCACTGTACGCATGCGAGACAATGGTTTGATGTCTGACAAAGTAAACTTGCTACGAAATTTGGTGATGACAGCACCTATTCACCAGATCGATTATGACGACCATAATATGGTCGAATCAAGGAAACACATTTTTCATAGAGCTCGAAATTTAATAGTATTACAATTAGTATACTGAAAACTTTTCACTTTGACAGATGACGTTTGAACTCCATTACCAACCAGTGCCGCTCATCTAAAAACTTAGCTCTTAAAAAATCACCATCTAAAATGTTTCTAAAAAAACATTCCAAAATGTTTCTTCTAGAATTTCATTCGAATTATCGAAATATTTGGAAAAAACTCTCTCAAACATGAAAGATCGATTTAACACAACAAAAATACTGACTTCTCAGAAAAATGTGTCAGTTTTAAGCACTTAAAATATTGAATTAAATTAAACTCTTGGCTTAATGTTTCACGCATATATTTAACAATATGAATTTGTCAACATGTTTCGAGCGTGAGCTCATTTTAAATACTATTGAAAAGTCTGATAAATTTTCATTTTTTTCATAGACATGCATTCGAATAATGTGTACAGTTTCATTGCAGAATAAATTATTTCTTAAACATTGAATATAACAGGCAATATTATTCATCAGATCACTTACAAACAGAATGAATAACAGTGGTCCAAGATTAGATCCCTGAGGTATTTCAGAGGTAGAGTAAATTGTTGATGAAAATTTTTCCTTAAGTGTCATATTTTATGATATTTATTGTATTCATAGAAATACTATATAATGTTCATTCCATGGATAAACCTCATGATTCTTAGTTGAATATCCGTTAAATCTTCGTTTCACTTTTGAAACAAAAAAAATATCGCAAGAGTGTTTTTATGAGGAATTTGGCAAGGTTTTTCTTGATTCAACCTCTACTCTTGTGAATAGTCTTCTTGAATATCAATTTCTCAAAATATACCTTGGGCAAAGGAATAATTAGTTCGGAATTCTGGAAAGACTCGACATTATAAGAGTACAGTGAGTAGCACGAACTGTTGAAGTTTTTCAGTAGCAGAAGTACGGAGTGGCCAATTTTCCCGATCCCTTTATTTCAATTCTCGCAAAATATCGACACTGCCAGGGGAAAATGACGGCGCGACCCTGTGTCACACCACATAAATCATGTTTTTATACATTCATTGCTGTGCTCTGTTCTGCTTCCATTTTAATTGCACCTATGAAGTATTCGTAGCAGTTCCCTAATTCATCGTGGTCGCTATTTAATTACATTGAATTTTTAACTCCGCAAAGGCACTCAGAAAACAGTTAGCTGGCTGTTCATTATCCCCAGTTAATTTCGAAATGGAAAAAGTTGTAATGGCCTCCCGTTTGAAATTCAACAAAGGTACGCTCTTGCAATAAATCACTAGAAGAATTACGAATGACATCGACTTATTACTGTTTTATTCATCTGCAATTTCGGGGGGGTCAGAGCGAACCGTCTGGCTGGCCATCACGGAAAGATTTCAATTTAATCATCTAAATCGAATTATAGGACTTTAATTCTCAAGTATACACGTTTTACTTACTCTTTAGTATGATAATATATTCTCTGCTTCAATATCAAATAAGGTGTTTGGAGTACTTAATGTAAGACAAGATAATTATCGAAAGATTGATACAACTGAATAATTATTGTATCAATATAATTTAATTAAGAGATTTATACAACTCAATTGTTATTGTATCAGTATAATTGTATCATGTGGTGGATACACCATAATTATTGTGATGAACGTGTAGTTATAACAAGAGATTCAAACAACTGAATAATCATTATATCAGTATAAGTCTATCAAGAAATTGATACAACTGATCAATTATTGTATCAGTATGATTTAATTAGGATATTGATACAACTAAATAATTATTTCATCGCTATAATTTCATTGAAAGATTGATACAGCTGAATAATTATTATATCAGTATAATCTTATCCAGAAATTGATAGAACTGAATAATTATTATATCAGTATGATTCAATTGAGAGATTGATAAAGCTGAATAATTATTGTATCAGTATATTCGTATCATGTGATGGATATAACATAATCATTGCTCTAAACGTGCAGTTATATCAAAAGATTGATAAAACTAAATAATAACTGAATCAGTATAATTATATTAAGAGATTGATACAACTGAATAATTGATATATCAGTATAATGGTATCATGTGACGGATACAACATAATCATTCTTCTAGAGGTGCTGTTATATCAGAATATTGATACAACTGTATAATTGGTGTATCAGTATGATTTTATTAAGATATTGAAACAACATAATCATTGTTCTCATAGTGCAGTTAATTCAGAATGTTGATACAACTGAATAATTGTTGTATCAGTACAATTAAGTTGTATCTATATCAGAGAATAGAAGTGTTGTATAAGTGCAGTTGTATTATGACATTGATACAACATTTGCATTGGATTGTACAGAAATTCAATGATTGCATCTCTCCACAAAAAGACGATGAAGTTGTAATTCGAGTGGACTTTTATGGCATAAATATGTTTGAATATAAACTTAAATTCATACACTTGAACTTATGATTTACACTTTATTGACTACATAGCATGACGCGTTTCGTCGTTACAAACGACTTCTTCAGATGCTTACAGAATAATTTATCTATATAGATTATTCTGTAAGCATCTGAAGAAGTCGTTCGTAACGACGAAACGCGTCTTGAGATGTAGTCAATAAAGTGCAAATCATAAGTTCAAGTGTTTGAATTTGAGTTTATATTCAATTATATTGGATTTACATCAAGTAAACGCCAACACTATTAAAAATGCATAAATATGGTTATATAATATTATTGAGATAGCAAACCTCGAACAAAGTGCAGAATCTAGAGAAGGTGAGGTATACTCTCTATTCAGATCGAATATTCCAAATTCATTCAGGATTATCTATGACTGAAAACTTTTAAAACCTTATCGGTTGTAAAAAAACACATTCCAGTTAGTTCATCTCTTTCTATTTGTCTCAGTAAGTTTTCTATTTTGAGTCTTGCATTCCGAAAGAAAAATCTTATAACCTCAAGTTAAAATGCATCAGCAGCCACTTGATCTGAGTTCAATTGTTGGCCTGCTCTTGAAAAACAAAGGATCGGACAATTTCACCTCCAGCATCATTTTAATTGTTATCGTGCGGTCTGCAAAAGCCGAAGCTTCCCTTCAGATTTACCGCAGATTATATTCCTGAATAGCCTAGTTATCTGACCCCTTCCTCTTTAATTATCAAATTTACGACCAGCTCACATTACAGCCGGACATAACCGCATCATGATTTAGTGTATTCATTGCGGCATAATTTGAATACTAGTTTGCCAAATTTAGGTTTCGACGAATGGTATGTATTAGAGTCTTGTCGCTTCGAATTGATGGTACACGAAATGCAATATCTGCAACTTTGATAGTTTGCAGTACACCACTTCTAATAGATACGGACATAGTTTCACAATCGCAAATTACACTGCTCTAGAACAAAGCTGTGTTTATGAATTCCATATATGCGATATTGATTTGAGGTTAAGGAAATGACGTAATACACTAATAAGACTTCGATAAAGGGTGGCCCAGAATTAACGTCAGACTTTAACATCACATCTGTATACCTTTTATATTTTAGGACTATCGAAACCTATGAACATCACAACAGCTCCTTCTGTTGAAGATATAGCATCACTCTCATCTCAAAATTAGTCGCATCATCTTCTAAAGCTGATCACTAAACCAAGATCACTTAGATGATCTTGGACAATGACATCAAGAACGAGACTAAATGAGTGCAAGTAATCTTTACAAGGATATCACCTGGAATATTCGAGAATGCAATACTATTTGATAACAAAGCAGAGTACTTTGCCAGGCATTTAGATGAATCTCACTTGGAGACACACAATTCAAGCTGGAAAAACCGAATTGAATTTGCAGCTCCATCGAATGTATAAGCTTATATGGAAGATATTCAAGCTAAATTGTCGAAATGTGTACTACTTGTATGGCGTTCAGATCTGATGCTGCTCCAAAGTCTCTAGCTTAGACATTATCCAAAAATAACAATCGAAAATAAATTCACTTTCAGTAGTCAAGGCACCGTTTCAGTCTATTTCTATAACCTCTTCATCCACAACGAAATAAGGGTTTCATATGTACGCACTGGAAAATGAATTATCTCCATTAAATACCACCAGAAGAAAGAAGGACATACAAACGAAGTGAAAGAACAAATGGGTTCGGCCTTTGACATTTACATATTGAAGATAACTTCATGTAAATGTTGTCCGCGGCTCCGTATCAAATGGCCCATTCGGAAGGTCCAATTTTGCGTCTTTTTTTCGAGCATTTCGGTCTGTATTCCACGAATTACGCGTTTTATGTTATCGTGTAAGGCTTCGACTGTGTACGGCTTGTCCACGTATACTAACGACTTCACAAAACCCCAAAATAAATATTACAGAGGCGTCAAATCTCATGATCTTGGCGGCCAATTCACAGGGCCATTTCGAGGGATATGGCTGCTCATCAAATTCATCCTTCAACTTCCATTGTTTCACGAGCTGTGTAGCATGTGGCACCGTCTTGATGAAACCACATGTCAACCAAGTTCAACTCGGCCAACTGGGGCAAGAAAAAGTTACGTATCATGGCTCGATATCGTTCGCCCTATACGGTAACGTTTCCTCCACGGTCGTCTTTGATGAAAAATGGACCGACGATGCCACCAGCACATAAACCACACCAAACTGTCGTTTTTTGGGATGCATCGGTAATTCTTGTATGGCATGTGGCTGTTCATCACTCCAGATGCGACAGTTTTGTTTATTTACGAATCCGTTAAGCCAGAAATGAGTCTCAGCGCTGAACACAATTTTTCAATGAAACAGCGGATTTTCATTGAGCTGTTTTAAGGCCCATTCACCAAAAATTAAACGTTGTGCCAGGTGGTCAATCGGCTTCAATTCTTGCAGAAGTTGAATTTTATATGCCTTCGAACCCAAAACAACACTTAAAATTCTTCCATGTGGTTGAGTAACACATGCCCAATTGCTGAGAACGGCGACGAATTGACATTTCACGATCATCATTAACACTGTACGTTACGGCTGCAATATTCTTTTCAGTACGCACTGTACGCATGCGAGACAATGGTTTAATGTCCAACAAGGAGAACTCGGTGCGAAATTTGGTGATGACAGCACGAATTGTTGATTCACCGGGTCGATTATGTCGACCATGATATGGTCGTGACAAACGATATCCATTTTTAACAGAGCACGAATTTTGATAGTAAATTTCAACAATTTGCAATCGTTGCTCTTCTGTTGGTCTTTCCAGGATGAAATGGCAGTGTATACTGAAAACTTTTCACTTCGACAGATGACGTTTGGATGTCATTACCAACCAGTGCCGCCAACCTAAAAAACTTAACTCTTAAAAAATCACCCGTTAGATAACAAAACGTGGAATTCAAGTTGATTCAATTCCACAATTTTTGACTCGAAATTACGAATAATCAAATGGAATCTTCTTCAGTTCATTTCAGTTTTTCACTTGTTTGAGTGTATTGAAGTCTTGATGATTGGTCGATAGCCCCAAACGTAAGTTATGTGTATTTGTGCAATTTTGTGACACTGCGCGAAGTGCTTTCTATATTAGTTTATCAGATTGTCTTCTGATAATTAATGATGGACTTACTGAAGCGTGTATTGGACTCCGAATGGCTTTAAAGATTTGTATATCAAATAAGCTCTTATTTCTCTTGACGTTTTCCTCTCAATGAATTCCTCTATAATTCAAGGAAACCAATCTTAGTTTTGCGGAAAGTTTAAAGAACTTTGGAGTATTTCGCGAAAATAACGCCTTCACTTCCACTAAGAACTTATCAAGAAGTGTAGCAAAAGTTCCAACATTACTTTCAGACAAAAACCATTGTATCACAGTATCACCTAACAACTCACCATTCAGCACAAATGAGTTTCATTTGAATTTACAAAGTGAATTGAACTCTCCAAAGAAATACGAAACTTCCACATAGATATGTAAATTGGAAACGGTAAATTAAAAGTTACAATGGCCGAGGCTCAGAAAGGATAATATAAATTCCGGTAAGGATAATAACCAAAAAAAGTCAGTAGTCGGCCAAGTTGTACCAAAAAGAAAAACACAATAGCACGGGTCTTCTTATATTCGCGACAAACTCCATCCTAATTTATTTTACAGTGCTCTAAAAGTGTACAAGTTTCCTCACTGGATCTGAAGGATAAAATTTTATTGAGAGCAGAAAGAAGAGGGCTCGTAACCCTTCAACTTTACTTTGAACAAAGGTATATCAAGAGCCTTTTATCGCATTTCGTTTGAAGGAAACGATAAAGACTAATATGGAATATCTGAATCTGTGCACTGCAGCAATTGATTTTTCATCAATTTTTATATAATCGAATCAGTTTCATGAATTTTCATTATATAACGATTTTTTGCTAGATAAAGACATAAATGAAATTCTAAGCGAATATGTCTTTCCTGTATTTTTGTCTTTATAAATCTAACAAAATGGGTAAATAAAAAAAAATATATATAACTACTAAAATTGAGAACCAGATTATCAAAGACAAGACAATCAACTTCCTGAAAAAAAATTGGAAAAATCTGATGACATATAAGAAGTTTCGAATATTTTTGGAGTTTACATGATGTAAATCCATTATAATTGAATATAAACTAAAATTCAAACACTCGAACTCTCGATTTACATTTTTATTGATAAAATAGCATGACCCGTCTCGTCGTTACAAATGACTTCTTCGGAAGCTACTAGAATACTGACTGACAACAAATTTGTCAAAACAGGTATTTAAGTATTGAGGTATTTAACAAGGGAACTTTAGGTTTCTATGAGTCTATGTTTTACCCAAGATATTTCATTCTAAAATATAATTTAATTGCCTGAAAAGATTCAGCAATAGTGAATTGTTCAATTTTGCATAATTCGAATTGTTTTTATTATATGTGAAACTGTAATTATGTTCATGAATTGTAGTGCCAAAATTTCTGCTTGTTTTACCTATGTATATAGCAGAACTTATGCCACAAGTCAATTGGTAAACACTAGACTTATCTACTCTTTCGATTTTGCTTTTATAGTTTTTGCCGTGTCTCGACGAATTATTACTTGTTCTGAATGAAATGTTGAAATTTAATTTAATTTTTGTCAACCATCGAGAGATAAGCCTACTGTCAGAAAAGTAGAAGCAAATACGAAAAAAAAGATTTCCAATTTCTCGAAAAATAATGTTACAATGAATTAATACAATCCCATCGTTAATACGGTCCCGTCCAATCACTTCACCATCGTAATGCCACCCTACATGTTCATGAGTCTGCCCTTCATTTTCTTCCTAGAAAGAGATACAGAACCTTGACTTTTCAACTCAGTGGGTATTCCGTTGTATAACTCAAAAACGTTGTAAGTAAATCCACGTCGAAAGATAGCTGTTCTGTATGACGGCGGTGAAATAAGTCCCCTTAAATCTCAAATTCAAGTTGTGTACATCAGTCCGGTACTCAATTTTATTTGTCAAATATGGTGGTGATTCAGTAAGTATGATCCCATGAAACATCCCAGGCTGTGAAGTTTCCTTCTTTTTTCCATCGACAACCAGTTAGCTTCCTTCAACTTGTGGGAAATTCGTTCAAACTTTCTTATGCCATACACAAATCTTAAACAAGACTTCTGAACCCTTTCAATTTTTCTCTTATCCACTGCATCCAGACATGGTGCGTAAACAACGTCCCAAAAATTAAAATGACTCAAGACCAAAGTGTTAGTTAACGTTATTTTTAAACTTTGATTGATAGAGCAATTGCAGTGACATGTATGCTTTCTGCAGACATTTTCCAGCGTGCGTTTTAAAACGCAAATCTGTATCTATAAACATCCCCAAATTTCTTGCCACTTGCTCACAGACCAGAGTGAAAGTACCTACCCTTAACTTCAACACCGATTGTACAAAAGTTCTGTTCCTTCCAAAGACCATAACCGATGACTTGGCTGGGTAAATCTGTGAGCCATGACGATGTGAAGAAGAAACTAATTTTGCAATATCATCTTCCATGAACTGTTGAGCCTGTGAAGGACAATGAATTATTATTGTTAATTTTTATCATATTCAATATGGGATTTCCTTTCGGATTCAATACTCATTGAATCTCAAATGACCTCAATGGTGTATTTTTTCACCAGCTGCGGCATAGCGTTGAATGGCCGACCTGCCAATGTCGATGGCGCCCTGAAACGAAGAAAACGATCTCGCACTAAATCTCCTAATATTGTGAACAAATTTTTCTACTTAATAACTTGGAACTTGCAGGCTTTCATAGCTACGAATCCAACAAATACTCGGTTCATTAAGCGCATTATATCTTACGGGATAATTCTAAACAAAGACGCAAATCTGCACAATACTTTCGAGTTGATAATCCGATGTTCTTGAAATGAAATTAAGTTTACATATATATCATCTGAGAGCATTTTATACTACATTAGCGTTGAATTATGGCAATTACCTGTAGTGATAAAGTTTCCTAACTACTTCAACGTGGGGAAACTTATCGTACAATTATTGCCAAGATGAAGATGTTGCAAACTTTGGTTATTTGGTGCTCGAATATTTGCGAAGTTGGTATTTCACATTTGCATTTTGAATTTCCGAAAGCACGATATTTTTGCATGATGGATCGATACGTTCAACTTCATTAACTTCTGAAATACTCTATATATATATATATATATATATATATATATATATATATATATATATATATATATATATATATATATATATATATATATATATATCAAAAACATATACACATGTATTTCACAACAAGAACCTCTGTTATCATGAAAGGAAAACAATTCTATTCCCCTTCCATATGTATCGAGAAATTTTGACAATTTCCTAAAACAATATGATCTAAAAGTATGTAAACAACTTTTCAGCTAACTGAACGCAAAATACCTAATGAAAAAAAAAGCCACATTATTTACGAGATACCCTGCTCCAACTGCGATGAATTGTACATAGGACAAACCAGCCAGTATTTAAAATCCAGACTAAACAGTCATAAATATGACAAAAGAAATAAAACAGCATCAACCAACCATATAATTGAGAGTCAAAATCAGTTTGATGTTGAATCTCAATTATATGGTTGGTTATTGCTGTTAAATTGGTATTACGTTTGTTTTTAACGAACGTAATACCAAAAAACGAGAAATCTTATTTTTTTTGTTTTATTCGTTCGTGATTTTGTGTTGAAAGAACGAAACGGAACTGCCTGCAAAATGAACGTTCTTCATAGGTAAATTCCAGATGTTGGAGTTGGCACATTGGTGTTTCTATACGTTTTACCAAGTTAGATAACCTACATTAGTAGTCGATATAAGCATTGAAATTTTATGGAATTAAAGGACAAATATTTTGAATTTTTTTTATGAATTAAATGAAGCATCATTTGATAAATATAGATTTCATCGAAATTCTCGACATTCGAGAGAATGGATCTTGTTTCTTCTACTTGGAAAGACAAGAAGTATTAAAACTAAGTTGTTTCAGCCTTTTGAAAAGGAAGTGATTTGGTGCAATCAAAAATAACAATGAAACTCGAACGTTTCGATACATGCCACTGATGATTCCCAAGGTAGGATGAAACAGCGTGGATATGAATATCCACATTTCGATCTCTGAATTATATAGTTGAAATATTTGACATTGGCAATGAGAAACCCTGTGTAAATAGAGAGATTCAATAAAACATATATTGTTTTCTGACTAAATAATTTCAGTACCACCAACCGTAACAAGTTTTAATTTTTCTGTTATCTTAATCAAAATTCACCCACTACAGTAAACGAAAATTCATTTCCGAGTTGTAATTTTCCCAGCGTAGTTTATATTATTCATTCACTTTCCTTCGAGGGGCTTCAGAGGAAGTAAATAACATGGAGAATTCAAATTAGAATCGGAATCAAACCAAGTTTTGGCAATTCTGGGAACGGACCACCTCTCAAAATAACGTTTGAAGTGGAATAAATAGTTCAGTCACTTTATCCTTTCACATTGTCTCTCACGACTTTCGAATATACGCCTCATAAATGCTAAACAATTCAGCCTAGACGCAGAATAACGTTCTGTCGAAATTCGCCTTCAAGTAATAATAGGTCCTAATTAGATTGCGGTGAACTTCAAAATTAACTGGAAAGGAAACTGTCCTTCAACCGCGTTACTCTTCAATTGCTGTAAGCCTTCAGAATGATACATATGAGGTTTAAATTGAATTGTTCAGAACGACTTAGGGATTTTCTACTTTGAAATCCCAAAACCAAACTTTGTATATGAGGGATTTCTGCGTGCGAGAGTGATAACCAAGACTAATACAAAAGTATCTCTACATCGAGAGTTGAGTTGATCTGTTTAAGGTACTTCTGTTATCTGTTTGGCAGGAAGTTCTTCAGTATGTTTCGCCAAATTACTATAAACGGATGGATTGTTAACAACACATTGAACTAAAGAAATTTTTCCTAAATTGCTCCTCAATTTGAAATATAAATTATAAATTATATAATTTATATTTTGTATATAATATATAATTTGTTTGAATGATTGTACTAACAATACTTTTAACCATTTGTGCGTTCGTTTCTTGTCATGAAAGACATCTTCAGTTATAATGAGCATTCATTCAAATTTTCATATTCCAATTACGTATTTCTCCATTTTATTGACAAATGATAAACTGGAATGAAGTTAGCTTCGGGCGACGTAGATGTATTTTTAATGGAGCGTTAAGGAAAACAGTCAAAAGGGCCGAAAACTGAAGTACCTCCTCTTCGGGACTGAAAGAGGACCAACCAATTGGTCTCGTTAGATTCAGTTCACTGCTTTCATTTTTATGTAAATCGTCTATCGATCATTCAAGTGAAGCAGCTTTGCTGTACAGCTCGAGGCATCAAAATTTACAATACATCGATTTTCTTCGTATCTCTGTTATATGAAAGCGGGATGTTCTATGAATTCAAATAAGGCTCGAGTTTTATGTTAATATAATCGCGGTGTCGTTGGGTTTATAACTGAAAATAAACCTCCGATGATTTTTTGAAGTTGAGAACGAAATTCTCTTGGTATTTGAATTTCATGTTCATTCCGAATTTTTCCAACCACTATTTAGTCCTTAATTTCTAAGATCAATTCCACATGTAGACAAGAGACTTTTTGTTTGAAGGGACTAATATTTCGAAATATGGATTTCCACAAGGGTCCATCTCGACACCCAAACTTTTAGTTTTTTATCGAAGCAGTTTTCTTTATATGTCTTATAAACTATTCCGGAATTATTCTCGAATCTACGAAATGAATTCGGAGGTTTCAAATTTGAATATCGAGTTTTTTAATCATAAAAAATTTTTCAACTCGAAATTCCCTCTGCTCATTCATTTTCTTCGGATTTAAAGCTCTCAAATAGGTCCCGATTGATACTAAATTTGGTTTTCAACGTTAACATTTCTTATAAAATTAAATTAAACTCTTGGCTTAATGTTTCACGATTTATTTAACAATATGAAATAGTCAACATGTTTCGAGCGTTAGCTCATTTTCAAGACTAAACTACTATAAGGAACGTACAACAAATTTATATCTATACAATGGATGTAAGTAGGGAGAATAATTGAAAATCTACGTGTTCGTTTACGATTTCTTCTTTTTTCTTCCAAGAACTGCTTATTTCAATTGCTTCTAAAAGGTCTAAACGTTTCCCTTTATTACCTGCGTGTAGGCATTTGGTTTTCTCAAAGTCAATGAAGTGGTTAGAGTTAATGCAATGTTCTGAAAATCCGGTTATATTAACATTAAACAAAATCGGCCTCTTATGCTCGTCAACCCGAGTTTTTTTTTCTACCTGTTTGGCCGATATAAAACGATGGACATTCATTACAAAAAATTTTAGAAATTCCGCTTTTGTCTTCAACATTTATCTTTTCTTTATTATTCACTAAAAGTGACTTAATATTTCTCTTGTTACTAAAAATGGTTGTTATCTTTTTCTTCTTTAATCTTTCGCAAACTTTTTCGCTGAGATGAGGTATGAAATAAATGAAATGATATTTTTGTTCGCTTTTTATAATTTGAGATGGATAAATTGAATTCAAAAGAATTTTCCGTTGCTTTTTTCTTATAAGATTATCTATTATATTTCATCATAACCGTTATTATTTGCTAGAAGCTTCAAAGTTTTCACTTCTTTGTTGAAATTTTCTTCGGAAAGCGGCATAGTCGTAAGTCTATGTATGAAAGAATAAAAAGAATAAAGAGTTCAATATTTAATGGTTGATTGCTATCTTAAGGAATTAAGGTATCTGTGCATGTAGGTTTTCTGTATATATCAATTGTTAGAGAATCATCTTTTCTAGTAATGGTCAAATCTAAAAAGTTTAATGTTTTTTGGTCATTTTCTATTTCTTTTGGGAATTTAATGGATGTATAAAATGAGTAGATATGTTTGAAAAAGTTATCTAATTGTCTGTCGGACTAAATAAATCGTGAAACATTAAGCCAAGAGTTTAATTTAATTTAATATTCAATTATGTTTCACCAAGAGTTAAGCGAGAATTCAATTTCAGTTGTTTACGTTTCTCATTCATCATATTTCCATTCTTAGTTTCGTCAAATTTCAATAGTGTACACTACCATAAGTGGACATGGGCGAGGATGGAATGTTTTGATTTCGTTCATAGCTTCTTCTTTAGTGAAACCTTCTTTCAACATTAACAGCACACCAATCGTTTGAAAATGTGATGAATTCTCTCAGTCTTACTTGTTCATTTTGTGCTCTTTAACTGTACGTATGATGTTATGATTGAAATAGTTTGAGATGGCAGTTTTTACACTGCAGTTGACTTTGATTGAAATTGATATCACTTCCTTATTGATAAATTTATTGAATATAAATGAAAACTATATTTCAAATGTCAAATGTACGGAATACGTTGATTGAAATGACACCTAAATCGATTTCTTAGTAATTCTATACAAACACAAGACAAAAATTCTCACAATGATTGTTTCGGACTTTTTACGTTACACAAGTCCTCCAATAATGATTTTCCTCATATATCTTTTATGTATGAACTGCGATCAGTTACATTTTCCTTACAATATAGCTAATTTCCCATATTTTACCCCTTTATGCAATGAAACTCCACATAGCTTTGCCTTTGCGTGCCTCTCTATAAAACTGCTTCTCTTTTGTGACGGTTCTAAATAATTGGTGCCTCCAGAACTGCATATAATCGAATTAATAAAGGTTTGAACCTTCGCTCCGCTCGTGAACTGTTTAATTAAATTTGAGTGCAAATTTAAACGGGATTATAGAAAATGTAGAGGCTAAGTTTCGCTAAGTTCCCCTAACTTGATGAATCTTGTTTACGAGTTAACATTAGACTACCGGCCACTTCGTGTCTCCAAAGCAAATTATTTGCCCTGTCAAAGTAGAGATGACGGTAAAATTATTCCACCCTTTGGGACCTTCGAACAAGCTAATCGGGAAAGTGAACAATGGACATCGAACAATGGGGACCATGGTTCTGTTAACAAACAATACGACGAATGATATGCAGAAAATGAGTTGCTTTGATATTTCATCTCACATGCACATGTGGTTACAGACAGTTACTGGATTTGAATCCATTTCAAAATTGAAATTTAGAAAAAAGTCTATTTTCTAGGTTTACAAACTTTTAACCATTCTAGTATACCATTCCGAGTGAAAGTGCGCAATAGTTGTTCTGGTGTATTTCAGGCGTTGAGTGGGGTGCCTCAGGGGTCTGTAATAGGTCCTGTGCAGTTACTGTGCAGTGCAAATAGTAATTATGTATTCGACTGAGATTCAATTCTCGCTTAAATCTTGATGAAACATAATTAATTATTAAATTAAATTGAACTCTTGGCTTGATGTTTCACGATTATATTTAGCAATATGAATTTGTCAACATGTTTCGAGCATGAGCTCATTTTCAAGACTAAAATACAGAAAGGAATGAACAACAAATTTATATCTATACAATGGATGTACGGAGGGGGCAACTCTATTGAATGTAGACTCCATAAACTCTCAACTTCAATTATTCAATTGCCAGACTATCGGTTAGGATAGAGTGGTCGAAATCTCTCGAAAGATATTGCCCGTAACATCTGTAGTACATTCAAGCATTACCTCTGAACTGCCCCGAAGTCGACAATATGGAGCGATACGTTGTATATTTCCCTGAACATCATCAATTGTTTTGTGCTCCACATCGGGAAAAAATCCAAATTTGTCAAGCTTCATTAACAGTTCAGAAGTCGTATCGGTCACCGAAAGATCTCCGTGTTGTGATTTCGAATGTTCTGTCGTTGTCTCCTCATAAAAGTAGGATATGGAGGAAAGAATACTCATCCCTGTATCTATTCGCGAAGTTCCTCAAACGACACTCTGTTCAAACTGCCTCTACGATTTATAAGACACATTTTTGACCAAAGCTAGAATTCGGTTCCTCCATTTGGTGCCCAGTACTAGTAGGTAAATAAAATTTCATCGAAAGTGTTCAGAGAAAGACCACTAGAATGCCTCTTGGTATCAATAGAGCTAATTAACATTTTTGACCTTATCATTGAAATAGACAGACTGAAGACAATATCAGTACTTCTTGAATTTTGTTAATGAAAATATTGTTCTCTCAATATAAAACACTCTGTGTCATTTTTCACAGAATTTTACTACTCTACCATGTATTCTTTATATACCAAAAGGTAATGAGAATCGTACTCAAAACACGAAAAGATGTGAATTCTCCGTGTTTCTTCAAATGAGTGTAATCAACTGTTTGAAATATGAAATCCACTATCAAACAAGTTTTTCTGCATGATGTACCAAAAGTGTCACAGAAAGACGATGCAAAATTTCAAATAAATTCGAATATTATACATACAAACTCCTATATCAACTGAAAGTTTTGATAAAACTGATGGGAATTTTATGTAACCGTATAAAATCCTCCAAGAATTATTTACCATTTCTGTTGTTCCCGAACAGAGAAAAGAGAGATTTTACTATCCATTAATATAATGTAAATTCAACAATTTTTCTTCCGTTTTGAATATATTATTCTAAGAACGTCTCATATATATACCAGCATTTCTAAAATAACAACGCAACAATAAGAAAGGACTTCTATTCCGGGCATAGAACTGAATATACTATATCCATTATTCGGTATGAGAACTACTCTGATTGTCTGCCAGACTTTCAGGAAAATAGTACACTTTATGAAACATCTTCGCTTCTATTACAATCTGTATGTTTTTATTGTTGTACGATATTCGGATGGAAATATCTACCCTAGATTTAGATTTAGATGAAACTACGTATTTGCTACAGTAGGTAACAACATTCTCTATCGTTTTACTCACAGCGAAACCAAATTGTATGTTATGTTTGTTTATCACGTTACAAGCAAGTTTAACCAAATAAAGATAAAAGTTTCGGATATCTCAGCTCGACATAAAAAGAATACCACAAGAAGTTCAGATTGAGATAAATTGTGTCATGTTTTCTTTTTTATCGACTAGTTGATAAGAATAGAATGTGGAATAGAAAACTCACTTGAAATTGATTCACACTAAAAAAGCGAAGAAACAGATTTTGTCTCAGAAAAACCTGCACAGAATTATGATATCTAGTGCCGGTTGTTGTTGGATGTTTCGCAAAATGCTATCAACATCATCAGCGCTACATTTTTGAGTTCATTCAGTAAAGAAAAATCAGTAATTTAAGTAACACTCAACTGTTACTTAAAAAATGCATGCAAACGCAATATATAATAATAATAACAAATTCTTCATTTTCCAACAGAAAACAATAATGTTGAATAATGAGTAAATAAATAAAATAAAAGGAATACAACGAAGAGATATATCAAGGTCAGATGTAAATTTTCGATGCATATTCAATCATTTTACGAATTTGAAGGAACGAAGACAGATTATCCTCCGAAAAATATATAATTATATAATCGAATGGTAAAGTCATCGGTTATATCAATAAACAAAGGTGGACTATCTCTGAAAAAATAAATGAATCAGAAATGTAAAATTCGAACTTTCTGTGACATATAATGCTCACTTTGTTGCCGGAGCGAAAATAAAATCTTCCAATTCGAATAGTTCATGCGGAAGCAAGTGAGACTGAAATATTTCAGGCTTATATGTCAATACTGATCGAATGAAACGAACCGAAAGTGGAATCTCCCAATTTGGATAGTTCAAGCGAGAGTCGTAATTAAGACTGCAAATTTTGAGGTTATAAAGTCAGAATTAGTGGTTGTTTGATGATTTGAAGAATTTCAATCAACAATAACATTGGTTAGATTATATAATCACATGGAAATACCGGTAACTGATCGGTAATCAGTTGAACTCTGAAAAAATTATAAAATTTAATGAGAAAGTTGTACCTTATATGAAATGAGCCATTGACACACGTTCCTAGAAGATTATAGTCACCATTTAGACGAAGCAACAACAAAATCTTCCAATTCGAATAGTTCATGCGGAAGTCGTGAATAAAATCTCCTCCAATACCTAGAATTTCATTTATTTGTACCGTACCCAAGTTCATTCAATCTCATCTTACAACGAGTTCCTGATGACAGTCAAGAAAATCGAAACATGTATTAACTGCTGGCAATATTACTTTTATCTGATTTTATAATGTATCGAATGTTGATACGACAATTAAATTCGTGAGATTTATTTTAAGTGCTAAATAATTTCAAAATATCTTTTCCGATGTGAATTAAATCACAAAGAATATGACAAGTATTGATTCTCAAATTCACGAAATATACACACACTTCTTCATCAATGCTTTTCCACTTTTTAATCCATGGAAATCAAACTTTTGATCCTTTGGTTTCCATTTTATAATTGTTCATTAGAAGTTACAGTAGGATTTGCGGTCCATCAAAGGTTCGATTTAACAATTTATTGAGGACAAAATCTTACACGAAACAATGTTTAACTGAATATAGTGATTTACGTTCTTCGTCAGCCATCGTTCATTGTCGTGATTTTTCCGATAGAAGGTAGAATGGATGCAGACGTTATTCTCGAGTATGCTTTACACAGAAAACAATGAAGTAACCCTATAAATTCGACAGTAACGAATCGTTACTGCAAATCTGAATACGTATTCGTTACTCTGTAGCGGACAAATATGCTACATAACACCTCTAAATAGAAAGATTTGGTTATAATAGGGTAGTTTGAGTTTGTTTTCATATAGGTTATAAAGTTATGAGTACCTAATGACAGATAACAAAAAGGCTCCTAGGGTTGAGCTAAGCGTTGCAAATAAAATATCAATCAATTCACAAATACAGATAATTATTCGGAATATCGTTACACGCAACAAATGACTATCACAGAATGACATTTGGCTATTCCTTTTCATCGCAATTTTATTTACAGTTCCCTTGATCGTGTCGTATTTGAAATCGAGGAATAGTGCTGGTTTGATGGTGAACTATTCAAATAATGTATGCTCCGTATAGTTAAGTGTTTGTTGGTGAAACTCTACACAAGCGGATATATCGAATACGGAAGCAACGTTGACAGGAAATATTTGAGGATGCTTCACTCAGTTTGATTAACTTGCGATTAGAGTTATCGGAGTTGACATGCATCAAATTACATGGTCGATTCGAACAAGATATCGGCAAATCTAGCGCACAGGATTGAACTAAGGTAGGGAGAATAATGTTCATAACCCCAAATAATAATTTATAATGATGTATCATCGTTATTCAACATAGAACGTAGAACGAGCAAAGGTAGATAATTATTTATGCATTATGTTAGATGGGAAATTAAGTCTCAATGACTTCATATCGTGTGAAATCTCGGAAAAATAATTTTTCTGAAACAAATAGAA
Organism: Henosepilachna vigintioctopunctata; assembly: GCA_030704895.1. Taxonomy (NCBI): domain Eukaryota; kingdom Metazoa; phylum Arthropoda; class Insecta; order Coleoptera; family Coccinellidae; genus Henosepilachna; species Henosepilachna vigintioctopunctata. The sequence goes on from JARQZJ010000005.1 coordinate 582,217, forward strand.
AGTCTTACAACATACATAAGCCTGTTGCTGTAGGTATAAATCAATAATAATGCAATAATATTGTTCAACTCTGTTATTCGATTCGAGTGTAGAAAAAATTTCACAGCTACAAAAAGTGTAGAATAGGCCTATTTATAACAATTTTGAAATATAATAGATATACTTCAATGAAAAGCATGTTAGAATGGATTTTCGATGAACAGATACTACTTAATGCTACATATATAGTTATACGTAAAATTAAAAATGAATTTTTTCTATTTAAGGTAATGAAAAATCTAACTTGTGTGATTATTGTGCACTCTTTCATAAATATTCGAATTACTGACAGTTGTTACATGCAAGTTTGTAGTCTTTGTAAATCTAGAAACAGTATATTTTATAGATGATTCGATGCATTCAGTGAACTGCCTAGCTACATGGTGACTAAGTGGCCTTGAAAATTTTGAACTAAAAACAATCATAGCGTCACAAACAGTGAATGTTTGTGACATTAAAATTTGTAATAGCTTAATGAATTTTATCATCATTATTATCTTTCTACAAGTAATTAACCTGAAGTCGTATTATGCTAAATTCTGTGAATGTAATGTAGTTGCAAGAACTATTGTTATACTCATCCACAGCCTAACTCTACTTACAAGCCATGAACTAGGACTTGGCAACACCGCATCTGCTCAATCCGGTAGACCGATCGGTCTTCGAACATCGGTCTACTACATGTTAATAAATGCCTTTTCAGAGAAATTTTTAGCGAAACTGTATTTTGTATAAAAAAATAGTTTTAACAAAAATTGTAGATCATACAATTATCTATAGAAATCAATAATACATTTTTTTTCTAGGAAGAACTATGTCTGAGTTATAGCAATTCAAATGTTGTTTTTTTAGTATGTACACTAACAAGTTCACTTTATCAATTAGAATTGACAATATGCTATAAATTTCACTATTTTTCATTCTCAGATGAGAGTAAGTTTAATGCGACAATTCCTTTAAACCTTTATTGAGATGTGTACAATAATTTGGACGATAGAATGATTCTATCATATTTGTTACGAGCAAGCAAATTTTCCAGTTGAGACTATCTAGTTAATTTCAGTTTTAAAATCCATTTTAAATCATTAGGAGACAGTTTATTTTCATTGATAAAAACATTTACATGCATATATGAATATACTAAAATCTGATTAATAATTTGTATACTGTTTATTTGTGTAACATTCAGTTACGTTGGATGGAAAAACTAGAGTGTAAAAAAAATGCTGTTAGTTTCAAAAGTTTTTATATTCCACGATTTACATATTAAAATCTTTATTTATAATTGGATGTTAAATCAACAAAATTACAAATTGAATCTGAGTTTTCAAAGGCTTCATTCAATTTCTCACAACGTTCCTTCAATGCTGGTTCTTTCAGCTGGATATTCTCTTTGAGAGTGTACTGTTTTTGATAAGTAGGGGTAAATAAAGAAAAATAATTGGCACTGCATTTAAATTGAGTTTAACTTTATCCATCTAGCCTTCTGTTGATTAATCTAGCAAACGATGAATATCTTCTTTAGTGAGTGCTCCCTCTGGAAAATGTTTGGCACAAACTACAGAATATTTTGTGGGGGTCCATAATGCCCTAGGAATATTTTTAGCCATTGATTCATTAGATTTCCATCATATGGAAAACGAAATACAGAAACTGGTGGTTCACCGGCCTCAAGGTAACTTTTGTGTTCGACTTGCATCCAAGCACACAGCAATGACTTGGCATGTTAATTTTTGTGCTAATATCAAGAACAAGACCTATAAGAGATTAGTTCTAAATAACTACTAAATCTAACAAAGGGTAAGTAACTCTACTAATCACAAAAAAGGAACAATTCTAGCAAATAACGCTTTTGTTAATGTCTGAACTACTCAGTCAAAACATCAGTAATCGGTAGCTATTTACATACAAATTTCAAAGGTATTCCTTAGTCTGTAGCTGAAAAAAACACACTAGCACTTTCTACACGCTATACATCACATAATAGCACAACAACTAAAACGCGGATTTTTGTTTTTACACAATTATGAGATGATAAAAGTTAGGTATTATTTCTACCTCTCCAGGTATAACCAAAAAAAGCACAACAAACACAACAGATATTCCTGTTTTTATAAGACATTTGCGGGAAATTTATTTTGCTTGTTCTTCACAACTTCAAACAATAGCACTTTTCACAACTTATTTTTAGATTTGAATATTATTTCCCTCGTTAAATAGCGATTTATTCAGCAGCAGTGACCAGAAGCCATTACAACGCCATTACAGCATCTCTTTTTGTGGGTCTAGCTTGGATGTTGCCAGATTTCCTAGTTCATGGCTTGTAAGTAGAGTTAGGCTGTGACTCATCATATATTAGTTACTATTTTCTTTATAGATACCATTTATTTAGGTATGATTTTCGTGCCCACATTTTTTATTCTTTGGATTAGATGCTTGTAGCCTCTAGGCATTTTGAACAATATTGAAGATAGAATTTTGAGGAAAGCAAAATATGTTGAGGAAAATTATTGTTATATGCATATCATTTTCTAATCACGTCCAGCAGAGTTTCTTGGCTTCCAGCTGGATACTCTCACCAAGAAAGATGAAATTCACATTTTGGCCCAAAATAAAACCCAAATATTTCTAATTGATGAATGATGAAGCCGATACTTGAGAAAATAATTTAATTCCATAATTTAGTTCAAACACGCATGACGACGTTTCGAAGTACTACTTCTTTATCAAATGCTGAATTGATACTGAGTATTAACTCAGCATTTGATGAAGAAGTCATGCGTATTTGTATTAAATTATGAGAAAATTCTAAATATTGTTTCATTACCAAATATTTCATTTTGTTCCTTAGCTGTATCCTTATCCTTCATTGTCATTATTGCGATACACATACATATTTACCCCATTATATTTTACTCTCCATCAACATGTACTTAAATAAGTCAATAGCTACTTCGGGTTTGTTACCACAGCGATGAATATATGAACTTCTGAGGCATGCAAATCAAGCAGAAGAGCTATATCATTACCAGCAACATATAACGTGAAATCATCCCTAAAAATGGATACTTCAATGTTAGGTATATTGAAACCATATCAGTGGCCCAAGGATTATCCCTTGTGGTACTCCATATATAGTGAACGTTGCGAGTGAAAAAGTTTTACAATATTTCACGTCTTTCCATCGACCATGATGAAATTAATGAATGATCGTCAATGATCTATATTCATTTCTGGCATGAAGCTTGAAATTGATGATTAATTTCCAATAATTCAGTGATCTAATAAGCTCCAACTGAAGAACATAAAAATCAATTTGCGTTTTGCGCTCTTTCCTCTACCATTTTCATTCGTTAAACTTCATTCACATGGGAGAGGACATTGAGACAATTGAATGATTGGAAAATTTGTTTTATGAGCATTCATATAGAAAAAAGAGGAAATTTTGTGAAAATTGGTTCAATATTTCCCAAATTCGAAAAATTTCCGATTCGATCTGATGATTTTGAATGCTTACTACAACCATTCATCATCTTTCATATTTCATCAAAAAATCATTTTGTGTCTCAGATGGTTTCGTTGATGAAGAGATTCTTCCTTCTTAAGTTACTATCCGTTATTTCTGAATAAGCCCAAGCTGTTTTGATATAAATTGAATTAAACTAGGAGAACTGAATTCTTATTGAAGTTTTCCTGTATAAGAGTGACATATTTAAAATTTCCTTCAGTTTTTATTGTCTAAGTATTAGTAACTATACAAAAATTTTTCTGTACATTTGTCGAAACGGTATGCACTAATTAGATTCGTGAAACGAATCAAAGAGAATCCTTTCAGACTGCATTTCATAGTGCTTCATTTTAACGTTACGTTTAGATCATCTACGTGAAAGTGCTGCATTGTTCTCTAAACGCTGACTTCTGCAGACAGGAAGCGTAAAACTCCATAGAAATGCGAAGCTGATAAATTAAAATTAAACAAAACACCTGACAATATCCCACTACGTCTTCTTCTTTTGTTATTCGAGTCAATACTTCTCCCATTTTGTTTCACGTCGTCCTCTGTGAACATGATACATTCAACATTTGGCCACTCAGGAGGTTCTTTAACTTTTGTTTCGAAATAAAGGAGCGAAAAAGTAGAACAATTACACCTTGAAAGAATGAGAATTCAGATGCAGTATATCATTTCGTTTTTCGCTCTATAAATAAATTTTGTGTCTGAGGATGCGAATAGTTTCGAAGGTGTGTATCGTCGAAGAAAAATAAAGGGTCGCATCTCCATACAAGCAGATTTGAACAAAATAACCAACTGATAGTGAGATTGGCTATTTCCTAGAACGTGAAGAAATGCGTCTCCTAACAAATTGGAAAAAACAATCTGTGTTTGCAGTATTCCCTTCATGGCCGCGATGTCAGGGCGGTTTCACCTCATGTAGATTTAGGTGTTACAGTGACATCTGATTTAATTTGGCCAGAACACACATTGAAGACGTGTAAGCACGCCAAATCAGTGCTGCACCTTCTCAAAAGATCTCTCGAGAACCTATCTTTTCCAACCTCTATTCAACAGTTTGAAACATATATTCGACCCTTCCTCAAGTACGCAGGTGTAGTATAGTATACGGTACTAGTACAAGACCAAAACCTTCCGAAGAGTACATCGTCGGGCTACCAGAGTATCTTCCGGTGTTACACACACAATTCGCGTTTACAGTACTTCCTTCATGGGCTGGTTCTCACTATGGTTTTATCTCACGTAGACTCAAGTGTTACAATGATATCTGATCCGACTTAATCAGGGCACAAATTGAAGACATGAAAGTGGACTACTCAGGGCTGTAGCTGCTCAAAATATCTTCCAAGAACCTATCTTTTTCAACCTCGATTAAATTTTATGAGACATATATAAGGGTGTTTTTTTTAGAGGTATAGAACTATAAATTGAATATAACAACGATGGATCATTCGATTGACAAGAATTTTTTCTTATTCGAAAGATAATCTTGTGACATTACATTTTGAATATGATTTCTGGCATATGACCGCCACGACTGGCTTGGATGAAGTCCAATCTGGACGTCCAATTTTCGATGAATTTTTCCAACATTTGTGGCCGTATATCGGCAATAACACGGCGAATATTGACTTCCAAATGGTCAACCGTTTGTAGCTTATCCGCATAGACCGATGACTTTATATAGCCCCACAGAAAGTAGTCTAGCGGTGTTAAATCACAAGATCTTGGAGGCCAATTCATAGGTCCAAAACGTGAAATAAGGCGATCACCAAACGTGTCTCTCAATGTTTCTTCTAAATCGCGATTTCCGTCTCCTAGGTCATAAGCTAAAATTGAACAAAGAAAATTTGATGTACAAGCGAAGAGAAAATTTCATCACAAATAGAGTGTTCTATGTCTGGAACTCTGGACAAACAGTTTTGGCATTGTCAATATATATATTCAAAAACAAAATCATATATTTGGAACATTAAATTGGGTTTTAGTAGATTGTAGACTGCTTTGAACACCATTTTGCACCAGAATACTTATACGTACTCTTAAATAAAATGGACTATTTTGTAATAGTCCTGGAATACAAAGGGAATCATAGGAATAATAATATGATAATTATTATTATATTCAGAGGAATATAGAGGGAATTTAGGTCATTCCTTAGGCTCCTTTTCGATATCATCAAAAATATTTCCCGAATAAAATTTCAGACGAAATAATCTATTTTCGTTAATATATTCATGTTTTGAAGATTAACAACGTGATATTCTACCAGAAATACGTGAAAGATTCTACAGGTTTTCGAAAAAGAACAGAAACGTTTGATGAAATAGTGATAAAAATGATGTCTGCTATTTTTCAATTCTTTGCTAAGTGAAACGAAATTGAGTTAAATTCAAGAACGTATTTAATGAGGAACACTTGCTCGAATATTTCGAACAATTTGACTTCGAGACGAAATTTGAGCTCTCATCAACACGATATCTACTCTATTACTATTCATTCATGAACAGGAGTGACTAATGTGGGTTGTACATCGACATTATAGAGGTCCTTTATAGGTCGATATTTCTTTCTACAATTTTGTTATTAAGTGTAATTAAGGTATCTAACTCTTCAAAAATCAGTGTTTTCTGGTACAACCTCCATTTTACTAGTATTCTTCTAAGTTGAATCAATTAAATACAGTTGTATTTGTCGAGCTTAAATCATGAATATAGAAAAAGGGATAAAGGATTTGGACATACGAACGGCAAGAAGTACTTGTATATGACTCAATGACAAGTGTAGTGTCATTATTTTGAAAATATAGGGGTATTTTTGTTAATCAACTGGTTGCTCCATTTCTGACTGGGTGAGACCACTTCGATAGAAAAGTAAACCTCCTCCTTTTCTTCTTCACCAATTTATTTTCGAATCAATTCTGACTGGATATCATGTATCCTTTTCCATAGAAGGGTGGAATAACGCTAGGAAAATCCTAATTTTTTCGTGGTTTTGAATAATTCATTTCATATAAGGAATATAGTACCATCGACAAATTGTCTGACGCTGTCTCGGCCAGTCGTTGAACTAGTGTCGTCCTGGTTCGGGTTTAAGAGCCGTCGTCGGTTGGAATTTCTTCCAACTTTCAAGCCTTTAGACCCGAATCCAGACAACACTTGTTCGAATATATTATTGTTGTAATGTCATTATTTGTAATAAATGTAGATATAATGGGCATTATATGCTTATGTATGTGTGCAATTCAAGGAAACTGAACGAGAAAAATCACGCGAAGATGGAAAGTTTCAGTACAAACTTTCTACGACTACATGTTTCTTACACAATGGGGTGAATAATATATGCACTCAAGAAATAAGAAATACAGACAGCATTTTCTCCTAAATGGTATTCTAAACACTGCAGACAGTGAGTCCGCAACACTGAATTTCGTATGTACATATATATTCAGAAGAGTTTACCTGTCATATATTTGAAGAATGCTTTAAGGGTTGTTCAATTCATTCATCATATTTATACTGAAAGGTAGCAATGATAGTTCGAAAACGTACCTCCTAAACGTATTTCCTTCATTCGAAAGACATTTTTCAACTTTCTATATTTATTCTGATTGAACTGATTGTCTCATTTCAACATAAAGGGTGAGAATTCATGTCAGAATTAAAAAAACATCTCAACATATAATTTAATCAACCTCCCATAAACTTATAAATCAATATTGCAATTTAATTTATACAAAATTTTTCAATTATCATTTACTAAATAAATATTTGTTCAGTCAATCACAATAGTTTAAATAATTGTCCATTTTTCTCATATAATGACACAAATCCACTATAAAACATCCATCTAGGTACATACAAGTAGAACTACAACACCTACGTTAAGGACTGCCATCTGGTAGCTCACAGCTGAACTCTGCATCACTGAAACAGAATTATTGTTGAACTTTTCTATAGTACCTTCATTTTTTATCTAGTAGTAAAAGTATCAAATTTTTCGGGAATTTTTTCAACAACTTGGCTTTTTCCAACACTTTTTGTTGAATGTTAATATTATACAATGAAACATTCCAACTAATTATAATCGATTTAAAAACACACACTACCACATATATATTCTTTTTATTCCTATAACTAATTGTATTTGTTTTTACCAGTTGTAATTCATGATCACAAAATTTTTCTATTGAAAACTTAAAAATTTGAAAGTACGAAATCGGAACTTTTGAACTTTTGTACCATCCATTTTTGTTTGACATGTCCTGTAAAACAGGACTAAATAAATAAATAAATATATTAATTTTTAGGGGTTCTATTCATTTGTTTAATACATAAATATTAGTGTTGAGAATAGGTGTTTGTTCATCTTTTCAAAACGGGGGACATTTCCGAAAAGAATTGTCAAGTAATTAAGGTAATTCTGAGAAACATTCAATATTATTATTATTCCGATTTCAAGCCTTGCGGATTCCACAATACCTCACAGAGGAACTGTCACTTATCCCAGATATCATATATGAGACGGGAAAAGTTCTGTGGGGACTCTTTTCTGATCCTCAAGCCTGTTGTGGCGATCTTGATGGCGATAGCAGTCGTAGTTAATTTCCGTTATGTCACAGAAACTTCTTGACAGTCCTTGCTGTGGCTACTACCACTGTAACTCCTTAAAGAGATGTTCGACATGTCTTAGTTCTCGGATATGTGACAAAGGATTCATTGGAATGATACCAGTTGACCCTAAGATGAATGGAACAGCCTTCACAACGTTCATGTGCCACTCATGGAGCAACTCATCAGTTGCTCCAGAGTCGTTGCCCAGTACACCACTACGTCGAAGCACTCGCCGCCACTGAAGATGTCTCTCGCAGTTAGGGACGAAACGTCTGGAAGAGGAGGAGTTCCAGTTGACCACGGCCAATCAGCCCGGAAGATCATTTCACCATGTTTTTGATGACGTGTTTTTTAACCTTCGCTCAGTTTCAGTGGAGTAGAGTAATCATGTGTCTCTACTCTGTGCAGCTGTAAGTCAGCAGATTTTCTGAGGAAGTAGTCACGGAAATTAACTATTTGCTGATCCAACAAGTTATCGATATTCACCAATTTCCACCAAACTCATAACTTGGTAAAGTAGTTCACTTTCATCTGCACTTTTTCAGCAGTAGTTATTAAAATCTGATAGCAGCGTTCTGATTCTATTTTACCATTCTAGGTAATTAAGAACGGAACATACGTAACTGCTTATCATAATTGATGTAATAATACTTGAAGTAGTCAAAGTAATGGTTAAAGGTAGTGACAATTATCATGATTATTGTTATTATTGTGCTTGGTCCTAGTCACACCAAAGTTATTCTTCTTCTTTCTCCATATAGACTAAACCTTTTGACGTCATATCCACTGGCACATTCAAATGATAAAACAAGCGATATATCAACTAGCATCGCAGTTCGTGTAAACTGTCCGTTTTTCAATACGGCCTGCTCGGTCGGTATTTTTCCGTATAGGACAATAATTTATGAGTCGCGAGAATAAATCAAAATGCCTACCTCGAGCTGGAATCGGATCGTTGACATTATAAAGGTTGAGCTCGACGTTCTGCTGGTATAAATTCCCAATCTCGGCTACGCACTTCAACGTCAACCGACCGTTTTGGAAATGAGACGGAAACAATGGAAGTTCCAGAAAATTTTCACTGTATAACAGTTCTTGGGCCGGCCGCTTTTTTGTTGTGCACTTTTCGCATACCTGGAAAAATAGAAAGGTTATTGTGATTGTTGAGTGACTGAATCGTGAACGGTTGGGTGAATTGTATATTCACATTCATTCAAAGCAAGTGAAACTGAACATTAAGGAATTTTGCACACAATAATAACGAAAACCTTCATTCACAATAATACTGAAAAATGCAGTTAACTCTCGAATACTTATGAATACACACTACTCTTAATTTTTTTGGCTTCTTAATATCTCTGTTCATCTGTGGGTTGAACAAAGCGAACATTTGGAAAATATTCAAGGTTCATCTGTGATGAAAAGTTTTTGGTTGAACAAAGCGAACATTAAATTGCAATAAAACAACGATGGATCATTCGATCTACAAGAAATGTTTTTATTCGAAAAATAATCTTGTGGCATTACATTTCATATATGATTTCTGGCATTTGATCGCCACAGCTGGCTCGGATGTAGTCCAATCTGGACGTCCAATTTTCGATGACTTTCCAACATTTGAGGCCGTATATCGGCAATATCACTGCGAGTATTGTCTTCCAAATGGTCAAGCGTTTGTGGCTTATCCGCATAGAGTAATGACTTTAAATAGCCCCACAGAAAGTAGTCTAACGGTGTTAAATCACAAGATCTTGGAGGACAATTCACAGGTCGAAAACGTGAAATTAGCCGGTCACCAAACGTGTCTTTCAATAAATCGATTGTGGCACGAGCTGTGTGACATGTTGCGCTGTCTTGTTGAAACCACAGCTCCTGGACATCATGGTTGTTCAATTAAGGAATGAAAAAGTTAGTAATCATGGCTCTATACCGATCACCATTGACTGTAACATTCTGGCCATCATCGTTTTTGAAGAAGTACGGACCAATGATTCCACCAGCCCATAAAGCGCACCAAACAATCAGTTTTTCTGGATGTAACGGTGTTCTGACATACACTTGAGGATTATCTTCACTCCAAATGCGGCAGTTTTGTTTGTTCACGTAGCCATTCAACCAGAAGTGCGCTTCATCGCTAAACAAAATTCGCTTATGAAAATCGGGAACAACGGCAATCTCGTTTTGGGCCCATTCGACGAATCTACGCCTTGCTTGATGATCGTTTGGCTTCAATTCTTGCACGAATTGGATTTTGTAAGCACGCAAATCAAGATCCTTCCGCAAAATCTTCCATAAAGAGGATGGACACAGATCCGATTCCTGTGCTCGATGGCGGATGGACACATTCGGGTCTTCCTCAGTGCTACGCTCTACAGTAGCAATATGCTCTCATGGACGATTTTGTCGACGTTAAAATGGACGTAGTGCGCGATGCGTATTACTGAACCATTATTTTCGAAATAAAATTGCACTACTTGCAAGCGTTGTTCAGACGTGAGTCTATTCATAATGAATTGCCAAACCAAACTAAACTGAGAATAAATCACTTCTCAGTTGTTAAATTGGTCGCCATCTTCAACAGTAATGCCAACTTAAAGTTTTATACCTCTAAAAAAAACACCCTTTACAATCGGTGTTACCATTATAACCTTTTATACGCACTAAAGAAATTATTTGACACATTAAACTAAGTTAAATAATCTTCAATTGAAAGAACTATAACAGTAAGCTTTCTATCCAAGTCTTTACAGCATTTACAATTTTCACCATATCAGCTACTTCTTCCAAATATGGTGAGTTCATAAGCAAATTATTCAGTGGCAATTCATTGAAAATTTTTGGACAAAAGAATTCAGAGGAACGTTGACATATTATGGACGTTGGTTCTATCGTAATTGTGTAGCAAAATATCTGCTGCAAATCACATACCGCAGCTAGGTTGTACAATTCGAACTGGAATTGATGCAACAATTTAATAATGAATGACAAGGTAATCGAACTGGTCCAAAAAACTGACTACAACAATTTCACGGCATTATCAAGAATGATTTTTAGATAATTTATGATGATCATCGTCCATTGAATTTAATAATGATAATATAATAATAATAATAATAATGTTTCTTTTTTTCAAATGGGAGAATACACAAACAATCTATGAGCTCCCTGAAATGAAACTTATGTCAAGTATATGTATGTACAATGATTAACGATACCACAAACGATGGGCATATATTTATACATATACGCGACAAGAATCCAAGAACTCATTAACACTATAAGGTTCGTTGGTAACGAGCAGCCTAAATACTGTTGTATTTCAAATATAACTGAGTGGTTTTTCGATTTTCACTATAATTAATTCAAAAACATGACAATATCGTTTCACCAACGCAACAGCTATTACATTGTGGACTGCTTGTATTATCCTGAAGTGCGTAGAGAGGGAATGACTATAAAACACATTTTCTGAGAATAAAGAGGATGCTTTATTAGAAAAAGGATTGCAACACAATATTTAACAAAATATAACATCAGAAGAATTAAATTACTTAGAAGTTAAAACGGAAATGGCGTTAGAACAGTGTTATCTGGCCGTTCGCATTCCACGCATTTCAAGATAATACAAGCAGTCCACAATGTAATCTGATCAAAATCTGATGAAGCCATTGTGTTGGCGAAACGATATTGTCATGTTTTTGAATTAATTATAGTGAAAATCGAAAAACTACTTACTTTTATTCAAATTATGTATTTAGATCTTCATCAAGTATCGGCCTAATTGATTAATGATCAAATACTGTCGACTTGTAACTGTTTCTGTTGCTTTCTGACCTCATATTTGGAGGCAAGGCATTTTAGTATCTTGTGCCGTATCTTAGGTCAATGCTTTGGATACTTAAGAAAAGTTGCCCATGTCCTATACTCACTATCTGCTTTTTATTCAAACAGTTGCAGTATTACAAATAAAAACAGGTTTTCTTGGATGTGTATCGCTGTTGCTGTGAGTAGACAATTATCTCGAAACTTGTCTCTGCTGAAAGCACCAGACTTCATCCCCAAAATGCTACGCAGGGCTGTTTTTGCAGAACGTTTATATTCCCCACAATTTATCTTTGAACGTTATCACAACTTGGAATGTTCAGGCATAAGAACAATTCTAAATCCTGAGATATATAATACATACCAGATAAGAAGAATTCTAGATCCTGAGATGTAGTAAATACGTTACCATATCCTAGAGTATAGTTATTATATTAGATAGAGTATAGAGTACGTGTAGAGTATATAACACGTACAAAAAGGATTTACTTTGAGGTCTTCAGCATTAGGATTGACATATTCAAAGGCGAATAATATGCTTTCTTTTCGATCATGGTGCTCATACCAAACCGCAGCATCCTTAACTTACAACAATACCATGAGTATCATGTCAGACACTACCAAATCATATTACCCTATATTTCGAGTTATTCACCAGATTCATACCCTGAGAAGAAAATATTTTCTCGAAGAAATGGAGAAAAGTATTGCGTATCCCATTACTTCCTATTCGAAAGATTTGTCGACTCTTCGATCTAGACACCCCTTCTGAGGAAGACAAGTTTATACTTGGAGAAAATTTCAGCATTACTAAGGACTACGAAAACGAAGGGGAAGGAAGATAAGAATACCAACTCTAATGATAACTTGTGCATAATGCAAAAACCATACATTTTCGTTTCAGTATTATTATTGGAACTAAGGATAAAACTCTATAATTTGACATCTATAGGATAGATTGTCTACCATCATATTATAAACTGGATTATGCAGGATGATATAGTAGAAGAACATAGTACATCAGAATATAGTAGAAAGTTGAATTTTCTGAATTCTAAATATGTTAAAATGCAGAAATCTGAGAAGTTCTTGATTACAAGTAGCTCAGTTTTTCAATTTCAGAGATCGCTACCCTTCACTGTCATTATATGCAGTTCTTCAAAGGAGAAAAATATTGGTGGTTCAATCAAAATGTCGTATGCTTCTAAAAACAAGGTTCGAATCCATTATTTGAGAAAAACTAACATTACCTATTAGCAATTTAATGACTCAAAATGTATTGAAAATCTTGGAATGTGTTACGAATTACAAAAAGCAACCGTCCAGTGTTACCATTCTGTAGAATCCTCTATGGAATAGCTAGTTGAAAATATTTGTCATGATTTATTTCTGACTTGAAATATTTTAAATCAGAACTATGATGAGAATAATTCATATACTTCTGAAATGATTTACTGTTCCTTAAAGAAAATATGACTTTCAATTTACTGCAACTTTTCGATAAAATTTGACTAAGTACTTCATGTGGAAACTAAAATATTTCGTATTGAATTTTTGTCTGTACATATTTATGCTGAGGCCATCAAAGGGACAATCACAAAATATCGAGACTGATATGTTCAAACAATTTCATATTTAATTAAGTTGAATCAGACATAACCACAGTTGTCACATAAAATATAATCAATGTACTGATGATACAAACCAAAAGCATGGGAATATACTGTTAACCTAATGCTATAACTGTGGCCATATCCAAAATTGAGTTTATATTATAGACATTTAATTAAATTTGTTGTCTATTCGAGAAACTATATGAATGATTTCATGGAAATCAACTGAAACAGTAGAATCTGCATTTTCAAATATTCCACCACAAATAAAGTTGTAACTATTGAAAATATATATAGTGATATTTAATAATAAAACATATTCACTATGTATTTCACAAATTTTCATCGAATATGATAACAATTTTCCGTCAAACAAAAATATTTTATTAATATCGAACTACCGGGTGATTTTTTAAGAGTTAAGTGTTTCAGGTTCGCGGCACTGGTTGGTAATGGCTTCAAACGTCATCCGCCAAAGTGAAAAGTTTTCAGTTTACTCTGCCATTTCATCATGAAAAGACCTAAAAACGAGCAACAATTGCAAATTGTTGAAATTGGCTATCGACATTCGTGCTCTATGACTTATGACTATGACTCTCAAATTGTACAAACTGTGTTCGATTATTTGAATAAGACTTAATAATGAGACAATATCATATGGATATGTTCTCAATAACCAGCTTCTTCTCGTTATAAGTAGTTTAAACTGTTCGTTTTGATTATAGTCGGAAATTTAGGTGGATCGTTTTCATCGAGATGATTCGAACCACTGACCAATTGAAAAAGTTTTTCCAATTCAAAAAGCGCGTGTTCCATACCGATCCAGATTCAATTTTCGGAACAATTCTTCCTATCATAATATCTTGGGACACGGAAGGTGAACGAAATTAAAACCAGGGTCGATAGATCGATTCACCACATTTCAAAAGAGCACTGGGTGAAGATTTTGATTAAATGTTTCTGCATCGGAAAAACAACGCAAACAAATCGTTCGCAGTTCGCGGTGATTGCCTGGAAAATTCGGTAATCGTTTTTTCTCGCGGCGCATAATTTAATTTGAAGGAGTAGGATCTGTTATCAAGATATAGCGGAATATCGATTACAGTTGAATCAATTTTGAGACTTTCGAATTTGGATTATATCTTTTTAGATTATGTTTTGATTTCTCCATAGAATTGGTCGATATTGCTTTCCTTTTTGATTTGTTCGTGCTGTTTCTCCTCTGCATTCATGATATTTCAAGGAATCTACGACAATCTACTCAGATTCGATAAGCACAAAATATTTGAGAAATTCTAATATCGTAAACATACAATAAAATTGAATTTTCGTCTTTATATATATATATATATATATATATATATATATATATATATATATATATATATATATATATATATATATATATATATGGAAATGAAATTTTTTGTGCTTATGGCACTGAATGAAATATTTAAGAAAATGAACACTAGAACATTCATTTGAAAAATTGAAATTAATCAAGAGAATGTTATAGTAGAGCTAGATATGTGAACGTGTACGATGTGATGTCTCCATTATCCTTCAAGGGATAAATGTTAGAGAAATATTGAAATCGATGCCACACCTGATGGAAGTGCGAGAATTACCAGCTAAGCAAGTTGGTAGAGCAACAGGGCGTAAACCTGAGAGACCTGGGTTCGTATCCCAGTCGAGGTTGAAAACTTTTGTGGTGTAATTTCGATTCCAAATTTCAAATATTTCTTCATATACAATATGTCCGTACGTGCATGGTTAGCGCGAATAATATTCACTTCAATTTAATCTCATGTTCATTAACGAAAAAATTTAATAATACATCTGGGAGGATGGGAAGGTGTTTACTCACGTTCGTGCAGTTTGAAGACGACAACCCGTGCGTCGATGACTGGTTTGCGAACAAAAGAGTATTTAGATATAGTCGGAATTGCATCGCGAAGTAGTAGACCTCGGTAGCTTAGTTGGTAGAGCAACAGGGCGTAAACCTGAAAGACCTGGGTTCGTATCCCAATCGAAGTTGAAAACTTTTGTGGTGTAATTTCGATTCCAAATTTAAATATTTCTTCATATACTATATATATATATATATATATATATATATATATATATATATATATATATATATATATATATATATATATATATATATATATATATAAATTCGTTTTAAATTTCCTGACATTTTTATATTTAGGTTTATTTTTACTAGGTTTATGTAGAAAAATTGACATCAACTCTTATTATTATAACCAAGCCACAGAATTTAAAATATAATATAGAAGTGATATAAAACAATTGCATATATTTGTACCGCCCGATTTTTACAATCAGTGACTTTCAATGTTTTGCACCTATAACCATCAATGTTTTACCATTCTTGTCATATTGAATTTTACCATCTATTTTATTGTCAATTTCTAAACTTAACTTGCACCCCATTTGTAGTTGTATTTCGGCGCTGGCTCAACAAATCATAAATCTTTCACTTGAAGGGATTTCAGTATTCAGGTACTTGGGACATCTGTTTTGTCAGATTCTTTACTCGTATGCACCAAGAACAACTTTTTCACGAGTAATTTATTAGATTAGCGAATAATTCAGTTTATATTTCCATTATGTTTCACTTAATAAATTCGACACGATAGATCTTTACTTTACTAAATTGATTAGGCTGAAAATTATTCAATCATATTTAGGAAATAATACTTCGCAATTGTATACAATTGTTTGTACAATTATAATTTATTACTGCCTAATTGAATGAATGTGAAACGAAGATTAATCCAGCGAACACAATCTGGAATCAATAATTTCCCAAAACACTTGAAATAAATTTGATAATTTTTATATATTATAAGACATTCATAGGAGAACTCTGATTTCGGAAATTTTTTTTGTGTTTTATTCGCATGTTCGTCGATTATACCGAAATATTCATTGTGTACTAATAACAATAAATCTTTGTGCCGTGAACTATAAAATACCAAATATAGTTAGCTTAGCATAAATATATTTAGCATATTTTTGATATTTAAAAACTTTTAACTCGATTATGAAAGAACGGGACAAATTGATCAATGAAATCAATGAAAAACCTGATCTGTAGAGAGAACTAACACAGTAGATGGTAATGACAAAATCAAGATATCAATGGATTGAAAAATATCTTGTGATAAAAACAGCAAGATTGTTTCTACCTATTGAAATATACCAATAGAAGAATTTTTCAGACAATAAAAGTGAAACAAGTGGACAAGAAGTATGAAAATCGTAACCATTTTCAATATATATATATATATATATATATATATATATATATATATATATATATATATATATATATATATATATATATATATATATATATATATATATATATATATATATATATATATTTATATATTAAATTCGTTTTCCTGACACTTTTATATTTAGGTTTATTTTTACTAGGTTTATGTCCTCATATAACTTTCACAATTAATAACTCAATAATACAAAAACTTTTATTTACGCGTTTCGATTATACATCATTTTCAAAATATCTAATATGAATTTAATCTATAACTCAACAATCTTTACATTAGTTATAAATCAAATCGTAGGTGTCGCGTTTGTCTCGTCACATGATAAACTTCTCCTATCATCTCGTCTCAGTCTTCAAGGTGGATTATATTATGATATATTCTTCCGAAATACTCCTTGTCAGATCTCGAATTGATAGTTGTCTTCTCTTCCCTTTGTATGGCTATCATCTCCATTATATTTCTCTTCTGTTGATTTTTTCCCTTCCGATAATTTTCGTATTTCCAAAATCAAATGATTGCAATTGCTCGATTGCATGTTTTGCAAGGGCAGTTGTTTTCTTGTTTGTTCTCACCGAATATTCGTGTTTATATAATCTTCTGTGTACGTATTGTTTTGTGTTGACTATATAACGTGAATCACAATCGATGCAAATTATTGAATATATAGTATGATATATTTATGATCATATATACGACTTCTCTTTTCATCCGTGATTCTCTTAACATTCACCAATTTATGTACGTATATATGAAATCATAAAGTATACCACAAAACGTTGATGAAAAGTGCTCTGCAATATAAATCGTCGTGAACAGTGAATTAATTGAATAACAAAATTGAGCGAAATTGAAAGAACATGGAAAATATTTGAAGCGAATGAATCAAAACTCTTTCCTCCATTAATCTCACTAATTATTTGGTATGTCGTAGTATATGAAATGCACTTTCAAAAAGGTTAGGTTGTCTAAGTGATATATAACGGAGAGAGTTCTTGATATAAATCATTGCGAAACGAATGCAACAGATGAACTTCCCCAATTTCTACTGGGGAAACGACTCTCTCCTGGGGTTGTGACATTATTTGCACTTTTATTTCTTATTTGCAACTCACATTTTTTGAATACGCTGACAAATTTTTCGTTCTATGATCTATTTGAGTTTATTTTAGATTGATAACAATAATGTACTTATTGTATTTATAAACCCACAGAGTGATGAAACACTTATTTCTCAATTCAAGGAGTAATTTTGAATGATATAATGATGAGAAAACTCCATATATTTCTAAATTCTTTGAACGATGAATCAACTCTGTGATAGTTCACATTTAAATGAGAGGTAATAATAAATACTTGTCTAAAAATCACTGACTGAACAATTCTTCATTCGACTAGTTTCGCTTTCCACGGCATTATCAAGAATGAATACATATTACAGAGACAATCTTCAAATATTTCCAGATCTGGACCACAGAATACACCTTAAATTCGGTCATAGAGGTGGATTTTTTTCCTTTCCATTCTCCATTATTGTGAAAAAAGAATGAAAATGAACTACCTGGAAGCCATGGATATAAATAAACTTCAAAAATCCGATAAATGCAATCTTCTCAATGACCAGTTAGACCTAAACCACTCCTCGCTGTTAAATCTCTGATAATTTGGAAACCGAATGACTATGACCGAATTTAAGGTGTATTCTGTGGTCCGAACAGATCTGCAAATATTTAAAGGTTGTCTTTGTAATATGTATTCATTCTTGATAATGCCGTAAAAGGCGAAACTAGTCGAATAGAGAATTGTTCAATCAGTGATTTTTAGACAAGTATTTATTATTACCTCTCATTTTCATATATTTCCTTTTCGAAATATTAATAGCTTTCGGGTTTGAATCTGTGTAATTTTAATTTTTTTATTCGATTGTTCGATAGACCCCACGTATTTGTTCTGAGTAATATTTAGATAATAATCTAATTGGATAGAGCTCCATTATTCTGACGAATATTCAGTTCGTTTTTGCGTCGAGAGGTGTCACCTTACTTCAATTGTTAATGTTGTTACTGTCATACCTTCTGAGCTTTGACAGTTAGACCCGTCAATAAATTTTTTTATGGGGTAAAGGGCTCGTGGAGAAGTCGAAAACTTTGCATTTATCCAGGTAAACCGTGTATAATTCGTATTCATCAAACTCTTCATACACTGCTTGTTGTTTTATTATTCATCACAATCATAAAGAAAGCTCTGTTAATATTCGAATGAAAATATAGCCCTCATTACAGTTTACGATGGTATAAAATTTATATGTATGTTTTTTATCTACTCTCATTGTCTGCTGGTTATTCTTGGAAAATGGAATGGCCCCCATTGGATGTTTTACGTGGAGAGTTCATATCGTGATATTTCTGACTTGTTATAGTTGCCACAAAGCAGAAAAATCATAAATTAAGGTTGATTAAGAGGAATCATACTTCAAGTGATGGAAAAATAGAAAGATTTCCCTGTTTTTGCATATTACTTGATTGACTAATCGTTTTTTTTTTTTGAATAGACCCTTATTTCACAAAAATTCATTCACCTGAGATGTTTCGGGTTTCTAGAACATTATGAAGTGTTGATACAATAAGTTCAGAAACTGCCAATCTTTTTTTAATATTGATTGAATTTCTTCGATGATATCAGCTCATAGCACTCTAAAGCTTCTTTTTTTATATTGCAGTGCGTCATTTCGTTGCTCTGTTGAATAACTTTCGTTGATGATAATTTAATTTCTTCAAATTTCAACTGGTTGAAAATTGAGAGATTTTCGATTTTTCAGTACTTATCAATAACACTGGGAAACAATGAGTATCAAACTGAATTTCTTACATAGCTATCTAGCTTACTTTGCAGAAAATCTTGGCGCTGTTGGTGATGAACAGGCTAAGTGGTTCCACCAAGATTTGAAGATCATGGAGGCAAGGTATCAAGGCAAATGGGATGTCAGTATTATGGCTGACTACTGTTGGACCATCAAACGAGAATGTCCCTAGATTAAACATTCTAGGGGAAGTTATAAGCAGAATTTTTACCCTAATATCTTTTTTATTTTTTGTATGAACACAATTTAACTTTTAGGGTAAAGCGGGGGTATCCTGCTGTTTGAAAACTTGACGCGATAGAGAAAAATTGTTAATATTTTTGAATTCAGATACCAAAATTCAGTCAAAAACGAGTTACAGATCTGAGACAAACAAATTGCTGTTCACTAGTGTAAGTTATTCGAAATTTTTTTGATAGTTATATGGAGGTCTTCAATCTAATAGCGTCACTTTGTGCGTTTAGATCAACTTGATCAATAACGCATCATTGTTTAAGGTATTTGAGAATTTTCTCTGTTTTTACATGATCTTTCTGGGTTTCTTATTCTGTTGTTCCATCTTCAATTCTTCAACATCCTCAATTGTTCAATCAATTCTTATTGAGAATTGATTATGTCCCACTATGTTCATGTTTCAAATGTTATAGAGCTATTGAGCTCTGCGAAGACAAGTTTGTTTCACTCTCGTGGCGGTGATCTCCATGACAAAGATTGTCCTCACCATCAAGAAATTTGAAATATGAAAAACAATGGAAATAATACATATATTTTGTCAGTAATTTTTTAGAGTACGTAATAATATTCGATAAAATAAAGTCAATTAAATTTATGTTGGTGAATAATGGCCTATATCCCAATCGAATGAGAATTTTATATTTCAGTACCCCAACGGTCTAGAGAAAAGCGCTTCTAAAATGTTATTTAGTCTGGAACATATCCAATTCCGTGGTTAATGCTGCATCCAGAAACACCGTTTCTAATGAATGTAGTTTACAGTTAATATTCTAATGGTATTCATCCCCATGATGAACCATTTTCCTCACCGGAGTAATTTGGAAGGCCTTTTGACTAATGAAATTCAAGTTAGTGTTCAGTTATCGAGAAGTTATTTGAGTTTTGATTAAATAGTTCACTGTGTTCTTCAGAACTGTAATTTCAATTTATTCAACAACTACATTCAACAAACCACCACCACGAATATCTGTTAATCAATTCGAGTGGTGAAAAGAGCCTTTATTAAGTGTAGTGCGTTATAATTTGTAGTTGGAAAGGTTGAAATGAAACAAATTAATTTCAGTTTCCACTTCAGGAATAGTTCGTACTTCTGCAACATTAAGATATAAAATTTGGAACAACTTGATTTTCCAATATGATATTGTTGTTCGAAACAGTTGCCAAATATTCGTGAGATGCATGAAGAATTCAATGAATCCTCGTATTTCAGTCAAATATTATTGATATAACTTTTTGAAGGAAAGTCCTCTGGATAATCTTCGGATTGATTCACGATGAGGCGTTCAGAATATGCAGAATGAAAACCAACGAAGAACTATAGCACATTTTCGGAATCACTCATATCTTAAAAGAAGTTGAATCCAGATGACTAAAATCCGTCAGTCACGTAAGATGACTAACAGAAGACTGATTATCAAGGCTTGTATGGCAAGAAACACCAACTTGAAGAACACCAAGACCTAGACTTCGATGGAAGAATATAATAACATAGCAGAAGACCAGCATGTGATAGGCGTTGATAACTATAGGAAGGTCACGATGGGCAGAAAAAGTTGGAGATGTGTTGACAAGTCGGCTGAAACCACTCAGAGTTGTAACGCCATGAAGAGAGAGAGGGAGAAATAGTCAAATTACAGAAGAAACCACCTAGGGAATCACGTCAGCCTGGGTCGCCTAATGAGCATCAAAAGTACCTGCAGGAGTGTACCTCCCTATCAGTTCAAAAAGAACAGCATTTGATCAGTGTGTTCTACTATGATGGAAAAAATCGGCAGCATCAGAATGAAGAATTGCTCAGAGGGGAACAGAGAAATATCTGCTTGGTGCTACCATGAGAAACAGAAGTTGAAATGACTCATCAAAAAAACACGTATCACATATATCTCAAGGAGATTTGACAAATTAAAATCGAACTGTGCATGACATATAGCCCAATTACAAGACCCTCAAGTTGTTGAATTGATGGAGAGGAAGTCCAGAAGCAGAGCTCAACAGCCAACTCTATAAATAGATGACATCAAGTGGATATCAAACCATTGTATCCAAACATATCATAATTAAAAGGATGGAAGCGACTAAGGGTGTCCTATGTTAAAAAATGGACTGATAGGATTGGTTGATAATGTTGAAGAACACTAAAAATTGTTGGAGTAACACTTAAAACTAATTTTGAAAGCTGAAAACAAAAATGCAGAAGAAACCACTTTGAAATTCAGGGGTTGTGACGGAATGTAAAAAAGAGGTTTCGTATAGTTTAAATTTCTTCGACTGAATTGTATCATCAGTGTTTTGAATTTTTCAATAAATTAGACTGCAATTAGTTATAATGGGCACTTCATGAGGAAGTAGCTACGATATTATTCGAAATATAATCTGCAATGTTGAAGGGGACCAAACGCGCCCTGGTCTTTTAGTTTCACCCCTTAAAATGACTTCTAACGGATAGAGGTAAATACCGTACACTTACTCACCGACCTCGGCTACTACTGGCATTAAACGCAAGATTATAAAGCATTCAAAATATAAATGGTGAGGCGGAGTTATATATAATCTAGAATAAATACATTTCTCCCAGCGTTATAACCAACCCCTCAGGGAAATATTCCTAAAACCTTCGCATTTATTCTCATAACCGAGGCATAATCTGTAAACGTGCAGTAGCGAACTTTCGCTTTTCTCAATTTTATAAAGCGATAAATAATATTATCTGAGTCATTTCGAATTTTTTAGGGGCAATTCCGTTGCTAATTGTTGAAACTTAAAATATTGTTATCGGAGAATATTATTAAATCTATGAAATATTGAAAGCTGATTTCCATGCCGGAGAATAGAATTGATGTATCAATTTTAAATTTAAATTACTGAAAAAGAGCATTGAATAGTCTTTTGAAAGTTGAGGATTGATTGGAATGTTTTCTATCGTGATTGGCGTATAAAAAGAAGGGGATAATCGATACTGTTGTGCAGTAATTTGTACAATTTGTACAAGAATTGGAGTGATAAAGTTTATCTTCTGTCCTGCAATAAGATTCAACTGAATCGACTCAATATTCGTCATGATTGACTCCTCTCTTCGTATAAACTTCGACACTTCCACAGTAGGAAGTTCAAGAACCTTTCCTGAATGAAATGAGTTGGGTGATGTGTGGAATGAAGAAAACTTTCTGAAGGAAATCTATACCAAGATCTCTCACCCTGTCAGAACTAGAAAGAACCTGACCACCGACGCTATAATCACACTCAATTCGGCCTCTTCTCCTTGTGAAAGAGACAACATTACACTTTGATACATTCAAACTCTAATAACTGTCCTCACACCAACTAGCAGCTTGGTCCAGCTTGGTGAACTGAAGTTGAACACAGTTGTCCTGTGACCTAATTTCATTATATAGTTTCAAATCGTCTGCGAACATCAAATGTGGAGAGTGATTATTATCTATTAGATCATTTACGAACAGAAAAAATAACAGTGGTCCAAGATTAGATCCTTGAGGTATTCCAGAGTTAAGTATGAACTCAGACAACTGTATACCCTCCAGTTGTACGAATTGACGTCGTTGAACCAGGTAAGAATGAAAAAGGTTGGTGAGGCTGTCATAGAATCCAAATTTGTTGCGTTATTCCTGTACTAGGAGCGCATGAGCAACTTCATCATTTTTTTCTGAAAATCTGTATAAATCACATCAACTTGGAACGTGGAATGAAGGAAGTTTCTGATAGAAGACTTTACCAAGATCTCTCACCCTATGAGAACGAGAAAGAACCTGACCACCGACGCTGTAATCACTGCTGGTTCAATCTCTTTCCTTGAGAAAGAGACATTACACTTTGATACATTCGAATACAAATAATTATCCACGCACAAACTGTAGTTATTCGCTCACGATATTCAAATATTTATAGTTTAAATTTTGATTCGGTTATTTTAAATTTTATGACTAAGTATACGGGAATCTCATAACCTCTCCATGTTAGATAGCGCTTGAAGTTGAAGGAGGTTATTCTGAATTTGTTCATCTATTCGATCAACGAAACTCAAACGTATGATATTTCGATACGAATCTCTTGGTGCCCCAAGATAGAACGTTTTCTACCGCTTGCTTTTTCGAAGGTGCTTACACAAACTGAATAAATTTCTGTGAAGCATAAAATGTTCCCAGTAAAATGTTAGATTCTACCTTCTTTATTGAATTTTATAAATAGAATTCGAATGGAATCAAAATGTAATGGAATTGGCAAACGACAGCGTTTTTTACGACAGTTGTTTGAGTTATTTCTAGAAAGCTGTGTTCAGAAAATGATTCATGAGAAACAATGAATGTGAAGTCATTTTCTATCGAACAACAGATTAAAGAAATGATTATTCAATTATGAAATTTCCAGACTATGACAGAATGGATCAATAGAGACTTGACAGCAATGAATGAATGGCTATGTTATTACAGTTTATCGTTGAATGTATAAAAGTCTGAATTTATAGTTTTGAGTACAAGTAAGTTCGTAAAGTTGATTGAATGTTTTTTATTTCATATAGATAATATAGCTATTGAATTTGAAAACCTTACGTTGAAAAGGAAAACGTGTTGAATATTTAGGCGTTACATTAGAAGAGAAATTGGGTTTCAATCATCACGTCCACTTCATATCATGTAAAATCTCCAAGAAAATCAATTTTCTCAAAAGAATTGGAAAAAATCTGACGACATATTTGAAGTTATTGCTCTTCAAGTCGATAATAATGCCAGGCTTTGAATATTGTTTAAATATAGTTATAAAAAATGTAACGTAATGATACAAGATATGCCGACATTTCAACAAGCAAATTTGTAAGCGTTCTAAATCGAGAAATAATTTTCAGAATTTTAAAAAGAATTGCCTTGCTCCATAAAAACAGTAAGTGACCTTAAAGTTTCAGAGACCTAAAGCTGAATTGTTAATCATATATTTTGAACGTAAATGAATATAAGAATTTTGTCATAGCTATTGCTGAATAAGTATTATTATTTTGGTCTTCTTTCCTTAAAAAAAATAATTTCCGACATTCCAGGGTATAATCTGACAATTGGTTGTTATCTATTTTTCATTTTTCTTTCAGTATCGAAAAACTATTGTTTGTTTTCGAGCAATCTTTCCATTTTTCAAGTTTTCATGATGTGGCATTGCAGAAGATACACAAACCAAAATTTTCACCAAACCCTATTTTCCAATGGCGAAATTAAAAAAAAATCTAAATATTTTAACCCTTGTCGACCATCATATTGACAACAATTATGATTTTTCATCCGAATAAGTCGGCTTTTCGTCTAGGTATATTCGATAATAAATTGAACACATTGAAAAAATTCAATAGAAAACTTTTTAAAAGAGATATTCTCTTCAGTACGCACTGTACGCATGCGAGACAATGGTCTGATGTCCAACAGAGTAAACTTGATGCGAAATTTGGTGATAACAGCGCGAATTGTTGATTCACCAGGTCGATTATGACGACCATAATATGGTCGTAACAAGCGATACACATTTTTCACAAAGCACGAATTTTGATAGCGAATTTCAACAATTTGCAATCGTTGCTCGTTTGTAAGTCTTTCGATGATAAAATGGCAGAGTATACTGAAAACTTTTCACTTTGACGGCCAGTGCCGCCAACATGAAAAACTTAATTCTTAAAAAATCACCCATATCTATGTTTTTATTAAAATTTTCAGTCACCATATTTTGTATTCATTATTCATTATGTATTTTCCTGTAATTAGGTGGTTACCTGTTGGAAATATATACTTTTTATAATTATACTTGATCTTAATGAAAACAAAAGACGTCCGAAACAGTGAATCATATTGCGGAATCATGAAATAAATTGGCTTTACTAAACGTTTTCTA
The DNA here is from genome assembly GCA_030704895.1 of Henosepilachna vigintioctopunctata. Lineage (NCBI taxonomy): Eukaryota > Metazoa > Arthropoda > Insecta > Coleoptera > Coccinellidae > Henosepilachna > Henosepilachna vigintioctopunctata. The sequence goes on from JARQZJ010000005.1 coordinate 608,115, forward strand.
TCAACTTCAAATCAATAATTCCTAACGATCGGCTCATCCTAATCGAGGAGGCCATTCAAATCCTAGCCAAACTCATAGTTGGTAAAATCCTTGAGCTATTACATTCGAGAAATCTTTAAATTTTACAGTTCGGACATAAAAATAGTGCAAAACACTCACCAGAACTCCGTTCAAGTAGAAACTCAAGGTGGCGGCTGGTCTTGATGCCGAAGAGCTGCAATTAGCTTTCAGCACATCTCCAATATCGTAAAAATTCCTCTCGGTCGTTAAGTTCGGAGGGTTAGACGGAAGCACTAGAACAGGATGGCCAAGGCTGATTTAACGTGAAATTGATTGATTACAGACATGCATCGCATACCGTTACGCTACTACTACTGGACGACTTCAGGTTAAGCGTGAAACCGGAACTCATTCAATTGCTGTACAGGCTAACTCGTTTCCCGATAGAATTTGCAACAATTTCGCCTTAGGCTGAATGTAGATTACAATTATCGACTGTAGCCCCTGAGGGAGTTCAATTTCATGACATACGTTTCGCATTTTTCAGTCATCATCAGGAAACATTTTTCACTTTTGTGAATGATTACTTCATTCAGTAATCCAATTTTATCAGAGAGGAAATCATATTATATCGTGAAAGCTATTGATAGACAATATGCCACATGCAAAATAAAATAATTTCACGACATACGTTTCGTGTTTTTCAGTCATTCATCTTCATCTATTCAGTTATCTCATTCATTACTAGACTGAGTTTCGGTTCTAAACTTACTCGAATGTTCTTCGAAGATAATGATTTCAGTACATACGTTTCGCGTTTTTTGGGCATCATCGGGAAAGCATTTCCTCGTGATCTATTCAGTAACCCGATATAATAGGTGAAGTTTGATATTGAATCGTGAAAGCTATCGAAAAAATAATTTCCACATGTAAAACAAAGTTGGGAAATGAATTAATTATACGGCATACGTTTCACGTTTTTAAGTCATCATCGGGATGATTTTTTATTAATTTCCATCTACTCAGTTATTTTGATCGATTGAAAACTGAGTTTTAATATATATTAAAAACTCTTTGTATGGTATAATTTCAGCACATGCGTTTCGAGTTTACGAGTGATGATGTGAAGATTTCTGTGTATTTTTTCATCTAGCCAGTCACATGAAAGTGAGGAAACTCTCATATATGGTGTGAGCTTGGGAAAATTTCACATCAGTTTCGAAGTTTTTGAACATCATCAGGGAATACATTATGTGTTTGATCTATTCAGTTTTCAGGAACAATCAGTGAGGAAATTTAAGTTTTTAGTGAAAGCTGTTGAACCACAATATAAGATTAATTAAAGATCGTAGATAACACATGCAAACAAAACTCGATGAAAAAATAATTCCACGACATTCATTTCAGGTTTTTGAGATCACCTGATTGTCAAATGAATGAAGTCTTTTCAATATATACTAGAAGCTCTTTATAGAGCATAATTTCAGGACAACCGTTTCGCGTTTTCTAGCCATCTTCTGGAGAAATTCATATGTTTACCATATATTTAGTTTACTGATATGACGAGTGGGGAAATTCTTATACTCGTATCTCGTGGGAGCTTTTGAAACAGTATAATGTGTACATTTCACGTTTTCATTTTATCAACAGATGATTATTTATATCTCCTTTTCCAATCATTTAATCAGCTGATTTAATGAGAGTGAATATTTCAATATATATTCTTCCATATATGTTCTTTCATCATTAACTCAAAATCTGCAAAAATAACCATGAAACTCCAATTCTTTTTTTTTCATTAGCAGATTTTAAATTTTTTCTTAGCAGATATTTCAATAATTTGAATTGTGTCATTGATAGTGTCCATAATTCGGTTACACTCTCATTTTAGATTTATAGGAAAAATTAAAAAAAACAGTCAAATATGTATAACAGAGAACCTTATGAACATAATGAATCAGCCTTGTCCACCTATGAGCCTATAAAGAATTTCAGAGGATAGGTATATTCATTTAAATTTCTCTTCTATCTCTTATTTTTCTTCTATTCTCTTATGAGACTTCTTGAGCAAAAAGAAATCTTTAAAATATCATTAATTTCAATTTTCACTATCTAAATACGTTCTTCGAATTTCAGGGTTGTGTATCTGTTTTTCGCAGACACGGAAGTGAAAACTTTAAATATTGGAAGTGTAAGAAATGTTTATTGAATTTCAGCGATAGAAAACAAGAACATACTTTTCTATTTCAGCGATATAAAACAAAAGCAGCCTTTTCAATATATCCATTCCGAACCATATTCGACCTACAATATTGACACAATTCGATTATTCGTGATATTACTAGGTTACATATAGAACTGTCGATATCTAATAGTTGTTGACTATATATGGGGAGTAATGCATTAAGCATTTAGCAAATTAGAGAACGTCTTGTTTACTGTTATTGGAGCAATATCAATTTACAATATGCAACACTCCCGCAGTAAAGGGACTAAAGAGACAAACAAGCGATATATATATATATATATATATATATATATATATATATATATATATATATATATATATATATATATATATATGTGTGTGTGTGTGTATAATTCGCATGTATATACAAATATTAGATATTTAACGTTTCGACCAACAATGTTGTCTTCTTCAGAGAAATCTTCTCACTGCTTTACTCTGTACCAAGAGTGCCTGCTGTGAAAAAGGTGATATTATTTTCCGAGACGTTGAATATTTTTATATAGATATAAACATAGTTATACCACCAATAGTTCATAGACGTAATTGCCCAGAAATCAGAAGTCTTAGAAATCAAGGAAAAATTCTTCAATATGGTTTTTCGAAGTCTTTGATATATTTAATTCTGTGTTCTCTTCTTCCCGTTGAGCATGTTTCGGTTTTCAAATATTATCTATCAGCCATAACAGCTTTTCGGATTGAAAAAATCTTTATTTGAGGTGACGTTCCGTTGGGAATTGTAACTTCATCGAAATTATTGAATAGTTAGTTTTTCTAATCGAAATAATGTATATTAGAGTGAAATAATGTGAAATTGAATGACTAGAGAGTATAAAATCAAACAACTTTCAGATCTTGTATATGAATTGTGTTCAATGAGACTGATATCGTGAACTATGTGATTGAAATATCACGCAAATGACACCTACTTCGTAACGTATCATCTTTCGTCAGAACTTCATATTTTCAGTTTGATATTGAAGGTACATTAAAAGGACATTGAACATTAAAGCTCTAGCTGAACCATCTAATCAAAATAAGGTTTGGTTTCAACAACCTCGGAAGAACAAAATTCTCTCAAAGTTTAATATTAACGTGATAAAATTACAAATTTTTATGTTAATATATCGTTCTCATGAAAATCTTTTCATGAAATGTTCGGAGAATTTCGAATATTCGCCCAACAATTTGTCTCAAGAGTATACTGGTCTACATTTTCGCCAGCAACTTAAATTGTACGCACAAGTGCAATTTATGCGACTGCAAAATCGATTAAATTAGGTCCCAGCAATTAAGTAGTTCCCTGAAAATTCCTTCTCGTCGTAAAGAGACAAGAATACGAAGCCGAAGCAGTAAACCGTAATCTCTGGAGTCAAATTATGCGATACGTTGATGGATTCCGAACTCTTACTGAATTTAAATGAAGACCATAAATATTTGCGGAAATATTTTATTCCCGATCGAGTAAAGTTGTATTTTTCGAAATGAAGGAAGAATAATTGAAGTTGGTTCTTAGAATTTGTCTAAGATGTTATATCCTGGTATCAAATACGAACAAATCATGTGATAATAAAATTTATTCGAAAAATAAGCCTAAAAAATATTTGGATGATTTGAAATTTTTTTCAGAATGAATATAATGGTCAATATTTTTGCCCAAAATGAAATTAATGTATTTGCGAGACTAATTAATAAATAGCGAATGGATATTCTCATTTTCTAATCATTGGAAATTATTATAATAAATGAGATTCATGAAAGTATGAACACTGCCTAAGTTTAACTACAAAAAATAGGAAACACGATAAGAAAATAATATGGTTCTTATTTTGAGAATAAGTCTACTCGGAAAAACATAGCGGGGTATCTCAACATTCATTTCGATGATTCAGACCAAATCTACGATTTTATTCAACATTGTACATAAAAGGACCTCCAGCCCTTTAATCTCCATTGATAAAATTATATATTATTTCAGGTACTTTCAAACTTTCTTTTAAAATTTCATTCTAAACTTTTTCGAATGTTAAACTAGAAAAACATTCTTTATGATTTATTGATGAGTATAAAATAATGGTAAAATTATGCTACTATTGCTAGAGAAAATGATGCTACTACTGCTAAAGAACATTTTGGAATTAAAGACCAAGTAAGCGAATTTTCTGATAGGAATCAAGGTTATTGTGAAGTGTCAGTCGGGTTGCCGAGTGCAGCACTCTTGTTAAACCGTAATCACATTTATCTGTGGAAAATTGTCTAGAGTGTTAGTTAAAATTGAAATAGTTATAGGTTTCGGTTTGCGAAGAGTTTTTGAAACTATTAATAGGTTGTTATTATTGAAAAAAATTGCTAAGTTTGGTTTTCGTTGAACAGTGTCGCAATGGGTCAATTCATATTCACATAATAGAGCACAACATGTAAGATACGGAAACTATGTGTCCAAACCAAAAATTAGTGAATGTGGAGTTCCACAAGGTGCAGTTTTGGAGCCGTTAATGTTTAATTTATATATAAACGATGAAATTATGTATGTGAAGAATTTTGAAATTTCTATATTTGCTAACGACATAATGTTATATACTGCGGGCAACAATACACAAGAATTAGCTAATGAAATTAAAAGTGACCTCTATAGTCTGCATACATGCTTGTGTGATAACAGTCTTCCTTGAATACTGATAAATCTAAATATATTATTGTCGGAAACAAATCAAAATTACCTAGATTAGAGTATGATATACAAATCAAAGTTAATAATGTACCATTGGAACAAGTTAGTGAAATTAAGTATTTAGGTGTTTTATCGATGAAAATTTGAGTTTCAAAAATTATTTTAGATATGTTATGAGTAAAATTTGAAGAAGGGTAAATTTTTTAGCAAGGAAAATGAATTATGTTATTGTCTTTACAAAGTGTTTAGTATATAACTCGATAATATTACCACATATAAACCTTTGTTCAACTGTATTATACACCTTGCCTCAAAATGATATTCAAAATTTGCAAAAGCTCCAAAATACAGCATTTAAAATTATATTGAGGTGCAATAGGTACACACCTGTATCACTTATGTTAGAAACACTAAGTTGTTTAAATATTGGGCCGCATATCGTATATAAAACTCTAGACCTCGTTTAAAAAATGAAATATTGCAGGGTTTCTAGCTATATCTTTGACCGTGTGAAATACGTTGAAGATGTACATGGTTACCACAAGGGTGCCACAATTTTACCACAAGGTGTAGAGAACAAAATGATTTCTATATTGATGAGTGCCTAAATAATTTAGTTGCGAAATGAATGATTTTATTTAATAGTTTAGATCCAAACCTAAAATAATTAATGATTTTGTAAAATTATTGTATCATTTTGTGAAAAAAAAATCTATGGTGAAATATGTTGTTTGCTGTTGTTTATATAACATGCCTTTTTTCGTTTACTACTACTACTGCTTTATTGAAAATTCGAAAGTAATATTTACTTTGCAAATGAACATTTTTGGGAAAAGATTTCAAAGAAGACGATCAACAGAAATGCTTTGATATCTTTCATGAGAAGATACCAAATACGTTCGAAAAATTCAAGAAAAGACTCGAATACCTTAGATTTCGATTTTGTGATAAAGTTATTCCTCTAGGATTTTCTGTTTGCATCATATTTTTAACCAAAATTATTGGCTGTCTAAGAGCATTTCCAAACGTCTATTGTGGAGCAGTAGTAATGCCATGATTAGTACCTCTCAATCAACAAAAAATATTGCGGCAAATAGAATGAAGTATCATTGATTTTACTCTTATATTTTCCCTTCTTGTGGAGATTTTGCCAGTTGAAACAACGCCTTTGAAGACTACGAGTATATAGGTCACTTTGGGACCACTGGAATAGGTATTGTCCTCTTATCGATAGTCATAAAATCAAACATTCCTTCATATTCGTAAAGATACGGGAATATTTGAATCCACGTTACCATTTTACTCGCAATAGACAAAAGTGAACATTCGAAGATAAATTGGGATATCATAGATAGTAAATACTTGCAATAAACTCACGTGGCTTTGTCTGGCTCATCTCTGAAAATTTTTCAGTCCGTTTCATTTCAAAAGCATCTTTCCGAGTTATTTCTCTTTGAATTTGCAGCAGTGGGTAATTCTAAAGACTCGTAAACACTTTGAATTCACGAGTTCAATCTTGAAAATACGGAATTTCTGAAAATGCGGCATAAATATGAAGCATAAAGAGGAATAAGCATGCGAGCGCCATCTATAAATCAGTTTGAACTATCATATACGACTGCTATACTTGAAATAAATAAGTTTTTTCTCGAGCTTACATCTTATAGGTACGCTCAGCATCTTATTCAAATAATACTGCGGCGGTAAACGAATATTTTTCGTTATGAAATATGCATCTTTTATGAGAAGGAAGTGGATGCTCTATCAACCAAAATATCAAATGGACCCTTTTATGAATTGCATTCTATCTTATCTTCGTATGTTTATGTTATATAACATAATAATAATAATAATAAGTTCTTTATTCTCAACAGGTATAATACCCAATTACAGAGAATAATAACATAATGTTGAATACAAACTAAATAATTAAAATGAAAAAGATATAACAAAGAGCTCAATCTAATTGAATATAAACTTAAATTCAAACACTTGAACTTATGATTTACACTTTATTCACTACATAGCATGATGCGTTTCGTCGTTACAAACGACTTCTTCAGATGCTTACAGAATAATAATGCAGATTATTCTGTAAGCATCTGAAAAAGTCGTTTGTAACGACGAAACGCGTCATGCTATGTAGTGAATAAAGTGTAAATCATAAGTTCAGATCTAAGATCATAAAAAGTATCGAATCTGTAGCGGTTTCGCTATTTTTCTAGGTGTGATAAATTTTATAAACTTTTGGATATTGGTGTTTTTATATAAAATATACATAAAAATAATAGTAATATCTATGAATTAGGTCAAAAAAAAAGGTTACACCTAATCAGTGGCACAAATTAGTGGATACCAGAGGGTCTTATAGTTCTTATAGCATTACCTTGAATCGTTATCAGAAGGACTGGAAAACTGTGAATTTCTCCAAATCGGGAAGAGATAAAAATAATTTTGAATCATTAATCGATTAGGCCGATACTTGATGAAAATCTAAATACATAATTTAAATAAAACTGAGTAGTTTTTCGATTTTCACTATAATTAATTCAAAACATGACAATATCGTTTCGCCAACACAATGGCTTCATCAGATGTTGATGATAAACTGAGCTATTACATTGTGGATTGCGTATATTTATCCTGAAGTGCGTGGGGTGGGAATGACCATAGAACACTGTCCTTCTTTTACAGGGTGATGACTATAAAACATATTTCTTCTGAATTGGGGGGATGACCATAGAATACTTTTCTTCGATTGCATTTTTACTGGAATAAATTTAATAACGGAGAATTATTGATTAAAACTTCCATCACAAATCAGCGGCGTACAACAGTATGATTCATAGACTGATAAATATGCCTTTATCAGCAGATAATTATACTCATGAATTGAACATCATTAAGCAGATCGCACACAATAATGGATATCATCATTGTTTCGTCGATAACATTTTACAAAAAAAGTTATATAATAAGGCCATTTTCCAAGTATATCCTAAAGTAACAGATAGCCAAAAAATTCAGAACACTAACGTATTTAGGCAACCCTGTATCTGAAATCTCGAAGTTTTCATCTGATAGAAATTTAACGATAGCTTTCAAAACCCAGAATACCGTGGGTAGACACATCAGAAATGCGAAAGATAAAATTTCGCCTGATGATAAATCGGGTATTTATGAGTTGAGTTGCGGTATTTCTCCCAAAGTATATGTTGGCTAAACTGGCAGGAATTTCTGAACACCAAAGATGCTATGCAAAAAATAAAACCGATTCTACGTATGCAACACATCTTTTAGAAGAGAACCATGTCTTCGACAACTACTTTAAAATATTTTATACAGAGCGAAAAGGTTATAAACTAACCCTGTTAGACGCCATGGAAATCAATAAGAGGAAGAAATCGAACAGTTCATCAAATGATCAAGTTTTAATCAATAATTCTCCATTATTAAATTTATTCCAGTAAAAATGCAATCGAAGGAAAGTATTCTATGGTCATCCCCCACAATCCAGAAGAGATATGTTCTATAGCCATCACCCGGTAAAAGAAGGACAGTGTTCTATGGTCATTTCCACCCCACGCACTTCATGATGAATATACGCAGTCCACAATGTAATAGCTCAGTTTATCATCAACATCTGATGAAGCCACTGTGTTGGCGAAACGATATTGTCATGTTTTGAATTAATTATAGTAAAAATCGGAAAACTACTTAGTTTTATTCAAATTAACAATTTTGTAACATATTTCTTCTGTATGTTTGGTCAGAAAGTATGGACAATCTTAGACTTTCCTCTGAAAACATTCAAAAGAATATCCCCACGAAAAACAATACTAATATGTCAAATAGAGCAAATAAAGATAAGAAATATCTCAACCCGATGAAGTAAAAATACTCGTAGTGTAACAACATATTTCGAAAGAGCTAGCTCAATTTCATGGAAATTATCGAATGTTTCGAGCTACTAGCCATTCTCAAGAGTTATTGAAACTCATTGGGCTCTAAGAAATTATTAATTTCCAATTTTTTATTCTTAATGAATTCTTTCATATAAATCAGCATAAATATTGCATAGTTTTTAAGTTTTAGTGTTGAATTTCAATTGGAAAACATGAAAATGAAACTTTTCATTCGTTTTCTGGCATATAACAGAATTTCCCTCATTCTGTATCACAGAAAAGTTGGTATTTATGCACTTGTTTTTTGGAAAAGTTGAAGTTGGCATGGATATTTCATTAAAACTGAATAACCACAACATAGGGAGAACTTGGCAGAAATGCTGCATTGGCATTCAGGTTTTTAGACCAGTTCAGTGAAATTTAGGGAAAAGAGTTAATTTAATTAGCTGTACAAATAGAAAACTGCTCCTTGCATGCGGCTCGTAATTCCTGAATTAATTACCTTATTTGTGAGGGATATTTTCGCTGGTATATTCATGTACGGTTCTGAAGAAAAGTTGATGATTTTTGCATCACCTTAACCGACATAGCCTGGATTATTTATTCATAATCCAGCCAATCGAAATTGCATAATTTGCCTGAAGCCGTAAAAGTCACCTGAAAACAATCTTGTTGGTTTTTTTCAACGGAATATTCGAATTGAATTTCAGACAAAATATTTATGCTTATCTCATAAAATTTTCATGATGTCCTAAAATGAGATGTGTAGATGTTGGTACCGGAGAATTGGAATGTTTATGAGCATTATTCGGCAAAATACGATCATTTATGCTAGTATTTTAGGCTAGGATGCACGTTTCCAACGACCGCTCTGGAATGTGTAAATCGTTGTTCATGTTTTCATATTGTTGCGTCAATAATGTAGGTGGTTTGAAATATATTGCCTTTTCATTTAGTAATACAACAATATTCAAAATTTTCTCATAATTTAATATAAAATACGCATATGCTGCCCCTGTATTTAAACGAAAACCTACAGTTTAATTGTGATGTGCATAATCATGAAACGCGGCATCGAAACGATTTTTATTTAAATACGTTCCATACAACTTCAATGAATACGTCCACGTTTAGCCAAGATTTTAAGTTATTTAACGGATTACCTTCGAAGTTGAAATATTGTACAAATTATAAAACTCTTAGGAAACTATTAGTTTCATATATATTCGGTAATATAGTTTAAATTGTAAGTAGATAGTTGTTGTAACGAATATTATTGTATTGAGTAGCTTTTGCTAATAAAGGTATTATTATTATTATCAGTAACTATTATCAGTCAAAAGTTTGAGTGTGTGAATTTTATCTTATATTCATTTATAATGGATAGTAATCGCCAAGACCATTCAAGAATTGAATGTTTGTATTTATGGACGAGAGATGTTTGGCGTCTGTTTTACTATTTATAGTTTGTTGAGTTTTTGTAATGTATTTCCTTTCCCTTATTATTCTCTGATCAGGAGTTAGTACTTTCTTCAATGATTTTGTTGTTTCATTACTCATATTCACTTATTTTATTACTTTCCTTCATTCTACATTTGACTTCTCTATGTTTCCTTTTAATTGTCAACCTTGTTTTAAACCTTCAGAATGTCAATAAATTCGGACGAAATGTTTGAAAATAATCAGGTTTCAGCTCATTGGTCCTCCTCACTCAATCAAGGACTCATATATATTTACGAATCCTTATATATTTTATTTTGTACTCTTTCCCGCACTGAACGTACTGTTTCTGTATAATTTCATAGTTTCAGATTACGTGATGAATTAACTTCTCAACTTAATTTGAGAGCAAGAAATGGTACAAATTCTCTATAAATTGTCCCATAAGTTTCGTTGGGTGTTCTCATCTGAAAGTTCGTACAACTCAAACTTGGCAACACCGTACTGATGGAAGTCAAAAAGCTCTAAACAACCGTCAGTTTAGAACCCACAGAATGATGAACGATTTTTTCGAGTTTCACTAATTCTCACACATCAATCGATCAAGAAAATGTATCGGAATGTACGGAAAAGTTTCAAACAATAAATTTATAACGTTCCAAAGCATGCTCAAGCAGAATACGAACAGTTATCGGCATAATATCATAGTTACCAACAACTAGCATCTCCGCTGAGACAACACGAGTGGAAAAGCGTGGGGCATCTGTGGTCACTTCGCAACTAAAGTTCCCGGATAGGTTGAATCCCACATCCCTCAGGACCACCTGGCGCTCGTTACTCTGCTTCAGCTGTGGACAAATTGGAAATTTGTTAATACCTCTCGGAGTTCGGGTTATCAAGATGTTGACGGCGAGAAACGGAAGATAGAATGAATTACAATGGAATTATCGAATTGAAGGAAAAACTATACTTTGTTATTTATTGCTATATTCTTTATTTTGTAGTAAGAATGCTCAGAAAAAGAAGGAATATGCGATCTTTACTGCTGCTCAACTTTAAACTTATATTCAAATAATCCGAATTCTTTCTTTGATATACTCGAAGATGTAGTAATATTGCGAAACTCAGACGCAAGGTAATGAATATAGACTGATGAAAATCAAAATTCATTTTTCTCCATAATACTTTGTATTATCGCAAAATAACTGACCAATCTATACGATATTTGAATTGTTTCATGTAGTTACTCTGTGATAACTCGTCTTGATAAAAGGTTTGATCTTTCACTACGTAGTTTTTATTGTCACAAAAGTTAGGGCAGACTTTCTCTAAGGTAAAAATGGCGTGAAAACAATTTCAATCGTTCTCAGAATTATTCTCTTGACAGAAACACGTTAGGTTTCGAACCGTTTGTGGTTTAATCTCTTGTGATGATTTCCTGAGGTGTTTGAATGAAATGTCAAAAAAAGCCTGCCATCTTCAAAAATAATGAAAATAATAAGTTCTTCATTCTCAACAGGTATAACACCCAATCACAGAAAATAATAACAATGTTGAATACATAACTGAATAATTAGAAAAAAAGATTCAACTAAATTTAAAAAAAAGATTTAACAAAGAGCTCAATCTAATCTGAAAAAAATAGTAACTTATAACTACATTTCAGCATTCAATGAAATATTACAAATAACTCAATCTAAAACAATTCATTTCAGTCAGTTTTCGTTGTTCACATAGAATAAATTCTATGGAGTCAAAGTGAATGTCACAATTATTGGCAACTCTATAAAAATTATTGTAGACTCCATAAACCAAATGGGGGATTGTATTAGGGAGTTGGTTCTCGGAGTCTCTAGAAGGAATAATTCTGTATTACGATAATTTTGCCTAGAAACACGAAATTTCAAAGCGGACAAGAGAGGAGGACAATCAGTACTATTGTGCAGTAATTCGAACAAAAATTTGAGTGATAAATTTTTTCTCCTCCTCTGCAATGAGATAAAACTAATTCGACTCAATAATTCGTTATGATTGACTCCTCTCTGTGGATAAACTTTGTCCTTCCTCCAATGATGGCGTTGATGGCAAATGTAAATGGGATGCCAGATCGTGCTGCCATACTTCAACGTGCTACGGATTAGGGTATTAAATAGTCCTATGAATGTTGAAGAATTATTGAAATATTTGCCATTACGTATAACGAATCGATATATTTTCGCAGCAGATGAAATAAGTTGGGTGATGTGTGGGACAAAGGAAAGATTCTTTTCGAAGACTACACCAAGATCTCTCGCCTTATCTGAACGAGAGAGAACCTCTCGTAGAGGTATAATACCCAATTACAGGAAATAATAACATAATATTGAATAAAAAGTAAATAAATATATATAGTGAAAGAGATAAAACAAAAAGCCCAATCTAATCTAAAAAAACTAAAATAGTAACTAATTACTAAGTAATACCATTTAATGAAATATTACAAAGAACTAAATCTGAATCAATTCATTTCCTTTTTTCGTATAACTCCTAATAATAACTTCTATGGAGTCGAAGTGAATGTCACAATTATTAACAACTCTATTGAAAGTTGACTCCATAAACCAAATGAGGGATTGTATTAGCAAGTTGCTCCTTAGAGTCTCTAGGTGGAATGATTCTGTGGAACGAGAATTTTGCCTAGGAACGTAATTTCAAAGCGGACAAGAGAGGAGGACAATCGATACTGTTGTGCAGTACTTTGTTCAAAAATTTGATAAACTTTCTCTCCTGCTCTGCAATGAGATTAAACTAAATCGACTCAATAATATTCAAATCGGCGAATATCTTTCTATCAAAGTATGCACTGAATCTTATAACGAGATAAGTTATTATCTTATAACTTACTATACTCGAGAGAGTTTTGCTTATTTTTTCGATAGAGGGAGCTCACATGAGTATGTCACTGGCTTTATTCCTCCTATTGAAATGATAGGGCCTAGTTTCGAAATATTGAACCTGGATTATTTGGATGCATGACACTGATGACTCCTGTGATAGGATGGAGCAGCGATGTATGGTATTCCTAAAGAGATTGATGTCTATCGGAATGCACTCGATATGCACTTACGAAAGTTGATAGTTTGTGGTTTCGATGACAAAATTTGTGCAGCCAACTCTCTGAGAAATTTATTTGAAATATTCGGGTATTTTGATTGAGAATCCAAGTATAGACTATAGTAGAGTACATAAATATGCGTATAACAGTGAAAAAATACAAAATTCGTTTTCAATACTGCTTTAAAATATTAATTGGTTCAAATGTTAATAAGGTGTAGAAAATGCTATACCCAAAGCACATGAATTTGAGATGAAAATTCCTACAAGGCATTATACGAACCTCAGAATTGAAACATCAAAGCTTAAATGCAAATCTTTTCATTAACTCAATTTTAATTTTTATGAAGAGAACGTATTTCTGCGGACTGAAATTTTGCTCCTTGCACAGGAGTGTAAATCATTGCTTGACAACTACAAAGGACCACTGAAGAACTTTTTCAACGGGTAAATTTCGAAATGTAATTATGAGTATCCTGGAAATGCTTCATAAAGTATAAGGCACATATTTCACAAACAAAGAACTCGTTAGAAAGAATAGAGGAGCTCAAAGAGTTTCGGTTCATTATGAGTCAGAATGTTTTGCTTGGTTTTACGTACTAGGTGAGAATGACTAAACAGCAAGGCGTCTTGGTTTCTTGTTGAAAAATCTCATTAATTTCGACTGTATTATTCTATTTCAAAGTAAATAAACATCAATTATTCATTCGATAGTTTCTGGCTGCCAACTCAATGTACAGAGTGTCTAAAATTCATTAATCGATTGGCCCGATACTTGATGAAAATATAAAAATATTATTTCGCCGACACAGTGGCTTCATCAGATGTAGATGATAACTGCTGGCAGTCCTCAATGTATTAGCTCAGTTCATCATCTACATCTGATGAAGCCACTATGTCGGCGAAATAATATTGTTATATTTAACTAAATTATAGTGAAAATCGAAAAAATGCTTAGTTTTATTTAATTTATGTCTATAATTCATTTGAAATATATAAAGAAATTTCTATTTATGAGGACTAGTCATCTACCAGTTTATTAAATTCGAACTTTCATTCAAAATTTTTTCAATTTTTGACTTGATTAGAGTTTTTTGTCAAAGTCGTTACCTCTGTATAATTCTTCGTGAATGATTTCATTCATGCTTTCGATGCAGTTGGATTGAAATTTCTAAAATAACTGTATCAGTAAAAAATTTCATGCTATTATTTTTGCACGATATTGAAAAAACTGACCTAAATCTAACTAATATTTTGAAAATGGAATAACACTCTTAAATTATTTCAACTCAGTTCAGTTATTCAAACCTAAATTTTTCTTCCAATATTTATGTTAGGTAGTTCAAATGTTCAAGTTGATCTCAAGAATTTACTAGGGATGTTTCCAATCCACAAAGCCTAAAATTTGCCTACAGAATTAGGCGGGTTTAAACCCTTCCCAGGATAAAGCATCGTTTGAATTTTCTGTGGAAGGAAAATTGCAATTTCCTCAACTATCAGACGTGTAATATGCATCGTATCTTCTTCACGTCGTTAATTCATTCCACGCAAATTCCCGTTGGTAACAAAGGAAATTTTCAGAGGATAAAGCATAATTTTGTTGACATTTGCTTCCATTAAATTGAAACTGTGGGAGAATGTGAGTTGAAATCTAATATCATTTGTGTTTGTATATAATGAATTTTTATGACTGATTTAAATATTTGACCATTAAATATCATCAAGCCTTGTCACCATCGAATATTTTGAAACGTTGATGAACTTAATTCCTGTGGAACATTTGCAAAAGTATGCAGATTTTCCCAAGTTAATTTCAATTAATTAATTCTCGTTCTTCCTCGTCAATATGTGGAGTCTTTGGTGTTATTTTTGCAGTCATCAGTGTAGCGATGAAAGACGTTATTTGTTCAGTTCCAATACACTAAGATGGTGAATGGTTCAATTCATTCTATGTTAAATGACCTTTATCCATCGCTCTCCACAAGAATTAATCATCAACAACATACTTGCATGTCCTTGAGAATTCAAACACGTTACATACCATACAAGGGTGGAGTGACAAGTTTCCGGCTTGACCTAGAGATGGCGCCACTAGGTTTACGTTTCGAGCGGCGTCCTACAGTTTCATTCGTACTGAGCTTGTATGCAAAGTTTCATCCCAATCACTACGTTTGTTTGGAAAATTTGGAGAAACGTGCTGTCATCAAATTCTTCTATTCAAAAGGTTTTGCACCAAAACAAATGGGAGAAGAGACGGATTCAACACTAGGAGACTCCTCTCCATGATATTCAACTATTAAGCAGTGGGTTTCTGAATTAAAATGGGTCGTGTGAGCACCTCTGACGAGCCTTGTTCAGGACGGCCGGTTGAGGTCACAACTTCAGAAATGATTGAGAAAATTCATCGAATAGCAGTGGAAGGCCGCAGATTGAGAGTGCATGAGACAGCTGAGACCTGTAGGATGTTAGTTGAACGTGTGCCAAATATTTTGCACAACCATTTGAGCACGAAAAAGAAGTGTGCAAGATGGGTGCCACGTTTGCAAACGCTCGACCAGAAACTGATTCGAGAAAACGTTTCTACCTAAAATTTGGCGTTAAATAGGCGTAATCCAAACGAAGTTTTTGCGTCGATTGATAACTGTTGATGACCACTACACTACTGAAAATAAAGAAAGGTCAAAACAGTGGGTTGGAAAGGCAGAACCTATTCCAAAGAAGTCCAAAACAATTTTATCGTCAAACAAGATTATGGCTACTGTTTTTTGGTATGCGAGTGGAATTATATACATTTATTATCTTGAATAACGTAAAACTATCACTGGGCTATACTACACAGACTTATTGCAACGAATGAAGCACGAGGTGCAAATTAAACGATCTCATTTGGCAAAGAAGAAATTTTTGTTGTCATGCCCAAAATCCATGAATTGAAGTTTCACTTCATGCCGCATCCTCTCTTCTCTCCAGACTATTACCTGTTTCCTTACCTCAAAAAATGGCTTAGCGGTAACTGATTCGAGAGCAACGAAGAAGTTATCGAAACTTTAAATCAGTATTTTGAGTAGCGAGACGAACCTACGTTTAGAACACCGTTATGAGATATATATCAGTGTTGATGGAGATTATGTTAAGAATAAAGCAAAAAACAATTTTAGAACATTGTTTTTCTTGATCAGGTCGGTAACTTTTTTCACCCCACCCTCGTAGAAGTGAACCGGCCAGTCACTTGAATTAGTGTGCCCCAAGGATCCTACTTGGGTCCCCTGTTTTTCTCAAAGCACATCAATGACACCAAACAATGGTTTTTGACTTGAAATTGTGAGTTATCAGATTATTATCAGAATTTCGGTTAGGTAGAGATTGTAATGATATACAGAGAAACCTCAATAGAGCTGTTTCATTTCGTTCAGGAAAACACTGTGGTACTGATTTCGAACAATGGAATGAATAACGAAGTTTCCTTTTGATAAATTCATTCAATAAGCAATAACCACTATAGATATAGTAGATATAAAGATGGCACAATAGATGATGGAGCCATTCGATTCCAATACGCTCTGTGAGTTCAAAAAATATACCAAACTCACGAAAAGTTCAAGAACAAACTGACTGTATTATATCCCGAATTATTGGACGAAACACTGCAGCTGAGAATTCGGAACAATAGCAAATTGCTTAAGGATCCGGAAAAATTTCATTCTCTAACATACCTGCTATATAATTTAGCTTTTCGACTCATATAAAATCAACAAAGGACCATTCGGACTTACGATATCGACTCGAAATCGACTGTTGGCCCAGTAAAAACGATTTTCTTCGGTTATCTCAATTAGTGTTGACCCAGTTGGAACCCCTATTAAGTTTATTGAATGAAAAGAAGCTGGAGTATTGCGACTTCTGATAATAATAATACTTCTCCATTTTTACATCCTGAATTATCTTTGTAGCAAATTGGCAATTTCGAGAAATTGGTTTTCCCTATCTGTCACCTGCGACTTGATTCGACGGAATTTTATCTCTCGATAACTGAAGTACTTCTGATTCAAAATATTTCTCCAATCCAATTGAATAGTTCTCAAAATTCATCATCTGATATTCCCTATAAATTCCTCCTCAATATATAAATATTTATTTGTTTTTTTCATTCATTTTATATATTCAATGTATCTTGAAATTTTTCCGATTTGTCCATCTTGTTTCAGTCTTGATAATGTCAATAAAATTCAACGATACGTAGACAAACAATTATTTTTCTCCCCAGTTGAGAGCAAATACACATAAAATGAAAAATATTATATAATATCATACAATGTTTCATCCTATTAGGAATCCTGATAGGGATGACAATGATCCAAACAATCAAGTTTCTATGGTTTTTCAAACACACCCATGTTCCATCTTTAGAATGAGCAGAACATAAATTCGCGAATTAATCACGTGAGCTCCCTCTATCGTGAAAACGACATGAACTCTCTCGAGCATTCTAGATCGCTCTCTCGTGACAAGATAAGAGAGGCTTCAGGAAGTCATAGAGTACAATGAATCACATTTTCACCATCCGCGAAGTGATAGCAAGTGAGCAAGGAAATGGGCGTGGAAATAAACACCGCAAAAAAAAATGATTCTGAACCCTTTCTGTACCAGAGAGCAAATGGAAGTGGACGGATCCCCATTAGAAATAGCAGCGTCTTACACATATCTGGGACAGATTTTCACGGGAGACGGGAATATTACACCGGAGATCATGCAAAGAACCGGAACAGCTTAGGGTACAGTTGGCCGACTGAAACACACCTTCAAATCAGATATGCCACTATCCTTGAAGAGCAAAGTGTTTGATCAATGCGTATTACAAGCGATGACCCACGACAGCGAAACAGACTGAAATCTGTTCACATCCAGAAGCTTCGACAACCCAGCGGAGTATAGAAAGATACATGATGGACCTATACGAGATAGAATACGCTGCAGCTGAATTAGAGGTCAAACAAAGGTGGAGGATGTCGTGGTATGTGTAAGAAGGTCGAAGTGGAAATGGGCAGGCCATATAGCCCGAACAAGATATGAGCGTCAGTCAACTGTGGTTGCTGATTGGGAGCCCAGAGACAGGGTAAGACCAAGAAAGCGCCCTCACGATCGATGGGATAAGCAACTTGTGGATTGGCTGGGCAATGACTGGAAGAGAGAGACTGCCGATAGAAAATCTTGGCAGAGGCAGGGGGAGGCCTTTGTTATGCAGTGGACGGACCGTGGCTGATAATGATGATATATGTATATATATATATATATATATATATATATATATATATATATATATATATATATATATATATATATATATATATATATATATATATATATATATATATATATATATATATATATATATATATATATATATATATATATATATATATATATATATATATATATATATCGGAATATATATATAATCTCGACGTTTCGGCTTCCGTTGTGAAGCCATTTTCAGGAGTTGGAATAAACTAGTAAAGGTAAGGGTAACTCGGTTACGTGGTCTCAATCTGCCTACTCCACGAACTGAATGAAGTAAAATGATTAGTGTGAGTTGGTTTCCTAAAGGTTTCATTTGAAGCATTGATAATGTCAAGTGAGACCTTGACGAAACGTCTGCCCAATATGGTTACGTGGCCTCAATCTGCCTACTACACGAACCAAATGAGGGAAACTAGGAACGATGAGTTGACTTCCGGGTCAACTTAGTTGACTCCGAAGAACAGGCAGGTTGAGACTTCGGAGTTAACTATTGGAAACGATTTGGCTCGTGGAGTAGGCAGATTGAGGCCACGCAACCGAATTATTTCTTATCGCTCCTAGTTTCCCTCATTTGGTTGGTGGAGTAGGCAGATTGAGGCCACGTACCAACCCATAGTGGAAGGAGCAGATTCTTATATCAAAAACTCAGAGCACTTCACTCACATGACATCAGTTTCGGTAACCTTTCCTCGACCATCTGAATTCAATTTTTCCTTCATTCAGTTCGTGGAGTAGGCAGATTGAGGCCACGTAAATGAGTTACCCTTACCTTTACTAATTTATTCCAACTCCTGAAAATGGCTTCACAACGGAAGCCGAAACGTCGAGATTATATAAATCGCGGCTCATTCCGAGAACCAAGTTTTATACATACTTCTGACCGCGGAAACCTTTCTGAACATTTCATATATATATATATATATATATATATATATATATATATATAATATATATATATATATATATATATATATATATATATATATATATATATATATATATATATATATATATATATATATATACATTAATCGAAATATAGAATTAGTCATTCGAATCAGTTTTTTTTCGGTTGATATCGTGTGTTCCGCAACAGGACAAAGAAGTTTTCACTCTTTCAACGGATGAAAATGCGGTTTCTCCCTAACTGGCATTGACAAAGAATATTCACTCCACGCTGCAGACTTAATTCCTTGTGTTCTTTTGTTGTCATTGGAGCGGTAACCGGAAGGAAGGTGAAAAAGCACATTCGTTTCGATCTGATTCAAAGTAGTAAAAGAATTCTACTGCGATGGTATTGTAGAACGAAAGTGAATAATGACGGGGAAAATATAATTTGGAATTCCTCTGAAAATACTGCGCTCGCCTTTGATCTTATTCTGCATCCATTTTCGGGGCTTTTAGAATTCCACTGAATTGGATTTCAGCGATTTTGCGATGTATTGCAATATTGGAATACTACCGAAAATATATCAGTCAATCGCTTTTAACTCCATATCATTCTTTTTTTCACATACATAGAGGCTCACTGAACTGTCCTATAAAAGTTTGGAACATATGACAAGGGGTCATTACAGAAATAACTGAGATTGAATTCTCGCTTAACTCTTGGTGAAACATAATTTAATATCAAATTGAATTAAGCACTTGACTCAATGTTTTACGATTGAATTTAACAATAAAATTACATATGTAGTTAACATGTTTTGAGCGTGAGCTCATTTTCAAGACTGATTTTCAATCTTGAAAATGAGCTCACGCTCGAAACATGTTGACTATATAATTTTGTTTTTAAATTTAATCGTGAAACATTAAGCCAAGTTTTAATTTAATTTAATATGATTTTAGAAAGACGATCGTGCGCTAATTTTCTAAATGATCTAGAATACGAAATACTCGTAACGAAAAGATCAAAGAAGGAAAACAAAAAAAAGAAACACATCAAAACTTTAAAAAAATCAATTTCTGTTCTCAATCTAGTTCAATCTGCAGAAAAAAGTATTCATAGGGTGCAGAAAATTCAGAATCAAGGTATGAGAGCAATTTTGAAAGTCATAAATGAAGACCAATCAAAATCATGTCGAAAGTTTTGTAGTTACCGAGTGTAAGCTTGAGAATCATGTTCAGGGCATTAAGCTATATATTCAACATAAGAAAAATATGTTACCTAATAAATCAATTGAAAATCTATATTTTGTTAACGGATCTCATTATTACGAAATTGAACATCGTAACGATTTTCGAGTTACTACTTGTAACACATATTTTATGTGAAAATCCACAATTAATAGAGGTCTGCTTAGATTTAATAATTGATTGTAGATACGGGCTGAAATTCCATGTCAACTTAATGACAAATTGAACACGGTTTTGAGAATTTCATAACTATTTCATATATTGTCCACTTTATATTGTTTCGATATATAATACCTTCATCAGGAGGATATAGACTGAGTAAAATATGAATTGGCTATATTTATATACTCCTACGAAACTTAAAGTTCAGTAAACCTCCCAGGAAGTTAAGTTTTAGGACCGAGTCTTCTATGTGTTAGATGTCGCAATTGTTGTAAAAATAATGTTGGTCGTAGATACAGTGTTCGAATGTAGAACCTGATTTTTTGCTTTGGTAGCTTCTTAGATGTTTCCTTATCAATGTATCAAATGTTCTTTCTGACTTCCAATGTAGCCTTTCCCAAATACACAGGTCAACGTAGACACTCGAATTTTATGCCCCACTCGATCTATTTTCGTTGTTTTTTATGAACTTTCCTGATGTATCGCTTGTTTTGTAGGCGACGTACTTTCCTCGAAACGATAACAAACATAATTTCAACAACATTTACGAGATTCTAAACATAGAAGACAAACGCCTGAAACATATCTTCCCGGAAGGTCTCAAAATCAGTGGATACAAGAACACCGGTTCAGTACCTTGAGAATAACTTGAGGTTAACAACTACCCCAACTAAACCTTCAGTTTAGTGGGAATATATAAATGAAGCTAATTTATTTTTTCAATCAGTTTTTATCCATCTAATGAAGATTTTGTATACTGAAACAATATTGTTGTGGACAATATGAAGAATCACCAAATATTCTCAAGTTTATTCAGTATTTGAATTGATATAGTGAAAGTTGAGACATGTGTATTAATTTTAATTTATTGTTTTTGACATAATGCTTCACCAAGAGATAAGATAAACCACCGTGTCTCAAATATAAAGAATATTCGTAGAATTCTATAAATGTGTTTGATTTATAAATAAGTTGACTTCAATAATTTGCCAATGTCTATAAAGTACTGTGCGAATTATAGAGTTACTAGAAAATCTCTGATACATTATATGTCAGGAAATTTGTCTTCAGATGTTATATATTTATGTGAATATGAATGTTGTTTCTTTCGTTTACTATTATTATTTGTATATAAATAATTGCTATCATCATAAACACCAGAACTGTAGCCATTCTCGTCGTAGAAAAACTACATGAAATTGCCCAGAAAACCGGGTTACAAATGTTTCTTATGATAATACTAAATACATGGAATGAAAACCAAAAACTAAATCTTCTCTTACCACAAAACATGGTGAAATTGTGCAAGTCGTTCATTTTAAATACTTCGGAGAAGTTATACAGTCCTCAGCTTTAAACCGAATCGCTAATGAACAGAAAATTACCAAGCTCCAAAAGGCCTACAAGCTAACATGGGTGTACTATAACAAAAAGGGCATTTCGAAATGCACTAAATTGAGGCATTATAACACAAAGATTCTTCCAGAAGCAATCTACGCAGCTGAAACAATAGTTATTGACGGTCATTCAAGAATTAGATAAATAAGAAAACAAGAACGGAAAATTCTCAGAAAGATTTACGGTCCAATCAAGAGAAAGTTTGGAAAAAAATTTCATTCGGCATTTGGATGAAATGACCTCGAAATGAACTTTATCAAAAGACAAATACAATAACTGAAGAAATCAGAAAACGACGAGCAAAGTTCTATGTACATGTCTACAGAATGAAACAGTCCAGAATACCGAAGAAACTACTAGAATTAATTATAAAGAGTAAATGCCGAACGGAGTAGCTAGAAAAATTCCAGAAATATCTACAACAGATCAATATAAAAAATCTAGAAGATCGCACTGAGTGTAGCTATAAAATCGCACATGTGAAGTTTCGACAAAAGACAAATCGCGAACTTGGAATAAAATGGAGTGATGATCGGAAGAAAGAGCATTCAGCGGATGAAGCGTTTTATGAAGTCGAAAAAAAGAAGCAAAAGTCCTAAGAATTTCGAATTCAAGTTCAATCGCTCTCCTCATGGGGAACAATCGTTATAATAATAATAAAATACAAATTATTATAATAATGATAAATGAAGTTATTATAATAACATTGAGCTATTAACTATCATAACACAAAAATAATATATTTACTATTGTTGGCGTTTACTTGGTGTGAATCCATTATAATTGAATATAAACTTAAATTCAAACACTTGAACTTATGAATTACACTTTTTTCACTACATAGCATAACGCCTTTCGTCGTTACAAACCACTTCTTCAGATGCTTACAGAATAATAATCTGTATGAATTTGTAATCTGTAATCTGTAAAAAACATAATTATTCTATAAGCATCTGAAGAAGTCGTTTTGTAACGACGAAACGCGTCATACTATGTAGTCAATAAAGTGTAAGTCATAAGTTAAAATGTTTGAATTTGAGTTTATATTCAAAAATAATATTACGTGAATATCCAAAATTCTCGAGAAACGTTAATGATTTTTTCAATTTCCCTTATCACTGAAACAATTTGGCGTGAGTTAAAATTCAATGAATTGAATAACGCCCTCTCTATCTACCAATATTCTGTTTATTCATTATTGTGTTTACTTGTTATTTGAATTCCGAGCGAATAGTGCGAATGGGGTTGCCAAGAGGTCTTTGTTTCAAAGGACAACCCCTCATTTTGAGATATTGCCGTGTCATTATTTATAAGGATTCAAAGGGAGGTAATTATCCTTTGAAAACAAAACAGTAATCAGTGTTTGGAAAACTTTGAAGAAAACGAATATAATGGATTCCAGTTGAAAATTAAAGGGTTTTATAGCACCAGAATGAGTATTTTGATTGATCATCAACATTCTTTTCGGAAAGAATTGCTAATGATCAAGCAATTACTCCGATATTAATTCGAATTGGTCTCAATTAATTGATTACACCTTGGTTTATTTTTTATTTAATTTTGTTTTACATACAAGGACTCACTCAACAGACAGTTTGAAACTGTCATATAATAGAAGAGCACATATTATAAATGTTAATTTTACCTATAAACTAAGTTTCTATAAACTATATATCTAATATGTATGTATATCTTATAACTAGAAATTTTTCATACATCTCTTCGAAATAAAGTTTTCGATGCATTGAGTTGAATCTTATCATTTACAAAGAAAATACCTAATTCTACTAAAAAAGATTAGATAAATACATCATGAAGAGTAACTTTATAAGAACTGATAATTATTCTATTATCGATCTTTAAACAATCTCTTTTTCAAATGTCTCTTAGAAGATATGAAATTCTGAGAGACAATGTCCAAGTTGGTCTCTATACTTATCAAATTTAGCCCATTGAAAGATTTATGGATGGGTGAATTCAACATATAATTTGTTTTGCTTTACCCAACAACCAGTATTGTACGATTTCTTACTACATGTGGAGAACAATTAAAGTTTATAAGGGTCATACATGCAGCAGAATCTGTTAAGCCATTGAGTAATCACGTCTCAAACTCAAATATTCCAACCTATAAAATTTCACGTTACTTTCATATGACAGTACGTGAATTACGGTATCTGTTAAAAAGGAAATGAAGAGCATTGATGAACTTCTCTTGAACATTTTTTATTCCATTCCTATATTTATCATTACTTGGATTCCAGACGACCGACACGTACTCTAACTTGGATCTCACAAAAGAAATATACAAAGCAATTACAGATTCAATTCGACCAAAAGGCCTAGTCATTTGTAATATGAAACCCAGATTTTGCGAGCCTGTTGGACGATTCCTCCACTATGCAATTGAAAGGTTAGTTTCTTATCAAGCTTAACACCCAAATCAATCACTGAACTGACCTCAGTCCACAAAGTTTTAACAAAGAAGTGTCCTTGAACGAGTAAGTCATGGTAAAGTTTCCTCCGATTTCATCGGAATTTATTTGGAATAAAACTGAGTACTTTGTAATTTTCACTTTATTACTGTCAAACATGACAATATTTTTTCGCCAACACAGTAGCTTCAATGCAAATTTTGGATTACGTACATTTCGGATTTATGATTTGGCGTTCATCTACAATTCCCATGAAAATCATTTAGAGTCGATAGAACGAAAATTTTTCAAACATCTAATTTGGAGAGAAGATCACGTTTATCCGGCCAGGGATATAGCCAAACTGATCTGTTAAACAGGTTTGGAGCTAAATCACTCGAAGTTGGCAAGGACTTGTCGTCTCTGCAGTTTCTGTATAACTTCTAACCCTACCGTTATTGGCTCTATTGATTTTAATATTCCTAGACAATGTTCACGTCCAAGTCAATTTTTTTCTTTGGATGCTCCTAAAACTAATTTCCTCGTACAATCACCCATTAGATATATGTGTTCGCTATTCGAGGATGTGTCTGACAAATGCGATATCAACAGAAACTCGGTTGCTTTAATAGGCTATTCTAGAATCGAAAAGAAAATAAGTTCACCAAGAAGCTCAGGACAGTCGAGATAATCATTGAGCAAATTTAATAAAAATTTCAATGCATTCAAACTTCTCCTGGTCTGGAGGCTCCTAGTGTCAAACCTCGACAGCAAACAAGCGTGATCACAACCCCTAGGTAGATATAAATCATTCTCTCCGAATGGGAACCATTTCAAGAACTTGCTTAGCATTGCCTCTAGACGGTTTATATAACAATTAAATATTGGTCTTCAAACAAGACAGCCATACTCAAGCTTGCTTCGTACTAGTGTATTAAATAAGTGGACCAGTGTTGAGGAATTCGAGAACAGTCTTGCATTCGAACGATGAAACCATAAACTTTGCTAAATGATAAAATCAAATGGATGATATGAGTTATGAATGAGAATTTTTGATCAAATACTAGGCAGAGATCCTTAACCTCCAGAAGACTAGTCAGATTAACACCTTCGATGTTTTAGTCAGAAGTTATCATTTCTCTTTCTAGTATAAATCACCACATTACATTTCATGACATCCAATTGGAAACAATTATTTTTACAGCACAGACTGAAAATAGACGAGAACTAGTTGAGTTTGACCGCATCTGCTTACATCTGCTCTCCTTCATATTACTAAAATATGGCGGTGTATTAATTTTAAATGTGACACTCTTTATTTTCGTATCACCCCCTTCAACGTTTACGCAACCCTTTCACCGAAATAAACATCTAAACCACTGAAAACCAGAATGTATATAGAGAATATGTTTCGTCATGAAACGAATTGTTAATATAAAAAACTTTTGGTACATTCAAAAAGAGAATCACAATGGAAATACCTCCAGCGGAATTACCTTATACTAGCGGTCGAAATTGCAATTTTACATATATGCCGATATCAAAATTTCAATTGATTGACGATATTGGAAGTACACGCCATTAGCGCACTCCCGTATTGTTTCCAATGAATATCACCGAATCGTTAACATTTGTGTTGAATTCCCCATTGATTTATACGCGATTATGCTCGATTGTTCTGACGAAGGTATTCGTTCAACCCCTATATTGCTTTGGCAAATATGCCTTGGTAATAATTGTATTCATTGATATTGAGCATCAGTACTAATCAATTTGACGTGAATTATTGATCTGAAGATGATTCTAGTTGCATTTAGTTAAGGCTGTTCGTAGTACTTCTTCTGTGAAATCATACTTCAACCAATGAAGTTTATTGCAGGAAAAAGTTCGAACGGAAGATAATACTTTCACTTGCAGGTGTCGTTTTTCGTCTAGCCCTCAACTTTTCACATCTCAAACTTGGCTATACTGTTCTCATGAGAGCCAACAATCCCGAAATACGTGTCAATGACTGCTTCCGATAACATGTTGTACCGTTAATTTCTACTTGTATACGGTGTTTTTTCAGAGATATAGAACTTTAAATTGCAATAAAACAACGATGAATCATTCTATTGACAAAAAATTTTTTTATTCGAAAGATAATCTTGTGGCATTACATTTTGAATATGATTTCTGGCATACGCCCGCCACGGCTGGCTCGGATGTAGTCCAATCTGGACGTCCAATTTTCGATGACTTTTTTCAACATTTGTGGCCGTATATCGGCAATAACATGGCGAATATTGTCTTCCAAATGGTCAAGCGTTTGTGGCTTATCCGCATAGACCAATTACTTCACATAGCGTCACAGGAAGTAGTCTAGCGGTGTTAAATCACCTGATCTTAGAGGCCAATTCACAGATCCAAAACGTGATATTAGGCGGTCACCAAACGTGTCTCTTAATAAATCGATTGTGGCACGAGCTGTGTGACATGTTGCGCCCTCTTGTTGAAACCACAGCTCCTAGACATAATGGTTGTTCAATTCAGGAATGAAAAAATTAGTATTCGTGACTTATAGAGTCTATACCGTTCACCATTGACTGTAACGTTTCGGCCGTCATCGTTTTTGAAGAAATACTGAAGTTTTGAAGATTCCACCAGCCCATAAAGCGCACCAAACAGTCAGTTTTTCTGGATGTAACCATGTTTTGACATACATTTGAGGATTATCTTCACTCCAAATGTGGCAGTTTTGTTTGTTGACGTAGCCATTCAACCAGAAGTGCTACGTCGATAAAATGGACATAGTGCGCGATACGTATTCCGCACAGAACCATTATTTTCGAAATAAAATTGCACTATTTGCAAGCGTTGTTCAGGAGTGAGTCTATTCATGATGAATTGCCAAACCAAACTGAGAATAAATCACTTCTCAGCTGTTAAATCGGTCGCCATCTTCAACAGTAATGCCAACTTAAGGTTCTTTACCTCTAAAAAAAAAAAAAAAAAACACCCGTTATATACCTACTCCAACTTTTCTATTTTCTATTTAAAGAAATTAACGGTATTTACCTGCAATTTTATTTTTGTTTTTGTGACAGCCGTTTACATATGTTTCAAGCTAATTGAATATCATCAGAACGGCGTAGTTCAAGTTATAGATGTTTAAACTTGGATGTTGATCAAAAACACGAAACAGAACAAAACACAAAACTGCACGTGAGGAATCGTCATTTTTGTGGTTTTAATTGAGTACCTTTGATTGGAGTTCTATTCGACTCTATTTTGAAGACTGAATCAATGTCTACCTGTGACACGATATTCATACTTTCTGGAAATTTTGTACCGACAATAAGATAAATTTAAAAGGGTTTATACAGGTATGAATATAGAAAGAAAGAAATTTACGGTATTTACCTGCAATTTTATTTTTGTTTTTGTGACAGCTGTTTACATATGTTTCAAGCTAATTGGCTATCAACAGAACGGCGTAGTTCAAGTTATGGATGTTCAAACTTGGATGTTGAATAAAAACATGAAACAAAACACATAACTTCACGTGAGGAATATATATATATATATATATATATATATATATAGTTCTTATCGTCAGCAAGTTTTTATCGCCACAGATTAAATATGCGCAATGAATCGGCAACATTGCTCTTCAGTATAAAATATCGAAAGTAGGTAGTATTCAGCATTTCAATGAACTAAACATACATATTCCTTAAATCGTAAGTAGGTATTACCTATGAATAAAAGTGAAATAAAACTCTCGGTATATAAATATAGGAGATTTTCATTACCTACCTAGATGTACATAAGAAATTATCTATGATATTTATGACAAAAATACTAATTTTTAACAGTTTCACTAGAGTAATTGAGGCTCTAGTTCAATAGATCAGTTTTTGAAGGGAGTGATAAGGAATATAGTAGATGTCATTTTAAAAATATAGTAGATGTCGTCTCTGTAGCGTAATGAGAGAGTGAGGCCCTCACGAGGGAGATCTGGGTTCGAATCCCAGCTAAGTCATGGACTTTTGTGTATGTAAATGAGTTTCAGCGGTGAAATAAATAAATGATATGAATGAGTAATGTCCAAAGATGACGAACACAAAAATTTATATATAGTATCAGAAAAATATAGTATCTTTGTCTCAGATGATTAATCTCAATGAAGATGAAACGACGGATACAACAATGGATGAATAATTGGGAAATATTAAAATAATTTATTTTCAGTGGAAAAATATACAATGGTGGTGTCAATTTTAAGAAAAATTGAGGGTGCGATTTCGCGTCGGAATGAATGACTTAATAAATACGAAAAATTTTTTTTGCAACCGGTAAATCTGTTCGAGTACTTCTTTCAGAAAAAGAACAAATATGACGGCGATTAATTCTCCTGAATGAAGGAGCACATTTATGTTTGTTTGTGTTATTCATCATAATAACTCATAAATCCAGACGTACTCATACCTACCTGGTATTCGAATTCAATACATGTGCTTCGTAGACGTTCTCTTTTACTCCCTAGACGTAAAATCTTTTATTCACATAATCTGAATGATTTAATGATATCTGTAATACAGCATTATATATCTTGTGTAAATGAAATAGAATAAAGAAATAATATTTTTCAATAAATTCAATAGCGATGACTCTCTGATAAGTACTCTGTGATAGTTTATATTTAAATGAGAGGTAATAAGAAATACTAGCCTGAAAATCACTAACTGAACATTTTTTTATTCGACAAGTTTCGCCTTTTACAGTGAAACATTATATTTTTTGAGTGAATTTAGTTATTACAATCAAATAAATCAAATACTTCCAACTTAGTCCAAATTTGAAACTCAAGTTTCTGAAAGGATGATTCTTAATGACAGATGATAATAATGATATGTCTTTTTCTAATTTCCTAGTTTTCATTTAGTGATTGAAATAAGTAAGAAATAGATTCACTGAAAAAGGAGCTCATTCAATATTTATTACTTGAATTGTAATACAAATTGTGACAAATTATTCAGTTTTTTCTGAAAGCATTATGAAAAAAATTTCGATTTTCGCCCAGTTTTTATAGTTTTTTTTATGTGTGCTCAAAAATTCCTCCCATTCGTGCTTTTTCGGAATTAGTTTATTTATATGTTCTCTGAAATAGTCCATCATAACTTTCTTCTCTTCGTTGAACCAACCAGCTCTAGAAAATTGTTTTTTGTTATTAGTTTAATTTTTTTTAATATGCCAGAAGTTGGAGCCAATCGTTAGTATCATTTTCTAAAATGTTCTCCTCTATTTCTAGTTCTTCAATTCCTGTAATGTCTAATGTCTTCCTCTACATCCGATTCTGAAGAGAGGAAAACATCGGCTTTTATTCCTATTTCGTTCAATTTTTTGCCCTTGAATTCGCTGCCTTTTCCTTTCTCTAATAGAAGAAGTACCTTTGCAACTTTTACTGTTTGATATATAAAGAAAGGATTAGAAAAAAATCATGTGTTATTATAATAAGTTGATATTACTGAATAACTGCAAAACTCAGCAAGTAAAACTGTTTAAATAAATCTGTTGACCGACTATTCAAATATAATAAATGGTAGCAAAAATATTATGCATTTTCAAGATTCGAACAATCACATGTCTTTTGAATGAAAGGTGAAGTCATAAACAAGAGAACCTTGAAAATTTAGAAAGGATGCATTCAAATTCAAAGCCAATGTGTAGTTGAAATAGATTCTTTTGATATAGTATACATTCATCAGAATA
Source organism: Henosepilachna vigintioctopunctata (assembly GCA_030704895.1). NCBI lineage: Eukaryota > Metazoa > Arthropoda > Insecta > Coleoptera > Coccinellidae > Henosepilachna > Henosepilachna vigintioctopunctata. The sequence continues at coordinate 638,634 of JARQZJ010000005.1, forward strand.
GGCATTTTGCACCGAATCACGTTCTTCAATTCAGTTTGAAAATGAAGTTAATTGCAACAAATGTGAAAATATATTACTGACTTCTATTTTTCTGACACATTTTCTTCATATATTATGTATTTATGAGAAATCTCGTTATGGTGGAGACCGAAACGTACCTAGTTGTTTTAATTTCATTCTTGGCAAAAATAGTTAACAACAATATGATGAGCATCGACTTGTTATATTAACCAGAGAAGACCCCAGGGTATTCAAATTATTGTGTTGATGATAACCGAAAAATTCAAACATTATAGATTTGAATGTGTTCAATTGAGAACGAAATATGAAAGTAATGTAAAACATAAAAAACGCGCCAAACATTTGAAACAGCTTTTGTATATTTAAAAAAATTCATCTCATTTCAAAGAAATTTTTGATAAGCTATTTTAAGATCTTCAGAGTTCAAAACGGATATGAATTTAAAAATTCCACCTGACGAAGTCTATCATTCAGTCTGAGAAATTGAGATTTTATAGAGTAGAAAAATATTAATGTTTTGATGATTATTTCGTGACTAGATGAAGAAAAATTTTCAACATTACATTTCGATTGTTGATCGCTTGAAACTGACGACGAAGGTTTCAGCTGCCTGCACGTATTTTGTTCAGAATTGTTGAGTGTATCTTTGCAAAAATGCCATTTGATGGTCTTCAGGGCAAGTATCAAACGATATCTTCTGATCTGAAATCCAAAATATCATTTGCTTCTGTAATTTGAATTATCTGCAATTGTGGTCGTAATATAGGAATTGCATAATTTGATATGAAATAAAGTATGCATTTGCTCGTATGTCCTCAGTTTCCATATAGTCTTTATAACTTAGCCCTTTGAAGATTTCTGGTTTAACGATTCTACTACTATCTGACTATGTTCAAAAGATTATTGCAGAAGAGTCTGAATACGTTCCTTAAGGAAAATACAACAGTGAATTGCTTTTGGATGAACTAGATAGATAACTATACTCATTCAATGAGATTTCTGATTCAGATGGCATCCAATATTACTTCTTCTACTGATGAGGAATTGAAATAATTTTTAATAGATGTTTTCTAAGAATACAAAGAATAATTTACATTTAAACTGGAAAATATAAAACAAAAACACATACAAACAACTTATATCAAAATCATTAGAAATGCATAAAACAGTTCATTCAATTTGTTTTTATAATGAAAACTCAGAAAGTTTGATGATGTAATTTCAGATTGTCTGTCTCAAGACGATTTCCGATTTTTTGGTCAACAAGCATTTTTTTCTCAATGATAACATACAGAAGATTTGACTACAGTTAAACTTTCACTTACGATTTTATGTTTGGATTGCAAACACAACAATTTCAATGTTGAATATTAAAAGGAAACGTTTTCCTATAATTGCGATAAGACTACACAGCAGCTGTAAATGAACAATTTTTTTGTATTTTTGTTTCAGAATACTTGAGTGAAAATACTGAATATTGTTAATCATTTTTTTTTAACCGAAGAACATCTATCCACTTTATACAACGTGTATAGTATTGACACTTCTGAGTTATCCAGCGCAGAATTATTTTGGTTTCATTGAAATTTCGAAAAATATGAGGAATATTCACAACTCAATTGCAAGTATTTACAGGATTCTCAATTGAAATCAAAATATTTATTAAAAACATACGTACCTTTCTCGCAGTATTCTTATTTTTTGGTCGAATGTTTCGCTTCTGATTCAAAAAAAAATCTGTTAATTTCGCACATAAACTTTGGTCGTCGGAAAAAATAACCGCTTTATCTTGTAACGCCAATTTCAAAATATTATTTGAATGCTAAATTACGAATTAAATAATAACCGAAATGCAATACCCAAAGATAATAATGATAGGTGATAAAAATGATATGTCTTTTACTAATTTCTTAATTTTCATTTAGTGTTTGAAATATGTAAGAAATAGATTCACTGAAACAAAATTCATTCAATTCAAGAAATGAACATTATTTATTTCTTAAATTGTACAAAAATTATTCACTTTTCTATGAAAGAATTATGAAAAAAATTTTTATTTTCACCTAGTTTTCAATGAGCTTTTTTCGTCAGAAACCTTGCTCGTCAGAAACAATAACCGCTTTATCTTGTAACGCCAATGTTAAAATATTATTTAACTACTAAATTACGAATGAAATAATATCCGAAATGCAATACCCAAAGATAACATTCCTCATTTTAAAAACAAATCACTCAACTAAATCTTAGTTAACGCCGACAACATCGCCGGGCTTCATCTAATGGGAAATATATATCAAGTGTAAAAACGCGGTCTGCATAAAAGCGGAAAGACATATACAACAAACATATACCGCTTCACACACCCTCACTCCTTCTACCGGGCTTCACTTCACCTTCAGTGTGTACCGGGCTTCGTTTCATCCGTAGTATGCGTATATATATATATATATATATATATATATATATATATAGTTGAATGTTTAACGACTGTAGATATGTATTTTCAGTGTTTAATTGGGATTGCAGTCTAGGACAGGAAAATCAGTTACCTTTTTAGTATTTTCCAAGCTTTCGAAAATGTTTATTTTCTTCTTCAGGGCTGAAATAGTACAAAAATTAACAGTTTATATAGCAAGGCACTATAAAAAGTTTTTTCTTACAATTACTGTGAAGTTAGTCCGAAAGTACATTAGTTTTTTGAATTTTGAAAATAAGTACAAGTGTTCCCAAATGCATTAGTTGAAGGAAGCCACGACAATGACGCTATCTAGCACGTAGAATGCAGTAACATTCCAACCCAATGCATTTGGGAACATATATATATATATATATATATATATATATATATATATATATATATTTGTATGTGTGTTATGTGGAAGACAGAAATTCTCATATCTTCCTGGCTTCCTTGCTGTTGAATATTGGCTTTGCATATCCATATACGTGCAGCTTGAAAAACATATCGTCCCGAATTCCATTCGGGAGGAGCTAAGGTGTTTTCCATTTCTCAGAGTGCACGCCGACCTTCTATTTGAACCCATTCCAGAAAAACATATTACTTTCATATGAGAAATTTGAAGCAAAGGAAAAACGACGCTTGATTCCTAGATGATGTTTGAACTATACCATAAATCTCTCATCCTCAAGATTTAGGACTCAATCCTCCATATTTCTTTATCCCTAATATTCCCTTCTTTCATAGACGACACATATGATCAAACGTTAGATATTATATGAGAGTGGCATAAACACACACGTTATTTTGTAACAGGAACGTATTTTTATATCTCTTCATCAATTATACGGGATATTCTAAAGTGCCTATTTCGTTGAAGTACTTACTCAAATTTAGCTGTTTTATGGTTTAGAATAAGTAGCACATCACTGTTCCTTGTTGAATACTGATGCTTACTATTCAATTCAATAAACCTACCCTCATTTTCTCTAACATAAAAAACACATCTAGAGATATATGGACCAGGTAGGGTTAGTAGGTAATTCTCAATGGAGATAGGTTAACAAGATTTTGGTCGATGAATATCGAATATCAAACGAACTGTTGGCTTGTGTAATGAAAACCCTGTTTATTTCTGTAGAGCCGCCCCTCATCAGAATATCGTAGTTCAGATAACTATTCACAAGTCTGTAATACTCTTCATTACGCAGGTATGTTTTTATTTGAACCAAATGAGGGATTGTATTAGGGAGTTGGTCTTCAGAGTCTGTAGGTGGAATGATTCTGTATTACGGGACTTTTGTCTAGGTACACGAAATTACAAAGCAGTCAAGAGAGGAAGACTGTTGTGCAGTAATTTGTACAAAAATTTGAGTGATAAAGTTTCTTCTCTGCTCTGCAATGAGATTCAACTGAATTTGACTCAATAATTCGTTATGATTGACTCCTTTCTGTGGATAAACTTTATTTTCCCTCTAAACTTAAAATTTCAAGAATCTTCTCTGAATGATCTCAAGATGGCGTTGATGGCAAGTGTAAATAGGTTGCCAGATCATTGCTGTCATACTCCAACTTGCTTCGGATAATACGGATTCGTATGATAAGATGTGTTGACTCCATATTTAACATTCAAGGTACTTATTCCATTACCTTTCAGACAAAAATTAACACATACAATTTCAACAATGTCACCATCAAATTCTTCAATCGACACCAATTTACAAAATCTCTCAGAATGCATTCACATACCTCCAGAAGTTCCTCAAGAGTTTTGCAAAAACAACCAGCGTTGAATCATCGCTAAATAGTGTTACCAAAAATCGGGACAACTTTGCAGGCAAATCTTTATGAATAATATGAATAATAGAGGTCCGAGTACCGAGCCTTGCACTCCTCAATCAATTACATAAATCCAAAATCTCAATCCGAGAATCTGAATCAATTTTAATATTCCTATCAATGACATTAAATTGCACTACGTTGGAAACGTTTAAACACATCAACACACAGAAAATACTGGTTTGCTGTTGATAAAAAAAGATAATTCAATATGAAATAATGTCTATCTATCCATGTCAATAGCCTTGAATTCTTAGACTGTCTGAAAAACTGATGTGAATCTCTGAAAGCACCGACAATTTATTAACATTTCACTCAGCCACTTAACAAATTTTCAGTTAATCAAATAAATTCCGATCAATTTTTAATAACTCCTTTCTATAAGAACACAAAAAAGTATTATACAATTTGCTGTAGTTCTATCAAAGTTATTGACCTCTATACATTTCCGCGATTCATCTTCATTTATATAGATTTGCTATGAAGTGAATCAAATTTACAGCACTCCACAACTAGAGTAGTTCTTAATATAAGGAACTGAACACTAATGTTCTCTTTCTAGTGATATTTACTCTCGTATTTTCCTCCAATTTAGTGAAACCATAAAGATCCCTACTTACGTCAACGTGCACTCCAGTAAATGGAAATATCTTCGTGCTTGGAAACTCCTTAGGCGTGTATCTGTAAAATTCATGGTGACCGCGATACCACTTGACGGTATAGAGAGGCGCGTCTTCCAAATCGTATTCGCAGCTTAACGTAGATGTCGCTCGCAGCTGAACTACGCGTGGTTCTATCCGCAAAACCACATCCTTAAGTGACTGTGAAACTGCAAGAAAAACACACGTGTCACAAATTACATACCCTCAAAATGAATATTCAACATTCCATTAGTACTTTAAAGCAGGTTCACACGTGGCATAAAAGTAGTTGTGATATTTAAAAGCTCGATGTTGTTTTTCGTTATTTTTGTAGAGATTTTACATGAAGTAAAGATTATTTCTTCGTTAATTCACTGAATATATTAACAACTCTAGTTTGGGTGGTAAGCCCATTATCCAGACTATTTTACAAATTCTAGATCAAATTATAGGTTTCAAAATGCATAGCTTATATCACAGATCTCAGATGTCACAGATTTCAGAGTTCAACACCGGTGTCAAGAGAAAACCCTATTGGTCGTTGTAAACAGGTAAATTTCTCGTATTGGACAAATATAGGATGTTCTATTTTTCTCTTACATAGGACAAAGTGGACGTTGTATTCAAAAAATTATCTAGCATGATTCAGCATATAAGGCATCGTATCTGCACTTGCCATCAACGCCATCTTGAGGCCATTCAGAGAAAGTTCTTTATTTTGGCGGAAGGATAAAATTTATCCACTTATTTATCCATTTATTTTGAAATCTGATAATATTGTTGAATACATTTGATAATGGGTTAACCACATATATAGAGTTTCAATATATTCAGTGAAACTTAGGTGGAATGTTTTAATTCACTTGTATTTAACATAATATTTTACCAATTGATAAGCGAAATCTCCGTGCTTTTATTACAAATGTTTTCATTCTCACGAAAAACTTAAACCTATTTAATAGATTAAATGCCAAGAAAGTTACTTTTGTGGGTTATATTTTTTATTAGTTTACACTTATTGAATGAATAAAAATAAAAGAATATTCTTGTTTGTGTACTCTTTCGAATATACTGACAAAAAGTATTCAGTAAAAGCAATAAGGGCCCAACTATCCTAAGATGTCCAAGACCACAAATAATTTAAAGACGGTTGTGCACCTATGTACATTATTTTCATGGAGATGAATATTTATTAAAATACGGTTTACGATTAACATCCATTTTCAGCAGTTCTGTTAACGGTATATTTTCTATTTGCAGAGGATTTGGTTTAATTAGAAACGATTCTGTTTTCATCTAAATTTTCCACCATTTAATTTTTCATGGAAAACTGAAGTCATGATTAATTTTTACCTATTTTGTAAGATACCAGAAATAAAATATTATATATTCCGCGAATTCCAACATTCAGTGTTAAAATTGCCATAATCAAATTGTAGCAACATGAAAAACAAAATGTCTTGCGACATTAAAATACGTCTCGAGACATTCCCTCCATATTCAGCAAGAAAATATTTGCTATGTTGTAAATACTGGAAAGAATTATAATTCGCGGAAATGGTGCTCAGTGCGAACCATTACTGCAAGTGAAAAATGTTTTTTCCTCTGGAAAATACACGAAGCATGGAGTGCAGATTATTATCATTTATTTACGTTAACTGATGTAGTTACTTAACCGCAATATAACGAAAATCTTGAGAACCTCTATGCCAAGAAGGATCGCTCTCCCCTGGGACGATTTTTTCGCAAAATTAAGTACGCAAATTATTTTTACAGTCTTTATATTAAATTTTTTATGGTAGGAAAATACGACTTTCGCGAAACATGTTTCATATATTATTACCATAACTGAAACGTGCTGTTAGAGAGACAATAAAACGAGCATTACACAGGGTCGGAATACGTTTTAACATTAAAACATACTTTCATCGTTACAATTTTGAGATTTATCAAATAATTGAAATAAATGGAGAATACATATTTCATATGCCAAAAAAACTGAAGAATACTCACGCACAAAATTTCACAAATTGAACTCCAAAAGAAACTGTTTCAATATTAGAATCAACTCAGAGAAAACGGAAATTATCAAAAATTAGGTGAAAATGTGAAAGAAGAAAGGATACAGTAAACTGATGATTGAATATTGGACATGTTCAAGCAAAATTCATCTCGATGTGATAGAAATTATTTCATAATCTGCGAAAAAAGTGTTGACAGTTCAACTGTCAGATAGGAAGGGATAATTTGAATTGTGAATTGATTTTGAAAGAGTATGTATTAGAATTAAATGAACTGAATAAACGAATATTTCATCTGAAAACTATTTCATAATCTGAAAGCAATGAGTTCCAGGAAATATAACTTGACTAATAACTATAGTTTTAATATTTTTTTTAAAAATCAGAAATATTCAAAACTTATGTATTGAGTTAGCTGCAGTTACGCTTCATCAGCTCAGTTATCTTTCAATGAAAGTCTCGTCTAAATCAGTCCAGCCGCTTTTGAGATAAGCTGAAACAAACTTACAGACAAACAGACAAAACTTTTAGAAAATGTCTTTCTGTCATATATATACTATATGGGTGTGAGAAAAAATCGTTAGTCTAATTATTTTGCGCGTTTTATCAGGCCGGTACTTCAGAACCGGCACAGTTTGTGCACACATGTGGTTTCTTAAAACCACAGATATCCTCATTCATACCTCATATCAACCAACTAATTTCATCATGTAGCAAAGTTTATGCTTTCATCATACGCAATGCTAGATTGTTTTTGAGTTCCTCAGCACTGGTTCATTTATTTGATGCCCTAGTGAGAAGTAAACTTGGGTATGGCTGTCTGGTTTGGCGACCAATATATAATTGTCACACAAACCGCCTAGAGGCACTGCTGAGGAAGTTCTTGAAATGGTTCTAATTTCGAGAAGATGATGTATATCCACCTAGCGGTTGTGATCCCGCTTGTTTGCTATCGAGGTTTGGCACTAGGAGACTCCACACCAGGAGAAGTTTGAATGCAATGAAATTTTCATTCAATTTGCTCAATGATAATCTCGACTGTCCTGAGCTTCTGAGTAAACTTAGTTTCTTCGTTTCTCCGAGGTTTACTAGAATAAGCCAGACATTCTACTCAAAAGCCCACAGAATCAATCTTCTCTCGCAATCGCCGCTTAGCTTTGCATGTTCTACTGCAAACCAGGTATCAAGCTGCTGTGATTTGCACTGGGACTCACTTGTTTCTATCATAAATGTGTATTTAAATCTTAACAGTAAGGTATTTTGATTTCTTCTGATTTGAGTTCTGAGTGATTTGTTGTCTTGATTATTATTATGATTGAACATTCAGATATTGACATTATAGATTCAGATTTTTATATTTTATAATGTTTTTATTATTACAATTATTTCTTAATATTGTATAGTTATATATGTTGTTTATGATATCATTGATCAAATGATTACTCATTGATATTTGTGAATATATATATATATATATATATATATATATATATATATATATATATATATATATATATATATATATATATATATATATATATATATATATATATATATATATATATATATATATATATATTATTGAAAAGAGTTCTTGGGTAATTAAGTCTTTTAATAACTGTTGGTAACTCTATATTTTATTTACTTATAGTTTTTAACGTTTCGACAAACCAATGTTGTCTTCTTCTGAAAAAGTTTTTTTCCTTATGACATAGTTGTTGTTTTTTCTTCATGTAAAGCTTCATTGATGTCGTTGCTTGACATCCATAAGTGTTGGTTATTCGCTTGAAAGACAGCATATTTTCACCCATGCTTTTTATATTCAGTTTATGATTTCTTTTTTCATTTCTTAGACTTATATACATATATATTTTATTGAATGGAGTTCTTGGGTTATTGAGTCTATTAGTAACTGTTGGTTACTCTATATTTTATTCACTTATAGTTTTTAACGTTTCGACAAACCAATGTTGTCTTCTTCACAACAGCTTTACATAAAGAAAAAACAACAACCATGTCATAGGGAAAAAAAATTTTCTGAAGAAGACAACATTAGTTTGTCGAAACGTTGAAAACTATAAGTAAATAAAATATAAAGTTACCAACAGTTACTAATAGACTTGATAACCCAAGAACTCCATTCAATAAAATATATATGTATATGAGTCTAGAAATAAAGGAAGAAATCATAAATTGAAATATATATATATATATATATATATATATATATATATATATATATATATATATATATATATATATATATTATATATATATAAACATATATTCGTGATATATTTCACTGAAGTATCGGCATCATCGCGTATGGAACCGTTCTTATGGCACGACAGCTCCGATAGTAGAGCAGCGTACAAAGACGAAATCCAATAGAGGGCCATGAAACTGCGGCCGCATCGCTTTTGTCGAAGAATGATTCATCGCAGATATGATGGACTTTTTGTTACTCTCGCAAAAAGTCCCCGGAGCTAGCGGACATAAAAGGGGAGCATCCCTTCCTATCCAATTGCTGAAATGTGGTTCCTCTATCTCTGTACGGTGTGTTAAATCGATTTGTACCTTCGTTTTATCCTGCGGTAAAGATAATGGGATGAACCTACAGCGAATTTCGATACCTTACTTAAACTTGACAATGCAATTTCGGAGAAATTCAAAATTGAATTCCCTAACTGCGATTTTCCATGAAATGGATTGTTTTTATCATTCGCTACAAAGAGGAACGGTATCCAGTCGGATCGCATTTCATTCGGAGTTCTTTAAATGGGGAACAGAAATCAGTTTCAATCCGTTTTTATTATTTCAATAGGATTACGCTGTCATATTATCCCCATACTCAGCAGTTTTACGATATAAATAAAAGATACATCAATTTAAATTTGTTTTCATCACACGCGAATATACATATATATATATATATATATATATATATATATATATATATATATATATATATTTAAATCAAATATCAATAGTAGAACTGTCGGCTGATATCCCGCAATTAATCGAGCACATCGAAATATTTCAAATAAAACTTACTGGCTCTCCTCACACGACGTAGTCAGTTCACGAGAACAAACCCATAACTTTGAGTAATCGAATATTATGGAGACGTTTCGAGAAAACAATTGTTTCATCATTATTATGAATCATCATTCCATATTCAATATATCAATCAAGAATCGATGACTTTCAAATTGGTATAGGACTTATGTCCGTTTTGAAAGTTTTGAAAATTTTGAAGTCCGATTCTTGATTTATAGATTAAATATGGACTGATGATTCATAATAATGATGAAACAATTGTATCCCTTTATCATTCAACAAGATCGATGAATTTTTCGAAACACTATTAATATTCACTCTCGAAAGTGATGGGTTCGTTCTCGTTGACAACATCTGTGCAGACAGCTCCCTGAGAGTTCTATTTGAAATATTTGGATATTTCGATTTAGAGTCTCAGTATTACTCAATATCTCAGTATTGAATGATTTGTGAATCTTGAAAATAGCTTTACTTTTTCCCGCCCGGGAGTAATCTGGAGCGATTAGGCATGGAACTATTGGTACACATTGCGGACAATTTTCTGCAGTGTTCGAATGAAATATCTACAGAACCTTTCAATCGCACTACTGTTGTCATGAGTAGGAATCTTGACCGCTAGGGAGAGTTTATAAGTCTTTTCTCCGATAGAGGAAGCCCACGTGAATATTTCACCAGGAGAAATTTCCCTCAATTTGGTATAGGACCTATGTTCGTCTTGAAAGTCATCGATTCTTGACTTGAATACGCCATTACAAATGATATGTCAAAAGTCCCCATCGATCCCGCTTGTGCGTTGTTTTTCATTCGAGGTCAAAGGTCACAAATTTGCGGTTTTTTGCGTATATCTCTGAAACATTATTTAAGTATTAGCAAGAAACTGCTATTGGTTTGTCGGAACAGTCATTGATCGATCAAAACCGGTATCAGACGATGAAGATGTTCGTTTAGCTCGATTGTATTTTTGTAATTGTATAATTTTCACGTACTTGTGTGCAAGGGGCAAATAAAACTATGTTCTAATATTTTATGTGTAAATGGTGAACTCGATGATGCATACTTGCCACGTATGAGTACATATTCGTGTTTTCTATGTTTGAAATAGCCATAATTCGAAAACAGTGCTCCGTACAAGAAAAAGTGTTGAAATATTTTTTGTAGACATTTTTACGATCTACAAACTTTGTTGGAACTATTTTTCGATAACTCTCGTTGTTTCACAGATATACGCAAAAAAGGCAAATTTTTGACCTTTGACCTCGAATAAAAAACAACGCACAAGCGGGATCGATAGGGACTTTCGACATATCATTTTTAATGACGTATTCAAGGCCTGCACAAAAAACCAGCTTGTTGGGAATTAATGCAAACTGGAATGTCTATTTTGACTGGACTATAATAATTATATTTTCGTTGCCGTTCACTTTCAGATTCAGACTTTTTAGGAGAATATTTCGAGTTCATTGAATATTTTTTTTTATTCGGTTCTAGTCTTGAATCTGAATTCTGTGAATGTGCTCGTAAATGTTGGATTCTTGTAATACATGCGATATTCTCACCTATCTAGAGGCGTGACGAATAATAAGTAGCCAGTGAATTTTCGTTCAGTAAATCAACACATTGCCGATTCGGGAAAAAGTCGCCCCGAATTACCAAATTTCTGTTAATACGCAATAAATTGGATCCCGGCCATTGTCGTCAAGGAAATATCTCATAATCCAAAGCTCTTTACGTCAGACCTGTTTTATTGCAACACAATTTCACGGTACATTTGCTCGAGATCGCTTTGATTAATGCTGTCTCGTTTTATTTCCAAATCGTATACTAGAGATGAGGCGCAGTTTGCGAGTTGTTACATCCCGAAGCATCAAGTTATGATTTCGGTAATTGAGAAGAAGTAGTGAAGCGTGATATACTTATTAGATTCGCTGTTTTATGGGATTATTGATGCGGCTTTCACGACGATTGTTATGTCCCAGGTTTTCTTCATAAGAGGGTCTAATTTCAATAAGGATATCTACCCTCGCGTATAAATAATTAGTTATTGTGAACGAGGAATTAGTTCGTAACTTACTGCGCATTTCTCTGTATGAGTGAATATAAAGTGCGTTCCGAGAAATCATTGAACTTATTGAATAATAATAATGATAATAATAAGTTCTTTATTCTCAACAGGTATAAAACCCAATTATAGAAAACAATAACAATCTTGAATACTGACTGAATAATCAAAATGAAAAAGATATAACAAAAAGTTCAATCTAATCTAAAAAAAATAGAAACCAATAACTACATTATAGCATTCAATGAAATATTACAAAGAATTCAATCTGAATCAATTTATTTTAGTAAATTTTCTTTGTTAATGAGATTAAATTCTCGCTTAACTCTTGGTGAAACATAATTGAATATTAAAATAAATTAAACTCTTGGCTTAATGTTTCACGATTTATTTAACAATATGTATAGTCAACATGTTTCGAGCGTTAGCTCATTTTCAAGACTAAACTACTATAAGAGACGTACAACAAATTTATATCTACAAAATGGATGTGAGTAGGGAGGATAGTTGAAAATCTACTTGTTCATTTACAATTTCATCTTTTCTCTTCCAAGAACTGCTAATTTCAATTGCTTCCAGAAGGTCTAAAATATAATAATAGCTATAAAATATAAATAGATATAAAATATTTATAATAGATAATCTCATGAGAAAAAAACAACGAAAAATTCTTTTAGATTCAATTTATCCATCTCAAATTATTAAAAACGAACAAAAATATCATTTTATTAATTTCATACCTCATCTGAGTGAAAAAATTTGCGAAAGATTAAAGAAGAGAGAAATTAAAACCATTTGTACAAACAAAAGGAATATTAAGTCACTTTTAGTAAATAATAAAGAAAAGACAAATGTTGAAGACAAAAGCGGTATTTATAAGATTTTTTGTAATGAATGTCCAGCATTTTATATCGGCCAAACAGGTAGAAAAATAAAAACTCGGGTTGATGAACATAAAAGGTCGATTTTGTACAATGTTAATAAAACTGGATTCTCAGAACATTGTATTAGCTCTAATCACTTCATAGATTTTGATAAAACTAAATGCCTACACTCAGGTAATACAGGTAAACGTTTAGACCTTCTGGAAACAATTGAAATTAGCAGTTCTTGGAAGAGAAAAGAAGAAATTGTAAATGAACAAGTAGATTTTCAACTATCCTCCCTACTCACATCCATTTTGTAGATATAAATTTGTTGTACGTCTCTTATAGTAGTTTAGTCTTGAAAATGAGCTAACGCTCGAAACATGTTGACTATACATATTGTTAAATAAATCGTGAAACATTAAGCCAAGAGTTTAATTTATTTTAATATATAAATTTTCTTTGTTCACAAACTCCTGATAACAACTTCTATGGAGTCAAAGTGAATGTCACAATTATTGGCAACTCTATTGATTGTAGACTCTATAAACCAAATGGAGGATTGTATTAGGGAGTTGGTCCTCGGAGTCTCTAGGTGAAATAGTTCTGTATTGCGAGTATTTTGCCTAGGAACACGAAATTGGTATGGTCATGTTAAGCGACGTCCCGAAGACCATTTAATAAAAAAGTGCCTTTCCATTGCTACACAAAAGAGAGGAAGAGATAGACCACCAACTTCTTGGTTGGCGAATGTGATGGCTATCGGATGACTATGCTAACCAGCAGAACGAATGGCGCCTCAAGATCAAGAAAGCCAACCCCGTATAACGGGACAAAGCGAAGCCAAAGAAGAAGAAGAATTATTTATTCGTCAGAAGGTTCTATTAGTAGGATACAAGAGTCTAAATCTTTTCTTGGTTCAGATCTTACCAATTAATCTCGCTTTTCGAGTCAAGTGGCGCTCAAATTTATTTCAGTTTAGAGATTTTCGGTAAGTTTTTTACGACTTCAGTGCTGAAAATGACGTAGCAAGTTAAACATGGGAATGTAACTCTGTTTCACGATGGTTTATGAATCGAAGAAATGTCATTTGATCGACGACAAGTTTTCTCAATGGATGACATTGAATGAGATAATGTCATGAATGTCAAAGATGAGTAGCGACATCTGTATTCAATTAACGAAACATAAATCTAAGAGCAACCGAACGTTTATCATCTTATCTTTATCAGGGAAACATCGCGATGTTCATAACTCATCTAGGCAACATCCGTTTATCGGTTTCATTGGCAAAGTAAACTAAATCATCGGAAATCACTGAATTTCGAAGATGTTAGAGGCTACAAGCGTCAACACTTTGGGAAGATAACGGTTCGCTATGCAAACTTCTCGAATTCGTGGGTAAACTTCTGAAGTGTGGTGGAGATTTCGGTAATACGAACACCGGAAATTCGCTTCACTTGTAGTGTGACATGATATTTTGAATACTGTACGAGAAATGTTATTCTCCATTCATATGGAAATATCTTGATGAATAAATCGATGAAAATATCGTGGGTTTGATTGATCGTTCGCTGATCTCTTGGTGAAACATTGTTGAATGTATTAAATGAATGACACTCTAGTTTCACGAAAATTTTATTGAATTATAACTTATCATTCATTTCGGGGCATTACCCCAATTTACTCTCTAGAGATATGAACACTCGTTATATCGACTTACTTATTTATATACTGTCACATCCAAACCTGATATAGACACATTATGGGTGAAAACAAGAGGGGGAAAAGGAAAACTCTACTGAGTAGCAACACTCCCGTGCCTCCCTCTCTCGAAGAAACAAGGTCAACTCTCTCTCTAGTGCCGCAAAATGCTTTATGGAGACAATATTTAGTGAGTAAGACTTAGAAACGTGTGCAAGTATCTAGAAAATTGAGTAAAAAGCTGAATGTGTACAAAAAACGATGAGAAATGAAGAAGAGGCAATAGACATGGTGGTTCATTTCAGATTCTCAAATTAAAATTCATGCTATACTTCTTACGAAGAATGAAATGAAGTGTAATATATTTTTATACCGAATTCTTCGAAAAAAATGCGCTGGAGTTCGTTTTTCAAATAACCTAAAGTCAGTTTAATTTTTAGATAGATCTGAAGGAAATTGTTTTTTCCTACGAAGATACGTTGCATATTTTCATTTCGCTCAGTACTTCGAAAACCAGAAGTTTTTCTCCCAATTTAATAGCATGTTAACATGCTCGCCGAGATCTGATATGCCGCTTATTTCTCCTTTTCCGAAACAATATTTCCCCATATTTCAAAGAACGGAAGATTAACGACCTTCTTTCCTTGATTAAAAGCCACCCGAATAAATCTATTCAACCACCAGACGTTCTGTTCCATTCGAACTAATAGAGATTGTGGTTTTGATAGAATAGAAAAACGGTTCTAAATCATTAGAACAATTGAACAAGGTGGCCTTGGCATTAATCATCCTATCTCGGTTTTAGAGGTATCAGGAATGATTCTGAGAGAAATAAAGACTCCAGGGAATTGATATTATTATATAGAAGTCGATAGTATCAGCGATTTCATGAAGGAAAATATGGAATATCTTCGCAATCAACCTTCAATACCTAAAACGGAAATATTATTAACTAATTTCGAAGGTTAGGACAATTATATTTTCAACCATAGGGAGACCATAAACCAAATTGACTCTTTTCCAGATTTTCACTTCATTTTATATATTTTATCAAATGCTTCATGTTTATCTTACATTAGATCACATGAAACTATATTAAACTTCCGCTCGCGCTGGACAATGTTGCCAGTTGGTATGAGAAGAATTATTTGAGTTTGAAAAAGTCAAAGTGTAACGTTGTAACTCTCAAAAGGAAAAATACTTATTTAAGTGTGATTATAGCGTCGGTGGACAGGTTCTTTCCCGTTCTGATAGGGTTAGAGATCTTGGTATAGTCTTTCATCAGAAACTTCATTCCACACATTACCCAACTTATTTCTTCTACCTCGAAAATATATGGATTCGCTATACACAATGGCAAATGATTCAATAACTCTTCAAAATTTATAAGACTAGTAGATGCCCTACTCCGTAGCAAGTTTTAGTATGGCAACATGATATGACATCTCATTTATAAAGGGTGTTTTTTTAGAGGTATAAAACTTCAAATTGCAATAAAACAACGATGAATCATTCGATTGACACGAATTTTTTTAATTCGAAAGATAATTTAGTGGCATTGTATATTGAATATGATTTCTGGCATATAACCTCCACGACTGGCTCGGATGTAGTCTAATCTGGACGTCCAATTTTCGATGACTTTTTCCAACATTTGTGGCCGTATATTGGCAATAACAGGGCGAATATTGTCTTCCAAATGGTCAAGCGTTTGTGGCTTATCCGCATAGACCAATGACTTTACATAGCCCCACAGAAAGTAGTTTATCGGTGTTAAATCACAAGATCTTGGAAGCCAATTCACAGGTCCAAAACGTGAAATTAGGCGGTCACCAAACAAGTCTTTCAATAAATCGATTGTGGCACGAGCTGTGTGACATGTTGCGCCGTCTTGTTGAAACCACAGCTGCTGGACATCATGGTTGTTCAATTCAGGAATGAAAAAGTAAGTAATCATGGCTCTATACCGATCACTATTTACTGTAACGTTCTTGTCATCATCGTTTTTGGAGAAGTACGGACCAATGATTCCACCTCCCTATAAAGCGCACCAGTCAGTTTTTCTGGATGTAACGGTGTTTTGACATACACTTGAGGATTATCTTCACTTCAAATGCGGCAGTTTTGTTTGTTGACGTAGCCATTCAACCAGAAGTGCGCTTCATCGCTAAACAATATTCGCTTATGAAAATCGGAAACAACGGCAATCTCTGTTTGGGCACATTCGACATATTTGCAAGCGTTGTTGAGGCGTGAGTCTACTCATGATGAATTGCCAAACCAAACTGAGAATAAAATCGGTCGCCATCTTCAACAGTAATGACAACTTAAAGTTCTATACCTTTAAAAAAACACCCGTTACATGCCATCGATACCATCTCTAGGTCATTCAAAGAAGGTTCTCGAAATTTTTGGTTTGGGTGTGGATGAAGCTTACCCACCCTCGAAGACAGAGAGGCGTCAATCAGAACGAGTTATCGAGTCGATTCAGTTTGATCTCATTGCAGAATAGGAGAGAAACTTCATCACCAGGTTTTTGTACAAATTACTGCACAACAGTATGATTGTCCTCCTCTCGTGTCTAATTTGAAATTTTGATTTCCTAGGCAAAATTTTCATATAACAGAATTATTCCACCTAGAGACTCGAATAATCCAATTTGGTTTATTGAGTCTACATTCAATACAGTTGCGTATGAATATGATATTCACTCCATTGCAGTTATTATTATTAGTTAAAATTGAATAAAATCAATTTAATTAGATCGAGTTCTTTGTCATATTTCATTTCATTGTATAGTTACAGGTTTCAGTTATTGGTTACTTTCTTCAGTTTTTTAGTTTAGAATGAGTTCTCTTTTATATTTCATTTTATTTCGTTCATTCAGTCATTTAGTGTTTATTCAGATTTATATTATTATTTTCTGTAATTTGGTATTATTCCTCGTGAAAATAAAGAATTCTTCATTATTATTATGTGCTGTTCGAAAATTGAAACTCAGATAGCGGACAATATAGTCCGCTAGTCTGAGTAGTTCCAACTTCCGGTGTCATAATATAGGGTTTAACATCTGTATTACCGACTGTTATAACTTTTTTCAGTTTATTTTTTTTTTTCACTTTCATTTTGCTTCTTCTTTCTTTTTACGAATGATGTAAATACAATGAAGAAAGCAGAAAACACTTTTTAAAATTCTACTTGTCAAGTATACAGACAAGAAAAATCAGATAACAACGATAGTAGAACGTTTAAGCTAAGATCATCATCAGGTTGCGTAAAGAAGGATTGCATTCTCTGAGTTATTACACACTTATCCCTCTCCCTCGTTCCAAACACGACCTTGCTCATAAAATTTTGCAGAAGTCTAATAAGGTACATAATTTAACTGATCATTTTTATGTCAATATTTTTAAAAGGATGGATGAAGTATCTAGAATTTCATGGATCAAAATGTCATACTGAATGTGGAAGGCCCGTTTTCTTATAACAAGTTTTCCGTTCGAGCAAAAAAGACCCTTCGTTTTCTTATTACGAAGATGCGAGTCGAATGCCTTGACAGCCTCCTATTAATTTCAGCTTAGGAGGATGGCAAAAAGCTTATTATAATCGAGAAGGCGGTGGCAGACTTCAATGCGTCAGCTGATGTGCTTTGTTACCTCCTTACACACAAAAGTGGTATATAAAAAGTCAAATTTCTTACGCGACATACACAACAAGTAATGCAAAAGTTTCACCACATGAATTGAAATAGAATACGACGGAAAACATAGGGGAAGTTACATTTTTGCTCATATGATTGACGATCTTCATTTATGATTAATTCGGTACGAATTCAATATGTACGAAAATACAAAACTAAGGCTGCTTCGAATAAAATTGAAATGAGTCGTTGTATGGACCAAGATTCATCCCTTGATGATCATCTAATCAGGGAGTACTAAGAGGGGTTGCGATGTCTAATATGTCATTTATATTGAACCACCACCACTGCACTTTGTGTTCTACTATATTATTCCTTCTTAATATCGTCTTGACTTCAGTCAATTCTACACTCGGACCTTCAAAAAGCATTTCGATAAAGCTTCCAAACGTATCATAAGGTTGCAGTAATAACTTTCAACGTGTCTAATAATGTATGCTTGCAAAAACGTATTAGATTATACAAAAAACTAATTTTTTGACCAATATTGGAGACATGTTGAAGAGAACATTCTGCTCAACTCTATAAGTTATTCATTTATTTCAATTATTTTCTTTATAATTAATAGTGTTGGCGTTTACTTGATGTGAATCCTTCATAATTGAATATATACCTAAATTCAAACAATTGAGCTTATGATTTACACTTTATTGTAACACAATATACTTCATCTGGAGTGCTCCAAGGTTCCATACTTGGTCCTCTGCTTTTCACAGTGTTCATAAAAGATATAATCGATGTCATTGATGTTGAGGTTTATTGTTGGCAGATGACTTTAAGATTTTTCATTATGTTTCCAGCATCGGTGACTGTGAACGCATTGCAAAAAACTTGCGTAATGTTGTAAATTGGTGTGATCCAACAAATTAAACCTCAACATCTCCAAATTTCATGTAATGTCGTTCTCCACAAAATATAATTTGATTAATTTCAAGTATGAAATTGGTGTTAATATTTTGGAAAGACCCAATACATTTATTGACTTTGACGTAACCTTTGATTCTCAACTAACTTTTTTACCACATATCAATGCTACAGTAACCGCTGCCTCTAGAGTATATGGTTTCATTGTTCGTGTTGGAAAGGAATTTAGCAATATATCAACTCCGAAAACATTGTATTGTGCTTTCGTGAGATCTAAAGTAGAATACGGATCAACAGTCTGGAATACTGGTTATCAGTTACACATTGATCAACTGGAGTCTATTTTTTGTGTATGTTGTGTTTCCTGTTTTGTAATTAGGACTTGTCCTGTAAAACAGTGTATGTTAAATATATAAATAAAAAAATGTATATATTCTGTTAACAGAATTATTGTGTTAGCAGAACTATGCTTTCAACGGAATGCTCGACACTATGCTCTTAACGGGATAAGTAATAGAAATATAAATTGTAGCACAAATATCAAAACAACCCTTTCAGGATTCTCCAAAATATTCAAGAAAAACTATATGGGGGTAGAAAGCGCGACGGGTCAGTCAGATAAACTTTCAACTCAATTCTATGTTTGATTAGAATAAGATTGGATATTCTGCGTAAGAAATAACATTCTATCGAAGAGTCTTTGCGTTAAAGACAAATAATCAAATTGCTACTCTGTTAAGATTTCTATGAATAAAAAGAAACCATTCATAAATTCTTGCTATTCATAATAAAGCTGAACTAAGTCTCTAAACTCCTGATTCTTGTATAATGCAGTTAATAACTTGGAAAACTTCGTCTGTTTCAAGAGGCAATATCAAAATTTCATCAGTTCTTAAATATGCATGTTTCAATTAACTAAAAGGTAATTTCTTCCTTAAGATATAATAAAAGTTGCTACCCTCTCTCAATATAAGTAAAACAGTTGAAAAACAAACGACGACATATTTTCTCGACGAAAAAAAATTTCAGCAACTTGATTATGTTGTTTCGAGTTTTATAGAATTTTTTATCGTAAAATATAGTTACTGAATTAAGGTTCAGAGATTTCATCTTCACTAAATTACAAATTCAACGTACACAGTTAATTTTAATTCAGAGAAATGAATCAATTTTAGATGGAGTACCTTGAAGCACTTAATCCATAATGAAATTTGAGGAAAAAACCCACTCTAAAAACCTTTCGAATGCATTCGTTGAACAAAATTTAGCAATTTGGTCGTGAAAAAAGCACTGAAGTTTTTTGCTGATAACGTTCATTTCGACAGTTTTTTATCCTGTATTTTTCTATTCATAATTGAAAGAAATTCAATGAGCTCCAGAATTCCTGAAAAAATATATTCATTCTGAGTTTCCAATAACTAAATGCGCAGAATAACCTGAAATTATCTTTGAATAACAACATTTGAATAAAAGAAATACCTAAATCAAAGACTTAGTGATAGTTTTTCGTTCCATGGTTAACTATTGATATGAAAGTCTTTGTTTATCTTGTTTCATGTTTATATACCTCGGACCATCCAATGCTGCCAACTCATCAAAAACCAATGCCAACAGCGCGTTTTCCTTCAAACCCTGATATTTTGAAGGTTGGTCTAGATTCAACCAACGTACTATTTTTACATATTGTTGGTATTCTTCTGATTGTCTTCAGTATACTGCGACTTATCCTACTTTCTGAAATTGTTGTCTTGGGTTATCACTAGAGAAAACACAGCCAACCAGAACAGTATTGTCAGTGAGGAAGAAATGAGCCAATATAAAGAATTATGTTTGACTTTTCAGCCTTATCATTATCATATGTGGCCAAAAAGTTAGCAATATAAGAAATTTCACAAGAAACATTTCGTGGATTTTCCAAAATTAATATTACTATATTTAATGACTGAGATTGAATTCTCGCTTAACTCTTGGTGAAACATAATTGAATATTAAATTAAACTCTTGGCTTAATGTTTCACGATTCATTTAACAATATGAAATAGTCAACATGTTTCGAGCGTTAGCTCATTTTCAAGACTAAACTACTATAAGGAAACGTACAACAAATTTATATCTATACAATGGATGTGAGTAGCGAGGATAATTGAAAATCTACTTGTTCATTTACGATTTATTCTTTTTTCTTTCAAGAACTGAATTTTGCAATTGCTTCCAAGACTTTAAGAAAACCAAATGACTACACGCAGGTTATAAAGGAAAACGTTTAGACCTTTTGGAAGCAATTGAAATAAGCAGTTCTTGGAAGAAAAAAGAAGAAAGCATGAATGAACAAGTAAATTCTCAATTATCCTCCCTACTCACATCCATTGTATAGATATAAATTCGTTGTAAGTTCCTTATAGTAGTTTAGTCTTGAAAATGAGCTAACGCTCGAAACATGTTGACTATTTCATATTGTTAAATAAATCGTGAAACATTAAGCCAAGAGTTTAATTTAATTTAATATTACTATATTTATTTAAGTACTGGATGTCTTCAACTATTTCCACGGTTTCATATTCCGCAATCATATTGTCATCTTAGGTTTTTTATTCCATTTGTTCGCATCTTTTTCTTCTTCAATCATCATTGCTCTTGGTTTTTCATGTTCAATTTTAAAACATTACTGTGAAGATATTTCGTAACTGCTTTCATATTCTCATTCAACTTCAATATAGCCTACCGTAGATCTATATGTATCATCAGTTAACATTTTCATTGAACAATGTTTTAGAACTCTTGGTATGTCATATATTATGCGAAAGAATGGACCCAGTATACTCTCTTGGGGTACACCATATAAACATTAAATGATAAAGAGATTGTGACAACTTTCTATCGTTCTTCCCAGTTTCTGTAGAAAAATGTTATTGATCTATGCTTTCTTCAATAATAGCATCATTAGTCATCGAATGATTGAGGTTTGTGTCTGCCTTTCCATGTAAAGGTTTAGAATCATATCTGCCTTTTGATTTAAACAGGTAATTCATTGATAAGTAGATTTCATTTCATTTTTCATTCGGCTGATTTTTATTTTTTGCTTTCCAGATGTAAACATATCATCAAATGTTTTGAACGAAATTAACACAGAAGAATATAAAAATATTTCCAATCAACAGGGGTGAATATTTCATATTCTCATCATTCCATTCTCTTTGACGAAAATCAGTGCGTCATTTTAATCGCCAAAAATTGATATTATATTCAGATCATACACAGCTTCGAAATGAATTATGAAATTGCAACATATAAATGTTGCATTGTTCCTATACATTGAAAATTTGCAATCATAACTTCAAAGAGAAGCGGCCATTTTGAGATTGCATGAAAAGTCATAAAATTTTAAAAATTCTATTTCATTCTGAATATATTATTCAATTTCTTGCTGGCGGTTCCGCATGTTTTTGTACGTTTTAGGACCACTGATGTAATCATCTTTCTAATGGTCTACAAATCATCAGCAGTGGGATTGAGTTATCCACTCCACAAAACATGCCCATATTTTATCGTAAGTAATTAATTCTGCTTGCATCTGTTGACAATCACAGAGAAAACTTGAATTAAGCACCACGATAAATCACTAATGTAAATGTTTAAATGTTTTAGTATGCTGTAATCCATTATAGGTTAGGTTCACTCCCTTGGTATTACGCCTACAATAGAGAACAAATTTCACTGAATGACTTTGCACATATATAATTATATATATATATATATATATATATATATATATATATATATATATATATATATATATATATATATATATATATATATATATATATATATATATATATATATATATATATATATATATATATATATATATATATATATATATATATATATATATATATATATATATATATATATATATATATATATATATATATATATATATAGAAAATGAACACTAGAACATTCATTTGAAAAATTGAAATTAATCAAGAGAATGTTATAGTAGAGCTAGATATGTGAACGTGTACGATGTGATGTCTTCATCATCCTTCAATGAAATTGAAGGATGATGGAGACATTGGTTCGATGTGCAGTCCACGGGATTCTAAGCAAGCGTCTCTAGTACCACATCTCTTTGATATTTAGCTCCTTCAGAATCGAGACGTTGGTTCGATGTGCAGTCCACGGGATTCTGAGCAAGCGTCTCTACTACCACATTTCTAACGCATCAATTTTGCGACGGTCTTGCATCCTCAATGTCCATGCCTCAGCTTCGTACGAATAGATTGGAAAGACTAGGCATCTCATAAGTCGAACCTTTGTGTTTTTGGTTATTGTTCGGTCCCTCCAAGTCCTCGTGAGCTTTTCCACTGAAGATCTTGCTGTGGCGCAACGCCTCCGGATTTCATCCTCGCAGCTGCCATGTTCTGAGATCTTGGAGCCTAGATATGAGTAGCTGTTGACTACTTCTCACCTCGCAATGTTTTGAATGTTTACCTGATTGTTATTAGGGCGGGCCACGACCTTTTGGTCTTATCACGGTTAATAGCGAGTCCAAACTCCGTAGCTGTGGTCTCCAGACGACAAAGCAGAGTCTCTATGTCATCTTTGATTGAGGCTAAGAGAGTGGTATCATCCGCATATCGTAGATTTGACAACCTACGGCCTCCTACAGATATTCCGCTGTCCCCGTCTTCGAGAACTATCCGCATGATGTATTCAGAGTATATGTTGAGCAACAGCGGAGATAATGTACAACCTTGCCTGACGCCGGCTCTAGTTTTGAGTCGTTCGGATTCAACACCGTCAATTCGGACAGCGGATGTGAGATCTTCATAAAGACGTTTGATGAGGTGTACGACGTGTTGTGATACACCAATTTCCGTCGCGGTTTTGCAATAAAGCACACATAGAGGGTATTGTTAAACTCTCTAGCCTTTCCCAAAATCTGTTGCATCACGAGAGGTTGTTATTTTGTGCCCTTGCCTTTCACGAAGGAATTTATAGTATACTTTAGATATTGTATGAAAATAAATTAAACCGAAATGAATATCAATCATTTTAGTCGTGGGATATTAAATAATATTACCTCTTAAAACGGAATAGATGGGAACGTTTCATGTTTCATTTGGGGTAGTACTCTGTGCCAACGTTTCGAATTCTAGTGAGCATAAATTGTTGAAATTAAATGTAAAGTATTATCGTTCATATCTGAGAATCAACATTCTGAACCTACCAACATCTGTGAAATATATTTTGGAATGACTTTTACTATGTAAACACTTATTGATGTTTTGGAACTTCAATAAAAAACCAGATAATGAGCCTCGTAGTAGTTCAAAAACGGAGGTAAACTGCAGGTTTAGTCAAGTGAGTGCTAAAATAAACGAAACGTTCACGAGGTTTGTTGATGTTTCGTAATAGTTTGACCTACATTATCAGGCTATACTTAAATCGAGTAAGTAAACAAATTCGATATTATCTGACCAGAAACGTATCGTTGGGCTGTTAAGTTGTAATTACCTTCGGGTCGAGTTTATAGCTGCAATAAAAGGGCGGTAGACTAGAACGAATGGCCTAAATCAACTTGGACACCAACGCATATGAATTATACTAATCCGATGTAATTCAATTTTTTTTTCATACCCAGACGTGGATATATTCGCGCTGCCGCAAGTGTCAGGGATTCAATTTACTGCCGAGATTTTTTATTCGCATTAAATGTATATTCATCTTCAGATACTGGATTAGAGTGGGCTGTTGAACGGCTAAAACTGCGGCGGAACCTTCGTTTTCATTCGTGAAGAGCAGGCGTGTGGTATTCAATAAAAAAACTCATTTGAATAGGTCACTGCTCGAAATATGTTACGTTTTTTGAGAACCTTGAACCGTTCAAGAGAGGTCCAATAAACTAATGAAAATCAATAGTTCCATAGTAAATATGTTTGATTTTCGAAAGAATCTCCTGAAAAGAAGCTGTCTAATCTATTCTAGATTTATAGATGCCATGAGGTCTGAAAGTTTATACGTGCTTTCGAATAATTCAATACCAATGATTGATAGTTGAATTCATTTTATATCAATTCATTTGAACATGTTCGAACAGAAAGTAAGTGTGAATGAAGAAGCACTTGGTGGGACATGTTTTGAGCTTATACGATCCCACCAGAACGTCAAAATCAGCTTCAACAGCTGATTGTCCTCGCTATTTGGAAAAGGAAAAAATCCTCGCTATTTGTTGCTTCCAAATCTCTGGATTGGAAGATGTCATTTTCGCTATACTTCCGAAGCAGTTTTCGTCCTTCTTCTTTCTGATATATAACTTTATGAAGAAGATTTCAGAATGAGACACATGAGAAACTCACTCGTTCCCAAGCTTGTTGGTTTTTAGAGCATTTTGACTCATCAGATTCAATGAAGTTCCATCATCAAAATACAGTTAAAGATGGAACTGTTTCACAAAAAACAGCGCATTCCATTTGGTTTCTCATGATTTTTCAACATCAACTCGTGGAAATCACTAGACTGATCGAGATTGACTACAAACATGGCCTGCGCGATCCCAAGACTCAACTACCTAGATTATTTCTGATGTAGATCCTCGAAGTCATTAGTTATCACAACTGCAATGAAAAACTAGGATATTTTGCGGAATGGATGATTGCTGAAGTAGCTCAATCAGGAAAGACTCTAGAGTATCTGAAAGGGTTCCCCAATAATCAATCAGAAAATGGTTGAATGCTTGTATCCAGGCTGCATGGAGTCGTTTCGAACATTATTTGTAGATAGAGCAACTTCACATGTACTTTCTATTGATATAATATTGGTACTGTTCCAGCTTATGTTTGCCAAGTATTTGCCAAAAGCAAGGAGTTAGGAATCCTAAGAAAAAATATTAGAATAAACCAAATAATAACTCCTCAAATTTTTGCCTCAACACTCGTGTATCTGAAAGGGTACGTACCCCATAGAATGGCGAGACGATTGAATGCTTGCACCCAGGCTTTAAGAAGTAATTTCTAACATTTATTGTAGATAGAGCAACTTTACATGTACTTTATGTTATTGGAATGTTGGTACTATTTCAGCTTTTGTTTGCCATGTTTTTTTCATAAGAATCGACTTCAGAATCATAGGAGAAATATTCTTAGAATAGACCGAATTGTTCCCGAATATATTCATAAAATAGACCGACTCTAATTTCTTTCTCTATTTCTACCTTACATCCTGTATCAGAAGGTATCGAATCATTTGTAAGCGCTCTAACTGTATTGAAAGGAAAGTGTACCAATTCTTTTGTTGTTTTATCTTTGCCATCAGAAAAATTTTTTGTGCTTGTCTATGTCCATTCTCAAAATCTCAAAAGTGCGCAACGATATCTCATCTTCCAAACCTTGGGTAATCACCATAACCATTGTAATATTCACTCCGATGAGTACTGTACTTATTATTTCACCCCCGAGTATCATTTTAATCTACCTTCTTCACATCAAAAATGTAAACTTATCCGAAAAGTGTCGTATTCATGGCAGTTAAAGTAAGTTTCGATATGCCGTTATTGACACAGCAGATGGTGAGAGCGCGGCGTTCGAAATATGTTTCCAATATCATAAGGCGAATGGTCGTTATTTCTGAAAATGACGCCAGAAAAACGTCGTTAAAAGAAATTTCACTCGCAGATGGTAGACGAACCGGCGTGAAAATTACTCAAAAATTATTGGGTGATATTGTGGAAATATGTTTCTCTCTATATGATTTTCAAGGAACATTTTCTTTGAACTAATTCTGATATGCCTACACATTGGAAAAAGTATTGAAAGGAAAATCTATCATTTCTTGAAATTACGAGTATTTTCAGAGAATTATTGAGAAATACACTTCATTTTTATTATTATGGAATATAATTAAAGGCAGGGGTCTGAAGACCCATAAGCCCATTAACTTTTTTTACAGAATACTTCAATGTGAGGATAATACATTAGATAAACATTTGAGAAAAGAAAAAAAAATAATAACAACCAGAGGAGAAAAAATAGTGATCAGTACACATTGAAAATGAAAATATATGACAAAGACAATTTCTCAAAATGAAAACAAAAATTCATATACCACCCTCTTGAACACGTTGACTGACTGAGAGTTCACAACTTTAGCAGGTAAACTGGTCCATACACTGAATACACGATTAGGTAAAAAATGCTGCGGCCTAGATGTGTGAAATGATTTCTTCTTCAGTTTCATATTATGACCACGAAGTCTGTTGCCATCAAGAATGAATAAATGTTTAGAATCTCCAAAATTATATTTCAAGATTCGAAAAGTAATGATTAAGTCACCACGTAGTCGACGAGCTTCAAATGTCGGTAATCGAGCTGAAGTAAGCCTTAGAGGGTAGTTCGGCTTTTAATTTTGAATGATAGTCTAGTAGCCCTACGCTGAATGTTTTCAAGTAGATCTCTGTCCCGCACCAACTCCGCACACCACACAGCACCACAAAACTCTATAGTAGGACGTATGGATGTTTTATATAATCTAATTGATGCCTGAAAGGATATTTTCTCGAACGCTCTTCTCAAAAGGTACAGTTTACTATTTTCTTCTCTAGTTATGCAAGAAATGTGTTCCGACCAACTCAAATCTTCAGTTATTGTGACTCCGAGATCGTTACAAGAATTAACTTTGCTTAATTTTTTACCTGTACAAGATATTGAGTAAATATGGGGCAAAATATCAATGAGTCATTTCAAGCCTATCATGAAAATATTTCACTTCATGATGATATTTGAAAATTCTTCTGTTTCGAAAATGAATGGTGAAGAAAAGTCACTGAAAAAAAATTTGTAGAATGAAGATCCCTTATCAATTCTTTCAGTCTGGATACAATCGTTCAATATTGTCGTCGATGACTGCCAAAATCTTTGAAATACGTCAAGGTAATTGAGATACACCCAGTAACTATCTGAATGTGCAAATCGTCTGAATTCTCCGCTGCAATAGCGTGAGCTAGTGACTTCAGAGATCCATAGAGGTAATAATCGAATGACAGTGAGTCTGGGGGTCTAGCAGGCAAAAACAGCGATCTATATGTCTTAGTGTTAGAAAATCAAGGCAAATAAACTGTATCCGGCATTGTTCTCAAAAAGTTTTGATAGACTTAATTTCCTTAGTATGTGTCACAAAGATATCCATTCGACAAACCTCGGAATATTCTAAAAAATTATTGGGTGATATTGAGGAAATATGTTTCCCTCTATATGATATTTAAGGAACATTCTGTTTGAACTAATTCTGATATAATTATACCATTATTTAATGCGCTTGTAAAGAGCAAATTAGATTTCGGGTGTATGATTTGGCGTCCCATTTACAATTCTCATAAAAATCATTTAGAGTCGATACTCATTCTGATATAATTATTTATTGCGCTTGTGAAAAGCAAATTAGATTTTGTATGTTTTGGATGATTTGTCGTTCCATTTACAATTTTTATGAATCATTTAGAGTCGATGCAACGAAAATTTCTCAAATATCTAATTTGGAGGGAAGATCACGTTTATCAGCCAGAGGATATGGCCAATCTGTTAAACAGGTTTGGAGCTAAATCACTCGAAGTTGGCAGGGACTTGTTGTCTCTTAAGTTACTTCATAACTCGTACATGGTTATATAGACTGTCCTACCCTGATTGGCTCTATTGATTTTCATGTTTCTAGACAATGTTCACGTTCAAGTCAATTTTTGTTATTTGATACTCCGAAAACCAATTCCCTCATACAATCACCCATTAGATATATTGTGTTCGCTATTCGAGGATGTCTGACAAATTCGATATAAACAGTAACTCATTTGCTTTCATTATGAGGGGGTTTACTTGGAATCTTTTCATGGATAATGAATTTTGAAGTATAGCTCTATTCTCATTATCATTAATTCTTTTACTGATAATCATTTTTCAACGTTTGCATTATATCATTAGGTGGTAATACTGTATATATTCTTTCGAATGTTTCCTGTGACTGGGTGTTTTACCTGTAGTAAAACAAAGACCCATTATTATTAATATTATTTTTATATACCCATCTACGCATTGGAAAATGTATTCGATGAAAAATCTATTATTTCTTGAAATTGCGAGTATTTTGACGGAATTATCGAGAAAGTCACATGTACAAGATGTTGAGTTAATATAAGTCAAGATATCAATGAGTTATTTGACGTCGGTGACTGCCAAAAACTTTAAAACACGCCAAGATGATTGAGTTACACCCAGTAACTAGTTGAATGTGCAAATCGCCTGAATTCTCCACTGGAATAGTGTGAACTTATAACATCAAAGATCCCCAAAAGGAGTAATCAAATGAGAGTGATTCTGGGTATCTAGCAGGCAAAAATAGCCATCTATATGTCTTGGTGTTAGAAAATCATGGCAAACAAACTGTTTAAGTTTGATTGTCTCCTTAATATGTTTCACAAAGATATGTTGATTATCATCTCTTTGTTGTTTTGCTTTGAGCGTTGTATACCTTCTTGGTTGCCTACCTTATTGGCTCTCATCGAAACAACGTACCCATTTTTTCTATAATGTTCCATGAACTCCTCGGTCTTGAAAATTTGAAAGAATTCTTCTATTCTTGAAAGTTTCTACTAACTTGAATAGAGATAAATCTCATCAGAGCTACTGAGCATCAAACACTTCAACGACTACTTCTGTATGCCACTTTTACCTTTAACTTTTTCATTTCATTTCACAAGACTTGATTCAATAAACCCATCTTCTTCATTAAGTTCAGAGGGTCGAGAAAAAGAGTCGTGGAAACCACGGAGGAGCGTTTGACCTACACAATGGTTTGATGTGCTTGTTTCATGAACGTTGTACGCATTTATGTCTACGCTCTTCTTAGCGAAGTCAGTAACCACAAAATTTGGTCTGTTGTATATTCTTCCTTCTATAAATATTATACTTTTTTCCAATATTTTATAGCTCCAAATGTATCTCTAGTCCACATAAACGAATTCAAAATATTATCATGAAGTTTTTTATAGAATATTTAACGAAAACTAATCATTTCAATCAATATTTTCATATAACAAATCTAGAGTAACTTCATTCAAAGACTTCGAGGCTCATAAATTTAACATATGTTATATCCTGCTGAAAAAAGACAACTAAATACTTCACTTTCTTCGTTATTTCAGTTTGTTACATGGCAAGACTTGTTCTCGTTATCTTGTTTTATGTTTCACCATACTGGTGAAGTAAAAAATGATGAAACAGATTATACGTAAACCTTCAGCAACCTTATTTCGAGTATTTCCTTTTAATTGGACATATATAAATTCTGTGTGCCTAGCCAACTCCATACTGGTTCCTAATTAGAGATATGCAAAAGACGCTCAATTGCAACTTCAGATTTGAATATGTAGAACTATATTCGTTAACCTCATTATGCAAGATTAAAATCATATCCGCTTACTTGTACAAATTTTGTGAAACAATTTCGCATTTCTACATTATTAGAATATGCTGTAAAGGAAAACATGGTTCAGTATTTACTTCAGTATTTAACTGAGTTTCTGAATGTCCATTATTTTAAGGCTTTTTGAAACGAACAAATCAATAAACTCTTTGATGATGACGTTTTGAAAATGCTTTCAATAAACTGAAATCATTTCAGAACACAGTCGTGTGAACCTCTTTCGAAATATTATATGACGAAAGTTTCTTTTCATAAAATATGACATAATTAAGAATGAAACCAATGAAGGATTTCCATCACCCTGAGAACAAGAATATCAGCCAATTCCAATATTTATTAAGATATATTTCTTTTCAGATTATTTTCAGTAATTAGAAAATTGAATATTGTTGTTATTCTGAAAACTACTAAGAAATTGTTCTTTCCCTTACTTTTTCTCTAAGCACCAGGAATTTCGAAGCAGTTGATTGCTAACTTTGGGCATCAACTTACCTCTTTGACTCAGGCTTGGGACTGGCATGGACATAACGAACAATTTCAAAAGAGACTACAAAATACTGCACAAAATCGAAGAATTCGCTCTAACCAGCAGGTCAATTAAAAGAAAATGCGCAGTACAGGAAGGAGTTTTATGAAGCTAAACAAAAAGAAGATAATGGAATGGCCATGTTGAGAGATTAGAGATGAACAGAATGCATAGACACTCGCCAGATGCAATGAACCTTTCCTTCGAAGTTTCGAGGAAAATATATATTTTGAAGCCGACAATAAACCAACTAATAACTTCATGTGGCATTAGAAGAGCTTCAGAAGTAGAAAGGCTTAAGAATTCATCAAAGATCAACAATTACAAAGTTTATGATAACTCATAAATTAAAATTAACACATTTGACTTGAGTTTCATGGAATATATTAAAATTCTGCATATTTTTCGAGTGATTAACCAATTATCGAGAGTATATAATGTACCTGATTTTCAAAATGTACAGCTTTCACTTCTTCTTCTTCTCGTGCCAAACGCTTACAGCGTGTAGGCGATCATCCACACATTCTATAATACGTAATTGCCCCTCCGTAGCTAGTGCGAATATAACATCCACGTTTTTCACTCCACACCAGTTCTTGATATCGCACAACCATGAATGCCGTTTTCGGCCTGGACCTCTTCTACCTTCTATTTTACCCATTAATATTAGTCTTAGGATATCATATTTATTGCCTCGGAGTATGTGGCCCAAATAAGAGAGCTTGCAATGTTTTATATTTTTTAATAACACACGCTCGAGGCCGGCTCTTCTAAGTACTTCCTCATTCGTTATTCGGTCTTATTCTTTAATAACCTGCGGAGTGTCCACATCTCAAAAGCCTCTATACGGTTCACGGATTTTATTTTTACTGACCATGTTTCGGCCCCTTATATTATGGGCCAAAGAGACCATTTTACCATACGAAGTCTTATGTCTAATGATACTTCTCTTCGACATAGATATCTTTGAAATTTGATAAATGTAGTTCTTGCCATCGCCGTCCGTATTTTTATAATTTCTCATTAATGCTAAAACCAAGGTACTTTAATTTATTGACCCTTTCTATAGGTTTATCCTCAATCATTATTTGGGCCTGATTATGCTGTTCTCTGCTGATGATCATGAATTTTGTCTTTTTGGTGTTGATTTTGAGTCCATATTCCTTACCTATCGTATTAATTTTGTTTAGAAATTACTGTAGATCTTCCAAATCGTTTGTTAAGATGGCAGTCCCATCAGCATAACGTATATTGTTTATTGGGATTCCGTTTAGTGGGCTTTCACTTGTATATCCTAAACTATAGAAATTAACACTGATTTCACGGAGAAATTCACCTGGTCATTGCGAATTGATAAATTTTTTTTTGGCTATCGAAATTTCCAATATTTCAATAGTATCTAATCTTTCCTAACTATGGAAGCCAATATTTAAGAATGACACCCTGGCTATAGAATTCACAAAAGTATTTTGGAAGAAGTTTATGAAGTCCAGTTATTTCAATAGGATCTACACGTCCAGAGGACACCATCTGGCAGAGTTGTCAAGAGAGTTAGTGAAGGATTAATTCAGGAGCAAGACCCAAAGTCACATCGAGACACTGATATAGAAGCTACGAAGTTTATTCACTGAAAACTATGGAAATCAACTTCAAAGATCGCATCCTCTAGAGATATAGAGCACGTTGTATTTTCAAGCCATCAGAAAGTTAAGGAGCAAAAACGAAGAAGATGAAATAATTGGTGTTATAAAGTTATTACACCAAAATTAAATCAACTCGGGTGTTTTAGTGTAAACTCTCTACTCATCATAGCTTTTACATTATTAATTCTTGTTGAATATTCATTACTCCTTCAATATATCGAAAAGCGTGCATCCGAAAATAACTTCATTATAATAACTGTATACTTCTACGGTGTTTTGGCAGGTCTGTACATAATACGTGCTGCAATTAGGGGTAAACATACCAGAGCGTTTATACTGCCCCTGAGAAACATTTGCATATAAATATAATCAAATTTATTTTATTATATGCAACTATTCGAATAGAGTTGCAGTGAGTATAAAGGTCTCTTTAACATTACAAGAAGATGTTGAGGTATTACGAAATTCGTGACTACAAAACGTTCTTTCAATATCAAATATTGTCAATATAAAAAATTAAAATTAACCTATATAGCTTTTCACGAAGCTTCGTAATTAATATTGTAAATCTTCCCTCTTAATAGGAAAAATTAATACTGAAATATTGAAGGTTTTACCACAGATGTCTCATATCAACATCCCAGCGTCCATTCATTCTTTGTCTTCATCTTAAAATTTTCTGCTTCATTTATCGATTAATCTTTCGGAAAATCCCGAAGGATTCCATGAAAAACGCGGCATTATAATTCGAAGTGGCCTCCAATATCACGTGAGTCAGAAAAACGTAATTAATTTTGAGAATTACCGGGTGTACTTTCTAAGACCCTGATTTATTCGAACTTAAATCTTATCCTGGGCTTTAAACTGTTAGATTTGGTTCTCTGGCCGTCTGATGGCCGGTGATATCACTTCGGTTTTCCGGATTTCAACTAATTCCGGAATTAAAAGTCGTATCCAGGTTGGGGATCAGCTAGCTTTACCAATTTCCACCACTGTAATTCATTTAGACATGATTGGAACCTACGTAATGAATCTTGGGGTAGTGTGCATGTTGCTCCGGTTTTTTCCCCTATAAGCTTACATTCGGCAGGTTTATATATATATATATATATATATATATATATTTATATATATATATATATATATATATATATATATATATATATATATATATATATATTTTAGTTTTTAGGCTTTTTGATATATATACGTTTATGTTATATATATATATATATATTGACAAAGTTGTATATAACAATATATATATATATATATATATATATATATATATATATATATATATATATATATATATATATATATAAAGAAAATGAACACTAGAACATTCATTCGAAAAATTCAAATTAACCAAAAGAATGTTTTAGTAGAACTAGATAAGTGAACGTGTACGATATGATGCCTCCATTATTCCTCAAGGGATAAATGATACAGAAATATTGAAATTGATGCCACACCTGATGGAAGTGCGAAATATATATTTTGTTCTGCAAGGAACTCGTCAGTCACACTACGTCCATCGAAGTGAGGCAACGATTTCAACCTCCAAGCATCTTCTTGTGACTCCAAGTGGAAGACCGTAGAGTAATTAATACTCCGCAATTCCATCTATAGGAACAGTAGAAAACATCTCTCAGATCATAGACACACCAAGCATCGAACGTTCACAGCTTTTCTATGCCCGTAGATATCTACTAAATTGCAATGTCTATTTGACAAATGTTATCATATGACGTTTTCAAATGTCAATAGGTAGCGTTAGTAGTACGCTTGCGGTTGTTCCCATATTTCAGGGGCCTAATCGGCGATAGTTTTAAGGAAGTGTTTGTGCTTATGGTAATGAATGAAATATTTAAGAATCTGGACACTAGAACATTCATTCGAAAAATTCAAATTAACCAAAAGAATGTTATAGTAGAGCTACATATGTGAACGTGTACGACGTGATGTCTCCATCATCCTTCATGGGATAAATGTTAGAGAAATATTTGAATCGATGCCACGCCTGATGGAAATGCGAGACATATGTTTCGTTCTGCAAGGAACTTGTCAGTCGCACCACGTCCATCAAAGTGAGGCAACGATTTCAATCCCCAAGTTTCATCGTTTCCCCACTTCTATAAGTGTCATAAGCACAAAAATTTATTTTCCCTTGATGAAACTTTATGTACGATGTGGTGTCTCCATTATGCCTCAAGGAATAAATGTTGAGGAATAATGAAATCGATGCCACAATAGAAAGAAGCACACGACAGACTGTTTCGTTCTACGAAGAACTCATCTGTTGTGTCGCGTTCAACGTGAAGTGAAGCAACGATTTCAATCTCTAAACACATTTTTGTGTCTCGCTGCTGAAAATGACAAGTAATAAATACTTCACTAATCGGGAAAGGACATATTTCAGACCATAAGCACAAGAAGTACGTAACGTTCAAACGTCCATAACCATTGGTATCTTTTTATCTTGATTTCGAAGTATTCACTACTCCACTGTTCTTCACTTTAAAGAAAAAGCCTCTTGTGTATTGAAGTCGTTACTACTCTTGGTAATGGACGTGAAACAGTCTGTCATATGCTCTCAGCAAGTATGGCATCGATTTCAAAAACATTTATATTTCGTTACTACTCTTAACAAGGTAATGAAGGACGTGACAGCTTTTCTCCCTTGATTAAATCTGATCATGAATGTATAAGTATTATCTTCAGTAACTCATTGGGTGCCAAGCACTATATGTTGCAGTGAAAATTCAAGAATCTCACGTCATTTCCCAGATTTGAAATCAATCTGAAGAATACTATTATCTCTTACCAAGTTACCAAGTATAAGAATTTATGATAATAATAATAATAAGTTTTTTATTCTCAACAGGTATAACACCCAATTACAGGAAATAATAACAATGTTGAAATAAAATAATATTAACTAATAACTACATTATACCATTTAATGAAATATTACATAGAACTCCATCTAAATCAATTCATTTTAAACCATTTTCTTTGTTCGCATAACTCCTGATAATAACTTCTAGTGAATGTCACAATTATTGGTAACTTTATTGAATACAGATTCCATAAACCAAATGGGGGATTGTATTAGGAAACTGTTCCTCTGAGTCACTAAGTGGAATAATTCTGTATTACGAGAATTTTGCCTAGGAGCACGAAACTTCAAAGCGGAAGAGAAAGGAGGACTATCGATACTATTGTGCAGTAATTTGTAAAAAAAAGTTTAGAGACAAAGTTTCTCTCCTGCTCTGCAATGAAATTCAAGTAAATGTACTCAATTATTCGTTATGATTGACTCCTCTCTCTGGATAGACTTTATCCTCCCTCCTAACTAGGAGGGTGGGAGGATAAAGAGGGAGGATTTGAAGAACCTTCTCTGAAAAGTCTCAAGATGGCTATTCAGAGAAGGTTATGGTTGATGGCAAATGTAATTGGGATCCAGATCATGCTGCCTACGGATTAGGGAATTAAATAGTCCTTAGAATGTTGAGGAATTATTAAAATATTTGCCATTACGTATAATGAGTCCATATATTTTCGCAGCAGATGAAATAAGTTGGGTGATGTGTGGGACAAAAGAAAGCTTATGATCAAAGATTGAACCAATATCTCTCGCATTATCAGAACGAGAAAAACTACCAGTCTTCTCAATAATTAGGTCTTTTTTGGAAGCAGTCTGTTCTCTTATTCTGCGTGAATACCGACAAAAGCAACGTTATTCCAAAAATGGGGAGAAGTTGAAGAAACAACTGAATTTCAATAGATATATGATGAGTAGGAAAACAATCCTTAGATAAAACTCGTAGCCAAACTTATGTTGTTTCGAATTATGTAAGTTGTAATATTTTCCATTGATTTTATGATCGCTACATCCCTTATTTTGAACCTTGAGAGGTTATCCACGACGTCGCAAATGATTTATTGGCGCCCATAAAAATTTTCGAAAAAACGCGGATTTAGAAAACCGTCTTGCATTTTTCATTCGGTAATAACTCAACGTCAGTATATATCAACGCTCAACCAACATCCCCGCACTTCGGAAGACCTTTCATACCCGCAAAGCCATGTTCTTTTTTCTAATGACAGTTACTCGCTCTCAATCCTTTACAGAGCCATGTAATAGAAACGGTTTCGGTAACGCCGTTTGGAAACTGTCAGTTTCGATATATTCAACTGCAGTATCTCGAAAGCTGCCGCGTTAATTTCCGTTCACCGTCAAGCTCTATCCGTAGTTCTTAAGATTACCGCTAAGTACTCCGTCGCATTTCGAATCTATATAAAACAAGCAGGCCGTTTTTCAGGAAGATCTCTGAACTCTTGAAGGATGCTCGAAAACAAGGAGAAAATAATGGGGGAGAATTTTGCGTCGGTAAACTAGAGGGGCTAATGATTAGAGAATATGACTCTCAACGTCAGCAACCAGTATGTATAATGTATATTAATATATTTATATATATATATATATATATATATATATATATATATATAGTTTTATATATAGGCTATATATATATATATATATTTATATTCGTTGTTATATTACAACTTTATATAATGAATATATATATATATATATATATATATATATATATATATATATATATATATATATATATATATATATATATATAAATATGCTTCTTTCACAACAATAGTTCATTTGAAAAATTGTGGCCTGCAAATATAGAGCACAATTTCCTCTAATTTATTGAAGCTTGCATCTGCGTTTGCGTTTCTGAAACTCTTTCACGCCTCTTGAGTATGTCCATTGTTGCACGACAATCACGGCTGGCATTAAAGCGATTACTCAAGAAAAGAATTCGAAATGGCAGAGAGGGAGAACATTCCTAACACGCAACGAGTTGCAGCGAGTTGAATGCTGTATTTATTCAATGCAACCAGACAAAAAAATCTCGTAGGATTCTGGTTTCTATTTTTCAGCAGCATAGAGCAGAGCTCTATTTTTTATACCCTAAGTGATAAGGGGCGAAACAAATACCTTTAGTTGTCCAGAATTAGAGAAGATTTATTATTTTTTATGATGTGACATGAAGAAATACATACTCTGAATTTTTACCCACCCCTTTATATGATAATAACCTTTATTTATATTCATATACCTACACTCAACAGTATCTCTGAATTTCAAATAATGAATGAGAATGACCTCTTAGTTTTATACAACTGAATATGAAGAGAGACAAAAATTTTTTTACGACTCTCTTAGAGGTATATCAAGTGTGGTGAAAGATATTTTCCAAAACCTTCTTTCTAATAATACACTCAGTAATATTATTTTCAGTAATCAAAACTGAATTTCCATATTCATCTTATTCTACTAAGTACTCAACCTATGCAATTACCTTATACAGTCAGCTATATACCTATTCTTCCATTAATCAATGTATTACAGTAGACCATCCCATCAGATATATCAATTTCTTTAGGGCTTTTTTAAGTTTTACGGTATTGAACATCTCTCTCGAATCTATAGGGAATTCGTTGAAAATTCTAGCCGCTAAAAAGCTTGAGGAACGTTGACTAATTGATTTTTTAACCTTTGGAACTTCCAGAGAAGGGTGGCCATATCTGGTATTCAACTCATGTGCAATTCATTTCGTGTGTCACATCTATATCATATAATTATATCACATCTGATATAGCTCCCACTATATCCCAATATAGCTATTTGGTAAAGCATATTTTTTGTACATTACTTTGAGTAACCACTTCTGTTTTATTGATAATTTGTTCAAGATAGTTGAATATGCGCTTCCCCAACCAATCATTCCATATCGCATTTGTGACTCAAGAAGGGCCTGATGTACCATTCTCGAGTAAATACTCCCAATTACACTAGCCAGATATTCTACCATCAATTTCTCAGTGGTGATATAAGTAATTTAATAATTTCAAACCCAATCAGAAATCATATCAACAAAAATTAGAATTCACATCTAAATAGATTAGCTGAAATAAGGAAGTGAAATGATGACTCATCACAGACACTCATCGCTCTCACCCTGTGAGCGATAATCTTTTCTCCTTCGAAGTATATCTGAATATATAAAATGAATGCGTGTTATTTACAACAGTCGGGTATAATATTTTTTTCATTTCATCACGTTGATGAAATCATCAACTGAGTTCAGCTGAAGGAATATAAGCCAATTTAAATTTTGGAATTGGCATTTCAGTGTAGCACATGAAAAAATGAAGTTATTCAACCCCTTCGAATCTACTTATAACTGATTGTTAAAATGGGTGAAATGGGTCATTTTTTGAAGGGTAGGTTTTTTTCAAATCGAATAAAACACTCAATTTGCATCATATTTTCAAAATTTTCATTGAAATTGATTACTTGGCCTTTGCCATTTCCATTTCGAAGATAACATGTAGATATTGTCCGCGGCTCCGTATCAAATGGTCCATTCGGAAGGTGAAATTTTGCGTCACTTTTTCGAGCATTTCGACCTGTATCCCACGAATTACGCGTGTTATGTTATCATGTAAGACTTCCATCATGTAAGTGCTTCAAACAGCGGATTTTCATTAAGCTGTTCGAAGCCCCATTCACCAAAAATTAGACGTTGTGGTAGGTCATTCGGCATCAATTCTTGCAGAAGTTGAATTTTATAGGCTTTCAAATCCAAATCAACACGTAAAATTTTCCATGTGGTTAAGTAACACATGCCCAATTTCTGAGAACACATGCGACGAATTGACATTTCTCGATCCTCATTAACACTGTACGCTACGGCTGCAATATTCTCTTCAGTACGCACTGTACGCATGCGAGACAATGGTTTAATGTCCAACAAAGTAAACTTCGAAATTTGGTGATAACACCACGAATTTTTGATTCACCAGGTCGGTTATGACGACCATAATATGGTCGTAACAAACGATACACATTTTTCACAGAGCACGAATTTTGATAGTAAATTTCAACAATTTTCAATCGCTGCTCGTTTGTAAGTCTTTCAATGATGAAATGGCAGAGTATACTGAAAACTTTTCACTTTGACAGATGACGTTTGGATGCCATTACCAACCAGTGCCGCCAACCTGAAATACTTAAATCACCCTGTCACACCTGAAATGAAAAATCACCCGTTATGTCAGATTTTTAGTGAATTTTCTTTCATATACCATCAATTGAAGCTTTAGTTAGAGATTTTCGAAACGTTCATCGTTCGCAATAATACCGTAAGTTCTGTTTTTATGAAAACCGAATTTACATGGATTATTACAGAATAATAGGATTCCCACTCTACGCTAATCACCACCGGAATTGAAATTTCATCCTTCATTAGAGCATCTCAAATTCTCTGAAGCCTTTCACTCCAAAGATAATGAAATTGTTATAATCCAATCACTGCAGATATTACTAGAACGTTAGATTGAAGGGCCATTAGGAAATCCTCACTTAATTACAACTCTAAGCCAAATCTATCGAAATTCTTCTCGAAATCCTCCAAGCCTGCTTCATTTGACCCATACGAGCTGAACGAGTACAGATTTACCTACTCTCTATCCTGATTCAGGCGATAGTAAGTGAAGTACTGATGAAAATTGCTGTATTAATGAATTTAACACTGAGAAGTCCACTAGATAATGGTTTCGGTATACTATACCTTCATCAAGAGGATGAGGAGTTTATTGCTACCAGATGTGAATTTAGCTTGTGAAGACATAAATTCAACATTAGTTAATATTTCAATATTCTGGTGAATATGGATTTAAAGTGAACGCGAGATAGACTCGAGTATCATATTTTGGTAACGAACTGGAAGATGTAAAAATCAATTCAAATATAGTTGACTGAGTGTTATGACAAGCGCATAACTCAAACAACGCCTGGATCAATTTTGCCAATTCATTTGTCAAAGTTTACGTGCGCATGTGTTTGAATTTAAGTTATATTCTACTACTTCTTTATCAAATGCTGGATTGATACTAGATTCTAGATAGATATCTAGTATCAATCCAGCATTTGATAAAGAAGTAGTACTTCGAAACGTCGTCATGCATATTTTTTAAAATTATGAGAAAATTCTAAATATTGTTTTCACTATGGATATTAATTTTCTCCAAGTATCGGCCTCATCAATCATTAAAATAATTGACATTCCGAATTTAAACTTAAGTCGTTGCCACTCTGGTGATAATCAGTTTATTATTATGGTTGCCGTTTACATCTCTCCAGATAAGTCATTGCGTGCTATACGAGACTTCTTGTACGAAAATTTATTCATTTATTCTCATGACGCATCTGCATTGCTTCAAAAAAAAATTGGAAAAAGCTTTGATGGATTGTCAATGATTTTGAGTGGAGATTTCAACATAAACTTGGCAGACGATAAAAATCAACTATTAATTGAATTTTTAAATAATGAATTTGGTTTTTTTTAGAGATTAAATGTTTGTTGAAGTCGTTGAAATTAGGATGGTTTTTTAAGAGGCAGAACAAGTTCTCGAGTGTTAAATTTTTAATATAATAAAAATTGCCGCAATAAATGAAAAACCCTAAAAACACCCGAATTCTTTTTCCCATACAAACGTTCTCTAACTAAAATGTAGAGTCAACGGCTGGACCGATTTCACTATTTGTTTGTTGTGTTTGTTTTTGTCAGAGGACAAAAAATGAAAAATTGCATGTAAAATTGAAAAATTCAAGAATATAAGTAAGAAATGATTATTAATTCTCAAAAGGTGATGTAAAAAAAGTGAATATCTTATCACACATTCTGATTAGTTAAGAGCTATCACGACTAATATTAAAACTTCTATTGAAAATATAATTTTGGTAAGTTTAAAAAGAAGAACATACACGTTACTAATATAGCACGTGATATATTCGATTATAAAGAAGAATACATAGTTTCTTTAATTTACAGTTTTTGTTTTGAAATTTTGTTTTAAAAAATGATACAAGAGCAAGTCATATTGACGAGTAACGCGAAGCTTCGAATGGAGTTGAACGGAATCGATGGAATCGAAATTAAAAATATGAAATGGTTGCGTTTAACTCCTATCGATCTGCATTGAATTATAACGTTGAAATAGATTACAGTTCACAGCAAATCGTTGCTATTGGACCAATGAACGTTGTTGTGTTGCAAGGCAAAGTTTAATTGTTATTGATAAGAAAATACACCAGAGCCACTATATTCATTGGTTTCCGGGAATGAACTAAATTCTGAACATCTTTTGACTTATATCCACCAAATATCTGGAATGATTAATGATGACAAATACTTTTTACGAAATTAGGAATATGACGTTCAACTATAGAACGGACAAGTTAATAACTTCCAATACATCAAACGTCTTAATAAAGAGATTTTTTAATGATTCGACTGATTTTAAATAACAGGAAACATTGCAGTCTCTTCGTAATCGAGTAAGTCCCTGGCTCTACACGGGATGAATATTAAATAGAAGATAGTGTAGCGCAAATAGTAGAATATGTTTTCCGGCTTTTTGGAAAATATTCAGATAAAAATGAATAGGCGTACAGAGTTCGCCAGGTCAGCTAGTATTAAATGAAAAACACATGGCTAGGTTTCACAAAATTTATGATATATAAATACTTGACAATTTTTTCGAGGT
This sequence comes from Henosepilachna vigintioctopunctata, assembly GCA_030704895.1. Lineage (NCBI taxonomy): Eukaryota > Metazoa > Arthropoda > Insecta > Coleoptera > Coccinellidae > Henosepilachna > Henosepilachna vigintioctopunctata. The sequence goes on from JARQZJ010000005.1 coordinate 681,150, forward strand.
GTTAACCCATTTTCAAAAGTAAGACAGCCTAACTTTTGAAAATTTCATTAGTGTTTCATTCTGGAACAGAAACGATCGTTTCGGCCTCAGCAATCATCAACAAAAAGGATACTGTGTGTTAGATACGAGATCCTAGAGATTGAGGACCGACTCGAACCTCAACTTCCTGGAAGATCTCAAAAACAATAGATACAAGAAATCTGGTTCAGCACTCAACGAACAACTGAAAGTTAACAACTCACCCATAGACCCCAATTTTAGTAATGGTATATGAAGAAAATTGAATCGTTTTTGTACTCAGTTTTCATTCACCTGATGAAGGTATTGTACACCGAAACAATTTTGTGCTGGACAATATATATAAAATATTTATAAAACTTATAATGTGTTTAGTTTATCGATAATTTTATATGAAATTTCAACATGCATCTTCCGCCTCAATCAATTAAAATTGCTCTTTTTCTTTATCCCATTTCTTGCAACTCAGTTTTATGGGTAGCCATAAAAACCTGAAAAAAACGCGTAGCTACTTTACTCTTAAATAAAGCCTAACGATACGTTTATCGTCAATAAACTGCTGCAGAAAAAAAAGCTTCTGAAGACCATTATATAATCAGTATGTTCGGTATCGAGAAACTCCGAAATGAGTCCAATAAAAAAATATTAGCACACGAAAGTTTCGAAAGCTTTCTTGATGGCCAGCAGAGCCTCATTGATCATGAAAACCACTCAAACTTTCGAACTTCTGAAAGTAAAACGTTTTTACGATGAGGTGAGATTGAATAATATTCACCGAAACAAGTTGATGGGGGTTGAATGAAAGGATGACCCTCCGAAATTATTATTATAAGAAAAGATTCAGAAGGGTTTTTCTCAGATTATTATGTGTAAAAAACCCACATCCTGCTGATCAAGTTTTCAGAAACATATATATATATATATATATATATATATATATATATATATATATATATATATATATATATATATATATATATATTTCTTGAAATTGATTTATTGCCTGTTTAGAATATTTTATTTCGAAAGTTTTTAGCAATAACAAGCTTTTTTTGATTTGAAAAAGTTTATTTTTGTTGACGTTTCGTTGTTATATTACATCTTTGTCAAAAGTTTTGACAAAATTTAGACAAAGTTCGAATTATAAAGAGTGAATGCGAAGCAGAGTGGCTAAAACAGGTCCCAAAAGATCTACAACAGATCAATATAAAAAATTTCGAAGATCGCACTGAGTGTCGCTATAAAATCACATGTGAAATTTGTAAGAAAAAGCATTCAGAGAGGATGAAGCGTTTTTGGGGGGCGAAAAAGATGGAGCAAAAGCCTTATGAATTGCGAATTCAAGTAAAATCATGGGGAACAATCGTTATAATAATAAAAATATATGTCACATCTGAAAGTTTCAATAGAAAATCATGAGTACATCAATCACTGAATGTTTTACACGTCCATATCAATCAAGATTCTACTAAGTTTGCATTGACTGTTAATTAATATTTGGTCTGATTGATTCTATCTATGTTGCGCTTGTAGAAAACTCGATTATCCCGTTTCCCGGTCGCCACTGAAGAGCTACTCAATAAACATAAAGAAATCTACAATGTGGCATTGCTTCAAAACCATTTCTCCCTCTCTCTGATTTTGGCCACGTCAACTTCATACGGACCTCAACATTCAATCGAGTTAACGAGCAAATCACAAAAAAGATATTATTTCAAAACTTCTAATATTCTTTTCGAAACAGTTTTAATAAGAGAGCAGTTTTTATCTTAATGTATTTTTAATTGATGTATGCATTTTCTACTTTGTCTTGCTATTCAGAGAAATTATAGTCGATTGAGGTTTCATGAAGATTACGGTTTTTATAGTTCACTAGTATGAAACTGAATCGTTTGAATTCATTGTAATTTCTGTTTGTGAAGGATAGCTAATTTGAAGTGAGAAAATAAATACAGTTCATTTAATTCCTGTTTCGAATGACATTGAGGATGAAAAGGAATCTAAGAGGTTTTCAATTATATGGAAATGTGTATCCATTAACAAGTTTATTTGAAAAACAAATCCTGGAAATATGACGCGTTTCGTCAGATTACAGACTTCTTGAGACATTTACAGAATATGAGTTGATAACAACAAATTCGACTGTACATGCATGCGTTATAAACAAACAGGATGTTTGTTTGTGTATATCAGAACTCCTTTTCAAAAATGTATTTCTTGGGGTGCTCATTCAGTTACACCCTTAACTTCAAAGTATCTCTCTGAAAATCTCTCCGGAATGATAAAACTCATCGAAAAATAATTATTTTTTGTTATAATCGCAGTTAGATAGTTTATTTATTTCACCATTAAAATCATAAGTGATATTATATCCTATTCTTATATTACTAATACAATTTTCAGGAAATCCCACGAACTTTCTCTTCGCCCTCGAGTTGAAATAATTCTCGTGACCCAGTTAAAAATAATACGACCCGAACTTTGAGTGCTTTTTCAAATTCCGGAAAGCTTTCGGATTGAGAAGTGGTTCGAACTTAAATTACTGCTAGAACTTAATTCTTTTGATCGCATTACGTCTTGTAATTGGAACAGTTTCAATTTAGTTATATTAGAAGCAATAAATTCCGATTGATTCCTGCCTGGAGGTGTTGTTGGAGTTGATCACGATATTACAGTTATTATAGTTTCCATTGAAAGTTTTGCATGAAATAGTTACGAATTCAGGTCACGCTGCATGGAACTCAATTATTTTGTTGCGACGTCTCCGTGGAGCATGGCTCAAAAGATAAGACAGGCAACCTGGAGATCCGAGTTCGATTCCTAGGCGAGATTTGAATTTTTTAATAGGTTTGCCATTTTATTCGTTTGAAAATTGAATAAATTGTTCAACAATGAGCAAAGATGAATGGAGAAAGTGTTGGATCAATTCCAATGTTCATCGTTTATGCCCATTCAATCATCTCATAATGATATTCAGTTGATAAATTGGGAATTTTCGAATTTTCGAAACCCCCAATTATTCATTCACATAATATATGTAATTCTCGTGTGTCACAGTGTAAGTTGGCATACTACTCTGAAACAACTCAACCGATTTTGATAAAATTTTATATGAACACTTGATAGATATAAGAATGGATTGTTATCTTTTTTCTTTGAAGTGAAAATGTCGGCATATCCCGAAATTTGTAGCAGTCGTTGCACGTGTTTCGAGCTCATTAGGTCTCCTCAGAACGGCGTAGCCAAGTTCAAGTTATACGAACCTGGACATGGAAACACAAAAAAAACCAAGAAATACAATTTTTTGATTTTTAGTCATTCTCATTTTTTTTGTGTTTCTATTTCCAGGTTCGTACAACTTGAACTTGGCTACCCCGTTCTGAGGAGAGCCAATAAGCTCGAAACACGTGTCAAAGGCTGCTACCAAATGTTAAATTTTCTTCCGCATCAAACATTATTTACATATTGAAATATATATATATATATATATATATATATATATATATATATATATATATATATATATATATATATATATATATATATATATATATATATATATATATATATATATATATTCTTCATATTCTAGATATATAAAACAAAGTGGTGTTAATTTCATTTCACACCATCTATAACTTGAGAACATCTGGACCGATCTTCATGATTTTTGTGTTTTTGGTTTCATCTTAGTTCAACATGAGATAATAAGTTTTGAAATATGGTATTCATCAATAAGAAACTTGAAATAATTCTGAAAACAACATTCAAGGCAAGTAGACGCCAAAGGTCGTAGATGGAGACTTGTTTGACTGGAGATGAAAGTGGAGTAATGACTCATCACTGACCCCCTTGCCAAGGTGAGAGCGGTAATCTACTCTCTTTCAAATTATATAAAAAATATATTCAAATATATAAAACAAAGGTGTGTTATTCATACCAATTTTTTGATCATAACATTGTAATCATTTTATTATGTCAATTAGGATCATTGATTGAGTTCAGGTAGAAAGTATCGCCCCCCTTCACTCACTAGAAGATGGCGCCTGTGGAAAAACAAGTCAATTAAAATTTCGAGCCTACTGGATTTCCTTATTATAAGTTTAAATTTCTTCTTTTGAAGTTGCTGCTGTAGCAATGACAAGGGGCGTCTCTATGGTATACAGGTAATAATTATATCATCCTTGACAAGGACACAGGACATATAATGTAACCAGGAAGAAGCACATTTCCTTTATACACCTCCCTGAAATGTGATGACAAGCTAATTGGAAAATCCCTGTACTCTACTCTAATAATGATTATATTATCGCACCTAGAAACAATTTTGATTGGTATAATTGAAATATAAAATCTTTAGGTTTTTTATAAAAAAACATAAATCGATTGAAGCAACAATATTTAGTATATCCATCTATCTATCAATTTTCCTATTGTATATTTTGCTTAACCAAAAATGTATACTTTCAGTATATGAATAATTTCAGTATATAATGTCATTTTAGTTATTTGCGAATGAACTGCTGAAACCAATAAATGAGGGAAATAATCAAATACAATTCACCATTTTATTACTATTCATGTTATAACGTGATTTTTTAGGAGTTAAGTTTTTCAGGTTGGCGGCACTGGTTGGTACTGGCATCCAAACGTCATCTGTCAAAGTGAAAAATTTTCAGTATACTCTGCCATTTCATCATAGAAAGACTTACAAACAAGCAACGATTGCAAATTGTTGAAATTTGCAATCGTTGCTCAAGTCAAAACTCGTGGTCTGTGAAAAATGTGTATCGTTTGTTACGACCATATTATGGTCGTCATAATCGAACTGGTGAATCAACAATTCGTGCTGTTATCACCAAATTTCGCACCAAGTTTATAAAGAGTAAATCAGTGTTTGAATTTTAGTCTATATTCGATTATAATGAATTTACATCAAGTAAACGCCAACACTATTAGATAGAAATATTCTTGTTATTGTCTGATATATTTAAGCGGTGAAAGAAAGTTTACGATATGCTCTTTTTAATTGTAGTGTTATTGGTTTTTCGAATGTTAATTGTTGATCCATAAACAGACCGACATTTTTAAGTGTATGTAACGGTTTTATTATTTGTCCATTTAGAACTACATCGGATATGAGGGAAAATTCATCGAAAATTGAGGAGGAACTCATGAAGATAAGTCATGTTTTATCTTCATTGAATTTAATACCATGGTTTTAACATGGAATTTCTGTTATTGCGCCTATATTGTTTAGGTGACGCACATGGAAACCTGACCGAAACAGAATCTGATAAAATAAAAACCTCGAAAACTATCAAGGATTTACTTCAGTTGCAATTCTACATAAATGAAAGTAAATAAAGATGAATACATGGTTCAATAGGAGATGCATCGATATTCATTTTCATTATGAAATGCGATTGTAAATAAACTCTATATTATTCTGGAAAACGTTGAAAACAAATTTCACTCGAATATTTCCACTGAAGTACTGAAATGATATACAGTGGATATGTGTTGTGTAAATCGTTATATCACAGATAAAAGAATTCATCATGCAGAACGCTTGGTGCGAAACACTGAGTGAATTTTATTGTCCAATACATGCTTTCGTGTTAAAATTCGTGCCCCGCTGCGGAAACGGATATTCTGAGTTTTCCATGTACATTTTTCATGTGCGTATAGGCGGATTTGTTCGGGTTAACGCACGATTATTCCCATCTGCGACAGTCATTTTTATTTCAGTTTCGTAATGTATCTACTTTCGAACAACCATAGTAAAATCCAGATTTGTTTTTTTTAATTCCCATTTTTCGGCTGGTTAGATTTGTACATTTTCCATTGGATAGTCTGAATTTTAGAGCCACTAAATCGCTTGTATATAACAAAAACGTTTTCTGAACCAACATCAATGGACCGCCAAAAAGTGTTTTATAATCATTAGGATCAATATTCACAATGTTAGGTCTTAAAGAAAATTAGCGTTTTATACGCTTTCAAGGTAAATTCATTCACAGAGATAAGCAGATCAAAAAGGTATTAGCCACAGACAAGTTATGTCATCAGCGAACACTTCAACGATAGACTAGGCAAATTATCGAGGAGATCATTGATGAAGACGAGAAAAATCAGGGACTAGTACTGAGTTCTGTGGAACCCCAACAAATATTGAAAAACAAATCAATTGTTTCACCTCATGACTGAATATCACGAAGTAACATTAAACATTGTTTGTTCAAAAGATGACGAAAGTTACAATTTATCTTTTATTAATGAGAGGTAATAATAAATACTTGTCTAAAAATCTCTGACTCAACAATTATTTATTCGACTAGTTTCGCCTTTTACGGTATTATCAAGAATGAATACATATTACAAAGACAACCTTTAAATATTTGCAGATCTGTTCGGACCACAGAATACACCTTAAATTCGGTCATAGAGGTGGGGTTTCCAAATTATCAGAGATTTAACAGCGGAGAGTGGTTTAGCTCTAACTATTCATTGAGAAGATTGTATTTATCAGATTTTTGAAGTTTATTTATTTCCATGGCTTCCAGGTAGTTCATTATCATTCCTTTTTCACAGTAATGGAGAATATCAGGTTCAAAACAACGTGAGATCTTATGTCTTGTCGACTCTAGATGTTTCAAAACATCTTCCGGTCTGGCCAACATATGACGACTTATATTTTCACAGTTCAATCTATAAATTCCAGACTTCTTCATTGGCTGGGATTTGGACAATTTGTTATTGAAGATCATTCCATCCAATCTGCTGTGACTTCAAAATGCTATATTCGAATTATTTGAATATAGCATTTTCAATTCACAGCAGATTGGATAGAATGATCTTCAATAACAAATTGTCCAAATCCGAGCCAATGAAGAAGTCTGGAATTTATAGATTGGACTGTGAAGAATGTAAGTCGTCATATGTTGGCCAGACCGAAGATGTTTTGAAACTAGGCTAAAAGAACACGTAAAAAACGGACAATCTGCTTTTCGGAACATCTAGAGTCGACAGGACATAAGATCTCACGTTGTTTTAAACCTAATATTCTCCATTACTGTGAAAAAGGTATGAAAATGAACTACCTGGAAGCCATGGAAATGAATAAACTTCAAAAATCCGATAAATACAATCTTCTCAATGACCAGTTAGGCCTAAACCACTCCCCGCTGTTAAATCTCTGATAATTTGGAAACCCCACCTCTATGACCGAATTTAAGGTGTATTCTGTGGTCCGAACAGATCTGCAAATATTTAAAGGTTGTCTTTGTAATATGTATTCATTCTTGATAATGCCGTAAAAGGCGAAACTAGTCGAATAAAGAATTGTTCAGTCAGTGATTTTTAGACAAGTATTTATTATTACCTCTCATTCAAATATGAACTATCACAGAGTTGATTCATCGTCCATTGAATTTATTATCTTTTGTTGAGAATAAATCACTGGTGCCTACAGTCGATATTCCGAAGTCTGGATGATCGAACTCACAGCAAATGTAAATGATTGAGCATCGTTTTCCAACAGGATTCATTAATTCATCGTTATCTTAATTGCTTGTCTCCAAACTTTTTGCAGCCTGTTTCAAGCCAATCCTTATTAACGATATCAAATGCGATATATTCCTGATGTTCAAAGTTAGGAAGTTAGAGGCGATATGGAAAGTTGTTTATTGAACGAAGTTTCGAACTTCTGTTTTTTCCAGCCATCTTAATCAGTTATCTCCTTTCGTGCTCAAAGCTGGGGATTAATATATAATTTTTCTCAATATATTTTGTGATATATACTTTTTATGTGAACCAGCTATTATATCCTTTAATATAGTGATTTTATTCTTCATTCCAATTGCAAAGAAAGAAAAACTTGTGTATCATACTTTTTTCTCGAAAAAAAAGGAAGGAAGTCTTTATATTCATATTCGGTGTCTCATAGAGGAGTTTCACAGATATATGTTGATTTAAGATAAGATATGGTATACTTCTGATGGAGCTGCTTTTCTTTAGCAATGGTTATTTTTGGGCTTCAAAGAAGTTGTATCAGATTATAAGGAAATCTAGGCTTTCAACAACGCCAAAAAATGCTTATTCACATCTCGAAATTCTAACTTTACCTTGTTTTAAAATTTACGAAAGCAAAAATCATGATCATAACCTGAAAAAAATAACAATTCTATAAGAAGTGAAGAACGCTGATGAAACCAGATTGAGAGACATATCGAAGGGTTTTTATTGCAGAAAACCCATGACTCTGTTATCAATTTCCAACTGATTCTGTAATGGGATTGCCTTCTTCATCCTTACTTTTCTTTTTGTTTTTTCGTATTTCAATTATATTTGTACTTGTGCTAAAAATGCAACATTTTAAATCACATCAATAAATATCTATCTATTCCTGCTTGAGATATAATGAATTTATATTCTTCTTCTTCAACAAGTCAACACCTTCAGACAACACCCATCACGTTGAGAACAAACCGAAACAGTTGTATTCCAAAAAAGTATGTTGACTTCAATAGCAAAAAAAAATATATAATCGTTTTCTATGTCGAAAACAAAGAGAAGTTTCAGATGTTCTTGTGAATCTGAATCTTACGGAATGTTCATCTCATAGAAATCAACAGAGAAGAAATATAATATTCTATGTGAATTGAAATCACGATGGAGAATACGTAGTGCTGTTGAATTCACTCACCATCGCCATTTTGTACAGAACTTCATCAACCAAATGTCATTTAATATAACTCGTCAGCAAACAAAGCCATCGAAGAAGCATAAATGGCAAATTTTAGGCATTTCTCGTAGTCCAACATTTGTTGAGACAATAGAATGGAGTGTTATTTGAACTGTCCGAGATCGATTATCGCAGACTGCCGCTAGCTATCAAAATGCGAGGCAATAAATCACTCCATTTGAGCTTGGAGAATGGAATTTCACTTTGCATTCCATCCAGTTTTTCACGTATGTTCAAAATCTAAGGGTTGTTGTTTCGTTAGGTGAACGTAAATGTTTTCGTTCCATTGTCGGTAGATCAAAGAATTTTTATAATACTCTTCTGCTATGGGCGGGTAACTTTTTCAATGTTTACTCTACATCCCAATACATCAAATTCACTTAGCATTCGTTTGAATTTTCAAACAGCTCTTATTTATATAAACAAAGAATAAATACTTCGAATAAATCATTTGGGGATAACAGAATGTTTAGAATTGATATGAAGTATCCTACTATGGAAAACAACCTCCAGAGAGATATTTTATGAAAAATACGTCAAAAATTGTTTGTAGATAGATTAAAAAGCATTTGATAAAGTTGCTCATGCGCTGTTGGTATAGAAATTACCCAACAAGTTTGGATTCTCTGATAGTCTCACCAACCTGTTTCGTTCTTACTTGGTTAACCGACGTCAATTCGTACAGCTGGAGGGTATACAGTCGTCTGAGTTCATACCTACCTCTGGAATACCTCAAGGGTCTAATCTTGGACCACTGTTATTAATTCTGTTCGTAAATGATCTGACGGATAATATTCATTCTCCACATTTGATGTTGGCAGACGATTTGAAACAATATCATGAAGTTAGATCACAGGACAACTGTGTTCAACTTCAGCTCGCGCTGGACCATGTTGCTAGTTGGTGTGAGGACAATTATTTGAGTTTGAATGTGTCAAAGTGTAATGTTGTTTCTTTCACAAGGAAAAGAGATCGAATTGATTGTGATTATAGCGTCGGTCGGTGGTCAGGCCCTCTCTCGTTCAGCTAAGGCGAGAGATCTTGGTGTAGTCTTCGACCAGAAGCTTTCCTTTGTCCCACACATTACCCAACTTATTTCATCCGCTGCGAAAATATATGGATTCGTTATACGTAATGGCAAATATTTTTATAATTCTTCAACACTCATAGGACTATTCAATACATTAATCCGTCACGGATTAATCGAATAAGGATTTTGATATGATCCTTTCATATCAAAATGTGTCTAGAGTCTCCTATCATTTAACACAGGATTATTTTGAGAATCAGAAAGAAAACATGTTTCTATGAGTGAATGATTCCTGGAAAAAAAATCTCCAATTATTCTTCTCGATGTTGTTGTTCGAATGATCTTACTTTTGACGTCATTGATATTCGAAACCTTAGCGGGCCTCGGCGTCAAATTACCCCACGGACACCCCCTTTATTATTTTGATTATAGTCCACTTCATCTTGTCGTTCAAAATATGCGAAAGAAACCCTTACCGGCGTCAGTTAAATATCCTTTTAAATTACATCTTTTATGTTATTGCGCATCTCCGAGCAGAATAACAAAGGAAATACTGAGGAATTTTCCTGATTTCATGGGCCAGAAGTTCATAATGCTCCAGAGAAAACTCAAATGAGAACAAATTTTGGTAATCAGTTTATGTAGAAAAGGCAGGTACGTTTTCCTGCATAAGGTAACTGCCAGAGAATCTAATTGAATGAAAATACTGGAAGGAAATTGGTTTAGGATCCCTTTGAATTGGGTTCGTGAATTTAAAATTTTCGACTTCATTTTTTCGGACCTGCGAAACCATTATCTTCAGTCTTTTGTGTTTTGTCACCGAAAAAGTTGAAGTGGAAAATTCTCTTCTAAAGTACGAGGACCATTACAATTACGTTGAGGAATTTCCTTTGGTATCATAATCATGAATTCTGTCTGACTCCTCATTGAATCTGTTAGATTAGAATTCGTTTTGAGATGTTATTTTTTCCACCAATTTATAATGTGCAAACACTGCTTAAAGGCCATGCATAAATTAGGTAGCACGTTAAAGGGAAGGAAGGGGGTCATCGGAGTGTGACATTGTGCGACAAAGAGGCGTGGGGAGTTCTAAATTTCATGTTGTCACATTTCGAATTCAACATGTTGAAACATGTATTTTGCATTATTTACGGAAAACGCGAAAACAAATACAACTCTATCCAAATTCCAAAGGTAAATTAGCAACTTCGTGAATTCAGCTAATTTTGGATCTCCGAACGTCAACACATTTAAATCAAGCCCTGTATGACAGTTTCTGCCTCATTGTCGGATCAATTTTTATACTACTAGCTGATTCTTATATATATTCGGTAGAATATCACTTTAATTCGTATTTTATAAGGCACTAGAGAGATCAACAAACTACTGATGACTCCAATTGAATTCAAGAGGTTAGTTTGTGCATTTGTTTTACTGATCACTATTATAAAGTTATATTCATCCGCCAGACAAATTGTAATGATCAAACTTTCTTACAGACATTAACACTTGCCAGGCAAAATAATGTCCGACTTGTTTTACACAAGTACACCAGAAACAGAGTGAAATTGACACAAATGAATGACATTTTTTGTAGGGACGCCTGGCTGACTATTTTTCACATCTGGTGAACCGTTTTTTCAATACAAATCGCCTGGCAGACAGAATTACATTCTCTTGTAGTTCTATGAATAACATATATGAAAACTGATCATTAAAATATATGTGAAGTTCATCAATTTTTCGCTGAGCTTCGAAACGTCTGGCAGAACTTGACCTCAGACTGGTACCCGTGAGTTAATTACATGAAATACTAGTCAGAAGCAAAGTTTTTTTCAAAATGAGTAATGTCTGGCGACTCTGGCATCTTACGATAATACACCAATAGGGTTATTCTCTATGTGTAGCTTGACAGGGATTTGCTATTAGAGTCACTATTAGTTCCGCTACCCAAAACTCATTCCATATTTCAAATATCTAAAATCTTGTGGAAATCCTTCGCTAATGCTTCTAGGAATATTTCGAAAAGAACTACTTCCGATGCAATCTCTGGTTTCCGCTGAAATTCTCAAATAAAGAGTAATGGGGAAAGTGTGGGAACAAAGATTCCGTACCAGTTATGAACTATGAAATAATTATGCCAGATTCTCTGAATATTTTCACCTTCACGCTACGCTTGGCAGCCTTCCTTAGTAATGCGTCATTTAAGTTAACAAGATTACCTTGCAGTTCTTGAATTTATCCTATTTGAATAATTCGATTCGATCCATCTCCCTTATTCCACGTGACTTATGCTTCCAGAAAGAATGGAAAATCTTATTTAACTCAAGCCCGGGGTCTTGAATAACGGGAGTATAAATTGAAGGAATTTTGAATTCGATCACAGAATTTTTCTCGAAAGAAATGTCCAAGCTGAAGGGTTTTGGAATCATATCCTTGATTTACTTATGTGGATCTTGTTTTGCTGCTGAGTATATGTTCCATGTTGAACACAGATACGACACTCGGTGTGATCCCCAGAAATTTCTATTTTGATCTGCTACAGATACTTCTGGACCTCTTTCAGCCATTATGTACCACATTCACTCTTTGTTTTCTTTGAGTAGTTACACCTTCTGAAATGTTTAATTCTGTAGCTTTTTCATCAAAACTTGACCGTATCTCTCTGAATTATTTCGTTGTTTTATTTGGATTTTGACGAAGCTCATTCTTAGGTCCTTTCGTCCATATACCGCTGCGTAGATCTTTAATGAAATTTTTCGTTCTTGTCTTTCTATTTCTCTCATTTTCGAATGACCGTCATTCATCACTGTCTTGGCTGCGTACATTTCTTCTGGAAAAATCTCTGTGTTGTGATGGCTTAATTTGCATCTGATGCACTTTTCATTTTAGTACGCCTATGTTAGCTTGTAAGCCTTTGATCAAGGGAATTCTTTGTTCTTTAGCTATGCGGTTCAGTCCTGAGAACTGAAAGGAAATTCGTCAGGTTTTATAATGCTTACAAGCTTCTGTGCCTGTTCATCTAAACTTCAGAGTTCCTCTCACAGATTCTGCTTTTTGACAAACCCAGAGAATTTACTATAAACTCTTGTTATTAGCTAATGGAGATGAGAAATTGAAAAACCGGAGTTCAAAAGTTGATAATCACCTCCATTCTGCCAATTACCCGAACAATTTTACAGCTTTGACTTTTTATACCGTATTAATCTTGGTTCAACTCTCCACATCTGAGACAGTTCAATAATAATTCAGATTTTTATCAGATATAATAGTAGTACTCGAGGCGTTATACTTTTCGAGTTGATCATATATATAAACTGCATCATTAATTTTCAATTATTCAAGCCCTCTATCATGTTCAGACTTTGCTCCTTTGAATACCACTAGAAAAAGCCATCAAATGAAATACCACGTAGTCTTGTTTCGAGCAATTCGATTTAATGTCAACAACAATCCTCACTTGAAGTTCAACTCCCTCAAATTCATATGACTGGCAGACCTAATTAACTGAAAATCTGAAATTTTTCATGAAAGCAAAGCGTAAACCGACATTTGCAAAGTCAGAGCCAGAATTAGAATTCACGTTCAAACAAAGTTCCATCGCAAATTGAGCGAGCAACAAACGGCTGAAAATCACAATCTGGAACTCCAACAAAAACTCTTTCCAGGTTCTCCTTCAATGGAAAACATTATACAAATAGAGGCGGAAATGTTGATTTGAATTTATGCAGGATTTATTCATATTAAAGAGACTTTTCAGACGGTTTTTACAAAGTTGAAAAGAAACATTTCAATCAAGCGCATTATTCAATGTTACCTAAATTAACTGAAGGCATCGTGGTTGGTCTACAAGGGACACGCCTCTCTTTGATTTCATCTTTCAATGGACATTATATTGGTAAACCTGCAAAGTTCATCTCAACTTCAAAGCTTACTCATTTAGAAAGAATTCGATGAGGAATTCTGAAAACAACTAGGACTTTCAAGGTATGCTGAATGAAACACATTTATGAATTTATCTATGATAGTATAAATCTCAAAAATATGCAGAGCAACATTTGTATCCATTTGAACCCGATGAGTATTTCGTTTTGAAGCAGGAGTGAACCAGTCAACATATCTGGAGACCTCTATCGTTAATGTGAAGGAGGGTAGCAAAGCAGAAACCAGGATGGAGCTTCATTGAAGAATCTCCTGCTGCAGATATCCACCCATTCAATTGTACATGCTGTCTTAACTTAACCTTAACTAGATCTTAACCATTAGGTGGTTTTAAGGCGTGTATGTTGCTCTTATTGCTATCCACCCTTTGAGTGGACTGATAAAAATGTTGTATTTTGCAAAAACAGAAGAATCGGTCTCACTTTGGTCCCTACTTGGCATGGATTTCTCCACTATTGTCAAATTTTTCAGGGTAAATAGGTGACGAAAAAGAACCAGGGTACACTAGATGTTGCGATATATCAGAGGTTGTTTGAGCCATAATTATGGAGAGACTTTTATGATTGCAGGAAACAACACTATAACCAAAGGGTGATTTATCAAGAGTTAAGTTTTTCAGGTTGGAAGACTGGTTGGTAATGGCATCCAAACGTCATCTGTCAAAGTAAAAAGTTTTCAGTATACTCTGCCATTTCATTGTGGAAAGACTTACAGACGAACAGCGATTGTAAATTGTTGAAATTCACTATCAAAATTCGTGCTCTGTGAAAAATGTGTATCGTTTGTTACGACCATATTATGGTCGTCAAAATCGACCTGGTGAATCAACAATTCGTGCTGATATCACCAAATTTCGCACCAATCTTACTTTGTTGGACATTAAACCATTGTCTCGCATGCGTACAGTGCGTACTGAAGAGAATATTGTAGCCGTAGTGTTAATGAAGATCGTGAAATGTCGATTCGTCGCCGTTCTCAGCAATTGAGCATGTGTTACTCAACCACATGGAAAATTTTACGTGTTCATTTGGGTTTGAAAGCCTATAAAATTCAATTTCTGCAATAATTGAAGCCGAATTACCTACCACAACGTCTAATTTTTGGTGAATGGGCCTTAGAATAGCTTAATGAAAATCCGCTGTTTTATCAAAAAATTGTGTTCAGCGATGAGGCTCATTTCTTGCTTAACGGATATGTAAATAAACAAAACTGTCGCATCTGGAGTGATGAACAGCCGCATGACATACAAGAATTACCGATGCATCCCGAAAAAACCACAGTTTGATGTCGTTAATGGGATGGTGGCATCATCGGCCATTCTTCTTCAAAGACGACCGTGGAAGAAACGTTACCGTCAACGGCGAACGATATCGAGCCATGATACGCAATTTTTTTTGGCCCCAGTTGGTCGAGTTGAACTTGGTTGACATGTGGTTTCATCAAGACGGTGCCACATGCCACACAGCTCGTGAAACAATGGACTTGTTGAAGGATGAGTTTGGTGAGCAGCTTATCTCTCGAAATAGTCGTTGATTTTCACAAGATTCTATTTTTTGTTCACAATAATCTGTTCTAGTATTGATCTGATCAAACATTATATGGGATCACAAAAAATGTTAATTTAATTTTATTATTTTAATTTTTATTATTAAGAAGTTATTTTAAATTTTCATCTATATTGGTATCAGAGTTAAGATCCAAATGTTGTATCATCTTTCGAATAGTTTCATTTAACTTTCTAATTCTGTTAGATTAATCAAGACTGCATATTCTGGTCTGACTGTTTCCAATTATTTATTCACGATACTTCGGTGTGATGTTGGACTTTCCGGGATGAAGTTTTGTTTGTATAAATATTGGAAAACTTGTTCAGGAAACTTCCAAATACAACAACGATGTTCAGGTTTACAGTAGAGGTGGTACAAGAGTTGATTAGAAATATATGAAATAATGAAAGAGGCGAAAAATTCAAGGAAATACGCGTCGTGATTTATTGTATTTTTGCTGTTGGAAAAAATATTTTTCATCTGAAACTTCTTTCGCTCTAAGAAGCGTTGCCTCTGGAAACAAGGTCAACTTCGAGAATTATTTATTGATTAACTGTCAGTTAACTTTCGGATTTTTTTGATAAATAAAATGAATGGAGCAATCACTTATTTTCCGAACGAATACCACACTTTGCCGAGTATTTTGTTTCGACGTACTTCGTGAGTGGATAATTCGAAAGAATGTTTGTGTTATTTGGAAGAAATATCATCGAGAAAATTAATACGGTAGTTAAGAATGAAAAAAAACAAGAAGCGAATTGAAGAAAATCATTTTGCAGCTCTCGTTGTTGTAGTAGCTTTTTATAAGTGTTTCGAGAATTTTGGCTCTCATCAGTACTGCTTACCACAGTTTGAACTGTACAAACTTCGAGGTTAAGAATCACGCAAGAACTTCCGCAAAGGAACAAACATCTAGGCTTGATAGAATCTCGAAGTAAAATTGTTAAACCCAGAAAGCAAAAGATATAAAATAATATAAATTGAGCTGAAGAAGTTCGCAGAACAACCCTTAACCTTTCGTATTCATTCAGTTTCGTGATTCTAGATTCTGGAAAAGATATAAATAAATGCAATCAAATATTCAAATCTGAAATAACTATGAGGAACACACAGAAAGTCGTGGTAGTTTCAGCAGGTTGTTCATATTCGAGTGTGTACAGCTTGCATTTAGCTACGCTGTTCTGATGAGAGCAAAAAAACTCGACACACGAATCAGCAACAACTCCTGAAATGCAAACACGAACTTAGAGATGAAAAATAAGTAGAAACAAAAATATTTTCAGGTTAAAACTGAAAGCTAGTAAACAAATGCACTTAGTAAGTTCCTCACATAAATTTATCCAACTTATGTTCACATTTCTGTAGGTGACTCAATATTAAACTTTTTCATAGTTTTCATTGATAGAGAACCATACAAAGAGAATTTTTCTTCAATAAGTCTTCGATCAGTCCATGGTTGATCTTACAACTTTTGCTCAAATGCATATAACTTCGTTTTCTACCGATCTAAGAATGATTAATTCCAGAAATTGAGTTCTTTAACTTTAAACAAAGGTTATTCGAACGCGTTATTGGAAAAGATGGATATTCAATATCAGATTAGATAGAAAACGTGAGCTAACCTCCAGGGTCCCGTGTTATAACACTAAATTCTGCTAAAAGTGACAAGAATAGATTACGAACATTATCAGTTTATGCTGGTTATTTTGCAGAAGAACCGATCTTTCAAATTGTTACCATCTATTATCATTTCAAACAATAGCATGGAAGAATTTCCAATTGATCCATCATTTTGTTCAAATATATGATCCCAAGTTCAAATGTCCACAAAATAAAAATATTTCTCTTGCTGAAAGAGTTTATAATTGAATGTAAGAATCTATTAAGAGTGTCCGTTGAATAAACGCCATCTATGCATAAAAGTACTAAATGAAGCTTGTATCAGACTTAAAGAGAGCTGATTTGGTTTTCGGGCAGATGGAGACAGCTGACTATTAAAAGTGAGATAATATCTGGGAAAATACCTACAGAAACTTAGATGATTCGGTTCTGATTGATATGCTTAGATAATAATAATAATAAGTTATTTATTCTCAACAGGTAACAACACTAAAATTCTCAACACTAAATTACAGAAAATAATAACAATGTTGAATACATAACTAAATAATTAAAATGAAAAGATATAACAAAGAGCTCAATCTAATCTGAAAAAATAGTAATTTATACCTACATTATAGCATTCAATGAAATATTACAAAGAACTCAATGTGAATGAATTCATTTTAGACAATGTTATTTGTTCACATAACTCCTGATAATAAAATCTATGGTATATATAGTGAATGTCACAATTATTGGCAACTCTATTGAATGTAGACTCCATAAACCAAATGGGGGATTGTATTTGGGAGTTGATCCTTGGAGCCTCTAGGTGGAATAATTCTGTATTATTAGAATTTTGCCTAGAGCACGAAATTTCAAAATGGACAAGAGAGGAGGACAATCAATACTATTGTGCAGTAATTTGTACAAAAATTTGAGTGAAAAAGTTTCCCTCCTGTTCTGCAATTAGATTAAACTAATTCAACTCAATAATTCGTTTTGATTGACTCCTCTCTGTGGATAAACTTCATCTTCCCTCCAAACTAAAAATTTCAAAAACTTTCTCTGAATAACCTCAAGATGGCGTTGATGGCAAGTGTAAATGGGATGCCAGATCATGCTGCCATACTCCAACTTGCTACGGTTTAGGATATCAAAAGTCCTATGAATGTGGAGGAATTATTACAATATTTGCCATTACGTATAACAAATCCATATATTTTCGCAGCAGATGAAATGAGTTGTGTGATGTGTGGGACAAAGGAAAGCTTCTTGTCGAATACTACACCAAGATCTCTCACCTTATCAGAACGAGAAATAACCTTGACCACCGACGCTATAATCACAGTCAATTCGGTCTCTTTTCCTTGTGAAAGAAACAACACTTTGACACATTCGAACTCAAATAATTGTCCTCAAAGCAACTAGCAACATGGTCCAGCGCAAGCTGAAGTTGAACACAGTTGTCCTGTGATCTAAATCGATGATATAGTTTTCAAATCGTCTGCGAACATCAAATGAGCAGAGTGAATATTATCCATCAGATCATTAACAAACAGAATGAATAACAGTGGTCCAAGATTAGATCCTTGAGGTACTCCAGAGGAGGTATGACCTCAGACTACTGTATACCCTCCAGTTGTACGAATTGGCGTCGGTTAACCAGGTAAGAACAAAAAAGGTTGGTGAGGCTATCAGAGAATCCAAATTTGTTGCGTAATTTCTGTTGCTCATGAGCAACTTTATCAAATGCTTTCTGAAAATCTGTGTAAATCACACCAACTTGACCAGTGCAGTCTAGTACTTCAGAAACGTACTCTGAAAACAGCAGTAGATTGCTTGAACAAGATCTCATTGATATGAATCCTTGTTGATCAATCTTGATGCTATTTGTGACGGCTGGATATATAGCATTATAGACTACAATTTCAGAAAGTTTGGAAAAGTTTGATAAGATGGATATTGGCCTGTACTTGTTTACAACAGAAGGATCACCTTTTTTCAAGACAGGTACTATCTACAAAAGTCGCTTTGCTTATTATGAGATTAAATATATGTGTTAATGGATCCAAAAGTGTATAAATACAATCTTTCACAATAAAACTTGGTATTTCATCAGGACCAGACGTAAGTTTATTAGAGAGTTTCTTGGCGGCAATAATGATTTGATTCCGAGTTATTGAAGTGATACATATCGCGTCATTACAATCTGAATAGTCCACCTTACATAAATTATTGTTCAAAGATGTATCATATACCGAACTGAAATATTCAGCGAAGGCGTTAGCTATGGATGTTGGTTTATGATAAGTACGCTCGCCATCTCTGATCTCACCAGGAATTCTAGAGATACCTTTTTTTCGTTAATGAAAGACCAGAAAGAAGAGGGGTGCTGCACAATATTATTTTCTGCTGTTTGGATAAAATTTTTATACGCCAAGTCAATATCATTCTTCAATGGTTTTTCTCAGACTTTTGTACCTTACCAGATGGGTTTCACAGGAGCATACTCAATAGCAAAATTCTATTAATGAGCTGAAGAGGCGTTCGAAAAAAATTCAAATTCAAATAGACCAAAATTCATCCTCGGAAAATTATAATTTGTGTTGTTATGAAGTTATGTGAATATTCACTTTTGCAAAAGCTGAAATTAATTATTTATATATTAACGAATGAACAAACATGCATTTCAAAAAGCTACTGATCTAACAAAAAAATTAGGACATGGGCATCAATAAATTCCCTGCGTGCTTGACGAATTTTCAGGAAACTGATATTAAATTTAACTTAATTGAATTCCGGAAGATTTCGGTCCCAACATATTCAAAATATTGAAGCAAACTAACCTCGTAAGAGTTTCCACTTGATAATGAGAATCATTTATTCCCTCGCATCTAAAACTGCTGTTTACTTCCAGCGCGTCTTTAATTTCGTTATCTTCTTGCAGTAGTTAAATTGACAGAAAAATTGACTGATCGTGAAATTTTCCTGGAAAAATACTTCAATGTTTCAATTTGCATGAATTTCAGCGAAGTTATCGCCAAAACTTTCTTGAGTTGACAACAAAAATTGAATCTTCTATAATTTTTATGAATTCTGGAATAATTCAATTAACTGTCATCTCGTTTTTTCACACAGAAATTTTCTGACTCTGAACAAAACTTAGGCAATTCTTGGAGTTTCTCTGAGAAATCATGAGATGAAGATTTTGAGTACAGTTTAGTACATAAGTGTTCAATAAACATTTGTGGATAAGTTCAGAATATATTGTATTTTTTATTTTTTTTAAGTATTAATTTTAATTTAAGTATTTAGGTGTTATTATCGATAGAAATTTGAGTTTCGAAAATTATTTTAGATATGTTATGAGTAAAATTTCAAGAAAATTAAATTTTTAGCAAGGATAGGTAATTATGTTAATGTCTTTACAAAGTATTTAGTGTATAAGTCGATAATATTACCACATATAAACTTTTGTTCAACTGTATTATACACCTTCCTCAAATAGATATTCAAAAGTTGCAAAGAGCAGTTCGAATTATATTGAAGTGCAATAGGTACACACCTGTATCACTTATGTTAGAAACACTGAGTTGTTTAAATATTAGGCAGCATATAGTATATAAAACTCTAGACTTTGTTTATAAAATAAAATATGGCAAGGTTCCTAGCTATATCTTTGACCGTGTGAAATAATGGGCGATTTTTTGAGGGTAGTAGTTTTTTAATCGATAAAACACTCAATTTGCATTATATATTCAAAATTTTTATTGAAATCAATAACTTGACCTTTGCCATTTACATTTTGAAGATAACTTCATCTAAATGTTGTCCGCGGTTACGTATCAAATGGTCCATTCGGAAGGTCCAATTTTGCGTCAATTTTTCGAGCATTTCGACCTTTATCCCACGAATTACGCGTGTTATGTTATGCTGTAAGGCTTCAATCGTGTTCGGCTCGTCTACATACATTAACGACTCTACATAACCCCACAAGAAATATTCCAGAGGCGTCAAATCGCATGATCTTGGCGGCCAATTCACAGGGCCATTTCGAGGGATAAGCTGCTCAACAAATTCATCCTTCAACATGTCCATTGTTTCACGTGCCATCTGGGGCGAAAAAAACGTTGTGTATCATGGCTCCTCATCGTCCGCCGTTGACGGTAACGTTTCTTCCAAGGTCGTCTTTGAGAAAAATGGACCGATGATGCCATCAGCCCATAAACCACACCAAACTGTCATTTTTTCAGGATGCACCGATAATCCTTGTATGGCATGTGGCTGTTAATCACTCCAGATGCGACAGTTTTGTTTATTTACATATCCGTTAAGCCAAGAAATGAGCCTCATCGCTGAACACAATTTTTCGATAAAACAGCGGATTTTCATTGAGCTGTTCTAAGGCCCATTCACCAAAAATTAGACGTTGTGGTAGGTCATTCGACTTCAATTCTTGCTGAAGTTGAATTTAATAGGCTCTCAAACACAATTCAACACGTAAAATTTTCCAGGTGGTTGAGTAACACATGCCCATTTGCTGAAAACGGCGACGAATTGACATTTCACGATCCTCATTAACACCGTACGCTACGGCTGCAATATTTTCTTCAGTACGCACTGTACGCATGCGAGACAATGGTTTAATGTCCAACAAAATAAACTTGGTGCGAAATTTGGTGACAACAGCACGGATTGTTGATTCACCTGGTCGATTATGACCACCATAATATGGTCGTAACAAACGATACACAATTTTCACATAGCACGAATTTTGATAATAAAATTCAACAATTTGCAATCGTTGCTCGTTTGTTAGTCTTTCCATGATGAAATGTCAGAACATACTGAAAACTCTTCTTTTTGACAAATGACGTTTGGATGCCATTACCAGCCAGTGCCGCCAACCTGAAAAACTTAACTCTTAAAAAATCACCCGTTACGTTGAAGATGTACATGGTTACCAAACAAGGTCTAGGGAACAAAATTATTTCTATATTGATAAGTGCAGTACATCTAACTGCCTAAATAATTTATGTGCGAAAAGAATGATTTTACTTAATAGTCTAGATGCGAACCTAAAATTATGTGAGAATCATAATGATTTTGAAAAATTATTGTATCATTTTGTAAAAAATAATATCTATGGTGAAATATGTTGTTTGATGTTGTATATATAACTTTCTTTTTTTTGTAAAGTGTATTAGCTGTGCTAAATAGAATTTACTACTACTAATTTAATGTAATTGTGTTTTTGTTTCAAATTTCTCGAGTAGTTTTCGAGTCGGTTTGGTTTTGCTTCGT
Source organism: Henosepilachna vigintioctopunctata (assembly GCA_030704895.1). Taxonomy (NCBI): domain Eukaryota; kingdom Metazoa; phylum Arthropoda; class Insecta; order Coleoptera; family Coccinellidae; genus Henosepilachna; species Henosepilachna vigintioctopunctata. The sequence continues at coordinate 703,342 of JARQZJ010000005.1, forward strand.
CCACCCTCTCATTTTGGAAGGTAACGATCCCATTGAGTCAGTTGACATGTTCAGCACTTCCAAAAGATCCGAAATATGTTGTGTTAGGGTAAATTACACTCATTAGATTATCTGAAATGAAATGGAGTTCATATGCACACTGTTTAATTGGCCACTTATTAAAACAAATATCAAATTGATAGGGCAATCGAGAACAAATTACATTTTCCCTTCATTTAACGAAGCAGTCCGGAAAAGGTACCCTCTGTCTGACCCTTCACACCGGATTAGATTAGATTAGCCCGGACTTCCTCAGGCAAGGGTTTCTATATAATTTAATGTGGTTATCGTATGTAGCTTGACCGAGTAAGTTGATGCATAATTAGGCAGATTTCTTGGAGCTTTGTCAAACGTCTTCAAGTGTTGCAATAACTGAAGGTTAATATTGCGCATAACTACAACAATTCACGCAGAAATTGGGGTAGGGAATTCCCTATTGGGACTCGTTGTTCGTTGAACAATGAGTTTTGCTGTAACTCCTTGTGCATCGTGAATTTTTCTATATGAACATAAACGTATAATTACAATTCTGAAAGTACTTATAATCTTATCTCCGAAATAATTTTTTTGGGGTACTTCATTCAAAGAGAGTCATATTTATTCAATGACTTGGAAACAGTTGACACAATTGAAGCTTTCACTTCGCCACATATAATAATAAGTTTCATTAACGTAATAGGTTTTCCTGATATAAGTAAAGCTAGATAAATGTATATCATTTCACATTCAAAGCAAATAATATTTCTGTATACAAAATGATCCAAAATCTACAAGAAAACAATCAGCTACAAATGAAAAATCAAACTGCAAAATTCAGAGTAACAACAATCCTAGCCAACCCTAAAAACACTCCGCTCAAAAACCCCCGATCAAACTTTATATATGATAACAATATCACAAACCACAGAAGCAATCATCAGAAGCATAAAATGTCAACGACAAACAATCCAATAGGCAACACATAAGTACACTGAATGAGTCAAATATCTTCTGAGTTTAACTTTAAAACTTTGTAACCACTCACTAGATTTAATGTTTGCTGGCAACTTGTTATAAGCAACGAATCCCTTGAAAAATAACGACTTCATAGTTGCATTTTTTTCAGTATGTAAGTCACTTCTTCCTCTAGTAAGGTTATGTTTTCTGTTATTCAAACACAGGAATTCATCAAAATATGACGGAGCCAAACCATTAACTAATTTGAATATGAAAAACATCGTCATGAAAATACATCTCCCTTCAGAAGAAAACCATGAAAATGTTTTCAACATAAAGCTTATAGGTGTCAGCAAACGTCAACTGAGTATTATTGCACCTTCTGCAACTGCAGAAGGTGATTGAGAATAGAAAAAGGATGGAGGCACAATTGTAGCACAGGCTATTGTAATACATCGAAATGTGGCTGTACAATAGCTTGAAGTACAGTTATTCTAGACGTTACAAAGAAATTAATAAATATTTTCATTAAATAATATATTTTTCCGCTGTTTTTTCATATATATATATATTCAAAATGAGCATCAAAGTTTAAATGAGAGTCTATATAAAAACCCAAATATTTTGCAGGAGTTATCAATTCCAGTTTGTCATCACCCATCTTCAAGTTTATACCATTCACGTTCATTGGCCCTATTTGTACTTGAAAGTTTTGATCATTACCTTTGTTTTATCGACGTTCAGTTTCAACTTATTCACCAATATATAATTATTGACTATTTCCAAAGCTTTTTAACAAAAACATTTCTATAGGTATGATTTTAGTCTTTCATTATCGTTAGAAGATAACTAGAATACGAGGTGAGAATCAAAGAATGCTATGTTGATATGGTTGTGTGACAAAAAGTGACAGATCTTATGTCAATGTCAACTGTCATTTAAACTCAAAATTTTTTCGGGTCAATTCATTTGTACCACTTGAAAGTTATGTGTAACTTTCAGTTTTGTTGTCTCATATATTCTTTCTTAATTATATCCTCTCATATTGAAATCAATAAATATTATACAAATTGATATTCACTAAAACTCAAATTTAATTAGGTAAATTCCATATAATATTCACATTTTCAAATGATAGACTGGTGGATGACCAGTATTATCATATTAATGGTGTATATATTCCTGACAAACACAAAAAAAAAATTTTACGAAGCTAGAATGTCTTAAAATTGTTTTGTCAGGATTCGATTACTTTCTTCAGTGAAAATAGAGCTCATTTCATAAATTAAAATTTTTTGTTATTTTTGAAGCATATATATGAGAGCTAAAGATCAATCTGAATTTCTTTCGAATATGTACTGAATTTTATTGAACAAATCGCTATTTTTGGAACTTAATTTTTTTTACAGATTACTTTGTGTGATTTATTCATGATTTTAATCGAGAGAAATACACAGTGATAGTTATTTGTATATAATTACAGTTCTCTTAGTTATATCAACTGAATTGTGCCACAACATTTGAAGAATTTTTAATGTTTTCCAAATGATACTTCATATGTATCATTTGGAGCAATGGTACGATTACATAGAAATTTCTGATTTTTTTTTTCGATGTTTGTTTCGGGCTCCTAATCCATTGTCAAGGGTTATTATAATTCATCGGCTATATCAATTTCAATTGAACTACAGATCATCAAATGAATATCAAATAATCACTCATTCCAAACATTCTGATGAAAATCAAATCGGAATGAAATCAGATCATCGTTCTGATGAAAAACGAGATCAGAAAATGATCTCGTGCAAATAATAAAATGAATCAGCTTGTTCATACGCGAGAAAAATTTTTTTTTGATCATTTGGAAACATTATTATCAAGTCCTTTGTGTTTACAAATTATTTTTGTTATCATAGTTATTTTTTTATTCGATATTTGTTGAACATTACGTTTCTGTTTCTCTTATGTAACATACTTCTCTCTTCTCTTCTCTTCTTTCGTATGTTCTCGTACTTCATTATGTGAAATTTTTGTTTTGACTTTTCGCCAAAATCTCTTTCCTTTTTTGGTCATACACACTCTATAGAATCAAAATATTTCGTCAAATAAATATTCACCAGCGAAATAATTTCATGTTTATGTTTAAAATATTATTGTCTTGTTGAATTTCAACACCTATTCCAGAAATTTACACATGAAACAATGACACAATAACTTCATAAAAGTATTTTGTAGAATTATTTCTGAGTGACATAAGATTTTGTGTTATCATTATAAGGAACAACAATTAGAAAAACTGAATGATCATTTTATTGTAAATTATAACAGAATATGCACGTAGGGATATTTACGCAATATTTTAGTGTGAAAGTCTTTTATTCGTCTTCAAGGGGATAAAAACAATTTTTGTTATGTCCACCTGGTATAGAACCTAAATAATTTCAGGCTCTAATAATTATAGGACCCAAAATAGAACCTAAATAATTTTAGGTTCTATCTTCTGAATAGAAAATTTCAAAAAATTTAAATACCACTTTTTCAGAAAAAACTTTTCATTTCACAGTAAAATAAATAATCTAACCGAAAACTTACCTCTTATGAAAACAATAACAATCAAAACAGCAACGAGCCGAGTCATAAAGTCCATGTTTGCAACCGATCGAACCCTAAACCTAAATCACAACATTCTCGAGATCACAATCAGATAACTAATTTTCGAAAAAGCCGTTAGATCGGCAACCCTCTACGCGTAGCCAAAACTAGTAACTCGTCAAGCACTGCGCAAGGGACACCTCGCATCCAGAAGAACCGAGAGGCCGACGACGCTCGAGATGTGATATCGACGGGGGTAACGAGTAAGGGTGGCTGGCTGTTCCTGACGAAGACGCGCTGGACCAAGTGCCAAGTGTAGAGACGGCTCTCTGGGGAGCCGGTGGCGCAGGCGTCGAAAATTTATTGCATAGATTTGATACGGAGTTGGAACACTCAGTTTTGCGCCCCGTAAACGGTTATCAGAATCATTGTTAGATTGCTTTGGAAAGGGTGGAAAATGAGGGATATATATATATATATATATATATATATATATATATATATATATATATATATATATATATATATATATATATATATATATATATATATTTAAATTTGATTTATTGCCTGTTTAAGATAGTTTATTTTGAATGTTTTTAGCAATAACATGCTTCTTTTAATATGGAAAACTTAATTTTCGTTGCATCACAACTTTGTCAAAACTAATGAATAATTGAATTTTATGAATTACTATAGATATCAAAATGTATTACTATTATTACTATAGATTCAAACTTATTTTTTAGGAAAATCAAATTAGTTCAATTGTATTTTCACATATTGATTTTTATAAATAAAAATATTTTATATCTTAATTTAAGGCCCATTCACCAAAAATTAGACGTTGTGGTAGGTCATTCGACTTCGATTCTTGCGATAGTTGAATTTCGTAGGCTTTCAAACCCAAATCAAGACGCAAAATTTTCCATTGGTTGAGTAACGCACGCCAATTGCTAAGAACGGTGACGAATTTCTCGACATTTCACGATCCTCATTAACACTGTACGCTACGGCTGCGATATTCTCTTCAGTACGCACTGTACGCATGCGAGACAATGGTTTAATGTCAAACAAAGTAAACTTGATGCAAAATTTGGTGATAACAGCACGAATTGTTGATTCACCAGGTCGATTATGACGACCATAATATGGTCGTAACAAACGATACACATTTTTCACAGAGCACGAATTTTGATAGTGAATTTCAACAATTTGCAATAGTTGCTCGTTTGTCTTCCAGGATGATATGGCAGAGTGCACTCAAAACTTTTCACTTTGACAGATGACGTTTGGATGTCATAACTAACCAGTGCTGCCAACCTGATAAACTTAACTCTCAAAAAATCACCTGTTATATCAGAGGGGTTAAGCTGTGTGGGGCCCTTTCCAAGTTATTGGACCAGTAGCGGCGGTCTCCATGGAGGCAACCTTGAAAGCATTGATTTCCGTCATATTCTAGAAACTTCCTGATTATCTTTTTTGTGGAAATCAGCACCGATTTCTGTAATTTCAAGTGATTATACGGTATTATACCAGTGGATCCCAAAATGATGGGCCCAGTCCTGACCACTGTCATTGCCACTGTCTCTATTATTATTATTAGTATTATATAGGATATATATATACATAAGTTCTGAGCAATTCTACATTCTTCTGATTGGGATTTATCTGTTACATTTTGAAATTGTTCGCATAGCCCTATTCTGCAATGTTCGTACCCATTGGATTGTTCTATGTTTAAATCTAAAAACAGAGTTGAACAATATTCGTTGAACATTATAAATAATTTAAACAGCCATAACTTCATAATGGGTGATTTTTTAAACGTAGGTCTTTTCAAATCGAATACAACACTCAATTTTTATCATATATTCGAAAAAATTTTTAATCGATAACTTGGCCTTTGCCATTTACATTTTAAAGATAACTTTATGTAAATATTGTCCTCGGCTCCGCACCAAATGGTCCATTTGAAAGGTCCAATTTTACGTCACTTTTTTGAGCATTTCAACCTGTATCCTACGAATTACGCGTGTTATGTTATGCTGTAAGGCTTCAATCGTGTTCGGCTTGTCCACATACACTAACGACTTTACATAACCCCACAAGAAATAATCAATCAAATCGCATGATCTTGGCGGCCAATTCACAGGGCCATTTCGAAAGATGAGCTGCTGACCAAATTCATCCCTCAGCATCTCCATTGTTTCAAGAACTGGCATGTGGCACCGTCTTGATGAAACTACATGTCAACCAAGTTCAACTCGGTCAACTGGGGCAAAAAAAAATTGCGTATCATGGCTCGATATCATTCCCCGTTGACGGTAACGTTTCTTCCAAGGTCGTGTTTGAAGAAAAATGGACCGATGATGCCACCATCCGATAAACCACACCAAACTGTCGTTTTTTCGGGATGCAGCGGTAATTTTTGTATGTCATGTGGCTGTTCATCACTCCAGATGCGACAGTTTTGTTTATTTACATATCCGTTAAGCCAGAAATGAGCCTCATCGCTGAACACAATTTTTCGATAAAACAGCGGATTTTCATTAAGCTGTTCTAAGGCCCATTCTTCAAAAATTAGACGTTGTGGTAGGTTACGCGGCTTCAATTCTTGGAAAAGTTGAATTTTATAGGCTTTCAAACCTAAATCAACACGTAAGATTTTCCATGTGGTTGCGTAACGCATGCCCAATTGCTGAGAACAGCGACGAATTGACATTTCACGATCCTCATTAACACTGTACTCTACAGCTGCAATATTCTCTTCAGTATGCACTGTACGCATGCGAGACAATAGTTTAATGTCCAACAAAGTAAACTTGGTGCGAAATTTGGTGATAACAGCACGAATTGTTGATTCATCAGGTCGATTATGACGACCATAATATGGTCGTAACAACCTGAAAACTTAACTCTTAAAAAATCACCCTAAGTCGTGAGATTTTTTTCCTATCCGGTTAAGAAATTCGAGTTTTGCTGACAATTTCAGTCGATATGAAGTCAACGTGATCATTAAAATTCAGTTTCTCATCTGGAATCATCCCGAAATATTCCAGGTTTACGAAAACGAGGAATTTGTCAATGCAGGCGCTACATTTTCACGCAGTATACACAAAGACATTCTTTAAGGCTTAGAATTTGAGTTGCTTTTAGCCATTTTAAAAAGGACGAGAGCAAGTGTCAAACGAATTACATAAGCACAAGTTGGAGCTGGTATTACAATCTTCGTAACTTTCAGTTTGTGTTAAAGGAAATTCGAAAATATGAAAAATCATAAAATTAAATGAATCACTATGTTAATTTCGAATACAGATTATTTGAATATTTATAGATATTGATTGTAAGATAAAGATTATTTTGTGGAATCAAATTTTAATTTATCTATTCATCCACTATCGGAGAAATTTGTACTCCCATATTTTTTCGTGAATATTTTCTAAAATCCTGAAAGAGATGTTCTGCTATTTATGCTAAACTATCTATATTTTTACTCTTCATTCCGGGTGGGGCCGAGGGGACACCCAAAAAAATTGATAATTCTAATAATTTAAAATCAGTCAGATTATTAATAATTGTTTATAATTCCTGCACATATACGGAGAAAAATCTTTCGTATATGTTCAGGAGGCTCTTCAATAACCAACCGAATGAAATTATATATGGAGATAAAAAGTAGCTAACAATTTGTAAAGAGGGTAAAAACACTATTGATAAAAATGAGCCCTATAACTTAAACGAATTCTTTAATGTGTGAAAATAGTTGTTTATTCTTAGGAAATTATATCCGATTGTTTGACGCCGTTTGTTTAATTATTGAATGTAGAACATTACTCAGATATTGTATATAAAGAATAAACGAATACGGCTTATTATTATTATTATAAATTGACGTTTATCTTTCATTGTTTTGTCAATACATTGACAATGAAACTGTTGTGACACTACAGTCAATCACTTCACAATGTTCGAGATTTTCAAATATTATCTGTTCAAATTTCAAATATTCCTCCTTTTGTGAACCTTGTGATAATATGGCCGCTTACACATTGAATAAGTTTAGGGCGTTGTTTGAGGCTGATAACTCAATAATTAATTTAAAGAAGAAACTGTACAATCGGTTAGATAGGAAAGTTTTAGTTATGTTGTGAATAGTTAAGTTGGGTATTTTATATCGTTTTTTTTAATTTTATGTTAATGTTATTTAAGTTCAAATCTATTAATTCAATTTTAGCTTCGGTTTGTCTCTTTTCAAGGAATAACTTGTTAATTTTTAGATATTTGTGTTTTCCTGTTTATACTGGAGGAGTGAAAGATAAGCCTGGCTAAACTCCTGCAATTTGTAATCCTGTATGTAAGGCAATTACTATGAACTTTATTATTTTTATATAGTAAGACAGTATAAATTTATGGATAACAGTAGTAATAGCCTGAATCGTTCCTTACTAACTGACCACGAGCAGTATTTGTCAATGGCAACTGGTGTTCTAACACAAATATTACCATTGGAGTTCCTCAGATTTCTGTGTTGGGTCTATTTATTTATTATTTATTTTGATTTTTATGAACAATTTTTCTGATAATTTAAGCAAGTGTAGCTGTATTTTATTCACTGACAATGCTATCATATTTGTGAGTTGAAGGAATCCAACTGAAGTGGTATATTGTTCGAATACGAGAGCATGCATGCCAGGACGAAGTGCTTTAGAGATGATTTGCTTGTAAAAAGTACCAAGATAGATAAAGTTACTTTCTATTCAGAACATGTAATGCCTTTCAACTATAATAAGATACTTGTAGCAGACACAAATGCTTATCTCCTCTTCAGAAGTGTTCCTTTGTTATCTTCAAGTTTGACTCTTGGTGAGAGTTAACAAATTTAAAACACGTGTAAATGGTTATTTTCAAGAAAGGCAACAATCAAACGAATCAAAAACCACATGATGATTTGTGCAACTTTCGGGAAGAAGTCCAGATATTTCAAAAGTTTTGTTGTTGGCTTAAATCACTGAATACACTGCGGAGGTAGTGCACTCCTGAGTAATTTCCGAGTGTCTCTAGAACCTCGAACTGGAGGAGCCAACAATTCTTTTCAATCCGAATTTCCATCTCAAAAAATCCGATGAAAACCGCAAAATGCACTTCAATAAATCTTCAAACTCCGACACAATAAATCAGCGTTTCGGCACAGATAGAACAGCTGAAATTAGAAACAAATCCCCAAAAGCTTCTGGTGGAATTAAACCACTCCTTTGTTTCTATCGGCACCCTCCTAAATTCGAAATTGTTAGTTCCACGGATGAAAGTTCGAAATGAGAGTCACTCAATTAATAACTATTGATTTCTCTTTGCAATTCGGAAACCAAGTTTGAAGAAACTTTCGACGCCCAGGACTTTTCATTTGCCCACTTGGGATCTCGGTTTTTTCTTTTCGGTGAAAGAAGGCTGGAGTTCGTTCGTTGACTGAATTATCATGTCATGAGAAAAAACAGGAGAGTTTGATTGAAGGTAAACCAATGTAGATGGTTTTCCAAAATGAAAAATCAGTTTTTTCACTTGAGGATAGTTAGATATATATAACTTACCGAAACGTCGTGTGAATCGAATTTTTTTTCAACCTCAGTTTGCACACATCAGCAGTAAGAATGCATTCATTTTATTTCATCTTATTTTTGTTCTCATTCTAATTTCATTATACTTTTATTAGTTTATATATGCATATCAATCTATTTTTATTTTCATTTAATATTCTTTCATCTTATCATTTAATTTCTTCTAGCTTTATTTCAGAATTCGAATTCAAATTTTTCAGCAATGGAAGTCTGAAAAATTGTGAAAAATAGAAGAGAATAAAATGATCGTTCACTTGTGCTCCAGGACAATTTAAAGAGGAACAGCAGAAATCTTGTTGAGCAAAAATATGTAGACATATATCAAATAGAAATATATATTCACAGATTACGAACGAACATTCCATTTGTCCCACAAAGTTTCATCCTTCATATGTATCATTTGTATACTTTAAATTCTATTTCTACATGAATTTTACATAAGTAGCGAATTGTATTTTATTTTTCCACTCTCTGATTGGCTCAAGATCACTGATGTTGACTGGTGTAATTTCTAATGAATTCATCTATATAGCTGAATGAAAATATTTCGTAAGGAAGTATGTACGCATATAATTTCGGAAATACTACACCAAATTAAATAATTCTTTTCCGTATGTGTTCATTATTATTAAATCGAAACACCACTCAAATTTAAATGTTCTATGCTCAGGAACGCTGAAATAACCAGTCTCACGTATATTCATCTGATGAGCTGATTAACGTTGTTAATCTATTGAATGGATAGTCAGGAGTTTCACTAATAATCAGTTTTGCAAGAAAACTAACCAACAAATACTCTCAGCCCTCGGTGCATATGTGGTTTCTTCAAGTCTATTACGGTAGGGTGTGACATGGTTTTTGTAAGGTATCTATTATAACTTCTATCATTTATCACAATGTTTTCTCATTTATTCCATCTCATAGACATTTATGTCTATTTTTGTTATTGATATGATTTATGCTTCTATTCCATATATGGGTACCTATTCCATATTTGGTTACTCATTTCTATTTTGGTATTTGTGCTAGATTTTAATTTGATATTTAATATATTTGATTAAAGGATGTTGATTACTACATATAAATGTATGACTAATTAGTAATAACATTAAACTGTTTAAGTTCAATGAAATTTTTGTTTTTTATCCCTGAAACGACATGATATTCCATATCTGGTGACTTTCCTGTATACAACATACAAATCGCAGACAAGAATTTTGTACCTTGGCCGGGTTATATTTTTCCTTTTTCGTTAATAAACCATAGTACACCGGAGCGCAGTAATCAAACAAAGGGTTTGACCAAAGATTTTACGAGTCTGAAGTTAATTGCTTCATTCAACTCATATTTAAATCGTTGTATGTCCCTTCAACCTCATATAGCTGGCGTTCCTTAAAGAGGCAACATGGTGCCTAAATGAGAACTCCTCATCTATCCAAACCTCCAAAAGTTTTCAGCGGAAGACTTCCATGCTAACTCTACTCCCTCCAGTACCACTTTACAAGACGAATCTGATTTTAATAGAAGGGATTTGTTTCCTACAAGAAGTACCTTCGATTTTGAGGCATTAAGTTTAAGGCCATTCCTAGAGCACCAAGTTGACAACTGTGATAGTTCTGAATCCATAATATGTAATGTTGATGCCAGATTGGAGACTTTACAAGATTGGTAGACCTGAATGTCATCGGCATTTGGGTGGTAGGGTTGAACTATCTGTTGAAGTTGTGATTTGGGCGCCATACCTCTTTCACTTGTTCTACGTGTAGAATAACGAATGCTCTTCCATCGAACATGAATATTTCATGGACCTCTTTCATGCTTATTATCAAAAAGTTTTTAGGAGAATGAACTCCTAAAAACTGCCTTATATAGCCAATAAAGGTACAGGTCGTACATCGTTATAGATTTTTTCCTTCGTATTTGAGTAATTTGCGTCACTCATATCGCTCGAAAATGCTCTCGAATGTATTTCGGATTACTGACACTCGTCTTCACGCCTAACCACAAACTTCGCAATAATTTCACGACGAAAATAAATGCGTACAATGGACCGTTAACTTATCGGTTTCGCGAGAGCGAAAGGAAATAGGGAATATTCCATATATTCCCCTTGTCATTTTTATTCGTATTCACCTTGGGGATTGCTCGATAAAGTCTTCTAAATATTGGCAATCACGTGCGGGAGGCTCAGTCGGAGCTCACTCAGTTTATACGAAGCTAAGCAGTAGAATATTTTCCGTATTGTCCTACTCATCTTCCTACTCAGAAAATTGAAAAGACAAACAATTCTATTTTAGCTAAGTCTAAGGACAAAATGATGAGAGTAACAAGATTTTTGGACTTTAGGAGAGAAATTTGTTCTCACCATCACTTCTGTCAATTTGAGTTGAAATTGAATAAACAAGACATACCTACATCTGTGCTGTTGAAGAAAAATTTTAATTACTTGGTTGTACCTCTGACGAAGCTGTTTAACATATGTATAAGGCATAATACATTTCCAGATTGTTCAAAAATTTCTAAAGGAATTCCTTTACTTGTAAACATAACCCAAATGACATTGGCAACTACAGACCGATTTCGTTGGTACCTGTTATATCAAAGGTGTTTGAGAAGTTGTTATGCTCACAGCTGACTCTTTACTTTGAAAGGGGGAACTTGCTCAATTCTTCAGTTTGGTTTCAGAAAGGAAAGAAGCACACTGGGAGCAGTGCTTAGTTTTGTTGAACACACTCTAAAATGTTTTGAGGAGGGAAAAATGTCGTATACAAAATTTTCGGATTTGCCAAAAGCCTTCGACTGTCTGTCACATGAGATCCTACTGAGAAAACTGAAGGCGTATGGATGCTGCGCGGATAGGTGTTATGGATGCAATATTGTCATCTTATTTATCGAACAGATTCCAGACAACAATACAATACAATTTTTTACAACAATAATTGCTCAGAAAGGAAGCCAGTTAATATAGGTGTCCCACAAGGATCCGTGTTGGGACCTTTTCTATTTTTGGTTTTCATAAATGACTTATCAAGTTTTCTGGGAAGATACCATTTTGTTGCCCTGGTCGAAGGTAACGAAGCAAGACTAAAGGCCTCAAATTGGCTTGCGTCAAACAGGTTAGTTGTCAATGATGGGAAGACAGTTGAGATGATTTTCACCTTGAAGTGAACTGCTGATTCTCTTCTAAGTGATTCTTCAATGTTTTTGGGAGTTGTGTTGGATTCGAGTCTCCGATGTGGTATGTATATGGATTCGTTAGCTTCTAAGATGTGGAAGGGTGTTTTTCTGTTCGGGTCTTTGACTGATTCAGTCTCAGCCTATGTATTGCGGGTGGCATATTTTGCACTGGTAGAGTTCTTGATTCGCTATGCCTTAAGGCCAACCTCCAGCAGTCTTTTTCGCACAGTTGAGGTGCTCACCTCCACACCAAAAACCATTGAATCCCTTCGAAGATCATTGGTTTTCTTTCTCTTTTTTCTTGTTTTTCAAGACAATTAATTCTGCTATTTCTTATCAACAATTTGTCTGTTCTTGGAATAGGTATTTTTGCGTTTGCGGCTACAGTTTCCTTTTCTTTTTGGAGACGATGAGCCACTTTCTTCAAATGTTTGCAATATTCTCGAAACGCTGGACTTTCCACACCAACAGCTTCAGCTATGTCTCTTACAGTCATTGACGTGTGTTCATTAAGCGCGATCATTTTGGTACGCTTCCTCGGAGTGAAATCCATTTTTGTGCAAGACAATACAGCACGTATCAAAATTTAAACCACCAACTATCGCACCGGTAGGCTCACAACTGAATTTCTGGCGAGGTTAAACCAGTCAGAATGTAAATGATGGTCAAGGTCGAACCCTCACGTCACCTCAGGTAGTAAACAAACAGGTGTGAGGGTGTTTGGGCCACCCTGGTACTCACATACTTACAAGAGTAACTCAAACGAAGAAAAAATGTTTGTCCCAATTAATGTAAATTAATTAAAGATGTAGCATTTATCAGTGATGTTCAGGTTTATAATACAAGAAATGTTGAGAGCTTTTCCATGCAAAATTGTAGTCTTTCTTAATCCTGAAACAATATATTTTATACAAGATGCAATGCCTACAATAAGTTTCCTACCTGTATGAATACTGCGAGTATCCTCGTGGTATTCAAGCGTAAATTAGCAGTTCATTTTAGACAATACAGAATGATGAATATTGATATGACTTCTGAACATATATCAGTTGTATTGCTGGTGCTTCATGAACATTATCCTCCAGAATGGTCAGAGATTCCCTTTGATATATCATATCTGAAATAGTTAAATTCCCAGCATTCTGCTGCGATTTATAGTATTCCAGTTCATAATATAAATGTTGTAGGTTCATTGGAGGAGATAAAAAATATTTAGGTCTCTTAGAACGAACCAAACAACAAATAAAAGGGTGCGAGCTATATAAAGGGGAAATTATACTGACAAAAATCTCAGTCTATTGTCACAAATGTCATGAAAGTGATCGTAAACAAATTCAGCGACTTATCGAATACAGCTCTATATTCACCGCTCCAGTTACGGAATTGATGTTTTATCGGTTTTAATAGTGGTAATAAATTTTATAGCCAGATATAAACAACTTTCAAGAATCAAATTTGGCCCATCTAGTTCCAGGGGAGAGCGGAAATAGGCTTTTTTGTACAACAAAAATCGCTGTTGTTGCATCGGAGAAATTGTCTGGAATGTATAAGTGACAAAGTATATAGATAAGATAAATTCAACGTTTCTTGCGGAAGAGTTTTTGCGACGTAAATCTCCCAGACTTTTTCCAATCAGCTGAATAAACAAGTCAGAACGGCTGGTGAATCACTTGACGTACTTTTTGCTGACACTGCAATTAGGAGCAATCAAGGAGGGATTAACATTTGAAGCTACCTGTTCCTTCTGTAGTCAATTGAATACTCAACTTGAACAAAATGTAGGCATTTCCATATTTTCAATAGAATAATACAATTCAGAAGCTTGATATTACTTTTGACTCTATTATTAATTTTTGCTACTCACAGAGATAAGATCGTTTCAAGATCTTACCAAATATTAAATTTTTTAAATATTTAATAGTGTTGGCGTTTACTTGATGTAAATCCATTATAATTGAATATAAACTCAAATTCAAACACTTGAACTTATGATTTACACTTTATTGACTACATAGCATGACGCGTTTCGTCGTTACAAACGACTTCTTCAGATGCTTACCTACAGAATAATAACAACATTTTGAAAAACATAGGTATAAATATCAGGGAATTTTAGGTTTCTATGACTTTGGTTTTACCTAAGATATTCCATTCTGAAAAATAATTTCTATTACCTGGAAAGGTTCAACAGGGGTGAATTGTTTAATTCTATATGTTCATTGAGCAAATTTCCAGAATTTTTGAGCCGATTTATTTCCACTATTTCCCAATAATCTAATTGACTACTTCTTTCTATATTGTGTAAAATTTTGAAATTCGTATCAAAAGTATGGTTTTCTGTTAATAAATGGTTAGCAGAATTCGAATTACTTTTATTATAGGCGAAGCTATATTTATGTTCCTGTATTCTAGTACCGAAATTTCTACTAATTTTACCTATATATATATATACAGGGACATGTTTTACAATTCAATTGGTAAACACCTGATTTGTCTTCTCTTTTAATTTTGTTTTTATTGTTCTTAATGTGTCTCGATAAATTATTGTTCGTTTTAAATGAAATATTAAAATTATGTTTACTTAAAAGGTTTTTACTTTTTGACTGACGGTTCCAAAGTATGTTAAACTATTATATTTACGATTTCTATCCGACTGATAGGGAAATACTAATCGTAGAGCTTTTCGATAGAGTTTTTTGTCAAGAATTTTTGACACTAGTTCGCTTTCATAATTATTATTAACCGCAATCTGTTTAATGATATTTAATGAAAACAGATCGCGGTTAATACTAAAAATAATTAATTAATTATAATTATTATAATATAATTATATTATAAATAATTATATAATAATATTATATAATTCTATTATAATTTTCATAATAATTAATAATAAATTCAAACACTTGAATTTTTGATTTACACTTTATTGTCAACATAGCATGACGCGTTTCGTCGTTACGAACGACTTCTTCAGATGCTAACAGAATACTAGCATTAGGAGTATTCTGTTAGCATCTGAAGAAGTCGTTCGTAACGACGAAACGAGTCATGCTATGTTGTCAATGAAGTGTAAATCAAAAGTTCAAGTGTTTTTAGTTAATATTCAATTATAATGGAATCACATCAAGTAAATGCCAACACTATTAAATAATAAAAACTAGCAGCTAATGATGATTGGTAACCGTTCTCTACAGCTGCTTGTTTCAATTCTTCTAATGTTTACTTTCTAAAAAAAATACGTCTAGCAAACATGATTTTCCTCGCCACTTCAATTCTACAATCTTGTGCTTCGAAAAAATATGTATCAAAATAAAAAAATTCTGAATTCACAAAGAGTGAAATCCCATTCCATCGTACTCTTTCAAACAAATTTTCACTTTTTCCATCTTATATTCACCAAGACCTATTTTCAATGATTTCCACCACCCACAGCTTCCATGCAACAGTTGAAAGACAAATTCTGAATGTGAATAGGATTATGAAAATATGCTTTCAATAAGGTAGTGTGTCATAACCTCCTATGAATACTTGAACGAGTTTTGGAAACTTGAAACGTTACATCATGAAAAATTTATACGCCTTCTTTCCATTCATTCATCCATTATTCATTCATCATATAGCCTTCGGTTTATCAGAAATATTTCATTAAATTAGGTAACGCCTCCGATTGTGTGCGAAATGGGGGCATTGAAGCATAATCGAATAGAGTAAGTAAATACCATATAGGGGAATACTTTATCTGTAAACATTCTTCGACCTGAATCCAACCAATCGAGAATATCACTGTGCAACACTCGTAATGCTCTAAATTATGAGATGTCTTCTATAGATTCTTTAGAAGATTCTTTTTACTTGGGGGACAAACAGGTTGACGTCGCTTTGGAACAGGCACGGAATTTTTAAAGAACGTCGATAGTTCTACAGGGATTCCAACCCTTTTCTTGTACAAATAGAAATAATAAATCGTCTGAATCAAATAATTAGGGCCTTCAATTGGTATAAGTCCTCCTACTGGCAACGGAAACTATTTCAAGAATATTCTATCCCATAATTTTATTGAATGTTCTAACGGGTGATTTTTAAGAGTTGAATTTTTCAGGTTGGCGGCACTGGTTGGTAATGGCATCCAAACGTCATCTGTCAAAGTGAAAAGTTTTCAGTATACTCTGCCATTTCATCATGGAAAGACTTATACATGAGCAACGATTGCAAATTGTTGAAATTTACTATCAAAATTCGTGCTCTGTGAAAAATGTGTATCGTTTGTTACGATCATATTATGGTCGTCATAATCGACCTGGTGAATCAACAATTTGTTCTGTTATCACCAAATTTCGTACCAAGTTTACTTTGTTGGACATTAAACCATTGTCTCGCATGTGTACACTGCGTACTGAAGAGAATATTGCAGCCGTAGCGTACAGTGTTAATGAGGATCGTGAAATGTCAATTCGTCGCCGTTCTCAGCAGTTGGGCATGTGTTACTCAACCACATGGAAAATTTTAAGTGTTGATTTGGGTTTGAAAGCCTATAAAATTCAACTTCTGCAAGAATTGAAGTCGAATGACCTACCACAACGTCTAAGTTTTTGGTGAATGGGCCTTAGAACAGCTTAATGAAAATCCGCTGTTTTATCGAAAAATTGTGTTCAGCGATGAGGCTCATTTCTGGCTTAACGGATATGTAAATAAACAAAACTGTCGCATCTGGAGTGATGAACAGCCACATGCCATACAAGAATTACCGATGCACACCGAACAAACGACAGTTTGGTGTGGTTTATCGGCTGGTGGCATCGTCGGTCCATTTTCCTTCAAAGACGTATTGGTCAATGTCGTCAATTGTTACCGTCAACGATACCATGATACGCAACTTTTTTTCCCCTAGTTGGCCGAGTTGAACTTGGTAAACATGTGGTTTCATCAAGACGTGTCACGTGCCACACCGCTCGTGAAACAATGGACATGTTGAAGGATGAATTTGGTTAGCAGCTTATCTCTCGAAATGGCCCTGTGAATTCGCTGCCAAGATCATGCGATTTGACGCCTCTGGATTATTTCTTGTGGGGTTATGTAAAGTCGTTAGTGTATGTGAACAAGCCGAACACGATTGAAGCCTTACGGGATAATATAACACGCATATGTCGTGGGATACAGGTCGAAATGCTCGAAAAAGTGACGCAAAATGGGACCTCCCGGATTGACCATTTGATACGGAACATTTACCTAAAGTTATCTCTAAAATGTTAAGCCCAGTTATCAATTTCAATAAAAATTTAGAATATATGATGCAAATTCAGTGTTTTATTCGATTTAAAAAGGAACTACGCTTAAAAAATCACCCATTCATCTGGAAAATATCAAAGTTCGAATGCTATTACGTTTTGTTTTGCTTAATTTCTTAGTATAATTTGTTATCCCTACCTGCTGTTTTAACTGCAAGATGCATGATTCTTTGACATGCTTCAAACCCCGCCAAATAAGAAAGTGATAATCCCGCTGTCACTTCAATGCCACAGTACTATATCAAAGCAATCCAGTCTTCCAAAGATCGTAAATAAACACTTAAATGGCGCTTTGGTCTCTTACATTGTTATATTCAGCCAGATGAAAGTAATGATCAGAAAGCTTTTATAGCTGTTATTTGTTTGAAAGAAAGCTGTTTCAACGCCTTATGTTTTTATTGTGGTTGTATAAATGAATTGATACCTTTGTTACAGTTTATAATTATTACACATGTTGTATGTTTGACATTTGAAGGAACTTAAAACTTCAACTATGAGATGGAATAAAAGTTCTCGATTGGAAAAACCTTATAGAATAATTGAAAACACGCTGCTCAATTCCAATAATTTCCTCAACATACGTTTCGAGCTACTTGGCTATCATCGAGAGTTGTAAACAACGGATTGAGTGACTAACGCGATCTTTCGCTAAAGTAAAACGTCAACTTCAGATGTTTCTTCTTATAAAAAGGGAATCAATTGTTCCATACCCTTCCTTTATTTAACATTAATTGAACATTCAGCACAACATTGTCAGGTGTTGAAAGCTGATACACTCATTGAAATGAACTCTATCGCACTTCAACTTGAGCCTCATTGTCTTATTCTGCAATAACTGAACTTATTTCAGTTTAAATTTTCAATCAAATTGTAGAGCAGTACTCAAAATGTGGCAATATAATTGACCACTATATTATTCATCATTATCATTTCTTCGTATTATAATTTTCTACCTCTACTGCTGGTTTAACTGCAAGATGAATGATTCTTTGGCATGCTTCATGACAAACATACAGTGAGGCACCAGTCTTAGGATGTTTAGTATCTGTCCAGTTGGATGTTAATATATTAGTATATTAGTCAATTTTCAATTAGAAGCTAAAAAATGTTCTGCTAATGAAAAACCTCCCAATTATTTACATTAAATGAGCAGTTTACGGTGAAGCATTCTGCTCATCCAGCAGTGGGTTCTTTCTGTCTTCAGCCATTTGTAAACTCTATCCTCTAATAGGTTCCTTGAGTTTTAAGAACAGAAAAAAGTCAAAGGGGTCTGAATATGGGGACAAATTAGGAATTTGCTGACACACGTCTTATGCCCAAAACATCCGTTAAAATTATAAAGCAAGAATTGGATGTGCATATAATCAGCAATTTCTCTCTCATAGTAGCCCGAAGATTTCTGAACACTATTTTCTTCACTTCATCAACGTTCCAGATCGATGTTCGTCGTTGTTGTCTTCTCGACCATCTCCGAAGAGAATCTTTTAATCAAAGTAGACCCACCTTTAGCCATTGTCGACAACTCAAGAGTTTCAGAGCAATCGATTCAGGAACTTCGATGGAAACTCTTCAATCCATGTTTTTTGACACTAGAAAATCACCTGGTAGGCAAAATAGTTCTTAACATAAAACCTCTCATAAACAAACAAATATGCTATACACTTGAAACGTTTCTTAGCTGTTCGAAAGAAATGTACCAAAAGAACAGAAAAACGATTATCAAACAGACGTATCCCGCGAAAATTCAACTGTTCTCTCACTTTTCGATCATCCCTCGTACATAATCCGTTGATCCGAATCGGCACCATCATTCGCTGTTAAATTGTAGAACGAATCATGAATTGCTTCCTGAAAGTGACTAATGAATTCAAATGTCTCTCATTACTGAAAAGATATCAGTCAAAGGCCGAAATCGATGTGAAATCACCGAGAGCATACAAGCAGAATCCTAATTGAATTGATTAATCCCACATGTGCCCCACGATTCCCGAAAACTCCAATTGGGACGTCGTCGACGTAAAAATTTCCAGTTTGATTTGTCCCAGGGGATGTGATTTGCATACTGCACAGATAGAAAATGCAGATGTTCTTTTTCCTGATTTTCCGTCATTAGAATATTTTGGTGCTCGAATCGTTGAGCAACCAGTCATTTTATGTATATTTTGATTCACTTGCATCCTGTAGGAACGCCATATATGAGATAATAGATGGAATCGATCGGAAATTTGTCGAAATAATGGTAGTTCATATCGAAGGAATTAGAATTCAACTTGAATTTATAACGCTATAATTTTGTTTAGTGTCATATTTTTTCGTCAGAGTTTAGTTTTGTTAGGTTAGGTTGGTACTCTTTCGTCCTACTGTTAAGTAGGTCTGATTGTCATGTGGTGTGAGTAAGATGATTGGAAAGTTAACCTGACCGGAAAAAAGTTCACTGGTTCAGATATATATATATATATATATATATATATATATATATATATATATATATATATATATCAGTTATAATCATCATCAAGATAGGAGTATATACTACAAATATATTCTTTTGTGGAATTTAGCTTTGTTTGAAAAGAATAAGTATCCAGTATTTGTAATAAATTGATGATCTTCAAATTCTTCTGACATTGTTAATTATTTGGAAATTGTGAACAGAAGAAGTACCCTTCAGGAGATCAAAGCACGTGTTCTTGATACACAGTAAACCGCACACTACATCTTTGCGTAAGTGCAGGTATTTTCAGTTTAGTTTTGATTATTTGTTTGATGGAGGCTCTTGTTTCAGGGTCTTAGTTTTTCGTTTTCATTTTTATGTTTACTTTTGGATTTCTCCATTTCGTTTTTGAGCAATGGAATTATTGAAAATCACCATTTGGACAAGGTTTGGCAAACGATCTTTGATCCTGAAGCTGGAAGTTTGAGTACGGTTGGTGTGGTTGAGGTATTCCAGTACATTGTTTGGAAGAGATAATTGATATTTGATTTTATTTTCATTTCGTTAACCTTAATTTACTTTCATTTTGTTTTACTGTTCAATTTACATGCTGAAGATTCCTTTTTATTTAAACATTCATTATATATCTTTTTGTTGTGACGATTAAGTCCTCTAAGCTAAGAGATAATTAATTTATCTTTTATTTGTTTCAATTTTTTCTTTAGTATTTCAAATTATTAATTTTTTTTTCATATTTGATATTCATCTATATATATAATCATATAATCATTTATTGAACCAAGTGGGTATTACTGTTAGGGAGAACTAAGATTAAGAACTGTTAGATCTGGTGGAGTTGTTGTTTGATCCTCCAGAAAACCAATTGAATTGTACCGAGAACTTTCAAACCATTGGCGCCTGGCATTAAATTTTTCTTACTTAATTAACCCACCCCATCTTCACTGGTGCTAACTATGTTGTGCTACAGTTCATTAAGCTTCAGTTCTCCCTTAGCAATCACTTAGGTTTTGAACCAGAGGTTAATCGCAGATATACATATTGTGTGTGTGTGATTGAAGAGGTATACAAATCTATAACTAGATAGCAAAAGTAGGTTATAAATTCATTTTTAGGGATAATTCGTCAGTTTCTTTCCCTCCGAAAACGCTTCATGCTCTCAGAATACTTCTTCTTTCCATCATCTGTCTATTTCATTTTAGATTGTCGCGATGATTATTGATCGAACTTTACATATGCGATTTTATACCGACACTCAGTGTGATCAGTCTATATTGATCAGTTTTAGAACAACTCAGATAATATGTGAAATAATCAAAAAACCAATATGTAAGTATATTACAATCGAAGAACGTTTTTCGGGGTCAAAGATATCGGTCAGATAACCCCTCATCAAGATTTGTTACAAGTGTTCTGTATTTACGTTCTTTCACTTCAATTCAGAATGAACCTATTTCGTCAAAATCGTTTCAAATTCCACCCAATGTCTACAAAGTTTCATGAAGAAACCAATGAGTAAACCAAGAAGATTAAACGAGACTCATTCGCTTCTAAAATTCCAGTCTTGTTACAGTATTTAACAGTACAGTACTCACGTGTTAAGTATTGAGTGAAATTTTCACAGGAATCCTACGTTAAATAGCCAATAACCTCTTTAAACTATGTTCTGGTGCATTATTAAGTGAGATCCCGAAGGAAATTGAATACTTTCGCTGCCTTGTTTCAGAAGGTTTTCTGTTTATTCGACTTTTTCTCATTAAAATTAAGTTTCACTATGAGATTAGTTAACTATTTAATCTTGTATGGGGTGCTGTATATAACCTTTAGCGTTTAATTTGATAAAATACAAAAAAGTGGAATACGAAACATGCATTGTTAATGCTACCTAATCAACTAATTTCTCAGTCCTATTTCTAATATATTTTTGAGGTAAAAACATAAAACTCCAGGAAACGCGAAGCCGATAATTTCTGAAAAACGTCTTTTTACTACTGGAGTTCCACAGGGCAGTACGTTGGGTCCGATTTTATTCATAATCCTCGGTAATGATCTAATGAAACATTTGGAGAAACTAGGGTTGTTACGATGTATGCAGATAATACATAATCAATCATTTTAACAGGTAATATAACTGATTTATCAAAGAGAATGCGAGAGAAATTTTCTCGAATTGAAGTCTGACAGAGAGCATAACTCAGAGCAGTACAAGTGAGAATATCTAAATATCATTTTCAATACTCAAAAGACTTGGCGTCAAGAAAGAAGTGAAATACAGGCGGTCCTCGTACTTACGGCTTGTTAGGTTCTCGAAATACGCGACGTAAATCGAAACGACGTAAGTCGAGACCAAATTTTTCATATGTTTACATGTAAAACTCAAGGGTTAGGATCCACACAGTAATTGTTAGTAGTTTTTTGCTTCTTTTCTTTTCTATTTTTACGCATCCGGAGTATAAAACTTTGCAGCTTAGTTATATCATATAGAATCACTTGAGTCTACCTATTACTATTCTGCACATACTCTGACTTTCATATTGTTTTTTGCAATCAAAGAATTTTTTTATGAACTTAAGATCAACTGATACCTGTTTCTGATATAGAAATGATGTGAACATATATGGTAAATATTATCGAAGCGATAAATATGAAATGAGGTTTCAGGTTTCCTCAGAATTAGTTGACAATAAGCTCGAAAGCATATATTATTTAAGCCGCTCTTAAGGTCGCCCTCTTGATTTGGGTTTAGTCTGGAAATTTGTATGTAAATAGATGTAGTAGTATAATTGGCGGAATCACGGTTACCATGCCTGGAGATGTTGTAGGTTTGCAAGTGTTATTTGAGCCATCAGTTAAGGGTGAGATATTCGGGATGAGAAATGGCCAATGCCTGCTTCAAGCACACATTCATTTCCTGGAAGTGATGGAATACAGGAATATTCCGGCTACGATTGGTATTGACATGTTGAAGGAACTTATAAGAACCGTGTAAACTTAACATAACAATGTTATATTTTGTTTATATTGTTACTCAGAATGAAGCCTGGTGCATAGTTCTACCAAATATTATTTCTTGGTTCGAACCCCAAATAAGACGTGAATTTTTGCTTGTGTGCGAGTTTTCAGTAGATTATAACCACTATAAACTCAAAGACAGCAAAAATTTCATCAAACTTTCATAAATGATACCCCCCATGTTCTACCCCATACTTCAAAAGAAATATGTTCTATAGTCATTTTCCCACTTCAAAAGAACAATGTTATATGGTCATTTTTATACACGTCAGGATGAATGCAAGAAATTAACAATGTAATAGCTCATTTTATCATCAGCATCTGATGAAGCCACTGTGTGGCTTCACAGATCACAAATCATTTTTGGGAAATAGTAGAAATAAATTGGCATTAAAAGTTAGGAATTTTCTTAGTGAAGATTTTTACAATTAAACAATTCCTTGTTAAACCTTTTCAGGTTATAAAATCATAATTTTGAATGAAATATTCCCTTGTTATTTATATGTTTTGTCAAATTTGTTGTTTGTCAGTATTCTATCATCATCTGAAGAAGTCGTTTGTAAGGACGAAACGCGCCATGTTATGTTGTCAAGAAAGTGTAAATCAAAAGAACAAGTTGTTTTAACTTTTAATATTCAGTTTGAAAATGTTGAATTTCCAAAAATACGGTTTTCGTGAACTGATGTTGATTTTCGTTTGTAGAGCATCTTATCAATTGATTTTCATCGACGAACAGCTTCAACAATTAAAATCAACCATTTCGTCTTGAAAATGATAAAATAATTCCATTCTTGACTTTCATTTCAATTTTTTCATCGAAAGCAAAGCCACAGTATAAACAGCAGAACTCTTGTAAAATTTCCACCGTGTATATATCTTGTCAATCCCCAAACCGTTGACGCGTCAGATTTTCAAATCGTTATATTAATCTCATACGGCTGATTACTCCAAATTATCGAGTCCAAACTGGAGGTACATTCCGAAAATTGACCCGTTCCATTCTTCCGATAAAGAGCACAGTCATTAATCCGCGAAACCGAAATCTATGGTCGAAAAATAGTAGACTGCCGCAATTTTCATCGAAAAATTTATTCGACCGTTATCGAGAATCAGTTGATGAAAATCACGCAGAATGAACAGCCATTTAAAAAATGGTGTTATCGGGAATAGAGCGTTGGGAACGTGATTTAAATTTGTGATTCGTTTACAGCGAATGCCATTTGATCGCTAAGTATCGGTTAGCCATCCGTACCCATTGAGTGGAATAATCGAAAACGATGAATGTAGACATTGTGAAAGCAATAATATCATTTCGAGGTCTGGAAATGCAATTCTATGTTTGTATAATTTCATAAGCGGAATGCTCGATTACTATGGACGAATGAATTTCGAGCAATTGATTCGTCCACTCGATCGGAATCGATGCAACGTTTGATCTCGTCATATTTGATTATCTTTTTCCGATTAAAATTGATAAAGCGTATGTTTAATTTCAATCGATATCAGTGATGAGCTTATCGGTGATTTCTAGGTCACTGGTATATCGGTAATGGCGATTTATAAGTCACCGTTAGATCGAGCTACGACCTACGTCGCTATTTTTGTTTCACTTTAGCTCTACATAACTTACCAAATATTATCTTTGTCACTGTTAACACGAATTTCGAGCAAGTAATTCTTTCACTCTATCGGAATCAATGCCCGTTTGATATCGTCATTTTTCATTATTTTTTTCGGATGAAAATTAATGAAGAGTATGTTCGATTTCAAACGATATCGGTGATATTTAGGTCAAAGGTATATATTTTTAAGTCACCGTTAGATTGAGCTACGACTTACGTCGCTATTTTTGTTTCACTTTGGCACTACTTTACTAACCAAATATCATATTTGTCACTGCCAAGACGACTTTGCTTATCTTATTTAATTTCGAGAACGATGAATGTAGACATTGTGAAAGCAATAATATCATTTCGAGGTCTGGATTTCGAGCAATTGATTCGTCCACTCGATCGGAATCGATGCACCGTTTGATCTCGTCATATTTAGTTATCTTTTCCGATTAAAATTGATAAAGCGTATGTTTAATTTCAATCGATATCAGTGATGAGCTTATCGGTGATTTCTAGGTCACTGGTATATCGGTAATGGCGATTTATAAGTCACCGTTAGATTGAGCTACGACTTACGTCGCTATTTTGCTTCACTTTGATACTACTCAACTTATAACCTAATATAATCTTTGTCATTGCAAAGACGTACTACGCTTAGCTAATTACATATTTCTATTATGAAGAGTAGCTCAAGTTGAGAGACATAGACCAAGATCATAACAATAAAAACGCATACGTCTATGTGCTGCAGGTCATGCTTAAAGTTATTTGTTAGAGTTTTCCAGTACTTTCCAGTTGAAGGTCCATCTTCGGAAGAGGTAGAACAAGTAATCGTATTCCTATTTGCATTTGAAGTTTGGCAATTTTCTGTGTTTTTGTTACGGCAGTTTATGGAGTTGTCAGTGATCTAAAGATGATAAGTTTTCATAAAGATGTTATGATAAAATTTTTTGTTCAGAAGTGATTTCTTGCATATATTGCACTAGACATAGAGATTAACATCAAAGGTGAAAAATTTCCAGATATCATTCCTTTTTTGATGTTTATGAGACGACATTCCATTCAAAAACTCAAACTATGAAAATTAAATGATACGAACAAGATACAAGACCTTTTGCAACTTAACAGGCGATGAGTGACATTTAGTCGTATAAGTGATTTTAAACTGTTAACAAAAACTGTTGAGGAGAGAGTATTTAGATTAGTTGATATTCAAATCAAAATCAAAATAGATAACCATCGAAAAAATCAACTAATGAAAATAATTAATCGGTCATCGATTAGAATGAGGCATGTCAGCAGCAGCGATTTTTAAAACAGTGACAAAGTCACCTCTCGGCTTGAAAAATTAGGATACCGATATTAACGGTGACTGATGGTAACTGTGAGCAGATCAAGTCACTGGTATAAAATGAGTCTATGTGGATAAAAATGTTTTGATTCGAAAAAATCAAGTCGAAACTAGTTTTCAATAACTTGAGATCCTTATTCGAAAACCTTCCATTTTACAAAATTCGAATAATACGAGTAAATATCCAAAATTATTGAACGATTGTAGAAAAATAAAGCAATATATAGTAGTTACTTCCAAAAAATACCTGTTACGTATGATATTGTTCCAGTTCAGAATATGAAAAATCAAGAATTATATCTACAAACGACCAATCGAATGATCATTAATTAAGTCCGAATTCCATGAAAAATACCATAAGTGAAATAAATTCTGATTAAACGAATGAAAACAAATCTTTTCTGTGTATCACAGAAGATATTGCGTCCCATTTAATATAAAGCTTGGAAGACATCAACTTTACTGTAGGCTATTTTATAATTCATCCCTCTAGGAAACTGCGCCACAAACAAGAACATGATGTCATGTCATAAACGAATATAATTTCATATTTAGTTTATATTTTCATAGGGTAACGTGTGCTGATATTTTTAGGTTGCTGGGAATCACGCATCTGCCTTTTCTCTTGTATATAAAACAACTAAGCAGAGCGGAAGTTTTCAGAGAAAATATCACATAGAGGAAACTATCCCCGAAGAATTTTTTGAGTTTATTATTCTTTCCACAGTTTCGTTCATAATATCGGTTACTTCAGTTCTTTGAAAAAATTATAAATCTTTCGAAAAATACGTCATATCAAAACTACAGGAATATTTTACAGCACAGCGTGGAATATTCGTTACTTTAAAACATTAAGAAATATAACATATAAACAAACACAAATCTCCTACTATCACTAGGCAAAGAATGAACGAAAGTTGTATAAACCCCTTCATCTATATGAGATAATGACATATGATACGTAATTCTAAATAGTATACACCTACATCTATAAATGAAACTATATGTACTAAAAGTTGTCTTGAAGGATGCGTTTTATGACACTTGAGAAAGTTGATCTTGTTGCTTCAACAGAGGGAGACACCTAAGTAGTAATACTAGTTTGTTCTCGCCTTTGGAAAATATAGACAGGCCTATGATGCGTTGGGAGAAGCATCGAAACTCAATTGATCGTATACCGCTGATAAATCTCAAAGTAGAATGAAACAGCGATGTATGGTATATCCAATGTGTTTGGTGTTCTTTGGAATATACTAAATTCGAGCTGGATCCTATTGAAAATTATTAATACGTGTTTTCGTTAACAATATTTGGGTTTCACTGGAAGTATTCCGATCGAAAAAAAATTCATCCTTGTTTTTTGATGTGATATTTTCATGAACTTGTCTACATATGACTGTAATATATTATATTATAATTTCAGTTTGTTTCATTTGGTTACTTCATATTAGGTATTAGTGTAATTGATGTAAATTTTATTTTCGTTGACTTCATCAACTATATTTCATTAACGTGTGAATTTGTAATAGATAATAGGTATATCATTCTCAGTTTCTTCTATTGTATATTACTATTTCAATCTGTTTCAATTTTATTTTCGTTGAATATATATTGTATACACTCATACTCTCTTTTTTTTGTTTTTTGTTTCAATTTTTTTTCAAACAATTTGTTTATTTTTTTCTTGTAATTGGATGTATATCCGTTAGGAATAAATGTATTGTTATTATTATTCTATTCCTTATACGCTTTTTGCAGATAAGATGAGGGGGTGATTTTTCCAGCGTAGTTTTTTTATATCGAATAAAACACTCAATTTGCATCATATATTCAAAGTTTTTATTGAAAGTGATAACTTGGCCTTTGCCACTTACATTTTAAAGATAACTTCATGTAAATGTTGTCCGCGGCTCTGTATCAAATGGTCCATTCGGAAGGTCCAATTTTGCGTCACTTTTCCGAGCATTTCGGCCTGTATCCCACGAATTACGCGTGTTATGTTATCCTGTAAGACTTCAATCGTGTTCCTCTTATCCACATACACTAACGACTTTACATAACCCCACAAAAAATAATCCAGAGGCGTCAAACCGCATGATCTTGGCGGCCAATTCACAGGGCCATTTCGAGAGATGAGCTGCTGACCAAATTCATCTTTCAGCATCTCCATTGTTTCAAGAACTGTAAGGCATGTGGCACCGCCTTGATGAAACCACATGTCAACCAAATTCAACTCGGCCAACTGTGGCAAAAAAAGTTGCGTATCATGGCTCGATGTCGTTCGCTGTTGACGGTAACGTTTCTTCCGCGGTCGTCCTTGAAGAAAAATGAACCGATGATGTCACCAGCCCATAAACCACACCAAACTGACTTTTTTTGGGATGCATCGGTAATTCTTGTACGGCATGTGGCTGTGCATCACTCCAGATACGACAGTTTTGTTTATTTACATATTCGTTAAGCCAGAAATGAGCCTTATCGCTGAACACAATTTTTCAATAAAACAGCGGATTTTCATTAGGCTGTACTAAGGCCCATTCGCCAAAGATTAGACGTTGTGGTAGGTCATTCGGCTTCAATTCTTGCAGAAGTTGTATTTTATAGGCTTTCAAACCCAAATCAACACGTAAAGTTTTCCATGTGGAGTAACACATGCCCAATTGCTGAGAACGGCGACGAATTAACATTTCACGATCCTCATTAACACTGTACGCTACGGCTGCAATATTCTCTTCAGTACGCAGTGTACGCATGCGAGACAATGGTTTAATATCCAACAAAGTGAACTTGGTGCGAAATTTGGTGATAACAGCACGTATTGTTGATTCACCAGCTCGATGAATTTCAACAATTTACAATCGTTGCTCGTTTGTAGGACTTTCCATGATGAAATGGCAGAGTATACTGAAAACTTTTCACTTTGACAGACAACGTTTGGATGCCATTACCAACCACTGCCGCCAACCTGAAAATCTTAATTCTTATTAAATCACCCGTTACTCTCCAAACGAATGCAGGGTCAGTATTTTCCTCTGATGAAAGAATATGGTGAAAAGCTGAATCTTTATTAATTATGTCACCCAATGAAAAAGATCTCTTTGATTGAAAAAATGATTCCATCTTAACTGTCTGTTATTGCTAACACAGAGTGAGGAAGCAAAAAAAAGAATGAATAGGCAAAACTTAAATTCGAATTTCAATCGAAAGAATGAACTTCTGAACTCCATACCAATATAAACCTAAAATAGACGAAAGAAACCGAAAAACAAAACAGTCAGCATACTGATGTCAAAACTGTGAATAAAACTGGGTCGCAGCACATCGACAACGACCACTCTCGCAAAATAAAATTTATAATAAATCCCCTTTATGGAGAAACATCCCTATCTCAGTTCGAAAAGGGCATAAAGGATTTCCGTTATATATAGATATTTGGAAAGTGAAATCTCAAAGGGAATTCTGCACGAGAGATCCGTGGATATATATGTTACATTTAAAAATAACACGATTTTGGTCCAGATTAATTCGATTTCCAGTACAACCCCTTTGGAAATAATGGCCGTTGGCGAGCTTCTCCAGCCCCAGACAATCCCGCTGTCACTTCAATGCCACAGCACTATATCAAAGCAATCCAGTCTTCCACAGATCGTAAATAAACACTTAAACGGCGCTTTTGGTCCCTTACATTGTTATATTTAGCCAGATGAAAGTAATGATCAAAAAACTTAGATAGCTGCTGTTAGTTGAGAAGTGAGCTGTGTTCTTAACGCCTTATGTTGCTAATATGGTTGTATAAAGAAATTCAAACCTGTGTTACAGTCTATTATTATTGAATATGTTGCAACGGGTGTTTTTTTCAGAGGTATAGAATTTTAAGTTGGCATTACTGTTGAAGATGGCGACCGATTTAACAGCTCAGAAGTGATTTATTCTCAACTTGGTTTGGCAATTCATCATGAATAGACTACTAAAATAGAAGCAAGGCGTAGATTCGTCGAATGGGCCCAAAATGAGATGGCCGTTGTTTCCGATTTTCATAAACGAATTTTGTTTAGCGATGAAGCGCACTTCTGGTTGAATGGCTACGTCAACAAACAAAACTGCCGCATTTGGAGTAAAGATAATCCTCAAGTGTATGTCAAAACTGCCGCATTTGGAGTAAAGATAATCCTCAAGTGTTTGTCAAAACAAGGTTACATCCAGAAAAACTGACTTTTTGATGCGCTTTATGGGCTGGTGGAATAATTGGACCGTACTTCTTCAAAAACGATGATGGCCAGAACGTTACAATCAATGGTGATCGGTATAGAGCCATGATTACTAACTTTTTCATTCCTGAATTGAACGACCATGATGTCCTGGAGCTGCGTTTCCGACAAGACGGCGCAACATGTCACACAGCTCGTGCCACAATCGATTTATTGAAAGACACGTTTGGTGACCTCCTCCAAGATCTTGATATTTAACACCGCTAGACTACTTTCTGTGAGGCTGTGTAAATCTATCTATGTAAATGTATCATTGGTCTATGCGGATAAGCCACAAACGCTTGACCATTTGGAAGACAATATTCGTTGTGTTATTGCCGATATACGGCCACAAATGTTGGAAAAAGTCATCGAAAATTGGACGTCCAGATTGGACTACATCCGAGCGAGCCGTGGCGGTCATATACCAGAAATCATATTCAAAATGTAATTCCACAAGATTATCTTTCGAATTAAAAAAATTCTTGTCAATCAAATGATCCATCGTTGTTTTATTGCAATTTAAAAGTCTAAGCCTCTAAAAAAACACCCTATACGTTTGACAGTTGAAGAAACCAATAAGTTTATTATTTGTGGTTCAAACTATGAGATGGATTGAAAGTTCTTGGTCCCGTTGGAGAATGTCGCTAGGGTGCTGATTGCCATCGGTATTCCACCCGAGATAGATACTGCCTGAGGCCAAGGTTTTGAAGGCTCACGAAGTCTCAGAAAGGGCCTTTTTACTTTTCAATAATATTATTCAACAAGTTACCAAATTATGTTCGGATCTTGCCGTCTCCTCAATTTGGAAGGACCATAAGAGCCTTTTTACTTGGGCATCGCTTCTATGATTTTCAGGAGTATCTTTTCTTCCGTTTTGACTCGATGGGGTCTCCTTGAGACACCTTTTTTTGACACCTTTTCAAGAGAATATTCCTTAAAATAGCACAATGCTCAAAGGAAATAATTGTGAAATATCAACGTATGGAGAAAACGTGTGTAGGAAAAATACAGAGGTCGAATCCCAGAGTAGATTGGACTTTTTTCAAGTGTAATGATGGAAAATGATCAGATGATAAATTCCATTCCAGTTGTATTTGAATCCGCCTTCAAACTCAAAGTTTCAGTCTAATATCCATACAAAATAAAACAAATTAAAAACATATTTAATTCTATGAAAAATTTTAATATCAGCGTGATCATTTGTCAAATGAAAACATGCTGTTTAGTCACTGTTCAAGGTTTGCGCTATCACCAAATGGAAAGAAAGTGGATTCTATCATAACCGTCAATACAATTCCTGAAATAACAAAAGACAAATTCTCATTCATGAACTAAATGTGGTTGCTAACGTCGAATACAAAAAGAATTCACGTAACTCGCAGGGGCATTTCAAATTTATGATGAAATTAAAAGAAAAATCTCCCAGGCCTTTTCCGACTTTTGAACGTGAGATTTACATAAAAAGTAAATATGTCAAACTGGAGGTAGATTTTATGGTTGATGCAACCTCTCCCATGTTGATAACATTTTTAAAGTGAAATATTACATGTAGATGAGGTCTGGATTATGGTTTTATGTTTAGTTCGTACAGTGAGAATTAAATTGGAATTTTTGATAGTTCGAGTTTCTACTAGACCCACTCATATAAAGGTTTCCATATTTTCGACCTTGCAGGCATTTCTCAAGAATGTCAGTCCATCCAAACTCACCTATAAAGTCCAAAAATGTGTTCAGATATATCATATATATGATATATATATATATATATATATATATATATATATATATATATATATATATATATATATATATATATATATATATATAATAGGTGACTTTATAAGCGTAGTTTTTCTAAATCGAATAAAACACTCAATTTGCATTATATATCCCAAATTGTGATTGATATTGATAACTTGGCCTTTGCCATTTACATTTTGAAAATAACTTTATGTAAATGTTGTCCACGGCTCCGTATCAAATGGTCCATTCGGAAGGTCCAATTTTTCGAGCATTTCGGCCTGTATCCTACAAATTACGTGTGTTATGAAAGGCTTCAATCGTGTTCGGCTTGTCCACATACACTAACGACCTTACATAACCCCACAAGAAATAATCCAGAGGCGTCAAATCGCATGATCATGGCGGCCAATTCATAGGAGCATTTCGGGAGATAAGCTGCTCACCAAATTCTTCCTTCAACATGTCCAATGTTTCACGAGCTGTGTGGCACGTGGCACCGTCTTAAAGAAATCACATGTCAACCAGGTTCACCTCAGCCAACTATCATGGTCTTTATGGCCACCAGCCCATAAACCGCACCAAACTGTCGTTTTTCGGGATGTCGTAATTCTTGTATGGCATGTGGCTGTTCATCACTCCAGATGCGACAGTTTTGTTTATTTACATATCCGTTAAGCCAGAAATGAGCCTTATCGATGAACACAATTTTCGATAACAGCGGATTTTCATTAAACTGTTCTACCAAAGTCCCATTCACCAAAAATTAGACATTGTGGTAGGTCATTCGGCTTCAATTCTTGCAGAAGTTAAATAAAATGTCATGAATAACAAAAAAGTTATAAATCTTTCCAAATTAATTCATGATGGTGTAAAAATTGATATGAAAAAACATGGAATTTATATTCGAACATTGAAACATCATGGAATTTATTTCAATTTTATGAAATGAGATGTCTTCAATTTTGTTAATTTTTTTAAATTTTGGTGTTTTTAGTTCAATGTGCTACATTGTTTCAAAGGACTAAATTATCTGCTTTGTCAGGTTCAGACGTTTTCTCATGGAGAAAACTGGGATGTTTATCCAATATTTTCCAGTGCAACAATTTAAAACGCCTCAAACCTTTATTTTAACTCGTTTATTATTTTGTTTCTGACAGTTGAAATCAACTTCGAGTTCGCTTATACAACGAATTTTTGATTAGTATTCATTAACAGCAGATAGTATGTTTATCAAGCTAGGGATTGTTATAAAATCTATCAATTTAATTCACAAACAGAGTATACATGATTTAATTTTTGTGTTTCGAATTTTAGGTTTTGATCGCAAATATTCACCCATTAAGTATCAGAAATATCTACGAAACCATTCAAAATGAGTCATTAACATTTTCGTTCTTTCCTAAACCTGACTTTAAAAAAACAATTTGAGAAATATGAAAAACCAACCTTTCTATGTAGACAGAAATTTGAGATGAACATCACACATTAATGTTTCATGTAAGAAATTGAGTAACTCATTTTTCAATCTCTAGAATTGAGAACATCGTACCTAAAAACTGTGTTATGAATGTGTATTACAGTCTTGTATATAGTCATCAGAATTATAATAGTCTAGTATAAACAAAATCAACACTATATTATCATCGCAATCAACAAAGTTTCTTGGAATATATGTAGACAGAAATTTGAGATGGGCATCACACATCGTAAAAAACTGTGTAACTCATTTTTTGCAATATTTAGAATTAAGAACATCGTACCTAGAAACTGTGTTATGAATGTGTATTACAGTCTTGTATATAGTCATCAGAATTATAATAGTCTAGTATAAACAAAATCAACACTATATTATCATCGCAATCAACAAAGTTTCTTGGAATATATGTAGAAAGAAATTTGAGATGGACATCACACATCGTAAAAAATCTGAGGTAATTCTTTTCTTTTATCTTCAAATAAAATTGTAATATTATTGTGAATATAAATTCAACCAATATTTTTGTTCGAACCAATTTTTTTGTTCGAGGGCTGAATGGAAGATCAGACTCAAAAATTAACTCAGTCCTTTTGAGAGCATTCTTCTTAGTTGTAATTATTGTATCAATTTTCACAATGTAAGGAATATTTCTCAATAAATTTTATTTTATATATTATATTCATCAAATTTAAATCCCACTTCATAACTACTCAAAATATAAAGATATATTTTGTTATAAAAAATTAATTATTTATTTTCGAAACAGGCAGAATAATGGCAAGAAATTATGACGATCGCACTCCTCAACAAGCCTCAAAGATCCTTAAATAATTCCGTTCAAACCTTACGGCATTAGTAGCCGGTTTCGCGTTCACCTCCAATTTATATAATTAAGTTCAGGGAGCTTCTCGTCAGCAAAATCCGGGCATTTATCAACTTAAAATAACGGTTGAGCTTATTCTCAACCAAAGGGTTACATTTTGCGGAAGATTTTATCGCTTCTTCGAGGACCTACTTCTGAGTGCAGTGAACGCTTTGGTCTCAAAACAAATAGGATGTTTCCTGCAGTCCTAGCAAATATGGTAAGTACGCGGTCTGTTCACAAAATTACGAACTTTCGGTAGATGGGGTTTAATGTGGCTGAGAATTTATTCCCACTGTTGATCAGAGATCCTCAACTGAATTCGAATATTTCCAACTATAAACGAAACTTATTACCCAAATTCATCTGTTTTACCACAAAAACTTTGATTGGTTGAGAATATTGATTCTTGTACTCGTCTAAAGTGAATGCTGATTTAAAATCTTTGTCAAGATGAACTACAAATAATTCACGAGCTAATTTTTCCCAAATTGGTGTCAGTTTATTACTGTCATTTGAAGTTTTTCTGAAGTTTTTTATCAACTGGAAGGTTGATCAAAAAGCATCATTTTTAGGTATTGTGTTTGCTCTGTGAGATTGTATAAATCGGATAAATTCAAAAGAGGGATGAAAATAAAATACTTTTCGCATTAAAGAGTAATATTCAACTGAATAGCGACTCGTGTTTTTGTGACTCAGTCAATGAAGGAACATAGAATTTCATTTTCGTTATTCAATGTTTCTATA
Source organism: Henosepilachna vigintioctopunctata (assembly GCA_030704895.1). Taxonomy (NCBI): domain Eukaryota; kingdom Metazoa; phylum Arthropoda; class Insecta; order Coleoptera; family Coccinellidae; genus Henosepilachna; species Henosepilachna vigintioctopunctata. The sequence continues at coordinate 738,496 of JARQZJ010000005.1, forward strand.
TTATGATATTCATAAATAACTGAAATTGAATTCTCGCTTACCTCTTGAGAAACATAAATAAATTGCAATTTGAATCAAACTCCTGGGCTAATGTTTCACAAATATGTTCGCATAATATAATAATATTATAACATTAAGCCGACATTTTTCGAGCGAACAGCTCATTATCAAGACTAACTGCAAAAACAGAATATAACAAATTTGGTTCTATAAGATAGATGTGAGAAGGAAGGATAGTTGAAATTTCATTTGTTCTTGACAATCCGTTATTGTATTTTCCAGGATGTGCTGATTCCTATGACTTTCAAGAGGTCTAACCGTTTCCTTTTCGATACCTGCGTGTGAACATTGTATTTTATTGAAATCTATGGAGTGATTACAACTGATACAATGTTCTGCGAAGTCCATAATGTTATTTTTCTGGTTATCTATTCTGGTTCGGATATATCTACATGTTTGGCCGATATAGGAAGAAGGGCAATTATTACAAAAGGTTATATGAATCTCGTAATTATAAATAAACTTATTTTCATATTTATTCATTCATTTTTATATCTGAGAATCTGTATCGATATTATATGATTATATAATTTCTGTCTTCATTTTTCAACATTTCTCCAATATATTATTTTTTAGTGACTTCAAGACAGTCTTTTTTCTGTTTAGTATCTTCCAATATTAGCTTGCCTTTTGGAATTTCATGAAAATACTTTTTATTTTGTTGTTACTTGATTCAACATTCATTTATTCTTCAACAAATTACTTACGTCTGGTCCTAATGAAATATCAAGTTTTATTGGGAAATATTGTGTTTATGCACTTTCGGATCCATTGACACATATATTTAATCTCATAATAAGCAAAGCCACTTTTCCTAAAATATATATCGGCCTAGATAGCACCTGTCTTGAAAAAAGGTGATCCTTCCGTTGTTAACAACTACTGGCCAATATCCATCTTATCAAACTTTTCCAAAATTTTTGAAATTGTAATCTATAATGCTATATATCCAGCCGTCAGAAACAGCATCAAGATTGAGCAACATGGATTCATATCAATGAGATCTTGTTCAAGCTTTCTCAGTACGCTTCTCAAGTACTCGACTCAATGGTCAAGTTGATGTAATTGACACAGATTTTCAGAAAACATTCGATAAAGTTGTTCAATTTAGATTCTGTGATAGCCTCACCAACCTTTTTCATTCGTACCTGGTTGACCGACGTCAATTCGTACAGCTGGAGGGTATACAGTTGTCTGAGTTCATACCTACCTCTGGAATACCTCAAGGGTCTAATCTTGGACCAGTGCTATTTATTCTATTCGTGAATGATCTGATAGATAATTTTCACTCTCAGCTTTTGATGTTCCAGACGATTTGAAACTATATCATGAAATTAGATCACAGGACAGCTGAGTTCAACTTCAGCTCGCGCTCGACCATGTTCCTATTTGGTGTGAGGACAATTATTTCAGTTTGTTTGTGTCAAAGTGTAATATTGTTTCTTTCACAAGGAAAAGAGACCGAATTGACTGTGATTATAGTGTCGGTGGTCAGGTTCTTTCTCGTTCTGACGAGATGAGAGATCTTGGTGTAGTCTTCGTTCAGAAGCTTTCGTTTGTCCCACACATCACCCAACTCATTTCATCTGCCGCGAAAATACATGGATTCGTTATACGTAATGGCAAATAGTTCAATAATTCCTCAACATTCATTGGACTATTTAACACCCTAATCCGTAGCAAGTTGGAGTATGGCAGCATGATCTGGCATCCCATTTACACTTCACATTCAACGTCATCTTGAGGCTATTCAGAGAGGGTTCTTGAAATTCTTAGTTTGGGAGAGGGATGAAGTTTATCCACAGAGAATCATAACGAATTATTGAGTCGATTTAGTTTAATCTCATTGCAGAGCAGGAGAGAAACTTTATTACTCTAATTTTTGTACAAATTACTGCACAATAGTATTAATTGTCCTCCTCTCTTGTCCGCTTCGAAATTTCGTGATTCTAGGCAAAATTCTCGTAATACAGAAATATTCCACCTAGACACTCTGAGGACCAACTCCTTAATACAATCCCCCATTTGGTTTATGGAGTCTGCATTCAATAGAGTTGCCAATAATTGTGACGTTCACTTTGAGTGCATAGAAATTATTATCAGAAATTATGAGAACAAAGAAAATTGACTGAAATGAATTGATTTAGATTGAGTTCTTTGTAATATTTCATGGAATACTATAATATAGTTATGAGTTATTATTTTTTAGATCAGGTTGAGCTCTTTGTTATATTTTTTCTTGTAATGTTTTCTTTTCAATATTTTAGTTGTTTAGTTAGTATTCATCATCGTTATTATGTTCTGTAATTGGGTGTTATACCTGAGAATAAATAACGTATTATTATTATTATTATTATTATTATTATTATTATTATTATTATTATTATTATTATTATTATTATTATTATTATTATTATTATTATTATTATTATTATTATTATTATTATTATTATTATTATTATTATTATTATTATTATTATTATTATTATTATTATCATTATTATTATTATTATTATTAACAAATATTCCAATGATGTACTCCTATAATTTTGATAACTCTACAAACTAACTTTATTATGTCTTACTGATGTTTTTATTATTCAATTTGAAATAGTTCAATAATTAAATGCTGTATGTACAGTGAATATAATCGATGAAATCCATATTTCGATAAAAATTTGTTACTTTTTCCTTCATTTTCATGTGATGAGGCTTTTTCTTGAACCCAAATGGTGTTAATAGTTCGAAATTTATGAGGAATTCATACCATTTACGGGTCTAAATCCATTTTGTTAAACATCAAATATTTTAAAACCAAGTTTTATAGTGGTTTTCAGTTTTCTTCCAAATAATTTATGAAGTTCCTGATACTAAATTTTTCTTACTGCGTTCAGTTCAAGATTATTACTGAAATTTCACGAGGCATTAGTTCAGATATGAAATACCATTATTCTCCACCTTCTTTTCTTGTCAATATCTATCTCAGACGATTTTCCAGGAAATTACCCGTTTCACATAAACTTTATTGAAATTATACTGTGAGGAAATATGATTCAATATCTCTAGTTTTGATAGTCAAATAGTTCGAATTCTTAGACTGTAATGTGAGATTATTTCAGTCGAGACATTATCGAAAATATCAAATTAAATTAAACTCTTGCCTTGATGTTTCACGATTATATTTAACAACATGAATTAGTCAACATGTTTCGAGCTTAAGCTTATTTTCAAGCCAAATTCATGTTGTTGAATATAATCGTGAAACATCAATCCAAGAGTTTAATTCAATTTAATATTCAATTATGTTTCACCAAGACTTCAGCGAGAATTCAATGTCAGTCATCATTGAAAATGTTTGTAGAATCGAATTGATATAATTCTTGTTATTATACCAATTGTTTTCCATGAAGAGAGCGATTGAACTCGAATTCACAATTCTTGGGACTTTTGCTTCATCTTTTTTGCCTCCCAAAAACTCTTCATCCTCTCTGAATGCTTTTTTTCCGTTCATCGGTCCGTTTTACTAGAGGTTGACGATTCAAAACTTCGTATATGCGATTTTATAGCGAAGTTTGCTTCTAGAAGAATCCTTTTATTATAATGCCTCAATTTGGCACCTCTCGAAATGATTTGTTATAGTACGCCCATGTTAGCTTGTAGGCCCTTTGGAGCTTGGTAATTCTCTGTTCATTAGCGATTCGGTTCAAACCTGAATAGGTATAATAATTTCAATAATATAAATTTCTTCATTATCACAGGTATAATACCCATGTACTGAAAATGAGAACCCGTGTGATAAAAATAATAAAAATCATATATTTCCAACAGGTAACTACCTAATTACAGGAAAATACATAATGAACAAATATTGACGATTGATGAGGCCGATACTTGGAGAAAATTAATATCCATAATGAAACATTATTTAGAATTTTCTCATAATTTAATACAAACACGCATGACGACGTTTCGAAGTACCTACTATCATGTTTATCAAATGCTGAATTAATACTGATTTTCAGTATTAATTCAGTATTGAATTCAGTATTAATTCGGCATTGATAAACAAGTTGTACTTCGAAACGTCATCATGCGTATTTGTATTAAATTATGAGAAAATTCTATATAATGTTTCAATGTGAATAAAAATGATTACTAAAAATATCAATATCAACATAGATATACAATAATTATAACAATAAAAAACATTATAAAATATAATTATCTAAATCTATAATGTCCATAACTAAAGATTCGATCATAATAATAATAAAGAAAACTGTTGAGATTTATAATAGAAACAATAGAGTCCCAGTGCAAATCACAGCAGCTTGATACCTGGCTTGCAGTAGAACACGCAAGCTAAGCGGCGATTGCGAGAGGACATTGGTTCTGTGGGTTTTCGAGAAAAATGTCTGGCTTATTATATAAGAAATCAAGTTTATTCAGAAGCTCAGGACAGTCGAGATTATCATTGACCAAATTGAACGAAAATTTCAATGCATTCAAACTTCTCCTGGTGTGGAGGCTCCTAGTGTCTAACCTCAACAGCAAACACGCGTGATCATAACCCCTAGGTAGATATACACCTTCCTCTCGAAATAGAAGCCATTTCAAGAACTTCCTCTGCAGTTCCTCCAGGTGGTTTATGAGACAATTATATATCAGTCGCCAAACAAGACAGCCATACTCAAATTTGCCTCTCACTAGGGCATCAAATAAATGGACCAGTCCTGAGGAATTCGAGAACAATCTAGCATTGCGGAAGATGAAACCATAAACTTTGCTACTTGATAAAATTAATTGGTTGATATGAGGTATGAATGAGAACTTTTGATCAAATACCAGGCCGAGATCCTTAACCTCCAGAAGTTGAGTCAGATTAACACCTTCAATTTTGTAACCAAAAGTTATCAAATTTCTCTTTCTGGTAAAATTCACCACATTACATTCCATGACATTGAAGAGTAAACAATTATTATTACACCACAGGCTGATATCATTCAGGTCACTTTCTAGCCTGAAACAATCATGCATAAATAACACGCTCTTATAAATTTCAATATCGTCCGCGTAAGTCACCTTCATGCAGACCATCATCTCTAAAAGATCGTTAACAAAAAGTAGGGCTCATCATCATTAATACTCAAATCATAGACAAAGATATACACTCATGCTTTTACTGGGACTTGAACCTGAATCTTACCGTGCCATTGTCGTGTATTTCCCGACATAACCCACGTACTTGTTCACGTGTACTACAATGTATTCTCTTAAATAATATGCATTATAGAAAATAATAGCTAAATGTACTTTGTTGATTACGATTTTTCAAATAAATCTCCATCAACTTGTGAGGTTGATGACCTGCTGGGTGCAACATACATCCTCATTTAATCGGTAATCAATCAGTGGAAAACTTTCCCATCGATTCAAGGAGTTTCCGATTAGTTATCTTCTCAATAAAATAGGTTAACTTTTCGAACTCAACAAAACTCTCATTATTCAGCATCCTCATCAGTTTCGAGACTGTTTCTACGTGCTTTCAAGCAATTTATAACAATAAAATAGTAAATACATTCAAATTGACTGATTAGTGAACGTATAGTTAATACAGAAATATGTGATAACAACTCCGCGAAGAAAACTAACATTATTTAAAAAAGTTTAATGGATATTCATCGACGTCTAAATTGAATTCATTCAATTTTTATAGTTTTATGATTATATAGGTCAATTTGAAACATATATCTTCCTTCTGTGTAACTGGTAAAGAACACGGAATCGAGAAATACAGGCATTAAGTGAATCCTGTGAAATGAATTCTCTAAACTCTTGTTTACGGTCCTATAAATCCACTATGTAGGTATATTCACGACAACAATCAACTCTAATTTTACTGAAAGTAATAATATTTTTGTAACTTGAGTGCTTGGTGTATTATAAAGTTTATTGAATTATAGCAGACGTTGAGCTAGAATTCAAGGAACTCTCAAGAAAAATGTAATCCCAAGTGGGAAACAAATAGAACATTTTTATTTCGTAAATTCTGTTAGTACATAACTGCTTTCAATGAGTCGTGCATTTTCGAAACAAACGACCCTGGTTAACGAAATGAAATTGATAAAAAGTATGTAGGTAGTATAAAATCCTTTTTTCACGTTGTACCTTTGATTATGTTCGGTAATTGTTTTTATTGATATAATTTTTCAACTATAGATATCCAGTTTTTTAGGAAATAATTAGGTTCACTAAGGAACTGATTTTAACTTCAAAATCGAACATTTTTTCTTCTGAATCGAACTTTTTCCCAAATTTTCGTGAAATTTCTAATTATTTTGAAGTGAAAACTTCTTTAGAGGCGCTGTGTATTTTTTTTGGAATGGGTAAAAATTTCTAAACTCGCGTCAGGACACGTGACCTGATCGAGAATTCGTAACACGGATGGAGAGAGGGCAGGCGGCGCAAGGCGCTTGCGCGAATGTTCGTGTGTATCTTTCATTCAATTGTCAAAGTTTACATGCGCATGTAAATGATCTAGCAATTGACGCTCTTGTTAAAAAGATGAATGTGTTAATTTTATCAGAAACTCATATGGGTAACGATGAAATAATTGACATTCCGAATTTCAACTTTGTTGCGAGTTTCAGAAGAAATAATCGTCCAGCGGGAGGAGTAGCTATTTATCAAAATATGAACGCAGTTCATTATTGTACAAATTATATGGATGTGCATGTGAAACACAACTGCATGTTTAATGCTTCTGTTTCTGATATCGGTGATATTTGTATAAGTCGTTGCAACTCTGGTGATAATCAGTTTATTATTATGGTTGTCGTTTACATCTCTCCAGATAAGTCATTGCGTGCTATACGAGACTTTTTGTACGAAAATTTATTCATTTATTCTCATGACGCATCTGCATTGCTTCAAAAAAAAATTGGAAAAAGCTTTGATGAATTGCCAATGATTTTGAGTGGAGATTTCAACATAAACTTTGCAGACGATAAAAATCAACTATTAATTGAATTTTTAAATAATGAATTTGGTTTAACTATGTCAAATGATCGCAATCTTAGCACAACGAAATACAAAACTACTATTGATGCGGTCTTTATTAGACACTTGAATAGGTTCGAATCAAAACTGTTCGTTTCTTACTTCAGCTATCATAAACCTATCGTATCAGTTTTAGAGATTAGCGATGATGGTTCTGGTAAAGATGATGATGAAAAAATCGTTGAAATTATGGATGGAAGTTGATTTTCCTAAGAGATAAACTTTTTAATGTAAAATAATTGTAATAGTTCTGATTCTGTCATGTTTGTGTACGATATCGCAATAAATGAATATTGTATTCCACCACATAAATAATAATACTTTTATACTGATAACGAAAGCAATTCGTACAAAATTAATCTCTAACCATTCCAAAATATCAAAAATGCACAACATTAATATTCAAGTTTTCACTTCTGCCGGCACTCCCGGAGTGCAACCCAATTTTTTTTTAAATAAAATATTTGGTTTGTTGAATATTATCCATTTCGCGTATTTCTATATTTTTCTGCATATTTCCATGTCATTTTTCTGGAAACTATGGAGTTTGCGATTATACTGATCGTACATTCGTGTTCTGCGGACTCGACTTATGCAAAAAAAATTAATTTTGAAGATCAAAATTTTCTTCAAAGTCGCGAAAATATTACATCAATTTGGTAACAAAAAAACACTGAAAAATTTTTTTTTTTTCAATTCTTTCCGCATGAAAGTCGTAGAAGCGAAATTTTTTCATCAGTTTTCCCATAATAGATCTGGATTGGAAAATAGTTTTCATTTCGCGTACATCTGAATATTTCTTCAACTTCTCATCTGATTTTTCGGGAAACTATGAGATTTGGTGAAAAATTTTTTGTAATTGCTTAATCTTCGGACTCAACTCAATGCAAAATAGTCAATTTTCGAGATCATAATATTTTGAAAAATCTCCGCAAAATTTTCATCAATTCGGTTGAAAAAAATTGAAATGAACTTTTTCGCTTACAGATTTCTGAACTTTTCTGCAACTTATCATGATAGTTCACTATGAAAGCATCAATTAAATTTACTTCACAAGTTATTATTGAATTCTTTCGAATTCTAGGAAGAACAAAAATCGAATTTTAATGGAAAAACTAAACAATAATCGAAGTAATTTCAAATTTCCAAATAATTTTATAAAGCATCAATCGTCTTCTTAAGGAAAATTGGAATATTGAAATATTTTTCAGTGATTTAGCATGTATGATTTAGCAACATATACTTCTCAATATCATATATCCCAAGATAAGAAATAGTATTGCAATTGAGTAGCATGGGTTTAGGAATAGGAGATCTTGCTCTACAAATTTGGTTGATAAATTGCAAATCTACAGAATTTCTAGTTACTTCAGGAGTGCCGCAAGGCTCCAATCTTGGAACCATACTGTTCGTCCTGTTTGTTAACGATCTCTTAGAGATGGTGAACTGCATAAGAATGGCTTATGCGCACGATATTAAAATTTATAAGAGCGTGTCATCTTTACATGACTGTTTAAGGCTACAAAGTGGTGATAATAGCCTGTGGTGTGATAATAATTGTTTACACTTGAATGTCATGAAATGTAATGTGCTGAGTTTTGCTTGAAAGGGAATAGTTTTAGAGATCTCGGCCTAGTATTTGATCAAAAATACTAATTCATACCTCATATCAACCAATTAATTTTATCATGTAGCAAAATTTATGGTTTCATCGCCGCAATGCAAGACTGTGTTCTCGAATTCCTCAACACTGGTCTATTTTTTAATGCTCTAGTGAGAAGCAAGCTTGAGTATAGCTGTCTTGTTTGTTGACCAATATATAATTGTCACAAAAACCGCCTGGGGACACTGCAGAGGAGGTTCTTGAAATGGTTCTCATATCGAGAGGATGGTTTATATCCACCTAGAGGTTTTGATTACGCTTATCTGCTGTCGAGGTTTGACACTAGGAGCCTCCTCTCCAAGAGAAGCATTTGTATGCATTGAAATTATCATTCAATTCGCTAAATGATAATCGCGACTGTCCTGAGCTTCTGGGTTAACTTAATTTCTTTGTTCCTCAGAGATGTATAGAATGAGCCAGACATTTCACTTAAAAACTCACAGAAACAATCATAGCTTCGCATGTTTTTTGAAACCTTTTATCAAGCTGCTGTGATGCACTAGGATTCACTTGTTTCTATCATCAATGTGTACTTAAATCTTAACCAGTGATGTATCTTGATTTCTTTCGGTTTGAGTTCTTAGGTATTTGTTATCTTGTTTAGTTATTACTCAATGTTTAGAGATTCAGTTAAATAATTAAATATTCAGATATTTTTTATTATAGAATTAGATTATTATATTATTTGATAATGTTTTATATTATTATCATTAATTTTCAATATGTATATCTATATTATTATCGATATTTTTATTCGTCAAATTTTGTATTTCATTTTTCATTATTTATTTTTCTGTAATCGAGTAGTAGTTGTTATTATTTCAAGTCTCCAGTTGACATCAAATCAGAAATCGTTTATCGACCAATCAATAACCGAAGCAGTATATTAACAACGTAAACGATTGAATCAATCATTTGGTTTATTCTATGACAAGCTCAGATGAATTTCCTGCTCGAAATCCGACCCTGTTCAATCGATCGATCTCGCGGGTAAAACAACTTTTAATGCTGTTTTTATGATATCCCAGGACGCCACATCACTCATCAGCTACCGCTTCTTCCAGCGGAATTCGAGCAATCAACCCTGTTACCGAATGAATACAGTGATCACGGTCAAAAGTAGATCTCCTGAAAGGAGACTGATGAACTGCTGCTGTAACGGATAGCGGCTCTTTCAGGATGTCCCTCCGAATTGGTTTAGGAACTTCGGCCACGAAAGTTGAACTAAGTTTGTTGCTTGTGTGTCGTCCTTTGTAAATGTGCGTATGTGCGAACATGCAGAGCTCTAATTAATTGCATTCAGGATAGTTCGGTACGTGGAAGTCGAAAGCTGAGGTGTTTTCGCTTCTTATTGATGAGTTTGCAAGTATCAACATACGCCCAGATAGGATGTAATTGCAACTCTCGGCTACCAATTAGTCAAGCATATTTACTATTCCAACAGTAATTATTCTGCGGGTTGCTAGTCAATCGATATCTTCTAATAAAGATAATTTTCGTGCCCCAATGTGATAGCTGACGTATATCTATAATATAAAAATGAATCGAATATAAACTTAATTTCAAACACTTGAACTTATGATTTACACTTTATTGACTACATAGCATGACGCGTTTCGTCGTTACAAACGACCTCTTCAGATGCTTACAGAATAATAACAACATTTTGAAAAACACAGGTATAAATATCAGGGAATTTCGGGATTCTATGGTTTTGGTTTTACCTAAGAAATTCCATTCTGAAAAATAATTTCTATTACCTGAAAAGGTTTAACAAGGGTGAATTGTTTAATTCTATCTGTTCATTGAGCAAATTTCCAGAATTTTTAAGCCGATTTATTTCCACTATTTCCCAATAATCTAATTGACTACTTCTCTCTATATTGTGTAAAATTTTGAAATTCGTATCAAAAGTATGGTTTTCTGTTAATAAATGGTTAGCATAATTCGAATTATTTTTATTATGGGTGAAGCTATATTTATGTTCCTGTATTCTAGTACCGAAATTTCTACTAGTTTTACCTATATATATACCGGGACATGTTCCACAATTCAATTGGTAAACACCTGATTTGTCTTCTCTTTTAATTTTGTTTTTATTGTTCTTAATGTGTCTCGATAAATTATTGTTCGTTTTAAATGGAATATTAAAATTATGTTTACTTAAAAAGGTTTTGACTTTTTGAGTGACGTTTCCAAAGTATGTTAAACTATTATATTTTTGATTTCTATCCGACTGATAAGGAAATACTAATCGTAGAGCTTTCCGATAGAGTTTTTCGTCAAGAATTTTTGACACTAGTTCGCTTTCATAATTATTATTAACCGCAATCTGTTTAATGATATTCAGTTCTTTATTGAAATTTTCTTCTGATAAAGGTATATTGGTTAATCTGTGTATCATACTTTGAAACGCTGCCATTTTATGTGGATATGGGTGGCATGAGGAGTTATGGATTATGGTATCCGTATGGGAAGGCTTATGAAATATAGAAAAACCAAATTTATTATTTTATCTTGTGATTGTCAAGTCTAAAAAATTAATGGATGTATCAGATTCTATTTCGGTTGTCAATTTTATATTAGGATGAACCCTTACAGATTCAGATGCTTACAGAATAATATTATTCTGTAAACATCTGAAGAAGTCGTTCGTAACGACGAAACGCGTCATGCTATGTAGTCAATAAAGTGTAAATCATAAGTTCAAGTGTTTGTATTTAAGTTTATATTCAATCATAAGTTCCAGTGTTTGAATTTAAGTTTATATTCAAAATTACCGAATTTAAGATCGGGGTTTTTCTCAACTGCTATTTGGTATACTCTCATCTTTTATTAATGGTGCGAGAATATAAAATATTGACACTGTTAGTGAGAAAATCTGATTCCATAAATTGGTTTTTCGGTTACAATTCCATCTGTTAGCGAAACGTATTCTCGAAATGTTTGTTCTTTCAAATTCACCATATGGTAATCGTTTCCTCTAGGGGATGGCATAATTTCTACAGACGAAATGTTTATTTACATTTTCCGTAGTTGAGTGCCTCGCATTCGACGTCTTTAAGTAAGTACATGATACTGTTATTGTGGATAGGATAGAGAATTGTAAATATTGAGACCTGCGGCATCTTGTAGCTAAATTGATCTTGATGTTTGCTTAAACCTAGCCGGTTTTCTTGATATCGATAGAATTTTACGTTATGTTCTTTCAGAAATTTCAGTTGTAGAATTTCAATATAGTAAAAATCGGTTTGTTGAACTTCGGAACATTCTGTACAAAAAATATTTGATAAGTTTTTCATTTTCAGGTATAATATTGAATTACAGTAAATAATAACCTAACGCCGAATAATAACTAATAATGATTATAATAATAATTGCACATGGACATGGAAGAGATGGAAATCGATGGAGAGGATGTGAAGAGGAGAGAAGAATTCAGGAAGAAGATCAGGGGATTCGGGGGTTTTCAAGAAAAGGACAAAAAAAAGACTGAAACAAAATGAACAGAAGAAAGAAAAAGAAGCATGGAGAACGAATCAAGGAGTATTGGAGGAAAAGAAAGAATGGAGAAAAATATTCATGAAAAGTTATTTCACGTGGTCCATTGTCGGTCAAAATCGAAGGAAGAAGATTAATAATAATAATGCATCTTCATTTTCTAAAACACCTAGTTATAGGAAATATTCAAAAATATATATATACAGTATTATTAACACCTAATGATATAATGCAAACGTTTGAAAAATGATTATCAATAAAAGAAGTAGTTATAATGAATAATAAACAATGAGTATATAGCTATACTTCAAAATACACTATACATGAAAATATTCCAAGTAAACTTATGAAAGCAAATGAGTCACTGTTTATATCATATTTGTCAGACTCATCTTCGAATAGCGAACAAGTATATATCTAATGGGTGATTGTACGAAGGAATTAGTTTTCAGAATACCCAATGAGAAAATTGACTTAAACGTGAAATTTATCTAGGAACATAAAAAACAATATAGCCAATAAGGGTAGAACAGTCTATATAAGGGGTGATTTTTTAAGAGTTAAAGTTTTTTAGGTTGGTGTCCTGGTTGGTAATGACATTCAAACGCCATCTGTCGAAGTTAGAGGTTTCAGTATATTCTGCCATTTCATTATGTAAAGACTTACAAACGCGCAACGATCGCAAATTGTTGAAATTCACTATCAAACTTCGTGCTCTGTGAAAAATGTATATCGTTTGTTAAGACCACATTGTGATCGTGATAATCGACCTGGTGAACCACAATTCGTGCTGTTATCACCAAATTTCGCACCAAGTTCACTTTGTTGAACATTAAACCATTGTCTCGCATCCGTACAGTGCGTACAGAAGAGAATATTGCAGCAGTAGCGTACAGTGTTAATGAGGATCGTAATATGAAGCATAACATGCTCACGTAATCGTTTAGATGTTTCAAGAGAGTATTTTTTCTGAGGAAAGATTCCACGTCGATGAAATTTCATACTATAATAACCGATCTGAAACAAAAAATAGAAGGTTTTGCTTCAAAATTCGAGCATATTATAAGTGCTAATTACCGAACCTTCTCTGAAAAGCAATCAGGAAACCTTCACTTTCAGGATAGAATCAATAAGGCGAAAAAAGTTCAAACCCATCGACATCCTCTTGAATTATTAGCATTATTTTCCATAGCTACTAAAAAATTGTAGTTTATACATCTTCAGTTCGTATTTTACTGTAGTGTTTTTCACGTCATATTACCTAAACTTGAATAAATAGTGATTGATAAAATTGAAAAATTCCTGTTTCTTTGAAACGGATTTAAGATCGAAAAGAAAAAAGGTTGGCTTCGAATGGTAACGAGGTACCTACTAAGCAATAATATCAAAATTAATATTTTTTAATTTAATACTTTTTCAGCAATTTTTTTATAAATAAACACTCAAAGTTACCTCATACAAATTTGCATTCATCGTTGAGTTATTTGCGTTTATACAATGAGTGTAGACTTCAGCAAATCTTCTTTGTGTGTTTGTGTGATGTTCTCAAAAATCTAGAGGGTATTTTCGAAGTGGAAACTCCTTCCGGCAGACCGCGAGGTATGAAAACAGGGTATACATCGGTCTTGTTGATGGTGCTACCATCACGCTCTTAGCGTCACGCTCACTCCAGAAGGAATTTCTGTGTTCCCTGTATTAGGTGTACTAGGAGCAAAGAAAGTTAAAGGTTTTTATAGAACTCATGAACTGAATGATGATGCGCTAAAATGACTTATTGCGTTGATAAAAATAACTTGAGAGCTAGGGAAACATTTCTCAGGCGGTTTTGTCTGTATTGAAGCGTTTCCTCAAGTTTAATCCTTAATCAATATCAATATATTCGATTTTTGTTGAATAAAATATACAGATCAAAAAAACTTGATAATTCCTATGTTGATAATTCCTATGAATTTGTGATAAACAGTTTATCATCTACATCTGATGGAGCCATTGTGTTGGCGAAACAATATTGTTATGTTTAACTGAATTACCTACAGTGAAAATCAAAAAACTACTTAGTTTTATAATCATGAATTTGTGATCACTTCAGAGAGGTGCTTTTACACTTTGCTAGAACACGCTTTTGGAAATTTCTCATCACAATTATGTTAATTCTCAATTTTTTTTCTGCTGATCCAGTTCTACTACTATCAATGATGTCTTTTCGGAATTAACAGTGTTATATTCGATAACTTTCAGTTAATTATCACTTTGTTTGTCGAAATAATAATATACATTTTTGTATATTAAATTAAATTAAACTCTTGGCTTAATGTTTCACGATTTATTTAACAATATGAATACTCAACATGTTTCGAGCGTTAGCTCATTTTCAAGACTAAAATACTATAAGGAACGTACAACAAATTTATATCTATACAATGGATATGAGTAGGGAGGATAATTGAAAATCTACTTGTTCATTTACGATTTCTTCTTTTCTCTTCCAAGAACTGCTTTTTTCAATTGCTTCCAAAGGTCTAAACTTTTCCCTTTATTACCTGCGTGTAGGCATTTGGTTTTCTCAAAGTCTATGAAGTGATTACAGTTAATGCAATGTTCTGAAAATCCGGTTTTATTAACATTATACAAAATCGACCTCTTATGTTCGTCAACCCGAGTTTTTATTTTTCCACCTGTTTGGCCGTTATAAAACTGGACATTCATTACAAAAATTTCATAAATCCCGCTTTTGTCTTCAACATTTGTCTTTTCTTTATTATTTGCTAAAAGTGACTCAATATTTCTTTTGTTGGTACAAATGGTTTTTATTTCTCTCTTCTTTAATCTTTCGCAAATTTTTTGGCTGAGATGAGGTATGAAATTAATAAAATGATATTTTTGTTTGTTTTTTATAATTTGAGATGGATAAATTGAATTTTAAAGAATTTTCCGTTGCTTTTTTCTTATAAGATTATATATTATATTTTCGTCATAGCCGCTATTATTTGCTAGAAGTTTCAATTCAATCAAGTTGAAAATTCAATCTCAGTAATACATTTTTGTTCTGTGTGTTCTGAAAACGTCATAAAGCTCTTTTTCAATTTGAAGGAAATAGAAGAAAAATCACAGAAAAATCACCCTTAAGTTATACGAGCAGAAGGTCCATTGTCCATACATTTACAACATTGAATATCAAAGGAGAATGGCGTTGTTGGTATGTGAACATGGCAGGTGTTCTGCAGTTAATTCCTCCATAATTCCATCAATACGTAAATGCACACCACACGCAAGCTTAAAATATTGGTAGAAGCACAAAAGGTTTCTCCAACTGGAGTAGCATAAGATTTTTCTCGTTTACTGAAGATGCTACAAACAAAAATCGATATTCATCGTAACATCACGAGAATATTTCATTTCTAACAGGTTCATTTATCAGTTGGAATTTCACACTATCAATTTTGCGAACTCAGAAATATGAACGTAGTTTCAGAATGTGTAAGGTGTCATCTGGACGTCGTCCAGCCTTCCTGGAACGCTTCACCACGATTCGTTTCAAAACTATCTGGCACTTATTTACCCAATTCCCCCCACGAACATAACAAATGATACAGTAAAGTGATTCTCGTCAAAATCGATTTCGTTACGGGAAACCTATCCAAACTTTCACAGTCGGCAATGCGGAGAGTCCCAGGCCGGCGTTTCCATAACCCCGGCCAAGATGTTAGTCGTCGTCAGTGACAGGTGCCAACATTTGTTTCTGAAGCGGATCGTTGAGGTAGTACGGATGTTGGTTTACTTTGTAACGTATACACACGCAAACAAGCGACACATTGGCTTTATTACTTTTAACATGCGGATGCAGCAGCATCTTTTACTTTCTGGGACGTCCTTTTGGAACCAGTGTTGCCAACTGTACGATTTAAGTCGTAATTATACTACCTTTGTGCTTTCTCGTACATCGATCGTACGATGTACGATCAAGTATCAAAATCGTACGCAAATTATACGATCTTTTCAAATCTTTCAGCCATCATTATAACCCGAAAAGAAGTAGATGACAATTACCCATGTATAAAAGAATAAATACTTTCAATTTGGTATCTGCTGCTGCGCGTAATGATAGTGACTAATTGAAGTTATAATCATGGAAATAAAATATTAGTCTTTAATCTTTCAATAAGTAATCTGTCGGTCTCCGTAGCTTAGTCGGTAGAACTCTCGACTATGGCGCGGTAGAACTCGGGTTCGAGCCCCGCTGAAGGCATGGGTGTTTGTGTTTGTCTATGATTTAAGTAGTTTAAATAATGAAATATGCTGGGTAATGTAACAAGCCCAATGGCCGTTCGGAACCGGCGTTAAACTGTAGGTCCACTGAATTAAAAATAAGTAATATAATTGTTGTGAGTTAATTGAAATGAATATACGAGGTATGTTCAAAATGAAACGTTACTTTTGAATTTTCACGAGCTGTGCACATTCGATTATCGAATTTTTTTTTGTTATGTTGTTACACATAAGTTTACTGAAATCTGTGGCACGGCCACCTTTACTACAGGCCAAGAATAGCGTAGCCCCTCGGTGTTGCCAAATTGTGCACAGTTGTATACTATCCTAGTCGGATGTTCCCAAGCTTTCAAGCATTATTTCAACTCTTTTTGTATATTGCGAACAAACAAGAAATATTATCAGTATTTATAATATATAGAATATTATATTGGGTATTGTGAGCACATATTTCTGTAACAGAAAACTGTAAAACATTTATTATTGCAAGAAAACAACGATGTTTTCGATAAAGCCCCACTGCGTAAAAAATACCTCTATTAGTCAGTGGAATTTATTTACATGAAAAGTTGCCTAACCAAATTTATTGAATTATTTGAGAGAATAGGAACCTTGAAAGAAATGCTGTAGGAATTACTCAAATTGAATTATTCACCTAAGTATAAATATCATATTTCTGATTAGCGCAATTTATTGTATAATATTTATTTTACTTGATTTTTATACTATTTTTAAAAGTAAAATGTATATTGAAACACGCCTGCAATGGTTCACCTAAGAAACAACCCCTTTGTTAATCAACACACTTATTTTTGATCATACGTAACAAAAAGTTACTGACAGCGGTGGGATTCGAACCCACGCCCTTTCGGACTGGTGCCTAAAACCAGCGCCTTAGACCGCTCGGCCACGCTGCCTGTGCACAGTAAGAAAACAAGCGTCGATTCTGAATGACGCCTTTCATTACTGATTGTATTAACAATTGGGTACATTAGAAATTCATTGAAAACTATATTTCAACTTGATGTCATTCATTATATATATTGAAGTGATTTCATACTAATTCCATGTTCATTCTGTATAAAAACTTCAATGATTAATAATGTTATCAAAAACTATGATTATGTATATTACTAAGCAAAACACTGCTGACGAAAATATTTCTAGAATAAGTATTCAGATGGGTTCTTTGTTCACTAATCATTGTAACTTTTACAAAGGAATATAAATCTTTGAATCCGAAAATGAAGGAAAGGTCGGAGCTACAGTAATATAAGCGTTCAAATTACTTTTGAATTGTTGAATACATTCATATTTCAAACTTTTGATTATGACAAATTAACGAATAGTAACGTCGAAATAAGTTGAAGAGGAACTTCTCATCGATAAAAATCCCTTTATTCTAACAATTTCAAATCAATCAAATTACTATACAATGAAGGCGAATTGTCTTCCGAGTTCTTTCATGTCACTAAGAGAAAACAAGTTTCGTATCTATTTTTGACTGAAATATGAAGGCATATCATAGTAGCAATTATGGAATTCGCATTTTCCTCTAAGAGCTTCTCGAGAATGAGATTCTGTGTTTCCCGGAATATACGTCAAGGCTCGTTTATTGCTTTCCGAAGCATAAATTGCGAATTCTCAAATAGAATGCCTAGCAGGAAGTTCTACAAGACACGAATTCGTACTTCTTCAAGACTTGACGAGAGTTATCAGAAAGAGAAATATTCATTGTTCATTAGGGCCGCGTTTCTGACTCGTCGATCCTCAAGAAATATTTGTAGGTCTGCAAAATATTCAGGTATATGTCTAAAATATAAAGTGTTGACGATAACATCTATTACAACGCCATCTACTTCACAATAACAACAATTGAGTAGTTTAGAAAATAGAATAGTCGGTAAAGATGAATATCTTTTGATCAGGAATATACTCTAGAACAGGGGTTCCCAAACTTCTTTTACTACGCCACCTCCTGTTTTGAAGCCTTCTCTGAAACCTTCATAGAAATCTGAAGCAAAAGCTTCAGATTTTCTAGGAAAGTGATTACTTCATCTCGGAGCTCAAATAATCTAACTAACATGTTACCTTTAGATAGCCAACGTACTTCTGTATGAAATAGCAGTGTTTTGTGGTCACTTCCTAAATCCTCACAAAGCGTTTTAAACAGTCGAGTATTTTTAATGCACTGGTTGTTATGTAATTTACAACTTTTATACACTGTTTTAGGACAGCATTGAGTTCGTTTGGAAGCGTTTTGGCTGCCAAAGCTTGACGATGTATAAAACAATGAATTCCAGTCACTTCTGATTTTATTTATTTAGAAATTTTTATTTTTAAATTGTCTTGTGCTCACGCCCCCCCCCCCTGACATATCTTCACGTCCCCTTTGGGGGGGCCACTTTGGGAATCCCTGCTCTAGAAGAAGATGTGCTTCTAGGTAATCTGTAGATAATTGAATATAAACTTAAATTCAAACACTTAAACTTATGATCTACGCATACCTGCATGGTCTAGTTTGTTGTTTGTTGTTTAATGCACATTTTCAATTATATCCTAGGCAAAGCTCAAAAACCTACTGTAGTACACATGTAACTTATAACAAATGAAATGCCTTAAAAGCATTTTTGCTTTCATAATTATCTGCAAAAATTGTGCAAAATAGGTCGAATTATTGAACTATTGAATCGATCCGCCAAATAGTAACGAAATATTTTTCCGATCCTTGGGGTGAATCTAGCTGACTTTCACCCCATCAGGCTACGTGTGCAAGCCGGATCTGTTATCGCCCGATCTAAACGCCCAAAAGAGCATCGAAATGTCTCGTCTGATTATTCCGGTTTATCAGAATCAGGCCCAGAATAATTATCGTTTCACTCGTTCTCCTGTTATCGCGATGTTGGAGAAAATTAATACCCAGCCACTAATTCGCAAATCGTTTCCATCCTCTTTATGGCGCTCAATTTGTCATTTGGTTCGAATCAGTTAAAATAACGACATAGATTAATGGGTAAACTTCGAGAGCTCGAAAATGAAACCGGGTGAAATATTTCGATGATCTACAGATATTTAGAATAAACACTCGATAAATTGTTTCACAACTAGATCAAACTTTTAACGCGTCGACGTGTGTTCGGAGATATTTCGCTGGGTTACAAGCAGTGGCGTAGATGAGGCAGGGTTTAGGGTGTTCAACTCTACCCGATATCCATTCCTACTAATATTATTCATCATGTATCCAAATTAATTTCACGTTTCAAATTGCGTCAACACTTTTTCTCACAATTATTCCTCAATTTCTACTAGATGCTTAAGGCCCAAGAGCTGTTGATAGCCCAAATATTATTCTGTAACAATACCATTTAATGACTGAGATTGAATTCTCGCTTAACTCTTGGTGAAACATAATTGAATATTAAATTAAACTCTTGGCTTAATGCTTCACGATTTACTTAACAATATGAAATAGTCAACATGTTTCGAGCGTTAGCTCATTTTCAAGACTAAACTACTATAAGGAACGTACAACAAGTTTATATCTATACAACGGATGTGAGTAGGGAGGATTATTGAAAATTTACTTGTTCCTTTACGATTTCTTCTTTTTTCTTCCAAGAACTGCTCATTTCATTTGACTTGATATCTCCTTAATATCTATAAGATACCGCGTCAATGGTGATCCCATATTTTGTTACGGATTCTTGTGGATCATTATTCATTTTCAAATTCAATTTTTCCAAAATAAAAGTTGTGCATCGATCTGTTTTTTTCATCAGCGAAGTTGATGTTGAAATCGCCAGATAAGTCGAAATTTATTACCATTTGTACCAAGTATTTTCTACTCTTCTTCAGTGTACTCCTGTAAAGTTCGATGAATAAAATGCTCTATCTCGTTCAATTTTGGATTTGGAGAAATGTAAATTGCTACCATGACTATGTGTAGGACATTTCTAAGTTTGCATAGGCACGCACAAACATCTCCAATATATGAGCGCCTGTACAGTCGTGCCATTTATATACATGTTAAGTGAACCTCCGGCCGAGCTACATAGTAGGCGGTGTGGGGGGCTGTTAGGTTTTATTTTCGTTACGGAATTTCTTGATTCGGTCGCCGCTCTTAAAGCCCGAGATAAAAGCTGTCCAATATGCAAAAGCTTAAAAAACCACAATCACTGAACCCTCATCAAAAGATGAGGGTTCAGTTCTGGCACAATCATTGGTTTCTACAGACACTACAGACACATTACAGTTCTAGAGCCACATTGTAAGATATTAGCGGCCTTCTAGAGACTTACTAGGCTTGTGCTGATATCTCTTTCTCGATATTTGTGATAAGATATCAACAATCTGTTCAATAATTAATCTTTAGACATGAAATGTTAAATAGGTATATTTAGATATTAAATACGCAATATCGAGCAATGGAAGGCTATACCTACGCCACTGGTTTCGCCGGTTAAAGTGTGGTTGATTATATTTTTCAAAAATTAATTATTAATTTAAAAATTGATTGATAACAAAGGAATTAGTGAAGGTGTCATTCATTCAGTGATTTTGAAGCAGATTATATTTGTTTCAGACGTTCAAGAAAACACAGCATTAGTTCTAATATTTATAATCAAAAATCTGAATAATAATAGTGATAGTATGAAAATTTGAATAAAACCGAGTAGTTCTCTGATTTTCACTATAATTAATTCAAAACATGACAATAATGTTTCGCCAACACAGTGGCTTCATTAGATGATGATAAACAGTTTATCATCAAGATATCTTTTTCATTCGGATTATTTAGTTATTATTCAAAATTATCTTCTTCCTTCGATTTTGGACGACTATGGACCACGTGAGGTAACTTTTCATGAATATTTCTCTCCATTCTTTTTTTTCTTCCAATACTCCTTCATTCGTTCTCCATGCTTATTTTTCTTTCCTCTGTCAATTTTGCCCCAGTCTTCTCTTTTCCTTTTCTTGAAAACACCCAAATCCCTTGATCTTCTTCCTGAATGCTTCTCTCCTCTTCACATCCTCTCCATCGATTTCCATTGCTCCATGTCTTTTCTGACCTCCTCGATCCATGTTATCTGAGTCTTGGGGTTTGCTGTCGAAATAATTGAATAGTCTCCATTCATTATCTTATTGTGTCCGTTGAAAGTCACTCTTCTTCTCCTCATTGTGTCAGTTATCTTCTCTGTCTTCGTGTAGATCTTTCTATTGCTTCTCAGTTTCCATTTTCCACCTTCATGCTTTGCTTCCAGATTTTCCGTTTAATTTTTTTTTTGTTTTTTTCACGTCTTCTACCTGTCTTGCCGTATTCAGTGCAAGGCATTCTGAGGCATAAAGACCATCTGGTTTAATAACTGTATTGTAGTGTGTTAGCTTTGCATTAAAAGATATTGTTATTCATTCCAAATTATGTTATTTCTTTCTGTAATTGTGTGTTATACCTGTAGAGAATAAATAACTTATAATTATTATTATTATTATATATTTATAACGAGTTTTTAGCTTTATTGGTTGTGGAATATTTGAATGTAATTTTGCTGTAATAGCGGTACTATTAAATTGACAAAATACATTTCTCTGAAGTTTCGAAAAACTTACGAATGGTGAGCTAACTTCAATTGCAATTAAAAATAAAATCGAATTCATCTAGTACAATAGAAATACCGGAGATTGCTGGTTTTCACGAAATATTCCTGGAAGTATTAGCTTTCATTTCCCTCTTACAAAACTGTTCCGACTTTCACGTTTTTGCTTTGAGTTGCACAAAAAAATCCATCAAGCTCGCCTCTCTTGACGATGGACATCGAAAAAGGCGAATTTTCCAGTATTAGAGGTTTTCCTTCAGCTTCACCTCATTTTTGGTGATTTACAACAAACACTTAACTTTAGCAGGGAGAGTTTATATAGGCCCCCTCTTATTGACTAAGTTTCTTTATTCCGAGCCTCACTTTGGCTTTTCATACGAGAAAATTGTAGAGTTTCTTATCAACTAAGGTTTTCCAGCAGGATCGGCGTTGGAAGAATTTTTCAGCTTTCAAAATTTAAAACTCAATGTCATAAGATTTTTCATCTAATCGTGTGTTCAAATATCAAAAATCGATACTATTTATATCTAGGTAAACTGTACGGCAGAAGGTTTTTATTCTCTCTTCTACTTATTTCCGTCGAAACAAGCGTTGAACTAATGCTCAGTCTATCTCTTCTGCAATCTTTCAAAGCACACTCCTACCCAAGACTAGGTTATTCCAACCCATAATTACCTGAAATGCATAGTTAAAGACGATCAGTGAGGACAACTGGTGCCAAACAGATGCGAAACATCATAGACAATGCAGTATATTCTTCAGGGAAATGTCAAATATTGGCACCTACGCAATACTCGTACAACGAGTGATATGCCTGATTGACAACTTTAATCACATCGTCTAAAGAAGGATAAAGTGCCGTAATAAAACCATATTCCTGAGTGCACTTTAGAGAAAAGCCAGCTAGACTCTACTGAGACCTTGCTCTAGTTTACGAGTAAGAGAAGCTACTTTTATCGATGTGGCCATTCCAAATGCAATAACCTAGTTGACAAGAATGACGATAAAATGTCGATTACAGAGACGATGGCATGTTAACGTCTTCAAGACTGATCCAATCATCCTAGGATCCACAGGTATGATCCCAATAGTTCTACTGTCAAACAGCAGTGAACTAGAACTCGGCGAACTATATGAAATGACAGAAAGTTTCTTGGACATAACTGAAATCAAAGTCACCAAGCTCGCCAACGTCAAGATCACCTCATGGGAACCAAGTCACCAGCCTGATAATTTTCAATTGGAATTCGCAAAGCTTAATCTCTCTGATTTATAATATCTGGGAAAAGTGACAGTTATTCTTTGGGGAAGTGTGAAAGCCGTAAGGCTTGAAGTCGGAAAATAATGATAAGTTTCCACTATGAAAAGCATCGGAAAAAAATGATGGTAATAAATCGCCACTCTATTCTGCCTCGTCTGTTGTGCCACAGGGGTCCAACTTGAATCCATTGTTGATTTATTAATATATGTATATATATATATATATATATATATATATATATATATATATATATATATATATATATATATATATACATGTTGACTATACATATGAGCTTAGTTCGCAACTCAAATGAACGTATCTGCATTAATATATATATATATATATCTTTTTGCAGATGCTTCACAAATATTTGCTGCATTAACGATCGTCATGATTGCGTCAGATTACAGACTTCCCTTGACGCTGTTAATTTGTGGTAACAACAATAGGCTGAAAATGAATATCAGTAAAGGTAAACTTTCATCATTTTCTCGAAAATTTACTCCAATTCAACATAGTTATTTATTGGAAGGTCAAATTCTAGATGGATGTGTTGAGTTTGAGAATCTGGGGGTACTTTTCGACTATAAGCTGTTCTCTGAACATATAACTTGTATCACGGCTTCTGCTTCTAGGATGCTGGGTTATTTGAGTCAGAAGTTGAGTTGGGGCAGAAATTGGGACAGCTTTGTTAATCTTGGCACAATGAAAACGCTGTACTACTCCTTTATTCGCAGTAAACTGGAATATGCGTCTATAATTTGGTCTCCTGTGTACATCAATTCTATTGTCGACTTGGAGGCAGTTCAGAGGAAATGTTTGAAGTATATGTACTTCAGATGTTATGGGCAATAAATATCCTTCTAGAGGCTTCGACCATTTCATCCCAACCGATAGTTTGGGAATTGAATTATTGAAGTTTAGGCGTGAACGGTGAAATGTTAGGTACCTAACCTAACATTTCTCTTCAAAATTTTGCACAATTCGATTGTCTCACCATTTCTACAGCAAAATAATTATTCGTGTACCAATGCCTGGTCTGAGGCGGAATAATACATTTTATGTCACTTACAGCAGATCAAACGTTATGTCACGTTCTCCTATCAACTGTATATGTAATCTTTATGATGGGTGTTACGGTCGATGTGAAATCTATTTTGATCGACTATCAGCGATCTTGGCATGCCACTCAGAACAGTGCAATGAGATGTCTTGATATTTTCATGAACTTCTGTTTTCTACATATGACCTAGTTTTAATTAATATTTTAATTTTAGTTTGTTTCATTTGTTTACTATATATGACTATTGCAATTGATTTCATTTCAATTTTTATTCATCAAATATATTTTGTTACTATATGGTTAACTTCTGCTGACCATATGTAACTTTGTGATAGACAATATTATATTTTTAGTTTTTCCTTCTGGTTATTGTTCAATACTATTTCAATTTATTTTAATTTAAGTTTTTCGTTATTATTTTTTGTGTAATTTGTTATTTTTTCCTTGTAATTGGATGTATATCTGTTGGGAATTAATGTATTATTATTATTATTATTTTCCGATACTGCTTTAAATTCTTCCTTTTTTCTGATACATAGTGCTTTATTTCGCTATGTGGATTTAGCATGTGTGGTGATCAATTGTGACAACGCTCTTCAAACTTGCTGCTGTCTTGTGAAGTTTCGAAATAGTTAAATAGTGAATTGCAAAAACTCTAGCAAAGAGGGTCCGGCCAATGTGATTGGCACAATTCACACACCCTGTGTCTACATCCCTGTGGTGTTTCTAGATAAAATGCCAACATCATCATCAAAGAAGATAAATCTTATCGTATCAATACATACTGTGTTCATTTAAAATCTGAAGAATATGCTGTACTTCGAAACGCGCGTTTTCGTACTTTTCATTTATTATATAAGAAAATTCAAATAGTTGTTTCATTTTAGATATAATTATAAAGTGCCAGCGCCACCAATCTTTGAAAAAAATTTTTTTTATTGAATTTAAACCAATGAATCTAAATTACTCTAACTGTATAAGACCTGACCTGTTCTTGATTTAATGAAAACTGTCGCGGAGAATTTTGTGTTCCGCTTTTCTTTCGCAGCTGACATTTTCTCCAGTGTAGAACGATATCGCTCAGAGATCGTGATTGATTGGTCCCCGATAAAAAATTGCTAAATATAAAAGCTTTTTGGTATTGGCTGCAAAAATGAGTCTAGCGGGATCCCAAATAAATATGGCCTCTTTGTTCAAATGCAGGGTGAAATTAATCATGAAATGAACTGATTGTGATACCTTTCGAGATTAGTTTATGATACTGAATGAAAATTCACATTTTTATTCATAAAATATTATTTATCAATATTTTTGCGTACAGGAAGTTTGATTGTAATAAGAATTCCAAGCACAAATAATCATAGTTCAACCCTAATCACCCAAATAAAATGTGAATTTCAACTAATTGAACACTTTTTGACATAACGATAACATATTTGTTGACTAATTGTAAGTGTGGGACACTTACAAAACGGTGTAACCATAGCTTATCAAATTATGTTGAATAAACGTTTCTGGCTGATTGCAGAGACGTACGAGAGGGGTATGTTTAGGAGGGCCCTTCCCAAAATCTACGGCACTGGAGGAACTGTCATTCAATCACAATAAGAGCGACGTTTACGTATTGAAATAATACTTGGGAAATTTCGATAGAAATGTATATCTGCTTGTCACACCAGTTTTGTGAAAATTGGTGTGAATTTTTTTTGAATCATTCAATATTCCAGCAGTATTTCTTCAGTATGTTTGCAGTATAACTGCTTCAAATATCATACCTCATCTTGCACTACTTGTTTATTGAGTATGGTTTGTCCTGTTTGTACGTTACTTTAGGTAACTACCTGGTATTGTTGATTTATTCAAGGTACTTTAACAACATGGTAAAAATCTACGTAAAAATGAAGTTTGTTGAATTTCTTTCAAAAAAATATCAGAAAAGCACAATTTTAAACAATATTTAACTAAGTTAAGCTTAACTTTGTTAAGACTCTGATGTTTCAGAGGTCCTAATTATGTCAGAAATTCTGTAATGTCAGATATTTTTAACATCGAGTTCTTTAAACAACCCTTATTCACGTTGCTGAGACAGCTGTTATTTATCTTCACATAAGTACCCAATTCATATATTCATACACGAATAACATCGACTATTCATGAAGAAAAAAAGAATCACACAAACACTAATAACAATTGAGTAAAACAAATAGAAAATTCAGATGATCAAAAAACACAATCATTTCTTCACGAATTACTTCAATGAATTTCAATGAAACAGACGATCAAATGGATATTATTCGAAAGAAGACATCGTACATGTAACAAGATTCGATGAATCGAACTGTTACTGTTCTTTCGGCTTGTATCGAAAAATAATTGACGCAAATTTTCGCGAAAAAGCAGGAATAAATATTCATTATTTTCAGTCTTGACGATTCGAACAGATAATGAGAATATCAACTCGTTAGTATTTCGGTGTTCTTCTCCAGTTTCAAACGCTGAAAAACATCGATAGTTGTTATGGAGACCATTCCAATTCAACGATCATTTCAGTTTTTATCATTCCAATTTCATTCAGACTCAGTAGAATTGATGGTTCAAATTCGAAACAAACATTCAAAGTAAAATATGGATTCGGGGTACTTATTTCGGAAATTTATGTATCAAAATTCATGTTATAAACCAGAAATAACGTCCAAAAAGATAATAAAATTTCTGGGAACACTTTATCGTTCGAATCGATGAAAATAGTGGGAGAAAACCACAACCCAAAATCATTTTCCAATATTTGTTCTGTATTAAACATATTGTTTAACTGATACATTTTTCATCAGGTTAAAAGATAGTACCTACATAAATCAATTACAAATTCAATCATAGAATACATTTATGAAAGGAAAAAAATGTGCCATTTTCTACCATGTGCCAGTTTCTTATTCATTTATGTGCAACCCCTTTGTTTGGGAACTTGGAGTCTTTGTTCTCTTATAGATTGTTTGGGAACTCTTCTCTTATAGATGCTGCAGCGCTTTACTAGCAGACCAGCGTAACTCAAAATATCAAACTAAAAAGTGGGGTTATAGTGAGAAGTATTGAAATCTGTATACCTATATATATATATATATATATATATATATATATATATATATATATATATATATATATATATATATATATATATATATATATATATATATTCAAAATGGATATATCTAATCTTTTCATGAACTCTTCAATTTTCATATTTCTTTGTTGAATATTATTCATTTTATTCGCAAAACTGTGTCGACCTCCACCCTGAATTCAAACAGTCTTTTTGTTGAAGTTGAAATGCAGTTCTAGGGTTTATTTCCCTCTTGATTAAGTCATTTGATATTCACTACCTACCTCAGTTGTACTACGTGAACCTGACTTACTTGTATTTCACGTGAAGTGGTTAATATTTCAAGTTGAGCAAGGAATACGATCAATCCCGCGAGAGAAACTGCGAATTTCGGGACCAAAAGTTTTGGTTATCGTTAAAAATCAGGCACTCAAAGGGTATTTGATACCTGAAGTTCTCCCTCTGAATCCAAAATGTATTTACCTCTGAGTTTCTCTCGAATCTAACATTTATGTTCCTGCTTTCCAACTCAAGATCGCTACAACTTCTCAAGTAAACATTTAACCCTTATCTGATATATATATATATATATATATATATATATATATATATATATATATATATATATATATATATATATATATATATATATATAAGGAAATGAATTTTTTTGTACTATGGCACTGAATGAAACATTTAAGGAAATGAACACTAGAACATTCATTTGAAAAATTCAAATTAACCAAGAGAATGTTATAGTAGAGTTAGATATGTGAACGTGTACGATGTGATGTCTCCATTATCCTTCAAGGGATAAATGTTAGAGAAATATTGAAATCGATGCCACACCAGATGGAAGTGCGAGACATATGTTTCGTTCTGCAAGGAACTCGTCAGTCGCACCACGTTCATTGAAGTGAGTCAACGATTTCAACCTCCAAGCATCTTCTTGTGACTCCAAGTGAAGCTCGTAGAGTAATGAACACTCCACAATTCCATCTATAGGAATCAGTAGAAAACACCTCTCAGATTACAGATGTGTGGAATTTCGATGCTTGGTGTGTCTGTAATCTGAGAGGTGTTTCCTACTGATTCCTATAGATGGAATTGTGGAGTATTCATTACTCTACGATCTTCCACTTGGAGTCACAAGAAGATGCTTGGAGGTTGAAATCGTTGCCTCACTTCGTTGGACGTAGTGCGACTGACGAGTTTCTTGCAGAACGAAACATATATGTCTCGCACTTCCATCAGGTGTGGCATCGAATTCAATTTTTCTCTAACATTTATCCCTTGAAGGATAATGGAGACATCACATCGTACACGTTCACATACCTAGCTCTACTATAACATTCTCTTGGTTAATTTGAATTTTCAAAATGAATGTTCTAGTGTTCATTTTCTTATATTCAAGAGAATGTTATAGTAGAGCTAGGTATGTGAACGTGTACGATGTGATGTCTCCGTTATCCTTCAAGGGATTAATGTTAGAGAGATATTGAAATCGAAGCCTCACCTGATGGAAGTGCGAGACATATATGTTTCATTCTGCAAGGAACTCGTCAGTCGCACCACGTCCATCGAAGGACAATAACTACTATAATATTCTCTTGGTTAATTTGAATTTTTCAAATGGATGTTCTAGTGTTCATTTTCTTAAATATTTCATTCAGTGCCATAAGCACAGTAATATATATATATATTTTTTACAGCATTAAATTTTATACTTTGTATGATATATATATATATATATATATATATATATATATATATATATATATATATATATATATATATATATATATATATATATATATATATATATATACATGTGTGTGTGTGTGTGTATAAATTATATAATTTAGGTATTGACCTTATTCAAGAGTTTAAGTCGTTTCACTTTGTTTGTTCCCTGTAATCCAATTTCGGTTAGTTTCGATCCGCTTACTAAATCATACGGATTTAAGAAGGTCCGCATTATTGATCTCATCTGATACCCACTGCAGGTGGAAGTGAGATTCGTACATCATTTTAGAACTCCCCTAAATATTTGTCATTACGTAAAATGTATTTTTCCTCGTCCTGGCTCGTTTATCATTCAGAGGAGATTAATAATGGATAAAAACACTCAATTTTTGCATTGTGTCTTCGTGATTTATGTTCTAAATCGGTATACATTACCTTTATTTATAAGCTCTCTCATTTATAACGTTCATTCGCGGATATCAAAATAGTATTCACAATGTTCTGTTTGGTAACAATGTAATCATGGTATCGCAAGTATTTTTTGTTTGATTAGCCTCATTAATAGGTTCAATTTGTCTCTATGAAAGTTTTATATGATTTATGTTGAACTTTTTGTTTTTATTTCATTCATAAAAATCATTGTGAAACTTGAGAATAGCAACAGGAATTAATTAGATAAAAAAAGATGTAGTTCAATTGTACATTAGTTCTTTCTTTAACCTATTCCGTTATTCAATCATATTTCCAGGAAATCTACTACTAGTTGATTTAAAATGCAGCAGATCTCTGAAGAATGAAATGAAAGACCTTATATCCTATTTTTGCAGCTAAAACCCAAAAAATCTGATATTCTAATAGCTTTGACAAGGCTGAATTGTGTAATTACAAAAGACCTATAGATTAAATATACCGAATAATATATAAAATTACAAAAGAAGAATATTCGTCATTCTTCCAAGCATTTATTGCTAAAAACCAAGAATATACGTCTGCAATTCGATTTATTTACACATTTTTAATGTGCCTGTTTTTTCTTTTTTATGGACAAACTCGAAAAACAGCATTTTCAATGAGTTTGAAATATCAAATTATTGCATTTGAAAATATTATTTTTGCATCATCTCCCATTTAGACTTTTCATTAACGATAATAGAAGTGTTAGTGCGTTTCAATAGTTATGCCTTTTTCCAAGAAATTCAATAAATAAATCGATGAAAAATATAAATAAAATCACTCACATATTTTTCTCAGAATTAAATATATAATTTAAACAGGTTTCATTACTTTTGTTCAACAATTTTGTAA
Organism: Henosepilachna vigintioctopunctata; assembly: GCA_030704895.1. NCBI lineage: Eukaryota > Metazoa > Arthropoda > Insecta > Coleoptera > Coccinellidae > Henosepilachna > Henosepilachna vigintioctopunctata. The sequence continues at coordinate 769,117 of JARQZJ010000005.1, forward strand.
TACTGAATTCAATACTTTATTTTATTCAATGAATGAAATCAATTCATTTTTTTTTCTAGTTGGTTCCGCGTTTTTGAAGTTTTTTTAGAAACAAACTCTACGTTAAAACGTGTAATTACGAGAAGAAATAAATCCTCACAAACAAGACTTCAGAAATATAATCAAATTAACACTTTTAACAACAGAAAATGATGTCAGTATTTGTACTTTTCAGGAAGTACTATTGAAGCCGGGTGATCGAAACTAACGAGAATTCTTATTGAGAGATCATACCAAAGAAAGTCGTAACTGTTATGAGAAAGGATAAAATTCCTCTGCTCTTCGATGTAACCGTCGCGCCTGTATCGTCACGCACAATTCAAAATATTTGTTCTTCCTGATATTAGACACACAGGAAGTGGAAGGATAGATGAAGATAAATGAGGGATAGATGATATTTGAACTGGATAGTTTCCTATATGATACTATGAAGAGTTTATCATGTTCTTCTACAATTATAATCTGTAATATTTGATTTCATTAGTCGTGTATTCATTTTTTCATTGTCATTCTGTCAATCAATGTTTGTTTGATTTGAAAATGTGGTAAAAATTGTGAAGCAATCAATATAATGGGTGTTTTTTTCAGAGGTATAGAACTTTAAGTTGGCATTACTGTTGGAGATGGCGACCGATTTAACAGCTGAGAAGTGATTTATTCTCTGCTTGGTTTGGCAATTCATCATGAATAGACTCACGCCTTAACAACGCTTGCAAATAGTGCAATTTCATTTCGAAAATAATGGTTCTGTGCGGAATATGTATCGCCTACTACGTCCATTTTATCGTCAATAAAATCGTTAACAAACTTAATCGTCAACAAACAAAACTGCCGCATTTGGAGTGAAGATAATCCTCAAGTGTATGTCAAAACACCGATACATCCAGAAAAACTGATTGTTTGGTGCGCTTTATGGGCTGGTGGAATCAGTGGTCCGTACTTCTTCAAAAACGATGATGGCCAGAACGTTACAGCCAATGGTGATCGGTATAGAGCCATGAATACTAACTTTTTAATTCCTGAAATGAGCAACCATGATGTCCAGGAGCTGTGCTTTCTACAAGACGGCGCAACATGTCACACATCGCGTGCCACAATCGATTTATTGAAAGACACGTTTGGTGACCGCCTAATTTCACGTTTTGGACCTGTGAATTGGCCTCCAAAATCTTGTGATTTAACACCGCTAGACTACTTTCTGTGGAGCTATGTGAAGTCAAATTTCCCAATTTTCCGATTAACCATGTTTCATTACTTTTGTTCAACAATTTTGTAATACTGAATTCAATACTTAATTTTATTCAATCAATGAATTCAATTCATTTTTTCTAGTTGGGTTCACCTAGGTATTGGGGTATTATGATGTGCAAATATGATGAGAGAGACACTGAACGATTGGTAAGCGAACCCTTAATTTCAAAGCATTCAAAAAATCTATATCTTTCGCGCGATTCGAACTCAGATCTCCAGTTTGGCAGTCCCACTTTTCGAGCTCACTTCCAATGTAAGATTGGCAAAATTCATGATATGACTTGAATTTACAGAGTTTTTTTCTAGAAGGAACTAAAGAAACCTTTTCCTGAAAATAAACTCTGTCATTCAGGTTATTTTTTAGATCGCGTCAGATATCACGGTATTTATTAACTTCATCAATAAAATACGAATAGAAGGGGAAACTTTTAGCACCGTTATACTTTTCTTAGTGTCGAAGTTATTCGACAAACATGACTTTAATAGAAAAACTTGCACTCGTCAATTTTCTGTTCTCGTTAAAACGCTCCATTTGAGACTTCATGTCAAAATTGGTGGAAATAAGTACTCAACTTTTCCAATAATCGAAAATTCCTTCCGACTCAGCAAAATACAAGAGGAAAACTAACTAATGATACCGACTTTACCCAACGTCATATATTATTCAACTAATTTAGAAGTATTGATGGAATTTTCAACGCACTATTCTGCAGTATAAATTTTCAATACAAAGAGAGAAGTTTATAGAGTTTGGTTAACGATGGAAAAGAAAGTTAGTCTACTGAACTTATCAACTCAATTTTCTGTTGAAGTTCACAAATATAGATACGTTGCATTTTGTGAACTCAGATGTAATGAAAATTTCTTTTAATTCAAGATTTTTTCAAATCATTTATTTCTAATAAAGTTGACTGAGTATTCGCTGATCTCTTAGTGAAACATGGTTAAAAATAATTTCAAAAATATAGGTTTCAAGCCTTTATCTCTCTTATTTCAAAATGTACAGTGCATTGAATATAGCGATGAGTAAATTAAACTTATCGATGTCAGAGAATGATGTGGATATTTTGGCGATTGCTGAACACTGAAAATCATGTGAAGTAATTACACAATATCATATTTTTATTATAATTACACAATTATAATTTATTATAATTACACAATAACCTTTTTTATCTTTTGTATTAACTTTATTTTGACTTGTTCCTTATGTAGTGAAAATACTTATTGGGATTAAAATTCTATAATTATTATCATTATTAATATATTAAAAGAAATGCACTTTGTGACGCATACTAATAGTTAATTTTTTAAGCGTAGTTTTTTTAAATCGAATAAAACACTCAATTTGCATCATATATTCAAAAAAAAAATTTTAATTGATAACTTGGCCTTTGCCATTTAGATTTTGAAGATAACTTCATGTAAATGTTGTCCGAGGCTTCGTATCAAATGGTCCATTCGGAAGGTCCAATTTTGCGTCACTTTCTCAAGCATTTCGGCATATATCCCACGAATTACGCGTGTTATGTTATCCTGTAAGGCTTCAATCGTGTTCGGCTTGTTTACAAATGTACACTAACGACTTTACATAAGCCCAGAAGAAATAATCCAGAGGCCCCAAATCGCATGATCTTGGCGGCCAATTCACAGGGCCATTTCGAGAGATGAGCTGCTCACCAAATTCATCCTTCAACATGTCCATTGTTTCACGAGCTGTGTGGCATGTGGCACCGTCTTGATGAAACCACATGTCTACCAAGTTCAACTCGGTCAACTGGGGCAAAAAAAAGTTACGTATCCTGGCTCGATATCGTTCGTCATTGACGGAAACGTTTCTTCCACGGTCGTCTTTGAAAAAAAAAGGACCGATGATGCCACCAGCCCATAAACCACACCAAACTGTCGTTTTTTCGGGATGCATCGGTAATTCCTACCGACATCGCGAGTACCAGTTCCTACCAACTGCACCTTTAACGATTCCTACCGACTTCGTTAGTAACGATTCCTACCGACTTCGCCAGTAACGGTTCCTACCAACTGCGCCAGTAATAGTTCCTACTGACTGCGCCTTTAACTATTCCTACCGACTGCACCAGTTACATTTCCTACCGACTGCGCCTTCAACGACTCCAACCGACTGCTCCTGTAACACATCATTATTAACTTCATTACTTCCTACCGACTGCGCCTTAAACAATTTCAACTGACTGCGAAAGTAACCGTTCCAGTAACAGTTCCAACTGACTGCGCCTTTAACGATTCCTACTGACTGCGCTAGTAACAGTTCCAACCGTCTGCGCCTTTAACGATTCCTACCGACTGCTCCAGTAATAGTTTCTACTGACTGCGCCAGTAACGATTCCAGTAACAGTTCCTACCGACTTCGCCTTTAACGACTCCAACCGACTATTCCTGTAACATATTATTATCATTTTATCAGTTCCCACCGACTGCGTCTTTAACGATTTCTACAGATTTCCTCGGTAGCACTTCCCATTGACTGCCTCTTTAACGATTCCCACCGACTCCGCCAGTAACAGTTCTTACCGACTCCGCCAGTAATGATTCTCGAGATTCAGAGAGTGTTTTTAGGAACAAACTCCTCCTTAAAACGTTTAACTGCTAAAAGAAATGAATTCTCACAATCAAGATTTCAGAAATATAATCAAATTAACAATTTCATCAACATGAAAAATGATATCGTATACGTCATCAGTATTTGTACTTTTCAGGAATCGGTCTATTGATGTCGGTGATCGAAACTCACGAGAATTCTTATTGAAGGAGCCACAGAAAGTTGAAACTCTACGAAAAGGGATAAAATTCCTCTGCTTTTCCATGTAACCGTCACGCCCATATCGTCACGCTTAATTTCTATATGATACTATGAAGTTTTCATTATTTTCTTTTACGATTGTGATATGTAAAATTTGATTCAATTAGACGGGTATGCATTTTTCAATTATCGTTTTGTCAATCAATGATTCCGAATTGTTTGATATGAAAATGTGATAAAAATTATCAAGCAATCAATAGGAATCAATTATTCAATCAAAAAATTATCAAGCAATCAATTGTTTGACACTGTCGAATGTGTCACAAGTATCGAATGTGTTTTATAGTAATTAATTTGATTTATTTAATTTAATTTAGACCATGTTTCACAAAGAAATCAGCGAAAACAATCAAACTTATTGGGAGGACTTTCAAATTTATCATATATGTTGTTTTTTGTGCAGTTCAAAGGGCCATTATCTTTTTAAAACGTCTAAAACGACCATTAAAAACGTCTAAAACAAAAACGTAGTTTCATTTGTGAAACAGTATCGAAACGAGAGTTGCAATTAGAATAGACACAAATAATAGGTGATACTAAAATTAGGCAAATTTCCCAATTTTCCGATTTTACAGCTACGAAACTTTAACGATTACCAACATCGAGTTACGACGGAAATAAGTCGTGGGCCGTTTCACAGCAATTAGATTCCTTGTTACGACTTCAGGTGTATATAAACGGTCGTTAATTGTCCGTAATTGTCGAAAAATTAATTAAATTGCAGACATCGCTCAATGGTCCTGCCCAATTAGCGAGAATCGTTTTCCAATAGTCCTTTTCTCCTATTCTTCAGTGCCTAGACACTTCTCTCGAATTCCTCATCCAATTATAATTAGAAAATTAGAACAAGGGGTTCAGACATTTCTCGCGAATGCTTCGCCTCTTCTGAAAATGCAAATTGAATTATTTGCAAATAATTGAATTGGAGTTATTGGCATCGACATTCATCCAAGCAATCATTTCATTTACAGAAGATAAGATCAGTCGCTACCATGACAATGTAAGGGATGTTTTAATTGTTCTGATATTCATTTCAGGTGATAATGAAGGGTTTGATACTAAGGGTGGGATGAATTCCAATAATTTCCCTTTTTTGCATCTCTTTGTTTTTCAATTCGGTGAAATGAAATTTTATTTTCTGGAATTTATTGCAAAAAATATCGTTAAAAATATCGTAATGTATATGAATGAAGACGTCTGAAGTTTTATTAATATATAATGATAATAAAAAACAATAAATTAATTTATTTTGTGAATTTAAAGACTTAAATACGCAAAGGAAAAGGGTTCGACAAAGCGTTCTTCTATGAAAAAATTAAAATGCATGAGCAAAAATCAAAATATATGCAAAAAGAAGGATGAAAATTAGGGCAACATTTTTAGTGATTATCGTTTAACATTATACTTGAAGAGACCAAGTCGGATATTAGGACACCCGGTTCACTAGTGATTATATACGATAAGAAAAGGTACTCTTATATTTGGGGGAAAAAAATCTATAACTGAATACTGAGCTATAGCGGTATAGCTCAGTCTAGACGCAGATGTGGACACGTGTCTCATCGTATTGACGCTTATCAGAACAGTTTAGCCAAGTTTCGGATATACGAACTTAGAGATGACAAAAAGAAATGGAGACCCCTAAAAAAGTAGTGACCGTTTGTGGCTACTGAATGGTTTCCTCTTCTGGAGTCTCCATTTGTTTTCGTCATCGCCAAGATCTTCTATTTGAAACTTTGCAACACACAGGGCGTTGCATCATTTTGTTTCCCATCAGTTTGCATCTGATGGGAATAAAAAAGCTCAAAACAGGTACTAACAGCTGCATCTGAGAGTTTACTATACCGTTATCTTCTGCTTTTGTTCTTATAACCAAACCTTTAAGTTTAATTCAAATCATCGAAGTTTGCGTATAGATGAAAAGCCGACCACTTGGCGGAGAAATGATAAACTCTTCCAATCCAGAAAGTTCATTCAGAAGCCTCAAATTGTCAGTCCTTTTTCAGCAGTCTTCGTTCGTTTTCATCATCTCTAACTTCGTACAACCTGAACTTGTCTTGTCAACAACTGCATCCATATGTGAATAAAAGTAAAAGAACGTTTCACAAAATTTCTTGAGTTTCTGAGGTTCTAGTTGTGTCTGCCCTGGTTTCGTCATGGATTCAAAGTAACGGGTGTTTTTTATAGAGGTATAAAACTTTAAGTTGGCATTACTGTTGAAGATGGCGACCGATTCAACAGCTGAGAAGTGATTTATTCTCAGTTTGGTTTGGCAATTCATCATGAATAGACTCACGCCTGAATAACGCTTGCAAAAAGTGCAATTTTATTTCGAAAATAATGGTTCTGTACGGAATACGTATCGCGCACTTCGTCCATTTTATCGTTTAGCGATGAAGCGCACTTTGGTTGAATGGCTACGTCAACAAACAAAACTGCCGCATTTGGCGTGAAGATAATCCTCAAGTGTATGTTGAAACACCGTTACATCCAGAAAAACTGACTGGTACGCTGTATGGGCTGGTGGAATCATTGGTCCCTACTTCTTCAAAAACGATGATGGCCAGAATGTTACAGTCAATGGTGATCGGTATAGAGCCTTGATTACTAACTTTTAAATTCCTGAATTGAACAACCATGATGTCTAGGAGCTGTTGTTTCAACAAGACGGCGCAATATGTCACACAGCTCGTGCCACAATCGATTTATTGAAAGAGACGTTTGGTGACCGCCTTATTTCACGTTTTGGACCTGTTGATTGGCCTCCAAGATCTTGTGATTTAACACCGCTAGAATACATACGGTGCGGCTATGCAAAGTCATTGGTCTATGCGGATAAGCCACAAACGCTTGACCATTTGGAAGACAATATTCGCTATGTTATTGCCGATATACGGCCATGTTGGAAAAAGTCATCGAAAATTGGACGTCCAGATTGGACTACATCCGAGCCAGCCGTGGCGTTCATATGCCAGAAATCATATCAATTCCACAAGATTATCCTTCGAATAAAAAAAATTCTTGTCAATCGAATGATCCATCGTTGTTTTATTGCAATTTGAAGTTCTATACCTCTAAAAAAAAACACCCTTTATATACTTCACGAAATCTCTAAATTTAATTGAAAATTTTAATGAGAATCCAAAGGGTTTGAAGTAGTAAAATTTATAATAACAAATGATGCGTCTGTTACAAAAAAGCAGCTGAAAGATTTTTCACAGCTCATTTTCCAACTTATGGTCGACCTCCCAATTGTTTGCAGATTTGATCCAGTAACGCACAGAGAGGGGAAGTCTCCTAAGGGTGTATTTTACACTGCCTGCACATACGATTAATTTCAAACGAATTGGAGGAACGGAGTAGAGAAGAACAGTGACTTTTATATCAGAGTAGGTACTTTATTACGTATTGCAATATAGAGATATAAAAGTAAGAATAACACAAGAAACTAACATTGAAATTTCCATTGGAATAAGGTATATTAAAATTGATTATATCATTAAAAAGTGATAAGAATACTGTAACAATTCAATAGCCAGTAGAGAAAAATTTCAGTTCCAAAAATTATAAACGGCAGGTCAGCGAGTTTCGAAGATAATAATTCATAAATGTAAAAATTACCCTATTCCCAATATAGTGACTACTGCCAAACATTCATACGCTTTGAACAAATTAATGGTGAAAAATTCGAATATAACCCAACCGGAAAATCTCGTACATTTTTCACATCGAGACACTAAATCTAATTTATGGTTCGATTTTACATTTCAGTTCTAGTTTTGATAACCGCATACAAGATCTAGGGATTTTAAATGAATCACTAGAAAATTCTTTCAGTCTCGACTTCTGATTCAATAATTCTGCTTTATTCGCATTTTTTTTAACGTACAACGATATCCAAAGTGACTATTTGAATACCAAATTCTTGGTCTTTCACTTAGCGTTAAATTTAAATGAAACATATATATATTTGAGCTCTAATTAGCTTCTTTTATTCGTATGAGAGGATATCAATGCCATTACGTGAACAAAAAACAATAAAACATGAGAAAAAGTCCTGTATTACTTCGCTGTGTATTTTCAAAATATCCATTTTTTCATGACCCTAAAGCATAAATCAAGATAAATTTCACTTGATAGCGTGGGTTATGTTGGCTTTGAGGGACGCTGTGGTTTGTGGCTCATTAATCTAATTCTGCCACCTCAGTAAATCCCATAAGAGAAAGACTAACGGTGTTGAATCATATGATCTCCGTGGCCAGTTTATACCACCTTACATGAAGTTTTCAGTCAACAACCTGGTAAGGAATGTTCGATATTCTATTGAACACCAACTATTACAAAATTCATATATGTTAAAAACTCAACATCTACGTTTAATATCTATTATTGACCATTTTTTACTATCTAAAATGAACTCAGGAAATTTACTGTTAAATATAATGACGCTATTCACAGTCTTCAAAGAGCTAGCCAATTTTTAGTATGCATTGAATCTTCATAAAATATACTGTTTCTAAATTTAGATAGTCTACAAACTTGCATAAAAACTGTCAGCATTTCTAGTGCTATAAACGTACACATCACTGAGACATGTCATTACTTTACATGAAAACACTTCATTTTCAATTTGAAATATAAATATAACTGTAGGATAAAGTATACTTTGCTTGATTGACAAATTTTCAAGTAATTCCACATTCTGTCGATTAGAGTATATCTATCAATTTCACAATAATTGTACAATTTTTGTAGCTGTTGAATTTTTCCTTGACTCAAACGGAATAAAAGATTGGAACAATATTCAAAGTGTAACATTACTAACTCAAACAGCAATAACTTCTTGTATATCATAAAACTTTCTAATTACTTTTTATAAGTTTTTTCTGTGTTTCATTGAAAACTTTTCCTTGAGTAAGTAAATAATCGAATGTTTGTAACAATTTTTTTGAGAATCATGAACAAATTTGAATGAAATATGCAGTTTCTAGAATCATTTTTGTCAATATAGAAAGTCAGTCTCATAAAACCCATTTTCATCTCATCTCGAAGTAATACTTTCAAATATTTATTATTTACATAATCCATTTCTTTCTATTTGTTTTGATTCGTATTAGAATAGTTCAGTGAGCAACTGACGAGGTATACGCCATCAAATTCATCGTCCAATTTATCTGAACATCAAAAAAAGAAGATGAAACAATTCATCAGCTCCCTCTATCGGATAGCCGTTGTTATTCATTTCTTAAAAGGGAAACAAAAGGAGATAAACAAAATAGAACCTGACAAAACGTTGGAAAGTATTCAGGGTTGGCCTTGTTTCCATCAAGTAAATAGGAAAAGAAATCCATCTAAGTCTAATTTACATGGCTTTGATGGAAAGTTCCTTTACCGTTGTATATTGGTCTTTGCCGTTTCTGTGGCAAAACGAATAGGCACTAAAGATGAAACGGAAATGGATTGCTACGCGAAGCAAAATATTTCTCACTCTCGGTTTTATTCCAGGAATTATCGTTATGTTCCTCAAGGTAATTCCTTCAGAAATACCAAGTTTGCACTCCAAAATGATGAAGTAAACAGAAACTATAATTGTCTATGAATTGAGAGGGAAACACGTCATAACTTCTTCATGAAACTACGTTGAAATATTCATTCGAAGTATAGGAATAATTCGAATGAAACTCACAGTGAAATTTCTACACAAATAATAATAATAATAATATACATTTATTTGCAAAAGCTACTCAGTACAATAAGATTCGTTACAACCACTATCTACTCACAATTCAAACTATTATTGAATATATATGAAACTAATAGTTTCCTAAAATTTTCATATAAGTTCTACAGTATTCCAACTCTGTAGGTAATCCGTTAAATAACTTAAACCCTTGGCTAAACGTGGACTTATTCATTAAAGATGTATGGAACGTATTTAATCAAAAATGGTTTCGATGCCGTGTTCCATGATTATGCACATCACAATTAAATTGTAGGTTTTCGCTCAAACACAGGGGCAGCTTATCATTTTTAATTTCATAAACAAAAACTAAGCTTTTATAAATAATACGTTGATTCACATTCATTAGTCTACAAACATCAAGCATTCTCTTGAAAGAGGTACACTTAAGAACAATTCTCAGGCCCCTATTTCGAATGTTTTGTAGGCGTTCAACTGAATTTTTCTGTAAGTTAAACAACAGTAGGCGCAATATTCGATATGAGGTAATATAATAGTCCTAAAAAGCACGATCCTAGTATTCAAATATCAAATAGAACACAAACTATCGACTTTTATCAAAGAATATTCGGTGCATTCGGAACAACATGAAATACATTGGAAATACCATACAAGGATGTTTGAATACATTATGAGAATCGTCAGTGGCATGCATCGAAACAATGAAGTTCCATTGGTTTTTCTAAACAAACAAGTTAATATATCTTCAAAAGGCAAGATACATCCAGTGATATACTCACGTAGCTCCCTCTATTTAAAAACAATATAAACACTCGAGTATGGTAGAGTGAGTTCGTGACAAGTTGAGTACGCTCTACATTTAATTTCAACACCTCAGAAACAGAAACAGTTTGTCTAAATGAATCCTGTGACTTATCACTTAATTTTTTTGAAATACACTGAATATTCATTCTCGAAAGTTAATATTTTGTGTCGTTTTTATTGACAGCAATTGCGTAGACGTCTTCTTGAGGGTTGCCTACACAAGTAGACATCTTAGACCACATAGAAGTTAGTAATCAAAGGTGCGACTGCACGCTTTGGTGCTGTAGTGTTTCGAAATTTTTGGTTACCATCAGATCAATTTGTGTTCTACTAATTGGAGATCGAAAAAACGGAGGAAATTTGTAGCTTCTGTAAAATTATCCTTGTTCGCAGATAAGACCACGACCTTTTCAATTAATTTTTCAATTTCACTTCATTTAATCGGTATTTTTATCGAATATTTATATTTTTATTTGGATATGTTTAATTTTCAAGTTGTGATTATTTTATTGTTAAGATTGCCATTTAATTTGATTAACTTTTCAAATTTTCAAAACGAAATTGAAAATTTTTTCATATATTTTGGAAAGAGCATAGTTTTAAATAATATACATATGAATATATTTTTTCTTCATTTCAGGATAGAAGAAATTTCGCTCAATCATTTCACTGGTGACACGAAGATACTAAATAAAAATATTTTCAGGAATATTTTATAATTCGTTGCATCTTGTACCCAACGTGTAAAATCCACGTCTGTTGTCTGCCAGGAAATCCTGATTACCGACACTCTAGATACGACGTGACATTTTAGCCAGCTGTATGATAACAGTCTTGCCTGCTGGATTACGAAAATATACATTTATACTCGCTCTCAGGGTGCAACTTTGATGCTTCAAATAAAAGAAGCGAGAGTATGTGATGTAATTTGGCGGAGGATCCGGGTTCTTGAAGCCCTTGAAAGGCGAGTAAAATTTCGCGAAATAATTAAAAAAATAATTGAAACCACCATGAATTAATTGAGCTTGCGCATCATTCGAATGTTAAAATTATTTTTTCGTTTGAACTAAATAAATTAATGTCAATTTAACAAACCCCCATAGGAGGCTGTTCAAGTAATAGGTACATAAGCACTATAGTTGGGGGATCTTCGTTCAGAATTTTTTAATTACATCTTGCCATGATTTCTGAACCTATTTTCTTGTTTACAGAATTAAAACTGCTGCTCTAGAACCATTAAAAAACATAATACATTGAAATAAAAATGCATATAGGTATTATTGTTTACGTAAACATGGTAGCTTTCTAATTGTGCTGACAAAATGAAGAAGGGGGTTTTGAATATTTGGGGAAAATTTGCTCTGCTAATACTTGAAAATTTTCTGGAACATTATAGAAAAAAGTTTAGTAATTCACTTGAAATACTTGGGTTAAAAGAATGAAACATCAGCTACACTTTCGAATTTTCTAGGCTGAAAAGGACACTCAAATAGATGATAGTCTTGATATTTATGCAAAATTTATGCAATATTACACTAAAATATACAAAAACAACGCTAATTCTATTGCTTCGAAACCGATGGACTTTCATTATTCTTAAATTATAGAACCACAATTCAAGGAACTAAATTAATAAAGAATCATAATAGATGTGGAAATTACATAGTCGAGGAGATAAATTGATGAAATAAATTCAGACACAAAGAAGCCTGTTCGAGTGTAATAAGAATGTAATTAGAGAATACCTTCCACTTTTTTTCCTGCACACTTTTGTCCTTATTTAACTGGTATTTCTACAACTTTTACCTAGAGTTGAGGAGTATCCCAACTTTTTGGACGCAATGAAGCCTAAGTCTCTGAGAGATGTAACATACCTGGCGATAATGCTTAATAATTTATTGTTATTGCCGCATTTCTAATAGACACCTTATGTACAATATCCCCCAAACTGACTCAAGTTGTTAAGAATGAAATTTTTCTACAAAGAGCAGTAAATTTACAATGAGTGAATGCTGTAGTAGTCTACCTTCACTCATCTGATAATGAAAGAAGAGACGTTTTTTCTTATGAAATGTTTTGTAAACACGAAATTGATTGTGAACACATCTATGATAGCTTGCCTATCGAAAAGTATTCAAGGTATTTCAATTCAATTACTTTCAATCAATTTTTTTCATGACCTCAACTAAGTCTATTTAGATAACTAGAAACCCTTCGTAGAATATTCTTGCAATGCTTTCAGATTTTCACAGATGGCACGCAGCTTCTGTATTGCATCCTGTTCTTTCTCTCCTGCACATATTTAATCGCTTCGATTTTGGAACTTTAAAGCATGGCAAGGATACTTTATCAATGGTTTCTTGCTGGCCAGCCTACAGTGTTATCTTGTTAATTGAATTATCTTCCTTCTGATAGCAATTTTTATCAGTTAGCATATCGGTAAAGTTATAAGAATTGGCCTAATAGTCTAAGGGCTAGCAACAATTTTAAGAGGGAATTTCAGGTAGGCCAGTTCTTAGATATGTTATCTCTCTCACTCTCCCGGACGTCATAAGGGTGGTCTGGCTGGCGGTAGTGGTTGCGTTCATCAGTGCGCCTTCTACCTGTACAGGTAAAATATCGATTTTTCAAATCATTTTAAGAAGTTGTGTTTTCTTTTATTATTTTTATCGAACTATTTGCAACATGCATCTATTATTGCCAGATATTTTTATTGTTGATTAAACCGTGCCAGAAGCTAATTTGAATTTAAAAAAAATTTTTTTAATATTTTATTATGGCTGAAACTTTCATATGATGTTATTCAAGTATCTAAAAACCGGAAATTAATTTGCCAAACAATAATTCGATTGTTAAACCTTTAGCCAGACCGATTCAAAAGTGAAAAGTGATTGGGCATTTTGGAAGAATACAATCACAAGTTCTCCTAAGATAATAATTTATTACAAGACGATAACAATCCAGAAGACGACGATGATAATGGAAATGACAGTAGTGATGAAGATGATGATAATTATCAATATGTCTCCGTTTTTTGTGATACATTTATGAATTAAAAAATATAATTTTTGTTTATTTTCATAATTCATTTTCGTATTTTCTTGATTTTGTCAATAAATAATTATTTTGATACTATATTAATCCACACATTAATTCAATAGATTTTTTTTCTCTTTAATTCATTCGACAACCATTCCTAGAACAAGCAAAATGATCCAACATCACTTTTCACTTTTAAATTGATCTGGCTCAAGGTTTAACAATCGAATTATTTTTTGGCAAATTAATTTCAGGTTTTTAGGTACTTAAATAACATTATATGAAAATTGCAGCAATTTTAAAATATTTGGATTTTTTTTTCAATTTAATTCATGCCATTGGTCTGGTATGGTTTAATCAACAATAAAAATATCTGGCAATACTAGATTCATGTTGCAAAAAGTACAATAAAAATAATAAGAGAAAAACAAAACTTCTTAAAATGATTTGAAAATTCGATATTTCACTTGTATGGGTAGGATGCGCACTAATCAACCACTACCGTCAGTCAGACCACCATTATGACGTCCAGGAGAGTGAGAGAGATACATATCTAAAATAAAAATAGTCTACCTGAAATGCTTGTTTTTCTGACATTGCTCTCCTACTATAATGAAAGTGATGAAAAAAATTCATTGAATTTTTCGAATGAAACATAAATACTTTCAAATAGGCAAGCAATCATAGGTGTGTTTATAAGTCAATAATATTCCATTTAAAAGGGATCTCATGAGAGAAGGTCGCGACTCCACGCGCTCCTCTACTATAATAGGAAAAAAATAAAATTGAGAAAGTAGGAAACATGAATAACGTATAATTCCACAGAATTTTCAGTGGCATACTAAAGAATTCTCAATAACACTCCGCCACATTGTGAACCGAATATAAAGCCAGGGACATGCCGCGAACACTTTTTCGAAAAAATTTCCAATTTACCTCAACGTTTTCCCGCTGATGATGATGCCGAATTCAATAAAACTCATTCTTTCCTATATTCTCCCCTGCCTCTTCCAGTGATTGCCATCACCGAAACTAAATAATAGAACTTTGACGCTTCCGCTGCAACTCTCCGAAATAACACTATTATCAAACGTGGAGATGGATGGAGCAACTGGAGAATATTCAATTCTATCGGGACGGGAAGTTTGCCCGAAGTGGCGTATTAATCAGACTTCCGATTCGGTAAACATCTCGGCACATCGGACGTCAACGAAGTCGTCCATCGTCCCACAGTGTCTTTGATAAAGCAGCCCAAGAAGAGACGTTTTAACCGCAGAGACTCTAGAAGGAAACCTCTGTGTTTATTCAACAAGATTCGTATTCAATTTTTCCTGCAAAATATTCACTCACTCTTCATTAAAAGCTCCTGCGTTTTTCCATCAAGCATTGCTGTAGCATGGCGAATGCTGTGAAGTTGAGATTCCTTCAAGTTCTTCCTTTCTATTTTATTCCTATTCCTTGTCTTCCACCCTCAATCTTTCCAGTGAAATAACATCATTTGTTGAAAATATTAATGTTGCTGCAATTTCTTTAGTCAAGAGCTCAGAGACCGTCGATATGAGTTCCAGGACTCTCCAAGGAGGCAACCTGCTATGAGAAACTCATAAACTCAGTATAGTGAACAGACGTAAATGAAACACCACTGCAAATTGTGTATGAAATCTATGTGAAAAAGAGTCGAATTCAAGCCTTCAAGCCTTCAAGACGTCATATATGTTCAGTTCCAGAAGATTACCAAACATCCGAGCAGCATGACTCACATTTACTGTCTTCAATCCAATTGGGAGGCATCTTTTATCAACTAAAGAGACGCAGCAGTGTTCAAAGTTCGCAATAATTGAACGTAGTACAACTTATTCGTTGTTATCAAGGTCTTCCAGATCTCCAAAATCTCCAAGATCTTCCAGATTTTCAGGAGGCATTTGATAAAGTTACTCATGCGCTCCTGGTACAGAAATTACGCAACAAATTTGGATTCTCTGATAGCCTCACCAACCTGTTTCTTTCTTACCTGGTTGACCGACGTCAATTCGTACAGCTGGAGGGTATACAGTCGTCTGAGTTCATACCTACCTCTGGAATACCTCAAGGGTCTAATCTTGGACAACTGTTATTTATTCTGTTCGTAAATGATCTGATGGATAATATTCATTCTCCACATTTGATGTTCGCAGACGATTTTAAACTATATCATGAAGTTAGATCACAGGACAACTGTGTTCAACTTCAGCTCGCGCTGGATCATGTTGCTAGTTGGTGTGAGGACAATTATTTGAGTTTGAATGTGTCAAAGTGTAATGTTGTTTCTTTCACAAGGAAAAGAGACCTAATTGATTTTGATTATAGCGTCGGTAGTCAGGTTCTCTCTCGTTCAGATAAGGCGAGAGATCTTGGTGTAGTCTTCGACCAGAAGCTTTCCTTTGTCTCACACATCACCCAAGTTATTTCATCTGCTGCGAAAATATATGGATTCGTTATACGTAATGGCAAATATTTTAATAATTCATCAACATTCATAGGACTATTTAATACCCTAATCCGTAGCAAGTTGGAGTATGGCAGCACGATCTGGCATCCCATTTACACTTGCCATCAACGCCATCTTGAGGCTATTCAGAGAAGGTTCTTGAAATTCTTAGTTTGAGGGAGGATAAAGTTCATCCACAGAGAGGAGTCAATCATTACGAATTATTGAGCCGATTTAGTTTTATCTCATTGCAGAGCAGGAGAGAAACTTTATCACTCAAATTTCTGTACAAATTACTGCACAAGAGTATTGATTGTCCTCTCTTGTCCACTTTGAAATTTCATGTTCCTAGGCAAAATTCTCGTGATACAGAATTATTCCACCTAGAGACTCCGAGGACCAACTCCCTAATACAATCCCTCATTTGGTTTATGGAGTCTACATTCAATAGAGTTGCCAATAATTGTGACATTCACTTTAACTCCGTAGAATTTATTATCAGGAGTTATGTGAATAACGAAAATTGACTAAAATGAATTGATTTAGATTGAGTTCTTTGTAATATTTCATTTCGTTGAATGCTATAATGTCTTAAAAATCTAATAGAATATTGAACAAATGCTTCACGTTCAATATGTCTGAGGTAGTTGATAGTATTCAATGGTTCTTCTTCTTGAAGTACGTGGAGAATGATTCGTAGTGTCTTCTGTTTTGCAGTTCGTTAAAAAGACTAGAAATCATAGATTTCATTCTCATGTTGCGAGGCCAAGGTCATGTATCCTTTCCTATTCGTTGTCTTTAACCCTCGATCTTGCTCTATAAAATGGGACGCTAGAAATGACAGCAGTCCTCAGTGTTCAGTGTCCTTTTCGTTCAAGGTCATGAAGAATTCTCCGTATCATCTGTTTTTGTTCTATAAAATGGAACGCTAGAAATGACAGCAGTCCTCAGTGTTCAGTGTCATTTTCGTTCAAGGTCATGAAGAATTCTCCGTATCATCTGTTTTTCCATTATAAAATTACGATCTTTGCAGCTCGTTTAGGAAGCTTTCTTCCTTCCTTCCTCTATCTTCTCTATAAAATAATACACAAGAAATTGTATATTTTTCACATTCAATAGGTCCGAGGCAGTTTACAATATTAACGTATTTTTCTTCTTCTTTAAGTGCCTGCAGATTTCTGAGTATCGTCCTCTATTTTTTCATCATATAAGTAAATCTGATATATTTTCTCCTATTAATGCAATCAATGATAGAAAAAAATGTGCAGTAATTACTGAATGACTTACTGAGTACGAATATTTAATACTCAAGATGAATCAGATTAGTTCGAAATTTTTCTGTAGTTTCTATGTGAAATAACACAAAGAACACAGTTCATAGATATATAATATATTTTTCTAAAAAAAAACAGTTGTCATCCCACCATAGAACCATAGATGTACATAAATTTCGTATTCCTCATTTATGTCTTTCTTATTACTTACATTTTTACGTTTGCCATGGTATTAACTTTGTGCATCAGATAAATAAAATATTTTAACGAAACAATTGTTATATTTCAACAAATTGCATATAGTGAAAATCACAAAACTAAGTTTCCAGGCCATTCAATTAGTGAAAACCCATTATTTTCAAGAATCCTATGTTACTTAATAATCATAAGTAAATTGAATTTCGCAAATATTCTTGAAAGCGATTCGAAAGTCAACATAATAGCATTCATTTCTTTCCGTAGAAGTAATGAACTTAACGTAACTTACTCTTCCTTCATTTTTATTCAGCCTTCGACGTTCATTCTTTTAATTATTTTTGCAGACTGTAGAAACAGGTTCATAATAAGGAAGAGAGAATATAATTCTGAACTTTGCTTTTTGTTAACGAACTCTGAAAAAATTCATTCCTTTTTATTAACTACAAAAGACGGATTAGTTCAAATGTAATATCTATTAGTTCCACCGAAACAAATTAAGAGACGTTGTTTTTAGGTTATAGTTCTCAAAATTTAATCTTTATTTTTGTTTGGATTTTATGATGTCTATTTGCAGTTATGCTTCTGGAAGAATTGTGAAAATTAAATGACTGCAACTCAGGGTTATCATTTCAGTGAGATTCTAGAACCAGTTTGACAAAATTTAGAAAAATATCTCAGGAAAGTAAAAAAAACCTTGAATAAAGTAAGTAGAACATAGAGTATGACGATTCTTTATTAGAGCAACAGAGTTCAAAATTGTAATTTTTAAATTTTAAGTCTGTGTGTATGTTTGTACATCCAAAACACAAAAGTTACAGCAGAAAATTGAATGTTGTTTTCAACAATATATCTTAAGAAATATAGCTTATAATATAAACCAATCTTATATATAAGTTTATATAACATAGAAAATTCGAAAATATTTCGATTTCAAAAAGAATATCTATAGTATAGAAGATATCTAATATATTGAATAGCTGAAAAATAGCTAAACATTTGGAAGGTGCTTCATATGATCATCGAATTTCAAAGCAACATAATCAGATTTTGTCCATATTCAATGTCATTAATATCTGCATTCCAGTTCGAGGGTCACAAACTAAAGATTCAAATGAAACATAATATTCATAGAGTGTTAAATTGAACGCTTTTAAGTCTGAACGTATTTCAGATTGGAGGCCATTATATCAGTTTGGCCACCTGTGAAGGGATATTCATATGGGGCTTGGATAGGTACATTTCAAATAGGTGAAGCGCGAACCTACAGAAAGGGTCTGATTGATGGAATTATATTCAGGTCAAAAATTATTCAAACAGTTTCGACCTTCTCCGAGTCTTTGCTAAGCATTTTATCGAACTTCAATGATTCAGAACATAAATATGCAAAAGCGGGTTTCTTGAGTTCTCAATTTTTCATGCCCTTTAAAATATTTCACGAAATATATGGTTGCTCTTTTCCCGATAGCAATAAATATGTATAAAATCTTTGTTTTTTTGTTTCGAGAATATTGAGACAAAATAGAGTGAATATTGTCTGGTATTAGTTATGTCGAATTTTCTCCAGTTATTTTCAATATAATAACCCAGAAGTAATTATATTTATTCACAATATTTAGTACCTTAATAATTCTCGGAATTACATTTTATAAATTTTCCATTATAGTTCACTTTTTTACAATCCTTTCCATATCAAAAATATTTGACGAAATAGTCCTTGCCTAAAATCTACGGAATTATATATGAACTCATACTTTTCGAAAACAATAAGCACAGATGTTGACACAGTTCAACAATAATTCTCGGTTAAAAATCGGAAGTTTTGCAGGGTTTTCAAACTGACAGCAGTGAAAGTAATCATAGCAACATAATAAAGAATGAACCGCTTAGAAAAACGAAAAAATCCTACCTTAAGTGTCAAATTTAACCAATGCATTTATTATTGTTGCTTTCTATGTAATTATATACAGGGTTTTATTTTTAGAACATTTTCAATGTTATTTGCGACGTTCGATAAAAATAGTGTTCTTTTCGAAGTGAAAATGATATTCTTTTCCTCGCCTACACTAGAACGGCTTTGATCGGCTGTCAAACGTACAGACTCATAACAAAATGTATCATTTTCACACCAAATAGAGCAATATTCTATTTATTGTCTGGTTTATATTTCGATGTGAATGCTTTGTAACAAACAATGAGTGAGAGTGAGATAGACACCTTTTTACGACTGGTTGTTGTGTTGACCTTGAGCATAGATTATAATAGCGACAAGTAAGTTTATTTCAGTGATACCTAGTTGTAAATGAACTACTAAACAGTAGGCAGCTCTGTTTTACGCACAGATGAAAATATACGAATCTGTAATACAATTTGCATTCCTGGATTGATAATAGTGTTATCATTGAACTGCTGAAATTATTTATAAAATGAAGGAAGTTTATGCATTTGATGCTCCACGTCAAATCATACCTTTAGGATGGAACAGACTCGGCCGTAAATGAATAGAATGTCTCCGCTGAATTTCGCGCTTGACAGTTCCTTTGACTCGAATTAACAAAGGCTTTTAGGTACGTGTATATATTGTTTCTGGAGTGCCGAATTGATGTGGTCTACTTAAAGTTGCCGCATTTCTCGAAAGCATTCGTAATGCCACTACAATCAGTATACGACATCAAAATGATCGACGGTCAATAGAATTTGTATCAATAAAATTATTTCATAACAAAATTGTAAGTTGTAAAATATTCATTTCATAAATGTTATTGGAATGAATTCATTCATGAGTTCTCTGATAATGAAGATAGCGTATTAAATGTTTATTTACTTACAAACACAATATTCAAATATGTTCCTGGCACAAATAGAAAAGACTTAGTGAAATATACTACTGTAAACATAATTAAAATGATATTACGAAATCACCAACCATCATAACCATATACATATTTCTAAACGGTTTCGGAAGAAATGCTCTTTATTGAATAAAACGTAAAAACAGTGATGGAAATTATTGATATTCCATTCGAAATTTGAACCGTTAAATATATATTTTGATTCAAGTAATTCCAGAGCGAAAACTCAAATTTGACACTTTATAAAAGTCATATATGTAAATATGTAGACCACATTTGAAAATCTATGACCAAATCGAGGGTGTACACTGTCCATCGATGTGTGAAATCTATCGAATAAGTTGATTAGCAAGCTAATCAAGATTAAAGACGGAGTTCGTTTATAATTTGAATGCTATTATGCTGCGTGAAACTATACAGAGTACCATTTATACCTATCCAACTCAAGAAAAAGTTCCGGGTGGTAGTGCAGTGTAAAGCAAACCGTTGAAATATGTAAAATCACGACAGAAATAAATTTCCTACCAAATAATTCATCAATTCTGAAGCTATCAACGAAATATTTAAATTATTATCGAAATTTCATTCCGAGGAATATTTGGCGAAGTAGAAACTTCCTGGTTCAATTTATAAACTTTCAACAAAGTCAAACTCATAGATTCTATTGATGAAAGTTATGGTGTTATTTGACTGGCTCAGGTGATTTACAGCTTGTCTGTATAGGTAGTAAGGTTGAACATAAATCTGTCAAAAGCCCGCAATCTAGAACTATAGTCCCGACTCTGAGGTGCGGGAGGTATTCGCGACAATATTTATGTTTCCAATCAATAACCTACGAACGGGATAAAAGATCAGCCGGTGCAACCTGGTTGGCGTCAGCGAACAGAAGATTTAGATACTTGTGTTGCTATCACGGGTCGTTTTTGGATAAATTTATTCCCGCAAAGGTTCACTTTATTTTTCACTCTACTTATTTCCTACGTTTTGTCATTCGTAATGCATTTTTCATAGAATTGTGTTGCACTTATTTGATGATATAGAATTTGAAGGGAAATTTGTTTGGGGTTACTTTGCACTTTTCCTATTGGTAAACAAAACTGCACTTCTATAGAACGATTGATGTATTTACTCGGTGATACAATGAATGGACTATTCTCACATATTATTGAATATCAATAAAAATGCAATCAAAATAATTTCAAATATATTAATTTCAAATTATATATAGTCACGTATTTTGTAACTTATCAATTATTTCTTTAATACAAAATGGAAACTAAAGTGAACTTCGTCCCCGATATCATTTGCAAATTTGACATTTTCCAATTTAGTTTAAATAATCAAATTTGCATTCTAATTCAAATAATCAAGTTACTTTCTCAATGGCAATAATGGGCACGTCAATGTCACTCTCGTTATAATAACACATTAATTAATTCATAATAATTCATTGGTAAAGTGGGAATGTAATATACATTTTTTGAGTTTTTATAATTATTTATATCCTTTATTCTTTATATGTACTTATTGATAAACAATTATGTAATTAATAACTACAATATAAAAATATATAAAAAATATACCACTGATAAAACAAATCAACTGATAAAAGTTTTGATAAACAGGTTCCAAAATGTAAGGATAATTTGAAGGTATTACGTGTTTAAAATCTGACACAAGTAAAATTCAATTTGTTTTGATGCATTATACAATTTCTATGATTTTTTTGTTTAATCTGTGAATGCGAATCACTGCCGACCTCTATGGGGACTACATTATACTTTTGAATGAATTTCTACCTTGTTGAATATATTATTGCTACCTTTCAGTAGATGACGCTGCAACAATCTTTGAAATAAAGAAGTATATTGTATCAGTTTGTAACTGAACAGATAAATTACAGCATAAATACTTGAAACTAATGTTTTCTCAGTTGAATATTCAGTGCACAATAAAAAAATTGCCAACGAAAACGTTATCTCTCGTTTGCTAAATTACAGATTCTCTTGAGAATTTCGCATACGTTCCTATTTACTCACATTACAAAGTATTCTGTTACTTAGCAAGTAAAAAGAATTCTGTAGCATATTCGGTCAAGTTTCGAAAAACTATATTATATTGGGGTTCTTATAGCCCTCCGTAATTTTGAATTAGGTTATAATTTTTGGAGTATTGGATGTTTTCATTATATCTCTTCATTTTTAGCTTAATAAGGGAAGGCAAATTGATTTGAAGATACTTTTGTATTATCTACTTCAACGATATGTGTACTTTAATTAAAAACACATACAGGGCATATTTCATTAAAGTAGTGAAACCCAGTTTCATTCTAAAATTCAAATATAGTATATATTTACCCTCTCAAAGCTCATTAATTTTGTTCCTGTATTTATTTCATTGTTTCATAGATCATTAGAACACAAGCACAATGAAGAAAGTTTAAAACAAATATAAAATGATTTATTACAAAAAATTCTTATATAAAATGAATTAAACTAATGAGCTGCCTGAAGACAGTTATAACTAAGTAGTCACATTTCAAATAACTTTAAATTGACCAGTACAGTGTGGGCAACATGTTGAAGTAGATGGAATAGTTTGCTCATTTGCTGCAGTATCTGCTTCTTCTAAAACTGCTTTACAAAGCTCATCTTGATTGACAGATATAGTAAGTGGATCTTGTAGAATCTGTGAAATGAAAGAAAAGAAAATATTAAGTAGCATATCAGTACAAAAAATTCATGAATGCATAAAAAATAAGAGTATATCGAAGCAATAAAAAAAAAGGTTATTCTAAGAGCTTTGCAAAAATTTCTATTGTACTTGCTTTATACTCGAGATAATATAATTTTCTAGATTTCACTTGGGATAGAAATATTTAGTTTTTGGTATTCGTTTACAATACATGTAAGAGTATGTCAAAACTTGTGTGATGCAAGAAGAGGTAAAACAACATTTTCTTGTGTTCACGTAAATAAAGATATGTTTCAGTCATATATTAATTTAATTTATTTTTATGGAAGAAATTCCAACACTTAGATTAACAACAACTAACCTTTCTTAATTTTTCTTCACACCATGATCTATGTGGAATATCCATGATTTTATTATAAAATTTTCCAAATGCTTCCTCATCATAGGGGAAAAATTTATTACACAAATCTTGGCTTACTTCGAAATTTGCAGTAGATAAAATGTTAATGTCAGTAGATTCTAAGGATTTTACTTTATCTATGGCATTACCAAAATGTTGTGAAAGTCTGTTGAGATTGTAAGCTGTTCTAATTGAAGTTCTATGGACCTGCCTTTGATCTTCCAAAATTTTCGATAACACAGATTGTAGTTCCCTCAGCCTTATAGTAAGAACAGATTTCCACTTGGCAAGTTCTTCAACCATCAAACTGAAAAATAGGAACATACTTATATAACTTATATTCTTTTGCTGTTAAGATTCATAAGAAAGAGAACATGAATTAATTCAACATGTAGAAGTTGAAAAAGGCACTATCAGCTCTAAATATTTCCATTACTTTCTGCAAGTAACAATTTTTTTTTACTATATAAAATTTTATTCAAATAACTGCTATGAAAGGAACTTTAAGCATTTAATGTATTAACTGAACAAATTGAGAAGAATAGCTATATGATAAATCAATTTTTTGCTATGAAATGAAATATCTCAAGGAATCAAATTTTCAGTCACCTAGATGCTAAAAACTTGCTTCTCCATACTTCACATTGTCCAGAGAGCCACTCAATCTGCTCTTGATGTGTAGTTAAATGATTTGCTGAATTTAATAATGCTCGTGCCAACTGTAATTTATCCTCAGTTAAATGTTGTACTCTTGTTTCTAAGTCTTCACCAACTGCAGCAACTAATAGGGTTTTCAATTCACTATTTACCTACGACATATGAACTTAAATTAGAAGATTTTGTTTACAAATTTAATGATTTTCAATTAATATTTTAAAGTTAGAGTACAATAGAGAAATTAGTAATTTACTCCTTATTGATATTTTTTAGTGTCATTCAACTTTTTCATAATATTCTGAAATTTTGAATCATTGTCAAATAAGACATTGTTTACAAATTTTACTTTTAGTTTACAATACTGTTGTCACTTTAGAGGGTAAATTTTCTCATTTTATTCAGTCGTTTTGTATCTAAACTTAATAATAAGTGAGATTATTAATTTCTAAGGCATCAACTAGCTAAGTGAGTTCACCTGAGTTTGTAACTTTAACTGGTTTTCTAGAACACTATTGCTTTCTCTCAGATTTTTTATATCATTCTGATAATTTTGTTTTTCTTTCTCCCATTCTTTTTTAGAAATCACTATATCTTCATTTTCTACATTACTTTTTGCTAACTCAGCAGTCCTTAGGTCACTCATTTGAGAAACCAAATCCTGAATTTCAATGTTATTTTTAGAAGTCTTCACTACTATAGGTTTTCTTTTTCTTGGAGTTATTGGTTGAACAGCGCCTTTGTATGGTTCATATGGAATGAATTTTGGTTCTTTAGGTTTTCGAATCAAATATTTTGGATGTCTTCTTTCATTAGGGATATATTTTGGGATAGTTTTAAATATTTTTGTTGTGGGTATAATTGGTCTCATTGACCTTAATATACTTGGAGATGGTTTCTGTGGTATACTGAAATTGAATTTACTTTTACTATCTTCGTTCATTTCAAGATCACAACGGTCCATGCCATCACCAAGAGTTCTCTCACTAACGATTCGTGAACGAAAATCTAAAATTGATTAATTAAAGAATGACAAAATTCAATTTCTTTTATTCCTTTGTAGTTCAAAAATATACTCACTACTCATGATTGAAAATTTCGTTGAAAGACCACAATTTACAATTATAATTTACCAAAGCTGAAAAACTAGAGCACTGGAAGAATTCTTCTTGATAAAATTACTTCATTGTTGGATATAAGGTGGGTCTAAATTTTAATATAATTAAAGCAATTAGTCATAGCAATCTAGGCCAAGAAAAAGATATAATGTCAAAGGGGACTAGTGATAAATGAGAACAACGATTTATCATCTTTTTTCAAGCATCACTAGCTACAAAATGAGTTGTTAATAATAGCTTAAAATATTAATTTCCTCATTAATCGACTCAAAAAGAGGAAGTAATGAAATTATAAAAATTCTAAATTTAAACTTGTGGTTTACAACGCAACCACAATAACATATCGTGTAGCAGAAAATTAAACTGTACCTACATAACATATGGTAAAGAGGTACAAAAGGACTAAAATAAAAACTAATATTCAGGAGTCAATTAGATCTCAGTGTTTCCTATTTCAATATATGGTATCAGAGAACGAATTCACAACATTCAAAATGGATCAGAGAAACTTGAATTTATTTTTTAATAACTTTTGCCAGAAAAAATTATTTCTCATATTCAATGAATAGGCTTATTATACATTTTGAGTACCGACCCATACATTCAATGTAAAATAAAAACTGCGACAAAAAGTCAATTTTATATATTTTATATATTTTGAATGAGTAAAAATGAACTACACTTGGGAACACTTGATTGAGTTAGGCCGCTGTTTCAGAGATCAACTCAGATGAGAAAATATGAGTAGTGATTGAAAACACTGTTTTTAATTAGTAGTGACGGTCACTATTTAGCAACAAATTGACGAAAACCTTGACAAAGCAACCAGTTACCATTGTATATTTCATATTAATTATTAAATCACAGTGAATGAAACATTGTTCGAAATTAAACTATTGTTACGTAACACAGAATATACAGGAATTTCTATGTTACCTAACAATAAACAAAATTTGATGAAAACATAACCTTTCTTACTGCAAGTGCTTTTTAAATTTTTACTTCAATTGTTTATTGAACTTGCCCACATAATTCAATTTTGATCGTTGAGATGACTTTGTCCCTCACTAAAAATGTGGGTATACCAAGAAAATATAAAACATATAAATATATGCATATATATGAAATCCTAATATATTCTAATATTGTTGTCCATGTAGGTGATATGCGCTTTAAAGATCCAGCCTGTCATCCACCGGTTTTTATATACAACACCTCAACTCCTTAAATCGCAAGCAGGGCGTTATAGAAAAACAGCTAAAGGGGACTTACCTTTGACTTATGAGATGGCTAATCCTCCTCACATGATAGCGCACCGAAAGACATGGAATTCATGGAATACAAGTGAGAATGCAATAGATTGAGATTTTTGATTCTACACATTGGGATAGTGAATTTAAGCAAAAAAAGAACTTATAACATATTTTATCTAACAAAGCAGAAATTCACATATAATGAAGAAATATATAATAGAACGATATTTGCCATTTCCAAAATTAAATGAAAACTTTCAATATAAATATATATCCTTCACATCATGATAATTCTGAGCTTTTATGAAAGTAGTTTCTCAGTACTTAGTCATGAGGACTGAAGGATATATTCCCCTTGAAAATTAATCATTCCAAATAGAAATAAAAAGGAGAGGTCTGTTACATTTATTTATTGTTTTCAGGTAATATAGATGGAGGCTTACGTTCATCAGAAATAGCAGTTGAAGATATGTTTGTAAGAAAATTCATGACTGGTACATGGCATGCTTTGTTTGTTAGTGAAATAATAATTAAGAGACAGCATAATATAATAAGAATCGCAGGTATCATAAGAAGAAGCATATCTGCAAGAAAAATGTATTTTCTAATTGGGTATACAGAAGAACTTTTGAGTTTTTGGTTACAGTGTCCTGTTAAATTAGAATTACAAACTGTAAAGGATAAGAAAGATGTTATTTTCAAATATGTTTAATCGAATAAATCTATATTGTGGTAGTACTTCTTAATTATAATTTAAATACTTGGTTTTTTAGATGTGCAATTAAAAAAATATTTATTCTAGATTACAGTACTTTATTCATAAAAGTTAATTCCAAAAACATAATTTTTTCTTGCAGTTTCATTTTTATTATTACCATACTCCTTTTTCAATATATTGTTTAAAACAATGTTTATTAACTTATTATATAAATCTGATCAACAATATTGATCCACTTTTTTGAAGATATTAAATTCATAGTTTAAATATAAACTGATTTTCTTTTTGTGGGTATACCAATTGTCAATAGGTTGATACAATCATATTTGTATGGTAATAATTAAAGTTGGAAATAAATTCCATTTCTTAGTTGAATGAATTCAAAACTTTCAAATTAATCCTACTTGAATGAACATTTGTAATAGGAAAACTGGAAAAATGTAAATAAGTAACTTTATTTATTGAAACTATAATACATAAAGTAATTTCACATTGTTAAAGATTCGACATCTATATACTTATGAAACCATATATTTGAAGTAACTGAAAATAGGCTGAACCAACAAAGTTTCAGATGGGATCAAAGGTCACACATATGACAAATCCTACTTGCTAAAGATACATCTATAATTTCAACAGATAGCTTTGAAAGTGTGCATTATACGATATCTAAAACCTATATTTGACCAAAAATATAAAAGACTTTAAACTGAGTTTGAAAAAATCCATTATGTACAATTCGTACATGATAACAATATGTCTATGTACAAAATCCAGAATTATAACATTCTTCGAAAAAATGAAAGCTCACTCTTAGCACAGGCAATTCTTAACTCTCTGCAACAAAAATGAAAACAACTGCATATCTTTGAAAAAAAAATGATTTAGGACAACTTTCCAAGTAAACTTTGCAGAGATAAATAATCAGTAAAAAGTATTCAACACCAATCACAACTTACTTTGGAAGTACTGAAATAAATAAAATCTTAATTATACAAGATAAGAATTGACTGTACTATAGCTCCACCCCAAGACCTTAATGATTAAAACCTATACATGCTATATACATCAGCTTTGATTAATTAAAAAAAAAACTTCAGTCCAATTTACATTCTTTATCGTTTGTAGTAGAATTGAAGGAATCTTCCGTGTGGGGTGGATCCTTTAGATCAGCTACAATTCGGGGTTGTACAGGAATTTCCATAGAATTTTCGTCTGTTAGTAATTCTGGTGTTAATGTGACTGAGGTGCTCAAACTTTCTTTGCTATTTTCTGATTTACTACTCAAAAAATTCAAGCTGTCGTTTGAAATTGGCATATCAAACATTTCCGGCGGAGGTTCACTAAGAGAACTGCACATTTCCCCACCCAACGTACACAGACCTTCCTCAATGTAAGTATTATCGGATGCGATAATACTGGATCTGTCACTTCTGGAATCCACAAGACCGTGCCTTGGTACTTCTCCACTGAGTTTGCTATCAGTTGATTCATCGCCTTCTTTCGAAATTGCAGAAGGAAAAGAATGGGGCGTTTCCTCGATATCTTCAGTCAATAAAGGCATACTACTACTGAAAGATTTCTGGTTTACTTCTGTATGTTCTGTTACACCTAGATTTGGTAAAGAATATACAAAAGACGGACTGTTCATTCCTGACGTCACAGACATGGCAGTTTCAGATATTGGCAATGTTAATTCTAGATTAGTCTGAAGGTCACTAGACAATAGGACTTGTTGATGGGATACAGTTTGCGAAATATTGGGATCCGTTATCGTAATCGGTAAGTCTACGTTTTTGGGCACTCGAGCACTTAAAATATCAGATTCTGCATTCATTATTTTTTTACTGTTTGTACTTGGTACTTCCAGAGGTGTCATTATGGGTGAATTTAGGGTTAGACTAGTTTCCAATACATTTCCAACGTTCATTGGAAATAGAGTTTGTCCTGGACTCAGTTGCGAGTGCATTACTTTATTCTGATTAGAAATTTGTTCTTGTTGGAATACATCAGTATCAGCTAAGGCAGCTGCTAAGATATCTTGATTTTTACCAGGATGTGTTGCAAACATAGGATTTCCTTGGTCAGGTTGTTCAGCTACAATGGAATTAGCTTGCAACATCTGAGCATCTGTAGGTTCAGTATTAATTAGGATTTGTTGACCATCAGCTTGTATCAAAAACGAGCTGCCCTCAGCGTTGGCTAATATATTGGCTAAATCTGTATTTCCCTCGCTAAGTGAATCCAAAAACTTTTGAGTAGCTAATGGGTCACCTGTTAGTATTATTTGCTGACTAGGTTCACCATTGATATTGCAGGTCACTTGTACTTGAGCGGTAGTTTGTTCAATAGGTTGTATTACTTGCTCTACGGGTTTAGGTGGCACTTCTTGAATAATTCTAGACATCTCCATTTCATCCGTTTTCAATTTTTCCTGCATGGTCGCAGTGGGTGCTACGGCTTGTAATTGTGCTGTGTGGCTACCACCATCTTTTGTTAATCCAGGGTCTAACTGAAGCACCATATTACTAAGATCTCCACCAGCTAAACTAGGATCTAGAGACATTAAAGCTTCATTGTTCAAAGGTGTCAAGTTTCCAGATTCATCTAAAGTTACAAGCATGTAAGATTGGGGCTGACCATCCACAGTTTCGCTTGGCAATGCTAAAATTTGACCTTCGGTGACAGTTGTTTGATTTCCCATATTATCTTGTATAACTAATTGATTCAATGGTCTATCCACGGGTTTATTTTCAATTGGTTTTACTTCAGGTAACAATCTCTTAGTTTCCTCAGGCTTTTTATCTGTTTTGATAGGTGTTAATGCAGGAATAACTTGTTCTGATACACGTGATGCACTTGCCGCATTGACAGTGGACTGTTGTACCGTCATTTTAGGTTGAGAAATAAGAGTCTGTCTCACTTCTGGTCGTTTTGAATACGATTTCCTATTCATAATAGCACTAGGTTTGCTGCCACTTGTCTTAATGACCAACTCCTGTTGACGTTGTAAAGATTTCAAACTACTAACTTTAATTGCTTCAATTTGTTCAGCCACTTGCTTATCTAATAAAGCTTCATCTGTACCTTGAACCTTCTTTACAGTTTGTCCTTGATGATTTTTTATTAAAATTGTCTTTTGAGGATGTACTTTTGTAGTTTGCTGATTAGGCATATATACTTTTTGCACTTTTCTCGGTGGTGCCAATTTTATCTGTGGAGATATTACCTGCCCAGATGAAACGGGTGCTTTAATAAATTTTGTACTAGTAACACCTTGACCTTGAACTTTAGATGAAATCAAATTACCGGCAATATTGGTTGTGACTTTCCCAACGGGAGTTTTTAACGCTACTCCACTTTTCATGATAGTTTTTCCTGCTTTAGGCAACTGCATTCCAAACATTTTTTGATGAGCTGGTGTCAATAGTAGTCTTTGTTGTTGTCCCTGTTGATTGGTAACAATCATTATTTTGTGTCCTGTAGTTTCAGGAGTAACATTTTGTGGATTAGCCGTTACTCCTGATAGAGGCATTGATCTTCTAACTATATTTGGCTTTTTCGTTTGAATGGTTTTGGATGAGTTTTCTGGAACAAATATAAGTTTTCCAGACTTTGTGGATGTTGCCTGTCTAATTACCCTTTGAGGCTGAGCAGAAGATTGAAGAATTTTTGGAACTGTGGTTTTCTTCATTTGGGGAGTTTTCAACACTGTCGATTGAACTAGTGATGATGGCATTGTGACTGAATTATTCACTAATTTTGTTGCATTTTGGGTGTCCTTTTTATCTATAAATAATTTAATTTTTTCTGTAGAACTAGATTTTGGAATGTTGTCTCCTAAAACGATTGGCATATTTTCTAGACTTTCAGGTGTTAATAGTTCATCTGATAAAACAATTGGCATCGAATTTATATCGAAATCAATATTGTCCTCTACGTTTGAAACTGCTTTTGCTTGCAGTATTTCACTCGCGGGACGAATTATAGTCTGATTGAGAATTTTAGCTTTCCCAGAGAATTTAGGCATTCCTAGGGACTGCTTGTTAGGATTCATCAATAACAGTTTTGAAGCAGTACCTATTGCTGATTTTGTTGATGAAGCTATAAGTACTTTAGAATTTGTTGTTAGAATCTTCTCGGGTCCTGTTTTATTGTCAATTTTTTGAGTTTTTGATATAATATATGGTTTGATATCTTCAATATCTTCGTAACTTCTCTTCAATTGAGAATTCGGAAGTACAGCATCTCTTGCGGGCCTAATAATTTTTTCGGACAAAATTATAGCTTTGTTTCCTGATTTTGTGTTAGTTACACCAACTAAAGCCTGGCCTTTAATAGAAGGTTTGATCAAATTCTTGGAAATGCCTGCTTCAACTTTCTGATTCTTTATGTCAATTTCTGGTTTTTTCGATTCAATTAACATTTTGGGGCTTTCATCTTTAGTTTTATCGCCTGTTAGCCGAGTGAGCAGCTTTGATATGGGAGGTTCAATTTTTGGGAGAGAACCTTCTTTCGTCAATTCATTTCCTATACCAGCAACTTTCATGACTTCCTCATTTATCAAAGCATTTTTTGAACACACAATCTGAGATGGAATGTGATCTTCAAGATCACACATATCGGTTATAGTGGAACTTTTGACTGTATTATAAATAACAAGTGGTTCGTTCGCCGGTGCTGTACTCAGTTTTGGTTTTTGAGCCGTTTTTCGTTCAGTTCGTTTAATGGGAGTAATAGATTCGACTTTTTCAGGTTCTTTAGCAGTGTTTATATCAGTTTTATTCGATGTTTTAGTTGTATTTATATTAGATACCAATGTTTTAATTGACGTAGTCGTTTCGTGAAA
Organism: Henosepilachna vigintioctopunctata; assembly: GCA_030704895.1. Taxonomy (NCBI): domain Eukaryota; kingdom Metazoa; phylum Arthropoda; class Insecta; order Coleoptera; family Coccinellidae; genus Henosepilachna; species Henosepilachna vigintioctopunctata. Next base: position 801,264 of record JARQZJ010000005.1, read on the forward strand.
TTGAGATAATGAAGCACTTGATGATACGGACTCTACCGCGTCATTTCTTTTCATCAGGTTAGTTTCCAATATATTTTCAATAGTAATGTTTTGATGATCATCTTTCTGAGCAGAACTATCAAAATTCAAATCAAGCTGAGCTATTATTGCACTGTGTAAAGATTCCTCGTCATGTAGTACATTTAATTCTGATGCACTTGATGCATTTTCAGCCATTGTCTGTGGTTTTTTAACCTCTGCATTCACAATTTTTTGTTCACCTTCCGTGGTTTTCGACACATCTAAAGATTCAGTTATGCATCGTATATTTTCCTTTTTCAACACTTCAAAGGCAGTATCACTACTATCATCGGAGAAATCCATTGAAAAGTTCATCAAATTAACAGGTTTTTTGATGGGCATGGTGGCCGTTATTTCAACTTGTCCTTCCGCCAATTCTTTTTCAGAAACGACTGTCAGATTTCCTTCTATAGGAACGAATTCAGATTCCTCGTTTTTGTTTTCTAATGGGAAATTTTTTGTTATTATTTCTGTTTTAGAATCGTCTACTAGTGTTTTTTCTTCATTCTTTGTCAACATTTCTGAGGAAGCAATTGTGATTTCACTTATTGCTTGTGATTGGTCAATGTTGCTCAGATTAGTGTCTATAGTGAATTCTAGGACGCTGCTATTATCGATTTCAAAATGCACTTGATTACTATTTGACTTATCTGCAGAACTATTTTGCATTTCTATTTCTTGACTTGTCTTTGTCTCTGCCTTGATCAATGATTCCATTTCAGGGACTTCTATTTTATCTGAATTTATTGAAAGTATTTCACCGAAACTTACTTCTGAATTTTCATTTTGACTAGCATCATCTCGCACAATGGGAGACTTGTTGTCATCTGCCTCAATTTCACTGTTAGAAATACATTGAACGTTATCATTTCCCAAGTGTTCTTCTGCTTTCTCAATGGATGAATTTAATTCTTTAACTTTAATAGGAGATACTGATTTTACAAGCGTGGAAGTTTTTGGTTTACTAGCATTAATCATCTCGTCATTTTCCTCATCAAAAACATTACTTATTTTAGATAAGAATTGTTTTTTTAATTTGAATACAATTGGAGACTTTCCAACCAACCCTGAGACAGTACTCTCTTTCTTAGTTTCATCTTCAACAGATGAAGGGACGTCTACCAATTTTTCCTTCTGTTTGTTGAGTTCAAAATCTTCGAAAGATTTTACAAATCTTTTCTTGGGATTCGTTAGTTTTGTAGCGACTTCATTTGCTCTTTCTTTGCTCGATTTTAAAGAAGAGTGAGCATGCAGTGATGACAATTCCGTTAAAGTTTCTGGCGATTTGTCCATTTTTTCCAATTTAGATTTTTCTATAAGCAAATAATTTTTTTTTGATTTTGGTGTGATTTTTTCATGTTTTACTCCGTCAGTAACGTCAGGTTGTTGTGTTCTCATGTCAGCTTCAAGCAGGCGCGGTCTCTTTTTTTTGTCAACAGACAATTTATTTTCAGGTGTTACACTGTCTGTTACTTTAATTTTACCATCAGGGGTATCGAAAATTGATTTCGAAAAACTGCTTTTCTTTTCTGGTGTATCAAAGTCAGATTTCTTCATAGATTGTTCTTCATCACTTGTATTTCTTACCTCTTCGGATTCTTGAGACTGAGGTTCTTCATAGTGAGTGATTCTAGCCACTTGACTCTCAACAGACTCCATTAAATCATCAGATGCACGGGCAGAACATTCAAAAGTAGATATTTTATCATTATTTTTTTCGTTAAATGTACTTGCAGGCTCTGTTAGCTTAGATTTCATCATAAATATTTTCTTTGGATCTTTCTTTTGTACGAAATCACTAGTATCAATTTCCTTTAATTCTCCACTTTCTTCTTCTGGGAACAAATTATCCTCCTGGGGTTTTGGAAGTGGGGAACTTCCAAATATAAGTTCGATTTGTTCAGCTTCATGTTGACTGACAATAGAGGAATCTTTTTCGGATACCAGCTCTTCTAACTTTTCAGTTTCTACATTTAGATTGGTCTGTGGTTGAGGAATATTTGAAGAAGTTTTTGTATTATCCGATGTTTCCACTATGTCTGGAACTGCTGATTGTTGTTGACTAGATTGAACTTCAATTTCTTGGTCCCAACGACCTATCTTTGATTTTTTATCAGTAATAGTACTTGGTCTTTCTTTCTGATCCCACCTACTAGGTTTTCGATTTCTTCTAGATTTTTGTGGTACTTCCTGCTTTTCTACAACAGATGGTTGATTTCCATCGTCTAGAATGCAATTAATTTTTTTATCCAAATCGGAAAGTGCTGGATCATCCGATTTTTCATTTATATTGATGCCAGATGATATTTTGTCAATAGGACTATCACAAACTGGATCTAATAATTCATGAACTCCTTCATTCTTTTTTATCTGATCAAGTTCTTGACTGGAATCAGCACCTACTATTGCCGAGATCAAGTTGGATAAGCTATCTGCGCTTGAAATGGACGTGAAAGAACTTTCTGGAATTGTCTTAGGTTGACTAATTTCAGCTGAAACTCTAGCTATTGCTTCACCGCCAATATTTTCTTTGCCGTTTGAATTTTCTTGAGAAATAGAATCTTTTTCTTGTACATTATCAACCTTAGTGAACATTTCCAATTTTTCATCACTATCTTTAACACTGGATTCAGAAGATTTACCCTCTTCACTCTCTTCAAGTATCATAGTTTCTGATGTTGTTTGTTTTTCATCGGGACTTATTTCTTTAATTTCCTTATTTATTTCGTTAATGTTAAGAGATATTTCTTGTTGATCTTGATGGATAGATAAAACACTTATTTCAGTTACTTCTTGCTTGTCTCCTTTAGATTCACTATCTTGTTTACCAACCCAATTTACTGATTTTTTATCAATTTGTTGTTTACCATGCAAGTCTCCTTTTCCACTTTCTGCAGATTTTGATTCATTTTGTTTCTTCTCATTGTAATCATCTGCAGATCTTCTTTCTTTTCTATAACTACGATGTTTTTCTTCAATTTTCGCTGTCTCTACTGACGAGGAATTGCGTTTGACCTTATCGTGTTTCTCTGTTTTCAAACTGCTCATGTTTTCAGTTACGTCTTTTTCATTTGTTCTAGTCTGTTTTTCGATTTTCGATACAGCAATGTGTTTTTCACTGTGATCTCTAGATCGCCTATAGTTGTGGTGGGATGAACTTCCATGTGAAATTTCTAGATTTTCCCCTCTACTGTGACTCGATTTATTTGACGCTTTATCACTTTTAGAACGGAGATGTGGTGAACGTGAACCTTTTCTATCGGATCTACCGCGTTCATTTTTTGTCATATCAGTTTTAGTTGAAGATTCTACATGTTCATAATCATGCTTACTCGATCTTCTTCTACTTTTGGAGCTGTGAGAAGATTTGCGACCTTCTTTCTGGGATATTGAAGAAATTGATTTCTCTTTCTGCTTATCCGAGGAATGTTCTACACGATCTTCTTTACCGGATTTGATATTTAGAGACAAATCTTTCGAAGAACGTTTGTCTTCCGTATGAATATCTACTAAAGAACTTTGTTCGTCCATTTTAGAAATGTTTTCGTCGACGTGGTGGCTCTTACTTCTAGAACTTCGGTGGGGAGTCACAGGTTCTTGTATTTGATCAACAGGTGCAACATTTTCAACAGAGTCATTCTTTCTTGAACTTTTATCATCCCTATTGCTTCTACTACTGGATGTTTTGCGACTCCTAGAACTTTTATGCGATGATCTATGGGATTCTTTGTAATTAGAAGAATTTGGCTCTAAATTTTTAGGAAATTCTGTTTTATGTCGCTCGTCATTTTTATCATTCTTCTCAGACTTGTTAATATCTTTCAAACTGCTAGATGTATCGTCTTTTAAAGTGATTGAAAGTGTTTGTGGATCTTTAGGAAGTGCGTCTTTTTCATTTAACTTTGAGTCATCACGTTTGGACATATTATCGTCTATTTTTCCAGTGTTTGACTCTAGTTCAGTTGTAGTTTGTGAAGTACTTACGTCATGCTTACTTGAAGATCGTCGATCCCTCCTTGTAGATCTGCGCGAGGTAACCGACTCATCAAATCCTTTTTTATTCGAGGATGCTTGTTCCCGTTCAGAAGATTCTTTTTTAAGATCTTTACTAGATCTGCGATCGCTTTTTTTCGAACTTGGTCGAGATATTTTTTCCTGAGGTAGTAATGGAAGACTCTCGCTATTTGCTGTTGAACTAACAAGTATTTCTGGTGTCTCTTGTTCAACAACTGGCAATTCTTTTTCACACATTTCCGTATCAGCTATTTTTTCAAGATGTGAATCGCATTCCTCAGGTTTATCCTTCAATTGATTCTTGTCAACACTTGCCTTGCTTTCAGAATTGATTAGAGATATGTCTTCTTCTTGTTCATTTGAACGCTTATGCCTTCTAGAACTTCGCTTAGATGTCTTATCTTTTACAGAAACTGGCTCCGTATTTTCAACCTTTGCTTTTGAGTTTTCCTCTTTGAGTTCACCTTCAGGCACTATTTGCTCTGAACATATTTCAGAAACTGAATTTGCAGTAGAAGATTCCTCCAAAATAACTTTATTTTCCACTAATAATTCATTTGATTCTGTCTTTTCTGCACTAGGCATCTGAGTGGATTGTACTATTATTTCCGATTGAGATGTATTCAGATTTAGTTCATTTTGTTTTGAATTATTTGAATCCGGTGGTGCAGCAATCGAAGATTCTTGTTCAGTCGAGACATTTTGAATATCTGGCTCAATAGCACCCTTTTTATCTTCTGCAATCACTGGGTCAGGCGTTTGAGCACTTTCACAAATTGATTGCGAACCTGATTTTATAAACATATCTTCCTTAGAAGATTTAGAAGGAGAAATAACAAGCATTAGTTCCGAAGAACAATAATCTGACTCTTCATCATATTTTATAGGTTCAGCAGAATACTTGGCCAAGAGTTTATCGATTTCTGATTCATCTATGTGTCTCTTCTGCACAGGTTTTTGTTCTTTCTTTTCCTTCTTCTCACTTGTTTCCTTTTTCGACTTCTTCTTTTTTTTTTCACTATCCTCCATTTTATTCTCAGATTCAGGTCCATCTATTTTAAGGGGATGTTCACTGGATTTTTCTTCAATTTGTTTGTCTACTGAAATCTCAGTACAAAATGTGTCTTCAATAACTTTTGAATTTTCTACATCAGACACTTTTGATTTTTTATATCTCTTCTTTGGAGTGTCATTATTGCTATCTATTTCCACATGTTGAGTTTTTTTATCGGATTTCTCTTCCAATGCAACAGAATGTTTTGGACTTTCTCTCAAAGTTTCAAATTTCCGTTTACTCCTCACAATAGTTTTTGGAGCTAATTGTTTTTCCAGTTTATTTTCTACAATTTTTTTTTTTCGGTTTTTCGAATTGCTGGCATCTTTTTTGATGCTTGGGACTGCTTCATTATCAATTTTTGAACCTTCTGATAGTTCTTTAACATCTTCAACTGAAAAAACATCTACAATTTCTTGGGGTTTTTCGGTCATTTTAGGACACAGTTGGTAGAGAGTAACAGAGGATTCTTCCACAAGGTTAGGTTCTCGGGATTCTTCATTGGAGTTTTCAATATTTGAACTCGCCTCATTACAAACCTCTGAATGTTTCGAATTTTCTTCTGCCTTCTCTACTTTCTGAGCAACATCTAAAAGTATGCTGCCATCATCTGGAGTCGAAATTGCAGTACTATCCTTATCAGGATACTTTACTGTTCTAGCACAATGAAAATTTTGTTCGCTTTTCAATTCGTTCGGTAAATCGGGTAATTCAATATTGGAAGTTGATTCCATCAAAGATTTATATGTTTTTTCTAAATCTTCAGTCTCTTCATCTTTCTCCTGTGCTTCGCTCTCTCTAGCCAGTTGTACAGATTCCTGTAATATTTTCTTCCTTAATTCCTCTTCTTCGTCCTCGACGATATCATTCTCTAAACTGAACGATTTTCGTTTATCCGAAAGCGGAATAACTCTGGGTATTTTTCTGCCCGATGTAGCATTAGGTATTCTAGTGTCCTCTTCGTTTTCATCAAAATCGAAACAGGAGACGTTCGAATCCTTCTCTTTTATTTTCTCAACAGTTTTTTCGGTTATTTCTGGACATACAGTTTGGTCACTTTCTTCGGTTTGAAGAGTAGAGTGAAATTTATGTCCCTCTGTTGGCTCAAAAGTAGAATCTAACAGTGAGTCCTTAGTTAACGAGACTTCGTTAACAGTGATATCATTCGATGTATTCATTTCGCCATCAAGTGTCGTATCTACTGCCGAAGTATCCATTTCTTCCGTGTTATCTTGATTACTTTCATCATCCCAGTCGGCTATTATATCGTTACAAACATCCTTCTTTTCCGTGGACGTTGGGTCCTGAATTTTACCTCCCAAGAAATCTCTTCCTATAGCTGACGCATTTTCGCTACGCTCATCGTCAGCAAACGACGACTGATCAGTTTTAGCCTTTTTCTTGTATTTCCTCTTGATTTTTGTTTTCTTCTCGTTTTCGTCGTCGCTCAATGCCATCCTCTTTTTACGTTTCGGCGTTTTTTTCGCGTGCGAGCCAGGAATGTGAACATCTTTGACGTGGCTCTGGGTATGAATAGTGAGAATACTCAATTTATCGGTCACAAAGTGGCAGATAGGGCAGGTAAATTTAGCGTAGGATTGTCGTGCAATCCATTCCGGTTGATCTTGATCCTCAAATTCTTTGTCTTTACCTGGAAACTGGATGAGAACGTGAACCTTATAATCATCGCATCCCAGAAATCTTCTGTGTGTTATTATTGGCGCCGATTCTGCAAATAATAAAATTTTTGATTTAACATGATTTATTTATATTTTTCCATTTGAAATAAATCAACAGTTTATGAAAATCGTAAATGTTAAAACAATGAGTGAGATTGAATTCTGGCTTAACTCTTGGTGAAACATAATTGAATATTAAATTAAATTAAACTCTTGGCTTAATGTTTCACGATTTATTTAACAATATGTATAGTCAACATGTTTCGAGCGTTAGCTCATTTTCAAGACTCAATAGTCAAGAGTCTTGAAAATGAGCTAACGCTCGAAACTCAATAGTCAATAGCCAAGAGTCTTGAAAATGAGCTAACGCTCGAAACATGTTGACTATACATATTGTTAAATAAATCGTGAAACATTAAGCCAAAAGTTTAATTTAATGTTAAAACAATGAGAAAAAATAGCTTACAAATATAAAATACAACTAAGCTGATTAGTATTTGATATATTGTTTGTATCTAGCATCAATAAACAAAGTTTCTGTTGAGCAAGAGAAAATTTTCATGTTTATATACACGAACAGTGGAAGGGCTGAAATATGAACTATTTTTACTTATTTATACCCATAATTCCATATCTTTTCTGCACTGATATAAATAATTTATAAAACTTTAATAAATAATTCTAGTCAACTTACTATTGGGGCGATTTTTATTGCCATTCTTTGATTTCTTAGCAGAAGGGGAACCAAAGATCTCCCCATAATTTTTTTTGGGTTCAGGAGTGAACATAGGATCACTAAGTATGTTCGCATTACCCCCAGTTTTAACTTCTGCAGTACTGACGTCCTTTGGAAAAGTCGTCAACTTGGGATTGTTGGCCCTGAATGCATCTGTAAGAACAATAAAGCTAAAACACTGAAAATATATCAAGAAATAACAGCAGAATAACATATTACTTTCTGAACACTGAAATAATGATGTGAATTGAATTTTGGCACAATAATATTCAAGAAATATTGAATAAATACACTTGAGAAGCAATAATTTATTACATTATTCCTTGAAATTGTTTTCAAAATCATGACTGACTAGAAAATGGGGTATCTCACCCAGCAACATTTGTCAAGCAATAATCAATAAAATTTCTGTGAAACCAAGCCAAGTGTTATTTAATCAATATATTTTACAATGTTTCACCAAGAGATCAGTGAACAATAAATCTATATTTGAAGATGTTAAAAATTTAATAGTACAATTATTCAACCAAAACAATTGAATTCCACAGAAAACGTTGTAATTTACAGGGCTTAAGTGTTTCAGGTTGGTAAGCCATTGGAATTGGAGCTAGCTCTCTGTAGCGAAAGTACAGAATTATTTATTGCAAAGATTAATTTAAGAGAAAATTGTTCCCATCTAAAAAATACAAATTTTATTAACTATAAAAAATCTTGAAAACAGAAGTTAAGGTTATGATTCATGAATAAAACCTATGAAAATACATGTTTTTCAATATATCAAAGCTCGTCTACAATACATTTACAACAAATAAATAGATTGATGATTGACATGAGGCAAAACTTACCCATGCCTTTTTTGATGAACCCATTTTTACGATCACAATTATAGTGATAGATGTGGTCAGATGTCTTAACAATTTCCCTGAAAAACAAAACAATTAATAACTCTGGTATAAAAACACCTCATACTTTAACAGCGCCAAGATTTCAATTAATAAATTAACCTCATGTTTAGTTATGTCGCCTTTATAAATCAATATGACTGATAAGAATGTGAAGTTCTAAATTATATCAAATCTTGTAGAATACTAAGAATGATTTTTAGTTGAGAATAATCCATTCTGAATGTACATGTCAAAACAAATATCTTTTTCAGAGGAAACAATATGGAATCTGGTTAATGCATATCTCAATTGATTACAGGTTTGTAGCAGTCTAACTATACTAATGAAAAAATATAAAAACTAATAGATTCTTAAAGTTACTATTTGAAAAATATAAGCTTTTATTTTTCTAATAAGTTAATTTCATGAATAAGTAAATAAGTCTAGACAAACAATATGAGTTTTACTAGTAATGATTAAAATTTGAAATGCATAATCCACTTATACATTAAAGATATGATATGAATAAGAATTACACAATCTAAATAACATTGCACTATTATAATAAAACCCGAGGAATGAAAAAGTTCACATTAGTAATTCCTTGTAGTATATAACTAACTTTCACCAATCTTAGTTTTACAATAATGAGGAAAACATTTATAGTTAATTTTGCATAATTATACAAGAGATAAATATATATTTGACTATGAAATATAACTGTAACCGTCAATGTACAACAAAACAGGGTGTGAAACTTTTCAACAAATGACAATGCATAACAGAATTATTAACCAGTGGTCTCAAAAAAACAAAAATGGTGTAAATATTCCAAAACATCTCATCCTACTTCAAGCACTAGAAAATACAGTATTCGACTTTTTGTGAAACCACAGGTATTATATTCTGACTTAATACTTCTAAACTATAACTAATTTGTATATATTTACTAGCAGGCCGTTGCTGTAAATTATAACTATAACTTATGCATGTTTTTTTTCACCTTAACCGCAAGTGAGACTGTTAAATGATGTAATTTGATTATATATTCTTTATTATACAGAACCATTGATTATATTATTGTATATAATACACTTTCACACAAAATTTACAGCAAAATCAGTTCAACTCTAATACATAATTGTAAGTTTGGTAAAACGATAACCATATAACAAAACATACTTATTTTGTATGATTTAACTTTTAGCATATTCCATTTAGTTTCTTCTTTAGCAATTTAGCTTTCGTATTTAATGATCAATTTGTACTATAACAGTACAATAATTGTCAGTTACCCAATAATACAATGAAAGGGAAATATTGAAAAATACTCACAAATATTCATCATCATCAAAAAATTTGACAAAAGCTACTGGCTCCTTTTTCAAAGATTCGATTATTTCCACTGGCACCTTAGTTTTATCAACAACTTCACCGGGCCACCAAAACGGCCCCAGCTTAACCCAGACAATATCACTGGGTTTATAGAACACCTCCATGTCATCAAATATTTCTCATGAAAAACTGTCCAGCAAAATACTCTGCAACAAAATAGAATTTAGTACTATGCTAGTATGGCACCAAGATTGTTGTGATTAATGTGTTTTGACATAAACCGAAATGAGTTTTACACTACTTTTTGGTATGCATTTATAACATTTCAATAATACTTACTTGAGAACAATTAAAGAACAGATTTCGTTACAACAATAATCAAGAACGTCTGTCAATTCAATTTAAGAAAGCAACAATAGAACCGAATGTTGTTTTCATTAGATAAATTGCACGAAACCATCATTTAACATAATAAAAGATGTCTTACTTCACTTGTCTGTCATACTTAACTTACGTACATGATAGTATGATACCATTTTGCTTGGCGTCGTCAGAATACCAACATAATAAAAATGAAACTTCAAAATTATATATCGTTCACTATAAAACGCCTAAAATGCTTATGATATTTTCACCTAAAATACACTGTTCTTAAAATTTAATATAAATCTATCCCTCAATAAACAATATAAGAAGAACTTACAAGATTTTCATTTTATTAAATAATAAATTAAGGTTGGTAGCATGATCATGTGGTGCAATGCTATTTTCCCTACAAAATATCAATTTTTCATTTATTTTCCCCGATTTTGTGGAATTGTTAAATGTCCCATTCTATAATCTTATTCAATCATACTTCGATAATAATTTTACAATATTTTAAATGTGGGTAAACGCGATCTTATGAGACTTACTTTTGTTTATTTTGAAAATTCATGCAGTGCAGGGCAGCACTCAGTGCAGGAGCAGATTTGCCCACAGAGTAGATGATGTTATAAAATCTATCGCAGAAAATACATCGATAAAATCGATAAAAAGTAACACAATCTACAAAATTACAATAATTATAGGATAATTTAAACACTTAAACGCGATTTACAATGTTATTGTCAAAGTGATAATTCCTTAACAATAAAATAGGCGCTTCGTCGGGTTACCGAGGTTTTCATACGTTAACAGAATATGATTTTGAATGGTAGTGGCATTTACTTGATGTAAATCCATTATAATTAAATATAAGATAAAGTTCGAAACGAGTTTTGAAGAAGTCGTTTATAACGACGAAACGCGTCATGTTATGTATTCAATAAAAGTGTAAGTCAAAAGTGTTAGAATTTTATCTTATGTTTAAGAATATGATTTAACAACAAATCTGACTGTACAGGTTTTTATAAACAATAGAAGTTCTAAGAATAGGAACCATAGGGTTATTCTCAAACGCCTACCATACAGAATAAAGGGTCAACAACAGTGAATCATTCAAATCCAATCACATAACATACCTAATAAGTATATTCTGTGGATCAAATTGCACATTAGCAAATTCTCAGAATTTTTGTATTTATAGATTTCTATTTCCCATAAATCTAATTGTCTAAACTAAAATTTGAATCAATTGTATGATTTTCTTTCAACAAATGATTTGAATAATTTGAATTACATTTATTATACGTTCCACAATTTAACTGGTAGATGCCTGATTTATTGTATTTTTGAATTTTGGTTTTACTGTTTCTGATATGTTGTGAAAGTTATATTTAAATTGTGACTACGTAAAAAGACTGATAATTAATTTTCTATTACTTTTATGTAGAATTCTAAGAAATTCTATTTGATAATTATTTTTAGTTGCAAATTGTTCAATGATGTTTAATTCTTTAGTGAAGTTCTCTTCTGATAAGGTAATATTAGTTAATCATACTGAGAAAAGAAGCCTATTTTTGTGATTATGCGTGAAATAAGAATTGTCACAATTCTTATACCATTGAAATTGAAATGTTTGAATTGTCCGATAGTTATAACTGCACATTTAAGTAAGGGCTAACTTCAAAATAACAAATCAAACTAAATTATTCAAAAATTTGCAACTTTATCTTGTTTGTATACCGTATTTTGTGAAATAACTTGAAACCGCAATTCTATTTTAATTTTTTTTATGTAATTGGAAGATTCGGAAAACCCTAGATTTGAGTTATAATTTCTTCCAAAACTTATCCCCAAATATATTTGAAATCAATGAAAAGTGTTGCTTAGTGAAATTTGAATGTCAGTAATGAGTCATCAATCGAGTTTGATATACAGTAAAAACTATCTCTCATATACGACGCCGGGCGTCTAAAACTCAATATTTTATGTTACTTCATCCAAGTGTTAGACCTTCGCCTGGCTGCGGTAAATGTTGTTAAAAGATAAATATTTCCATATGAATTTCATATTTTAATACTTATTCTCATATTTAGGACGAAGATAAATCAAAAAACAAAAATCATAAAAATTGCTCTAGCTGCTCTTGAGTTATAAATAGTGTAACTAACAAGACTTTGTTAGTTACATATCATTAATATCATGTACAGTGTACAATAAATTATAAATTATATTATACAGTGACCATCAAGATACATTATAATTGAAAGTAGAATTTCAAGAAAATATATTTATTTAAAAATAAATTATTTTGTTGATATGTATTTTTCGACGTAACTACAAAATAGAACAAATACAACAAAGACCTGTACAATTTACTACACTATGATCTAATTAACGAAGAAGAAAATATTTGTTTTAGTATATGAGGCAATTCACTAACATCTGAACATACAAAGGACCTTCCTACAGGTAAACGTTCTGTTAGTCTGAAACATAAGAAATTTTTTCACAAAATTCATCAAAAATAGTTTAGCAACTTACATTTGAGCCTGATTTCCCAAACTACCAATAAACACAGCATATGCGCTTACTTTTGGCGAGGATGACAAAGCATTGGCTAATTTGGAAGGCGGTATTCCATATCGCTCTAAATTTGCATCAGACAACATCACTAGAATTGCTTCATCACAATCTTCTTCAGCTAGTGTGGTAACTGCTGTTTCTGTTGCTGGCAATGTGTGGTCACCAGACCAACAGAATTGTGAATGGGCATGCATTGTCTAAAATGAAGAGGTGAGATTTATACATATATATGATTACGTTGAAATTATTTATTAATAATATCATCTCTATTTTCACAACTAAAATAAGATTATTACAATAACTTGAAAAGAAATTAACACACTTGAAGTATTGCAAAAGAATTCAACTTACAAGCATATTTCAAATACAACATTATTTTTTTAGGACGTTGTTTGAGGCTGATACCTCAATAATTAATTTAAAGAAGAAACTGTACAATCAGTTAAGAAAGGAAAGTTATAGATAGTTGGGTATTTTATTATGTTTTTTTTAATTTTATGTTAATGCTATTTAAATTATATCTATTCATTTAATTTCAGTTTCGGATTTATTACTTGGATCTCTTATTAAGGCATAACCTGCCAATTTTTAGATTAATTTCTATAGTGTTGAGTTTTTGTGTTTTCTTGTTTATACTGGAGGAGTGGAAGATTAGCCTGGCCAAACCTCTGCCATTTGTAATCCTGTATGTAAGACAATTACAATAAACTTATTATTATTATTATTTTTATTCAATAGTATTAACTCTGTCTCTTTTGGACTTAACCTATAGCCTGAGTACGATCAAATTAGTTTGTGGTTCATTTGTGATAACAGAGTATAGTCTTAAATAATATCCACATTTCATATATATATAATGGCTGTTATGGATGCTTGTAATCTTTTTGGGCAATAAATAAATTTAAAAAAAATAGTTAGCAATGAATAAAAAAAATACAAATGAATTAACTCACCCTTATTATATCTAGACGTTCCTTGTTATTCTTTGGTGGCTTATCCCTCGATACAAATTTGATCTGATGTGAATCACCAGAATGACCAAGAATATCGTACTTGATCCTATCTTCAAATCCCTCGAATGCTTCCATTACTAATACAACAGCTTCTAATTCCCTATCCAACCTACCATCGTAACTATTAAACCTATTCAAACAAATATCTTTAATTTTGAATTAGTCAAAATCAGCTGGTTAACTTATAATATTTGGGTAAATTATTTTGAAATGGGCCATAAACTGGGATATATTGTGACGGGAGACGGGGACCATTACACCGGAGATCATGCAAAGAACCCGAACAACTTGGGGTACAGTTGGCCGACTGAAACACATTTTCAAATCAGATATGCCACTATCCTTAAAGAGCAAAGTGTTTGACCAATGCGTATTAACAGCGATGACCTACGACAGCGAAACTTGTACCCTGAAATCTGATAGATATAGTATAGAAAGATAGATGATGGGCCTAACCATACGAGACAGAATACGCTGCAGCTGGATAAGAGGTCAAACAAAGGTGAAGGATGTCATGGAGTGTGTAAAAAGGTCAAAGTGGAAATGGGCAGGCCATCTAGCCCAACAAGAGATGAGCGTTGGTCAGCTGTGGTTGGTGATTGGGAGCCCAGAGGAAAATATATCACCTCATTAAATATTGTTATTTTATTTGTGATTGTTGTTAGAAAAATAACTGTCGAATTCTTTTCACATAAAATGCTGGAATACACTTGGGTGTATTGTAATAAAATTTTTTCGTTAACAAGGATTGCAGAATAATTTATTCAAAGTATAACTCACCTATACATACTGCCAGATACATCTACCAATACCCTAAATAGCTTTGGTTTCATCTGTGGAGTGCCTAGTTCTGGTTCTTCTTCCACTCGTCTCCTAAATATAGTTTTTTCTCCCAATATTCCTAAATTGATTCATAATTATAAATAACCATTTCAATGAAATAAATTTTAAAAAATGCATAAATAGTAACGATATTTTAATTTATAGGTGAGTTTACCATCAATTAGCTTCACATCATCAAGTTCTCCAGATGTCTGGTGTCTTGTCCAATGTCTTTCTTTATTTTTTGCTTGTAAATTACTCAATATAACTCTTAAAGACTGAACTTCTCTGGAAACTGAATTAGAAAACTGCGAATAAAGGGAAGCATCATAACCACTCATTCCAATTTCTTTCAATCTCTGTTCAAATGCCTTCCTTCCCATCTCTCTAGCTGCTCTTTGTACATGCTCAGGAACAGCATTCTTTTCCTCATCAGATAACTGAAAGAATATTCAAGAAATAACCAATATAGGTATATACATATACACAAATAAGCATTTCTCCCAATAAAAAAAAAGAAAAGCATATGTTATTATATATATATATGACATGTACATGCTCATTGTAGCCTAAGTACGAATAAAATTATTATTATGACTATTGTTTTCTAATAAAAACGTTTTGAAACAGATAAAACAACGTGTACACATAATTGATTAATGACTAATTCTGTCCATAAATTAACATATTAATGCGTATATGTAGTATGTAGATATCACTAAAAACAAAACGTAAACATTCCTATAAAAATATCTATAAAAAGAATATGAAAATTGTATGTAAATATGTTGTCTGTAACGATTTCCTGTCAAAAAAGCAACAAGACAATAACTTATTTCTTTAAGAAAAATACCTGGTGTACTTTATGTCCTTTATCTAGTCGATATGGACCACCTTTACCTCCGAGACCAGCAGTATCTCGACCTCCTGTACCTCCCGCCCAAGTATTACCCCCAACGTGGGGTTCATTTTTAGGATCTTCTTTTCCATGCTTTGGAGCATTAACATCTAATCTAAAAATAACAGGTGAGTCTCTAGTCCCATTAAAGATGTCTTATTTACCCGCTGTATCTATTCTGTGTTACTTGTAACTCCTTTCTTGCCCTTTTCATTGCCAAGTACTGCTGACTGAATATATTTTTGTTAGTTATACCATGTTTGATTAAAACCTCTCCTAATGTTTGTACCATTTCAGGATTGTATTTATCAAAGTCGAAAACATTAAACATTACATCTTCAATGTCAGCATTAGGGAATTGCTATAAATGCAAAAAATTGAAAAAAAGAAAAAAGATTGAACTTATATTACCTGTAGATGTTTTACAATGTTAACAACTTCTCTTGTTGAATACGGATAATTAACTAAGCCAGTATCTGCCATCTGTCGTAGATCTCCAAACACATTTACTAATTTCCTCAGTGTTTCTACAGGTACATTAGGCCCATACTTGCTCAACATCGAAATTTCTGAATTCGGTGAAGGATTTTCCACTGCGTGGCTGCTAAAAAGATCTCCAAGAGCACCAAAGAAGTCATTTCCAAGAAATGGGAATCCTGGTCTGTTTGCTAAGACAATAACTCTAAAATCTGGATGAATTTCAATATACTTTGAACTACAGCCATCATCAGGAATTTTTTTAACAATTCTCCGACCATCACTCAGAATCATGTGACCATTTTCTACTAAGGATTTTAAGATACAAGTCACATGTGTTGGAGCTTTATCAGCTTCATCAACAACCAGGATATGACCTAATTTAACAGCTTTAACCAAAGGTGAGTCTTCATGTACTAAAATGCCATCTTTAACAGTGGGCTGAACTGTTAGTGTTTGAACTGTTGTATCTCTATGCAGTTGTACATATTCTCTTGGTCTATTCATAAGCTCAAGAAATCTATCAACAATTTTATTTTTACCCACTCCCTGATTTCCTACAAGCAGAAGATGCTGACCTAGTAGAAAATCTTGCAATAGTTTTTCCATAAGTCTTATATGTTGTTGAACGTCGTAGAACAAAATCTTAGGAACTTGAGTTAAATGATCTGTTTTATATACTTCAATCGATGTGTTTCCAATAGTCAAAATTTCGTTTTCTATTTTGTATTGCAGATTTTCACTATTGTCGTTTGAATCGTTTACTGATTTGATCCCTACTTTTGAGATTGTCGTTTCCAGAGCTTTTTTAGCCAAAGACGGCATGAATTTCATCATGAATGTTTCTTCGATAGCTTCATACGCATCAGTTGGAAAGTTCTTCATTCTAGCAGCAATTCTAACAAGCTGACGCGTTGATAAATGTCCAGCTAAGTTTCTTAGTGTTGGATCTCCGCTTGTTCTTAAAGTATGAGCTAAGTCTATTATCTGATGTAATGGTTTGGAAATAGGACCAAACTAAAAAACATTTTCGATTGAGTACGATCAAACTTTTGCAAAGCCAGGACAACAAACTTACTTGTGATGTGATGATATGCATTTCTTCCTGTTTGCTCAAAGTCCTTAATTCGTGAAACAAGAATAGACTAAGTACTTCGGAAGTAATCCAGTTGCTACTATTCGTTTGGTTAGTTGGTGGTTCTCCAATTGCAACTATTTTGAAATCAGGATGAATTGGAAAAATGCCTGAATTTTTCAAATCCTCCTCTGATATTTTTAATTTATCTCTGAGAAATGTATATCTATCGTTACTTATCAATCTTTTTCCATCGTGAAGATGGACTTCTCTATCATGGACTAATCTAAACAAGAAACGAAATTAGTACATTATTTTTGAATTTTTTGTCTTTAAATGTTGAAGTTTAATTGATCTCTGAGGGCGAATAATGTATAAATAACCCTATTAAGGTTTTTACAAAGATATTCAGCATGATCTGTCACTATAATCAGAATAGAATACTCTAAGAAGGATTGTTTGGTAGATTTTAAAGATTCCATGGAGTATACAGTTCATGATAAAGCAAAGGAAAGTTCGAAAAAAGTAATATAAAAAACAATAATTCAAAAATTCCATAACAACAAACCTATGAAGTACTGATAAGGTACTAGGATGAATCCTATGAATTCCATCTAAAATTGCTATTTTCCCTTCCAAAGCAGCATTTACGAGAGGAGAAAACACCCAGATAGTATCTCCATTGTCTAGAGTACTTCTCTGTTGAATTAGATCTCTTGATGTCATATCTTGATACAACACTATGGTTTCTGTATCTTGTCCCAAAGTTTTTGCCACTCTATCAACTAACAAACTCTTTCCACACCCTTTCGGCCCAATGAGACAATAGTCTGCCACTTTAATAGTCTTCATCATGTCTTCAATTACATTATTCTGATATGTTGTTTCTACATACATGCTATTTGCACTATTATTATTCTTATTTAAAAGCTGTTTAACTTGTTCAGACCAGGAGTTTAATAAACCATTTTCAGGAGGCTTAATACTGAATTTGGTAAGCAATGATTCTAAGTTTCCTATTCCATCTTTCAAGAATACTTTATACGGGTATAACTTATATATTATTTCATATGTAGAAGAATCGGGATTATGTTCCTGAAAAGTACAAACATGAAATTTGAGTTTCTACATGTTTACATTTTACCTGCCAGTAATTTCGCTGCCAATTCTAAGTTATCAACTGGAAATTCTTGGAGACCTATATTTGAACTTTCTTCACTTCTTAGAGCGAACGCCACTGAGAGTATTGCTTCGAGTTTTTCCGTAGGCGCCTGTGGGGCCAATTCCTTCATTTTTGAAAGATATTCCTGAGAATAAATACAGAAATATAGTAGAGAAACATTTACATTTATTTATATATAAGGGGTTATTCATTCAGAGGTACTTTTTGTGGTGGGGATTTAATTGCAGATTGCGCATGCCTCATGTCAACTGAAGTAACATTCTTGTTCAGTAGTGTTTGACAATTCATAATGGAAAGACTTAGCCCGGCACAGCGTCTACAAATTGTTCAACTGTTTTACGAAAATGGGCGTTTACGAGGAATGTGTTTCGGGCGCTTAGAGCAACTTATGGTCCACATAATCGGCCTAGCGAACGCACAATTCGCTCTACCATCAGTAAATTTGAGACCCAATTTTCATTACTGGATAATACTCGACCAAATAGACCTCATCCAGCACGTAGTGAAGGAAATATAGGGAAGTTAGCGGAGAGTGTACACGAAGACCTTGAATTGTCAATTCGTCGCCGTTCTCAACAACTTGGCCTGTCATATTCAACAACTTGGCGTATTTTACGTAAGGATCTTTCTTTAAAAGCTTACAAAATTAAATTAGTGCAAGAACTGCAGCCGACTGACCTTCCGAATCCTTTCCGTTTTAGTCGTTAGGCTCTTGACAACCTTGCAGAAGATTCACTGTTTTCGACAAAAATATTGTTCACCGATGAGGCACATTTTTGGCTTAATGGGTCCGTGAATAAACAAATGCCCGTATTTGGGTTGATGAACAACCCGAAGAGGTTCAAGAACTGCCATTGGACCCAGAAAAACAACTGTTTGGTGTGGTTTATGGGCCGGTGGAATAATCGGTCCATATTTCTTCAAAACAGAGATCAGCTGGAACATTACTGTGAATGGTGACCGTTATCGCGCCATGATAACAGGCTATTTGATACCAGAAATTGAAGCACATGGTCTCGACGAAATTTGGTTCCAAGAAGTTGGCGCCACTTGCCATACAGCTAGTGAAACCATGGCTTTACTGCGAGGGCGATTCGGCGAACAGCTCATTTCACGCTTTGGACCAGTGAATTGGCCGGCTAGATCATGCGACATCACACCTCTTGACTTTTTCCTTTGGGGCTATGTAAAGTCCAAAGTTTACAAAGATAAGCCAGCTACAATTGAGGCATTGAAGGCCAATATTACTCGAGTCATTGGCCAAATACCACTCGAAATACTCATACGCGTCATTGAAAATTGGGATTACAAAATGGACGTTGTTAACCGTAGTCGCGAACAACATTTGAAAGAAACTATCTTTAAAAAATAATTGTAAAGAATGGTTCTTTTGTTTGATAATTAAGATTATAAAATAAATTTTCATTCATTTTTTTTTATTTGAAAAAATACATTTAAATGAATCACCCTTTATATATATTGTTCAATATATTTTGCAATAAGAGGCTATTTTCAATGTTAAAAGCTTTATTTTTGTTGACGTTTCGTTGTATATCGCAACTTTGTCAAAACACAATATCGATGATTTTTTCGAAGCGCACTTAATATTCACTCTCGAAAGTGATAAGTTCGTTCTCGTTGACATCAGTACACGAAAGTAGACTTTTTGTAGTAGTATACTTTTTTTCAAAATTCATTTCATTTGGCCATACATTGTATATGACAAGAGAAAAAGTGTTTTCCTTAAAAATTAGTCTAAAACTATTGTCAAATAATTTTTTTTTAGTTTTTCAGCGTCAATTATCTCAATTCATTCCATGAATCTGTTGTTATATGTGAACATATATAAAAATTCTAACGTATATTTATCCTTATATAGAATCATGTTATTGAATAAATAAAATGAATACATTTAGTTTTTCCTTTCCCTTTCCTAAGATAAAATCATTTGGCTTAAGTTTCCCTGAATACACATTGGGTTTACCACCAGAAACATATTATGTAGAGTTTTTAATATATTTAATTTAACTTAAACCAAGTGTGTTAATTTTAATTTATTGTTTTTAACATAAAGTTTCACCAAGAGATAAACGAAACCTCCGTGTCAATTAATAAAATCTACACATTGTCAGTTTGAAAATGAAATATATAAACTGAAAATAAAATGATAATAATACAAAATAAATAAGAAATAAAATACTGATACATTCCTGGAAATCTGCAGATCACAAAATAGCTAGAAGACTGTTAAATTGAATTGATATTTTCATTATACTTCGTGAACATTAGAAATTTCATAATTTAATCAATCAAAATGCCAAAAATATCAATTTGTTCAGAAAGAAACCCTTCTATAGGAAATGAATCGTTCTAAACGACATAGCGTATTCAAAAGACTTAGTGTCGTCAACCTAACACATTCAATTAGTTAATTTCCGCTAGAATCGAGTTTGCCGTTATCCCCTGTATCGTCTTCCTTTCCAATCCACTTCGACCTCGTGCTACCATACGTCTCTATCTGATTCAATTAAGTTTATGGAGTTCTGTGTGTGAAGCTTACATCGACGGCAATTTAGACATTTGAGTGTTGATGGTGTGCGTTCTATATAACCGATTTACACGACACTTTGCGCTTTCAATTGCTTCCAATCATGCGATATATTTCGATCTCGTAATAGTTTCCATTTCGGTTCTTTACAATTCGACGAATAAAAATCAGCTTCCACGTGACAGATCCGACTTTAACCACCCCAATTTCATCATACAAAAAGCAAAAAACACCGTATAAATATAATAAATATATACCCGAATATTAAGAATAAAATCGATAAAAACATTTCCTCGATTTATTTCGTTCCTAATTTAAGTGATACAATTTCCAATAGATCAAATAAAAAAGTAATATCAAACCTATGAGTAGACGTTGGGCTTCCTGTCAGTGAATAATAAATGTAAACAAAAGATTTTTTAATAATTAGGTGTGCATAAATCGAAATATACGTACTTTAGTATGTTTCACATACATGGGAAAAACTTGTGACATGTTTCACATGACCTTTATATTATGTCGACATCTTACGGAATAGAAAGAAATAAATTGGACATATGGAGACTGCAAGGATCTGTGTTGGATCCAATTTTGGTTTTCTTAACATGAAAAACTTGCATAAGGTAATAAAATATTGCAAAATATCATTATTAATTGATGATACAACATGTACAACAAGATACAACAATTTTGGGTACTCTTCCATGCTTTTGTTCAACTTAGCTCAAAGTGAGATGAGTAAGTTCCAGGTATTGCAGAATAAAACAATGAGGCTGATGTTGAGGAGTTATGAATATACCTACATCTCAAATCTATCTTGAAAGTTTAAGGTACGATGAATGTGATGAATATGAATAAATATATATATATATATATATATATCTATATATATAGTGACTCAGATAAATGAAGAGTTATAGTCTACGAATGTTTGGATAAACACTTGTTTGTGGCGGGGTTATTTTTTGATTTATCTTCGGCATTTGATTCACTATCCTTTGAATTTATACTTGATAAAAGCTAAAATTTAGTTTTCAGAGGCGTTTTCTGGATTGGTTACGTAGTTACCTTGAAGAAAGAATGATGGTAATGAGAATAACGAGAGTTATTCTCAGAGACATGAGATTGCTCTTGGGGTGCCGCAAGGCTATGTACTCGGACCTCTTCTATTCATATTATTTATAAACGATCTGCCTGCGAAGTTTTCCCGATTTTTGGTGACACTATTTGCCGATGATTCATCGGTGGTTGTTTCTAGCAGGACTCCTGAAGAACATCTGGAGGCATGTGAATGCATAGCGAGGGAGTTTGTATATTGGTGTCGAATGAACAATCTGATGGTGAAGGTTGACAAAACTGTATGTGTTCATTTTTATCCGAAGGGAATGGAATCAGTACCTTGAATGTTAAATATGGAGACAACATTATATCATCATCCGAATCAACTAAGTTTCTTGGAATATATGTAGACACATATTTGAGATGGACAATTGATGTTTGATGTAAAAAATTGAGTAACTCATTTTTTGCAATCTCTACAATTAAGAACATTGTACCTGGAAACTGTGTTATGAATGTGTACTACAGTCTTGTATATAGTCTTCTAAATTATAATATTCTGCTATGGGGTTGCTCTACAGAAATAAATACGTTCTTTATTACACAGAAGCTGATTAATATTCAATATTCATCAACGAACATCTTGTACACTTATCTTCATTAATAATTACATAATTACCCTCCCTTTGTTTATATATTTATAGATGTTTACTATATGTTATAGAAAATGAAGATAGGTTTATTAAATAGAATAGTAATCATGAGTATTCAACCAGAAACAGTGATGTGCTACTTATTCCTAAGCATAAAACAGCTAAATTTGAGCACCCACTCTATTATCAGAGTATTAAAATCTGCAACCATTTACCGTCAAATTTGAAATTACTGCAAGCTCATTTGTTTAAGAAGAAAGTTAAGTCATTGATGTTAACAAAGGCATAGTGTGGCAGAGTACTTTGATGATTTGAATGTAGGCAATACTGTATGAATCAATTTTTTGTATCATATGTTTGTCTATTTTTTTACCACAAATGTCCCTCACCATGTAAAATTGTCTTAAATGTTTAATATTTCTAAGGAAATTTTTTTTTTCTTTTCAAATATAGTTGTATATTGTTGTGAATATAAACTGAACCAATATTTTTGTTTGAACCAATATTTTTGTTCGAGGGATGAATTGAAGATCAGACTCAAAACTGAATTCAGTCCTTTTTGTGAGCATTCTTCTTAGTTGTAATTATTGTATCAATTGAATGAATGTAATTTTACAATGTAAGGAATGTTTCTCAATAAAATTATTATTATTATATTATTATTATAACTGAGATTGAATTCTCGATTACCTTTTAGTGAAACATGATTGAATAATAGACAATAATAATAGGCCAAGAGTTTAATTTAATTTATTTACTAATGAATTATCTGTGATGATTAAAAGTTGTGATAATTATGAGACATTTAAGAACTCATTGTTTATAAATTGAAAGTTTAGTAATGATTTATTGTTATATATTATAGCGATGCCAAACAAACTAAATTTTATATTGATTTGGCTGAAATGAATAACTATTTCTTTTCATTCCAACACAAAAAATGTCAAGTTGAATACTATGACCCAAACAATCAAGATAATCACACAAGTTTCGACGATAAAAGAGAAAAATCAAAATTTAATCTATTCCTTTTTAGAAAAATCCGAGGTCGGTTCTGTTTTGTTGTGAATTCTAAAAATAGAAGCATTCAAGAAATTCATTACATTGTTCTCTGTTATTCAACTTCTAACTGCCAGGATAAATTTCACGACAACTAAAATTACAAATTCGCGTGAATGCTTTAGACGAAACTATTCCACAAGTTATTATAAACTACAACTATTTGTCTATGTAAATTTCCTTCAAATGTGCATATTAATTTTGTTATGTAAAAGTTTTAGACGCAATAGTGCCTACTGCATTGGAATGAAGGAAATATCATAATACTTTTCCAAACTGAAGTAAATTAATTGTACGAGTTGAGTTTTAGAAAATTTATTCACTACTGACACGATCATTTATAAATAAACTACGACAACTTGTTAATTTTAATAGAAAAAAAGATGAAAAAGTGTCTAGTTCGAATATTTCAAAATAGCTACGACATTCAATGAATAACTCAAGTTAAACATTCATAAATTTCATAACTCTATTAACTAAATTACAACCATTAATCCAAGTCCGATTGATAAAAAACTATAATCAATAAATTTTAGTTCTATAAACGAAAATAATATACAGATAATACTTGGTAATCTAAAGATACTCTAGTAGCTTCGCTATGTTTTTGCCATTCTTGCATTAAAAAAGAAAAATTGGAGAAATAATAGGAACAAAAAGTTGCCAAACTGACAAAATATTGTTGAGCCCCACAAGAAAGATATGAAAACACTTAATGATTTAAAAAAAAAAATCAGAAACACTGCAAGATGATCAAAAAATTAGAGAGCTTTAAATTATTTTTCCAGAATATATATATAAAAAAATTGCAGAACCATATCTGCTTATTGTTATGGACAACGTTAAATTAGTGTAATTTCAAGTTTAATTATTATAAAATCACTGAATTTTGTGAGAACCCAAACTTTTTATTAATATAAATTTTCTCTGAATGTAAACCTTCATGCAGAACAGCTGTACAGAACTATACTCAGAGAGAAAACATGAAAATCTATCACAAGAATTACAAATTGAAAAATTATAATATATAATATATATATATATATATATATATATATATATATATATATATATATATATATATATATATATATATATATATATATATATATATAATAAAATATTTTATATATATATATATATATATATATATATATATCATATATAATAGATCTTAATAAACCTTTGACAATTTTCTTTATTGCTGTATATTTCGAGATATTTTACTTTATTTTCAAGCATAAAGGCTCTATTAAATGAAGAATTATCTATTATTGAATAATTGAAGTTTTGCTATGATTGGAATTGGAGGAAAATTTTCTGATTAAGTTATAATTTCTATTTGTTAAATAATATTTGTTGAAGTGAGAAATAACAACAAAATTTAAATAAATTTGATAATTAGATAAAGTTATTTTATTTCAGAGTTCTTGCTTCAAAACCAAGTCATATAAATCAATTTATGTTTCAGGTTCATATAAAAACTTGTTTGTTTCAAAAATTTAATGTAGGACAGAGGCATTTTTACTCAAAACAGAAATATCATCTAATTCGCTCAAACATTTTGGAAGAATAGGCATAAAAATATGTAACTGTCTTTTATCATTAGGAACTGAAATAACTTCATTCTTATCAACAGATTTATTTATTTCACTGTCCACTGTAGGAATGCTTTTATCATCTTTGAGTCCAACAATTTCTCTTTCCAAATTCATCGCATTACATTTTAAAATTGAATCGTCGCTAGACGAATAATCGTCATCTTCTAAATAAATATTATACTTTTCGTTTTCATCAGACTCTTTCATTTTCAATACATTAATTTTGGTTCTTTCTGAAGATTTCGAATTTACTTTTGCTGTAAAAACTCTGGGTTTCTCCACAGTTACCTTCTTAAAATCTGCCAATGTCCTGGAGCAAGAA
Source organism: Henosepilachna vigintioctopunctata (assembly GCA_030704895.1). Classification (NCBI taxonomy): domain Eukaryota; kingdom Metazoa; phylum Arthropoda; class Insecta; order Coleoptera; family Coccinellidae; genus Henosepilachna; species Henosepilachna vigintioctopunctata. Next base: position 826,685 of record JARQZJ010000005.1, read on the forward strand.
CCACTTTGTGTCGCTAAATCCAACCATACAATGACCCTATCACTCAAAGAAGTAAATTGATCGTATGACTTCAAAATGCCTCCACCAACTGGAAATTCTCCAGCCAGAATGCTATTTCTATACTCATAACCTGAGTCTATTGTATGAGATCTCGTCGTTATCTTCTGATATTTATGGTCGTTATGTTGAGATCTAATTCGATTGTCTACAAAAATATTTTTAGTATCACCTGCAGTTCTTGGTTTTGTATGTAAATCTTCGTGGTCATAAATCGTGACCTTTTTATATTTTTCACTCTTCACTGAATCGATTCTTAAGCTTCTAAACCTTTTCAATCGCGTATTGTTTGAAACTTGCCCGAAGGAACTTTCTGTCGTTTTGATTCGCGAAGAATTTTTTCTTGATTGGGAGGTCGTTTTCGTAGCCACAGATTGACGATTGTTCATCTTATCATTTTGCAACAAAACGTGGTGATGTCCATCTTTCCAAACTGTCCTCACGAATAGAGATCTCTTACTGGACTCCCACAAGGTTGTCATCGTGGGTCGAGAATATATTTTTAAAATAAGTCGAAATATCAGCTTAAATTCATTCTGGGAATATAAGTTTTATTTTGAGTACTAAGTAACTTTTTACAGAATAATTGGAGTTCTCTGCTGTACTAAGTTCTATTTGATGACATAGTTTTTCCTTAGCTTATAATCCCTTTCAATTTCTGTTTTCATGTTTCCTTCTAGAAATTGTAGTTGTTGAAATTTATCATGAAATTTGTTTAAATATATCCAGTTTGTGTTAATTTTGCATCCATCTTAGTTCAGTGAGATTTGAATAGTAAATTATTTTATCTTTTTGTATGTTTTTCTGTTAAAATTCGATGAAACAGTTGAATGTATTAAATTTGAGAGAATATCCTTATTTGAGTGTTCTAATTCAACTAACTCAAACTGATTGAATGTATCAAAGGTTCTTCTAAGATATTAAGGATTTTATAACATACTCCTTCATTGCTAGTAATGTATTTCACACTTTTTACTCACAATATTGTCGATATCAGTTTGTAAATATTCCGTGCAATGTCACTTCTAGTCGCACGATCAGATGACAAATTCCGTTTTCTCACAATATCTCGCCTTTTCAACAAATTGTGGAAATTATTCAAGAAATTTCGTCAAATAAGCAACTAGTTAAATATGTTTAAAAATCAAACGACCTTGATACGACTGCCCTGATCGTAGTGTGTGTTTGTGTGTGTGAATTCATTCTAGAACGGGGACAAACTACGAAGATTTACCCCCAAGATGTTTTGGGGATAGGTACGAGCGACCGCGCTCTGCGACAGTCGTCGGAATAGCTACAGACAAAATCAGGACAATGTGGTTTTATACGATTTGACAAGGATAATCCGATGCGAAGTCTGAACGGTTCCACGTGATTTGCGCAAATCTTTTCTGTCGAATTGCCGAACGATGAAAAAAGTGTTGGTATATTTATGAATGTGGAACATCGTACATTATCACTCACGTTATTATATCACATTTTGTTTGACACAATTCGGTCACAAATCATACAATGAAGGATATTCCTGAATTAAGAATATATATACACACATATACACATACATATATATATATATATATATATATATATATATATATATATATATATATATATATATATATATATATATCCTATATTATATTGATATATATATATATCTCAAAATTAATTTATTGCCTGTTTGAGATAGTTATGTTTTTAATATTTTTAGCAATAACAGGTTAATTTCAATGTTGAAAGCTTTATTCTTGTTGATGTCTCGTTGTATGTCACAACTTTGTCAAAACTAATGAATAATTGAATTTTATGAATTTCTATAGATATCAAAACGTCAAACTCATTTTATTGAAAATAATCAAATTAGCTTTTTTGTCTCTTTAGTAATCGGAGGAATATTTCTGGCTTAGCATTCGCTTCGGAAGTTGTAGTCTTCTTCAACATGAGGAAACCTCTGAAGAACTCTTGGTAAGCCAGGTGATTCAAATGAGTGTGATTTTTATATATACATACATATAATTTCACATAGTTGAGTTTTATATACTTATCCAGAATATGTATATTGAAATATTTTTATGGGTTTATGTGTGTGAAATTGATGCTAGATCAGGAAAAAATGAGTTTTGAGATATGATGTTTGGTGATTGTTATGTATTCATTTTATGAGTGTTATTTGTAAGATTTATCAAATCGTTGTAAATAGAATCAAGATGTTTTATATCTGTTCTTTCATTTACCATGTTTTCCAAATTTTTACGAATGTGTAACATTCGTCTAAAATTTTTTTACATTTTTGTCTTTCTCAGTTGCTAAAATGTTCGTGTTGAGTCATTCATAAAATTCAATTATTCATTAGTTTTGACAAAGTTGTGATATACAACAAGACTTCAACAAAAATAAGGCTTTTAACATTGAAATATATATAAAAACATATATACTGAATACATCATGCGGATAGTTCTCGAAGACTGGGACAAGGGAATATCCATAGGAGGAAGTAAGTGGTCAAAACCACGATATGCGGATGATACCACTCTTTAAGCCTGAACCAAAGATGACACAGAGACTCTGCTTTGTCGTCTGAAGACCACAGCTACGGAGTTTGGACTCGCTATTAACCGAGATAAGACCAAAATTATGATCGTGGACCGCCCTAATAACTAGGTGAACGTTCAAAACATTACGGGATGTGAAGTAGTCAACATCTACGTATATCTGGGCTCCAAGATCTCAAACGCTGGGAGCTGCAAGGACGAAATCCGGAGGCGTTGCGCCATAGCAAGATCTTCAGTCGAAAAGCTCACAAGGATTTGGAGGGACAGCAAAATAACCAAAAACACAAAGGTTCGACTGATGAAATGCCTAGTCTTTCCAATCTTCTTGTACGGAACTGAGACGTGCACGTTGAGGATGCAAGATCGTCGCAAAATTGATGCGTTAGAAATGTGGTGCTGAAGACGCTTGCTCAGAATCCCGTGGACTGCACATCGAACCAACGTCTCGATTCTGAAGGAGCTAAACATCAAAGAGAGGTTATCGCCGAGTGTGCAACAGCGAATCCTTAAATTCTTTGGACATATAACCCGAAACGAAGACTCTATCGAACGATTGGTGGTCCAAGGAAAAGTCGAGGGCAAAAGATCGCGTGGGCGCTTTCCAACAAGGTGGACAGATCTGATGAAATCTGTGACGCATTCCAGCATCAATGAAAACTCTAGAGCCGCTAAGCATAGAGCAGTGTGGCGCCGTATTGCGTGGGACGCAGTGGCACAAGACCGAGACACGGCCATGACCACTCTATCAAGAGTGAACGACTGAGAAGAAGAAGAACATTGATAATAGCCTGTTATTGTTAAAAATATTAAAAATATATGCATATATAATAATAATAATTATATAATACAGTTTTCTTTCAACCGTACAATGAATGAAATTAAATATTAAAAAATCAGGATTGCGGTCTGTGTAAATACTCTATTTTCTTATAAACTCAATATTTCGTCACCAGTTTGTGACTTCCTCAGGAGTATACTTAAAATAAATTGAGGTACATAAGTTATCAGACTAAAAATATAGACCAAACCAACCAATCGCTTAAAACAAAGGATAATAATAATAAATTCTTTATTCTCAACAGGTATAAAGATAACACAGCATAAAAGTGACTGCCCCGTTATGAATAACTCCTGTTATACTCCTATGTGCTGTTTAACATTTAAAAAATGCAGGACATGCGTTTGACTTTTCCAACGTTAGGATTCTTGATGAACATTGAAATTATAAGACTAGGCTTTGAAATGTATCACATAAAAATATAAGAACTATGTGAACTATAAATGTGACACTGATCAATTGAGCAACATTTACTGCAATCTCTTAAATATGAAAAATTTCAAACCAGGCCACCGCTCATGGTTGCTCTTATCAGATAGTGTTCTCTCACCTGCTGACAGATTATGAGCGATAATATAGAACGAGAACTACAGAATTCTTTTTCTTGTAGTAATTTTCTTTTATAAATAGATTGTTCAAAGTTTTTGTACTCCTGAATCTTTTTCCTCAATAAATAATAAAATAATCTAATACCAACTGACAAATTGTGACAATTCCAATAGAAGTAATTAATAATAAAATCAATTGCACCGTTTAATCCAATGAAAAATGAACATCTAGTTTTTTCAAATCAAAATTATTAATGGTTGAAATTAAAAGCACTTTTCAGAATCACATGGAGTAATTAACACTCCATATGAGAGTTCAAAATTCTACAATTTTAGAGAAAGAATCTGAATAATTGTATCAAAAATTTTATAAAACCTTTGTTCTTAGGTTGATCATTCATACTCTACACCTATAAAATTGCTTGATTCACAAGTTTGATTAAACATTTAGCCATTATGGAAATTCTGAAGAAAAAAAAATTTAATATATCAAGAAAGACCTCCATATGGATTACTCATAAACTTATATTTGTAACACTTGAAACTAATCAATATATTTCTGAAACACTGATGAATAGTTTAAATATTGAACTAATACAAGAAGTTACAAAGTTTGTTCATTGTCGCAAAACAGCTATAGCTAGGTGTTTTTTTGTTACTTTTTATAAGAATAATTGTATTTAAATTTAAAAATTGTTTAACATATTTATCTAATGATTAAATCAAGAGACTTACCTGATAGCTGAATAAATTGACGTCCCTGGCTTGAAATCTAGATCTTAAAGGTGGATCCAAGGGATTCCCACGATACCTGTGAATTTAAAGCAAATTTGAGTTCTATACAATCCATGAGTTATTTAATGAATTTACATACCGGGGAACAGGAAGTCCTAATGCAATTACTCTGAAATTCTCATCTACTCTTACTAGTTTCCATTTTTCCATTTCATTTGGACCATATTTCTATAGAAAATATGAGTGTTACTCACTGGTCAATTGATTATTCAAATTACTCACTAAAAGAAGCTCATCATATCTGCTTGCAGGTATCAATGATCTGCCGTCTTCTAAATGCATTTCTCTATTTTCTAATAAATTATTTAAAACTGGTAGGACATTTCTTTCAGCTTTCTCAATACCATCTAATAGAAGTACCCTTCCTTCAGTTGCAGCTCTCACTGCACTCTAACATATTAAATGAATTTAGATTTATATTAATAAAGAAATAAACTCACAAACCTGGTCAAAGTATGTTGCTGAGCCTCCAGCGATTTCTCTCCTTTGCTTTAAATCAGACTCTGTTGTATCTCTACTAAGAGAAATATATTCCAGTTCTCTGTTGGTTAACTCTAAGTACTTCATTGCTAAATGTCTTTTACCTGGCCCCGGTGGCCCTAGTAAGAAAATATCTTGACCTAAAATATCTTTTTGCATCATCCATTGCAAATGATGTATAGTGCTTTGATTCTCTCGACCATTATCTGAAAACAATTAAAAGGGTCCTAATATTTTGTAATCTATTTTATAAGCTTACAATAGTTTCTTGGAACAAATTCCAATTTTTGAACTGTTTTCAGCTCTTTCGTAACTGCACCAATAGTTACTGAATCTGCTGAAATATATGATCTCAAATTATTCCTTATTAGTGTTTTGCTACATAATATTTTGGTTAAAACCTTTATTCTGTAAGGAGTTCCTTTTTGAAACATTATGAAATTCAAAATTCTAATAAAAGGATCAAAGGTCGAAACTGAACACGAGAGATTAATTTGTGAAGATTGCTAAATTCAAATATCTGTCGTATTTTCAAAGAAGGTTATTTTAGTCCAAACGTTCCAATGTAGTAAACAAAAACTGTTTGACCTAAGGACTTATGTCAACTAAAATATAAAATACAATCTACTAATATTTATTTTTCACTAGTAATAACTTTTCAACGATACATTATCTATCAGTTGTCTAGAATTATTTTTTTCTACTTTTATGAACAGGAGCACTTTTATCAATAATACATATAATTGTATTATTACCTGATATGTATGGGTCAAAGTTCCCATCCAGAAAAGTGAAAGCTTATAGCTAAAATATTTTGGTTAAAACCTTTATTCTGTAAGGAATTCCTTTTTGAAACATTATGAATTTTAATATTCTAATAAAAGGATCAAAGGTCGAAAGAGAACACGAGAGATTAATTTGTGAAGATTAGTAAATTCAAATATCTGTCGTATTTTCAAAGAAGGTTATTTTCGTCCCAACGTTCCAATGTAGTAAACAAAAACCTAACTTCTTCAACTGAAATATAAAATACAACCTTCACTAGTAATAACTTTTCAACGATACATTATCAATCAGTTGTCCAATTTTTTTTTGTACTTTTATGAACAATAGCACTTTTATCAATAATACATATAATTGTTTTATTACCTGATATGTATGGGTCAAAGTTCCTATCCAGAAGAGTGAAAGCTATAAGCTTTCATAAGACTCAAAATCAGACGGAATATTAGAACAGAATGATATGTTCGAATATCTTTTCAGCAATATACATTTAAAAATTAATGAGCAGGTATGATTTTCTGAATATTGTCTGAGGTTAAATAAAAACTGCGGTTCAGAATTAATTGCACCTTCCTATATAAATATGTAATAATATGCTATAAAACCATTTAAACTTTGCACGACATTTGGGTAACGATAATAATCAAAACGAAGATAAACTATTTTACTACAGCAACTTTATTGTGTTTATTGCCTTTCTAATATCGCGTGTGTTAATCTATAAAAGAGTTGTTTTCTTTTCCATATTTAGTTAGATATCGACATAATTGAATCTACCTCGTAAAAATAATAGTTTCAATATTGAAATCCAATTTCGATTTTGCGATTTCATTTTTTGTGTGATCTCTTTGATATTTCAAAAGTACTCATGTGCCAAATATTTAGTTTTCTATCATTACAGATTGAGAAGAACTTTTCAGGGAAGTCATAATAGAAAAAAATATGTTTGTCTTTATTAACCACGGTACTCTGCCTGATATAATTGAAGTTTTCTCACAAGCTGCACGTGAGGTGATAACCTTCATTATATTCACTTCTATGTACCGAATGACACGCAACAATTTAGAAATAATTAACCATGTCATTCTTTACCTTGTAAGCAATAAACGTATTCTTATTATCTGATTGAACTTCCTTGGTAACTGAGGATCAAACACGCCTCTTCAGTCCACGTTTTTCATAGAATCATGTTGAGTGTAATACACCTCTATGTTGCATTTTTTATTCTACTCAATACAAAAGTTCAGAAAACAAATTGTTCTTTGCTTTCAGAAATTGATAAAACTATCTATTCAAGCAATTCTTTTCAACAATGCTTTGATAAAATTGGGAAATTATTTTTTCATTCTAAGAAAGAAATTATTATTGCTGTTACTGATAAAACGAAATATCTTCCTGACTTCGCGAAATATGTTTTTGGTAAGTTTTTAGTGTTCAGATTGGAAGAAACAAAATACATTACAAGACTCAATAACACAAATGTCTACCTCTTAAACTCTTAAAGACCTCTTAATTCTCAAGATATCTTAAACTATTATTACGCCAATTCAAATATTTGTGTTATTTCACTCAAAGTGAATTAAATATGAATATGGAATTATACATTAATGGACTGCAAAAGGTTTGAAAAATTAAAATGGCATTAATAAAGTGAAAAAATATGCATAAAAATAGTCTAAAAGTAAAAATACAACAAAGCCATCATACATTCATGCAATAACAGAGCTATTGTTTTGTGTTACTTCATCACAAATTTGACAGTGAACAAAAAATATTTATCTCAAACTCGAAGTAAACGTAGTCTCAAATTTCAAATATGTTATTTATCCTGACATAACTAAATGTCAGGATAAATAACGAAAGATGTCAAATCTAATATCTAAATAATAAGGCCTTAAATAATTCAAATAATAAAAATTCAAAATTTACTAATTCTTGGTCAAAAGTGAGCAAAAATAATAAAATAATTGGCAAATAAAAAATATACATCACTAAAAATAATTGTAAATATATATGACTTTCCAAGTTAACTGTTTCAGATTTCAAATATAAGACCAACTGGACCTTATATACATCAAATATACTCTATATAAGTAAAATTCCGCACTGTTATGACAAAAATTACATTCTAGAGGTCCAAGATTTGGAGGATCTTGTTAAGACACTTCAACTTATAAGAACATCTAATTGCTGGAACCCAAATCAGTATATTTATATATATTATAGCTCTATTTCTGGATACAGTATGTTCAGAAATATGATAAATTATGTGAATCAACAGTACCTTATAAACGTTATTATAATGTCTCCAAGAGAAAGACCCATCTTAAGTTTTAACGCATATAAAATGGTATCGACACGAAACGAAAAGTGTACAGTGATGCCACGTTCACCAGAAATTTTCACTTGTAAATTAGGCAACATAACGAAGACCATTGATATATAATAATAATCAGAGTAGTTCTTGCGTTTGGAAAATAAAGGCGATAGTATGGCCACCTTTTGTGATAATTTCGAACCACTCATCTAACATATCGAGTGGTAAACATGTAGAAAAGTATTCTGTAAGTGGCTTTGAAGTAGAACTAATGAACCTAATTTCGGAATCACTTAGAATTGAAATTGAGTATTATCCTTCATTAAGAGAAGATTGGGGAAGATCATATTTCAATGGTACCACTACTAAAACAATGCTCGATTTGACGATGAAAAAAGTAGATGTTGCTATTGGATCTTTCACAACTAGTTCATCTCGAACTCTACTTTTCCGAAGCAGCTTCTCTTATTCTGAGGAAAATATAGTATGCTGTGTCGCATCAAACAGATATGTAGATGTGTGGTCTACACTTATAAATACATTGCAACTTTTCTTCTCAATTTTGATAGTATATTTATTGATAACTACAATAATTTGGGTTATATCTCGATATTACGATGAAAACCACAGAAGATATAGAAAAGCATCGACGTGTTATTTATATTGTTTTGCAATGTTAGTTGGAGTGTCAGTAAAAGTATTACCACAGACTAAAAATGCACGAATGTTTGTAATCCTTCTACTAATATTTGAATTTTTTTACGTCGCTTTCTACGAGTCAATACTTACTAGCGTTTTGTTGAGTCCTAATTGGAACGAAGACATTAAAACGTATGAAGATATTGTTGATAGAAATATGAATATTTATAACGAACCAGAAAATCGAAGATATTTTGAACACATTGAAAGTAAGTTGGGTGAGAAAATTATGAATCTGTGGATAGACTGTTTAAATGTCACGTCCTGTTTGGAAGATGTACAACAGAATCGAAACAAAGCAATATGTCTAGGAAAAATGCATAAAGATTTCGTTACTTTCAGTGAAAATTGGAAGGATAAACCATCCCTCTCGTGCATTCAACACGCCGTAATGACATATCCTGTAGTTATGATTATGAGAAGGTCTCTACCTTTTCACCATAAAATCAATAACATCATAAGAAGATGTGTATCTGCAGGTTTAGTCAATAAATGGGTATCATCCTCGTTTTATAGAAGAAACAATCGATATATAAAACAAACAAAAACTTCAGGCAATTTAGAATTTAAAAATTTGAAACCTGTTTTTCTACTTTTGATTATAGGACATTTGATAGCTTCAGTTGTAGCTGTTGTAGAGATTATATATCACAATTTTGACTATTTGTCAGGAATCACTGTGCAGTGCTGGATATTGAAATTCCGAAGAGTTTTAAATAAGAGAATACAATAAATTTTTTGACATATTTCACTCAAAATCAATGCCTTATATACACACATATATCAATATATTTTACTACGTACCTATTTGATTTTTTTTTGTACCCACTCCAACAGTTATATAAATTATAAATCAAAGAAATTAGGTCACATATAATAATCATTAGTGCCCTCTAGAAGCGATTAGCGCCTAGAGGGAGCTAAGTAAACAATATAAATGGTTTAATTATACTATACAAATAAATAGTGTAATATATATATTGCACATCTTAGTAGTAATTTAAAATACCACAAGGCCAAAAAACTAGTTTTAGATTTTCTCAAATTGATTATTGATGAGGCCGATACTAGGAGAAAATTAATATCCATAATGAAAAAATATTTATAATTTTCTCATAATTTAATGAAAATACGCATGACGCGTTTCAAAGTGCTACTTTTTTATCAAATGCTAAATAACAAAGATGAACATTGTTATTTAGCATTTGATAAAGAAGTAGTACTTCGAAACTCGAGACCATATCGGAAGTCTCTCTCTTCCAGGCAACGCCCAGCCAATCCACAAGCTCCTTATCCCATCGATCGTGAGGGCGCTTTCTTGGTCTTACCCTGTCTCTGGGCTCCCAATCACCAACCACAGCTGACCAACGCTCATCTCTTGTTCGGGCTAGATGGACTGCCCATTTCCACTTTGACCTTTTACACACTGCACGACATCCTTCATCTTTGTTTGACCTCTTATCCAGCTCCAGCGTATTCTATCTCGTATGGTTAGGCCCATCATGTATCTTTCTATACTCCGCTGGGTTGTTCGAAGCTTCTGGATGTGACCAGATTTCAGGGTCCAAGTTTCGCTGGCGTAGGTCATCGCTGGTAATACGCATTGATCAAACAGTTTGCTCTTTAAAGACAGTGGCATATCTGATTTGAAGGTGTGCTTCAGTCTGCCAACTGTACCCCAACTGTTCTGGTTCTTTGCATGATTTCCGGTGTAATATCCCGTCTCCCGTGACAATCTGTCCCAGATATACGTAAGACGCTGCTATTTCTAATGGGGATCCGTCCACCTCCATTTGCTCTCTGGTGCAGAAAGGGTTCAGCATCATCTTTGTTTTTGCGTGTTCATTTCCAGACCTAATTCCTTGCCCGCGATGTTCAGTTCATTGATGCGCTCTTGAAGATCGGTCGTATCGTGGGAGAACAGGACTATATCGTCAGCGAACCTCAAGTGGCTAAGGTATCGGCCATTTATCTTGATTCATTTCTTGCTCCAGTCCAGTTTCTGGAACATACATTCCAAAGCAGGTGAGAACAGTTTTGGGGAAAACGGGTCTCCCTGTCTAACGCCTCTTATTATTGGCAATTTTTCCGAGTATTCGTCTATTTTGATGGTTGCTGTGGCATGTTCGTATATATTCTGGATCAGCTACGTATATCAAGAAGGTATTCCTATCCTCAGTAATGAGGTGGTTGCAGCTAAAGTTCTGAGCATGTCAAATGCCTTCTTATAGTCAATAAATGCCATATATAGAGGAATTGCATATTCGTTGCATCTTGATACCACTTCGCGGATGGTGAAAATGTGATCCATCGGGGGGTATTTCGCGACTTTGGGTATTTATAACGGAAGAAATTCCGTTATAAAGTTTACCAACGGAAAAAGAACTGATTTTAATGCAATACGGCCTTCCATTGTGCCAGAATGTTGATAAGTAGTATTTTTGTATTGTTATACATTTGATTTTATGAAATTGTTATAATTCGATATGAATTTACATCGAGAACTATTTAAGTTTTCAAAACTCTATTTGTTCCTTATTCTAAATAAAACAACAAATTATAATTACACTTTTCAAAGAGTTTTCACACGAAATTAATTGACATTAACAACATTATTTGACATTAAGGTTGTCAATTAGAGAATATTTGAAAATAAATGAATATTTATCATAATAAAATATTTATTACTACAGTTATAATTGAATTATTGTAAAATAAGATCTGACCGTTTCATTTGTATTTTATTTGAATTTTCAAACTGAAAATATCAATTACTTTCCATGTTCATTACATACAGTTCATCCTATTAATTCTTTCTATTCTTAGACGTCGTTTTCGATATTTTTGCAAAAATTCTTGCCGAGTATCGAAAATAAATGTGTTCTGCAATAAAGGCTGCTAAAGAAACGCCCATTCCAATACAATACAGTGTGAAATGCGATATGAATATGTTCAGTTGAACACGTTGTTTACCGCCTTTGTGGGATTGGAATATCTTTTTCTTTTTTCTAAGGGCGTCAGAAGACCATTTACTAGTCAATCCACCTGAAAATTATTTCAATTAGAAGAAGAAATAACAATTGGAATGTATAAAAAAATCATTTATGTTGAATTTGAAAAGAAAAACATTCAAAACAAAAAACAACTTTAATAACTATAAAGATGCAGCAGGCACAAATTTATATATACAAGGTAACAAACCAGACAGATTAAAGTACTCGTAGAGACTTATGTCTAGGATAACAAAAGATGATAAAGAATAAGAAGATATATAATAGTGAAAAGAGTAAAGATTCCATAAATATTTGAATGAAAGAAATCTATAGAATCTCTATATTCACTACCATCAGTTTTCTGTAAAATATTGAGATGGTATACATATTATTACAGTGGTAATAAGATGTTACACACACAGCCTAACTTTCCTTACGTAAGTAGAGTTAGGTTATACGTTAAAGTATACGTCACTATTTGCATTTATCAAGTTCGACAACAGAAATATGCCAAAATATTGAATATTTTCATTCATATTACTTATAATGATTTTGAAAATATTGAAATTGTACGAGAGCTAGCAACATCGGAAAAACAAGCATTTCAGGTAGGCCAGTTACAGTTTAGATATGTTATCTCTTTCACTGCTTGCGTTCATCAGTGCGCATCCTACCTGTACAGGTAAAATGTCGATTTTTCAAATCATTTTAAGAAGTTTTGTTTTTTTTTATTATTTTTATTGAACTTTTTGCTCATGCATCTAACATTGCCAGATATTTTTATTGTTGATTAAACCGTGCCAGATGCTAATTTGAAATGAAAAAATTTTTTTTCAAAATATTTCATAATTGCTGAAATTTTCATATGATGTTATTTAAGTATCTAAAAACCTAAAATTAATTTGCCAAACAATAATTCGATTGTTAAATCCTCAGCCAGACCAATTTAAAGGTGAAAAGTGATGTGGGATCATTTTGCTTGGTCTAGGAATGGTTATAGAATAAATTACAGAGAAAAAAATCTATTGAATTATTGTGTGGATTAATATAGTATCAAAATAATTATTTATCATTGTACAAAATTAAGAAAATATTGTGAAAATAAGCAAAAATTATATTTTTCAATTCATAATTTTATCACATAAAACGGAGACATATTGACAATTATCATCTCATCATCATCACTGCTGTCGTTTTCATTATTATCGTCGTCTTCTGAATTGTCATCGTCTTGTGATGAGTTATTCAAATCTGTAAAAGAATTTGTGATTGTCTGTATTCTTCCAACATGCCCAATCACTTTTCACTTTTAAATCGGTCTGGCTGAAGGTTTAACATTGGAATTATTATTTGGCAAATTAATTTTAGGTTTTTAGATACTTGAATAACATCATATAAAAGTTTCAGCCATACTGAAATATTTTGAAAAAAAATGTTTTCAATTCACCTTAGCATCTGGCACGGTTTAATCAACAATAAAAATATCTGGCAATGATAGATGCATGTTGCAAATAGTTCAATACAAATAATAAAAAAAAACTTCTTAAAATGATTTGAAAAATCGACAATTTATCTGTACAGGTAGAATACGAACTGATGACTACCGCCAGCCAGACCACCCTTATGACGTCCGGAAGAGTGAGAGAGATAACATATCTAAAAACACCCAAACCGGGGCGTGAGCAAAAGACCAGTTAAAAATAAAAATTTCTAAATAAATGAAATCAATACATTTCATTAACTGTTTTTACGTTGTAGATTTTTCAAATCAATCTTGATAAATCTATGAGAGTTAGTAATAAAAACTATGAAGTTAGAAAACTTGACAATCTATGTGTATAAAACATTTTATTTTGAAGCAAAAAAAATAATCGGAGAACAGAAATGTCTTATATCAGGGATTCCCAAACCGGGGGGCGCGCTAAGCTTTGGCAGCCAAAACGCTTCCAAACGAACTCAATGCTGTCCTGAAACAGTGCATTAAAGTTGTAAATTACATTAAAAAAAACAGTGCATTAAATACTAGACTGTTTTAAACGCTTTGTGAGGATTTAGGAAGTGCTATTTCATACAGAAGGTAACATGTTAGCTAGATTATTTGAGTTCCGAGATGAAGTAATCACTTTCTTAAGAAATCTGAAGAAGAATGAGCTAAGCATAGAATTCAAGAAGTCAAGTGCACAGGTGTCGTTGGCTTATTTGTCAGACTTATTTGACTCGTTGAACAACATTAACTTAAAACTGCAGGGTGGAGAATCAAATATAGTGATTCATCGTGATGCCATCAAGATGTACATTGAGAAATTGCAGATTTGGAGACGAAAAATATCAGCAAACTCCTGCAATTATTCAAATTTTGCCAAAATAATGTCAATCTCAAATGAGTCACAGTTAAAGTTGGTTTTTGAAGGATCCCAAATGAAAAGCCTAATATTAAACCATTTGGAGAACCTCAATGAAGAGTTCAGGAAATATTTCCCAGACACTTGTGACAAGGGTATTTACAGAATGTCAACAGACCCATTCAATATCAATATCAACTCTCCAGTGCCAGAAGCACTGCAAAGAAGAAGGTTTGGAAATAAAACAAGATTCCTCTGCCAAGTACGACTTTGACAAAATGGACAAGTCATCATTCTGGATAAAATTTTTCAAAGTCTACCCTCGTGTATCACAGGCAGCTATTCGATTATATCTGCCTTTTTCGAGTACCTACTCGTGTAAAAATACATTTTCAACCCTCGTTGCAATTAAAACTAAGTTCAGAAACAAACTCAATGTGACTTACGTTGTGCCCTTACTAAAACACAACCAAGAATAGGTTTACTAGTGAAGAAAATGCAAGCCGACTTATCTCACTAGTTTACTAGTTTATTACGTTCTTTTTGTCTATGTTTTTGTCTAACAGTATGTCTTTAATGTGACTCTTCAGATGTTGTTCTTTGTGTTATTAAAAATATATGTTTTGTTTTCAATGTAATTCTTGATTTTTTCACATGCCCATAAAATTTACTGTGAAGGGGGGGTGGATGGTTTCCATTTTAACAGGAGGGGTCGTAGTAAAAAAAAGTTTGGGAACCCCTGCTATAAAGGAATCAATCCAAATCGAATCTGGAATAAAATATGAAATGTCAATTGCAAATTTGAAAATATACTTACTAGACTGCATTAACGACATGAATTTATTTATTGCGTCGATATATGGTACACCTCTTCTGAATATCCATCCATGAAGAACGGATGAAATTGCTTCATGAGTACAGTGAATCTCATCTTCAATATTAAAATTGAGCCTTTGTTGACAGTGGTGATATAAGTAGGAATATTCACCAGCTAAAGCTATTTTGTTTTTAAGTGCCAATGTAATACCCTTACAGAGTGTGTTCAGACGGAATATGTTCCTGTAATTCAGATGAAAAATTAATGTTAATCGTCGTAGATCACAGTATGTTCCAAATGTAAGTATTTGGAAGTAGATTCATGTTAAAGAGTTTTTAACAATAATTTTAACAGTTGTTTTATAAGTTTACTTATTTTCAATTATTTCAAGTGAATTATAATCATTTGCATTTAAATTTTTATGTTTTATTCGACAAGCAGGGATATTTACAATAGTTCAAAGGTATTAATGTTTTTGTAGGTTTGGCTTCCATTTGTGTTTCGGACAGAGAGAAAGAAGTATTCAAAGATGTATAATAAGCAGAATGAGTCTAATGATGTCGATAAAAACGATAACAGCAGCGAGTTGAATGCAAATATCAGCATATCCAACAGATGTCGCTAGCAAATACATAATTTCATCATAATGTCCATTGTAATAGAATATGCACATTAATTTATGGATAATATAATTAATTAATTTATATATAATGTATCTCAATACTTCAATGATAAACTATACAATAATCCAATTGAAATTTTTTCTGTACATTATATTTTTAATATTCTATTATTATAAAGTCATAATAAAATGTTCGATTTTATTATGACTTTGAATGTGACAGCCTCAGTTACATTTTTTTGATAGTAGATCCACTCCGCTGTGTAGATCTGTATTCGTGACAAATTGATGAAATAGTTACTTTTTGAAATCTTCCAATTCTTTTTCGGACATAGAAAAAGATGTATTCAAAGTTTTAAGATTCCAATCTTCCATTCCTATTTTGTATCCATTGGTAACCAATTCAAAAATATCGTGATAATTTTCGACTGGGGGATGAATTAGTAGACTTGATAAGCTAGATTTATACACAACACTAAAATTAATACATCCAAGCGACCAAATAAACATTAAAATCAGCACAGGTATCGCCATCTTTCTGATTAACCATTTATTAACTACTGGTTGTTCTATCATAATTCTTATTAACATCTGAAAAGAAAGACCTGGTCTCAACGAAATTATTGAATAAGTGTATTTAAATTGAAAGTTTTGAGAATTGATCTTTCACTTATTTGTAGATATTCGTACTTTTCTCTTTATTATTCACTAATCTATTAATATTAACAACATTAAATTTTGCATTAAGAAGCTTTTTTGTGTTTTTAGACTTACCCTAACAATACGGAAAAGTACTGAAAGTTTTTTCTTTCCGTATAAGATCCTCAAGAAGATGTAAAGTGTTGTAGCCAATAGCAATAACGTAACATCCAAAAAATACCATAATTCTGTGTTAACTGCAAGCAAAAATGCAAAAAATCGATCTTGCCAACCGATATGTTGCTTATAAACCAACACAACCTTTTCTAATTCAATAAGTCTAGAATGCGTTACTATTTTTGAATCTTCATACAATAAAACAATACCACCTATCGCAAAATCAAATCCACTCTCCTTCTGTAGGTAATGTAGCATCTTTGATACTGTAATAAAATCTGTTAGTGCAAACATATTGTAGGTAAAGTTCATCTTTTTTGCCAATGTGTCAACAAGATCACCCTCTGAACCAATCCATTTCAAACATTTGTTGAAGGTTTTGTTGTTATATTTTGTTGGATAATAAACCAAACAATGCATATATGGAAAATATTGGTTGAAAAGAATTGTTAGTTTATGACCTTGAAGATTGCAAAAGTCATTTGGTAGAAGGTAGTCTCTAGGAATTTTCATATCACTGCTGTTAGTTTTCTGTAAAAGGATGAGCTGGTCTTCATTTATGCCGCAGTATTGACAGACGTTATATAATTCAACAGTTTCATTAATCAAGTTGAATAGTAGAAATCTTCCAGCTGATTTGGCATTTCGCAAAGCTCGTTCATACGGTAATATTTTTCCAAATATTTTATCAACAGTTATTAACAATATTACATCCGTTGCTTTTATATTAGCGAAATTGTCCAAGAATGTCTGGAAATAGGTGTGATTCCGAAGAACGACGATATTTAGTATTTTCCCACCAGGTGGTCTTTCTAATTTTCGATGTACGCAGTCGTAGTTGTAGATTGTAACATGCCGAACAAATTCGAAAAATTTTGGAATAAAACGTAGGGTATTTCCTGCCGGTTCATCATAGTGCATAATTTTACGAAAGTCGTCAAATTGCCCAATGAGATTTTTCAAATATTCCGCTTGGAAGTCATCATGAGTTGATAAAAATTTTCTGCTGGAAAAATTCGATTGAACTGGAACTAGGAATAGAAAAAACAAGGTTAGACTCGACATTGTAATAGTGAAAAGTGACTAGAAGTTTTCACTTATATACGAAACATTCTAACGAGAAATAAATATTATTAGCAAATATTGGTTCGACGTAAAAGCTTACGCTGAAAGTCAATTTAGTTATCTACCTACAATACATGAATATTGATTACAATTACTGAGTTAGTATTTTAGGTATTCTTGCTTGCATTCAATTATTTTGAAAGAAGGGAATATATGTATTATAAAGATTCAATATTCATATCAAATTGGGCCAAATATGCTATAAAATTAGATCTCCGGATGCAGAATAAAGCAAAATCATGTTCATAAAAAGGGTAGTAGCATGTTGAATGCAAATAACTCATCTATGAGATGGCGCTAGCAAATACTTTTCTGTATTAATTTTTATTGAAACACATTGAATTTATGAACATGTATCAACACATAGAATCATTATGTTATACAATGATTACAAGGTTTTCAACATCCCATTTTGGCTTTGGCTTCTTGTGATTCTCGTTGCCAATTGAATATATTAGAATTCTATTTTGAAATTCATTCTTTTTGTGGCGACATCTGTGATATAATAGCGTATTCTACAACTGTCATGAATCCGTGATTCCTAATCAATAGTTGTCGCCAGTGGTCATATTTCGGCCATATATCAACATTTGAATTTGAAATTTTGTATTTATATCCCCGTATAATACTTTCTTCATGATTTCCTTTGTACTTTCGAGTAAGTTGTATTTTACAAACTGAAAATGACTAAAGAAATGAAAACAACTTGAAAGTGACATTCAACACGACCAAAGATAATATAAGCATTAAGAAATTAACGTACAGTTTGAACATAGATTAAGTATAGTATGTATGTCTGTGTATGTTATACTACTCAAACAGTAGTGTGTGTACGTTTATTCGATTTTATAAGGTATTTATAATGCATTTTATATAACTTATATATGAAAAACTTATGCACTTCTCCATATAAACTTTAATTGTATGAAATTTCACGTTCATCATTCTCGCAAACTTTTCTTGAATACTTTGAATTCCTTTTACAAAGGAAATCAAAGTATCAATAGGTATACATAGTTATTCTGAAATTCGCAATATTTTGTTATATAATGTCGATATATTATAGATATTTCGAATGAAATAGTGATATGAAATTTTACCCACGTTTTAGAACACAAAATAAACCACATTATTCTGATTTGTTAAGATACTTCTGGAAAATTTGATCTATGCGAACAAAATTATGTCGAGGATTTTTTACATTTCGAAGACACAAAATTAATTTGATATAATCAGAATTTCATTTCGTTTAATAATTTGGACTTTGAAAAACTTTGGTAAATTGATTTGTATTATGATACTGTGTCTTAATTAATGTTGAAAAAATGACTTGGTAAATTTTCAGTCTGAAGAGTGTACCTAGTGTACCTAGTTGGGAAACTTATGTGGCTGTACGATCTGGCACGTCTATCGGCTAAAATTCTACACTTAAGAAATGAGGTCGACATCTCTTGAATAATTTTCCTCGGCTGTTTCTACGCCTTCGTTGATCCTTTGTTTAGATTTAAAAAAGCTGGAAACTCAGATGCGTATCTTCAATTAGACCAAAGAAAGAAGAATCACTTTTATTCTATCACTGTGGCGTACGTTTCATCATTACGAATTTTCATTCGAAGAAATCAACGTAATGGTGAAACGTAGGTACTTCACGATTGTTAAATAATCGCTTGTAAATTTAGGAAATGTGTTTTTTACCATTTAAGAGTGTATATAGAAAAATTTTGTTCAACCTGTGTATAAGTTGTTCTTTGTATACATTGATATGATATAATTGAAATTTATTTTATAATACATATGACAAAGTGATAAATGGTTGTAAAATGAGCTACAAGATATGACAATAGAATAATAACTTCTTAAATTGTAAGCACAAATAACATAAACTTATTAAAAGTAAAACTAACAATATTAAGTTAACTCATCGTGTAATTTATAATTACCGAAAGTTATCGAATAATTTTCATTTTTCCCTATTTCATACAGGTTCAAACCAAATGAAAATTTGTTACGCCCCTGGTTAAATTATCGTTTATAGTTCGCAAAGGAGATCAATAAAGAGCAGCAGACGAAAGAATCTCTGATATATATTTTTGGAAACGAATGCTATAAAGTTTTTGGCATAAAACTAAATGCTTTTTCTGGAATTTCAGGCATTATTTTCGAAGTTTTATCTATTATTGGTGCGTTAGATTTCAAGAGACACTTTTATGTGTATGAGTTAGTTTTTCTCGATTTGAAGCGAAGTTCAATGCCAAAAAATTTAAAGGATTATGTCACAAATTTTTCTATGCTTTTATGATTTCTAGTGTGCAAATTTATTTATGGTTTCTACATTGAACGAATGATATATGCAAGAAAATGATTTTATCGGCTTAAAAAACAAGTTTCTTGTTTTCACTCGCATTGAAATAAAGAATACTACTGAAACTTGATTTCATCTCAAACTCAATCTTCGATAAAAGCGAGCGATTTTTCAAGACTGAAGTCTTGAAAATGAGCTAACGCTCGAAACATGTTGACTATACATATTGTTAAATAAATCGTGAAACAGCCAAGAGTTTAATTTATTTTAATATTTAATTATGTTTCACCAAGAGTTAAGCGAGAATTCAATCTCATTCATTGATATTTTTATTAAGTCAAAGGCGCCAGATTAAGTGACATTTTTCACGCAGATAACTTGATATTTGACGCAGATATTTATTACTTTGAAACATCGTAATACTATGAATTATGGTAGGTAATTTTAGTGAATAAGCGAAGTTTTTCGTATCAGAAAAATAAATAGCTCTTGGAAATACCTTAGAGCTCTTGTGAAGTGTATATTTCAGCCTAGAAAACCTTAATGGAAGTGGTTATGTAGATTGATAATGATAATAATGATATCAAGGCGAACATCTTAAAGACGACTTAATTAAATTGACATACAAAGCTATGATGAGAGCGAAACTTGATACAAAAGGCACTGGCCACTCTTGATAATGTCAATAGTGGTATTGATCCAACTGAAATGACTTACCTTTGGAGTTCTCATATATACAGACGTATATTATCAACTTTTGAAAATTTCACACAAATTAATGCATTTCTTAAACATGCAACGAAAACTCTGTCTTAAAGAAAATTTCCACCACTTCTTGTAACACTTTTCATAATTTGTTAGCGAAATGAGAAGCGTAATAAAATTTGAAGCTAGTTGTCGAGATAGCAGTAATTTAAATCTGGAAATGAACTTCCAGAACTGGGACAAGACATTTTAACTTTTCAAGATATCTACTTTATATATTCCGCTTTATAACTTTGTTTCAAACCGTTGTTCCTACGATTCAAATGTTTTACTTGATACTTATTTTTATCATGACTTTCTGGAAGAAAATCGCTATGTATTTCTTAATTACTCGAATTAGTGAACCTTTTTCTAATATTCAACTCAAGAAGCTTGGAATGAAATGTATACGTTTCCAATAAATATCGAAATTCAAGTTATTATTGGTGTTAGATATCTCTATAACTGAGGAATATAATTACGCGTTGTTGATTTTCCATGTTTTTCAACATAAACTTAATGAGTTGATAGAATATGTTGATAACGTTTGAATATACAGGATGTTATTTGAGTACGTGGCCAAATTTCGAAAGAAGATATTGAGGCCAAACAATTGAATATTTAATGTCTGGCATGATTCGTTTTCTAGATACAGGATGTCAAACTTTTTGAAAATAATCGTTGACAGTTAATACAGGTTAACCAACCTTTTCGACAGGAAAAATGTATGCCAATGATTTTGTCAATTCTTCTAATTTGTTGACATATAGCTTCTGAAGGTGCTTTTTTATATCTGGTAATATTTTCCTATCTTGCTCCGTTTTCGAGAGGAAAAAATGAATCACTCGCACCGTTTTTCCTCGAAAAGGTGCAATTTTAGTAGCCAAATGTGAACAGAATTGAAAAAGTGCAAAAGATGACTTATATTTTTCATACTTTTCTTCTGTGAATTAATCATATATTCTCCCTTTAATGTTTCCACGTACTTGAATAACCCCCTGTATTTGTACCTATCGGTACAAATCGCAGTAGATGCAAAAACATCGTCAATATATCTTTCTGAAAAATATTTATCTTTTAATTATGATTCAACGAAAATATATTACTTTGTAATAAAATAGAGAATGATAAAGTAAAATAATAAAAGTAATATTGAATACAAAATAAAATTAGATGATAAAGAAATTTTTTATTACTAATCGTTTGGGCCTATACTTGATGGAAATTAAACATTGTAATTTGAAAAAAAACTAAGTAATTTTCACTATAAATCAGTCAAACATGACAATATTCTTTGAGTTTATCATCTACATCTAATGAAGCCACTGTGTTGTCGAAATAATATTGTCATGTTTGACTGAATTATTACTATAAGATAAATTCAAACACTCTTTGAACTTGATTCAGACTTTATTGAATGAAAGTTTCGTCAAGGTACCGACTTCTTCGGACGCTTATATCTAAGTTAATAATAAATTTGGCTGTATATGCATTTATAAACAAATAGGGATTATTACTATAGCATTATCATCAAAAGCATTCCATACTACAACTATAAGCTCTTCTCGTGCTTTTTTAAATATGGTATTTTTTTATTTTTGTAATAAAATAAAGAATGATAAAGTAAAATAATAAAACTAATATTGAATACAAAACAAAATTATGTAATATAGACGTTTTTTATCAATAATCGCTTAGGCCTATACTTGATGGAAATTTAACAACATTATTTGAAAAAAACTGAGTAGTTTGTAATTTTCACTATAATTTATTCAAACTTGACAATATTTATCATCTACATCTTATCAACAATATTGTGATGTTCGACTGAATTATAATGAAAATTACAGACTACTTACTTTTATTCAAATTAAGACGTTTTTTGATGATTTCAAACAATCTTTGAACTTGATTCAGACTTTCATTGAATGAACGTTTCGTCAGGTTATCGACTTCTTCAGTCGCTTATATAATATAAGTAAATAACAAATTTGACTGTATATGCGTTTAAAAATAAATAAGGGTTTTTACCCTTATAAAATAAGGTCGATAATAGAATAATTATCAGTTTTTACAGAGTTATTTTTCATGATGTATTTATCTAATCTTTTTTAGTAGACTTAGGTATTTTCTTTGTAAATGATAAGATTCAACTCAATGCATCGAAAACTTTATTTCGATGAGATGTATGATAAATTTCAGTCAGTTATAAGATATACATATTAGATATATAGTTTATAGAAACTTAGTTTATAGATAATTAACATTTGTAATATGCGCTCTATATTATAGGACAGTTTTAAACTGTCTGTTGAGTGAGCCCTTATGTAAGAATAAAAAAAATAAAAAGAAAAAATAAAAAGGAGTATATTTTTGGGTTGATATCTCCACGAAGAACTCATCTGTCATTTCTACACCCTCTTCATAAAGACAACGTCACTTAATACAACCTTTTGTATCGGGTAAATGGAGATTGGCCCTAGAGCATGTGCATGTGCATTTCATGATGAAGCCTGATCTCGAGGATCGATATCCAGACAAGGGCCACATTGTGAAGAAGGTTGAACTTCATAAGCAATGTAGAACGTTCGCTGCCAGTTCTATTCAAATTTTAGAACCGCAGTAGTTACTCGCTGTAAAGGGTTACGTATCATATCATGTTTTGATTGAGTTATATTTTGAGAGAGTCTTTGGACATGGTGATTACTTCATGAAGTTTTTAAATTGTATTGAACCGGAAAGAGATACAAATTTGTGTATTTTTCTATAAACAATTGTCAAAATGAAACTTAACATATTCATACATATGTACAATATGTACAGTGATACATGTTCATACAGTGAAACCTGGTTAATTGGGATCTCAAGGGATCAAGACATATGTACCAATTATTGAGGGTTTCCAATAATCCAGTTTTCCAATTGAGCAGGTTTAAAATTACAGTTGTCTCATTTACAGAGGTCGAAATGTGCAGTTATTCCATTTTTAGAGATGAAAATGTGAATAAAACTACGTATTTTTGGTGTTATGAATTTACTGTAGGTATGAATGTATATACACAATATATTGCGTCGAAAGAAAAACGATACGGTAATGTTTATGACTTAAAGTAATCGATTATGTATGTTTTTACTTAATAATTAACAAAGAGCTCAATCTAATCCAAAAAAATAGTTAACTTATAACTACATTATAGCATTCAATGAAATATTACAAATAATTCAATCTAAATCAATTCATTTTAGTCAATTTTCTTTGTTAACATAACTCCTGATAATAAATTCAATTGAGTCAAACTGAATATCACAATTATTGGCAACTCTATTGAATGTAGACTCCATAAACCAAATGGGGGATTATATTAGGGAGTTGGTCCTCGGAGTTTCTAGGTGGAATAATTCTGTATCACGAGAATTTTGCCTAGGAACACGAAATCTCAAAGACGACAAGAGAGGAGGACAATCAATACTATTGTGCAGTAATTTGTACAAAAATTTGAGTGATAAAGTTTCTCTCCTGCTCTGCAATGAGATTTAACTAAATCGACTCAATAATTCGTTATGATTGACTCCTCTCTGTGGATAAACTTTATTCTCCCTTCAAACTAAGAATTTCAACCACTTTCTCTGAATAGCCTCCAGATGGCGTTGATGGCAAATGTAAATGGGATGCCAGATCATGCTGCCATACTCCAACTTGCTACGGATTAGGGTATTAAATAGTCCTATGAATGTTGAGAAATTATTGAAATATTTGCCATTACGTATAACGAATCCATATATTTTCGCAGCAGATGAAATAAGCTGATTGATGTGTGGGACAAAGGAAAGCTTCTGGTCGAAGACTATACCAAGATCTCTCACCTTATCAGAACGAGAAAGAACCTGACCACCGACGCTATAATCACAGTTAATTCGGTCTCTTTTCTTTGTGAAAGAAACAACATTTCACTTTGACACATTCAAACTCAAATTTACTTGATTGCTAGTTGCTGAAACCTGTTTTTCGATAGAATAAATTGAATCAAAAATATTAGAATTATCAATACTTGAGATTTCGAAATATTTTTGTAAAGTTTCTAAAGCTTCCATTGCCTCACGCTTTGAAATTTTTAATGGCGTCTCTACTCAGTCTTCTTCTTCTTCTTCTGTGTCCAAAGAAGAATACATAGCAACTATGTCATCGAGCTCCTCTGAAATGAGTACATTAAATCTACATTAAATGTAGATTCTCTACATTTAATGTAGACTCTCGACTTCTGGGGTTTTAGGATCTCGGCCTAGTATTTGATCAAAAATTCTCATTCATACCTTGATATCAACCAATTAATTTTATCATGTAGCAAAGTTTATGGTTTCATCGTCCGCAATGCTAAACTGTTTTCGAGTTCATCAATATTGGTACATTTATTTAATGCCCTGGTGACAATGGCTGTCTTGTTTGACAACAAATAGATCATTGTCACATAAACCGTCTGGAGGCACTGCAGAGGTGGTTCTTGAAATGGCTATCATTTCGAGAGGGTGGTGTATATCTACATAGGGGTTGTGATCACGCTTGTTTGCTGTCGAGGTTTGACACTAGGAGTCTCCACACCAGGAGAAGTTTAAATGCATCGAAATTTTTATTCAATAATCTCGACTGTCCGAAAGCCAGACATTTTACTCAAAAATCAACAGAACCAATCTTCTCTCGCGATCGCCGCCTAGCTTTGCATGTTTTACTGCAAACCAGGTATCAAGCTGCTGTGATTTGCACTGGGACTCACTTGTTTCTTTCATAAATGCGTATTTAAATCTTGAGAGAGGGGTATCTTGATTACCTCCGGTTTGAGTTCTGAGAGATTTGCTCTGTTGATTATTATTATTATTGAAAATTTAGATATTGACATTATATATTTAGATTATTATATTTGATAACGTTTTTCATTATAATAACTATGTTCTAATATTATATATCTATGTTGTTATTGATATTTTTAGTAACCATATTTATTCATTATATATTTTCTGCAATTGGGTAGTTACCTGTTGGAAATATATGCTTATTATTATTATTATTGAATATTTAATAGTGTTGGCGTTTACTTGATGTAAATCCATTATAATTGAATCGAAGTATTCTGTTACCATCTGAAGAAGTCGTTTGTAACGACGAAACTATGGTGTCATGCTATGTTGTCAAACAACTGTAAATCAAAAGTTCAAGTGTTTGAATTTTTTTTTATACAATTATTGTTATTAAATTTCATACCACGATTTTCAGCATACATATTCAATGATCCAAACTGATCATAAGTTAAATGTTTTTTGTGGGCCCTTGAGATGGCTCTTTCTTCTACAAATCTGAACTTCAGAAGTGAAAATTGAGGAAATGTTGGGTCCTCAATTTCTTCATATGGACATTATTGAGATGGCAATTATCAGTAAATGCACTGAAGATAATTTTTTACGTCCCATTAATAGGCTACATTCATAGGAAGTAACGCCTACCCTATTCCTTTGAAATAGGGGATGGTTTTCCGTTCTAGACAGTGCGAAGGGCGCGAGCCAGAAGAACACCGTTGCAGTGTTGACGTCGCGGTCATAAATTTACCACAGGAGTTTCCGGGGTCCGGACTTCCCATAACGAAATCAATACTTCCTTCGAAACGATTTCGGTCCTTTTGAATGTAAGTTCCACATCCAAAAGACATAAATATGGAAAATTCGATAAGTGTAAATCTAACCTATGATTTATAGGCTGAGCGAACGATGTGATTTTTAAAATATGAAGACACTGGGTGCATTTTGATTCTTTTTCTTTGAGTCGTATTTGTGGGATAGATTACAGAGAGTGGAATTCACGAGTTACATATTTAATGAAGGCATAAAAAGGAAAATGGAGTACTGCAAGAACCTGTGTTGGGTCCGGTAATGATGATGATAGTTGTTGGGTGAAGTACATAGAATACAACCCCATTCAACTGTATCCACTGAATTAAAAATGAAAATAGCGATATGAAAATATAAATAGCGGTTCATACCTATTTCTGGAATACCTCAAGGGTCTAATCTTAGATCACTGTTATTTATTCTGTTCATAAATGAACTGAATATTCGCTCTCCACATTTGATGTTCGCAGATTATTCGACCCTATACGACAGAACAACTGTATTCAACTTCTGCTCGCGCTGGACCGACCATGTTGCTAGTTGATGTGAAG
Source organism: Henosepilachna vigintioctopunctata (assembly GCA_030704895.1). Taxonomy (NCBI): domain Eukaryota; kingdom Metazoa; phylum Arthropoda; class Insecta; order Coleoptera; family Coccinellidae; genus Henosepilachna; species Henosepilachna vigintioctopunctata. Next base: position 853,721 of record JARQZJ010000005.1, read on the forward strand.
AACTTTTCACATGGAAAAGAGACTCAACTCTTTTCCATGTGAAAGAGACAACGTTACTTTTTAGTACATTCAAACTCAAATAATTGTCCTCACATCAACTAGCAACATGGTAGCGATTATAGCGTCGGTGGTCAGGTTCTTTCTCGTTCTGATAAGGTGAGAGATCTTGGTGTAGTCTTCGACCAGAAGCTTTCCTTGGTCTCACACATCACCCAACTTATTTTATATATATTATAATATTTTAACAATTCCTCAACATTCATAGGACTATTTAATACCCTAATCCGTAGCAAGTTGGAGTATGGCAGCAAGATCTGACTTCCTATTTACATCTTGACATCAACGCCACCTTGAGGCTATTAAGAGAAGGTCCTTGACCTTCTTTAGTTAATAATTTAATTCTTAGTTTGGAGGGAGGATAAAGTTTATCCACAGAGAGGAGTCAATCATAACGAATTATCGAGTCGTTTCAGTTTAATCTCATTGCATAGCAGGAGAGAAACTTTATCACTCAAATTCTTTGTACAAATTACTGCATAATGGTATATATTGTCCTCCTCCTCCTTGGAATGTTTAATGAATTACCTGTGGTGATAAAAAGTTGTGATGAAAAATTTCAGAATTTATGGTATCAGTTTGTGATAACTAGTTTATAAATTTGAAAGATTTGTAATGATTAATTATATTATAATGGTGAGGTGAAATAAACTAAATTCATTTTTTTGTAGCAATTTTATCTGTTTTTTGGCAATAGCTCAAAAAGTAACAGATATTTTCAAATGAAATATTTCGAAAAAGTAGAAGAATTAATTGTTTCTGATTCGATTGAATTCGAATAAGCGAAATTAAATAAATTGGAACTTCCCTCGGGATTCTATTACGACTCCAAACATACCAGAGCCGTTAATGAAAAATAAACAATAGAGCACCTTTAATGAGAAAGAAATAAAAAAGCCCAATCCTGGATTCTGTGAATTGTATCTCTGCGTTGGAAATTGAATGTTAATTAAATCTAACAATTAAATCTCCAAATGTTTTGAAATATACTCGAAAGATAATTTTAATGATACCTTTGCTGATGGTTTTGATTTAAAATTTCACCTCTCAACTTTTGTTACGCTCTAAGTTCCGGGAGAAGCTTCGAAGGTCCATGGTGGGGTTAGAAAAATGGCTTCTCTCAAGAGGAATCGCAGACTATAACAAAGAATAATCGTTTCTGGCCAAATAGGCATAACGAAGGAAATTGTTCTCTGGTTTCCAGTTACAATGGAACAAATGCGAAAGAACTGAAGAGCAGCGACTTTACATATTCTGCAACCTGTGATCTTGAATGTATCAAAAACGGAACTCTCACTCAATTAACTCAGTTAACTTCATTATCGAATGAGGTGTTTGTTATTGATATTAAATAGTTCATTTCTATCGAAATTGAAGAGAAACAAGGTTATAAAAGTATGGAGTGAAACGAATTTCTATTCATATTATTGAGGAAATAGATGTTGAAACGTGTTTTTAGCCTGTTGAGTCTCATCAGAACGTTTCATGAGAACGGAATCACTTGAAAAGGACAAGTATCAATTTGAGTCTTCTGCATGAACTTCTCTGATTGGAAGATTTTTTATTAGCAACACAATTTGTACCCTTTAGCGGGAATTTGAAGGATCAAAGAGGTTTTGAAATTTTAGAATTGAATGTTTCTGAGAAATTTTCATGCGAAATCAGTGCATTGTCATGTGTTTTGGGCTTGGAGGCCACGATCAGAACATCGTAGTGAAAAAGAAGAATGTATAAATTAGGATATGGGACAATGAAGCAAAATGCTTTGGAAGGCAATAAAGACAAGCCCTTATTACCCTTTTCGCATGAATTTTCCAGATTTTTTATATTTTCATATCCCGTCAGTATAAAATTTTCCTGATCTTCCATCTAGGCAAAATATATCATTATTTTTTGTCGCATTGTTTTTTGGTTTCTCGTGCGACAATATCTACCTTTGTTGTCTAGTTAGAGCAGTCTAGTTTTACGGTAAAGCGTTTGTTCATACTGCAAGGCCGTTGAATTAATATCACTGATGAAGACATCGAAGTCAATAAGTAACATCTACAGTTTCAAAGCGGACAAGAGAGGAGGACAACCTATACTATTGTGCAGTAATTTGTACAAAAATTTCAGTGATAAAGTTTCTCTCCTGCTCTGCAATGAGATCAAAAGATCGACTCAATAATTCGTTATGGTTGTCTCCTCTCTGTGGATAAACTTCATCCTGCCTCCAAACCAAGAATTTCAAGAACCTTCTCTGAATAGCCTCAAGATGGCGTTGATGGCAAGTGTAAATGGAATGCCAGATCGTGCTGCCATACTCCAACTTGCTACGGATAAGGGTATTAAATAGTCCTATGAATGTTGAGGAATTATTGAAATATTTGCCATTACGTATAAGGAATCCATTCATTTTCGCAGCAGATGAAATAAGTTGGGTGATGTGTGGGACAAAAGAAAGCTTCTGGTCGAAGAATACAATAAGATCACTCGCCTTATTAGAACGAGAGAGAACCTGACCATCGACGCTATAATCACAGTCACTTCGGTCTCTTTTCCTTGTGAAAGAAACAATATTACACTTTGACACATTCAAACTCAAGTAATTGTCCGTCACACCAACTAGCAACATGGTCCAGCGCGAGCTGAAGTTGAACACAGTTGTCCTGTGATCTAACTTCATGATATGGTGTCAAATTGTCTGCGAACATCAAATGTGGAGATTGAATATTATCCATCAGATCATTTACGAACAGAATAAATAAGAGTGGTCCAAGATTAGATCCTTGAGGTATTCCAGAGGTAGGTATGAACTCAGACGACTGTTTACTCTCCAGCTGTACAAATTGACGTCGGTCAACCAGGTAAGAATGAAAAAGGTTGGTGAGACTATCAGAGAATCCGAAATTGTTGCGTAATTTCTGTACCAGGAGCGCATGAGCAACTTCATCAAATGACCGGTGGAGTCTAGTACTTCAGAAACGTACTTTGAAAACAGCATTAGATTGCTTGAACAAGATCTCATTGACATGATTCCATGTTGTTCATCGATTTGTTATGTTGACATGTTGCTCATGGTATTGTTAAATATAATCGTGAAACATTATGCCTAGTGATTAATTTAATTTGATACCTAATTATGTTTCACCAAGAGATGAACGAGAAATCAACCCCACAAAAAAAAATGGTGAAAAACTTCTATAACGAATTCTGAATGGGAATCTTAATTAAATGTTAAATAAAATAGCATGTAACCTTCTTTTCTCTTTTTCGTGGAGTATGAATTAATGAAGAGAACGCTAAAGACGTGAAATGAACATTTTATGATAAATAATTTTAAAATTCATAGAAAGTTACTTTATATTTTTTGAGAAGATTTGGTAATGTATTTCACAGAATATTTGTAAACAACGATTTTATATTATTTCTAAAATAATGTGTAATATGTAAAGTTTATTTTCTGATTTTTCGAAGTAAAAATTTGGGATATTGAAATTTCAATATTTCTATTATAAGAAGGAAATCATGCTTTATTCATGATGGAAAAATTAAATTACTTTTCCAATTTGATAAAGAAAACATTACTGCGAACAAAAATGAATTATTCATGGCATGCTTTAAAAATTACAATTTAACTTTTAACAGGATTTTACCTCACTACTATGCAGTGGAATTGTCATCGAAATGATAGATTTATACAGTTTTTTCAATTTAGTTATGATTTCATATGCTTTTTGCACCATACTACGACGTTTTTTGAATTGGATAGTGCCTAAATAATACATTGACCTAGCTTATCACCTATCTGTACTTCTGCATAGAGAACAAAATGAGAAATATTACGAAAAGGAAAATGATGGTAAAAATTTTGGAATAAAAATGTAACAAAAAGTCCACAATAAAAAAAAACAAAATAAAAGGCATAAGAAGGCAATCTGTCCAGCATGTGATTTCGATGCTGGTTTTGTGACATTTTTCATCATCAGGCACTGTTGTCAATTACGAGTATCATTGTAAGATTGATTTTTGAATATCTAGGATTGATATAATCCAAATCTGAAGTAATTATATAATTCCATATTTCTATAAGTCTTGGAGGGAAATTTATGAAGATTTTCATGTCAATTCCTTTCGTATTTTGAATTCAAGAAGTTGAGGCAGTTTATTATATGAATAGTTTTTCGATATTTCGTTAGGGATCTCAAGATAAAGAAGTTGGCATTTATATTAAATTCAGTTTTATAAGAATTACTGAGAAACTGTATGAAATAAGATATATCAGTGAAATTAGACATATCTGCAGAGAGGATCTAGTTGCGCGATTTTGGTGAAAAAATAATTTTGTATGGATAAATCATCTACTTGATAGGGCTATATTTTCCTACAGGTAAAAACCCCAGTTATAGAAAGGATATCAAAATATGAATTAGTATAGCACCAAATAATATAATGCAAAAGTTTGATAATACGAATAATGAGAAAAATGAACAAATCGCAGAAGAAATAATGAAAATAAAAGATATGAGAATATAATGAATATTCCAAGTAAATTGGATTAATGAAAGCAGATGAGTCATTGTTAATATCAAAGCTACCAGACACCTTTTCAAATAACGAACTCATATATCTGATAGGTGATTATATAAGGGCTCCTGAATTACTTAACGATCAAATTTTTTCGGAAAATTTCAATACGGGGGACACATTTGTTTGTTCTAAGGTACAACTCAAGGGTTGTTAGACGAAGTGCTGGGGAAACTTTGCGACCTGATCACATCCAGCAAACAGTAACACATCCTTCGAAACAAATGTTTTGGGGTTTTTTCACAACCAATGGCACTGGACGATTAGCTCCTATAACAGGGATGATTGATTCAGTGAAATATATGGAAATATTGCACACCAGGATTGTCCCATTCATGGAAACTTTTGATGGAACATTTCAGCACGACCTGACTCTCTGCCACCATTCCAAACAAGTGCAGGCCTTTATGCGCGAGAATGATACAAAAGTACTCGATTGGCCGAGGAATTCACCTGATCTAAATACCATTGAGAATTTATGAAATATTTTAAGGAAACGACTGGAAAAGATGGATTGCACTAGAAAAAAAATGATTATGAATGCAATTCAGGTGTGGTTTCATGCTGACGAATAGAAGAAAATCTGCGCTACGCTAGTGGAATCGATGCCTAGACAAGTTCAACAAGTTATTTCTGAGACATACTTCATATTAATATGAAGAATTTACGCTATTTTGTATGTATTTACTTCATTAAAAGGTAAGATTGTACGAAAACAATGTTTTTTTTTCTTAGTCCCAATTAATTAGAACAGCATAGTATAGAACCACGAAGGGAAGGACAGCGTATATAACCATGTAAACAGTTATACAGAAACTCCAGTGACACCAAGTTTCTGTCAACTTTAAGCCAGTCTTCTGCCAATTCAACCCCATTTTCGGCCAATTTAGCCCAAGCACGTATGTACACGTATGTACCTACGTGTTTAAAAAAAAAGAACTGCGTACTTGGTGTTGAAATAATAATAATAATAATAATAATAATAATAATGTTTATTAAGAAAAGAGTATAAGATTTTATAATATTTTTACATTTTTATCCAATAATTAGATATTCTCAATAAACATTCTTGCTCACAAAAGTGAAGACACTTGTAAGTGAGTTTTTTACCAATTAAACTATAATGTATCCAATCAAGTGTTAACATATCATGCTTCTACAAATAGCGTAATTAATCAAAATTTACTCATTCTTCTCATACAATCGAAAACAAAAATAACATGAAATGAAATGAAACAAAATGAGCCCAAAAAACTACTGTTAAAATTAATTAATTCAACCTTCAAGTGTGGCGATATCGGTTGAAGAACTTGTTCCACTCTATTTTTGAATTTGTTTTAATCCAGATTTTGATTTGTCTTTTATATGCTCCTATGTTTATGTTCTTCCGTATGTTTGGCGGTAGTTTCCTATAGCCAGGTAAGTGAAGACCTTTAGTCCAATTGTTTTATTAGCCTTTGGTATTGGTATTGATGATATACTCCGAAGTTCATACTTCTGTTCATTTTCAGGTACTTCAGGTTTTACACTATGTTGATGTATCAGAAGTGAACGGGCATAAAGTTGTCGAATTGTGAAGACGTCTGCTATTTCATATAGGTCCAAGGTCGGGTAAGTAATCGTTTTTCTATACATTATTTTGATTATCCATTTCTGCGTTATTTCCATCCTTTTATAGTAAATATCACTTAACCCTCCCCATCCCAATATGCCATACGTTAAATGCGGTTCGACCAATGCGTGGTACACCATTTTTAGTTCATTTATTGTACATATTTGTCTCAAAAATTTAAATTTATTTATTAAAAGTCGAATTCTCTTCGAAACCAAATCCGAATGAAGGTCCCATCTTAGATGCGTATCTATCAGTACTCCCAAGTATTTTGTACTGTTTGTTTTTTGTAATTCTACATGTGAGTGATCGTTTGGAATAAGTAATTTAGTATAGGTCGGTAGATAATTTTTGTAACTGGCAAATGTCATGAACTTCGTTTTTTCAAAGTTAACTGTCAATTTCTTTGTTCTGAAAAACTGAAACACCCGGGATAATCCTCTCTGTGCATTCTCCTCCAATACCTTCCACGTTGGTGCCCTGAAGAAAATAGCCGTATCATCTGCGAAACTGGTTATCTCTCCACCCGCACCACACTGAAAAAAGTCGTTGACATATATTAAGAAGAGAATTGGACCAAGTACTGTTCCCTGTGGTACTCCGTATGTTATTACACTTTCTATACTTTTTTCGTTTCCAATTTTTACAATTTGGTGACGTCCCTTTAAATAGCTTTCTATAAGGTTGAGTGCTAGTCCTCTACATCCTATCGACTCTAGTGTTCTAAGTAATTCATTGTGTTCTACCGTGTCAAACGCCTTTGCCAGATCAACAAAAACACACAAGGCTGGGATTTTTTTATTGATTTATATATGTTGTCTTCAATATTTCTGTTCAGTTTGCATCTTTTGATGAAATGCTCAGTGTTAGATGAATTACAAATTCGTATATAAGTGGAAATTATAGTATTCTGTTTTATTAAAACTGTGAAAAATGGATATTAATTTCTGTCATTTTTATTTAACTTCATTTCATGGAATGAAATATCTACAATGTACTCAATTACTGTGATACTGAAAATCCCTGTCTGCTGATTGCAGCTTTCGTAACCCGTTTTCCAACCATCCTTCCAACTCGCTCGCTTTTCTCTCTCGCACTATTGCGCATCCCCTGGAAAATTCGACGACGTAGCATGATGGCGGCGCCGCTAGTTACTCGCAAGAGCCTCCAGACGTCACGTGTCGTGTACCGAGGACCGATCTAGGTATGTCACGTCGCAAAATTCGCGGCCAAAAAAGGGAAATCTGGTTGTTTTTTATGGTAGTGTCAGTGTGTGCTTGAAATCGTGGATTGCCTTGGACCCAACGTCACCGACAACTGTCATTCGATCGACGTTTGCCGCATGATGTCGCTGCTCAGTGTTACAGGTTCGTACCGTTGATATTTCTTCTAAGACGATCTCGAAAAGATCGAAAAATACGTAAACGTTACACTTTTCATGGGAGTGTGGAGTTCATAGTTTGACCACGTGCTATTTTGGCGCACGAATCGATTTTTAACTGCTGCATGTATAATCCGGAGTGGAATCGGTGAATAACCTCATTCTTATGGAGCGGAATGGATATTTTAACATAAAAGGCTAATATTTGAATATCATGGCATGCTATGAGAGTTTTGTACGTTTATATTTGTTCTACGTCTTCTAATATCACGATTTCTCATAATATAACTCATAAATCTGTGCTTTATAAATTTTTCCAATTTATATAATACTTCGCAAATTGTTATCAATTGGTTCAAATCATATTGATGTAAGATTGAATGAAGATGTTCCCAATATTTTGCGTGATATATACTGTTTTTTCTACTGAAGTAATATCAGATAACCTATATGAAATTTGAAACATGAAATTTGAATAAAAAAACGGTTGAAAAAGACGTTGAGACTTGTTTCGAGCATGTTGGCCCTCATGAGATCGGTGTAGTCAAGTTTTATATGTACGAACTTGGAGACGAAAAATCGAACGAAGATACGCGAAAAGAAAGCGATCATTTGTGGATTCTAAAGGAGCGCACACACACACACACATATATAAATATATATATATATATATATATATATATATATATATATATATATATATATATATATATATATATATATATATATATATAAAAGAAATTTACTACAAGTAAAATTTCTGTAGTTCTCGTGCTATATTATCGCACTTCTAGATATTCGATATCAAAGTATACTATAACTTTCTTTCGATAATTTTTTGAAAAATTATTCAAAAAAACCCTATAGGAGAGCTGGCTATGTGAAACATGAACAACGTAATGTCTTCGTTATCCTTCTAGGGAGAAATGTTGGAATCGATGCCGACATTATTGAAAGCGTAGGACAGTCACTGTTTCGTACTACAAAGTACTCATCAGTTACGCCACGTTCGACAAATGAAAGACAACAATTTCAATTCTCACATAGTCTCCGATCGATTGTAAGACAGAAATATAGAGTAAATCGAGTGCATATATAATGCATAAATGAATGTACATCTCAAATCTTAGGAATCAATGGAAAACACAAAGATATACATTAATCTAGCGTGATTTTATAAGAGTTAAGTTTTTCAGGTCGGCGGCAATGGTTGATAATGGCAACCAAACGTCATCTGTCAAAGTGAAAAGTTTTCAGTATACTCTGCCATTCCATCATGGAAAGACTTACAAATGAGCAACGAACGCAAATTGTTGAAACTTACTATCAAAATTCGTTCTTTGTGAAAAATGTGTATCGTTTGTTACGGCCATATTATGGTCCTCATAAACGACCTGGTGAAACTACAATTCGTGCTGTTATCACCAAATTTCGCACCAAGTTCACTTTGTTGGGCATTAAACCGTTGTCTCGCATGCGTACAGTGCGTACTGAAGAGAATATTGCAGCCTTAGCGTACAGTGCTAATGAGGATCGTGAATTGTCAATTCGTCGCCGTTCTCAGCAATTGGGCACGTGTTACTCAATCACATTGAAAATTTTACGTGATGATTTGGGTTTGAAAGCCTATAAAATCCAACTTCTGCTAGAATTGAAGTCCAATGACCTACTACAAAGTCTAATTTTTGGTGAATGGGCCTTAGAACAGCTTAATGAAAATCCGCTGTTTTATCGAAAAATTGTGTTCAGCGATGAGGCTCATTTCTGGCTTAACGGACGTGTAAATAAACTAAAATGTCGCATCTGGAGTAATGAACAGCCACATGCCATACAAGGATTACCGATGCATCACGAAAAAGCGACAGTTTGGTGTGGTTTATGGGCTGGTGTCATCATCGGCCGATTTTTCTTCAAAGACGACCGTGGAAGAAACGTTACTGCCAACGGCGATATCGAGTCATGATACGCAACTTTTTTGCCCCAGTTGGCCGAGTTGAACTTGGTTAACATGCGGTTTCACCAAGACGGTGTCACATGCCACACAGCTCGTGAAATAATGGACATGTTGAAAGCTGAATTTGGTAAGGAGCTTATCTCTCGAAATGGCCCTGTGAATTGGCCGTCAAGATCATGCGATTTGACGCCTCTGGATTATTTCTAGTGGGGTTATGTGAAGTCGTTAGTGTATTTGGACCAGCCGAACACGATTGAAGCCTTACAGGATAACATAACACGCGTTATTTGAGAGATACAGGCCGAAATGCCAGAAAAAGTGACGCAAAATTGGACAATTTTATACGAAACTGCAGACAACATTTAACTGAAGTTATCTTCAAAATGTAAATGGCATAGGCCATGTTATCAATTTCAATAAAAATTTTGAATATTTGATGCAAATTGAGTGTTTTATTCGATTCAAAAAAAACTACGTTAAAAAAATCACCCATATGGATACGACTTACTCTATATTTCTGTCTTACAATCAATAGGGGACTATGTGAGAACTGAAATCGTTGCCCTCCATTTGTTAACTGATGAGTACCTCTCAGTACGAAACATTGACTCTTACGCTTTCAATAAATGTAGTCATCGATGCAAATATTCCCTAACGTTTATCCCTAGAAGGATAATGGAGACATGACTTTGTTCATGTTTCACATAACCAGCTCTGCTATAGTGTTCTTCTGAATAATTTGTCGAGAGAAAGTTACAGTGTAACAAGGCAATGTTAGCAAGGAGACGGACATTGCCGAACTTTGATCGTCGTTTTCTGATTTCTTCCGTTATCGTATTTGTCTTTTGATAAATTTCATTTTGAAGTCTTTTCATCCGAATGCCGTTTCTATTGATTGGCCCGTAAATATTTTTGAGAATTTTCCGTTCTTGTTTTTCAATTTCTCTAATTCTTGAATGACCGTCAATTACCATTGTTTCAGCTGCGTAAACTGCTTCTGGAAGAATCTTTGTGTTATAATGCCTCAATTCGGTGCTTCTCGAAATGTACTTCTTATTATATAGTACGCCCATGTTAGCTTGTAGGCTTTGGAGCTAAGTAATTCTTTGTTCATTAGCGAGTCGGTTCAAAACTTCGGACTGTATTACTTCTCCGAGATATAATTTCCGATTTTAAGAAAAACAAGGGTGAGGTTTCATTCTAAAATCGTAAAATGAAATAGATATATTATTTCAACCCTGAAGAAGACGATAAAAACGTTGTTGAAAGCTCGGAATGTTCTAAAGAGGTGAACTTTTTATTCCTATCCTAGATTGAGATCACAGTTATTTCGAATTTTGTAAAAATCGGTAAAGAAATTATATTTATTTTAGATTAAAACATTTTTGCTTGAATATTTCAAATACGGACATTTGTTCTACTTTCTGTTTTCCTGTGTGAAATGTAGAAAGTTTCCGAATAAAATACATTAACAACGCGGTGAAATATAAATGGAAATTGGGATAATGATCAATTTATTGAAGTTATAACAGCTACTCCCACACGTTTTTCGAGGCTTCGCTTTTGTTAGGAAGTTGTACAAAGTTTTGTACGACAAAAACTCTGTCCGTGGTGAGATTGAACGTCAGAAGTGAAAACTTTGTAGCTTTAGAAATTCACAAAGGTAAAGGTTTCACTGTTAACATAGTAAAATATCATTGAGATCACGGATATATTTATTTTATTTAACAATAATCAAATATATCGAAAATGAATGAAATAGAATAAAATATATTTCGATGCCATAATAATAATAAAAACATTTGTTGACAAACATTCCTTACATTGTAAAATAACATTCATTCATTAATACAATAATCACAACTAAGAAGAATGCTCAGTTTTCACTCTGATCTAATATTCAGTCCTCGAACAAAAATATTGGTTCAAGTTTACGTTTATATTCACAATAATATTCATTTTTATTTGAGAAAAAAAATTACCTTAGAAATATTAAACACATTCACATGGTGAGAGACATTCGTCGTGCAAAAATATAAAACATATAATACAAAAAATTGATTCATACATTATTGGCTACATTCCAATCATCAAAGTACTTTGATACACTATAGTATGTTAATAATTGATGAGGCCGATAATTGATGTAAATCGATAAACATAATAAAACAATTGTTAAACTGATTTACACATATATTAAAAAGAATACTGCATGACGTACGTTTCCACGAGATTCACCTTTTTCAAATGCTACGTGCAGACTAATGACAATTTCTCGAATACATACAATATATAAACTTAAATTATGAAGACAGAGAAAACAGGTAGATAACAGGTAGAAGGGATCAATTCATACTGAACTACTGTATAGTAAACTAAGTTTTTTGAAAAGATTGAGAAGGGGGCTTGAGGTATGATCCATTTGGCTGTTCAAAAGGTTGCCAGAATATTTGTATTTATTAATTTGAAGTGATTCTAACAAATTAAGCTTCATTACCTTGTTTGCGGTACTTCCGATTTTGAAATTTTGAATTTTATGAAGACTTAGGAGTGGCATGCCACAAAAACGGTTGGGAAACACGGGGCTTGAGGAAACTAAGTCCTTGTTTTCAAGTTTTACATGAGGAATTTTTCGTCAGTGTAGTTCAAGAATTAGAATGCTCCAAATTATTAAGTATAATTTTTTTATGATTGAAGAGAAAACTCTCAAAACCTTAATCCTCAAAATTTATCAAAGAGTTTTCAAGCAAAAAAGGACTACCATCCTTTGGTTCTTACTGAACACTTAAAAGCCTCTGGTTCATTCAAGATTATCATAAATAACAAAAACATGTGCATGAAGAATCATTCATGAAATTCAGATAAAGGTGAACTTTAACGATTGCGAAGTTATTCACAGAATTACCATAAATAGAAAAGAGTTGCTACGTCTTCAAATAAATCATCAACTTCAACATGTCAAGTGTTACTTGACAGGTAGAACTCATATCTCCATTCGGAAACTTCGTTTTCACTAAAAGCGTAGAGGAAAATATGAGTTGGTTATTTCCTTTGGTCTGATAGTCTCGTATGGGTTTGAATTTAAATGCGAGAACGTATATTCGTTTCCTAAGCAACCGTAAATATGATATAAAAGGAGCTCAGTATATGCCCGTAATAGCTTGCAGCCTATAAGCGAGATAAAACGATACATAGAAATCAATTTTCGAGTCTCTATTTATCCACGTGCAATTTTTGAGGAAATCCTTTCCTTGAGCTGTCATAATTTTTCTCAGTTGAGCCCCCCGATTACTGACCTTTTTATTTCGTTTCAACTTGAGGTTTTATGTTTAGTGAAACTTTCTTTAAAAATAATTTTTCGATATATTTATTGTTTATATTGTCGACATTTGAAATATAATAGCACGGGTTAAACTGAAGAAAATATAGTTGATTGATTGTTCTCTGATATATTGTTGCAACACATAATTTATACCTTCTTTAGGCTTAGAAATAACAATATCAAACATAATGTCAAATCAAATTATAAAGTGGAACAATATTCGAAATGTAGCTTTATTATTGCTTTGAACAACAATAATTTCACATATATCGTCAGATTTTGTTCTACTCTTTTCAAAAAAATTTATCTTTTACAGATTTTAGGTCGTTGAAACTTAATTTTTTGTCTAAAATAATACCTAAGTATTTTACTGTTTATACTCTTCCAATTTTCTGTTCGTTAGTCTTTCTAGTTATATACTCATTTTTATTAATCTTAAGGGTTTTACTTGTACCCAAAACTATGCAGTTAGATTTTTGAACATTTAAAGATAATATATTGTCACAAAACCATTCATTGATTGGAGAAAGATCTCTTTTAATCCAATCTGTCATATTCTTAATATCTTTGCCACATATGTTAAGCGTAGTACCATCAGCGATTAAACGTATAGATCATTTTTCCACATGACAAACAATATCGTTTATATATGAGAACAACAACGGTCCTAAGACAGTTCCTTGAGGTACGCCTACATCTACTTTCGTGCTATCTGACAGGATGCCATTAACTTAACTTTTTGTGTACGCGAATTCAAGTGGTATCTCAACCAATCATTCACTACTGATAGGCAAATTAGTAATGAAAAGCGGCATACACGACTAATGAAAGGGTAAGATATCACATGACCAATGGACGTCTCTCAAGTTTGAATATTACAAGCTTGAAGCATCTCACTTTTTCAATTCGCAACAAGAATAATTCGATACCACAATTTCATACATTGCTTTTCTAAAAATAGAAACAGAGCAACTGATTCCTTTAGAAATTGAACTACTAAATTTTTACAGTATAAATTGACTTTTCCGTTGAATTTATTTCATGCCATATTTAATTTTTTTTATGGTCCAGTACAAAAATTTCGGTAAATTAATCATATTTCTCTTGAGTTTAGTCTCATAGAGTTTTTCACTCATAAATTTAATATCAAGCGATTATCGATTAAATTTCTTAACGTACCCTCAATAGAAGCTAACGGAGAGAATTTCACAGTCTCGAGGTAGCTTACTGAATTTCCAATTACATTGGAAAATGACATGAAGATTAGGGAAATTTCCTAATCTCAGGTATAATAGATTCTTATTTCGATGGTGCGCAAAGCTGTTGTTAATTGAGGTTATGTTTGACTATGTTTTATTTTCTAGAAATTATTCATATCGAGAAAATCAATTTATCGTTCCTTTCGTTCCATTTTGAGTTGAGAGAATTCGAACAGGTATTTAGCTTACTCTGTATTCGAATATACACATTAGGTTTATTTAAAAATATGAATTTTGAATTTTCGCAGGCTGTGCACATTCGATTATCGTTTTTTTTTGTTATGTTGGTACACATACGTTTCTTATATAGTGCGATTATCAGCCATTTTGGATTAGTAGTTCGTTTTTGACAACTGAAATGCTTAGCACCTTTGTGTGTGTTCATTGAGTTTCTACTTTTTGAAGAAACTGTATTGAATTTTGTGTTAAAAATGGAATGAATGATCCAATGCACTCGAAATGTTGACTGGGGCATTCGAAAAGTCTATTTTGTCTCAAAAAAGTGTTTATAAGTGGTACAAGCGCTTAACAGAAGGCCGAGAAGATGTTAATGACAATGAGCGTCCTGGAGTTGTAACCACGTCAAAAATTGAAGAAACATCGAAACAGTGAAGAAAATGGTTTTGAAAATCGTTGAATCTCTATTAGGGAAGTTACAGAGATGTTGGTATATCAATCGGCTCATGCCATCAACTTTTTTGGATGTTTTGGGCATCAAACGTGCGTTGAGTTTGTTCGAAATTGCTGAATTTTGAGCAAAAGCAACGTAGTTAGTATCGCTTAGGAGTTCTTGAATGACGTCAACGACGATCCAAAGAGGTAATAACTGGTGACGAAAAGTAGGTATATGGTTATGACGTCTAAACCAAGGCCCAATCATCACAATGGAATCGGTCAGAAGAGCCAAAACCGAAAAAAGCACGACATGTTCGATCAAATGTGAAGGTTTTGCTTACTGCTTTCTTCGATTACAACGTCGTGGTGCACCATGAGTTCTTGCCAACAGGTTGTGCGTTTAATAAGAAATACTACAAGGAAGTTATGCAACGTTTCAGTAAAGCAATAAGGCTCAAACTTGTATCAATACTTATCGTGATTTTTTTGGCCAAAAACAGTGCATTATATATGAGGGGGATTACTTTGAAGGGGACGGAAAGGATAGTAATGAATAAATGAAAACGTTTGATCGAACAAACCCCGTATAATATATATATATATATATATATATATATATAATGAAATTGAAGATTATGGAAACGTGTTTCAAGCTTATTGGCTCTCCTCAGAATATATATATATATATATATATATATATATATATATATATATATATATAACAATAATGGAAGGAGTATTGCCTTGTAATTTAAATAGAAATATTATGGGTTATAGGCAAAATAGTAGGCCACTATGAATAAATTTTAACCAATTTGTTTGCCTGGTCTATATTTCGACTATGTTTATAGTCTTCATCAGAGCTCTAAATAACAAATGTTTACACAAATATTATGATAAAATTTTGTGTAACAACTTACGGCTAACTAGGTAAAAAGGTATGGCCAACACCATCAACAGGAATGTGTGACTTGAAGTATATGTGATATTGCACTGAATATTAATGTTGAAATGTAAATAAAAATATAAAAATTATTATGAACTAACCAAACAGCGATAGATAAACAATAGAGCAAATATGACAGGAACACAGAAAATTGTCACTGAAAAAAGCACAGAAGGTGAGAAAGTAAATTACCGTAACAACAAATGTCATACTGAGTACGTAACACAAAGAGCCTATTAAAATTGTAGGCTGTCTGCGTCAAAGTCTATCAATCAAGAATCGATGACTTTCGAAACGCCCATGAGGGTAATACACCAGAATGAGGGGAATAGTTCTCAGTGAAAATTCACGTGAGCTCCCTCTATCGGAAAAGAGACGTATAAACTCTGCCTAGCGTTATAGATTCCTACTCATACAACAGTAGTACGAGTGTGAGGCTTTGTAGACATTTCTTTAGAACACTACAGAAAACTGTCCGCAATGTGTAAGAATGATCCCATGCCTAATCGCTCCAGATCACGCTTCGGCGGACCAAAGTATAACTAGTTTCAAGATTCATAAAACATTCATTCAAGTCAATACTGAGACTCTTAATCGAAATATCGAAGTATTTCAAATAAAACTCTCAGGGAGCTGTCTACACAAATGTTATAAACGAAAACGGACCCATCACTTGATTTTCACTCTCGAAAGTGATGGGTTCGTTCTCGTTGACAACATTTGTGTGGAAAGCTCCCTGGTAGTTTATTTGAAATATTTCGATTAAGAATCTCAGTATTTACTATATATATATATATATATATATATATATATATATTATATATATATATATATGTGGGTGTGTGGGTGTGTGTAAATAGGGTACCCAATATTGGAGTGAATTGAATCTTGTTCCTGATAATCAATCAAAATGTACATGGCCAACTTAATTAGCTTCTGCTTTTGACAATCTATTACGAATCCTGTTTGAACATGTTCAAACCTTGTAGGAGCATATTGTAGAATAGTTTGAGGTGAGCACAGTTGCAATGAAGCCAGCAGAAACTTTGAGGTTATCTGATGAATTGAGTTTGTTGTTGAAGTTTGTTCCTAGGAATTATCTACGTGATATATTGAAGTTCCAAAGCAGGAATCGGTTATAGAATTATGAAGTAGATTGTGCAATAAACGAATTATTGATCGAATGCATTCGTTGATAATTACAATTATAATAATATGATAACAATCATCAAATGTAATATAATGAGGAGAAAGTGTAAGTAACTGAATATTCCGAGAAGTTAGAATTTGCTAGTCAACTTTGTTGGAAGGAAATTTATGTTATTTAACATCTTGAAATGTGTTTGGACCTCTAAAATTTTGAATTGTCAAGTAGTATCAAAACCTAGCAGCTGAGTCTAGCAAGCTTCGATGTGAAAACTTGATACAAACTAGTAAGTTTTCTAGATTTGATGTCAACTTCTTTCGAATCGAGTTTTAAATTTGGAAATTTATATGCAAAATACGACTTTACCCCAAGAAATAGAAGTTCATTCAGTTGGGTAAACCTTGGAATAAACAGTTATGAGATCTACAAGATAACCAAGTGTTATAAATGATGTACTTACATGAAAACAAGAAATACATATTGCTGATATATACTAGCTATACCCGGTCAACGTTGTTTTGCCATATAAATTATAATATATATATATATATATATATATATATATATATATATATATATATATATATATATATATATATATATATATATATATATATATATATATATATATATATATTTAGAAGTGTTGCCGTAATAATAAGACTTTCAAAATATTTTGGGATATCGGCAAAAGGTGGGCAGAATTAATTTAAACGACTAATCGTCAGCAATTCTATATTTTGAAGGAATTTCGTTCTTCTTCAGGAATACTAAAAATATAGACAAGGTGTTAATTAATCAGTTACAATTTGTAGAACAAAGAAACCTACATCTGACCAAAGTCAATAAACCAACAAAAACGACACAAAAAGCATCCAATAGTTATTATAATAATGTAAAATATAAATGCAACAGTGCTAAACGACTTAAGATATTTAAATGACATGTACAACAAATTCCTGAAGCGAGGTTATAACATAGAACATTTAGTATGACACATCAACGTACAAAACTGTATTGACACACAAAGCAAAACAAACAGAGTATTTATTAATACTGAGTACTCATCCAGCATTTGATAAAGAAGTAGTACTTCGAAACGTCGTCTTGCGTATTTGTATTGAATTATGTGAAAATTCTAAAAATTGTTTCGTTATGAATATCTCAATCTTTCTCAAAGTATGTTATGAGGGAAAATATATAATGAATTAGAAAAGTTGTGAGCGTAGGTAACTGTAAACGTAGTGAATAAAAATACTTGTCATGTATTTCAGTCTCATCCTTCCATTTTTTGCCCGCTGTCGCTCTAGTAGTGTCAAAATAACTTGACAAGATATGCTAATGGGATTATATATTTCTTACTAAGCCTCCATATGGTGATATTTCTAGAGAAAAAGAGGTTATTATGGTTTTCCTCTTTAGCATCTGTTTACTGTTCTCCTTGAAAAATCGTGACCTGTCACTTAGATAGCATTTTCTACTTTCATTTCAAAAACGTTTACAATTTGATGGTTTCAATGTTTTCAACAGATTCAAATACGAACAATTTTGGTGTTTCATGTATAGGAATTCATGTCTATGAAGTTATAAACTAGCAGTTGTTTCCAAATTGATTCAAATTTCATTTAATTTCCATTCGTTGTGTTTTATGTTGAAAACACATCATATTCCTTTTGTCTATTGTTCATTTGCTTCGAGTGCCTTTTATGCGCATTGTAGTGGTCTACGTCACGAAAAAAACAATTTCTCGATGAATAGAGGCTCACGATTCGATATCCACTCAGTTTGATATTCTATTTCATCGGAGTGGTGAAAGGAGGGAGGGTGTTAAATGGGGTAATGAATGAAAGACGTGATCACAATAGATTGAAATATGGTTAGAGTAGTTTGCAAGTGAACACTGCAAATAACTACGCTTGTTTGGAAAGTTTCGCTTTTATGTTCTGCGAATTGTTCTCTTTATGTAAATAGTGAATTGGGTACTCGAAGATACTTAGTGAGGTCTGCTCGGTAAGGTGGTTAAGTGTTGGGGGATGTAATTACAGCAGAAATAATTACACAAAACTGAGGCGTTCAATCTTTTGTTTAGTTGAAGTGTTTCAGAAAATATGAATCTCTAGACATTACCTACCTCGTGTGAATTAGTTTTGATGAATAGATCGAAAAAATTAATATTTTAGGAGTGTTTGGTGGTTACCTACCTCGTGTGAATTAGTTTTGATGAATAGATCGAAAAATTAATATTTTATTGGTGGTTAAGTGTTGGGGGATGTAATTGCAGCAGAAATAATTACTCAAAACTGAGGCGTTCAATCTTTTGTTTAGTAGGAGTGTTTCAGAAAATATGAATCTCTAGACATTACCTACCTCGTGTGAATTAGTTTTGACGAATAGATCGAAAAAATTTTTAGTAGGAGTGTTTCAGAAAATATCAATCTCTAGACATTACCTACCTCGTGTGAATTAGTTTTGATGAATAGATCGAAAAAATTAATATTTTATTGGTGGTTAAGTGTTGGGGGATGTAATTGCAGCAGAAATAATTACACAAAACTGAGGCGTTCAATCTTTTGTTTAGTAGGAGTGTTTCAGAAAATATGAATCTCTAGACATTACCTACCTCGTGTGAATTAGTTTTGATGAATAGATCGAAAAAATTAATATTTTATTGGTGGTTAAGTGTTGGGGGATGTAATTGCAGCAGAAATAATTACTCAAAACTGAGGCGTTCAATCTTTTGTTTAGTAGGAGTGTTTCAGAAAATATGAATCTCTAGACATTACCTACCTCGTGTGAATTAGTTTTGACGAATAGATCGAAAAAATTAATATTTTATGGGTGGTTAAGTGTAGGGGGATGTAATCGCAGCAGAAATAATTACTCAAAACTGAGGCGTTCAATCTTTTGTTTAGTAGGAGTTTTTCAGAAAATATGAATCTCTAGACATTACCTACCTCGTGTGAATTAGTTTTGATGAATAGATCGAAAAAATTAATATTTTATTGGTGGTTAAGTGTTGGGGGATGTAATTGCAGCAGAAATAATTACTCAAAACTGAGGCGTTCAATCTTTTGTTTAGTAGGAGTGTTTCAGAAAATATGAATCTCTAGACATTACCTACCTCGTGTGAATTAGTTTTGACGAATAGATCGAAAAAATTAATATTTTATGGGTGGTTAAGTGTTGGGGGATGTAATTGCAGCAGAAATAATTACTCAAAACTGAGGCGTTCAATCTTTTGTTTAGTAGGAGTTTTTCAGAAAATATGAATCTCTAGACATTACCTACCTCGTGTGAATTAGTTTTGATGAATAGATCGAAAAAATTAATATTTTATTGGTGGTTAAGTGTTGGTGGATGTAATTGCAGCAGAAATAATTACACAAAACTGAAGCGTTCAATCTTTTGTTTTGTAGGAGTGTTTCAGATAATATGAATCTCTAGACATTGCCCACCGCGTGTAAATTAGTTTTGATAATTAGATCGAAACAATTAATATAGAGGATAATATAAGGATTAACTGAAGTTGAATGTGGATCTGGAAACAGTTACGAAATATCATCAGAGAAATTTTTAGGAATTGAATACGAAAAAAACTGAGGCAATGTTGATTGAAGAAGGAAGTCTATATATTTATATCTATATCATCTCTATCATTATTATTATTAGGATTGTTCCCCATGAGGAGAGCTGATTGATCCCCATGAGAGAGAGAGAGAGATTAAGGATCAATTCGAAGTCAAAGAAGAAAATTACTCATTCAAGAATATAAGAAAGTAGAACATAAGAAAGTCTTTGCAGAACCAGGTCGTAAGTTCCCGCCGGAGGTCTGTAAACACTGACAAAAGTGGCATATATTGAGTTAAATTTTAGTTTAACGACACGAAATTCGCTCATTTTGTCTTTCAACAGACAAATTCCCGATTTCAACAATCTTAAATTCTAAATCATATTTTACGAAAATTATTGTACCTCAAATTAATTGAGTCAGCCGCCTGGGTGTATCCGGATATTATGGCAAAAGGTAAATTGCTTGAGTTGCACCAATCTTCCGATACACAGATAACACTTAGAGATAGTGACTAGAGAAATATTTCAATAAGGTCTAATTTATTCATAATACGCTGGTATTTAACAGCATCATTCCAAAAAAACCAGTATTCTTTAGGAGGATCTTTTACAACTCGACCTGTTTCAATCTTCCGCGTTGAAAAAAATTATTTACACGAGCATGTATTGGCCAATTTTCAGCCTTCAAGGCTTTGTCGTATTCGGACAATGGAATAGTCACCTTGAAATATGAATAAATTTCTGGATAACGGGAATCTAACTCCTTACATTTGACCAAGGTGAAAAATGATTTTTCAGAAAGTTTTCCAGCACTTCCACAGTTGTTTTGGGGTGTAGTCTTGACACATGAAGAACCTTAGATTTCTCGACGCCACATACGTTTGAATCCCCAATGTAACCACCTATAACAATAGCTGGACGTGGCCTCATTGAAGATTTTTTTTTTTTCTCACAATTTGAGTCCATTCTCCAGGTTTATTACCTTGATAACTGTCCTCAAGAGTTGGAGGCGTATTTGTGTACTTGCCGAAGGAGTTTTCAGATAATGCAATTGCATTTTTAACATCTTTAGCTTGAATTATACTTCCAGCTCTTGGATTTGGTATATCGGGGATTCGGAGTTGCTGATCTACT
Source organism: Henosepilachna vigintioctopunctata (assembly GCA_030704895.1). Taxonomy (NCBI): domain Eukaryota; kingdom Metazoa; phylum Arthropoda; class Insecta; order Coleoptera; family Coccinellidae; genus Henosepilachna; species Henosepilachna vigintioctopunctata. Next base: position 875,284 of record JARQZJ010000005.1, read on the forward strand.
ATCCATTTTCGTGATGTTAACTGCAGCATTTTCAGTTGAAGAACCGGTTTCCGTTGTTAAAGATTTCGGAAAGGACAAGGTTAACGCACTGGGCGCACTCATCACACGCTTATCAAAATAATTTTTGACGTTACCAAGTGAATTATTCGATTTGAGAGATCCATCATTTAATGATGCAATTACTTCTTTTTGGAGATTTATAGTATATTGCATTTTATTGACTAATTTCTGGAGCAAATCTTTTTTTCTTACAATATGTTTAACATCCTCTTGTAGAACTACAGTATTTTCAGCACCTTCGAAATTTACATAATCCAAAGCCGCATTCATTTTATCAACACAGGAATCACACACAACCCCAAAAAATGATAACATCATCCAATGCTTTTATCCATGAATCCTTCAGTGAAACACACGATAAATGGTATATATCATTGTATAGTTTACACAACGAATACTTATTGTTGACGAAAAAGTTATCGGAGCACTTTTTGCACACGTTCAGACTGATTATATGATATGTTCGAAGTTCAAATTATAAAACCACAGAACAACATTTACATATTTAGATGTCATATTGACGTAACATCTCAGTGTGACAGCTTGAAGCAATCGCTGATCTTTCACTTTCCGAATATAAATAACGGAAAATACGCAACGTTGAGAAAAAACATTTTCTGCAGAAATTTCATGATGTCGAACGTGAAATTGGACCTTTGATATATCTAGAACCGTGTAGTGTCAACTTTTACGTGAATTTCACCTACATATCACAATTTATCAAACGAAACGTAAGCTACTCAGCAGAACAACAAGACAAAGCAATTTCGACGGGTCAAACCACCTGACAGATGTAGTGGACAGTGAAACAGTTTTTCATTTCCAGTTGTTATGGAAACAAAAGGCGTGAGAGAGCTATTTTTGTGGCTCTCTCACAAATGTAAGATCCAATGAAAGAAACTTAACCTTACTATTTCGGAAAATACGTTAATGCCTAGATATTCTTCAAAAGTTCTTCTAAAATTGAAGTTATCGAAATACCTCAATCAATTTTGAACACCCTTCACATTCTGCCCTTGTGTATCTTTATTTTATTGTTATTAATGAATTTACGAAAGTTAGCGATATGGAAAAAAATGGTTCGAACTCTAAACGGGTACGATCCTTCAAAGAGAAATGAACATCTTCAATCAAAGTTAACACGTGGTATTGTTATTTCAAATTTGAAGTTCACCCATTCATTGTAAGAAGTTTGCGTGTTAACTAAAAATACTTTCACACCAGTTTACGCCTTTCCAATGTTTCCAGATATATAAATTGTGCTCATCGCAATACTGTTGATATTTATCATTGAGAGGATCGCGTTTCGGAACGATTTGTAGATTAATTTCGTTTGAACAGAATGGGCTGTCTCTGTGTGCGTGATTATTTTGGCGGAATTGGGATTCAGATTGAACGATAATGATCTGACACATCCCGTGGTGAAGCTTTTCCAATCTGAAAATTCCATTATTCATGAATAGAAGTGCCAATATCGAAAAAATCCTCCAATTAACAACTACGACAAAGAATATTTTCACATATTTTCTGATTCAATGATCGGAGTGTAGATTTCTCGTAAAAGTGGAGTTGATTTCGGCGTTCCTCAAGGAATGGCATTAGGACCACTGTTTATCTCTTATTATATTAACGATATTGTTTCTCATGTGGAAAATTCTCTATAAAATTATTCGTGAATGATGCAATACTTTACATCGGTGGTTAAAATATGGAGACAGAATGTATCAATAGAAATTTGATAGAAATTAATGAATGACTATGCGATAATAGATTATCGCTGAGTGTACAGAAAACTTACTGCTTAGTAAAACTCTGGAGGTACATACAAACGAGGATAAAAATAACGAAATTGAAAACCAAAACATTGAAAGGGACAAAGTTGTCAAATATTTGTATTTTATATCAGATGAGAAATTTCAATGATAACGTTGACTTCATGACGCCCAAAATCTCCGAAAATATCAACTTTCCCAAACGAATTGGAGAAAATCTCAAGACATATCTCACCAAGTTATCGCTGTTCAGATTAATAATAATAATGCCACACTTTGAATTTTGTTACACTCTCTTATTCGTTTCGAGGGAAGAAAAAACTTAGCACCTACAAAAGTTGAATAATAGGACTAAATGAATGATTTCAAAATATAATAGATATACTTCAATCGAAAGAATGTTGAATTTGTTGGAATTCATGTCAGTTTATGAAGTATATCAGTATCAATTGTCCCCATGTAAAACTAGATAACCCCCATAAAACTAAAAATATTGACATATTTTACATGCAAGTTTGTAGGCTTTCTAAATCTAGAAATAGTATACGGTGTTTGTTTTTTTTAGAGGTATAGAACATTAAATTGCAATAAAACAACGATGGATCTTTCAATTGACAAGAATTTTTTTTATTCGAAAGATAATCTTGTGGCATTACATTTTAAATATGATTTCTGGCATATGACCGCCACGGCTGGCTCGGATGTAGTCCAATCTGGACGTTCAATTTTCGATGACTTTTTCGAACATTTGTGGCCGTATATCGGCAATAACACGGCGAATATTGTCTTCCAAACGGTCAAGCGTTTGTGGCTGTTCCGCATAGACCAATGACTCTACATAGATCCACAGAAAGTGGTCTAGCGGTGTTAGATCACAAGATCTTGCAGGCCAATTCACAGGTCCAAAACGTGAAATTAGTCACCAAACGTGTTTTCCAATAAATCGATTGTGGCACGAGCTGTGTGACATGGTTGTTCAATTCAGGAATGGAAAAGTTAGTAATCATGGCTCTATACCGATCACCATTGAATGTTACGTTCTGGACATCATCGTTTTTGAAGAAGTACGGACCAAAGATACTAACAGCCCATAAAGCACACCAAACAGTTAGTTTTTCTGGATATAACGATGTTTTGACATACACTTGAGGATTATCTTCACTCCAAATGCGGCAATTTTGTTTGTTGACGTAGCCATTCAACCAGAAGTGCGCTTCATCGCTAAACAAAATTCGCTTATGAAAATCGTGAACAACGTCAATCTCGTTTTAGAAAAAAATTGCACTATTTGCAAGCGTTGTTCAAACCACACTGAGAATAAATCATTTCTCATCTGTTAAATCGGTCGCCATCTTCAACAGTAATGCCAACTTAAAATTCTATATCTCTAAAGAAAACACCCGTTATATTTTAGGCAGAATTTATTGCATTCAATAAATTGCCTAGTTGTAGAAAGATTGTGAATTATCTGAGTTCATCTCGGATAATAATGAATGATTAATAATTGAAAAGTCATAAAAGGTTTGACGTTCTTACTTTTGACGTATAAATTTTGTAATAGCTGGTGCTAAATTGAAACTATTAACATTATTATTATCGAAATGAAATATAGTAATTAAACGTATAGCTTGTACTTGGAAAAAGTTGAAACGTGTTTTGAGCTTCTTGGCTGTCATCAGAACGGTCTAGTCTTGTTTCAGGCGTACAGGCTTGACGATGAAACGAATAATAAACGGAGAGTTTTCCGAAGAAAGTGGCCATTTTTAGATTCCAAATGTTGGCATGTATAAACTTTCTTGGGAGAGAAATGGTCAAAACTTCCAATCCGAATATTCTTGCTAATAGTCACTTCTTCGCGATAGTTTCTATTTTTGTCTTTTTCTCATTTTGAAGTACGTGTAGATATTAAAATTCATTATACAGATCTGATGATAGTCAACAAGCTCGGAACACGTGTCAAGCTTAAAGATTTCATCATATATGTAATATTTCTGTCTATATTTGGTATTCGATTGGAAATGTGTTATATAAAGCGTGATGAAAACATCCATTTTTTCCCCATGCAACTAAACAGTCTCTAATAACTCAATTGGTGTGTTCTATTTGTTCCAATTTGCTGCGATGAAAGCGCAAATATAATTTTATCTGGAAAAAACCCGCGCTATCTCTTCCACTTGCAGATAATCAGAAATCAATATCGTTTTAACGAATGCCCGACAAGGGTAGTAATCTATTTGGGTATCACTAATGAAACATCTGATAATATTATCCGTTCAGAATGAGATTAGGATTTCTAATTTGACTTTTGATTCACACATCGGCCAGCCGCATTACCGTACCAATTACGAATTGATTACCTGATGGTGTTGTTCTGGATTGAATTGAGGATAGGCGACCGTTGCTTTCACGGTGGTTACTTGTTGTTAGTGACGAGCGAGATTTTCATATCGGTGACTTTCAACCGGTCACTGTTACTAACGGTGCTCTTATTTTCCACCAAACGGTGACTTTGGTCGTTGTTTTGAAGATGGTACTGAGTACTGGGGATTCTGATGAATGAGTTTTGGGTATTTTTATTTAAAGTTAGTTATTTTGAGATCTTCGTCAGTGTTTTTCTACTTTTATTCTTTCGATCATTATTTTTCAAGATCATAACTTGTAAGAGTAAAAACAAAACAGCGACCTTAGCAGCAACTAAGTCGCTGCTACAACAAAACCGACTTATTAATCATACATAAAAATGTACATGAATTGAGGTTGAATTTCTGTACTATCTGCAAAATTGACTCTACCTAAAGATGGAAAGTCACAATGGTATGTAAGCCGTTCCAAAGATTAAGGACGCTCCACAGAAAACGACTGGCACTTCCTCAAAAAAGGATAATTTACCGAAAAACCTTTGCTTTCAAGAGTTTACTGAAATATTATATTCACAAGAAAATTGAATTGAATTTCGTCTGATAAAAGACCCGATCGTTCAATTAACTATAAGACGGAAGTACTAGGTCACGACTGACTTGTTTTTGTTCAGACTATCACCTGACGACACTTTTCCATGTCGGTAAAGAATCAAGAAAGTTGCAGGCCACCTGAACACTTTTCATTGCACTAACAATACTATATTAATGAGAAATCTTGTATGTTTGTATTGGGAGTGATTACTAGATTCAGTTTTCGATTATAGATTATGTGTGAAGCAACGCGTTTTGAGTATGCACTATACATGACAATGAGTTACTGCAAGAACGCGCACCACGCCATTACGGTTTGGTAGCTTCACGGTTGATTTTTAATCCCAACTGTTCGAAGCGAGTCACACGCATGGCCAGCTTGAACACCAGACTTGGATCCCTCAGAATTTTTATCTCGGGAACTTTGAAGTGAACAATTTGTATGATTTTGCATCTAACTCAATCAGAAACAATCCTGGAGGGTTAAAAAGCGTTATAGTCAACGGCGAGACGTTTGAATGCTTGTATGCATTCTCAGGGATGTCATTTCGAATCTTCATTGTGAACTGAGCAACTTAACACCTTCTTTTCGATAATAACGTATCCCAAATGTTGTGAGCAATGCATTCTCGAAACACAATTGCTCTTCAAGGAACATTAAGTGGCAAAACATTCTCAGAATATGCCAAAGAATAAACCTTGACTTCTTGGTGTATGTTTACCCAACACCTTATATATTATGAGTTGTATCATATATCCAAAAGTTCATTGGAAATTTCCTTTATTAAACAATGTATTTCTATTGGTGGTGGAAACCTAAAAGCAGTTAATAATTCCAGTTTATTCGGTTATATATCATAATTGGAACGGTATAGAAGAAGAAATGGGAGAATTGAATAAGTTCCCCAAGATAACCTCGCCTATAAATCCCGTCTGCAATCGAAAGACACACTGAACCTACTCGGGCAGCAAAAATTGCAAGGTTAAGTCTGGGTCTCAGGTTTCGGATTCTATCTCGTATGATGTCACGAGTGGAAAGGAAATTCGGAAACCGTGTAGATCACATTTTCCGTGTAGATATCGCCTAACGGTTCTCAATTATACGCGGTATGAGTTGACGGTTTGATCACTGGACCGTTGGAAGTGTGGCTTAGCTAACTGAACCGAGGATACAGAATAATGTATAATGGGCACTGACCTAGAATTCGTTCACTTATGAATCTGCAAGTTGCTTCAATCGATTTTTTTCTTTAGAGAAAATTGCTCCAGAAAGGTGACCTGACCTTGTGTTAGTGATTTTTTAAGAGATGTATAAAACTATTTATATTTTTATATACTATATTCATTTAATTACGCGTTTATGGAGAAGATATCAACTTTATCGTAGTTTTGCTATAACAGGAGGAAATCACCTACGATATATTCATCAATGATGATGATAATATAAATATAAATATGAATATAAAAAGATGGAATATTATCTACATGAAAAGTTATCTAAACACAATTTCGCGCCTGGCTACGAAGTTGTGGATATTCGCCGAGCTATTTATTTTTGAAATTTGAATTTGACGAGGAAAAAAATTCTTGGAAACATTTCGAAATTTTGGTATGTTCGAATTGAATACATAAGAAAATAGAAAATATAGAAGCCAGACAATTTTGATTGGTTTAACATCCAGCCAGACGTCCTCGAAATTATTTTCTTAAAAAATCGAAAAATATATTTGTGGCACTCCAAGATATGTAAATAATATTCTTTTTAATGAAAAATTGAGTAATAAGGGGAGCCATCTCAATTGGGTGGATCTTCTACCTGCCAGACAAACTAGAAATTTGTACAATAGTGCGAGTGGTCATATCTATAGAGTAAGTGTAAGTGTGTGTGTGAGAGAGAGAGCGTTCATCATTGATTAATTGATTCAATTTGATATAATTTTCTTCTTGATCTTCAGTCAGAAGTTATACCAACTTCCCAATTTGTCTGGCAAGTAGAAAAATTAACTCAAGTGATCTGGCTCTTTTCTATTGTCAATTTTTGACGACAGAATATGTATAAATCTTGAAGTGAGTCGAATATATTATTTGAGTTTTTCAGAAGTACAAAAAATAACTTTGAGGAAGTCCTACTCAAATGTCTTTCGAAAGAATTGACTTTTAGATTGAAAAATTATTCGGCAGTATCTGGCATTGATTAAGTTGCGAAAAACAATCGAAATATCTATTCGAAAAGAATATTTCTTCATTTAAAAATGCAGAGTAGGTAGAATTTCATTTTCAGTCAAAATGTATAAGAAGTATATCATGAGTTATTCGATATGTCTAAACCACTTCAATTCCATTGAATAGTCAGTATTGTTCGCAATAATTTATCACATCTGCCCAGGCCTGACAACATGTTCAATAAATAATAAATATAATCAAGCTATTCGAAGCTGCAATAACTAATAATGAATGTTTATCTCTGGCTACAGAATCATGTACAGCTACGAAGTGAATGACGACGATGATAACATTGTGATTTATTGGAAAATCCGAACATAAAACACAATACTCTTTGTGTCATAATGTATTAACCTGATAGATAAGGGAGGTCATAATACAGAGCGAGAGTAACTGTAGTTTGCTTCAACGAAGATTGAATTGTTCAAAAAACCATGCTCCAGTAAGCAAAAATTTTTCAGATTTGATTTTGGGCTCAACATTTCAATGACTGATTTGTTTTCAAAATATAGTGTTTTTCTCTTAACCCTACGATTCAGATTCCGAATAGAAAAGTTCAAACGATGGCAGTCTATCGAAGACTTCCTTTTTATTTTGCAAGTTAGCACTCCTTGTAGTGTAAAAGTCACAAGAAAAGGTTGGCACAACCTACGCCTGTTTCAAATATTGAAATATTCACATAAATAATAAACGAAAAGCGTTCAATGATTTCTTTTGGGATTTAGCAAATTTTCATTCACCTTCACCTTATACCAAATCGATATTTTCCAATATATACTTGTTATTGGATCAGCGAAAACACACCTGGGTTTCTCATGGTGTTCGCCGCATTGAAATCAGAGGTATAATAATCTAAAATTCATCAATCAGTTGGTTGTTATTGAGTGCAGAATCATTTATACATTATTTGTTATCATTATCGATGAGTTAGTTGGAAATTGCAATCGACTCGATGTAATTTTAGGCATCAAAGCCCCAAATCACTTCAAATAAATTTGATATGGTAAAACATACTTACCCCAAATTTCGATTATTTAAACCTAGGCTATATTCGCTCATTTTTGTTTCTTGAAATGGAAACTTACAGAAAATGGCATTTAAATATCCGAAAATTCTACAAAATTCACCTCGAATAAAATGAGTTCTAATTTGTGTTCAACTTTATGTAATCCGGTTACTTTGAAATTAGTTTGATTAGATTTCCTAAGTAACCGATTATTATCACAAGCTTTGAACTCTAATTGATAGATGGCTTTAGAAAGCGTCAAACTATCGAACGAAGATTTATGTGAAGGAAAGAAAAGTCTCGACGTTCGTCTGAAGTAATTCCGAAGAAAATTCGATAAACTGAAAAAACATTTAACATTTTGTATGAAATTAAAGCTTGAATTTCAAGTCCAATCAACCTGTTGTTAACAAGAGGCAGTCATGGCCAAAGTTAACTGTATACAAGTTTATTTACCTTTATATCGGGAAGTTTGAAAGAACTAACCTTCAGTTTTTTAATTGTCTACCATTTCTAGCGGTTCTAGGCTGTTTTTCGAATATATTGAATGCATCTGAGAGTAAATACGTTAATATAAATAAATTTCTTTTTTTCCTAATTGAACCATGTAGTAAAGTTAGGAAGAGCGATATAAGATCTATTTTCTTCATATATCTTATCCTTTGACGAAATAAATCGTACCCTCTGAGTGTCATTAAACCGTAGCCAATTATTTTTTTGTCTTTTGTGTGATAATAGGCAAATATGTTCCAAGAATCCAAAAGTCACAGGTAAATTCAATCATTTGTGTTTACTAATAACGAGCTCCAAACTTTCTCTGAAGTGAAAGGGGCAAGTGAGATATACCTGTCGAGTAATCTATGTTTTTTATATGATATAAATTAATTAATATTGTTAAAAAATATGAAAAAATACCAAATAATAAATATCAATATAAAAGTTCGTAGTAAACTACTTTAAAAATTTGTAAAAGTAATTATTTACAATGAAATAAAAGCGTGTATATCTATACTATACTCCTGAAAAACCGTGGGTTTTTCTTCTCCTCCTTGTGAATAGAAGATGAGGCAAAACACATAATAGGACAAACCTACGTAAGATGATATTATTTTGATTACGAAGATTTTAACATAAAAATAGATTACAGTTTAATCTTCAACGTGAAGCTCAATACTGACAACTCTCGCAATTTAGTTAGAAAAGGGGTCTACTTTAATTTCAATTTGTTTTTATATTCATTCAGAGTATATTCGTACAGAGAAGCTAATACATTTAACTAGATATAAAAGTAGAATAAGGACTAGTAGATGAGGATAAGAAACCGGAACAAAGGACTCTAATTGCACAGTGTTGTCATTTACGTATTTGAATTTAAATTGGATGAATATATTATATAGTTCGAATTATGAATATATTATAAAGTCTCTCTCAGATGTATATCAATTACTCATTTTCTATATAAATATCCGTAATTTTTCAAGAATGGCAATGTCAGAATGATAAAACGGTGTATGTATTATATCTAATTGGCTGTTAGGTCTTGGAAAATAGAGATGGTAGATCTCAGACTGTATTATAATATCCGAGGGATGTGTATGAAAGTTGCAATGAACACAAAGGCAGGCAATTTACCTAATTGTCGGTTCTCAGACGAAAGTAATTGTCTTGGAAAAGTTGCTATATAAGCGAATGTCTAGACTTTCCTGAAAAAAATATTAAAAAACAAAACAGTCGGAGAATTCTACATCAGTAAAAACTGTCAGTTTCACGAACTTCTTATAATAAAGATGATAAAGATATTAAGTTAAAATGCATCTACCAAATAGTCCTGATGATAATAATTTTATGGTTAATTGAAGTTTTTCGAATTCATAATTATCATAACACAATTTTTAAGCTGAAGAAATCACGAACACCAAGTTGTACAGTCATAAGTGAAATCTCAGTTTTGATTTCTTATATAATTAAGTCAAATTATTGCATTAGTTTTAGTTGATTAATAGACCAAAGCTATACAATTCAACACGAAACCCACGGTTTAAAGTTTCAGGTAACTGTCATGAACAGTTTTTAAAGTGATGAGTGATATGAGAGCCAGCATTTTCTAGTATATGAGTTTCATAACCTCTTTCCACTTTCTGTACTCTTCATGCAGAGTACTACGAAAGTTTGATTTATGAACTAGTGTTGTCCTGGTTCGGGTCTAAGGGCCGTCGTCGGTTGGAATTTCTTCCTGAAGGCGGGTACACACCTGCAGGTGCACCTGTCAATTCTACCTGTAGCAGGGGACTTGTCAAGGGCACCTGGATTATGGATGAGTACAAAACTGTCCGTTTTCGTTTGGAGTGAAGACCTGGGGCCTGCAAGTGTAGGAAAAACGACAGGTTACATGCAGCTGCCGCACCCTAAAATGACTGTGTTGGTGCGTTGAATTCGTGGGACGATGTCATTGGTCACGTGGATGCTCCAGATTCCACGTTTGTGGTCGTTGATATCTCAGTTTCAATGGTATCTGGTATATTATCTCAGTTATTAGTAGAATATTGTGTTTTATTTATTAGTAAAATTGTTACTACATAAACCATACGGTAACTTTCATGAGCTGAAATGGATGGTCTCAAAACGGTATCTTTAATCTCTATCAAAGGTGCAAATTTTCCAAGGAGAATGAAATACGTTTCTTCATTCATCCTTAAGTAATTGTGTCAATCTTTTGGCGAAGTACGCAGTTCGTTTAGTAGGTTTACATGTGGAAATAATTTTGTCTTTCTTGACCAGTCTTTACCCCACACACTTCTTTTACGTTTACGATTTGAATCTGTTGCAAATAAAACACCGATCAGAGCAATGTCATCGTCCAACAAACCAACTGAAGATAGACAGTGGACCTGTAGGTGTGGATCAGAGGTGTTCTGACAGGTGAACCTGACAGGTCACCTGCGACAGGTAGAATTGACAGGTGCACCTGTAGGTGTGTACCCGCCTTAATGTTTCGCTAGCACGAGAGGCGAGCTCCTTCAGAGGTCGTTTCATTTCTGATTCTTGAAGTAGACTGAAAAGTACTCAGAAATGGAACGATTTCTGAAGAAGCTCGCCACTCGTGCTCGCGAGTTTTTTTGTCTTTATACGTTGTGCTCTCCTCAATGAATTTTCAATTTGAAAAGTAGTGTCGTAATTAATTACGTACGAAAAATGAAGAATTCTTCGCATCCTTTTCATGAAAATAATATTTATGATATAAATTGAGAGTATTCGAAAATGTTTCCAATCTAAGTAACGTCTACTCATGAAATTGATATTTATCCTCACCACAATTATAAGGGTCGTACCTGTTGATATAGAATTTAATCTCGCAGGGTGGGATTTTAGTTAAAGGATTTACTTGTTCGAGGGTAGTTATCTTATAGAAAATCTCCCACAGGGATGGAATAAATCCAGTTTACGCTATTGATTTTCGACATAGCAAGCCTGGAAATATTGAAGTTCCTTAATAACGTTGTAGCATTCGACATTTATGGCTCAGAGTCGTTCTCGTAGTTCATGAGATTCTTTTCGGAAAACAAGTCTCGATGGAGTAAATATGAAGGAATTGAAAAAGCGAATCAACTACTATTTCTACTTCTTCCATACGATCACCTTCGGAAAATGGAAAGAACCTGTTCTATCTTACTTCTCAAGAATTTTCATATTATCATTTCGAACTAAACGGAATTCAATAATATATATAAAATATAATAATAATAGTAGAATATTTATTTAAACATTAGCTATTACAAAATCATACATACATTCAAGTTTAAAATATATTATTTACATTCATATGTTTAAAACAAACTTAGCTAATTTACGCTTGAATACCTTAAGGTCACTAATTGTTTTCATGGAGCTAGGCAATTTATTAAATGCGTTGAATCCTTCATAAAATATACTATTCCTATATTTAGAATGATTACAAACTTCCATGTAGAAATTGTCAGCATTTCTTGTATTATAACTATGTACATTACTGACACATGTTACAATTTGTTTTTAACTTTAAATATAAATATATATGTAGCAAAAAGCATTCTTTGTTCAACTGAAATTAATTCTAAACAATTTAGCATGCATGTAATGGATTGAAGTATATCTATTACATTTCAAAATTGTTCGCATAGCTCTATTCTGTAACTTTTGTAACTGTTGAGTTTTTTTTTTATTCAATACCAATAACATAGTGGAACAATATTCAAAGTGTGGCATAATTATGGACTTAAAGAGCAATAACTTCATATATGTGGTCAAATTTTTTCCAGTTCTTTTGAGAAAATTGATTTTCTTGGAGATTTCAGACGATATGAAGTCGACATGATCATTGAAACTCAATTTCTCATCTAACATAACGCCTGAGTTTCTAACAAGTTTTACCCTTTAAATGTTCTGCTTTTCAATTTTAATACTTATATTTTCATTACTAGTCACCTTAAGAATTCAACTTGTACCAAAAACTGTAAATTTTGACATTGTAACATTCAGCGATAAACTGTTTCATTTTTATATTATAGATTTAGTTGATATTTACTTTTTCAGTTTTTAAAGGTTAGATTGAACTGTTTCTCATATTTCTTTTCATTTTATTTATTTAGTTATTTACAATTGGTATTATACCTGTTGAGAATGAAGAACTTATTATTATTACTATTATAATGAGAATAACAGTGCATTTAAGCCCATGTCTTGAGGTACGCCAAAATCAACTCAATTATGTCCGAAATGTCACCATAATTCAGTAATCCTTGTATATTGGTTGGAATCCAACCAAAATTCATCAAACTATTTGTTTCTCATAATTTTGTGAGTATTCTTGACAAATCTGCTCCAAAAATTCAGATATTCGATCCAGAATCCGAATATTGATCGAGATTGTCTGTACCCTCCATGGCTTTGTATCTGTGAAACATTTCTTCTTCTATAATGGGCAAAAAATAAAATAGAATAGTCTAGAAAAGAGCCCTTGTATACTATCAATACGTTAACCAGACAGTATATTTCATAATAAAATAATTATTCTAAGAATTATATTCAATGCAGGCAAACTAAAATTAAGTAAAAGAAGAAACTTACGTTGAAAACCTAACAGTAGTAAACGGCTGTTATATAAAAAAATGTGTAGGTTTTCAACGTAAGTTTCTTCTTTTACTTAAGTATATTTCATGTTGGAAAAGCCACTGAAATACGAAGTCAAGGACAATTTCTTCAAGGAGATATGATATTTGAAAGCGTAAATAAACTAGAACGACTGAAGGACCCTCTTATCATTTATTTCCGCCATATTACACAAGTTGTATTGTGCATAGAAACGACTTCATTATTTGAGTATTAGAGAAAAGGGCAACCATTTATTCGGAAGGAAAATACGCCAAATATAATACTTCTATAACGAGGTAAATCTATTGAAGAAGAAACTTTATTTGATAACATGAACGCCGTTTCTGGAGGTAAAAGATAACGAGCGATAACAGAATTTCAAACAATTGATGAAATTATGACGAATCCTTAATTTAATAGACTTTGAAATGTAGAAATGACGTTTATGGTGACATCTCGAACAGGGTAAAGCAAACTGAAATCTGGCTTAAAGTTTAATGAACGTGATTGTTCATAGGATATGTTTTGCGATTTTTTCGATGACTTACGTAATTTGAAGAGACTGGGTTATTTAATTCTAATGAGTTTGAATGACATTTGAAGTGACAGTTGATGAAGGTATTTTCAGCACTTGGATGACATTTGATGAGACTGATGTCATTTTATTCGAAATGAAATGATTTTCGTTAGATTTTGCATGGACTTTGATGATATCAATTTAGATAAGCATAGTTCTCTTCTCTCTTCAGGAATGTTTCAAACTTTGCTTACTTCTCATATATGTTACCGGAAATGTATGAAATATAGGAATTGTATAAAAATCCTAGGAAATAAATATAATTTCAATATCGTACTAGGAAATATATAAATGTATAATGCTTTCTCTAATAAAACACGTTGTTAAAATGGGAAAAATAATTTTTATTGAAGTACTCGTTGAGACAACAACGTTCAGGTAACATTCATATCGTAAAATACAATAATCTTCATATTATTTTACTAATTGCAGCTTCGAAAATCAACTATCTAGTTACTTTCAAAATGTATTCATCACAAAATCGACCCTTTGATATCTTAAATGTTGTACATTTCCGATTGCTATTTAGGAAATGCATTGACTTCCTAGGAAATGCGCCTAATAAAATTTATTTCACACATTTTCATGCGATTTTAGGAATTACATGCACTTCTTTGGAATTGTATACAATGACGGATTATTTCCGGTAACATGTAGAATTCATTTTTATGAAGTATATAATCTCAGGTCTCAATACATAAATTCAATGAATTTTGAAATTAATAATAATAAAAATGATACTGATAAAATAGCTACTGCTGCTCAAATGAGAATTACACGAATGATGTTATATTTTTCAAATTATTGCATGTAATGGGTGACTTTTGAGCGTAGTGTTTTTCAAATCGAATAAAACACTGAATTTGCATCATATATATTCAAAATTTTTGTTGAAATTGATAACTTGGGCTTTGCCATTTACATTTTGAAGATAACTTCATGTAAATATTGTCCTCGGCTCCGTATCAAATGGTCCATTCGGAAGGTCCAATTTTGCGTAATTTTTTCGAGAATTTCGGCCTGTTCCCACGAATTACGCGTGTTAGGTTATCCTGTAATGCTTCAATCGTGTTCTTCACAAGAAATAATCCATAGGCGTCAAATCGCATGATCTTGGCGGCCAATTCACAAAGCCATCGAACATCGAACTCGAGAAAAATACCATATGGCGCTGTTTCATCATATTTTGGAAATCAACAGTGGCATGTATTCAAACAATCGAGTTTTGTTGTTATCCGCATACGCACCAAAAACCTATCTTTTCAAAAAGCTGAATCAAAGTAGTGTTTTTACTCACGCGATCTAATTGTGTTGAAGAAATGAAAAATTTCCGAAGAAACATGGAATATTTCAATATAATGAATGACAACTTCGAAATATATATATATATATATATATATATATATATATATATATATATATATATATATATATATATATATATATATATATATATATATATATATATATATATTTATATACATATAGATTTTTGTGTGTATGTGACAGTTTGACATATTCAAATGTATGGATATTATAATCATTGAATTTTTTTGTTTCAGTTAAAAAAGCTCATTTCATTGGAGCCCAAGGTGAGTTGATATTTATTGATTGCATTTTGTAGCATGATATTGAAAAAAATTTGAAGAACTGGATATGAGAGTCCTTGTTATATGCAAAAAACAGATCTTGATAATCAAACAATGACCTTAGAATTCTCTAAGTCTTTTTCAGTTTCAATTTATTGTTTTTAGAGTTATGAAATTTTCCAATATTTTTTTCATCATTTCGTGAGCGGTTCCTTAGAGTTTCATAATACTATTTGAAAATTCGTCGTTTTGCGAACAGTAATTTCATTCGAAATGTCTCTTGTGCAGTTTCAACTGCGTGTTATAACTGTAATTCGAAATAAAAGCAAAACATGTAGCTAGCTGTGCTTTTAACTTCGTTTCCACTAACCATAAAAGGCAGCTTTTATTGCTTCACAAAAGCGAGAATACGGTAGAAGTTTTCGGCATATTATGTATACAGATGGTGTTGCTTTAAATAAAAGTATATTTTTTGATCAAACAAAACGAACGTAAAGTTTAACCTTGTTTGAATGAACAGTTTTGCGTATTGTATTGAAATAGACGTGCTTTTCGTTTTACATTTGGTTATATAAATTGTGATATTGTTGTACAATAAAAGTAATAGTTTGAATGGTTATTGATAGCAGAAATTCATCAATAATTTCAAGAAGTACAGATAGAATGTCTCTTTTGTTTGTCAGTTTGAACTTATATTATGTCAGAATTCAGTTTAAACATGATGATATGTCTGCTCAAAAAGAAACTACGATGAAAAAGTTCATGAAAATATCCATAAAGGGAAACGATTGTTGACAATTGATGTTTGAAGGAGTATGACATATCGAACACTGCAGATATACTCACGAAAGATGTCACACTATGAGTTACATGGAATAAGTTTTGAAAAACTTTATGCAAAATGAATTTATTAGAATTTTATAGAAATAATACTCACAAATTCTTAACAGAGATGGAAAATTAACTGGAATAATTGTACTTATATGTAACACATCGTGTATTTTAATTGTCTTGTCTTTCATGTGTCTTGGTTTCTTGCCTGTTTACCAATTTACGCATATCTCCTTTTTGATGATTTCTGTACATATTTTTTGAGGTCGCCGACAATTTATTTTGCTAAACGTTTCGCAAAAATTGCGCCATGTCTACCTTATGTCATTTTGTCTGTCGCTCTGATCTGCTCAAGCCCATTAAATGTTGATGTTCGTCTGATCACAACCTCTAACTTTGTCTCTCCACGGATTCCCATTGCGATTGTGTTGACGAAGACTGATACTCGTACAAAGCAATACTCAAGAGTCTCTCTTTTGAGTGTTGAGTGGTTCGGAGTATGTTTACCGCCGTAATTGTCAGTGAAGCTGTTTCTGATCCGTAGGTTGAAACTCAGAAGAACACAGCTATCGAAGACCTTGGTTCTTATCTTGATGAAATGTCCTTGTTCTTCAAAACGAAGCTTAGTTTTCATGTAGCAGCTACATGTCGCTTTTATTTCTCTGTTGGGTTCTGCTTGCAGAAATTATATTATTATTAAATTTTATTATTATTCATTCTTCTCCAATTATTCTTAACTACGGCACTGGTTTCAAAGTTCAATTGCGGAGCTAAACCTATATATATATATATAAATATATATATATATATATATATATATATATATATATATATATATATATATATGTGGAATGAAAAAGCCGGTGTATGTGTATGAAAACAACCAAGTTTATTTATGTTATGGAGAAATGTAACAGCAGTTTATTCGTAAAACTGATCCCCACTAAACGTAATATACCTAGAGCTGATGACATGTCATTATTTTCGACTGAATTATCGCCGAACAAACCCGAGAACGAAGCGATGAAGTTTTCGAATATGTTGACTCGCTAAGAAAGATGAAGATGGAATGGTAATTTCATTTTCCGATATTCCGAAGGAACTATATCACGCAATGTAATCGTGGAAGGTTTCGTCGGTTCTCAATATTGATTTGAGGTCGAAACTGTAATTTAATTCAAACCAGCAACGTGAATATCATAAACACAATGGACGACCGCGTTGACGTTGCCTTGCCACCATTATTCAACGTTATATAGACGATTTCATATCAAGATCCCCAACGCATTGCAATGACATAACCCACTTACTGACGTTTATGTCTGAATGTAATTGGGTGATGGTATCGGAACAATCGAGATGTTTGGCAACAATGTTCATCATCATTGAATTGTTGTCATTGATACCACTGAGTTTGGATGAGGGAGGAAAGGTTTAGAATATACCGTTTTGGATTTTCAGTGAAGGGAAACAATAGCTTCATATGACGTATATACAGGATGATAGATGCGTCTATTTTCGAAAACCCCTTTTATTCGAAGAAACGTGGGGACGACAATGTACGACAAAAAAAATTTCATAACTAAAAAGTACTTGTGAAGTTGTTGAATCGATAAATGACTGAAACAATTCTTTATAGAAGCATTCGATCTTCTGGTCACTATGGGCAAAACTCTTTTGAACATACCATGACTATTCTAGAGTAACACCCAGCATTTATCTGCAATCTTGTGAATTCTCATTTGAATATCGTATACTAATGACTTCAAAGATACCCAGAGAAACCATCATATGCTTATATCCCCAGAATATGATGGCATATCATGTCTCTCCATGATATGCCATCTACAAATGTAAATATTTTTAAATTACAAAAAAAAAGCTATTCGTGTTTTCTCAAATCTGAGATACATAGTCCTGTAGGGGTGGTTTTAGAAAGCTTGGTGTGCTGACCATGCAAGGAATGTACGCTTTCAAATTGTTACAATTTGTGTTTGGGCATCCCAATTACTTTGAGGAACACAGAAATAGAAACTACACAAGACGAATGATGTCATTTTTGTATCCTAGGCATCAGGCTTACAGAGAGAAACTGCCTCTACAATTAGGTGTGGTGATGAATCATTGCAATTCTTGTCGCATATTGTATATTCTTCAGGACCTGTGACAGAATTCCTCCCCAAAATTTGTGATAAACTCCACCAGTAAGTCTTTGTCTTATTCGTCTCGTTGATATTTTTTGAGAAATGAGGATGAAGAACTATGTATTAGTTGAAATAAGGGTTAAAGCCTCCAAATGGTTTATCCCGATTGTGAAATACAGCGAGAAGTCCTTAAACACCGGTCGTACAAGGACAACTGAAGAGACATTTGCAAATTGATACAGTTTGAGACAATACCAAGCGTATAAAAACTCTACACAAGAAACTACAAGGAACAGACTGAAGCATATCATGGGAAAAATTGAATGATGTCATCACAAGAAGCTACAAAAACTGATGCTGCTTCTCCACAACTTGCACTGTGTGTAAATTAATGGGACGTTATAACAGTGGCCTCATACCTTTGGAAAGGCTTTCAAAGAGCTTATTTCTTCTGATATTGGAAACCTGGAATAGGAAAAGGAGATCAAGGAAAACAAAGACTCAAAAGGAAGATGAGGAAACAGAAAACAATGAATGACAAAGTTTGAACCAAAAACAGAAAACTTATGAGAAGAGGAGAAGAAAATATACATAAAGTACATTTCACTGCAACAGAAGGTACCAGGAATATGCTCATAATTGAAAAAAATGGCAAGGTTTCAGTATTCGAAAAATATAGGTTCACTCAGAAGAAAGTATTCTGGAATTGTGAACCTCTCAAATTATCTCTGAAATAATTCATATTATTGGAAATGGATAATATAAAGGGCGTGAATATCAATTTCCTAGTCCAGCCCTCATAAAGCGGTTCTAAAATACCACCGGGTTTATCGAATTTTCCTGCATGACCGAAAGTGGACCCCAACAGTATCCAAGCAAACCCGATGTATCAGAATTCCGCTGACCAGGATGTCATGATTTATAATATAGTGGAATGAATGGCACTACAAGCGGCATGTTTGTCGAGCTGTGTTGATTTTCCAGTTCGAAGTTGACAAATACCTCTATCTCTTTGATGTCAGTTTGAAGATGGAAAAAGCGTAAAACAGCTTTGTTCTGTATTATACCCTGAAGGAATTCAGACGCCGAGTTGAAATGGAAAATTTGAAATTTGATGCTTTTTTCGTAATATTTTCTCGAGAAATATGTGGCTACTCGAGAAAAATACTTACGTGGGTCAAGTTTTCTGTGGTTTTCTTTACCATCAAATGTCTGATGAATTGAAAATCGGACATTTGACCAAAAAGCACGTAATGAATAAGTCGGCCACAGACGCAAAATAATTTATGTTAACTCGAAATGAGTATATGAAAATAATTTGTTTTGTTTGTATATGAAAATAGTTTTTTTTTGTATCACATTATATTGAAAATACAGGGTTGAAGAAGGTCGCGAGACCTTATAACTTCCCATTTGTAACTGTTTATAAAATATCATGAAATGTAATTTACTAAATTTTCAAAAACGTATTTGATTTGATGTATTTATACTTGTCTTAAGTGCCTGATATGTATATACGTGGCTTATATGTGCATATCATGTATGATGTGACTCTTGAACCAGTGATATCTTACGAATGGTAACTCTAAAAAAAATTATAATACCATTTTTGTAGAGCATTTTGAAATCTATAACATTGGTTCGATGTTTTTTTGATAAAACTCAGCGTTTTCGAAAATAATCCGAAAAATCTCAAATTTTGACTTTCGACCTCGAATAACTGTTGTAGCACCACACATCGGATCGATGGGAATTTTTAAAACATTATTTGTAATGGCAAATCCCAGTTATCTACCAATATTTGGCTTTCCGCGAATTTCTCTCATTTGACCACTATTTTTATGTCTAAATTGACCGGACTATAGGTTTCGTCAATCGAAAAACGGTTGTGAAATGTAATATTGATACTTATCATTAATATTTATCGAAAAAAAGAACTGATACTCAATATTTCATCAAAAAGAAAGGGAGTGTCCATAGGTAGGGGCCATGATGACTCTGCCCTATGAAAAAGTGATTCAATTTGATTTGGCTCTGTATTCGAAAACAGAAACCAAACAAAGCGTCATGACTCGATTGCGTAGTTCGTAGGCTGAATCAAACGTTGGAAATATCCGCCACAACTAGGATTCTATTAAATCCGTGACCATATTGAATATTATGACGGCCATACGTCCAAAACGATTAGCCCGATGTGAATTAATTACGTTCCTGATGAATACGGGGTCGATGACGAAACGTTGACCGCGAATAGAAAAAGCCCGACATGTTAATCTCCCGAAACGAATCCCGAATACAAATGGGGTTGCCACAATTTCAGCCAGACAGATCCCGAATGCACCGATATGCAAACAATAAATGAATTGCGGCGTCGACGCCCACGACCCCTTCTCCGCAGGACAAACATGACGGCCTAGACTAGATAATTACGGGTCCTATTGTCCACCCCACGCACTTCTTTTTCAGCAGTAGTCGTACAATTTATAGAGTAATCACTATAATTGAGATTGAATTATATCACTCCACTTGGTGAAATATCAGGGAGAATAAAGTATAAACCCTCTTTCACCAGTTTAGTTAGCTTTTCCTTATGTTCAATTTTGATGCTGTTTTTGTTTGATGCCTCCCTTAATGCAGTTAATTTGTGGTGTAACAACAATAGGCAGACACTGAATACCAGTAAATGTAGAGTTTTATCATTTTCTCGAAAGTAGACTTCAATCCACCACAGCTATACATTGGAAGGTCAAATTCTAGTCAGAATTGTTGAGTTTAAAGATCTGGGGGTTTTTTTCAACTGTAAGCTATCATTCTCAGAACACATAATTTGTGTTCAATTCTGCTTCTAGAATGCTGGGTTATTTGGTCAGATATTGGGACAGCTTTGTTAATCTTTGCACAATGAAACGCTGTACTACTGCTTCATTCGCAGTGAACTGGAACATGAATCTCCTTTGGTCTCCTTTGTACAATAATTCTCTTGTCGACTTGAAGGTAGTTCCGAGAAAATGTCTGAAGTATATGCACTACAAATGTTATGGGTAACATCCTTCGAAAGGCTTCGACCATTTCATCCTGACCGATAGTCTGGGAATTGAATTATTGAAGTTGAGGAGTAAACAGTTTGGTCTAACGTTTCTCTTCAAAATTTTGGACAATTTTATCGACTCGCCATTTCTTCTCAGCAAAATAAATATATTTGTTCCAAGGCTTGGTCTGAGGCGGAATAAGAGATTTTATGTCACTCACAGCAGATCAAATGTTATGTCACGTTCTCCTATCAACTGTATATGTGATCTTTATGATAGGTGTTGCGGTCGATGTGATGTCTATTTTGATCGGCTATCAGTGATTTTAACATGCCACTCAGAACAGCGCAATGGGATGTCGTGATATTTTTATGAACTTCTGTTGTCTACATATGACTTTGCAATATAATATTGAATATTACTATTGCAATTGTTTTCAATTTTTTCAACTACATTTCATTAGTTTCTGTTGACTACGTGTGGCTTTGTATTATGTGTATTTTTACGGGTTTATGTATTAGTTTATATATTTTTATATCATGATCATTTGTATATTAGTTTGACCCATTTAGTTATTGTTCATTACTATTTGAATTTATTCTAATTTTATTTTCGTTGTATATGTTCGCTTAATATTCTCTTTTTCTAGTTTTTCTTCCTTTTTTTTTTTCTAATTTATTATTACTTGTGTATAATTTGTTTTGTTTCTCCTGTAATTGGATGTATATCTGTTAAAAATGAAGGTATTTTTATTATTAATATTATTATTTTGTTAATGTTAATTTCACTGAAATGAAACACCCTGTATACTATGCCACGTATTTATGGTGAAAAAGGTGGACTCTCTGAAAATATATTATTTCATCTAGTTATTTTGTGAATGTTGAGTTGCTTCAATAATTTTGTGAAATTGTTTTCGACAATGCTGTAATTTTTATATTTTTGCAGCATCGCAATTTAACTCCTACATAACATTGAAATTACAAAACGTCAAATCAACAACTGTAACTGTCAAAGGAGCGACACCATGCTGGGAGCAAGATTTCCTATTGTAAGTATTTTCAATTCATAATACTTAAAGCTCAATACAGGTAACCTCGAAATGCTTCTCTCAAAGTTTTAACAAGAATCAGAACACAGAACAGAAAGAACAGAACAGAAAGAACAGAAATTTTGTTGTCTTAGATCTATGGTTTGGTTTTGACTGAATTTTGATCTCTGAATTCAAAAATGTTATTAATTTTTCTTTATCGCGTCAAATTTTTAAACTACAGGATACCCCCTCTCTACCTTTGAAGTCATAGAAAATGGGCATACAGAGGAGGGACATAAAGTGGGTGCTAACCAAACATATTAGAATATTTTATTCATACAAAGGTTAATTATCATATTAAAAATTAAATTGTGTTCATACAAAAAATAAAAAAGATATTAGGTTAAAAATGTTCGCTTATAACTTTTCCTAGAATGTCCAATCTGGAGACATTATCGCTTGATGCTCCAACAGTAGACAGCCATCATACTGACATCCTACCTACCTTGATAGCTTGCCTTCATGACATTCAAATCTTAGTAGAATCGCTCACCCTGTTGATCACTAAGAGCGCCAAGATTTTCTAGCAAGAACTGTATAAAGTTATGTTACAGCCAAGCTTTTTGAAGCTTTGGATGGCTGTATAGGAAATGCACATTATTTTCAATTTCGGTCATTGTTTTAATGAAACGTTGATCATGTTACAGCCATCGAAGACACCAGCCTTTTTCTTTTTAAAGCTTTCTAAAAAGAGTTGTCAACAGAAATTAATGTTTTTTCTGTTGACAAGTGGTTGATTTAGAATGTTTGGATGTTGAAAATTGTTCCCCAGTGTAATCAATTTATAGATATTTTTTAAAATTATTGTATCGAAATATATTTCATCATTGTATGACGAGATAGAAAAAACTGATTGAAGTTTCCAAATCAGCATGGATCGAATAATTGATCGATTGAATGAAACTCAATGGATATAATTGATTGATTGAATGAAACCCTCAGTGACGATATTCGACTGATAGTGGTGTAACCGTCACGCGCATATCGTCACGTCAAGTTATTTCCAGTTGACACAAAACACTTGACACCAAATTCAGTTGAAAATTAAGTATTGATCGAAAAGTTTTGTGGGTATTGTTGAAAATTCTAGGTTGATGACTAACAAATGAACGAAGCAATTGAGAGTGACTGCAATATCACATTATTAAATTCTCATAACAAACACATCTTGTTAATATTTAACTGGTTTCAACCACAGTTAGACAGCTTCAGCCAATTATAAATGAGACAATGTGTAAATTATTGAACGTGTGTAAATGCCATTTGAATGCACAATTTGACAAATTGGATTTGTTGCGCATTGGATACCGGCAATAATGACATGTTTATGGTATTATTACACCCAGCCTTTGATATTGATTCATATCGTACGACAGAGCCTGTTCTGTCATTTAATTGGAAGCTTATTATTACGCGCTTTATCAGATACCTACTTCAAACAAACCCTATGCCAAGCAAAACAAAAACTACGTTAATTGTGAGGAAATTATCGTTGAAAAAATAACGATATATTTGATTCCTGGGGAATTTTCTATATTATCAGATCCCTTCGAGGTTAGGAACATAAATACTCAGAACTAATCTTACCTATCTTTCGTAGGATTTGATCTTCTCTGAGTGATAATGATAATGCCAGCAGATCAAACGTTATGGCATGTTCTCCTATCAACTATATATGTAATCATTATGATGGATGTTGTGGTCGATGTGATATCTATTTTGTTCGCATCTTCTTTTGTTCTATCAGTGATCTTGGTATGAAATATCAGGGAGAATAAACTATAAACCCCACCAGTTTCACCAGTTGTTATTTTTAAATGATTAGCTTTTCCTCATGTTGAATTTTGATGCTGTTTTTGTTTGATTCTTCCCTTATTGAAGTAAATTTGTGGTGCAACAACAATGGACTGAAACTGAATATCAGTAAATGTAGAGTTTCATCATTTTCTCGAAAGTAGACTCCAATACACCACAGCTATACATTGGAATGTCAAATTCTAGTCAGAATTGTTGAGTTTAAGGATCTGGGGGTTCTTTTCGACTGTAAGCTATTTTCTCTGAACCCATAATTTGTATAGCGGATTTTGCTTCTAGAATGCTGGGTTATTTGGTCAGAAATTGGGGCAGATTTGTTAATCTTTGCACAATGAAACTCTGTACTACTGTTTTATTTGCAGTAAACTGGAACATGCGTCTCCTTTGGTCTCCTTTGTGCAGTCATTCTTTTGTCGACTCGGAGGTAGTTCCGAGCAAATGTCTGAAGTATATGTACTGCAGATGTTATGGGTAATATGCTTCGAAAGGCTTCGACCATTCCATCCTAACCGATAGTCTGGGAATTGAATTATTGAAGTTGAGGCGTGAACAGTTTGGTCTAACGTTTCTCTTCAAAATTTGGCACAATTCTATCGACTCGCCATTTCTTCTCAGCAAAATAAATATATTTGTACCAAGGCCTGGTCTGAGGAGGACTAAAACATTTTATGTCAATTACAGCAGATCAAATGTTACGTCACGTTCTCCTTTCAACTGTATATGTGATATTTATGATGGGTGTTGCGGTCGATGTGATGATTCCTACAATTCTATCTATGTTTTACAGCAGATCAAATGTTACGTCACGTTCTCCTTTCAACTGTATATGTGATATTTATGATGGGTGTTGCGGTCGATGTGATGTCTATTTTGATCGGCCATCAGTGATTTTGGCATGCCACTCAGAACAGCGCAATGGGATGCCGTGATATTCTCATAAAATTTCGTTGTCTATATATGACTAAGTTATAAATAATATCTTAATTTGAGTTTGTTTCATTTGTTTATTTTTTTGCACTATTGCAATCAATTTTAATTTTATTTTTATTCATCAAATATACTTCGTGGCTGTATGGTCAACTTCTGCTTACCATATGTAACTTTGTAATAGACAATATTTCATTTTTAGTTTGTTCAATCTAGTTATTGTTCAATACTTCTCTTTAATTCATTTCAATTTAATTTTTTCGTTGTATATATTCGCTTATACTCTGTTTTTTGTTTTTTTTTGTTAATTTTTTTCTTATTTATTTGTTATTTTTTCTGTTGGGAGTAAATGTATTATTATTTTTGTTATAATAACGAAAGGTTTTTTCGGTAGGAATTTGTCTATGCAACAGACAAATGAACTTCTTAGCAAAACTCTATTGGCATTATTTAAATGGATCCTAGAATTTCATCAGCTTTTAGTGGAAATATTGTGGTCGTGTGATTTTCACTACTGTAAAAAACCTCAGTTTTTCTTCGGTATCGATTAAACTGAAAGACATTAATTTCAGACTATCGAACGTTCCATTTGTTTGAAAACGATTAATGACCGAGATTGAGCCTAAAGGATTTTCAAATATTGCCAGAGGGGAGTCTATTTGAAGAAAGATTGTCTAGTCAAGCCAAGACCATTTATTTTCAATTTCCAAGATAGCCATTTTCTCAATTTGAAAAATATATATAATTTTTCATCGATAATACGGTGTATTTCAGGAAGAAAGTTTTGGGCTAAAACGGTTACGATTCGAATGAAAAGTCTCCTATTATCCTTGATGTGCTGGGGGTGGTTTAACTGTCAGAATTTTGTGATTTTTTAAGCGGAATGCAAATTTCTTGATCGTTCGAAACAAGATGAACATAATGTTCATAAATTATTGTCTTGAAAATCACCATCTTTTTCACCGAGAGTAATTTCCTAATTTTTTTTTCCTAGCTATGCGAAATTGAATTATCGAGAATAAATAGTAATTTGGAAATTTGTTGATGATAAAATCGGTGATAACTTGGTGAGCCACCAGTTTCCTCTCATATATTCTGTCATTATTTGATATCTTTATAGTAGTAGTAGTAAACTTTATTTAGCACAGCTAATACACTTTACAAAAAAAGACAAGTTATATATACAACATCAAACAACATATTTCACCCTAGATATTATTTTTTACAAAATGATACAATAATTTTTCGAAATCATTATGATTCTCACATAATTTTAGGTTTGGAGCTAGACTACTGAATAAAATCATTCCTTTCGCCCATAAATTATTCAGGAATTTAGATGTAGTTGAGACATAGAAATCATTTTGTTCTCTAGACCTTGTTTGGTAACCATGTACATCTTCAACGTATTTTACACGGTCGAAGATATAGCTAGGAACCATATTTTATTTTAATTTCATATTGCCATATTTTATTTTATGAACAAATTTTAGAGTTTTAAATACTATATGCTGCCAGAAATTTCACAATTCTTCACATACTTAATTACAGCGTTTATATATAAATTAAACATTAACGTCCCCAAAACTGTTCCTTGTGGAATACCATAATCACAAATTATTGGTTTGGACACATAGTTTGCGTATTCAACTTGTTGTGCTCTATTATGTTAATATGAATTGAACCATTGCAAAACTGTTCTAGAAAAACCAAACTTGGCAAATTTTTTGAATAATAACGACCTATTAACAGTTGCAAAAGCTCTTCGTAAATCCAAAAATACTGCTATTACTGTTTCATCTTTACATTTCTACAGTAACACTATAGACCATTTATCATAGATAAATGTGATTACGGTTTCATAAGAGTGCTGCACTAAGAAACCCGATTGACACTCCACAATAACCTTGTTCTTATCACTAAACTCGCTTACTTGGTCTTTAGCTACTAATTGAAAATTTTCTCATACACAGGCACTGTATTTATAGGTAAAAATTCCTCGCATTTCTTAGTTTTCTATTTTTTTGGCACTGGTATAACGGTAGTTATTTTCCATTCCTCTGGAAATTCGCCGTAACATGAAGAGACGTTCACAATGTCCAAAATCCTGTTTGCCGCAACCATGACGATATCCCTGAATATATCTGTTTTAATTCCATATTCCCCACCACCAACATTTTCACATACTTCTTCAGGGTAGACATATCGATCTCTTTGAAATTAGACCAATCTTCATACTTTTCATTTCGAAAAGCTCACTAGTGAACTCTATCCGTGTTTCTTATATTTAGCGTAACCTATTGTAAATTTTTCTAATTTATTCCCTGCTTTCTAGATGTGAATCACGAGAATTCACATCCAGGAAAACCTGACGAATTTCATTCGCTGATGACATTCAACTTGAGGAATGCAGGAATGCAGAATTGATTGAGTTGGTTTTGTGCTTTCGAGGATATAAATGGAATTTTAACAGCCTCAGTATATTTATCAATTAGCCAGATTATCAATCTGCTTTTTCAAGTAAAGGATCGACAGGTTATTCGTTTGGAGAATAGATTTAATGAATGTTATCGAGTTTGTAGATTGTTAATATTTGTTCAATAAATTAATTGCTATTTTAATTGGATTAATTTATATTTCATGTACACTGATCTTGATATTTCGGTTGTGTAATATTTGTTTCATAAAATAATTATTGATTTAATGTTTGTTTTGGTGAAGCTTTCGATTTCGGTGAATTTTCCTCTTCAAACTTGGTTGTTCAAACACACTTGTGTGTTTTGTTTGATTTGGGTAATGAACAGTTTTTTCGATCTTTTGCTAATAAATTCTTTACCACGACTAACAATTCTTTTCTTCACCTAATATTTTCTTTGATGTATTTCGTTTTAATTTTCTCGTAATATGAATCCAATTATACTGAAATTCTTCAGGCACACCTGCTAACAGTTCTTTTATGAGTTGATTCTTTCAAATGTGTCAATTTGAATTTAGGGTTAGGCTACTTCAAAAATTTAATTTCTAGTTCATATTTCTTCATTTGAATCGTGATATTATCTGAATAATTATTCCTAGCAATTCATCAACTAAGCTTATGTTTTTTACCTCCATCACCGTAACTAGTTCCCTATTATCATGGAACGAACAAACCCAGAAACTTTGGAATTCAATTTTCGAGAAGTTTTAATCTACTTTTCAACTCCTCATATTCTATTCGTATTAATACCAAGACCTACCTTGCGTTCTTCAACAAAAGTTCGAGATGAAAGTTCGGTTCTCTCTTTTCACATCTAGAAGTGACCTAAATCACTCTGAATTCCTAATTTTCTTAACGAACTGTTGAAATTATGCACTGAGAATTGATTGTCTAGATCTAGAGGTGGAAACTATTTGGTTTTCCACCCACAATCATATTACGTTCAGAAATTGAAATTTATATGTTTAAGGTGGAAACTGTTGAAGAGGAAATATCCCATTACATTAAATGCATACCTGGAATTAATTATTCTTATCCACAAAATTCAAATTTCTCTATTCACTCGTGAAAAATAATATTAAGCTGTGACAAGCTTAACATAATTAAATATTGAATTAAATAAAGTTTAATTTTTCTAATCTTTGTTTAGTCTTGAAAATGAGCTCACGCTCGAAACATGCTGACTAATTAATATTGTTAAATATAATCGTGAAACATCAAGCCAGGAGTTCAATTTAATTCAATACTATACAGTATATTGTGCTCAACACCTTTCAGGGTGTGGAAAAATGTTTGATAGTCCTCTCTAGTTTCGGAAGACTAAACCATTCTCATTCCTAGGTATTCTTTCTGTCCTAAGACTCTGTCTTTATTTGCTTGAAACGACTTGTGTTCAAAGAAATGAAGCAAACTTTGCATGTTCAGAATGTTTGTGATTTCTCAATAAGATCCCAGAGGGATCTGACATAACTTATTTTCACATCGGTGAAACCTTAAGTTCTTTGTAGCGTATTATGTGCTTACTTGTGTGTTTGTGGACCCCGTCTTGTGACACCCGGGGCAGGCACCAGGTGAAAAAGGTAACTCAAAATGAGAGTACCTCAATATTTATGGCAGATTTTTATATTTGTTTTGAAGAATATTTTTCCGAACTAGTATTCATAAGTGCCAGACTTTTTCCATCGACTAGAACTTTTGTCGGACGCTTTAAAGAAAAACACAAAACTATATTTCAGATATTCCAAAATGTGATTTCTTGACCTAACATGCAAAAATAAGTGAAATTCATATATTTTCTTCAAAGAGTCTGGCAATAGTTGTGGTCCATGAAAAATGTCTGGCACTTATGGATACTTCTTCAGGAAAATATTCTACAAAACATATATAAAAACTAGCCATACAAATTTAAGTCTAGTTACTCTAATTTTTAGTTACATTTCTCACCTCGTAGCAGTCCAGTTGGTACAAGACGAGCTCCACCATCACGCAGGTACGCAAAGCACATAAGATGCTACTAAGAACCAATTGGTTTCATCCTTATGAAAATGAGTTATATGAGATCGCTCTGCGATCTTAGACTAAATCCTGAACTAGATAGTTATGAACCCATGCAAACAGCTCAAGAGATTTTAAATTTTCAGCGAGACAAACGACCTGAACACAGGACTTCTTATAGAGGTATGGAGCAAAGGTATGCTATGGGACCGCGCTATGGGTTATCACTACATCCCCTTGCAGGCAGTACAATATTCCAACGAGGTATGTATCAAAGAACAAATTACTTTACTAAAATTCTTATATCGATGACTAACATGTACTCTTCTCAATATGACATGCATTTTGAATTTTTATCAAGAAGTTGTGACCTTGACATATTTCTGAATTTGATGTGATATTCGATGAAAATTGAACAGAAGAAAAAATCGAACATCTCAGTCTTATGTAATTATTTCTGCTGTAATTACATCTGCCTAACACCGAGCAGACCTCACTAAGTATCTTGAGTATCAATTCACTATTTACATGAAGATTTAATAGAATCATATCGATGAAATAGAATATCAGTCTGAGTGGATATCAAATCGAGCCTTTATTCATTGGGAAAATGTTTTTTTCGTAACGCAGACCACTACAATGTGTAGAAAAGGCACTCGCAGCAAATGAACAATAGAAGAAAGGAATATGATGTGTTTTCAACATAAAACACAACGAATGGAAATTAAATGAAACTTTATTCAACTTATAAACAAGTGCTGGTTTGTAACTTCATGAACATTAATTCTTATATATAAAACACGAAAATTGTTCCTACTTTCATCTGTTGAAGACATTGAAGCCATCAAATAGTAAGTTTTTTTCGAAACGAGAAAATACTATCTGAGTGACAGGTCACGGTTTCTGAGGATTAGAGTAAATTAAAGAGGAAACCCCAAACCTCTTCTTCTCTGGAAATATTACAAACTCAAAGCTCTGCGAGAAATATAAAGCGTGTTTTTTTTTGAGGTATAGAACTTTAAATTGCAATGAAAAAACGATGGATCATTCGATTGACAAGAATTTTTTTTATTCGAAAGATAATCTTGTGGAATTGCATTTTGAATATGATTTCTGGCATATGACCGCCACGGCTGACTCGGATGTAGTACAATCTGGACGTCCAATTGTCGATGACTTTCTCCAACATTTGTGGCCGTATATCGGCAATAACACGGCGAATATTGTCTTCCAAATGGTCAAGCGTTTGTGGCTTATCCGCATAGACCGATGACTATAGTCCCATCACAAGATCTTGGAGGCCAATTCACAAGTCCAAAACGTCAAATTGGGCGGTCACCAAGTTTTCTGGATGTAACGGTATTTTGACATACAGTTGAAGATTATCTTCACTCCAAATGCGGCAGTTTTGTTTGTTGACGTAGACATTCAACCAGAAGTGCACTTCATGGCTAAACAAAATTCGCTTATGAAAATCGGGAACAACGGCAATCTCGTTTTGGGCCCATTCGACGAATCTACGCCTTGCTTGATGATCGTTTGGCTTCAATTCTTGCACGAGTTGGATTTTGTAAGCACGCAAACCAAGATCCTTCCGCAAAATCTTCTATAAAGTGGATGGACACAGATCCAATTCCTGTGCTCGATGGCGGATGGACTCATTCGGGTCTTCCTCAATGCTACGCTCTACAGTAGCAATAGCTTCTTCTGTACGCACCGTACGTCGTCTCTGGGGATGCGAGTTAACAATAAGAGTAAACGTGGTGCGAAAACGTTTCATGGTTAATCGAATTAACTGCTCTGATGGACGATTTTGTCGACGATGAAATGGACGTAGTGCGCGATACGCATTCCGCACAGAACCATTATTTTCGAAATGAAATTGCACTATTTGCAAGCGCTGTTCAGGCGTGAATCTATTCATGATGAATTGCCACACCAAACTGAGAATAAATCACTTCTCAGCTGTTAAATCGGTCGCCATCTTCAACAGTAATGTCAACTTAATGTTCTATATCTCTAAAAATATAACCCTATTAGCAAAGCTTGTAAAGATATTATGACACAATCAGGACGACTACTGGCAAAAAATGACAGGGAGGAAGTTAAATTGTAGTATTTTATTCATATTCGCTAACAGTTTTTACTTGAGTTCAGCCAACATTGAGCGAATTGAAAAGAAAATGCACCGTTGATTGCTACGTGGCATAAATCGATAACTTTCTACTTCAAAGTAAGAACAACTCCTTACAGTGCTAATATTTCCGAAAAATGAGCATGGAAAAAGGGAATACGAGTAAAAGGCTGGAAGGTTGTCGCTACACTATTCGCGGTTATAAATAAATGAGTTGCAAAAAGGTCAAAAAGCTCTCACGCGACCGTAAGGAAACTCATCGGTGAATGTCGCGAACACACGGATAACATTGTTTACAATCACTCCCTGGGGATTTTCTTGCGCTGCTAGAAATAAATAATTTGTCGGTTATTCCTTCGTATTCTATGTCTGCAAACTGAAAATTAGTTGTTTTCGTGCACGTTTCTTTCGTCTAGGATAACAAACCTTCATTCTTAATTCAGCTTATGAAAAAATGAGGGGTATACGAAGTCTGTTTACAATAAAAGGTGAGTTTCGAATTTAAGGCGGGCTGTGCACATTTAATTATCGAATTTTCTAATGTTATGTTGGCACACATACTTTCCTCATATGTTGACATTATCAGCCGTTTTCGATTAGTAGTTTCTTTTCTTTTGTGTTTTTACTTTCGAAAAGAATGGAAGCAAGAGTTTGAATTAAATTTTGCGTTGAAAATGGAATCTTCTTCTCAGTCGTTTTTCTTGATAGAGTGGTCGTGGTCGTGTATCAGGTTTGTGCCAATGCGTCCCACGCGATACGGCGCTACACTGCTCTATGCTTAACGGCTCTAGATTTTTCATTGATGCTGGAATGCGTCACAGATTTTATCAGCTTTGTCCACCTTGTTTGAAAGCGCCCACGAGATCTTTTGCCCTCGACTTTCCCTTGGACCACCAATCGTTCGATAGAGTCCTCGTTTCGGGTTATATGTCCAAAGAATTTGAGGATTCGCAGCTGCACAGTCGACGATAACCTCTATTTGATGTTCAGCTCCTTCAAAATCGAGACGTTGGTTCGATGTGCAGTCCACGGGATTCTGAGCAAGCGTCTACAGCACCACATTTCTAACGCATCAATTTTGCGACGTTCTTGCATCCTCAATGTCCATGTTTCAGCTCCGCACAGGAGGATTCGAAAGACTAGGCATTCATTACTCGAACCTCTGTGTTTTTGGTTATTCTGCGGTCCCTCCAAGTCTTTGTGAGCTTTTCCAAAAGATCTAGCTATTGCGCAACGCCTCCGGATTTCGTCCTCGCAGCTCTCAGCGTTTGAGATCTTGGAGCCCAGATTTACGTAGCTGTTTACTACTTCAGATCCGGTTGATACTGGTTGTTATTTGAAAAAAATGATATAAAATGGAGTAGAGTGCTCGAAGTGTTGACTGTGGCATTCAGAGAGTTTACTTAGTCTCAAAAAAGTGTTTGTAGGTGGTACAAGCGCTTCACGAGAAGCCGGGAAGATGTTTGAGACGATGAACGTCCTGGAGTTGCAACCACGTCAACAAACGAAGAAAACATCGAAAAATTGAAAGAAATGGTTTCGGGAAATCGTCGAAGCACTATTAGGAAGTTGCAGAGGAAATTGGCATATCAATCCACTCATGTCATGCAATTTTTTTGGATGTTTTGAGTATGAAAGCTGTGACTGCGAAGTTTGTTTCGAAATTGCTAAATTTCAAGCCAAAGCAACGTCGCATTAGTATCGCCGAAATTTCCTCTTAAGGTCATAACTTGTGACAAAGCGTGGGAATATGGTTATGAGGTCGAAACTCAGGTTCAATCATGCCAATGGAAGCGGCCAGAAGAGCCAAGACCGAAAAAAACAAACCAGGTTTGATCAGATGGCAAGGTTTTGTACACTGTTTTGTCCCATTACAACGGCGAGGTGCATCATGAGTTTTGCCAACAGATGGTACGGTTAGTGAGGATACTAAAAGGAAGTTATGCAACGTTTGCGTGAAGCAATACGGCTCAAACGATCGGAACTGTGAAAAACACCATCTTAATGTTTGTTCGTGAGTTTATGGCCAAAAATTACACCGTTATCATGCCTCAACCACCGTATTCACCAGATTTGGTTCCCTGCGACTTTTTCTTATTCCCAAAATTGAAGAGATCAATGAAAGGAAGGCGTTTTGCTTCAATTGATGAGATAAAGTCGGAATGGAAGAACGAGCTGATGGCCATACCAAAAAGCACATTTAAGAAGGACTTCGAGGATTGAAGAAGCGCCGGCATTGGGACATTATACATGAGGGGGAATATTTCGAAGAAGACAAAAAGGATATTGATGAATAAATGAATAATTTTTGGAAAAATTCAAAATTCACCATTTTTCTGAAAAAACTCCTGATTTTTAGTAGAATAATCTTATTTTTATTGTATATTCAGATCTTGTTCGATGATTTTGTGAAAATTGATTCTGAACACCTACCTTTCATTTATTTCATAACTGTGAAGAAAGTTTTGAAAAGTGAAGAAAAGATTATCTTATACTTCTGTAGATTGATTTGCGAATTCGATTAACTCAAAACTCAAGATTTTCGACTACTTGAAATTATATATTTAGTCTCTCATTGAACATTCTTTGAGGGTTATTTCGTGTAATAATTTTTATATACTCGTATTTTGATGAGTTCCAAGGTAACTGCCATTTTCATACTGATCAAATTTCAGTGACATTCTATTAAACTTAAAAGATATCATCAATGCTAATGTCAAGCAAGTTCAAACGAAAAGAAATCACGTGTTTCCTACATGAAACACGTGATTTAACATTCGTAAACTAAGATGAAAATTTTTATGCATAATATTCAACTGATTCTGATAATTATTTTACTGAAATTTTGAGTAAACTGATATAGAAACTGAATTGATAATTTGCACACTTTGAACGATGAATTTTTTGGACGAAACGTTTTTATCAATTGATGTATCTTTGGAGCATTCAACAAACACCCTCAAACAATTGTTGAGCAATAATTCAATAGAATTTCTTCGAAACCAAGCCAATTGTCATTTATTCAATAAACAAAAAGCTGGATTGAAATTTTGAAGAAAAAATTCAAATTTATACGAGAAGTCACATTTATTTTTCGAGTGGCTATTTTTTGTTTGGATGTAGAAGCAGTGACCATCAACTTAAATGTTAAGTTGAAGCCTAAAGGGCTATTAAAGTTAACAGCGACGATATCGCAGTCGAAATCGCCATATAAAGGCAATTAACGCAATAATTACACGCAGAATAAACATCATAAATGTTTTATGCGTTTAAATAACAAGCACCAACTCCCTAACGGCTTTAATGAACTACTTCACCCTTCACATACCACTAGAATAATTCGTAGTTCACAAAACTGTGAGCTATTTTAGAGATGAAGACTTTATCTGCCACTATGTATGAAAAAAATTGGAATAATTTCAAATTACTGAATAGATCGATTGTCCCAATACTGGGATAGAAAATTGGAGTTATTGTTTCATAATGAGAACGAATTATATTTAGAGCTGTACGATTAAACTATGAAACAATTTGAAGTTCTCAGGTTGATAATTGTGAGAATCTCCATTGATGTTTTTCAGTTTAACTGGTGTAACATTGTTTCAATGTGTTTTGTGGCACACTGTTTCTGTTAACAACCCCACTGATAGTGATATTGGCAAAATGTGTTCAAGAAAGGATGCCACTTTGATACTCAAGTGTTTTTTCTTCGAAATATTATTGGGCGATGTATATTCATAACACAAACACTTTGAATCAATAGCTATAAATATTTTCAGTATTATGCGTCTAGTCATAGCAATCACTCCAGCTTTTGACTCGTCAAAAACATGTCCAATATTATCATATGTTTATTTAACATCTTTTTTTCTAGTTTATTTTCATTTACTTTCAGGAGGTAAGATGGAAGAGTGAGTTTTATGTAGCACAAATATGTGTGTCAATAAAGAATATTTTCATTTCTTTAGACAAGTGTTTAATAATCTCGTTCGGTTTTTTCTCATTCGAGCAGTTTCGAAAAATTGATCGCTTTTTGGAATGACTGCATAAGAGTTTTCTTGATCAACTGTTATCAGGTCAGTCTATTCTTTGAACGAAAGAATCTAGTGAAGAATTGTCTCCTTCAAGATTCTACCCATGAAAATTGAAATATTGAATCATTTACGACAGTAAGGCATGCAAACTATTTCCTCTCTTCTTCTTGAATTGTAGCTATTTCAACATTAGTCCAATAAACCACAAGTCAAAAAATTGTATATTCTATATGCACCCCTAGGAATGTATTATGACTTTCAAGTCGTCCAAGCAAGCGGAAAATGAAGAAGATCTACGAAATGATTCTTTAACATCCATAATATCTGGTGAAAAAAATTGCTTTGTTTTCATTTTCTTTTCCTTCTCGAAACATTTTAATGAAACTTCTTTCTTAGTTATCGAGGAGAAGTTGGTCGTTTAGTAAGAAAACATTCGAAACATAGAATGTTTGATATAAAGGTGTTTGGGAAAAATGAAGGAACAGCGGAAAATTTGTGGAACGTTCTATAAAAAGAGTTTTCAACCTCATCAAGGGTAACACTTGGTTCCATTTATACTCCTCTATATTCCACTGATGAATGATTCATTCACTCAATGAATGTTTTGCGCAAAACTAATGCTATAAAATGAGTTGAAAAGGAATAACTTCTAATCTTCAATCCGTTACGTGACTCTCAAGAAAAAGCAATTCCTGGACAATGTTGCTCCAAACTGCATGTCATTGTCTGCTTTTCAATGCAAGACGGGTTATAATTGATTAGCCGTTCGGTATACTACGTGAAATGGTACATGAGTTCCATTCTCTTGGCTTTCAGCAATATTCACTTGCACCTGTTTCTATTCCCAAAATCCAGACGTAATAAATCTTGGAGGATTGTTCTGTGTTGTTCTATGTAATGTACCTACATTGAGGCAATCTGAAATTCAATTTGTGCATCGGGATATAACTGATCCTTTATTAATTGGAATTGATTCTGTATTTTGGAAATTCATTCAGGTTGACAGGACTATTATTCAGGTTATGTTTGATACCTTTTTAAATACATTTTGGAGTAAAGTGTTTCATTTTTTATGAAAACCAGGTATGTTCAAAAAAGAACGTGAATTTTGAATTTTCACATATGTTTTACACATACCTTTCTCATATGTCAACATTGTTAGCCATTTTGGTTTAGTAGTTTCTTTTTGACAACTGAAGAGGTTAGCACTTTATCATGTGTTCTTCGAGTATTTATTTTCAAAAAGAATGTATCGATGAATCTGTATTAAATTTTGCATTAAAAATGGAATAAAATGCTCCAATGTATTCAAAATGTTGACTATGGAAGGAGAGTCTTCTTTGTTTTCAAAAAAACGGTTCATAAAAAAAATGGTTTTGGAAAATCGTGGCATTTTGGAGGTAGCAGAGGAGGTTGGCATGTTAATCGTCTCAAGCCATGCATTTTTCTCGGATGTTTTTGGCATGAAACGTGTGGCAACGAAAGTTGGTTCCAAAATTGTTAAATTTTAAGCAAAAGCAACATCGCATTAGTATCGCTTAGGTTTGCTAAAGAAGGTCATAACTGGTGACGAAACGTGAGTTTTGACGTCGAAACCAAGGTCCAATTATTCCAATGGAAGTGGTCAGAAGAGCCAAGACCGGAAAAAGGCTCGTCGAGTTCGATCAAAAGTGAAGGTTATACAATGTTTGCGTGAAGTAAAACGGCTCAAACGATCGAAATTGTAAAAAAACAAATAATGGAATCTGCATCACGATAATGCTCGTTTTTTATGAATAAGAGATCATCTATTGCAAAAAAGGAAGTTCTCTATTTCAACTGTATAAATCACATTTGATCATCAAGTCTATTCAAAATACAATTTAGAAATTGCTATTGTTTTTTTTTTCTGTATAGGTACTTTACTACTGTCGATTTCTCATACATTTTGTTTTGGGTCATAGTAAAATTTGATTGGATGAATTTCGAAAAAGATTTGAACTAAATGTTAATTTTTGAATCTGATATTTAGTGTAAATCCTCATCCATTAAATCTGATTGAATTCTTGCATTTCAGTTTTCGAAGTAACACTAAGATTAAATATTAAAATTCAATTCGAAACGTAGTAAGCTTGAAGTTTGAAAGTATTAAAATAATTGTCAGAAAGAGAAACGAACAGTTGACATTTTTGGATGTTAGAACTGATTATCAAGATATCTGTTAAACACAATAATTACAATAAGTGGAAATTTTGAACTTTATTAATTATGACTTATTTGTTTTGTAGTCTCAATTGTTTGGATTCCAATGATAATTTTAGACTGAACGAATATCAAGGTATCAGTATCTTTTATTGTGAACGAAATATTGCGTTTTCTCACACCACAAAATGTAAATCCTGAGGATATATCTGAAATTCAGGATTGAATTGCACTTTAAAAGTTACTAACCTAGAAACTTTCTTCCTCTAAGAAAGAAAAGAACAAAAAATGTTCTTTTAGAATTTCTTCTAAAAGCTTCTAAGGTTTTTCTAATTGGTAACATTTAGGATATGGATTTTATTGAAATTTCAGCTGAATAAAAGGAGGTTTTAGATATGAAGCGAAACCAATATGAATTGATATTATTGAACGGTATCGAACGCTTCAGCATATTAAGGATTATTTATGTACGTATAAATGAAATTTTAATGATTATTATCAACAAATATTTCAGAAGTTTTTGATTAACCTAGAATATCTGGTATTATATGAAATTTGTTGGAGGTAAATGTGCAGAAACGAAATGAAGCATTGTCATTTTCGATTAAATTGCCCATCAATTATTTAAATCATTGAAAATTTGTGATAGAACATTGAGCTATATTCCATTTTACGTCGGTTATTTCACTCAAATTGAACGGGACATAATTTATAAATTGATGCAATAGTTGTATAAAATATACTGAATTCTGAAAATGAAATATTTTCATGAATTGTGTGTATGTGTGATTTGAATTATTCAAGTAAAGTTCGAAAAAACAAGTTAAAATGGGAATGCTATTGGATTTATATATTAATAATTTTTTCGATGTGTTAAACTTTGACTGGAGGAAAAAATATTTTTATTCAATAATAAATTAACGCATACTTATTTACAGAAAATGAGTTATATGAAAACAAACAACTGAGAGCAATTTTTGGTGTCAAATACAATGAATTTATCAAAAATTTCCATTTTATTGCATTTATTTTTTCAAAAATTTTGTATATCAAGGCTGTCTGCAAAACGATTGAATTATGAAAATCGAAAATTGAGATATCAATGACACAATAATTCAGTTAAAGTTGAATTATTATTACGTGGCAAATAAGTTTCATTTGTGAGATGATCCAAAATTTTGTATATCCCAACTAAGGTCTGAAAATCAAAAACTGCTTCGATTGAATTATGAATTTATCGAAAATTTGCATTACTCTCCACATCTTCTTTTCAAAGTGTCTCAATGACACAATAATTCAGATATAAAGTTGATTTTTATTACGTGGCAAATAAGTTTCATTTGTGAGATGATCCAAAATATTGTATATCCCAACTAAGGTCTGAAAATCAAAAACTGCTTCGATTGAATTATGAATTTATCGAAAATTTGCATTACTCTCCACATCTTCTTTTCAAAGTGTCTCAATGACACAATAATTCAGATATAAAGTTGATTTTTATTACGTGGCAAATAAGTTTCATTTGTGAGATGATCCAAAATATTGTATATCCCAACTAAGGTCTGAAAATCAAAAACTGCTTCGATTGAATTATGAATTTATCGAAAATTTGCATTACTCTCTACATCTTCTTTTCAAAGTGTCTCAATGACACAATAATTCAGATATAAAGTTGGATTTTTATTACGTGGCAAATAAGTTTCATTTGTGAGATGATCCAAAAATTTGTATATCCCAACCAAGGTTTTATAATCAAGAGTTGCTTCGATTGAAACATTTGGAGAGCTCAAAGGTGATCTACGATTTCTTTCTAAGGTCAAATTCATTCCGAAAAACGGGTGGGATGTATTGAAAGAGTGGAAAGCTTGGAAAACGGAGAACTATAAATTTTCTGTCGTTGCGAACTGTAGAAAGTAGTACATATTTCTATATATTCTCGTAGAGAACTGGCTCGAGTCCCATATATCTGAAATATAGTGAAGCTGGAATTAATTTGATTAAATTATTTTGATTTTGCTAACGAAAAATTCTGTCATCTTCATTCTATTTTCGAACTTAAAAAGCACAGATATGTGCTTATATATGGTTTCGATGCGTGCGATGACATATACGTGTAATATGATGTAGATTTTTCTGTCCCACAATATATTTAACGAAAATCGCGAACAATGATGCTTCCACCAACTTCAAAGATGATTTATGATTCGTGAAATGTGAAGAGTCACGCAATTTCTCCATTAATGGCAAGTC
The DNA here is from genome assembly GCA_030704895.1 of Henosepilachna vigintioctopunctata. Taxonomy (NCBI): domain Eukaryota; kingdom Metazoa; phylum Arthropoda; class Insecta; order Coleoptera; family Coccinellidae; genus Henosepilachna; species Henosepilachna vigintioctopunctata. The sequence continues at coordinate 915,498 of JARQZJ010000005.1, forward strand.
AATAAACCTTCTATATAGCTAACTTTGTCCAGGAAAATTATGCAAATATCACCCTTACTTACTTTGTCAATGTCACGAAATTTACTCTTTCGTGTATTCGTGATCTTTACAAGTTCATGAACCAGCTAAGTTAAACTGATTATAAGAAATCATTGGAAGATCGACGTAAGTTTCGGCTTTCTAGTTTATCATCAAGTCCATACAAAATGAGGAAAGCTGATGCGTTGAAACCAAGCCATATATGTCGAATAAAAAATAATACATTCAGAACTAGAGTTTGAATTAAACTATTATAGCTTGTCATGACTATTAGTCAACTGATGCTCTGCAAACATTGCGAGTGGTTAAATGATTAGAGCTCGTTGAAATGTTATCTTATCAGTTACACAAAAAGATTTTCTCCATTAGCATAAATCTCGATGAAACTAAAAACAAAGTTGTGAAAATAAATAGTAGATGGTTGTTTAGAGACTACAGACTACTGAAATAACGATTTACAAACGATAAATTTCCAGAGTTGGGATTTTCTAGATTAACAACAGAACACAAGGTATTTCTTTCGTTCTAATTTATCACAAGGATAAAATAAAATTGAACAAGACTCCTCTAGATGTACATACGCAATTTACTAGAGAGAATCATCAGATAACGAAACTTCCCCTAGCTTAAAAATAGAACTTAGCAGTTCATTTGAACGGATGAAAACCAGAATTGATATAAGAAAATCATTTGTTTCGAGAATCCTGATTCATTTGCCAACTATTCAACTACTTGATGAAGTTTTGTAATAATTGATGATAAAATAACTAAGTAATAAAAATTCAGTAATAAAGAAAAGATTAGTAATCATTCTTCATTGTATGATATGCTTTAAATTTGTTTTTATTCCATTTGTGATGAAGAAATTCTTTGAAATTTAGTTGATGCTATTTGGAAGAAAACGATTCACGCCTTTCCTTTAAATATCTTAATTATGGACCAGAAATAAATGTTTCAATTGATGAATAGTTTTTATGAACAAATGTAATAATAATAATAATAATATTTATTTAGGTGAAGCTATACAAAAATCTACATATTTTGAACTGTCAATTTTTAATTATATACCTATCTCATTATTTAAAATATATTTGGTAAATTATTGAAAGTCTTAAATCTGAAATAAAAAGTTTATTCAGTTTTTTCAATAATATTGATCTACATAACGTTTCGAAAGTTCTTTTAAAATCCAATAATACTACTATAACCGTTTCTCCTTCATCTATAGCACTACACTATTCCTCACATATGCTCAATATTGCTGTCTCACAAAAGCAATTTCTTTTGAATCCTGATTGAAAATCAGAAATTACAGAAAATTTTTCACATAATTCTAAAACCTGTTATTTTACTACTAATTCTAAAATTTTCTCATAAGGTGGTAATAAAGAAGACAATGATATTTTTCATTGTCGAAACAAATTATTCGAAAATAAATGAGAATATTTGCAAAATTTGATTGTGCTTTTTATTACAGACCATGTTTTGACCACGACTGATTTTCAGGAAACATGAAAGTTATTTTATGTTTTCAAACTCTCAAGCCATTTGACTGGATCAATTTTTTAAATTTTTTGATTGTAAACATTCGTAAATTCCTTCTGAGTATTTTATTGTAGATGAGACTTTATAATGTATATCTAGACTTTGATACCACCAAATTTCTGCTGACAACAAACCGGAAATGGATGAATACATAACATGAATATCTAATATTGATGCACTCATCTAAATAAATCTCAAAGCACTGAGCTCAACTATAAGAGAATGAATAAATGATGATATCCATTTACTGCTTCTAACTTAATGGATGTGTCAAAGAGGAATCTCAAAAGCAGAGTATCAAAGGAGGAAAGATGAAAAAATTCATTTAACCAAAATATGAAATTAAAATTCACACATTTTGTTTCACTAGTATCATAAAAGCATCTATTACCATAAATTACCATGAATTATTTTACCTCTACGATATGATGAGTAAATGTTATTAGTAGTTAGAATATTATTTGTTTTCAATCCAGTGTAACTCTTCACCATTCATTTATTTTTGTCGATAAGTAGCATTTACAGAAACAGTTGTGATGTATTTTGTTATGTTAATGTCTCTAGGTAAGAGTATTCACGTAGCAGATCTGTTTTTTGATATTTCCTAAGCGTTTATACCTTAATTTTTGATAAACAAGTGTTAAATCTCGAATTTATATAGATATCTCAATATAGAAATTTGTTTCGAGTGGGTGTACAGGTACATTTCGGAGAGATCAATGGTCGTCCAAGTAGTATTTTGATAGTCGAAAAAATTTCTATGTGGTAGGGTGTACCCCAGGGATCAAAACGCGGTCCCCTCTAGTTTTTGATATTAGTGAACGACTTGCCCAGTGACCTTGAAGTTAGCAAATGCATTATATTTGCAGAGAAACCTCCACAGTAGTGCAGGTACCAACATACAAATGTCTGATGATATTATGCAATGGTAATATTAAAATATTTATTATTTGTTCTTCAAATCTCGTTATTCTCAATGAAGGAAAAACTCAATGCATCCATTTTGGTTTGTGATACACTGCTTTTATACGACTGAATTTAAAATATTTGGATACTACTATGTTTTCCAAAGACTCTTCAACATTTTTGGGCATAAGCATTGAATACACCTTATTACGATCTTGAGGGCCAGGTATTCTCATATAAGTTTTAATTATGTTGTACCTTGTATCATGCGGAAATTTGATTGAGATCAATAAATTAGACTAAGAAGAAACAGATTATAAAAAGGAAAGAGTCATAAATAAAATATGATCACGAAAGAAAAACAAAAAACCAATAACAAATGCCCTCAGATTTCAGCCTGGGTGAATTTTCTTGTCGAAACAAGTACATCTTATCTTTCAAATTATAAATTATTATTTTTGATTGTATGTAAAAAAATATTCTTTTTGGACATATCGTTAACTTTTTTGGAGTAGATTCAGACTATTTTCAGAAAAGGTAGTATGTTTTTTCCTTTACTGTCAACAATAAGAACTTTTTTTTCATATTTAGTAGTGTTAGCGTTTACTTGATGCAAATTCATTATAATTGAATATAAACTCAAATTCAAAAACTTGAACTTATGATTTACACTTTATTAATCTTGCAGAATTATTCTGTAAACATCTGAAGTTGTTTGTAACGACGAAAAGCGTCATGCTATGTAGTGAATGAAGTGTAAATCGTAAGTTCAAATGTTTGAATTTGAGTTTATATTAATGAGAACTTTGAAATTTTGATTGTGTGTTGATATCTGCTCATATTTTTGTTATATTTCCAAACAAATGTGGAATTGAAAAGAATACTCTTGAATACGAAAACTCTGACTGTTCAACGAACAATTCTTACAACATGTTTCAACGTGAAGATCTCTCGAACAATCCAGGTCACAGCAAGTTTGAACATGTCATAAAATAAGCATTCTGGGTAGAATAAGAGGTATCGTGTAGGACGTTTTTGATATTTCCTAGCATTTTCAAGTATCGCTCGTGTAGATAATGAATTTCAATTTACGACTAAGATTCGTGATATAAGTATGCAATAAAACCGGAAACTGGTAATAAGCTGTAAGGGTGTCATAAATATCTATGTTATATTCTAGAACTTACCAATAAAGAGGGTTAAGTTGTAATAATATGAGACGTTACATCTGACAAGATAAACGGGAATATTAAGATATACGAGTACTATGCTATATAAAATGACAAAACAGAATTGAAGAAGGTAATTTTAATGGATATTAGATGTTCCAGGAGTTATTTGCTGATAGGTTTTATTCACCATGAGGTAGGTTACATTATATATTAAAGAGACGTTTTCAGTATGATTAAGCAGAGTGGTGATATTTAAATTCTGAGCATTTCTTCCAGAAAGCATATCAAAATGGAAGACAGTTTATCAAAATATACATCATAACTACCAAAAAATCTATCATCTATACAAAAGAAAGTCATGTTTGTTTCACTATTCATAACTCAAGCACGTCTGCACCGATTTAGGTGAAAAATGGTGGGGAATTTTTTTAGAATCAAAAAATTTTATAACATCAATTTCGTCCATCGGATGAAACTACATATGGTAGTCATTTCTTGTTATGGCATGACCATTAACAAGTCACAACCATCTGAGGTATAAGTTATTGCGCCTGATAATAAAACGAAAAATGTATATCACAGGGGTCACACTGAAGAGTGTGACCCATGCGCCGATTTATATGGCAAGAGAAGAATCATTGAGATAGTTTATTTTTTCATTTATATTTAATACCTCTATGAATAACTCAACTTGAAAAAATTCAAAATATGCTCATTTATAGCCTCTTAGACGGAGCAAAGTTGCCGAGTCATCTAATGTATGAATAAAATCAGGATATCAAATTCTATTCAATAAATTCCTCCACAAATGTATAAAATTTGTTTTGAGTTGACTATAACTCGGAAACGATTGAATTAAAGACCATCATATTCCAAAATTTCAGCAGAGGACGATAATGATAGCTCTGTAATTTCAACCCAACTCGAGCAGTCATAAATTAACTGCACAATTGCTTGCGTTCTCTTTTATCAGGATCTCAATTTGCATTTCCGTTCGGTATAACGAACACGTGCCAAACGTCCTGGCGCTCGCTTTATTCCCCATTTGAAGGATACGTTTATCTGTAAATGACACATCTCCTATTTGGCAACTGCAAAGTGTGTATTTTCATGCTGCATTAACTCTCTAATTCGTTGTTGGTGTGTTTAATTAAGTGAAATGATGATTACATATTGATCATCATTACATTTAAACACCTAAACACTTGTGTTTCTGAATTGTGTTATTGTTCCTCCAGATCCTACCCGAAATGAGTTATTCTCATTCTTTATCTATTCATGGTCTCTTGCCCGTGTTGTTTTATAATTTTCATGAGCTACTGTAACATCTCTTGTCTTCTAACCTTTTCAATTAACTTCGATTTCAATATTCCAACTTCTTCTCTTGCTGACTTCATTACTGATTCCACTTAGGTTGTTCTAGTCGTTATTTCGTGTTATTTTCCCTGTGTTTGTAGTATCTCATCCTCTAACTATGTTATTGGCGTTGTTCTTCTTGTTCAGCGAATATTACCATAAATTTTCCAAAATTCTCCGACAGAGAAAGGCATGTGAGTATTAAAACTCAGCTGATTCAGCTCCTGGAAGAGACAAGGTTTTGGTGCGTTTGAGACCAACGTCGGAACTCATTGTTTGAATACACAACTCTAATACCAGGGAGCTCTGGTTTTCTAATAATCCGCTCTGGTCCAGAGGTGGAGCCACTACGTCTACTTTTGAAGTGGTGTTCTGCAGTAGAGTTCCTACTGAACTTGTGTATAAAGTTTCAGCACAAACGATACGATGGTTTGCGTTTGAGAGCACATCGCGTGGGACACGTCTTTTCACGTTGTTTTCGTGAAAATGGAAAACTTGGAGAAACGTGCTGTCATATAGTGCTATTTGAAAGTTTCAATAGTTCTATTTGAAAGGTTTTACAACAACAAAAATAAAAGGAGAGATGGATTCATTCAACACTAGGAGACTCCTCCCTATCATATTCAACTATTAAAAGTGGGTTTCTGAGTTCAAAATGGGTCGTGTGAGCACCTCTGACGAGCCTCGCTCAGGACGGCCGGTTGAGGTCACAACTTCGGAAATGATTGAGAAAATTCATCAAATAGTATCGGAAGACAGCAGATTGTGAATGCATGAGATAGCTGAGACCTGTAGGATGTCTGCTGAACGTGTGCAAAATATTTTGCACAACCATTTGAGCAAGGAAAAGCTGTGTGCATGGAAAATATGGGTGCCGCGTTTGCTAACGCTTGACCAAAAACTGATTCGAAAAAACATGTCTACCACCGAAAATTTGGCTTTTCACAGGCGTAATCCAAAAGAATTTTTGCAACGATTCATAAGTGTTGATGATACTTGTGTTTACCACTACACTCCCGAAAATGGAAAACAGTCAAAACAGTTGATTGGAAAGGGGGAACCAACTCCAAAGAATGCAAAAACAATTTTATAGTCAACCAAGGTTGTTGCTTCTGTTTTTTGGGATGCGAGAGGAATCCCAAATTATCAGATTATTAGAAATCCCTTTGATTATCTCGAAAACAGTAAGACTATCACTGGTCGATACTACGCATACTCAATTCAACGTTTGAAGGACGAGGTGCAACTTATACGACTTCATTTGGCCAAGAAAAATTTTTTTCTTGGCCGAATGAAGTGTTTTTCTTGTGCTTCATCACGGTAACGCACCAGCGCATTCGTCAATTGTTGCCATGCCCAAAATCCACGAATTGAAGTGTGAATTGATGCCTCATCCTCCCTACACTCCAGATGTAGCCCTTAGCGACCATTACCTATATCCTTACCTCAAAAAATGGCTTGGAGGTAAAAGATTTGAGAACAACGATGAAGTTTCCGAAACTATAAATTAGTATTTTGAGGACCTTGACGAACAATACGTTCAAAACTGGTATTACTAAATCAGAACAACGTTATGAGAAATGTATCAGTGTTGATAGAAATTGCGTTGAAAAATAAAGCGAAAAATTTTTTTAAAACATCGTTTTTTTTGGTCAAGCCGAAAACTTTTTACACCACTATACTCAGAAAATACTGTGCTGTATGACATTTCAAACGAGTTCGATGTTTTTCGGAACGCACTAAATATGTATTCTCGAAAATTGATAGAGGAAGAAGTACAAAACATTCATGAGTAGGCTAATTACCTTGTAACTACCTTTGGAATATCAAATAAAGTTCGTTGATTTTCAAGTTATATTTTTTTCAGAAATGCTTATGTTTCCACCAAATGACTTCTGGTTTATAAATTCGATTCAAGCCTTCTGCATAATCCATACAACACGATTTCATTAAACTTCCATTAAGCGCACACTGCATAAACTTCAACAACTTTAACAAAGTTCTTGAACTTATTGTATAGAAGTAAGACCGTCGGTGGAATAATAAAGTGGAATAATAAATTCCACAGATTTATATCATTCCCAGGGATGGTTCGCTAAAATACAGACGAGTTTTTGGTAACTTCATAAATAGTTAACTATATTCACTGCATCAAAATTATTCGGTGTGTTTTCACGAAAAAATTCAGGAAAAAAAATACCTAGTTTAAATTGAGTGAACAAATAATCATTCGAGTAATTTGAGTTGAGTATAAACTACTTTCCTAACAATAATTTCGCGCAATTGGTGTTTAAAGTCTCTGGCCTACTTGGCGATGAACGTGGCGCAACTGATGAGTTTCATGCGGAACAAAACAGTTGGTCTCATGTTGAAACTTCATTTAGTATCGATTCAAAAGTTCGCTAAATTCCCTTGCAGAATAGGGGATGCGAAAAATCGTACATTATCATTAGACTAGATGTGTTCGTCATTTTTGTAGTTATATTATAGCTAAATGTATTGTTTTTGATGATTCTCTTATCTGTGAGGCAATCTTACTCAATAAAGTCATTTTTAATGTTAACAGGAAGCAGAAATTGAAAAGTTCCATTCATTGTTGTCGTTTCTTTAGAAATTAGTCCTGTCAAAAAATTGGAAAAACTGATGTATCCTGATTGACATTGAGACGAAATTTCTATGATTCATCAGAGATGAATCATAGGAATTTTTCATAGAAAGTGATTAATCATAGCATGATTAATCACTTTTCCCGGCCACTATGAATAACACCCACCCTATCTTGGGTAAAGTGATAAAATAGGTGAACTGTATTGTTTTTTTTATCAAATGAAATTAAACTTTCATGAAAAAGTTTGGTTTGACCTATATAGCATTTATAAGTGGCAACAAAATAAGAAACGTTTATTATGAGAAAAAATGTTAGTTTATCTACACGGCATAAACTCTAATTGTAGGTAATTTATCACTGTAGTCATTACTTTGCAGCTTGTTTTTTCTACTGAAGAAGACACAAATAAGTGTATCGAAATATAGAGAATTTTGAATATAAACTTAAATTCGAACACTTGAACTTATGATTTACACTTTATTGACTACATATCATGACGCGTTTCGTCGTTACAAAAGACTTCTTCCTTCTAGTCAATAAAGTGTAAATCATAAGTTCAAGTGTTTGAATTTAAGTTTATATTCAATTATAATGGATTTACATCAAGTAAACGCCAACACTATTAAATATAGAGAATTTTAATGAATAAATGAGTTTTCGAACACTTCACAAGACCGATTATTCCCGTTACATAAATTTTACTAAGAATCGCACGGTCGAGAAATTACCTTTTATCTATATATCTATATATATATATATATATATATATATATATATATATATATATATATATATATATATATATATATATATATATATATATATATAATATTTTTTGATGGTCTTTGTTTTCTTTTTCTCTCTTGTTTTAATTCACTATAAATTTCCACGAAAATAGGTATTTTAGTGTATTTAATATGTCGAGACCTGATTCACAAATGTGTTATAACTAGTATCATTCCCAAACGCATGTTTTTCATATATTTAATGTGAATCTAAAACATATATGTCAAAATCATGCATTTATCCTTTCTACAGAAGTAGAAGTTCTTGTTACCTGTTGACATATTTTGTTATTATTGATTAGAATCGAAGTTTCATCGGTTTTTCATCAGACACATTTCAATTAATTCAACATTCCACACATTTTCATTCCAATAACATTCATTTAGAAATCACACTGGCAAGACTTTTAGTTCGGTAGATACACAAAGCTAAGCATAATTTAGAAAATTAGAATTAGCATATGCACGTATTTCTAGGAGAGCAGTGGGCAATGGTTGCCTTTGGAAGCAGACCTTGTTATGAGAGATGGAGAAGTGGTTGGTACCGAAAATCCAACGGGACATTCTCTTCTCGTAGATTGCAGATTCGAACTACCATTCGGTATGTATTCTGAGCTCATTTGATCGTTGTTTCATAGCTTATAAGTTTCAAAGTTTGGAATTGCATATTCAGTAGATGAAATTATATTTTGAATCATGTAGATTGAGTAGATAGCGTAGTTTGTTCCGAAATGATGGGAAATAATGTTCCCATATGTAGTGACATTCATCATAGTGTGCCTTGTTGACCGTCACATAACGCTATTTGTTACAGTGGAGCTTTTTTGTTTTCGACTTTATGCTGTGTATAAAACTTGATAACAAGATTATTTCAATCAAAATGCACCCATGGTTTGACTGATTTATTTGTCAGAAGTGCTTTGAATTTTATTAAACGTCCATTATGGTATTTTATGATTTTGCGTAATGAGTATTTTGGTTTTGAATTGATACCAATGTGCCTTTAGTATTCGTTTATTTTGAGACTTTATAATCGATTCAAATTGAACGAAAGGGAAGTACACAAACTTCATAATATTTGTGATTGTACGTTTTTTCTTGTTTTTGAGTTAGTTTGGGTGATGGAGGATAAATGATTCTCAATGTAGAAGATAACAAGCCTATTAGTGGTTCAATATTTGGTGTTAAACTCTTGATCCTTTTCTAATTACAACCGAAAAATTCAATTTATACATAATCACGAAAAAAATTCAAACAAAAATATCACAATTCTTCAACACATATGTGAACAACATAAACATGCTTATTGCTATTTCTTTTTTTGCTCTGTACATTTGTGGATAAATGGTTTTCTTTTCTTTCTTTGATTTCTTTCTCTGTTTACGTTACAATATTGCAAAAAAATCAATTTTCAAGATCTAACATTTTTTTCAAATTCGCGAAAAAATTTCATTAATTGGTTGGGTAAGAAATAAAAATGAGGAACTTTTTTTCCCATTTCGAAATGGAGTTTTTCATTTCGCGTTTTTCTGAATTTGTCTGCAATTTCCCGTAGCGTTTCTCAGGAAACTATAAGATTTGCGAGAAAACTGTATGTGAATTTGTTTTCTGCGAACCCGTCGAAATGAATAATTTTTTTTTAAAGTTCCGAAAAATTTTCATCTATTTGTTCAATATAAGGATTGAAAAAAATTTCTTCTTCCGATTTCGATGAAAATAAAATGTCAATTTTGGAAATCAAGAATTTTTTCTAAAATTTTCGAAATATTTCCATTAAAATGGTCAAAAAATATATTGAAAATGAATATTTTTCTACTGATTTCGATGAGACTGAAATTTTTTGACTGGTGTATAAAACACCAGGTTTGGAAAATAGTTCTCATTTCTGCGTTTTCCTGAAATTTCTCATAGCGTTTTTCAGGAAACTTTGAGAGTTCCAGGAAAACTGTTTGAATAATCGTAATCTGCCTACGCGACTTGATGCAAAAAGGTCAATTTTCACAAACAGAATTCTCTCGAAAATTCCAAAAAACTTTCATCAATTTGTTCAAAAAGAAAAATTTGAACACAATTTTTTACTTCTGATTTCAAGAAGAATGGAACTTGTTCTCAAATAAATGTCGAAGAATCGAAATTTCCAATCAGTTTTCCAATGAAGATTTGGTTTGGAAAAAAATTTTAATTTCGCGTTCCTCTGGAATTTTGGTGCTAATTTCTATAGCTTTTCTCAGGAAACTATAGGATACCCGGAAAAACTGTTTGCAAAACAGTTTTCTTAAACAGAAAAAAAATTTTATTCTCGAATAATATAATATAATATATAAGATACTCGTGTATCTTCTCAAATAAAAGTTGTAGAACTAAAATTTCCAATCAGTTAACATTGAAACATCTGGTTAACAAAATAGTTTCGAGAGAATTCTCGAGCTCAAATTTTTTGAAATTTTTTCGAAAAATTCTCATCAATTGGCCAGAAAAACAAATTGAAAAAAAAAACTTTTTTCTTTAGATTCCTATGAAAATTAAATTTCTTTTCACATGAGAGTCGTAAAAACGAAATTTCCAATAAATTTTCCAATAAAAAATCTGGTTCGGAAAATAGTTTTCATTTCGTTCATTTCTCAATTTTTTTGCAATTTCCCATAGAGTTTTTCAGGAAACTGTGAAATTTCCGAGGAAACTGTTTGTTGATTCATGATTCGAATGATTCGATATGATTCGAATAGATTCGAAAAAGTGAATTTTCAAGATTGATTTTTTTCAATTTCGAAAAACTTTCAACAACTGGGTAAGGAAAAATGTGGAAGAAAATTTTTCTCCGATTTTGATGAAAATTACGTTTTTTCCCAAATAAACATATGGTTTGGGGAATAATTTCCATTTCGCGTATTTCTGAATTTTTGAAGTCTTTTTGAAAGTCTTTTGAAAGTTTGAAATTTTAACTTTGTCGACATCATTCAAAATTATCAAAATTGCGTGAAAACTTTCAATGTTACAAAAACGACAAGTAGGACTATCTCTATTAAAAGACAATTAATGTTTGATATCTGAAACTTGAAACTTATTTACATATTTCATTACATCATAAGCACGATGAAGCTAGAAATGAGTTAATTACTGTTATCAAGATAAATTGGTCGAATCGATGCTAGAGAAACTATCATTTACCTGTCGTTAATCAACTGCTCAAGAGGAAATTGTATAATAGTGTTATCATTTCCATGATTGAGTGCCTTAGGCTGTTATTAAATCCCTAATGCATCTCTGGATTTGTCATCTACACAGCTGTGTCGTCGTTTTCCTCCCGGGTTGGACTCGAATGGATAAATACCTCCGCGTCGAAGAAGAAATAACTAAATTTTACATTCAAAGGTTTCATAGGTTACTGAGAAATATAAGTTGGACGATATATCAATTATAAGGAAAAAGAATTGAAATAGCCAGAAATTTCACTTTCGAAAGTGCTACTAGAGGATAGAAGGAGAGAGTTTTTGAAATAAAAAGCACAGAGAGCTGGACTAACTCGAAATATACCTACAAGTCTAAGAATTTAAATAAAGAGAAAAAACTAAAGAATTAAAGAACCAATAAAATTGTTTTGACAGTCTAATTCTTTTCACGCAATAACTTTTACGATATTAACCTTCATGGCTTCTGAAGAACTATGTGTACTTATTAATGAAATGGAAACAATTTGAAAATTTCAAAAATATTTTATAAATTGTCCACTACAAAACTGATTGGGTATACAATACTTTCATCATGTAGATGAAAATTGAGAATGAAAATAAATTAGATTTGTTTTTAACCTTTCCCCTACGAAACCTGAAGTTTAGTAAGGGGGCATTTTAAACCTTCAGTTGCTCGATAACTTCTGAACCGGTATTATCTTATCCCTTAATTTCGAGATCTTTCAGGGAGTTATGTTTCAGACCGTTGAATTATAATAATTTAATAATAAGACCGTTTATTATTATAATTGATGAAACGATTTGAGTAGGATAAATATTCTATGACACAGTTAGGAATACTTCTGTTCTTCTGGAGGAAATTGTCTGATTATTCAAAATGTATTTCTTAGTGCTATATTATTTTATTTTTGGTGTATTAAATCTTCATGTGAATTAACATTTCATAAGTTGTGCGACACTCAAATTTTTCTTTTCCCAATAAATAAGTCTGTTGAATTGAAAACTGAAACAAATTTCAATCCAGAAAATGCGACAGATTAATGATTCCAATTTAATTCGTCTTGTACCTCATTTACAAGTGTGAAAGTTGCCAAAAGGAATGCAATTTCAAAGATAAACTGAGCGCTTACTGGAAAATGTATTTAGTTCGCAATTAAAACATCAATTAGAGAAGTTGTCGTCGTCTTCATCTGAAAATGTTCTAGTTCAAGTATTTTCGAGCTAAATAGCACAAAAGTACTTTCCCAAGTGATGATTAAGAATGCCGCAATTGCTATACGTAAAATTCTGATTGAATAAATTCCATCTCGAGCAGATTACAATCAGTGCCTTTTCAAATAGATGATTTTTGAATATATAAACGTAAATCATTTACAAAACTTGCTTCAATTTGGTTCATCAAGGATTTGAGATGACTGTATTACTACAACTAGTCTTTTTACAAATGATCTACACTGGATGGATCTACAAATGATACACTGGGGATCAACAATTTTGTTGGCTTAGCACAGTAGTCAACCTTGACAACTTCCCTCCATGACCTTCAAATCTTGGTGGAATCACTCACCCTGTTCATCACTAACAGCGCCAAGATTTTCTGGAAAGTTAGCAAGATGGCTATGTAAGAAATGCAGTTTGATACTGATGTTACAGCCAAGTTTTTTGAAATTTTCTAAGGGTTGTTGGGCAATTTCGACGTAATTCTGGGCTCGTATGTTTCCAAGAAAGTCCTTGACAATACTTTCGAGTGCCAACCAAGCATTATTTTTGGTCATTGTTACATTGAATCGTTCATCTTTAATAAGTTGCCGAATCGGTGGCCTATTAAGAACACCAGCCTTCATCTCCTCATATGACAAGCTAGGAAATGCCGAAATAATATACTTGAAACAGTCCCCTTCAGTTGACAAAGCTTTAACAAATTGCTTTATGAGACGTAGTTTCATATGCAAAGGCGGAAATATAATGCTTTTTCTGTCGACAAGTGGCTGATTTAGAATGCTTGGATCACCAGGTTTCAGGTCAGATCTTGGAGGCCACTTTCACTATATCGAATGCTTCTCTCGAGCTCTGATATCCCACATACATAGAAAAAAGCGATACTTGGAATATACGCGTTAAGGGCCAAGAAGGAAACAAAGCATTTTTAGGTCGACAAAGATGATCCATTGGTGTAAGTTATATTGCAACAACTGAATGATCTTCTTTATGTCTTCGTATTCTTCATGCAAAGAAACTGAATATTGGGACTGATTTTGTTGGTCTTAGCGATTAAACACCTACCTAAGTCGCTGTTGAAACGAATGCTGATTTATACATCACCGTCGCCAATATACGAGTAATGAATATAACACAATACCCACCGATAAGCTTATTACTGGCATTTCCTCATTCTGTACTACGTCTTTCACTTTGGTTCTAGCTATATCTTCAACTGAAAAGAATTTTTGGAAGGTATCAAAAATATTCATCTGATTGGTAACCATCACGTCACGCTCACTCTAGAAGCGAAAACATCTGTATTCCAGAAATATTACGTTCAGTTTTCTTTTCATTTCGTGTCCATAATACATTGGAAATCATATTATCTGTTGATCTATTATGGTCTGACTTTGTAGCGAAATTTCAATATAAAACGGATATTTCTTCAATTTCATAACCTAATAATTTTATACACTTTATGGGTGGTAATTGAAAAAAGTTGAAATTGCATGTTGGCACAAATTATTCCCTTTAAAAGGATAATTGATTCATAATTCCATGATTTATATTTATTTACGGAACCATATTCTGTTTTTCAACAAATCAAAATTTGCCGTTTATTTCGAACTGTACAACAATTCAGAATTGACACGATTGTGTTCGAGTTCAATCAATAAATCCAAAGCAACCGATATACCAACTTTTTCCACGGTAATTATCGAATCATCTGCCGTCAATTCATTTGCAATTCTAACTAAATACCGTTGATAATCTCCAACTCGATATAAATATGCATGCGTCTGCTATAAAAGGCGGAAATATACGAACGATATGCCAAATTAGTTCAAAATACCCCACGATCTGGCTCTCGCTAGAGGGATGCATAATACTAACAGGAAATCGACTTCTAAACGAGCCTGTGAATTCCGGTCACGTTCATATGAATAAACATAACATAAACCATTCGCATATTCAGTTTAGGTTATAAAGTATTTTGTTGGGACACTGCAAAATATGGGAATTGGCGGTGGAAGTATGTGCATATATTGCACCATGAATAATGCATGTCATTTAAAGGAACTCCGTTTTTTATTGACCATGAAAATTGTTCTTCATCTTTGTTTTTCAAAAGTATTGAGAACACCACAACGAGAAAAAAGATTGAATCGTTTTCCTCTATGAAACTCACGATTGTAGTCATGTTCTGTGGTCTAAATTATACTCTCTGATACAGAAAGATACTTCTTATACATCAGTGGTGTAGGTCGAGAACAGTGTATAATTTCACCAAAAATTTGTACCCAATAATAGGAAATATTATTATCATAACATACTGCTGGAAGCTGGGAATAGAAGTTGTAATAGTTTAATTACAGAGTAATCTGTTTTATATAAAAATAATTATTCCCAAGAACATTAATAAGATGCACACTCTCATAACCTAAAACTTCAGAAAAAATCTTCATCAATTCCGATTAAACTGTCATTATGTCTCGATTTAAACATTTCCAAAAATGAGAATGCAAGAATTTTCCCTCTGTCCAAATGGTTCCAGGCATTGAAATCTCTGTTTTCATTAAAAGTTTGTCTTTATACATGCTTTTCATATGCACTCACAATTTTGTTTCAATTTTACTGTGTTCTGATTTTGGTACTAACGTGAAAAGTCTCATTAGAGCTTCACTATTTTAGATAGTAGATACCTGGCAGTAAATTCATCATCTTCAATGTACTTTGTTATCTACTCTTACTGGATACACATAGCGCTAGATACTAAACGCGATAGATAGCAAAGCCCTTAAAAACCATTTATTCTTTGACTCAAAACGAGGCATTAATTTCTAGAGGTCAAATAACAGGTTATCAAAAAAAAAACACATTTTTAAAGTTATTTTATCAGAAAAAGTTAGTTGGCTTAAAGGTTACGAATCACAAAATAGGGTACCCCAAATGTTTAGTTATATATACATTTATCAGAAAAACAAATTTTTTTAAATATAGGCAGTGATGATTTCAAGTAAAAATGACACTCTTGGCACGTTTTTTTATATTCCCTTAATTGTCAACATCGCCGGAAATTTGTAACTGGGTTTTCTCAGATGACCACAATATGTTATATTGTGGTCATCTGATTTTTGTTATATTTGTGGTCATCAATATTATAATAAAAAATACTCTTTCTACTGGAGCATTTGTAACAGGCAAACATATAAAAAATATATTAAATTACAATAGAAAAATGTTCATGTTGAATATTGTTTCCTTGGAAACATTCGAATTATTGCATTTCGTTACTTTTTACCATGTAATATAATTAGAAATTAATGAAAATTTCGTCAAAAACTGCAGTATTTCTAATACAGTCAATATATTAGTTTTCAATTCCCGAGATTTTTCAATGTCTTGCCATGTACGGACCTTTTTCAAATCTGCCCACTAAAATATCCCCATTTCTTTGGTAAGACAGTAATTCCATTACTCTAAATATTCACGGCTTGTTTTATAATATTCTGTAGCCGTTCTTTTCACCCGCCTGCTACTCAAATTTTCACACGGTTTCTGAGAACGGGACAATTTTGAGTCCCACAGTTCATTTCGGGACGGGACTCGTAATTGTAAAAAGGGACAGTCTCGTTCAAAACAAGAGGTCAGCTCACATTACTCATCAGGGAAAAAGTTTTTTATAATGATAATAATATGCAACCTGTTTTATATGTTTTGGTTTTCTGATCACATTTTTGTAGTATTTTCAAATGCCAGGCCATTGCCTTCTGCAAGCTATATAAACCTTCATCAATAAGGTTCATATAGCTTTCCAGATCACTCAAGTTGAACCCTTAATACTTCGTAATTCTCTATTTGGTATGATATAGGCAGCAATTAGTCTTCTGAACTTTCCTAAATTTGGTCGGTCTTTTGTTGTACGTGTTCATTTATATCATTTTCTATTTTACCGCCTACTTATTATGTCGAAATCTTTTATAATGGGAATTTAACAGTGTTATAATAAGTCTAAGGCAAGCGTCAAAGTTTGAAACTGCTTTAATACAAGCCTTAAGTGAATATTAAAAAGGTCGATACTCAGTTAAAATAACAAACCATCTTTTTACTTAGATCTCGCACAGTACTTGCTGAAACATTTCGAAAAATATTATCTAATATAAACCTATTGCCTGATCTCCACAAAAATAGTTTGATAAATTCGATATAATTTAGGAAATGGAATAGGTACTAATTTTGAGAAATTCAGCCAGATTATCGAATATGAAGTTTTGAACAAGTTATCAAAATGCGGTATGTTACAAATAACCAAATCTTCCACGTATCGTCAATTCGTCCTATTGAAGAACTTTATCAAAAGAACTATAAACAATATGCAAAGTTTCATATTCCCGAGCTTTCAGAATATAAAAGCATTGCTTCCGGTACGTTGAAATGCAACACGAATGGAATTCTATTCGAGTAGAACCATACATCGTTATCTCAAAAGACGTTTCTCATCAGTGACAGCTCTATACTCCAATTGTTCTATTTAAAATTGGAGCAATGCACACCAACGCAGTGAGTGAATTTGTTGATGTATAAGTTGATGTGGAAACTCTCAGATTTAATCCACAAGAATGATATATTACACCTGATGAACGTTTCGGGATACTTCACCATCATCAAGAGTTTGAAACCACTGTTTCAAAAAGAAAAATTCAAATTTTTGTGATATTTACCATCGAATTCGATAGTTAAACTTCGTGACTTAAATTCTATGGTTGTCTTGGAATCCGTCATTTCTTAACATCTGAAATTCTCCTTCTAGATATCATTGGTCCAATTATATTGGAAATTTCAGAATTTGTGATCTCGTTGGAACTTTACGTTTTACTTTACTGAAATGATACAGTAGATTTAAAATTTTGTACTTTGTTGAAGCAGTGTAATATATTTGGCTTATTCGTATCTTTGAAATAGTTATTTCCTACGTTCTATAGACGCATAGAATCGAGGGAGCATTCGTATCCAAAACTGCCTCTGTAATCATTGGATTCTTTGTTATAAGAAATCATTAAGGAATTATGAAAGTATAATTTTAAGAGACAGCAGTTTTGGATACTACTTCTTCAACAGATAATAAATGGAAAATGACTCAATACTACAAATAGATATAGTTATCTACCAACTGTCAACGTATCCTCAATTCTTAGCATAGAATAAACAGTGAAAAATGAGAAAAAGAGACGAAACACAAAATTATGAACTGACAACAAACGAAAGGAATGACCGAATAACAAAATAAGAAAAACATATTGCAAAGCTATAAAGAAATATGAAATAATTACTCTGGAGTGCTATATTCCTCATCATTTTGTGGTCCTTTGTGTATTTTGTTCTTCTTGTAGATTATTTACTACTTATTGTTTTTATTTCATATTTAATACTTTTGAAGAATTGTGGAGAAATTACTGCGGAAAGCTCATATAATGCTCAAAGTAATGATCATTCTGTGTTCCTTTTTTATATTTCGTTTTTCTGTTAGATTATTTTCTACTTATTGTTTTTCGTTCATTCAATACTATGTTTGTAGTAACGAATGTGTAGTACTTTAAAACACAAGGTTCACGTTTTCATTCAGTAAATTGAAAAAATTTCGTTATGAACGTGAACATTGTTCAACTATATTTCACTTATTAAGGAGAGCTGTTACATTCTTTCATCAAAACTTCGAAACTTAGTGAAAAGTTCCAGTTCTTTTTTCTCTACGAAATGATTTTATATCTTAGTTTGTTTGATTTCTTCAGGATAGATTCGAATGACGCTTTTTCGTTCGGTTTATATTAATTCATATTGGTTTTCAAACTGTACCAATCTGTTTTCTGAATAAGATTTTATCATTGAATTATTTTTATTATTTACTTAGCATCTTGTAGTCTTCGAATCAACTTTCACTAATACAGGTACATATTTACAGTTTTCTGTAATATGATCCGTTTCTCAATTCTTTTCAATGATTTATCTTATCTCTCAGTTTCGTCTTTTTCATTCCAGGAATATTTGCTGATAATATATCAACTTATAGCTCAATATACTTACTTATAACTTGGTAAATCGACTATTTTATGCTTTGAATTGTTGTTTTTTCATCTATTTACTTTGTTCCACGGAAAACTAAGAATACGAGAAAGAAACTGTTATTTTTATGAGTTTCAATTGATAAATTCAAGAAATTAACTGGTACAAATGCAAAGCTCATTATATCATCAGAAACTCTGCAATTGTATCATCTTCCAATCAAATATCTGATATTCAACAATAATCTAGCTTCCGTTCATTGTTTTGCCTTCAAGTTACTTCCAATATCTTATAAATAAGCCGAAAACAAAGCCCTTTACAATATAGCTTGTCTTTTCTCTTAAACAGTCAAACTGATCGTTCTTAAAGCATTCATTATGCCTCGTTCTCCCTATCAAATACCGAAATATCCTTGTTTGGGGTATTATGATGAAGAATTTGATAAAGTAGCCTTCTCCGTGATTTGATTTCTAATACCTTTTCACGTTCCTTGGAACCGTGACGGTGACGTCACAAATGGGAAATTCTGCTTTCGTGCAAATTGCGAAAATGTGGGAAGAGGTGAAATAAATAAAGAAGTTGACTCAATTTATGGTTAAGTCAGGCGAGCTACAAAATGATGTAGTTTCGTGTTACAATTTTGGTTCATGTTGAGTGATTAATCCAACTTTCAAGTAGACTGGTTGACCCATTTACGAAATTAAAATATACAAGCTGCTTATTATCTGCCGCTTCAGTATTTGAGAGAAAACATTTTTGTGAAATGCCTGAATTATTCGATGTATTTCATAGACGTATTAAAAGGGATATTATTTATCAATTTAATTTTTTTCCTGCAGTTGAATTTTGATTTTTTGAAGCTTTTTGTTCCTTCGTTGTTCGACTCTTCTCCAAGCTTTGTAAAGGGTAGCATAACCAAAGTCATTTGAGAGAATCTGAAGGTCTCGCTGAAAATCAAGCCCGGAAAGGACTTGACATGTGTTCATTATTGAATGTTAGCGAACAACGTCTCTCACGTCTTTTCCAGATAATAAAACATTCTGGTGAGCAATATTGTACCGTTAACAGCCTTATAACAATATGAGAATCTTTACAGACGTCGAATGATCTATTCCTGATGTTGTAAGTTGTTTAGGTTGAAATTGATTGGGATTTTCAAATTGCTTGACGAATTTGTGATGAACGGTAAAACTGCTCCAGTTTTGAGATTTCTTTCAGTTCAATATCTACTTCAAACATTTTTTCTGTCGAACGAAATGTTGACATATTCAAGCATATTTCGAACAAATTGTTCATCTCATTTATACACGAGGCGTTCAGAATGCATTGATTTTGAATTTATTCACATTTTGAATCGCCAAGTTACCCACCAAGTTGCGAAATGATATTCATATACGAGGGTGGGATGAAAAGTTTCCAGCCTGACCAAGAAAAACGATGTTTAAAATTTTTTTTGCATTATTTTTCAAGATAATCTCCATAAATACTGATGTATTTCTCATGTAACTGTAATGCATTACAGTTACATGAGAAACAAACGTAGATTCATCAAGCTCCTCGAAATAATGGTTTATAGTTTCGATGAATTCTTCGTTGATTTCCAATCTTTCACCGCCAAGCCATTTTGTGAGATTAGAAAACAGACAATAATCACTGGAGGATAAATCAGGAGAGTATGAAGGATGCGGCATCAATTCAAACTCAATTCGTGGATTTTGGATATGGCAACAATCGACGAATGCGCTGGTGCGTTTTCGTAATGAAACAAATTTTTTTCTTCCCCAAATGACGCCGTTCAATTCACACCTTGTCCTTCAAACGTTGCAATAAGTCTGCGTAGCATTGACCAGTGATCGTCTTCCCCTTTTCAAGATAATCAATGTACATCATTCCTCTCAGATCTCAAAAAATAGTAGCCAAACCTTGTTTGCCGATAAAATTGTTTTTGCTTTCTTCGGAGTTGGTTCCCCCTGTCCAACCCACTGTTTTAACTGTCCTTTATTTTCAGGAGTGTAGTGGTGAACTCAAGTCTCATTAACAGTTATGAATCGATGCAAAAATTCTTTTGAATTACGCCTATACAGCGCCAAATTTTCGGTAGAAACGTTTTGTCAAATCATTTTTTGGTCGAGCGTTAGCAAACGCGGCACCCATCTTGCACTCAGTCTTTTCCATGCTCAAATGGTTGTGCAAAAAATTTCGCACACTTTCCGTTGACATCCTACAGGTCTCAGCTATCTCAGACCCTTTCAATCTGCGACTGTCAATACTATCTGATGAATTTTCTCAATCATTTCTGAAGTTGTGACCTCAACTGGCCGTCCTGAGCGAGGCTCGTCAGAGGTGCTCACACGACCCATTTTGAATTCAGAAACCCACTGCTTAATAGTTGAATATGATGACGAGGAGTCCCCTAGTGTTGAATCCATCTCTTTTTTTATTATTTAATAGTGTTGGTGTTCACTTGATGTAAATCCATTATAATTGAATATAAACTGAAATTCAAACACTTGAACTTATGATTTACACTTTATTGACTACATAGCATGACGCGTTTCGTCGTTACAAACGACTTCTTCAGATGCTTACAGAATAATTCCTTGGAACGTTCGTTTGCTTGGGAATTCGTTTGTAACGACGAAACGCGTCATGCTATGTAGTTGATAAAGTGTAAATCATAAGTTCAAGTGTTTGAATTTCAGTTTATATTCTTTTTTTATTTGTTTAAGTGTAAAACCTTTCAAATAGGAGTATTTGATGACAGCACGTTTCTCCAATTTTTCCATTTTCACGGGAACAACAGAAGCGTCTCGTGCAATGTGCAGACTAACGTAGCGATTGGGCTCAACCTTCACATACAAGCTCAGTAGGAATAGTACTGTAGGACGCCGTCCCAAAAGTAGACCTAGTGCTGCCATCTCTTGGTTAGGCCGGAAATTTTTCACCCTACCCTCGTAGAAGCATCCTTATGGTTGGCCACTTTTTTCTGTTACAGTCACAAAACACGTTTCAGATTATTTCGTACGCAGCGAGTTTCATTGAAGACTCAAAAAGCAAAAAATTTGCTTTACAAGAACGCACATTCAAATGTTCAAAATAATTTTCTGGCACACTTTTTTCTCGTTTCAGATCATTTCTATCGTAGATACGAGTATTCTGAAATAACCCTTCAGTTTTTCTAGATTTATCAAAATTCCTAGACTAGAGGAAACCCTTAATTCCAGAAATGTCATGTATTTCATGTGTTTTATGTTCTTTTTGGTCGCCCTCCAGAGTTGATCATTTCTTTACCTAACCCAGCCTTTTCAGTTCGAAAGTACGTACTATTGTGAAACTCTAGCATCTGGATCATGATTTCAATTCTTATCTAAAACTAAAGCAACAAAATAACCCAGAAAACTCTCAAATCAATGAAAATGTATTAATTGTATATCTAGTTTACTCTACAACTGACTTGTGGAGATGAATTGGAGAAATCTCTTTCTTTCATAGAGCGTCTTGAAACGTGACCTAGTTCGTAGCGATAAATCACAATCTACTCAATCTATTGAGACATTGGTTGATAAGTGTACTCTATAAAAATAAGTGAAGATGTACATGTTACTACTCAAACAAATTTTTTTACGTTGTCGCTCTATACATGATTCAAAATATAATTTAAATGGGGATGTCATTTGTCATAAATTTGTAATACCATGACCTGTATTAATTCATTAACTCATCTGATTTGTTCTTTCTTATTTCTGCTGATATTTGTGATCTAGCTTTGTAATCTCCAACTATAATTAGCCTTTTATGAAGAGTTTTCGGAGATATTATAATTTCTGGTTAATTTTGAAGAGAGCATAACGTCAAAATCAAGCATTGAATACAAGAAACTTTTCAAAAGTACTGGCATTGAACAGGAATTTTGCATTTTGAGGAAAAGATAGAATCTCTTTTATTATTTT
The DNA here is from genome assembly GCA_030704895.1 of Henosepilachna vigintioctopunctata. Classification (NCBI taxonomy): domain Eukaryota; kingdom Metazoa; phylum Arthropoda; class Insecta; order Coleoptera; family Coccinellidae; genus Henosepilachna; species Henosepilachna vigintioctopunctata. Next base: position 938,313 of record JARQZJ010000005.1, read on the forward strand.
TGCCTTATTTTGGTTTTTATCTCATATTTTTAGAAAAATGAATTGTCTCAGAGAAATTCAGTAGTTTGAAGAAACAAATGTTGAAATTCCTACATGCATTGAGTTTTTTGATGAAATCCAATTTTTATTTTTTTAGTTTACAATTATGCCAAATGATACAACCATTTTGTATGTATTTCCAATAGTGATACATGACACCCTTATTCGTTTTCGCCATTTCCAATTCGGAATAAAAGAGACTGCTTTTCCCTCGCTTTAGGACCTTGCGATCCGCCTACAGGATGGCAAGAAATTCTGCTTGGCTCTACGGTCTGCAGAATAGCGGACGAAACACAAAAGGCCATAGGTAAAATGTCAGCTTTTGTTATCTGGCATCGTACACTTCTACCTTCCTTTTAACTGCTTTTCTCAAAGATTTCTCTTTTATATTTATAACAACACGCAAAGTAGCACTTAATGGTTGTTCAAAATTGCACGTATGTGCTTCAGATTCCTCACAACTTCGGAAATACCTATTCGAATTAAGAAATTATGATTTTTTGATTTGTTAGTTCTCAAATTTCAGAGCGATTCGTATTTTCTCTGATAAACTTCGATTATTAAGATTCTTTTTCAACTAGAGATTCTTTCTAGAGACAGAGAAGTTCAATTTGATAACATTTTTCTCTCTCATAACTGAATCTTCAGTGAACTGGCGCATATTATGAATAAAAGCTCTCCAAAACCAATCCAAAAAACTTGGTACAGGTCCAGAAGCTTATCTAGCTTCATTTATTACGTTCTTGGTGGCCATAATCGCCTGCCAGAAAGATCAGTTCAAAAAGCATTGGATTATTTCTCAACATCTGCCCTAATTTTTGTGCATTCAGTAGAATGTGCATTCAGTACATGTCAAGTATGTACACAATTGGTTTTGTAAATTAATGGTAATGATGGTCTACATATGTCAATCTATAATCTGAACTAGATTTCGTATTGGACAAAAATCGTATCATATGTATGTAATAAATATCTGCTGAAATGGAAACTTGATCTCATGTTATTTTTGTATATGAAAATATGGGTCCCAAGTTGGAACCTTGCAGAACCCCAGAAGTACAAGTATGAGTGGCCAACCTCATGCTTCCTTCTGTTATGGTCAAACTATGACATAAAGAGATGTAAAATGTTCCTTCCATCAATAATGTGATACTCAAAAATATACTACACAATTACTATCAATTTATTTCTTTTTTGAAATGAAACAAGTTTCCCAAGAAATTTGAATTCATAACTGAGTGATAAAAATAATATTTTGAGGAAGCCTGTAATATACATGCTCAGAAAAAAATTGATTTTGGTTCAATTTATCAGCATTTCATTTCTTAGTCGACATATTTTTAGGATATTATACCTCCAAATGTGATTTATTTCTGCATAGTCGATTTCTACGTCATGTGATGATTGTCAATATTTCAGTCGGTTTATCTTTTCGATTATATGTTACCCGAAGCCATTTCATATTTCCTTTCATAAATTGTTATTGTGCGCTTCGTCCTATCGAAGACAATAGATGGCCTCCTATCATAATATGGTTGGAAGGACGCATCGATATATGATTTTGTCGAGTCCTCGAGCTATACAATTTCCCTTGCAATAATTCTCGTTGAATGGGCCTTCGACTTCAACGAAGATTCTAGAACTAACAACAATTTCATTTATCTTTCGTTGTCAGTTGGAGAGGTAGGAAGTTTGAAGAAATTCTTGATAAACTTTCCTGTAGTTTTTTCATCGTTAATATTGTTCTTTTCAGTAATAAATGTTGGTATTACTGGAGGTTTTTTTTTCGCAGTGTGTTCCGAAAGAGAACGAGTTATTGAAAATTGAAAAAAACAATTCTTAGATTATGTAGTTGAATAGTCAACTCAGATTTTCGGTCAATTTTTTTCATTTTTGTAGAAAAATTATTTTATTATCAAGCGAATATGAGTTCTTCAATAAAACCTGAAAACTTATCGATTAGATGGGAAAAAAGAGAATGTATCAGTATTTGAACACCAATTCACCCCTTCAAGGAAAAATTTCGGTTGTAATTTAGTAGAGTACTCTTTGAATAATGAAAATTAATTATATAAATGCCGAATTATTAAAACTCGAAGAAAATTGTCAATTTTTATTTGAAGATAGTGGTGTATGTAAACAAAATTACTTTTCAGGAGTAGGCGGCTTTGGTGAATGGTATTTTGTGATGGATAACTGAAGAATTTATATTAACGTTCAATCAAACAAACGATGATATTTTATTTATCAATGATATTTTTCATTCATTCGATAATCTTGATATTCGAAACCCTTTTCATGCACTTGGATATATTCCATCTGATTGGATGCTTGTTTGCAGAATATTGATGAGATAGAAAATTATCGAAATTAATTCGATTCAAACTATAGATATATGCCACTAAAAATGCTTAGGTTATTAGTTCTTGTTGCAGTAGTTCAAGTGTTCCAAGTGCCTACCATATTTAAATTTTTGTTGTGTTCAATTCCATTCAATTCAATTCAACTATGGTAGTACTTAATTTCTTCTTTTGAATTTACATTTTTGACGAATTGATGATTGGTTCGCTAAAGTATCAATATATACACAAATACTAACATTTTCATCAATCTAATCATCCGAACAATCACACACTTGATTTTTCTGTCAACGAAACAAGTAATTATTAATGAATTTGAAATGATTGCACGGTACTTTAGCATAATAATAGATCAAATAACCAGTAGTTCATTTGTTATATCCAAAATTTTAGTTAATTTCTGCCGCTGTCAAATTGACAATTCACTGACGTTAAGTTAGTTTTCGTTCTCATTGTCTTGAGGAAAATTGATGCGGAATCATTGAAAATTAGAGAAATGTGGAGAGAAATGTAGCCTCAATTTGAAACAATGTTACTCGAACATCCTTCTCTTGTTTCGTACTCTGATCTTCAGAGCGGAAGGAATACAAAGGAATGCACTTGTACTATATTTGTTCGTATAGAACGGGGAGCTGAATATTTAGAATCGGCCATGAGAAGTTTTGAATACAGTGGTGTTTCCTAATCGCTTTACTCTTTCTCTTGTAGCTTTGAAGTCGGGAAGCTTTTTTTAGGGTGGTGTTTTAAATGCCACAATAATTATAGAGTACTCGCGTTTCATGTCAGAAGTTCTACAGAATTTCATAAGCTTCCAAATTATCAATATTTCAATCTCTCATTTCGGAAAAATGAAAAATAACTGCTTTGAATGGATTTGAGGATGATAAGAGGTTTCATTCGTCAATTTTGAAAATATAACTGAAAATCTAGGGTGGTATGTGTCGTCACGTTTAAAGATCGTAATAAATATTGTATAATGGGTGATTTTTTAAGAGTATTTTTTTTAAATCAAATAAAAGACTCAATTTGCATCATATATTCAAAATTTTTATTGAAATTGATAACTTGGCCTTTGCCATTTACATTTTGAAGTTAACTTCATGTAAATGTTGTCCGCAGCTTCGTTTCAGATCTTCCATTCGGAAGGTCCAATTTTGCGTCAATTTTCGAGCATTTCGGCTTATGCGGAGTTATCCTGTGAGGCTTCAATCGTGTTAGGCTTGTCGAAATATACTAACGACTTTACATAAATCCACAAGAAATAATCCTGAGGCGTCAAATCGCGTGATTTCACACGACCAATTCACACGGCCATTTCGAGATGTAAACTGCTCAACAAATTCTTCCTTAAACATGTCCATTATTTCACGAGCTGTGTGGCATGTGGCACCGTCTTGATGAAACCACATGTCAACCAAGTTCAACTCGGCCGACTGGGACAAAAAAAAGTTGCGTATCATGGCTCGATATCGTTCGCCGTTGACGGTAACGTTTCTTCCACTGTCGTCTTTGAAGAAAAGTGGACTGATGATGCCACCAGCCCATAAACCACACCAAACTGTCATTTGTTCAGTATCTATCGGAAATTCTTGTATGGCATGTGGCTCTTCATCACTCCAGATGCGACACTTTTGTTTATTTGCATATCTGTTAAGCCAGAAATGAGCCATCGCTGAACACAATCTTTCCATAAAACAGCGGATTTTCATTAAGCTGTTTCCATTCAAAAATTAAAAACCCAAATCAATTCAAACGAATACAAAATTATAGCTTTCAAACCCAAAAAATTTTCCATGTGATTAAGTAACACATGCCCAATTGCTGAGAACGGCGCGGCGACGAATTGACATTTCACGATTTTCATGAACACTGTACGTTAAGGCTGCAATATTTTTTTCAGTACGCTCTGTACGCTTGCGAGACAATGATTTTATGCCCAACAAAGTAAACTTGGTGCGAAATTTGGTGATGACAGCACGAATTAAAAAATCACCTTTAGTAGTGTACTACATATAATCTAAAAATATTATATGTAGTATTGTATACGATTTAAATTTCCAGGGTTGTTGATTCTATCCGTATTTACAACGCTTGCTTATACAATGTTCCATCGAGACAAGTTTTGAAGGGATCCAGTCTAGTCACTGTCGAATAGAAACAAGAACACACAGAGTGACTCGATGAAATTAACTATCTAAGAATTCAGCGAACTCTTCACTGAAATACTCGCTTCCGAATATATATACTCTTGAGTTTCACCCTTAAAAACTGTTTCACGTCTGTTATTCAAAGTTTCGTGTTATTCATGTGCCATTATGTGTCTGGGTTGTCACTGAAGTCTCACCCGTGTTTCCATTGAGATTAATAGCATCCATTTGTCAGAATGAATGGAAAAATTTTTACGTGTTGGGATTAACTTAGATTTATGATATCGTGGAGCTTGCTCAGTGAGAACAACCCTTCCATTGGTTTTGAATCAGTATCTCTTTGGAAATTGACAAGAAGGGGTAAGAGAATGCCCATAAAAGCTTTCCAGAATCTTTCAAACAACCACTAAGAGGAATAAACAACATTGAAATTACTATCAACATATTCAGTTCCATAGTTTAATGAGAAGAATTTAAAATTACTAAGAAACAAACTAAACATCGAGTGAGTAACAAGAATTATGAAATTTCATCAATTTTAATTCACCAAGTGAAAATACTATAATTTCTACTACCTTAATATCATATCAATGTTGTTGAATATTTTATATTTGAGAAATGCAAATTTTGAATATTTCACTATGGGTTTTTTACATTTTCCGCATGCTGTGAAATTTATAAAGCGCAGTAAATTTGAATGGAAACTGACTGAAACATTTACTGAATTGTTTGTCTGAATTTCTTGTGTTTCTCGGGTTGGGATTCTTTGACTGTTCGATAGATGGCGATTATGATTGTTCTTTACAGTTGAAGCATGTATTCAGATCGAATAGGTTATTGGTGGTCATCAGGTTTAGTGGAAAGTGGAACACTACTGACGAGCCTATCAAAGTGAAGGCAATGTCTAGTGTTTCCATCATGTCATCATTATTTTCCTCGAATATACTCTATGACTATGCTCTATATGCGAAACTTCTATATGCCCGTCCTTAAAAAGTCAACTCGGTGGTATATTGCTAAATTGAATTGAGACTAAGATAATTTTATTATATACTTATTAAAATTAAATATGTTTTTCATATAAAAGAAAAGCAAGGAAAAGAAACCCGAATATCAGATAACTTCTCCTATTAAATTTTTATTCTGCCATACAACTGTAATGTTCCATTCTGAACCACAAAGCGTTGGATTTTGCCATAAAATAAATACCACCACAATGCAATGAATTGTGCACTACACTCAATTTGAATATGTCTGTACGATCGACTCTCACATTTTTTTTTCACATAAAATAAAATAGTCTGCACTGATGAACAACACACAAAAAGTACATTTACTTTCATTATTGATAACCGATGTATTTAATATAATCTGTGTTATATATGTAGCCGAGTTTGCAGTCTATTTGCGATATATTATATATCGAGAAATATAAAATATATATATATCGAGAAAAGAACAGCTTGTTTCAACAATTGTTTTCAGAACAATTTGGGTGATAACCTTGGATTGTTTTTTGCGAATGGAAATAAAACCACGGTGGTATGAAGTTCATACTATGAACTTCATGTGTACATGGATTGAGAAATATCTCTTCGGCCTGATGAACACTTAACTGACGAAACGTTTTGACAATGATACTGCAACACAATATGAATCAACATCTTCTCTCTTCTTCTTCTATCGAGCACGTAGATATTTCTCTAATGACTGAATATTTTCTTCTTTCTGAAAAGGAAATGAATGTGCTTCATCAGTGTCAGCAAACTTTCATTATAACTTTGTTAATACATGCGCCTGTTTCAGATCCGGAAAATATAGAGGCGTCCGAATTACAGAGAAAGTTGGAAATGCTGAATAATATCATGGACCAAGAGCAGAGGGTGGAACAGGCAAGAAGACAGATGCAGTTCATCGGACATTGTAAGTATTTTAATTTCGCAAAGCTATATTTATGGTATTTCAGGTTTTCAGATGTAGTAAACTAGAAGAAAACAAGGAATTCTCCATAAAACTACCTAATTGTTGAAATTCATATTTACCCGAATTCGAAAATCTTCAATGTAAGGGTGTTTTTTTTAGAGGTATAGAACTTTAAATTGCAATAAAACAACGATGGATCATTCGATTGACAAGAATTTTTTTTATTCGAAAGATAATCTTGTGGCATTACATTTTAAATATGATTTCTGGCATATGACCGCCAAGGCTGGCTCGGATGTAGTCCAATCTGGACGTCCAATTTTCGATGACTTTCATAAGCTTTTGTTTAGCGATGAAGTGCACTTCTGGTTGAATGGCTACGTCAACAAACAAACCTGCCGCATTTGGAGTGAATATAATCCTCAAGTGTATGTCAAAACACCGTTACATCCAGAAAAACTGACTGTTTGGTGCGTTTTATGGACTGGTGGAATCATTGGTCCGTACTTCTTCAAAAACGATGATGGCCAGAACGTTACAGTCAATGGTGATCGGTATAGAGCCATGATTACTAACTTTTCCATTCCTCAATTGAACAACCATGATTTTTAGGAACTGTGGTTTCAACAAGATGGCGCAACATGTCACACAGCTCGTGCCACAATCGATTTATTGAAAGACACGTTTGGTGACCGCCTAATTTCACGTTTTGGACCTGTGAATTGTCCTCCAAGATCCTGTGATTTAACACCGCTGGACGACTTTCTGTGGGCTATGTAAAGTCATTGGTCTATGCGGATAAGCCACAAACGCTTGACTATTTGGAAGACGATATTCGCCGTGTTATTGCCGATATACGGCCACAAATGTTGGAAAAAGTCATCACAAATTGGACGTCCAGATTGGACTACGTCCGAGCCAGAAATCACATTTATTATGTAATGCCACAAGATTATCTTTCGAATAAAAAAAATTCTTGTCAATCGAATGATCCATCGTTGTTTTATTGCAATTTGAAGTTCTATACCTCTAAAAAAAACACCCTTCACATTTCAAATGAATGAATGAATACAAAATAATGTGAATATATTTTCCTCAAGTTGATAAACAGTTCTCTTAGTCATGCGTGAAAATTCAGAAGTAATAAATTCTTGATCATTAGTGAAAATGCTGGCTTTGAAATTGATTTTAGCTTTTCATTCAAGTGTGTAAAAGCCACTTCGTTCAAAATTTCTACAGAAACATCGTAGCGAGATTTCGCTTCAAAGGAGACTCTCAGCACTCTTACAAATTAGAAAGACGAAGCGGGAAAACAGCGGGATGCACAGATCAATTATAATATTGATTAAATATTACCAGAACCTTTCAATGTTAGATGTATTCATGTGATTTTCATTCATTCCTAAGATTTGATATGTACATTAATTTATGCATTGTACGATTTACTGTATATTTCTGTCTTACAATCGATAGTAGGGTTGTGAGGATTGAAGTCGTTCCCTTTCATTTGTTGGACGTGGCGTAACTGATGAGTACCTTGTAGTACGAAACAGTAACGGTCTTACGCTTTCAGTAAATGTAGGCTTCGATTTCAATATCCTCTAACATTTATCCCTAGAAGGATAATGGGACATCGCATTGATCATGTTTTACATATGCCAGCTCTGCTATAATGTTCTTTTGAATAATTTGTCAAAAAATTATCGAAAGAAAGTTATAGTATACTTTGATATTGAATATCTACAAGTGCGATAATAGCACGAGAACTATAATTTTTTTTCTTGTAGTAAATTTCTTCAATATATATTATTATTACGATTGTTCCCATGAGAAGAGCGACTGAACTTGAATTCGCAATTATTAGGACTTTTGCTTTATCTTTTTATATATATATATATATATATATATATATTATATATATATATATATATATATATATATATATATATATATATATATATATATATATATATATATATATATATATATATATATATATAAATTGAATGATTTTTTTTCTCATATAAGATCTTAGGTTTTCTCTATTTCCTCCAGAATTCGTCCCTTAAAATCCTAGACATTTCAGTGTCTCTTATTTATTTCATACATATACATTCGGAATTCAATTTGCGCCTCCACTTTTCTCATAGTTTCAACACTTCACATTCAAAATTTACTGTAAGAATTCGATTATTTTCCTTTGATGCATCTGGCCATACCAAAGCATTGTTTCTCTTCATTTGAACAAGAATTTTATTCTCCACAAGTACATCTCGTCCTGGTCCTGATCCTTATATTTGGACCAAGGATATCCAAGGATATTCAAGGAGATATCGGGACTTTGCGAGAGTAGCAATCACTGCTAGACACCTGACCTTTATGTTTTTATCAATCACCTGAAATTTTTCAGCGTTAGTTTCGAAAACGGTCTGGTTTGTTTGCCTTTTAGTTTTTCCAAAGTTTCCTATACACAGAGGATCCGTTTCCTGGTCCCATTTTCCTTGAACTGTCGTTTCCATTTTTGCATAGTTCGTAATCGTTAAAGCCAAAAACTTGTAGAGGGTTGTATGACCACTTGCTTGTGATTTTATATTCTTGGTGCTCCTCCGATAACCATATATTGAGTTCTGTCTACATTCATTTCGAGGTCCCCACCCCATTCCTTGTATTCTTAGATTAATTCGCTAACCACATAGCCTGCCTCATCTTCATTTACTTTCAACATAGATTTCTTATAATTGTGGGAAAATGAACCACGTTCAACCTTACACCAATCACCTTATATGAGGTCAGGCTTGCTTGAGGAACATTTGCAATTGTTTTAAGATGATAGAGTGTACAGTAAATTCAAATTAATGTTGATTTGAATGAATGCGATAAGAGAGCACAGCAAATCAACTCGTATAATTGCTCAATACATTATAATATTATTATCATAACATATTTCATTTTGTTTGTTTAACGATAAACGTGTTGGAATGAATCTTATCATCTTCTCATCCTTTTCAGCATGTAGTAATGATTTTGACAATGACATTTCAGCGGGTTATTCGGAAGACAGTGATTACACTTCGGACTTGAATTATCCAGTAGGTCAACACGCAAACTCGTCCGCTTCCCAATTTCGCTCTGCGGTTCACCAGATCAGCACACCACAAAGATCTCTGGAAACGTCCCGCGAAAACTCATACGAGACGGAGGACGTTCTCAATCAACACCATCATCACTTGCCGCAACCGCCTTCTACTCATCAGCATCACCTTAGCCCAGGATCGATCTCCAGGAAGCATCAGGTAGGTTTCAGAATTAGGAATTGAACTCAATCAGGGATGTCCAAAGTTGTTTGCAATTTTTATCAGTACACTCCTCATCGATAGTCCTAGTTTCCAAAGACCCCCTCATTTCAGAAATGGACATTTCAAACATCAAGGTAAGAAAGTAAATATTCTTCATTAAGAGCCACTGAAGAAGGAAAATTCCATAACAAAATGTACAGTGAAAATACAAGAATAAAAATGTTATCAGAATTTTTAGGTAACCAGGTTTAATTTACCATCTGGTAGCTCTCTAAACTTATTTTTATTTCTTTTTTGAACTTAGGAATAACAAGTATTCGAAATTTGAGATATATATTGAGAGTGTTCTCATTTTGTGGCAGGTTTCATCTTTTATGGTCCAACAAGTATTCGAAATTTGAGAGATATATCCATGTATTGTCATTTTGCTACAGGTTTCATCTTTTATGGATCCAACTGTGAAACAAAATGGTAAATAATTGAATATTCTACATGCAGACTACCTGATGCATTCAGCAGAAAATACCTATCACTTCCTATGAAAATATACTGATATCCTTCTCTTAGGCAAATCTTCTGCAAAAGGCCATAGAAATTCGAAATCTATAACATTTAGGAAATGATAACAGTATGGAAATATATTGGTCTCATTTCTGAAGATTGGTTTTTCAACTTTCAGAAATAACATATTGAGTTTCAAGTGAAAATATTGCAATTTTTCAATGGATTATTCTAGGTCTATTCTAACAACATTCTGTCTAATATTCCCTCCTTTGGTTCGAAATTACAAGACGAATAAACTTCGCGGTTACTTATTCGATATTTTTATCGGCATTGTTGTTATATTGTGCTACGAAACTTGTAGTGACACAATTGACACGTCTTGTGGTATCTGTTACTGTACACGTTATTCTGAACCTGGATGACAATAACAATATCTGCAGTATTTGTTTTGTGTTTGCTTTCCTGCACCTCTGAACTGTGTGCAACTATTTTTCAAGTTCTGGATGATGATATTATTGGACCGTTGCTTTTACCACGAAGACTTATCGACAAGGTATGTCTCAAGTTTTTGGGAACCAATCTGGAGCTTCTGAAGGATGTAATCATTATAATAACGAAGATCTCTACAGGTCACGTTGCCCATGACTTGATCAACAATTTTTTCATGTTGTTGGGTCTTTTGCATTTTTTTCCAATTACTGACATTCAATCCTCCCGTATCATCTTCTGCTTCTTTTTTCCATCATTGTCTTGGCCATATATTGCACACCACCAATATTTTAGGAACACTGTCATCCTCAATCCGCTGAACATGCCCAATCCACCTGCTTGATAGCAACTGAATTCGCAATAAAGGATTCCTTGTACAGATAATATATGCTTATATTTTTTCGTCGTTTTCACACTCCGTACTCTGGAGGATGTACCATCAGTTGTACTTGGTTCATAAAAGTTACTGCTGCATTATATTTCTTTAGAATCTGTTGGTTTCATTCAATGGCAACGTGGTGGACCGCTATCATAACCTACTACATCCTCACATTTAAATCCTCCAGATCATAGTCTTGTCAGCACCTCTGAAGTCATTAGTTTCCAGTACTCTATTGGAAACCATTGAAAACAACTCTGGTGTGTTTGAAATTCAATGACGAGAAGTTTAAATGCCTATTTACTGGTTTTAAAAGTAATTCCGAACACTTCCAGATTGACTTTGACGAAAATTTTGTTCTCCACGACAACACGAATCAGAAGGGGTGTTTGAAAATCTTCATTACACAAAATATTTTCAGGTTACGTTAAGGAATGGACCCCTCGAAGTTTGTTACCCAACATCCTGGGTAAATAACGTTTTTGTTACGCTGTTTGTGTGTTTCTGAACAATGTTCGAATGAATGCTTCGAATGAATTAATAAAACATATTTCCTGTATACTGCTTCTTTCAAATTACATTCGAGGTTTCCACAGAAGCTCTCAGCGAATGAACCAACAATTAACTTGGGGTTGAAAGACGAAATTTCTGTTATCGCAACAACAATCAAAGCGACCAGACTCCCGTCATCCACTCCGTCATTGTCTTCATGGAAAAGGGTTGTGATATATCACACGGAAATTGAAGTTGGTACCACTGTGTGTTGTTTCACAATTAAACTTTTCCCCGACAAACGAATGTTATTAGAAAGTTCTCGTAACACATGTAATCGAATTACCTCCATGAGGGAGTGGATCAGGTGGTTTAATTCCCTGCGTTCCGAATTAACCGAACGGAAAATGGCGCAGTCGGTTCTGTTGAAAAGAGTCTTAAATTGTACCGAATGCAAATTGCATACAAAATGCGAACTAGAACTGGTGTACCAAACATTATAGAAAATTGGACGGTCTTAGTTATACGAAATGGATTAACTCAACGGATTTCATTTTATTACTATTCGCTTAGAGTTTTGATTTGATTGCTCCTGAGTTTTGCTTATTTCTTTTCCATTTGGTTTTGCTGGAGTTTGAAAGTTGAAAAAATAGATAACAGATTGTAGTCTGAGGTTACCATTTCTGAGATAATTGTTTATTTGGAATGGTTTCGTAAAAAACAAACAGAGAATACAGGCATTATGTTCAGAAAATTATGTATTGAATGGTCAATATATCATCATATGAGGCAATCGATTAAATATTCTTGGACAAACATTATGAAGGTTTCTCGAAATTTTGATTATTTCCATTAACAAATTATAATTCACTCTAATAAAACGAAGAATATCAAATATATTCTTAAATCATTCTGATAGAGGTTAACAATAAAATAGCAATAAAAATAAAACAAAAATTAAAGTAAAAAAGAGAATAACAATAAAAATACTGAAAATACAAGTTATCCAAACGTAAATAATATTCACTGTCACTCAAATATATTTGAAAGTTTACATTGTCTACCATTTAAATTATCTAATTTAATTTATAAATTTTTTAATTTATCTAATCATTTATATTAGGACGAACTTATTTTATTGCATAATATTCATTGTCATTATTGTTTTTATCCTTTTCATTGTTAATTTTCTATTGAAAGTTTGAATGTTTCAAAATTCTTTAGAGGTCATCTGTTATATATCTTGATTCTTTGGAAGAAAGCCTGCAGTTTAGGAAGAAGAAATCATGTAAATGTTTTTTTCATATTGTATGGCCTTTAATGCTGAAAATTAAATATGATAACTCTTAAACAGGATCAGATCTCTCTCAGGTTTTAGTAAACTGAGAGAGATTTTCAGGTTTTATCCCTGTCGTCGATTTTTTGCTGTCTTTGATTCTTCCAAGAACCAAATGAACAATTCGAAAAGGCAGAATAATGCTATTGAAATGAAATGGAATGATATGTTTATTGATTTTCATTGTACAAACTACACTTCATCATATATAATTAGAGATATAATATCATAAATCTGGTGGAATTCCATTTACCCATGTCTTTGGTAACTGATTTGGTTTACTGGGCCTCTTTCAGTAATTCATTAGCCTCTAAATTTCCTGTTTTTTTTGTTTCTGTTTTTCATCAATACTTTATATTTATTATATTTTTCATATTTTTCAGCGGTATTCACCAAATGCGGACGACTATAGCAGCTATGGATCATCGAACACTGGCCCAAATTACTCCCAAGACAACAATGTAGACTCAGAACCTCTGTTTTACAACAGTAGACCAAGGAATAAACGAGATTACGAAAGGTAATTTTTTTAGCAGTTTTGGGCGGACTTGGTTGAGCAAAATCTCTGCTTTCCTGTCCCAACTGCACTATTTACTTTCGTTGTGGATTTTATTACACTTTCTACCTGGTTCAAATGTGTGTTATCATTAGAAGACATCGATAGATCTCATAGGAGAGCCTGTGGAATACCAACGAAAGAATGCTTGCTTTAATTGATAGTTCCATATTAAAAGACACCTTGTAGCGTTTCAATTCCAGAGGCCTAAGTGCCGGATGGTATAGAGACCCTTTGGCTGAATGATGCTAATGGGTCCTATTCCCACCGTCTTTTTGGCTGTTTGGAATCGAGGTTAAACTGCAGGTGAAGACATCGAAGCTATATAGATATATAGATAAATAGATATATAGATAGATAGTTAGATAGATAGATAGCTTATTGCATGTGTTACAACATAGTGCTTACAATTGTCATGAAAGGGAAAAAAATTTATAAAGGTTGAAAACAACAATATAAAATTATAAATACATTACACATATATACCACCATATAATCATAAATAAAATGGACTTATATAGAATACAAGAAACACATAATATAAACAAACAAACCATAGCAAACAAACAACTGTGTTCGGAAACACAGCAATAAATGGTCTCAAGGCGACCCCATCGAGTCAAAACGGAAAAAAAGATACTCCTGAAAATTGAAGAAGAGATGCTCAAGTAAAAAGACTCTTATGGTCCTTCCAAATTGAGGAGACGGCAAGATCCGAACACAATTTGGTAACTTGTTGAATAATATTATTGAAAAGTAAAAAGGCTCTTTCTGAGACTTTGTGAGCCTTCAAAAACTTGGCCTCAGGCAGTATCTATCTCGGGTAGAATACCGATGGCAATCCGCACCCGAGCGACATTCTCCAACGAGACCATGAGCGAACATGAGCGCCTCAAAAATATACAGACACACAAAGGTAAGAATTTTTTACTTGCTGAAAGCACTTCTACAGTCGTCACGATATTGAAGAGAGGAGATAATTCCTACTGCTCTCCTCTGAAGACCAAATATTCTTGCTTTCGATGCATATGTGGCCCATGCCAGAATGCCATATCTCATTCTTGCTTCTATGAATGCGTAGTAAGCCACTCTTAGAATACTGGAGGACAATCTTCCTGATAAGCTCCTGAGAAAATATATACTATTCCACAATTTTCGTGCTATATAGGCCCTTCCTCTGATTTATGAACCATAGTAATAGTAAGAAGGGTTGCTCTGATCGAACTTTGATCGTCGTATGTTGTACACAATTCAATTGTACTAATATTCTGTTTCTTGTATTTCAGCCAAGAAAACTGGGCTAGTTGTGAAAGTAATTATTATGATCAAAACATGGACAGCGTGGACATCGGTTTTTCGATAGATTCTGAGTATTACGGTCACAATAAACCGATTATCAAAGGTTTGTATTCCACGAATCAAAGTACAAAAAGAATATTTGTAGAACCTGAATAATGCAAGCATCTCTCATGAAAAATAATAGTCTGAAGAATTGTACCACATTGTGAGTTTGAGCACGTAATGTAAGAATGCACTAGAAAGAGATATTATAGCTAAAATTGCGACAAAAATAATGCACAACTGTTTGTGAGGCACCATGATTAATGAAATAATGAATAATGAATAGGAAACTCTTACTTGAATGTTTCACTTCATTTGATAATTTCCTTGTCGATATTATTTGAGGTGTCAATGCTTCATGAAGATTGGTTACAAAATGTGAAACTGTACATTTCGTACGATTGTTCTTAGAATATACGAATGTTCATAGAAGATTCATTGAAATTGGATGTTAATAAGGATGTTTTGAAGTTGGGCTGTTCTGATGAGGGTCTAAGGGTACCTGTCAGTTGAAATTTCCCATAGACGTTCTGAAGGGTGTTTTTTTCAGAGGTATAGAACTTTAAGTTGGCATTACTGTTGAAGATGGCGACCGACTTAACAGCTGAGAAGTGATTTATTCTCAGTTTGGTTTGGAAATTCATCATGAATAGTCTCAAAATCATCAAGCAAGGCGTAGATTTGTGCGTAGAATGGATCCAAAAAGAGATTGCAGTTGTCCCCGATTTTCATAAGCGAATTTTGTTTAGCGATGAAGGGCACTTCGGGTTGAATGGCTACGTCAACAAACAAAACTGCCGCATTTGGAGTGATTATAATCCTCAAGTGTCTGTCAAAACACCGCTACATCCAGAAAAACTGCGTTTTATGGGCTGGTGGAATCATTGGTCCGTACTTCTTCAAAAACGATGATAGCCAGAACGTTACAGTCAATGGTGATCGGTATAGAGCCATGATTACTAACTTTTTCATTCCTGAATTAAACAACCATGATGTCCAGGAGCTGTGGTTCCAACAAGACGGCTCAACATGTCACACAGCTCGTACCACAATCGATTTATTGAAAGACGCGTTTGGTGATCGCCCAATTTCACGTTTTGAACATGTGAAAAGGGCCTCCAACACCTTGTGATTCAACAACGCTAGACTACTTTCTGTGGGGCTATGTGAAGTCATTGGTCTTTGCGGATAAGTTTCAAACGCTTGGCTATTTGGACGACAGTATTCGCCGTGTTATTGCCGATATACGACCACAAATGTTGGAAAAAGTCATCGAAAATTGGACGTCCAGATTGGACTACATCCGAGCCAGCCGTGGCGGTCATATGCCAGAAGTCATATTTAAAATATAATGCCACAAGATTATCTTTCGAATAAAAAAATTTTGTCAATCGAATGATCCATCGTTGTTTTATTGCAATTTAAAGTTCTATACCTCTGAAAAAAACACCCATTATTAGCATGAGTTGTGAGTTTCTTTTTTCCCGAATCTGGATGTGGAGACAGTTTCATCTTTGATGGAACTGAGATGGAGCGACCCTGAAGAACCCCACCATTCGTTCGATAAGAACCTTACAGGGAAATTCTATTTGAAGACAGCCCCGAACTGGACAATAATAGCTCATCAGCAGCTCAGAAAAGCTTCAACCAATTCAGCAGAAATGATTTGTACCTTCTTCATTCAAATATTTAATAGTGTTAGCGTTTACTTGATGTAAATCCATTATTATTGAATATAAACTAAAATTCAAACACTTGAACTTATGATTTACACTTTAATGTCAACATAGCATGATGATTTCGTGGATACAAACGACTTCTTCAGATGCTAACAGATTATCTGTTAGCATCTGAAGAAGTCGTTTATAACGACGAAACGCGTCATGCTATGTTGTCAATAAAGTGTAAATCATAAGTTCTTCATTCAATTGTATTTCTTGTAAATATTTCCGTTACTATTGTACTTTATGAACACTCGTATGAATTGTTCTTACTTTCAATGATTGAGATTGAATTCTTGCCTACCTCTTGGTGAGATATGATTGAGTAATAACTCAAATTGAACACTTGACTCTGTTTCACCAATGTATCGAAAGATACGTCAAAAAACCTCATTATTATGAAAATAGAACTACTCTAACAAACACAGAGTATATTAAATTTACATCTATATGTGGTGAGAAGGGTAGTTAGTTGAAGTTGTAATTGTTCGTTAACATAGTTTCTCAATTTTTCAAGGAGCTACTGATTTCTATGGCTTCTAAAAGATCTAAACGTTTTTCGGTATTATCTATGTGCAAACATTTAGTCTCATGGATAATCTATGAAACTGGTTGGACTAATGCAATGATCTGAAAAACCAGTATTCTTCTTTTTGTCTACAATCGACTTTTTATGTCCATTTGGCTATCCATGACGGTGTGGCCGATATAGTAAACAGCACTATATTTACAGAAAATTTTAAAGATTTTGAGTCGACTTTAGTGTTAAATTCAATGGACGATGAATCACCTCTGTGATAGTTCGTATTTAAATGAGAAGTAATAATAAATACTTGTCTAAAAATCACTGACTGAACAATTCTTTATTCGACTAGTTTCGCCTTTTACGATTTTACGACATTCTTGATAATGTCGTAAAAGGCGAAACTAGTCGAATAAAAAATTGTTCAGTCCGTGATTTTTAGACAAGTATTGACATTACTGTTGTTATTATTTATCAAAATTAACTAGATATATCTTTTATTCGTAAAAATTGTTCCAACTGTTTTTTTCCGGAATATGTACCTACTCGCAAAGTCTTAGTACTAAATTTATGAAATACTATTAATATTGCGACTAGTAGATAGTGTGGGATTGATTGATTGAAATTGAAAAATCTGAAAAGATTTTTTCATAACCGTATAAATAAATTGAAACAATTCGTTCGAATAAAGAAATATTAAGTCAATTTCAGTTGATACTAAGAAAAAGACAAAATTTTAAGAAAATAGCGACATCTTTGTGGTTTTCTGAAATTATTGTTCTGCTTTCTATATCGTCAAACTGATAGAAATTTCTAAACCAAGGTAGATGTACATAAAAAGACGATTTTACGCAATAATAATATTAGATGGTTCTCAGAACATTGTATATAAAAAAAAGTTTGGTTCAACATTTATTTTTAATAAGAAACATTATTTACATATTGAATACAAATTAGTATTGTTTTAGTTCTGTCTTGTTTCAGATTGTTTCTTGTCCTTGCTCTCACTCTGTTTTTGTCTCATTTTTTCTGCGTCCCTCTCTTTTCTCTTTTCAACTGATAAATCCTCAGTCGCAGCTTTTTTCTTTTTATTTTCGTTCTTTTTTAAGTTTTTAGTTCTGGCCATATCTCTCTGATTGCCTCTGGTCATGTTCTGTTTGAAATTATCTAATAATTTTGTGTAGTACGTCAAATAATGACGTTTGCTTGTCAAGTTTGACGTATTTACTCTTATTTGCTAGTTCAATCTTTTCTAACACTCACGAAAAACGTTTAGATTTCAGGTTTCAATATGTTTCTTCGAAAATCTTCACTAGGTTCAGTGAATATCCCGAATTCATTAAGTGTATTGTTTAGAATGTTTTTCATTTAGTTTCAGTCTCTCAGAATAAATAACAATACATTTAATGACGGATTGGTTTAAGTATTCATGAAATGAGTATTCATGAATTAGTATTTTATGAATTTTATGTCAGTTTATTTCGATAATGCCATAGAAAGAGATTCTTATAACATATAGGAATATTTCTGAGATTTTCAATGACAGAAAAGAAACATATGTCCATTATTGATTGAATTTAGATTTCTATTTTACGTCTGCATGTCAATATTTGTACATGTTGAATTTGTCACAACAGGAATAGATGTCGCTAATAAAATCAATATCGAAGCAATAACGAAAGTTAGCGAGAATACGAACCCTGCAGGCTAGATGGCGCGGCAATTTTACTGCGAAATATTTTTGATGGAGGAAATCAATAATAGCCAAATTCAAGAAAACTTCATTCTCACCAAATGTTCAATGAATACATACGTTGAAGTGATTCGAAAGTTCTAATAGACGCCAACTTTGCTGTCCATACTGATAATCGTTATAGTTCTAAACTTGTCTGTATTGGATAAGCCTCCTAACCGCTAGGGGGCGTAGTATCAAATTTTCGTTCACTAACTTAACAATAAATTGAATCCTAATGAATTGATGAATGAATTTTGTAATCCTTTTGAGCTTTTATGAAAGAAGATTGGGTGTTCTATCTGAAATATATGTGGTGTAACTATATTTTTACATCATGCATCAAAAACATATTGCTAGATTTGTACTTATTCACTTCAAATTTCAAATGATCACTTCGGCATTTCTACTTGAATAAAAATATAGTTCGGCATATACGAGAGAGTAGAAAAAAAACAAAAATAACATAATAACATGAACTGAAACTGTTCAGAAGAAATTTGAATTGTTTCTCAAAAATTTTCTTCTCTGTTCTGAATTTTGTATAGGAATTATTTCTGGGGCCTTTGAAGATCAAAGATATTCGTTATTTGTTCTACCTCATTTTCTATATTCTATTTAATACTTACATTCAATAATTCTGTTATGAGAATTTGGGGTATATAAAAGGGTGACTGAATGAAATCTTGATTTAATTTTATAATTGAAAACATTTCATACCTGAATGATATGAAAAGGGGTAAAATATATATTGAAGCTTCGTTTCAGAAGAATTGAAGTTTTAAATATCAAATATTTCTGATGAAATTCGACAATTTCTTGCAAAGTAAAGTAACAATAAATGTGACATAGAAAATGATAATGTAATACCTCAAAAAATATCAGGAAGTTTTACATTAAGTATTTTTGAACTTATTCAAGAAATAATTGACAAGAATGTACTCATATGGTATATATTTTACAGGTAATAGAAGACCAAGTTTGGAAAGGCAGACAACACTGTATGAAGATGCACTATACGGGGAAAGTGATAATATTTACCACAATCCTGCAATTACACATGTAAATTACGTTCATATGAAGTAAGTTCTTATTGACTTGTTGTTCTAGATAAGTAACTTTTTCTAATCAATTCGAATTCAATACTAATAACACACATAAAGTTGGTCGTAAAGTTTGCACATTAAATTCGAAAAATATTCGACGTTATAAACAAACCAATCAACTGTTCAAAATCTTCGATATGAAATTTTTTGGAAAGTTCAAAATGCACAAAGTCTTATCTGGAATGGTATAGTCTTATGGGTGAAGTGAAATATATAAAATAAAATTCATAATATATAATAAAAAAAGTTCTTTATTTTGAACAGGTACGAATACAAAATTACAAAAAATTAAACATAAAGCTAAACAATAGTAACTAATATAAATTCACATGAAATATAGCATATAATATTGAATTAGATTGAACGCTGGACTTCATGCTACACGATTATATTCAACAATATCAAATAGTCAACATCAACAAATGGAGGTAAGAGAGGGGATGTTTGAAAATATACATTTTCAATTTCGATATCTTCTTTTTTCTTCCAAGAGATACTTATTTCAAATGTTTTAGAAGGTCCAAACGTTATGGCCCATTATGACCTGCGTGCTTGCATTTGGTTTTCAAAAACGGTTGAAGTTAATACAATGTTCTGAGAACTTGGTTTTACTAAACCTGTATGTACAAAATCGATCTTTTATGCTCTTCAACAACATTTTACTTAATATTCCTCTTATTAGTACAAACGGTTTTTATCTGTTTTGATGATGAGGTATGAAGTTGGTGAAATAATATTCATGATTTGAGAGGAATTAATTGAATTTGAAAGATTTTTCCGTTGCTTTTTTCTTATAAGTTTGCCTATTATAATTCCATCATAGCCGTTATTATTTGCTAACAGTTATAAAGTTTTCACTTATTTGTTGAACTTTTCATCGGATAGCGGAGCGGAATGAAAAAAATCTATGTAAAAAAGAAAACAAGGAGCTAAGTTTAATATTTAATGATTGATTACTATCTTGAGGAATTGAGGTATATATATATATATATATATATATATATATATATATATATATATATATTTATATATATATATATATATAAAATATAAAAAAATATATATTTTTTTATATATATATATATATATAAAATATTCGATGCGGAATAAAATTTAAATGAAATGAAAATTGTCGGCATATTCCGCAGATTGATAGCAGCCGTTGACACGTGTTTCGAGCTTATTGGCTCTCCTCAGAACGGCGTAGCCAAGTTCTAGTTGTACGAACCTGGAAGTGAAAACACAAAAAACCTCTGAAGGAAGTCGCAACATTTCACTCTACCGCGTTTGTTCTCTCCGGTTTGGGAGATTTGAAAAAACTACTTCGACCGTGAGGCGACTATTTATTCTTCAAGGATGCTCTCTCGGCTAGAGGCATTCTTGAAGTAGTTTTTGTAAATCTCCCAACCCGGAGAGTAAAAACGCAGTAGCCTAAAATGTGTCCATTTCCTTCAGTGGAGAGTCTGTTTCTTTCTCGTTTTTTTCATCTCCAGGTTCGTTCAACTTGAACTGGGCTACGCCGTTCTGACGAGAGCCAATAAACTCGAAACACGTGTCAACGGCTGCTACTAATTGCGGGATATGCCGACAGTGTCTACTTTTTTTATATTATATATATATATATATATATATATATATATATATATATATATATATATATATATATATATATATATATATATATATATATATATATATATGTCTGAAAAAACTTGATGTTTATTTGTGTAATGGAAGTATACGTATAAACGTTTTTCTTTGCAGACGGTATGTGGACGATGTGTTTTGTATCTGGAGTGGGTCTGACAGAAAATTAGATAACTTTTCTAAATATCTCAACTTATTTTGCACAAATACTTTAATTCTTCAAGATAGTATTAAACTCAGATCCTTTCATTCGTTTATACATCGACTTCTGTCCATCCCGCTTCCCAATGAAAAGTTTAACAAAGAAGTAAAACTTATAGCAAATGATAACGGTTATGATGGAAACCAAATCGATAAACTTATAAGAAAAAAGCAACAGAAAAATCTTTCAAATTCAATTCATCACTCTCAAATTATAAAAAGGGAACATAAATATTATTTTATCAATTTCATACCGCATCTCAGCGAAAACATTTGCGAAAGATTGAAGAAAAAACAGATAGAAACCATTTGTACTAATAAAAAATATCAAGTCAAATTTTTGTTGTAGAACATAAAAGTTCGGTTTGTACTAGTTTTATAAAACCGGTTTCTCGGAACATTGTATTAACTTCAATCGCTTTATATAGACTTAGAGAATACCAAATGCTTGCACCCAGGCAATAAAGGGAAACGTTTAGTCAATAGAAATAGGTAGCTCTTGAAAGAAAAAAAAAAGATATCATAAATGAACATGTAAATTTTCAGAGATCCCCCCTACTTACCTCCACTTTATAAATTTTAATTTGTTTTTCGTTCCTTATTGTAGTTTAGTCTTGAAGATGAGCTCACTCTCGAAACATGTAGACTATTCTATATTGTTGAATATAACCGTGAAACATTAAGCCAAGTGTTTAAACTAATTCAATATTGAATTATGTTTCACCAAGTGTTAAGCGAGAATTCAATACCAGTCATAACATATTTTAATTTTAAAATTAAACTGAAAAATAAACAAAAGTAACTAATGTCAACTTACATGAAATATAATATAGAAGTCAATCTAATTCAATTGATTTTATTCAATTTTACTTGATCACATAATTCCTAATAATAGCTTGAAGAGAGTCAAACTCAGTGTCACATTCATTAGCAACTGCGTTAAACGAAAACTCCATGAACCAAATGGAGGATTGTATTAACGAGTTGGTTCTTGGAGTGTTTACGTAAAATAATCAAGCAGTACAAGAATTGCACATTGGAAACGAAATCTCAAAGCAGGCAAGAGAGGAATACAATCAATATTGTGTAATAATTTGTAAAAGAATTTTAGTGATGAAGTTTCTCTCCTTCCTGCTATGAGATTCAACTAAATCGAGTCATTAATACGTCATGATTGACTCCTCTTTGTGGATTAACTTTATCCTCCCTCCAAACATGGAATTTCAAGAACCCCCCCTAAATAGCCTACATATTAGCGGTGATGGCAAGTTGAAATAGAATGCCAGATCATGCTGCCATTCTCAACTTGCTACCGATGCTAAGATTCCGACATGTTGAAGAGTTATTGAAATATTTGCTTATAACGAGTCGATATATTTTCGAGACAGATGAAATAACTTGGGTGATGTGTGGAATGAAAGAGAGTTTCTGATCGAAGACTATACCAAGATCTCGGATCTTATCAGAACGAGAGAGAACACGACCACTGGCGCTATAATCACACTTAATTCAATCTTTGATAACCATACATTTTGATCCATTCAAACTCGAATAACTCACCTCGCGTCAATTGGCAACAAAATCCAGCACAAACTGAAGATGAACACAGTCGTCTGGTGAACTACTTCGATTTTTAAGTTTCGAAATAATTCATGTCCCTCAAGCTTTTACATTCAGTCTTAAAGCTTTGTTAATTTTGATCCTGTCGCCCACTTCCAATAAATTCGTGCTCAAGGAAAAGTACTGTAGTGGCAACGCAAATTAAATTATCATCTCGTTTGATGATGATTACCATCAATTCCTGCTCAAGGAGTTACGGAGATTGTACCTTTGCATACCACTTATTAGTTCATCTTTATTATTGTGATTATTGTGTACCAGTAATTATCCTAGTCATGTTCTATTGTACAGAGGTAGTATCTCCTTGAATAACATGAACGAGGGCGATTCATAAGGTGAATAAAGTTTTACTACATGAAGTCGAACATTCTTGTGAGTTTTGAGTTATGTTAGTATTCCGAGGTCTTAGCAAAGAACTCAATATTGTTAACTTACTATAAGTTTTTGAATAAAATAATATTACACAGAAGGCACAGCACAGAAAGCAATACAATGTGAATATAAGAGAAATAAAAACTCACAGTTCACTAATACAACAAAACATTTGGTCCATCAAGACTCATATAAATACAAAACAAGTACAATAGTTTTAGAGCCTCTGATTCGGCAAATATCTGTCTTAGTGCTCATCTTCATCATTGCATCATCACAAACTCTTACGCTGCATAAAAACTCCCTTTACATCAATGGAATTTATCTAGTTCCAAATAATTCGAGAATCAGCAGGGTTGAATTTCTTTTATTATTTCAGTTCACAACCTCACCAAGTCTACCAGGGTCAGAGCTACGACGAGTACTATGATACCGCTGCGATGCCATTTCAGAACGAAATGTATGGTCAAGACGAGGAAGATCGCCAATGGGATTCAGGGGGATACAGTTATTTCCCACCGCCAAAAACATCAGGCACCAAAAAGCTACCTGCCATACCTACACAGAATACCAACAGGAGAAAATTGTCTCTCGTTAACAATGACTCCTTTTATTCTGTATATGAGGAGAGGAAGTCCCTTACGCCAACCCCCAGAAGAAAGATGCCTCAAATACCTACAAAACGTAGTGCAAGTAGACAATCTTCAATAGACCGTATGGACAGTTATCGCAACGACGTAGTTTCGCACAGAGGAGCAAGCCTGCCTCCAACTCCCACAAAATCTTCCAGAGTAGGTAACAGAAGTTCTCAATTCACGAAGAATTTGAACAGCTTACCACCGACTCCGAGACAGCTACCCAAGCCAAATCTAAATCACCGCAGTGCCAAGAATAAGAGGAACGGTTTCATTAAGCGCACCAGTTCAGCCGAACAAGCAGAAGACATCACAAAATTCGACCACTATTTTTCTGCGAGACCTGGTGCAACTAGCGCTAATGAAATCTATAATGAAGACTATAACTACGCATATCAAAGTATAGAAGACAACTTGCCTCTCCAACACGATATGGTCAACACTGTACCCGCACCTTTCTTGGACGAGAGTGTGCTATATACACCTGTGAATGTTTTAACGAACACTGAAGTGAAACAGAATCACAGTGAATTCAATTCGTTCGAAGATACGTACTACAGTGCACGTGACGGTTACGAACAGACCTATTATGACTCGTCGTCGCAAGTGGGGAGTCGAAAAGACTTTTTTAGGGTAGGAAACAACGGACAAAAAACGGGTAGTTTAGAATCTCGTGAAGACGATCTGAAGAATTCGTTCGACACTGCAATTTCTTCTGGCGGTACATCTGTGATGAATAGGTCTACGTTTAGTGAATACGCAACTGCTGGAGATACTATTCCGACAAACACTACATTTTACACGCAACCTATGTTAGATAGACACAACCAAAAGACAGACAACCAAACGCAATACCAAGGGGACCAAAACTCAAAACAACACAAAGCAATACCTGAAGGGAATAGTTTAGCGATCACCACAAGTACCCAACCTAGTATAACAATTGCGCAAGTGCACAATCAGAACGTAGTCAACAACGTACAGTCCAGAGGGTTTTTTAAACAACAAGAAACGATAGAAGGGGAATTGTACGAACAAAACGTGATAATATTCGACGAGAAGGCGGAAATCGAAGCGTATCTTCCACCACAAGAGTCCGTCGAGACTTACGTTGAGGAAGATTCGCTGCGCAACGGTTACACGGAGTACAATAACAAAGCAATAAATCTTGAATCTCCGGCGTCTGTGATACACTTGGACAATTACGAAGATAATCAAAGTCTTCGCAGAGCTTCTTCGCAAATAACCGTGATAGATCCCTATCACCCTTCGGTGCAGAGACCTCCAGAGGACGCTTACGTCACCGTTCCTTCGAGGCGCACGTCACAGGTACCGGATCCGTTTCCGTTGACCACAAATCGTCGTATATCGGGCGAGATTTATCAACAGAGCCTCGATGAGAATTTTGCGACCGCTTCGCGTAAGCCTTCTGTGGACAGTTACCAATCTGTGATCCAACGTCGCGCTTCGGTTAGGCAGCACTCGCCGTCCAACGAAGTGATAGTCGAACCGCCGCCTTCGATAGCGATCACTGCGCCTGTACCGCCGACGGTAACCGTCGAAAACGACGATTCCTCTGAAAAAAAGACCGTTTCTTTCGAAGAGGAGGAGGACAAGGATAAGAGGCCGCAAGTAACGGCGCAGCAGAGATGGCTATGGGCTTACAACAAAATTATAATGCAGCTCAATGTAAGTACCGTATTTAATAAAGTATTGATGAGGTAGATTGATAATTGATGAGGCCGATACTTGAAGAAAATTAATATCCATAATACAACAATATTTAAAATTTTCTCATAATTTAATATAAAATACGCATGACGACGTTTCGAAGTACTACTTCTTCATCAGATGCTGGATTAATACTGAATCAGTATTAATCCAGCATTTGATGAAGAAGTTGTACTTCGAAACGTCGTCATGCGTATTTTATATTGATTATGAGAAAATTTTAAATATTGTTTTATTCAGTAGATTATACATTTCGAAGATTGTTTTATTAATTATTACATTCTACCCTGTTGATTCGGTTTATTATAACGAATTTTAATCGATTTGTTATGAAAAAATTTCGATGGTGTATCAAACGTTTTCTTGTCGCTTTATTGCAATATGTGGGAGAAGTTTATTGAACGGAATGGACATGTGTAACAGGAAACTGAAGAAGCGCGCGCTTCGATTGGTCAGATCGGCGCAGGCGCAGTGAAATTCTCATCTATATTCAGTGCCTGTTTGACGATAAAAGTTATTTCTGGCAATTCTTGATCGCCAGGGTAGATGACCTACCTTGATAGACAATAGATTAGATACTCTAACATTTCAAGGAGAGCAAATATGTGAGAACAAGTCCCACATATCAATATTTCGTCCCTTCAAATTTTGCCAGAACACAATTAATATTTATTACAAAGAAATATCCTTTTGTCTTTTTGGTAGTCTTGAAATTTGTTGGCAATAAGGAAAATATATCTAGAAATGTATAATGCCAAAAAAAAATTAAATCAGACAAAGTTCTTTGTCCACATCAGAAAGTAGACATTTAAATACAATAACATAAAATCGGATATTATTTCGAAACTTTTCCTAAAGGAAAAGAGATATAACGGAAATAATTGATACCACTGCGGCGGCTAATGAATCTATCAATTAGACCAAACAGGAAAAAGAAGAAAAGTTGACTGCGCATGCTCTAGGTGCAACCTCAGGAGAAGACAACAAGATCTCTTCCTAGTCCGGCTACGAGAGTCAAACGGTAAACATCGTTCTATCCTGCTAAAGTATTCAGTTGTAAATAGTTGTTAAATAAAGTGTTTATACCAAACAGAGTTTGGGTGTACATCCTAATAAATCCCAACACCACTAACCACTCGCCTCACGAAGACAGTTTGCCAAAGAATCGCCCGCTTCAATTGGTCAGATCGGCGCAGGCGCAGTGTAGTTACAATAAATATTCAGTGCCTGTTTGACGATAAAAGTCATTTCTGGCAATTTTTGATGATAATAATCATAATAAATTATTTAAATTTATTGAGAAACTTTCCAGAGTATATGGCCTAGCTCAGTCTAAATAGACTCAATATTTTTGCCCCTTGATTGTTGCCAGAGCGCTATAAATATTTTTCACAAATAGTTGTACTTTTGTAAATTCGGTAATCTTGAAATTTGCAGGCAATAAAGAAAATGTGTCCGAAAAACGGAGTGCATAAAATTAGATATAATCAACATTACTAACCATCCGAGAATGATAATTAGAAATATTACTAATCATCAGAATAAAAACAGAAAAAAAATGTTGCCACAAGAGCGCGAGTGAGATAGACTCGTTGATTTTGCGAATCAAAAAGAGAGCACATATGGACGGAGGACATTTTCTTTCGAGAATATCTCAAATGAAGGAAATTGATATGTCTGCACATAAAATTCCCAAAATATTTTCGTTTACGTTAGTGGGTTTCACATCAGAAAACATTACAAATGAGAATGAAGTTACCTATAAGCGTCAATTCGAAATGGAGAGGGTTTATTTTTCACATCAAAAAGTGACCATTCATTTACAATAACACGAAATCGAAAATTACTCCTAAAACCGTCAAGACATCCTCACGTCTGACAGAGTGTATCTTTGTGATCTTCGAAATATTTATCACATATACTCTACTTTTGCATTGCTGTACTTGTCATTTCAGTAATTCTGAAAAAAGGAGGCAATAAAGAAAAGTTAAAAGTGAGTTGCTACTTTAGCATTTGAAAAGGAAGTTGTACTTCGAAACTCGGGTCATGCGTTTTGTTGTTAATATATGAGAAAAATCTAAATCTTGTTTCCCTATCAATAAAGAAACTGTAACCGGAAAAGAAAGTGCCTAATGTCAGATATTATTGATATCACTAACAATCAACAACCAAAAATTGAAGATTATTCCGAAAATTTTCCTAACAGACTGACATTTTCCTAACATCCCCAGGTCTGTGTGAGTTTCGAAATATCATTAGAAAGCCCAACCTGAATATCAATACTTCGAATGAGAGGTAATAAAAAATACTTGATGATTTCAATATTTCGTCTCTACAAATTTTGCCAGAACACAATAAATGTTTATTGCAAATAGATGTACTTTGCTCGTTTTGCAAAGTAGACTTACCTGGAAATGTATAATGACAGAAAAAATTACTAACCCTAGAATTTGGCCTTGAAGTAAGGAAGCAACAAAAAAAACGTATCTGGATGTTTCTTGCCATGTGACTTATTTTATAATCTCAACTATTTGGTAAGTCTTGGTCTTCAGTAATGATTTTTGTAACATCTTCTAATATTGCAGAGTCCTGATGATGGTTACGATTGTTTAACCGAAACGCTGACGAAAATTAAGGTAGTACACTAAGTGGCCTCTTCTTCCATCCGTTTACAATCCCTTACACTTTATATATATATATATATATATATATATATATATATATATATATATATATATATATATATATATATACAGGATGAGTCAAAGTAGACGCGATGGTCTGTTATAACGAAACGGTTGATTTTTAAGATAATATGAACACGCAGTCATGTGGGGATTCATCAAGGGTACATTCTAATATATTTTGATACATACAGGGTGTTCCAGAAATGTGTGACATACCAAAGTTGTTTTTTCTTATGAAACGGCCCTGTATTTGACTACGTGTTTGGATATCACGCAAGAAATGAGATAAACTTTCTCCAATATGTCATACGCCTAACAATTATAGTTTTTGAGACATTTCGATTTTATGGGAATTGGAAAGTTATAGAGGTTATTATATATCTATTTCTAACGGGTGATTTTTTAAGAGTTAAGTTTACGCCTCTGGATTATTTCTTGTGGGGTTATGTAAAGTCCTGAGTGTATGTGGACAAGCCGAACACGACTGAAGCCTTAGAGGATAACAAAACACGCGTAATTCGTAAGATACAGGTCGAAATGCTCGAAAAGTTGACGCAAAATTTGACCTTCCGAATGGACCATTTGATACGGAGCCGCGGACAACATTTACATGAAGTTCTTCAGAATGTAAATGGCAAAGGCCACGTTATCAATTTTAATAAAAATTTTTAATATATGATGCGAATTGAGTGTTTTATTCGATTAAAAAAAACTACGCTTAAAAAATCAACCATTATTAGCTTTAGAATTATTTTCAATTATGTGAAATTATCATTTTTTCTCATCTATTCTGTCACTTCAATATGCGAAGGGATGAGACCTGATAGAAATAGACATATAATATCTCTATAACTTTTCAAAGAGAATGTAATTTGGTACATGATGGTATTGAAAAATAGAGTGTGTTCCATTTAAAATAAGCATGATATTCTGGTTTGAATATGTTAGCAGAGAAACATCAAATTTTGGACACCTGTAGAACTTCAAATGAACGTGAATTCATCAAAACTTTTAGCAATCGCTCTTTTATTCACACAAAAAATTTCACTTCGCTAAAGTCAATTGTTTCGAAGATGTTATCTTTTTTTGGTGGACTCTCCAATTCCCGAAAAATCAAAATATCTCAAAAACTATAACTGTTAGGCCTATGACGTATTGAAGAAAGTATATCTCATTTTTTACCAAAAACTCAAAAACGTAGTCGAATAAAGGACGTTCCATAAGAAAAAACATAATTTTTGTATGTCACACATGTCTGGAACATCCTGTATGTATCACATTATTTTTAGAATGTACCCTTAATAAATAATAAAATTGATATAATTTTCAATTAATAGATAACCACAGAGATAGTCCTAATGAATGAAAATTCACAGATTTTTATACTTCAGTTTTACTTCAGTGTACTGAAGTTTTATGCTTCAGTTTCAATGAGAACTTAATTTTTCACAAGTATACAGAGAGTCCCAAATTAGTTAATTACTAAAAGGATGAAATATATTAGACGAGCTTCCAATTGCAGCAATTGATAGGCTTTATTGAAGACGTGTTCCTCAACATCCAATCTATTTAGTAATGAATGAGGGTAAATCAACTTCATTATTGGCAAGGGAAAGTAATTGGAGTATACGAAAGTAACACAAAGTGGAGAAATATCTGACAGCCCTTTTATATGTCATTTCTAGCATCTATGATGCTGAAAATTGGTTACTGAGGCAATACTTTATATGATAGAGAGAAATAATTTCAACTGACTCGGTAGAAAAATCCACAATTTCCATTAAATTGTTCAAACCTTCGACCCATGTTTCGGGCTACTGAACTATTATCAAGAGTTTTATACCACAGTTGTTATAACAAATTATAGTAGAATTTTGTTGATGTTCAATTTCAAAATTCAGTTTCGTTCCTCAATTACTTCAATGAATAGAATTATCATATTTCAATTTCATGTATTTTCTAACGATATGAATGTATGAAAGAATTTTTTTTTAAAAGCATTGATAAGGTAGTTCATGGAATTTTGAAGTTTTATGAATGAATTTATTTCTCTTCAACATAATGACTTTTCTGATTGATATATCAGTGTATTGTTTATATATGAATACGTAAATTGGAAACTTTTTACTGTCTTTTTAAAAAACTCAGATGATAATGAAATGTGACACAGTTGACGATTACACAAAACAAAATTGTAATTAGTTTTTCAAGTTAAATGTTTCAGAAATGCTTCAAATTAATTAAAATCAACATAACACACAGTGAAACTTTATAAATTGACACAAGATAATTACTCTATGGTTAAACAACAGGTTTATCTTTATCTATGACTCTTATGCAGTGTTACCAACTGTACGATTTACATGACCTTTTTGGATCTAGTACGATGCACGAAGTTAATCACAGGTAATAGTACAAGTGAAATATTTAAACTTTATGTAATCATTCAATAAGTACATTAATTATTGCTGTAAATCGAAAAAAATATATACAACCAATACCTTGAGACGGGGGAAAATTTTTAGTTGACTGTACAAATCACCAATTGATAAATTGACTTCTAATAATCATTTAAGCATCCTGTGAAAAAGATGATAGTAATCTCTAAAAAAAGACCACTGGTACTAGTTCTAACAATTCTGAAAATTGAAATTGGTTGAAATTATCACTTTTGTGATTGTTTATATACGATTTGACAGATTGAAATACTACAATGTGTTATTGTTATTGCTGTAAGTAACTGAAACTGTCAAATTAAAGGTGCATACCTAATCGAAAACGTTACGATTTGAATCAACTGAAATATTCTCAATCTTAATAGCATCAGAACTTATATAATCAAAATCAACAAATTGAAATTAACGAACCTGACTTACGTTACACTGAGCAGGTCTCAGTAGCTTAGTTGGCAGAACACCCGACTATGATGCGGTAGAACTCGGGTTCGAGCCCGGCTGAAGGCATGAGTGTTTGTGTTTGTCTATGATTTGAGTAGTTCAAACAATAATGATATATGCTAGGTACAGTACATTGATTACAACTGTAAACTGCGTTAAACTGTAAGTCCACTGAATTAAAAAAAAAGTTTCACTGAATATATCAAAAAATCTACATATGTTCCCGGTGGTTAAGCCATTATCAGGAGTATACAATGTTACTGAAACCTCCGTGTCATTTATTACACAATCAAGGTAGAGGACCACTTTAATTCGTATATTGATTCGAGATTTTAAATCTGTATCTATGGAAATGTTTTTTTTGTTA
Organism: Henosepilachna vigintioctopunctata; assembly: GCA_030704895.1. Taxonomy (NCBI): domain Eukaryota; kingdom Metazoa; phylum Arthropoda; class Insecta; order Coleoptera; family Coccinellidae; genus Henosepilachna; species Henosepilachna vigintioctopunctata. The sequence continues at coordinate 970,414 of JARQZJ010000005.1, forward strand.
TATTTGAAAATATAAAAATTAAGTTATAAATCTTGATTCTAAATATTGATTGATGTTCATTGAAGGATAAATATTGATTCGAAATAATAATGACATTCCCTTTCTGAATAATGTACGTTGTTTTATCGAAATTTCACTACGTACTATTTCTTGCCTCGAAATAATGGTAAAATACGATCATTTTTAGTGCATGGTACGATTTTCTGAAATATGAAGTTGGCAACACTGCTCTTATGATGATAATTTCTGTTTCTTATAATGGCATTATTCTAAGTTTATCAATCCCAATTCTTGATATTAATTAATCTTAATAGAAATAATACAAATGAAACAAGTCAGATTGAAGTAAATACAAAGATAATAATAATAATTCAAACCAAAGAGTGATAGCCTAAACTATTTCAGAAAAGTACGAATGAATTATATAGAAGTATATGGATAACAATCAATAATATGTTCATAAAGATGGTTTTTTGAAGCACTGACTTTTTTTGCAATAAAAGAGATAAAGGCTTGGGACCACAATTTTTTGAACGATTTTTTTAACCAGATGAATGATTTACACTGTTTTCTTCTGTACCTACAGATTTTCTTTCGATAGTTTGGGTTTTTTTGAATAAAAATTATTCTTTTTTTGGATCCACTTCCAAGATTATCTGATAGGTGGACAGATTGTACATATTCACATTTTTTTCTAAATAGTTTGTGAGGAATTAATTCGCAAACTTATTGATAGTTAATAACCAAAATATAAAATTATAATCAATAGCAAAGAGTTCAGAGAATGAGGAATATTATCAGATAAAACAGAATCACCTATATCTTTAGAATTTGAACTCACTCTAGTAATTTTACAAATATATAAGCATGTATTAGATCTTTTAGTATAGCAATGAAATTCACATAATGCTTCAGAATCTGGATTGACGAATTGGGCACATATACAAAAACTTATAATTCGGAATTAACATATAGATATCGAATGATATTATGAACATTTTCCTTCATTCGATAATTTTAGTAGTTTTACTGGAGTGAAAGTTATGATCACTGACCTTGTGAGATCCAAATATCTTACAAATGAATTCCCTCTGGTTGGGACTTCGGGATTGCGAACTCAGTTTCTTTCTTATGCCCCAATAATCGATTGAATGATTTCCGAATCTATAAGAGTACACCTGTGGTAATCTGTGTTTGAAAATTCCACGTGCCTGTATGCAGCCAAATAATCTTGTAAATATATTGCCAATATTTCAAAATCCAATATTGAGCCCAAAGTTCTGATACAGCCTTGAACTTAACTGTAAAAGCTGTAATAAAATCCTTATTAAAAGTACATCTTTAAAAAGATGTCCATACATACCCAAGATTGAAAATTCATTCGCCAACCTCGTTTTATTGTCCAAATTCCCAAAAATATCCAAACCGAAATCTGATATAACAAAAGGAATACACGGTTCAATAAATATTTAACGGTGCTGAATTGTGATTCCTTCAAAATGAATTGATTTAACTTTCAGAATCGGTCACCCTCAACTTGCTTTCATTTGTAGACGCAGAATGTCAGAAATGCCAGAATTGAATTAAAATAAACTGTGAAATTTCAGAATACCCAATAATACCAACAGAAATAAAACACCACATGAATGCGCAAAGTCGTTCCGCGCAAAATGAAGGATACTTTTCCGTATCATAGGTGACGAAAGTTGTATCGAAATATGTACTTTGAATTTGAAATCTTTTTTACACGTGACAAACTTCGAAATTGTTTTCATTTGCATAGTTATTTATAGTTTTTGAGGTACAATTTTCCTGAAAGCGTAAAGTGAATCATAAAGGAACGAATATCAATAATAATAATAATGATAATGATATTTATTCAGCTGAAACTATACAAAATTTACATATTTTGAGCTGTCAATCTTGAATTACATTCCTATCTCATCATTCAAAATATATAAGGTGATTTTCTAGAGGTATAGAACTTCAAATTGCAATAGAACAACGATGGATCATTGGATTGACAAGAATTTTTTTTATTCGAAAGATAATCTTGTGGCATTACATTTCAATATGATTTCTGGCATATGACCGCCACGGCTGGCTCGGATGTAGTCCAATCTGGACGTCCAATTTTCGATGACTTTTTCCAACATTTGTGGCCGTATATCGGCAATAACACGGCGAATATTGTCTTGTACCCAAAACTATGAAGGTACATTTTTTCACATTTAGGGATAAGGAATTTTTTATTATTAGAAAATTACCTGCATCTACCACAAGGGTTATTAGCGGTGGTGCAGTGGAACAACGAAATTGATAAACTGAAACAACTTATACAATAATAATAATAATAAGGAATTGTCACATGCATATTGTCGTAACTAATTGCAGAAAGGTCTCTATTTATATCATAGTCTCTGTATTATTCTTAATATTTACTCAACATGAACTGATGTATTTTTGCGTATTTTCGAATATAGTGAGTGTTAACTAAATATGAAAATATGGTTACAACATGTGTGTAATCATCTGAAACTTTCAGAAAGTCATAAAACCCGAATAAATGATTGTTCAACTCAATAAATGATGTTTGGTATCAGTAGATAATTTTTTTTATAAAACGAATACGTGTTCTAAATGTTGACATAAGAAGAGATAATTCTACGAAACTCTCGTCATGCGCACTTTTTCTTATATATGAGATAATTTGAACATTGTTTCTCTATGAACGATGGTTGATATCGACCACTGAACGACCTTCCAGTCACTAAAAATTGTTTGATTTAATGCTTTAATATCAGACGTTATTGAATATTCGGAAAGATTCTTGAAATGTCTTGTATGGATTTATTATTAATTCTTTCTGTACGTAAGTTATCGCAGTGATTCGGCGGTTAGTGTACACAATTGAAAGAGCTTATTAGAAGTGCTAACAGCATGTGTTGTTTTTACACATGCGGCGTTCTGAAAGCCACACTGTACCCCCTATAAAGTTCAAGGCGAAAACAATACCCTGAGCTGTAGGAAGTCCGATGGTCTGACATTATTCAATTTACATGTTTACCTCATTTGAATCCACTTGGGGTGAATGAATTGTAAATATATGAAAATTTTCATCGATTTCATCATAAAAAAAAGAATAGAAATTTTTTTCATGTTTTTTTAAAGTTTTTGAGGAAACCATAGCGTTTATGGGGGAACTGATGATGAATTCGTTATTTGAGCCTCTGACTCGATAGAAAATGCAAATTTCGAAGAATTTTCGGAAAATGTTCATCATTTTCTTCGAAAAAAAAGACGAACCAATTTTTTGTTCTGATTTCTATAAGAATGTAATTTCTAACAGAATTGAGGTTGAAGAGCACATATTTTTGATCAGATTACCGATGTAGATAACTTGGAAGATAGCTCTCATTTCGCATTGAAAATTCTCATTTCTCATTCGGAGTTTTAGTGCAATTTTCATTCGGTTTCTTGAGGAAACTATGGAGTTTAGGGGGAAAATGACGATAAATTCGTGATCTGTACTCCTGATTCATCTATAAAATGCTGATTTTCAAATTTGTTTTTTTCGAAAAGTTACCGGAAAATCAGAAGAAAAATTTTTTTTTCTGATTTCAAAGAAATTGTAATTTCTAGCAAAATTGATATCGTAGAACACATATTTCTCATCAGATTTCCGATACAAACATCTAATTTGAAAGATAGCTCTCATTTCGCGTAATTAATATTTTTTTTAATAATAAAATTTCGAAAATTTTAGTGCAATTTCCATTCGGGTTTTTTTTTGAGGAAGCTATGGAGTTTACGGGTGAAGAATAACCGGAAAATTCTCATCATTTTAGTCGGAAAAAAAGAGTTGAGGTTTTATGTTTTATTTCAATGAAAATGTGATTTCTAGCTAAACTCAGTAAAGGAACACATATTTCTGATCAGATTTTCGGTACAACATCTAATTTGGAAGATTAGTCTCATTTTGAAATTTTAGTGCAATTTCCATTCGAGTTTTTGAGACAACTAAAGGGGTTCAGAGAAAACTGCTGATAAACTCGTGATCAGCGCTCCTGATTTAATGAGAACCGGAAAATGTTCATCATTTTCGTTGAAAACAACTTGAAAAAATTTCGAGGAAAACTGATGATGAATTCGTGATCTGCATCTCTGATTCAATAAGAAAATGTCAATTTCTGGCATAAAAAATTCTCAAAAATTACCAAATAATTTTCATTATTTTTTTCGAAAATAAAATTGAAAAAAAAATTTTCTTCTGATTTCGATAAAAATGTAATTTCTGGCTCGTAGAACACATATTTCTAATCAGATTTTCGATACAACATTTAATTTGCGTGATTCTGAAATTTTTGGGCAATTTCCCACTGAGTTATTGAAGAAACTATGGAGTTTATTCAACCTCAATTTTCAAGATTGAAAATTTCGAAAAATTCTTGGAAAAATGTTTCCATCGTTTTCTTCGGAAAATAAAATTGAAAAAATTTTTTTCTTTCGATATCGATGAAAATATAATTTCTGACCAAATCAAGGTCGTAAAACACATGTTTCTCATTAGATTTTCAATAAAAAATCTGATTTGGAAGATAACTTCCATTTTGCATCATCTGAAATTTTAGTGCAATTTCCCATCGAGTTTTTGAATAAACTAGGAAGTTAATGCGGAGGATGATGATGAAGTCGTGATCTGTGCCCCTCGTGATTCATTAAAAAAATGTCGATTGTCAGGACAAAAAAAATTTGGAAGCATTTTCATCTCTTATTGTTTTTTCAAAAATTTCGATTTTTCGTTATAAATATAACCTTTGAAAATGTTTTCATATTCAAATATTCTCTATGATTCAGTATATAGCACAATATTCATTGAATATCTTGGAAATAAATATCATCTGAAGTAATGTAATACCTTTTATTTCAGTAATGGCATCTTGAGAAAATCGAAATTGTTCATGAACTTCTCATATTTAAAATTTCCTCGAAAGATTCATTACGAAGAGACTATATTCCTATAAAATTCACTGAAAAAAGATAACCTTTCAATTTAATTATCCATCTCTGAACACAGAGTTGCGTTGTCACGATTATTAATCTCTCTTCCGTACTGTCAATAATTGGTGAATAAGACGTACGTCTTCTAACCGTCGCGTACTTCGTTTCTTAATTTTCAATTCTAAATCTTTATGGAACGTTTCTGCCAAGATCTCAGGTGAAAACTATTTATGGAGTTTGTTACGTAAACTTTTCTCATAACCACGTTTCAATAAATTTCCCGTGGGTAATCTTAAATTAATTGCAGTGGATTGAGTAAGGAACATAATTACTGCAAAAATTTTTACCCTCTATAGTCTAACTCGATTCTCTGGAAATCCAACGGAAATTAATTCTATCTATTACGATGTCACCTTAAGAGTAGTTCGATTGCTTATTAGATAGTTTGTCTTTTAATATACATAACCAGTGTCGTTCCAAATCTTTTTAGAGCAAGGTTGGGGTCAACTTAACTAAGCTCGGTAAAAAAATTTAAATTTACACGATTTAATTGATAAATATACGTAGGCGACAATATTCCATAGTGAAATGGATTTTATATGGGGGAATTTTGATAATGCGCATAGTAAAATGGAAATTATTCAAATGTCAATGAGACTTCATCAGAAAAATCAAGCTTTCTATGGAGAACCTGTAAGTTTTTCATATCAAGAATGGTATAAGTTTTTTTAAGTCTATCATCGAGATATGACTTCAAAATTTGTGTATTCAATGGATCAACATTGATTTTATTCGTTGTGAAAGAGAGTAGAGAGGCAACTGATCAAAATTTGAAACAAGAATTGAAGAGGAAGTGAACAATATCTTTTGAAAAATAGAATGGATTGCATGACCATAGGAAAAACCTTCGAGTCGGTGCATTATAGGAACATCTCTATTGTGCTGATCTTCGACATGGACCTGATTTCCTCCCTTATGTTTAATGAACTTCAGATATAATATATTTCAAGAGAGTCTAAAGTGCTTTCCAACCTTCACTCTGATAGATCCCAGCTTAACATTCGAAAAATTTGTATGTCCATAAAAGCAGTGAAAAATTGAAGAATAAGAAATGTAAATGGGTGGTACTCGTGCCGAGCACTTCTCAAATTGCCCCCCTTAACAATGGGAATGCCCCCTCGTGAGACCAGGACCCACTTTGTGAAACAGTGGTCTAAAGTATAGGTCACACACAAGAAGGAAAAATGTATTTTCCATTCAGAAGTTTATCAATTTCTGAATTTGATTACATATTTTTCATCAAAGGGTGATTTCAGTTCGAGAAAACACTGAGCTAATAGGTCAAAAACCCAGCAGTAAGCTGAGAATAATGCCACCTGAGTATTTTCGAAATCAATCTCAGAGAAGAACTCATTTCATAAAGAATGAAGTATTTAAGAAATGAACACCAGAACATTCATTTGAAAAATTCAAAAATTAACCAAGTGAATGTTATAGTAGAGCTAGGTATGTGAACGTGTACGATGTGATGTCTCCATCATCCTTCAAGGGATAAATGTTAGAGAACTATTGAAATCGATGCCACACTTGATAGAAGTGCGAGACATATGTTTCGTTATGCAAGGAACTCGTCAGTCACAAAACGTCCGTCGAAGTGAGGCAACGATTTCAATCCCCTAGCATCTTATGACTCCAAGTGGAATATCGTTGAGTAATGAATACTCCACAATTCGATCTATAGGAATCAGTACAAAACATCTCTCAGATTACAGACACACCAAGCATCGAACTTTCACATATCTTTATACCCGTAGGTATCTACTAAATTTCAATGCCTATTTGACAAATATCATATCATATCATATGACGTTTTTAAATGTCAATAGGTTGCGTTAGTAGTACGCTCGCGGTTCTTCCCGTACCTCAGGGGACTATTCGGCGATATTTTTAAGTTTTTGTGCTTATGGCACTGAATGAAATATTTTAGGAAATAATTACTGGGTTATTCATTCGAAAAATTCAAATTAACCAATAGAAGAGCTAGATATGTGAACGTGTACTATATGATGTCTCCATTATCCTTCGAGGGATAAATGTTAGAGAAACATGGAAATCGATGCTACACTTGATGGCAGTGGTGCGACTGACGAGTTTCCTGCAGAACGAAACATATGTCTGGCACTTCTGTCAAGTGTGGCATCGATTTCAATAGTTTATATAGATATTTGATATAGGGAGCCTACGTGAATATTTCACTAGTTGAAATTCGCCTCAATTTGTTATAGGACCTATGTTCATTTTGAAAGTCATTGATTCTTGATTGATAGATTGAATATGGACTGATGATTCATAATAATGATGAAACAATTGTATCCTTTTATCATTCAACAAAATCGATGAACTTTTCGAAACGCTTTTAATATTCATTCTCGAAAGTGCGTTCTCGTTGACAATATTTGTGTAGACAGTTCCCTGAGAAATTTATTTGAAATATTTCAATTAATTTAAAAAATATTTCGATTAAGAGTCTCAGTATTTACTAGTATTGAATGACCTGTGAATCTTGAAACTATATATATATATATATATATATATATATATATATATATATATATATATATATATATATATATATATATATATACATTTCTGTATGATTTCCTTTTTTGAATGGCCTCATTATTTGAAAAATTAGGGAAACGACACCTCTGAAGGTAATGACTTCCGTGTTCGCTTAATCAGAAGGTAATATCTATAGAACTCGAATTGATAATCAATGCAACTGTAATCTAAAAATACGCATTTAATCCTAACGCACCAGTGAAAACGAGACAAGCTGGGAGATGTACTTCGAAAGCTCCGATACCATGCCGCCTATGACCAAGGCGAACGATAACCGCATTAGCCTCTGGCTGAGCGGTTAAAGTGAACACCGAAGAGTGGGGCAAAATCCTTGCTCAACATCATTTCGTCCTGATACACTACACTCTTCTGTAACATTATGATTAAGGTGTTGAGTTGATACGACGCCTTATTTATTGTTATTTCGTGTCGCGACGCGTTTCTATGACCGTCCGCGATTAGCCTGTGTGTTCTGTTGTGATTAGCCAGTGACAAGGAGAGATAATGTGGCGTCTTTGAGATTCTCGCGATTATATTGATGAAATTCAGTTAGTTTTTATAAGATCTTCATGAAATATTGGTAATGCACAAAACCTTGAGTGATAGTTATTACAGTAATTCCTACTTGTTGAATAACACTACATATTTAGTTATTCTACGCACAATAAAGGCTTAAACTCTACAATTTCGTTGCAGATAAACAGTTAATTAACCAACTTTAAGTCTTATTTAGACGCTTCGCCTGAAACATTTCACTTCATATCACTTTCTTTTCAAATTTGGATGCCAGAAAGTTTTAAACAAATATTTGGGGATCGAGAAAATTTGAAAGTTTTGTTGGAGTAGTTTGGTTTCATTTATTATGCAAATAGAAATTGATTCCTGAAAATCAGTGTGAGTTTTTCCCTTCAATAACATGTGTGTCAATAGAAATATTCTTGAATTCTCTTATATATAAAACTTTGCAAGTTGCAAGATTGCAGAGTGTTTTTTAATATAGATTATTTTCCATATTCCACATATATATTATTGATATATAATAGTTCAAATGAACTCAGTTCTCAGTTGAAACAAGAACCATTTTCTGATCAGTCTAGTCCAAGAGTTGAAGGTTGTAATGATCGAACTTTTGTTTTTCTCAAGGTCATTATACTTTGTATGAATTGCAACCTGTGTTTTTCGTAATTCTATCTCAATTTTCAACGATTTGAATGATTTTGAAATTCATCATTTAATTTCTATGACCGTCCGCAATTAGCCTGTGTGTTTTGTTGTGATTAATCACTGACAAGGAGAGATAATGTCGCGTCTTTGAGATCTTCGCGATTAAATTGGTGAAATTTCGTTAGTTTTGATCAGATCTTCATGAAATATTGGTAATACACAAAACCTGAAGTGATAGTTATTACAGTAATTCCTACTTGTTCAATAACACTACGTATTGAGTTAGTCTACGCACATTAAAGGCTTAAATACTACAATTTCGTTGAAGATAACCAGTTGATTAACTAAATAAGAGTCTTATCTGGACGTTTCGCTTGAAACACTTCAATTCATATCACTTTCTTTTCAAATTTGGATGTCAGAAAGTTTTTAATCAATATTTGGAGATCGAGAGAATTTGAAAGTTTTGTTGGAATACTTCTGGTTTATTTAGATTGCAAATGAAACTTGATTCAATGTGAGCTATACCCTTTAATAACATGTGTGTCAATAAAAATATTTTCGAATTCTCTTATATATAAAACTTATATTTTTGATGATGTTTGATAAATGAGAGAAGTTGCAAGATTGCAGAGTGTTTTTTTATATAGAATATTCTCTATATTCCACATATGTATATATTACTAGCGGAACCGACATACGTTGTCCTGCCATGACATTTCAAGCTGTTAGGATAAACGAATGAATGCATATACAAAAATTCACTCAAGTCGATCCAGCCGTTGAGTTGCAGTATATTAATAATAAATTGAAATTGAAACACTATCAACTCTACATATGTTAAGGGTGGTTAGTAAACTAAACTAAAGATAGAAGGATGCACTCTTTGTATGACGTATCGATCGACATAGAGTCTATGTCATAGAGGATAGATCGATATATTAGTTGGTTGTAAAATGTCAAATATTATGGTAGCTTTCAGAAATTTAATTTGTGACAAACCTTAGGATTTATCAATCTACATAAAAATAACCTGATAGATAGTAAACAACTGTAGTTAGCTAAAATTTAGTTCATTTTTACCCCCTAAGAATAAATATGTAGTAAGAAAGATATAAAAATTCTAATTGATTATTCATTTCAAACTATTCTTTCAATTTGATTTCTGAACGACGGGGACACATATTTAATTCTGAGGATTTTCATATTCATTCACCTTCTAAATTTTCTCTGGACTCCAACAAATAAATCAAGACAAAAATTATTGAAATCGGTCCAGCCGCTCTAAAGTTTTAGCGAGACTTACGAACAGCAATTCATTTTTATATTATAGATTCTATTATAGAAACTATTCTATCAATTTGATTTCTGAACGACGGGGTACACATCAAAGGAAAAACAAAAGTGTTGTTTTTATTTAATTCCGAGCATGGTCATATTTATCCACCTTTTAAACCTTCTCTGGACTTTCACAAATAATTCAAAACCAAAATTAGCCAAATCGGTCCAGCCGCTCTCGAGTTTTAGCGAGACTAACGAACAGCAATGCATTATATATATATATATATATATATATATATATATATATATATATATATATATATATAATAGTTCAAATGAACTCTGTTCTCAGTTGAAACAAGAACCATTTTATGATTTGTCTAATCCAAGAGTTAAAGGTTGTAGCGATCAAACTTTCGTTCTTTTCAATGCCATTATACCTAATACGGTAAATGGGGTATAGGAAATTGTAACCTATGCTTTTCGTAATTCTATCTGACTTTTTAGCAAGTTGAGTGATTTGGAAATTCATCAGTTAATTTGAGGAAATTATTCGACAAAAACCCCTACGTATAGTATTGGAGAAAAATAAGCTGTTACCAACACGATGGCCACAAAATGAAACTTGATTAATCGATAATTTCATAGCTTCTGTTTCATTATCATGAGTAGATTTTTTCATTAAACTTCATGTCAATAACAAGGTTAGTTCATATAATGTAACAGCTATTATACGGTTTCTACATCAAGTTTGTTGTTCGGAAATGAAAGAAAGTGTTCCATGTTATGGTCCACCGTAATAAAATATCCATTTAGTGAAATGTTTTTAGGGATATAAATTAAGTTGTTATTGTATTAGATTTCTTTTCAATCATAATTCTATGAATTTCTCTCAATATCTGTATTTTCTGTGGAATAATGCATTGGTTCTCTAAAATAAGTTTCCAATGTTGATTTGAATTTTACAACTTAGTACGAAAATTGATGACAATGTCATTCTCATTGATTTTTTGAATATGTTGCAATTTTGATTCCATTTTAATTCCCCATATTTTTAGGAAGGAAAGTGAAGGTACTTACTTCTTCTAGCATTAAATATTTCAAAATATTTAATGACGAAATTCAGGAAAAATAGAAAGAATATATAATTAAAATTGGATATTAAAACATTAATATCAATGAAAATGGAATATAGTACCAGTAGATCTTCTAACCCAAAACGCTCAAAAAATTCCTATGACATTTTCCGACTTCTCTTTCGGGGTACTAACCCATTTTCAAGAGGTTGATACAACATTCTCGAATTCTAGATAATTCGTTGATGTGTTAATGTATTGCATACATTTTCATGATAATTTCAAAACAGATTACCTATCGATTATTAATTCTATCAAAAAAACACATTCGAAACGAGGAGTAAGGTAAATCTGTTCATTGGGCGTCACTATCTTCATTTCATTACCAGCATATTTTTGTTCGCATAGAAAACGGCAGGTGATGGAGGATTGGAGTGCTCTTGACCTATATAAACCTCTAAATTTGATACGCGTTTTGCTCAATGCCAGACCTTGTATGTTGACGAGATAATAAATCCAAGAGCGACTCTCAAATCGACTCATTTGAAATGGATATTTCGCTGTTGAGGATATTGACGGAAACGACGTTCTACAATTTTCACGACTGTTCGATATTTGCATTAATTTGTTTCACACATTTGTCATTGCTGGTTATTGGCCTTCGTGTTTTTATCGGGGAGACCCTGCGTTTTATGGCTTTCCAATTTCAACCCACGATTGTCTCGTCGCATTGATGATATGTTGATAGAAGTGTCAGTTTTGTGATTCATGAAAGAAGATGGGAATTCGCCTGAATTTTCTCATTTCAGTAGTATCAAACTGAAGCTTTTTTCTTGCTAAGTTAACCGATTTCAGAAAGTAATTTCGTTGGTCAATTGATCATGTTTAGAACGCACGAATGAAATGAGTGTTGAATCTTATAATGGGTGATTTTTTAAGCGTAGTTTTTTTTTAAATCAAATGAAACACTCAATTTGCATCATATAGTCAAAATTTTTATTGGAATGGATAACTGATTTTTGCCATTCACATTTTGAAGATAACTTCATGTAAATGTTGTCCGCGGCTCCGTATCAAATGGTCCATTCGGAAGGTCCGATTTTGTGTCACTTTTCCGAGCATTTCGGCCTATATCCCACGAATTACGCGTGTTACGTTATCCTGTAAGGCTTCAGTCGTGTTCGGCTTGTCCACATACACTAACGACTTCACATAACCCCACAAGAAATAATCCAGAGGCGTCAAATCGCTTGATCTTGGCGGGCAATTCGCCATTTCGAGAGAAAAGCTGCTCACCTAATTCATCCTTCAACATGTTCATTGTTTGATGAGCTGTGTGGCATGTGGCACCGTCTTGATGAAACCACATGTCAGCCAAGTTCAACTGGGCCAACTCGGGCAAAAAAAGTTGCGTATCATGACTCGATATTGTTCGCCGTTGACGGTAAAGTTTCCTCCACGGTCGTCTTTGAAGAAAAATGAACCGATGATGCCAACAGCCCATGAACCACATCAATTTGTCGTTTTTTCGGGATGCATCAGTGACTCTTGTGTGGCATGTGGCTGTTCATCACTCCAGATGCGACAGTCTTGTTTATTTACATATCCGTTAAGCGAGAAATGAGCCTCATCGCTGAACACAATTTTAAGATAAAACAGCGGATTTTCATTGAACTGTTCTAAGGCCTCTTCACCAAAAATTAGACGTTGTGGTAGGTCATTCGGCTTCAATTCTTGCAGAAGTTGAATTTTATAGGCTTTCAAACCCAAATCAATACGTAAAATTTTCCATGTGGTTGAGTAACACATGTCCAATTGCTGAGAACGGCGACGAATTGACATGTGAAGATGGTCATTAACACTGTACGCTATGGCTGCAATATTCTCTTCAGTACGAACTGTACGCATGCGAGACAATGGTTTAATGTCCAAAAAAGTAAAGTTGATGCGAAATTTGGTGATAACAGAACGAATTGTTTATTCACCAGGTTGATTATGACGACCATAATATGGTCGTAACAAACGATACACATTTTTCACAGAGCACGAATCTTGATAGTAAATTTCAACAATTTGCAATCGTGACTCGTTTGTAAGTCTTTCCATGATGAAAAGGCAGAGTAAGCATTGAGCGATGACGTTTGGATTCTATTACCAACCATTGCCACCAACCTGAAAAACTAAACTCTTAAAAAATCACCTGTTTCAATTTGCATGGTGAAGATATTTTCGTTACGTGGTTTATTACCTCTGTCGATAGTTATCTCTTGAAGCGACTTGGAGTGTTATCAGATTTCAAATCAAACTCAGAAATTAAACAAACACTTGAAATCTCCTGTGAGACAAGCACCTATTCGAAGTTTCCGCTGAAATATTCGTAGTGAGGGACTTCAGTTTGCCCTGCTATTTTTAATAATATGAAAGCAGTCTTGGATATGTGTTTTGGGATAGATTGCGTCTCAGCTGCACTGATGAGAGTCAAGAAGCTGGAAAGACGTAAAAACGGCTGATTTTGTCATTCGATTTCTTTAAAGGGGCAAGTGAATTCCAAAATTTGAGAAGACAATGCGAAGTTTTTTCTAGGAGATTTCGACTGTTAGTTTCATACCTGAAGTTGTGTACTTAAAACTGGGCAACGCTGTTCTTTTCAGAAGCAACGAGACTGAAACATCGATTTATTTTTATCGTATTAACTTCACGTGTAGTTCTTAAACTTTTGAATATTAGAACGAGAGGAGAATATATTATTTCATTCCGAAGAAAATCATGCTCCACTCATACTTCAACCCGAAAATAGTCTTCAAATGTTACAACAGACATGATATTGAAATGGGAATTCTCCAATCACTAACTTTGAAGAATTATCATATTTAGTGTTATAGAATTGATTTTTGAATAAACTGTGAAAAAATTGTTTTTTCAATTTAATTTAAAATGGAACAAGTTAATTCATTCTCCCGAAAAGAGCAAAATGTTAAAACGGTTGGATATCCGAAAAAACTCAACTCCTATTCCAAACATTAAAATTGAATTTCGCATTAACTTTGATTCATTCATATTCTTTATTCGTACAATTTCCATATCGCTTGAATGGTAATGCATCCAAATTTGATAAGACGAAGTTTAAAAAAGTTCAGTTGAAGATAAGTTTGTTAATATAAATCTCAAATTTGAATTTCAAAGTAACAGTTGAACAAGCATGTAAGGCTTTATCTTTTGTGGACGGAAAGAGACTTCATAACCTAAATACGAATATATACGTTATCAAATTAATGACAAGGTTCTCGAAAGAGGGCTTTTACAATTAAAGGTCGCATTGTTTTGCCAAACGCAGTGTGCTATGACGCTAACTCAATTTATGCTCACTCTTATAACATTTGCTGTGGTTCTTTCGAACACGTAATATTTTAGTAAGTTTGGAAGAAAAGCATTCGTTGCTCTACACTTGTCACATTTGCTGGGGAAAATTGCAGCGTTCGTCTATGCTTATGTTGAAACGAAGGAAATACAATATCAATATCAGAGAAGAACCAGTGGCCAATATTCAGTTCTCATTTCAAAAGACCAAAACTTAACTATATTTAAAATTTGGACTTATTATTCAAGATATTTAATACCTGTTTGATGATGAAAGTCATTTCTGTAAATCCCCAATGGACGAAGGAATATGAAAAAAAAATTAATTTGTTATATCATCAGTCACAAAACTTTGGGAACTTAATAAAATGATATTTTAAACCCCCAAAAAGTCGACAGAACTTCTCAGTATCTGTTGATTGTTGCTAGAACGCAATAAATACTCATAACAAAAAGCTGTACTTTCGTCATTTCAGTACTCTCCAAATTTTTAGGCAAAAAGGGAAATGTATTTGGAAAACGAATAGTGCAACGCCACAAATGATTTATGTCACTGATTTATCTGACGAAACGAAAAGCTATCAAATAAAAACACTTGGCTTGGTGATGCTATTCATATGAGTTACCTCATCGTGTTTCTTTAATTTTTCGAATGTCTAATTATGACAATTTCGTTATAGAAAAATTTTTGAAATAATTTCTATCGAAATATATATATGAACAGAATCTAGCAATTTTTTGATGACTTGTAAATATTTGAAATAATTTTTCAACGTTTTGTGACTAATGACATAAAAAGACTGAATCATTTTTCATACCTTCTTTTAAATGTTAGGGTGGACTTCCCCGGCCATTGGTGATTCACAGAAATGACTTTTTTCATCGAACAGTAGTCAAAATCAAATATTAGGTAGGTAAGTTTACGAAAATTCAGAAACGACAGAAACTCTAAAATGAGTCTATTGATGATAGAATATTTCTATTTATAATATTAATTGGAAAATTGACAAATTATGAGAGAGCCTATAAAAATTATTGGAGAAGTAAGACAAGTAGAAAGTGCATCATCTTATTCTCAGCAATGACAGTTCAGAAATAAATTTTCATGAATTTTTCTCTGAGGATTCGGAAAGTCTATTCTTGGTAGTATTTTCCGGAACCTTTCCACACCCTGATGTAATAACTCCGTTTTCAAAAATTTTAATCAATAGATATCGCTCTTTCGTGATCTTCAACAATTTTTATCTGTAATAACATTATCACTTAAGGTTGCGCATAAACATCGCATAATTTTCCTAGAATCGCGATAACGCAATAAAACAGAAACCCTGATGACACTGAGCCCAGCATTCCCTCTGAATAATAGGCCAGGAGATAATTGGACTAGTCACATTATAATCTATATAATTCGCCCATAATTTCGTAATACATAACGCGAAAACATCATCGATGGAGGTCACTAGAGAAAAACGTAATCACACCACTGAGTGGGCGTTGCTTTTTCCTCTGAAGACGGGCTTGTTCGCGATGCGATCATCAGGCAGCCATTCGACAGAACGTCTCAAAACAAAACCCAGTGTGAAGAAGATGTCCGAAAATGAAAGACTACGTATGCGACGAGGTTCAAGTCTATCCGAACTCGATAAACTTGCCGACAACGGTTTACCAGATCTTGTTAGATCTACTACTGCTCAGCACCAGCTGTCCCTCAGTCCGGCGTCTCTGCCGCACAGTCCTTATCTCTCGAGGTCACTGATGAGCAGTAATACGACGTCTGTCAGAGGTAGCATCGGGGACTTGATGAATCAGAAGAAATTTGGGAGTAGTCAGTGGAGTGTGAGAAGTGAAACTTTGATTGCAAAGACGGTGCCTTTGTCTACAGTCACTCCAAGGCATTCTCCTCCTTCTGTTTCTTGCGATGTCTCTATGGAGGACACATTAGATGATTTAGATTCTTTAGGACCGCTGACAGCTGCACAACGAACGAAGAAACTGTCCAGATTGATAAAGCAGCAGAGATCCGCAGTTTTGAAGAGAAGGGTATGTAGCCACCAATATATTTACATATACAGCTAGACGAATACTATAGAAAAGATGAATTTGTATAACTATAAAGATATATATGGTCTTTCTGTCAGCTATTTCTATAGAAGAATTTTTTTCTCATCAATAACATCCAGCAATAATTAGGAAATTTTTTCTTGAATAACTTTTTGCTTAAAATTGTAGGTTTGTAAGAAGTTGCAATGAATATTCAAGGAAATTGAAGTTTTCGATACTCCATATATAAAATGAAATTAACATAAGAACATATGTTCCTGTTGTAACTTATTGGTGCTGGTGGTTTCGACTTCCTTAGTGTGTTTGGGGCGTTCGGAATCAGTGATTCTTTTTCTTTCTCTGATTCTGATTCCCTTCATTTGGAAGTTTGACAAGGCTGGGCCATATAGATCTTTATTAAATCAACAATGTATATAAGGTATTCAATTGGATGAGGATTCCTGCTGTATTGGTTAAAATGGCTTCAAAAACTAGCAATTATTTGTCGTAAAAAGTAAATGACAAAAAAATGTTATTGTGAGATATCCATAATAGATAGACATATAATAGCAGAGTTTTCTGTAGACCTGTTCTATATGTACAATACTTAGTACATTATTTTGATAAATCTCGTAGAGTTTAGACTGCGTTTGCAATGTAAGCAGAAAAAATGTAATTATTTACGACATCACATTAGAAACCTCAAGAATAACAGTATTTGTCCACTATTTAATGGATGTTATTATACAGATAAACCTTTTCTTCAATCATTCTATCTATTAAAAAAACCCCATCAAAATCAGTTGCATAAATCTTAAGATTTAAACATACACAGGGATATAAGGAGAGAGAAAGCGACTTTGTTTTATACTCTGTAGTGATATAAGAAAACGTTGAAAAGAAATTGATTTTTCCAGGTTTTTTTTCTGTTATTCTCATAAATATCTAGTTATATATTCTGATATTATATAAATACCATAAGTCATTTGAAATTTCAACCAAATACCGGTGATTTAGGTCGAATCAGAATTATCAATATTTGGCATTGTTGAATCTATTTTAAGTCGTGATGAAGATAACATAGCGTCGGAACATTGACTGAATACAATTTACGTCTCTTGAATGAATGATATCATAATATTATCGATGTAGTTGTGTTCACATCTAATCATTGTTGTTTACTATATGAATTAATTGATGAGATTATTAGCCAGGGTTTGCACTCAGGCATAACATGCCATATATTATGCGTGGAGGGAATTCCTTGTTTATTTTTATCTCAGAGCTCGAAATATATCGATTAGCAGTATGACATCTAAGTGTAAAATCGTGTCGATTAACTAGCTCTGAATAATTTTATGTCATTAATCAAATAACTCTCATTTTCCACAAATATTGATTGATTAGGTATATGCCGAATTTAAATATTGAAAAGTTTGAGTAAGTACAGTGATCTCCATTTTTAAAAAGTATGCTGGAATTTTGGATCACGAGTTCGACACAGGTAGGACCAGTAGGAGCGCTAGAAGTTTCAATCCCGTGGAAAATCATAAAATACTGCCTTCATTCCAAAATTTAGAGGATTAACAGTACTTTTGACTCCTTTGGTAGGAGCTCGGCTTTCTCATCCCTTGCGTTAACCTTGCACTCATAAAAACCACCCAGTTTTTTGTATTAGTTTAGTTTTTATTGTCAGTAACATCACCCTTAATTTGGTGCATTCAAATTTGGAGGAATCAGTTGACACTTTCTTTGAATTCAACAGTGATAATAATTTCAACGTTTCAGCATTATATATTGTTGCAATCCTTGTCTCATCTTCTAGAATCTACAAAAAATAGTTAATACAAAAAAATGCGATAAGTCTTGAAGTCGATATTGAGATGAAATTGAATCTACGTACCCACCTGAAAGATGTTGGACCTGGTCTTTCTGAAATGTGAATATGAAAATTTGAATTGAGAATACCAAGGAAGTGAAAGTTGAAACAAAGGTCCATTTGAGATGATCAGATGGGTATGATAATCTGAAATGTTTGACCTTTCAAACTTGTAGGTTTTTGTATAGCTTCTGCAGAATAAATGTTGTTTGAGTCCCAGAAGAAATCACTGAAATAATTATCGAAATATATGTGAATAATTTTCGAGAAAAACTGCATCAATTTCAGGGTCTTTTACTCAAACATTTGTGGAAGATTTGTGCAACTAATTGAAGGATAAGGCAAAGAACATTCTGGGTACCTTCGTCTTCTCTTTTTGATAAATTAGTTGTTTTGTTGCCCCATCGAATGATAACCAATTTTCTATCGATCATAATTGATTACTCTGTTGGGTGATATAATGACATATGGGGTGACATCGTGACATCGGACATCTTGGGTGGCACAGTTGATGGCATGTAACGATGGTGATCTCCCGAAGGCCTTCGAATCTGTCTCTCATGCTATTCTACTAGAAAAACTGCATTTTTAGGGCGTAAGAGGTACGCCTTTGAAGCTAATCGAATCTAATCTAACTGATAGGCACCAGGCTGTCAGGTACGAAAATTGTCCGTCTGAATTCAAGCTATTCAGACATGGAGTCCCGCAGGGTTCAGTTCTGGGGCCAGTGTTATTCATTATATATGTGTAGTACCTATCCAGTGAAAAAGGTATTATTTTCGGATGGCTCCACTTTTGTTTACTCTGAAATAGACTCTGAATCGTTCAGCCTGGGAGATAAACACCACGTATGTAAATACTATATCTCAATTATGGTTCTCGGCAAACAAACTCAAATTGAATGATGGAAAAACTCAAAATATAGCTTTTTCATCTAATTACTTTGATAATATTGCGGAAAAAACTACTGCAAAGCTGCTTGGCGTAACATTAGATAGCAAACTTACTTGGAAAGACCATATTGAACAACTGAAAGGAAAACTTTCTGGTACTCTATTCGTGCTTAGACGAATGAGAACTATAACGAGCATTACCACTTTAAGAATTACACACTTATCTCTATCCCATTCTTTTTTGAGTTATGGCGTTGTTCAGTGGAGAAGTTGTGACAATGCCTTGGTAGTTTTCAGTTTGCAGAAAAATTCGAATAATGGCAGGCGTTGGGTGCTTGAATTCATGCAAACTATTATTTATAAAATATGAAATAGTGTTCTTGCCTACATTCTGGATATATAATGTTCTTCTAGAAATACATAGCGATGGATATACGTGGATCAAACAGTGTGATCTACATAATTACAATACAAAAGGCGCAAATAATATCCGAACAACTAAATATCGTCTAAGTAAGTCAAAAAAACTCGATAGATTATAGTTAATATAATACAATATCTTACCTTCCCATTGCAAACAGCTTTCTTTCAATAAATTCAAAATAAACATTCGTTAAAACAAAAATAATAATTCGTTGATGATGAACATGCTCACCATCTTCTATGTGTTATATCTTTTATGTGTTATTCTTCTATGTGTTACAATCTTTTCATGTGTTACTTTTCATGTGTTTTTTTGTCTATTATATGTATTCTTTTCTCAGTTTCATGGTGAATTAATAACTTAAGTTTCCTCAGTTTATACTTATTTGACTTCAATCATTAGTTTCACCAAAGATTAAGTGTATCTTTATCTACTATTTTGTATTATTTTCTAATTTTTGTTAAGTTTATTTTTAGAGAAGTGGAAGAATGATTCATCAAACCCTTACCATTTGTAAGAAAATTTCTTTTCTTTACAATAAAGATTAGTTCTACTACTACATATGTCTAATCATACCTAATATCATCAGTAAAAAGTATCATTATATGAATATTCATTGGGAGTACAAAAAAACTTCATTAAAAATGGCAATACGATATTCTAGAAACGTTCATACAATTTGAATGACAATACAAGAGAAAAACTGAACGTATACAAAGCTCTGTGGCGCTTGTCAAGATAATACTGGCTCGAATAAAGAAGATCTTGTTCCAACTTTTCGACGTAAATCCGTTTTAGAATTCGACAAACTTTGGCATGCATAACTTATCATATTAACAAACCAGAAAGTTGTTCGATGTACGACTGGTGTCTGACTCAAGTTCGAAAAATAAATATTGATACTGTTTAAAATTATTCTGCTTCCTGATTTCGTCGAAAAGGGGCTTTAGCCCGTTGTATACAAAAAAGTAGCACGTATTTGAAACAAGAGGTTTGGTAAGTACGTTGTGGATTGTCGATGTTTTATTTAAGTTTTTCATTCGAAGGGACTATAAACTCAGGACAATTAACTGCAGAAAGAATTCAATTTATTCTGATGATGCTGCGGAATTCTCTGGTAGTTACATATACAGAAAATTTATCTTTTTCAAAAATTTGTGCAAGTTTCAAGTCACAAATGTACGAGGGTGGGGTGAAAAGTTTCCAGCCTGACCAAGAAAAACGACGTTTTGAATTTTTTTTTGCTTCATTTTTCAACAAAATATCTATCAACAGTAATACGTTTTTCATAAAAGTGGTCTAATTTAGTTATACCAGTTTTAAACATATATTTGTCAAGCTCCTCGAAATAGTGATTTCTAGTTTTGATAACTTCTTCGTTGTTCTCAAATCTTTTACCGCCAAGCCATTATTTGAGGTTAGGAAACAGGTAATAGTCGCTGGGGTTGAATCTGGAGAGTAGGGAGGATGCGGCATAAATTCAAACTTCAAATCCTGGATTTTGGACAGGGCAACAATTGACTAATGCGCTGGTGCGTTGATGAAGCAATATTTTTCCTTTTCCATTCGAGGTCTTTCAATTTGCCCCCTCCTTGAAACGTTGTAATAAGTCTACGTAGTATTGACCAGTGATAGTCTTGCCCTTTTCTAGGTAATCAATGCATATAATTTCTCTCGCATCCCAAAAACAGTAGCCATAACCTTGTTTGCCGATAAAATTGTTTTTGACTTTTTGGAATTGGATACCCCTCACCAACCAACTGTTTTGACTGTTCATTATCTCATGGCTGTAGTGGTTATTTTAAGTCGAATCTACAGTTATGAATAGATGCAAAATTCGTTTGGATTACGCCTATACAGCGCCAAATTTCCGGTAGAAATGTTTTTTCGAATCAGTTTTTGGTCGAGCGTTAGCAAACGCGGCAACCATCTTACACACAGCTTTTCCATGCTCAAATGTTTGTGCAAAATATTTCGCACACGTTCAGCTGACATCCTACAGGTCTCAGCTATCTCATGCACTCTCAATATGCACTTCCAATACTATCTGTTGGATTTTCTCAATCATTTCTGAAGTTGAGACCTCAACTGAGCGAGGCTCGTCATAGGTTCTCACACGACCCATTTTGAACTAAGAAACCCACTACTTATTATTTGAATATGATGGGGAGGAGTCTCATGTGTGAAATCCATCTCTTCTTTTATTTGTTTTGGTGCAAAACCTCTCAAATAAAAGTATTTGGTGACCGCATTTTTCAAATTTTTCCATTTTCACGAAAACAACGGAACCGTTTCGCGCAATGTACTCTCAAGCAGAAACTAACTTAGCGATTAGGCTGAAACTGTACATACAAGCTCAGTACAAATGCTTCCGTAGGTTGCCGCTCCATAAGTGGGTAGACCTAGTGGCGCCATCTGTTGGTAAGGACATAAACTTTTCAACCCACCCTCGTATTATACGATGTTCCTGATTGATAAGTGTTCAATCTGGTTCTCTCGTGAACGATATTTAATAATCAGACATGAATGTCAATAATATTCAATTAAAATTTTGAATTGACATATCCTCCTCATTTGAGTTTATTTTTTGCGTCACAGGGGTTGTGAGTATTGAAAAAATTCAATAGAAATATAATCACGAAAAAACAGAATTTTTTTATCAGCAACAACTACGAAGACGACTGCTTTCAAAATGTCAGAAGTCTTTAATTTAAACAGTTTTGATTGTGATGAAACTGTTAAGCTGAAAGATATGAATGAGAAAATTCCTGATAATTAAAATATATTTTACTAAACAAACATCCGATTGAAAAAAAAAATTATTAGGTAAATTTTTTAGGTAAAATTTCAACAGACGTGAACGGAAGAAGACTTTCTCAGTTACAACAAAGAAAGATAGTCATTTATCTCTTCTATTTCCATTAAATTTTTTTTGCTTTTCGATGTACTCCTGTCGAAAATGTAAACAAACGATATATCAGCTTATTTCAAACGTAAGTCTTGTCGGTAACTTTCAAGAGATTTTACTTGACTAATGAACAAAGAGAATTTCGAAAAAATACAGTGAAACACATGGGCTGAAATTTTCGTTTGAATTGTGGAATCTTGGTGATAAATCAATAGCCCGGAAAATGATTTTCATTCATGATTTTCATGTAAGTAGGTATATCAAGTAATATGGTTTCTTTTCTTGTTATTTTGAATAGTTTTCGAATACGCAATTTACATTTAATCTGAAGGAAACTGCTGAATTTTCAAATTAGACGGAAATAAGTTTCCAAACTTATAAGTTCTCTCACGCTTTCCGACCCGTGAGAGACGCAAAGTATTTTTCATCCCTTAATGATACTCCGAGAATTCTGTGTCTGCGACGAGACGTCGTCTCTCCGAACTAAAAGCCTTCTCCAAGAGTTTTCGTCTCCTAACTTCCACTGACTTGCGACGTGCCTCTGTTTTGTATCTCTCCGTAAAAAAGCAGAATGAGCAAAAATTGTATTTCTTATCAGCTTTCACAATATTCTACCAAAAGAAATAGCTTTTTTAATTAGCGTCCTGATGATATATTGTTCGATAAACGCCGTGCCCAGTACATGAGCCATTGTTTTTAACAATGCAAGTCTTCCCTTGTTCGAATATACCTAATCGTTGGGGAATAATTTATCATCCCCAGTATTTTTCGTAAATTGATTATTTTATTAGTGCTTATTTATTGAAATGAAGAATATTCGTTCTAGCTCTGATGATGTTTCAGCAATATATTTGCGTTTGATTGTTTCTTTCGAATTGATCGTTTATTTTGACCAATTGAAATTCTGAATTTTCTTCGAACTTCGGTGTAACATAAATGCTGGAAGAATTTCTCTGTTTTTCACTCATCATTCAACAGAAAGTAAGGAAATATCGATGAAATCCTCTGGTTCAACTCGTGAGTTCTTCATTAGTTGACTCCCCATTCCGACATTGAAAAGACATTATTGTGTATTAGGATGAACTGCATTAATGAAATTCTCAAAATTTTTTGATGAACGATCGGTACAAGTAAAACGAGTGATTATATCATCTACATTCTATACCAGAATACAAAGTGTTTAAAATTCGTATTTTTTTTTAATACTATTTTCCATTTTATCCATAAATATCTCATCTAAAAGAGGACTTAACGGATTTCCCATAATAGGACATACTATAAATCTTATCATTGAACATAAAGTAATTTTGACTCAAACAAATTTCCAATGATATGATTATTTCAGATTGAACTATTATATATACGTTATTTTTAATAAGCAAATCTTTAATTATTTCAATTGTATCAGAAGGTGGGATAGATGGAAACAGGTTAACTACATCGAAAGAGATAAGTTACCAATTACTAGCCAGTGTTACCTTTTCAATTTTATTGACTAATTCATAGGAATTTTCGATGGAAAATTTTGGTTTGAAACGACGAAAAGCGTCATGCTATGTAGTGAATAAGGTGTAAATCGTAAATTCGAGTGTTTGAATCTTACTTTATATTCAATAAATTATATGTTGACTTCACCAATGTATAGATCCTTTCATACGCAAAATTTGATCAATACAGAGACCAACTAGAATATCTTCTTTCCGTGTTCTGTAACCTCTAAGAAACATTTGAAACATAGTATATTTAGAGGACGATAATAATATAATTATCAGTTCATATAGAATTATTTCTACATGATATATTTTTTCTGTTTTTTTCAGTAGAAGTAAGTATTTTGTATTGTAGATCAGATGATCTAAATAGTCAATGTATCGAACACTTTCGTTTATAATCAACATTTGTAGCATGTGCTTCTTTTTTATATGGCAGTTTTAAACTGTCAGTTGAGTGAGCCCTTGTATTGAAAAATGAAAATAAAACAAATAGTAAAATATTCTGTTACTTCTAAAGAAATTATAGTATTTTATCTTCTTTATAGAATAATTCGAGTTGAATACATTTTGTGAATGCATTTCTCGATTCCTCGATATTCAATCTTCCTTTTTTCTATGCATTTCTCGATTCCTTTCGAACGTTTGAGAGTCTGAAATTCATTCTTCTTATGTTCAATATGAATTTCACGTTGAATATAGATCCTGATATATAAATTGGATTTCCAGAAGAATAATTCTATCTGCGTCGAAATTAAAGAATTCCTTTGCCATCTTTCAGGGTGTATTATTATCCTTTTTATTAAATCATCGGTAATTTCATTATTGTCGCGCTTCGACTCACTCCCTTGTAGATTATTGCTCCCAAAGGAGAAGTTCCTCGTCTTTCCGCCATTCCAATATTCATAAACGGAAGTGAGTATTACCCGAACTGGGTTACTCATCAAAAATTGATTTATGTGTGGAAGATTGTTTACCGCAACCCCTAAGTTGCACGAAATTAGAGTGGAATCTGATGGAAGTCTCTTAGCGTGTCCGTTCCCTTATAACTTGACATGTCTCTATTGATTGTTCCACCGCTGCTTCGAACGTTCGCCGTTAGAGGGCGTACATTGTACCAGAATCTATTATTATTTTATTGTGTTGACACATTTCGAAGAATTTCGAATTTTTATTATGGGATCGTGCGAAAAAACTTCGATGGATTCTTTGAATCTCATAATTATGAGCGGAGTAATGGCAATAACGGAATGAATTCGTTATTATGTTGAAAATCATTGAGAGTTGAATATTTATGAATGAAGGGATGGGAATCTAAAATCTCTAAAAAATCAATAGCAATAGGGAAAAATCTGTCGAAAAATGTGGAATTGCTATTGTTCAAATTAATAATAATGCGGCATTTTGAATATTGCTCTACTTTTTTGTTTGATTTGACTGAAGAAAGAATTCAACAATTAGAAAATGTTACAGAAAAGAGCCATGCTAAGAATTTTCAAGTGCAATAGATATAACCCTGTTAATATTATGTTGAACTCTTTGGAACTAATATCTGTTAAACAAAGAATACTCTTTGCTTCATATATATTATATTTAAAATAGAATATCAATTGCTTAGATGTAATGTTATGAAAAATGTAAGATATGTCAGTGATGTGTATGGGTATAATATTAGAAATACTGATAGTTTTTATATCCAAAGTTCTAAACTTTCTAAATCTAAAAGAGCATAAACAATGACGGATTTAAGGCTTTGAATAATTTACCAAGTATATTCAAAACTAGTACTAGTGTTAAGATATTTGAGTGTGACCTAAGAAAGTATATTTTAAATAATGAGATCGGCATGTAATTCAAAATTGACAGTTCAAAATATGTAGATTTTTGTATATCTCATCAGCTGAATAAATATTATTTTTACTATTATTATACTTTATTATGCATTCTGTTTTTTTAGTATTTAATTTCATGTTGTTGTTTTCTTTGATTGAATATATTATATGTTGGGATTGAAGAAGTTATTATTATTATTTTGTTATTTTTTGAGTCGGGTCTCCTATGGATATGAAGTCATATTTCGTTAAAATAATAAAATGTTAACCTTAACCAAGAATACTTTGAAACTGGGTTTTTGTCGAAAGTTCACGAATATTTCGAAAAGGATTCATCTCCATTCAGAAATTTCGCTCTCAACTCTTCAACTTTACATGCTGGAAAATCTCCAACTTTGGCTTGAAGCCTGAGGTATTAGAGCTGTTACCGTTAGTTTCGTAATGAGTTCCAATCCCCCCAGGGATTAATTTGAGGGCAATTGCTGTGGTTTTCGATTAATTCCATATAACCACATCAAATTTCATTATGTTAACTGATATTCATCGGGCCGAAATATTTCAGATTTTCTGATACTTTTCGCATTACAGAAAGTTTCGAATACTGAGATTTTCATGAAGTGCTTTTGTTTTCGTACATATCATGCACATTAAACATTAATTTTCATTTATTTTCATATATCATGACTATTTTCAGTTTGTGGTTATTTTTTGTAATAGATAATATATTTTTTTAGTTTGTTCCATTCGATAATTATGTAAATGTTGTCCGCGGCTCCATATCAAATGGCCATTCAGAAGGTCCAATTTTGTGTCACTTTTCCGAGCATTTTGGCCTGTATCCCACGGATTACGCGTGTTATGTTATCCTGTAAGGCTTCAATCGTGTTCGGCTTGTCCACATACACTAACGACTTTACATAACCCCACAAGAAATAATCAAGAGGCGTTAAATTGCATGATCTTGGCAGTCAATTCGCAGGGCCATTTCGAGAGATAAACTGCTCACCAAATTCATCCCTCAACATGTCCATTGTTTCACGAGCTGTGTGGCCAACTGGGGCAAGAAAAAGTTGCATATCATGGCTCGATATCGTTCGCCGTTGACGGTAACGTTTGTTCTACGGTCGTCTTTGGAGAAAAATGAACCGATGATGCCACCAGCCCATAAACCTCACCAAACTTTCGTTTTTTCGGGATGCATCGGTAGTTTTTGTATGGCATGTGGGTGTTGATGACCCCAGATGCGACAGTTTTGTTTATTTACATATCCGTTAAGCCAGAAATGAGCCTCATCGCTGAGCAAAATTTTTCGATGAAACAGCGGATTTTCATTGAACTGTTCTTAGACCCTTTCACCAAAAATTAGACATTGTGATAGGTCACTCAGCTTCAATTCTTTCAGAAGTTGAATTTTATAGGCGTTCAAACACGAACCAACAGTTGAAATATTCCATGTGGCTGAGCAACACATGCCCAATTGCTAAGAACGGCGACGACTTGACATTTCACGATCCTCATTAACACTGTACGCTACGGCTGCAATATGCTCTTCAGTACTCACTGTACGCACGTGAGACAATGGTTGAATATATCCAACAAAGTACACTTGGTGCGAAATTTGCTGATAACATCATGAATTGTTGATTCACCTGGTCGATTATGATGACCATAATATGGTCGTAACAAAACGATACACATTTTCCAAAGAGCACGAACTTTTATAGTAAATTTCAACAGTTTGCAAACGTTGCTCGTTTGTAACTCTTTCCTTCATGAAATGGCAGAGTATACTTAAAAATTTTTTCTTTGACAGATAACGTTTGAATATATGCCAAAGAATAAATTGAGTTATTACTATTCCAATTAATTTTAATTTTATTTTCATTGTATTTACTCACCTATTAATTTTCTTTCTTTTTCAATTTGTTTTCATTTATTATTATTTCTACCCAAGTTCAGTTTGTTCATGTTGTTTGTCTGTTTGGAATGAATGTATTATTATTTAATGAATAAGTATTATATGAGAATAAATTGAGATGATTATTTGTATATTCTAGTGGTTCCTCCAAGAAGTTTTTCTCTCCAAATGAATTATGTATGGATATTCTGTTAAAATATCACCAAGAAAAACGGGCGTTATGCAAGGTTCTATTTTGTCCTCAATGGTTTTCAACATATTCGTGGAAAGAGCTTTCATAGTTGGAGTGTTTTATTAACCCATAGAT
This sequence comes from Henosepilachna vigintioctopunctata, assembly GCA_030704895.1. Taxonomy (NCBI): domain Eukaryota; kingdom Metazoa; phylum Arthropoda; class Insecta; order Coleoptera; family Coccinellidae; genus Henosepilachna; species Henosepilachna vigintioctopunctata. The sequence continues at coordinate 998,606 of JARQZJ010000005.1, forward strand.
CTATATATACAACACCCCGTATGAAGGTGATACCCCAGTTTTAAAATAATTCTACTTTCTACTACTACTAACTACTTTCAGTGACAAAAGCAAACAAAATTACTAGAACGAAGTTTATGGGTGGACCATCAAGTAGATCATATTTTTACCTGGTTAGCAAAGATAAATTCTCCAGGGAAAACGAGTATGCTCCTGAGTTACTTCATGCCAGATTTGATGTCCCATTAGTTGAAATAGGTAGAAGAATTCTGGGAATTTTGTTTCTCTACCAAGTGATTGGGTAATGTGTAGATTGTGTCTTTCTACATAACCATTTGGATTTTTGTATTTTCCCGAGTATACCTAGCAAAAACATGAATGTTTTCATCTAGCTCTGGCTCGAACTTATGTTCTGGCTCTTCTTCACTTCATAAAATTTGTGCTGACTTGAGCATTTGCATGGTGTCATTGAAATATTAGCATGATGGCGAGATCTTGTCTGATTGTTTCTCAATTATAAGATTTTCGTGTAGCTTCTTGAGTGGAGTTTCTTGATTTGAGTTTCATTTCCCAGCTCTTTCCTTTTCTCATTCCGTTTCTCATCTAATTAACTGGACGTGTGCATAAAAGTCTGATTTTAAAAAAAATTGAGAATTTTTGAAAGAAGAAATACGAGTTATTCGTGTGAATGTACACAGTAAAATTAAGTCATCTCATACATATTCCCAAAGAACGTTAACTGCAGAGTCGATACCATGAACATCTTCTATGAAAGATAAAATCGATACCTATTTCTGAAATATCCAGTCTTAACCTGAACAGATCCTTCGTTAAAATATACCGAATAAGTTACACGAATGCCAGCTTCTTATACAACGTATTTCACAAGGTTTCCTCTTCGATGAGTTTTATGTAATTAATGTTTAAACTCCTCTGAATAATTCATCTATGCAGATTACGAAGTCTCTTGTAAATATCACTTTTTCACTTGATTTGGCACGTGGAAGAAAAACAAGTGCTTCCAGCAATACATGGACAAACTTTCATCGAATTTTATGAGCTGAAACTTCAAGCCATATATTTTGTCGAATAACAAAGGTTTGTTTTGACATTATCACTTTACACGGCAAAGAAATCAATTATTTTTATACATCCAGCTTCATGAAAATGTAGGTAAATAATGCCCATTGGTAATTCGAATTCTTCCTTCGGATATTCAATCTTCTTGGTTTTGAATGATATATTTGATTGTTATTTATCAGTCATCAAGATGTTTTGCTATATTCGATTACATATATGTGTAAATCAGTTTAACAATCGTTTTATTATGTTTATCGATTTACATCAAGTATCGGCCTCATCAATTATCAATTGAATTTGGCTGTATTCAATACAAAAATGGAACATTGAAGCGTTTACGTCTTAAGCTTGATATTTTTGTTTAAGTTTCAAGACTATTAGTGAGGTCGAATCGGTGGAAGCCTCTCAAAGGATATTGCCAAGAACATCCGAAGTATGTATATCTAAACACCTCATCTGAAGTGCCTGCAAGTCGACGATAAAATTATTTTACCGAAGAGATCAAATTATAGAGGTATATTTTAATTCACTAAGAATCGAAGAATAATAGAGCATTATCATCGTGAAAAATGAACAAAGCTGTTCCAATTTCTGACAAGTTACCAATCGTTCTGTAGACGGAAGCCGTCATCTAACTTGAGTGTTCTGAAGGAGACAGCGTGTAGTCAAAAACAACCCAAGATCCTCCAACCCAACACGTCTATCTAAAACCTTAGCTTTTGACGACAGTCGAAGTGAATTTGAATAAACTTGGATAAAACTTTATATATACTGACGTTTAGTTTCAGTCAGTTGTTGGTACACCACAAATTATCTGCTTCCTTCGAAGCATCTGACACAAACCTCACGATCGGAGATTGCTCGTGGTGTACCTGTAAAATTTTGGATTTCAATCTATTAGGTCAGAGTTTCCAAAATTTGTTTTCACTATTCACTTCAAGAATTATATAGTTTTTGCATTGTCTCCCTTCTTCTAGGAATTTCATTAAGAACTGGGAAACAGAAGATTTAAGGCCTTACAGAGGAATGAAGGTGATAGATTTCCTTCTACACACCTTGGGGCAGTTGCTTATGTGCTTGCCTTTTGGACAAAGCATTACTTTGGAGTTCGAATTGAAAGTTTGGAAGTACCTGTGCTAAAATATTCTATAAAGGGCTGTACAAACATGTTTATCTACACTTCCTGGTAGAAAATATGGATATCTCAATTCTGCAGTAATTTCCAGTTGTTTCTAAATTGGGGACAAGAACATGTTCCTTCCTCAGCAGCCAATGTTGACAAAATTGAAAGCATAAAGTAGATGGTAACCTTTTCGAACGAAGAAAGAAAGCAGAACCTCATTGTTAATGACCCTGTTTTGAATCCTCCAAATCAGATATAGTTACAATAAATTTCGATTCACACTGGAGCAGAGCAGGTTTTCGAATCCATCAACAACTGAATTCCGAAATAATACACAAATTAACCCTTGAATTTTTCAGGATATTCGAGGAGCACGCTATATAACAATCAATCAATCAAACTGCCGAACTGGACTTCGAAAAACCAGCCCTAAATTCGATATTACTCATTCAATAATCGTACTATTTCACACATTATCCCCTCATATCCAACATCCACTCATTTAGCAAGTAATAATTAGATCTCATATGCAGTCATGCGTCTTCTGTGTACTACACGCTTCGTAACGATGTCCACTCATCATGTACTATAACCCATACTAATTTGATGCTCTATTCCTACGTATAAATTAATTAATGAATTTTCCGCCAATAATTCATCGCTCGCGTCTACAATTAATTACGAATTGACAAATAGATGGCGCTGCAACGGCAGCATTGTGAAACAAAGGAAATGACGTTCGAATGACAGAGAATAATTCTCGTTGAGTACCTGATTCTATTATGAAAGACCGGACGTTTCTTTCCTTTTGTCTAGATTGTTAGACTACGATTCATTCTGCCGGAAATTCGAAGATGATTATCGGTGACATTTTGACGTATCTAGAAGGTAATTCTGTCAGAGTGTGAACTCGTAAACAAGTTATACTTTTACAAAAAATTATTATTCATTTGATTCATATACTTTGCATGAAATTACCTTTAGACTGATGAGAATATATGAGCACTTTCATTCAATGGAAATCAAGGAAGCTCTTCAAGAAGAAAATATCAGATCATTGTACTTGGAACACCTACCATCGAATCGTCTCATGTCTCAGTGAATTGTCAGAATTTCATAGCAAAATCTCATGGATTTCGTTATATGTATCAGCTCACAAAATATCTCTGAAATCCGTTTTTTTTTAAACACTTTTGAGAAGTTGTGTTGATGATGAGTTTTACTGGTTGTTCTGTTCTGAGATGGTTCCCAGATCTCTTGGGGAATATGGTCCGACATTAATTAAATAGAAAACAGTAATAATAGTAATTTCGTGAAATTCATATTGTTTTATCATTAGTGTTACTGTGATGAAGAAAAATATTCTCCTCTTCTCTCCAAAATGCGTTCAGGATATTTTATTCAGTCTAAAGAAAAGAACTGTTATTTATAGCAAAATGTTCGTCGCAATTTCATATTCTCGTGTGAAGTGGAGTTATGCAAATTTTCGTATACTTATTCACTTTATACCTTCCCCAACCTTCTGGCTAACTCCAGACATAATATATTCCATAATTTTCATAGTGCCTCTTATACGAGATGTTCTGTTCTTCCTGGTTTATATTCTTTGATTTCATGGACGAGTTTAAACTAGACCTGAAATCTACCCTAAAGCGCATATATTTTGCATTCAAATATCAGAGATGTAAAACATAAAGCATCATCTACACGGGAAGTGGAAATTTAGCCCATCTCAGTAAGAGCATAAACTATTGAAGAAGTGTTATCCAAATAGGAAATATCTATTCAAGCATTCCTTTTGTTAATATTATTCAACAATAATTCTTCTGCTTTACGTAGAGATTTCGAAATATCGTTTTTGTTCAAAATATTACCAATTTATGAAATGAAAGAAAACAATGGAATAATTGAGTATTTGAATCAATAAAAAATTTATTGAGCTGTGATATAACGAGTTTCCATTACGTGATCATTTCTGACAATTAACACCATTTGCAGAATGAAAACAGTGGAATATTTCGGATTACGTTAGATGAAGAATTGATTTTTAATGATCATATTGATTCAATTTCTGAAATATCTAAATATAACAAGCTTTTGGAAAGAATTTGAAAACGGTCTATACCTATATGTGCAGTTTTTGTTGTTCAAGTCAATAATCATGAGCGAGACTTTGACTATTGCTGTATTTATCCTTCGGTTTGACCAAGGAAAGAACTCAATCAAATCATGAGACCCATGGAGGCGTTCCCCATGGCAGCGATCTTCGCGAAAGAGACCTTCGTGCTGTTGATTCCCGTTATATCTCAGATCTCAGAGTTATTCTCAGACACATGAGAACACACCCCAAGATTGCTCTTGGGGTGCCGCAAGGCTCTGTACTCGGACTTCTTCTATTCATATTGTTTATAAACGATCTGCCTACGAAGTTGTCCCGATTTTTGGTGACACTATTTGCCGATGATTCATCGGTTGTTGTTTCTGGCAAAACACCTGAAGAACTTCTGGAGGCATGTGAATGCATTGTGAGGGAGTTTGTGAATTGATGTCGAATGAACAATCTGAAGGTGAACGTTGACAAAACTGTATGTGTTCATTTTTGTCTGAAGGGCAATGGAATTAGTATCTTGGATGTTAAATATGGAGACAACACATATCGTCATCCCAATGAACAAAGTTTCTTGAAATATATGTAGACAGAAATTTGAGATGGACGTCACAGATCTATGTCTGATGTAAAAAATTGAGTTACTCCTTTTTTGCAATCTCTAGAATCAAGAATTTCGTACCTAGAAATTGTGTTATGAATGTGTATTACACATTATATTACAGAATATTACAGTCTTGCATATAGTCATCTAAATTATAATATTCTGCTGTGGGGCTGCTCTACAGAAATAAATAGGGTGTTTATAACACAGAAGCGAATACTTCGATTAATATTCAATATTCATCAACGAATATCTTGTAAACCTATCTTCATTAATTATAACATACTTACCTTACCGTGTTTATATATTTATAGATGTTTTATATATGTTGAAGAAAATGAAGGTAGTTTTATTAAATTGAATAGTAATCATGAGTATTCAACAAGAAGCAGTGATGTTCTACTTATTCCTATGCATAAAACAGCTAAATTTGAGAACTCTATCTGTTATTATCAGAGTATCGAAATTTTCAACCAGTTACCATCGAATTTGAAAGTACTGAAATCTCATTTGTTTGAGAGGAGAGTTAAATATCTGCTCTTATCAAAGGCATACTATAGTATGGCAGAGTACTTCGATGATTCGATGGTGGACAATAATGTATGAATCAATCTCTTGTATCATATGTTTGTATTTTTTTTTTGAACACAAATGTTCTTCACCATGTGAAGATCTTCAGTCTTCACCATGTGAAGATCAGACTCAAAACTGAATTCAGTCCTTTTGAGAGCATTGTTCTTAGTGGTAATCATGTATATCAATTGAAATGAATGTAATTTTACAATGTTAAGGATGTTTATCAATAAATTTATTTTATTATTATTACTATTATCCCATAAACTTCCTGAAAATCCTTGCTGTGGCAAAAGCACAGCTTTCTCCTTTTTCGTCATTCTATTCCTTTTTTAAAGTTGTCAATGACGGCACCAATTCGATAACTATTTGCCTGTATTGCTACAAGTGTGAATTATGAAAGAAATCAAAACTTTACCATGTTATCTGATCTCATCAACTCCTTTTCAAGTCTAAATATATCTACGAGGGCCTAATTTCTGTGATTTTCATTAAGTAGAACATTTCTATTTTGCTACAAACATAAATCACTCCAAATCTACTACGTTTGGAGAAAAACCTTAATTAAATTTGTTTTCCTCGTTAAACTCCAGCCGCAAAAGTTCCATCTTAAATACTACCCATTATTCACTAAAATTTATGATTGAATTCTCGTCGAGCTATTTAGTTATAGCTATCAAAGTTTGTTTACAACATCTATAATTTGAGATATATAGTGCTACACTCGCTGTGTAAAAGCTCGTTAGTGTCTAGTTCTCATAATATTCTCGTAAATACATTCATGTAAAATCGTAAAACATAAAATTAAGGTACATTAGATACTCAAAAATATTGTGCTATAACTTCCAAACCATTGAATTCGTTAGTGAATACATACGCGCATAAGTTCAATATAACCTCGTTAATTCTGTTTCGAATCGACATGATTTGTTTTGTAGATCTATCAAATAGAAGCAATGTAGAAGTTTCAGTCATTATTTGGTTCAATACCTATTAACATGCTGATACGAAAATTGTATTCTAGTGTCCCCATATAGATTTGCTTCACTTTCTCTTCATCGCGGTTCGACAAGGATTCATTTGAACATTTTGGACTAATTAATTCAGCACATTTGGCTAAATTTCACAAATTGTTACATCTCTCCAATTCATTGTGAAGAGTACAGTTGTATTGAAATCTTGACAATGGTCAAGATTTATCAAATATTGGTCAAATATATCAAGTCTAATGATAATTTTTTTAAACTAAACCACGTAATAATAATAATTATTATTATAATAATAATAATATATATTATAATTCTAATTAATAATAATAATAATATCAATAATAATAATAATAATAATAATAATAATAATAAACTACTTTATTGCCACACATATTGTGCTACATAAGAAGAGGATAGATTAAGCATGAGCCTCCTGAAAATAAATGAAAATAAAGTAAAAAAAATGTTAACACAAACATAAGAAATGAATGAAAGAAGTATGAGACGAACATACTTAAAAGATTATTCCTAGAGTTCACTAAAACAAAATTACATGTATATAAATATCTCCACCATTAGAGTAATAAGAAATATGTGCTAAAGGGAGAAAAAACATGAATAAATCAAAAAATTCAAAAGTAAAAATACATGACAATAAATAAAATATACATACATGCGCCTATTATATTCGTATTCACCATTATACGATTCTATTGGAAGAAATACAGGTCTATTAAATAAAAAACACTTGGCTAGGTTTCACAAAATTTATAATGAATAAATACTTGGCAATTGTTTAGGGGTGTTGCCCTTTTTCAAAAATTAGACTGACTTTTAAAAATGGCGTAACACCCCGAAACAATTGTCATATATTAATGTATTATAAATTTTGTGTAACTTAGCCAAGTGTTTTTTATTTAATATAGTCAACAAAGTTTCACAAAGAGATCAGCGAACACTCGGTCAACTTTATCGAATACGATGTCTGTTCAAAAATGAAAAGGAATTTTGAATTTTCGCGTGCCCTGCACATTCGATTAGCGAAATGTTTTTATTATGTTGGTACACATTCTTTTCTCATATGTTGACATTATTAGCCATTTTGTATGAGTAGTTTGTGTTCTATCAGTGAAAAGATTAATCACGTTTTTGTGTAATTTTCGATTTTTTCATTTCGAAAAAAAATGCATCAAGAAATCTGTATCAAATTTTACGTCAAAAATTTTAATTTTTACGTTATATTATTGAAGTTTTAGTAACAATTCCTAATTGTTTTGAGATTATAATATAGCCTTTATCATCCGAATATAGCGTAGCTATATTCGGATGAAAATTTTATTATTTCGACGTTATTATTTCGTCGAACAGTCGTACACCTCACAGATCTCTTCATAATTGATGCTGAATGTCATCATTGGTTTCGCGAAAACAATTTGAAGTATTTGTTTTTGAGAAATATCCTCTTACATTCAGGAAGCTTGTAGCTGAAGACCTCCAATAAAACTTCAGCGAAATATCCACTGCGTCTTGTGTCGTGAAAATTAAAAACACCCATTCTAAAAAACTTTCTCGCCATTTAATTCGAAATCCGTCTGGAATTATATGAGAAAAATTTCCATAAATCATTCGAGCCAGCTAACACGTAGCAGTATTTATACCGTTCTCTCTCTCGCACGGAACTCAATTCCGTTCCTCTTTCATTATTTGTCGCTGAATGCCGTTTCAGACAAGTTGCCACGCTGCTCGGAGGAAGGTCTTGACAGTTGAATTGGAAAATGCTGAATTTGCTGTCCATCCCCCAACAATATGGTCCGGTGCAATGTTGCCGCTTCTAACATGACCCCAATTGTTGAATTCCGTTAAATGAAATATCGTGTCGGCTGATAAACAAGACCTCCGCTGCAGTTTAATGGAAAATCCTGTAATAGTGGAAATCTGTTTGCTCAACAATTGAATTGTAGCCTCACCAGCTTTGCCAAATGTAATTTTCATCGTTTACTCTCGTAAATGGTGTTGCGGATTTTTGTACGTTGAAAAAATTCATTTGAAATCATTAATTCAATAATGTCTTATTTATTGTAATATATGAAATGTATTTTCCGGATATCAGGCCATATGACTTTCAATCTTCCTTACAGATGAACTCTTACTTATACCGCATATCATATACCAAAGAAATTAAGCACTGTGAGGGCACTTTCTAAATTATCAAGCCCGTGGCGGCGGTCCCTATATCACAGAAAACATCTATTTATTCATTTCTTTTGTGAATAAATATCCCTTTTGTGCACTCATATGAATCTTCTTCTGTTAACTAGTTCTCGCATTCTGCCATTTTACCTCAGATTGAATAGTTAATAGAATTCAGATCCTTCGAGGCCAAGCCACCTTGCCGTTCTTTGATATCGGCAATGTGATGTCAATAGAGATTTCATCCATTCTGTTGTCTAGTAGGAGGAAGTGTGTCTGCTCGTGGTGGAGGTCCCCACGGTAGCGATCTTCACGGCGATTGCCTTCGTTTGTTCAAGTCATGTCCCAGAAACGCTCTGACAATCCTTGCTGTGGAAAATGCACCAATTTATGTAATTCCTCATAGAGATGTTCGGCGATTCCTATTTTTCTTATGTTCAACAGAAGGATTAAACCAGTGAGCTCTGTGATGATTGGAAGAGTCTTTACGATGTTCATGTGCCACTGGCTCATGTGACATGAAGAGAGATTTCATCCATTCTGTTGTCTAGTAGAAGGAAGAGAGTCTGCTCGTGGTGGAGGTCCCTACGGTAGCGATCTCACGGCGATTGCTTTCTTTTGTTCAAGTCATGTCACAGAAACTCCATGACAATCCTTGCTGTGAAAAGTAGCTCCGACTTTTGTAATTCTTTATAGAATTGTTCGGCGATTCATATTCTTCTGATGTTCAACAGGAGTTTTTTTGGGATTGAACCAGTGAGCTCTGTGATGATTGGAAGAGTCTTCACGAAGTTCATGTACCACTGGCTCATGTGACATCGAGGGAGATTTCATCCACTCTGTTGTCTAGTAGGAGGAAGTGTCTCTGCTCGTGGTGGAGGTCCCCACGGTAGCAATCTTCACGGCGATTGCCTTCGTTTGTTCAAGTCATGTCCCAGAAACGCTCTGACAATCCTTGCTGTGGAAAGCAGCACCAATTCATCTAATTCCTCATAGAGATGTTCAGCGATTTCTATTTTTTTTATGTTGAAGAGGAGGTTTTTGGGGATTAAACCAGTGAGCTCTGTGATGATTGGAAGAGTCATTACGACGTTCATGTGCCACTGGCTCTGCGCTTGCACTCAAGTTCTCGAAATTTAGAGATATTATCGGCATTATTTTCAACTGGGATGTTGGCAGTTCGAATAGGCACATCGATAAAGTAATTACCCTGACTCTTTTGTCAACCAGAATAAGATCAGGTTGAGTAGAACGAATCAGATTGTGCGAAACTGTTTGAGCAATCACGTTATTTGATTCCCAGTAGAGTCTCAACTGGCCATCCTCCAAGAATTGACTCTCAAATGTATCTGTAGTAGAGCACCTTTTCTTTTTGTAGAAGATATAATTTTAATGTTGGTTTTTTATGCATAATCTTTGCCAGAGCGTCATATCTGTTCGATTTCTGTAAGTGTATATATTTGATATACCTCCGTTATGTGCTGGATTGTTTCGGATTGTACCTGATATTTTTCTGGAAAATATTTATATTCTACGACTTTAATATCCCATGTCTTCAGTTCAACACTACTGCAGAACGGTTGACCCTGAATACTTGAATAAACTCGACCTGGTTTCATTTCATATTTCAAACTTTTAAAAATTTATATCTGGTTTTTGCTTTCTCAAGTTTTGGTTTGGAAAAATGGAAAAAAATACAGATCCCTTGGGGATGAATGGGATAATTAAGATGAAGAGATAAGTGGAAAGGGCTTGGATGTTATTTATATACTCACTAAAAGTTTCGGCTTACGGCCTGTATATATTGACTCTTGGGCAGGATGAACTTTCAGTCACTCCAACACTAACTGGACAGTTCAGACTGAAGACTGATTAAGATTGAAGAAATTCATACCACAAAATATAGCTATTATTCTACCTCCATGAAATAACATTCCATATATATGATTGTGGACTACATTTCTTAGAAATTTGACGAAATTTGTGAGTTGATAGTTTCGTTAATAAAAAGTTTAGTTTTGTTGAAGTAATCAATTTTTAATTCATCTTTGTCAGTTAACTCTAAGAACAGTGAAGAAATTTTATGATAATCTCTAGAGCTGTTTATTTTCGAGAAAATTTTCAATGTAATTATGGCAGAAACTTGCGGAATTGAACGTAATATAGTGCCTATAATTCAAACGCAATGACAATTTTATACACCACTCTGCTATTATACTTTATCAACAGAAAAAGCAAAATTAGAACGTGCTTCCGCAGGAATTTTATGTCTTCGTAATTGTGTATAGTGAAATAATTGCCAATAAAATTCGCGCAGGATGTTGTAAACGTTTCATGAATTTTTGAACCTATTTTCGAGCAGTCAACATGTACTTCTGTAGTTCTGAAAGTGTGACAATATTCATTCAGACCAGGCTTCCTCAAGATTCAACACATCAGGTCCTTTCTATTTGAATAACATCCATTAATCATTCGATTCTGAAAACCGTCAAATGTTCTTGAAGAGTAGCGTGAACTTTTTACTTCAGGAAGATTTAGAAGAAATAATCTGAGAGTGTTGAAGTCTGAGATCTAGCAGGCCATACGTATGGCCCATATCGAACAATCCCATAATTTTCGTATGTCACTGATAATCGAGAGTAACCAATTTGAGTTTGAGAGAATGTAGGAGTGTAGTATCATAATAATGATAATAATAATAATGAGTTGTTTATTCTCAACAGGTATAACACCCAATTACAAAAATAATAACAATGTTGAATACTAACTAAATAATTCAAATGAAAAAGATATAACAAAGAGCTCAATCTAATCTAAAGAACCTAGTAACTAATAACTACATTATAGCATTCAATGAAATATTGCAAAGAACGCAATCTAAATCAATTCATTTTAGTCAATTTTCTTTGTTCACATAACTCCTGATAATAAATTCTATGGAGTCAAAGTGAATGTCACAATTATTGGCAACTCTATTGAATGTAGACTCCATAAACCAAATGGAGGATTGTATTAGGGTGTTGGTTCCCGGAGTCTCTAGGTGGAATAATTCTGTATTACGAGAATTTTGCTAGAAACACGAAATTTCAAGGCGGTCAATAGAGGAGGACAATCAATACTGTTATGCACTAATGTGTATCAAAATCTCAGTGATGAAGTTTCTCTCCTGATCTGCAATGGGATAAAACTAAATAGACTCAATAATTGGTTTTGATTGACTCCTCTCTGTGGATAAACTTCATCCTCCCTCCAAACTAAGAATTTCAAGAACCTTCTCTGAATAGCCTCAAGATGGCGTTGATAGCCTCAAGATGGCAAGTATAAATGGAATGCTAGATCATGCTGCCATACTCCAACTTTCTACGGATTAGGGTATTGAATATTCCTATGAATGCTGAGGAATTATTGAAATATTTGCCATTTCGCAGCAGATGAAATGTGTTGGGTGATGTGTGGGACAAAGGAAAGCTTTGGTCCGAGACAACACCAAGATCTCTCACCTTTTCAGAACGAGAAAGAACCTGAATTATCATGCTCAAACAACATTCAAAGTATTGTCGCTCATAATATATTATCTAGACTCTCAAAATCACAGTAAGATAGTGGCCCAATTTTTCAAACCGAACACTTGAAGAGAAATGATGTCGAGAAATATTTTGAAACTTTTTTCGATTTTGTTTGATCTATCATTATTCATCCAAAATTTAATCAGCAGATCAATCAGTAGAACAAGAACAAACTACCTATATTTCTGTGACTATATCCAGTTCAAACTGTCTTCGGTACATAGTAATGACTAGAAAATCTATTGAATAACATACACAATGAGAAAATATCAACACCAAATCAGATGCCCTTCCACCAAGAAGAGAAACACCGATTAAAAAATCTTTCTGAACAGACAAGACAAAATAGCGAAGAGAATATAAAGAATAGGCCATACCTAATTGACCCACGGATATTTGACATCTTCAGGAGAACCAAATAAACTTTTAGCTGTACGACAGTTATCTCTGAATAATTACTTACACATATTTTGTACTCCTCAATGAATAGTTTTTTCTAACATCATCATATGACAAAATATCACTGAAATATGGCAACGAAGTAGCCGTTAGAACTTTTGTCGAGTGTTTACACCTGCAACCGCGTGTATATGTTTTGTTATTCTTCCGGCGCACCAACCGTCGACATGTCCTACATTTAGCTGACATCACTGAATGTTTGATTCCAACTCCGATGAATCAATAATCGGACTTAAAATTAATCCTTTTGTACAGTTTTTCCGTTCACGTTAAAACTAATCACATAATGACTGTATATTGATTGACACTTCATTGAGACTTTCATTAGGACAAAATTCCACCTAATTGTTTCTTTTGTCGGCTAAATCATTCAGTTGACTGTTGTGGAATTCGTTCCCTCTACTATCATTACTGTGGTTGAATAGATGAAAAACGATGTGGTTATTAATTAGTGAAGAATCATCATGAAAGCAGCGACAAAATTCGAATGCGATTTTTGTATTTATCGGCATGAATTCCTTACCTTTTCACAATGCCTAAGCCAGTAATATTTTTGTTGAATCTGATGAAATCATTGATGTTTCTGAATAGCCACAGCTTTTTCAGATTTGTACAAAGTGGAGACAATAGTAGGTACAAATCCCAAGAAATACCAATTGTTTGAGATGATGATCCTGAAATATTATTCGATGAGATATACATAATAATTCAGAAGCATGAGACACCTGGAAGACTTCGCGATATGAGCAATAGGCAGAATACTAAACATTTCATGGACGAAACACGTATCCAATAAAACTGGCCAGAAAAGAACGAACGTAGACAAAGAACTGGTGGTTGGCGAAGAGACGAGCTATTTTGGATGTATATATTGACGCGGAAAATATATTTTCTTGAGACTGATAACAATGGGGACCGAAATCGAAGGGTTAAAGAGAAGCCCCTGCAGAAGACAACCTAGATCATCCATGAGAATTGACTTTTAGAAGATCTAGCGTAAAATTGTAGCCAAGTTACTGAACAAAAATGGCATTTGAAGAATAATAATAATAATGAGGTCTTTATGCCCAACAAGTATAAAAATCAATCACAGAAAATAATAACATAATGCTGAATAATAACTAAATGAATAAAATGAATGAGATACATCAAAGAGCTCAATCTTAAGAAACTAAAATGGAAACTCATAACTGATAACTGACATAATAATTAATAATAATAGAACTTAATAAAATATTACATAGAACTCAATCTAAATCAATTAATTTCAGTTAATTTCCTTTCAATTCCATAATCGATTGGGCCAATACTTGATAGAAATCCAAATACATAATTCAAATGAAAATAAGTAGTTTTCTGATTTTCACTATAATTAAGTTAAAACATAACATTATCGTTTTGCCAACACAGGGCTTCATCAGATGTAGATGATAAACTGTCTACATCTAAATCTTCATCTGACGAAGCCACATTGTTGGCGAAGCAATATTGTTATGTTCTAACTTAATTATAACGAAAATCAGACAACTACTTTGTTTTATTTAAATTATTCATTTTCTTTATTCACATAACTCATAATAATAACTTCTATGGAGTCAAAGTGAATGTCACAATTATTGGCAACTCTATTGAACGTAGACTCCATAAACCAAATGGGGGATTGTATTAGAGAATTGGTCCTTGGAGTCTCTAGGTGGAATAATTCTGTAGTACGAGAATTTTGCCTGAGAGAGGAGGACAATCAATATTTTTGCTCAGTAATTTGTACAAAAAATTGAGTGATAAAATTCCTCTCCTGCCCCTCAATGAGATTACACTAAATCGACTCAATACTTTTTCATGATTGACTCCTTTCTGTGGATATACTTTGTTCTCCCTACAAACTAAGAATTTCAAGAACCTTCTCTGAATAGCCTCAAGATGGCGTTGATGGCAAGTGTAAATGGGATGCCAGATCATGCTGTCATACTCCAACTTGCTACGGATTAGGGTATTAAATGGTCTTATAAATGTTGAGGAATTATTGAAATATTTGCCATTGCGTATAGGAATCCTTATATTTTCGAGGCAGAAGAAGACACAACATGCCTGTTCACTATCATGTCAATGATATCAGGCTTGGCGAAATAGAGAAGTTATCTCATATAACCGATAAGCTGATGGAAGCTACAGAATTTCCATCAAATAACCGATGTGTATTAGCCAAATTTCAGAAAAATTATGGTCCACCGTATTGAAATATATTAGGGTCTTTGAATTCGATATGATAAATCGTTAAATCATTTATAGTATCTCAAAATTTATCACAATGTTATAATTTAATTCAATCTTGCATTTCAGTTATACGAATAGAAGCATTTCAAGTAGAGTTCCTCTAACTATAATTTTATTATTCATTGTTTTTCTTAGTCAAATATTAGTCTTACTCAAAATCAAGATGTAATTATAGATATTAGGAATATGAAATATATTTACACCGTAAATATATTTCATGTAAATATAATATTTCATCAAAATATAAACCATGTAGATTTGAGGTACCGAAATTTCTAAAACACGGAAACCTTTCGTCTTCAAAACATCAGTTTGGATCAATTATTGTCTGAATATATTATTATCCAACTGTTTCCAGATATGAATTGAATAATAATGGTGTTCTTAGTTGAATTATAGTATATTACAACTACATTTCATCCACTTATCTGGGAACTTGAACTCGTATCAAATTTATGGCATTAATAGTTTCAATTTTATCTGGAGTGAATTGTACACGTATTATGTCATAACGTGAGATAAAATTAATTTGTTCAGATTTCTCATTCGAGTTTAGGGTAGTTTCGCTCAGAGAATAATTATCCCTAGTACAATTTCCTTTGTCGTCTGTGGAATATCTACAGAAATAATGTCCAACCGTATCTATTTTAGACATGAGTGCACTCACGTTTTGTTCTAACTGTTTTCAATTTTATTTACAACTGGTTTATGCCCTCGAATTTGTCTGTAACCATCCATCTTTGTGACTTATCTATGATAATTTACTATGGTATTTCACCTTCATCTAGTTGTGTTGAGATTGATTTTTGATCGTATCAGACATTGTTTTATCGACTCTTGTGGAGCGTATGAGAATAGTTTTTGATATCGAGGAAATATATTCTTCAGAATATTCGAGAAGAAAAACTTTTCGAGAGTTTCGAGAAGAAAAACTTTTCAAACAATACAAACAAAAACGAAAACACATGTTACGGTTTCTGTTGCCTTGAAATAATTCTTTCTTCAATATAAACAGGTACAGATGTCGACTTATTTTGATTTAATTTCTTGTGTTGTTCCGTTTGAAACAGTCTTTTCAGAATAAAAGTTAGATAGTAACCTCAAAATAAACAGTGGCTATATGCAACATCGAATTATTCATTCGTTAATCGATTGGGTCGATAATTGATGAAAATCTAAATATATAATTTAAATAAAACTGAGTAGTTTTTCGATTTTCACTGTTATTTATTCAAAACATTTCATCATCAACATCTGATGAAGCCACTGTGTTGGCGAAATGATATTGTCATGTTTTGAATTAATTATAGTGAAAATCGAAAAACTAATCAGTTTTATTTGAATTAATTATTCATTCAATATTTCTCTGAAGAAAGACATGCTTTAATTCATCAGTATACAGGGTGTTCTCTGATGAATGCTATCTAGTAGCAATGTAGAATCCTAGTGCAAAATTTGGCTCCGTATATCCGAAATCCAAGAGAATTTTTGCGTCGATGATTTTTCTTTTGATTTTTGTTGATGAGACTTGGTTTCAACTACACTTCTGACAATAAAGAACAGTCAAAACAGTGGGTTGCAAAAGGGGAACCAACACCAAAGAAGGCAACAACAATCGTATCGGTAAATAAGGTTATGGCTAATGCTTTTTAGTATGTGAGGAATTATTTACATTGATTATCTTGAAAAGGGAAAGACTGTCACTGGTCAATACTACGCAGACTTATTGTAACGTTTGAAGGACAAGGTGCGAATTAAACAACCCCATTTGATGAAGAAAAAATTTTCCATATCCAATATCCACGAATTGAAGTTTGAATTGTTTGAATAACCTCAAAAAATTACATGGTGGTGAAAGATTTGAGAGCAATGAAGAAGTTATCGAAACTATCAATCAGTATTTTGAAGATCTTGACAAATCTACGTTCAAAACTGGTATAATAAAATTAGAACACCATTATGAGAAATGTATCATAGTTGATGGAGATTATGTTGAAGAATAAAGCAAAAAACAAATTTTGAAACATCGTTTTCTTGATCAGGCCGGAATCTTTTCAATCCACCCTCGTGTATTGTTCAAAATTATGCGTATTTCAACTACAAACATCATTTATACCGGAGTCTCTGGTAATCATATTTGATTTGTTGTCGGTGTATAGACGACACCATTTTAATCATGAGCAATCTGCAGATCTTCACAGTTGGCGTGAAGCCATCCATAATTTTCCCACCAGGCGACTATCTACGTTGACATCATTTAGGGATGAATAATAGCCAGTGCGTCTTCAGCTAAATTCACTCCAAATTGCAGGAGGTTCTCGTTCATTCGAATACGAATAGTTTTATAATTGGCTGCATTATTTTGGACTGTTTCCCAAATTAGTCTCGTATTTTCGAATGGAAAGCGTATAACAGAATGCTAATTTTCGCGCTTATTAAAATGCAGTTACTGCATGACTGTTGATATGACTGTATAATCAACCAAGTAGTGGCTATTCGTTTATGTTGAGTTAAGTCGCATTAGATGCTTCTGTCTTCATTTTGTATAGAAAAGAACCCATATCTACAATGAATGCATTGGTTATTATTTTTACGTAGTGTTTTTCAAGTTTTCTCCCTCAAATTCGTATTTTGATAATGTTTACCACTTCAATACCACGAGAGTTCAAAGGTTTCTCAAAATATAAGGCATACGCTGATTTAATTTTTGGGTGGTTTATAAATCACGTTAACAATACTCCAGTTAGGTCATTCAATCTTGTGCTATCTTCATTCAAAGATCATATGGGCAATTTACACCTCTCGACACCAGCTGAAAATGTTGATCTGGTACTCCGGTACTCCTGTCACACCAATGACGTTAGTTTTTGATTCAGCATGTTCTTCTTTCACCAACACTTTGTTTTCCTTGATCTGAATGATTTACTCCTGAAACTCGCCCTTGGCATGTGTCATTACAAGATTTTGCAATTTCTTGGCTTGATTGTTTGCAGTACTACTTTTTTGTTATGTACTCTCTGTAGCACAACTTCCTTCCTGATTTGGTTTCTCCAGGATATCCATGTCCCAAAAGCTTCCAGTTTTTGATATTGGACATCAGTCAATTGACATTGGACTGATCATGCTGCAACCCCTATCTACAGAATAAAGAATACGTAGCAATGCACCAATCTGAATCGAAGGCTGATATTTACACTTCTCTTACAAAGCGATGACTTCAGATAGTACACGGCTTTCTGAGCTAATTTCATACGGCACCTGATTTCTAGACATTATCCTTGGAATCATCAAGAAAGCTACCGAGGTACTTTACATAGTAACTCGTTCCAAATTATTTCCAGGACGATGAAGAAGCGTTGGTTGAAGGATTTTTCAATATCATGATAAACTTTGTTTTCTTGCTGTTGACGTTTAGATCATGAGCAACACTTGCAGACTAAATCTTGTTCAACATTATCTGGTGGTCCGCCATGGTGGAAGGTATTAAAACTTTGTCATCTGCCTATCGTATCTCATTTAAGTCCTTGTCTTTGATACCAATCGCTGTGACAAGTTGATGAAGAGCCTCCTGAAAAGTATTTGGGAATATATTAATTCTAGTTGCGTCTTGGGAATGAATAGTGTCCTGTATTCTTCACCGAACAATTGACCCTGTGACGTTGATTTTTCTGAGTATGTTTTCACTGTGGCCAATGTCTTGTGTACATTTTCTTTCAGCTATTAACAGTAGATTATCACTGGGATGATACCTATTTCAGTTAAATTTGCCAATAATAATATATCATTATCAGTTGAAAATTTGAGATAATTGAAATTTATAACATCTATTCCGCTTCAATTTTCCAATGACAAGAAAAATTCGAATGAACCTAACGAAGAATACTCGAAATAAATGTAGACTATTCGATAAAGCGAGGGTTTTCTCTTGAATGAAAGAATTTATAGTTCCATCTACTCTATTAGATTATGGTCTATCCAGATTATATAGATTAAGTTCGAGAATTCTTGCTACATTGGCAGAAAGTTGGAAGAACGGATAATAAAATATTGGTTCGAAGCAAAAGGTTCCAGTATTTCGAATACTCCTACAATTGATTGTATACATTTTCTATTTCGTGATAGTTCAGCATCATGAAAATATATACCATAATAATTTAATAGTTTTTCATTTCAAATCGAAGCATTGTAATGAATGCTACTGAATATTTCAGAAGCACTCTGTGCTTGTGCGAAAATTGTATTTTTAGTTTAAATCCAATTCCGTTCCCTCAAAGAATACGGTAAGGATCGAATCCACCAGCACCATTAAGTCGAGCCTCCTAGATGCTCAGTAGCCGAGTAACTATATGAAATAATTCTATATCAAGCTTATTATGGATTCTATCATAAAAAAACGTTGCGAAATTTTTCAAGAAATGATTTCAATAAATAACCATCATTGATGGGAATAACTCAATAAGTTGATGGTGACGAATTGGATCTCCTATGGGGAGATCTGAGTTCGAACCCTTGTTCAGACCTGGTCATTTGAGATATTTCAAATAGTTGCAAAATTGATGATTCAGCTCATTATTGATGATACGTAGTTAACAGAGCTTGCAGGCTAAAATGAAAAAATTATAACAAAATTCAGTGAAGTCTTCTGAATCAACTTTTTTCTATCAGCAACTTTGTCAGAAGTTTTCAATACTTGTGAATGAAATGGAAAATATTCCATTTGTTCTTTTCTACTCTGCTCCTAGACTTAATTTTCTCAATTTCTACTAACGACGCAGCTAGGTTATGGCATAAACAGCGCCATCTGTGGTTTTTTCTGTTACCACTATGTACAGGTTGTAAAGTTGTTTTATATTGAACTTCCAGCAATGCTTTGATGCAATTGCTGTTGATTCTAGGAGAAGTTCCAAGTGCAAAGAACAAATACAAACATAGAACAAAAAAATAATATAACTAACCGACTAATAGAAACCGTGTTGTTTATGATTTTATAGAAAATTTTTATAATATGATGAAACTTCATTTAGGAAGAAAATCTGAAATAGCAAAAGTTGTTCTTCAATGAGTAAATGATCATTTTTCTTATGGGAGTTACAGTTTTTATTGATGCAAAAATAATATTTAATCGAAATGAGAAAAATCATTGAGTGAAAGAAATTATGTGGAAATTGTAGTAAATGATGATGTGGAAAACACTGTTCAGATTCAAGCTAAAAGGAATGAGAATAAAAGGCCGAAAATTCAACATTTTCAAATGGTTGAACACAAAAATGATTTAACACAATTATGAAGAAATTCTGAGACGACGTTATACGTTTTTTTCTTCATGTTGAAAGGAAGTAATTTCTATTCAACGTTGAACGAACTTTGCTCACTCAGTGTACAAGTACAAGTACAAACACACAACAAAATAATAATATTACTAACCGACTAATAAAAACCGTGTCGTTTATGCTTTTACAGAAAATTTTTATAATACCATACTACTTTATTCAGGAAGATCTGAAATAGCAGAAGTTATTCTTCAATGAGTAAATGATTATTTTTCTCATGGAATTACAGTTTGTATTGATGCAAAAATTACCTATAATCAAAGTTAGAAAAATAATTTAGTGAAAGAAATTACGTGAAAATTGGAGGAAATTATGGTATGGAAAACACTTTCAAAGTTCAGATGGAATGAAAATAAAACGTCGGTTCGAAAATTTAACATTTTCAAATGGTAAAACACAACAATGGTTCAACACAACTATGAAGAAATTCTAAGACGACGTTATACGTTTCGTTAAGGAAAGGAAGTTATTTACATTCAACGATAAATGAACTTTGCTCACTCATTGTTTCACTTATATTTATTGTTGATTGTAAGCGATACACTTATATAAAGTGTTGATTATTGACTTGTCAGTAAGTGCGCTATAAAATTCATCCCTTAATTTCATCGAAAATAATTCGATCGGACAAATTCTATAGTTCAGCAACCCACTCAATGGTACACATGTTTATCAACTTCCTGGTTGCTGACGTTATAAAAGAACAAACTTTATACGCATGACCAAGATTTGTACGATTTTCATTATTTGTGCAAGCAGCTCAATAATGCTAGGAGAAACAGTATGTAAAAATTGGGTCGAACAATATACAGGGGTGGACTAATTGATGATATGCTACAGAACTGGAAGTGTCTCTGTCGAAGTTTGCTTTGTGACCTTGTGAAAATATAGCACATTTAGTATGAGAAACGAAATTTTGTTGTAATGGCATGATTATTAAAATAAATCACCACATTCTTTACTTGTGGTATGGTTGTACTCAATGTTGATTTGAGGAAATAAATTTTTTATTGATCATATATACACTCCTGGCTTAATGTTTCACGATTTATTTAACAATTGATGGTCAACATGTTTCGAGCTTTAGCCTTGAAAATGAGCTAACGCTCGAAACATGTTGACTATCAATTGTTAGATAAATCGTGAAACATTAAGCCAAGAGTGTAATTTAATCTAATAATTGTATTTTATGTTGAGAATGAAGGCGTTTTGATATTGGATATGATAACTGGTTATGAAGTCTAACTGAAGGTTAATTATATCAAGAACAGTATTTACATACCTATCTGTACATTGGGTTTAAGTGAAAGTTTGTTGTTGGAAATCGTCACGTAACAGAAAAGTGTTATTTAGCGTCTTCCGAGTATGAGCTTCTATTCTCTTCGTCTTGCCCAACATATATCATAATTAAATGGGCTGGATAATTGTCATCATGAATAAATTTAATTAGCGTTTCATGCATTTGATGAATATGAATGAGAAAGTGTGTACGTTTCTCACTTTGGTTCCAATTTTTATCTGAATGAAGAAATAGAGTTCAAACTTCTAGTAGAAGAAAATCTGGCAGATCTGGTCATTTCACCTCGTTATTTTCTCTAGCAATTATTTTCCTAAGATTCAATGAAAAAATTTTGTTAACCCACATAAGGACGTATTTACATCGACGTAACTAAACTACCTACTTGAAATACACACTCATAATTAAAATCCCGCGTATGAATATGCCCTTGTGAAGTTTGGATACTTCCATAACAGATCTCTACTCTGACCTCATTTCGAAAGATTTTTAGGTTTGCAGTGCAATATGAAATTATATTCTTCACACTCTAATACAGGAATTTTTATTTTCCATTATAATTATGTAACTTAGTAATATAGTCGAAATTACACTACGAAATTTATCATACTGTCCTTATTATTCAACATAAGTTTCAATCCATCATTCCATCATCAATATTTCATGAATTGAAACCATTTCAATACTTCACAAAATATTATTTATATGGTCCACTGAAATATTTTTTTGGGTTTAGTTATACTACAATCATCAGGGGGATGAACATTGTGACTGTTGTTCAATTTCACTGTTACTGGTCAATGGTACTGTCACTGTTCAATGTCACTGTCAATGTTCAATGTCACTGTCACTTTTCAATGTCACTGTCAAAGTTCAACGTCACTGAAATTGGTTGATATCACTGTCACTGTTCAATGTCTCTGTCACCGTGCAATGTCACTGTCACTGTTTATCTTCCGGGAAACGTGTTTCATTTATTGATTCAAATGACATTTCATCTCGTATCTCCCTCCACAATCTACCATTATTAATGGTTAACTGTTTTTTGACTGAATGTTTCTTTGCAAGGGGTTGAAAGCATTTTCATTTCGATTTTTATGTGAAACAAGCACAGAAATTTCATAATTGTTATCTATTTTTCCGATATATTCAGTAGTTCTCCTTTTGATGTCGATATATTTCGATTTCTTAGATTTAATGATTGAGTTGTCAACAGTATATCGAAGTATATAAAGTAAAACTGACGTAGTTATTGAATGTAGTTCCCAATTGGCTTGGAGTCTTTGCACCTTCGCGGCATGTCCCCGAAAGTCCCGAATTTAACCCCCGTGAATTGTTCAACGTAGATTTACGTTGCAGTCATCAGTCAATCTGCTAAAAAGTAATTTCGAAGTGGCTAGGGCGCATCTGTTCAAGTACTCCAACGACGTCGACTTGATCAATATTTATCAAAACTACCCTCTTGTGAAATCTGCGGCATAAAGTTTGATTTGTTACGTGAAAATCTCTGGCGACATTCATTCCCTAAATGTCGATTTCAGTGCCATCTCGACAGGATATAAGCCAGAATAAAGTATTTACAGCTGTGAGTTACTACATTTTGCCACGGCTAAAAACGTAGAGGGTTTCGGAAAGTACGGTACTTCGGATAGAGATTCGATATTAATCACTACCGATGGCAGGGAAACGTTCTCATCCATATAGAAATATCGACTATAGATAGTGCGTACGAGAAATTATTGAAGAACATATATCATTTCATTTTGAGTTGATTTTGAGGTTGCTAATGCAGCTCATAGATGCTGACAGATGTGTTTAGTTTCATTCAATTTGACACTAATCGGAACAAATGAAAGTTTTTTACTCAAGAGAACATGTTTTTATCTATCATTTTGATTTTGAAATGGGTTTACACCAACTAAGAGCAACAATGAGGAACTTTGCAATTTTTCGGAACCTCTTTTATTTCAAAGTTTGACTCTTGTTTATCTATATTTTCAAAATAATATTATTACTCTGTATAACTATATTTATTCCGAAATGTAACTAAATTAGATGAAAAAAATTGATGAAAGCTGTCAAAGCTGCCCAGTGACGTCATAAACCTTTAAACATCGTCCGCTATCATTCCGAAATGTAACTAAATTAGATGAAAAAAATTGATAAAAGCTGTCACAGCTGTCAAAGCTGCTCAGTGACGTCATTAACCTTTAAACATCGTCTGCTATTCATGAGTTGTGTGTTAAATACATAGGTTTTTTTCATATGCATGTAAATGCAAACAATCAAATGAACGCAAAATTTTATAAGAGCTGTGATATGCCCATGTGTAAGAGTACAACGATTACTACAGCCAAAAAATTGTTTATTTATATTCCAAAAGAAAAAAAAAATCAGTAGAAAGTGGTTAAGATTCACTGAAAGAGATAATACAGCATCAGCAATAAAAACTACCGGCCATTTTGGTGAGGATCGCTTCGATGTCGTACGATTATGACATTGTGAGCTGACAATAGCACACTTTTTCGTCAACAATAACAGTGACTGCGAATGACTTAGAGTGAACTTTATGTTCAGGACTTATCCGACATTTAATGGTACACAAACCTTGGTTTCTTTTTGATTCCACATATCCAACAGCATCATCGCCATAAGGTTGTCTTGAAGATCAGAAATAACTAACCAAACAAACTATAACAAATTCATCATTATTTTTCTACATATGAGCTGACATTGTTAGCAAACTCGTCACTTGTTGCAAAAAAGATTGCAACCATATAGAATCTCTGGCAAGTTGGAATAATTTGCTTTGATGAATGTAGTCTCCATAGTGGTATTATTGAGTATTTCATAGTTATTTCGTCGGTATGAACACACACCAAGAAATGAAGAGGTGAACAAACAGCAATTGCCGCTTCTTTGCAGGTTGATGACGTCATGTGATCTGATTGGAGTATGCAGTCACGTAACAATAGACTTTGAATACAGCTTTCAAGAAAAATTATACGAAATTCAGTATGTAAATCATGTTTTTGAAATGTGCTTTTCGGAATTATAATTATACAAAGTTTGATGAAATCAACACCAAACATTCATTGATTACATCAAACAGTGGTTAGTTTCGAAATCCCTATTATTCGAATAATAAATTTTTTATTGAACAAATTGAGCTCCAAACATTGTATCAGTGGTAGATGACAAAAATTCCAGTTGTGAAATGAAAATAAGTTACTCTTGTATTCTAATTAGTAGTTGGAAGTTTTTTCATTTCGAGTCTGTTTTCATTTTACTCAAGAAGCAAGCAAGCTGAAAATTTCAGAGCGACCTGCAAAGTTATCATGTGCATTGCGCTGTGATGGTAATTTCGTAATTCCCAAAGACTACGGAGTTCCAATATTTCACGCCTGTACCGAGAAACCGCATGGAGTAATCCAAGGTTTCGGTTAATTCTATCGTGGATATCCGTTCAACACAATAGAACCGCGATAACTTTCAATCTGTCATACTTGTTTCGAATGAAACTTGTTCCCTAGTTTCAGTAAAAATTAATTTATCTCTCACAACTAACGCCTAAAATCCAACCAGCTTCTTCTGCCTCCCCAATAAAAAAGTATTTGGATGAATTAGACAAAAAGTTCGATAAACTCAACATTAGCCGACAAGTATCGGCCTCTTTAATCATCAATTTCAATATAAGTGATGAAAAAACAATCATAGTGCACATATCATCTACTATTAAATTGTATGGGTTGTTTCAAAAACTTCAAATGTACGGTCAGGTCTTTTTTCGCGATAAATGGAATATTTAAGACCATATTCTTGATTAACATATTTTTGACAACGCGACACACTTCCATACGAAGAAGTCATTGTAATAAAGATTGTACGTTATTATTACAATTTATTCCGATATTATTTTCGAAGTGGACTCATATTGAATACTTCAGTCATATCCAGCAGATGAATTTTCCTTAGTGGCGGTGGCGAGGGAGTATTCGGGGTTTATATCGGGGTTCCACAGGGCTCAGTACTGAACCCTCTGCTTTTCCTGGTCTTCATCAAAAATCTCGTTGATTACTTGACAAGTGCCTTGTTTGTGGATGACAACTTGGTTTGTATCGAATACTGACATGCTTTTTTTAGCAGATTTGGGCGATCAGATAGATTCTAGTGTCGCTTAACGATGCTGTGTGAATGAATTCAAGTTGAACGACTGCAAATTCTTTTTTTTTAACGTAATTTTGTGAATATTGATCCTAATGATTCGATAATATTTCTTGGTATTTCCATTGATGTTGGTTTGAAATGGAAGACACAGTTGAGTAATTTGTCCGACAAGTTCGTGAGGAGTGAACAATTGGTAGACCCGAACCAGGACAACACTTTTTCATATTGAACAATGTTTCACCAAGAGATCAGCGAACACTCAGTCAACTCTATCCATCTAACAGCCTCAAATATTTCAGTCCGTTTAATTTTTTGAGATATGGATCTCAAGTTGAACTGAGTTGCAGCATCTTCTTCAACCTTCAGAGAACTGTTTGACATGATGATTTTTTGAAACCAAAACTCAAGGTAGAAAAGAAAACGAGAAATAATCTGAAGACAGTTTCTCAATACTCAAATTGAAAATATACGAACACATACAAAATGAGTTGTATTATTAATAGCCCGATCAAAATCCAATCTACCAAAAGATGTGAAAAGATTGAAGAATCATTTCATCGTATAATATTCAGAAGTATCTAAGCGCAATGTAACTACCTGATAGATATCTTGCTGCAGTATAAAACTCAGGGTTCAATAGAATATCCATCATTGTATGAGAGTATCTCCTTTCATTTTTCTATAAGCGTTGTTAAATACGAAATTTTCTGAAGCGATATTTCTTGATGTCACATAGCAAATACCAAACGAAACACCAGAGGATTCTTTAGCGCAAAGCAATAATATCCCATCACTCACAAGCGGTTTCAAGTGGAATTCGAGAACCAATTTGATGTCAATGTAGAATTTTATTGACGCACCCCCGTCCTACGACTATGCAGGGGTTGTGGGGTGTTCGGTAAACCCGAAGACTCAGATTAGACCAGACTTTCACATTCACATAGCGGACCATCTTTCGAAAGAGATAATAGAGGGAAATCGTCAATCCTGTCCCATATTTTGGTTGGTTGAGTTTCGTGGTTGTGGAGATAATTGAAAGTTGACCCTATTATGTCGTCTTTTGAGTTTCAATGTCACATCAAGCCAAAATGATTTGAAACAAATTTGAAAAAGAAGTTTTTTTGGGAATTGAGACAAAACGTTTCCTTCTAATAAGAGTGGAGCTTTTTTGTAGGTGCCATTTCTATGTTAATTTTTTCCAAATGTGTGCTTTGAAAGAACACTTTTTTTTTAGAAATAAGATTTTGAAATGCAATGTGTGTGAAATGGCGGATGCGGTGGAATATTAATTTTAAGGAAGTGAGATTGTAAAACATTGAAAATTTATTAAAATTCCTGGAAAACTGAAATTGAAAGCGATTCGATAATTACGAACTAAATAGAACAGAAAGATATACATGTATTGTAACCACAAAAAATATTCATTTTTTATTCGAAAAATAGTCCTACGAGTTCATTGAAAATGATGATTTATCAATTGGAATTCATCATTGACACAATTCAATGATTGTCGAGGGTTTTGTGCTATGAAGTCATTCGAATAGAACTGAAAAATTGACCATTTTTAACGTGCAATGTCTTGAAGTCGAAAGATTCAAAGACACAACTATTTATATGATGTTTTTTTTTTTGATAATGTTGGCGTTTACTTAATATAAATCCATTATAATTGAATATGAACTTAAATTCAAACACTTTCATTATATATCACTTCACTTGTTCTTAAAAACAACGATTTCAAACATCTTATATGATTGAATATAAACTTAAATTCAAACACTTGAACTTATGATTTACACTTTATTGACTACATAGCATGTCGCGTTTCGTCGTTACAAACAACTTCTTCAGATGCTTAATTAATTTACATCAAGTAAACGTTAATACCATTCAATAGTTCAAGACAGAAGATTCTTTAATTAGGGACTGAATGAAACTAACTCAGTAACATGGATCTCATATTTTTTACGGTTCGAGAACCGAGTTGGGAGATTTGTTCTTTTTTGGATATATGTTTGATGGCATTCAATCAATTTCTCAATTTTCAATCGAGTTTTTGTCTCCGTCGATATCTCTTCAAGCTTCAAATCAACGAGGGGCTCTCTTGTCGAATTCTCTTGACGACCTCATCGAATGCAGTATTTCAAGTTGATCAGAAATCAATTTTCGATACGTAAAAAATTTTATGGCAGTCGTAAACTGAAATTGATTTCGAATGGTCACGCGTTAATTCCCGCAGACGAAAAAATCTGTTAGGAATAAACAGCAGCCTGTTCACTGGTTATAACCTATATTCGCTCCGAAACATCGTGTTTTGTGGAGGCGTTGAATTTCCATTCAAACATGAATTGCAAATTGTTGCAGCTGCGAGGTAACGTAGAAACAATTGTGGGCTCATTGCCAAGGAATGGGACATTCATATGACAACATATTGATATCCTGTTGCAGAACGAAGCCTACTTCATGGCGGTTGGTCTGAACATTCTGAATGTATTTAACAAGAGTGGATTCATATGATTGTGGCGAAACAATCGTTGTGTGTTGCATCAGAAGAATAGTAACAATCTTTATAAAGCTATTGCAAGATTCAATCATGTTAAAAAATCAACAGTTTAATAATAATAATAATAATGTATTCATTCAGCAGATCTGCTACATCATATTACAAAATTTAGTAATAACAAGTTAATTAAATATTGAAATAATGAGAAGTAAAATACTGTGAATTAAGTACAGTACCAATATATGTAAATAACATAATATAGTACAAAAACAAAAAAGTTATACTTAGCACCTGACTAATATTACATGATAAACATCAATTAGAGTACTAGCAGAAACTAAGACCTATTGAATTAGAGTGACTTCAAACTGTATTGCATTTGGTTGAAATGAACGTTCTCAAAAGTCTTTTAAATACTTTCAAACTTTCTCAGTTTTTTATATGTGCAGGAAGACCATTAAATTAAATTGAACCTTTATAAAGAATAGATTTAAGCTTTTGTGTAGTGTTACATTTTTCACGGATAAAGTCTGTTTTGAATCTCGTATTAAATGTATGTACATCTTCAAATAATCGAACTCTGTCACAAATGTAGGTTGGTAACATATTTCTTTTTAGTTCAAAAATGAACACTTGTACAATAAACACAACTCTATGGCTAACAGATAACATATTTAACACTTTAAGCATGAATTTGACAGGTGTATATCTATTATCTTTTAAAATAGATCTCATAGTCCTATTTTGTATTTTTTCTAACCAACTTTCGTTTAATTTAAGTTTCGTTTAATATTCCTGTTCCAATTTCAAGCCACAGGGCTTTCATACTCCCTATCAAATAAGCTTTCTCTCATCACAGTTTTCATATATCAGAGGTATAAAGCTCTGTCAGGAACTTTTCCAAATTCAAAAGAAAAATTGATTCAAATCTGCAGTTGGAGAAGTTGAGCATTTAATTTGCAACATTGAGAAGAATTCTAACACAAAGCATTTCTATTGGGCATCTCCCAGTATTTTGTATATATACTATGCTGTTCTAATTAATTGGGACAGAGGATCAAAACAATGTTTTCCTTAAATCTTACCTTTTAATGAAGTGAATACATACAAAATAGCGTATATTCTTCAGATTAATATGAAGTATGTCCTCCTTTAGCAGAAATAACTTCTTGAACTCGTCTAGGCATCGATTCCACTAGCGAAGCGCAGATTTTCATCAATTCGTAAATAATGAAACCTCACCTGAATTGCACTTATAATAATTTTTTCTTCTGTAGTGCAATCCATTTTTCCAGTCGTTTCTTTAAAATATTCCATAAATTCTCAATGGGATTGAGATCAGGCGAATTCCCTGGCCAATCTAGTACTTTTATTTCATTATCACGCATAAAGGCCTGCACTCGTTTGGAATTGTGGCAGGGAGCCAGATCGTGCTGAAATGTTTCATCAAACGTTTTCATAAATGGGACAATCCTGGTGCGCAATATTTCCATATATTTCATTGAATTCATCATCCCTGTTATAGGAGCTAATCGTTCAGTGCCATTGGTTGTGAAAAAACCCCAAAACATTTGTTTCGAAGGATGTTTTATTGTTTGCTGGATGTGATCAGGCTGCAAAGTTTCCCCATCACTTCGTCTAACAACACTTGATTTGTACCCTTGAACAAACGCATGTGTCTCATCACTAAAAACCACTTTCTTCCAGTCGTCCACAGTCCACGCACGGTACTTTTTGGCCATGCCAAACTTTCTTCATCATTTTCTGAGTAAGCAGTTGCTTTCTTCTTGGTCTTCTACAGCCAACCTCCATCAGTCGTTTTCGCACAGTTGAGGTGCTCACCTCCACACCAGAAACCATTAAATCCTTTCGAAGATCAGTGCTCGTCTTTCTTGAAGTATTTTTGCGTTTGCGGCCACAGTTTCCTTTTCTTTTTGGAGACGATGAGCCACTTTCTTCAAATGTTGTCAAAATTCTCGAAACGCTGGACTTTCTCACACCAACAGCTTCAGCTATATCTCTTACAGTCATTGATGTGTGTTCATTAAGCGTGATAATTTTGGAACGCTTCCTCGGAGTGATATCCATCTTTGCACAAGACAATACAGCACGTATCAAAATTGAAACCACCAACTGCGCACAGGTAGGCACAACTGAATTGCTTGCGAGAAAACTGGTCAGAATGTAAATGATGGTCAAGGTCGAACCTTCACGTCACTTCAGGTAGTAAACAAGCAGATGTGGGGGTGTTTGGGCCACCTGGTACTCACATACTTACTACAGTAATTTAAACGAAGAAAAAAATATTTATCCCAATTAATTCGAACAGCATAGTATATCCAAAGCAAAATGAAAAAACAAAATCGAAGTATACGGGACTTCAGTCGAGAATAACTAACATGAGAATTCTTATAATTCGTCCTCGAAATTCTACACAAATTGCCAATCAGGAATGTATGAGATACTATTAACAATCAGATAAACTAAACAATCACAATATCGAATCGAATTACCTCATTTGTAACACAGGGATAAAATACATTTCTGAAACTTTCAATATTTCTGTAGAAAATAAAAATGAAAAAGTTGCTAATTATTTTGTTTTTTTCAGGTGAGTTCATCTTCTTTTCTACTATAATTTTCGTGTATGGTAAGTACTTCAAATTTCATTGAATACTCGAAATGTTCGTTATCTATTGGAATCATTACGTGAAATTTTAGAGATCAAACATTCTTGAAATTCAGAAAGAAACCGACGAGTAATATTCACACTTCGGCTATAATATAATATATACACTTCGGCTTGAAAAAATATTTATGATAACGATATTATCATATATATTATGAAATGATATTTTTTGAAAACAATATATGTAATATTTTTTTTATTTTTGTCTCAAAATTTATTTTTTGCATGTTTGACATAGTTATGGTTCAAATATTTTCAGCAATAACAGGCTATTTTCAATGTTGAAAGCTTTATTTCTGTTGATATTTCGTTGTACATTACATTTTTATCGATACTCTATAAAAAAACAAATTTTTGTTTTGACAAAATTATGATATACAACGAAACATCAACAAAAATGAAGCTTTTAGTATTGGAAAAAGCCTGTTATTGCTGAAAATACTGATATATATATATATATATATATATATATATATATATATATATATATATATATATATATACAATTATAATGACTGAGATTGAATTCTTACTTAACTCTTGATGAAACATAATTGAATATCAAAATAAATTAAACAATTAAACTCTTGGCTTAATGTTTTACGATTATATTTAACATCATTAATTTTGCAACATGTTTCGAGCGTGAGCTCATTTTCAAGACTGAAAAGTTTTTATTTTTTTCAGTCTTGAAAAACATGACAAACCTCACGCTCAAAACATGTTGACAAATTCATGTTGTTAAATATAATCGTTAAACATTAAGCCAAGAGTTTAAGAGGTAGGAGTTTTCAATTTATCAGAGATTCAACAGTGGGGAGTGGTTTAGGTCCAACGGGTCATTGAGAAGATTGTAATTATCAGATAATTGAAGTTTATTTATTTACATGGCTTCCAGGTAGTCCAGTTTCATACCTTTTGACAGTAATGGAGAATATTTGCTTTAAAACAGAATGAGATGTTATGTCCTGTCAACTGTAGATAATCCCGAAAAGCTTATTGCCCGTTTTTTAAATGTTTTTTTAGCCATGTTTCAAAACCACTTCCGGCCTACATATGAAGACTTACATACTTCACAGTCCATTCTATAAATTCCAATCTTCTTCATTGGGTCGAGTTTGAACAATTTGTTTTGAAAACCCATTCTATCAAGTAACTCGAAAAAGCTATATTCAAATTATTACATCCATAGTTTCCGCAGCGAATGCGATTAAAGATATTTAAAAGCAAGTTTTCTCATGAAATATACAGCCTAAGTCACTCAAAAATGACGTGGCTTTTTCTATTGTTGAAAGAATTCTCAATATCGGTTCAGTAGCTTCAGAGATCACTTTTCACAATGTCACAAACTTAAAAAATTCACCTCTTTATAAAATTAGTAAGTTGTACCAGAATTTCAATATAACATTGTATAATTTGATATAAGAAATTCTTGAACTTTGAAAGTGAATTATATTTACTTCCAGGAAATAATTTGAAGAAACACTTTGCGATAAAATTTCTCAGAGTATTTGAAGGCCTTGTTGAAATATGACATAATAATTTCCGCAATATCCTCAAATTCATTTAAGACTGGATACTTATCGAGTAAAACTTTATTGCTTCGGTAGTATTCGTTCTGAATGAAATAATTTCACCTTTGACACAGTTCTAGGGGGGAAAACACTGTTGCGCATCCCTTTTGGCATAGAACAACCGCTCGCTCTGCCAAGAATCAACCGCGCATTTTTTCCAACCATTTAATCCACTTTGTATCTCTCGATTTCTATTTCTTCGATCTCAAAACTTCCGCGAGTTGAGGCCAGTATGAACACTTTTGCGTAATGAATTATCATCGAGAAATAAACGTGGAAAATCTCCGAAAGTGGGGTGGCGCACGCGGGGCAGAAATCAATATGAGGGGCGGCTTAAGGGGCGCAGGCCCCGGTCCCCGCGAGCCCCAGAGTGCCAGTCTGCGTCCGCCTCACTCCAAAGCGCGTCCGCCAATTTACCACCGTCTCCATCAAACGGAGCGATCACAGAGCGACCATAGAAAACGACGTTAGTATTCGCCACCGCTTTTAGAGTATCGATAGATCCGTCTGTCTGTATTTGTGTGCTTTTCGTGTATTCTCAGGAACGATGTGAGTTGTTTCGATAACGTGTTCACGTAACTAATGTCGTTACGGATCGTAGTCACGTGCAATTAAAATTTGAAGTGCCAATACGACGATATATAAACGGGGTATTTCAGCATTTTGTAATCTAATGGTCACTTTCATTAAAATGGAATAAAATCGCTTATTTCTCATGTTGGCAATGCTTTAGTGGCAATTAAATGAATATAGCATAATTGAGCAATTTCTTTCATAAAATTGGGGTCAACAGTTTTCATTCATTCTAGTTGATCTAGTGTACTTCTTTCTGTATACTCCTCATTTTCAATCACAATACAACAGTGATATTGAAATTTGTACAAACACAAAATATACAATAAGAAATGAATAAAATAGGTCAAAGTTTCAAATATTTCATAAAACGAAAACATTACTCAAATATATGTATATCAAATACGAAATTTTCAGATTGTTTTTCATTTTGTCTTTAAGTTTTTCATTATTTCTCATCTTCTAGAATCAACAGACGATTACTGAGAATTTTGTCTGATTCAAATTGGCCAAATATTTCAATTATATCGAAAAAACATCGGTCATAAGTTACAAGATGAACAAAATCGAAGTCATGTGTAGCCAATTGAAAAATTTGGTGAATTTTTCGAATCTCATTCGAAAAAATGCAACACAAAAATGTCTTGTTCGCTTTTTCAAACAATTGCAAATATCCTAAAAAAAGGTAGAATTCCATTTAATTTTCCATCATAGTTGTA
This sequence comes from Henosepilachna vigintioctopunctata, assembly GCA_030704895.1. Taxonomy (NCBI): domain Eukaryota; kingdom Metazoa; phylum Arthropoda; class Insecta; order Coleoptera; family Coccinellidae; genus Henosepilachna; species Henosepilachna vigintioctopunctata. Next base: position 1,032,402 of record JARQZJ010000005.1, read on the forward strand.
CTCTATACAACTTTCCTTTCTCAACTTATATTTCATTTACTTTTATTTATACACAATCAATGAGCGAACCATATTTTCTCATTTCTTTTTTCAACTACAAATATGCTACCTTATTTTTGTAGAAAATACTGTGAATTTCAAGCACAAGACGTTTTATTATTTATTTTGAAAAGTTACAATATATATGAACATATATAAACCAGACTTCGAATCTCGAAGGGTGTATCATACGAGTATTAATGTTTTATTCTAACAGATGTAGCATTTTTTCACAAGCAAAATGTGAATTTATTCACATAAGTTTTCTGAAGAAAATAGGTAAAAATCACCCCATCAAGATTTGACATATATTCGTTATATGAAATTACCTCTTTCATTTAAAAAATCGAATTCAGAATCATGGCACAGAACGAGAAAGTTTGTTTCAACTTCTTATAGAACTTGAAACAAATAACAGTGTGGAACATTTCGATACAATCAGTTAAAAATTGACAGATTTACAATGAAACTGCTCATAGACTAGTTCTCAAATTCAACACCATAAAAATATGAGAGATCAAAATCAAAACAAGAAAAACGAAAACTTCAATTCATTTCAGAATATTCTTCCTCAAATCAATAGTGGCTATTTGACAGAAACGATACAAATGGTTTTTCGGGGATATTCTACATCTATTAAGGGGTGGATTTCAGCTGAACCCATTCAGAATAAAATTTCAATATCGAAATTATTATATTGAGATTGATAATACTCCATTATAATGAAATTTCAAGTCAGATCCTTCAAAATTACATATCACAGATTTTTCAAAAATGACCACATCCTTCTTTCATTATCACATTTGTCAGAGATATTCCAAGAATTGAAATGAATATTTCCTAGTAAAAAGAAACAATTATTAGTTAACTGCTAAACATATTCGAATGGATTCTACCCATTCAAATTTCTAAACTTTGTATTTAAATCTCTTACGTAATAATTTATTTCGAGACCAGTAGATGTCAATTTTTTTTATTTTGCAAGATAGCAAGATAGCATTTGGGTCACTAGTCTGCAGAATCCCATTTAGGATTGAGATATATATATATATATATATATATATATATATATATATATATATATATATATATATATATATATATATATATATATATATATATATTGTACTCCACTAATTTCTTACCTACGCTATTTTCTTCAAATTCCTCAATTGAAATTGGAATTTTTAAAATGTTATTCATCAGTTTTTGCATCATTCTTTGACAAGCTGGATGGAAAGAAGGATAACACCTCTGGAATCATTTCCAGAATTTTCAAATAGTAGGCAATCCAGGCAAAATTACTGATAATTCAACTACGCACAAATTCTTATTTCTGGAGCAATTTTTACAGACAAAATTTCATTGAATATCATTCCTATTTTTCGTGAATCAATTTGCGTATATTTTCATTATTTCTATATCAATTTCACATCGATATTCAGTGTTTATATTTATTCATGCAACACACGATTGCTATACTCATTCCAAGCTTTTCAATTTTAGTGACATTCAATTTGATTCCAAAATGCTGTGCCCTATAATCATCAAATCATCTAACTGAATAGGTGAAATATGAAAACAGTGAAATAAAAATCGTAAATTGCTCAAAGTTCACCAGCTACAACGTGTCCACAAAACATAGACCCAATTCTGTGCTAAATTACGAAATGAAATCGACAATGATGTGAGATCTAAGTGGTTGACGAAGAAAATGAAGAAATAATTTTGTGAAACGATGTGTGTTTTACTATATAGGTCGATCTTTTTAAGGTCAGTCGTTCAGATTTTATTTAGTTCAAATATTTGTCGAAGGAATATTCACGAATCGTTTAAATAAAAATTTAAAATTCAGAATGTTTGAATCGATAGGTTCGATACATTCAATTTAATATATAATTCATGAATATTCCATTTCGAATCAACTAGGATATTGATATGTGAATACCTCAGTTGCAGTTAATTACTAATCTGATAGATAATCGTTATTTTGCACAGAAATATACATATTGTTATTGATATATAGGTCTTCGGTACTCTAACATTTTAATCCTTTTGAATAATTTGATTAACATGTTAAAGTGAATCTTCTCAATATAATACGTTATGGGTAATGCTTGAATATTGATATTTAAGTTCAATAACATATCGAACTTATCATCTGAATTATACGTCTTCAACTTACTCTCGAATATCATAACACGATAATAATTTTCCGGAACTCAGGAGCATAATTGAAACCATTAAACCCTTCATAATATGTACTGTTTCTATATTTAAAACGTCTACGACTTCGAACGTAAAAACTAACAATAATTTTTAGTATTATATACATGCACATCACTGACGTATTTCACCTACATGTTTCATAAAATTACATGAAACCTAAAGATTTTCGAATTTAATCTTTGAGTAAAACATTTCTGGAAATAGATTTTCAGATTCAGTTAACACATCACTGACATGGAATATTTCCAAAAGATTGGAAATGTTATTGTTCTTCTTATGTATAAACGATATTGTCTCTCATGTGAAAAAATTTTCTATACGTTTATTCGCTGATGATACTATGCTTTATATATGTGGCAAAGATATTGAGAATATGACAGAAGGGATTCTTTTAATAAATCAATTTTTTGAAAAGAATAGGAAAAACCCTGTCAACATATGTGAAATTATTGTTTTTCAAATTAATTATAATGCCACATGTTGAATATTGCTCCACTTTGTTATTTGGTTCGACTAAAAAAACAATTCAACAATCAGAAAAGTCACAGAATAGAGCCATGAACACAATTTTAATGTGCCATAGGTATACCCCTGTTAAAATCATCCTGATCTCTTTGAAACTAATGTCTGTTGAACAAAGAATACTCTTCGCTTTATATATATTGATATTTGAAATGAAAAATCTGTTGTTTCTTTATAATGTAATAGAAAATGTCAGTGATCCGCATAAGTATAACACTAGAAATACTGATAGTATTTATATCCAAGTTGTAAGCTTTCTGAATCAGAAAAAAACATATACCATGACGAATTTAAGGCTTTCAATAATTTACCGAGTTTATTGAAAATTAGTACTAGTAGTACGATATTTAAGAGTGATCTAAGAAAGTATATTTTAAGTAATGAGATAATTATGTAATTAGAAATTGACAGTTCAAAATATGTAGAATTTTTGTATAGCTTCAGCTAAATGAATATTATTATAGTTTTCATATTAATCGCAGTAAAGACTATCTATTCTCTCTTCTTTTATAATATATGCCTTACAGGTAATATAAACATAACTTTAAGGTGTGATTTTATATGAATGTAAATGGTACAAATGCTGACTTGAATAATGAATATAAATGGCAAAAAAACTACTCAAATTTTCAACAATTTATCTGACAAACTAAAAGATATACATAGATATAGAGAGAGCAGATACAAAACTCAAATATTTGAACAAAATAGGTTATAAAACAATATATGCATATATACACAGAAAGAAGAAAGCTGACAAAGGGCGTTTTGGCAGCAACATGCATGAGATTCTGAAAATCGGAGAGAAGAACAGATCGATTTACACTTGCCCTTTAACTATCTTATTAGTTCTCGAAAGTTTTGAATATTTTCGAGTAGGATATATATATATATATATATATATATATATATATATTTCCTATATCCTATATATATATATATATATATATATTTCTTGAAATTGATTTATTGCCTGTTTCAGATATTTTATTTTGAAAGTTTTAGCAATAACAGGCTTTTTTTGATATGAAAAAGTTTATTTTTGTTGATGTTTCGTTGTTGTATAGGTTTTGACAAAGTTGTAATATAACAACGAAACGTCAACAAAAATAAACTTTTTCATTTCAAAAAAAGCCTGTTATTGCTAAAATCTTTCAAAATAAAAAAAATATATATATATATATATATATATATATATATATATATATATATATATATATATATATATATATATATATATATATATATATATATATATATATTGCCCTCCAAAATTTTTCGCACAGCTCTATTCTGTAATTTCTGTATTCGTTCAGTTTTTCTGTGACCAAACCGAAAAACAGAGTGGATCAAAATTTAAAGTGTGCATAGTTATCAACTTGAACATCAATAACTTCTTATAGAGAGACAGATTCTAATCAATTCGTTTCAATATTTTTTCAATCAAATCAATCGAATATTATTGACATATACTTGGTGAAAATGAATGATAATGAACTGAAACATAAAATAAAACATTTAAATTCTCGATTCACACTTTCTTAAATAAATAACGTGTCGCGTTCTGTCAGCTTACCGTCTTTTACAGAAACGCAGAGAATATAAGAAATTAACTCATTTTCTTTCACCGACTGAAGAAGTCGGTAACCCGATGAAACTCTGCACGTTATTAATTCGATAAAATTTCATCATTTTACTCGTAGTTTATTATAAATTTAGCTGTAAGAAGTCTTCGTTGTTAAATTTAATATAAATGAAGAATATTTCCCCTCATTCTGAAGTTATACATTTTTTGCTTTCATTAAACGTTTTACATTATTTCATTACCAAATTAAATAAGGTCGTGCACCTGACAACAATTTACGCTACGTTAAAGTCACCCAAGAAAGGAAATTATTCATTTCAAAGAAAACGAGTAAACTCGATTATTCTAGCTGCCAACGAAGGCAAAAATTTCATTGCTAGCAATAATGAAGGGGAAAATTAGATATTCCATTGTTTTACTGAATCAACGCTTGGCAGGTCCTGATGAAATTTTGTGGGTTAAGCAGTCATACTTCCTTTTGTTTCCACTTTACTGTTCATTGTTAATTCAGTATTTGTTTCCCACAATAATTGTGGCTCCGCTGCTGCTGTTGGTAGGTCATTGCTAATTTTAGCGTAGGTTGCTCACTTTATTACACAGCTTCGTGAATATCTTTATAGTTGCTTTGAGTTCACCACGAAACGTTTATAGAATACGTGAAAGCCTCAGAATTCGTGATAGAAATGAATGAAGTTAATGTTCATCAGATTCCCTTCCCACCCTCTATATTGGCGTGAATATTTAAGATATTTTAATTCGAAAAAATTCATCAAAATTGGTTTTCTTCGGATATCCTTTTCTAGACTTTGGTATTAACATTCTTCAGTTTTTTTTCTATTCCTTTTGTACTTTTCCGGTTTCGATGTACGCAATTTGTGTTGGTAACTTATTTTGAAAGGACTCAAAACAGTTCTGCTGAGCAGTCCACAATCCAAATCCCAAGTTTCATAACCATGATCTCCTTTTTCTTCCGGGACCTCTCCTTTCCAGTGTATTTCATTGTATCATGTTTTGGAATAGAAAATTGATATTTATTCCTTATTATATTTATCAGTTATTCCAGTCTTTCTTATGAAATTTCAGTTTATTTTTCATAGCTTTTACATCGTTGAAAAACATTCTTCACATTGTAAAATTACATTCATTCAATTGATACATTGATTACAACTTAGAAGAATGCCCACAAGAGGACTGAATTCAGTTTTAGGTCTGATCTTTCATTCAGCCCTGGAACAAAAATATTGGTTCAAACAAAAATATTGGTTCAGTTCATATTCAGTTTATATTATATTCAATAATATACAACTATATTTGAAAAGAAAAGAAAAGCAAACTTACCTCAGACAAATTGAACATTTGAGACAATTTCACATGGTGAGGGATATTCGTGGTAAAACAAATAAACATATGATACAAAAAATTGATCCTATATTCGAATCATTGAAGTACTCTGCCACACTATAGTATGCCTTTGTTAAGAGATTAAAATCCCCTCTTGAACGAATGAGCTTTCAGTGCTTTCAAATTCGATGGTAAATGGTTGAAAATTTTGATGCTCTGACAATAGATAGAGTGCTCAAATTTAGCTGTTTTATGTATAAGAATAAGTAGCACATCACTGCTTCTTGTGAAATACTCATAATATCTATTCAATTCAATAGACCTACCTTCATTTTCTCTAACATATCGTAAACAGCAATAAATATATGAACAAGGTAGGGTGAGTACGTAATAATTAATGAAAATAGGTTCAAAAGACGTTCGTTGATGAATATTGAATATTAATCGAAGTATTCGCGAAGTATATTTATTTCTGTAATGCAACCCCGCAGCAGAATATTATAATTTAGATGACTATATACAAAACTGTAGTACACATTCATAAAACAGTTTCTAGGTACGTTGTTCTTAATTCTAGAGATTGCAAAAATGTGTTACTCAATTTTTTCACATAAAACATCAAAGTTTGTTGTCATCTCAATTTTCTGTCTACATACATTCCAAAAAACTTAGTTGATTGAGATGATGATATAGTGTTGTATCCATATTTAACATTCAAGGCTTCAGACTAAAATGAACACATAGAGCTTTGCCAACGTTCACTATCAGGTTGTTCATTCGACACCAATTCACAAACTCCCTCACAATGCTTCACATGAAGTTCTTCAAGAGTCCTGCCAGAAAAAACCACCGAGTAATCATCGACAAATAGTGTCACTAAAAATTGGGACAACTTCGCAGGCAGATCGTTTATAATAGTAAGTCTAAGCCAAATCTCTAATGCTACTACTTCCTCAGTGGAAGCTCCTGTTAACGTCAAGGAATCCATCCATACAACAAAACAGAAAAAACGTAGCATCGAAAGGCTCTTCTGCATTTCTAGGGATATATTGTGACTTTTGGAGATGAAGCATCCATCCTGGATTTTCTCATATGACATTTCATTTTCTTGTAGAGTTTTTCAAGCCACGAATGGATAGATTCCCATTAAATGCTCAATTCTCCAAGATAATTTGTTCGCCTTAAAGAGACATACATATATTTCATTCCTCTAGGAATTATCGAAGAGTAATAATTATAATTAAACAGTGCCCACATCAAAAACAGGTCACGCCAACGCTAGAATAAACAATAAAAATATCCTCTCACCAGCTTCCGTTTATCATGTCGTCTTTCTAATTGACATAATTGAACATTGAATTGTTAGCCGGCTTTGGTAACAAAAACCAACATCAATTTGAGTGCTCCACAAAATTGGACAGAAATGTATTATGTGAACACATTTTGGCGTTCTGCCCAAATTCCGCCCGCTCGTGAGTGTCACTTCAGATAAGTTGATGGAAAACGGGAAAGACAACTGAGTGTTTCTATAAATAATGCGCGGAAATGATCTCTATGGAATATGGATGTAGATGACGACTACAAATAAAATGATATTTTAAAGAGGTGAGATTCGATTAGCAAATCTTTGAGAAAAACCTTACGCGGAATGAAATTCAAAACTGAAATGAAACGTTTTTGTCGAAAATAAATGAATTTTCAAATGAAAGAAGCAATAGGTAAATGAATTAGCGCAAATTACTTGAATAATAGTGATAAAAAAGAAGTTCAGATTAAAATTTAACGTATTTGCTGCTTGATTAGAATTCTTGAAAAATGAGGTTTGATATCGAAACAAACTACAGTGGCAAACAAAAATAATATTTCAAAATTTTAAAGCAAAATTTTTGCGGCTCTAGTGGTTGAACTTTTCAGAGAAAAAAATTTTCGACTAGAACAGAATACGCTTGACTAACAAAAATTATATTTCATACCAACTATGTGAATTACAACTATGTTAAACATATTGGAGCATGGAGTTTGGTATGGAAATAAAACGCAATTAACGAGCACAAATGATATAAACAATAAATTAAAATTAACATACTTGGCTTAGTAAAAACTAAATATATTAAATACTCTACATATGTTTCTGGGGTTGATGACAAGAGTATACAATGTTACCCTTGACGATGGGTTAATCACCTGAAACATATGTAGAGTTTTTAATAAAGTTGACCGTGTATTCGCTGATCTCTTGGTGAAACATTGTTTAATATAATGGGTGATTTTTCAAGCGTAAATTTTTTTTCAATCGAATAAAACACTCACTTTGATTTTATATTCAAAATTTCATTGAAATTGATAACTCGGCGTTGGTCATTTCATTTTAAAGATAATTTCACATAAATGTTGTCCGCCGCTCCATATGAAATGGAGCGACAGATAAAATTTCATTCGGAAGGTCCAATTTTGCGTCACTCTTTCGAGCATTTCAGCCTGTATCCCACGAATTACGCGTATTATGTTAGCCTTTAAGGCTTCACGTGTTCGGCTTGTCCACATACACTAACGACTTTACATAACCCCGCAAGAAATAATCCAAAGGCGTCAAATCGCATGATCTTGGCGGCCAATTCACAGGGCCATTTCGAGAGATTAGCTGATCATCAAATTCAGTAGTTTGAGACTGAAACAAATTGCAATCAGCAAGTAGAAAACAGTTTTTGGTAGAATTCCTGTAGATCACTTAGTTGAACCAGCTAGGAAATGGAGGTTGTGCTGAAAAAATATGGAGTTGTTATGCAAAAATAATATTTCAAAAGATGAGGTTGGATTTTTGTACATCGCGCGGTTTAAGCTCTTGATTTCGAAGTTGAACGCTGTCAGTAAGCAAATGCATCATTTTGGAGAAGTTAGATTGAAATATCATGGAGTATGGAGTTTAAAATTGAAATAAAACGCATTTGACATCCGAAGTTCGTCATATTTCAATATTTATTTCAATTTTGAATAAGTTCTGCGTTCGAAAATATCTTTCAATATATATTTCGACTATATAAAAACACCCCTTCAATCGAAAATGCGGAAAAATATGAAGGTGTTGCATTTACTTATTCAAAATGACAATCATGCATTTTCTTCATCAAATAATGTCGACAATTCGTCAATATCTCGAAGCAGATGTCAATAAATATGATTTCGAAAGAGAAAATCAAGTGAGTGAGTCATCAACAGAATTTAAGAGTTTGAATGACCTTGCAGATGGTGCCAAGTACGAAGGCTGGTCCAAATATTTACTTACTTACAGACTCTGTAGATGGTGTATACAGATATCAGAATTTCGAGTTACTTTATCGTTTCCGGTGGTCGAAGCATTTGGTTCAGCAAATACATCCCAGGTTAATTGTCCATTCCTTCCACAATTACTCTTTTCGTTATCATTTAAGTCATTGTTTCCTACGATCAATATTTGAGTCTCCTTGCACAAAAAGTTGAAAAGTCGTCCCATGTGAGTTATACAACACACGTAAACGTCTTTGGATCTACATTTTTTCATTGACGCCTCTATATATATATATATATATATATATATATATATATATATATATATATATATATATATATATATATATATATACATCTTTCGTCAAGGAATAATAGAAAACAAATTTTTGTACTACAAAATGGCGGAATCGCTAGGTACATTCAATATAATGAATTGATGTAGTCTCATTCGCAAACACATTTTCGAAATGAGAGCATATTTCTTCAAAGAAGGAAAAAAAACGAATTGGAGGTCACTGCAACTTTCCTATTTTCTCTAAATTCATTGATATAGTATCTGTACCAAAAAGAAAATATGAAATCGCACACCAAGTAAGCAAAAATTTTTGTAATCTGCACTTATTTCAGATTTAGTACAGAGAACTTTCGAGATTCTGTCAAACCACAGTTTTGAGTGTATATTTTGGAAACCCCCTCGAAGTCTCTTCCAATTCTACTCACCTTCACTCCTTCGTACATCTGCCAGATAAATAGTCTATTTCCAATATTGTTTTAAAAATATTCCAACCATTGAATGTTACTCTTGGAAATTCTCCACTCTTCCACTTATCTCAGCGTTGGAATTTTTGGCAGCGGTTTGTATAGAATTTTTTTCAGTTAGAAGCGGAATTATTAGGCGAAGGGTCGAAGGACCCTCTGCATATTAAACCACACAGAACAGCAGCAGCACATACCTTCCTATTACGCCTGGAATTCTGAGAGGAAAATCGATAGTCTTTGTGGCCCATTCGACGCTTCTCCAGGCTGATATGAGATTCCATTACCTTCGATACGCTTCATGTTCAAGACTGATGAAATTGCGAAACTATTAATCTGCAAACACTGGATGACGGGAATGCGAAGACTAAGATTTCACAGTTAATACGGGCGAAGTAGATCTCACTCCATCTTCAGGGTAATGCGACAGCCTGCGAATAAGGAAACTGTCACAGTATTCCTGAGGGTTACGTATATATTTTGCGATGCCATCTCGAGTATATTGAAATGGTATCAACTCACTCATAGGTATGCTGCTTGGGGTTGAATTTAACTTGCATTAGGATGATCAACAGATGGTCCTTGACAAGCAGATGAACAAGAGAGAATAAGTTCTCCAATCGATGATAACTTTGAGTCATTATCATCCCTACCAATCATCATCTATTGAAAATTGTTGATCAAGATTACCGAAGAAACCAATACTGTTCAATTTGAGATGTCTGAGAGATTGTTTCAGAAACACCTTCAACAAATTAAATAAGGTCGTGCACCTGACAACAATTTACGCTGTGTTGAAGTCACGCAAGAAAGGAAATTATTTATTTCAAAGAAAATGAATGAACTCGATCATTCTAGCTGCTTCAACGGAGGCAAAAATTTCATTGCTAGCAATAATGAAGCGGAAAATTAGATATTCATTGTTTTACTGAATCAACGCTTGGCAGGTTCTGATGAAATTTTGTGGGTTTAGAAGTCATACGTCATACAAGTCATTGCTAATTTTAGCGTAGGCTGCTCACTTTATTACACAGCTTCGTGAATATCCTTTTAGTTGCTTTGAATTTACCACGAAACGTTTATAGAATACGTGAAAGTCTCAGAATTTGTGATAGAGGTGAATGAAGTTAATGTTCATCAGATTTCTTTCTCACCCTCTATATTGGCGTGAATGTTTAAGATATTTTAATTCGAGAAAATTCAGCAAAATTGCTTCCCTTCGGATATCCTTTTCTAGTCTTTGGTATTAATATTCTTCAGTTTTTTTTCTATTCTTTTTGTACCCCTCTGGTTTCGATGTAAGCAATTTGTGTTGTAACTTATTTTTGGAGAACTCCAAACAGTTCTGCTAAGCAGTCAACAATCCAAGTAATAAGTTTCGTAACCATGAGCTTCTTCTTCTTCCGGGTCCTCTTCTTCCCACTGTATTTCCTTGTATCATGTTTTGGAATAGAATTGATATTCCAAGAACAGACAAAATTTTAATGAGAAATAGCAAAATTAATCCGAGAAAGATATTCGAAGAAACTTAATGATTTCTGGTGTGGAGGTAAGCACCTCAACTGTGCGAAAACGACTGCTGGAGGTTGGCTGTAAGACCAAAAGACCAAGAAGAAAGCGACTGCTTACCCAGAAAATGATGAAGAAACGTTTGGCATGGGCCAAGAAGTACCGTACGTGGACTGTGGACAACTGGAAGAAGGTGGTTTTTAGTGATGAGACACATTTGTTTGTTCAAGGGTACAAATCAAATGTTGTTAGACGATGTGATGGGGAATTTTTGCGGCCAGATCACATCCGGCAAAGAGTAAAACATCCTTCGAAACAAATGTTTTGGGGTTTTTTCACAACCAATGGCACTGGACGATTAGCTCCTTCAACAGGGATGATGAATTCAGTGAAATATATGAAAATATTGCGCACCAGGATTGTCCCATTCATTGAAACATTTGATGGAACATTCCAACACGACCTGGCTCCCTGCCACAATTCCAAACAAGTGAAGGCCTTCATGCGTGAGAATGAATTAAAAGTACACGATTGGCCGGAGAATTCACCTGATCTCAATCCCATTGAAAATTTATGGAATATTTCGAAAACACGACTGGCAAAAATGTATTGCACTACAAAAAAAATGATTATAAGTGCAATTAGGCGTGGTTTCATGATGACGAATTGAAGAAAATCTGCGCTACGCTAGTGGAATCGATGCTTACTCGAGTTCAAGAAAATATTTTAGCGAAAGGGGGATATACTTCATATTAATCTGAAGAATATACGCTATTTTGTATGTATTTTCTTCATTGAAAGGTGAGATTTTACGGAAACATTTTTTTTATCCTTTGTCACAGTTAATCCGAACCGCATAGTATACTTGCGGACTCCCAGAATTTCAAGGACTACAGATTGAGACACAATGTCTCAAAGTGTGGAAAAAAGCTCATATATTTAATGCAGAGTTATATCCAGGTCGCTATTACTTTTATTCGATAAATAGCAATTTTTTAACGAATATTATTATGTTTCAATAAGAATGAATACATCATTCAATCTACTACCCAAAACCTCATACTAATAAGATACATTTTTCAGTTTATTCTCCGCTGCTAATATTTGTTACGGTTCCTTGTCAATTAGACTGGATACAAGAGATGCGAGGGGGCTGTTATAGAAGACAAACGCAATATGTTCTTCGTTTAGGGATTTGAGAGTCCTGAATGTAAGGGAGTCATTTATCAAACTGAGAGCAGACAAAGACGAGATCATTAAGTTCTGAATAAAAGACGAAGAAGGAACGAAATAGAGACTTTGTGTGAGATTACGAATTTGCGCTTCATTCTGAGATTTTTCGTTTTAGGGAAATTCATCTAAGGGAATTAGTGTCAAGGTTTTTATCTTTATTTTATGATTAATTGGAAGTTTCGCAAGTGGTTTCTTTCGATATAAGATGCTATCAATAATGGGAAACGCTATAACAATACAACCCTCTGAAAAAATGAACGAAATATATAAAGCACCTAGTAGCAAATATACAATAAATATTACAGATAATCATTCTGAATTCTATAAGTTTCATACGAGATTTTCAAATTGTTTCCTAATTTGATTCGATTTCCTTCTAAATTCATTACATTTCGACAATATTTCATTTAGTAATTTCTCAATCTATTACTGACTTTTCTACATCTTGCACTCAGTATTCTTGTATCATTTTCTCATTCAACTTCAGTAGGTAATGAATTGTAGAGATTTGGTCGAATTGCACCTCCGAAAAAATATGTACCCATCTTTGATTCACAGAATAGTCGGCCTGAAAACAGAAAAGCAATTCTGCACATGTTTTTTCCATAGGAGTGTTTGTATCGACGAAGAAAAGACAAGGCGAACAAGATGAAGAGGGAATTAAATAGAGTTGGAGCACAAAAATAACGACTGCTTGTCTAAGTCTGTAGAATTTCGGATCGATGTTCTGGAAAAGCGTACCGACGTTTGGTCTGAAGACCCTGAAGATAGTTATCATGTTTTTTCTTTCGACTCAGATTCCTTGCAGGGCTATACTAAATTTCGCCCAACTTTATTGAGTTTCTCGAATAAAATATCGTTCAGTATTCCACATGACTTACTTGAAAACATGACCCAGTTCATATCGTTCCAATTACTGTAGATTGATATTCGTATATAAAATAGAATAACATGATTCATTTTCAATAAGTTGTGTTTTATATTGAGAGACAAACTCCAGTTTCATTTCATTTTCTAAGTTATATATTCTGAATCTTATCATTGAAAGAATGATAATACATTTTAATAGTGTTCTATGCAATTCTCAAAATGAAAAACTAGAACTTAAAAAAAGTTTTAGAAAAACGATGAGAGGAATAATTTCCTCTCATATACAGATATGATACAGAAACTCATCCAGTGAACCTTTGTTCATACTAATTGATCTGTTCGAACCTCTTCTGGGCCTGAATATTCAAGTTCGATTATTTGTGTATTTTACCATATTTCAATACACAATAAAATGATATAAAAAAGTATCCTTTCATTTTGCAAAATGGCGAAAGCGCTAGGCGCGTTTAATGTTTTAGAATTCGAGTCGCCTTGGCAAACATGTTCCGAACTAAGACTCTACGTCATTATTCGAAATGAAGAAAGGAATTCATTGAAGTTTTGATGGACCGAAAGGACTTTGCTCAAAGTAATGGAAATGGTGTTAAATAAATAACCTGGGATTTTAGACAAAATTTACCCATAGGTAAATATAGATAGATGTAGAATCTCAATAATATTTCATTTTCATTGGAATAAAATCGATATCGATAATATAATAATTTTGATTGTTTATAATGACGAAAACTTCTACAAAATATTAATTCTTCCCCAAAATACCTTCATTTATTTCTATGTATATATTGAATATTTATTATTCGTTGATTATATCGAATATCAGGAAAAAATTGTTAATTTTGAAGGTTAAGCATAAATTTTATATTTTTTCCTATTTTTTCTCTCATATTTATTTGTTTCACACGTGTTGTTTTGAACGTCTATCATGATGATATAGATAAGGATATACATCGTCTGAGTTCATACCTACCTCTGGAATACCTCAAGGGTCTAATCTTAGACCAATGTCATTCATTCTGTTCGTGAATGATCTGATAGATAATATTCATTCACCACATTGGATGTTCGCAGACGATTTGACACTACATATATCATGAAATTAGATTAGATCACAGGACAGCTGTGTTCAGCTTCAGCTCGCGCTGAACCATGTTGCTGGTTGTTGTAGGGACAATTATTTGCGTTTGAATGTGTCGAAGTGTAATTTTGTCTGTTTCATAAGAAAAAGACAGCGAATTGAGTGCGATTATAGCGTCGGTGGTCAGGTTCTTTCTCGTTCTGATAAGGTGAGAGATCTTGGTTAAGTCTTCGATCAGATACGTTCCTTTGTTTCAAACATCACCCAACTTATTTCATCTGCTCGCAAATACATGGGTTCGTTATACGCAATGGCAAATATTTTCAATAATTCCACAACATTCATAGAACTATATAATACCCTAATCCGTGGCAAGTTGGAGTATGGCAGCATGATCTGGTATCCCATTTACACTTGCCATCAACGATATCTTGTGACTATTCAGAGAAGGTTCTTGAAATTCTTAATTTGAAGGGAGGATGCAGATTATCCACAGAGAGGAGTCAATCATAAGGAATTATTGAGTCGATTTAGTTTGATCTCATTGCAGAGCAGAAGAGAAACTTTATCACTCAAATTTTTGTACAAATTACTGCACAATAGTATTGATTGACCTCCTCTCTTGTTCGCTTTGAAATTTCGTGTTCCCAGGCAAAATTCTCCTAAATCAGAATTATTCCACCTAGAGACTCCGAGGACAAATTCTCTTGTACAATCCCGCATTTGGTTTATGGAGTCTACATTCAATAGAGTTGCCTATAATTGTGACATTCACTTTGACTTCATAGAATTTATTATCAGGAGTTATGTGAACAAAGGAAATTGACTAAAATGAATTGATTCAAATTGAGTTCTTTTTAGTATTTCATTCAATGTTATGATTAAGTTATTGGATACTATTTCAGTTCTTTTAGATTAGATTGAGCTCTTTGTTATACTTTTCATTTCAATTAGTTAGTGTTCAACATTATGTTATTATTTTCTGAAATTGAGTATGAAAATGAAAACTTATTATTATTATTATTAAAGATATATTGTTTAGTTAATCCTTCAACAAATTCACAATATGGCTCGTTTCCAAACAACCCCATAATTGACGAATATGCGGATGTGGCGTTCAATTTCTGATTTTGTTGCTAAATTGAATCAGAGGATGAAGCTGAACAATAAATGTCTGTTCGTGCTCGATCCATTAAGTTAATTGACGAAGTAACGTCTGCATCAAACCACTATAATACGGCTTATGTTAACGGATGATAGTGGACCTTTGTCCCGCAAACTTTGTCGTTCGCGGCCTAGAAATAATAGTGCGAATATCAGTGCTTCCATTATGATCGTTAATGTGCAATTTTACACTACATTTGATGCATTCGAATGGATCATGTAGAGGCAAAAATACTGAATTTTCATCGTGTTGAATAAACGAAAAAGGTCGAGGGATGAAGTTCAGGGTGAATGAAGTGAAAACAACGAATAATTCGCTCAGCACACTTGAAAATTAGTCGATTGTTTCAATACTATTCCGAGTTTATTGCTATTTGAAACAATTTCACTGCTTCAATTGGAATGTTGGTTAAATCTGGTACTCCGTTTGAATAAACAAAAATTCTAAGATTGAATTTTCGCTTACCTTTTGGCGAAACATCATCGAATAAAAACTCAGCTAACATTAAGCCAAGAGTTTCGTTCAAAATTCAATTTTTTTTTTCAATTCAGCGACAAGAACCATTAGATGTTATGAAGAATTCTGTAATGTAATAGTTATCCATCTCAAACTTGGAATGTTGGGTGTGTATTTTCCACTGCGATATCGTCTCGGTATACAATCAATCTTAGAAAAGCAATTTGAATACCTAGTAGAATTTCTAGTAGTATTTTTGATCGTTGAATAACATGATCGTTACTCATGAATAACAAATCGAATGGATTTATTATGCGTAATGCTGGACACGTTTCAAATACTGAAACACTTATACAGTTATTTCATGCACTTGTATAGAGTGAATTCGATTTCGGATATATGGCTTAGTGTCTCGTTCACAATTCTTATAAAAATCTATTTTAGTCATTTATAAAACTCTATTTAATTTAGAGTCTATACATCAATTTCTCAAATGTCTCATTTGGAAGGAAGATCATGTTTTTCCAGCCAGATGGTATAGCCAAACTGATATGTTAACATGTTTGGAGGCAAATCACTCGAAGTTGGCCAGGAGTTGTTGTCTCTGAAGTTTCTGTTTAACCTCTTACATGATTATATAGATTGTTCTACCCCTATTGCCTCTATTGATTTTCATGTTCCTAGACAATGTTCACGTTCAAATCAATTTTTTTTTCGTTGGATACTTCGAAAACTAATTCCCTCGTGCTATCGCCCATCACATATATGTGTTCGATATTCGAAGATGATTTTAACAAATGCGATATCAACAGTGACTCATTTGCTTTCATTAGTCGGGCTTACTTGGACTGTTTTCATGTATAGTAAATTCTGAAGTTAGCCATAACCTCATGGTCTATCATTTATTATAATCACTTTTTTATTGGTGATCATTTTTTGAAAATTTGTATCATTTTTTGTATTTTCATATTATTATAGGTATATTATAGGTGCTAATACTGTATATATATTTTTTCAATATTTCCTGTAACTGGGTCTTTTTACCTGTAAAAAATATTAAAATTAATTGAAATAAAAAGACTTATAATTATTGTTATTATTAATGAAGTGAACAGCTCCAGAAATACAATAAGTGGCCTTAAGGTATTTGAGCGTTAGTTAGCTGAATACATTTCAAACAATAATGAATTTTTATAATAAATGTTGAAATTAAATAAGAGCGTACTTATTAATGACTGATACCATTGTATATACAAAAGTCAACATTTTGAGAACATAGAAACAACAATGAACAACAGCAAAATATGTATAAATAAGATTTGAAAACTACTTAAAACACAGAGCGATCTAATTTCAAAAAATAATTGGTATGTATATTCAATTATGGTATGGTATGTATATGAAACTAATATTGAATATAAACTTAAATTCAAACACTTGAACTTATGATTTACACTTTATTGACTACATAGCATGACGCGTTTCGTCAGTACAAACGACTTCTTCAGATGCTTACAGAATAATCTGATTATTCTGTAAGCATCTGAAGAAGTATAAATCATAAGAAGTATAAATCATAAGGTAAAAATCATAAGTTCAAGTGCTCGAATTCAAATTTATATTCAATTATAAAGGATTTACATCAAGTAAACGCCAACACTATTTAACAATTGATATTGGTTATATCCAGAGATTACTCTACAGAGACAGAGAAAAATTTTGTTCAGTTTGACTTTTAAAAATGGGGTAACACCCCGAAGGAATTGTCAAATATTAACTCTGAATTTTGTAAAACCAAGCCAAGTGTTTTTATTTAAGATATCAATTGGACTCATAGATATACATAATAACATGCACTGAAGCAGGAAGTAGTGTGATATTTTCTCACTTTTAATTGGAATCGATCTAACAAAAGACGACTATAGAATCTTCTCACAAGTAGCCATTCATTCCTAGACTTGATTGGAAAAAGTTGGTGAAACATTTCGGGAAAGCTAGGGTTGTTTCGCGAGTTGAAAACCGCACTTTTGATTTAACTCACAAGTAAGTTCCTCTTTTAAAGTTTTCAACATGAATGCATTTCCTTGTTTTACAACTGTTGAATCTTGCTCCAAACTTCTGAAGACTTTTGAGGGTGATATTCCAGTTTTTTTCTAATCGAGTTTTGAGCGAATCGCTATGTTGTAGTAGTTCTTCCATGTTTTCCTTCACGTTTTCTATGTTCGATAATGAAAATGGGTTTTCCACAAACTGAATTGAGCTGGTAGTTTCTCAAATCTTGAGAAATGAATTTAGGTCTAACTAAAAACTGTGACTCACATTTTTGGGAACTAAAATGATAAATTTGATTGAATATTTGGTGATGTCTTTGGTGGATTATATTTATTGCATAACAAATACTTTGGTTAATTTCACCGAATTATATTGTTTGGCATCCATTGCCTATAGATTTGGTTTTGAATTCTGAAACAAACTATGATTAGTTGAAGGATAAAATTGTGAAATCGAACGGACTAAACTGAAAAAGTTCAATAACCAGAGGGCTGAAACATATATATGAATTGAACAAAATAAAATAAATTGAATTTAAATGAAACAATTCTTATCGCCAATAAACAGACGATTAGTTGAAATCATAAATCGGATTCACACAACGTTTCGCTTAGTGAAGTATCTCTAACCGTTCTCAAGTTGAACTAACCGAAACGAAGTGTGAACTTCTGATTTCAACCATCGGCTATAGAAATTATTTCAATTCATTCCAATTCAAATTTATTCAAATAACACGCAGGTTTCGCTTATCTCTTGGTGAAACATTATGTATAATAATATTTCATCAATAAATTAAAATTAACACACTTGGCTTAAGTTTCACTAAATATATCAAAAACTCTACATATGTTTCGGGTGCTTAACCCATTATGAAGAGTATACAATGTTACTGCGCCACAACAAGAGTATACAATGGGTAACATTGTAAGAAGTGTAAAAAACTGTACGTATGTTTCAGGTGGTTAACCCATGCGTACTGCGACACAACAAGAGTATACAGTGGAAACCATTGTGAGAACTCTATCCCTATAGACTTACCCATTTTAAGAACAATGGATAAATGTGAAAACTTTTCATATCTTTCGGGTGGTTAACCCATTATCAAGAGTATACAATGTACTGCGACACAACAAGAGTTTACAATGGGTAACATTGTAAGAACTCTTTCCCTATACACTTATCCATTGTAAGAACAATGGGTAAGAGTTTAAACTCTACATATTTTTCGGGTGGTTAATCCTCTATCAAGAGTATACAATATTACTGCGACACAACAAAAGTATACAGTGTGTAACATTGTAAAAACTCTATCCCTTTACACTTACCCATTGTAAGAACAATGGGTAAGAGTTTAAACTCTACATATTTTTCGGGTGGTTAACCCTCTATCAAGAGTATACAATGTTACTGCGACACAACAAAAGTATACAGTGTGTAACATTGTAAAAAATCTATCCCTTTACACTTATCCATTGTAAGAACAATGGGTAAGAGTTTAAACTCTACATATTTTTCGGGTGGTTAACCCTCTATCAAGAGTATACAATGTTACTGCGACACAACAAAAGTATACAGTGTGTAACATTGTAAAAACTGTATCCCTTTACACTTACCCATTGTAAGAACAATGGGTAAGTATAAAAACTCTACATATGTTTCGGGTGGTTAACCCATTATCAAGAGTATACAATGTTACTGCGACTCAACAACGAGTATACAGATGGTATCATTGTATACTCATGATAATGCGTTAACCACCAGAAACGTATGTAGAGTTTTTAATATATTTAATGAAAACAATAAATTAAAATTAACACACTTGATTTAAGTTTCACTGAATATATTAAAAACTCTACATATGCTACGGGTGGTTAACCAATTATCAAGAGATTACAATGCTACTTACAGTGTTAGAAACATATGTAGAGTTCTGAATATATTCAGCGAAACTTAAGTCGAGTGTGTTAATTTTAATTCATTGTTTTTAATATAATATTTCACTAAGAGATAAGCGATATCTCCGTATCATTAAGATTTAGTGAAACATCAGTCGAGTGTTTTGATTTCAATTTATTGTTTTTAAATTTTTTAATTTTCTAAATTCATATTTCAGCCCTCAGAACAATAATTAATAATCAATCTTTTACAATTTAATCAGTTTCATGTCACCATTTCAATTTTCAATTAATCATAGTTTGTTTCAGAATTTGAAATCAAATCTTTAAGCAATGGAATTCCGAAAATATCATGAAAAATTCACCTTGCCCAAAAACCTTCAAAAAAATTACTTGAATTGTTATTGTTACTTGACAGTTGTATTGGTTTTAAACAGTTATACTCAACACTAGCATTTCTATATTTCACAACTGTTTGTCAAGGAAATATTTTTTATTGGTTTTCAATTATTTCGATTCATAAAATATCAAATATTTTCGAACCGCAGTCGAAATATATTTGCGAAAGTAGTTACTGGTTCAATTTTGCTTCTGTTCTGTTATATTGAACGATAATTTGATTATGAGAATATTGTAGTCGAAAATATCATTCCTGAGTTGTTCAAGTTCCCTACATTTCCCAAAATTATTCTCGGTTTATTTGAGTGAAACCCTAGAATTTTAAATGAAGGCACTCCACATTATTAAACTATTCAAGTTCTGCATTCCGTTATCATTAGGTAGAAACTGAGCAAAGTAAAATGGATCATGAATAATGTCAAACTTAGAAGTTATACTGTAACAATTTAGTTAAGTTGATTTGAGCTGGGATAAAACCTTCTCTGTGCTGCTGCTTTCGATCCTTCGTGGCAGTTTGAGTGTTTGAAACTGATCTCAAAGGTTTGTTGTTCCGGAACAAAAACATTTTCATATATTCATTCGAAGAACTCAAATGAAACAAACAGGATATTTATGGCCGATATGTGGAGCAGGAAGTTCCCTTGTAACCCATTTTATCGTATGGTCACAGCGTTTAATCGATGAAAATTCATTATTTACCACAGTTATAAAAATTACAACAATTTTTTAGCTTCTAGTCATTATCATGAAAGATCTGAGAGGCATTTTCGAGAAGACATTTGAAGCACCTTCAGAGTTTGTTAAATACATGTTATGTGTTATATAAATGAAAGACAGACTTTAGCTATGTTTCAAAAAAAAATATTTTTCAAATTGCAATTTCAGAGAGACGAAAGTCTTGGGGCAATCTGAAGTTTTGTGATTTACGAATTGAATATACGACAAAATAGAAAATCTGAAAGCCAGATAATTTTACTGGGTTCATTATTCAGCCAGACAATCGCAAAGTTATTTTCTCAAAAATCCAAAGAATATATTTGAGGCACTTCAAGATGTACACATAATATCTATTGTCATTAAAAATTGATAATTAAGGAAAGCCAGCTGTTTTGAGCGGAATTTTCTACATGCCAGACGACAGAGAATGTTGAACGTAAGTGCGAATGGCAAGTGCTGATGATAAATCAGCAGTCCAAAACATCTGTCAAGTGAATTCAAGAATTAGTTTATAATTTGGTCGAGTATTTCGAATTATATTATAGTTGTTCTCTCAATTAATGTTAGAGTGATCAATGGCAACCAATTTCTTCTTCCATGTCTTTTTTCTGTTCATTTGAGGTGTTCATCGACGCAATTTTGCATGTTTATTTCCACTTTTATAGTGTTCGTGTAAACTCTTTTCTTTTATTTGAGAATCTGTATATTTGAATGAATTTCTTCCTTTTCTCAACTCATTGAGAATTCAAAGACTTTTCAGTATTCAGAAATTATGGAATTTTTAACCAAGTCGCTCAAAGTTTTCCAATAATGCATAATTACTTTATATTCGATAGAAATCGGAAATTTTATCAGGTTAGACCATCGGAAATCTTCCATATACATAGTTGGAAACTTCTACAAGTGTTTATGCAACTTTTCATCGCATCTCAATTGAATCAATTCTATTCGGGTTTGAATAATTCAATTTACGGTTCGAAAACTACAGTATTTGGTTTTCTACGTTGAGAACGGTGAATAGAAATCTTTGCTTTCTATCTTCACGATTCACGAGACATAAAATGGAAAAAGGAAAGCGATAAATAGTGGCGCAAATGAGTCACACTACGCTTCGACCTGTCGAAACCTAAGGAACATTACGAAATATATGAATCAGGGAACATAAAAACAACAAAACAACCCTCTTCGAGCTTACTCCAGTTAACTGCTCCCTTTGAACACCTTTCTGTTAACAATGTGCTTATGTGGAAACCATTTTCTAACGATTAAACATTTTCTCGAGTGGAACATGACTTCTTTTATTTGGTAATATTGCTCCAACCGCATAGCGTCATTATCAAATAAAATGAATACGAGACTAAGCTATTTCGTTACAATGTTCTATCTTAATCTCAGTATTCTCATTTGTTGAGAAAAAAAGAGAACCTTCTTGAAATTTCAACTTTCTCATGTTTTCAAGTCGTCGTTGCCCATGTCACTTCGATGCAGTTTTGCTGCGTATTTCTTACATTCGCAGATAATGTTTTCAAACGTAAGTTCAGTTTTGCACTGGTTAGTAGAGATTCCTTTTTTTCTGCTAAGAAGACGAAGCCATGTGAAAAAAGGGAACCTCCTTGAAGTTACAACTTTCTCCATCTGTTATCAAGTCATCGTTGCCCAGGTCACTTCAATGCAGTTTTGCTGCGTATTTCTAACATTCGCAGAGAATATTTTCAAGCGTGAGTTCAGTGTCGCACTGGTAAGTAGAGATTCACTTTCTCCTGCTAAGAAGACGAAGCCATGTGAAAAAAGAGAACCTCCTTGAAGTTACAACTTTCTCCTTCTGTTTTGAGGTCGTCGTTGCCCAGGTCACTCCTATGCAGTTCTGCTGCGTATTTTCAAAATTCGCCGAGAATGTTTTCAAGCGTAAGTTCAGTGTCGCACTGGTTACTAGAGGTTCACTTTCTTCTGCTAGGAGTAAGCCATGTCTCACCTTGGTCTTCCCATTCTTAATGTTGATATAACTCTTTGGTTTCTTCAATGTTGTGGGGGTCATATAGTTCGGTTTCTCTCTTCAGTGTTTTATTCCTGTTCTTGCACCTTTGATTTCCACTTTTCTTCCCTACTGTAGCTATTACATCTTTCAGAAGTGGAAATTCGTCTGAAGACAGGTCAGAGGTGTCCAATCTGGCAACCTCTGACTCTGGTTGGGAAATCGTCTCGTTAAACCTGACTGTAGAATCATGAAGAAATGCTTTATGCATTTAATCAATTCAAACATAAAAACCTGTTCGATTGAATCATCAATTTACAAATGTGTTCGTGAGTATTGTTTTCACCTCTCTTCTTGGAAATTATCTGGAATATAAACTGTTAAAGTAAAAGTGAAATCGGCTGGTGAATACGAAGGGGCTCACATACCAGACCCACAAATGTAAAAATAATGAACAATTCGAATCTGATAGAAATCAGCAGCGATTCTTCCAATCGCAGAAGTTCGATCAATAATTTACGATTTCTCGAACAGAAGTAATAGAAAAATTGATCTTCGGAAACTTCGACGTTTGAATGAAATATTGCGCAAATTGAACTGAATCTGAAATTTCACGCAATTTCGACATATCGAGATATTGGACTTCGTGAGTGTTTTTCCAATGGATGAAGGAAGAGAAATGTCACGCCCATTCGGTACAATAAATTTCGAGAGATGACAGATGAATTCATCAGGATCTTGGAATATGAAGATTGTTTCCAATAGAATTCAAACATCCGAACTGTGCTTATAATAATTAATATTCGAGGACTTGACTCGTCACGAGATATTGAACGAACAGAAAACACATCAATAAATAAATCCATAAACGGAATATTTATTCGAAATTTCAAGAACAAAAATAATCACAACACTGGGGAACAATTTGTAATATAATTTCTGTTGACTTCGATTTTTAGGCTATTTTATAGGTGAATTGACATGCTGTCTAAAACGTTAAAAAGTTTTTTTCTGTAACTTCAGGATTTTCTTACAGTTGCTGCGCACACTATGTCTAATGCTTCGAGGAACTGAACGCCAATTACAGAAAGCCCTTCTGCACTTCTATCGGCGGAACATTTTTTCAGTAACGACTGGACGTTCAGTCCCAATAGGTCATTCAGTTTCTTTGCATGAAGAATACGAAGTCATAAAGAAGATCATTGAATTGTGGTAATATAACTTACACCAATGTGTCATCTGTGTTGACCTTAAAATGATAAGTTTCTTTCTTCGTCAGCCTCGTGGATATAACAAGTTTCCCTGTTTTCTATGTATGTGGAACAGCAGAGCTCGTGAAAAGCATTGGGAGCAGTAAAAGTGGCCGCCAAGATCTGACCTGAAACCTGATGATCAAAACCTTTTAAATCAGCCACTCGATGACAGAAAAAACATTATATTTCCGCCTTTATATATAAAACAAGGTCTCATAAACCAATTTCTTAGAACTTTATCAACTGGAGGAAACTGTTTTAAGTATATCATTTCGGTATTTCCTAGCCTTTCATTCAAGAAGATAAAGGCTGGTGTGTTTGATAGACCACAGAATCGAAAACTTATTGAAGATGGACGTTTCATTGAAACAATGACCGAACTTGAAAAGAATTCTTGTTTAGCATTCAAAAGTATTATCAGGCATTTTCTTGTGAGCACACGAGCCCAGAATTACGTCGAAATTGTTCAACAATCCTAAGAAACCTTCAAAATCCTTGGCTCTATCATAGGTAACAAACTGCATTTCTTAAATAGCCATCTTGCCAACTTTCCAGAAAGTCTTGGCGCTGTTAGTGATGAACAGAGTGAGCGATTACAACAAGACTTGAAGGTCATGGAGGCAAGGTATCAAGGTAGATGGGATGTCAGTATGATGGCTGACTACTGCTGGAGGATCAAGCGAGAACCCCAGATTTAACATTCTAGGAAAAGTTATAAGCAAAAATTTTTAACCTAATACCTTTTTTATTTTTTGTATAAACAGAATTCAACTTTTAAAATAAACAACTTGATGCGATAGAGAAAAATAGATAACATTCTTGAATTCATAAAACAAAATTTAGTCCAAAGCCAGTCGCAGATCTAAGAAAACAGAGTTGTTGTTCCCCATTATAATCAATGAGTTAAAATGATTTTTTTGAACTTACAGTACTCAAATTGCTCATTAACACATTATGAGAATAATCACAAATATTTGTAAGGCAACACATTCATCAATAAAAATTAAATAATGATTTGGATGACTCAATTCTCATGAAATTCTCTTGATTGACGAGAATCTAACTGAAAATTGATATTTTCAGTATTTTATTAGACTGTAAAAGTGGATGAAATCATTTGCTTGTTTGGTTCCCTAGTGAAGTTAGTTACTCGGTTTCGCAATGGTTGGAATGAAATTCTCCCATCCCTAGGTAGGCAATATGCTGTTAATTCTCAAGAACAAAGGGTAGTTTTGCATTCTTCGTTCCAAAAGCACCGTTTTCAACCCTTAAATTGTGAGAGGTAGACAAAACTGAAGCAGGTGTTGTAATAAATTCTTTCATATTTAATCGAAAATCTCAGTGCATTATGTCACCTATTTCGATATTTTTCTGGAACAAAATTCCCTAAAGAACCCAATTCTTCCACTCGTGAAGGACTTTCAAGGCACATCATTCGAATAAATAAGTTCGCAAGCTTCTTTTCAAAGCGGCACATTTGATTCCTTTTCCAGTTATTGATGCCTTTTCACCAGTTGATTCGGAATGAACTCTGACGGAAGGCAAAACTGTGGAATTATTTGTCGGCGACCTTAAGAGACTTCAAAGGGGATAGCAAAGCCTGAGACTCGAAAGCATCTTAAATTATTCTCTTTAGTCGCCCCGCATGAGGGTATGAAAAAAACATTAGAATTTATCGAATGAGTTTGATGTAGAAGAAATACAGAATCGAATTATTCGTGGTTTGATGGTTTGAATACGTTATTTTTAATTGGGACTTGGCAGCACAACTTTGAGGATCAGCGTATTCAAATCGGATCTAATTAGGGGTTGTTTGTGTTGGTGAACAACATTTATTATTACACTAACAGCCAACA
Source organism: Henosepilachna vigintioctopunctata (assembly GCA_030704895.1). NCBI lineage: Eukaryota > Metazoa > Arthropoda > Insecta > Coleoptera > Coccinellidae > Henosepilachna > Henosepilachna vigintioctopunctata. The sequence goes on from JARQZJ010000005.1 coordinate 1,058,614, forward strand.
GAAATTATTGGAATATTCAGCGACAAAATATTGGGTCAACTTTTGTCTGGCTCTGAAAAATTTTTGTCATTCGCAGTAATTGATTTTCGTTTGGGAAGTTGACTTTAAACACTCGAAAAATATCCCCAATCGATTCGGCCAATACTCGATGAAAATCTAAATATACAATTTAAATTGAACTATGTAGTTTTTTGATTTTCACTATAATTAACTCAAAAACATGACAATATCGTTTTGCCAACACAGTGGCTTCATCAGATATTGATGATAAACAGTTTATCATCAACATCTGATGAAACCATTGTGTTGGCGAAACGATATTGTCATGTTTCTGAATTAATTATAGTGAAAATCGAAAAACTACTTAGTTTTATTTAAATTATTGGAAAAATATATGTAGTTTACAGAAGGAGAGTGGAAAAGAATTATTTTCACCTCAGAAGAAATAACATTTATTTGGAATGAAGAACAAATAATACACTTGTCTGATTTCGAGAAGAATATAGAATTTCACCTCCTCTCGACAATGGGTGAATTGCCCGGAATATATGTCGAATAACACTGCGCAAGGTAGTGTATATACACGCTTCAATTTATTCGCCATTGAAAATGTCGAGTGAATGCAGCAATAAATTATAAGAAATTTGTTCTCATCAATTTATTGCTGGGAACATAAATTTAATTATTTCCTTATTTGTTTCACTTCTTCTTAAATTCATCAGCCTAAGCGAACTGTTCGTACTGACCTTTAAGTTTTCTAGTACCCTACGAAGTCAACTCTCTCGATAAATATGAGTTGAAATTTTCAACTCTTTCCAAATGAAATTTGGAAATGACTAAAAACGTATATAAATATATATAGTTCCAAAATTCATGCATATAATGCCTAATTCATAGTTGATATATTATGACATTTATATTGTAAAAAGCTGTCTTCACAACTGTTGGCACAGAACACATGCTATAATATTAGGAGAATGAATATTCAATGCATTTCAAAGAAAGTACTGAATGAGTTCTCGAAAACATAGACTATTAGGACACACTACAGAAATCTCTGTGGTATTTGGATGAAATGTCTACAAATCGTGCCATCTCTGTATGGAAGTACGCACTAATCTTGTCACGAACGCATTCTACCACACTTGAGATAGTTAACCTCTGTTCTTCGATAGAGGGAGCTGACGTGAGTAGGTCACTAGCTTCATCTCGGCTTATTAAGAGACAGGGCTATACGTTTGGGAAAACATCGAAACTTGATATTTCGAATGCATGCCAGTGATGATTTCCATAATGGTTTCTGTAGTAATGTTCTGCAAAACGCACTCACAAAGGTCGTGTTCTTGTTGGAAACATTTGTGAAGATACCTCCAAGATAGTTCAATACAATATCTTTCGAATATAAATTTCACAGTAGTATCAGCTTCAATCGAGTATTCATTTGAAAACAATGTTTTGAATAATTCATGGGTTGAAGAGTTTCCAAGATCAGGATTCAATCAATTTGATATTTCTGCGGCTGAAAAATCCAATCTGCTGGAAGTCCACACTCCCCTCGAATCTGTGCATTACTTATCCTGAACGGTTTAATAATTTTGAAAAAATTGTCTATTTCACAATTGACAGTACAGTTTTCTATCTTCAAAACCTCCAAACTTCCATCTGTCTTGAAGAATGTATTGACGAAAACTTTGGAGGAATATTTATTCTTCCTCAGCTCAACAATCAAAGCTCCTGCGTAGGGCGCCATTCTGAACATACCAAGAGAATTGGTGACATCAGCAATGTTGGTTTGATGCCCCGATAGCAACACCAATACCATCTCGGAAGATGATTTATTCATCGAGCCGTTGATTAGTGCATCAAAAAGGTCCGAAATTTTCTCGAATAATGCTCCAGTACCAAACCGAGCGAGCTTTCGATTATATGTGGGCACTTTGTAACACAATTCGTACCATTTTTTCATCTCCGTAGGATAATATCTCTTTGTCCAATCTGGTAGATTGAATCCTTTAACATCTTCCTCTCTCATGGTATCATACCACTCTACTACGTCAGTAAAAGATTTTATCTGGACACCTAGATGTTCTTCCAAGTATTCGTAGAAATCAGAATTGGAGGCATCTATATCTCGAAAGTCCTGCGTTTTAAGAAGTTCGTCATAAGCTTCCACATATTTAGGGCACGATGCTGCCATTTCGAAGATGAAATCCTGGTTTTTCGGAGCAGTGTTCAAAGTAAAGGGGTGTCTAGAAACAGTTTCGTTCCGATACGGATCAACTACGGTCGGGAAGAGACCAGAAATGAGAGCTATTGCTGACGTGAGACAACGCATCTCTGAGGAAGATTTGATGTATATATGTCTGCTACTATTTTCTTTGGGAAGGTAATCATAATATCGATTCCTGAGCCATCTTCCTAATGTACGGACTTGTTCCACTCCAAGCTGAAATTCAGGATGACAACAGTCAATTTTTGAACGAATACTTCTGGAAATTGAACACAAAATGAATATTAAACTAAGGAAAAAAGAACTAGAAACTACATGCTGAAGAAATAGACTAAAACTGAATATAGCTCGACAGCTAGAAATCTTAAGAACTAACCCTAAAACTAATGTGAAGCTAGAATACTTCAATGCTCATTATAGCCCCCACAGAATAACTGGTCGAATTATAGAAAATTATGAAATTGAATTGATATCAATTAGAATTTGAATAAATATTAGAAGATGAATACAAGGAATTCAATTTAATAGCAATTCAGTTTATTTCATCTCAATTCGAGTTTAATTTGATTCAATGCTAAGTATTTGAATAATTAAATGAAGAAATAATATAATATATCCTATAATATATAATATATTATAGATTTTGGAGAATGAGTTCGTTTTAAAAAATATCAACTACATATTGATGTTTCTACTCACTTTTGTGAGTTCACCTCTCTTATTTGGCCAAAATGTACTATTGCCGAATGGATCTAGGGGGGCAAATTTCCGGGGGACTCGATCTCCATGTCTAAACAACTGAAAAAAATAGTTATTGAAATCGAACAGAGGTATCTTCAATATGATCTAAGTAAATTCCATTTAACTCCAGTACAATTGATTCAAATATTGATTACAAACCGAATGGCCGTTGGGAACCAGCGTTTAACTGTATGTCCATCGAATTTTAAAGGAAATACAAATATACCAATATAGGGTATATATTCCACAATTCATAAAACTAAACCTATCTTCATTGATAATAATTACATACTAGGTACACTGTTTATATAACGGGAGTTTTTTTTAGAGGTCTTTGAGTTGGCATTACTGTTGAAGATGGCGACCGATTTAACAGCTGAGAAGTGATTTATTCTCAGTTTGGTTTATGGCAATTCATCATGAATAGACTCACGCCTGAACAACGCTTGCAAATAGTGCAATTTCATTTCGAAAATAATGATTCTGTGCAATAAAACTGCCGCATTTGGAGTGAAGATAATCCTCAAGTGTATGTCAAAACACCTTTACATCCAGAAAAACTGACCGTTTGGTGCGCTTTATGGGCTGGTGGAATCATTGGTCCGTACTTCTTCAAAAACGATGATGGCCAGAACGTTACAGTCAATGGTGATCGGTATAGAGCCATGACTACTAACTTTTTCATTCCTGAATTGAACAACCATGATGTCCAGGAGCTGTGGTTTCAACAAGATGGCGCAACATATCACACAGCTCGTGCCACAATCGATTTATTGAAAGACACGTTTGGTGACCGCCTAATTTCACGTTTTCAACCTGTGAATTAGCCTCCAAGATCTTGTGATTTAACAGCGCTAGACTACTTTCTGTGCGGCTATGTAAATTCATTGGTCTATGCGGATAAGCCACAAACGTTTGATCATTTGGAAGACAATATTCGCCGTGTTATTACCGATGTACGTCAACAAATGTTGGAAAACGTCATCGAAAATTGGACGTCCAGATTGGACTACATCCGAACCAGCCGTGGCGATCATATGTCAGAAATCATATTTTAAATGTAATGCCACAAGATTATCTTTCAAATCAAAAAATTCTTGTCAATTGAATGATCCATCGTTGTTTTATTGCAATTTACAGTTCTATACCTCTAATAAAAACAACCTTTATTCATAGCTGTTTACTATACATATTCACTTTAAATGGATTATAAAGAAAATGAAGATAGGTTTATTAAATTGAATAGTAATCATGAGTTTTCAACAAGAAGCAGCATGAAACAGCTAAATTTGAGTAATCACTCTATTATCAGAGTATTGAAATCTTCAACCATTTATCATCAAATTCGAAATACTGAAAACTCTTTTGTTCAAGGACAGGGTTAAGTCATTGCTGTTAATAAATGCATCCTATAGTATGACAGAGTAGTTCAATTATTCGAATGTAGGCAATAATGTATGAATCAATTCTTTGTATCATATGTTTATTTTTTTACCTCGAATTTAACCCGTGTGAAATTGTCTCAAAGGTTCAATACTTCTGAGGTAATTATTTTTCCTTCTCTCTCCAAAAATAGTTTGTATAGTGTTGTGAATATAAACTGAACCAATATTTTCCTTCGAAGGCTGAATGGAAGATCAACGAAGACTTAAAACTGAACTCAGTCCTTTTGTTAGCATTCTTCTCAGTGGTAATTATTGTATCAATTGATTTTACAATGTGAGCAATGTTTCTCAATAAATTTTATTATCATATTATTTTTATTATAATACTTGTTTTCATGAAGTTCTCTTAAGTTTTACCGTAGAATATACAGAAACAACAGCTATCGAGAAAAAATTATGTTCCCTAGAAGAATCAGCTTCAAGAGCTTATTTGTCTAGCAATAAAATATCTAATATTGATCTGAAGGAATAGTTGGAGAAAACTGAATAGAACTTTCACAAATTCAGTGAACTATATTAATATTTCCACAAGTTTTAGAAGTCTAATTCAACTTGAAAAGTTCCGAGTGATAAACTTTTATTCGAGTTTAGTGAATGAAGACGAATTTATATGATGTGATATTTTCCGAATCATTCCAATTGTTATTTGAACTTACCACAATAGTTGAAAGCAGCTGACTATCGTCATTCGTTTGAACTGAATTCACAGCCACAAAAATCACACAGAAAAGAACGAACCTCATTATATAACAGCACGTTGAACAATACTGACTAAAATGCATTTTTGCATTTTTATAGGTTCATTCTGGAAATACCACTTGTTCAATTAGTTGATTACGTAGCATCTATTTCGTTCTTGTGCGATTAACCCTTTCACCTTTTTGATAAGACGATATATACGTTGTAAACATATAAACATTTTCGAATTGGTTAAATCAAGGAGAACAAACGACTTGATGTTGGCATTGTTGATTGGCATGAAAATTCGGGACGATTTACACCTTTATAAACTCATCGTCTATTAATATTTATATATTAATAGACGAAATAGAATTATTACCTTTTTCTCATAAACGAATCAGATCTCGTCGAAAATACCCTTCCTGTTCAAATATAATGAAATTTTATGAAACAAGAGAAAAATGAGCACTTCAAAAAATTAATATTATTAATAATATAAGTCTACGAATTGATTCGTTCTGTACTAGAGGTCTTTTTCTAAGGTCGATCGTTTGGAACGATATTAAATCAACTCTCGTAAACTCAAATCCAAGTGTGTTAATTTAATTTTTTTGTTTTTAACATAATATTCCACCAGGAGATAAGCGAAACCTCCGTGTCATTTAAACTCTCCTTGTCATCCTACTCGAAAGTTGCCCCCAAATTCCTCACGAAAATGAAGAAATCGCAGTGTTCCAAAAGTTTTTCGAAAGGTCCTATTGAACTTCTGATATTTCAAAAAGTTGAAAATAGGACAGATCTTTATGGACACTCTCACTGATATATATTCCAACTCATAATTTCTCAAGAGAATAGACTCAACAAAAGAATTCAAAAACTCATTTCTCTCGGTATTTCCACGAAAAAAATATTTATTTTCAGTTCGAAGTCAAAGTGAATTCTAAATACCCACCTGCATAGCCCAAGGCCTTAAATGAATGAGGTTTGTCTTCAGTAATATCATATTTTCTTCCAGATTATCCTACCGGAAATCCTCCGTATCTCGTATTACATTCGAATGAAATCTGACAGTATTCTCTCTAATGAAAATTCCGGTCAGTTTTTTCAGGCTTTGAATCGTGTAAAATAATTTTTTGTGCATCAAAATCTATTCCATAAAACCAAAGAAGATCATTATCGTTCCGTTTGACAAGGAGGAAACGGAAATGATTAATGAACGGATTTATCCTTCCGTATTTGTGGTGTATCCTGAAAATGCCCTGATGTGGATCAACCGTATCGTTTGAGTGAAAAACAGGCAATGAAACGATTTAGAAGATAACAAAATGGAACAAATAGAGCTAATGGCATTTACTGCATATCAAAACAAGGAAATGGTAAAATAATTGATTACCCATCAAGAAAATGATAGTTTTTTGTGTCCAGTCACTTAGTAACGTAATGAGGTTTGGATGCAACCTAGTTGTATGATCTCTTTACAATAAATTGATGCACAAAACATATGACAAGACTGGTAAATAACTTTTGTGGAATTTATAGGAGTGTGTCGAATTTTATCATTATTCGTGACAGATATACAAATACATAGAGTTTCTTTTATCACTATTTAAAAATATTTTAGTAATGGAATACTGAACTCTGTTTGCGTTGCAAATTTTCCACATTATTCGGGAATATTTAGTGCATTTCGAAGAACATCGAACCATCCCATTTGAACAAGCGAACGTTAGAATTCACCTGAAGTCTTTGTCTAAGAAACAACCTAAACTCTCTTTACTGTGGTAAAATGCATTTGCAGCAACAGTTAGTAAGTACTGCATACAGTGATGGCAGGCTTCGAAGACATTGCATACATTCAATTTATTCCTCTTTTTGGAGAAATAGGGCTTCTCCACCACTGATGATTCCCAAAATAGTTCATCAGAAGCTATATGGGGACACCTAGTTTATAATTAAAATCACTTTTGACAAGCTACAATATTAATATTTCTTTTCGGACCACTAATAATATTGGTAACATAATCAAATATAATGAATCGAAAATTAACAAAAATCAAATGTTCGGGGTATACAAAATAACTGTGGTACTTGTGAGAAATTTAATATAGGTAGAGCTTTCTGAAATTTCAAAATTATGTGAATATAAACGTAGTTACGAAAAACAGAAAACAGATTCCCTTTATGCCAACCACTCAATAGAGGAGAGTCATATATTTAGTTCAGATTATGAAATATTGAATATTAATGAATTAAAAAAATCGGGACTTTTACTCAATAGCCAGTTGGAGGTTAACACTAGCCCTCTACTTAATATGTTCAATAACAATATTCCAGGTAGCAGATCAGATTGATAACCTAGTTTTTAGTTTATTTACTTTCAATTTCATGTCTGTCGAAGATCAAAAATTTCAACTTTCCTTTATTTGTTCTTACAAATCTTAGTTGTAAAATTATTTGTATATTTTCCTACATTCGCAGTTGGTATACCTGACTCGATTTTCTATGTTAATTTCCAAGTATTGAATTTGTGAAATTACACCAAGTATTGATTCACAATTGGATAAAGAAGTTGTACTTCGAAAAGTCGTCATGAGTGTTTGTATTGAATCATCAAAAAATTCTAAATATTGTTTTCTCATGGGTATTAATTTTCTCCAAGTATCGGCCTCGGTATTAATCAGCAATTGCCAGAATAGAATGAAACAGCTCTGCATGGTATTTCCAACAAGTTCTATGTTCTCCGAAATGCACTGAATAATCATTTTCGAACGTTGATTCTGCGTCTTGTGTTTTTGAACACTTGTTGACAAAATTTTAGGAGTCAGCTTCCTGAGAATTACACCGCAGTTATTACATTCGAATAAAAATTACAGAAAAAGGTAATCGGCTTGATATTTGACTTGCAGTACGCAGGCGTATCTCCACACTTGTTCCTTGTGAATTTTAATGGTGGCACGTAACTAGGGCTTCTTGTTGGCTCTGTACTTGATATATTTCATGAGATTGGTTTCATGCTAGCTAGCTAGATTGCCCAAGGCGATAATTTCGGCTTGATACTCACAAATATGCCCTGAATTTCTAAAACTCAAATTTGATTGATAGTTGATATGTTATACGATTCTCCACCATTCCATTTTCAGGAAATCGTTTCATATGGGATTTTCACAAAAACATATAGAATGGATAACTTGTATGCAATTAAGTCAGAATGAAGAATTTATTAAATCAAACTTTAATTCAATTCGATTCGAATTTTAGGAATAGGATACAGGGACTCATGAACCTATTTCAGGCATAATAACATCCTGATTATATATGGCCTATATATCTATCGACTGCTTATATTTCTCCATGAGCATCGTCAGTACTTTGAGGAATGCAAGAGTAGAAATAACACCATAAAATTTTTCTGTATTTATATCTAATTCACTTCTCTGCATTGAGAGAGAAGGGGGCACATTATGCGGGTATAAAACTATTCAACAGATTGCCAAGGTCGATTCAAAAGATCGAGAACAAACAACTTTTCAGGAAATCTGTTTTTAATTCAATTTCTAAATGTGAACTTTATGGTATAGAAGAATTTGAATTTTTGTGTAGAATTAATGTAGTAGAGAATCAAACTTGTGGGTGATTTTGTTATTTTTTTGTGAATGAATTTTGACTTTTTTCATTTTCATTGTTGCAACGTCAACATTGAAATGTGTAGCAATAATTATTGAAAATGAATGATATTATTATTATAATTTTTATTATTATAATATTTATATGTTACAAACTTTGAAGTTCTAACTTCACTCAACTAGGAAATTTCATTTCCTGCATTTCGATCGGTTTTTCGACAGTTTTTCAAGTTTTATTATTACTTGGAACAAATGTAATTGCAACCACACCCTGGCTAATGTATTTTCAAACTCATTATCGATATAGTTAGAAGTTAGTAATTCTCTCATCGGAAATGACAAAATCAGCCTGTTATAGGCATCATGTTGAATACCGATCATAGTTGGAAATTCGACTATTATTTATTGATTTTTTTGCATTCAAACCAGATGGTGGTTTCGAATCTCATGTCCAAGTATTATTTACTGTGAACGCATTGCAAGAAACTTGCGTAATATTGTAAATTGGTGTGATTTCAACAAATTAAACCTTAACATCTCCAAACGACATGTAACGTCGTTCTCCACAAAATATAATTTGATAAATTTCAACTATGAAATTGGTGATAATATTTTGGGAAGACCTAATACATTCATTGACCTTGGCGTAACCTTTCATTCTCAACTAACTTTCGTGCCACATATCAATGCTACAGTAACTGCTGCCTGTAGAGTATATGGTTTCATTATTCGCATTGGTAAGGAATTCAGCAATATATCAACTCTGAAAACATTGTATTATGCTTTCGTGAGATCTAAAATCGAATACGGATCAACAGTCTGGAATCCTGGTTATCAGTTACACATTGATCAACTGAAGTCTATACAACGAAAGTTCCTGAAATTTTTGAGCTTCAGAATTGATGAAATATATCCACCTATCGGCATGAAACGCTCACAAGTCGACATAATATAGACACTCTCAGTGCGCGAAGGAAATGCCATGCAATGATCTTCTTGCATAAAATAATTAATAATAAAGTGAAATGTCAGGAATTATTGCAAAAGCTTAACTTTATTGTTCCAAGTGTTTCTTTCAAAAGCGAATTCACGTTTTACCTTCCAGCAGCTACAACGAATGTTCTTCAATTTTCTCCATTGCACACGATGTGTGTACAATGTAATATTTTGGGAGCTAAAGTGGATATTTTCAACTGTTCTGTTACTGATATCAAGGCAAGTTTCCTTGACATGCATAATCTCTGCTAGAACAATCATTTATGTTTATTCACCAACATAATTCATTTTCACTCATATACTTATGTGTATGTAAGTGTTTAAAATGTGAATGTATATGTATTTGTGTGTTTAAATTTATGTATAAGTTTGATTAGCTTTCAAGTTTTCTTTATACCTATAATTATTATATTTCATTTATCAGTTGTGAATTATATCACAACCTCTTTCATTCAAAATTATTTTAAATTTGAAAGTCAAAATTGAAACTTTTTTACTACCTATCAATTTCGTTTTCTGTATCTGTTGTGTTCCCTGTTTTGTAATTAGGAGCTATCCTGTAAAACAGTGTATGTTGAATGAACAAAATGAATAAATCACGTAGGCAGATTTTGTACGAATATATACTCATCTTAACAGAATAATCTCCAATGAATTCCTTATATTATCCACATCAGTGTCCTGCTATTACTGAACTCTATATGACGAGATCATATATAAAATGACCCTTAACGTCCCATCGATCCAGTTATTGAATTAAAGAAAGTACCTAACTAATAAAAAAAGAAGTAAATCCAAGTTGATTTCATCAGTTTCATAACTGATAGTATCGATAAATTTCATTGTGCTAATTGAATAAGAAGCTATTATTTGCCACATTTATTGAGTCATATATTCCCATCTCAATGTCTGCTATCGACAAAAGTCATTAAACTTACCAACAAAAAATGAAGATAAGATCGCTAGTCTTTTTATGTTCTTTTAATTGGGCCGTTGAAATTATATAACACGGTATTTTATGTTCGTATACTTTTGTAGCTGTGTTTTATGATGCTAATCCAAGTTGATGAGAATTTGTTTCTCTTTACTTTCTACGTTCATTTTATTCAATCATTTCCTACGAAAGAGCTGGATTGTATGAGTATGCAGTTATATTTCTTCCAACTGAACTCATAGTTTTCAACGAAAAGTACCCTCTGTAGTACTCCAAAGTTTTATAGCATTCAGCACTCCATTCAGCAGTGCCAATTTTCATTCAATTCATTGCTTACGATTACAAAATTCCATTTGATAACTAGTTGAAGGTGAGATAAATTATTGGAAAGCGGAAACAAATCATCCTCTGACTGCTGAATTATGCAAAACAATGATTTTCAATGAATTCTTAATGATGATTAAGTAGCCCGAAACGTTTCTCGAGTGTATCACAGAATTTTATGAGATTTAGCTAGCTGTTCAAGATTAAATGAGCGATGTATCAAAGAGTTGATTCATCGTCCATTCAATTAATGTTTCAGATTTTACGATACGAGATAATTCATATATATTATATTTATATTCAGAATGAGAAAGCAACCCCACTGGCGATCTGCAGCGTAGCGGTGGTTCGAAAGATCCTCTCACCTCTGGCCAAGCTTGCTTGGATATCCATGTGAGATCTTCAAACCGCAAAGCTGACCGGTCGACTTTGTTAAATTCGGTTAACAATCCCGACCCTTTCAGTTCATTTTTAATCGGGTTTTATTTCAGCGTAGTCTTTCACAAGGTTTCTCGAGTGAAAAGTGTCGACATTTTCTTTTGTTTTCCAGGAAATTTCCTCTCTACAAGGATTTCATTGATTCAACCTTTTAAAATGGCTTAAAAGTTAAAATGAAATTGTCTAGTGAATACATATCTAAAATGTAAAGATTCGAAATTGGAAAGGCTTGTTTCGAAAAGGTGAGGTTGAAATGCTTACACAAAATTCTGATAAGATTAGAAAATATTAGTCTCATATTTAGTTAATGTGTAACTAATTGTTTTCTCCGTGAAAAATTATTTAAGTTATCTCCTTTTTTATTTTCGAGAAACTCATACCTCTGTAATTTCTTTATATTCCCTTACTTTCATAAATTTGATAAAACAATTGTAAAACAAAGATTTACACATATATTGAAAAGAATACTGCATGACGTACGTTTCGATGAGATTCACCTTTTTCAAATGCTACGTGCAAACTTTTTTGTGAAAGTTTTTGTGAAAATTTGAAAAAGGTGAATCTCATAGAAACGTACGTCATGCAGTGCTCTTTTTAATATATGTGTAAATCTTTGTTCAACAATTGTTTTATTATGTTTATCGATTTACATCAAGTATCGGCCTCATCAATTATTACTTTCATAAGTTTCAACATTTTCTGGATATTTTATTCTATTCTTTCTATATTGGCTTATTTTTGCATTCAAAAGTATTGTCAAGAATTTTCTTGGAAACACACGAACACAGAATTAGGTCGAAATTGTTCAACAACTCTTAGAAAGCTTTGAAAAGCTTGGCTTTAACATCTTGCTAACTTTCCAGAAAATCTTGGCGCTGTTATTGATGAACAAGGTATCAAGGTAGATGGGATGTCAGTATGATGGCTGGCTACTGTTGGAGTATACAGCGAGAATGTTCCCAGATTGAACATTCTAGGAAAAGTTATAAGCGAAACTTTTTACCTTGATATCTTTCTTTCATTTTTGTATAAACACAATTTTACTTTTAATATTATAATAAACTTTGTATGAATGAAATATTCTAGTATGTTTGGTTAGTACCCACTTCATTTTTCTCTGTATGCCTATTCTGTATGACTTTTAGGGTAAAGAGGGGGTATCCTGTGGTTTAAAAATGCGATAGAGAAAAATTAGTCAAAAAGAAATCTCAGATCTACGACAACATAATTACTGTTCCCCAGCGAAATCATATACAGAAATGTAAATTTACACACTCTAGGTCACGAAAGATAAAATTGTTTAGAACATTAAATTTCAAGTATATATTTACTTCATTCAAAAATTGATTCAATTCAAAATTACATTTAACATGAAATAATAAGCATCTCGGAATCTTGAAGACTAGTAGGTTTAGGAAAATCCTACCCTGGATAGAAATGGTCTAATGATATTTTGATTACTTTTGTTATCATATAATACTTTGTAATGAAAAAGTGTAATGATGATACGACAAAAATAGATTTTCACCACAACTGAAATGAATGTTTGCATCTTTAATGAGGAGAACTAGTCATTAGTTGTTTATTATTCGATTTAATGTAATTATTCAGTTATTCCTATTTTAATGAAACGGTTATATCATCATTTTGAGTCAACACGTTATCATAAAACTCGTTATGTAGCTTGTATGTTAACAAACTAAATTAGGTAATACTACCTAATTTCCACATATGTTTTGGCATATGTATAAAATTGGAATACAAATTGAGAAATTATTTAGTGAACATAAACTAAATTCTATATTATAATAATAAGAAGGGGAAGTTCTTCATTCTCAACAGGCATAATACTCAATTAAAGAAAATAATAACATAATATTGAATAATGACTGAATGAATAAAATGAAAGAAATATAACGAAAAGCTCAATCTTATCTAGAAAAACTCGAATAGTAACTAATAACTAAATAAAAGCATTCAATGAAATATAACAAAGAACTCAATCTATATCAATGATTTCATTCCATTTCCTTTGTTCATATAACTCCTAATTATAACTTTTATGGAGTCAAAGTGTATTTCACAATTATTGGCAACTCTATTGAATGTAGACTTCATAAACCAAATGGGAGGTTGTATTAGCGAGTAGGTCCTTGGAGTCTCTAGGTGGAATGATTCTGTTATACGAGAATTCTGCCTAGCGACACGAAATTTCGAAGCAGACAAGAGAGGAGGACAATCAGTACTGTTGTGGAGTAATTTGTGAAAAAATTTGGGTAATAAAGTTTCTCTCCTGCTCTGCAATGAGATTAAACTAAATCGACTCAATAATTCGGTTTGATTGACTCCTTTCTGTGGATGAACTTCCTCCTCCCTCCAAACTAATAATTTCAAGAATCTTTTCTGAATAGCCTCAAGATGGCGTTGATGGCAAGTGTGAAAAGTATGCCAGACCATGTTGCCATACTCCAAATTGCTACGGATTAGGGCATTGAATAGTCCTTTGAATTTTGAGAAATTATTGAAATATTTGACATTGCGTAAAACGAATCTATCTATTTTCGAAGTAGACGAAATAAGTTGGGTGATATGTGGGAAAAAAAAAAGTTTCTGATCGAAGACTCTACCAAAATCTCTCACCTTATCAGAACGATAAAAACCAGACCACCAACGCTTTAATAACACTCAATTCGTTTTTTTGCCTTGTGAAACGGATTCAAACTCAAATTATCCTCACAACAACTGGCAACATGGTCTAGCTCGAGCTAAAGTTAAACACAGTTCTCCTGTACTCTTATTTGCTGATATAGTTTCAAATCGTCCGCGAACATCAGATCATTTACAAACAGAACGAATAACAGTGGTTCAATAGACTTTGATAACACAGTTTCTAGGTACAATGTTCTCAATTCTACAAATGAGCTATAAATAAGTCACTTATTTTTTCACATAGAACATTAATGCATTTCAATGTATTTTCATGATGTATTGCTTTTATTTTGTCCAATGTTCTAAATAACCAGTGCATCGGAAACTTTATTTCTATGGGATGTTTCTATAAAATGTATGAAAAAATGTCTACATGATGTATAAAGAATGTCTACAAGTAGTACATATCGAAATCTTCAGTTTATAGGTAACTAACATTTGTAATATGTGCGTCCCTTTCTAGGACAGTTTTAAACTCTCTAATGAGTCAGCCCTTGTATGTAAAAATGGAAAAAATTTAAAATAAAGGAAAAAAAAAGTGAGTTTTGCATCTGAAATTCATCTCTCAATATATTGCAAGAAACTAAGTTGATTGGGATAAAACTGTTGTCTTCATGTTCAACATTCAATGTACTGACAGAGACGGGAAATTTATATAATTCATATATTTCCCGTACAATTAACTTCTCAACTGATTCAGATAAAACAGTAATTATACGAATAATGGTTTATTTGAAATTTCACAAAGTGTCATTCATATCTAAGGCACGAAAGTATAATTACGGCTGTAGAAATAACCCTAAGTATTTAATGAACGGTCATTATGTAGTTTCCACTGCATTATATCCACCTATAACAGAATTTCATTATATGTACTCAGATTATTTTATGAAACATAAAACTCTAATACATCTATATGAATTCATGTATGTTTCATATCAATTTTGTGTTTACATATCCTGTTGTATTTCAGTTTTTCAGTTCAATAAATAACCCTTCAAAACTTTCTGATACAAATAAGATAGATGTTGAAGTTGAAATATTACTAAGAGAAACAACTATTGTAAGTCACGTTTCTTATCGAGATTACCAAATACTAATGTTAAAAAAACACAGTAAGAATGAATTATCCCTGAATACCATACAAACTTCACTTCACACCTAACACTCAACATAATATTAAGAATATATATATTCTGGCAACCTTTTGAACAGCCAAATCGATCGATCATACCTCAAGCCCCCTTCTCAATCTTTTCAAAATTACTTAGTTTACTATATAGTAGTTCACTATGAATTCATCCCTTCCACCTGTTATCTACCTGTTTCCTCTGTATTTGAGTTTATATAAAACGTACGTCATGCAGTATTATTTTTGATATATGTGTAAATCAGTTTAACAATTGTTTTATTATGTTTATCGATTTACATCAAGTATCAACCTCATCAATTATTAATATTAAAAATTTCAGAAGTTATGTATGTATTGTCCACTTCAATATTGTTTCGGTATTCAACACTTTCATCAGGTGGATCAAAGTCATAGAATATGAACTTCAATACTACGAGAACCACCGAATAGAGATGGCGATCCTTTTCTTTCACCTACTAAGCTTCGTAGTGGGGAACAGTTAACCTCTAGTTGAGCGTTCAGTGCTACACCGGTTCTCTTTTAGCTGATTTTTTCAACCGCTTCTAGTGAATTGAGTTTGAGGCTATTTTCCCAATGTGGAGGACTTCGTTGTCGTTGTTCAAATTGAGTAGTTTTCAGTGCAATGATTGGCAAATGAAGAATCTGACTTCTTGTTTTCGTAGCTCCTTTGATGTTATTTTAATAATAATAATAATATTTATTTAGATGAGGCTATACAAACAATCTACATGTTTTGAACAGTCAATTTCTAATTACATACATATCTCATTATATAAAATATACCTAATCAGATCACGCTTGAATATCTTAATACTAGTACTAGTTTTCAGTATATTTGGTAAATTATTGAAGGCCTTAAATCCGTCAGAGTATATGCTATTTTTAGATTTAGAGAGCTTACAACTTTGTATCTTGAAAATATCAGATTTCTAGTATTATACCCTTGCACATCACTGACAATGTTACGTTTTTATCACATCACATGGAAGCAACTGATTTTTTATTTTAAATATGAATATATATGAAGCAAAGAGTATTCTTTGTTTAACAGACATTAGTTCCAAAGAGTTCAGCATAACTTTAACAGGGCTATACCTATTGCACTTTAAAATTGTTCGCATGGCTTTATTCTGTAACTTTTGTAAATTTTTCTTTAGTTATACCAAATAACAATGTGGATCAATACTCAAAATGTGGCATTATTATTGATTTGAACAACAATAATTTCACATATGTCGACAGATTTTTCCTTTTCTTTTCAAAAAATTGATTTTTCCAGAGATTTTAGATTATGCACTCAATTTTCCGTCGAACATAATGCCTAAATATTCTACAGTTGTCACTCTTGAAATTTTTTGTTCTCTAATCTTTATAATTATGTCCTCATTTTTATCAGTTTCAAGGGTTTTACTTGTACCGAAAACTATGAAGTTAGATTTTTCCAAATTCAGAGATAAGCTGTTGTCACATAACCAGTCATTAATTGCAAAAAGGTCTCTATTGATCTCCTCTGTCATATTCTTAATATCTTTGCCACATATATAGAGCATAGTATCATCAGGGAATAAACGTATAGAACAAATTTTCACGTGAGAGACAATATCGTTTATATATAAAGAGAACAACAACGGACCTAAGACAGTTCCTTGAGGTACGCCTACATGCTCTTTCGTGCTATAAACATGCTATTAAACTCAACTTTTTGTGTTCGCGAATCCAAGTAAGATCCGAGCCAATCATTTACTACTCCATCAAAGCCAAGTTTATTCAGTTTTCTCAATAATAATGATCTTAAAATTTAATTAAAATTTAAATTTATATTAAAATTTAATTTTATAAATAAAGGTTTTGACTTTTTGACTGACGGTTCCAAAATATGTTAAACTATTATATTTACGATTTCTATCCGACTGATAAGGAAATACTAATCGTAGAGCTTTCCGATAGAGTTTCTTGTGAAGAACTTTGGACATTCTTCAATTTTTCGAAGAATTTTGAAATTTTGACATTTGTAGGCATTTGAAAAAGTCGTTTGTAACGAAACGCGTCATGCTATGTAGTCAATAAAGTGTAAATCATAAGTTCAACTGTTTGAATTCAAGTTTATATTCAATTATTATGGATTTATATCAAGTAAACGCCAACACTATCAAATATTTAAAAATTTCATGAAGTAGCAGTTGTTCATTGTTAGTTCATAAATTATATTTGACTCGCAGAGAATAACAACTATAATATGTCGTTATACGTATACATATACATTTCTTATTTAGAGTACCAAACGCTGAACTTCTGCAGTTTTCATTTGAATAGAATGAAAACTTATATTTCTTCATGTTTAGTTCAGCCTCAAATGACAACTTTGGTATCGAAATTAAACTCAATCTATCAAATAAATTTGTTAACGATATCATTTGGTAGAGATATCATGTACCAATTCAATCATTATAACGTCCCGCCCTGTATTAAACTTGAAATGTCGAAGAGCAAACTATACCTTTCAATTTCCTCGAAACTTGAGCCCTACTTACCCTATTCAATTTCGTACCCTGTTGGGAAATTTGAGTAGATGATTGCTCCAATGGTGTCTAATTCATCCCTTCGCTACAAGCATATCAACAGGTTATAGTTACAATAAATTAATTTCTATATTAAAATAAAACTCTTGGCTTAATGTTTCACGATTTATTTAACAATATGTATAGTCAACATGTTTCGAGCGTTAGCTCATTTTCAAGACTGAAAATTGAAATGTCTTGAAAATGAGCTAACGCTCGAAACATGTTGACTATACATATTGTTAAATAAATCGTGAAACATTAAGCCAAGAGTTTAATCCATTTTAATATTCAATTATGTTTCACCAAGAGTTAAGCGAGAATTCAATCTCATTCAAATTAATTTCTTATTTACTACCACTGAAGCTTTTGTTCCTTTGATGACCTTCCAGAAACAAATATAAATTTTGTTGAATTCTTTGTTGAATGTTTTATTGTTTCATTCGAATATTTCAAGAGATTTGAGAAATAGTTTTTGAACGGTTCATTCTTTTTACAAAGTCACTGTTTTTCGCATCTGTCATTCAGTTGTGGTCTTATGTCATTATTTTCTCTATTGTAAATCTTATTCAGATCAAAAATACTCATTAAAGTTTTGCTAGGTTAGTTATTATGGTCATGTCTAATAGAGAACAGATAGAAAAAAGAATAGAATAAATCTTCAATTTATCAAACTCATCAAAACAGGCACATATAAAGACAACTTGCCTTTTCATAATAACTCTTATTACAGGTGAAAAGGCTTTCACCTCCTGAAAAAATAATTCAATTCAGTTTGAACTTCTTGCCTCATTTGATTTTCAAATCAAACTTTACTTTTTACTCGAATAAATGTCAATAGAGCAGCCTGGGATCCCATGTTATTTTGATATTCAATGAAAATCTCAATGGAAAATATTTCTCAATATATTTCTGAATCTTTTGTTTATATTACATATTTGAAAGCTTCTTCAGTTGCTGGCAAATGGTTTATTGAATTAAATGAATTATTTGTGTTATTGTAATGATGATTGATTAGATCAATACTTGGAGAAAGTTAATATCCATTATGAAACAATATTTTGAAATTTCTGATATATTAACAAAAATACCATTTCGAAGTACTACATCTTTATCAAATGCTGAATTAATAACAGATGTGAATTTACAAATACAATACTTACAGCTAATCTCAACAGAACATTCCAGGTATGTTCAGTTGTTTTCTTTGTTCCTCACTGCAGATTAGTCATATAACATACCTGGTATGTTCTGTGGGCTTAGCTATAAGTATGGTATTGGTAATTACATGTGTTGTTAATTCAGAATTTGATGAAGAAGTTTTACTTCGAAACGCGTCATAAGTATTTATGACCCTTCTGAACCAACTGATTCGATAGACTGTTCTTATATCACTCATTCAAATAATTATTCAACCAATTCAATTCTATGTTCACATTGTTTTCTTTTTCTCTTCTCAATGTTCATGGCTTCTATGGCTACCTTGGCTACATCATGTATTTATTCTTTTATTAGAGTAGCTTTGTTAGTAGGTCTTGTATCAATATCCTCAGTAATGAGTTTTTCTCAATTTTAGTCAACCGAATTGTATTTCTGTTCACCGAATTGACGTTCTAATATCTGAGATTCAGATGTCTACTAAACAATTCAGAAGTTGCAACTAAACAATTGAAAGCATTTCGATTAGACAATGATTTCATTATTCATAATTTTGGATCAATGGCAATAAAATACTGTTTTGTTGGGAATTTTCATATTGAACCATCTCAAAGTGTTCCTAACTCTGATTTTCTCCAGTGGAATGAAATAAATAACAAGACAGAGCGATGTATTTTCTCCATCAGTTTTAGTGAAATTTTAATTTCCATTCAAATATTCAATTTTCTCAATGTTATTCGATTTAAGGCTCAACACTTGGTGGAAGATCTTGAAATGTTTCGTATGATTTAAAGTTCTTGGTCCAATTTCACAGATTCGTTCATACAACTTCACAAATAATTCAGGCAACTAACTCGTTATCAAGAGTAGCAACTATTTCTCCTACTTCTTGAGAATGTTTGATCGAAGAACCTCTTGGTAATGGGTTTATAGCCCGAAAGCAATGTTGGATTTCGTGGTATTCATCCAAGTGCTCATGAGCATAATATGGAATAATTTTGAACTTTTGGACGTCTCTCAGAAGTAAAATTGAAGAGACTACATAGTTTTTCATTTAGAAACAATTTTCCATTTGTATTCACTGAGGTATTCACATGCGACATTATTGTTCATCAAACAGAACGCACGGTGTAACACTCGGCTTTATTTTGCAGATGGCACAAGCTCACTCGCGAAGTATCTCAAAGATCTAGAAGAAACAGTGAAAAATTAACTGATGAACATTATTTAATCAAAAACGGAGAAATGCGTTGTAAACAAATAGTGTTAGGTGACGGCAGGGAAAGAGCCTTCTTTCCAACTGTTCTCAATTATCCCTATCAGTCTCACAACGCCACGTAATGATTCCAATTACGAACTTTCTTGAGTGCGTAATGTTGTAATGCTAAAACCTTCGGGTCGATATCACGTTTCGGTAACGTCGCGTGTGAGTGAAACAGAGAAACATATCATGTAGCAGGCGGCTTCAAGTAGTGCGCGAAATTAAGAACAATTCAGAATGCAGTTCGTCACACAATGAGCGAAGAGGTGAGACGTATCATGGACCATGCCTCGGATGCAATGGCAACAATTCCACAAGAGAAGTATGAAAATAATGACGATTACATAATCAACGAATACATGGAACGCCTTGGTACCCGCCTCAATATTCTCGAGACCGAGCTCAAATACGCATGGAGGGCACTAGATCTGCTATCTCAAGAATATATCAAGATGTGGGAGAGGCTAGAGAAGCTCGAAGGTCTACTGTACGAGCAACAGAGCGTTATATCTCAATTGCTCGACTACTATACATCTGGTGGTGTGAACCACATGGGACCAATGGCTGGAGGAGCGACAGCTCTGCTTGAGGGTCGACTAGGTGAACTCGAAGTCATTCGAGAAATATTAGGAAACGGAACCGTTGAAGACGGTTTGGAAGAAGGTTTGGATGTTACCGTTGGTACATCACATTCACAAACTGCTGTGATTCAGGAGTTAGATGTAGACTCCAATGATGACGAATTCCACGTACCTGATGAAGCTTTTTACAGAAGTCTCAATCAAGCTTATCGAGAGGATTTAGTAGGTTGTGATAGCTCCGCTCAAGCGAATCAGTTAGATTTAATTTGGGAAGAGAAGGAGGAGAGTGACGATGTCGGGGAGAAAAATGACGACCTTCGTAATTGCGATGCGTCGGAAGAAGTTTATAGCTCCATGGATTACAGGGAGTATAAAGGAAATTCGCCATGTGTCAGTGAACAAGATTTAGCTCAATTAAGTAGAATAGATTCAATCGATCATGTCGCGATAGAAAAACTTAATGAGCTTGATAGGCTGAGTAATAAATTACAACAAGATTCGGCAAACATCAAACAACTCCAAAGAAAATTAATGGAATCGCCATTATCCATGTCAGAATTACCAGATGACATAACAGATTCTAAAGAACGAGCTGAATCTATAGACGACCATATTAGGCAAATTTTTGTGTCGAACAACTGGAGCTTCTCTAGTGAAGCCCAAAATAATAATGATATTATGTTGATTGCAAAGTCCGAGCTACCAAATTCTATTTCTAACTTGGGATATAGTAATAGACCAAGCTCAAGGCCTAGCTCTCGATTGTCCGTGTCAGATAGTGTTGCTGGTACAGATAACGAGGTTGCTGAAGTATTCGCAGCAAATATAAGAACCCCAACGTCTCCAAGACGGAGAACATTAGAGATAAATACATGTTCTGCTCCATTTACTACTGTCACAGGTCGATTAGCCTACAGTAACGCTGTGCAACATGTTGAAAATGCTGAAGCGGCTGCAGCACTTCACAACTCAAAGAATCCATTTTACTGCAGCGCGTCCGAGTTGGGAAATCTAATGGCTGCTTCGTTCGAAACAGTGGCAAACTCATCTCCCACAATATACAATGCAAAATCTGAAAAAACCAAATCGCCAACACTTTCTATTTGTAGTATACGAACCAGACAAGATGGTTATATTGGCTCAAATGATAAGAAAGATGAATCTTCAAGTACTAGTACACCTCCACCACCTGCTCCTCGCGAAATAAACTTAGCTTTTGATTCCAGTTGCGCCACTAGTGATCTGAATTCTGCGTCCGCTCAAGTCTTCCTTGGAACTCACAATGCAGTTCAGCCTTTGTCAATTAGTAGTAAGGACCGAGGACATCTAAGTCCAAAAACTCCACATTCTCCTAGATCTCCGAAGACTTCACCGAAGCGTTACAAATCTCATTCAGCAAATATCGTTGCTGCGAAATCAGACTCCGGACTGTCTTCTATGAGTGGATGGTCTAGCTTAGAAAAATCGCCTGGATCGCCAAAGAATGGATCGTTGAGATCATCTTCGAATTATGGTGATGTAAACAGTACAAGGCATTCTAGCTTTGATATGCACTATAGAAACATTTCTCCTGCTCCTTCTCTGAGAGAAAAGCAATATTTAGAATCAGATACTGATTCCAAAATATCTTCTGACTATTTCATGAATAGTTCTATCCTTCCTGGTGGACATCACCTGTCTGCATTCACCTCTGTCAAATCTCCTTGTGGTCTAGAAACTTCTGAAGGTTACGGGACCTTTGTACCTGCTCCTGCTCCTGCTTCTGATATAAATGTGAGCCCTAGAAGAAAATCAAACAAACACCAACAACCAAGTGATAGTTCGCTAATAGAATATATGTATAAAAACGATCAACCTGCAATCTACTCCGTCGCTGGTAATAATACTCATACATACGCTTCAGTTTATACAAGCAACAGTGCCGATTATATCAATCAAACGATAAATTATCCCGATTTGATTGAGCCTTATGAAAACAACGAATGCCAGAATGTCCAAAGGCTACATGCCTATAATTCTTCGTCGGCAACAACAAATCAAAATTTAAATATGAACTTCGATGAGAGTCAGAAGGCTCTAATTAGAGGATATGCCACAACAAATGTGTCTACAGGAATATCAAGTCATGACAATTTTAAGCCAGGAGTTTATCATACTATGTATCCACCAGATGCTTTGACGTATTATACCGCCACTAATCGTTATGAGTCGGAATTGCCCGAAGAACTGAATGCCGAATACAACGAGGTTGAGTGGGCATGCAACCAACATGATGGTGATTATCGGGAAGCACACTTCAATCGTCCAACACAAAGTCAAACCGATTACAGAAAAAGTCCATTTCGAGAAAATCGCCAAATCAACGAATCGCGCATCATAAATCAACCCATTTATGAGAATCAAGCACAGATTGATCAATATAATAAACAGTGGAGCCAGAGGCAGGAAATTCCCTACCTAGAATTAGATTTAAGAAACAGGAACACTCCTGATTATGTACCAAACGTTACAAACAGCGACACAAGTAAAGTAATCATTACTCAATCTGGTTATATCTCTATTTCATCAAATATGACTGAATCTCAGGGCGGAAAAAAGAAATTGAAGCGTGGCAACACTTTAAAATCTGCCATGAACTCAGTTAGTCATTGGTTACCTGATCTTCATTTGCCCAAGCGAAGTAGGTCTTACTCCTTACCATCTGGTGCCCATAGACAAGAAGTTGAAAGTACTAGAAGATCATTATTGAAATCTACTGAAAGTCCTAGGAAGAAGAAGAAGAATGCCATAGTATCAACTGTGTCAGGAATATTTCAGAAAGCAAAACGAAAAGCTTACAACCATCACCGTACTCATTCTTTATCCGATCCAGAACAATCCGAGCATGAATGGATATTGAAAAGAGCAAATTCACTTGTAACAGATATAGATGGCGATCGGAGTGAAGATAGTAGTAGCCTAATTTCTGAAAATAACATAGATAGGGATAATTTGTTTCAAAAAATATCCACAGTACAACAAAAAGTGCGAAAAAGTAGTCAACAGGAAATTGGAGAAAAGTCTGAAGCTGAAAACGACCACAAATCTGAGGTGAACGATAATAAAAACGATATAACAGAAAATTTCCAAACACAAGATTTACAGGTCGACAATTTTTCTTCAATGCAGTCTAAGGAAACTGAAATTTCACAACAACTCAATGAAGATAATTCGACCTCTTTATTTAGTACTATAGGAGAAACAAAACGCAATTCTGGCTCTTCAGATAAGAATGACGAATCGACCACTGAACCAAAGATGAAGATTCCAGTGTGTAATCCATCTATGGAATTCGCAGTTTCTAGGGCCCTTGGTAAATATAGACAAAGACAATCGTCTTCGTCGGGTTCAGAAGATCAATATTTCAGTGGAGAAATTTTAGATGATGACAATTCTAATAAAATGAAAATTCAGACAAAACATGATATCATTATGAGCCACAAGTTGTCAGATAGTAACGATTGCGGCAAAATTAACGATTCAGAAATACCTGCTCCTGAAAGCAGTCCATCATCAATGAATATGCGATCACACGGTAACAGATTTTTTCCACGTCATCAACAAAGCTTAGAGATACCAGGACATCGAATAAGTCACGATGATGACGACAACAGAAGTACACATTCTTGGAGAAGTACATCTAGAGTATCATCGAGACGACAAAGCACAGAAGACAGTATTGACAGCGAAGACGAATGGTATTGCTATGAACTGAAAAAATTAGAGGAAATGGAAAGACAATCACAACTAGAAGCTGAAATGGGTGAAACTTTACAGGAAGAACCCGAGTTAGAAGATGATTCATATGAACCTATAGAAGAAGTGAAAGAAAGGATGTCATTCGTACTAAGGGAACTGAGAATGAAAGCAAAATTAGTTGAAGGCGTATTGAATGAAAAAGAAAACAATTTACACGTAGTGCAGTCGGCCAAAAGACGTGGAAGTTCAAGAATGTCCACAGAGTTTGAATCGTCTATTTTTGCCAAAGTTAAACCACAAAAGCAACTCACCAAGGAACAAGACGAAGAACAAGTTGTAGAATTTGAGAGTTATAAAGGTAATGAAGATGATCAAATAGAAGAAGAACATTCTTCTGGTGATACTTCTGGACCAGATAGTCCTCATCAAAGCACAGACGAGTATGAAGAAAACGAAGCTATTTATAATAAGGCTTTCGCTAGGTGCACTAGCATCAGTGAAAAAGACCGAATAGAAGAGGTAAAGCAGGACGTTCCAGAAACGGAAACAACTTCATCAGGTGTTCCAAAAATAACTATCAATGAATCTGTTCAGCATCCTAAGGAAAATGAAGAATCCAAAGATGCAGCTGGTCCTCTTGGTAGTAAATGGAAGCTCTTGAAGGCACTCAAAGAGAAGAAAGCTGAAGAACGTGAAAAAATAACTGATAAAACGACAGAAACACCAACAGAGAGGGATAAAGTGAGTATGCTGGGCATGATGCAGAAGTTCTACGAGGTCCATGTTAGAACCTAATCAATGTAACGAGTACTCGTATCTAGGAGCACATGTGCATTATTCAAATCGGCTTGCAGTGTTAGCAAAATGCACTCTGCTAGTTCTTTGTAATGACAAAATGATTTGTCAACAGCTTTTGTATTAGATTTACATAATATTAGGAGTAATTGCCTACCTAAAACAATAATCTTTTAACAATAAATATGTATTAATTAGTCAATTCGTGAAGCTTAATAATCTACGCTGAAACAAAAAATGGTAGAACAGTAATATCAGATGATTATTTGAAGATACCGATATAGATTCTATCCAATAACTCTGTATGCTTTCATATTTGTATAAAAAAAGTCCAGTATTAAATGTATTAACAGATATAGTTATTCATCACTTCATTATCAACTTTTTATCTGATTAGATCTCCAATTGAGTGAAACTTTTTGACTATCATTACAGACAAATAAGCAGGATCAGTATTTATGTGTATGTCAAGATTCATTGGACAAACGATTGTATTTATAGTGATTACTATCACTAGTGCTTGAAGTATTCATATCATCTCTTTAACTATATCACTGTTTCATTCTAAGTTTCTATATTGTATCAAGTTTAATTATATCGAAGTATATTTCTTTGAAATGTCAACTGATATTTTTGTTGATTCTACTTGACATTAGTTTTTCAAATAATTGATTTATTATCACATTAGCATATCCATATTCATATCACATTGTGTAGCATAAATAGAATGAGATCATTGTTATATTGAATTATAGTTATAATCTTTATTGAAGATTTAGTAATTTCTGAGAAGAGGTATGAGATTGACTTTATAAGATACACTTGAAATGGTTATGGCAATAATATAAAACGGAATAACTGATTTAATCAAGTTACCACTGAATATAGCAGACATATTTGGAGACAAACAAGTTGAATGTCATTTAGTATCATATAATACAATAAAACTCAACGTATGTTCGAAACTTTTGTAAAGATTGGCAGGCAAAACAGCGAGAGCATCTTCTAGTAATTGTACTTTCTTGGTATTACAATTTTATTGAAGTTTTATGTTCATGCATCAATTAATTTGTGTTATATAGATAATTCGGTCTTTACTTGAAACTCTAATCAAAAAAATACTCAATTTTGACACACTAGAATCCTAAACAATAGAGGCAGATCTGATGAAATGTCTTCATAATTCGTTCTGTTTATTGAACAGTATTTACGTTTATTCAGATTCAATATGTATTCATAATTTCAGTATATAATTCCGAAGTATCTGAATGAATGTTGCTATTCGCATGTGGTATATTTTCTTTCAAAATGCCAACCGTTTCATTCTGGTATTACAACAGAAAATATCAAAGAACCCAATTCAATATTTCATCAAATAATAACTCACTAATTGACGCTTTTTCCTGAAAAGATGGGAAATAAATGACATTTCATATGATCGATACAAAAATATATTATCGGCCTTTCTCAATTTGTAATAGAACTTTTTTCAAGTTTCAAAAGGCGTTTTGACGACAAATAGACGTTCAATATGAATGGAACTGATTGATATTGAATTTGAAGTGGTCTTATTTGATACTCATTCAGGGATATCAATCTTCGTCCTGTGAAAAAATTCTAAAAGAATTTTGAAAGGGCATTTTCACCATCCCTCTGCTTTTTTCCGATTTCAATGTATTCTTCGAAGTGGCACTATATCATTCTAAGTCTTTCGCTTTGATGGGTATTTCGTTTTTTTATGGAACGTTTATGTTATAAAGAAGAATAATCATTCTACTGCGGAAACTAAACGAGTCAGGAAGTCTAGTACAAAATATACAAACAATCGTGGCCTGGTTATTGGATATTTTCCTGCAACCATTCAAGAAGCTACTCAAAAATTCAATGTCCTTGGTACCAATACTCAAATTTGAAATTGGAAAATGTTTTTCAATGAACTTCCTTCACTGAAATTTTCAAAAAAAAAATTTGTATAAGAAATAACGTCAACCATTTCAAGTGTATAACATATAAAAGGTAATCTCTGCAAAAATAGAAGCGTAGCAGCAGTCACAATGTAAGCAGTATTATTCTAAATAAAGCTTGAACTAGTGTGCTAAAAATGTCCACCTGTCAATTCGTTTGAATTTTTAATAAATATGCGAAACTTTTACCGAGTAACTATTGTCAGTACTCGAATCCATATAAAATGAATCTTGTTGATTCATTCTTAATGAATAGGATTGATATATTTACGTTTCTGTATTTAATATTTTTCTTTCAAATCCTTTTATTTTATTTGTCAAAATTTGTTATTATCTACCATCAAATCATTAACTTATCATTATTATATTCGGTGAACATTTGTAATATTTTTATTTAATCAAATGTTAAATCAAGAAGATAATATTTTCAGTCACAATTTTTCCTTATCTGATATTGTTTTCAGTAAATATATTCACTAAAATATAGATTTTATCATTTTATTCTGAAAATTTTTTTATTTACAAAGAAACTCTGATACGGATAATTATCAAATTTAAAAGTGGTGAAAGATTCGCATAAAACCTGATATTTTTGATAATCTCTTATTTCGACTGTAAAAAAAATTATTATTATTGTTAAAGTTTTATATTGAAATAAATCTGTATTGAAGGCCCGTATTGGGTCATTTTATTGATATTTGGTTTATGTATTTTTCTTTTTTTTTAGAATGGGTCTGGCATTGTCGGAGACACAACAGGGAGAACAAATGGGTAAGTCTCATTTCAATCTATTCAAAATTTTTCTTTGATTTTACAATGTTGTCTTTTATGGCATTATTTCAATATTCCGAGAGAAAGAATGTTTCATTCTTATATTCATTATCGTCTGAAATTCAAGCTCAAATTGCAGAAATAATCATAGAATCAAGTCGATATAATTCGAACTTTTCTTCGATACCACAGTGTTGTCTATAATGGGCAATAATTCACTAATTTCAGAGACTTTTGCGTAAATAAATTCTCGACAAAATAATTTTCAGATGAATAAAATCGAGCTTCTAAACAGCTTCTGTTTGGCTATTTATTACCATTTCAATAAGAAAGGTTCAATAATATTGAAGCGAAAATTCATGAATTAATTCCCAATTATTTCCATTTTGTGTTAATGATTCTCGGATGGTTAGATTGGCGTTCAAAATAAACAAACGTACATTGTCAATAGCACCTGTTCCTTCACAACCGAATTACATAAACATCAACAACGTGAACAAACAATTTTGAACTGTGGATTTTGAAGCAACGTTTCTAGGTGGAATTAAGTTCGATAAAATGGGGAAAAATATATTGTTGCGATCCTGAGAAGAGTCTATGAAATATTGTTTCGGTGAATCAAACTTCAAAGAGTATCTCAAGCCGACAAAGGGTATTGGTTGATGTATGCGTCTTGGTATATTTATTTTTGAAACGAAAAATCGCAATATGTTATGCAGCATGGAGTATGGTGGATTAAAAGACGAAATGATACATACAATTGTGATTTTTGAGATGCTATGTGTTAGAGAACACGCTACACAACCTAAGTGGGCTATGGTCCGAGAGGCATTCAGCTGTTTTCCTTATTATTGAGGTTATGTTGGGTCATATCATCTTTTAACCTACAATGTGGAAATTTTTCATTTCTCCAACAGTTTTATGTCCAAAGTAGGCATCTGCATGCAGATCGGTAACAACTTGTCATCGATCCAAGTTGGTAGAGGGCCCGTAGAGAACAGAAACTTATTCCATTCAGACCCCGCACCGGTTGCCCGGTTCGAGCCTTCTCATAAATTAATCCACGTTCTAATCGTTTCTAATTTCCTAGACGTTATTTATTAACTTAGCACTACAGCTTCACGCCAGCCTGATAGTATGGAGTTTTATATTCTTTTCCATAGTTCTTTCGATAATCATTCAGATATCAATGGCAATGAAATAAATATATAAAAATTTGATTGAAAAAAGGAAAGGAATGTGGGTTATTCATTTATTGAGTATGAAGATTTGGTGAATGAAGAAGTGAGAGATCTGAAAACGAATTGTGAATTTTAAAATTTTGGCCTCGATGATCAGCCCGTTAAACCTCTGATTGAACAAAAATATACTCATAAAACAACTAATCTGATAAACAAAAATTCTTGTGTCGCGGTATTTGTTACCAAACTCGTCCGAGACGGCTAAACCGATTTTTATGAAATTTTGTGTGACCATTGGGTGGGTCTACGATTATCTAAGTCAATATTTATTTTGATACCCCTAATGAAAGAGTGTCCCCCCTTTTGCAAAAATATTTTTGACAAATAATACTTTTGTCAAAAGTATTTTTTGACAAAATATTTTACTCTCATTTTTTCATGATGGGTCCTAAAAAATTACATATACTCGTAAATTTTCATCATTTCAATACCAGCCCCACACTTGAAAGTCATTTTTATATTTGAATTTCAATTTATTCGATGAAATTTTCAATCTTATGAATAATTATGATTTGGCATTGAAAAATACGTAAGTCTTTTCCTGAATTTTCACTCTACCACCAACGCCTATTTTATAGCCATTTTAATATTTTAATTTCAATATTTTTGTCGAAATTTCTTATTTTTATATTATTATAATTTGGTATTGAAAACATACAACCCTGAATTTCCACCCTTCTATCGCCAAACCCTATTTTTTAATATAGACATCAGTTACTTAATGATTCTTAAACCTGGTCGATAATATTATATTAAAGTTTTAGTTACATCATTTGTAACTTAAGAACAGCGTTAGTATCAAATGTTATATTCAAACTTGAAAACATAGAAAAAAATTCAATGCGACTACAAGAACTTTCGAGATACAGCCTTGTAGTAACAACAAATATGTGTTCGCTTAAGAAGCCGCCTGGCATTATTTATGAAAGAGTGTATTAACTGGAGATGAAAGTAGATGGATGACTCCTCACTGACACTTGTGACAGAGTGAGAGCAGTAACCTCTTCTTTTTATTATTATAAAAATATATAAAACAGAGGTGTTTTATTCACACCAATTTTATGGCTATACGATTGTATAAGCTTCGTTTCTTTGATTTGAAACATCAATTAAGTTTAACTAAAAGTATCACTTCATTCATGAACTGTCGACTGTTGGTGCTACAAGGTTCACCAGACCAGCCATTTGATGATAAAAAACAATTACTGACTTCTTCACTCACATACGAATAAAATAAGAATTAATGATGAACAAAATAGATTCAGTATGAGGCCTTCAACTCTTATGTCAATCTGTTAATTTGTGAAAATGAGCAAATGAGAATTCTCCATGAGAAAAAAAGCCAGATACCTTCAAATTTCAGATAAACAGGCTGACTTGTATAAAATGTACTTTATACAAGGACAACTTTATATATTCTTCGCCACAAGATCGAAAGAAAATTTACCCATCTTCGTATTTTGCAGTACACAAGGTTCCATTATTATGCGTAATGTATAGTGGAGGTCTTTCAGATACCTTTGTCAGGAATTCTGATATTCTTGAAACGAGCTCCTCAGTCCGACGGTGGAATACTAACGACAAATATTTCAACAATAAATTTTACTTTCTCATCTTGCTTCGAGTATCAAGACGGTTTCGGTTCCAAGCTGTGTTTTTCTATCATCTTTTTATCGTGATTTTGCTATCATACTGCCTCATACTGATAATTATATTTCTTTGGGAAAGAATCTTCGTATTTTTCTTAAAATTTCCATTGAAAAGATAGCAACGCCATGAAAAATATCTTTCTATTTGAAAAAGGAAGTAAGAGTTCACCGAAAATTTCTTGGTTAATAATTACTCTTGAGTTGACAGTTGACAATTACTATTTGAGAAGACATATTGAACTCTTCATAATTGGTTAGAATAGATTAAGTTAGGTTAGGTTACCCAAGCTAGCCTAACTAACTAATTAGGTTAATAGTTACTTCAGAGATGACAGTTGACATTGATGACAATTACCTTTTGAGAAAACATATTGCACTCTTCGTAATTTTTAGATTAGATTAAGTTATGTTAGGTTACCCAAGCTGACCTAATCAACTAATTAGGTTAATAATTACTTCAAAGATGACAGTTGACATTGATGACAAATACTTTTTGAGAAGACATATTGAACTCTTCATAATTGGTTAGATTAGATTAAGTTAGGTTAGGTTACCCAAGCTAACCTAGTTAACTAATTAGGTTAATAATTACTTCAAAGATGACAGTTGACATTGATGACAATCACTTTTTGAGAAGAGATATTGAACTCTTTATAATAGGTTAGATTAGATTAAGTTAGGTAAGGTTACCCACGCTAACCTAATTAACTAATTAGGTTAATAATTACTTCAAAGATGACAGTTGGCATTGATGACAATTACTTTTTGAGAAGGCATATTGAACTCTTCATAATTGGTTAGATTAGATTAAGTTAGGTTAGGTTACCCAAGCTAACCTAACCAATTAATTAGGTTAATAATTACTTCAAAGATGAAGTAAAAAAAAACATATAAATATGAATATAAATATAAAAACTGAATATAAAATCAAGTACGATGAGGTTTTGAACATACAAAACACTCCAACAGAATAACATTTTTCTCTCAAACTGAAAATGAAAAAGGTTTTCCTTGTTTGTATCCCATCTGTCCATACGTGGTGTATATTGAAAATTGGATATAAAAACTGCTAATACTTTCATAAATAGAAAATTGCATTTTTCTGTGAAGTTATGTGAATGAGACACCCGCAGCGTTTTCATTTCCGTTTGCTGTCAATCTCTCTAAACCCTATTGACTACTGACTAACGAACCAGCTGTCCTTCAGTAGATTTCGCACGAATCCACAATATAAACATTTCAAATCTCACGGAACTGAAATATGGACCAACGAGTAAGCAAAGCACGCCAACTCGCTAAGGCTTGGGGTAAAAGCGGAGCAAACACTAGCGATTCATTGTTTTCTACCGGATGTGGATTATACCTCTCTTTTCATTTCTTTGTGGGTTTCGCTCCAAATATTTGAGGTTGCTTTTGTCTATCACGCCCGCATTTCTATTGATAACATTGTTCGAATTTCTAATTAAATTTCAAAAAACACCAGTAAGTTCATTTCAGCTGGATTAAATTCGCCAAACTCGTGTGTTAGGCAAACAAAATGGTAATTCGGGTTCGCAAATGGCCAAATGGAAGCTGTACTAACACAGGGTGCCAATTAATTACACACCAGATATCTTAGAAGTTTCCACTCGATTATTTTGGAGAAATTTCATAACCCTTTGTATTTTTCGTTATCTCGCTTCGTTTTGAAGATTTAAGTTTCAATATTTTTCAGAATTCTCGTTTAACTAGAATTTTAACGTACTCAAGAAGAAGATATTTGTAGCCACATTCAGAAGGTTTTGAAATGATATAATAAAGAAGCCTTGATGTTGTCTTTGTACTCTAATACCAATCTTTTGGAACCTGGAATGAAACAGAATTCGTGCGATCACTTTCACAATCTTATCAGTGTCATTTTTGGCAGCAACTCATGGAGATTACTGAATTGATTAGGGTAAATAAGTAGACTCTATTAATTAATTCCTTGTGTTTCGAAAAATATGTTGAGTTGACTCCATTTGACAGTTAAAGGTGGAATAAAAGTCTGATATTTTGTTCCTGTGACTGAATGATTCTTAATTCATCTTGAATGAAAGAGTTTGGCAGTCATTGATGAGACGATCCAATCAAATTATTCCATTAAAGCTTCCTAAATAAATCAACATTTATGATTAATTAATTTCACATTCGACTCTTGCTTCAAATGGTCGCAATTTTGCCAAAGTATCCAACTCTAAGCAAAGCAGATTCTGAAACATTTATAAAATGTTCTTCGATTACAAAACAAAATAGTGCACTACATATTTTCACATCGATTCTTATGGCTTCAAAAAATATTGAAAGATCAACCCAATTGAGTCATCCAAGCTATGACAATGCGGTAACAAAATCCTCAAATTTTAGTACGACATACTCCAATAAATTTTCATGAATGAAATTAATTTCTATGTCCTTTTATCTCATCATTCTGTGCCAAAATTTCAAATTTATTGATTCTGAGACTACAGTTAGACATTGAAGATTCTATGTTACTGAAAATACACCCAATGTGAAAACGTTATTCACATTCGAGATATATTAACTATAAATTGTATTTATTATATATTTCTTATAGAGCCATTTGGCAAAGAGACGAGATTTGATGTACATTGATCTCTAGGCTATCTCAAAACTCGTTATATGTATAACCCTACAGCTATAAAAATATATTTATTCATGCAATTGGAAAAACGATATCTCTCGAGATCCAAGAGACATCTATGATGTCTTTAAGCTCTTTCAAAATCTAAGAGACATCTATGTTCGAAAAACCGAACTACAAATGTCATGTGAATTATTATTATGAGGTCAACGTCATTTCATTCATGTTTGTGTGAGGTCTTGAGTTGTTCCACTCAATTTACAACTCATTCGAAATGGAAAGACGCCAGAGCGTTCATAATGTCCTTCTATTGATCTTTGGCGGTCGAAAACTAGATTCGCAGAATTGTCACGGTTAGCAAATCTCATTCAGACTCATTCGAATGGAGTGATTGAGCGGCACATGAAATGAAAGAGATATAATCAATGCAGAAGTTGAATACCATCCCGACTTCTAGTTATTATTCTGGATTGTTCAGGAGGAATTGCTGGGTTTGAATCCTGAATAAAGGATATAATTTTTTGGGGAACATTAGAAATATATGTTGCACTTACTCTAGTGTTATTCTGCACTTCCTCTAGTTTCTTCTTGAGTTTCCTATTATTTTGTTCATCTCTACATACTGTCGACCTCTAGAGGTATCAGTAGATAGGTGATCATCTGATTGTTTGCATTATTTCTTTTAATAAAATTTTTTCTTGCTGATTTATAGCATGATAGTTACAATATAATTCATCATTTAAGAGTTAGTATGAATTAAGAGACAACATTTATAAGATTATATTTGGCGCTAATTCGTAGCAAGTTGGAGTATGACAGCATGATCTGGCTTCCTATTCACACTTGCCATCAACGCCATCTTAAGGTCATTCAGAGAAAGTTCTTGAAATTCCTAGTTTGGATAAAGTTTATTCAGAGTAGTCAATTTTGGCGAATTATTGAGTCGATTTAGTTTAATCTCAATCCATGGCAAGAGTGACACTTTGTCACTGAAATTTTCGTACAATTTACTGCACAACTGTATTGATTGTCGTCCTCGTTTGTCCGCTTTGAAATTTCGTGTTTCTAGGCAAAATCCTTGTTCCACAATATTATTCCGCCTAGAGACTCCATTGTAAATAATCTTTCATTCGGTTTATGGAGTCCACATTCAATGCAGTTGCTAATAAATGTGACATTCACTTTGAATCCAGAGCAGTTATTATTAGGAGTTATGTGAACCAGGAAAATTGACTAGAGTTCTTCGTAAAATTTCATTCAATTTTATTATTTTGTTTTCAGTAACTTTTTCAGTTTGTTAAGATTAGATTGAGTTCTTTTATATATTTTTTTCATTTTATTTATTTAGTTAATCAGTTATTGTTCAACATTTTGTTTTTATTTTCTGTAATTGGGATTTCTCCTTAATTTGGGAATGAAAAACCTATTATTATTAACACAATTTCTAGAAATTAAATTATGCTGTACATATTGTACATCAAGGTATAGATACTTTGAAGTAAGTTCATCTTACTAATTAGGAATAATTCACTTATTTGTGAACTAGAAACGAAAACTTATGGATTAACAATAGATCTATATCGTTTATCGATTCGGCCGATGCTTGATGAAAATCTAAATGCATAATTTGAATAAAACTTAGTAGTTTTTCGATTTTCACTATAACTCATTAAAAACATGACAGATATCGTTTCGCCACTTCATCTCTGATGCATCTTCAACATTTCAACATGATATCTTCAACATCTGATGAAGCCACTGTGCTGGCGAGACTATATTGTCATGTTTTTGAACGAGTTTTAGTCATATATAGAATGAGAAAATCGAAAAATTACCTAGTTTCATTTAAATTATATTAGATCTATATTGATCTGTCTACTATTTCAGTGTGATACGAATAAAATGCAATTGTTCATATTTTAGTATATTCGGAATCAGGAAATTCCAATTTGGGTAGTTTATAAATCAAAATGTCGAAATATGATGCGATATATATATTAGATATGATGTCAGATATGGTACTCTCTTCAGCAGTGTAAAATAGAATGAGTTTTTAGCTATACATGAGATATCGAATCAATTTCAACTTCAGTTTCATGTATTCCTGGAAAAAAATTCAGGAATTGTTTTTGCAAGTTTTCCATGAAATAAGTTGTAATTATTGTGAAAATGCAAAGTTTATAACACCCAGTACATATTCTAAATATTCAATGCCTCATAAAAAGAATTTATTCCATTTCATTTCAAGTGAACCTATACATAATTGATTGTTTCCATAATAATACTGTATCATATCATAGGAATTATCTCTAATTGATCAATCAATTGAAAATTCATTTCTATTCCATTGTTAATGTGAATGGAAATTTGTTTTTCAATCAATCGAGTTAGTCGATAAAATTATTCGTTACTAAACATATGAAAAATATTTTCGGATTGGAATTTATCAGTAATTCGTTTCGTATTGTTAGCGAAAATTCTCTCGATACTAACAATTAAATGAAATTGTCTACCAAATCAATAACCAATTTAAAACAGATACAATCACTAATATTTACGATAATAGGTTTTCTATGACTTCCAATGGTAGGTTGCTTATCTTATTGGATCTTTTGTTGAAGCTGAAAATGGAAGTAGCTTTATAGGAAACGTAAATAGAGAGTAAATGGAACAAAAACACATTTGATTTGATTTTTACTAATATTGAATAATTTTACTGGCAGAAAACATACGAAAAGCAACTGGAAAAGACGAAAATAATGATTTTTGGCCCGAAATATATTTCCTAATTTCGAGAAAATCTTGTACAAATACAGCTTTATGATTACAATTGAAATATGATTGCTCTAAGTCAATTGAAATCTGACTGATGATAGAAGTCAGATTAGCATTCACCAAAATGAACGACAGAAAAAGTCAGTATTCATCAAAAAAAAAATGAAGTGTACCTCATCTGTTAATATATCCTACATGATCTTCCTTCACGAAAGTGAATCCTGGACATCTCTGAATACACAAATTCTACTACTGCGGTCTAATCCCTTTCAAATTAACCAAAAATTTCTGTTGAATATCCTACAGTTAAAAAACTTTTGATATAACGGGTGATTTTTTAAGAGTTAAGTTTTTTATGTTGACGGCACTGGTTGGTAATGGCATCCAAACCTCATCTGTCAAAGTGAAGAAGTTTTCAGCATACTCTGCGATTTCATCATGGGAAGACTAACAAACGAGCAACGATTGCAAATTGTTGAAATTCACTATCAAAATTCGTGCTCTGTGAAAAATGTGTATCGTTTGTTACGACCATATTATGGTCGTCATAATCGACCTGGTGAATCACCAATTCGTGCTGTTATCACCAAATTTCGCTTCAAGTTTACTTTGTAGGACATTAAACCATTGCCCGCATGCGTACAGTGCGTACTGAAGAGAATATTGCAGCCGTAGCGTACAGTGTTAATGACGATCGTGAAATGTCAATGCGTCACCCTTCTCAGCAATTGGGCATGTGTTACTCAACCACATGGAAAATTTTACGTGTTGATTTGGGTTTGAAAGCCTATAAAATTGAACTTCTGCAAGAATTGAAGCCGAATGACCTACCACAACGTCTAATTTTTGATGAATGTGCCTTAGAAGAGCTTAATGAAAATCTGGTGTTTTATCGAAAAATTGTGTTCAGCGATGAGGCTCATTTCTGGCTTAACGGATATGTAAATAAACAAAACTGTCGCATCTAGAGTGATGAACAGCCATATGTCATACAAGAATTAGCGATGCATCCCGAAAAAACGAGAGTTTGGTGTGGTTTATGGGCTGGTGGACATCATCGGTCCATTTTTCTTCAAAGACGACCGTGGAAAAAACGTTACCGTCAACGGCGAACGATATCGAGCCATGATACGCAACATTTTTTGCCCCAGTTGGCCGAGTTGCACTTGGTTGACATGTGGTTTCATCAAGACGGTGCCACATGCCACACAGCTCATGAAACAATGGACATGTTGAAGGATGAATTTGGTGAGCAGCTTATCTCTCGAAATGGCCTTGTGAATTGGCCTCCAAGATCATGCGATTTGACACCTCTGGATTATTTCTTGTGGGTTTATGTAAAGTCGTTAGTGTATATGGACAAGCCGAACACGATTGAATCCTTACAGGATAACATAGCACGCGTAATTCGTGGGATACACGCCGAAATGCTAGAAAAAGTGACGCAAAATTGGAACTTTCAAATGAACCATTTGATACGGAGCCGCAGACAACATTTACATTAAGTTATCTTTGAAATGTAAATGGTAAAGGCCAAGTTATCAATTTCAATGAAAATTTTGAATATATGATGCAAATTGAGTGTTTTATTCGACTCTCAAAACTAACTACGCTTAAACTTAAAAAACTACGCTTTAAATATCACCCATTATAACAAATTAGTTTGTGTCGTTCCAATTTTCACTTTGAATATCGGTAGTGATTTTCTAGTCTATACTACTGCGAACTAGTATCATTCCATTCGAAAAACTAATTTCGAATAGAACTATTCAAATTAGAGTTCTCGAACTTTATTGAGACATTCGTGTTGTTCAGAATTGGGTTGAAGCTTCAGAATGAATTGTTAGTGCAACTGTTGCAGAATTCTCAGAAACTTGAAGTCATTGTAATTATCTTTGTCGCAAACTTTGAACCTAGAGACTCTTCCATCTTGAGTATGCGAGTTATATATTTTATAAGAAAGTGAGTTTTAAATGATGAAAAGGAACATTTATGAGTATTTCAACTGTCATCATCAGTTTTAGCACACTGTCGGTAATAAGAATAACGTAATATAATAATAACAATAATAAAAATGATATTTATTCATTTAATAGTGTTGGCGTTTACTTGATGTGAATCATTATAATTGAATATAAACTTAAATTCAAAGACTTGAGCTTATGATTTACATTTTGTTGGCTACATTGCATGAAGCGTTTCGTCGTTATAAACATTATACATTATTATTATTGAACATTACACATAACATTACATTATTCATTAAACATATCAAAACATTATTCTGTTAGCATCTGAAGAAGTCGTTTAAAACGACGCAACGCGTCATGCTATGTAGTCAATAAAGTGTAAATCATAAGTTCAAGTGTTTGAATTTAAGTTTATATTCAACAATAATTGTTTATTTCTCATTGTGAAACAATTAAATAATATTTCATTGTAGAAAAGAAGAAGAAGTATGTGCGCAGAGTGTAAAAACTATTTTAAGTCTTGAAAAAAGTAATTCTTCTGCTACCATATATAAAGAATATTCCAGATGTTCTAGCTCTTGATTCATCTAGTGAAAAAACCTATTGCACTATGACTGGCAAATGTATCATGTAAAGACATTGATTTTCTTACATGAAAATAGGGCATATGCGTCGGAGGTCCTTGGTATCAAATTATTCAGGAAGTTCTTGAAACCATAAGTCATTATCTGACAAATTACCGACCTCCTGAATCAAAGGATCGAGACCCTTCTCTTCTGTCATCAATTGAGAGTGTTTGGAACGCAGCATCGTACGTAATAAAACTAAAGAGGGCGCCACTTCATTGTGTCGTTTTCTTATAACTCTGTGTTCTAGAAAGACATTAGCTTACTGCAATCATATGTTTCAATTATTGCTCATAACAATTAGCTATCATATAAGAGACGTCTTATCGATTGAATATATTTCTAAGGTCCAAAGTTAATTTTCAAAAGAAGATTCATCGAGAATATTCTAAATCTACGCTATATCTAGCATAATTTTGGAATGTTCTACGTGCATAAAATTCTCGAATAAAATTGAATAAGCAGTTGATATAATCGTTATGAAAATACTGTAACGTCAACGAAAGACAAAAGGCAGAAAAACACAATTCTCAAATTAACATATATATTGAGCAATTTTTCTACGGAAAAAAATGGCTCTTGAAAAATGCTCTAGGGAACCAATAAAACTTCAGTTAAATTACCTGAAGTCCAATAGAATTCAAGCCGACAGCAAATAGGTCAACGTTTCTGATCAAATCAGCTACCTTTACGAACAAGCGAAAGTTTAACATAGATGTACGGATAAGCCGTCGAATAAATCTGAACACGAACTATGAAAACCTTATCCTAAATCAAATTTTTGCTTTCGATTGATCACGTTGCGTGTTTACAAGTTCTGGGTCGCCTTCGCTCGAGCCGCTTTAATATAATTTGGAGTTACTTTTTCGAGAGCGAAGAGAAAATACGAAATAGGCTACTTTCTGAAACAAATGGGGATGCGCATGTAAATCTTCGAGGGTAGAGATTTTCCCTGAGAAAGATATAAGCCTTCACGCCTGTTTTGCCTTATACATCTTATTAACGAAGTGGAAGTGAGGAAATACTCCAAGAATTTCTCTAGACTTAATTTAATCATCTGCTTTGCGACGTCTTCTTATTTCTACCTAATTTCTATATCTGACAAGTCGAAATGAACAGCTGAATAACAAAGAGTTATCATGAAAATAATATAAACCTACTTACATATAAGTTTTATGCTGAAATGCCACAGAAGGAATATTGAAAGTTCGAAAATTTGAAATTAATGAATAATAATAATAATATTTAGTCAGCAATAGCTGTTACAAAATCACATATACATTTAGGTTCAAAATATATTATCCAGAATTATATGTTTAAAACGTACTCAGCTAATTTACGCTTGAATATGTACCTTAAGGGCATTAACTGTTTTTTGGAGCTAGTCAATTTATCGAATGCGTTAAATCCTTTATAAAATATAGTTTTCGTAGATTACGAACGCTCACAAATTTGCATGTAGAAATTGTCAGCATTTCTTGTATTATTACTGTGCACATCACTGACACATGTTACATTTTTCAATACTCTATAAGAACAATCTGTTTTTAATTTAAAATATAAATATATATGTAACAAAAGGTATTCTCTGTTTAACTGACATTAGTTCCAGACTATTTAGCATGCTTTGGATTGGAGTATATCTATTACATTTCAAAATTGTTCGCATAGCTCTATTGTGTAACTGTGGTACCTGTTGAGTTTTTCTTCACTCATTCCCAATAACAGAGTGGAACAATATTCAAAGTGTGGCATTATTATCGACTTAAAGTGCAATAACTTCACATATGTCGTCCACTTTTATCGACCACTTCTGATTCAATAACTTCTTTTTCAGTGTATATGTAAGAGAATATAAACTTAAATTCGAACACTTGAACTTATGATTTACACTTTATTGACTACATAGCATGACGCGTTTCGTCGTTACAAACGACTTCTTCAGATGCTTACAGAATAATAGTCGTTCGGAAGAAGTCGTTTGTAACGACGAAACGCGTCATGCTATGTAAATAAAGTGTAAATCATATGTTCAAGTATTTGAATTTAAGTTTGTATCCAATTATAATGGATTTACATCAAGTAAACGCCAACACTACTAAATATATATGTAAGATAAAATATTAAAATTGTTATCTCTTTGTTGATTCTAGGGTATGTTGTGCTGTTAATTTACATTCTCAATTTCTTTGTAAACATGATTCCTTTGTTCTTCAGAGGTGTACTGACATAAGCCGGACATTTCACTCAAAAACCCACAGAACCAATCTTCTTTCGCAATGGTTCTACTACAAACCAGGTATCAAGCTGCCGTGATTTGCACTCAGACTCACTTGTTTCTATCATTAATGTGTACTTAAATCTCAACAATGAGGCCTCTTGATTTCTTCCGATTTGAGCTATGAGTGATTTGTTATCTTGTTTAGTTAATACTCATTATTTAGAGATTCAGTTAGATAACTGAATAATTGGTAATTGGTATTATAGAATTAGATTATTATATTTGATTTTGTTTTATATTATTATTATTTTTAATATTGTATATCTGTGTTATTATTGATATTTTCAGTCAAAATGGTGTACAAATTCAAAAACTTGTCAGCTGAACTCTTTAGTGGTCCTATATTGCTTTCATCTCATTGGGTTCGATTCCCACCGAGTTCTTTTTCCGTTCGGAATCGACGTTAAAGTGTACGTCCAAACATCTGCGCTATATAGGTCTCTGACTTCCGCTTCTTGAACAATAATAATAATATCGTAACATGAAACGGACAATAACGAAGTTTTGAACTGTTTTGAAGAATAAAAGTAGATCGAAATTCGCTTATATGCCTTTTTCAGTATTTCTGTAATTTTGTTGACTGTCTCAAAACATTTGTAACAAATTCTAACAAAGTTTCATTTCTTGGAACGTATGTAAATAAATGATTGGAAATTGTTCAAATTTCTACTACATAAAAAGTACTTCTGATAAAAGATTTCCACACTGTGGGTCATTGCTAGGAGTTACGGAGACTGACGTTAACCTTCATTATATTATACTGATACAGGACATCATTTTTCAAGCCTAGTTTTATTTACGACATCTAATCATCTCGGATATATCGACAAAATAGTAAATACATGTGAAAATGTAACAATAGTCATAAAAATTTTGGTTTATATCCTTGATATTCGATACGTATGAATCTGTAACCGAAAGGGACAGTATAAATCCGCAGTAATAGAACTGTTTACTGTCTTTTTATGTTACTCGATTTCGATCTCAGTATAAATCCGCGAAAATCGGATTATGTCGATTTATATTTGCGAAACCTGTTTGGATATATGGAATTACTGATGATCCTAAATATAGCGTCTATTTGGATACGAGTAAATAATGTCGTTTGTCGAAATATGTTTATATTGTTTACGTGGAAATCTGTGTTATAGATTCGATACTGGTAGATTTGAAACTGGACACCGTACATTATTTCAGCTTTCAATTCCACATTATATTTCATCGTTTCATATCATCATTTGTTCATTCGTCATTCAACTCACAATTCGTATATGCTTCTGAAAAGATTACAAAAGAATTTAATTTTTCATCACGTGTTGCACATAATTTGAGTTTTTTTTTCACGTTTAACTGTCTATAATATTATCAATCTGTCACATTTGATGATTGTGCCTCTCTTATGTTTCGTTTCAATCAGAATAAGTTGAATGCTTTAAAAAAACCTCAAGATAATACTAATTATAATGAGTTCTTTATTCTCAACAGGTATAATACCTAATTACAAAAAATAACAACATAATTTTGAATAATAACTAAATAAATACAATGAAAAAATATATCAAAGAGCTCAATCTAATCTAAAAAAAAACTGGAAAAGTAACTGATAGAATATAAAACAAAATAATATAATTTAGTTATTAATTGATTTAATAATACAATTTACTTGTAATTTAATAAAATAATTACAAGGAACTCGATATAAATCAGTTCATTTCAGTCAACTTCCTTCGTTCACATAACTTCTAATAATAAATTCTATGGAGTCAAATTGAATGTCACAATTATTGGCAACTCTATTGAATGTAGACTTCATAAACCAAATGGGAAATTGTAGTGGCCAATTGGTCTTTGGAGTCTCTAGGTGGAATAATTCTGTAGTACAAGAATTTTCAGGAGGTCAAGAAAGGAGGACAATCAATACTGTTACGCAGTAATATTTTAAAAAAATTTGAGTGATAAAGTTTCTCTCCTGTCCTGGAATGAGATTAAACTAAATCGACTCAATAATTCGTTATGATTGACTCTCTGAATGGCCTGAAGATGGTGTGGATGGCAGGTGTAAATAGAATGCCAAATCATGCTGCCATACTCCAACCTGCTACGGATTAGAGCTTTAAATAGTCCTATGAATGTTGAGGAATTATTGAAATATTTGCCATTGCGTATAACGAATCCATATATTTTCGAGGCAGATGAATTTAGTTGGGTGATGTGTGGAATGAAGGAAATCTTCTGATCGAACACTATACCAAGATCTCTCACCTTATCAGAACGAGAAAAACCTGACCAAATCACACTCAATTCGATCTTTTTCCCCTGTGAAAACAACATTACACTTTGACACATTCAAATTCTAATAATTATCCTCACGAAATCGACGAATGGAAGTTTTTTTGAGATGAAATCGATATGATATTATCTCATTAATCATTAACTCCTTGGAGTTTAGACTCTATTGTTGAAAGACGATGAGAAATAAGAATAATTCTCATATACAACATATAGAAAAATTCACTTCCAGAATAAGACATCTAGTGATGACATTTTAACATATTTTCCTTCAGCAACCTTCAGCTCTCTACTTTTGGCATAAGCCTCTCGGATTTTGTTCCATCTGTCTCAGTTCCTTGCATTTAGGTACCAATTTGTGCTGCAACGTCTTTGAAGTCGTTCATCCATCTTATAGGAGGTCGCCCAACACTTCTTTCTTGGGTTGTCTGCATTCTGTGATGCGCCATGTCCACCTTTAGTGATCTTGTCTGGCGAATTGACCTGTCCAAGCTCATTTTTAAGTTTTTATTCCTTTGACCACATCATGTATCTTTGTTGTCAACTAATTTCCTCAATGCGAATACAATCACGAAGACTTATACCAAGTATGAAGCTCTCGATTAAGCGTTTATATGTTCTGAGTTTCATTCTTTCTCTAATTGTCAGCAGAGTTCTTTGTAATCAGAAGGTAAAAACTGGGATAATGCAGATACAAAAGGTTCTTGTTCTTCAGTTCATTGATTAATTTACTCGCAGCAGCCCATCTCATTCTAACTCTTCTGTTGATCTCTTCCTACTCCTTTTCTATCCCAAGTTTCACCAAATTTCAGAGTTTATAAGATATAGGTTCCAAATACCTATGATATTAGACACAATAATTGTCATTCTCCAAAATGTAACTCAGTCAGCATTGTATTCTCTGAGTCTTACTCAGAGAATACAATGCTTTACCCACATATAGAAGAAAGTCGAAGACAATTCAGGTTACTCAGGGAGCGATCTCTAACTATATTATCAACTAACGCTAGAATGAAGTTATGTCATTGATCTACTCTCTAGTTTCGCAATTGTTGCTGTAGTTTTTGTCTTCGTATTCATATTATTAGGTCACGTTATTGGTAGGTTTAGTATTATATAGCTGCATCAGTTCATTCATATTTAATTAGTGTGAACACTTAAGTTTGAATGTATAAATTAGGTATATAATGATATATTAGGATGTCTTCTGTTGAGATAATAAACGTCATCTCATCTTTTCTCATCTCGTTACGATAGGAAAAATTCTAGAACTACAAAATAAATTGTTATTTGGACTTCTTTCAATAT
Source organism: Henosepilachna vigintioctopunctata (assembly GCA_030704895.1). Classification (NCBI taxonomy): domain Eukaryota; kingdom Metazoa; phylum Arthropoda; class Insecta; order Coleoptera; family Coccinellidae; genus Henosepilachna; species Henosepilachna vigintioctopunctata. Next base: position 1,103,476 of record JARQZJ010000005.1, read on the forward strand.
AACTGCTGAATTGAATAGAAATACTCACTGGTAGATACTTTCAAGCCAGGGAGTCGATGGAGGTCGAGCTTTAATGGCAAACTCTCGACGGAGGTAAATTACGAGTAGTTTCGAAAATACAAACCTACTTTATAATTCAGACTGTGGGGCGTAATTTTGTTCCAATCAAACCAATAATTTCAGCTATTACTTTATAAAACTCATTCAACAGTTCCAGTTCATCTACTACCAGAAAGTTTCACTTGCAGTGAATTTCAGAATAATATTACGAAAACTCTACTAATTATTCTGACGTATTCAAAATTCGAAATCGGAAAATATCAATCACTTAAAATCTTGCGCTCGAATACACGAAACATCAATCTACCACTGTGCATACATGTTTTTCCTCGGCCATACAGAAGTTGTAAATATTCTGCTCGGTACATAAACTCGACACATATAAATTTCCTAACAGGGTTTTGGACTGGGAAAAATACGCGCGTATCTTTTTCACGAGTTCCCTCCTGCTAATTTATCATGTCCAGTATTCTCGTTGAGTTATTAATGATGTTTCGCTTTTCATTTCTTTCAGGCATCCAGGGGACAATCCGTTCTATAGCAACATCGACAGTATGCCCGATATCAGGCCCAGGAGAAAGTCCATACCGCTGGTTTCCGACCTGGTATGTTCCATTTGTTACTTATTTTGTTTTTCGTATTTTATCAGTTTATTGTCTACAATGAATGCGGTCATACACTGAAATTCCTTGGATTTATATAGATGCGTATTCATTTTATCGACGAAGTTTTAACCCCAAAACAACAATCACTAATATTATCATGTTTTTGCTTATCAAGACCTGCAATAAATCATTTATGAAGCATGCGGTTTCATTATTTGTTGTGGCAAAATAAAGAGTTTGTAAGTATTAATAATAATTTATTCTTTTGCAGTTATTTGAATAGAACTAATATTCTACAACTATTTAATACAATTGATATAATTACTTGTAAAAAGGAGCTCAAGGCAGTAAACTGATATATATTAAGCTCCAAATTTTGACTCTAAAAGATTTCTACATTTTACATATTCCAAACAAGATATTTGATATAGAATACGTACTTCAGATAGAATATATAAGTTAAGTTAGAATCACCTAATCAAGTTCAAGTTGTGAATGAAAACGCCTCGATTTTTTTTCTGAATTTTAAGAGACTAAGGTCCTTCAGATAAGAACGCTCCTGGTTTTAAAGAAAGCATATTTTGTGCGAGAAAGATGCAGAAGTGCGATGAAATGGTGGCGGTAGTAATCCCTTACATCTCAGATTTAACAAACACCAACAGTTTGGTTTTGCCTGGGTTGAGTAGCAGTTGATGTTTTCTGAATTCTCAGATCCTTAAGTTATTATTAATCCTAATCAAGGCCTCTTTTACATTAGAAGATGGAAAGGAAGAAAGTATCTGAGTGTCATCAGCATATCTGAATTCCCTACAAAGAGTCAATCCTTGTGAATTGTAGAACGTATAAACACAAAAGAGCGAGGGGCCCAGTAAAGAACCCTGAGGTACACCGCAGTGTACAGATCCTACCTCAGACGTCTCAACGTACTGCTGACGCCTCTTCAAATAAGTTTCGATGAACTAGATAGTAGCAATCCGATATGCCACAATTTAGCTAATAAAATCCTATGGTTTATTCTGTTAAATTCCTTGGAATAATTTTACAAAATCAGCACGCAAGTCCTTCCCGAATCAATATCAGATACAATACAATCAATTATATCTAATAAAGCTGTACAGCAGCTTGTACTATAGCTGTACAATCAGATGACTAATGAAAGCTAAAGTTTTGTCTCTAAAAACAGTTCTCAACTGAATATTTTTTTCGATACTCAAGCCTTAAAATATTTGGGGACGAAAATTTTCCTTACTAGAAGGTGTTCTCCTCAAGTTATTCCATGCAAAATTATTCTAACAAGTACTATGAAATCACAGTAAACTTCCAAACTTTGAGATATTTGTTCAAAAAAAACTTGAATTCAATCTTGACCTTGGTTTAATTAGGTCAAACTAAAAAAATAGGGAGTGACCTCTCAGAATCTCTGGAAAAATATGAAACTTAATACTGAATGTTTAATCTTGGGTATGAATATTACAAAACCTAAGACAATTTCTCGTAAAAACTGTAATGGATCCTTCGAGTTTTAAATCTGTAGACGTACTTATTCTCTTCGTTTTTTTCCCTTGCCACGTTCAAGTCTTGAGGGTGATCAACCACCCCATTCTTAATCATTCAAACTGAGTTTCTTGTGGATAAAAAACATTTCTCTCATCTGAAAATACTTCTCTGAGTCTTCAATATAAAAATTACATCGGTTTCAGACAGATATTTTTATCCCCAAAGCTATTGAAGTATTCTAAACATTCCGAGTTTCCTCTTTTCATTTCGTAGAGCGATTATCAAGAAAAAATGATTTATATCCACCCCACAGACTCTACAAGGATAATCTACAGCGCTTGTTAATATTTGAAATATTCTTTCTTCTGATATCATTTCAAACTGACTCATTTATCACTAAATATTCAGTTGAAATCAAATTTGAATACCTTTCGGTTTTTTATTATTAAACTGAATGCTTTCTATGAGAAACTCATTTGGGGACAACCGCGTCGGTATACGGTCAATTACTATTGACATTTTTAATCCAGTCGTCCATATTTGACTCACGCATATCGATAAACATCGAGTAATAGGGGCAATATTTCCATGACAACGTTTGACACGGGGTGACATGTCATTCATAAACTATAACAGTATGTCATGTAGCAGTGGTGAAAATAGAGCCATTAGTGCTTCATATTTATTGATGTATGCGTCCTGTTCATTTCTATCAAGGTCTTCTACAGTTATTCTAATGTTTTGTCATAAATCTTGGCCGTAATGTCAGCTTAGTTGTCTTTGTTAGCATTAGAATTTGATATATTCCAATAAAATTTAAATGTGAAGTTTCTGAATAAATATCAGAACCTAATTTTGATGTTAGTTCTTTTTGCACAACTTCCGACGTTTTCAAAACTTGTAAAAATCAAAATATTGTCTCAAATATGGAGGCAATGTTTCAATTCTACCTTGCTCGTGAAGTGGTTTTTTTTCAGAGGTAAAAAATTTCAAATTGCAATAAAACAACGATGGATCATTCGATTGACAAGAATTTTTTTTTATTCGAAAGATAATCTTGTGGCATTACATTTTAAATATGATTTCTGGCATATGACCGCCACGGCTAGAAGGAATTAGTCCAATCTGGACGTCCAATTTTCTATGACTTTTTTACAACTTTTATGGCCGTATGTCGGTAATAACATCGCGAATATTGTCTTTCAAATGATCAAGCGTTTGTGAGTTATCGCATAGACCAATGGCTTTACATAGCCCCACAGAAAGTAGTCTAGCGGTGTTAAGTCACAAGATCTTGGAGGCAATTCACAGGTCCAAAACGTGAAATTAGTCGGTCACCAAACGTGCCTCTTAATAAATCGATTGTGGCACGAGCTGTGTGACATGTTGGGCCGTCTTGTTGAAACCACAGCTCCTGGACATCATGGTTGTTCAATTCAGGAATGAAAAAGTTAGTAATCATGGCTCTATACCGATCACCATCGACTGAAACGTTCTGGCCATCATCGTTTTGAAGAAGTACGGACCAATGATTCCACCAGCCCATAAAGCGCATCAAACAGTCAGTTTTTCTGGATGTAACGGTGTTCTGACATACACTTGAGGGTTATCTTCACTCCAAATGTCAGTTTTGTTTGTTGACGTAGCCATTCAAGCAGAAGTGCAAAAACATAAAATGGACGTAGTGCGCGATACGTATTCCTCACAGAACCATTATTTTCGAAATGAAATTGCACTATTTGCAAGCGTTGTTCAGGCGTGAGTCTATTCATGATGAATTGCCAAACCAAACTGAGAATAAATCACTTTTCAGCTGTTGAATCGGTCGCCATCTTCAACATTAATGCCAACTTGAAGTTCTATACCTCTAAAAAGAACACTCTTTAGAACTCGTCCAAGAAGAATACAATATTGGTACTTTTTACAAGTTTAACCCGCTTGTGCAACCTGCTTGTGATTCTTCTTGTCAAAAACCTCGATTTGATTTTGGTGCTTGGTAAGAAAATGGCAAATCAACAAAAACAGGCCGTTTCGCAATACATCTTCATTCCGAAGCCACAGCTCGTCAACAGGATACTTCAATCTTCCTCAAAAATGAAAATACATCCTAACATAGATTCTTGAGGAGTCCAGAGAAAGATGCAGCAGACAACATCAAAAATGTATGGTTCATATGTGTGTTTGTTACTTTTTCCTGCCAAACTGACTCGAAAGACATCGATGAGATTTCACAAAGAGTTAAAATGGAATTTGAAAAAACATTTTGCCTGGTTTTATCTAGCAAAATGCAACGTTTCTGTGTGAAAAACTGATATGAAACCACGTGCGTTTGTTTTCATACATATATTTCAAATATTCTGACTTCCAGAACGAATAAAGAATACAATTCAAAGAAAGACATGCAAAATTGAATTCATCTTTCCCAACTAATTTTCATTGAATGCTTTAACTAGTTGAATTTCAAGCCCGCAAACACCTTCAAGTCATATCTGCCAAGTTTGCGCCCTAGAGAATAACCAGCTTTCGACCCTCCTCACGGAGATCAAAGGGTGTGTATACGTTTCTGTCTTTCAGTTCACATACGCCGTTTCTTCTGGAAATCGATTCTCGCTACACAAGTCGAGTGGAAACAGTCTGCGAGAATATTTGAAATTGGAAGCAAGAGAATATTGGAATTCGGGACATTCTGAAAGTAGCTTTATATCTATTATAAGGTCACGTCTTATCATTCGAAAGGTACCTAACGAAAAATGTCGACGTGTTCGGCAATTTTGGTTAACCGAACAACCCGATTCATAAAATTATATTTTTAACTTGGACAGGGGTTAATATTTAAGAGGGTATAGGGTCACGTAATTTTTCGTTTAGCCTTCAGTTTGTGTAAGAATTGAGTGTTCTTAACACTTGAAACGCTGTCATATTCACATAAAAAGCGAGAGACCTGACAATAGAGAACAACCTGAAAATATTTTCTATTTCCTATCAAATGATAATCATAAAAATAAAGATGTGTGATTCAAATATAAATTCAAGGAAATGCAAATATATATCCAAGGAAATTCAGTGTCGATAGCTCAGACGAAATAAGGTTTTTCCATTCAAATATCACTTTATTTCCTGAAATTCAATTGGTCTTAGAATCAGAGAACACTGATATTGTTGATATATATATATATATATATATATATATATATATATATATATATATATATATATATATATATATATATATATATATATATATATATATATATAAATGAAATTTTCTTCTTTTCAGTGTTTCGAGCACTGAATAATATATTTGAGGAAATGAAGACAAGAGCATTCATTCGAAAAATTCTAATTTATCAAAAGAATGTTATAGTAGAGGTAGTACATTGTTAGAAATTTTATACTAGAAATGAACGTGTCTAAAAGAATGTTATACTAGAGCGTCTCATCGTACACGTATGAGAACGTGTACGATGTGACGTTTCCATTATCCCTCAATGGATAAATGTTAAAAAATATTGAAATCGATGCCACACCTGATGGAAGTGCGAGACAGCTGTTTCGTTCTACAAGGACGTGTCAGTCGCACCACAGAAAAAAATTGAATTTCCAGAAATACAATCGCGAGCGGACTACTAGTGCAACCTATTGACATTTGAAAACATCATATGATGACATTTGTCAAATAAACGCTACAATTTAGTAGATACCTACGGGTATAGAAGAGATTTGGCGTTCGATTCCTGGTGTGTCTATGATGTGAGAGATGTTTTCTATTGATTCCTATAGATGGAATTGTGAAGTATTCATTACTTTATGGTATTCCATTTACTCGTAGTTATAAGAAGATGCTTGGGGATTGAAATCGTTGCCTCACTTTGATGGACGTGGTGCGACTGACGTTGACTGACGTGAATTGTAAAACAAAACACTTGTCTCGCACTTATATCAGGTGTGGCATCGATTTCTATATTTCTCTAGCATTTATCCCTTGAAGGATAATGGAGGGATCACATCGTACACGTTTACAAATCTAGCACTACTATAACAATATTTCGATTAATTTGAATTTTTCGAATGAAGATTCTAGTTACATTTTCTCAAATATATATTATAATATTATATATATTATTTTCTTAATAATATATGTATTCTTTATCGTGATAAATGTTGTAATGGAGATGCAATTGTTTCAATTAGTGTTCTCATATTCAATTTTCTCATTCAAAAATATGAATATGGCGAATACTGTGAAATTCTGTAGATAATTCGAAAAGTTTTTCAAGTTTTGGACATTTATTAATGTAAAAAAAACTTCTCAAACACTAAAAGAATAACTCAAAAAAACTTCTATGAAAAGATCAAAATTTACTGGAAACAGTGTTTTTCAATATAAATTGTTGATTGATAAATTAATTTATTCAAAATGCTACATATTTTGAACGTATATTCAAAAAAAATTCCGAGATTCAGTAGGAAAACTTCACAACTGAATCAACTTGATCATAGCTTAGAATTTTATTGAAAAAAACCTGAACAAAAATCAGAGGACATCTACAAAACTAAAAGTGATTATCTGTGTCTTTTATATTTTAAAGATCCTCAGCCTTTAACCTCGATCATGTAGCCCCCTCCTCTTTTGAATCTTTCTCACCACTCATCATGCTGTGTTTGTTGTTGTCCAAAACCTACCTATTCAATAATTGTATTCAGGACTAGATTTAAAATATTCATTTTCAAGAAAATTGCAACAAATATGGATATATTGAACACAAGTTCTCAGATAATGATCGGAAAATATTTTTTTCAATGAAATAAAGACAAAAAAATATTTTTGCTTCAATAAAAAAAGTATAGAAATTCACTTTATATAAGCTTCCACCTTTGACTCAAGAAAATTTTGATGTTTCTGGTCCTGAATTTAATTACTGAACAAATTTACGATCCATAATTCCTGATTTTGTCTGTGTTGAATGTGTCTTCCTCCTTCCTCTGAATCATTTACTAAGTATGGTTGTTTGTTCTCTGTTTGATGATATGCCCCCGCTGCTTCCGTTCTCCAGGTGCTCAAGGTATTTGACCTCTACTTCCTTCTATATTTCTTCTTTATTCCAATCGCAGTGTTTAAAATCATGCTTTTATTGCACGTGCTGTTGATTGAAAGGGTTTTTTATGTGTCACATGCCAATCAATGCTAATATATTTTTTTCTGATTACCTTTTTGCCAATTTTGTATTTCTACTCAAAATTGTTCTCTTTCATTGTTTTTAATTATTTAATGTTCCAAAGTTTGGACGAAATAACAATTTGTAACTGATCTTTTACAGCAAATATTATTTTTCGATTTTTGCTGTCTCTTATTGTTAAAAGGAACAATTTTGTGTGTATATACATAAAAATATCGCTCATTTCGACTGTTTAGAATAAATTGTTTATTCAATTTCAATACAGACAGTTTTTATTTTTTTGACAGTTTCTTTTTTCATTTCACAAAAATAAATGAGCAGAGAGACAAATTTTTTGTCCTGTTCCCAAAATTAATTAGTTTATTTCCAAATTCTTTGATTTTATTGAATTGAAATACACTGGTAATTTTGGAAAATCGAAGCACAGACTTGTTACTTCAATAGAATTCCGTATTTAAACTTCGGGATAGGCATTCAAATTACTGATCGAATCTTTTGTTCATTAAAAACCCCGATTCAAGGCTCCAAATTGTGAATATGTTTCTACTTTTATAGGCATATAAGAAACTCTCGGAAATGAAATATTGGAAATTTTCTTATATATAGATCAGAGAAATTATTCAAATCAATGAGCAATATATATAATTATAAATTAATGTCATCAAAAATATGTGATCAATCAAAGAATATTAAATGCAAAAATTGATTTATTTTTAAAAATTTCAATATTTCAATAGTTGATATTTGAAAACAACATACAATGTAGTTAGTGACGGCTATGAAAATGATAGTAAATAATGATATTTGATGAATACTCTGGAATTTTTTGAAGAAACCCGTGTTCATTTCACTGATTTATTCCTATGCATATTGCATTTTTACGTATTTCCACTATTTCAGCTTCTGCTGTTGAAATTCTAGCAGTAAAATTTAGAAATTCTTCAACGGAAACCTTTATAATCCACATTTTCATTGAAACTACCCAAAGAATACAAATTTTCACTAACTTAAAAGATATAATATCGTCAATTACTTACTTTTTGTTATGATGACAATATGAACGAAGCAATAGACGTTTATAGTTGCAGACCTTCGTGTTTCTGAATGACGAGCAATTTAGAAGAGGCATTGTCGTCGATGTTGTCGTTAGATGAGCCTATCATGCAATGTTTGTATTGAAAGTGAGAAAATAATTTAATTAAGCGCCTACTGAATTGTTTTGTTGTATTGGTAAATCGCCAAATAATACTCGTTTCATGTAATTGGAATACATGTATAATATTCAACAAATTAAGGCTCAAATTTCTGGATTTTATTGAGCGCAGATTTAAAATTAACACTTCTGGTTATTGTCATGATGGGTGATTTTTTAAGCGCAGTTTTTTTTTTTTTGAAATCGAATAAAACACTCAATTTGCATCATATCTTCAAAATATATTCATGGCCTTTGCAATTTCCATTTCAAAGATAACTTTATGTAAATGTTGTCCGCGGCTCCGTATCAAATGGTCCATTCGGAAGGTCCAATTTTTCGAACATTTCGTCCTCTATCCCACGAGTTACACGTGTTATGTTATCCTGGAAGGCTTCAATCGTGTTTGGCTTTTCCACATATACTAACGACTTTACATAACTCCACAAGAAATAATCCATAGGCGTCAAATCTCATGATCTTGGCGGCCAATTCACAGGGTCATTTCGAGAGATAAGCTGCTCACCAAATTCATCCTTCAACATGTCCATTGTTTTATGAGCTGTGAGACATTTGGACAAAACCACATGTCCAGCAAGTTCATCTCGGCCAACTGGGCCAAAAAAAAGTTGCGTATCATGGCTCGATATCGTTCGCCGTTGACGGTAACGTTTCATCCACGGTCATCTCTGACGAAAAATGAACCGATGATGCCACCAGCCCATAAAACACACCAAACTGTCGTTTTTTCGGTATGCATCGGTAATTCTTGTATGGCATGTGGCTGTTCATCACTCCAGATGCGACAGTTTTGTTTATTTACATATCCGTTAAGCCAGAAATGAGCCTCATCGCTGAACACAATTTTTCGATAAAACAGCGGATTTTCATAAAGCTGTTCTAAGGCCCATTCACCGAAAATTAGACGTTGTGGTATGTCATTCGGCTTCAATTCTTGCATAAGTTGAATTTTATAGACTTTCAAACCCAAATCAACACGTTAACTTTTCCATGCGGTTGAGTAACACATGCCCAATTGCTGATAACGGCGACGAATTGGCATTTCATGATCCTTATTAACACTGTACGCTACGGCTGCAATATTCTCTTCAGTGCGCACTGTACGCATGCGAGACAATGGTTTAATGTCCAAAAAAGTAAAATTGGTGCGAAATTTGGTGATAACAGCACGAATTGATGATTCACCAGGTGGATTATGACGACCATAATATGGTCACAACAAACGATACACATTTTTCACAGAGCACGAATGTTGATAGTAAATTTCAACAATTTGCAATCGTTGCTCGTTTATAAGTCTTTCCATGATAAAATGGCAAAGTATATTTAAAACTTTTCTTTTTGACAGATGACGTTTTGATGCCATTACTAACAAGTGCCGTCAACCTGAAAAACTTATCTCTTAAAAAATCACCCTATAGAAACTTCGCGTTACTTTTGAGAAACAAATAAAAGAATTCAGAAGTCGTTCTATATGATGTGGCCAAAACCAGAGAGCAACACTAGTTCATAGACTGCCGATGAAAACCTCTTTCAGTTTGTTTTTTCGTTTATTTGTCACTATCTTTATGATGGGTTGACTATATTAATGCTCAAGTTCTGAATATTTTATAATGAAGCATCCATAGAACTGTACAATGTCTTTCTACTCTTCTAACAAAAATGATACAGTAATGAATGAAAATGTGGTTTAGAATTTTGCCAAAATAACACAGCTTTTCTCATTCTTTTTTACACAGTCTATATTCTAGTTAATCCTAGTATGCATGACACCCATTTCATAATTCCAATATCAACACCTATTTTTACAGTGTTTTCCAGAAAGGTAAGGCTTTTTGGCGACATAACGACAGCTTATGCGCATATACACCAAAAAACAGAAAATTAGAACAGTTTCTTTAGATTTAATGATAGCTTTTTGCTAGAAGTACAGTTATATCTTTGGACATTCCGTATTCACTATAAGAAAATTGAAAGTTATAGATCGCGTCAGTATTTTGTTGTTTCCAAATCTTCATCAAATCCGAAGGTATAACTCGAAGTGAAATGTTTTCCCTTAGGGAACATCGCTACTGTAGAAAAGCTGATATTCATTTACATTCCGTAATTTTTTCTAGTATATTTTCAATAATGTTTTAATGATATCATTTTCATTCTTTAGACTATGGCTGCTACCAAAAGGAATGCTGGTTTAACCTCGGCAGTACCAAGAGCTACACTAAACGATGAAGAACTGGTAAGATATATTTTTTCTCTTCACTATAATTTTGTTAGTACTCAAATCATGGTGGACTTTTAGATATACGTATGGTACTTTATTATAACGGAATATGTAGGGAGATACGCCAGAAAAAATATGACGACACACTGAAATTTGGAATCAACAATGATTCGATGTGATTTTTAAGAAAGTAGTCTGTTGATGATAGTACAATTCATTTACCAGGAGTGTTTTCGATTTTCCAGGATAATATAAGATAAGGTTAAAAAGGGAAACGCATTATTGTTCTTCTCAGTCGTTCACTCTTGACAGAGTGATCGTGGTAGTGCCTCGGTCTTGTGCCACTGCGTCCTACGCAATACGGCGCCACACTGCTCTATGAATGCCTCACAGATTTTATCAGATCTGTCCATCCTGTTGGAAAGCGCCTACTCGATCTTTTGCCCTCGACTCTCTCTTGGACCACCATTCATTCGATAGAGTCTTGGTTTCGGGTTATATATCCAAAGAATTTAAGGATTCGCATTCTCACAGTCGACGATAAACTCTCTTTGATTTTTAGCTCCTTCCGAATCGAGAAGTTGGTTCGATGTTCAGTCCGCGAGATTCTGAGCAAGCGTCTCCAGTAACACATTTCTAACGCATCAATTTGGCGACGATCTTGCATCCACAACGTCCATGTCTCAGCTCCAGTAAAAGAAGATTGGAAAGACAAGGCATCTCATAAGTCAAACCTTTGTGTTTTTGGTTTTTCTGCGGTCCCTCCAAATCCTCGAGAGCTTTCCCACTAAAGATCTTGCTATGGCGCAACGCCTCTAGATTTCGTCCTCGCCGCTCCCAGCGTTTGAGATCTTGGAGCTCAGATATACGTAGCTGTTTGCCAATTCACATCCCGCAATGTTTTGAACGTTTACCTCGTTGTTATTAGGGCGCTCCACGATCATAATTTTGGTCTTTTCGCGGTTAATAGCGAGTCCAAACTCCGTAGCTGTGGTCTCCAGACGATAAAGCAGAGTCTTTATGTCATCTTCGGTTGAGGCTAAGAGAGTGGTATCATCCGCATATCGTCGATTTGAGAACTTACGGCCTCCTATAGATATTTCCTTGTGCCAGTCTTCGAGAACTTTCCGCATGATGTATTCAGTGTATATGTTGAACAGTAGCGGTGATAATATACAACCTTGCCTGACGCCGGCTCTAGTTTTATGTCGTTTGGATTAACACCGTCAATTCGGACCGCGGCTATGCCATCTTCATAGAGACGTTTAGTGAGGTGTACGAGGTGTTGTGGTACACCCATTTCCGTCAGGATTATCTACAATTTCCACCACTTGATGGTATCGAAGTCTTTACTAAAGTCAACAAAGCACACATAGAGGTTAACGTTGAACTCTCTAGCCTTTTCCACGCATTATACAAGATAGCAAAAATACGATATCCCATTGAAACCACAATTTGCAAGCTTCAGATTTCATACTTCACACCCCATGTTCTGTATAGTACTTTCTCATTTTCAATTCATTGAATAAAGAGTCAATTCTTCTTTGAAATATGAGGTTATTCACGTATACTCAAGTAGATTTCCAAATTAGAAACCGTCATACATTAATGATGAAATATATATGAAATTTTGATGAAGGGAATATTGATAACATTCATAATAGTTGATGATAGATTGTCTAAAACATACCAGAAGCCTATGTTTCAAAGCAATTGAAGATTTGTAACAAAGATATTCCTTGCTGTTGAGGACTGTTGATATTATGTGAGGGTTTTCAACCCTTACATAATATCAAGGAGTTTTTAAGGAGAACTTTAGGTTCTTATTGAATTATCTCTTCTAGTTCGTATTCTTTTGTAATCAGTCCCAACGTTGTGTAGTTGAGGAGGGCAGTCCTGTACAATTTCAGGAATTTTAAGAGCACAAAAAAATTCATTTGCTATAAATAAGGTCTCGATTTTTCCACAAATATCCTAGAGGAATATATTGAGTTCCAAATTGAAGAAATTAAGTTTCTGATCTTGGGATTCAGATTCAATTCCTTGCCTTAGATTTCTTGCCTTGATTAGGTTCTATATTGGCCGTGATATCCAATTACTGCATCTGGCAGTGTAGACTGAGCGTAATTGATTTTCTTTATTACGAACTTTCAAAACACATTTTCGATTAGGAAAGTCAAAAAACTCGATTTTAACGCTTTCAAATTATTATATGTGAAATGTCCAATCGACACATAAACCAGAATTCTTCGACATACTCTGTACTATTAAACAGGCGATCATATGTGTTTCGACTCTATTTTCAATCATCAGATTAATGTATCGAAGCACAGATGACGAGATTTATACATGGAAGGCAAAACACATAGAACTTTACGCATTTCAAAAGACAACTGATCATTTTGGATCATTTTTCAATTATAAAATTAGAAGACTTAGTCCAAAGACTCAGAAGAATGTTTATACTTTACACCTACAAATTTATTCATCTTAAATCGTGAAATTAAAATAATAGACCTTTCTACTCTTTTAATTTCACGATAATTTCTCATGATACCAGAGCTAGACAACTCATTTCGATCAACTGTATCTTAAGGAATGAATCTTCGTTATTTGACAACATAAAAAGATCGGTCTATTGCATTATCTCTGCTTCTCTCTTCTTTTGTGCTCATACCATATATCCAGAAAATATTATCAAGTCAGGAAACATGTACATATAAAATTATTTTCGTTCAATATCAAATTTTTCACTGTTTATGCTCCATTTATTTCTGTCAGATCTTGTTGACAGAGAAAATCAGTTCTATTTTCCCTCTAGCACAAGGGTAGACAATATAATCTTCAACTTACGTGTCATAATTTCTCAAATTTTCAAATTTTCAGGTAGTTTCTGGTGTATACATCAGATATTATTTCATATAAATGTGGAATCAAAAAATAACAACAGTAAACGAATGTTGTTTTTCGTTCATAAGTGAGAAAAACACTTTCTAATGCGCACAATATTTCAGTTCGCATTGCACCTCCAGAGTTTATGATGCTTTCATTCTTTTTGTGCTTCAATTGCACTACACTTTCATGGTGTTATTATTTATAACGAGCTAGATTTCAGTTATGTGCCCGGAATTACTGGAGCATTTATTTTGATCTGGTATAACTCTTCAGATATATATAATTCTTTCGAAATATTTCTAAAGCAACAAACTCTCTCTTTTCGTCCAATTCAAGCAGTGGGAGCCGTGTTTCTTCAAGCATACGACACTATTCAATCTACTTTTCAGTAGTCTTCAGTGAAATTATGAATGGATATCTTAAGGTTTCAAATTTTTCTCTTTGTTATATTCTCAACATATACCATCGCGTGTTGGAGCGAAAGATATTCGATCCAATTCTCATTCAACTAATGATACTGACAGAATTGATGAAACAAGAAGATATTGATCGATTTGTTCACCATCAAAATGTGGATAGAATATTGATTATGCAGTTAACTTCACAATTTTGGACATAGGAACGAATTGTCTTATCTTCAGCATATATAACTGAAAGGAAAGAGTAGAACTCTTTTGGTGATCGCTCTCTGAATAAATTTCAGTACTTCCGTGGAATTTCTAGGGACTGCAGTCCCTAGGACTCTCAAGGTTGCAGTTCTGAGAAACCTAGAAGCTGGAAGCAGTTTCACCCATCGATTGTGTCTTCATTTCGAATTGAATTTTTGTGAGAGTTGTCTTAATTTTCTGCTGACTGAAACCATTGAGCAAGCAGTTAATTTCTCGAAAAGTGAAGAGTGGTTTGGACGAAGAAAGGGACTGTATGAAGGATGATCAAATTCCAATGTTTTTCCACTTTGAAACCGCAATTGTTCTAGGAGTTGTCTGAAATCTTTCGGAAGATAATTCGCCATGAAAATTGGTTTGTCGAAACTTAGCAGTCAGATCTGGCAAACGAATATATATAAACCAATCAGCAGTAACAGTTCTTTGAGTTGGGAGAAAAGCTGTTGCAGCATGATTCGCTTTAAAGGAAGATATCATCACTGGTTTGGGAACATTTGGAAAACGAATCATTATATTCAGTTTTTGCTGAGCTTGAATCTCCTAAATTACCGTTCTGCGTTTTTCTAAAGATCATAATGGATCTAGGTTTATTTGCCACTGACAAAAGTTCATTGATTCTTTGGAGTTTGCTGCTTAAAACTATTGTGAAGACTTTTGACAATAACGGACTCAGATCACCTTCTGTTCAGTCAATATATGTGGTTTTATACGAGGAACAATTTTTTTCACAGATCATTATTCTTGTTTAACATTTCCAATTGATTCCTTAAGATGATCTCACATATATCATCGACGTTTACTTTGATAACTACAGTTTTTGATGAACCTGTTTTCGGATCCTTGCCAAAACTAATCCGCCCATTTAAAAATCTTTTACGCCCACCAAAAATTTTCAATTTATGATGTGTTTCTATTGTGGTATTTTTTTTATTCATTTGTTCCATTCAATCATTTATGAATTACAATAATAAGGTGTTATATAACCTTGTCAATATATTATACATTATATTATCTTGTACAATCTCATTTCAATATCATAGGAGAGCGTTGAAGATTAGTTTTCAAACTATTCACTAAAATCTTGGCTAGATCATTTTGCCGTTTCAAGATTGAAAACTATCAAATTCCCGATATTAATAAAAAAGTAATTTATGTTCCAATTCAATCAACAAAGAATCGAACCCGTTTTCGTTTGTTAAATGAAAATGCACAAAAAATGTAATAACCGTGAAAATTGGTTCTCATCAAAGACAGACAATGCTTTTTCGTTTTATAACCAAACCGAAACGCCAGCCTTGTTATAACTGCATGCTGAAATTTCAATGGATTACTTCCTAAATTGTTTTCCTTTGACGTAAAGTCATTTTAGTGGCTGCCTCTGCCGTAATTCCCTGAAAATTAGCGCTTTCCACTGAATCGTTCAATCCTCGCTTCGAATTTTCTCTAACTAAAACTGGGGAATATTTGACGCTTTCGGTAACGTAATTACTACAATCGAGGTCATAACTACCTGTTATTCTCGTTTTTAATCCGTTTCATTTTACGCAAAATGAATTTGGTTTTACCTTCTATTCGTTTTTGGTTATAGATAATTTTTCTGTGGCCAAAAAGCAATCCTATTCGTTTCTGTGGTTTAATGAACAACGTAGTAGATAAACTCGTCCTAGTAAACAATTTAAAGAAGATGTTTTGGTCAGTAGATCCTCACTAGTACTGTAATTTGATGAATAATCAAGAGTGATCTAGAATTCTCGAAAAAACTGAGCATGTCAATGTGATTTCAAGCAGAAGGCGCTTTTTATGAAACTTGCCTCTTTGGTTGTTGGTTATCACTATGGTTCATAATACTTGATTCATTCCCGTTCGCAAAAAGCTGTTTCGCTGAGTTATTCATCTCATGTTTCAGAGTAATGTTCACAGATGTCGTAAGCATCTACGTGACGCTATCCTTCTGCCTTCTATTTTCCCTGTTATGATTGTTGCAGTACTTGTAGTAGTTCGTATTCCGCATAATCTGTTTTTCGCAATACTGCAGTTTTCTGCGTTCGAATTTGTTTATACACTTCGCATGCTCCATCTTGTATTGAAGCGGTGTACTAGGCCTATATATACCATGCACATGAAATCTGTTTGATCGTTTGCAGCTTCTTTCGTGAAAATAGACGTCCCTGTCTCATAAAGAATAATGAAGTACTTCTTTTCCACCGTCCTCATTTTTTAACCTACGGTAAAGTTTCTTGATGTAGATTGATTCAATTCTGATAGCAGTTCAACTTTTATGATTGAATATAAACTTAAATTCAAACACTTGAACTTATGATTTGCTTTTTATTGACTACATAGCATGACGCGTTTTATCGTTACAAACGACTTCTTCAGATGCTAACAAAATAAAATTATTCTGTAAGCATAAACACTTGAACTTAAGATTTACATTTATTGACTACATAGCATGACGCGTTTCGTCGTTACAAACGACTTCTTCAGATGCTAACAGAATAAAATTATGCTGTTAGCATCAACAGAATTCAGTTATTCTGTTAGCATCAACAGATATCTATCATTTTGTTAGCTAACAGAATGAAATTATTCTGTTAGCATCTGAAGAAGTCTTTGTAACGACGAAACGCATCATGCTATGTAGTCGATGAAATGTAAGTCGTGAGTTCAAGTGTTTGAATTTAAGTTTATATTCAATTTCAATGGATTTACATGAAGTAAACGCCAAAACTATCAAATATTCAAACTGCTATTGTACTTTATGGTAGTTTGATGGTCTTAGACGACATTCTTTATTTGATTCTTCAGAATAAGGGTGAGGTGATCTGAAAATTTATGAAAGTCTTGTATTCAGTATTCAATTACATATTTTATTTTTTCTGTTTTCTGATTAAAACTGCTCTTGTTAGGATGAAACTGTAACAATTTTAAATGCAATAAGTAAAATATTTATCTCTATATAAGTTGTCTGAGAATGAGCAGAAGCTCTTCTGTCAAATATCCGTATATCCACTACATATTCCAGAAAATATCGGTATTTTCATTCGACCAAACCTATAAATTAACGATTTCCAATTTCTGTGCAGAAAATGCACGTGTACAAAAAGACGCTACAGGCGCTGATCTACCCAATCAGCAGCACCACGCCGCACAATTTCGTCCCATGGACAGCAACATCTCCCACCTACTGTTACGAGTGCGAAGGGTTGCTGTGGGGAATCGCCAGGCAGGGCGTTAGGTGTACAGAGTGCGGGGTCAAGTGCCACGAGAAATGCAAGGATCTACTCAACGCCGATTGTCTCCAAAGTAAGTGCCTTTTTGGTTTTTCTCCTTTCTCATTCGTTTACAGAAAGTTAAGTGGCTCGGCCTATACTTGCGAAGACGTAGCAAAGTCGTGGAAATGAATCATTAAGCGTCATCATAACAGGATTCGTAATTTTACCTGGCGCTCGACACTCTGAAAGAATTATAGACTTAAAAATTCGAAAGGAAATAGCGGTTACGAAAGCGGTTTTTATGCGAACTTCATGACAAATTTTTCACAAAAAATGTTTTGAGTAACATTTAAAACTATTAATTACATCGGTTATAAATGAAGAATAATGATAGATAATAATAATATTTATCTAGCTGCAGCTATACAAAAAATCAACATATTTCGAATTGTCAATTTTGAATTACATACCTTTATTAATTATTTTGAATATTGCTCAATAAGCAATGCAATAATCAATAAGCAATGTGCCAGATATGTTGACAGATTTCTTCCCATTATTTTTAAAAAATTAATTTTTCAGAGATTTTAAATGATATGAACTCAACATGATCATTGAAACACAATTTTTCGTCTAACCTAATACCTAAATATTTTACTGCGTCTAGTATTCTAATTTTTTGTTCATTAATCTTCACAGTTATATCCTCATTTTGATTAATCTTTTCTATATTATATTATATTTACTATTCAACTGATAAGAGAAAATGATCATCCATAATTTTATTTCATCTATTTACTTAAACAAACAATAAAAAAATCCCATATATAATATATTAAAATTAAAATTACAATTTATAATTTAGGTCAATTTGCTCCAAATAGACGTATTACTGTTTCAGGATTTCAATCGCTCTTAGAAAGTTAATATTGAGTTGATGTCGATAAGTCAATAAAAGTTCAGAATTTTTGAATTTTATAAAATTTTGAAATTTCATTTGAAACCTTTGTTCTTTCTATAAAATTTAAAACTAACACACCTGACTTAAGTTTCACTGAATATATTAAAAACTCTCCATATGTTTCGGGTGGTTAACCCATTATCAAGAGTATACAATATAACCTGAAATCAAGTGTGTTAATTTTTAATTCATTTTTTTTAACACAATATTTCACCAAGAGATAAGCTAAACCTCCGTGTCATTTATTAACTTTGTTCTTTCTATTCAATATTCCAAACTCTGAACTAAGTGTGTTATTTTCCTCTATCAAGTGCTTGACATAATGGAAATCTGTTTCATTCTTTTCAAAACTTCGAACATTTTCATTTGGAAATTCCTGAAAATTATACTTACGTTAAATATATCGAAGCTACCCCACTCATTTTTGAACAATCCTTACATTTGTTTTTATGATTTATTGTTCAATTATACTCAATAATCTTATCAATATTATTAACGGTACGAAATAAAATATTAATATTGTAACGTTACACTCAAAATCACCTTAGAACATAGAAAACAAGTTCATGGAATGTATGTATATATACGAACTACAGGAAAATCATTCTTACTTGCTGCTAGGAGTAACTGTAAAGAAATTTGTAGATTAAATTTTTAAAATCAAATTGAGGAACCAAGTTAGGAATATTTTTACCTATAGTTCTAATATTATGATTATCAAACTAATTATGAATATGTAGGTAATCCAGTTTGGGGATCAGTTTTGTTCAGTTTCCCTAGACTTACTGACTTCTTTAGATAATAATTCCTATTCTCTGTGTTGTCAACTTACTGTTCAAATTTTTCCTCAGTTACTCATCTTTTTGTTAAATATCAACTTTATTATTCAGTTTCACCACTGTTATTTGGATAAACTCTTTCATTTTACTTCACGGTATTCTCATATTAAATTCGTCTGTCCAAATGACTTATATAACCAAATTGTGTTTTATATTATTGAGCCCTTTACGTTTACAATAAAATTGTATCATCTTATCTTATACCACTACTTTCAGCATGCAATAATAAAATACGTGAACTTGTTGAAAGTTATACGAATGAATATTTTCATTTTGTAATAAGAAACTACCCGGTGTTGAACGTAATAAAAATAATAAGCAATAATTTACTATATCGACCTCGATGATTTGGGTAATAGTTAAAATATAGCGTTTATTTTGATGTAGGTAATTTAGCTAAGGGTCGGTTTCGCTTTCAGAAACTTATTATTTTATGATTACAGTTATCTTTTGTAGGGAGTCGATAAAACCATTCTAGTACTCCGTTGGGACTATAATTTGGTTTGAATACTTTTTCTAACCCTTTAATTTCTCTTGAATAGGCGTAATTTTCTGGAGATCTGTTATTATTATACAATTATACTCTAAAATCACTACTGCAACTATTAAATCGATAATTCCTTCATAATTTTTTGATGACCATTAATTTTTTCACCCTATAATCCGTAAGGTTTAATTGCATCTTATCTGAAATATTGACAAACAATTATGACACAGAAGACTAGTTCTCACTTTCTAGTATTTTTTATTACTAGTTTTCAGTAAATTCAATTCAACTAGAGCTAAAAAATCTTTTTTTGGGAATGCTATAGATTTGAATAAGTGGTCCGTATTAAATACTTCAAGTTTAAAAGAAAAACATTTCGTAACAAATGGAATAACCGTTATCAATATCGAATTCCCCACAATATTTAATTTTTTTGACAATTATTTGTTGATTTCCGAAGATCACAAGCAACGTGTTATCATTTTTATTGATTCTCGAAGGCGAAGGAATCAGTTCTTACATAAAATAATTGCTTATCAATTCCCAGAAAATTTTTAATTGGCACTTAACGGAAAGCAAGTAAAAGGTTATATGTTTCTTTTATTAGATCGCTAGACTGCCTGGGTTTTGTAGAATAACATCCATTTCACGTCTAATATGATACCTTGGAAAGTATGAATGTGATTGAAGCATCGTTTAATTGGGAAGATTCATTTTTCCTCCAATTTGTTATGTTTTAAATTCTCTATGGAAATTGAAGAGCACCTGATCACAGAAACTTTGTTTGTAGCTCTTGCGCCTTCGCCATTTTGCAGGTTCGATGTTTGTATATTTAATTGTTTTCACTGTTATCTTCATATAATCTCACGTTCTTCTGCATAATCGTGGAAATTAAAGTGCAAAAACAGACGTTTATTTAATTTCTGGTCCCAAAAATTGTTCTTGAGATATTATCAATGATTATGAATTTTTTAAGATTTTGGGAAGGTTTAGCACTGTATTTGTGATTTGACAAAAAGAGTCCATTTACTCAAGCTACTTGAAAAAAATATACTGAAATATATGAAAAAATATAGTAGTTTGCTGCCAAAACTACCGAATTTTTGTCAGTAGATATCTGAATTATATATGGTGAGCATTTCGTTTAAATTATCGCAAATCCAAAATTACCCTTCTTTTTCTACAAAATAATACTTCATTTCCAAATAATCTTTTAGTGTTTTGGAGATATAAGTCTATTGAAGTGTAACAGTTTAAAACAATGATGCAATAAGAATGCAGGTGTAATAATTGATACAAATGTAATAAAAATACAAGTCGTTCAACATCTACCCAACCGATAGAAAGAACGAAAAAGAAATCGTGAAGATTTCGACAATAATCTCACGAAGTTAAATGATACAACTAAAACATAATATTCTTTATTGTCATACAAACACGATATGATTATTCAAACCTCCAGACAAGCAACAACATTCGTTAATTTGGAAGTCTTATGCAAGGTATTTTTTTGAAATCCAGCAAAATTCAAAGAGAATGGAATACGTGATCTAGTCCATGAGATTAAGAACCAGTATTCGAGGTAGCTATGAGTCAGGTTCAGCAACATCATATCATCAACCATCGTAAATAACTGTTGATAAATCAAGAGGGTGACAAATAAAACAAAATATGAAAGTGGTATTTCTGCCACAAATGTTATTGACCTTTCAAAACCGACAGGGTTAGAGCACCTTTAATGCTTCTTTCAAGAAGCCAACAACAATTGAAAGTACAAGTAGAATTAGCCGCGTGATATTCTTTAGGAAAACTTCGAAGCTCAGCTTATTACATTGCGGTGTATCCCCAAAGTTAGTCTATAATTAAACAAACTTTGCGATTGAAACAGTTTCAGTTGTAAATACAGCGACACCATCGTCTTTTGTTCCTTTCAAGTGGCCCAGCAATCTAGTAGCCAGTTGGGGTAGCGGGGACAACTTGGAACGTTGCCACTTCGTTTCTTGATTAATCACTCTGTCTGTCTAATGCGAATTCGATTAATTGAATTATGACTGCTTTGGATAGTTGCAAGTTGCTCACAGTTTGAATGGGGCGAAGATAATAGATTGATTGTAACTTGAGAATTCGAGTAGAAAACTAAACCGCAAATTTGATTCGATTGTTCAGTGGTTAACCGAACAATTCAGCCATTTTGTTAACGTATTATGGAGAAAACCGATTAGCGAAATTGGACTTTTTTGAGTGTCTAATGGGAGATTCAATTTGAGAGACTGGTTTGGGATCAACTATAATAATAAAAATATTAATATTTATTATAACGATGGTTATTGACGTTCATTCAAGAATTAGAGAAATAGAAATACAAGAATGGAAAATTCCCAGAAACACAAATACGATAACGGAAGAGATCAGAAAACGACGAGCAAAGTTCTATGCACATGTCTACAGAATGAAACAGTCCAGAATACCGAAGAAGCAACTTGATATAATTAAAAAGAGTAAAAATAAGGAACTGAGTGGCTGAAAAAGGTCCAAAAAGATCTACAATAGATCAATATAAAAAATCTCGAAGATTGCAGTGATTATCGCTATAAAATCGCACATGTGAAGTTTCAGCAAAAATCGAATCGCCAACCTGAAATGAAATGGACAGATGAATATAAGAAAAAGGATGAAAACGACCAAGCAAAAGTCCTAAGAATTGCTAATTCAAGTTCAATCGATCTCCTCATTGCGAACAATCGTTCTCCTCATTGACGACAATCGTTCTAATATTAAAAATATTCATTTCATGCTTTACAGAAAATTTCTACAATTTTTTAATTCGTGAACACACAAAATAGTGAGAAACATTCACAATAAATAAAAAAACATCGACATATTTAAAATTGTCAGTTACGGACGTCAGAAAATGACATCAATTTCAAAACTTAAACTCTAAAAATTCATTTACATCATGGCAACAAAACCAACAAAACTGGCCTTCACGCCATCCTGATTTAATCCCTATGGCGTAATTTAACACAACTCTTGAGGCTTCTCTGGTTACTTGTACAGTTTTCAACTATCTTAGTTCGTGAAACTCTTGGAATATGTATGTAATTATATAAAGATATAAAATGATTTTCATGACCAAACTCTTCATGTTTTTTTCTTTGGACGGCCACGAAAAATATCCACAGAATGATTATCAATTCTTGTTATCAATTCGTTATCATTTCGCTTCCTTTTTCGACCAAACGTTCAGTATTATTTTCGGATTATTATTCAAAATCTAAAAAAGTAATTAAAGCTCAAAAACAAAACTGTAGGTACTTAAAAACTGCACCGATTTTGTTGAACTATTGTATTCATTTCGTTATACTTGTTAGTTACTTTTCAGGATCTGTATACTTTTCAAGCTCAAATGCGGGACAAACATGCTAATTGGATTAATTTTGAAGTTGGTAATCTGCTAATAAATGTCTCGTGAGCTAAGCGCTTACTATAACTTTATGCGGAACTTTGGTCAAGTTTGCATACCGTTTTAAAGTTATTTATCTGTTGTTACAAAGTACAATAGGCAGTATAGAGGAATGCGGGTATTATATTAAGCCTCTGACGGCCATTGCAATTGCTTTTTCGGTTTAAAAATATTTTTATCAAATTATTCTTCATCAACAATAATTTTAATCATGAAACGAAAACCACGTATATTTTTCCCAAATTTTGAACAGTTGTAAACAGATATAATATTGCAGTTGATTTCATATTTTATACTAGATGTATATCAAATGAATTATATAATTTTTGAACTAGTGTTGTCCTGGTTCTGGTCTAAGGGCCGTCGTCGGTTGGAATTTCTTCCTAACGTTTCGCTAGCACGAGTGTCGAGCTTCTTCAGAGGTCGTTCCATTTCTGATTCTGGAAGTAGACAGTCTATTTTCACAATCAGAAATGGAACGACCTCTGAAGAAGCTCGACACTCGTGCTAGCGAAACGTTGGGAAGAAATTTCAACCGACGTCGGCCCTTAGACCCGAACCAGGACAACACTAGTTCAACGACTGACCGCGAAAGCCTCAACCAATTTATAAAATTTTTGTGGAAATTTTGTGATATTTCTGGGACAAGGGCATAATTGCGAATAAAAACACAATAAGCACTGTTCAGAAATGTGGAGTGCTTTTTCCCCACAAGAAAATATCCCCCTGACAATGCCTCAATCTGCCTCCTTGTCAGGGAATTGATTAGATGCCGAGTGATGGACAACTAATTTAAGGCTCAATTTTCCGGATTCCTGGAAATCGGTATGAAAGGGTTTCGGTGCTGACAAGGCCTCAATCTGCCTACTCCTTGTCAGGGGATTGATTAGATGCCGAGTGATGGACAACTAATCTAAGGCTCAATTCTCCGGATTCCTGGAAATCGGTATGAAAGGGTTTCGGTGCTGACAAGGCCTCAATCTGCCTACTCCTTGTCAGGTGAATGAATTGACTACTGATGTAGTACTGATTTAATTAAGAAAATGTCAACGTATTTATACATAAACTAAAACTGCTTACTCGCTAAAATGAAGTTTATCACACTCATGCGAGTATAGTGAACCCAGGATATTCGCAATAGTTGCGTTAACCTACTTAATGTGTAATACATTATTATAAAATATTTCCCTACTCCAAGTATATAAACACTTGGAGTATGAATCTATTCAAAATATAAATCTGTATCAAAATCTGTTCAAAATCTTCAAGATTCTGAACAATCACCAAACTTGAAAGAAACTAAAGACAGGCATGTTATGGCTCCTTAGTAGGCGATGTATTTTTTCTGGACGAAAGATTGACCACCTAGATATATTTCGACTTAGCAACCCTAAGTCTAATTATGACGCCACCTATCGATCAGTGAAAGAATCATTGTGATTATTGGCGAAATGGTTCTGCCATATTCCTGGAAAATTCTTTCCTCTTCATCTTTCCATGTTGAAGTCGTACAATACGCATAATCGCCAAGAATTCTCAGTGATGTTCAAATTCTTACAGAATGTATACTTACGGATAGTGATCCTTCTACGGAGACATCTTTCTCATTGTACAATAATATAGATACCATGTTTGTTATTGAAAATTTCGAAATGAATTAAACGTTTCTGAGCAAAATAAACTTGGGATAACCTTCTGCTTCTATATGGAATCCAAATTCCCATTTGTGAAGAAGACATTTAAATTTCCTCATACCCAAAGCAATAACAGTAAGTTAGAATCCTGTTCCTTCATGATCCTTCGAGAATTCACATTACAATGAGAAATTACAGTATCAAACCAGTCTTCCACTTTGAAATACCGATGTCAAACTGTCGTATTTCCTATTTATTCCGCCGTCTCCATTATAGAATTTTTTGGGATATTAGATTAAACGACTCAGAAGTAGCGTCGGATCCCAGAACTTCAGAAGATGGCTTGTTCCTGACGGACGAAAGTATTCCCGAATGGCAACGGAATAAATTTCCCTAGAAAAACGTTCTCTTAGGTATTTTATTGTGAAGAAGTTCGAGATTTTTCAACATAATAGTATACCACTACGAAATAAAGAAATACAACAGTTTTGTCGAGTATTTTTATATGATTGATGGGAATCTAAACTATTCTGATTTTTCGAATTCAATTTGAATAAGCACTACGGGCTCTCATTCAAAATTGAATCATTCTCTAAATACTCGACTTTCTAAGAAGAGGTCAGAAACTCAACGAGTCGTTGAGAATTGGTAAGATTCCCAACATTAATAAATCAAAAATTGACAAGAATGAAATGTTTGGGTGTGTAAAATTGTACTTTAAGTGTGGAAGCTGCAATGAATTTTATATACTCAAAACATTCAGAAATTCCCAAATAATAATACTCGAACATAAACAAAGTTTTGAAAAAGAGAAAACTGATTCTGGTTATGCCAACCACTCGATGAAGGAGAGTCACATATTTAGTTCAGAGTGCAAAATATCGAATAGAAAGAACAGAGATTTCAAATAAAAGTTTATAGATTCTTTACAAATCAATAAATTCAAAAATTCAGGACTTTTACATAATATTCAATTGGAGATTAATAATAGCACTTCACTCAATATTTTTTATAAAGGAATTCCAAGTAGTAGGTCAGAAAGATAATCCCGCCTTAGATTTTATACCTCTCTTTTTATAAGTTCTAATGTGAAATTAATTGTTGTACCTACTTTTGATTGCACAGTCCTTTGTCAATTTTAATTTCAATTCATAGATTCTATTCTTCCCTTTGTTATTCTATGTTCTGGCACTCTATAATTCGTATCTAGACATCTATATTTGTGAAATTGAACCAGTATTCATTCAGCATCTGAGAAGAAGTTGTACTTCGAAACGTGCGTCATGCTTATTATTCGATAAATAAAAAATTTACAATTTTTTCTTCTTATAATTCTGTTCTTCGAATTACAGCGTTTAATAAGATTCAAAATAAGTTCAAATGACGAAACAATGTTGTTCAAGTATTTCACTCAAGTGAGTTTATTTTGCTCAAATAAACGATGTCTGCTTTTTGAGAATAGTCAGAAATAAAAGGTATCTTTATATTGATTGAAGTTAACATGCTACGCTCTCATTTGACATAAATTCAGTTCGAATATTCCACCTCAATTCCAGATTTGAATTGAATACTTTTTCTGAATTTCTATTGAAAAGAAAACCTTTCAATTGCTTTTCATGATGAAATTGGTGGTTTTTATAAGAGGAAAAGCGTTGATACCGATGAATAAAACGGACAAAAAATTATCAAGCGATAAATGAAAACGTTAAAAAGAAACTCTCATTTGAATGTTGCCTATTTCACCAAATACATGATATGCTCAAAAGGGCTTATTCAGCAGCACATTTTCCGAATGGAATCTGCTTTATTGCCTCTGTAAAATTTTCACTGCACCTACGGGGCCAATTAAGTTTCGTCAAAACTTTCAACATAAATAACAAAACCACTTGAAAGCTGAGAAAAATACGCAGTTGAAAGTACTTCCATTCATCCAAATGTCTTTTGTTTTGTGTTTTAGAATTCTCCAGACACCTGCTCATTATACAGTGAACGTAAAACACTCAGAGTTTAATCAGTTTTCAACGTATGCATTAGTGATAAATAGGTCATTATACATAATGCCTGTACACTATGAAAAATGGCCAATAAGAGATCGCAATGTAATAACAATTATACATAACTTCCTTCAACTATAGGGCAGTGTCACGGCCACCTTTACTACAGGCCATGAAGAGCGTAGTCCCTCGGTGTTGCCAAATTGTGCTTAGTTGTATACTATCCTAGTCGTATGTTCCAAGCTTTCAAGCATTATCTCAACTATTTTTGTATATTGTGAACAAACAATGAATATTATTAGTATGTATAATATATAGAATATTATATTGGGTATTGTGAGCACATATTTCTGTAACAGAAAACTGTAAAATATTTATTATTGCAAGAAAACAACGATGTTTTCGATAAAGCCCCACTGCGTGAAAAATACCTCTATTAGTCAGTGGGATTTATTTACATGAAAAGTTGCCTAACCAAATTTATTAAATTATTTGAGAGAATAGGAACCTTGAAAGAAACGCTGTAGGAATTACTCAAATTGAATTATTTACCTTATTAAAAATAAATATTATATTTCTGATCAGCGCAGACAACAAACTACTTTATGAAAGTATTGAGCTTTCTTCGTTTATTTTTTGTTTCAGTTTTCTCATGTCCGGCTTCATTATTTTTTTGTCTAATGATTCAATAAGATATTCGAAAAAATGGAACACAGCATGTTCAAAATATTTTTATTGTCTTCATCACATGAACAGTAACAACAAAAATCTTTAAGGACTCATCCAATGACACTCTTAAAATAGTGAGATTACACAAAATTGCTTTCTGGTGTATATTATACAAAAAGGCACGTTCAAGAGAAATACCTTCAATAATTTTTTCAAATATGGAACACATGTGAAATAAGACATTTTCTGTAGGTATATTCAGTCCTCCCCGTTGCAAATAATTAAAATATTATCAATAATAAATAAAATCATAGCTTCCAAAAATTCTGTTTTGAGGAAAGTTTGGATTTTGAAAGAATGTGTTTGTTAGTTAGATTTGTGAATAGCGATCTGTTTATTCGATGGTTATCGGTAATAAATAGGTTAGAAAATATACTTATTACTAAAAATAAACTCACCTATCCCAAGCTTGAAACTTACTGAATCATCTACGGAATACCTATTCTCTTCATTACATTTCACAAACAAATTATTTGTAAGTAATTCGTACTCAAATCACAACACAAATTCGATTCGATTAAATCGGTACACACAAAACACTTCGTTTTTATAATTTGATGTTATGTTATCCACAAACTATCAACACTAGCACGTAAATAACACTATAAAAAATTGATGAATAGAGGATTAGAACTGAAATCGTAAAATATTAACTTCCAACTACGAAAGTCTTGAACACAATCGAAATTTCCCTGAAATTTATAAACAAACTAAACACTTCATTTTCTAGTGTTTGATGTTGAGATTTCAACAAATTATTAACATCAACACTTGTAATACACTGTACACTATTGATGAATATAGAATTTATACCAAAAGCTCAAATTATTTAACTTCAAACTGCGAATGTTTCGGGAAGCGTCCTGTTTGCTGTAGTATACCACTACAAGAAATGGCGGGAATATTGGCAATTTTATGACATATGTTAGATATTCATTTCATTGCCTGTAGTAAAGGTGGTCGTTGCAGTGTATTAAAGAACAGTTTCATTACTATTATTTCATTTTTTAGCATTAGGTTCAAATTGAAAACACAAATAACAAAACCTCAATGAAAATCAAAGTGAAAATATTAAACCGAAACAAAAATTTCACAACATTTCTTCAAAAAAAAATGAACTATACTTTAAACAATTTAAATAAATCAGACACATTATTGGGACTCTTCAGCAAGGCCTTTTACATCTAGAATTTCCCTGTTTTCAGATATGAACTCGATCAACATCTGGAACTCGAACCTTTACAGTGTTACCAATTATTACAATAGGATATTTACCGTTTGGTACATTCAACAATTTTTCAATGTTTCTCGATGCTAATTTATTTGAATTGAAATGGTTAAGAAACCACCCATTCACAGCATTTTATTAAAGAATTTTGACACACGTTTCATGATAGCTACGACTTTTCCGGACAGTACGAATGAAATTATCAACAAATTTCTCAATGGTTACGAGCAATATACATAGTGACCAGACAATGTGATACATAAGGAGGTTTAGATGAGAATTAATCACTTTTTCCGATAATAATAGCGATTATTCATAATGCCCGGAGATTATACATATTACCTCATTAATTATATGGTTCATAATATACGCACAAATTCGTGAGTTCTATTTTCTGTTTTTGTTATTAATTCATCGGGAATTCTGCCCATTTTGAATGATGCAGTATTTTCCTCTATTTTGGAAAATTGTATTTTGACTGAATTTTTACTATATTTCAACAGTTATAAAATCACGGAACGAAATTTCTGATAATAATCTTTTTCGGATATCCTAGATTGAAAATTTGTTTAAATCGTAGCAGTAGATTGGATCGATATTCAAGTCCTGATGCTGAAAGGAATCAAGAGTTAGACTAACTTCTCCGCTTGAGCTCTCTGTGTTTCCTGGACACAAGATTTCTTTTCCAGGAACATAAACTTGTCCCTCGGGATTGTCTGAATTATTTATGTGCAGACAACATTAGTCTTGCTTCTGTTCACACAGAATGAGAAATTGGATATATTGAAGTGAATGATTCCGAAACTCTGCCTTTCATCGTGAGTTTTAGCTGTGTTGAATTGTGTACAGTCCGGTATATATACCTTATCAATGGTATTTCAGTTCTAACTTTTTCATTTGAAAGTTTCCTGGACTGGACAATCGGACTGAGTATTGTTGGAAAAAAAACTAGGGACTTCAGTAATAGGTTAGAATTTAGCGAGAGACATTTATATAACCCCTTCCTAGGGTTTCTTTGAATTCTTTTCGACGATCTCAACTTATTAATACTAACCAGATGCTTTTTCGAATGTGTTCGAACTAATTCTGAAGCAGCTATCCAATACGAAAATACACTTCTGTTGGATTCAATAATGAAACGAAAAATAATATAAAAAAAATTAAAAAAAAAATCGACGGGTTGCACTCCGGGAGTGCCGGCAGAAATGGAAAATTGAATATTAATGTTGTGGATTTTTGATATTTTGGAATGGTTAGAGAATAATTTTGTACGAATTGCTTTCATTATCAGTATAAAAGTATTATTATTTATGTGGTGGAATACAATATTCATTTATTGCGCTATCGTACACAAACATGAAAATTTATATTACATTAAAAATTTAACACTTCAAAACTATTACAATTATTTTACATTGAAAAGTTTATCTCTTAGGAAAATCAACTTCCATCCATAATTTCAACGACTTTTTCATCATCGTCTTCACCAGAACCATCATCGCTAATCTCTAAAACTGATACGATAGGTTTATGATAGCTGAAGTAAGAAACAAACAGTTTTGATTCGAACCTATTTAAGTGTCTAATAAAGTCCGCATCAATAGTAGTTTTGTATTTCGTTGTGCTGAGATTGCGATTATTTGACATAGTTAAACCAAATTCATCATTTAAAAATTCAATTAATAGTTGATTTTTATCGTCTGCAAATTTTATGTTGAAATCTCCACTCAAAATCATTGGTAATTCATCAAAGCTTTATCCAATTTTTTTTGAAGCAATGCAGATGCGTCATGAAAATAAATGAATAAATTTTCGTCAAGAAGTCTCGTATAACACGCAATGACTTATCTGGAGAGATGTAAACGGCAACCATAATAATAAACTGATTATCACCAGAGTGGCAACGAGTTATACAAATATCACCGATATCAGAAACAGTAGCATTAAACATGCTGTTGTATTTCACATGCTCATCCATATAATTCGTACAATAATGAACTGTGTACATATTTTGATAAATAGCTACTCCTCCCGCTGGACAATTATTTCTTCTGAAACTCGCAACAAAGTTGAAATTCGGAATGTCAATTATTTCATCGTTACCCATATGAGTTTCTGATAAAATTAACACATTCATCTTTTTAACAAGAGCGTCAATTGCTAGATCATTTACATGCGCACGTAAACTTTGACAATTGAATGAAAAATACACACGAACATTCGCGCAAGCGCCTTGCGCCGCCTGCCCTCTCTCCATCCGTCTTACGAATTCTCGATCAGGTCACGTGTCCTGACGCGAGTTTAGACATTTTCACCCATTCCAAAAAAATACACAGCGCCGCTAAAGAAGTTTTCACTGCAAAAATATATTTAAAATACTCAAAACGATTACCTCATAGGGACAACCAAGTAGTTTGCATGGTCCATCAACCCCTAGCTGTGAAGACCAGACTGTTGGCAAAAGATATAACCTTATTATAAATATAAACCACAGAGAGGTTGTTTGGAGCTCAGCCATGTATTTCCTCACTATCGGAAAAAAAATAGATATTCGACTACTCAGTGGTGACAGGTCTTCGAACCAGCAAGAGAATTATTGCTTCATGATCAATTTTTATCACAGATGACACTATCAACATTACTAAATAAATTTCAGTTCCTTGAGTGGAGTTATGTTCAGCTTTTGACACCAATTATCTTTTTGATTTGTCAATGTGCTTTCAATTGTCGATACAATCGATATCAGCCGAAAACCAAATTTTCCTCCATTATTTCTATGTAGAATTGTTGGAATTGAGTTTTTCATAATTTCCACTCATGATTCAATTTCAGGAAATGTGATATTTTGTCCGGTTGGCCAGCTCACGCACAGTATCGACATTGTCCTGGTTAACTGTCATTTCTTGAGGCAGCTGTCTTCACAAAGTGAAGCAAATTATTCTGTTAAAATTTCTTGAACTTTGATTCATTTTTCGACGAAGATGTATGAGACTTGCAGATTAAGTTCGTCAAACATGACAGTCGTCTTTGACGTTTGACGTTTCTTCACATGCGCCTCCTTTGTTCCTTCATGAAAAATTCGAGGACAACCCTCGTATAAATTGTGTGACCAATTTTTTTCGTGTATTTCAAATTATCTCAGAATAATTCAGAAAGGCTTCTTTCGATTTCGAGTGATTTATGTGGCATGCATGCAACAGTGTTTCGATTTCGTTCTGTATCCTTGACCCAGTTACTTACAGCTACGAGATGTGGCGTAGATAATCAAATTCGCACTATACTTTACCTCTGCCGGAATATGTTCACCTCAATGAAGCAGTCACGCTCGGTTCGTGCTTCCGTAATAACATAAATGAAAGGAAATAAGCGAGCAGTTCAACTGTAACGAATGCTCATTTCGAATTAGTCTTCAAATTGCACAACGCTCACTTCATTTCTTTCCCCATATGATGAAAATAAAAGCATCAAAAGAAGTGAGGATCACCTTGAAATATCAGAGCTACGTTAAGGTCATTTGTGTCAACTTGTCAATAGTAACTTGAGGATACTGCGAAAGTTTATTGAACTTAATGATTTTTTTGTGGATAATAACTGTTAGAAATGCTTCCTGAGTGAAAAACGGAATTCCCGTGGTCTCAAAGATTCTTGACAATTCAAGATCTAAATTTTATATTCAGATACGAGATTCTAAGTGTTTCGTTTCGCTTGTCTTTTCCTATGATTCTGAAGCTTTGAGTCTCAAAGCTGTAACCATCGAAGAACATGATACAAAACTTTGGTGTTTCAACGAATTTTCGAGATATCGTGAATCAAACACAAGAAAAGTGAACAAGTTTCTTTAATGACCCAACTAGAAGATCGAGCACGTCAAAGCAAAAGAAATATCCTAACTTCCGATGTATTGAAAGTGGGGAACAATATTACCATTAATGCCTCAGTTAACAGAGAAATGATGAAGGGGAAAGACAAGAAAGGACAACGAATAGATCATCTTGGCTCCCCAACATTCGCCATAGACAGCAATCGATGACTTTCACTTCCTTCAATGAGCAGGATGATTCAATGGGTCCTTTCATATGACGAAAAAACTGACAATGGGAACGCCAGAATCTATATACCACTCTCAGGAAAAGAAGAGAAAGGAAAACTTGTTTATTCAAAGTAGATGCAGAGTTAAATGCAAAGCTGGCAATCTCCTTGATACCTGCATCTTAACGAACATGTCGTTTTATTAAATTAATTTGAACCAAGGGATATGTTCAAATTGAAAGCTGATTCATGTCTTATGCTATGTAGCGTTGGCCTTGTGACTATTTTCACGTAGTTTTTTTTAAATCAAATAAAACACCCAATTTGCATCATATATTCAAAATTTTTGTTGAAATTGATAACCTGGACTTTGTCATTTACATTTTGAACATAACTTTATGTATATGCTCACCGCAGCTCCGTATCAAATGGTCCATTCGGAAGGTCCAATTTTGCGTCACTTTTTCGAGCATTTCGGCCTGTATCCCACGAATTACGCGTGTTATGTTAGGTCCTGTAAGGCTTCAATCGTGTTTGGCTTGTCCACAAACACTAACGACTTTACATAACTCTACAAGAAATAATCCAGAGGCGTAAAATCGCAAAATCTTGGCGGCCAATTCACAGGGCCATTTCGAGAAATAAGCTGCTCACTAAATTCATCCTTCAACATATCCATTGTTTCACGAGCTGTGTGACATGTGGCACCGTCTTGATGAAACCACATGTCAACCAAGTTCAACTCGGCCAACTGGTACAAAAAAAGTTGCGTATCATGGCTCGATATCGTTCGCTGTTGACGGTAACGTTTCTTCCACGGTCGTCTTGGAAGAAAAATGAACCGATGATGCCACCAGCCCATAAACCACACCAAACTATCGTTTTTTGGGGATTAGACTTTAAAACCCAAATCTTTACTTAAAATTTTCCATGTGGTTGAGTAACAATTGTTGAGAACGGTAACGAATTGACTTTTCACGATCCTCATCAACACTGTACGCTACGCAATATTCTCTCCAGTACGCAATGTACGCATGCGAGACAACGGCTTATTATCCAACAAAGTAAACTTAGTGCGAAATTTGGTGATAACAGCACGAATTGTTGATTCACCTGGTCGATTATAACGACCATAATATGGTCGTAACAAACGATACACATTTTTCACTGAGCACGAATTTTGATAGTATATTTCCACAATTTGTAATCGGTGCTCGTTTGTGAGTCTTTCGATGATGAAATTGCAGAGTATACTGAAAACTTTTCACTTCGACAGATGACGTTCGTATGCCATTACCAATCAGTGCCGCCAGCATGAAAAACTTAACTCTTAAAAAATCACCAATTAAAAGCTAAAAGTTTCCATTCGTAATTTCTTACAAATTCCTGAAATCATCAGGAGTTTTTTCCTGTTTCGACTTATCACGATCATTATTTCTTTATCAATTTGAGTTTACTGGTGCTTCTGAATAATAACACTCATATGAGTACAAAAGGGATTAGAGTAGATATACCTGCATGAATTGTGAAAAGCGAAATATAGATAATTGCTATACCTGCTATTTCAACTTCATTTGCTCTGTTCGTTCAGAAACCGCCGCAGGTACAGATACAAAAGGAGAACTAATCTGGTATCAACAGAAGCCTTCATTATAACTGTTTCTCTCTTCATTCGGCAAAAATTAAAAAAAGAACATACGTTAGGCGATGTAATTCCCTTTCAGTCGGATATTTATCAACAGAAACCTCATATGTAAATTTGTCTGCATATCCGTATATAGAAAAATCGGAATTTTTATTTAGATTGGTAAAAATATCAATAATTCCAGATGGTCTTCAATTTATTCGGCATTCTTTAACACAACACTAAAGATTTTTCGACCAATTATTTTCTGACAAGTTTTTTCATGAGTTGAATTATTTCGATCATAATATGGATATTTATATACATTTTATATGTTGAAAATTCTATGGTAACATAGTAAGACAAAATTACCGTGCTCTGTCTTGACAAAAAATAAATTTCCGTGAAAAACACGGTATAATGGATTCTATTGAACCAATTAACAGAAAATTGACTTAATAAATAGCATAGAAATAGTAAGAACCATTGAAAAATCACAGCAAAATATGTGATGCACCCTACAACTTGAGGTTTGTAGTTCTAATGTGCCTATATCTATTGTTGAAAAGTGCAATACATAACTTATTTGAATGAAATATTCAGAAGTATATTAAACAACGATATACAATTTTTCATACACATTTAATATTAAAAAAATCGTTATTCAATATACAAAAATTAAATGACATGGAGGTTTCGCTTATCTCTTGGTTAAACATTATGTTAAATACTGAGTCCGATGTCTGCGGATAATTTTTGAAAAGAAGTTTGTATAATAAAAACAATTACTATTAACAATGGTTATAAACCCTTTCTTATTGATAAACTAATCAAAAATAAACAGAGAAGGATACGATTACAAAGACGTTTTCCTATTCACTTAGAAAAACAACAAATAATATTTCATTCAATTAATTATATACCTAACTTGAGCAATAAAATTTGTAGAAGATTACATAAAAATAATGTGAATAAAAATATACAATAACAAAACGAATTTGGGTTCATTGTTGGTGAATAAGAAGGACCAACTTGACTTATTTTCGAGAGGTGGCGTTTATAAAATATTTTGCAGGGAATGTGACAATTTTTACATAGGTCAAAGTGGACGTTCTAATCAAAAAAGAATCGATGAACACTAAAGATCAATACTGTTGAGTAAACCTAATCCGGGTTTTTCTGAACACTCCATTAAACATTATCATTTCTTTGATCCCAGGAAGACCGAAATAGTACACAGAGGTAGAAAGGGCAAAAGATCAGAATCCCTTGAAGTCTTGGATATTCCGATAGCCAAAAAGAATAATTATCTATTTGTAATGACCAGGTAGATTTTTCCATAAAACTAGTTTTAAATTATGTGGTTTAGGATATAAAGCGAAAGTTGTACATTTTGAAACTCAGTAATATTTTATACTCTTGATTATGGGTTAACCACCCGAAACATATGTAGAGTTTTTATATATTCAGTGAAACTTTAGTCAAGTGTGTTAATTTTTAATTCTATTGTTTTCATACAAAAATTATTTGAACGAATGTTCGTAACACTTTTTCAACTTAGAAAAATAATTTCTTAATTCTTCGATTGAAACCTCAGAACTCCTTCGAGTTCGTCTAACAAAGAAAAGACCAGTTAAGTGAAAATTGTAACTCACCCGGCATCCATATAAATACGGCACCCTTAGAAGTGACTGCAGTTGATGTCTGTTTACAGAAAATCAAATACTAAAATCAACAAATTGATTCACCTGTAAGCTTTTGATTCTCTTTAAAAGACTTGAAAACACGTCGCTTTTCTTTAGCATGTAGTTTGTTCGAAGGAAAGTCTTAGAATCTATTGACTGAAAACCACCCTTCAAATAATTTCGTCTGAAAACTTGTCACGTTCACTCGTTTGATGTTCGAAAATCTCATCAGATGGAAATATCTCGTTTCTATTTTACTGGAGATATAGAAAATTGAGCGGATATTTGTTTATTGCACAGAACATATATACCTACCAATCTAGTAAATGTACACTCGTAAAACTGCATAATAAAAAATTCTATTTATTTTGCAGTGGTTGTGTACATCTTCGGAGACCGTATCATTGTTATTTCGTTCCTTTACAAACAATGGCCGTGCTATGTTTGTTCTGAAATTCCATTCAACATTTCACATTATCGTCCAAGTTTGAAATCGATCGATCGCTGCAGGCTAACACTTCCCTTCGGAATATGCAAGTCCGGTGAAAATCGTATTTCGTAGAGGCAATGGACCATTCAGTTGAAATTGCTTGAAATATAGGTTTCAGCTAATTCGACTTGTGTACTAGAATTGTAACTCATTTCCTAGAAGGAGATATTTGGTTACGAACTCAGCCACTGCTTGGTTTTCGATGAATTTCGAATTTAGTGTAGCGTCTGAAATTTATATCGAATTGCAAGCATTTCTAATTAAATGAGGCTAATGAAGTGAATATTCAACGACAAGGAAATGATTATTGCCAATAATCAATATCTACTCCACTTGTACTTTGTTGTCCAGTTAATAACTATCTTTCAACATTTACATAACGTCTTAAGACTAATACAGAATCTGTACAGGCCGCCCAATTGTAAAATTCGACCACAATTTATTTTTTTTCAAGTTTGAACATTATCAACAAAAACTGCAACCATCGAGATGTTCAACATAACTTATGAAAAATTAGACGAAAGAAATATAGTTGTAGCGTTATTTTTTGACTTGAATAAGTCATTCGACCTTATGTGTTCGAATATTGCTGTGAAGAAGTTTTACAATCTCGGCTTGCGTGGTGTTTATTGTGATTGTTTGATGTCTTATTTGAAAGAATGAAGTATAAAAGTACACGAGGAATGTGTGGCTGTGTTGGGTGTCCCCAGGGGTCGATACTTGGAGCACTATTATTTGTTTTATTTATGAACGAACTGCCTGAATATATTCGGGAGGGTGTTGCTTTTATGTATGCGGATGCTATATCAGTTGTGCTCTGGGGGTCCTTGACTGAAGAAGTTGAGGTAAAAATCGAGAAAGTATGTCTCCATGTAGAGGCATGGTGTCAGCGCAATCGATTGATTCTCAATGGAGATAAAACGGTGGAGCTACAGTTTCATAATACTAGGCTACCTAGTAATATATTGGTGAATACCAATAACAATGAAATGCAATATTTGGGATGTTTTCTTGACTCGAAGTTAATATGGGAGTCTCACGTGGACCATGTTTGCAGAAAACTCATTAGAGGCTACTATGCTCTTTTCCAGTTGAGGTTGTATTGTACAAAATGATCTTATAGCTGTATACTATTCAATCATACATACACACCTATCCTCTAATACTCTATTATAGGGAATTTCAACTGATTGGAAGAGAGTTTTCATTGCGCAAAAGAGGATAATAAGGCTATTGTTTCGTCTGAATGTTTACTGTTATATCTATATGACATGAACATGCTCATTAGCAGTAGCCTAAGTACGAATAAAATTATTATTATTATCATGTTTTTTTGTCTAAGACTCGCATTGATAGTCGAAGACGATCTGTTTGTTGGCTCTCATTGGTGCTAATTCAATATTTTCACTTATTCATATATTTTATTTTGCGGTTGATAATTTGCAACTTGTTTTCTCATGGAAACGGCAAAAAAGTGTCCAAATATTGAAGAGAATGAATGAGTTTCCTAACATACTTCAATAGACTAAGAGCATTTCTGGAAATTGAAATCGATGTGTTCTGTTTATTGGACATTGGCGCAACTGATGACTACCTTATAGGACGAAACAGTAACTGTATTGAATTCCAAAGAAAAGGAATCAATTTCAATATTCTCCAACAATTATCCGTTCAAGAAAAAATTTCAGATATTTCAAATAGCCGGCTCTGCTTATCGAAAGAATCTTATAGTACACTTTTAATGTTGCATTTGATATTGAATACATATAATTTGAATACGCATATTTCGAATTTAATGCTGAATACATATAATAAATACAAGTGCAAATGATATGAGCACTGATCAGTATATAAATTCATGTTTCCGTATTCATTTAATCTATTTTTGATTCATATATATGTTCTTCTATTTCTACGATTAGTATTCGACGTTGTTGCTTTTAAGGTTCCTTTTCATGAGTGTTTGTGTTGTTTCTGGTTATTTTTTATTTTTATTTCTTCACACCTGATGGAAGTGTGAGACAGCTGTTTCGTTCTGCAAGAAACTCGTCAGTTGCACCATGTGTGTCTGTGATCTGAGAAATGTTTTCTATTGATTCCTATCGATGGAATTGTGACCTATTCATTACTTGATGGTACTCAACTTGGAGTCGTGATAAGATTCTTGGGGATTGAAATCGTTGCCTCACTTCGATGGACATGGTGCGACTGACGAATTCCTTGCAGAACGAAACAGCTGTTTCGCACTTCTATCGGTGTGGCATTGATTTCAATATTTCTCTAACATTCATCCCTTGAGGGATAACGGATTCATCACATCGTACACGTTCACATAGTCCCACATTCTCTACTATAATGTTATTTTGATCAGTTTGAGTTTTTCGAATAGATGTTCTAGTGTTCATTCTCTTAAATATTTCATTCAGTGACATTAGCACAAACACTTCATTTCCTTATATGTATAATATATTTCATTCATTTCATTATATATATATATATAGGAATTTTTTTTGAGATTTATAGAGAATTCATTTATTCAATTGTTTAATTTCATTGAGTATTATTTCAACTACTTTCAAGAATGATCAACCATTCAAAATGAAGACTCGTATTTTCTCTGAAGTTCACAAATTCAAATATAATTTATTCATCTGATTGAAATATGACTAGTTCTTCACCGCAACAAATAGGAGCAATGAAGTTTAACTAATGTGTTTTCGTGTTAATAGTACAAATGAAGCTATCGAGCTAACAGTTGAGGAACTACCCCTATAATAAAGTTACTTCTGTAACAATTAACGACGAAAGTTCTCGTGTTTATATTCGTGCTATAATTTAATAATATCTTCAATGATT
Organism: Henosepilachna vigintioctopunctata; assembly: GCA_030704895.1. NCBI lineage: Eukaryota > Metazoa > Arthropoda > Insecta > Coleoptera > Coccinellidae > Henosepilachna > Henosepilachna vigintioctopunctata. The sequence goes on from JARQZJ010000005.1 coordinate 1,143,043, forward strand.
CAGTTTATGATTCTATAATTTGTTAACAGTCTTCGTTGTTTCAGTTGTTTATCTTGAATGATGATAATGACAGTTCGTTCTATATTCACAAGTAATATTCCTCATTTCGCGTGATTCAAAGTTTCTGAGTTTAACATCCGTTAGATATTAAAATGGAGAATTAACACTGTTCCCAATATTCCCTCATTTTTGTCTACTATTTGTGACGTATAATTTAATGACGTATAATATTTCACCATAACGATGTTGGGTTGTTGAGAAGAAGTGTGTAAATCTCTAAAAATACAGTGCTGCTTTCGCTATCTACATGGTAAAATGAGTATATATCATAATTTAAATAAAACTAAGTAGTTTTCTGATTTTCATAATAATTAATTCAAATACATTACCATGTTGTTTCGCCAAAACAGTGGCTTCATCAGATGTTGATGATAAACTGAGCTATTACATTGTGGACTGCTTGCATTTATCCTGAAGTGTGTGAAAATGACCATAGAACACTGTTCTTTTGAAGTGGGGAAAGGACTATAGAACATATTTCTTCTGGATTGTGAGGATGACCATAGAATATTTTTCTTTCATTTCCGTTTACTGGAATAAATTTAATAAAGGAGAATTGTTGATTAAAACTTGTTCATGTAATAAACTTTCTGATTTTTTCGTCTTATTAATTTCCAAGGCTTTTAACCATGTTAAATGTTCAAGATTTAATCAATAATTCTCCTATTTTAAATTTATACCAGTAAACGGCAATCCAAAAAAAGTATGCTATCGACATCCTCCACAATTCAGAAGAAATATGTTCTATAGTCATTCCTCTATAAAAGGAGAACAGTGTTCTATGGTCATTTCCACACACTTCGGGATAAATACAAGCAGTCCACAATGTAATAGCTCAAGTATGGCCCAATCGATTAATGATGAATACATATCAAGTAACCATCGTACATATTCCAAGATTCGTAAGATATTTCAGTTCTACACCGATTCTTTGTGAGATAGTTTCGTTTGTACGTCTGGTGTACATAGAATTCTAAGTTCGCGACTCTAACAAGACACCTTAAAGGCATCCCGCTTTCACAGAAGACATCGGACAGAGTTCACGTTTCGTGTTTATAGAACGATGGAGATAATCTAATATTTGATTCCAGTCTTGATATTGAAGAACAGATCGCATTGTTCTTGCGCATTTTGCTTAATGTACTTATTGCTTTTTCGATTCGAGATCTTTTCTCCTGTCTAACCTTCGAAAAGTGCTCCCTAGGAAATTAATGTCTCTCCAATTTTAAGACTCTTCCACATTCTCCTTTGTCAAAAGTTATGAATGCTCCTCTGCTCCAGATAAATCTTTTCAATACATTTTCAGCTCTCTTTGTAATAAATTTCTTTCTGCCTTGAATTCAGTGTCATAGGTACATTTTTCATAGTCTACTGACTTTACGTTCAATTTACCAATGTATATTTCGAAATGTTTCCCTTCATTGTCACCCTCCAATTATCACACCGTTTATTTTACCATTCTTCGAAGTTCAATGTTCCTCTAACTAGATGTTATGAGTTTTCATTCACCAGGACAGGCTACAGTACAGAACCTTGACGAACTTCTTTCTCTATGTTAAACTCATCTAATATTTTGTTCTCAGCATCAACATTTTGTTTTATTATTGAATTTGGAGATTCAATATCATCCATTAGTGCAAATTTTGTGGATCGCATATCACTGTTGAATGAGCACTCCACTTAATCTACTACTCTTTAAATTATAATTATAAACAAAATAATGACACTAGCCTCAACATATTATAAGGGAGCAGCGTTTTTCCTTCAATTTTTGGTGATCTTCGTTCAATATTGGACGCCCAGGACAGCTTCAACCGAAAATCGCAGGAGTAAGGGATGACATTAATACAATAACAGTCGGGTAACACGCCTCAAAATGAGGGTTCTTTTTAGTGAAATTGCAAACAGAAGCTATTCGTGAATTCTCGTAGGTATCAAAATGGGGCAGTTTCCTTCTCTCCGCTCGTATAAAGCTCGGCTAGTCGGATCTAACCCCAATTCGGTAGGGTGAGATCATTTGAATACGTCGGTATGTTGGCGTTACATTTGAATGTTCCTCAGTTTAGAATTATTCAAAGCTTTCGACGGACTAAAATCCATTTTATACCCGGAAAAATATTAAGTATTATAGTTCGAAAAAAATTTAAAAGATCATTTCAAATCGCTTTAAGGTCTCTACTTCTAAAATTTTTTACAAATAACAGTTTATACTCGAAAATCTTATTCGGATGTTTAATAGCTACAACGAGGCATCTTATGTTCATGGGCATAACGAATTTGTCCATAATCAATTCGAAAATTCAATGATATGAGAAACTAGGCTGTTATTTTGACCACTTATTTGAATTTTGAATGAAAATATGTGAGCTTTGAACATTGAAATAAAGAAATCCATTCAAGCTTGAAGAAAGAAAAGATATTCAAGTTGATAAGAAATTTTTTTTTCAATAATTATGAAAACGATATATATATATAACTAATTATTAATTTTTTTTCCTAGCGCATTCGCCATTTTGTATGTTAACTGACGGATAAACGAGTTGACATTTAATGAAGTAATAAGTTGTATACTGAGACAATTCCCGAATTTTCCTCTCCTCAATTGTTCAGGTGGGCAATCATCAAACAGAAGATTGAAAATTATCTCAAAAAAGTGGAAATTGAAACCAGTGGAAATGCAAAAGCTTCACGTACCCCATTATGTTATACTGGAGCACTCTCGTCCTAGTTTTCCAATTTTCGTATCAGCTTTTCATGTGATGTAGATAATAAATCAAACCTGGGATGGCAATCACTTTGATGATATCTGTATTCTACGAAAATTTGGAATCGATATTCAATTACTTATGAAATATTCTCATCCACAAAATCTAATTCGATAGCGTGATATATTATATATTTCGTGTTTCTTTAGCGTCACCCGTTCAAAATATAATATATATACACCATACACGAAGTGGTTACTACCTGTCGGCAAATTCTCAATTATATAATCTTAAAAATATTTCTGAATTTGAACGTGTGAAATTTCGAAAATTTGAACAATAAAATTCAAAAAATTTCAATTATCTTTCCCTATAAGCTCCATAATATACGGGTATTGAGAAAATGCTGCATAGTTTTGAAGAGTTATTTCTTATTTTAAACTATTTGTAAAAATTTTATTCTTCGTTATTACATCGAAAAGTTTCATTGTTGCTTTGAAGTTCTTCAGTTAGTGGATATTTTAGGCGTTCTCTAATTTCTTCCATTGTTGTATTTGTCGTTGGATAAGGTTTTTTCTAAAGTCATCATCCCAATGAGGGATGATGACTCAACTAGTTATCTCCAACATAGTCGTTTACTGGAAAGATGATGAAGTGTTGTCTCCATATTTAACATTCAAGGTACTGATTCCATTGCCCTTCGGACAAAATGAACACATACAGTTCTGTAAACGTTCACCATCGATTTTTCATTCGGCATCAATTTACAAACTAGCTAACAATGCATTCAGATGCCTCCAGAAGTTCTTCAGTCCTCCAGAGTCCTGTCAGAAACAACCATCGATGAATCATCGGCAAATAGTGTCACCAAAAATCAGTACAACTTCGCAAGCAGATATTTATAACTAATATGAATAGAAGAGGTCCGCGTACAGAGCCTTGCGGCATCCCAGGAGGTATTTCATGTCTCTGAGAATAACTCTCGCTTATTCCCACTACCACTGTTTTGCCTCCAAGGTAATTGCGTAACCAATATAGGAAACGCCCCTGAAAACTAAATTGTACAATTTATCAAGTATAAATTCAAAGGATAGTGAATCAAATGCCGAAGATAAATCAAAAAATTACCCCGCCACAAACGAGTGTTTAATAAAATGTCAGTTCGAATGTTTATTAAATGACGTAAAGCTTTTGATTTGAAACAACAAACAATCATAGATAAAAATAATTCCCATTTTTATATCAAATGTTTCTCATCAATACTGGATATAATTTCCCTGATATTTCCAGAACGTATCACAAAATGCGGTTATCGAAAATATTATCTACAGCATTCAAATAAATAGAAAACTATATACCCGTAATATAAATTATCATCATGCACCCAATTTATCGCTTTTTTTCACCCTCAAACTAAACGTGCCCTATAAAAATTAATCGATTGGTCCGGAACTTCGAAAATAGACATAAAATCAATGGCTTATCGTCGTTCGACTGTTTTCATGACTAACTTCCTGTTGAAGCACAATAAATAAAGAAACTTTTTTCCACTGAATTATTAATTTATTGATTTTCAGTTTATGCTTTTCACAGATAAATTTACTAAGAATATTCGAATGCATTTTGAAAACCCAATACTTATGTATGAGTTTCAGTGTTCTTCAGTAGACAATCCTTCATAAGATTGAAGACATAAATAAACACAATATTATAGTGGTGTTTTTTTTAGAGGTATAGAACTTTAAGTTCGCATTACTGTTGAAGATGGCGACCGATTTAACAGCTGAGAAATGACTTATTCTCAGTTTGGTTTGGCAATTCATCATGAATAGACTCACGTCTGAACAACGCTCGCAGATGGTGCAATTTTATTTCGAAAATAATAGTTCTGTGCGGAATACGTATCGGGCGAATTTTGTTAAGCGATGAAGCGCACTTCTGGTTGAATGGCTACGTCAACAAGCAAAACTGCCACATTCAGAGTGAAGATAATCCCCAAGTGTATGTCAAAACGCCGTTACATCCAGAAAAACTGACTGTTTGGTGCGCTTAATGGGCTGGTGGAATCATTGGTTACAAACGTTACAGTCAATGGTGATCGGTATAGAGACATGATTACTAACTTTTTCATTACTGACCATGATGTCCAGGAGCTGTGGTTTCGACAAGACGTCGCAACGTGTCACACAACTCGTGCGACAATCGATTTATTGAAAGACACGTTTGGTGACCGCCTAATTTCACATTTTGGACCTGTGAATTGGTCTCCAAGATCTTGTGATTCAACACCGCTAGACAACTTTCTGTGGGGCTATGTGAAGTCATTAGTCTATGCGGATGCGCCGTGTTATTCTCGATATACGTAAACAAATATTGGAAAAAGTCATCGAAAAATGGACGTCTAGATTGCACTACATCCGAGCCAGCCGTGGCGATCATATGCCAGAAATCATATTTAAAATGTAATGCCACAAGATTATCTGTCGAATAAAAAAAATTATTGTCAATCGAATGATCCATCGTTGTTTTATTGCAATTTAAAGTTCTTTACCTCTTAAAAAAACTCCCATTATGAGCCTCAACTTTTTTTTTGTTTTGGTAAAAAACATATCAGAATTGTTATGCTCTTTTGCTCTTTCAATATTTGTAGATCAGTATAGAGTAAATTTCAAAATTTACTAATCGAAATAATTCGAAAGATTCCAGTGAGTTCTATTTTCTGGGCATAATCATTATGAGCTTCATTGAATGGATGACTTAGTCAATTTTCACGGCCAGGTAAAGATTTTTCCGACCTTTTTCTTCAATATGATAGCTTTATACTCAGTGGGAATTCATTTTTCTCCTGGTGTAAAACTTGAATTGTTCCTCAGCCTCGTTTATACACTATGGACTACTACAGCTCATTCTTCTATAGGTCTTAGTACCTACATTTGAGTAAGATATCCAGTCTTCTCAAAACTACTCACTAAATTTCTAGAATTATGTTTTGAAGAAATAATTCCGAAAAAAAGCCAATCAGCCCATTTCGATGCAACTTAGAATCAAAAAAAGATTCAGCACTCTAGTAACAGAAAAAAACACGAAATTCTTTGGTAATATGCTTTAGAGAGATGATCCTAAAAGGGTTATCTTGAAAGGAAGAAAATCAGAATGAAGGTTACCCATAAGATATACTGATTTTATATCAGATTCAATCGATAAAAAACCCACACAATCATTTAAGTTTGAACTATTTTCAGTGAACCTCTGTTGTCTACATATGAGTTAGTTATAAATTATATTTTCATTTTAGTTTGTTTCATTTGTTTACTATATATATATAACTCTTGCAATCGATTCTAATTTTATTTTTATTCATCAAATATATTTCGTTACTACATGGTCTACTTATGCTGACAATATGTAACTCTGTAATAGACAATATTTTATTTTTAATTTGTTCCATCTAATTATTGTTCAATACTATTTCAATTCATTTTGATTTAATTTTTTCGTTGTGTATATTTGCTTATACTCTCCTCTTTGTTTTTTTCTTCGGTTCGTTTTTTCATATTTATCATTGTATTATGACATGTATTATAATTTGTGTACAATTTGTTATTATTTTCTGTAGTTGGATGTATATCTGTTGGGAATAAATGTATTATTATTATTATTATTATTATTAAGAAGAAAGTCAGAAATAGAAAGTCATCAATTATTTATGAATTCATAATTTGAATAACATTTGGCAGTTTTCTCGTTTTCACTGTAATTAACTCAAAACATAGCGATATTGTTTCACCAACACAGTTTCTTCACATGTTGATGATAAAATGTTAAACATCAGCTTAACAGGTAACACTTACATCAGTAGCTGTTCCAACTGTTACATCAGTAACAGTAACATCAGTTAAATAGTTAATCATAAACATCTGATAAATCCACTGTGTTGGCGAAAGAATATTGTTATGTTTTAAATTAATTATAGTGAAAATCTGAAAACTACTTAGATTTATTCAAATTATTTAGATTTTCATGAAGTATCGGCACAATCGATTTATTAATGAATTAATCGATTCATAAATGAATTCACGATACCCTTATGCAATGAGAAGAAGAAGAATTTCATTAGGAAGACAAAGAAGAACATAAATACCTACTTTCAGAAGCATTCCAAATAAATCACTTTATATTGTTAAAATATATGCTCGAAAAGAGAAGTGATAAAAATGAGGTCGAAACAGCTGTCCTGAAACCTTATAGCATCAAACTTCGCCTCGAGGTTCGAACGTCTCATTTTATTTTTCATTATAAATTATGTGTCAATTCAAAACGAAGCTGTCGAAAGATTTCCCCGTTAGCCGTTTCATTTTCCGTCAAGTAACCTATATTTTTCCATTTTCAGGAGCAGCGGAGAAGAGTACGAAACACGGTGCCGAAGATAAGGCCAACAGCATCATAACGGCCATGAAAGAACGTATGAAACAGCGCGAACGAGAAAAACCGGAAATCTTTGAGCTTATCAGGTAACATTATCTTCACCCTACTTACCCTCTTGTGCTCTAATTCATTTTTGTCGTACAAATCGGTAATCTGCATTCTGAAGGAGTATCACTAGCGGGTTTAAACTTCGCTGGGCTGACGTCTCCAATGTCTCGCCAAGTTTTTATGACCCCCAATTTGCGTAATATCTCATAGTTTTGAGGAAAGAAGTTTCTGTGCCATATATATTGCTGCTGGCTCAATTAAGTCAATGGATTTAAACCGTTTCATTTAACTTTATAGTTGCTCAAAAGTTATGTTATCATATGAAGTATATTTGATTCAATTCGTAGGGAAATTTCCGAAAAATAAAAAAAACTCAATCCCTTTTTTTTTTTTTTATTTTTAGTTGTTTTATTTTTACATACAAGTGCTCACTCAATAGAGAATTTAAGACTGTCCCATAATAGCGGAGCACATATTACAAACTTTGTTTACCTATAAACTGAGTTGTATCTAGTCTGTATATATCATAGAAACTTTTTATACATCTCATCGAAATCAAAGTTTTCGATGCATTAACTTCAATCTTTTCATCTACAAACAAATTCTAATTAAAAACCTAATTTTACTTAAAAAGATTATGATTAGATAAATAAATCATGAAAGGATCACTATGTATAAAAGAATTTCCTTCAAAATTAACAAACAAGTTAAAGCTCATATAAGCAACGGAAAACCATTTCAACAGGTGGTTAATATTGACTTTCGCCAGTCCTACTATTAACCCCATTGACCCAGTAAATTATTCCTGAAAATATTTTGCTTTTCCTTTTTTCTGTTAATATAACAGTAAATTTTTTAAATTAATAATTGATGAGGCCGATACTTGATGTAAATCGATAAACATAATAAAACAATTGTTAAACTGATTTACACATATATTAAAAAGAATACTGCATGACGTACGTTTCGATGAGATTCGCCTTTTTCAAATGCTACGTGCAGACTAAATAGACTAATAACTACGTAAGACTAATTAGTCTGCACCTGCATTTGAAAAAGGTGAATCTCATCGAAACGTACGTCATGCAGTATTCTTTTTAATATATGCATAAATCAGTTTAACAATTGTTTTAGTAAATTTTTCATTTATGTTTTGAAATTTGATACTTACTAGAATTATTTTTAATCAGGAATTTATGTGAAGTACCCATCTGTGCAACGTATATAGGTCAGTAATTCAACCACAATCAAAGATTATTCAGGATTCTGATACAACATAAACCGAAAAGTGGACGCCAAGCAAGTCTAGGAATTAAGATAACTGTGCTAGCCATATATAAAATCAATTTCTTCAAACTCTCCTTTGGGATGTTGAAATTGCTGAAAAAGCATATTCTTCTGACCTATTTCCAACAAGAAAGTTTTGGTAAAGGTTATCTCGTGCACAAACATTCGACTCTTAGATGCTATCACAGTTTTTTTTATGTAGTGGAAGTTCTTTAACGAATTATGGTTATCAAAGTAATCGAAAAATGTTTAAGCTCCTCAATTCAATTCCAACCTGATATAATCAAGAAATGGTTAACACTATTCTCATCTTTTGAAATTTGAAACAAATTCTCAGTTTTACAAATATGCTGAATAATAGAATAATATTACCACGTTGAATAGACATGTTTCGAGCGTTCAGCTCATTATCAAGACTCCGTATTCATGTACATTCATCGTTGTGATATCATTCAATATATTTGTTAAACATTGAACCAAGAGTTTGATTTGAATTTTTTTTTCTATCATGTTTCATACAGCTCAGGATTGATTACTAAATGAATAAATAATTTTCAAATCAATAGCGTGAAATACAAAATATATATCACGAAGCTTCTTTCCTCAAATATATATCCCCAAAAATGTATCAATATTTCTCAATTTCAATATTTATTGATGGTTTGAACTTTATGATATTTATAAAGTTAGGCAATATACTCTAGTAAATTCCTGACCCAACAAATTATGATGGTTTCGTGTGATATTCAGGAGAAATTCTGAAATTGTTAATTATAACAAGAAAGCATTTGTTCATTAATTACAAACATCCATTATTTTACAGGGTATCAAATATAAATTTTCAGACATAATTGAAATTTTATGGCGTATGAAATGAATGGTAATGTTACAGCTAACCTCAAAATAAATAAGGTGCCATGAAAAATGCATATATCGTCGAACCGTATTGCCAAATCAACATGTCTTTCTTCAGATTTTTGTCTACCATATTAAAAATATCATAAAATGTGGGTGGACATGTTCAGAATCATCATTCAAGGTTCTCAATATTTTGAGTAATTGTGCTAAAATAACACTTGTTTTCTCTCTGAAACAAAAATTTCATTTCGAACTAGCTGACCAGGCGAACTTTGTTCCGCCTTAGAGGCAATAAATGAGCCTTTTTCATTTGGATAATTATTGTGCATTGAAAAAGCAAGTATTTTAATGATTCTTTTCTAATGATTTCTAAGTCGATTCATTATCTATGTCATTCTTAGTCGACATTTTTCGTTTTATTGTCCGGTGCAGGATCAAAAACGCACATGGTCTTCCTACCCGTGAACATGCCACATATGATTGACCATGGAAATAATATGGATTTTCTAGATTCAGTTTGAGGATGGCCTTGTGATTTGTTTGTGGTTACGGCGAATACAAATCGTATCGGAAATTGAAGTTGTTTAAACTCAAACGGCATGTCGGTTGGGATCATCGGGATCCTTGGAATGAGAACTTCCCCACCTTCGAATTTTCCTTTGAGTATCGTCGCGTAAATCACATTGTTCATCAATTTCCCTACCACCAAACGCGTTCCGTTGCACAGTTTTAGTTGGTTTATGTTTCGAAGCATCATTACTACGGCGCCAACCTTTATTCGTAAATTGTGCGGTGGTAATCCCGGCACATCCAAGGAGTTTAAGAATCCACTTGGATAGTTGGTGGCTTCATCTTCATTTGTTACACAGTCAATTGATTTGAAGATTACATTAAAAAGAAGTCTGAATTATGAAGTTTAAGTCATCTACATCTTTATTCTTAGCCACCAAAGTTGCTCGCTCACTCAGCCATTCCTTATTTTTGTGGTTAGTAATGATGTTTGGGAATACTTTGTTGATGAGTTTGTCTTTTGATGAGACAAAGTTACAGAAATTCTGAGGAAATTAAATCAATCCGCTCGATTCGTCGACAGGTACTCGACCATTACCGATAGTCAGTAATTGCTCAGAGAAATCTTCAGCAATGCAAATCTCATGTTTTTGTCAGCTGATTTTTTTCACATATCGCCATAGATTCGATGATTTGAGGCAATCGTTTATTTCTTCTGCAGCAGCTTATCTTGAAATTACTGGCAGTGTTTGGCAGAAATCTCCAGGCAATAAAATCATTGCGCCTCCAAAACATCTCGAGTCATTGCGTAGATCTTTCAATGTTCGGTGAGGTGCTCCCAATGCACGTTGATTTGCTATAGTGCATTCGTCCCAGATGATGATTTTCGATGCTTATAAAACTTTGGTCATTGCGGAGTTTAATATAACATGTAGGTTCTTCAATAGTTTGAAGATTTAACGGCAACTTGAATGCAGAATGAGCCGTACGGCGTCCTTCTAACAATGTGGCTGTTATAACAGAAGAAGCAACTGCAACCGCAATGTTGCATCTCGCACTAACAGTGGCTAAAACTACTGACATGAGAAATGTCTTACCAGTTCCACCAGAGCATCCAGGAAATATAATCCATTCAAATGAAATGATGGAAATATAAACCATTTCCATCATCAATGTATCATAAACTTCCTTTTGTTGGTGATTCAACAGGGGTACATTCGTTTGAACTATTAAATCTAATTCCTGGTGACCATATTCACTTTCCCGTTCTCGATTGAATGCGTCATTCATTTCAAGATTTGGAAACGTGATAAAAGTATACTATATCTTCCTCCTGGTTGTAAGCTACCTACCCACCAATTTTCAGCCAAAACAGTTCAGCCGTTCTTGAGTTATAAAGTAGTGTAATTAACACGACTTTCTTTTATATACATAGATATACTCAAACTCATAAGTAACGTATAGAATATTCAGTTCAAAATGGAAATAATAATGTAAAACATGGAGTCAAAATAAATGAGTTAAAAAACTTCTCGAATATTCGTTAAATTGAATGATTCTAGTATAAAAAAGGATTCCATAATTTTTCGTGTTTCGTACATAATGTCAAAATTCTCATTGTTATCGCAGTTTCACTCAGTAAACGGGTAATATTTCATCATAATTTGACATGTTTTCCAATAATTGTTCACCGCGTTTCCTGGAAACTAAGTTGGCAACACTGTTGTACTTCTAAACGTCAACGTCAACGAATAACCATATTTTCGAATGCGGTTTTTTATTTTCCAGCTAGTTTTACGCTGTAATAACTGTTGCCATTTTCATTTTCACTTAATAGTTCTGCTATTAGCTATTCAATTCATTTAATGTGAAATCGTGGAAACACAGATATCCAGCCTGATAAATCGAGAGCAAATTAGGTTCACCAGTGAAATAAAGTAAGTTTAGAGGGTCAGTTGATCTGCTGGATTCATTCAATTAACTTAAAACAACTTTTTATTCTGCACAATGTGAAAACACGTTGACCATAACATGTATTTTGCGAAACTCATTAGAGAAATTCGTGTTTATACTCCCAAACCATAGAAAATACAGTGAACATCGAAAATTATGATCACTTTTTTTGTCTTTATATTTGATTCTCGTCATCTTCATACTGGGCGTCCAACATACCAAGTAGAAAATTTTGTGACCTCTTCTTCAGTTCTCAATCAAAGAAAAACTTTATAGAATTATCGTTTTACTCTGCTCCATTTTATCAACTTTGTCTTGTTTCTAATTGACAAATTCGCCACATAAATATTCCATTCAGGAATCAAATGGCACTAAAATTTCAGTCACGATCCCAATGTAAATATTAGTTGGGAGGATTGGGACAAACGTTGTTCAAATTCAATTTCCTAAACCTTTGCAGGTAAACTAGAAACCGTAGAGAAGTAAAGGGAATTACTGAGTATTTATTGCAGTTTTTGGAGCCAATTTCTACTCAAGATAATTTAGGAGTCTGGTTTGCATCTGGATACCTATTTATATTAACCTAATAACCCGTATCTAACTGATATATTTTATAGTAATGTTGTGTTTTATCAATTTTTTCAAATTAGTTTCTGTCGAAACTGCACAAAATGTAATCTGATGCGTAATTAGTCTATGGTCATAGAAAATATCTCTCACAACGATAATTCAGATGATTCCTTGAATAATTAGATAATTTCTAGAAACACGGAATCCTTCTTGAGCTTATAGTGCAGATAGGCAACTTTATACACATAGGCAACAAATTTGAAGATTCAATCACCGCTGACAAAATACGTACCATCCATACACTCCCGGACCTTGAATGAAACTAAAATCATGAGGAAATCCTGAGTTGATATAAAAACTACATCATTCTGCTTCGTCCTTCCAAAGGCTCTTCAACCAAATGTAGTAATCACTAAGATTTTTCATGACTAACTTAATCCTCCGAAAACGAGTTATACCTGTGATATACTTTCACGAGCGCCCTCTACCTGAAGATAACACAAACATGAAAAATTCTTGCTTATCAAACATTGGGATTGTTTGTGAGGATAGTTTCTAAGGGTATGTAAGTGTATTTTAAGTGACTGAGAATTCACTTAAAAAGTGATATAGATATGTAGGGTTTCCATCAAATATGGTAGTTTCGCTGAAAAAGTGGAAGTATTTGAAATTTGTCTGTATAACAGAATGCTCAGAATACCGTAGACTCAGGCTCACGTCAGAAATATAGAAGTGCTAAGGAGAAAGGAACATATCTAGAAGTCATGTACACCATTAAAAAGGATACCTGGGGCATATTATGAGGAATAAATATCCGTACTTTCTATTACAAATCATTTTGCAGGGATAGATACTGGGTAGATGAGAACCCGGGAGAAAAACAGTCTCATAGTTAAAGAATTGAAGGACTCGGTTTGAATAGAGCTCAGCAAGAATGTTTCGAGCTTTTACAAACAAAATTACAGTTGTCAACATCCTAAACGAACTAGAAATAGAGGAAGGAGGAAGCTATTATGACTTTCTTTGTTCTCTTTTCTCTCCTCATCTTTCTTGATTTTTTAGGTGGTTTATACATATATTTATACATAGTCTTGAAGGACCACTGGATTTTCTCTTGAAAGTACAAGGTACTAGAAGAAAATTGTAGTGGACACCTTATCGAAAAATATAATGCATTCATAAATCCTTCATGTTTCGTAACAAATCGCATATCGACAGAAAATAACGCCTGGGATGTTTGTAATTAATAGGACGTATGCTTCACTGTCATCATTTTAATTTCTTAGTGCCATCGTTTTTTGTTTTCAGTATTTAAATTTGAGTTTCAAAAATTCATTTTAAGAGTAGTATATAATATAATTATTACTCAAAATTTCCAATTTTTCGTCGGTGCCATCATTTTTTGCGATGAATATAGTATATAAATCAATTTTTGTCAAGAATTTGAATTTCGTCGATAAGCAGGTGTTGTGGTTATTTCAAACGACCGTACAGTAAGTTTGTCTGTATAATAATTATTATAACCAGGGAGGTGTTTGGAGTGGAGGACAAGAGTCACGCAGGTCACATGAAAGCCGTCAAACAATCAGTCTTAGACGGTACCTCGAAGTGGTCAGCCAAAATAGTCATCACAGGTTTGTTTTGCGGCAGATCCGCCTACGTCATCACTACGAAGAACTATCGATGTGTATATTAGATTTGATGGAGGTAACGGAACAAACGATGGAGTCAAAATCACCTCTGAAGACGTTGATGAATTTGAGCAAAACCATTGTTTGTCTCGTTATCTCCAACAGAATTTGTAACAGCTGCTTTTGCTCTCATTACTGTACTAAAACCTCCCTTCCTATTCTTGTTCCTTAGTTGCTACGTTCATTTAATGATCCCAAACACAAACACGAAGTCCATACATTTTGTCCAACAATAATACCGAAATTATGAGATTCTATCGATAATACAGTGTCATTGATGTCAATTTTCTAGCAATCTAGTAATAAATAATAGAAATAAACTCATTCCCAATATATTTACACCAAGTCGAAGGGAATAAATAAACAATTGATCAGATAAAAAAACGAATGAAGTGAAAGTAAACAAGTAAATAATATACAGATCAAAAATACAATGAAACAGTCATATATAATACGCAAGTGAAATAAAATAATAAAAAAGCAACTAATGCTCAGTTCTAATTATATAACATGAGTAATTGAAAATTCCACGATAACCCATTAAGCTGATCAAAATGGCATGTCAAAATCCTTGACAGTTCATCAAAATATTCATCACATCGACCACAACACTTATCAAATACAGTACATACATTAAAAGCTGATAGAAGACTGTGACATAGCATTTGATCTTCTATAACACTGGGGAACAGAAATTTTGTTGTCTTAGATTTTTGACGTGTTTTTGACTAAATTTTTGCCTCTGAATTCAAAAATGTTATCAATTTTTCTCTATCGCGTCAAGTTTTTAAATTTCAGTATATCATCTCTCTACCCAAAAAGTCATACAAAATGATCATACAGAGGAAAATAAAGTGGGTAAATAAAGTCATATTTCGAGACTATGACTAAACTTCACATGATGGGTGATTTTTTAAGAGTAGTTTTTTTTGAATCGAATAAAACACTCAATTTGCATCATATATTCGAAACTTTCATTGAAATTGATAACTTGGCCTTTGTCATATTACATTTTGAAGATAACTTCACGAAAATGTTGTCCGCGGCTCCGTATCAAATTGTGGATTCTTAAGGTCCCATTTTGCGTCACTTTTTCGAGCATTTCGTCCTGTATCCCACGAATTGAGCGTGTTATGTTATCCTGTAAAGTTTCAATGGTGTTCGGTTTGTTCACATACACTAACGACTTCACATAACCCCACAAGAAATAATCGAGAGGCGTCAAATCGGATGATCTTGGCAGCCAATTCACAGCACAATTTCGAGAGATAAGCTGCTCACCAAATTCATCCTTCAACATGTTCATTGTTTCAAGAGCTGTATGGCATGTGGCACAACTCGATGAAACCACATGTCAACCAAGTTCAACTCGGCCAACTGGGATAAAAAAAAGCTACGTATCATAGCTCGATATAACGATATCGAGGGTAACGATATCGAGTTGAAGGTAACGTTTCTTCCACGGTCGCCATTGAACAAAAATGGACCGATGATGCCACCAGCCCATAAACCACACCAAACTGTCGTTTTTTCGGCATGCATCGGTAATTCTTGTATGTCATGTGGCTGCCCATCACTCCAGATGCGACAGTTTTGTTTATTTACATATCCGTTAAGCCAGAAAAAAGCCTCATCGCTAAACAAAATTTTTCGATAAACCCGCAGATTTTCATTCAGCTGTTCTAAGGCCAATTCACCAGAAATTAGACGTTGTGGTAGATCATTCGGCTTCAGTTCTTGCAGAAGTTGAATTTCATAGCTTTCAAACCCAAATCGACACGTAAAATTTTTCATGTGATTGAGTAACACATGCCCAATTGCTGAGAACGGCGACGAATTGACATTTCACGATCCTCATTAACACAGTACGCTACGGCTGCAATATTCTCTTCAGTACGCACTGTACGCATGCGAGACAATGGTTTAATGCCCAACAAATTGAACTTGGGGCGAAATTCGCTGATAACAGCACGAATTGTTGATTCACCAGGTCAATTATGACGACCATAATATGGTAGGAACAAACGATACACATTTTTCACAGAGCACGAATTTTGATAGTAAATTTCAACAATTTGCAATAGTTGCTCGTTTGTATGTGTCATGTTGAAATGGCAGAGTGTACTGAAAACTTTTCACTTTGACAGATGACGTTTTGATGATTACCAACCTCGAAAACTTAACTCTTAAAATATCACCTGTTATATACAAATATATGTGAATTTAAGTTGAAATTTTTTTCATCCAAATTACAATTCAAACTTTGTGGATTTTGTGATCATCTCATTTGAAAACTGTCGAAACTCTCCTCTCTCTTTTTATGGCAGACGTGATGATAACAGAAATCCAACGGCGCCAATTTGAAATATACTGAATGGAAATGAGGTTAAATCTTTCCTTTAACTAACAATGTATTTAAAAGTCGTTCGAAACATTTTATAGTATCATTCATCATCCTTCAGAACTGAGACAGTTATTTCACAGCTCGTGATAAATGGATTTTTCCTCAGCTGAAAATAGTACGAGGAAAGTGCCTGAAACACTTTGTTGATAATTCAATCAGAAAAACAAATATAACGTACAGTATTTATTCTCCATCTCTTCTTCCGGAATGAATACGAAGTGAATGAAGGTTTGTGAACGAAATAAATAGGTACTGAATTCAATAATTTAACCGAAATACCTCGAAATATCACGAACATCTACAAAATTTTCTTGAATTACATACTCGAAAAATATATTAAATAATGTAAAGTAATAATTTGGAATAAATTGATAAATAAATCTGAAGTAAACTTCACAAAAATGTACAAAATTACCATCATTCCTGAAAATATTCACTGAAAAAATCACCTGGAAAGGGTATGAGTTTCATGAAATATAAAACAATGAAGGGAAAAGTGAATGAGCACAGATAAATGATTTTTCCTCTCAACAATATTCAATATACCACTTCCTTCCCGGAATATTTCAAAAAGTACCAACTGTCACAATCCGTCGAGAAAAATTTATGATTTTGGAAGTACTGTAATTGTTATAGCTTTTTATTCTTCAAAAATGCGTATTTGTAACCCGAGTTTACCGAAAAAATGACAAATTTGGCAACGCTGCACTTCGGTCATGGAATATATAACTCATCGTCGGCTTTTTGTGGCTATGATTGATGAGTTTTTACGTGAATATATAATTAATTCTCTTTAGATAATCGATCGAATCTGGTAGTAATTTATGACATCCTGTTTCAATGTTTTGCAGGATTTCATTATGATATTGAGTTTCCAAAAGGTAGCCCTCACGTGATTTCAAATAAACAAGCGTTTTTAATTTCTCCTGTTGGAGCATTTATGTTTTTATACTGATTTTAAATTCGTAGTAATAATATGACGTCAAAATGACCCCAATTCAATAAATTACATTTTAATTGTTCGTTTCGAAATAATCGAACTTGTACCACCATCAAGGATGTTTTTTCTATTAAAATAAACAGAAAAATCTTTCGGATAGTTTTTATATTTCAATTCATTCAGTAAGTTTCATTTTTCTTGTGAAGGCTCAACGATTTTGAATTCTTTTTCTTCTAATCTCCAAACAAACTAAATGTTGACTTCACTCATACTAAAAACGAAAGTATATCAAATTGAATGAACAAAACGGAGATATAAATTTATTCTTCAAACACCGAAATGCATTTTGTACCTATTGAAGTGAAAAAAATTATGAGAAATCATGCCTATTTTTTTATAGCTGCTCACAGGACGATCGAATTACTTTTTACTTTTCTTTCAGTTTCTAAAGGTTTCAAAAATTTCTCAGATTTTTTATATCTTTATTGCGTCATTGCTAATGTTCTAATTAGAATGTACCAGAAATACTTCTATCTAATTTATTATGCAATTATAACTTTCAAATTTATAGAATTTTAATCAAAAGATCCATGTGGACTTTTCAAAATGAAATATCTTTTTTAGTGATTAGTCTATTGGAATGAAACAAACACGAAATTCTTTTTGCATTTTACCAAAATTAATGAATAAAAACCACACCCAAATTGGTGAAGTCGTTTATGAGATAGTGTTAGATACTGTTAGTTTATGAGAACTTGTAGAAACACACAAAAATTCTAATCATTGTTTCGAGTCTATCAAATTCCACTAGGTTTTCATAGTTTTTCTCATATTTCAAAGTAAAGTCAGTATTTTTTAGGTTAAAGTTTCAAATTTCTCATCACTGAAAGGTTCTTTTCGACGACACTGAAGGGGTAGCTTCAACCCCGCCATCATATTATACGAGGTTTCAAATACTCAATTATTTACTTAATCTAATTCTACTTCTGCTCGCTTTGATGTCTAGCGTTCCTTCATTACTTCAGTAATACCGCAATTAATTAACTGCGCTTCAAATGACTCATCGACATTCCCCGTAGAATTGACACGTAAAGCTGACGTATACTGTAAAGGGGTAAACAGTGTTAGCCCTTATGTTATTTAAGCGGCAAAAACATGTTCGAAATTCGAGATAAAGTTCTGAGATCTCAGAAATCGATAATTGTGCATTTTCGTCTTCGATATCTCCAAAAACCGCTTTTGTACAGCCTCGAGAAAAAATTACAGGTCTACCAAATGCCAAAAACCAAAAAAATCACAATATTCTGCCGCCTTTCACAAAATAGTGGCTCGTGATTGCGTTCTCTATGGCAGCGCTTCTAATTTTGAATTAAGCTTTTCACACTTCATACGAAAGTGACCTTCTGATTTCTATAGATCTCGTAGAATTGTTCGTTCAGTATCAGTTCATAAATAGTTTATCTAGTTAAAATTCCATAGAAAATGCCCATTAAGTCATATCTAAGCGTCTCAGATCAAACTCATACATATCATTCGCTTATTTCAATAATGTTTTCCCATTTCCACAAATTTGTGGAAATAATCTTAACTGAATCCTAAAACTTACAATTATTTGCTAGGTCGAATACTTACTTTTCATTTATAAATTCCTAATGAATAAAGCATAGTGTTGACTATAAACAAAGCGGTTTTCTGCATTAAATAGTATAAACTAAACCGGTACAGAAATTACAGAGGACCCAACATAGCCCCTTGCGTGACTCCAATGATAAAATTTCTCATTTCGTTGAATATTGAGACGAATTCTATTTCATTTATATTCGAGATAAATTGAAATGTGTCCAACGAGATATTCAACAAAAAGTGACACTCATGACAACAAAAAAGACTTAGTGAAAAAATTCAGAATGAATGTATATTATTAATTTTATTTTCGGTGTTTCTCTTTTCGTTTTAAATTCATCATTGAAAATAGTCACATTTGAAATCTAACAGAGATACAAAATAGTCCAATTGTTCGATACACTAGATATATGTTTCGGGCAATTGGCCCATTATTAAGAGTTCAGTACAACTATTGGTTGACTGATGGTTCACAATAATTTATCGCCACCAAAACTTGCTTTTGATAGAGCTTTATAGATAGATATCTTTTATGTTGATATTTCACCGTCCCTGAAAGAAATAACAGAATGTCTATATTACAAAGCACCCTAAATCAGTTTTTATTCGTTTAGCGGCGAATTATTTTCATAGGTGAAAACTTGGTAAACTTCTAAGTTGCACTATATTACAAAACCACTATTTCAACACGTGAAGTCTTCGTCTGCAGCCATTAATCTTCATAAATGTTTGAGTTTTCTGTAATAATGGAGGTTTCAGTCCATGCGCTTCAAAAGTTGGAAAGGCGAGCTTTTTAATTTCACGAGAAAATTTTGGTAAACATAATAATCGCTCAGTCGTCGACGAGAGGAATACTGAAGGTTTTCTTTAATCTCTTCGAGAATTCTTTTCAAACGGTCACCGAAATCAAATTAAGATCCGTTCAAAATCCTCTAGGGTTGGGAATATGAAATTTTGTATACCCTCCGATTCATTCAAGTTTCTGTCAAATCGATTGAAGAAATATTCATTCAACTTATTTTTTTCAGATACGAATATTTGCACCAATAACTCAATAAAGTTCCAATGATGAACGATATTTTTCAACCGTTTGAAACAGAAAAACATGAAAAAAAATTTCGAGATCATTTACGACTTGAACTCAGATCTCCTGTGCTAAAAATTACCCCTCTAGCCACTCTGCTATGCACACCATGACAATTGGATATGCAATTTTGCATATTCAATGCGTCAAAATAAGCATCAGTGCTGTTTTATTTCATACAGGCTTTTTGTCAATTGAAATAATGTTCATTTCACCAGTAAAATTTGAATGTCTAATTAATGATTCAACACAACGTGAACATGTGTACAAGACAACCAACATAATTGTAATTGAACGTTAAAATATTGACAGAATGCATCAATTGTATGGAAACCAAATGAAAAAGAACTTTGAATAACAATTTCGAATAGTCGTGTTATTTTTAGATTACGGCTTTTATATATTCGATTTTGAAATCAATTAACGTTCACAGTTTTTATTAGTGGATTTGAGGTAGAATTCAATGATTGGGAGTTTAAATATTCATGTTTTGATGAGTGAGAGGATTGCCGTCATTTCCAATAATGAAATATTTATTATTATTGAAACACTCAGATTATTATGTGAATACAAAAGGTAATTTTATATGCCATTTGCTATTCGTTTCTCCTATAATTCGCAATCGATAATTTGTAAAAAGGCACAAACTATTTTGAGAATTGTCCATGGATGATTTATTTGATTTTCTCGCATGTTTAATAAAGCATTCTCATTTATGACGTACTGCAAAGTATACTTCAGAAAAATGACAATTTAATTCAGACCTTGCATTTATATTTTTCATTAAAGGCATAAGAAATTTCATCCAAATCAACCCAGGTAGCAAGCTGACGGTAATATGACGTCATATATCGTTTTCAATATGTTAGAAGTGACGTCGAAATGTCACAGCCTCAAGACTTCATTTTAAACTGTTCAAAAGACGTCAGTATATTACGTTTTATGGCATTTAGAATTAGAACATGTGTCATTTCTTGAAAAATTTACGATTGTCATAAATTGACGAAAAGAGTACTTTGCGCTGACGTCATCTGCTGTCATCATGTGAACGTCAGTTATCTGACGTTAAAAATACGTCATTCAACGGTCGAATGACGTCGCTGACCAAAATTGGCCGAAAATTGACTCTAATAAAACGTCATGTTACGTCAGCTTGCTACTTGTGAACTCTTTCTTTCATCTTTTTTTATCTAGTCAGATAAATTGTGTGCATATTTGCTTGTTCAAATCTTCAAATAATAAAATAATTTGAATTAATAATATGAACTCAAAATAAATTCAGATTAATTTCTTATTATTATGGCATATAATACAGAGGAATTATAATCAATAAATAATTGTATTCTACGATAGGTACAAAGTTTTCGTAAAATACATTCTATAAACTTCTTACGAAAATAACACGTATAAAATCGGAGAACTCAAATCCAATTCAAACATACAAAATCCACAAACTAATCTTTAGCGAGTATTGACATCAATTATACCGAACACTAGAATCCATAAATTCAGTAATACCAACCGACTTCGATGGCCGTAATGGCCGTTTTCAGGGACCTTAATGTCCTACCTAAATCTCAACGTGTATGTACCTGTTGTTTTGTGTGTTCTGGGAATGGTCAATTGTTGAACGCCGTAGCCAAGGAACATTTCCACAGGACTGGAGAAAGCTGAATATATAGGGTATTAATAATAACACGTATTGGTTTGGTCGTGTTTTGGAAGTCATTGATATTGCTTTGAATATGCAGATACACAAAACATTCCTCATTTCTAGATAAGAAACTCGAATAAATTGAGAGTTGAAAAAGAATCTTCTAAGCCATGAAATGCTGATTTAATAATTATCTTTCATACAATACTACTACTCTTTGATCGATAAATTTATAAATTCAGTTACTTCAGGTTGAATCCCTTAAAAAATGCATTGAATATTGAAAAATTATATCAAGCATAACTTTAATCTTACCTGTACATTATTTCGGTAATATTGATTGCCAATATGAGAAAGAAACAACTGTTTAATGTTTGGTTTTATTCCACTAATTTTGTACATTTAGTCATCAGACGTTTGAGTCTCTTAGTCCATTAATTTCTTTTTGAATCTTATTGTATATAACTATATGAAGAAAATTCAGAATATTTAATGGATGATCATTATGTCTTTTAATTTGATGTTTTCAGCAAAACCATTCTTCAAATAGTATAAATAAACCTTTGAAAAAATTTTAATGCGATTTACTTTCATTCAAACACATCATAAAATTATTTAGGATTAACATTCATCTTGGGCAAGCATAAAAAATCCCTCAATTAAACACTAACAAATAGAGGCTAACTGACAGGCTCTTTTAAACAATAGAGCATAATAGAATAGAGTATACATAGAGCATAATAGAATAGAATAGAGAAACGATGCAATAATTATATGATTCTCAAAATTGTTGTTATTCAAAGAATTCAAAACGTCATATCGAAATATCATTAATTAGTTTCTTCTTTCAAATAGTAGATATTTTAATTTGCAACTTTTCCAGAAGGTCACTATTTTGTCGTTTTCTTCTTCTTTACATTTCGTTTTTTATATACTGCTCTCGTTTTCAGAATGATATGATCTTTTTCATTATTTGTGCTCAATATACTGATCTATGATGTCGCTATTTTCTCTGTACTTGACAGTAAATTATATTAATTCTATAAAAATTTACAATCACTTGCCCACAAAAATAAAAAATATAAAAGTAAAAATAAAAATAAAAGTAAAAATAAAAAAGGCTGCTGTGAAACGAATGCTTCTCTCAAATGCATTTTATTCAGTTCGGGAATATCTTGCTACATCACTTCAAGATATTTAAGTGTGTGTGCTTGTTGAAGTTATGTTCATTTACAGTATTCAAATAAGAAACTTTGTTGTATCATTCTGTTTTATCATGTAGTATTGTATAGACAATGCATTGACATATTTTCCCATACAATTGTACTACAGTGTCAGTGGAAATAAAACATTTTTATTTTTATTTTATTTTTTATTTTTTTTTAATTATTCGCCCTCTATGAAGATGAGTGCTGGTCAGAAAAAATTCCATAAATAGCTATAATTTTATTATTTAATTGTTGAATATCGAAAAATTATTTTTTGTTATGATTAACTTTCATATAAAAAATGTCTCTTCAAATAAATACATTATTTTGATATTATTCAAATCCATGAAGTCGTATATCTAGTATTCTTATTTTTAGCTCTCAATTTATATTTTTTTACATATTTTTCTGTTTTTTTATATTAATTGCATATTCAATTGACATAAGTGAAAAACAACATTTTCAATTTTCAATTCACTCTATCCATTATCCTGAAAATTGGTCATTTATAGTACATACTTAGAAGATTCATCACTGGACAATATTCACCTTTTTCTACGCCACTGTACTCTCAAACGTAAAAGTCCTCATGAGATTCAACCAATGCAAATTAATTGCCCTTTCTAGGGTCACTTTTATTGCCTAATATCCTGTAAAACTCGTTCCACTTTGAGTAGCCATGTTCAATTAAACTTTGAACTACTCGATTACTTTGAATGGTTTCTATGACAAAATGAACATCAGCAAATATTGATTTTGTAAGTAAATACCTCTGTTATATACATACATACAATGTGGAAATACTTCGCGTTTATAAGCTCTTAAGCATATTGACAAGATGAAATTGATCAGAAATCAGATGAAAGAATCAGAAATCAGATAATTTATAGAATACGAGTTCTCTTCAGTAGCTGAATAGAAAATGTTAAAAAGTTAGCATAATTTGAAATACTTCAATAAATTTCATGACCACAGTTCAAATCACTCAGTTTATGTTTCGGGTGAATAAAATATTATCAAGATTAGATTCACATATATCAGAAGAATTAGAAGAATTTATATTAAAAATAGTCAGTTTGAAATCTATAATTAATGCCAACATACTATCGAAGAATACACACATTTATTTCGAAATCAACCTGAAACATCTTTTGATGCATTGCAAGTCACTGAAGAGTATTTTTAAGTGTGTAACGCATTCTGTGTTTGAAGCTTTCAATTTTTATATTATCTCGTACAAACGTTCAACTTTATTTATGAAAACAAGCTATTTGTTGAAATTTAGTTGATTATTTATGTTTAAAACAATGTTCCAGAAGTTTTAGAGATGAAAATGTGTCTTATCAATGTCATTTCCAATACAATTCCAAACTTATCTGGCACTACTCCAAATTAAGGAGGATATTTCATGGCTTACTGTTAAGGATGAACTATCTAATTGAAATGGGTGGTAATGATAGATTATCCGGTCACGCTCGTAGTAACGAACTTCCAATGTTCGTTGCTACGAAGCAACAAGTAAATAATATGCTTCCATCATGTAATTCGATACAAGACGACCACAACACGAACTCAACGTTGCGTGCTTTATTTTCGATACTCTATACCAGCGTAAGTCCAAACTCCAATGTACAAATAATCCCCACAATTCCCCCCACTTCCCGCCTGCAGTGTTCAGATGTTTTGTATTCGGTATTCTGTTGTTTCCGGTTCCGGCAACGCGCAGAACAACATTTTCTGTGGATCCTGATACACACATTGATTCAATAGAGCAAGCGGAGGAAATGACCATTGAAGGCACATCCAAGTGGTCATGCAAGATTGCTATCACAGGTATTGCTGGCTGCATTCTATCGGGAGGCCCCTCTGATTGACATTTCTCTTATACATCTGTCTTATTTGATCGTATAATGCCAAGGGTTCGACAGTTTCTTTCGATATAATTCAATTGAAGACTAAAACTGTTAAAAAGAACCAGATTAAGTAGATAGTTCTAATGAAATATAAGAATTATGCGTATATTTTTAGGTTATGTTAGGTTATATCACGTTAAGTTATGTTAGGTTTTTCAAAATATATATCAATGAATATAAACTTAAATTCAAACACTTGAACTTATGATTTACACTTTATTGACTACATAACATGACGAGTTTCGTCGTTACAAACGACTTCTTCAGATGCTTACAGAATAATGTATTCTGTACAGAATGATGTACAGAATATTATTCTGTAAGTATCTGAAGAAGTCGTTTGTTTGTAACGACGAAACGCGTCATGCTATGTAGTCAATAAAGTTTAAATCATAAGTTCAAGTGTTTGTGAAACATAACGATTATGTACATATATATCTTCAAGTGCAATTTATTAACTAACTACAAAAAATTTACGAGATATAATCTTGCAAAAATACAGTTTATAATTTTTTCATTTGACAATTTTTCTTGAGGTAAAGTAACATTAGCCTTACCAGGGTAAAATGCCAATATAACCCAAATTTCAAACTTCAAAATAGCGAAACAAATGTTGTTTCAAGTATAGAAGATTTCCAAAATTCGATTTCAATGTGATTTTGTGACAATTAGTAAAATTTATTTCCTCTCAAATCTTTTAGAACTATATAAATTGTATTGATATGTGAAAAAAACCAAATGTTATTTAATTCTCAGAAGTCTTTCATTACTAAGAATCAAGATAAATGAAATAATAAGTGAATAATTGAGAATGATGACACAAATAATTTCTACATTGATTACTTTTCTTATAAAATAACCTCACTTTTCGAAATTGTCATATTTATAGATGTACCTCTCAATAAAACTGGATTATATTTCGGGAAATATTGAAGGGAAATCAAGTATTCTACGATTATTTTCAATAATCTCTGTTTTTATTGTCTCGTGAAATTTTAAAAATTTACTTTTAATGTCGCCATTCTCAATTCTTGCGATAACATAGTCCAAATGAAAAAGTTTTCTTTATCATTAATCGTACTCTTGGCATTGAACACGATCAACTGAAATCGCTAGCTCAGTACTCAGTGCCTTTCTTCCCTTCTTCAACAATTAACACTAATAAAATAACACGAAATTCAAAAGAGCACAAAATTCGCTCAGAATGAACTTCACATTGGTTCTGTGAATTTTCGAATATTTTAACACAAAAATTTCTTGAGTAGTTTGGTCTTTCTCTTCTCTATGAAGCTTGATATTTTATTCTGTGTTTAACTTGATTGTACTTGTATCTGATGCTGTACATTTCAAGAGAACTACTCTACCTTTCTTCTAACTTTTAAAGTCTAATAGCATGCTCTTATCATATAGCATGAATATTCATTTTAACTTCATTCCACGTAAGTAGAGTGAATGTACGACTCTAATTTTGAGAGTAAAAGAAAAATGAATCTTCAGATGTCCTCATAAAAGTGTATAAAAATTCAGACGTTTTTTCGTGAACGAATATATATTTTTCGTACGACGAAATAGGAAATTTACAGATTTTATTTGATAAATAATAAGTACGTACCTAAATATTACATCATGTAATAAAAAAATATTCAATTCTTCATTTTTTATTCAATCTAATAAACTACTAATATTTTTGACATAAAGTTACTAGTTGATTATTTTTTTAGGAAAATACATAAGTACCCCATTGAATTTTTTTCATGAAAAAGTTCGTTCAACTGAATAAAAATTAACATAGTTCAAAAATTTTGTTAGGTATTTTATATCTGATGAATTTTTCGAAGTGACAAAGAAACTGGAATCAACTTATTCTTTTTCAATTCGGTAGTTGAGTATGAAACTGAACTTATACTGAAAAAATGTAATATTAATCGAAATTTCGATAGTTATCATTTGTTTATACTAAAACATCTAGGAATTGAAGATCTGTTAAATATTTTCAATTATCTTCTCAAAGATTTCATTGTTTCGAAATATTTACAGACCTTCCTGTTGAACATCAAATTTTTTCAAATATTTGATACGTTATTCGATTGAATTATTTATGTATCAGGTAATCAATCAACCCTTAAGTGGGTAAAATATCGATTAATACAGTTTTCGTTTCATACGAAATCAAATGGGAATTTCAACTTCATAACTGCATTTTCAAACTTATATTAAGGACTTTCTTCAAGATCAATAATTTTTCAATTTTCTGTTAGAAAATTATTCAAAAGTTACGAGTTCATTGGATCATATTTGAATATTTACGACATTTACTTCCATTTCAAAATTGAAAGGGGTAAAAAAACGCTGCTTTCCATACGGAAATACTTCTAATAAACAATTGTGACGTACGTGTCGCTGTTGCAGTAGCTTCTTCGGACGTCATTCTCTAAATCTAGGAAACAGTTCTCCATTACCATTTTTATTTAATGTATTATATGGAGTTATCAACACTTTTAGGGGGACATCTTTCACTAATTGAGGATAAATAGTAAAAGTTACTTGTCTTTCGTGGAAAAGTCTAGAACTTCTTCAGAAATAAAATTTAATATTTTGAAGAAGAAATTGAATATGTTTTCAATGAGAAAAGGCTCTGTACTAAGCTTGTCTTTCAATATACAATATAACTTGTATCAAATCAATTTTTTCAATGCTTTCCCATAGAATGTAGCAAAACACTTGCCTGATTGACCAATTTTCAGTAGAACAATCCAGAGTTTGGAAGCACTGAGCTCCAAAACCGCTTACTTTTTTGATCTTCAACAATAATTCACACCCTCTCTACTCAGAACGGTACCCTATCTGTCACCCTTTTACATTTCTAGTTCCAAATTTTTGTGAATTTAGTATATAGAATTTAATAGTTTTCAGATAATGTTTTTCTATTTTATAGATTTTAGATAAATTATTTCCTTTAGGAAAACTGAGGGAAAATAAGTGTAGTGATAAAGAGTTGACAGTTTTTCTAGTATATATTTTTCTAATATATATCAGATAAGATTACAAGAGTAACGCATTCTTTTTCATCATTATAATTAATTTTTAGGTGTATGAAATAGAAACTTTGATCAGTGTTTGGTTTTATTCTCCAATTTCGAAACGTTAAATAATTTTCAGTTCGTCAAATAATAACAAGACAATCTGAAACTAATAAACACAATTTAATATCCAAACTTTCAAAATTTTTCTCTCAAATTTACCTTTCAACAATTAAAAGTTGTGGAAAAACATCTAAAAGTCATTGAAGTCAAATAATCGCTTGATTTTCTAGAAATGTCTTGGAAATAATATTGATCCATGAATATCAATTATTAAATGATTCATTTTTAATTGATTTGATTGTGGAAAGGTTAATACAATTTTCAACAAGAATTGAATTGATTAACCCAAATTGCTATCTATAAATAGTTGTAACATTAAAGAATCTAGGAATTATAGCAGATGTCCAATTTATTTGTTCAACTTTTGTTCGAATTCAAATACATTCATTAAAGCCCATTCTTCAATATTATTTTATGTGATACTTAGTATCAAGCTTAAATTTTTTTTAAGTAAAGGAGATAAAATATATGTTTTGGGCATATTCATAATCCCCAGCACTGTTATTTTGAATTATTTCAAGAATAAATTTGATATTTTACAGAATATAGAATATGATGGCATGGAAATAAAGTAGGAGTTGAAAGTATTCATTTTCGATAAAATGCTCAATTTAATCAACTTTTTGTCAATGAAGATACTTGAAACAAAATCATAGATTTATAACTCCCGATGTTTTTTTTGAATGATCAGTCATAATCAGCCAAACTGTTATCAGTACACTTGATTGATTACCTCACTAAACCCTTTGAATTAAATTCTCCAAAATCTTGTTTATAGGTTACATTTCATTTTGAATCCAACAGCTTTTTCATTATACAAGGGCAAATATATCTCTGATTTATATTTCATACTATCGAAGATCTAGAAGATATTCTGGAGTTGACGTTTTTGTAAAAATAATGAATTTACCTTTGTTCAACTCTTTATCATCCGATTTTATGTCTATTTCTAGAATTTTTAGTGATTTTATTTAATTAATCTACAATAGTATGAAAGGATGTTAGTTTTCACTTAAAATGATAACAGTAAACAATTTGTATTTAGCGAGGGTATTACCGAAAAAATTTGGAACACTTGATTTCACCCAGTCTTTTAAAAATGACAGTTTGCCACTACGACAGTAATACATTGCGAGATATTATTTTATCGTAAGAATAAGAGCTTCACAACAAAATGTCTACTGGGCAATTAAGCTATGTTTCTTTATCATTGCATTGAATTGAATTTTTCTTAATGATTAATCGCAGTGTGTTACTGTCCGATATTTTATGCAAATGATCACAATTCACACCCCTTCAAGCACAAACACAACAAAATATACCGATGCGTCGTTTATAATGGTTTTTTTGCTGTGATATTTTTAAATTTCAATATTCACCTCTATATTCACACAAAGAACACCTGTTTCTCAAAATGTTTCGGAAGGATGTTCCTATTCAGTGTATATATCGTCTTATAATTGAACGCATTGTTGCTAATTTCCCCATTCAATACAATTCAAAGTATTGAGAGAATAATTTCAACTCAAAGAATTTGACGAGGATCAGTTTCAAAAATTTTCTTGCGCCACACAGTGCTGAGAACTTGGTAAAATAACCAGCAAATGAAATTCAAGATATAGAAATCACGTTTTTTTATTATAATTCCGTTAGATCTGAAAAAATTTTTCATTGTCTTTGTTTCTAGTTTAAAAGTTTCGGGAAATGTTGAGATGGTTGTCCCAAAGGTACATAATTTACTTACGTGATCTACCTCTATCTAAGCGATAAAGCACAGGGACCATTTAGACGCATTACAGCAATCTGTGATGTGTTTGGATGAAATGTTACAATGCTGCCATCTTTGTATGGCAATACGCACTAGATCTTGTCACGAACGCACTGTACATACTCGAGACAACTTATCTTATTTTTACGATAGAGGGAGTTCACGTGAGGTGTAGAGGTCGTATTCTGCCTTTTGAAGGAAGATGTCTTCAGTGCGTTTGGGAAAAACATCGATTGATGGATACATGCCACTAATTATTCCCAAAATAGGATTAAACAGCGCTGTATTTCCAACGATATTCTTCGGTATGCACTAAATATTTACTCTGGAAAGTTAACCTACATGAAAAAAAAACTTCAAAATATTTTATATATAGGCAAAAAAATCATCAAAAGCTGCGATAATTGAAGGAATACGATATAACAATGATATAGCAGTTTTTCATGAAATTATTAATTTTTCTCGAAACAATGACATTCATTGCGAAATTTTCAACTTCTATTTAAATCGCTATTCTATTAGAATTGCCAACTTCGTCCAGTTCAAATCTTAAGACGCTATATTCGCCGTTCGAAACTAGGAACAATCTTTCCGAAGCACAAAATAAACACACTCGAGTAAGTTTTAACGAGTTTGAAATTATTCAAAACTACGCTTTGGTTTTCTTTTCTCTTTCACTCTCCCTCGTTCTGCGAGCATGTAATCGAGTCTCTTCCGCATGTTTTCAACAGTTTTTCTATTGAATTTCACTGCAAGAGGTGAAACTTTCTGAATCTAGGGCGCTAGTAAGTACTGAAATTAACCCTGTTTATCATTCACGTTCGAACTGTGTCAATGGGGAGAAAATTGGAGCGTATTCAACTTTGTTATGTTGTTAGAACTAAGAACTTGGATGGTATGTGTATATAACTTTCAGTAAGTATTTCTTCTTGCATCAAAAGTCAAATATAGAATTAAAATAAGATTATTCATTTAGCAAAAGCGCTGCAAAAACTGACATATCTTAAAAAATAAAAGATTCTGGCTTAACATAACTACTGATGTAAAAAATACTTCTTTGAGTATGCTTGAAAATATTAAAACTAGTACTGATTTTTTAGAAACTAGGTCATTCATTGAATAAATTTAATCTTTTCAAAAAAATAATTTTTCAGTTTTAGAAAGCCTTCAACCATTTATGTAAAGAAATCATTTCTTAAATTAAGTTTCACTGAATATATCAAAAGCTCTACATATGTTTCGGGTGGTTAATCCATTATCAGGAGTATACAATATTACTGTAACTTTGAGTAGTACTGTACTCTTGAGAATGGATTAACCACCCGAAACATATGTAGAGTTTGTAATATAGTCAGTGAAACTTAAGTCAAGTGTGTTAATTTGAATTTATTGTTTTTAACATGATGTTTCATCAAGAGATAAGCGAAACCTTCATGTCATTTATGAAATCATTTCTTGTTATATAACTGTGCAGTTCACTGACTAGGTAAAGTCACAAAAAAAATTGTTGCATTTAAAAATTTCTTCGTTCTCAATAAAATAAGTTACATTGTATCTCGTGAAATTTGATTTTGAAATTTTGACGTCATTGTGTGAATGAATTTTAAGCAAAAAAACAATAATTATCCATCAAAAATTGATGAATACAACCGTACTGTTTCATTTTTGCTATGAGCTAACAGGAACTTTTCCAATATATGATATTACATATCTTATTAGCAAAATCAACATCGTAATTTCATTTTTTATTTTTTAAATGTATTCTGATGGTTTCTGTGAGAAACCATCATGTTCCATTCCATGTGTTTCCACCTCGGAAGAAAAATCCGAAAAAAAGCCATACACTTGTTGAAATAATTTTCATATCATCTTAATAGCAAAATCATCATCGGTATTTGCAATATATTATTTCATTTTCTATTTTCAAACGTATTTGGACAGTTTCTGTGAAAGTTCCGGTGAAAAATTCAAAAAAGAGCCATATAAGTATGGAAATCATTTTTCTGAACGTAATAAAGAAAACAAATACGTTTCAGTGCATTATGAAAACCCCACTAGTTTTTTCGTTATCGTATCTTCAAATCCAGAAACATATTTATCTGTTGGAACTTCCCTATGGACTATATTTTGTATGCCATGAATGTAGAATGTATATGAAATATCATTCAAATTAAAAAAGATTCAACAAAAAACACCCCTTTAAAAAACGTCAAAAGTGGATTTTTGAAACTTTCAACAGATCAAGCAAGAAAAAATTGTGTTCTATAAAATTCGATACCATATATGTTTTTGTAGTTTTCAGACATTACAGAGTTAAATATTGATTTTCTATTATTGATCACTATAATTTAATTTTCTTTTTGTAAATAACGGGAATTAATAGAAACATTGTTTTTCGTTTCAGTACTTTTCGTATGTACCTCAGCTCTCAAAGCATCTTCTATTTTTTTGTATATCTTATCTTTATATTTTATCATGTAAAGATGAACTCCAAATCATGTCTTGAACACTTTTGAAGCTTCCTTTGAACATAAAGAGAATAAAAGAAATAATTGAGATCGATATTATAAATTTTCCAGCGCATACCACATTACCAAACATGCCTTCTTCAAAAAATATATTCAACTGTGCATTAAACTATATTTTAACAGAGCAGAATAGGGTCCATATGTCAAAATAACAATTGGCTCCAATTTTCTCCATTTCTTTCAAATAATGACACAGTTTAACTTCATCCGCTTCACTTACATGCTATCCCTTATCCTTATACTATGAAAACTCAATGAAATTCTGACCAAATGTTACAGTGAAATCTGCACAAGGCCTCATCGCCAAAGATAAAAGCGGGACTTCCGATCCTTACGTCACCGTTCAAGTAGGAAAGGTGAAAAAACGCACAAGAACAATGCCCCAAGAACTGAATCCTGTTTGGGACGAGAAGTTCTACTTGTAAGTTTTCATTACACGATTTTCCGTTAGGAAAGTAAGTTTGTCTTTCTGACGTAAGATACGAAAAATCTGAACCAAGAGCCTATTAGTCGACCTAGAGAAAAAAACGAAAGGTATTCTGGCAATTAGAGGGAGGTTCACGAAACTCCTGTAACAAGGGTGTATAGGTAACAATTGGATTTCATCAACACGAGAAGAAATAGAGAATACAGTTTCTTCCAGTTCAATCAACGGTTACTTTTCTTGTTAGTTGCATTGATACCGATCGCGATCGATAAAAAACATACTGAGATTCAATTATGAGTGAAAATTATACAAAATGATTTGGTTCAACTGAAATTGAAAGTGAGTTTAAAATTACATGTTTTGGTATGCACATTTTATGAACATGAAGTTTCCTGTTCAAGAAGATACTTTTCTAAAGTTGAATATAACTAAAATTCAAACACTTGAACTTATGATTTACACTTTATTGACTACATAGCATGACGCGTTTCGTCGTTACAAACGACTTCTTCAGATGCTTACAGAATAATATTATTTAATTATTAATTATAATAATAATATTATTCTGTAAGCATCTGAAGAAGTCGTTTGTAACGACGAAACGCATCATGCTATGTAGTCAATAAAGTGTAAATTATAAGTTCATGTGTTTGAATTTAAGTTATATTCAATTATAATGGATTTACATCAAGTAAACGCCAACACTATTAAATACTTTTCTAAAGGGTGTTTTTTTTAAGGTATAGAACTTTAAATTGCAATAAAACAACGATGGATCATTCGATTGACAAGAATTTATTTTATTTGAAAGATAATCTTGTGGCATTACATTTCAAATATGATTTCTAGCATATGACCGCCACGGCTGCCTCGAATGTAGTCCAATCTGGACGTCCAATTTTCGATGACTTTTTCCAACATTTGTGGCCGTATATCGGCAGTAACACGGTGAATATTGTCTTCCTAATGGTCAAGCGTTTGTGGCTTATCCGCATAAACCAATGGAAACTTCACATAGCCCCACAGAAAGTAGTCTAGCAGTGTTAAATCACAAGATCTTGGAGGCCAATTCACAGGTCCAAAACGTGAAATTAGGTGGTCACCAAACGTGTCTTTCAATAAATCGATTGTGGAACGAGCTATGTGACATGTTGCGTCGTCTTGTTGGAACTACAGCTCCTGGATATCATGGTTGTTCAATTCAGGAATGAAAAAGCTAGTAATCATGGCTCTATACCGATCACCATTGACTGTAACGTTCTGGCTATCATCGTTTTGAAGAAGTACGGACCAATGATTCCACCAGCCCATAAAGCGCACCAAACAGTCAGTTTTTCTGGATGTAACGGTGTTTTGACATACACTTGAGGATTATCTTCACTCCAAATGCGACAGTTTTGTTTGTTGACGTAGCCATTCATCCAGAAGTGGGTTTCATCCAAAATGGACGTAGTGCGCGATACGTAGTCCGCACAGAACCATTATTTTCGAAATGAAATTGCACTATTTGCAAGCGTTGTTCAGGCGTGAGTCTATTCATGATGAATTGCCAAACCAAGAACTGAGATTAAATCATTTCTCAGCTGTTAAATCAGTCGCCATCTTCAACAGTAATGCCAACTTATAGTTCTATACCTCTAAAAAAAAACCACCCTTATTAAGAATGCAGAAAATAATTTGCAGCTTCTTCACATTAAAGTAGAAAGGAAGATGCAGT
The DNA here is from genome assembly GCA_030704895.1 of Henosepilachna vigintioctopunctata. Taxonomy (NCBI): domain Eukaryota; kingdom Metazoa; phylum Arthropoda; class Insecta; order Coleoptera; family Coccinellidae; genus Henosepilachna; species Henosepilachna vigintioctopunctata. The sequence continues at coordinate 1,177,559 of JARQZJ010000005.1, forward strand.
TGTTCCCAAATCACTCTCTAAATGAAATATACTCGTATAATTCTGAACTTGAATCGTAAAATTTAATAAGCAGTAGTTTATGTACTTGGAATCATGCAGAATGAATTAAATTTTCGGTTTATTGGCCTGAATTTTGTAGAATTTACTGCAGTTCACAAATTAGTATTCGTATACTTCGCAATTTACTTTGCTTGGTTATTACGAGCTAATTAAATATAAACCTCAACGAAAATAGGTTTCTACACCTAGCTGATTAGTTTTCAAAACTCGAGAGCCATAGTTAGAGACTGTAGAATCGCTGTAGAATCTCTATTAGAAGATTAAAAAGGCGATCAACTCATGGACAGTCTTGGTGCAAAAACACATTGTAAAATCTGATTGCTTGTTTCAACTCAAATAAATCATCTTCAGTCGGAAGAAGCACTACATCTTTGTATATTCAAGGATATGATAGTTTCAACTTTAGGCTGTTTGCTTATGCAAAAGCCTGAAAGCTAGCTAATTATCTATTCTGAGATAATTCAGTTCAGAAAGTAGTTCTTCAGAATTGAATAGAAGGTTTTCATACCTCTCTAAGTAATTCTACTTTTGATATTTCCTCTTTTCTCGTAGTTAGAAAACTCAGTTCAACTATTTTATATAAAATATTGCTGTTTAAATAAAGAAGGATACACACTGTTGTTTAAATTTGAATTCTTTTTCTAGCGAGTGCCATAATTCCTCCGATAGAATCAAGGTTAGAGTTTGGGATGAAGACAACGACTTGAAGAGCAAATTGCGGCAGAAACTGACGAGAGAATCCGATGATTTTTTGGGACAAACGATAATAGAGGTAGGTTCTTATTTCTTTCCGGCAGTTGAGTGTTATTTCGGAGGGGCGTTACTATTTTCATTGGTAATTTATTCTTCTTTCGGGACTTGCGAAAGCCATTCGAAATCTACTATTCAGTTTTAGATGGAAATATTTAAATACTAAGTGTGGAACTGATTTCTCTCAATTGCCACACTTGGCGAAGGGAAGCTTGATACTCAGAAGAATATTCATGCAAAGGAGACTACAATGACTGCTTTTTCTGAACCAAATTGTTCTTTCCATAACTCAATGTACTTGGCACTCTGATATTGTTATGAGAAAAATTCTAAAAGCATCAATCAAAGTTCAAAATAATATTGGAAACAAATTACAAATAATAATTTGATTAGATGCAAAAATACTTCGACATTTAAGTATCCCCAATGAACAAGGGGTGTCCATAACTGATATTTCAGAAAACTTGTTTCACGAAAAAGTAATTTCAACTAATTATAAGCTGGTGAGAGTTTTGAGACGCCAACACTTGACAGTATCAATTTTAATACGACGATATTAATCAGCCAATTAAATATGTCCCTGTAGAAAGCAGCAATAACATATTTCAGTAATAGTTAGTCAACTGTCTTCAAACATTTGCGAATATGCAGTTTTGAACTGGTGCTTATTTGTCCACCTTCTGATTTCCTCCACCGGTAACTACAACCTCAAATATTTCCAGAATAACCACCATCTTCACATAAAGAAAGTTTTGGTCTGTCTCTTTTTCTGGACAGAAGTGATTAGACTAAATATAAATTAAGTATAAATAGGAATATAAACTTAAATTCAAACACTTGAGCTTATTATTCACACTTTATTGACTACATAGCATGACGCGCTTCGTCGTTACAAACGACTTCTTCAGATGCTAATAGAATAAAGAAAAAGTCGTTTGTAACGACGAAACGCGTCATGCTATGTAGTCAATTAAATGTAAATCATAAGTTCAAGTGTTTGAATTTAAGTTTATATTCAATTATAATGGATTTAAATCAATTGAACGACAACACTTTTAAATATTAAACTTATATTAGCTATGTTTTCAACTTTAGAACTTATTAATGCTCTAGTTCGTAGTAAGCTGGAGTATGGCAGCATGATCTGGCATCCTATATACACTTGCCTTCAATGCCATCTTGAGGCTATTCAGAGAAGATTCCTGAAATTTTTAGTTTGGAGGAGGATAAAGTTTATCCACAGAGGGGAGTCAAACATAACGAATTATTGAATCGATTAAGTTTAATCTCATTCTAGGACAGGAGAGAAACTTTTTCACTCAAATTTTGTATAAATTACTGCAGAACAGTATTGATTGTCGCTCTTTCTTGATCGCTTTGAAATTTCGTGTTCCTAGACAAAATTCTCGTACTACAGAATTATTCCACCTAGAGACTCCAAGGACCAACTCGCTAATACAATCCCTCATTTGGTGTATGGAGTCTACATTCAATAGAGTTGCTGATAATTGTGACATTCATATTGAGTCCATAAAAGTTATTATTAGGAGTTATGTGAACAAAGGAAATTGACTAAAATGAATTGATTTAGATTGAGTTCTTCGTAATATTTCATATAATTCTATTATTTTGTTATGAGTTACATTTTTAGTTTCATTTTAGATTAGATTGAGCTCTTTTTTATATTTCTTCTATTTTATTTATTCAGTTATTATTTTATTGATCGTTGTTTATAATCCTCCTGATAGATACTCAATGTGGTACTCTCTCAATCTTTTTACTCAAATTTTATTGTTTTACAGAGTATTTTCCTTCTATTGCACTTTTTTTTTATTTTTACTGAAACTGAACTCTCTGTGATGAGCAACGATTTTTTCACAATTCAACCAATTTTATGTTTTCCATTCTATCCAATTTTTATTCACCTATTTTCGTGAAACTCTACCGATTCTCATAGGAATGAAATCCATCAATTTTTCAATTCTACTTCTTCAACCATTTCTCCTCCAAAATTTCTATAAAAATTATTCTATTTTCATTAAGAATTTATTTCTCATTAAGGATCAAAGCAAATCGTTAAGAATTTTTTCATTTCCTCGTATTTTTATATTCATTATATTTCTTTGACTGAAAAAATATGTAAAAACCCAAGGCATCAAAGAGCTTTCCAGACAGTCTCAATCCTTACCCTCTTCTCTCCAAATAATGTTTGATAATAATAGCAACTCCCGAATTCCCTGCAACGTTTCAACCATTTTTTCCTCCAAAATTTCTATGAAAATTATTCTATTTTCATTAAAAATTTATTTCTCATCGAGGATCAAAGCAAATCGTTAAGAATTTCCTCGTATTTCTATATTCATTATATTTCTTTGACTGAAAAAATATGTAAAAACCAAATGCATCAAAGAGCTTTCCAGAAAGTCTCAATCCTTACCCTCTTCTCTCCAAATAATGTTTGATAATAATAGCAACTCCCGAATTCCCTGCAACGTACATATTCAAAGTAATACTTTAAAACTAACAGAATTATAAATACCCGAACACGAAATACCCAAAAGCGAGCATGAAATAATGACGAAGCTTAACTCAAATCCATATACACACTCATTTGTCGTTTCACAGGCATAAAAAGATATTCGTTTCTAAAATTTAATTCCACTTCCAAACTTCCAGTCAGATGAGTAAAGTTGCAGTAACTGTAAGGTATAATATTAGCTTAATTAACGAACATAATCAGCAATGCTGCATTCTAGTTATTTCTCTAGTGTATAGTTCTGGTAAAAACTGCCTATACTCTGCTTGAAACGAAAAAATAACCCAAATAGAGCTGAGATATGTGAAAGGAACTTTTTCTCAGAATGCTTCATATATTGAATTTTTTTTGATATAAAAATGAGGGAGACATTCTTCATATTAATGAAGACTGAAAATGTATTCGTGCACATTGAGTAGATTCTATATATAGATATACAAATTTATATTCAAATATGGAATTAGTGCCTTTGTAGAGATTTCAGTTTGATATTGGCGCAAACAATCAAAATAAGAGTAATATACGTATGTTTTTGAACAATAAATTAAAATCAACACACTTGGTTCAAGTTTCTCTAAATATATTGAAAACTTTACATTATTTTCGGGTGGTTGACCCATCATCAAAATTATACAAGAATATTACTGTATTACCCGTAACATATGTTTTTAATATATTTGATAGTGTTGGTGTTTACTTGATGTAAATCCATTTTAATTGAATATGAGGTACAATTCAAATACTTGAACTTTTGATTTACACTTTATCGACAACATAGTATGACGCGTTTCGTCGTTACAAACGACTTCTTCAGATGCTAACAGAATACTCACTAACAGTTAATTAGTAGTAACACTAAGTTTCGTGTTGACGCAATGGTGCGTCTTCTACAATCGACTTCTTCAAATTCTAACAGAATACTCACTAACAGTTAATTAGTAGTAACACTAAGTTTCGTGTTGACGTAATGACGCGTTTCGTCGTTACGAACGACTTCTTCAGATGCTTACAGAATACTCACTAACAGTTAATTAGTGGTAACACTAAGTTATTACAAACTGCTTCTTCAGATGATAACAGCTTCTTACAGATGATAACAGAATACTCACTAACAATTAATTAGTAGTAACACTAAGTTTCGTGTTGACGTAATGTCGCGTTTCGTCGTTACAAACTGCTTCTTCAGATGATAACAGAATACTCACTAACAATTAATTAGTAGTAACACTAAGTTTCGTGTTGACGTAATGTCGCGTTTCGTCGTTACAATCGACTTCTTCAGATGCTAACAGAATACTCACTAACAATTAATTAGTAGCAACACTAAGTTTCGTGTTGACGTAATGTCGCGTTTCGTCGTTACAATCGACTTCTTCAGATGCTAACAGAATACTCACTGACAGTTAATTAGTAGAATAGAATATCTTTATTGTAGAGAAAACAAATTTCTTACAAATGGTAGGAGTTTGACGAATCATTCTTCCACTCCTCCACAAATACAATGAACATACATTAGATAATAATACAAAAATATTAGATAAATATAAAAAATTAAACCAAGATGAAACTAATGATTGAAGTCTAATAAGTGTAGACTTCGTAAACTTAGTGATTAATTATTATCCATAAGACTGAAAAAAAAACTTCGTATAATGCACAAAATAATAAAAATTAACACATAAAAGGATGTGGTGAGCATGTTCATATTAATGACTTTGTCTTGAAGTGCTGCGAATACTCGCTGACAGAATAAAAACAAAATCTCAGAAGATATTTCTTGATGTTTATTTTGAATTTATTGAGAGAAAGCTCTTTGAAATGGGAAGGTAAGATATTGTATAAATTATAATCCATCGAGTTTTTTTCGACTTATTTAGAGGATACTTATTTGTTCGGATATTATTTGCGCCTCTTGTATTATAATTATGTAGATCAGATTGTTTTATCAGTGTATCTGCATCCTTATGTATTTCTAGAAGAACGTTATATATCCACAATGTAGGCAAAGGCATAATTCCATATTTTATAAATAATGGTCTGCATGAATCCAAGTAACCAACGCCCTCCATTATTCGAAGTAGTAACACTAAGTTTCGTGTTGACGTAGTGACGCATTTCATCGTTACAAACGACTTCTTCAGATGCTAACAGAAACATCTAACTCACTAACAGTTAATCAGTAGTAACTCATTACTCACTAACAGTTAATTAGTAGTAACTCATTACTCACTAAGAGTTAATTAGTAGTAACATTAAGTTAGTGAGTATTCTGTTAGCATCTGAAGAAGTTGTTTGTAACGACGAAACGCGTCATGCTATGTTGTCAATAAAGTGCAAATCAAAGTTTCAAGTGTTTGAATTTTAGTTAATATTCAATTTAATATATTTAGTGAAACTTAAGCCAAGTGTGTTAATTTTAGTAATGTTTCACCAAGAGATAAGCGAAACCTCCGTGGTATCTTTAGAAGGTGCAAATTTTCTCTAAATGTACCTATAAGCATATTCATATATATTACTCAGCATATTCATATTGTTACATTCTTGTCTTTAGAGGTCGCCCAAAGAATTATAAGAAAGTTCAATACTGTACCTTAGGTACTTGCTTGAACAATTTCAAATCTTGGAAACGTATAATTCGTTAACTATTTCAGAAGAGTGACAAGATATCGACCAGTCAAAACTCAAAGAACCCTGTCCAACAGCTAGCCAAAACTGAATGTCCCTAATAATCTATTCATTAAAATTCATCTCTAAGATTATTTTTGCTTTCTGAACTACTGACTTCAAGAAAATATTCAAACATGTCCAATATCGTCTGCTTATGTTCATATTGTTGGAAAAATCTTCTGCTTCTACCTTTTATGAACTGCAGTAGAAGAAACTGACATCTTGTCATAAGATTTCAAATCATTGCGCAAAATTCAATATTCCTTCTGATTGAATTCTAGAACGGAAACTATTCGTGATAATTTGACAATAGTTTATGATAGGAGACCACAACACACTCTTGAAGGTTTTCATGATCTGGATACTCAGATATTCATTTCTTTTGTTTGATGGTCAACGTTTCAGTTGATTCTCGTCTGTGTTCATCAAAATCCTACCCATAAAATTAAAGAGATCTTATGAAATGTCGTTCCATTATCACAAACACTGATAGATATGGACTTAACTTCTTCACTAAGTCAAGAAGTGGAGTCATCTTTCATCAAAAGACATGAAGACATTACCAAACACAACACTGTGCGATTTTCAATATCTTTCCTTGCTCTCTGTCTTGATTCCTTCACTGTATTATTAAATCGTAATTCACTCGTGTTTTCATTCAAGGTACGCACATTATCTGGTGAAATGGATGTATGGTACAACCTGGAAAAGCGAACGGACAAATCTGCCGTATCAGGCGCGATACGTCTACATATTTCCGTAGAAATTAAGGGTGAAGAAAAGGTGGCACCCTACCATGTGCAATACACCTGTCTGCACGAAAATCTCTTCCATTACCTCTGCGAGATGAACAGCGGCATCGTAAGCCTCCCGCAAGCAAAAGGTGACGACGCTTGGAAGGTCTATTTCGACGAGGCTGCTGAAGAGATTGTAGACGAGTTCGCGATGAGATACGGAATAGAGTCCATATATCAAGCTATGACGTAAGTAACCAGAATACACTAGAACATATAAATGAGCTAAATAGTTAACCGAGGGTTGGTAACAATGATTTGTGTTCAATCGGGTCTTTTCGAGATCCACGCCTTTGAGTTTTCAACACTGCACAACCATGCTTCACTTTCGTGCAAGGAATGATCAGGGATACCAACTTGGGGGTTTCCCCTAAATTTAGGGGGAAAAAATGTTTGGTAGAGTTTTTTGGGGGCTTAAAATTTTCAGGGGTAATCTTAGGGGTATTTTTAAAGTAAGCCAAAATATTTCATATCGTAATTTAAATAACTATAATCAATTTTGATTTCTATCTTGATTAAAAAAATCCATTTCTTGATGACAATATTCAATACTAATTCTTAATGTAGGTTGGTTAATGAAAAATTTTATAATTAGTGAAAAAATAATTCAATTTTTGTGTAAAATTATTATACATCCTACTGTTACTATTGTATTGAACTATTCTTAATATTTTCAGTTCCAAAAACGAAAAAAATTCAATTCCAAGAAATGAAAAAATTCAAAATAATAATAAAATAATATTTCAATAATATTAAATAATAATAAATATTTAATATTTCGATTTTAATAATAAAAAACACTCAAGTGCCTTATAATTGCAAAACAAAACCTTGATTTATATTTATTTCTTCAAATTTTAATTTTACAAACAATTCTAGGGGATTTTAGGGGTTTTTCAACTTGACTTTAGGGCGAAAATATTCCTCGAGTTGGTAACCCTGGGAATTATCAACAATTCAGTAAAATGTCATAAGAGCGAGTTCATTGTACATAAAATCTCTTCTAGAACCGAATTTATGGTCTGGTCTTGAATAAACAACCTTCATCTAGTTAAATTTCAATCAGCAGAATTTTGGTAGCAGTGAGATATAATACAGAATTTCTAAAATGTGCGCAAAAGGAATATTATTTCAAAATCAGGATACTCATGAAAAAACTAAAACGGCTCCATAGCATCTTTCAGGTATATCCTGGGGTAATTTCAAGATGATCGTCCGAAATCCAAAGTAAGACCCACCCTATTCCGTCGAACCTAAAAAAATATTCGTCGTGTAATACCATCGTCTGCTACACCGCCGTTCTACATTTCTTTTTCTATTTTTCTTCAAGCACGAGGGTGGAAATAAAATTGCGTAATTTGTATTCATACGAGGCACAAAGGGTATAAACTTCGAATTTGAATCTGCAAGAATATTGCGAAGCTGTGATGTCGTTTTCAGACTTTAAATAATAATCATATTACGTAGGTAACGATCTAGTTCGCAAGGTGCAGTATAGATGTCGCTCATGTCGTTAAACTGCGATTTTTATAGGTTAACCGTTTTATTCAACGTAGCGTCGTTTTATATGTACTGATTTATGATTGCAAAGCCAACTGGTTCGAGAAATATGGTGAAAATATTGCGTGTTGTTTATCGCGATGCATTCAATAGTTATTTATGTTACAACATGGCAACATTTATTCTTTTGTGACTTGTTTTCTGTTGATAGAGGTGAAAAACGTTACTCTCTAGAATAACAAGGTTTCAAAATCGAATTTACATCGGTATATTCCAGATTTTCGCAGTTTAAAAATGACAATCATATTACGTAAACATTGAAATATCATTTTAATATACAACACGATAAATTATTATAAAAATTAAACGAACTGGTTTTATTTCGCTCAATTTTTTGGATATAAGACGTATGATAATTGAAATATATTCTCAAACTTTACGTGATTGACACACTGAACTAGTCGAAAAGAGTTACAAAAATTAAGTATTCACTCAAAAACGAAATAAATATAAATACAATATTGATGAAGATTTAATCGAAAAAGACGAAACATTTTAAAAAGCATAAAGAGATAAGATTAAACTTGACTTCTTTAAGAAGAATGGGGCAATGTAAACTTCTACAATTTAACAAATATTTCCATATAAATCCACTCCTGAGAATAAAGAACAGTCAAAACAGTAGGTTGTAAAGGGGAAACCAACTCCAAAGAAAGCAAAAACAATTTTATCGGCAAACAAGATTATGGCTGCTGTTTTTGGGATACGAGAGCAATTATATACATTGATCTTGAAAATGGTAAGACTATCACTGGTCAATACTACGCAGACTTTTTGCAACGTTATCGAAGGACGAAGTGCAAATTAACCGACCTCATTAGGCGAAGAAAAAAATTTTGTTTCATCACGATAATGCACCTTCACATTCGTCGATTGTTGCCATGTCCAAAATACACGAATTGAAGTTAGAATTGATACCCTCCCTATCCTCCCTACTCTCCAGACTTAGCCTCCAGCGACTATTATCTGTTTCCTAACCTCAAAAATGACTTGTCGGTAAAAGATTTGGGAGCAACGAAGAAGCTATCGAAACTATAAATCAGTATTTTGAGGAGCTTGACGAATCTACGTTTGAGACTGGTATAATTAAATTAGAACACTGTTATGAGAAATGTATCAGTGTTGATGGAGATTATGTTGAAAAATAAAGCAACAAATAGTTTTTAAATATCGTTTTTCTTGGCCGGAAACTTTTCACCCCACCCTAGTATATTTCAAAAGGCTTAGCTATGGAACTTTCAATTCACCAATAAAAGTTCGTGTGGAAAATCAATAAGTACACTGGAAATTGTTGTCACTCTACTACAAGATTCTTCTTCCAAACTTCACATAGCACCTGCTCCTACTTCCTGGAATATTCTGGATCGAAGAATTAAATCCGGATGATCCTGATGAGGCACAATTTAACTCTCACTTCCTCTGTTGAATTTTCACGGCACAGAGGCTACTTCATATCTATTCTTATCTATATAATCAGTTTACTCAATTGGTATTCGAGTCTCGTCAAAAGATGGAACTGGAACGGTGACTTAGTCCCGCCTTTAAGAGGCAAAAGCGACTGGAAAATCTTGATGAGTTCCAGGGTAAAAATTAAGGGAAAATGAAAATGCCGGCATCGGCTTTATTATCATTTCTATGCGGAAGTCCTAAATACTCGTAAAACTGGCGAGAATTCCATGCTTCAACGACTACGTGAAATGAATTTTACTGATGAACTGTCTTGATGATGGGATAAATTCAATTTATCGAGCTCAAAGGACGTTGCGAACAACAAGATGAAAATGTAGAAATGCTCTTTGTAGTGGATAGCACGTCCCTGATATCAACTAAACACTTCGTCAGGCTGGAAGCCTTCAAATTCTTATCTCAATTAAAAGCATTAATTTCAGTGGAAAGGAATTAATTTTTTGTCAAGAAACTCATAGATCTGTGACATTCTTGTTTTTGTCGTACTACAGAGGAAACTCAAAGCTTCGAATAACAAAAATTCAACAGCTGGTTCAATAAATTATGGTTATTTTGGGAATGCTTCAGTTTTTCTGCTTTTTGCATCATTCAATACGAGTATCTCGATAACGAGAATGTAAATTTCATAGATATCATTATTCTAAATTACTTTAATTAGTCTAATATTACTCTATATTTTTATTTTTTTAAATTACTCTAATATTACTTTAATTAGATAAATAATTACTTTAAAGTAATTATTTATCTTTATAGTATGGGAAGTTGTTGAGAATACTTCCATGAGTCTAGTTTTCACTAGAAGGTGCTTGAAATTCTTAGTTTAGAGGAGAATAGAGTCTATCCACAGAGAGGAGTCAATCATAACGAATTATCGAGTCCATTTAATTTAGTCTCATTGCAGAGCAGAAGAGAAACTTTAGCACTCAAATTTTTGTACAAATTACCTTCTACAAAATAGTATCGATTGTCCTCCTCTCTTGTCCGCTCTGAAACTTTGTGTTTCTAGACAAAATTCTCGTACTACAGAATTACTCCTTCTAAGGACTCCAAGAACCAACTAGCTCATACAATCCCCCATTTGGTTTATGGAGTCTACATTCAATAGAGTTGCCAATAATTGTGACATTCACTTTGACTTCATTGAAATTATTATTAGGAGTTATGTGAACAAGGAAAATTGACTAAAATGAATTGATTTAGATGGAGTTCTTTGTAATATTTCATTAAATTCTACTATTTAATTATTAGTTACTATTTTAGTTTTTCATTAGATTGAACTCTTTGTTATATTTCTTTCATTTTATTTATTTAGTTATTATTCAATATCATGTTATTATTTTCTGTAATTGGGTATAATACCTGTTGAGAATGAACTTGTTATTATTGTTATTATTATTATTATTATTATTATTATTATTATTATTATTATTATTATTATTATTATTAATTATTATTATTATTATTATTATTATTATTATTATTATTATTATTATTATTATTATTATTATTATTATTATTATTATTATTATTATTATTATTATTATTATTATTATTATTATTATTATTATTATTATTATTATTATTATTATTATTCAACATATACTCAAAAACAACGTCGATCGCCAAAAACGTTATTTTTCATACCAATATAGCCTACAATTATTATTCAACTGAATGAACATCTGTGAATATTAATAGGAATGTCACAAAAAAACCAATTTAAAGTTCAAGAAAAGTTGTCAGACATAACACAGATAAATCTCTATAATTTCAATATTTATATACTTGATATCGTATTTTTTCACCAAAACAAGTAGTCAATTTGAAAAAATAACCGCATGCTATCTATCACATATTCAATAGTGTTTAATCTTAAATTTTGTGTTTCTTATCTATCGTTTTTCTACTTTTTTTGAGCAAAATTTAAAAAAAAAACTTCATCTGGAAAAAATTATCCTCTAAAATGTAGAGTTTAGCAGTGACTAAATGTAAATGTTTGTCATCATTTTTCAAAACAATTTGATACATAGATTTGACGCAAGCGTCCGAATCTTATTCGGGATTCGAACCTAGATCTCCCTATGGAAGTACTTACGTTTGATCCCATTTATAATTCATGAAAGGAACGAAATATCTGCTAGTTTGTGATTAATTTCAAAATGAAGTACAATTTTACGCAATAAACATTTCGTAAGATTTCCTAGGATTGGAAATCAATTCCTAATTCATTATTCATTCAAAAAATCCAGATACCCATATAATTTGTATGTAATGCTATTTATGTTCACAATATTCTTGGGCTTGGAAGTATGGTAAACAACACTCATCCTAATATTGACATTCGTTTTTTCAATTCTTACGTTTCAACCATATTACCCTTCATCAGATCATGTCAGAAATCCTCACCAACGTTCTTCGTTTCTTCTGTGAAATAATTGGGAAATATTCTTCACACTGGACAATATACATGTATCATCACCTTTATTTTATACATTTGGTGAAAAAACTCAGTCAAAAAAGTGCAATTGATTTGAATTATTACAAACTATTATAATATGTGAATAACGAACAGTAATTTGAATAATAAACAGTGAAAATGATATTTGCAGCTAAATTCTCAGCCAAACTCGTAAAATAAGTTCTATTTTCTCAAGCTATGTAAAATATTGAAGATTTATTCGCTACAAAATAATTCATTTCAGCTTCTCCAGTGTTCCGTCATTTTCTCGACTCGTTCCATGAGGAATTCGGAATTATAATTCCGGCTCGGAATTTATACGACCTTTGCGTCTTTGCCATATGCAAAATCCTCGACGGAATATAACTGAATTAGCTCAGAAGTTTAGCTGAGGGTCTCTGTCGAAGAAATTTATCACCGAAACAAAAACATTTCAAACAATTCCGCGTGAAATTGTTCAAACATTCGTGGATCTCTCAATGGAGTCACCTAATTAATTCTATAGTCGCATAGCTATTTATACAAGCATAATTTACCGCCGTTTTGGACCTGACAGTTTGAAATTTGAGTGCACTCTTGATTTTGAGAGTAAAATGAATTGATCGAATAATCTCAATTGATATTCTCGAATTCTGGAGTTGCTATTCGGATAAGGACATGATTGACTTGAAGTGTATTCGAAATAACTTGTTCCCGAAATATACAGGATGTTAGATAGACATACGGAAAAATTGCAAGGAATTATTTATAGTCCTTTTCTGGAGATTTTTTCGAAAATTTTAGAAGTACCAAGGAAAATTGCTTGAATTCATTGAAAACATATTATTATTATTATATCGATTATTCCCCATTAGGAGAACCAATTAATTTGAATTCGCAATTTTGCGAATCTTCATCCTCTAGGAATGCTCTTTCTTCCGTTCACTTGCCCATTTTATTTAAGCTTGGCGCAATATTTTTTGCTTGAACTTCACATGTGCGATTTTCTAGCGACACTTCACATTTGCGATTTCCGAGATTTTTAATATTGATCTGTTGTAGATTCTTTTCGATCTCTTTTAACCACTCTGTGCCGCATTCACTCTTTGTTATTATATCAAGTAGTTTCTTCGATATTCTGGACTGTTTCATCCTGTAGACAAAAAACTTTGCACGCCGTTTTCTGATTTCTTCCGTTATTGTATTTGTCTTTTGATAAAGTTCGTTCTGAAGATTTTTTTATCCATATGCCGTTTCTATTGATTGTAAATCTTTCTGAGAATTTTCCCTCCTGTTTTTCTAATTTTCTAATTAATCAATGACCGTCAATAACCGCAATTGGAAGCCGTTTACACGTGTTTCGAGCTTCTTAGCAGTCTCAGACAAAAAAAAACAATAACAAAGAACACTCCTGTAAATTAAGTCACCATTGTTAGGCTTTCACATGAACTCTCAGGGTTGGGAGATTTGGTTATTTCTTCGCCTTTGCGGTGACTATACTGATTTCTAACCGAGAATGTGAATAATAAATGACAAGAAGTTTAATGTGGTAGAAAATACCAACAAAAGTAGCAATTATACGTATAGACCGTAATTAGAAGCAAGTTTCAATTAAGTTTCAAGATTGGTGTCTCTCTACAGAACAACGTAGTCACTTTCAAGGTATACGAACCTGGAGATGGAAAAAATCAACAACACAGAACACTTCTGCAAAGTAAGTCACCACTATTAGACTCCACAATTCGTTTTTTTGTCATTTCCAGGTTCGTACGCCTTTAACTTGGCTACGGCCTTCTGAAGAGAGCCAACAAGCTCGAAACATGTGTCAACAGCTACTTAAAATTGCGGGCTATACCGATAATTTCCTCTTTTGTTTGTTCTTTCTCCAGTATTAAACTTCTTGTATGATGGATATCTCAATAATTATTTCATTTCTTCGAGAATTTGAATAAATTCATGTGAAAAACTGTGTTTTCATGAGATCTAAACTTCAATACGGATCAACATATCAGTTACATATTATCAACTGGAGTCTATTCAACGAAAGTTCCTGAAACGTTTGAGCTTCAGAATTGATGGAAAATATCCATCTATAGACATACAACATGAAACGCTTACAAGTCGAAATAATGTGGACTCAGTGTGTCACATTGATGTCACACTCAGTGTGCGAAGGAAATGCTATGGAATATTCTTCTTGCCTAAAATAATTAACAATAAAATGAAGTGTCAGGAATTATTGAAGAAGCTTAACTTTATTGTTCCAAGAGTTTCTTCCAGAAGCGAATTGATGTTCTACCTTCCAGCAGCTAGAACTAATGTTCAGAAATTTTCTCCATTGTACACGATGTGTGAACAATGTTATATTTTGGGAGCTCAGGTGGATTTTTTCAACTGTTCTGTTATTGATATCAAGGCAAATTTCCTTGATATGCAAAATCTTTGCTAGAACAATAATTTATGTCTACATTTATTATTTATCATTTATGACGTACAGCATTTATATTCACGCATATACTTTTATGTATGTATGTTCTAATATGTGAATGTATATGTAAGTGTGTGTTTCTTTATATGTTTGCATAAGTTTGGTCAGCATTTAATTCTTTTATTCCTATAATTGTATTTCATTTCATCAGTTGTGATTTCATATCACAAACTTTTTCTTTGAAAATTGAACTTTAAAATTTGAAAGTAGAAAATTGAAACTTTTGAACTTTTGTACTACCAATTTTGTTTTTAGTATCTGTTGTGTTTTCTGTTAAATAAATATATGTTAAATAAATATATAAATAAAACTGACCAATATCGTTCTCTTGTTTGGGAGTTTGAATCACTTCATGTGAAAAATTCACCGATATCGTTCTCGTATTACCTCCAAGATTTCAAATACTCCAGCGGGAGTACGAAATGTATAATTTAGTAGCACGTGAGTTGCTAGTATCGTTTCGGTTAGTAAATAATGGACCTAATGAATATTCCATATAATGACGCACGAACATATTCCTACGAACCAGAAAATTCATTGAATCAGATTTCTTATTCAATATTCACCGCTAAGCCTCAATTTCCATCGACAAATCTGAATTTCCTCACGACTCTATCGATCGCTCCTTTAACCGTTGATATCAAGTGACCTTTTGATATTGCGTGCCTTTCATTGAAGATATTTTATAATAGAATGTAACAGGTTTATCTATTGAATGAAGAATGGAATGAAAAATAACGATATATGTACATATAGATATTTCGCAGACGATATAACAGAACTGAAGCGATTCTCCCGTAGAAAAACTAACGGGTGGTTTTTTTTTAGAGATGTAGAACTTTAAGTTGGCAATACTGTTGAAGATGACGACCAATTTAACAGCTGAGAAGTGATTTATTCTCAGTTTTGTTTGGCAATTCATCGTATCAATTAATTATTTAAAATCAATTGGTCGAATGGGCCCAAAACGAGATTGCCGTTGTTTCCGATGTTCATAAGAGAATTTGGTTTAGCGATGAAGCGCAGTTCTGGTTGAATGGCTACGTCAACAAACAAAACTGCCGCATTTGGAGTGAATCTTCAAGTGTATGTCAAAACACCGTTACATCCAGAAAAACTGACTGTTTTGTGCGCTTTATGGGCTGGTGGAATCATTGGTCCGTACTTCTTCAAAAACGATGATGGCCAGAACGTTACAGTCAATAGTGATCGGTATAGAACCATGATTACTAACTTTTTCATTCCTGAATTGAACAACCATGATGTCTAGGGGCTGTGGTTTCAACAAGACGGCTCAACATGTCACACAGCTCGTGCCACCATCGATTTATTGAAAGACACGTTTGGTGACCGCCTAATTTCACGTTTTGGACCTGTGAATTGGCCTCCAAGATCTTGTGATTTAACACCGCTAGACTACTTTCTGTGGGACTATGTAAAGTCACTGGTTTATGCGGATAAGCCACAAATGCTTGACCATTTGGACTACATCCGAGCCAGCTGTGGCAGTCATATGCCAAAAACCATATTTAAAATGTAATGCCACAAGATGTCAGTCGAATGATCCATCGTTGTTTTATTGCGATTTAAAGTTCTATACCTCTAAAAAAACACCCTTTACATGAAATCACGCAGAAAACCGGATTACAAATCCCCTATGATAAAACCAAATATATGGAAATACAACAAAAAAATAAATCTCCTCTAATTACAAAACATGGTGAAATTCTACAAGTCAGGCATTTTAAACACCTCGAAGAAATTATACATTCATCAGGTTTAAACCGAATCGCTAACGAACACAGAATTACCAAGCTCAAAGGGCCTACAAGTTAATATGAGCGTACAATAATAGAAAGTGTATTTCGACTAGCGTAAAATTAAGGCATTATAAATCAACGATTCTTCCAGAAGCAATCTACGCAGCTGAAACAATGGTTTTAAATGAAATAACGAAATGAAATTAATAATAAAGAGTTATTTCAAGATGGCGACCGAAAATAGTGAACCAGTAAAATGTGGTAAATGTTTAATTGAATTTAATGGAGACAAAGCAATTAGGTGCGAAAGAAAATGAAAGAGGTGGTTCTAATGTGCAGCGTATTAAATAATAAAGACTTCAATGTTATAAAAAATTGTAAAGGAGTAAAATGGTTCTGCGAAACATGTTGTAGTGAAAGTGAGGTTATGGACAATATTTTGAAGACATTGGAATTATTAAAGCAGAAAGTGAATGCGTTAGAGTGTAAACATGACAAAATGTTGCAGGAAAAATATGCATCTGACAGTAGTGCTTTGATAAGTGGAGAAAAATCAAAAGGAAGTAAATGTGCCTTAATAATAGAAGCTAAAAGTGCTGAAATGAGTAAGTCGTCTGATGATATTAAAAAGGCTATTAAGGACGCAATAAGACCAGAGGATTGAAAAAGAGGTGTAATCAACATGAAAAAAATTAGAAATGATATAGTGGCAATAACATGCAATAAAAAAATGGTTATTGACGCTCATTCAAATATTAGAGAAATATAAGAACAAAAACGATAAATTCTCAGAAAGACTTACAATCATTAAAAACGGTATTTTTCATCACGACAACCCACAAGCGTATTCGTCGCTTGTTGTTATGATTGGAGTTTGAATTGATGCCTTGTCTTCTCGAGACTTTTACCTGTTTCATAACCTCAAAAAATGGCTGGGCGATAAAAGATTTGCTACCAACGAAAAAGTTATCGAAACAATAAATCAGTATCTTGAGGAGCTTTACGAATCTACTAATGTGGAACACCGTTATGATAAATGTATCAGTGTTGCTGGAGATTATGTTGAAAAATTATGCAAAAAATAAATTTTAAAATATCCGTTTTTCTTGGTCAGGCCGGAAACTTTTCACCCCACCATCGTATTACACTCATTCGCTCGAAAATCGTTAGGATGTCGTTAGGAAAGTCGTTTGGAAAATACTGAAATTCGTCAATAAGATGTAGTTTTTCACTTAAATCATCAGGTAACATATTTTCTGTTATCTCATCGAAAGTGTATAGTTTGATGTCACTTTCATACTTCGATTTTGGTTTTTTTCTACCAATTTTTTGCAGTCAATAAAATATTTTTGCAGATTGAACAACAATGTTGGATTCATATCTAATCTACTTTTTAGTCTATTCATTACGTGAAATTTTTTCGTTATTTTGCATTATCAAAGTTTTTTGCAGGCAGCAAAAAGAACGCAATGGGGGATAAATGAATATTAAAATTTCGGATATAAAACGAGATCGTGAATTTTTCAGGAAAAGTTGTCGGTTAGTTTCGAAACAACAGAAGTTTCTTGAAATATGAACGTTAATTGGTGGAAATTGCGGTGGTTGAGAGAAACGTGTAGTGCAGTAATTTCGCCCATTATTTCTCAATTAATATAAACTATAGTTCAAAAGTTTGCGCGAAATCAGAAACTAATTTAATATCCTAATGGTGAAACGTGTTCTATATTAATATGCTCAGTACTCTAAATTAAATTGGAAAGTCTTGTCATAAAATAAACTTGAACCACGGAAAAATACTGAAAGACAGATAAATAATGGTTTTATATAATAATAGTTTTTTTAGAGGTATAGAACTTTAAGTTGGCATTACTGTTGAAGATGTCGACCGATTTAACAGCTGAGAAGTGATTTATTCTCAGTTTGGTTTGGAAATTCATCATGAATAGATTCACGCCTGAACAACGCTTGCAAATAGTTCAATTTTATTTCGAAAATGATGGTTCTGTGCGGAATACGAATCGCACACTAATATTGTTTAGCGATAAAGCGCACTTCTGGTTGAATGGCTACGTCAACAAACAAAACTGTCGCATTTGGAGTGAAATAATCCTCAAGTGTATGTCAAAACACCGTTACATACAGAAAAACCGACTGTTTGGTGCGCTTTATGGGCTGGTGGAATCATTGGTCCGTACTTCTTCAAAAACGATGATGGCCAGAATGTTACAGTCAATGGTGATCGGTATAGAACCATGATTACTAACTTTTTCATTCCTGAATTGAACAACCATGATGTTCAGGAGCTGTGGTTTCAACAAGAAGGCGCAACATGTCACACAGCTCGTGCCACAATCGATTTATTGAAAGACACGTTTGGTGACCGCCTAATTTCACGTTTTGGACCTGTGAATTGGCCCCCAAGATCTTGTGATTTAACACCGCTAGACTACTTTCTGTTGGGCTATGTAAAGTCATTGGTCTATGCGGATAAGCCACAAACGCTTGACCATTTGAAAGACAATATTCGCCGTGTTATTGACGATATACGGCCACAAATGTTGAAACTCATCGAAATTTGGACGTCCAGATTGGACTATATCCGAGCCAGCCGTGGCGGTCATATGCCAGAAATCATATTTAAAATGTAATTACCACGAGATTATCTTTCGAATAAAAAAAATTTGTCAATCGAATGATCCATCGTTGTTTTATTGCAATTTAAAGTTCTATACCTCTAAAAAAACACCTTATATATACATTCGGTACGTATATTGGTATTCTTCTTCGTTAGCACCATTTTGTCACGTTTTTTTCAAGAAGGAAATTATATACAAGAGTGACTGATTGTTAACAAAAAGCTCCTTCGACAGAAATCATCACTGAGACTAGAAAAAACGAAGAATTGTTGGAATTGATTGAAAATTTGTTTCACACAACTTCAACCTTTCTTTTATGAACTGAAATGTAAGTTCTACATAGGTCATAGAAACTTTTTATCGTATACTCTAAACTCAGAATGATTCGATTAAAAAACTGAATAGGGAAGAATTGAATTCCTAAATGCAAATTTAGACGGAAATTCGACAGACCAAAAAGTTCGTGAATTTGAATAAGTTGGAAAACCTAACGGTATGTGAAAATTATTCACGTTGTATAAAATGGTCATTTATATATGCAGGAAATTTGCATTTATTCTATCGACATGACTCCAGTTACACTGGACAAATTTCTGTATAATTCGGTAGTCAAAATGTATTATTTCATACATTTTCATAACATAAAATGCTCAGGTGAAACTCTTTGCATTCGAATTTATTCAATTCTGTTTCGATTACTTCAGGTAGCTTCTAGCCAGAACGTCTAGTTCTAGCTAGAGTAGAGTATTTTCTTTTTACTTTGCATCTTTATTTTGTAACAGTTTTTATTTTCGTCTCTTAAGTCTTTATTTTACTACAAGTTCTTAAGTCTTCATTTTCCTACTGGTAAAATTACAGACAGTTATAAGTAATATTTCACAATATCCAATTAAATGTATAATTAATATTTTAATGGCATATAAATAGAATAAAAGAGATTGAGACCTTGAAAAAGAATCTTTATCTATAAAACATCTTTATGACTAATAGAACAAAAACAGAAGAAATAAATATTATAGGCATAATTATGTATAATAATAGAAAATATTTCAGTGTTAAAAGAAAATATGGAAGTGACAACATATAGACATGATTTAGTAATAAAATATATAATTTATACACATATATTACGCATATAATGCGTCAATCGTAATACACGTATGTAAATTCCTGAAAAATACGGCTAATATAAGAGAAAAGTGTCAGTAATATTATTCTAGACACCTTCTGGGATATTGAACGTATTTAAAACATATACGCCCAACGTGGGGCTCGAACCCACGACCCTGAGATTAAGAGTCTCATGCTCTACCGACTGAGCTAGCCGGGCTTAGGGATTTTTAACGAAATAAGGCCTTTGAAATTTGAAATAAGTCCAGTCACTGTTTCGCCAACAGATACCAATTAAAAAGTAATATTTGTTTACACAATAATAATTAGATAATTTTTCAAAATTAACACAAGAAACATATGTAGAGTTTTTAATAATTTAGTGAAACTTGAGCCAAGCGCGTTAATTTCAATTTATTGCTTTTAACATAATGTTTCACCAACAGATAAGCGAAACCTGCGTGTCAATTTTTTCCAATGCTTTCAAAACGCTACACATTGTAGTTAAACATAATATAACGTAAATTTCAAAGTGCTTGTTTCATGTTATTTTATCTATGTATATTCCTATGTACCTATTTATAACGACAAATATTTGACAGGCAAAGAAACTATTGTGAAGCGAACAAGCGACAATTGTGAAGCGAAAACTGAGTACCATTATTAGATTCTTTTAGATTACTAGTAATTACGAATTTTCAATCTGATTTTGTTGTTGTATGCCCCGAGGGGAGTTCAGAAATAGCGTGTTTATATTTATCCGAACATATTTTTTGCTGCTGGTTCTTTTTCTGTTATTTCTCCTTCATTCAGCGGATAAAATAATATTTACATAATATCGGCAAAAACAATCTTTCTCTCACCGAGCTTTCTCGAAGTAAATTTCGATTCTCACAAAATACGGTCGCAATTGAATTGAACCAGGTTATTTACTCAATTCGGGGCCACTTCAATCTTCGATGTCGGTCTCCTATTTGCAATCCAAAGCTGGGGACTGCCAATTTAGAGTGTGCAAACAGAGGAAGGATTGCAAAATCAATTACTTGCATAACCAGATCATTATTACGAATATTTTGATAAGAAATATTTTCTCTGCACTGAATTTAACCACTGGAGATACGACTTGACAATTACCACAGAAAAGGTTTCTTGGTTTGCCAATTCGGAAATTGGAAGGTGAGAATTCGGTGAAATTTGGATTTTAAATTCGGCAAAGATAAATATCGGGTTTTATTATTTTCTAATTGATATTTTGTAGAATGTTTTGCGGATCACTGTAGAATAAATTAATGAAAAAACTCTTTTCAAAAACACTTTGAATTTTTTTCCCAACTTTTTTCCCTGGATGAAATTGGTTGATTTTGGTTTTACTTGTTCGTTTTATACGTTGTTCTATTATTTCTTCGAGTACCTTAGCTAGAGAAGATATAAGCGAGATTGGTCTATAATTTTTGAGAGCTGAAAGATCTCCCGATTTAAGTACTGGTATTACAACTGTTTTCAGAATTCGTGGGAAGATACCTTCATTAATGCTCTCATTTATTTGTGTATTAGAGGTTTAACTATGCTTTGGGATATGTTTTTTAGTGTATCAGATTTAATTTTATCCAGACCTGGTGACTTTTTAAGTTTCAGTTCTTTTATTACTCTTATCGTTTACGAAATATACTCTTATCGTTTTAGAATGTTTTTCCTTTCAATCAAATTTTAAATTTCGTACTAAGATCAAAACTATACCTGGGTATAGGTAACAAACATTTCAGTATTATACTCATTCTTTTCAATGAACAACTTTTTTTACAGGCACTTCCATTGTTTATCTACAAAATATCTCTGCCCTGGAGTACCAGCAGTCATGAGCATGCTGCTAGCCAATATTAACGCCTACTACGCTCACACCACTGGTCTTTCTGCAGTTTCGGCTAGCGATAGATTTGCCGCTTCCAATTTCGGAGTAAGTTTTGCATTAACTTGATAAATTTGTCTATTTTACTTGTAAGTATAAACAGAAACATATACTAGCACATCACTGTTACTTGTAGTTCGTTTACGAAATTTATATTTGCTCCAGACAATTTCCATAACATATGCCTACTGGCAACATTTTTATCCTGAATATTTTGTTGAAAAAAGTAGAAATTTCATTTATGATCTTTCAGTTTCAATACTAGATTACAAGTGTACTACTAGCGCAACCTGTGGACAGTAGAAACATAATATGATGATACTTGTCAAAATAGACGTTGCAAATCATAGATACCTACGTGCGTGAACATTCGGGGCTTGATACTCTATGATCTGAAAAATGTTTTATATTGATTCCTATAGATGGAATTGTGAAGTATTCATCACTAGATAGTTTTCATTTCGAAGTCATGTTTGGGTCTTGAGGTTGGTAATCGCTTGGCGATGGAAGTGGCGAACTCATGAGTTACTACTTGTAGAACGAAAAGAACTGACTTGTGCTTCCAACAAGTGAAGCATCCATTTTAATAATTTCCAACACTCAACTTGAAGGATGATTGAGACCTGCTATCGTACATATCCCTATTTCTCACATATATGCAAGACCATCATTTTTCATGTCACTTTTCAAAAGGAAAGATGCACTTCCTACTACTATACACCTTTATATGAAGTGGATGTTTGCCGAAATTGATAATTATGTCTTCAGACCGAGCATACACAAAAGATACGTATCGATCATATTTCGAGCAAAGTGATCATTCAATTTTGACGGTCTCTGAACGTCCGCTGTCCAGACTTGACTTAAACAAACTTCAACATTGAATCAAGTAAAAAATTCGGGAAAAAGTATTATTGAATATTATATTACAACACGATACGAAAAGAAAAACGGAATTTCATGGTTAACTGGGAATGCCAAGTGAATCTTTCTCATGAAAACCCTCAATGAGTTTATTTTCAAACAGAAATAAAAAATGAAATATATTTTGCCAGAAAAAAGTAATTTTGAATTATAAAAAATTAATTGTGAAGTTATTTCATCTGAATTGTGATACAGGACAAGCATCTGAATTGATTAAAATTCAACGTTCTGGAAAAACTACTATATTGAACACTACAGAAAGTATAATTGAATACAATTACATAAGTATTATTTTATAGAAATCGGCGATAATTTATGAAAAATTGACTAACCAACAGCTACAAAGTCTTGAAATGATACAAATTAAATTAAGTTAATTATAATTCATGTAAAATGTTTTCAAATATTTAGTTAGTGAAATTCCTAGATTCATTTGCGAATGTTTTGCTATGTGTGGTGTTATTTTACAGAAAGAAAAATTCGTCAAGTTACTTGATCAGCTGCACAATTCCCTTAGAATAGATCTCTCCATGTACAGAAACAACTTCCCAGCTTCTAGTTCCGACAAACTTATGGATTTGAAATCAACAGTAGACCTTCTAACTAGCATTACGTTCTTCCGTATGAAAGTACAAGAATTATCTAGTCCACCGAGAGCCAGTACGGTGGTCAAAGATTGTGTCAAAGCATGCCTTAGGTAAGAACTTTTGACCAACAACTTGAATTACACATTCATATGAAACTTTCGCTATTTTGTTACTGTTTCAGGTCTACATATCAATTTCTATTCGAGAACACGTATGAACTATTCAATAGAGAATTCCAAGTTGATTCTAACGAGCCAAAAAGGGATCCCGAAGATCATGGACCTCGATTAGACAGCGTGAGCTTCTGGCATAAACTTATAGCTCTCATTGTATCTGTTATAGAAGAAGATCGGAATAGTTACGGTCCTGTTTTGAATCAGTTCCCCCAAGAACTCAACATAGGACAGGTAAGTTGAGAGTTTCCGTTAGCAACTCCGAAAAAAGTATTCTTCCATTACTGCAAAAGATCCTTTGTCACCACATTCAAGATAAAATTTTGAAACTATGAAAGATCGATCAGAATTTTCTATTTGTTCAAGAAGACCCAATCAAAGCTGTTTGCAAAATTTAAAGTAAAGTACTCAAAGGAGTACTACCACCAAAGTAATCACTTTTGAATTTCTGCTACTAAGTGTCAATATTTCACAGCTATCTGCAGCTACCATGTGGTCACTCTTTGCGGTAGATATGAAGTATGCTCTCGAAGAACACGAGCAACACAGGTTCTGCAAATCTTCAGATTATATGAATCTGCACTTCAAAGTCAAATGGCTGTACTCGAACTACGTCAAAGACGTACCGCCATATAAGGGGGCTGTTCCCGAATATCCCGCCTGGTTCGAACCTTTCGTGATGCAGTGGTTAAACGAAAATGACGACGTATCTTTAGAATATCTACACGGTGCCTTCAATAGAGATAAGAAAGATGGCGTAAGTGTTTTCATCAATGCAATGTTATTTTTCTCTATAATCAAAAACCTCTGTAATTTCCTCTATAATAAAACAGCTTCCAAAACTTTCTCATTTTCTTCCAGTTTCAAAAAAGCAGCGAACATTCTCTATTTTCGAATTCTGTAGTGGACGTCTTCACCCAACTGACCCAATGTTTCGACGTCGTATCCAAATTAGAATGTCCAGACCCCGAAATCTGGAAGAGGTACATGAAACGTTTCGCGAAAACAATAGTCAAAGTTCTCATAGCCTACGCCGATATCGTCAAAAAAGAATTCCCCGAACATCTGAAAGAAGAAAGAATAGTAAGTACATTAGGCTTCTATTTTTCTGTGCTTGAAAAGGTTTAAGTATAAAAGTTTCAATAGTATTTGGGCTCTTCGACATTTATCTTGTTTTCGTTTAGTTTAATTAGTAATAATTTTTACAGGCATGTATACTTATGAATAATATTCAACAACTAAGGGTTCAACTGGAAAAAATGTTTGAATCAATGGGCGGTGAAAAACTTGAAGAGGACGCTGCAAATATCCTAAAGGAGCTACAACAAACCCTGAATGGATGTTTAGATGAGTTGGCAATGCAGTTTGCATCAAGGTTAGTAGAATAACTTTATCTTACTGTTTTTAACTTCTAACAAAGTTAACAGACATTCAATGAGTAGAAACAAGACCATATACAAAAAGCAATATCTGTAGCAATTACGAATCATCAATGAACCTTCTCCTTACAGCTTAGAACCAAGGATAACGATCAGTGTTCGAGAACTTGGTGACCTCCTCCTGGCTATCAAAGGTGGCGGTCAACCCGGCACACTAAATCAACCAGCTGCTCGAAATGCTGTAGCTGTAGAAGCGGACGAAGTGCTCAGGCCTCTGATGGATCTTTTAGATGGCTCTCTTACCCTATATGCTCAATCTTGCGAAAAGACTGTTCTCAAAAGGCTGTTGAAAGAACTATGGAAGATTGTCATGAGGATATTGGAGAAAACTGTCGTGCTACCTCCAATGACAGACAAAACGGTGAGAAGCGTCATAGTGTAATATAAAAAGAAATATGTTACCCAACATATTAAACAGTTTAAAGCAAAGTATACGCTATTAAGTTACCAATTCCTCTAGGAAAGGTTCATTTCGTTTAAGACAATTAACGTAAACGTGTATTGTGCTATTTCCTGAAATTTCTCATAACTCTTTCTACTTTAAAGTGTATTCTCATAAGACCCTTATTGTACCCATCGAGGTTCCTATTAGCCTAGTTAATGAATGAAATAAGCTGTCTCCAGACAATTACTTTGAGCTCCTGACTCACTTGTAGCTTGCAGGGCGCCAGTACTCAAGTAGAGAAAGAAATTTCCAATGTTTTTATTTTGTCCTAGGAGGGTGTATGTCCTGAACCTTTTGTTTCAAATTTAGCAACCAAATGTAGAGAAGTAAACCTTGAATAACAGCACAATTAGTAACTATACACAACACGATGACTTGATAATGGATATTTGACAAACAACAGATTTAAAGAACAATAACTTTTTTGTACCAAATTTTTCATTTGAATTATTAATTCTTCATTTTCAAACCAGAAAACTTTTGATACTACTTAATCTTCTTCAGCATTTGAAAATATCTTGGTACTTTATTTTCACATTTCTCAAGTAATTATTATAACACAGGTTCCCTTACTCAAGGAAGGTCCACAACTCTTAGTAAGATAATTTATACAAGTGGCATGAAGCTTTTGGTGTGAAAGCATAACAAATGTGTGTATTTAATAAACCATGCACAAACCGGCATCCTGACCGTTTTTGAAGAACCTCTTGGAGAACAGATACTTTAAAATGTTGAATTGAAGATCCTACGTTTTGCACAAAGTGTTGCGTTTGCCTCATTTTTCTTCCTTCGTTCTTCTCCCTAACTTGCAATGAAAATTGAGAACAGAATGTACAAACAAAAAAAAATATTTGGCTATGGCACAAAGATTGTTTGATTTATGTACTTTTGTCCTTCATTCTCGCCATTGGTGGTAACATTTAAAAAAAGATTTTGGTGGTTGATAATTTTGATTCAAGTTATTACGTTTTTATTTATTAAAAAAGATGGCATATTATTCATTTAGTTCCAATTTTATTTTTGGATCTCGTATGTTTTCTTTTCAATTTATAATACTTTTAAGTTTATAGCATATGTTTCAATGACTTCAAAGTGAAATATTTTTGTACAATAAAACTATCACTTTTAATATATATATTTGAAAAAATACCCTTATAGATTTTCTAATGGTTATTTTTAAAGTTTAACGAAATTTTTGGTGAATTGATTTCATGTATGTTTCATCTCATCTTCAAATAACAACAAAAATTCAGTACAGGAGATGTATTGAAAGAGAGAAAACATTGCGTTTAGTTTTATTGATCTATTTCGAAACATTCACCGATTAACATTTTATTGCACGATATTTCTCTTATTTGTGAGTGTTCCCTCTGAGTGTTGAATTTTACAATGGCATTGTGTTATAACTTGAAGCTTATCGAACAAAGATTTACATTTTGTTTGTTTGTTTATCGCAAGTGTGTTCTTCATATTCGAATTAAAATTTACGATGTATTGAGTTAATGTATTGAAGAAGCTTTATTGTCACTTATTCCCTACTAAAATTTGTGCTTAGATGTTTATTAAATGAATGGACTGAAAGCATATCCTCTCTAACAAATGAGAATTTACTAGAAGCACTGCAAGTGCCTATAGAAATCTATTTATGATTGGAAAAGCATCTTCTGGTTAGAAGTGTATATCTTATTAACGTTTAAAATGAAATAGTAAGTCTAGTAGAACTGAAATCTTTAATTTTATTGTTTCACATTCTGAAACGATTTAAGTGATAAAAATTATATTCCACAAAAAAGTGACTTGAAATAAATATAGATTTTACTGGTATTATAGAACATTATTTCAATAAGATATATTAAAAACTAAGTTCATTCTACAGGTCTCAAGTTGTTTCTTTGTTCAAATTATTCTTTGAGGTCGCTGCATTATGAACAAAACACACAGTACAGTACTATCAAATAACAGCATAAAGTGTCTTCTAATGTCCTTAATTTCTGAAGCATTAATTAGTTTCGATATTGTCAATTTCTTAGACGGTTATTTCATCATTTTCAATTAACAGGTTTTGCTCTTTAATCATGTATCATATAACTTACAAATTACAATATTTCAGATGATGTTCAAGAGCTTGACAGACAACGCGAAAAATCTCGCCGCAAATACGAAAATCGAAGACATGTCAAGAATGTTCAAGAATCGGATGACGGGAAAACAAGATATGAAGCAGGCCTTGAGCGGCGTCATGGATATCTCGAAAGAGGTCGAAAAGAATCTTTCCCCGAAACAATGTGCTGTGCTAGACGTTGCCTTGGATACCATCAAGCAATATTTCCATGCGGGCGGAAATGGTCTGAAAAAGGCGTTTTTGGATAAAAGTGCCGAATTGCAGAGCTTGAGATACGCCTTGTCTTTGTACACCCAGACCACAGATACTCTGATCAAAACATTCGTCCAGACTCAGATCAATGAAGGTATGAACACGATCCGGGAAATATACGAATTTTTTATTTTTACTTTATTTTTCGATGAAATGTAAAAATTCTGGACGCTCATTTCATTATTTTCCAGACAGATATCCACACGTACTTTTCCTAATACTTAATTTGTCATATTTCATCTTCTTGTATTTCAAAACAACTTTTTTCTCTGACAGATATAAATTAAGTCCAAACAATACTTTTCAATTTATTTACAATGAAACAATTCAATGCTAAGATCAAATAGAGTTAGATGGTATATATAAATGTTACAAATCTCTTTCTTGGACATGACAGTATCTGCCCTGCAGTTGTCCTATCAGGTCTTTTGGCCTACAATGTGTTTTTGTAAAAATATTGTGGTCAAAATACATTAGAGGCTGTTAATTCAGCATACTTACTTTTCTTTCAATTGACAGAATAGCAAGAAATTAAATCAATATTGGAACAAATAAGGTTTTTGTATAGGACCTGCCTTTTAATTGAGTTATACTTAAATGTTTTGTAAGTTCGATGTCTAAGAAAGTCTTTGAAGTTATTGCTTAGTGAAAAAGCATAACTTCAACAAATTTACACATTTTTTTCATTTACACGTCTTCTTTGAGGTAGAGACTTCACTTAATTGAAGTCTCTTGGACTTCGTAGACAGAAAATATTTATCACCTTGGTCATTTTTTTTTATTTATTTCTGAATTTTTAATATTGTCGACTATTGAGGTGCTATTCAAGCAACGTGTTTAATTTAATTCTACAATAGAGAATTTTTACATTTCATCATGATTTTGACGAGGACCATTTGGCACTAACCTCCTTAATATTCGAAGTGCCGCTTAACAATAATGAAACAATGCTCCAAAGACAATTTTCAATTGAACGAGAAGAACCAGAGGCAGGATTGGAAGCGTTAGAGGAGCCTCTGAAACCTAAAAAGAGACGTGAAAGTCGCCAAGGTACAAGAATATTGCGATTTTGCCGAAGTTTTATTGCTAGTTTTCAAACTGCGTATCACCAGTGGAGCTGTCTCCTGGTTCAGAAGCTTAATTGTTATTAGAAATTTAAAGTTGACAATATTTTATGTAGTATGTACGTTGAACATGCATAATCTCTAACCTCCTCCGAAAAAACACACACTTTAATAGCCAATAATGATTCAAATCAAACTGAAAATCTTCTAGAAAAATTAATTTAGGAGGTTAAGAAAGCT
The DNA here is from genome assembly GCA_030704895.1 of Henosepilachna vigintioctopunctata. Classification (NCBI taxonomy): domain Eukaryota; kingdom Metazoa; phylum Arthropoda; class Insecta; order Coleoptera; family Coccinellidae; genus Henosepilachna; species Henosepilachna vigintioctopunctata. The sequence goes on from JARQZJ010000005.1 coordinate 1,206,976, forward strand.
GCAACTGTAAAAAACCTAATTGGATATATTGCATATAAACATAAAAATTGTTTATACTCTCGAAAGAAAAGACAAAGATTACATTGGTAATTAGTAACAATAAGACGTTATAAAGTGTTACCATATGCATTTTCAATGTTCATTCGCAAAAAATTGGCTTATTAGTTCAAATATTTAAAGTCTAACAAAGCAGATAAAAAACATCCATACAAAGGAAAAATCGCAAGCTTGCAAGCAGTAATTGCAATAGAGAGGAGTAATACAACATTTAGCTCTGCAGTAGCTGCAGCAATAGATTTCAATGCATGTGATGCTTCGATGAAATCTGCAGTAAGCTCAAGTGATTCCCTTTTGTATAAAATGAACTGCTTCATATTATTGATTTACCATACTTAATGCAGAAAATTTATAACGTTCCATAAACACGATTTTACTGTTAAAAAACATTTCATCCACTATTAATATTTAAAAAAATCTCTTTCAGGGACCTTCATTTAAAATATTTAACCATAATATCAAACGTTATTTTTTCGAATACGAATTATTTAACCACATGTTAATTATAATTCAATTATACATCAAGGAGGATTAGAAATTCGTAAATGAAGACAATAATTACTTGTTCAGTATATTGATCGAGAGTGAATTTTCTGCCATCCAAGGTTTTTACAGTGAAAACTTCTTTAGGCAGACTGCAGTGTGTAAACAAGGGATAAATTAGTCTGACCAATATGTTTTCAGGGTCACGTCCAGCCATGTGGAAAAAATTTCTTATTTATTCTGTAGGAATACAGAAAGGTTATGAAAAGCAAATTAAATGAATCTAACGTTCGAATCACTTTACGCTTCGCTATTCTTCATTACATAAAAGTAATTCAATTTTAAAACTAATGATAAGCATTTTTTGAAAAGACAGCCGAAATACCTATCACTATAACCCCAATAGGATTTTTTGTGAAGGGTGATTAGTAAGAATATGCCAAAAATCAAGAATTAAAAAAAAGGAGTCAATTTATAGTCAACACCTACTTCGTGATGAAGAAGTAACAAAATGTAACACATAAACAACATTTAATCACCATTGTAATCTCAACTAGTCAGATGTTTTCACATGAATCAGACTGTTTTCATCTAAAAAGTTATCTCAATCATTCTGTAGATAGCAATATTTTTCTTTCACCTTGTACATTACACACCTGTGTCAATATTGTACATAATATTCACTTCCTAGATTTAGAAACCAAAATAATTAGTGAAATATAGCAAGCATGGTTTTTTAAATAAAGTAGATCTTAGAAGTTAGATTTTGTAAAATCCAGGCATTTCATACTTTGTCTACTAATTCAATGAAATATTTTGAAAGGCATACTTGTTTTTCACCTAAGAACAGAATCATGAATTCGTATATACAATAGACACAAAATCAGTAGTAGCTTCATTACTGAATAAATTACATCAATATGTTTTGACATTATTCATAATAATATGTACTATTTAATAAATATTAATAAATACCCTAGATTGATAAAAAACCTCAATTTTCAATGATACAATAAATATATTAATGCTGCTAAGCTTTCAATTTGCTTTGAAGTTTTTATCATTCTCAAAAGTATTGGATAAATATACTCCTAAACTGTATTCAATTAAAAATTGTGTCGAGTATAAACTCAGCAGATTCAGATAAAATGCAGGAAATTTTCATCATACTAGCTTTCTAAAATTAGGATAATGAACTTCTATAATGAAAAACCTTATTCAATATTCTCTGTTTGTAAAATAGTTAATTAACAAAAAATTGGGGAAAATATGCAGAAATGTCATCTCAGTATTATCTATACAATAGAATTTTTTCAATCCAATATTCATTATTTGATTTAGTATAGGAATAGGAATATGATAGAAAAATCATAGTGTTTTTTATCTAAATATAATTTTGGAAGATGGTATTAAAAATATTTGTTCTCAATGTTGCTCACAAATATAACTTGCAGATCTGTCAGCTGAAGGAGCTGAAGGAAGTGTAGGAGAACTGTCCATCCAGGTTGAGATATTCACGCATCCAGGCACAGGAGAGAATAAAGTAACTGTAAAAGGTAAGTAACAATTAACACATTTAACCTAAAAGTTATAAAAACATAATTACTAAGGCCAAATTTCATTCCATTTTAGTATTAACTATCAAAAGCAACCATTATAACTTTAACTTAATTCTAAATAAACTTAAAATATATTAGAACCTCAAAAATTGGCACAAGAAATTTCATTCCATTTTAGTATAAAATCACATGAACTATCATCAAATGCAACCATTAAAACTAACTTTAACTTAATTCTAAATAAACTTAAAATATACATAGAACCTCAAAAATTGGCACAAGATTCCATGGTAAGGCCAAATTTCATTCCATTTTAGTATAAAATCACATGAACTATCATCAAATGCAACCATTAAAACTAACTTTAACTTAATTCTAAATAAACTTAAAATATACATAGAACCTCAGAAATTCGCACAAGATTCCATGGATATAAGTTTAGATTATGACACTTTAATTATATATAATAATTTCATTATTATAATAATTTGATTTGAAAATTATCTTCTTAATGAATATCTTATTATTCTTCATAAAAGTATCTTCTAAAAAAATTAATACCGCAAGTTATAGGTATTAAAACTTTGATAACAACAATATTACTCCTCCAATAGTACTCCTTCTTTATCAAATGCTGGATTAATACTATATTAATCCAGCATTTGATAAAGAAGTAGTCTTCGAAACGCCGTCATGCGTATTCTATATTAAATTATGAGAAAATTTCAAATATTGTTGTATTACGGATATCAATTTTCTTCAAGTATCGGCCTCATCAATTATCAATTAAAACTTTGCTAATATGTTAGAATAGAGAAAAATTCAAACTACTTTGTCATCAAACTTTTAGTAATGCTTCAAAATGTAGCAAACCATAGTAAAATGCAATTAGTATATAAAATAATCTTGATAAAATTTTAATAAATCCTTCTAATAAACCTGTGTTTTTGTACACTTGTTTTCTTGAAAAACAAATTAGTAAATTTTATTTGTGTATTATTATTCATTCAATTTATGCATTTTCATACATAACTGAATGTTTTCTAATTCTCTTTTCAAATTATTAAAAAATAGTTAAGATAAAACAAGTATTGCAGCAAAATCAATTGTATTGTAGTCATCAATTTGTATTAAAATTGTCTCCATCTATGCAAAATATTAAAATTTTCTAAAAAATATCGACAATGTTTTTGATACGTATACTCAATAATTCATTGTATTTCAGTTGTGGCCTGCAACGATTTGAAATGGGTTGCTGCATCTGGTATGTTCAAACCTTTCGTAGAAGTGAATCTCATAGGCCCGCACCTTTCCGATAAAAAACGAAAACACGCCACCAAAACCAAATCGAACAATTGGTCGCCGAGATATAACGAAACTTTCCATTTGTAAGTTCAAGCTGAGTCCGTAATCGAATGTCAATTATATCAATTCCGTATTCTATTCCAGCATGATAGGAAATGAGGAACAGCTAGACTTCTTTGAACTGCACATATGTGTTAAAGATTATTGCATACTCCGAGAAGATCGGTTGGTGGGAGTAGCAGTTATGCAGTTGAATGACATTGTTGACAAGGTAACATTGTTGACTGTTAGTTCTAGAAATTCTTGAGGTCTGTATTAGAGGAACTTATCTCACACAGTAGTTCTACGGTGTGAGGTCTGATTCACAGATTCAATAATGAATAATAATATTTATTTACCCAAAATTAACTGAAATACATCAAAAGTAATACAAATAATAAGTACAAAAAGAAATTACATATATCCTCACATATATTTAACAGGGTAAACAAACATGTTGGGCAGTTTGACCTCTCTAAAGTCGAACATTATGTACTATTTTATTGTTTATATTCCTGTTATTTTTTGATCATTGCTCATATTAACTACTAACACTTGCTGTCAAAAAGGCAACGAAAATCGGAAAGATCTCATAAATGAAGCTTGTTGTCAGTTTGTTTGTCAAAACTGATGAGTATTTCAAAGGCACCTCATTTCTATAACATTCGGCAGAGAATTCGGCAGCGTGAGTACATCAGCACCTCCAATGAGCTGTTGTACTTACTCAGTGCTACTATCAGTACCAATATTACTTCGAAAGGTGTTATTTGAATGGAAGACGGTATTTTTAACTGGTTGACAGAACAGAAAAGGTGATTTTACTGAGAGTCTATGCAAATGGATTTTTTATGAGTTCCTAAAAATTATTGAGGAGAACCATCAGAAAGTGCACGTACACAGCCTAGAAAAACTCCCATTCGAAGGTTAACCTCAGTTATGAAGATAATTCACAGCAAGAAAGAAGCTGCAGAAGAACCTATGGGAGTACTGACCTTATCGAAAAATCAGGGAGGAACAACCAAGATGTCAGAAACACTGTTCGTTTAATTATATTCATTTTTCATATTGAGTATCATCGAAACGAATGGAAAGTCCATTACAATAGAAAAAAAGATTTCAAAAACCTGCTTTCGTTGAATATGTTAGTAGCAAAATATCCTTTCAATCTCTCTCTGATATCCTAGCACTACGTTCCCGACAAAATTCAGCATCAAACGACAACTATTTTCTATATGGTAGAAAAAAGTCTTGAATACGAAAAAGCTAACCGCACGAAAAAAATCCAGAAATCTACGAAACTGTATCAAAGAAATCGCCGAATTGGAAAGTCGCATTGAATGTTTTTCATAAATCCTTCAAAATGTTTCATAAATCCTTCCTTTCAAAGGCCAAAAGCCTTCCCAAATCTTGTGACTTTCCAAATATACTTCCCGAGCGCAAAAATGAATTGATGGAATGTTCGAATCATTTGAAATGTGAATGAGGAATATTTCTGTGATCTTTCGTATTTAGATGTGAAACGTTATGAGAGATCTATATACTTAATCTTCTTTCTATATGTCTCTAATTATTTAATAAAATACTTTCCTCATTTCTACAACCGAAACATCTATCAACCATTTACTTAGCTGTTTTTTGAAGGATCTCAACGATTTGTTAGTTAGTAAGTCCTTCCGAAGAATGTCATACATCTTACATATCAAATAGTTGTAGTGTCGATGTCCAATTCGCTTTGCCATTCTATTCTTGAACGAAATTGCATCACTGTATCTGGTGTCATGGTCATAGGTCAAGTGTGACTGCACCAAAGCACAGTAAACAATTTTCATATCATTCAATTTCATGAATTTTCAAAGATGTCTAAATTTTGGCAACAAGGTCCTTATTTTGTGTATAATACTAGTCACACGGAGATCCCATTGGAGATGTTGATCAATGCAAACTCCCAAATAACACACTGATTATTCTAATATAACTACTAAGTTTCCACCATTCTAAGGTTCTCAAAAGGAGGACCTTATTTAATTGTATTTATTAGTTCATATATCCTAATAACAAGTTGAGGAATTTTAGATTTTTTCCCTACTTGGGGAAGAACTTCTTTTTTTGTGATGCATTCCCAGAACTTTTGTTTTCATTGATTGTGAAGTTAACGCCTCTAACATTCAAAAACTTTTTGTAAAATACATATATGTTAGTGATGTATAACTTACTGTCAATTGTTATGTTTAATTGCAGGGTTCCAGAGCCTGCTGGTTATCCCTTGGCAAACGGATTCACATGGACGAAACGGGCTGGACGATTCTCAGGATACTTTCTCAGCGCACAAACGACGAAGTCGCCAAAGAATTTGTAAAACTCAAATCGGACATTAGGCAAGAAAATCCACTTCCAAATCAGTGAAACGGTGATTCCTCGATCTGAAACCATTAAAAAACGAGTCAAAAGTGTCAAGTAACAACTGTGTTCATAAATGTTCACATTCCGTGGAAAAAAAAATGATAAAAAAAAATTGTTGTATGGACCGTCCTTATATTCAAATATGAAAAACATTTAAAAGTTTCGAAACTGTTTGATATCATCGTGAAATTTAAATAATATTTAATGTGCCTCCTCAGCTAAACATAAACAATAATTTAATATGACGTTTTTAATCATGATCTACAGTTTCCTCTACACACAAATTATCCAGTTTGTACGAAGTATGCAATAATTAATTAAATGGAATGTTTTGGATCTGCTACAAATCAAACAGTGTAGTTTTGGAGATATTTGAATAACGACTCAATTTGAAGATAGTTGATTTGCCAATTTGATTCTATAATTCAAGCTCAAAAGAAGTATCCCGAAGGATGTCCTTCAGAAAGCAAACATAGTAGGGGGTAATTTTTAATTTATGACTACAATTTCATCCTAAAGGCCCTCATGTATTCAAGAGTCTGGTGAGGGTCGTTAAAAATATTTTTAATTTTAAAACATAGAGCCGTTTTTTTTTAATGAACCTTCACTACTACACTGTGTGTTTTAATGCATTCTTTTGTAATTGCTAACTCTGAGTTATTTGAGGACATCCATTCATTCAGTGATGCTCATACAAAGTTACATCAACATCATTACAAAAAGACATCAAAAAAATTCCGCTTTTATTTGTGATAATGTACGCAATATGATATTTCTCCAAAAACTTTATAAATCCATACTTTTTTGATAGTTCTCTATTACCCGCATACAGTTCAAGAGTTTGCACCTTGTCACAAATTACTGTACTTAAAATGTGATTCAAATAGATTAAGACAATTTAAGTAATCGAATATCATAGATATTTTTTTAAGCATAAGGGAGCTTCAAATGTCGGATGTCATTTGAAATGCACTCTTTGCACTACACTAACGCGCGTTCTGCGCGCATACACACATACACACACACTCTCACAATTCTCTGTATTACATTTTTTATTTTAATATTATATGTAATATAAAAGATTCATGAACTTTGCTGTGCTGGTATATCTAAAAAGTAAAATTATTATTCCTGGGGAAAACAGAGCCTTAAAATGTTTATCCATTCTATTCTCGCTTCTTAATAAATGTGAACTGTTTGCATTAACTATTTACTACATTCTTCACTGTGATAACTTGTACAGAGTGTTCATTGACTCAGTAATTCGAATGACTTGATGCCAATTTATCTAAGATTTGCCTCAGTACGAACTGTATCGTTACTACTTGCATTACTTGTAAGATATTTCGTTTAGTTTTGAAATTTCATGCACATAAACATACATCCGCAAGTAACTGAATAGTTCTTGCGAAGGTTTGGGGTCAAATGTCCTGATGATCTTCCAGGGGTTTAGAGAATGTATTGAAGTATTAACTTATGCAGTATGGATTGACTGAAAAACACAATTCTAAATTTTTATGCCCCTTTGAGAGCTCAAGGGTAGGTTTGCAACCCTCATGACCTGCCCTGTCTGAGTGCTGATGAAATCCATACAATGCTACTTCACTTATTAGACAGATATACGTGTTCTGAAAAAATCGCAGAGAAATTGAAATTTTCAATAAACTTCGAAATTACTATCAAGTGTATGGAAACTCTGTATTATCAATACTTGTGTTATTTGTTGTAAGTTGTATCAAACGTTAAGGTTACGTATTATTTTGTAGTCATTCTCATTCATCATTTCATGTGAACCAGCTCTAAAATGAAAACTTGACAATATATGTATACTTGATAGATACTTTGATCACACTTTATTTCCGCTTGATCTCTCAAACTCTAAGATTGTGTCCCACCAACACAAATATTCATTTTACACCAAATTTGGTATTCTGAAATACGACAGGCTTCTAAACATGAGTAGAAACACGCGGAAAAGTATGATCAAATAATATTTGAATTGAAGAAAAGTAATTTTTTCATTCATCTTAGTAAATAGAGCACATGAAATTAATTGCTCGTTCTAAAGGAGAAATTTTCACATATACATATCATCTTCAGTATCATCAAAATAGTATATATTATTTCAAAAAATCAACTCGTGCAAAATTACTTTCTTGTGCTCATTGCTAAAATTATTAAGAATAGCAAAGAGGGTGATGCGAAGAGAACATAACTGGCAAGTAACAGCCTGATTGGGTAATTATGTGGAAAATATATCTTAATATTTTCCATGTAGAAAAAACGTCAACATTATGTCAAAACTATTACATGTTGCAACATCAATTAAACGATTTGGTTCACTTTACTAATCTGGTAAAACTTTAAACTGAAATTGAGGTCTTTTATAAAGACCATGTTCTATTGGTAAATAACCATTTTGATAAAACTATAATGACATGCATTTAAAAAGCTTAATCATATCTAGTTCTGGGTGCTCTTTATCTTCATCAAATGAGTTACATATTTATGTAAAGTTATCAAGGAATTACCCTCATTGTCGCTTGAATCCCCATGTGTTCAATATTAATGTTGAAATAAATTTCATTATTAATACCTGAGATTTCCTCAGTTACATCAAAAGAAACATTACCGAGAGGTTGTTAGCAGACTGTCATTTATAATGTGCGTAATCGCTAAGAAAATGCAAATGTTTCATACATCAATACAATCTACCATGTTAAAATAATTTAAAATTCTTATCAGCTTATATCTACTAAGACAAATTATTATAAATAACCCAATAAGATCTTCGTTGAAGTATTTGCCTCAAAAACGAAAACTTGCAGGAAATGCAAATTAAGAACATTGTACATATATGAAATCATTTTCATTTATTATATTGAAAATAAGAATTGATCAATAAATCTTAAGTGTAAAATGAACTAAGAAACTTTCATCGAAACAAGTGCTTATAATTTTCTAAATATAAATCAAATTAAATAACACCGCTTTGATAACTTTTTCTGTACAAGCAAATATGGTTTAAATTGATAATAAATTCAAATAAGAACTTAGGTATACTGCAACAATGAAAAATGTATATATCCCGACAAATAAACATCGACCAGTATCTAGTAATTAATCATATTAAAAAATATTAAATTACCTCATTTAACCAGTAATTATAGAATAAATTTTGACACTATAATGTTCAAATTCAATTTAATGCTGAACATATTATCTCTTCAAGACAAAGAATTTTTCTATATTGCTACATTTATTCACAGGATATATTGAAATGAAATATTTGTCTGAGAAAGATATAGCTGTGAGAAAAATTCAACTGAAGGAAGACATATTTTTACTTGTAAAATTATTGAAAGATGGTAAGCTATATTAATGTATGAACCTTTTCATTTTCTACTCATTTGCTTTATTAGAATTCAAAAGTGTTTACTTGAAAGAATGTTCTTGTTAAAATTGAAAATTATTATCTCCATTTTATCAATACGTCTGCTAGCCTGCAAAACATTCATATGATAAAGCCCTGTTGTTTAAGATCGTACAAATCATTCAATGAGATTATTATATGTACATTACCAGTTATAGAATAAATCATGACGTATATATACAAATATATATATATATATATACATATATACATACATATTACATTTATTCGAATGTTGTACTAAAATTACTAATTTAATTTTTTTATTTCACTGTTTCATATATGAAAATGACCAAAAGTGTGTGAAATTAATTATGTAAGTTGAATGTTTCTTCTGTAAAAAAGCATAATGTTGATATGTACTTGTAAATTATGAGTCTAAATTGTCCTAAATTTTTAATTTGGACATAAATATTAAATATATATTATAATGTAATCTTGTTGAAATAATCAATTTGTATTCCAAATTGAAATATCCTATTGTAAATACTTAATACATTGCTGTAAAAATTATTTTCATTTTAATTAATGCTACACTACTCAAAACATGAAATGGACCAAAGCTTCATTTGTTTTATTGACGCTGGAGCCTCACAGAATAAATGAAGAAATATCTTGAATTTCATACAAATCAATTTCTTGTAATGTAAATGTGAATCAAGTTGTGAAGTCAACAATATTAAATGTGTCATGATAAATCCTGAAACTTCTACAACAACCAATTTGGTTTATAGAATCATTCATATTATTCTTCAGCTTTCAAGCTGACTGTGGTTATTAGTAACATTACATATTACTCTGTCAATAACTATTCTCAACTAATGATACAAAACTTGAATTCGCAATTGATTATAATCAGTAACGGCAAATACTCAGATATATGTATTATATTTTACATCATAAGCAGAACCTTATTACACATTATTCATAAAGCTTATCTCTAAAATCTTCATTTTTTGAGTCACCATTACTGCCTATCATTTTTGTTCATTTCTGAGAAATTAGTTAGAACCTAAACATCATTCTAATACAAAATTTTTATTTAGCCCATGTTCAGCTCATTGCAAGCCCAATTAGACAACTATAACATAACATTAATGGAAGAGTAATGAATATTTAGCAAAGTACATAGCTACTCCACTAAAAATGCTCAAAATTAATTTTTTCTTATGCACATGTTGACTTTTCAACTTGTTTGTATGAATATTCTAAAATTAACCCTTCTTGAAGCCTTCTGGTAGCCAAACCAAACAACTCTATAACAAGGTAAGCTAAGTATACATATAAAAGATATGTTAATATTTTTTACTTAATTGGCTCAATTCATTAAATATATATTTGACCAGCATTTTAGATACATGAAGCAAGTATTTAGCTACTATTCTTATTGCTGAAATTCTGGAACATTACATACAAATATTTAACATTGAAGGTGTATTTCAATATAGAAATGAACTCCGCTCTAAAACACATCTCAATCAGAATAGATATAAAAATCAGTTATTTTGTACATTAGATCAGAAATAATCTATTCTACTAGATATTTTTTGATCAGTATTTCTAAACATCACAAAAGAATTTGGTATACGAAAAATCCTAAAACAGCTATAGGTCTATACTTTTATAGTAACCAAAAAAAAATTTACATCTTCAAATTGTTACAGAAGATTCGAGGAAAAATAAAATTAGGATGAAAAATGGTTTAATTACCTTCCTAATCCATTGTTTTGCAGTAAAATTATAATAATCCTTGTTCTATTATATACAAATATTTCAACAGTCTTAGTATTCAATTTCTCAAGATTCGTATCCATGGTCAAATAAGTATATTTGCTCAGTTTTTTGACATTTTTTAAACAAGTAGTTATATCATAGGTTACCTCATTATTTTTTCACTGAACTTTTGAAACGAACTGCAATGCTTACAGTTTTTATTCAGTTTTTCTTGCAAAATATTAATCATTTCCGAATGATGTAAAATCCTGGGTGGTTACTACAACATATGGATAACAATTGCTATACAATTACTTTGGATTGAAAAGATTGGGCATTGTTTTGATTTAGGTTATTTCATATCTTCCATAATATTTAGTTCTAAAAAACGAATTATTCAAAGTTCCTAAATCCGAATTTTCAGCAAAACCTACGTTTTGCTAAATCGATGTATCACCAAACCTACTATTCAAATTTTGAGGTACCATGAAAATAAAATATATTCAAGTCATTTCAAATAAATAAAACATATTCATATTTCCATCACAAAAATAAATACTGTTATGATTAACATAAATATGACAAATTGACAAGTGACAGGTATAAAAGTTTTCTATCTACTGATATTTGTCTATCGATTTTTAATTAAAAAATTAACTTTTCTGGATCATTTTCTTATTCATTTTTCTGGAACATTTATATAACGTATTTTTTCACATAAAACAATTGATTCCTAATAAAGCAAAACCCATTTTGAAATTCCAGAGATATAAAATTGAAAAAAACAACATAAAAAACAAAAGCTTTTCATTCTCAAGCTTATGTCTTTACTCTACCTGATATTGTACCTACATATCAGCTAATTTATGAATTGCAAATTATCCCAGTGAAAATAGTATAATCTCAGTATGGGGCTTCCATATACATAGTTTTTTTCCATTCTCTTCTTATATCCTATTCTTATATTCGATTATATTATAACATAGAAAACAAATTGATAAAAGATAGGAATAAAAACTGATCCTTCTAACCTGCTACTTGGAATTCTAATATTAAAAGTATTAAGTAAGGGTATGTTTTTAATATCTAATTGAAAATTAGGTAAAAGTCTTCATTTTGAAAACTATTGATTTTTAACGATTCGAGAAAATTTAATTTGAACCCTTTATTCTCCCTACTTAATATTTTGAATTCGGTATTTTGTATAAAGTGGTTGAAATTATGGGAATAGATATTTTTCAAAACACGAAGTTTTGAAAAATGTTCAGATATTCTTATTTGAAATTCCTGAGCGTCCTATATAATATATAGGTCGTTTTTATAGGAAAATTTATATTATAAAATTTATCCCAGGTACCACAGTTAGTTTTGTACCGTCTACTCATTTTATTGTATTGAATTTTTGATTTATTATTCATGATTATCTCATTATTTAATATATGGGAAAATTTAAATTAGGTTTTTATTGTGTGTATAATTTTCTCAAGTATCGCCCTTATCAATTAAACCTTATAAGAAAACCTTATTAACCCTAAGAAACCTTATTTTACTTGAAAACAATATGAAGTATTAACAGTTTCAAAAATATGATTGCGTATAATCGAACATAAATATAGTTGAATATATAATTATAATTAAATATGATGAAATTTCAAAAGATGTTCGAAGTTGATAAATTTGAAAATTAGCTCCATATAAATGATGTAGGAAATTCAATAAATGCAATTTTCATTCTGTAAATGAAATGCATATTTATTTCTGCGTGTAACACTTTCAAAATTATCTATAAAAATAACACATTAGCTGGGTTATTGCGTTTTGTAGTACGAAAAAATGAAAAAGAAGAAGAAAAAATTTTCATCAATTCATTGTGAAATAAAATTATCTGTGAACTGGCGGTATCTGATAGTTTTTCAAATTATCCGTAGTGTTAAAGGTGATAATTGTTTTGCTGAAGTGAAACAGGTGAATAAAACTTACGTGTTCAAACATTATTATAATATCGATACAAAGAGAGACATTAGCATCTTTGGCTTTAATCTTTTTCGGTTGCATATCAAGATTTAAATTTTGAATTAAAGGATACTTTATTCGGGGACTGTCACTGTCAGTTGACTACCGAACGTCAGCTGGTGAGGTGCTGTTGTATGTGTGTGTGAGTGAGTGCGAAAGAGTGAACTATACTGGACAGAAATGGCGGCGCTCTGTCCAGGACTTCAATATGGTTTGTCATCTCAGGAAAGTTTTGGTGAAAATAAAGACGTAATTTTTGTGAAATTAACGGATTCATCCATACGTGCTATTGAGGAATATTTGAAAAATAAGGTACGTTCATGCATAGAGTCCTTTGTATGTAGTTCATGCTTCAATCTGTTGTCCGTCACTTAGTCGCCATATTCTGTAATCTTATTAACCTATTATTTTCAATTTTTACTCAAGTTGAGCTTACCAAAAACTGTTGAATGAATACCAGTGCGTTTAGAACATTATGAAGAATTTGAATATTCAAATTTATGAAAAAAAGAGTGCGCCACGTCAACATAACTCAACTTTTCAATGAACTAATAATACTTTTTTAAAAGTTAATGGGAAGTCCTTTTATAAAAGAATATTTGTACTTTTCTGAATTGAGGTTTAATGTAAACCCTGCTTGCGGTTTTTCTCCATTCCAACTATTTTTAATACTTGAAAATTGAAATAGCAATTTGAAAGTGTATTATTACATAAAAATCTTAATTCTTCTCCAACTTTATTTTCCTAAATAATTATTTTCTGTAAAATAAATCAATTCGATAATATTTTCTATCAATGAAGATTTGTCGGCAAATATATATTTAGAAGTTTTTTAACATTTTCAGAATGTTAACTGTTTTGTAGGTCATTTGATTTTAAATGTTCGATTTGTGATCAAGAACAGCTAGTAGCTAATAGGTTTATTTATTTGAGGGTATCATCTTATACATAACCGTATCGTAAACCAAATAATTGAAGAACTAAATAATAACGCCTACTTCATTCTCATTTCTGAAGGTGTGTCACAGTTACCTTGATTAATGAATATAAAATATAGGTGTTCTAAATTCGCAGACATTCAGAATCTGAATGGTTAGTTATCAAAATAATTAATTTTCAGTTGGGTTTTTGGCCCTGAAATAATCCAAAACAATATCATTTTTATATAGACTGTTAAGGTAGATTTTCACATGATAAAATTTAAATAAGTTATAATATTGTAAGAAGTTAATCTTTCGTTTTAAAGTCTCTCTTCTAATAAAACAGATATATAGTCAAATGAAAGTCATCCGAAGTGTGCACAATTATAATGCGATAATGAAGTTATATCTCATTTATTTATAAAATTTTTCAATATAACTATCTAGAATATAATTACTGGAACACTGGTTAGATAATTGCCATAAACTGATTGAATTAAATGAACAATTTGATGCAAATTTGCCAAGAAAAATAATCTATAACAAAACACGTAATTCCAATAATTTAGTAATTCTATAACTTTATAGAATTAGACGCTTCAAGTTTCCCTTAAAGTAGGGTTAAAATTGTCACAATTGCACCCTAGCACGTGTACTTGATGACTTTCAAAAATTTCAAAAGTATGTAACACTTAAGTTAAAGATCTTCATTATTGTTACATAATTCTTAATGTAATAATTCAGTTATATAACGAGAAATAAACGGTAACAGTACCTATCTGACTTTTAATGAAATAGAATGTTGTGTGAAATAGAATCCTAAGTAATTTATTCTCAGTGGCTTCTTCAAATATAAGAAAGAATTTTATAGTAAATGAATAATTCTTAGTCAATTGTAATATTTTTATGGGTTTTTTTATACCGTCAGGTGTTGATAACGGTTCTTTGACGGTTCTTCAATCTTTTTCGAGAATCTCAACTCAAAATTTTGTCATTGCTGGTTTTTTCGGAATGATTATCCAACTGTTTCAAGGATTGTTTTGATGTGTCACTTCTTTATTCAAAGTACAAGAGCAGCTTTTCGAAAAATATGTCAATGGTAGAACTTTAGATGTGAAAATTTGTTAGTTTCATCAATTTACATGAAAAATAACTACGATCTTCAGTAATGTTAAATTCCAGAACATTTCGATTAAACATAGAGGAATATACCTATCAAAGTAGGTAAATTTTAACGAGAATTTTGCTTCTCGTCTGAGCGTGACGACCCAGGAGTGACGGTGACGTCATTTGTGGTACGAATTCAATCACCCGGGTCTAAGTACCTATAATATAAGTTTTGACTTCTAAAAATTTCGATTGAGTATTTTGTTTTATAAAGTTTGTAGTTGAGTTCATCTTGAGAATATTGTGCTTGAAAAAACCAGTCCTTTTTAATTCCATTTTAATTACGATGTCATGTTTATTGTAAAAGTAAGCCTCTTACAGTTAAGTAGCAAAATTAAATATTTGGTAAACTTCCTGCTACAGTTCAGTGAAATATAAATCCCGAAAATTATCTTTGTACCTACCTTCTGGGAATAACTAAATATATCTACAAGTGGCATTAATAGATCGTACGTTCTGTCAAATACCTAGTATGTCTACCTGAATTCAATTTCAAATTCCAAATTTCTTCCCTGGCACTTTCAAAGATATTATGAAATTGAAGGGTGATCAGCAGGTATTCTAACCTTCGCTGTAATTAAAAAAATAAACTAGAAACTAAGTCGAAAAAAGGTCTTATTTTCGGACGAGAATTAAAATGATTTATGCCTACTTGAATTGAAAATATTAATACTTTTACCATTACCTGAAATTTTTCATTTAAGTATTCTATGGAGAAATAAATAGTGAATGTATAATTTAAAAAACACGTTTATTCTATGAAACGATACAAAATGTTTCGATTGGTTATATCAATGGATGAAAAAAAAGTAACATACTTAAAATGTAATATACGTAATCATGTTTTTTGATTCGATTCGAAAATTTCCGCCTACGAAGTATTCAGTCGGTCATTGCTCGTTCAACATGTGGAAGATACTACGAAAGGAATCATTTCAGCATCAAAATGGGCTCGCAAAATTGAAAAAATTGGTCAAAATTTGCCTCTAAGCGTTTGCCTCAACATAAATATGCATCTTGCGTGCTCGACGTTACGCGTGTGGCCACCTTTAAGCAACTTGTTAATCATGTTTTTGATCGAAATTTTCCGCCATCGAAGCTACTGTAGAAGGAATCATTTTAGCATCAAAATGGGCTTGGAAAATTGGAATAATTTATCAAAAGTTGCCTTAAGACGTTTGCCTCTACTAAAATATGCATCTTATGTGGTCACTTTAAGCAACTTGTTATCATATTTTTTGATCAAAAATTTCCGCCATCGAAGCTTCAGTCGTCATTACTCGTTCAACATTTAATTGAGAGCTACTATGAAAGAAATCATTTCAGCTTGAATAATTTGTCAAAATTTGCGTCCAAGTGTTTGCCTATACTTGACTAGGCATCTTGCGGGCGTGACGTTACGTCTGTGAGCAGCTTTCAGCAACGTGTGTGGCCACCCTTGAGCAACTTGTTAATTTTTTTTTATCGAAAATTTCCGCCAAAGTTGTTTCAGTCGTCATTACTCGTTAAACATTTAATTGAACTATGCTACTATGGAAGGAATCATTTCAGCTTCAAAATGGGTTTGCAAAATTTGCCTCTGAGTGTTTGCCCAAACTTGAATATGCATCTTGCATCCGTGACGTTACGTGTGTGAGCAGCCTTAAGCAACGTGTGTGGTCACCCTTCAGCAACTTGTTAATCATGTTTTCTTGATAGAAAATTTCCACCAACCTTCAGTCGTCATTACCCGTTCAACATTTAATTGTTAGCTACTATGGAAGGAATCGTTTCAGCATCGAAATGGGCTCGCAAAATTGAAATGATTTGTTGAAATTTTCTTCCACATAAATGTGCATCTTGCATGCTTGACGTTGCATGTGAGGTCACCTTTAAGCAACGCGTGTGGTCACCTTTAAACAACGTGTGTGATCAGCTTTATAGACGATTTTTCCGTTTCGGACTTATGTGCTAAACTTTTTCAGCTATTCCTTATGTTTCACGTTTATTATCCAATTGAATATATGTATATTTCTCAGATTTTCGTTCCGACATTGGCGGTCGTGTCCGAGACTCGACTTCGATTATCCGTCGCCGGACGAGATACTGGTCCGTCGATCCGCCTCGGGCGTTTCATAATCCGACGACGTGCTCGCTTGCTCGTTCTCGGTTCGTTTCTTACACCTGACATTTCGTTTTGTACGGTTTAAATTAAGTAGGTAATATCGTCGAAGCTAACGTAAAATATTTTAATTTTTCGACCGCGAACGGCGTTACAACATTATCCGAAACGTTGAATAATACATGATAATTTTGTCGTAACCTCAAACTTTTTTCGTGCCGGTTAATTAACTTCAATCGAGAATGTGGAATTCGATAAATTGTTGCTTTGTAGATAAGAGTTTTTCTGTCGGATCGGCTTGTGAAAATTTTCGAAAGGACATTGAAAATGTTTGTTAATATCTGTCGATAAACCTTGGTTTATTAGATATTTTCCTTTTAGTTGGTTCAGTTAGTAACTAATTTAATTGACGAGTTGTATCTATGGTTTTATGTAATAGTATCAGTTAATATCACCCTTTGTTTTTGATTCATCAAAATAACGTCATTGTATACTTCAAAATATAGTCTTGGAATTTTCTAGTCACATATAAATTGAATAAAAACACTTGATAATTGTTTTGGGGTGTTACCCCATTTGCAAAACTTGAAGTTTTTAACATTCTCGTTCAATTTTGTTCAACAATTTTTCGTTCATCTTTCCACTTGAATGTTTTTTAATTCTCTTGTCAATCAACAATATGTTGTGAAAAGTTTTTTATTCAATTTATACTGAACCAAATGTTATTAAGAGATCAGCGAATATCAACTCGATTTTGTTTTCTTGTCGTGTCTATATCGAAACTGAAAAATTATAATTTTGGCAAATAACATCACAAAATATGACCCATCATTGTTTAGGACTAACTACGCGAAAATCTGTTTTCTCTCAAATAGCTGAAATATGAGGGTGTTTTCGTCGTAAATTCGAAGTTATACTTCAAAATTTAGCTTTGACGATCTATCTTTCGTCTTAAGATCGTCTTCCCACAACGTATTCACTCAGAGTGTATGTAATTGAAAGTAATAAAAAGTACTTACTTAATTTTTCCAATCGACATAGTTGGTTATATACTTGGTTATCAAAATCTGTGTATCACTTATTGTTTCAAAGGAAATATATTTCACGGCGTAGGTTACCTACATTGATTAAAAACTACGTCAAACATTTTTCGGTCGATGTTTAAAATATGACATTTGAAATTAATTTGAGACAAAGCAGATATTAACATTCATTTCTATGGAAACTAAGTAATTCTCATCAAAGATGACTACAGAAATATTGAAAATTTTAAAATTATTTCACTAATAAGGATATGTCTTTCCAACAACTATTTTTTATTGTTCTAATAGTAAAACAATTTTCAAGAATTGAACAAAAAATATTCGAAAATTTCTTAATTTGTCGCAAGTGAAATGTTATATTGACAAAATATTGAGAGATTAACTTAATTTTTCATGCATTTTCTCATTTAATGAATGAGGTGATATTAGGAATAAGGTACCTTCTACGAAATGAGGAATCTACAGTTCTACTGTAGAATTGACGGGTTAATCACTTTCAATGAATTAAACGTGTTAATATATGAAATTATTAATGATCCTAATGATTTTAAACTGGTGGAAGTGTTACATAGTGTCTTTATATGTCCCTTTCACAAGGTTTAAATAGTAAAAACCCATTTAGTTTAACACAAATAGTAGAACTCGTCTTTCAGGATTTTCGAAAATATTCACTATAAATATATATGGGTATAAAAAGTTTCCTAGGTTAGTAGTTCCAAAAAAATTTTCATTGAAGCACTTTAAAAACATTTTGACAAGCAATCGCCAAATGATTCAAAGCATCTTCTAGTTGTGAAACACTGTGTGAATAACCTCAAAGAAATCGCTATGTGCTTGTCGAAATCTTTCGTTGATTTCGACAATTAATTAATCGAACCTAACGCTAATTTATCATCGATTGACAGATATTTGGAAAGTTTCACATTATCGTTTCGCAACTTCAAATCGAATCGCTTATTTTCAATCATTCGATGACCTTCAAGTATGTTCTTGCGTATTTTATAGAAGACTTTAAGAAGACTGCTGATCATTCGATTGTGGAAGCTACCGTAAGAAACATTCTGTGTTCATTTGAAAATTTCTGGAATTTTTCGTACTTGGTTGGATGTTTGAGGCTTGTTTTCGTAAAATAATCTTCACTTTTTTAAAAGTTACACTGGGAATTAAAAAGGAATCTTTACAAATATATGACACTGTTTTCAAATAGTTGGCATCCCTTATTTTCAATAATTTCACCTTTAGTAAAAGTTTTTCTGAATTTTTCTAACAATAATTTCTAATCGGGAATGTTCACAGGAAAATTTATATCTACAAAAATTATTTTATAAGCATATAGAGACTTAACTGTCTTAAGATATTTTATATGAGATGAAAATTTTCTTCAAAAGAATGAACTCAAATGATTAGTTCAAAATTCTATGTTGAGGGGCATTCCAAGTACTACGCTAGCAGAATTGTAGCAATTTTTTGCCCTTATCCTTTGTCATCGAATGTAAACAAAGCTCTTACCCTGCCCCCCATGTTTACGTAACATCTATTATTTTGAATTGATTTATGATAACCTGTATAATTCTAAAAATAGGGGAAAAAGGATAAGGAATAGTTAATGGTAATTCCACCATTGTTTAGATCTTAGATGTTTTCCCAAGAAAATAAGTCTTGTTATTCGTTAACGAACTAACACTTATATTTATGTTTCTTTTCCAGGTAAGCAGTAAATAGTGAATCCGGATCTCTGAGTGAAGGTAAATTTGAATTATATCTAAATTCTTGTATGCAAATTTTTAAGTATCCAAACGAAATTGTGTATAATATTTTTTGTGATTTTGAGAAAAACCTTTCGAAGTAGTTTGAAGACCAAAGGACGTCCAAAACATATAAACTCTCAATCTTTTGTATTTTTGGAAACCGAATTCGAGGTTCGTTTTACTTATTCCTTTTTTATTATGAGAGAAATTGTAGAGCCTCTAGAGAACTCTGTTTCTTTTTTCAATTATTATTGAGAAGTGTAATATCAAAGTAGAATATATTTTTCGATTTCCCGAGTATTAACTTTGTCCTATTTTAAGATCCGCAAAAAAACCATTATTTGAAAAATTTCAAATTTTTTTCCGACAGTCAGTTTACTTACTAAGCTGTCCCCGTATTTGCAAATCGACGGGGTCGATAAAATCAATTTTTTTATCTTTTCGTATCAATCGTATTGACGTTTAATTTGATAGTGCATTAAGTTAACACTATCGTGAAAACAAGTTATAATTAACAACTATTATTGTTTTTGTTCGGTTGCTAACCGAAACGTTTGACGGGGTGATCGACATTTGATAAGCATTTTGCTGACTAAATGAACTCGCGCTCTACATGACCTCTTGAAATTGTGAATACGAAATCGGGTACTTCATAAGTTTACGTCTTTATTTTGGGCAGGCTTGTTTCACACCGGGAATTCGGGAATAAATTTAATACCGTGATACATCTATTAGAATTGCCACCACGTTAGATTTCATATTTTAAATGGCTATATTTTCAACAAGTGAAACGTTATTTTAAAATTGAAATCGAATTTAAATGAAAGTTGGCAGGGGGTTTTATGAAATCCTGAAATTTTCCCCTTCCTAAAAATTTTTTTTCGACGCATTTCAACGGATTTCGAAACCTGAAAACTCAATACAAGAATTTTAACTTGAGTTTAGTTTTTCATCTGTTGGAATTTGTAAGATTTATATAAATTATCGCGTTCATTTTGCGAACAGTAATTTAAATAAATCATTGTGTTATTTTTTTTTAATTTGCTTTTTTGCAGATATAATATTTAATTAAGTTGTAACCTATCATTTTTAATTATTGAAAAAATATTTATATAGTTTTTGAATAGATAGAAATTAATTAATTTTATTACATGCTGCGATAATTATGCAGGTCATTAAAATTAATTTTTGATTACGAACTTAATTTTTTAGTAAGAAGTAAACTCTGAAAATGAAGTGAGCTCTGGTAAATTGTCCAAGAAAAAAAAACGAGTGGAGTGATGAGCACATTTATTAAAATGTTACAAACATTTCAATTAATTTTTGGGTGTTTGTTAATAGTAAATGTAATAACCTGTTTTATATATTATCAGTTTCTTGTGATGTTTTTGATGGAAATTGTTCGTGAATGCATCGGAGGCATTTTCTATAAGTGGAAACTGCCGGTTTGTTATGTTTTGTCGAGTTCTCCAAGTAGGGCGTATCATAAAAGTGAAGTAAATAAAGGTCAAGGCGATCTTGTCTTTGCGCTATTTTCCCCCAAGTCAACTCGTTTTAGTCGGCGTCCACATGACGAAACTGCAACAAAACGATTAACGTACTTATTTAATTCATTTCTCGATAATTTTGGTAAATGTTATCGTGAAAGATTCGATCAGCATGAATATTAATGATTTCAATTCATGAGTGACATTTTATTGTCGATTGTTTTCCTTTTCGAGTGAATTATATTAAACTGTTGCTACTTGCATTCAGTTGACGCGTTAGATTCGATTCGTTTTAAACTTTCTATTGCCCTTGTTTCGATTAGATTTCGAACGTTACCGGATAGAAAAGAAATTTCGAATCTGTTCGATGAACATTAAAACGGAAACTAAGCTAATTTTCACATTTTCATGGAATTTTCGTTGTCTACGCTGGATTGGTAGTTTTTTATTTCCAAAATAAAACACTTCACTTTTAGTATTGCGATAATTTTCGATGAAAAATGTTTTTTTAAAAATCGTAATCCAGTGTTTTTGTTCATAAAATATTATCAGATTTCTGAAAATTGTCACGACGTTTATGGTTAAGGAGACAAATACTTATATTTAATTCATACAATTGAATAAATTAATATTGATTTGACATTTTTGATTAATTTGATGAAACCAAGCATTAATTTTCGTATTTTTGTGTCTCTCGTTAAGAAAAATTAGACTTTTTTGACCGGATGAAGAAAAAACAATTATGGAAGTTCTCAAGTGCAAAGATCTTTGTTTGCTTTATGTAATAGATGTTGATCGTCAATATTGACGCTTTAGTAATTACTGTGGGACCATGAAGATGCTGCAATTTGAGTACTGAGGTTCTTACGAGTAGATTTGATTATCTCGATAGTCCTTGAACTTCGATTGTTTCGTAGTAGATGGCGCCCGAATTTACGTCATACGCCCCTCGCACTAACTGAACAATTACTAGTTAAGAGCTTTATTTCACGTAATTCAACAGTTATTTACGTTGAGCTAGTATAAGGTGGAGGGGATTGACCAATGCGATTTACTGTCAGGCTCGTCGAGGTGTTTCCCTTGCCTTTTGTTTTCGCTTCTTGCATATCGCACGCAAATCGAAGTTGCGAATATCGCGACCTTGAGGGGAAGAAAATTGATATTGGTTGTAGAGCGGTAAAGATAATAAGTGTTGATTAAATAAATAACAAACACGGCATGGGAAGTTTGAAGTGATGGAAGCTTATTCTAATAATAATACATTTATTCCCTACAGATATACATCTAAGTACAGAAAAAAAATAACAAATAGTAAACAAATAATAATGAATAAAAAAAAAGAACGAGAAAAAAAAACAAAAAAGATAGTATAAGCGAATATATGTAACGAAATAAAATAAATGACACGGAGGTTTCGCTTATCTCTTGATAACATTATGTTAAAAACTATGAAATTAAAAATTAACACACTTGACTTAAGTTTCTCTGAATATAGTAAAAACTCTACATATGTTTCCGGTGGTTAACCCATTATCAAAAGTATACAATTTTACTGAATTTCAAAATGTACAACTTTCTCTTATATATCCTAAACCACAGAATTTAAAACTGGTTTCGCCGAAAAATCCACCTGATCATTACAAATAGGTAAATTCTTTTTTTTCGCTATCGAAATTTTCAAGACTTCAAGGGTAATCTAATCTTTTGCCCTTTCTACCTGAGTGTACTATTGCGGTCTTCCTGAGATCGAAAAGAAAATAATGTGAATACAATATGGACCAACAAAAAAATTTTGGTTCATTGTTGGTAAATAACAAGGACAAACTTGACTTATTTTCGAGAAGTGGCGTTTATAAAATATTTTGCACTGAATGTGATAGTTTTTACATAGGACAAAACTGGATGTTCTATACAAAAAAGAATCGATGAACATAAAAGGTGAATACTGTTGAATAAACTTAATTCGGGTTTTTGTGAACACTGCATTAAACATAATCATTTCTTGGATCCCAGGAAGACTGAAATAGTACACTCAGGTGGCAAGGGCAACAGATTAGACACCCTTGAAGTCTTGGAAATTTCGATAGCCAAAAAGAAGAATTTAACTATTTGTAATGATCAGGTGGATTTTTCCGTGAAATCAGATTCAAATTCTGTGGTTTAGGGTATATAAGTGACAGTTGTACACTTTGAAATTCAGTAATATTGTATACTCTTGATAATGGGTTAACCACCCGAAACATATGTAGAGTTTTTAATATATCCAGTGAAACTTAAGTCAAGTGTGAAAATAAAATAAATTGAAATAGTAAATGGAACAAGCAAAAAATAAAATATTATATATTACAAAGTCGCACGTAATCAACAGAAGTTATGAAATGCAGTTGAGGAAGTCGACGAAAATAAAATCAAAATAAATTGCAGTAGTAATATAAAGTAACCAAATGAAATAAACTAAAATTAGAATATTATATATTACAAAGTCATATCTAGACAACAGAATGAAAATATCACGACATCCCATTGCGCTGTTCTGAGTGGCGGCATGTCAAAATCACTGATAACCGATCAAAATAGATATCACATCGACCACAACACCCATCAAAAAGATCACATATACTGTTGATAGGAGAACGTGCTATAACATGGATCTGCTGTAATTTACATAAATATATTATTCCGCCTCAGACCAGGCCTTGGTATGCGAATATTCATTTTACTGAGAAGAAATGGCGAGTCGATCGAATTGTGCAAAATTTTGAAGAGAAACGTTATACCAAACCGTTCACGTCTCAACTTCAATAATTCAATTACCAGACTATCGGTTAGCATGAAATGGTAGAAGCCTCTCGAAGGGTATTGCCATAATATCTATAGTACATATGCTTCAGATATGTCCTTTGATCTATCCCCAAGTCAGCAATAGAATTATTGTACATAGGAGACCAAAATATAGACGCATGTTCCAGTTTACCTCGAATGAAGGAGTACAGCGTTTTCATTGTGCAAGATTAACCAAGCTGCCCCAAATCTAATTCAGCGGTTCTCAAACTCTTTAAATATCAAGCTGCCATCTAACGGATATCGAGAATAAGTTGTCAGTGTGACAGATATAGCTACTAAGTAATAAGAGCTATTTTGAAAATTATACTCTAATAAGATACTAACTAGCACAACGAATGAATCAACTGCAACGAGATGGCAATCTGCCCTTTTTACTTCCTTCTATCGTGGCCGCGGAACGAAACGGCAGATAATGTGCTCTACCGCAAATTCGTTAAGCCACAGATCGATCATAGATCTCACTTTCATTTCGCTCGATGGTCTTACGTAATTCGATATCGTCAACATTTCCTAGTTCTGTAAGAAGTCGAGTTTCAGCCCGTGTTATACGAAAACCGATAATTAGTGCGGATAATAATAAAAAGAAGTGTGTAGTTGAATATATCCTTTCACGTTACGCTAAATTTCGCACGGGAACCAATAAATACCGCATACAATACTTGAACGAGTTGTTATAATGAATAAGTGAGGTTATAAACCGATGTACGAGGGTGGGGTGAAAAGTTTCCGATCTGACCAAGAAAACTATGTTAAAAAATTTTTTTGCGTTATTTTTCAACATAATTTCCTTCAACAATGATACATTTCTCATAACAGTGCCCTGATTTAGTTGTACCAGTTTTAAACGTAGATTTTTTAAACTCCTCACATTACTGATTTGAGGAGTTGTTCAGTTGATCGGTGGGGCTAAGTCTGAAGAGTAGAGGGATGCGGCATCAATTCAAACTTCAATTTGTGGATTTTGTACATGGCAACAATCTACGAATGCGCTGGTGCGTTATCGTGATGAAACAAAATTTTTTTCTTTGTAAAATGAGGTCGTTTAATTTGCACCTCGTTCTCCAAACGTTACAATAATTCCGCGTAGTATTGACTAGTGACAGGCTTACCCATTTCAAAATAATCAATGAATGTAGTTGCTCTCGTATCCTAAAAACTAGTAGCCATAACCTTAATTGCCTATAAAATTGTTTTTGCCTTCTTTGGAGTTGGTTCCCCCTTTCCAACCCACTGGTTTGACTGTTCTTTATTTTCAGGAGTGTAGTAGAGAACCCAAGTCTCATCAACAGTTATGAATCGACGCAAAAATTCGTTTGGATTACGTCGATACAGCCCCAAATATTCGGTAGAAATGTTTTTTCGAATCAGTTTTAGGTCGAGCCTTAGCAAACGCGGCACCCATCTGGTACACAGTTTTTCCTTGCTCAAATGGTTGCACAAAATATTTCCCACACGTTCAGCTGACATCCTACAGGTCTCGGCTACCTCATGTGCTTCAAATCTGCGGTCTTTCAATACTGTTTGATGGATTTTCTCAATCATTTCTCAGTAGGAATGTCGTACAGTACTCCCAGCTATTTCATGGATGATGATAGTGCTATATTCCGCTACGTTTATTGTTACTGTTGGTGAATTTTGTGTGATCTTATGGTTGTAAATAATATATTGACACTTATTAGGGTTTGGTTTTAGTGGCCACTTTGAAAACCATTGATTTGTTGTATCCAACCGTTCTTGGATTTTGCTAGTGCATTTTTCTATTGTTTTTTCATGTGCTACCAACAAAGTCGTCTGCATATTGTAGGACACTTTCGCTGACTTCAGGGCAAAAATCGGAGCAGTATAATCGTAAAGCAGCGGACACAGAGGTGATCCTTGAGGTGTCCCTTGTGCTGGAAATATCTGAATCTTGTATCGTGTATTCTGTGAGCTGTCTGTTTGTAACATGGACAAAATATTCAGAGATTGTATGTTTTTCAGGCAGCAGTAACTTCAAGAATATTGACAGTATTCATAGATTGACATTTTTTCAACAGCAAAACGGTATTTCTTGTATGTTCATGTGTATTCAGAGGTTTAGATCGTCGTGATATTCATTGTTATTGATTAAAAAATGCGTCAAGTATGATATTATGATGACGAAAAATTTATTCGAATTAAGTTTTCAATGACGAAAGATATTCAGATTATCAACGAAATTACGGGCCTAGAATTTCTCATGTTATCAATGAGGATATATAAGGAAGAAGTGGCTGAATTGCACAGTTCTTAATAGAAATAAGCAATTTCCTGTACCATAGGGCTTATATATTTTTGTTAGTACTAATAAGGGTATTGATGTGGTTAATCCTCAGGTGTCCCCTTAGCATTCGAAGGAGTCGCCAACACCAATATATTAGATTGGAAGTTCGTTGTCCCCATCGGTGCCGTTACTCGAATTTTCCAACAAGCCATTTGATTAAAAACATACCTCCCGATAGAAATTCAAACTCCGCTTTTCGAATACAGACCTCTTCGGCGTTTAGAAACCCTTCCGACATCGCTATACGTGTGTTCAACGACCCTTGAATTATCGAGCCGAAGTCGGATGAGCGTAGCTAGCTGCGATGACGTCCTGTGGGGATGTTTTACGCGAGGGGGTGGGTTGCTGCGAATCCGACTGCTAGCCTTTGTCGTTCCGATTTGTCTTTTCTGGGTTGGGCATCATTAAAATGTAAATAATTCCATCTGTGGAAGCAGGAAACAAAGGCTTTTATTTGGACGATGAATTGGTGGGTCTTTTTTTCATCGGGGCAAGATTAATGGGGTGGATCATTAATTTTTCAGAAATTTTGAGGCTTAGCAATAACAAGGATAAGAACTGTCTGTAGAAAGAGGTTTATTTCGATCTATTGAGACAAAAATGCTCTGTATTCGTTTTGGAATAGAACTAGCTGATTTAGTAATTTGAAACATGTCTTCGTGATTAAACGAGTTTTTTTTTAATCAAAAATTTGAAAAGGATTCAATTTAGATAGACCAGGGAACGGAAAATCAATGGTACTTGAAGTTTACAAGAAAATTTTGTGTTAAGACTTCGAAAATAATTTTTTCAACTTAATTTCTTTCAACTAATTTGAACCCATCTGGAAGACATTTACCCTTACTATTTAGCTGTAAATATTGTTTGATAATCATTGTTTATTTGTTACTGACACTTCAGTTTACTGTAATAATAATAGTATTCATATTCAGAAGTATCGTAGACCTAACGATTTTTTTATCGAGAAGTTTGCCTTGAATATGAATATCACTAAGCTCCCGAATTCTATGGATAAAAATAAGCATCATTATTGATGACTGCATTGAGTAATTTGAAGACGATTATTTTAATAGCATCGTCGATCAGTCTGTTAAACGATAAAATATTACAAATTGTACTTTTCAGTATATTTTGTATGACATTAATTGAACATATTTTTATGGTTTTGAGTGTTCTTGTTTTTCTTTGGTTATTATTCTTGCACTTGTTCTTTAGATCTTCATAACTTTATTGGTTTAATTGACTTTATTACTTGAACTATTCTGGTCTTCTTTTATTTTGCCAATAGGTTATTCAACACGTGGTATTCTTAGTATTGGTTTTTGGTTGATAGTTTTCACCATGTAAGTTCGTCTTATGTTGTCACTTTTGGATTTTTGCCAATATTTTCAGGCTTTCTTTCCTCAATCTTCAATTTCTTTTTGTCTTATCTGTACCTGTATATAGGGTGTTTTTTTAGAGGTATAGAACTTTAAATTGCAATAAAACAACGATTGCTCATTCGATTGACAAGAATTTTTTTTTATTCGAAAGATAATCTTGTGGCATTACATTTCAAATATGATTTCTGGCATATGACCGCCACGGCTGGCTCGGATGTAGTCCAATCTGGACGTCAAATTTTCGATGCCTTTTTCCAACATTTGTGGCCGTATATCGGCAATAACACAGCGAATATTGTCTTCCAAATGGTCAAGCGTTTGTGGCTTATCCGCATAGACCAATGACTTTACATAGTCCCACAGAAAGTAGTCTAGCGGTGTTAAATCACAAGATCTTGGAGACCAATTCACAGGTCCAAAACGTGAAATTAGGCGGTCACCAAACGTGTCTTTCAATAAATCGAATGTGGCACGAGCTGTGTGACATGTTGCGCCGTCTTGTTGAAACCACAGCCCCTGGACATCATGGTTGTTCAATACAGGAATGAAAAAGTTAGTAATCTTGGCTCATTATCGATCACTATTGACTGTAACGTTCTGGCCATCATGGTTTTTGAAGAAGTACTGACCAATGATTCCACTAGCCCATAAAGCGCACCAGTCAGTTTTTCTGGATGTAACGGTGTTTTGACATACACTTGAGGATTATCTTCACTCCAAATGCGGCAGTTTTGTTTGTTGTCGTAGCCATTCAACCAGAAGTGTGCTTCACCGCTAAACAAAATTCGCTTATGAAAATCGGGAACAACGGCAATCTCGTTTTTGGGCCCATTCGACGAATCTACGCCTTGTTTGATGATCGTTTGGCTTTTGATGATGAATTGCCAAACCAAATTGAGAATAAATCACTTCTCATCTGTTAAATCGGGCGCCATCTTCAACAGTAATGCCAACTTAAAGTTCTATACCTCTAAAAAAACACCCATTATATTCGTATAGACCAGTGTTTCCCAACCTTTTTTGTCATGCCTCACCTCAGCCTTTCTAAAGTTTTCATGTCCTCCGAAATGGGTGAAAAAATTCAAATTAAGAAGAGCGAGTTGACTCGATTTTTCGAATTGCCCCTTTCAACAATCATATTGCCCCCCTGTCGGCGTGGGCCTTACGTTGGGAAACACTGGTATAGGCAGTATGTAGGTTTGTGTTTTTTCGAGTGGTTCCATTCAAGAAAAACGAAAATTACAAAAATATCAAAGACAATGTGGAAATGAAAATTTAAAGTTAATATCTTTTCATTTCGAAATGAAGCGTTGAAACCAAAAATTGTTGTTCAACATTTAGTTTCTCTCTAAAAACTGAAAGTTGATAGTGGCAGTTTTTCACTTTGCATTGTTTAGTTACATTTGTATTGTTCGCTATTAATAAATACTAGTGTAAATATTAGTGTTTGTTGTTTTTCACTTCAGACTTTTCCGTTTCACATTCAACTTGCATTACTCAAGATAGTGCAGCTTCTTTAAATTCTCGATTATATTACTTTCATGAAGTTTATACTCTGATTAATTAATACAATATTTGAAAAAAAGTTCGTATTGAGTAAGCGAAACATTAATTTAAATTTTACAGATCGTTATTATATACAATGTTTATGTAGTTACGTACACGGTTAATTTCCAATGAATTTGTTTTGTTTGGACAGCAATAATAGATACAGAGGCTATGTACACATCTGATTAACATTCGGCGAGGTACTCGCTTAGAATATTTTCACATTTTACTCTTGTTGACTCACTTTTCGAACCTTGGAAATTGAAACGCTGTTATGCAGTTTTTAAAGGCGACGATTTCGTTTCTTGTACAAAATGTAGATCATGTACATCGCATACGTTCGTGTCGAACGACCAAGGAAAACTTATCCATGGTAATGGTCAATAAATTCACCAAACATCTCGACTTTTAACCCAATTTGATTTTTTCCATCCATATCAATAGTTTTAATTTATCATCTCTAAGATGAATAAAACTCAATTTCTAACTTAAAAGTTGTAGCTTTCTTTTTTCTTCTGGTTTAGAACCAGAAGAAAAAGCTTTTTTTCTTTGAAGCTAATGTTTTGAAGCTATGTTTTTGGTGGTTGTTGATTAAATTCACTTCTTTCTATATGTATTCGTTAAAAATTATGGAAAGATGAATAAATGATTAAATTAATATTAAATAAACATGTCACTTTGAAGCACAAAATTCAAAATTGAACTGCAACTTCGTCAAAAAATATATGGAAAGATTTTTTTTTCTCGGATGGAAGGTACCTATCTAACAATTAGTATACCCTCCTTTTTTGGCCTTGAACTTTGTCAGTAGCCGAATTGAAAGATAATTAAATTGAGATAAAATAACATCTGTTAGTTTGTATATTCACATAATTCAACTGCAACATTCTGCTTCGAATGGAAAAAGTCGAGCAAATATTTGAAATCAATTCTTCGTCGATGTATTGACCTGTCACAGATGTTTAAAAAATAATCAGTTGATAGATAGATACATTTTATTATGTTTTACGTGATGTTATTGTTATTAATTGTTCGTCAATTACAACAATGTTGAAGTTATTGTCAATATACATACATTTCGTGCCTGTTATATCGTTCAACTCGTCCTCGCTTAATTGTAAAATACTTAAAATTGTTCGAGCTTCTTCAAATGTCATATAAGAGGTATATCGGCCTTTGTGTGGAATATTTATTTGATAAAACGGGTTCTCAAAGTACTGCTACCCTTTTAAAAGTATATCTCTCTTCTCAAAAAACAAAAAATCTGTATATGTATGATGAAAGGGGACGATGACTCGTCACTGGCGCCCGCGACTACGCGGTAGCGATAATCTTTTCTCCTTCGAATTATATGTAAATATATAAAACAAAGGCATTGTTATTTATAGCAATTTTATGATGAGATATTTCAATTCGTGCATCTGCAGGTTATCCATGGAGTTCGGTGTTCTTGTATTGAGATCGGACGAGTAAACAGATGCTGGTCCGTCAGACAAAAAGCAAAAACAAGTGAATGGACATGAAATCTGGAACCCGACAGGTGTGAACCCCAAACCGGCATCAGTCGGCGAGCACCCAGCCTCCGTTGCCCGGAACGATTCGTATTCCATGCGACACAACCTCGATTTTCTATCAGCTCGAGCCACCCGAAATCAGGTGGTTAACCCTCAGGGCGGAGATGAACATCTGCTCGTTCTTTTATCGTCCGAAAAGCGGTCGCATTCCCTCGGTCGTCTCGCATAATAATAATAATAGTAGGCCAGGTGAATGGCAGGCTCAACGTTAACTAAACTAACCCTCCGTATTGTTGTGTTAGCGCCTTGGATATTTGGTACACTTGCAGAAAATGTGGCAGTCACTTCGTAGGTACCATCCTGTTGCGCTTCCCTTGTGGTGCATTGTCTGCTGTTTGAAGTTGCCGAATATTTCTATTCGATCTTTCGTTGCCGGAAATTTATATCCGAAATCTGAAACAAAAACTGAAGATGAAAAATGAAAACAGTTCTTTTCTCAACAAGTCTGAAACAAAATCGACAAAAATAAGTATTGAAAGAAAAGTTCCAACAAAAAGGAAACAATGAAAGTTAAACGATAAATTCTTAGTGATGGTAGATAAAAAACTGAATTTTAAATTACACGATAGATAGAAATGTATCTAACCGTTTGCAAGTAAAGTATCATCTGACATATTTCATCGTAGTTCCCTAGCTGACAAAAACTCACTAAATTCTTTATCACAATTGTCAATTTTTCAATTAACAAGGTCGCTTAAAAAATTTTAATGCTACAGGAAATGTTTTTTACGGTATAACTGTTTCTTAATTATATCAAAATATAAAAAACTTTATTCTATTTCGATTCTAAATCTTGATAAGTATTTAATTAAAAAATCATATGAATTATATCGAGAACTTTTTCTAAAATAATGACGTACAATTAAAGTTGAAACAATTGTAGAACAGAAATATTACGTACTTGACTTTTTACTTTTCACAGATTCGTGCATTATTTTCAGAAAATAACTGTAGAGGGTTTCGGCACCTGAAATCATCATCAGACACAAAAGTTATTCGTTCGACAAAACCTACATCGTTTGAAGTTTCCTGAACTGTTTATTCGGAGGCGCAGAGACGTACTTTGCATTTTCCATCGTAGCAATTATCGTACCTGCAGTTTAGAGTTTCAGTTCGCCATTAAAAGCTAACGAGAATTTAATGAGGCCAGTTACGAAGATTATATAGTCTTGGAGGCAGAGGACACGGGGAACGAAGCACTTGTGACGACGATACGGTCGAACGAAGAAGAAAAATGTGTTGCGTGTTTTTTACGAAGGTCCAGCTATAAAAATAAGAATAAAAATCGATAAAAAATTTACATGTAATAAATTGAGATTATTAAGTTTTAGTCGATAATGTTTTACACTGTTGTGTTGAGACACTTAGAAAAAGAAGAGCTATATTGAATAATAGTCTTCGGACAACACTAGTGAAATATTGTTAAAATTTTTCAATATATTTGGACAGTTCCGAAAAAAATTCTTTTATTTCGTTAATTTCATGGATTGAAAACCTATTGAATGAAAAACATTTGCCTTGGTTTTATAAAAATATCAAATTGATTGTTTCACAATTGTTTCAGGGTGTTATCCCATTTTAAAAAAATAAAACTGAAGCTAAAACTTTTTGAATTGCCCCCCTGAACAATCAAATTGTCCCCCTGTGGGACGTGGGCCCCACGTTCGGAAACACTGATCTACACTGTCGGTTAATTTTGACTATATAAAACCATTTTTTACTGAAAATGTTTGTTTCAATATTAAATGTAAAAATTGTTATGAAATTTATTTTGATTTTCAAAATCGTATAATGTTGTAAAATCCGTTTATATTTATATGCCGACACATGCAAACTGACTGATAACAGACAATTATATTTAAATTTAGTGTGACGTCAATATCGTAAACTATTTAAATCATCCCGTATACTTTAAAATGCGAGTGTTGATTATATTGTTCTTAAAATGAAAACATTTCAATGTAAAAAACGGAAAATTGTAAAATGGGTACGTTGATTTATAAAATATCTTCAAGAAATGTTGTTGAAAATGTTTTATGTTATTATAGAAATGTTCATTTTGAAATCAAGTTAATTTTAAATTTATCAAGTGGAAGTATCTCGTGTATATTTCAATTTTTATATGAAATATTGGATGTAGGAATCGTTCCAGCCTCGTATCAAAAATTACAGTACTTTAGGTACTAAAATAAATAAATGATTGATTTTGATAATTTAATAAAACGTCCAAGTTGAAGTTGAAGCATACTAAACTGAATATTATCGAAGCTTGACAAGCCTGAGTTTGTCTAATTTTCAAAATTGTTCAATATTTATAATTATTCATAACAGGGAAATAGGAAATTCAAGGGTTTTCAAAAAAAAGGTTTGAAAATGAAGCATTAAAAGTTAGATGTCATCGTAGCTAGGCAAGGCTGGGTTTGTCTAATTTTCAGAATAATTTTCATTCGAAACCAACTTCATCCCCTACTACACCCAAATCTTAACAATCGTCTTCTAAATCTACTCAAATTGTTAAATCTAGTTTAAGGGTATCTACAAGGGTCTGGATTTCAGTCAATTGCCTAACAGAAGCCTCAACTCATAATCATGGGTCTTGAAATGTCACGAACTTCGAGAAATAAGCTTGGAGTATTATTTCGAATTAATTATTTTTCGTGGGGTATGCTTCGTCGAACGTACCAATTTTATCGGTTCTCTATGCGGAGGTCAAGCAGAGCGATACGGTTTTCATGCGGTACCACTAAATGTGAAAAGGCGATCGTGATCATCCTAAAGATTAGCCTTCTCTGTCGAAGCTACTTTCACTTCAAATCGTGTTTGTCAGTTCGGAGAATTGCAGTCGGTGGGTGTTGTACGGACCAAATATTTTCAACGGTTTATCGTTTTATCGATATAAAACTCGTTTGTCCTTCATGCTAAAGAACGAAGGACGATGCGTAATTTGACTTAGCGTACATTTCTTGAATGGTTATGACAGAATTGTTAGAATCAACAATTTTGTCTCATCGGTAAGGGAGAATGTGCCCGGTATTCCGCAAGGGGCCGTCCTGGGATCTCTTGTATTTATTTTGTATGTTAATGATATTGTTTAGAATGTCAAGAATTCTTTATTGGTTCAATATTCGAGTGGTAATCTGGTAACAATTTGGTCAAAATGTTTAATTTTGACCTAAAGTTAATGATTTATTGTTTTACTTTGAATACATACGTAAAACATTATAGACAGGTTCGATAATTTTTGAAACCAAAAAATAGTAGGATGAAACCCGTTAAAAAAGGACAAGAATATAACAAAAATGAAAGGAAAATAATTTATGGGCGATGTGAGGTCGGGAAGTGGAAGGGGGTGAGTTTTTAAGGGTAAAAAACGGTGTACCTCGATTTTCGGCAAAACTACAAGTCCTATGAAAAAAAATTGAATGACAAAGTTGTAGGTAATAAAGAGAGCTACAACTTTTGTGATCACACTTTTTTCACATAACCTCGAAATTTATGTGTTGAATTCAAATAATCAAGTTTTCGTTTTTTATTGTTATCTTATGCAAAAAAAATTGTAATTTTTAATTTGAAATATTCATTTTTTCACCTTATTTTGACTTAATATCGAAAAAACACCCTTATTTTCAATCGAAAATTTTCGCGTTAAAATATATAAACTTTTTGAAAAAACTTGGCGAGTTTTTTGTTCGTTTCAATCGCTTCTTTCTGATAATGTAAAAAAATATATACATTACTATTGTAAATGTTCTCAGAAAATGCAAAGAAACTCTAATGCGAAATTTTTCCCCCCCTTAAATTCGTATATTTCTTGCAATTTTACGTTTTTCAAGTAAGTAAAGTGTAAATTTTACTAAATAGCTCAAAATTGTACATAATAATTAAAAAAAAATTTCAGGTTCGAGTTCTTTCTTTGCATTTTCTGAGAACATTTACAATAGTAATGTATATTTTTTTTACATTATCAGAAAGAAGAGATTTCAACGAACGAAAACTGCCCGACATTTTTTAAAAAGCTGATATTTTGACGCGAGAATTTTCGATTGAAAGTTAGGGTTTTTTTCGATTTTAAGTCAAAATAAGGTGAAAAAATGAATATTTCAAGATGAAAATGAAAAACCAAAACGTTAATTATTTGAATTTTTCACATGAATTTTGAGGTTATGTGAAAAAAATGTATCACAATGTCTCTTTATTACCTACAACTTTGTCATTTAATTTCTTTCCATAAGACTTGAAGTTTTGCCGGAAATCCATATACACCGTTTTACCCTTAAAAACTGACCCCCTTCCACTTCCCGACCTCAGATCGACCGTAAATTATTTTTCCTTTCATTTTTGTTATATACTTGTCCTTTTTTAACGGGTTTCATCCTACTAATATTTTTTGTCACTTTTTACCATTTTCAAAATTATCAAGCCTGGTCTATTAAGCCAAGTGTTCAACTCAAATTAATATTTACCCATGCTTCACCAAGAAGTAATCGAGAATAAACTCACAGTTAATAAATGAATTTATTTTTAATCGTGAGAATTTTGGAGTAAATCAAAATACGAAATGAAGCAAAAGTATCCGAATTCCTTGCCGTTGTGGAAAGATACACCTGCCTTAGAAGAACGGTCTTGATTACGTGTGATATTGCAACACTATTTATATAAATAGATTATTTAGATATATCTGGGAAACTGCGCTCGAGTATCAATTTTTCACCGTTCGTTAAACGTAGCGATATAGGCACGTGAATCCTATTATATTTTAAGTTTGTTGTTACTATGACTTTATTCAAACATAACATATTTCGAAAAAATAAAAAATTGTAGAAATAAATACGATAAATACTATTGATATTTTAAGAAATATGTATATAGGTTGTATATACTTGAAACTTTATGCTTTCAATCCGTACTTTTATAAGTTTTATCGTCTTCGTTAATGTAAATAAAGAAATACATGGAAATATATTAAATTAACCAAAAAAAATAACTGATGAGTTAAGAAAATCCCTAAAAGCTCTTATAGTTGAAAATTTTGCGTGAATTCACTAAAATTTAGCGTTAAGAATGTTAGAGATGATGATTTTATTAAAATTTTGCGCTGCTTGTCGTCGAAATTATAAAATTCTTCGAAATAGCATGTCTCTATTAACATGGAAGATTTGGACAGATAGATACAGAATTTATTTCTGTAAATATTTCTTGCATACCGGCGATTGAGAAACAGTAATAGACGAACCGTTCGCTGTATTTTTAATCGCTACTCGAAACGATCGAAACAACTTTTTTATATAATTTAATTGATAGAAACATTACCTCAACACATGTAGAAAAATGCCGTTCGAGTTGATAATCGACGCAACTATAAACGCTTAATTTCGAATATTGACAATTCAAAACGACGATTAAGTAATCATTTCGATGACATAAAAAACCATATTGACCATAAAAAGCGAACTAGACGTTCTGTGATGTAATAAATCAGATGTCGCCAAAGTTATACGGTTCGAGCTGCTACGATCTTGATAGTTGAACAATTTAACGGTTTGTGAAGGAGATACACCGGGATCGAATCCCGAGCTAGGTACGGACATTTTTGAACGTCATTTATTATCAAATTGATAGGTAATGCTGTTTTATTGCAGAGAGATCAATCGCCGTCAAAGTAGAAAATTGTTGGTCTCAAAATTTTATGATATTAGGTGTACCCCAGGGATCGATACTGGGTCCCCTACTGTTTTGATATTCAAGAACGTCAGTTACCTAAAAATTTGTCATAATAATTGCAGAGGATAATTTGTTACAGTACTTTGACGCTAAAAACGAATAAGATGTACCCCAGGGGTCGATACTTGGACCCTCCTGTTTTCGATATTCGAGAACGGCAGTTACCTAAAAATTTGTCATA
Source organism: Henosepilachna vigintioctopunctata (assembly GCA_030704895.1). Classification (NCBI taxonomy): domain Eukaryota; kingdom Metazoa; phylum Arthropoda; class Insecta; order Coleoptera; family Coccinellidae; genus Henosepilachna; species Henosepilachna vigintioctopunctata. Next base: position 1,243,996 of record JARQZJ010000005.1, read on the forward strand.
ATAATTGCAGAGCATAATTTTCTACAGTACTTTGGCACTAAAAACGAATAAGGTGTACCCAAGGGGTCGATACTTGGTCCCCTCCTGTTTTCGATATTCAAGAACGGCAGTTACCTCAAAATTTGTCATAATAATTGCAGAGGATAATTTGCTACAGTACTTTGGCGCTAAAAACGAATAATATAATTATCTTTCAGTTATCGCTACCGATTCCTAACAAATTATTCACATGGAAAAAATTTGAATATTTAAAGTCGTAAAAATAGTTTCGTAATTGTGGCGTTCATTGAATAATGTCGTGGTCGTCGTAAAAGCTTATCTAAATTCCTCAAAACTAGCGCTATATAATCTGCATATTCATTATTTCTGATACTAAAATTTGGAAGAGGAAATAAACGGTGATGATCGCCTATAGTCAAACCTATATCAGGATGACGCGTCTGTCTGCATATTTACCCATCTTTTGGTAGTTAAATGACTCAACAAGTAAACAATTTAAGTTCGAATCAAGTTCTCCGATCGATCCGGTATTAAATATCAAAGGAACAAATACGGGCGATCCTCGAGTACTACTACCGAATGACTAAGTTTCGCTCTTCGTACCTTGGTCGGGATATTTGTCAATTTTCGATAAAATGTTATGCAAATAGAAATGGAACGTAGAACCGAATAAAAATCGGCCACGATTTCGATAGAAAACAATAAACGAATGCAACAACCGCTTCCTAGACTTATCTGGGTTACATTTCACGTTTTTTACAAAGTCGCATTTGCGCTTTCGATATCGTCGATCTAGTTGATTGACCCCTTAAGCCACTATATTTACAGTCCCCGTGAACCGAAAACTACGGAAAATTAGTTGGATACCAATAAGGAAACTATGGAAAATTAAAGGTATTGATTGGTTGCTTGAAACAGTGGCAATTTACATAGTTTTGTCATCATATAAATTTTTATCTATCTGCGAATGCATTAATGAATCTTTGAATAGAAGGATGCTCGAATACAGAATACGCATGGAACGTAATGAGAGTCCCCTTCGATTAGGACGACTGTATCTTGTGATTACGCAGGTAAAACTATAGCTGCAGTGTCACCTTTAATTTTTAGTTCAATTTAAATTTGAAATATAGAATGTACTACAATTTAAATAAAACTGAATGAACGCACTTTTAGACAAATGTGATGAAGTAAAAGATTAACTTTGTTTATTGGGTGTAGAATTCCATACTCACCTATGATTAGCTTGTTAATATAAAATTTTATTTATATGAAAAAGTTTTCTTTTTGTTTTTTGAGTAGACAACTTTTTCTCCATTTTTCATCGATATATTTGTACCGTTTTGAGTGAGATTTCCGAAATAGTTTAATATTTCAGTGCAGGAAGTTTTAGACAATTCGTACTTTTCTAATAATGGGTCAGCTATGGTGGCGACATAAATCACTAAAAGGTAACAGGAACAAATACAGCTGCCATGCTTTGTCATTTCAAAGGTATAAACAGGTAATATTTCGGTCCTTCGGTTAGTGGCTAAGTTACTAAGGTTTTGTACATATTCAATTCTTTTATAAATATCCAATTCAGAAAGATAACAAAGTAATGCCTTATTTTTCGATATTTCACAAAATTAAATCTGTGGAACGCTCCGAAATTTTACCCTCTAAACCCCCTTAATTTTGGAAAAATTAAGGGGGTTTGACTGAGGAGTTTTCTATGCTACTTCCAACATTGTTCGAAACATCTTGAATATGGTGATAAGAACTGGGAGGTGAAGTTCATAAGATGAACATCTAAAAGACATACAATTAAAAAAATAACCCTGAAGTTCTTGAGATGAACTTTAGAATACTACATTTATACTATACTATATATACTATATATTTTTCGATTGATCTGAAAAGAAGGAAAAGAACTAAATATTACGAGTGTGTGTCGTGAATATCACCAATAGTTCTATTTCTTGTTTATTTTACAGTCGACATAGTAGTAAATATGATACCTTGAAACATTTTAAAATATGTGTATTATACTTTGATGCACTGAAAATTAAAGCACTTATATATTTTCTAGATTTACATGCTTTTAAAGAAATGTCGCTAGTTTTCATGGCTTAGTCAGGAGAACACCCGACTATGTTGCGTTAGGATTCCGGTTCGAACCCCGGTGAAGGCATGGGTGTTTGTGTTTGTCTATGATTTGAGTAGTTTAATGACGATGATAATTGTAGGGTAATATTTATTGATTACAAGCCCGTTGGTCGTTCGGAACCGGCGTTAAACTGTAGGTCCACTGAATTGAAAAAAGAAGAAGAAATGTTTTTGTAACCTATCTAATATTGCATTGGTTAAAAACAGGTTTCTATTGATAATGTCTTGTAGATAAAGTGCCCTTCTAAAATGTATAAATACATCATTATCTCCAGTTATTTCCTAGCTACAAAACAATTATGTTTTTACCAGGAATAAGCAATTTCAGTGAACTCATTGGATGACTTTATCTCAGACCTCTAGTTTCTAATTGGTAATTTTTCGAAAATTTTTGTTTCATTCACCTTCAATTGAAGAATGGACAGTCTGCAGAGTGGCCAAAAATGTTGTTTAGTTTTTCAGTTATTTTTAGAGTGTGTCTTATTAAATACGTAGATTTAGAGCTAAAAACATCATTCGAAAGATGCAAAAGTACAATTAAGTTCAAAAACATCGTAAAAAAAATGAAAATTGAAAATTTTGTTTTTCAAGGTTTACCAGCGGAAAAAATATGTGTACGTTCAATTTTTGAACTGATTGCTCAGAGTTTAATAGTACGCTCCATTTCAAATTCGAACAATACCTGGTAAAGAAATAACAACTGACACAATTGCTGCTGTTTTCTTGATATTATCCCACGAGAAAAAGAAACTAAGATCAGATAATTCTTCGTGTGAATTAACAATTATACATCGCTAATTTAAATTTGAATATGTAATTATCACTATTGAAACCGGAGGAAAATTTCGAGTAACAAGTGAATACTTGTATTCGTTACTTTCTCGTAGACGTTACAGTAAGCCGTTATTTTGTTTCTAAAGCCAAATTTTTTGAATGTATTTAAAAATTATAGTTGAATTTAGAGCTAATGAAGATGAGCATTGATACGTGTAGAAAATATTGTTAAATTTAGAAAAATCTGCGAGGAACTATGAAGAGAAAACATCTGTGAATATCATAGGTATCTCACTGTTTAAAGAAGTAAGATACAATGAATATAAGTAACGTAGTTATTGATATAATGGGAAAACATTTTTTCAATTTAGAACAGTATGCTAGGAAATATAATAAATATACTGCGAAAATGTTTCAGAACTTATCGTTCTGAATTTACGGTGTTATAAATAATTATATTGAATTTGTTTTTTTTTTTTTTAATAATAATAATATTTATTGAGAAACATTCCTTACATTGTAAAATTACGTTCATTCCATTGATACAATAATTACAACTAAGAAGAATTCTCTAAAAAGGGCTGAATTCAGTTTTGAGTCTGATCTTCCATTCAGCCCTCGAACAAAAATATTGGTTCAGTTTATATTCACAATATACAACTATATTTGAAAAAAAATTTACCTTAGGAATATTAAACATTTGAGACAATTTCACATGGTTAGGGACATTCGTGTTGAAAAAATAAACAAGCTTATTATACAAAAAAATGATTCATACATTATTGCCTACATTCGAATCTTCAAAGTACTCTGCCACACTGTACTATGCCTTTGTTAACATCAATGACTTAACTCTCTTCTTAAACAAATGAGTATTCAGTAATTTCAAATTTGACAGTAAATGGTTAAAGATTTACAAGTATTCGCTTCTGTGTAATAAACACCCTATTTGTTTGAAGTTATACAAAATGAAATTGTTTGGGATCTTTTTCGGATTTTCTTCTATCTTTGAGTCTTCCAATTTTTCTAATGGGTACTAAATGTGTTGATTAACATTGTCGACTCATCTTTCTTAGTTACCGACATTGTCGTTTAATGATAGACTTTCTAGTTTTTATATCTATGGGGACCTTGGAATTCACCTTGAGTTTTATTTGAACAATAATGAAAAATATTGTCAAGTTAATATGTGAATTTTGAATGTTTCTACTCGGATAATTTAGGAAAATGTTTGTTCATGAAAATTTCCTAGGTAAATTTACGTGTGAGGTATTTCCACACGTTATTTCCGAGAATAGATTTCAGGATGTCGCGAACTCATATCTACCGGGAATTCTCGTCGTACATGTCCGACAGTTCATTATCTGTACATTATGATAATCGCAATTGTTTACACAGAGTATTTATCGATTAGCGAATTTGTTGGAGTCGTCCGTAAACTAACTACCTAGGTAATTCGAGATATCCTCGAACGCGTTTATGTCGACCTGCAATTTGTACCAATTCACAAGATAGAACCGAACGCAAACTGGAAAGCGAGTGAAAGCTGACCGAACGGCCACTACTGACAATTCGATTCGCACATTTTTATTCTCCCGAGAGATAATCTGAGATAATTTGTCGGAAGTTGCTGAAAGTTTCTTTTTCGAAAAATAAAAGTGTTCGTCGATTGCAGTTATCCCTAGGGAAAGTGAAATTGAGTGTACTGGTCAATAACTATATAAACAGAGTTTCTGTTAATCGTTACTTTTATTTTCGAAAAAGGAAGCTACAGCTCGATAATTAATCTGAAAATGTATCCGCCAGTGAAAGCAAATCGACTCATTTATAAAGTATCAGTTATGTAGAATTCGTGGAAAGTCGTCATGACGTCTCGTTTAGTTGTGGCCCTTAGTACATTTACCATTACCTATAGGAGAACTCAGCTTCTCTCTTAGATATGTCTCCGAGAAAATCTGTCCCATTAGAACGGGCCCCGTGTTGCACGATTCGTGGCGACGTCGCCATGGCGTCTCGGTTAGTTATGGCCTTTAGTACATTTACCGTTACCTATAAGAGAACTTAGCTTCTCTCTTAGAAATATCTCTGAGAAGCTCTGTTCCATTAGAACGCCTCCTGTGTTGCACGATTTGTGGCGAAGTCGCCATGGCGTCTCGGTTAGTTATGGCCCTTAGTGCATTTACCATTACCTGTAGAGAACTTAGCTTCTGTCTGAAAAACTCTGTCCCATTAGAACCACTTCAGTGTTGCACGATTCGTGGCGACGTCGCCATGGAGTCTCGGTGAGATTTATACACGAACATATGGCCCTTAGTGCATAGATTTGAATGTTGCAAGATTCGTAAAATGGAATGTACTGGTCATTACAGGAATAAATACGTTTAGTTTATGAGCTTGTGGTATTTCGAAAAAAGAAATCCGTAATACATATAATTTCTGGAAATTTTTGAACGAAAAAGGCGAAACAATTCATGAGAAGGAACACTCATTAGAAGGAAAAGTTTCTGTTGTGCGGTATCATCCCATTCGAAAGTTTGAAGAACGAATTTGGTAATATGTCCATTGTTTCGAATGAAGTGGCCAACGAACTCGCGCTATTTTTAAGAATTGTATGTTTGCCAACCAAAAAATCTTCTAGCCCGTTGATATATTTCGATTCAACGAGTTTCTTCCGATGGAATATAATCTCTTGTCGTTCTATTTATATTTACTATCTCACAATATATCACGTCAAGATATTCGGTTTGGGAAAAAATTTAAAAAAAAGCTATGAGTTTGAAACGAAAAACAAAATGAAAGCCTTAATTGAACCGTTTCAATATTCTCAAAAATTTTATATATCCAGTGTTCCTCAAGTGTATTAATTCACATATCAAAGCGTCTCGATATAAGGATAAAGATCGACAAATTTCGTACGTTTTACAGAACAATAATATCCCAGCTAATAGAGACGGGACTTTATATGTAACAATGGAATATGAAAGAATATAACAACTTGTTTATTGTGGAAACTTGAGAATTTATACTGGTGAATGTATATTAACTTTTTTACACCTTCGAATGTACTTATCGACCTTGATTTTTGAATGAAATATCGAACTATGAAACAAATTAATAATAATAATAAAGATTCTTCTGTTTATTCGATAATTGGTCAAATTGAAGTTGATTTTTTTATATTTCAAACTGTTATCATGTTTGAGTTCATGAAATATTTATGGATGCCCTTCGATTTGTTTACTCGATACTTGCGATACATTCTTTGAAATCCTTTCTGTTTTTTTTATTTATCTATACATTAATACATCACCGATTTTTTTATGAATGCTGTTCTTGAGTTTCAGTTCAAATAGCTGAAAGCAGTGATATTAATTTCACTTCTTAGAATGTACAAAAATATCAGTTACTTCTGTTTTCAAAATTGATTACTATAAAACAGTGCTACCAACTTGTTGTCGATATGGATTTACGTCCATTTTCAGAGTAACAATTCCCACAGGCATTCGATCAATAATCAAAGATGTAAAAATTGAAATAGTACTGAATAGTTAATATAAATTGCAGTCTTGAAAATGAAATTGCTAGTTTAAAAAATGTTTTAATCTGTCCATTTCTATTTAAATTTTCTATATTTATGAACAGTTACTTTATATCAATTTGTTTGAAGAATTCATCAACGTAATAGATATTACGTTAAATTGATATTACTTTTCCATTAATAAACTTGTGAAAATAAAATAAACACTATAATAGGTGAATCTTACTAATATAGAATAGTGAAAATTTCACCCAAATCGGTATATAATAGTTTACTGTTCGTTTCTCTAAGGAGGCCCCCAGATAAAAGTTTTTCTCGTTATCAGTTCACAGCAATTGGTGATAATTTCATTACGTGTTTAGGTTATGAATCTACGTATTATTTCCACTTCATTTCAAATAAAAATTAGGCATACAATGAAATCAACTGGAGGTGAAAGACGCTTTAGTCAACTCTGTGGTCTTTTCATTTTAATGAGGATCGGAATTTCTTCCACACGCCTCTTCATCTCGTTTGTACCTTTTTTCTGCTGCTTACGCTTTAGTCAACCTTCTCAAAGAGGAGATACCGACAAAATATTAGAAGTTGTGGGTGTATTCTAGAGCAACCGCCATCTGTTGACCGGTTTGGAAACTCCGGGTACTAGACACTTGAACGGGTTCGAGTAAAGCAACGTCGCTGATATTAATTGCACTGCCTTCTGAGTATAAGTACGTACGTAAATGTGTAATCGAATTCACTTTTCGCACACTTGAGTCCGTTAGAGAAGGTGCGAAGCTCGAGCAACCGTTGTATAACCTTGACGGGCAAAAAATTAGCCGGGCGATTGTGTTTGTGAGACGGTAATCTGAAAAATACATTGACCCACTTGAAACTACCCGGATAGAGGTTACTAAGGTTATTCTATTCGAGATTCATGATTATTAGAAGAGGTAACTGCTTTCGTCGAAGATTTTAGCGAACCTATTCTAAAAACTTCATTTATTTCGCTATTTTTACGTATCTGATTTATTTACTACAGATTATTATTAAGTATAAACGAAATGAGATGAAAATATACAAATCTTGTAGAAATATATTTTAAAAATATTAAATTATCAGTGAATATTGTCATTTTGAACGAGTTAAGTGATTATCTCAAATACTATCAAATCTCTCAATCTCAAAATCCCAATCAAATATTATGTGCATATATATATTAATGCGGAGAATTATAATTTTTCGATTTTGCACTGAGCGTGACGATAAGAGCGTGACGGTGACGTCGAATTTTGAACCGTTTCGAACCTTTAAAAAGATCGTATCATTTTTTATTATTTTGTTCAATTTTTATTTGTCACGTGTCTTGAACCAGAAAACTTTTCAGTAGAGAAAAAGAAAATATTTAGAAAAATATAATAATGAACAAAGTCAATTTTCTAGATTTTTCTTCTTCAATAATATAAATTTCGTCTGAAGTAGAGTATTCTAAAATATCCGAATATTGCTATGTCTATCATATCTTGAAGTTTAATCAATTACTTCGTCTTAAAATTTGATATTGTATTAAAATGTCAAATTGAAATTGTTATTTGAAAGTCATAAACGCACTGGTCACGTGATTGTCGTTATTCTACACTTGCGAGTGAAAATCATCGCAAGTTTTCAATGGGTAAGCATTGCTCAAGACTAATACGGTTTAGTGCGATAAATCGTCAAGGTATTTCGATTCTATGGTTTTTCCAGCTCTATGACCTTGCAGATGGGACGACGTAGAATAACCGGATATCGACCATCGGCAGTGTCCTCGTTCTATGCAGCCCAATATTCGGATATTTCAAAAAAACAGTGGCGGCTGGTTAACTGCGGAATAAATGTGCGCTACCAAAATCGGTACCGTAAAAAATCCCATTCCCTCTTTCACTGAAATGAATTATTATATTACTTTCGATATTTGATGAATGTGCGGTTATGTTTCAAAATGAATCTTGAATTACTTATACTAGAGCACGTACCGAACTGAAAGACTGATGTTTTTAGTTTTTTTAGTTTTATTTATTTATTTTCAGTTTTCATTTAGTTTTATCGAAGTTATTTATTTCAAGGAAAACTTATTGCTTTAGCTAAAACTGAAAAAGTTGTCCTTGGCGATTTATAATATGAAAATTCTTTTGATTTAATAATATCTAATAATAAAATTTATTGAGAAACATAGCTTACATTGTAAAATTGATACAATAATTACAACCAAGAAGAATGCTGACAAAAGGACTGAATTCAGTTTGTATAAAACATCAATGTGTGTTGTCCTCTCAAATTTCTGTCTACATATCTTCCAAGAAACTTAGTTGATTGGGATGATGATATAGTGTTGTCTCTATATTTTACATTCATGGTACTAATTCCATTGACCTTTAGACAAAAATGAACACATAGAATTTTGTCAACGTTCACCATCAAATTTTTCATTCGACGCCAATTTACAAACTCCCTCACAATGCCTCCAGAAGTTCTTCAGGAGTCCTGCCGGAAACAACCACCGTAAAAAAATCATCAGCAAATAGTATCACCAAAAATCAGGACAACTTCGCAGGCAGATCTTTTATAAATAATATGAATAGAAGAGGTCCGAGTACAGAGCCTTGCGCCACCCCAAGAGCAATATCATATCTCTGAGAATAACTCTCGCCTATTCTCACTACCATTGTTCTTTCTTCAAGGTAACTACGTAACGTAACCAGAAACAAATTGTAGCATTTATCAAGTATAAATGCAAAGGATAGTGAATCAAATAGCCGAAGATAAATCAAAAAATCTCAATTCCAAAATCCCAAAAATTCCCAATTATCAAATCCCAAGTTATTTTGTCTCCAGTTTACCATTTCCTGGAAGGAGTTTTTTTCAAGAATCAATCATCTTCATGATGTTATTAATCGCATACAGCAACGAATTATAAATTCACGTTGATATACTTAGTGTAATAATATCTCTTCGATTTCCTTCCGTGTAACTCCTTCTAAAAATAAGATCTTAAGCATAATTATTAGACAATTGTTCGAGTCGTTCGCTACGTTTGAACGGTTTACGTTTCGCGAAATAATAAAGTTGCCAATAAAATTCATAGAGATCAATAAACTAAATTTTTATTATCCCATTAATTTTCATCAGGAACGTTTTACGCCTTGTCATAATTTAATCGCTTCCGGAATGAGTGTCACGCAGAGAAAATTGATGGAGAAGCTGCCTGCGCCGGACGTAATGTGATTCTGTGGTGCGACGGATTTTTATCCATTCTGCCGGCGACTAGATACCGCCAGAAAATGCGACCTGACTTTTCTGAATCTTGACGGTAATGTTTTAACTTTGAGAGAAATCGTTGAATACTATGTTGAAGAAAATGGAAAGATATTAGTCCGCTATTCTCTAGATTAAACTTTATTTGCAACCAAATTCGAACACTTTGTTCATCCAAATTGATTTGAGAGTTATTTTGCGAAGAAAAAGACTGCGCTGTATTCTAAACTTCGATGTGGACTCGTAATTAACGCTCTAAAACTTTTTGAAGTAAATATAAAATACACTAATCCATTTCAAGTTTCATTGATTATTTTCGTATGTTAACCTATACTTGGATCTCTAGGATTAGTTGACGAAATGTTTGAAATGAAAATCTCCCCGTTTCCAGAAAGTACTATAAACAGTATCGTTGCTTTGGAAATAATACAAACCAATTTTTAGAGTAGTACGATCTGTATTGGGGATGTCTCCAAAGTAACACGTACCTAGAGTACGTAAGCACTACTTATCACAATGTTTATTGACAATTGTAGTACTCTGTGTACTCCCAAACATTTTCCAAAGAATTGCGATCAGTATTGTTACAGAGGTTGACGAATTATCTAAGTTATCTAAAGTTTATTGAATGTGTTCAATATCAACTTTTCAACTGGCTTCAATTCTCGAAAGTAGTACTAAAATTCTCAAGGTACTACAATTATTATGGTTAAACCTTGTTCCAAATATATTTTCGTAACATTTAGATTCTCCCTCTAGTACCAGTGTTATAACTTTTTTCGGAATCTTGGCCAATATTGAAGGTACCACAATTTTTGTCTTAATTAATTTGAGATTTTCCAACAATTGAAAATTTATCACCGAGTTCAAGTTCTGGTTCAAAAATATTTCAACCAAATAAAATATCCATCAATCGTTAAATCAGACGATTAGAATTGCGCGAAATTGTCCCTCATATAGCATGACTGATGATATTGTAATATTCATTGAGCTTTTTATTATATTATCATACATTATTATGTTAAAAAATGGAAGTATTCAGAGTGATAATAATTGTGATACTGACTGATAACTGAACGTCCTCATAGAAATATTCATGATAACGGTTGCGATTGGTTCCTCGGTTTTCCTCAATTTTCATTAACAATAAATGTGAATCAAAGATAATTCTCACTATTAATGATTTGTTGCCAAGTAAGAAATTAAATTTTTCGTCAATTTCAAGTATTTTTGTTCAAATTATGTTCTTGGGTATTGCCTCAAGTTGATACATGTTTAAATCTTAAGTTTTTAATTCACTAGATATACAAGTCAATGAAAGCTTGAAGGAAATTTGGGTATACCCCACAAAATACGAGACTTAATATAAATATGCGTTATTGACTCAGGATTTGAACTTAGTGCATATTTTTAATATGTCTATCAGCTGCAGTGCAAAGATTCGAAGAAATTTAATTTTCTTATAAAACTGCGTCGTGAATAGCGAATGTTGACATTAAAAGATAAAAATTCAGCCGGTTTCATCGTCTATTTCCAATTAAAATTCCGCAATTTGGTGGTCTATCATAACGGATCTTCAAAGGTGTTCATAGACATACGGTTTATAGGCCTCCAGAAATAATTCAATTCCAAGCATGAAATTTAATTCGTAGAGAAAACACACTATTCGAGAGATGGTCTTTCTTCGTATCTTTTTGAGTTTATACAAAATTATCGGGTTTATTTATTTTAATAGTTGCTTTTACTGTTAACGACCTAGTTAGTTCGTTGTACTCAATTGTCTATTTTCAAGTTATAAGAAATGTTTCAAAGGTTCATTTCGTATTGGAAAAATAATTCCAGCCAAGCAAATCAAGATATATCAACAAAGTACTTCAATCATTTCGCGAAATAATTCAGTAAAAAGACACAAACGACGTTGCTTGATTTTAAAATAAGTGTGATACATATTTGAATTGAATTTTTATAAAAGTTATTTTATACGAGTTTTTCAGGAGAATTGGGCTTTTTTGCTAGCAACAAGTCCAGACAATTGAATTTATTATTTTTATATTAGGGATTCGTCCTTTGACTACTCAAAGTGCTCAGTTGCAATCTTCCCTTCTGTATCTATCAAGCAAGCGAAACTATCTAGATAAAAATAAAACAAGAGAAAGTTCGTTAATGTGTTTACTACATCTAACATCATAAATTATATGACAATTATACTGAACAAACTGGTTGTAGTCATGCATAACTGTGTTATAAATCTATATGTCTGAATCTAGATCACCAAAGTAGAATTGACAGCCTTCGAAAGCATATATTTTGAATTTGAGTTATTGTTTTAGATCATGGTAATCAAATTGGCAGCTTTTATACGGTGTGGTTGCATCCAGACACTGCAGTAGTGGACACTCTTGTGATTCGCCATGACAAAAATCCATAAATTAGTCTACTAAGTGGATACATCCGGCATATTCTCCAGATTTAACTCCCTGCGACTAATTCATGTTTTTCCTACTGAACTTTGGTGTTGAAACAAATGCTTATTTGGAGATCTTTCAGAGAACCTATATTATTTGGAGAAGATGAATTGGAGGAACTGTGGATCAAATGTGCCTAAATAAAAACATATCAGATTAGATTTGATTGAGAAATGAAAGATTTTTGTAGAAAACATATTTTGTTCAAACAGTTACTTATTATCGAACTTCCCTCGTATCTATCAACTAAATGATGATGAGGCACTTGAACGCTATAACATTTATGTTAATTCTGAAGCAGTTAAGTTGAAATAGTTATATTGAATGATTGAAATTGCGGTGGTCAATTAGAGTGAGTTGTGATTTAAGAAATTGTAATAGTGTTGTAAATTTTAAGGTAAGGATGAAATTGTAAATTGCGAGCTCAAGACTACCCAATTCCGTGGACCCGTTGCGCGTCCTTGGCCAGGCCCACCGGAAGCGGCATGGCGATGCATTCCAGCCTACTTGCTATCGGTACGCATTGCTTTACGTCTGTTTACTGCAGCGGTTCTCAAAATGTTGCTTGCGACTCCGCGAAATTTACCAGGAAAATATGTCATTGAATCCCGTATTCACTTCAACAACTTGCGATATTTGTGGTTTAAGTCCTATTTTATTATAAAATCCGAAATCAGAAAGTTAGACATAAGGAACAATCTAAAATTAAAGAAAGAATTTTTCGGTCTGAAAATTTGAATGGTTAAGTGAAGAACAATTACCTAGACAAGAGATAGAGGGGTCTTATTTACATTATGTTACAAAGTTGGAATATTTGAAGAAATGAAACATAATTCTTGATAATTCAATACCATGACTAAATATTTATTTCAATTTATTGAAAGAATTTCATAACATTGTGTCTTGAACCGGTACCTGAATATTTGGGACATTGTGTCTATAGGCATTAATGATTATATTTTGCTTGGCTTTATGTAATGTCAATGAAAAAAAGACATTTTGAAATTGTTTTCATTTGTGTATGTAATGGGTGATTTTTTAAGCGTAGTTTTTTTTTAATTGAATAAAACACCCAATTTGCATCATATATTAAAAATTTTTATTGAAATTGATAACTTGGCCTTTGCCATTTACATTTTAAAGATAACTTCATGTAAATGTTGTCCGCGGCTCCGTATCAAACGTCAAATTGCATGATCTTGGCGGCCAATTTACAGGGTCATTTCGAGAGATAAGCTGCTTACCAAATTCATCCTTCAACATGTCCATTGTTTCACGAGCTGTGTGGCATGTGGTACCGTCTTGATGAAACCACATGTCAGGCAAGTTCAACTCGGCCAACTGGAGCAAAAAAAGTTGCGTATCAATGCTCGATATCGTTCGCCGTTGACGGTAACGTTTCTTCCACGGTCGTCTTTTAAGAAAAATGGACCGATGATGCCACCAACCCATAAACCACACCAAACTGTCGTTTTTTCGGGATACATCGGTAATTCTTGTATGGTATGTGGCTGTTCATCACTCCAGATGCGACAGTTTTGTTTATTTACATATCCGTTGAGCCAGAAATGAGCCTCATCGCTGAACACAATTTTTCAATAAAACAGCGGATTTTCATTAAGCTGTTTTAAGGCCTATTCACCAAAAATTTGACGTTGTGGTAGGTAATTTGGCTTCAATTCTTGCAGAAGTTGAATTTTATAGGCTTTCAAACCCAAATCAACGTAAAATTTTCCATGTGGTTGAGTAACACATGCCCAATTGCTGAGAACGGCGACGAATTAACATTTTACGATCCTCATTAAAACGCTACGGCTGCAATATTCTCTTCAGTACGCAATGTACGCATGCGAGACAATGGTTTAATGTCCAACAAAGTAAACTTGGTGCGAAATTTGGTGATAACAGCACGAATTGTTGATTTACCAGGTCGATTATGACGATCATAATATGGTCTTAACAAACTATACACATTTTTCACAGAGCACGAATTTTGATAGTAAATTTCAACAATTTGCAATCGTTGCTCGATTGAAAGTCTTTCCACGATGAAATGGCAGTGTATACTGAAAACTTTTCACTTTGACAGATGACGTTTGGATGCCATTACTGCAGTGCCGCCAACCTGAAAAACTTAACTCTTAAAAAATCACCCGTTATAATTTGTTGAATACGTGTTCAAAACATAAAGGGATCATAAAGAATGGATGAATAAGAGAGTGTTTTACGAAAAACCCTAATAAAGTTCAAGATTAAAATTTGAATGTATTATAGTGGAATTTCTAATACAAAGTGACCATTAATTCCAATTATAATTTATTCATGATTATCCAAGAACATGAAGGATTCCTTAATTTCGAGAAAGTGAGTTATTAAAGGAGAATATTTGAAGAATAAAAAGTTGAAATCCAGATGATTTTCGTGGCTTTATCATCTTAGTCACGTTGAATAAATGAATATAAATATTGTTGAAAATACGTTTCAGTAATTATCTCTAATTCTTTTAGATAATCTTCGAAACATTCGTCAACTTCTGTGAGGAAATAAATTTTCGAGCGAAAATGAATAAATGTCTTTCTGTTGTTGTCACGATTGAATAGATAAAGACGGAAATATTCAACAGTATTAGTTTCGATTTAAATAAATTAATATTGAATGAGCGATTAGCGACTTGGCCTCCTCCTGAGTAGTTTATAAATTATTGGGATTTTAGAATTTTTTTCCTATTGCCTGGGGCAAACTAAAAGATTATGAAAGATAATGAAGTCGGATTACAATAATTTCTCTACAGATATTCGAGTTCGATAACGGTATTCGAAGAAACACTCCCGCATAAGAAATTGTGTAAGGAAAATTGGGAATTATCATACGAAAATAAAAAAGTATTATAACCGTTATCAATCGATTTGAATGGTCGATTGACGTTTCACGGAACGGCAACGTTGCATCACAGACTGTCAACGTCACGTCAAAATATTCTATGTCTAAATATTCAAAATATTCGGCATGAGTATAATAATTTTCATAATTAAATTGTCATTGAAGAGATGCTGTCATTTTAATCGAAGTTTTGAGAATTCTTAGTCGTCGAAATTAAGTATGAGCCTTATAAATGTGTTTTTATGAAGATGTGGTATTTCTTGGCGTTAATTCTTTTCTAAAATCGCGACGAGGACATAGAATTTATGTTTGGTGTGAACCTTTGAGTGTTTTATTTACTTCCGTTGCCATTAATGTGTGTTAATTTGAATTTTTCGTGGCCAAACGATTTTTGTTGAAATTTGACACGTATTTTGAGTAATATTGAGGTGTCATGTAGGGGTCAATTGATATTATGCTTATTTTTTATATTTCTATCATTTATCAAGCATGATTTGAATATTTTTCGTTTTAACAATATCAAATTTTCGATTTAATATCAAAATTTAGAAATTTCGATTGACAGCGTTGACTAGTAAGTGACAGATGTTCAAAATATTCAGCATTTTTCAATTGAACTGAAATCGTTAGTGTCTCTTTTCCACGTGAAAAGTGTCCTGAAAACCTTCGTTTTCGAAAATTCTATCGTTTTATTTGGAAGTCTTGGATCTCCGTAAGTAACAAATAATGAAGTGGATGTTACGCTACGCTAGTTCCGTCGTAGTTTCTCTTCTACAATAACGCAATACCGCATTCCTCTAAGAACTCACTCGTAAAATAATTCGAAGACTGCTTCGGTCGACGGACGGTAGATGGCCTTGTAATTAATGTATCACTGGTATCGTCGCCATCTACCTGATCACGTGGCACAATTAATTACAGTAGAATTGGGGAGATTCATGTCTATACTGCAACTTGGATGACAGTTAATTATAATGATAATAAATCATTGTGTAAATTTAAACACTTAAATACACAAAGGGAAAGAATCATAATCAATTCGAAGAGATTTGAAAAAAAGAAAAGAATCTAAGTTAACATGCTTTAGTAACTTCCGCTCAACATTCTTATTGAAGAGACTATCACCTAGTCGGAAATGGGGCTACATCCGGTTCAGCAGGGATTCAGCACGATAAGAAAAACTACCCTCAAATTGTAGACGTCAGATGCGATGGTATAGTAGCTATGTTGTCTTATAACCGGTGTTTTTTTAGAGGTTTAGAACTTTAAGTTGGCATTACTGTTGAAGATGGCGACCCATTCAACAGCTGATAAGTGATTTATTCTCAGTTTGATTTGGCAATTTATCATGAATAGACTCACGCCCGAACAACGCTTGCAAATAGTGCAATTTCATTTCGAAATTGATGTTCTGTGCGGAATACGTATCGCGCACTACGTCCATTTTATCGTCGACAAAATCGTCCATCAGAGCAGTTAATTAGATAAACCATGGAATTTCGCACCACGTTTACTCTTATTGATCTCGCATCCCCAGAGACGCCGTACAGAAGAAGCTATTGCTACTGTAGAGCGTAGCATTGAGGAGGACCCGAATGAGTACATCCGCCATCGAGCACAGGAATTGGATCTGTATCCATCCACTTTATGGAAGATTTTGCGGAAGAATCTTGGTTTGCGTGCTTACAAAATCCAACTCGTGCAAGAATTGAAGCCAAACGATCATCAAGCAAGGCGTAGGTAGATTCGTCGAATGTGCCCAAAACGGGATTGCCGTTGTTCCCGATTTTCATAAGCCAATTTTGTTTAGCGATGAAGCGCACTTCTGGTTGAATGGCTACGTCAACAAACAAAACTGCTGCATTTGGAGTGAAGACAATCCTCAAGTGTATGTCAAAACACCTGTCTGTTTGATGCGCTTTATGGGCTGGTGGAATCATTGGTCCGTACTTCTTCAAAAACGATGATGGCCAAAACGTTACAGTCAATGGTGATCGGTATAGAGCCATGATTACTAACTTTCATTCCTGAATTGAGCAACCAAGATGTCCAGGAGCTGTGGTTTCAACAAGACGGCGCAACATGTCACACAGCTCGTACTACAATCGATTTATTGAAAGATACGTTTGGTGACCACCTAATTTCACGTTTTGGACATGTGAATTGGCCTCCAAGATCTTGTGATTTAACACCGCTAGACTACTATACTGTGGGACAATATTCGCCGTGTTATTGCCGATATACTGCCACGAATGTTGGAAAAAGTCATTTAAAATTGGACGTCCAGATTGGACTACATCCGAGCCAGCCGTGGCGGCCATATGCCAGAAATCATATTTAAAATGTAATGCTACAATATTATTTTTCGAATAAAAACAAATTCTTGTCAATCGAATGATCCATCGTTGTTTTATTGCAATTTAAAATTATATACCTCTAAAAAAACACCCATTATTAACGTTAGACGCTAACATTTGGGAAGCTTCATAAAAAACGTTTTTTCTAGAATAAAACCCTAAAAAATTTTTAGAATATAACTTCATGACATTCTGATAATTATGTTGAGGCTTATGGACAGTTTTCAAAGTCTGCGGTACACCTGGGTTTCGTACAATCGATAATTATATTCTTAGAAACATAAAATAAAGACCGAACGATAATTTTCTCATTAAAAATCCGTCTGAGACCGAGCCTGGAGACTCAACGGTTTTTCCAGGTACTTGCTCCGTGCCAGACAGCAGGGAATGAATTGGAATAATTAAACCACACTAAATAGCGCAAAATCATCCAACCATTCAACGAATGAATCGATTACCGCCTTGATTATAGCGGTCAAGTACTGTCCAATATGAAATAAAACGCGAATGTTAACGAAATAAACGCGCAATAAGCAACGAAAAAAAATTGTTAAACCGCAGTCGTGAAATGTTTCGAGGCGGGTATATTTACATGTATTATGATACTGAAGATTATGTAATCTTACCATCCGAAGAGTTCATGCGGAAGTCATTGTTGAGTGCATATTCGTTAATTTGTTGAGTATTCGAATTTGTATAACTTAAAGAGTCAATAAGCATGGATATAACTTTTATGGCTTACCCTATAAATCGATTTTCGTGTGGAAATCTGAAAAGAAACAAACAAAATATGAAAGGTAAATTCCCAAGTTTTTACTCCGATAGATCCACAGTATACTCTAAGTTATTAAATTAAATTTTAAATTAAATTGAAGTCTTGGCTTAAAATTTCTAAAACCGGATTCTCAGAACATTGTATTAAATCCAACCACTTCATAGACTTTGAGAAAACCAAATGCCTACACGCAGGTAATAAAGGAAAACGTTTAGACCTTTTAGAAGCAATTGAAATATGCAGTTCTTGGAAGAAAAAAGAAGAAATCGTAAATGAACAGGTAGATTTTCAATTATCCTCCCTCCTTACATCCATTGTATAGATACAAATTTGTTGTACGTCTTTATTGTTTAGTCTTGAAAATGAGCTCATGCTCGAAACATGTTGACTAATTCATGTTGTTAAATATAATGATGAAACATTGAGCCAAGAGTTTAATTTAATTCAATATTTAATTATGTCTCACCAAGAGTTAAGCGAGAAATCAATCTCAGTCATTACTCAAGTTAGTTTTAAAAATTTTAAAGCTTCACAGATACAAGAATTAAGCTTGTTCCGACTGTTTATAGAACTGAAGGACTCGCTAACTCCAAAAATAATTTTCATATGTTCATTTTAGCAGCATTTTTATGATTTCTATATCTTTCACACGTACAGGAAAGAATTTTTGTGATTTTTTGATCACCTTATGAGTTTATACGGGAAGTCTTCAAGAAACACAAATTTCATTTATACGAGGAGGGATCGAAAAGTTAGGAGACTTTCATCCTTTCGAATTTCGATTTTTTCTCGTTATATTGGTACACTCGTTTTGAACGTCCGCGAAACCTTCCAAGTGTACAGCAGTTTTTGTTTGTTTTAAGAGGCATCGAGGTTAGAAGTATTTCTTTTACTAGGTGGAGGAGACAAAATGAACATCGCAGTATTCATAATTATACTTTGATAAGAATAGTCACCTTACTTTTTGATCACACCTCGTACTTTCTTCTTCGTCGTTAGCGTAGTTACCAATATTCTTCCGTCCAGACCGTATTTTAACTTCCGACATGAATAAAACACGATATATTCTTTGTATTATATATCTATTGGGCAATTTTCACCGATGCTTGTGGCCTACAGTGTCTCAATCTCCATTTCCTGTTTACTTACTTTACGTCACTTGGCGGACTGATTTCTTGAAGGATTTCAATTGAAACCTGTCGACGGTTGTACAGGAGATAATAGACGTGCCCATTGGCGCACATACGGGTCTAGCGAACACGCAAAAGCTCAGACAATTAACGATTGAAACGTATTGAATGAATAATAAGAATTTTCCTTCACATATACTCATGAATGTTCGCAATTTTCAAATGAAATTATTAATTCAATAAATAGTATTTCAGTTGAGTACGTTCAAATTAAAAATTAATCAAAATCCTACAAACATTTTTAATTTAGTACTGTAGTGAATTAGCATATTGTTTTCAGAATTGAATAATGTAAATTTTTTTTAATTTAATTTTTCTCTTACTAAACTCCATAAAGTCAAATGATTCTCAATTACTCTGCTAAAAATACATTTTTTGTACCCTTGGAATAAGTTATTCTACCTCTATATAGCAGGATGTTTTTCTTATGATAAATTTTATATGTTATCTTCTTGTTTCGTTTTAATTTATTTTTTTTTTTTAATATATGTTATTTTGACATTCAAAACACTTGTTGAATCGTCTTGGACTTTAATTTACTTGATATTTCAGCGATTTCAATCGTATTCAACACTGAATCTTCAATATTTAATGCTTGAAGTATTTTTTTGTTAGTTGAAAAATTCATTGTTATTTTACTAATCAAACTTAATATCTATTAAGTTTGATTGAGTTAATACTATGCTGTTGGATTTAATTGGGACAAAGGATAAAAAACAATGTTTTCGTAAAATCTTACCTTTCAATGAGTAAGTACATACAAAATAGCGTAAATTCTTCATATTAATATGAAGTATGTCCTCCTTTCGCAAAAATAACTTCTTGGACTCGTGTAGGCATCGATTCCACTAGCGTTGCGCAGATTTTCTTCAATTCGTCATCATCAAACCACACCTGAATTGCACTTATAATCATTTTTTGTTTTGTAGTGCAATCCATTTTCGCCAGTCGTTTCTTTAAAATATTCCATAAATTCTCAATGGGATTGAGATCAGGTGAATTCCCCGGCCAATTGAGTACTTTTATTTCATTCTCACGCATAAAGGCATGCATTTGTTCGGAATTGTGGCAGGGGGTCAGGTCGTGCTGAAATGTTGCATCAAACATTTCCATGGATGGGACAATCCTGATGCGCAATATTTCCATATATTTCACTGAATTAATCATCCCTGTTATAGGAGCTAATCGTCTAGTGCTATTGGGTGTGAAAAAACCCCAAAACATTTGTTTCGAAGGGTGTTTTACTGTTTGATGGATGTGATCAGGCCGCAAAGTTTCCCCATCACTTAGTCTAACACTTAATTTGTACCCTTGAACAAACAAATGTGTCTCATCACTAAAAACCACCTTCTTCCAGTCGTCCACAGTCCACGCACGGTACTTTTTGGCCCATGCAAAACGTTTCTTCATCATTTTCTGAGTAAGCAGTTGCTTTCTTCTTGGTCTTCTTGCCTTACGGTCAACCTCCAGTAGTCGTTTTCGCACAGTTGAGGTGCTCACCTCCACACCAGAAACCATTAAATTCCTTCGAAGATCAGTGCTTGTCTTTCTCGGATTAATTTTGCTATTTCTTATCAACAATTTGTATGTTCTTGGGGTAGTTTTGCGTTTGCGGTAACAGTTTCTTTTTCTTTTTGGGGACGATGAGCCACTTGCTTCAAATGTTTTCAAAATTCTCGAAACGCTGGACTTTCCCACACCAACAGCTTCAGCTATATCTCTTACAGTCATTGATGTGTGTTCATTATGCGCGATAATTTTGGAACGCTTCCTCGGAGTGATATCCATCTTTGGACAAGGTAATACAGCACGAATCAAAATTGAAACCACCAACTGTCGCACCGGTAGGCTCACAACTGAATTGCTGGCGAGGTAAAACCGGTCAGAATGTAAATGATGATCAAGGTCGAACCCTCACATCCCCTTAGGTAGTAAACAAGCAGGTGTGAGGGTGTTTTGGCCAGCCTGGTACTCACATACTTACTACAGTAACTCAAACGAAGAAAAAAAAATGTTTGTCCCAATTAATTCGAACAGCATAGTATCCATACGTGTCTTTTATTCAACTACAATTTTGATAATGCTTCTTGGAATTTAAAATACATAATTTTCTGTGTATTACTACTGCTTTAATTTTGAGTTTTATAGTTGCGTTTTCTCGGTACTTCCTATTACACATTTCCGTACCGAGAATATCGGTCCAATAGTATGACATACCTACAGCCAATTTGTTATACCTCAATAAATTAAAACCTTGTAAACCCCATTGCATTGAAATTACTCTACTGCATCTAATTGATCTTCTCGCGAAGCTTAATTACGTTCGCTAATTAGCTAGAGTTAAGTCTACCACTCGGAGGACTGTATGGTTGTTAATATCGTAATAAAAAATATCGGATCATTGAAATTATTCTGCGCTTAGAAGGAATATCTGGTTATCTAATACGATTCGTATGTGCTTGTTACCTACAGCTCAGAGAAAGGTTACCTAAGCGGAGATCGTTGGATTTGTAACGACGAAAACTGGTTTTTTGAGCCACCCACATGTCAACAGATAAGAAATTACGCTGAAATTGAAAGTACTTTTCCTCAGTATCAAATTGCTCCACTTCTGAAAGTTGGGAACTTCACCCATCTACCGATACCAGCTATTGATGCCAAGAAATGGATTTTGCGATATTTTACTCCCAAAATATAAGAAATTTGGGCCAATACAAATCCGATCAAATGTGCTACAGGTGGTCTAAACGAGACTGTACACTTCGCAGAAGCTGGGACTTTCTGGGCCTCAATACACAATTCTAATAACTACCCCAAAAACTTGAGTCATAGTTTTACAGTTACTACTGAAAAGAAACACGTTCTTTTCAGTAGTAGCCAGTAAAAAATGTGAAATAAACTTTTTATCTATACATTTTTATGAGGTTTTAGTTTGTAATAAAATGATAAATGTTACTTTAAACTTCATTTTATAACTTTTTACTAGGTAAGAAGTATAGACTTTCTGTATTTTCAAGCCATAGGGGAGAGCTCTCCAGAACAGTGTACCCCATCAATAAAAATCGTAGACATTCAATGAAATGAATCAATCATCTTAGAGTTTCTTTATGTCGTTCATAAAATATTTTTCGAAAAATAATTGTTTTACAATAATTGTTTACATATTCATGAAAATCAATGTTTCCCAACGTGGGGCCCGCGCTCCACTGGGGGGCAATTTGATTGTTAAGGGGGGCAATTGGACCCGAGACGCGTTTAACCGTTTTCACTTCTCAATTTTAGCTTTTTCACTCTATTCGAAGCATATGTTCAAGGATCATTATATTATTGCTATAAAATGAACTAATAAATATTTTTTTAATTAATTGCAATGTTAAGAGAGTTAATTCAATGTTTCAGTTCAATCATGTTTCGATAAAAGTTTGACAAACACTGCTCTAAAATGTCAGGGTAAAAGTTTGGGAAGCCCTAAAATAGGTCATTGCTGTTGAAATCAATTGAAGAAAAGGCATTTTATCGAGCTAAATACCAATAGTGGCCTATTTTCACTTTTTAAATTAATTTTTAATCTCTTTTCACTATTATGCTTCATGGTATTCATTACGAGTATAGCCGGTAATAGAAACTGGGTGACTTATTGAAGTACACTCGCTCTTTAATGAATCATAAATAATAATAGAGTTGTTAAAACTGAGAAACTATGGGATTATATCACTCTGTTGCGAGAAATATTGTTGATTGTTCCATCTTTATGGTTATTCAAACGTTATTACTATTAACCTGATTATAAACAGTATTGATTAAGGATGACAATTGTGTGGAAGTGGATTTAGTAAAGATTTTCTAGCGTCATTTAGATGACTATGAAGTAAAATTATCACCCCCTCATCAGAATGGGAACCTGCCAATTGAGAGATCGAGACTGTAATCTCAAGCACCACGATAAAAGTGTATCTCAGATCATATTTTTGCACAAAATGAAACAGCAACAATGCCTGAATTATTCATGTTTCACTCATTCAAATTTAATAATTCGACGTTCTACTGCAGGTCACGCATTAGATATATAGGGTGTGTTTTTTAGAGCTATACAACTTTAAGTTGGCATTACTGTTGAAGATGGCGACTGATTTAACAGCTGAGAAGTGATTTATTCTCAGTTTGGTTTGATAATTCATCATGAATAGACTCACGCCTGAACAACGCTTGCAAATAGTGCTTTTTTACAAAAAAACGAGATTGTCGTTGTTCCCGATTTTCATAAGCCAATTTTGTTTAGCGATAAAGCGCACTTCTGGTTGAATGGCTACGTTAACGAACAAAACTGCCGCATTTGGAGTGAACATAATCCTCAAGTGTATGTCAAAACACCGTTACATCCAGAAAAACTGACTTTTTGCTGCGCTTTATGGGCTGGTGGAATCATTGGTCCGTACTTCTTCAAAAACGATGATGGCCAGAACGTTACAGTCAATGTTAATCGGTATAGAGCAATGATTACTAACTTTTTCATTCCTGAATTGAGCAACCATGATGTCCAGGAGCTGTGGTTTCAACAAGACGGCGCAACGTGTCAAACAGCTCGTGCCACAATCGATTTATTGAAAGACACGTTTGGTGACCGCCTAATTTCACGTTTTGGACCTGTGAATTGTCCTCCAAGATCTTGTGATTTAACACCGCTAGACTCCTTTCTGTGGGGCTATGTAAAGTCATTGGTCTATGCGGATAAGCCACAAACGCTTGACCATTTGGAATGTTGGAAAAAGTCATCGAAAATTGGACGTCCAGAATGGACTACATTCGAGCCAGCCGTGGAGGTCATATGCCAGAAATCATATTTAAAATGTAATGCCACAAGATTATCTTTCGAATAAAAAATTCTTGTCAATCGAATGATCCATCATTGTTTTATTGCAATTTAAAGTTCATCACCTCTAAAAAAAACGCCCTCTATTTCCAATTTAGATGGGATCCTGGCCCGTTTATGAGAAGTTTAAATTATTCGTGGGTGAGGTTGATGAGACAGCTTGAGGCGTTTACCTTATTATAACTTTCCTTTCGATGTTTTTTATTGACCTTTTCGATTACGCCAAAACATGTAATGACAGTGAAATTTAAGTGACCAATAATCGTTGCCCTACAAATATAATCCAGTTCTGTCCTGTTATATTCGTGAGAATGTCCGGAATGCAATGAAACAGACGCGAGAAGAAAGAGGACAGTCAAATATTGACCATAAGATACCTCGATGGATTGTTTCAACGAAAAACTGTACTCTTTCCATTGAGTTATGAAAAGAATTCTGTTCACAACTAACTTCCAACACATTTTAATGTTTTCTAATGTTTAACCTATTCTTATATAGGGTAGTAAAAATGAAAAACCTTTGAGTAGTCAGTTAAGTATGGAAGATGCCCTGGCATCTGAGCTATCGGCAATTCAAAGATATTCAAGCTATTTTCAACAAAGAGAAGTCCCTTGTATAACTGCAGTAAATAGAATGTCTTAATTAAGTAACCGGTGATTTTTTAAGAGTCAAGTTTTTCAGGTTGGGGGCACTGGTTGTTAATGGCATCCAAACGTCATCTGTCAAAGTGAAAAGTTTTCAGTATAATCTGCCATTTCATCATGGAAAGTATTACAAACTAGCAACGATTGCAAATTGTTGAAATTTACTATCAAAATTCGAGCTCTCTGAAAACTGTGTATCGTTTGTTACGACCATATTATGGTCGTCATAATGGCCCTGGGGAATCAACAATTCGTGCTGTTATCACGAAATTTCGCACCAAGTTTATTTTTTTTGACATTAAACCATTGTCTCGGATGCGTACAGTGCGTACTGAAGAGAATATTGCATCCGTAGCGTACAGTGTTAATGGGGATCGTAAATGTCAATTCGACGCCATTCTCAGCAATTGTGCATGTGTTACTCAACCACATGGAAAATTTTACGTTGTTGAATTGGGTTTGAAAGCCTATAAAATTCAACTTCTGCAAGAATTGAAGCCGAATGACCTACCACAACGTCTAATTTTTGGGAATGGGCCTTAGAACAGCTTAAACAAAATCCGCTGTTTTATCGAAAAATTGTGTTCAGCGATGAGGCTCATTTCTGGCTTAACGGATATGTGAATAAACAAAACTGTCCCATCTGGAGTGATGAACAGCCACATGCCATACAAGAATTACCGATGCATCCCGAAAAAACGACAAATTGGTGTGGTTTATGGTCTGGTGGCATCATTGGTCCATTTTTCTTCAAAGACGACCGTGGAAGAAACGTTACCGTCAACGGCAAATGATATCGAGCCATGATACCCAACTTTTTTTTGCCCCAGTTGGCCGAGTTGAACTTGGTTGATATGTGGTTTCATCAAGACGGTGCCAAATGGCATACTGCTCGTGAAACAATGGACATTTTAAAGGATGAATTTGGTCAGCAGCTCATCTCTCGAAATGACCCTATGAATTGGCCACCAAGATCATGCGATTTGAATCTGGATTATTTCTTGTTGGGTTATGTAAAGTCGTTAGTGTATGTGGATTTGGTACGGAGCCGCGGACAACATTTACATGAAGTTATCTTTAAAATGTAAATGGCAAAGGTCAAGTTATCAATTTAAGAAAAAATTTTTAATATATGATGCAAATTGAATATTTTGTTTGATTTAAAAAAAAACTACGCTTAAAAAATCACCCATTATAAGGCGAATAAAGATTTTTACTGACTTCTCTTATATTTTATATATTTTAATTATTGACTATGACCTACGGGACGGTACGTAATTCGATGATAATTTTATTGATATAAATATATTGACGCATGTTGCATTCTGTAAGTATGACCAGTTCAATGATTTAACGTCTTATCTCGTTTCATAAGACGTGTTTTACAATTAAGAAATGTTAACAGTTGCATCAGGATCTTTCGAATTACAATGGAAAAATGTAGAATGCAATCATCGTGTATTTATTTATTATATCAAGTGGGCAATAAAGATAAAAGTGCGATGTTTGATTTTGTTAATAATTACCAGCAATTTTTCGTGTTGTTGTACCATTTTCAATGTACCCAGTTTGATTAAATTTAATTATAGTAAAGTACATAATTTGAATTAATAACTGAGATTGAATTCTCGCTTACCTCTTGGTGAAACATGATTAAATAATAATTTGAATCAAACTGACAAATATATATTTGTGAATCATTCAGCAAAAAGTATGTTTTAAATTTTCAATTTAAATTAAGACAAAATAATACACTAAACAAGGACAGAACGTTGTTTTGTCATTTTTGCTGTGTTTTTTACTAAGATGTTAGTTTTCATTAAGATACACACTATCTATTGCACATAAACGTCTTTCTTATTCAATTTTTCTGTTAAATTGATGAAAATTTAACATATTATTGTCAAATATCAATTTAAATTTCAAATGAAGGTTGTGTTTTTGAGGACAATGACATGGCCGTTCAGAAAAGTGATACTTAATAGGTCATTAGATGTTTATAACAGTTCATTACTTAATATTTTTTATAATAGAATCCCAAGTGGCAGGTCGGAAGCATTATCTACTCCTAAGTTCTCATATCTACTCTTTATTATCTTGTTTTTTATGTTCAAAAGCAGATTTTGATTCTTAAACTTGAATTTTCACCTCGTTTTTATGTTCAATTTGAATTGTCAGATTCTATTCGTTTTCTCCGTTATTCTTTATTCTGGCACTCCACAATACTCGTTGGTATAACTGTCTGTATCTGTAAAATTGTACCAGTATTCATTGAGCATCTGAAAAAGAAGTTGTACTTAGAAACACGCGTCATTCATTTTATTCAATTAATGAGAGAATTTAAGTTATTGTTTTATTACTTTAATTTCCATTACGTTGATGAATCGTTGCTTGAATATTGTCTTTCTCACTTCATTGTAGTTTGAATCATTTGTAAATATTGTTAAGTGTAATTTTTAATTATATTTAATTTTATTTAGACAAAATTCTGGATAGTTAAATATAATAGGTGATTTTTTAAGCGTAGTTTTTTTATAAATCGAATAAAACACTCAATTTGCATCATATATTCAAAATTTTTATTGACATTGATAACTTTGCCTTTGCCATTTACGTTTTAAAGATAACTTCATGTAAATTTTGTCAGCGGCTCCGTATCAAATGGTCCATTCGGAAAGTTCAATTTTGGGTCACTTTTTCGAGCATTTCGGACTGTATCTCACGAATTACGCGTGTTTTTTATCCTGTAAGGCTTCAATCGTGTTCGGCTTGTCCACATACACTAACGACTTTACATAACCCCACAAGAAATAATCCAGAAGCGTCAAATCGCATGATCTTGGCGGCCAATTCACAGGGCTACTTTCGAGAGATAAGCTACTCACCAAATTCATCCTTCAACATGCTGTGTGGCATGTAGCACCGTCTTGATGAAACCACATGTCAACGAAGTTCAACTCGGCCAACTGGGTCAGAAAACGTTTCTTCCACGGTCGTCTTTGAAGAAAAATGGACCGATGATGCCACCAGCCCATAAACCACACCAAACTGTCGTTTTTTCGGGATGCATCGGTAATTCTTGTGTGGCATGTGGCTATTCATCACTCCAGATACGACAGTTTTGTTTATTTGCATATCCGTTAAGCCAGAAATGAGCCTCATCGCTGAACACAATTTTTCGATAAAACAGCGGATTTTCATTAAGCTGTTCGAAGGCGCATTCACGAAAAATTAGACGTTCTGGCATGTCATTCGGCTTAAATTCTTGCAGAAGTTGAAATTTATAGGCTTTCAAACCCAAATCACGTAAAATTTTTCATGCGGTTGAGTAACACATGCCAATTGCTGAGAACGGCGACGAATTGACATTTCACGATCCTCATTAACACTGTACGCTACGGCTGCAATATTCTCTTCAGTACGCACTGTACGCATGCGAGACAATGGTTTAAAATCCAACAAAGTAAACTTGGTGCGAAATTTGGTGATAACAGCACGAATTGTTGATTCACCAGGTCGATATTGACGACCATACTATGGTCGTAATTTTGATAGTAAATTTCAACAATTTGCAATCTTTGCTCGATAATTCTTTCCACCAATGGCAGAGTATACTGAAAACTTTTCACTTTGACAGATGACGTTTAGATACCATTACCAACCAGTGCCGCCAACCTGCAAAACTTAACTCTTAAAAAATCACCCGTTATAACTTAACCTACACTAATATATCGTCATACAGCATTAATTAAATCTATTCTGAAATTTCATAACCACAAACAATTGTTGTTCTTGTCTAGACAATAGCTCGAGTCCTGTCACTGGTTCCTAACATTCCTTTCGGATTCACCACCTGTAGCCAGAACTATCTTTGCGTAAAGTGCGGATGCCGCTGTTACGGCCTACTCTATACGTGCTATTTGTTTTACTTTTACCGATCGAGCGGTTAGGGCTTACCCGGATTCGTCAAATCTGCCAATCGACGTTCTATCGTAATCGTGCCCTGTTGCGCGTTCGGAAGAATAAACGGCCTCGCATTGAATAACTTCGACATTACGAAATGACACCGTCAGTTTAGAAATCCACCTAACAAAGGATACATAAACGCCCCGAACAATGCGACGATAATGACAATGACATATAAGCGATTTTTTCTCAGTTGCGGCGAAATAATCGCCGATCGCGCGCAATATGCGGCGTTGCCGGATCGCCGCGACGTACAGTTTCGACATCGCGTCGAAAATTTTTCGTATTCAATTCTGAATATATTTCGTATATTAATTTTATACGTTTTCAGAGGCCCAAAAAAAATATTTGCCGGCAAGATATTTCATAGATTATATTCGTATCATAAAGGATAGTTACTTTTGCTTATATATTGGTAATTTTTTATTAACGTTTTCAATTAATGGCAGTTATGTTTTGCCGAAATATTAAAATACTTTCAGTTTTTATTTAATGTTCATATACACTTTATATATAAAATATGTATAATATATTATTGTAATATATTTTTTTGTTTAGTTGTTTCAAAATCTCGACAACAATAAAATGCGATTAATTAACTATGAATATGTTTTATTTAATGTGGAAAAAGCAGAAAAAAAGGTTCGTACCATATAGTAGAAATTGGAGTGTCCGGTCCTGTTTTTAACATTAATAACTTTTAATCAATTAATTTCAGTGTTGCTTCTTTTATGTCTTTTTTTTCAAATTCGACCAAGTAATTGCTGCTTTAGAGAGACAAGCAACTGTTGATGAATCCTTTGTCATAGATAAATTTCTCTTCGTTCTTGTATTTATAATGCATATTTTGAAAATATTTGTTGCGCTTGTTAGTATATATTAAAATTCAGGTCATCCTTTTCAATACTCTAATCAGGACGAGATGGTGAGAATAATCAATGACTTAGCTCTTCCTTTTCTATGTCTAGACTCTAATAGTCAAATAATAAATACAACGTAGTTCCGAACAATTTCTTAATTAATAACACTTAGCGAGAGAAAATGCTTGCGGCCAACAGTTTGTGTACTACATTTGCAAGGTTATTCGCCATGAATTACGTATATATATATATATATATATATATATATATATATATATATATATATATATATATATATATATATATATATATATATATATATATATAAAACTTGGTTCTCGGAATGAGCCGCGTTCTAGATTCATATAATCTCGACGTTTAGTAATCTTCAGGAGTTGGAATAAATTAGTAAAGGTAAGGGTTACTCGGTTACGTGGCCTCAATCTGCCTACTCCACGAACTGAATGAAGGAAAATGAGGAAAGGTTACCTGGTTACGTGGCCTCAATCTTCCTACACCACGAGCCAAATCGTTTCTAATAGTTAACTCCTAAGATTATTTAAATCTAGAACGCGGCTCATTTCGAGAACCAAGTTTTATACATACTTCTGACCGCGGAAACCTTTCTACCCCACTATATATATATATATATATATATATATATATATATATATATATATATATATATATATATATATATATATATATATATATATATATACATATATAGTATAAGTTCGTTCCAATGCCATCGATTTTATTTCAGACTTTCCTATAACTGTCAGATATTCAATAAGATTAAGGTCAGGTTAGTTTGGTGGCCAGAATTTGACATGGAGTTGGTTCTGTGATAGAAGTTTTTGCTTCTGGTTAATTCTTCGACCATCGATCAAATAATTCGTGGTGGACGGATCTTTTGCTGTTATGATAACGAAAATATCAAACAAAATCAAAATTATGTTGAGATATTTATTTGTTGTGACTATAAATTTTTCAATTATCTTCGACGCGATTAAAAATCATGTCTTGATCATTTAATTCTAATTATTCGGTTGTTTGCTTATGTCGTTTTATACTTTGATGATATTGTTTATATTCCATTATTAATTCAAATTTGTTTTAATTTCAGAACAAATTAAGCTGCCAAAATCCAACGATAAAGTTCCTAGGAAATGAAGGGGTAAGTTTCAAATGTTTACAGTTTCTTCATTCTAAATATTTATCTTTCTCATTTCTTACTACTTTCCAATATACATGAAGGGAATCCCCACATATGTAAAAATATATATATTCATTTGAAACTAATGGAAACATTTCAAATGTTTATAGTTCAACGAGATTGCGGTAATTCTTCTTCTCGAGTTTGTTAACATCTTTTTTAATTGATAATACTGGAAATTCTATCAAATAAACTCAATTTTCTGTACTTTCCTAATTCTATATGAAAATAGATTTAATTTAAAACAACAACATACTTCAAGTATTCTTATCTGAATTCAAAAAGATAATGTAGATTTCAGCTTTGAACCCGTGACCTTTATTGGAAACTTTCAATTCTTAAATTATGGTACACATATTGTATGCATTAAGTAAGAATGATAGGTCAAACAGTGCAGTAACTCATTAATAATATATAACAAACCGAAGTTTGTATGTTAGAATATCGGTATCTTCTAAATGAAATTATAATAGGTAATGGATGATGCGTACTAAAAATATTTTTGTCAATTCTTTCCAATTTGCCACAATATACAAGTTATATCGACTTGTCTTTCCAAAAAACTGAATAAGCTTGGCTTTGAGGGAGTAGTAAACACTTTGTTGGGATCTTACTTGGACTCGCGAACACAAAAAGTTAAGTTTAATGGCATGCTGTCGGATAGCACCAAAGTGGATGTAGGCGTACCCCAAGGAACTGTCTTAGGTCCGTTGTTGTTCTCCTTATTCAAACGATATTGTCTCTTATGTGAAAATGTTCTACACGTTTATTCGCTATTAAGATATTAAGAATATGACAGAGGGGATCAATATAGACCTTTCTGCAATTAATGAATGGTTATTCGACAATAGATTATCCCTAAATGTGCAAAAATCTAACCTCATAATTTTGGGTACAAGTAAAACCCTTCAGATTAATAAAAATGAAGATATAACTGTATAGATTAATGAACAAATAATTAGAAGAGTAGAAACAGTAAAATATTTAGGCTTTATGTTAGACGAAAAATTTCAATGATCTGTTGATTTCATATCATCTGAAATCTAAAAAAATCATTTCTTTGAAAAGAATAGGAAAACAATCTGTCGACATTGTGATTGTTGTTCAAATCAATAATAACGCCACATTTCGAATATTTCTCCACTTTGTTTTTTGGTTTGACTAAAGAAAAAATACAATTACGATAGAGAATAGAGCCATGCGATCAATTTCAAAGTGCAATAGGTACACCCCTGTTAAAATTATTTTGAAATCTTTGGAACTAATGCATGTTAAACAAAGAATACTCTTCGCTTCCTATATATTTATATTTAAAATAAAAAATCAGTCGCTTCCATGTAATGTAATAAAAAATTTAACATATGTCAGTGATGTGCTTGGGTATAATACTAGAAATACTGATAGTTTTTATATCCAAAGTTGTAAGCTCTCTAAACCTAAAATTGACAGTTCAAAATATGTAAATTTTTTGTATAGCTTCAGCTAAATAAATATTATTATAATTATTATTATGAAAATCTCAACAATTTCATTTAATTAAGCTCAAAAGTTCACTTGATGTAAATCAAGTAAACCACCAAATTAAACTTGTAATTTATAAATTTCGGTTGGATTTGTTGGTTTAGTGCTTCAATATCCAAAAGATGCAGTTAAATTTACATCCATTTTACTTTTTTAAAATTATTTGATGATAGAATAACGTAAAATTCGAAGAGCATCCAAAAGAACTTAACATAGGATCTTAAGAAGTTGTGTACAATATACAATTTAACTCACTAAAAGTCGTTTTTATTTAAATCGCAAAATTTTAAGGTAACTTGACTTATTATTGACACTACAGCTTTTTCACTTTTTCAACTATTAATTTCAAAATTCGTCCTTCTAAATTTGATATAAGGTTTGAAAAAAAAACTAGAAATCTAGTTGACGTTCAGTTGAAGTGTGTATTTCAAATCCTTTATCAATATTTTTCACATAACCACTTAATATAGCAACACCTTACTAAAAGAGAAGACATTTTCATGAACCATGTGAGACTTAAATCTTTAAATAGATGACTTCGGAAAATTTTACCATTTATCGTCATTTCTTTTCGTCGAAAAATGAATATCGGTAACTATTGTATAGTTTATGGCGAAATAGGTCAAAGCGGTGCAAATTTCAAAGAAACGCTCATATTTTATCCTCTTTGCACGCAATTCCCATTCCTTTTCTGCAAACACACCTGCTTACCTGTTCCCAGGAATTTATTAAATGCGCCAACAAACTTCTTCGAGTATTTTGAAAGTTCGGGTCTTATTTCTAGCATTGAACATTTGAAGTTATACTATATTAAACTCCAAGAGACCACACGTCACAACAACATGTTCATTTGATCACTACGAGGTATCAGTTCCTAATTGTTAAGATTTGCAGGTGTATTTTTGTTGTGTTTGTACAAATACGAACTTTGGTTTCTACTCTATCTCTGGATTTTACTGATTTTATTTCAATTTTCGTGAATTAGATCAACTGATGGTGTATTAACCAATTTTTTGTCTGAAAGTTCTGTTATTACGAGTACTTATCTATTATGGTACATATCTCAAAAATGTAAATGTTTCCCAAGAAAATCACATTTTCCCAAGTTTTTTCAAGCTTATTTCTAACGAGAAGTATTTCTTTCATTTCAATCTTTTCGTTGTTACAAATTGTTACCATCCTACCACTAGTTTTAGAAGAACGTGCTCTATTGTTTCATATTTTTACCTGTTGTTACTTATTCGATATTTATCTGATTTTTTTTGTATAATGATGTTTTACTTAATATATGCCGGACAATTGGCATTTGGTTTCGATCGGTCAATATCCTTCTGTATCTCGGGTTACCACTAATGGAGGTAATTAAAAATACACGATCTGTGGAAAGGAAGGTTGTATCATTTCTTTATTCTTCTGTCCTTGAGTTATGCTGTTAACCTTTATATTTACTCATCGGGCTTCTGGTACAGTTGAAATTATCTTGTGCAACTTTCAATATATACGTTCAATTGTATAATACGTTTCGTACGACTTGATCGGGGTACCATTTTATGCAACGCAAATATGTATGTTGAACGGTTCAATTATTTCTGATATTCTGAATTTAAACTAAATTAATTTTCGACTACTAACTGAAATTTGGGGATGTTTATAACATGCGGGCGTTATAGGAGTTCTACGAGATTATATATCAGTTTTCCTAATTCGTCTCATATTTCCCTAAGCAATTACGTTAATTATGCACAAACAAATACCATCAAATTTTATGCCGTAATTAATGTCTTGGTAGAGCAGAATGTATCATTAGTGAGATACCCTCTGGAAAAATTAACTAATATTTTTTAACAAATAGAAGGAAATCATTATGAAGAATATCCTGAAAAAATCAGCAATTTACATCAGACGTGGGATAAACTGAATTTACCTAAATTTTATAATGTTGTTTTTTTCGTGGAATTTAATCTGTAAGGACAATTTCTTCCATATAATTCCATGTGAAAATAGTTCTAATATATAAATTATATAGTCTACTCCAAAAAAAAATTTAAATTTCTCAGCAAAGAAGAATGTATTATATTGAATTCGAAATTCATTTCTTTCGCATCTCAAATTATGAATTTGTTTCGACATAAAAAAGATTTTATAGTATATGTGTATACGATACTTGTAGAAATTTGAAATCAAATTTCACGCATATTTATGTGGAGTGGTAAAAATATACGAAACACAAAATCAACAATGAAAATTGTCTTGATATTTTTGTAGAAAAACGAAAGGGAAAACCACTGACAGTTTCAAAGTTTCACGGGCTAAAAGGATCCTGATATTTTGCGTTCAGAAAAATACTTGCTTGACAATAATCTTACGAAGGGTCACTACCAGTTGAAGCTTACCTGAATATTATAAATAGCTATACCTGTAATGCCGTGTTATGTCGTTCAGCGAAAAATGACAGCTGTATTGAAACCGGTCTCATTCCGTTCGAGAGTAATACTTCGAGGAACTAAACAATATGGTTGATTTATTTGTATCTCTATAGAGACTTCCGATATCTAATCAATCAATCGTTAATATTGAAGTAGCATGTTGGATACGTTCAATATTAACTTTCAGGAAAGAAATAAACCCCCTTTTTGAGATTCCAAATATGATAATGAAATTTAAACAACACATTAATTGCATTGCTTTTATTTTATGTGAGGTAATCAGATTTTTATTTGGATAGCATCATCTATCAATATTTCGGGTATCTAGGAAGTTATCTTTCGATGAAAACTATACAAGTACCACAAAAATTCACGAGGTGGCGCTGTATCTTATTTGTCACTTTGAGAGGAGGCAGTTATCTCACCAAACAGGTATCATTTTCAGGAATTAAGTACACCTAACCAAAGTTTAAAATAGAGCTGTGTCTACACACAGAATCTGATCCAAATAGTTTGACATCTATTTCAGGTTTATTTAGGTAAACTTCATTTATTTTTTCGTGATAGAAGGAATACCTGTTTTTGAATTTCGTTGTTGAGTTACTTGTTTTATCTGCGTCGGTGCCACACTGAAGAAATACCAATTTAGGATGCAGTCCTGCCAAATCTAGGCATTCTCTTTTTATTTGTCGAACTTAAAATGTACCACGCATTATGTATTGTTCTGGTGCCATTTTAAGAGCGCTACAATTCGAATTCATACCGCCTACGTTCGGTATTAGTAGAAAGGTGTTTTAAAATAAACGCGCACATTTCTTTGCTGACATTTTCGGAACACAAAAGGAAATATAATATTGGGAAGTTTCAAATCGATTGAAATTTGTGTTATTACTTGTCACTTTGTATTCGATAACGGCTCGCGCTGTGGTAATTCGGTCATTTATCCAAGTGTTGGTAGCCGCAAAAAAATGGAAAGTACGGCTGGAAGGTGAGAATCAGATTGACAGACGTGAGCGGTGTTGCCGGATCAGTCTCGCGAATGGACTGAGTATTTCCTCAATTGTCGACTAACGCATATGAATTTACGAATTATTGTATTCCTAGAATTATATTCTCATATTTTTGAGATCAAAATGTTTCGATATGATGAAAACGCAAATTATTAGATATCGATAAGAGCTTCAAGAAGAATCATGTTATGACACATGCTTTGACAGGTCGATGTTCGAATAACATTGGAGGACTTTTACTAGATATTGTTATTATAACGGTCTCGTTTATGTCTAAACTCCCACGCCATTTTGACCTCAGTCTTACAACCAACTGAATTTTTTTTCTGTAAGGGAAGAGTTTTCCAAGGATGTTATATATCCTATCTCTTTTTCTGTCAAAATCTTATTCAATTTT
This sequence comes from Henosepilachna vigintioctopunctata, assembly GCA_030704895.1. Lineage (NCBI taxonomy): Eukaryota > Metazoa > Arthropoda > Insecta > Coleoptera > Coccinellidae > Henosepilachna > Henosepilachna vigintioctopunctata. Next base: position 1,280,309 of record JARQZJ010000005.1, read on the forward strand.
TTTTATTAATTGAATTATTATATGATTCATTGTTTTTCAAATATGTTTGTGTTGAACTTGAAGCAACTTTTTTCAAATAGTTTGTACGCAAAGTACTTTTTTAGCGAGAATAAACAAATAGTGGAGAGAGGAAAAGTATTTATTGACGAAAAAAGTGACATAAAAATCGGTATATCTACCGTTGAAACTACGTGTTTGGCAACACCGCGCGTGCCGTAAGAGCGTGGCTTACGAAAATCTCTTCGTGGTTAACAAATCCGATAGATACTTTTTCCTTTCACCTTTCACGATGCCTAAAACGCAGGTATCGAGTAGTTTCTTTGTTGCACATATATATCTTACTCGGGCATAGATTTAATTGCGGCGAAATGTCGGCGCGCAGTTATGCCAACCTAGAAATTACCAAATTATCGACGTTTCAAGCAATTGCCGAATTATCGCCGCGCGATATCGTCGGATCTTCATTGCGTGCCCACGATGTACAATTACGTTCTTCCTCGTTTTGCCGGCTTTCGATCGTGATCTTCGTGACCGGATCTAAGTACCAATATGTCGTCGTCACGGCGCAACTCGTTGAAAAAGTGTATCGGACCGTGTTAAATCGAGGTCGCCAACACGCAAAAAGTACCTTCCTATGCATATATATATGCGTTATTTAACTTATTCGATACATTTTTCATGTATCTTCATTTTAGCGCGAAAATTCAAATTTGACACTTTGATGACAGACAACCATAGAATTTTGTTATCTAGTTTATGACCAAAGTAGGGTTGTACACTTTTCATGGATACATCGACCTATTTTTTTGAAAACTGGCTTCAATATCGATCTACACCTATGGAGGGTATATATTACCTTCCCACATATTTTACAAGTGAGCGGCGATAACAAAAATACTGATTATAATAGATTAAGGTATAGATAGATGGAATCAAAATATAAATTAATTCGTTTCACATTTCCATTCGAAGTGACGTCGTAACAGACGAGGACGATTGTTTCCTCTTAATCTTCGGAAGCCACAAGCGATTCGCTATGGCGATTATTGTGGTCAGGTCGTCTGGCACACATTTTCTTTCCGTTCTCGTTCTCTGACTCTTCCTCGGCTTCGTTTCCTGTTGCTGCTACGCGTACGAATGATTCCGAAGAAAATTCTATACATGACCTCAATTTTCCGTAGACTCGTTAAATCTGATACTATTAGTTTTCCATTTCGTTCGATATTAGACGATTGTTCGAGAGATATCGTTAGTAAAAGAGTTTGGAGGGAGAAAATAGATTTTCTTTGTACATCTACAAAGAAAAGCTGAATAGGCCATTGGAAATCAATGTGTAATATATTATTAGCGACCCGCCCCGGCTTCGCTACGCCCCGCAATTTTTAAATCTGTAATATCTAAATGGCCATATATATCTATATTAAATGAACAATCAAGGTATTCAATTGGTTAAGGATTAATGCTGTATGGGTTAAAATCGCTTCGAAAATTAGCCATTAATGTATACCATTCACGAGCCTGCGTTTGCAATGTAAGCGGAAAAAATGTAATTATATTTAACAACATGAATTAGTCGACATGTTTCGAGTGTTTCGAGATTTCATGAATGTTTTATATGAAAGTCCTAAATCTTTTTTTTTTTCGTAACATTTCTTATATTCGCGATTTTTTCATAATGGGTGATATTTTAAGCGTAGTTTTTTTTAAATCGAATAAAACACTCAATTTGTATCATATATTCGAAATTTTTATTGAAATTAATAACTTGGCCTCTGCCAATTACATTTTGAAGATAACTTCATGTGAATGTCCGCGGCTCCGTATCAAATGGTCCATTCGGAAGTTCCAATTTCGCGTCACTTTTTCCGGCATTTCGGCCTGTATCCCACGAATTACGCGTGTTATGTTATCCTATAAGGCTTCAATCGTGTTGGGCTTGTCCACATACACTAACGAATTTACTTTAAGCCAGAAATAATCCAGAGGCGTCAAATCGCTCGATCTTGGCGGCCAATTCATAGGGCCATTTTGAGAGATGAGCTGCTCACCAAATTCATCCTTAAACATGTCCATTGTTTCGCGAGCTGTGTGGCATGTGGCACCGTCTTGATGAAACCACACGTCAACCAAGTTCAACTCGGCCAACTGGGGCAAAAAAAAAGTTGCGTATCATCGCTCGATATCGTTCGTCGTTGACGGTAACGTTTCTTTCACGGTCGTCTTTGAAGAAAAATGGACCGATGATGCCACCAGCCCCGGAAACAAACCAAACTCGTTTTTTCGGGATGCATCGGTAATTCTTGTATGGCATGTGGCTGTTCATCACTCCAGATGCGACAGTTTTGTTTATTTACATATCCGTTAAGCCAGAAATGAGCCTCATCGCGGAACACAATTTTTCGATAAAACAGCGGATTTTCATTGAGCTGTTCTAAGGCCCATTCACCAAAAATTAGACGTTGTGGTAGGTCATTCGGTTTCAATTCTTGCAGAAGTTGAATTTTATATGCTTTCAAACCCAAATCAACACGTAAAATTTTCCATGTGGTTGAGCAACACATGCCCAATTGCTGAGAACGGCGACGTATTGACATTCCACGATCCTCATTAACACTGTACGCTACGGCTGCAATATTCTCTTCAGTACGCACTGCCAACAAAGTATACTTTGTGCGAAATTTGGTGATAACAGGACGAATTGTTGATTCACCAGGTCGATTATGACGACCATAATATGGTCGTAACAAACGATACACATTTTTCACAGAGCACGAATTTTGATAGTAAATTTCAACAATTTGCAATCGTTTACTCGTTTGTAAGTCTTTCCATGATGAAATGGCACAGTATACTGAAAACTTTTCACTTTGACAGATGACGTTTGGATGCCATTACCAACCAGTGCCGCCAACCTGAAAAACTTAACTCTTAAAAAATCACCCGTTCAAAAGAATTTGGCCTTGACAAACATCATTAGCCAACAAGATACATGTAATCTTAATTATACCTATACACAAATATCGAAAAATAAACAGAAACTATTCAATTACTCAATACTTCAACAATTTAACAACTCAAATTTGAATAGTATGATAATTATAATAGATTAAATATTTCATTATTATTTAATGATAAAGTGAAAATATAAATTGAAAGGTAGATAAAATTTTACAGTATGAAGTAGCTTTGTCGAGTTCGAATCAATTTTATTGCGAGAGTTTTTACATGGACCAGTGATCTGCAGTACCAATTCACCTCAGCTGCAAAAAGCTATCAATCCTCAAAAACGCCACGTCAATATCAAATCTCCAACTTGATTGATCTGATATGATTGTATACAGCTCTATAAATTTCCATATTCTTAAGTGATAGTAGAAAACATAGATTATATGGCTGCTTATATTTAGTATAGTCGAAATTGGACCTAGTAGTTGTGTACAATGATGTCTGAAGTTGCAAAATGAGATGTTTTAATGTACCATTCTCTCCACATTCACATACTGGAGGATCTTTCACACCTATTCTGTGGAGATAAGTTAATGACTTACCATGACCACTTCTTAGTCTACTGATAACTCTCATGAAGTTTCTATCTTCTGTACAGTAGATAGATTCTCTAATTTTTTGTATTTATATTTCTGATCAGTTTCCAGAGAACCATATTTATTAATTCATTCCTGTCGACACTTTTCTTTACATAATAGAAATAAATCTGAGTAGACTAACGACGTTGAATCAGAAATAAATCTAATACTATCTGTAAAATTCAATTACTGCTCTTACAAACAAATACAATAGATCCCACGCAAATATTTATTCGTAAAAATAGTTTGAGGTATTTTCGTATTGGCCGCATGTCAAAGAAAAAAACCACTTTCTGTTATCGTGGGAAATTCAGGTAACCAAAACAAATAGTATTATTACTTTCTTGACTAGAACGCTAAATAGTTGCATCAATTTCTAAAACTCGTTCAATTTGTCGAAGGTCCATTTCTGCGAAAATATTATTTGGAGTATTTGTTCGTATGAAATTCAAGATCAAATCGGTAAAGATATATTTTGACGATTGTATTTGGTACAGTCTTTAATTGTGCTACTACGTAAATAATTCGTCTTTAGCAGTGGTGGCCGAACGATCGATCACGGGTAGGCAAAATATAAACATCTAGAACATGCTGCTGAGTTTAGACTACTTACGTTGTTAGTTAGCACACAGTCAGTTTTATCGATTTGGTCACCCCTGCTCTATACTGTGGAGTGTGTGCACTATTCCTCTTTCAAATTTTTTGTTTTTTTTTTTTTAATTAATTTTATATTTGTTATCAACACTAGTGATTTGTGTGCACCATTCCTCTTACTTTCAAATTTTTTTGTTTTTTTTTCAATTAATTTTATATTTGTTATCAACACTAGCGATTTTAGAGATTTAAGCTTGTTTAGACCCTGTTTTCTTCATATTTACAATTGTGATTCTCTTCTTGATGGCAAACGCAGATACACTATCAGATAATCACATTGGCTCATCATAATCGACTTGCAATATATTTAAATAAGCAAGTTGATTTTATCTTTACACTTTCACTGTTTTCTCGTGTTCATTTCATTGTGGTCATATGGTGAACATTTGAATATTTTTACACTTTCTACATGTGCGTTATTTCTAAATACGAAAAATTCCAACGAATTTGAAAACAGAATTCGAAAGGAATTTGCATAGTTATTATATCTCTTTTCTGTTGATAACATCACAGAAAATAATAATGAATTATTCTCACATCAATGACAGTTCTCTTCAAAAGTGTTCACAACTGTCAACAACACAACTGTCAAAAGTGACAGCATTTGTTAAAAATCTATCGAGTTTCGTAAAGAATCTTTATTTCATTATGTAGTTTGTTATAGTTTCAATTATTGAACATACGTACAAAGCAAACACTAAAGAATTTAATTTTATAAAAGTACATGTACGAATTTTTAAATTGAAAAGTCTATATAGTATTTTCATCCGTACACTTTCCGTGTCCCCTTTTTGAGACTTATATTTTTATAGTATCCTTTTTGAACTTCGAATTGAAGGCAAATTTTGCAACATCGCAGTAAGGACACTTTACATCGGATTAAATATGGTTTATTATCTTCACCCCTTAAAGGGTTGAATTTCTAACAAGGGAAGCGATTCTGTGAAGTACCGAGTTATTGCTCACCCATACTAACTGTACAATTTGTATTCACTTTTCTAAACGTTGAAATATAATAAGGGAAGTTTTAACTGCCACGGTATAAAAATAATTACAAGTTTTGGACACCCATTAAACCACAGAATATTCATATCTAATATAAAAATAATGAAATTAGTTGTATTTGACTCTTATTGGTTAGTAAACATTTTTTGGGTGTATAAAAAGCAACCTTTTCCCGAATTTTTAGCGTATTTGGATGCAATAGTTTGTATTTGGTAGAGACAGAAGGGCAATTAATCTAGTTCGATGCGGCTCCAGACTGACCGCTTCTCTTGTTTGCCGGGGGGCGTGTGGATACCGTGGAAGATGTAAACCGGATACCGTAAAACACGACGTTAGTCGTTAACTATCATTGTTAGAATGTTTATTACATTAATGGCAATACGAGATTGGGTCATGGATCCTGAAATTAAACCAAGAAGAAGAAATGGCTATTCGCTGTTTCGAAAATTACACATATGTATTTGAAGCTAACGGAACATACATCCTCATTAAATTAAGCGACTTCCTCTTGAAACCTCCAATTATTTACCAAATTTATGAATGAAATTGACGAAATAACATATTTGTACATACACAACTGTCTTCTGGATTGCATCGCCAAGAACAATGATCGCCAAGCTCCAAATGACCTCGAAAGGTTCTGAAAGAAATATTGAAAGAACTACATTTCTACTGACGCTTAAATTTGGGCATTATATAACACAACGGTTATTCCAGAAGCAATATACGCTGTTGAAACAATGGTTATTGAAGATCATTCAAAAATAGGAGAAATAGAAAAACGGGAACGTAAAATTCTCAGAAAGATTTACAGGCCAATCAATTGAAAATGCATTCGGGAAAAAGTCTTAAGAACGAACTAAAAACCTAAGAAATAACGAAAGAAATAAAAAAACGAGAAAAGTTTCATGCACATATAAGGATGAAACACTCCAGAATTGCGTAGAAACTACTCAATAAAATGATGAGAGTAAATGAGGCACATAATGGCTAAGAGAGATCCAAAGAGATCTACGACAGACAGATCAACAAGAAAGTTTTCATATCATTTTTATGAGAAGCCAATTGGAATATGAAATAGATAATTTTGTTTTCATTAATTTAAAAGCTTCATGTTTGTTTTATCAGTTAATGAATTTTATGAGTGTTATCCTCAGTTTTTTATGACTTGTTACTAAACTATATATAAGTTACTTTAAAACAGGGATGGTAGTGAATGCTTCGAAAATAAAGGAATCCGTTAAATAAAAGTTATGACAAAAATGAGTTCAGGGCTTTATGAAGTTATAATAAATATGGTAATCTTGTTATTTGTACTTTTGGAAAGATATATTCGTATTGGTATATATTCGACCGAATCTTTGTATCTATTTTAAACGGTGGCACTTTCAATTAATGAAAATAAATTGTATTAAGAAGGATGGATAGAAAGCCAGATAACTGAGGGAGATTCAGGGTCGATCTTATTCTGGCGCCTGGACGTCGCGACGACCTTTTCTCTGTTGCTTGATCTTTCCACGTTACTACAGGGGGTAAAGGACGGTTGTTTATGGATGCTCAGAAGACTTCCCCACCCTCGTAATTTTCGACCAATCTCGCAGTGTAACTGGAAAAATAATTACGGAATATTTTATTTAAATATTATATTCGATTAATTTTGAGTAAATTTTGTATTTTCATACAAATTGTAATTTCATCGACCTTTTAAGTGTTTTTAATATGATTCTCTGGGTTGTAAATTAATTATGCCTTTCCTGTGATTTATTTCACAGCATTGAAAAAATCATCTTCGTAATCTTTAACTCTTCTGCTTTTTGAATAAAAATTAATTTAAAATTAATGTTTTAATTTCATATTTTCAAAATGAATAATATATTATCGAATTCAAAAAACTGATCAATCAGTAATATTTTTGTTGGAATATTTAACACTTGGCAACTCTTTTTTTGTTTTGTTTTTTTCCCTCATTTTTTCATTATATAAGGTTGTTAATTTAACAAAGGTTGTCATATTCATTTTGTTGAATTATTGTTAAATAATGTTTACTTTATATTCAATTTTTTTTTTATATTCTATTATTACTGATATTTTTATTTTGATTATTATTTTTTTTCCTGTTTTTTCCTGTTTTTTGTTTCAAGAAGTTGAGTAAGAATAGCTATAACATAGAAATGTGTATAAAAGGAATAAAGTCATTATTATTGTTATAATTATATACTACTCCTTAGTTTTAGTTTGTCTTCGCAGGTCGAGTGAGTTGAAATTTGATAACTGATTTCTTGTTAGACTCAAATGAAATTCAAAACTGGTAAATTGAAGGCAAGCGATATTTTTTATGCCATATGTTGATTTTTCGCATAAAATTGTTAATAATTACGTGTAGTATTTATAACCTGACTAAATTGCACTGAAAAATGATTTGCATACTCTATGTACGATTCGGGCTGCTGAATCATTTTCAAGAGCATTAACTCGTTGAAATTCAGATGTTTCGGTTCTTCGTTTTTTCACCCAAATAAAATACCAAACTGGTAAATTGAAGATAATCAAAAATATTTTTTATACCTTATATATACAACATTATATTATATGATTGTATACAACATTATATATATGACTTGATTATATACGACATTAGGTCGATTTTTCGCATAAAATTGTTAATAATTACGTGCAGTATTTTTAACCTGACTAAATTGCACCGATAAATCATTTGCATACTCGATCTACGATTCGGGCTGATGGTCCATTTTCAAGAGTACCTACTAACTCAATGAAAATTAGATGTTTCGGGTCTCCGTTGTTTTGACCCAACTGAAATATCAAACTGGTAAATTGAAGAAAATCGAACATGGTAAAAATGAATCGAACATGAAAAACGAACATCGATAAATTTCTTTCTTTGACTTGTCCTATACATGTTTTATGTCTTACTGGATTAAATAAATATTATTATTATTATTATTATGTTTTTTATGCCATATGTTAATTATTCACAATCAGATCGACTTTCCGCATAAAATTAGTACGTGTAGTATTTATAACCTGACTAAATTGCACTGAAAAATTATTTGCATACTCGACATACTATTCGGGCAGCTGAACCATTATCAAGAGTATTAACCCATTGAAATTTAGATGATTCGGTCCCTTGTTTTTCCCCCTTTATTTATGTATTCTTTCGTTCATCTTCTATTAAAATCGAGTATCCAATTTATCACCAACAATAGCAATATATAAACCTTATATATCCGCATATTCTTCCCTTATTTCGGCTCAAGAATTCAATCTTCCAGACTTAGTCGCGACCTTTCCGCCTAAACAATCTCGAGAAAAACGTTTTATTTCCTCCAGGGGACTTCCGGTTCCGACGAGGCTTATCGATTCGTCTTTTGGGTGACGCGGAACCGTAGGGGGATCGAAGTCCCTCGAAATACCGAAGCCTTACGTAAAAGGGAGAAGAGGAAAACGTGTTTCAAGAAACAAGACTACGCTAGCGAAAGCACGTGGCGAGTTTGCGACGAAACGACGACGTGAACTTTGTGCCGGGGGTAGATAATAGAAAGGGTGAGTTTAGGGGTTGTGCGGCTGTTAAAAAATATGTTTATTCGCACATCTCGTCCCAACCGTCTCTTCCTTTAAATATGTTTGAAATGTGATACGATGTGTGGTCAAAAAGTATGGTGCCTTTTTATTTCTATAGAGAAGTATTTATTTATTTATCAATATTTATTTTGTCGCTTTCGAAATAACCCTCCTCAGATACAATACTCCGTGTCAACGTTTTTTTTCTCCTCAAAGCTCTTCAAGTACTTCTTGGTATAGCTTTCATCTCATCCAGAAGTCTTTATGTCCTCAACCGTTGCAAAGCAGTCTCTTTTCTTACTTTTCTTGCGTTTCGGGAGCAGGAAAATGGCACAGGGGTCTAAATCCCTTGGCTTTAGACCCCTGCTTTTGCTGTGGTCTAAATTGCTTGGTACGAACCAAAAGGGATGTCGATATCACCAGCAACTTCCTTGTGGTAGCTAGACGATTCCTCAACACTATTTCCTTCAATTTTACAACGTCATCTTCAATTGTTGACGCGGTAGGACTTTCAGAGCGAAATTCGTCATTGGTGTCTCCTCGGCTTTCTTGGAACAGTTCATACCACTTGTAAATTTTTCATTACATGAGGACCCGTTTGACACTATCAACATTTCAAGTGTTCCAGGCATTTGATTCCATTTTTACGCAAAATTTAATGCCCTTATTCAACAGTAGAAAATCGTTTTTCTACAGTAGAAAATCTCAAAGAATGCTTTATACTTGAAACTTTCCATAGATGTTCAAGGCAAGTGTACCAACATAACAAAGAATATCGAAGATGGAACCCACTTAACCCGCGAAATTTGAAAAGTTACCTTATTTTTTGTCACTCCTCGTACATTCTAGAAATATGTTATTGATTGCCTATGAATCTTATTAATAGTATAAATTTTCAAAATACTTTTCAGAAAGTGCAGAATTTGACTTACAGTGAATAAATTGTTTACTCATGCAGATCGGAAACAAATTGTCTTATTTGCCATCGTGAAAGCGTTGAAATTATATATATTTAAAATCAGTTTACCAATTCTAATTTCAAACACAAATATATCGATATACGCATCGTTGAATTTCGACTAATTGTAAAGTAATTTGTCCATTCCTCCAATTTCGTTGTTCTCATTAAAATATTGTTGGAATAAAAATATATCGACCTTATTTGTTCAACGATTTAAAACAGATATTATTTACCGTCGTCTTTATCTGCTTCCTAAATCAATGTTTATTATTATCATCGGTGCAAATAAAGCATATCATTGTTATCAAAGATAAGATACCGTTCTATCCCCACTCCATGTCATCTCCGCGTCTTGCAACCGAGCACGGATTCTTGAACCAGGTGAAAGGAGCCCGTGCCGGGGACCCGTTCAAGTAGACGTCCAAGGCAAACCGGGGCTAATATCTTAGTTGCGCGTGTCTTAAATCGGTTTCGACCGTCCGCAAATTATTTGACAATATGCTGCGAATTCTTCAGCGTAAATTGGTGGTTGATTTAGAAGGCTATAAAAGGTTGTAACGTTCGACTTTGTCTCTTGGCTTTAGAGATGTTTCGTTCACGATTGATTCGATTAGTGACAGCTTTAGAGATTTTTCGTTCACAATTGAATCGGTCACTGGCAGCAATTGATTCGGTCTCTGACAGCTTTAGAGATGTTTCGTTCACGATTGATTCGGTCACTGACAGCTTTAGAGATGTTTCGTTCACGATTGATTCGGTCACTGACAGCTTTAGAGATGTTTAGTTCAAGATAGGTTCGGTGACTAAGAACTTTAGAGAGGTTTCGTTCACTATTGATTCGATCACTAAGAGCGAATAGTTTGTGACTTCGTGACCCTTACGTTCACTTTTAGAGAAAGACCCTCTGCAAAAGAATATTTCGCTCAAGATCCGATAAAAATAACGCAATAAAAATAAATTATTCACCATTGATAAATAATACCGAAATATATTGCTTTGATCTTCATTTACATATTTACTAATCACAATATTATCGTATTCGTTCCAAATATATTGATGGCTGTTTATATTGTTTATATTTAATCGGATTCTGCTTGTCTAAGCCGATCTGTTATTGAAATGATGTCGATATGATGAAGACGATTTCATTAATTGTGTTTTTGATGTTCGAATATTTCCGAAAAGAATTACGAAATTGTTTGTGATTACGTAATTTGTCAGAAAGCTCTTCTTACAGAGAATTTTGTATAATAATTTTTCCTAGATTCTACTTTCACCTTTAATTCGGTCAGTTTCTAGGTGTATATTACGTTTGGCACTTTGAAAACCCCCAAGGCAATGTTCTAGGCATCTATTATTTTAATACGTCTATTCATTTAGAATTGGTCAGTACTTTCCTACAACTGAATTCTCTTTGGACAAGTTTTCAATGAGTTTTTGATGTTAATAATGATCGTCATGATTGTATCAGATTTACAGGATACTGTTAATTTGTGGTGACCAACGGAGTGAAAGTAAATGGTAGTAAATGTAAAGCTTTAAGAATTTCTCGCAAGGTGAGTCCAATCCACCTCCGCTAATCACTAGAAGCTCAAATTATACACATCTATCATGAGTTTAATTTGAGTATCTAGGGGTTGTTTTCGACTATAAGCATTTTCACGTTTCCTTCTTCTGTAACGCTTGGGTATAAATTGGAGCAGCTTTCTTGATATTTACACGATGAAAACGCTTTACTATTCTTTATATAGTCTTATACTAGAGTATGCATCTATAATTTGGTCTCCTCTGCACAATAATAATTATTGCTGATATGATGTTGATTGTTGTAATTATTGTTGATAGACGATAGAATTATTCTATTGGAGGTATTTCATTCAAAGTGCCTAAAATATATGTACATATACTGTAAAGAATGAGGCCATTCAGCGAAGTTTCTTGAATTTCTTAGTTTGGAGGGAGGATAAAGTTTATCCACAGAGAGGAGTCGATCATAACGAATTATTGACTTTAAAATTTGCACAACAGAACCTATTGATTGTCCTCCTCTCTTGTCCGCTTTGAAATTTCGTGGCAAAATTCTTTCGAATTATTCCACCTAGAGCTAATACAATTCATTTGGTTTATGGAGAAATTTCAATAATGTTCGACATAGTTATTATTAGGAGTTATGTGAACAAAGAAAAGTTACTAAAATGATTTAGATTGAGTTCTTTGTAATATTTCATTAAATTCTATTATTTTGTTATTAGGTACTATTTTAAATTTTTTAGGTTAGATTGAACTCTTTGTTATATTTCTTTCATTTTATTTATGTAGTTATTATTCAACATTATCTCATTATTTTCTGTAATTGGATATTATACCTAACTTATTATTATTATTGTTATTATTATGTACCTCAGATGTACATTTTATTCGCTTCTGTTGAATACGTAGGATTGAACAGTAGGTGATTTTTAATTTCTCGTTTCTTTTATTGGCTTTTGTATATTCCTAATTCATTTGATTTCATTTTTATTGTTTATATTCACTTACTTATGTAGTTTTTCTTTATTTTTATTTTAATACCTAATTGTTAATTTTTCCTTGCAATTTGATGTAAATAGGCTGGGAATAAATGTGTTTTTGTATGGCATGGCGATCCAGTCAACATCAACGATTTTCAAAACATACCAAAATCACGAGGAAAATTAAGTCGCTGTAAGTAACGGTGGCCCTTAAGTCACCTCTTAAAAGTCGTCGGAAAAAAAATATCGCTCCTAACAACTGAAAACACAGCGTAGTGAGTGGCCAACAGGGTTACCAACTCGTGGAATTTTTTCCCCCCGTAGTCAAGTTGAAAAACCCCTAAAATCCCCTAGAATTGTGTTTAAAATTAAAATTCAAAAAAAAATATATATTAAGGTTTTATTTTGCAATTATAAGGTACTTAAGTGTTTTTTATTATTAAAATTAAAATATTATTAAATATTTATTATTATATAATATTATTAAATATTATTTCATTATTATTTTTTAAATTGAATTAAATTTTTCATTTAATTTTTGGAAATGAGAATATTAGGAATAGTTTATAGGGTATTATTTCACACAAAAATTAAATTATTTATTTACTAATTATAAAATTTCTTATTAACCAACCTACATTAAGAAATAGTATTGAATATTGTCATCATGAAATGGATCTTTTTATTCAAGATAGAAAACAAAATTAATTTTAGTTATTTAAATTATGATAGGAAATACTTTGGATTACTTTAAAAATACCCCTAAGATTACCCCTGAAAATTTCAAGCCCCTAAAAAAACCTCACTGAACATTTTGTCCCCCTAAATTTAGGGGGAAAACCCCCCAAGTTGGTATCCCTGGTGGCCCATAAAAGAACCCACAAACGGCAGAATTCTGGGGCGACAAATCTAAACGCTTTCGACGGGATATAAAGCGACCGGCACGGTGCATCTAAAAATAACACAAAAAGTAGCGAATGTCTCGGCATTGCCTTCTTATGTTTCTGTAACGTGTGCCTAACCTTATCCAATAATGTCGCGAGCGATATACAGATGTTTTCGACGCCCACTTCAAGGTAATCTCGCATTGGAATCGACTCTATGGTAAATGCGGAAAAGCTCGGCTACCCAGTCTGTTGGCACGCCACTGCAATGGTATAATTACCTACCGAAAAAAGAGTAGCAGTTTGGCGAAAGTTGAACTCACAAGGTTTCGATGCATTACGCTGGAAAATATCCGAATATTAATGATGCTTAACAAAAAATTATTCATTGTTGGAGAACGTAAACAAATTTATTTTATCCCGACATTCGACTAGCGTATTGAACATTTTTTTTTTTTGGAAGTGAAAAGAAACGCTGTAATTTCATAGCTCAACTCAACATTAAACGAATTATTGTCAATAAAGCTATTAAAAATTAATTAAAACAATATTTCGTATTCACATCTATCTTCAGCGAACATTTCAATTTATCTGCTAACACGAGTGTTTTTATTAATTTTTCCTAATCTTCGTATTTATTTCATAAGTTCTCCAAAAAAATAAATTGCAATAAATGATTAATTTATGAATGTAATTATAATTTTTGTTGTGTACTACAAAATATTATTATGATGAGTGAATAAAACAAGTCTTCAAACCACTGGAGTTTGTATTGTACAACTAGTTTAATCTAATGGATTAATGGATACATTTAAGGCCAGCTTACTCCAAAAAAACGTAATTTTTTTCAATATATTTCATTTATAGTACAAAACATGTTGAGTAATCAATTTGTTTACATATGAAAGCACATATATGATATTACTTGAAAAAAATTATTTTTTTTAAATGGCGGTTCTGAAAATGGCTGCTGAAACTCATCTGAATCGGAGAGGAATTTTCTTGGAAAAGAATTATCTGAAAGCAAAAAACAAAACGGTTTCATGTTCTGTATCGAATTGAGATGACCTCAAGCAGAATGAAACATTTTCAATGAGAAAAAAAACGAATGGCGGACTATTGAATTTTGTTAACCCTTTTTTCACTTTAAATTGCTTATAACTTTTTTAAATAATAATGAATATTTCTGGTTCTGCTTGAGGCCATAGGCAGACATCTAAAGAGTAAAATGCCGTTTGGTTCATATCGATAAGTGCAATAGTTTTGAAATGAGAGTGTAATTCATGCGAAAAAACGTGGTTCGGAGAAAAATCAGTTCAAAGTTTTTATTCGTGAAAAATCGTAAAAAAGTGAATTTTACTCACATATCCATTCCAGCTTGATACACAACACCTTCCTGGTCTTCGTAAGCATCATTCTGAAGAATTCTTGCATTTCTCAAAGCAGTTCAACAAAATAACAAGACAATAACAATAAAACAAAGAACAAAACAATAAGACGACCCGAAGGCATGCAGCAGCTGCCGCAACCGAAGGCGTTCGAGCGGCCGGATTTACTACAGCGCTCCCTAACCTTTTATACCTGCTTCTCGGTCTTGCTGACCTTCGGGACTAATTCTATACTATTTCTACGAGTAAGCAATTTATGGGAAAAAAAAAATTTCGATTTTTTCAAAATTGTTTGGAGTAAAGCTGGCCTTAAAGAACTTATATTTATCAAGCAAGAGAGAAAGAAGCATAAAGAACGGAGGAAAAATGTTTTGTTCTTTTTTCATCGAAGTAATGATTGTGATATGAACCAACAAGATTAGTAACTTTTAAAAGTTCTTTTTAAAACATTCTTCATCGTAATTTCCTCAAACGCAAATAACCGAAAAGGAGTAAAGCGTGTCCTCTTGAAAGTCACGCAGTGTTGTTTGATACTTACATTGGCAATTATAAATTGTACTCAGGTTTATGTTTGATGCACACATTTCAATATATTTGGTAATCAATCCTTAACATAATGAAGCATAAGAAAATAATGTTTAGGTTGGACCACAATCAAAAGGGCCTGCTTGTTCTCCAGAGATGAACCCTTTGGATTATTTCCAAACTATTTGTGGATTATTTCAATGGACAATTCTTATGTCTTTCGCAATTGGATAATTATTAGTGGTAAATCAAATGAAGCGTTTCTAGATCTGATAAAGGGTGTTTTTTTTTAGAGGTATAGAACTTTAAATTGCAATAAAAAAACGATAGATCATTCGATTGTCAAGAATTTTTTTTATTCGAAAGATGATCTTGTGGCATTACATTTTAAATATGACTTCTGGCATATGACCGCCACGGCAGGCTCGGATGTAGTCCAATGTGGACGTCCCATTTTCGATGACTTTTTTCCAACATTTGTGGCCGTATATCGGCAATAACACGGCGAATATTGTCTTCCAAATGGTCAAGCGTTTGTGGCTTATCCGCATAGACTAATGACTTTACATAGCCCCACAGAAAGTAGTCTAGCGGTGTTAAATCACAAGATCTTGGAGGCCAATTAAAATTGATTAAATTAAATTAATTCGTGAAATTAGGCGGTTATCAAACATGTCTTTCAATAAATCGATTGTGGCACGAGCTGTGTGACATGTTGCGCCGTCTTGTTGAAACCACAGCTCCTGGACATCATAGTTGTTCAATTCAGGAATGAAAAAGTTAGTAATCATGACTCTATACCGATCACCATTGACTGTAACGTTCTGACCATCATCGTTTTTGAAGAAGTACGGACCAATGGTTCCACCAGCCCATAAAGCGCACCGAACAGTCAGTTTTTCTAGATGTAACGGTATTTTGACATACACTTGAAGATTATCTTCACTCCAAATGCGGCAATTTTGTTTGTTGACGTAGCCATTCAACCAGAAGTGCTCTTCATCGCTAAAACGATAAAATGGACGTAGTGCACGATACGTATTCCGCACAGAACCATTATTTTCGAAATAAAATTGCACTATTTGCAAGCGTTATTCAGGCGTCAGTCTATTCATGATGAATTGCCAAACCAAACTGAGAATAAATCACTTCTCAGCTGTTAAATCGGTCGATATCTTCAACAGTAATGCCAACTTATAGTTCTATACCTCTAAAAAAAAACACCCGTTATTATAAATCAATGAAGGGCTTATACTTTTTATTGTTATCAGAACGTAATCAGAACGTCTCTAGACTAGGGGAGTAACCCCATAAATGTTTCGAGCGCGTATTATAAGCGCCAATTCCGTCGTACAACTTGGCATCGTTTTCGTTCAATTCCTCGGATTCCTAGATGTTATGAATTCAACTTTCACATTCTCTATTTCGACGCCAGATCGTCGACAGTCGATTTATACACTTAATAATACTACAATATCCGTGAATAAAGGCAGAGGAACTTTCTATGCATCTGTTTTTTTTTTCTACGCAAACCGATCATTTTCATAGACGGACGTAATCTTCTTTTATTGAACTATTACTAATCGCTTCCAGATGTTGTGAATTCATCTCCGATGTAGTAGTACACCTGACGCGCTTCTCAACTAATATGGAGACAATAAAGTTTTCCGTTCTAAATTGACCAATTATCTATTATCAGGAAATTATTTCACGAAGACGTCTTTTCTACCAAAGTCCATTTTGTTATATATATGACAGTCGGAATATTGACTGTTCGCGGTGTTTTTTTGATACGGAAGTGTCTAAACGGCCACCATTTCCCATCTTGCAACATTTCTGATAGAACTTTATTCAAATTCCTTGTCCAATGAATTATTGTCTAATATGACAACGCAGCATTTTCTTTCACCCTTTCGGTTACGTCACAACTCTGCGTGTTCCTTCCGACTTCAATTATTGTTGGTGGTTTTTCGAAAGTTATATTACTTTTCAGTGGATTATCGGTAAATAAAGGTTTAAGCTACGTGAATACATTAACTAGCAATATAAATATTGTGCAAATTAAACATTTGATTGATAATCTCTTTTCACGAACACTAAAACGAAGTTAGGATGGTAGTTTTACAACAACCCAAATCAGTAGTGGGATACGTTATTATGTTGTTAGATTTGAGCCATTGTAATAAATTTCACCCCTCATTTAGCGAAGAATAAATCATTTATAAACCAGAAAGATGGCAACTAACATGTATTTCCAAGGTCTTCGCAAATTCCATATCGTTGAAAAGATGTTGCATAAAATATTTTGAAATCTCCATATTTGTTCGTGCAGTTTCCTTATCTATCGCTTTTCCTGCTCATCCAAATTTGAAAGCAGTTTTAAATTTAAAATTTCCTAAAGAGATTTTGTACGTTATGGTGTTCATAGAATGATGATGAGACAAATATGGATGTAATGTTTGTGTAAAACTGACTTCATCTCTGCATGGCATTCAAATAATTGAATTGTTTTATAGAATGCAGTTTTCTATATATTATAATATGAAAACGGTAACAAAAAATACACTGCTACGTTTTTGACTTAACTGTCACATTGAATATATTGACGTATTGCTCATTGATATATATTTTCACTCGGATTTCTTGCTTTTTCTGCTGATAAAGATCGAAAAATATCGAATACTGATTTAGAGAAATTTGGTTGTGAACGAAAGGTGACCCTCATGGATGTTTTCTGTTACCCGTAATATTTTCATTGACGAATAGTTACTTTACACGAAAAATATTTGATTTATTTTTGATTTAGTATGTGGCGTATGGAAAATGACGAATTTATCTTAATTCCTTTTTTTAACTAAAAGCTTACTTATTTTTCTTATATCCTAGAGTAGATCGTTTGAACTGGGAGTTAACAATTGTTTTTTTTTCAGGAATTGGCATTTCCGTCGTCTGGAGCTACGGTCTCCTTCTCATTCTCCATGTCTTCGACGCAAGACATGGAAGGCCCTGGCGGCAGCTTCGAAGGTCTACGGCATGCGGGCCAAACGCGTGGTCCTCTCGAGATGCTGGGGTCCATCAAGTACAAGATGCGCATACACGCCAACGACGACGTGTACGCGGCCACCAAGCAGAGGATGACTGTGGCCGAAGAGAATCACAAAAACAAATGGTGAGCAAAAACTGGAAGGTCTTCGCTTCCGTCACAAAGTTTAATTTAAATAAAACAGTTATTCTCAACGTTGTGTCGGGCCCCCCTAGGGGACGTGGGGGGCAAATTGAAGGGGTTCATAGCGAGAAAAAATAAGAAAAAACATTTGTAAAAAATTGGTGCAAGGGAACGGAAGTAGTAGTTTTATAATACAACGTATTTATTAATTAACTAACAATTTTGAATTCAATTATTTGATTATTACAGTGTAATGAAAAGTAGTGGTGTGGGTGAGAATTATGTTTAAATATAGGGTCGCAAATGCAAAAAGACTGAGAAAAATTTTCGGCGATTCAATTGACAATATGATATTGAATATAAGGAAGTATATTTCGTTTTGTTTTGTTTTTCATTTCCCTAGAGTATTTTCTTGAAACCTCGTACTACATTTTGTGCTTTTGTACTTATCATTTTCATACGCAGTTGCATTTCATCTATTGTATTTTCTCGTACGTACTCAGATATCTCAATTTCTTGGTATTTCCACATGTTCTTATGTCTTATGTGCACACTTGAGTCTCAATTTTATCGCTCCAATAAAATGATTCTTTAAAATCGAATGAAACAAAGGTTTTATCAATTTTCAAAAAATCTATGATAATCATATTAATCTTATCCGCAACAAAAATATTGAACTAAATAATGAACTTACTGGTTTAGGATTATTAGAAATATTTCAATATTAATTTTAGACGTACTGTTTCAATATGTGAGAATATTTCGCACTATTGGCTCGAAAACGAACATATTTCAATCAAGTTAATATAAATGATAATTTGCTAGAAAAGTGGCGACGGTACATTATGCCAATCGTATCTCTCCGGCAAGTTTCTAGAGATATTTTAGTAGTGTTGAACACATGTGCGACTACGAAGTTTTTATTTCAAGTGTGTTCGAACGACTGACTGACTGAGATCCACTGAATTTTAATGAGGGCCGGAATTAACTTCCATATGCCTCTTCATCATCGATTTGCACGTTGTTCTGCTTTTTACAATTTTGCCCCCATTATCCTTCTAGGGATAATTGTTAAGGGCAAAGCATCGGCACTTTCTGCTTGGCTGATAACATTCACACAGCGTCCGGCAGATCGTGTCGATGATGTTATGATCGAACGAAGTAGTTCGAATTACATCTAAGAGGCTAGATAGAGACACACTAGCAGTTTGCATAATATACGAGGTGTTGGTAAACATGCGGTAAAGATTTAATTCAAGGGGCTATTTTTGACGTTGATGAGGCTTTTTGAATATCCCTTTTGTTTATTTAGAGGATAGCAGAACAATTGCATTTGGTGCAGTCCTAAGATGATTTTTTTCGGTTAAGGGTGTATTGCGCCATCTCACGAAACCTTGTTGTACCACTAAGTTTTCAACTAATGTCAAAAATTTCACAAAAAGTTACGAGATGGCGCTACAAGTTATTTTGAGGTGAAATCGAATCTTTTCTATGAGGAATAATTTATGAAAACTCTTCGATCCAAAATCCTATCAAATTAAAGTAATTTGGTGCATATAGTTTGAGCCTTTTCCGCTATAAACGAAAAAATTTATTGTTTCCTACATATCGAGGCTTAACTTGTAGGTTACTAAAAAGAACGCGTAGTTTTATATTTGGGATTCGTTTACGTTTCAGGGTATAGATGCGGTCCTTGCGCGATCTTTTTCTCCATTGAAATTAATCGTAATAGCGTCGGATCAGAGCGTTCAAGGCAAATCTATTAACTTTCGATTCTCGTGACGTACGAAATAGGTTATTGTAATTCGCGATTCATTATAAAACGTTATTGAAATCTATCATATCTTTCGTCAGTTTTACGAATCTCTTTGCGCCGTTTACTTTCGCTACGCGACAGACAGAATTCAGTAAAGGATTGAGCTTCGACTAGAAATATGCCCCGATTTTTTACATGTTCCCATTAATAACTGTAATGTATTTCATTCAATATAACCGTCTAAGAACTAATTATTATAGTAAAGAACGAAACCAATGAAAAGTAGGAGTGATACAGTGATTTTTCCATATTTGATATTATGAGAACCTTCGAATTAAAGATCCTATTGTATCATTAAGCGATGACCGAGTTTTTTACCGTCGAAGGCTGCTTAACAATTGCTGAACAACATTTATTTAAGCTTCACACTTGACACTTGATGAGACACATGAGACTGTTAGTTGTTGCAGTTTTTAACAATAACCGCCATCTATACGTCAGACTAGGAACTTTGATCTCAATTTATTATTCGGGATGTTTTTCTCGGAAAAGTACTAAATCCGTATATCGCCTACGTAGAAAATCCATCTTTACAATGTAATGGTAAACAATGCCGCATGCCAGAATCATAGTCATAGGAGTTACAAGTTCGAAAACGTCATGTTGAGTGATTCAAGCAGTTCGAATGCTTCTCTCGTGACGTTATCACGTGGAATCCGCATTTTTGCGTGTGTGTATGATTGCTTTCTAATGCATTTTCCCAAATGGGGACAAGCTGCTAGGATAAAGGAGCTGTGGGAATGCGAATTCGTAACAGTCGACACAGATCCGTTTATAAAATTTTGGATGATTCATCGAGACGTTTTCGTCAATCTGACAACTATTATACAACTTCATACGTTCAATTCAGTATAGTACATTTAAAAATGTACTGTGCTGTTATTTCCTGCTCAAATAATTTAAATGTGTTCTTTCCATTCTGTTGCCACTAGATATTGTTTTTCAAATTATCTGTAGTTACGTTAATTTGTAGGTTAATACAGTACAATTATGTACGTATTTCTACATAACAGTACAGTACATTTGTAAGTGTACTGTAATTTGTACGTTAATACTGTACTGTTATGTAGAAATACGTACATAATTGTACTGTATTAACGTACAAATTAACGCAACTACAGATAATTTGAAAAACAATATCTAGTGGCAACAGAATGGAAAGGAACACATTTAAATTATTTGAACAGGAAATAAACAATATCCTTCCTAAGTTATTTTATCTTCAATACATTTCGTCAAATAATTATCAGTTATTTACAAAGTTCTGATATTTGTATTTCGTTAGATAATTTTTTTGCTGTTCTATCGATTTTTTTGAAGTTATCTGTTTGTTTTTCCACCTTCGAAATACTTAGTATTGAGGATGCTAGTAATAGCCTCACTCTTCTTTTAATTAATGATTTATTTTGAATAGAAGCAATTTTCTTCTATTGGGATAAATTTCAATTTTTTTCAAATACAAAAAGCTTACAGCAACGAAATGTTTATATCTTTATATACGAAAACGAATAGTCAGATATCTTCACAGCAATTCAAAGAAATTACTATTTTCAACGTCAAGAGGTCGTCAGCACTGCTTGTTCAAAAAAACCTTTTATCGATTTTTTCTAAGCTAACTAGGGCAATTCAAGTGATTCACTGTACACTATGAGTATATATCAGCAACACTCAGTTCGTCGTCAACTATCAGTTCGTCGAACGAAAGCCAAGATCCAACTGAATTGTTTTCCACGTCATTCAAATAAATACGAATTGTTTGAAGCGTCATTCCTTCCGCTGGTTAGCATACTCATTCGATAGCCAAGACCTCTTCATGTTCCTCTGGGCATTGGTCAACCAAGAAGTTGGTGGTCTACCTCTCCCACTCTTTTGTGTAGCAATGGAAAGGTACTTTTTTATTATATGGTCCTCGGACGTCGCTTAACAAGACCATACCATCTTAGCCTGGACTCGGTGAGTTTGTCCGAGATCCTTGCAAGTTTAAAACTACCCCCGATAAATTAATTTCTTATTTTGTCTCTCATTGTAACTACTCTTACCCATCGCAACATACGCATTTATGTATTATGTAATTTTTGCTCCTGCATCTCCCTGTTTCGCTACCATAGAGCAAAACTGGTCTGATAGCTGATTTATAGACCTTCCGTTTTGTCCTTATGGGCATTTTTGGATCACATAAGACTCCAGTAATCTGGTAAGAGCGGTAATCCTATGGGTTATGTCGTCGGATATAGACCCATCCTCTGTGATAACCGATCCAAGATATTTCAACTGTTTTGATCTAGGTAAAACGACGACCTCAAGTTTAATTCCTGCGCTTAACAGGCTAGGTTCCTCTGGCCCAAAATTGCACACCATGTATTCGGTTTTGCATCTACTAATGCGAAGAGCGTTCGGCTCGAGACATTTCCTCCATTCATTTAAATTCTTTTGAATTTCCTAAAGCTTTCTAAAGCACTCCGAATGTGTTGTTATATTATAATTGAAATACTCTTTAGAACTTTGTGAAGATATTTTTGAAGTATTACCTACTTTTTTCAAAGAAATTTCATTGTGTTTCTTATTCTCCCGTTTTAACTTGTATTTCTGCTTACAGCACTCGAGAAATAAAGCCCAACCAAACAGATATCGGTCGAAAAGTGAAAGTGAAACAGAACGCGAACGTTGGTCGTGGTTCCATCCCCCAAATCCCTCCCCGTGGCGGTAGTACTGTCGAAAAGCCTCCAGTTCAGCCTCATCCCTCCATGCGCGACAGTCTCCTGAAGCCGTCATCGTATCCGCCGTCGAACGCTCCCTCCAAACAGCCATCTGGCGTGGTCAATTCGAACAGCAATGGCATGCACCATATCACCAACGGACTGGGCAGCAATCACGTGACCAGTACTAGGCCTCCAAATAAACCGATCACTCCGGATATATTAAAAAGGCCGCTTAAGTAAGTAGTTGCTCTATTTGATTTTCTTCTATTAACCTGACTGTAATACTCAATAGAACGCTTGAGGGAAAACTCTTTCAATGATACCTAATTTACTATGTTTATGTTATGTTATATATGAAATACAATCCAATATTTTGAAAATTATAAAGAGTTAAGCAACAAAGCCAAAAAGTCTCTTTGACTACATTCCAATACTCTCAAAATTGGCATTTGAAATATAAACTCATCATTAAAGAGAACACGTTCAAATTAGGGTATATAACCAGCCTATTTTGTAACTAATTGCATGTCATGTATAAATCTTTATTAGAGATACTTGGTACCAGGATACATCTAGTGTGTGTACCTTCAGTACCTTTTAGCACGTGAAAGAAGATCCTTCAATCCATGGCTATACAACTGTGGATCGCTTTAACAATTCCCCAAGTGTTCTTTGTGTGTGTTATTAATTAATAATCAATCATCAATAGTTTTGGGTACAAGTAAAACCCTTAAGACTAATCAAAATGAGGATATATATATATATATATATATATAATATATATATATATATATATATATATATATATATATATATATATATATATATATATATATATATATAACTGTAAAGATTAATGAACAAAAAATTAGAAAAGTAGAAACACTAAAATATTTAAGCATCATAAGTTGAAAAAATTAATTTTTTGAATAAAATAGAAAAAAATCTGTTGACATGTGAAATTATTATGAAATAACAATTTTAAAGTGTAATAAGTAAACCCCTGTTAAAATTATGCTGAAATCTTTGGAACTAATGTCTGTTAAACAAAGAATAATCTTCCTTTCATATATATTCATATTTAAAATAAAAAATCAGTTGCTTCCGTGTAATGTAATAAAAAATGTAACATATGTCAGTGATGTGCATGAGTATAATACTAGAAATATTGTTAGTTTTCATATCCAAAGTTGTAATTTTTCTAAATCTAAAAATAGCATATACTACGACGGGTTGAAGGATTTCATTAATTTACCAAGTATATTGAAAACTCATACTAGTATTAAGATATTTAAATGTGATCTAAGAAAGTATATTTTAAATTTTGAGATAGGTATATAATTCAAAATTAACAGTTGAAAATATGTAAATTTTTTGTATAGCTTCAGATAAATAAATATTATTATTATTATATTATTATCAAACTGAATTATAGGGTCCTGAGTGAATATGAATTATTTTTGAGTTATTGTTCCTATAACACCTCAAAGTCATCTCATGCTTTCAATTTGATGTCTTGTGCACTAGAAGTTGTTCATATGCTCATAGTTTGTATTTGCAATATAGATTCCACTGTGCCATTAATATGTCCCTGAAGACTCATTTTGAAATCTATCGACTAGTATTTTGTAGGAATATGTTAAAAATTTTCGCATTTCCCTGCAATTTCTGCAAAATATAAATTATATAGGAATTTTAACTATCCAATTCAATTGTAAATCTGTAGTTTTAACTGTAAATCGCTACCGTTAGAGTGTTTTACATTAATATAACAATTCTATCTATTTTCAGGGAAAGATTGATTCACCTTCTTGCTCTGAGGCCTTTCAAGAAGTATGAGATATTCGAACGTCTCACCAAAGGTTTGTTTCTTCAATTCCTAGTGTAGATTTTTATTGACATGTCAATAATTTTTTAGAGGGTCTTCGAGAGAGGGGTAGCATGAGTTCCGTTCTCAAACAGGTAGCTTTTATGAAGGACAACGCATTCCACCTGAATAGGGCGTGCTGGAATGACGTTCGAGAAAACTGGCCTTTTTATACGGAATCGGAAAAACAAATTTTAAAGAGGTGAGTGAAACAATGACAAATACACAACATAACAAATTAAGAGATAATTCTAAGGTGACCTTTGGCTATGTTAGTTATGTGCATTTTGCACGCAATCAATTCAAGCAGATGCAAGTACGTTACTTTTATTTTTCGATAGCATAAACGCGATTGAATCCCAATAATTGATGGGAGTGCAATCAATCATTGCTTTCGGCATATATTGCTCTTATCGCTTTAATACTATCTACTGACGAGCTCTCATCGTTTTGAGTGGACCTCGCTTTCGTTATCTTCATTATTATATGCTTATATAAGATTAATATTTTCAATTTTAAAACAATCAATATTTTGAAAACATGTTTTTACAAAAAGGTAGTGTGCACAATTTACTAGGGTTAAAGTTGTCGCAACTGGAAAATTAACTTGAAATATTTTTTTCCTGTATACTTCCTGTAATTTAATAGTGTGAGTTAGTTATATAATAATTATCAATAATAGCACTTCATTCAATAGAATTGGAAATGTAGCATCCAAGAATTAATTAACAAGATATAGTACCAATCCCAATAATATTTTGAAAATTTTACTTTTAAATCTTTTAGCTCTAGTTGAGTTATGCAGGTATGGGGGGGGATCTTATATTTGAAATATCAGCTATCTTCTGGTCCTTGTTCTGTAAGAATTTTTACTAGGATATTTCTGATAGGATCTCGTTCCTCAAGTGGTGTTACAATTTTCCTCAAACAGTTGTTTGTTTTGATGCAAAGAGCATTCTTTTATGTGTGTTACTGGAAGTGTTGAGAGGACATTTTCTTTAAATTTTTCCCTACTTAACTTCCCATTCTTAATGCCTTTTATTGTCCTTGAAACTCTCTTCTTTTAGTTACTCGTAAAATATGTTGTCAAATCTTAGTTTTACTTTGAAAACTGCTTAATATATTGTTGTTTATGACTGATGGTTGGCATATCTTGGTAAAACATGTACAAATTTCTCTATTGTCTTCTCTTTACGTTACTAATTGTCAACTGTGCCTGCAGGTCATTTGGACCTGGTTAAATTCAGAGCAGTTTTAATTATAAAGTGTTGGATACAGAGGTGATCCTTGGGGTATTCCTTGTAATAGTTAGAAGTATTTTGATGATATATTGTTAATTATAACTGTTAGTTTTCGGTTTTCTAGAAACATATCAATTACAATGTTAATTTTTTCAAATTTTAGCGAAAGTGTTAATGACAATCCTTTCAATTTACAGACGCAAACCACAAAACCTCACGCCACCGGGCAGCAGCGACAGCGGCAGTTCAGGCAGCGGACAATCGCCGACTAGTACGCACCCCGGATCGCCACCCCCTCCAATCACCAACTCAACCAAACGGCCCGGCTACTACGATGGAGCCGACGGTTTTCCTACCAAAAGACAGCGCGTTTCGCACTACAAAAAACCTACCGAACCCACCGCCAACCCTCCTCCCGCAGAGAACAAGAGCATACGCAGGCCCGTTACCGATTCCAGAGACTCCAGCAACATGAACCCGAGGAGCAGGGAATCGCCGTCGATAACGACGACGACGCCATCATCTAACAACCAGGGATTAACAAACGGTCATCATTTCGCCAACGGTTACAGTAATAGTACGCGTAAAGAAAAGCGCGCCCACGCTAGCGACGACGAAATGGACGAAGTGTGTAGTAAAAAGCGCATGTGTGATAACTACAACGGCGGTACTGCTTTCGATGTGGAACGTGAAGCCGTCGACTGCGGCCCGTACACGAATGGCTACGACGCGAAACAACGTGAGGATGTCGATTTTCCGCAATTGGAAAAGGTCTCAGACGACGTCCGAAAGGAGGCCCCTTATCAGAACGGAGAGGCGTACCCGTCGGAACGGTGGGCCAACAATGTGCCAGACGCGAAGAGGGTACGAGAGGTACGAGAAGCAAAAAAGTACGAGAACAATAAATACGATAGGGACGTCACGTCGTCAACTGTCAACGGCATAGACAGAGTTAGTCCAGACAGCCAATCACAACCTTTAACGCCTCCGGAACCGTCGCCCATCAAAAACGACATCCCATCGCCTTATCCTGATTATATAACGTAAGTTTCCCTATTGATCAATTGAACTCATTTTAAGAATATCAAAAATATTATATGTATTGTATTTACAAGTGCGGTGATATCAGCACGATATTTATAGAGTTCACTTTCTTATAGTACATTTCTTCATGTTTTTAGTAGCCGTTGATGGCAACCTATATAAAGTCAAATCCAAGTGTTTCTACTATCGACACCTAGATGGCATTAGTTCATCAAATTAGATGAAATAGTTCATAAACTAGAGTTCTGAAATGTAGTATCTGAATTGACAAAGACTTGTGAAACATTCAATGTTATTTGTATTCGTGGTTTTTCTATTGATTCCTAACATTTCAGATATATAATAATCTATGCATTATCACTTGGCAATATATTACTGTTTCTGTTTCATAAGAGTTTTCTGAGAAGTCGATGCCTTTCGTTTGTTGGACAAGGCGCAACTGAAGAAGTACCTTGTAGAACTAAATAAAGGGTATCTCAGAATGTTTTTCGTATTTGAATTGACCACTACGCGTCAACCGCAGGTAGCAGGGGGAGGGGAGTGGTCTCAATCGCTTGGACGGCTTGCAAAGTTTGGACGCAGCGCGCGTTTTGCGTACGATCGTTTTATAAAACGATTCCTAATATATTGTTCGTCGTCTCTACATAACACATTTTAATTCAACAAGCTTAAAACATGTACCAAGTGCCAATTTAATTAAGCATTTGGTGTACAAGTTTAAAGAGACTGGGAATACAATGCCGGACCAATCGTCTGGGCGCAAAAGGACATCAAGAACGAGCATGAACGTCGACCGCGTTGGCCAGTCGCATTATTTCGACTTGCATTTTCACCCTTATAAAATTGTTATTGTTCAAGAAATTGAGCCTGATGATCCTGATAAACCAGTCGAATTCTGCAGAACAATGAAAAACCGTTTTAGGAGTTTCAATAACATCTGGTTCTCCGATGAATCGAATTTTCACATCAACGGTCACGTGAATAAACAAAATTGCAGATTCTGGGCTTCCGAGAATCCGCTAGAACTGCATCAGAAGCCCTTGCACTCGCCAAAAGTTATTGTTTGAGCTGCCATATCAAGTCAAGGAATTATCGGTCCTTATTTTTTGAGGATGACCGAGGTCGAACTCAGACCGTTAATTCTGATCAATATTGCCATATGACCGACTTTTTTAGCTACAGAAATGCAAAACCAGGATGGCTACAACCGCAACACCTTTTTCCAGCTAGATGGAGCCAATTCACATGTTAAAAATGACTCATTAGCTGCTCTTTACGATTTGTTCCCTGGAAGAGTGATCAGCTGCCAAGGAGACATCATCTGGCCACCGAGGAGCCCTGATTTAACGCCTGCTGATTTTTTCCCTATGGGTCTAACTAAAAAGTAAAGTCTACAATCCATTGCCATCCGACCTAAAGTTTTGAATTAAAGAAACACTGAAGAAATCAACTCTATTCAAAGAGCGATGTCCAGCGAGTGATTGAAAATTTTAGCTCCAGGTTAAATGAGTGTGAAGAAGCGAATTGTGCGCATTTGCAAACAGTTGTTTTTCATAAATAAACATCAAGAACTGCTCTTTAATTTAACAATAAATAAAACAAGTTTTAATTGATATTGTCGTTTTTTATCTTATTATCGTTTTTCATCTAAAACGAAAAACATTCTGAGACATCCATTATTAACTGTCTTGCGTTTTCAATAAATGTATGCAACGATTTCGCTAGTCTCTAACTGGTATCCCTCGAAGGATACTAGTGGCAGCAATTTGTTCATCTTTCACATAGCCAACTCTGCTATAATATTCTTTTGAATAATTCTTATAAAATTATCAAAAGAAATTTATACTTTTAATATTGAATATTTACAAGTGCGATGAAAGGAACACCATAAATATAGAATTTTTTCTTACGGTAGATTTCTTTCATAGTAGATATTCGTGCTTGAATTTATATATTGATTATTTTATTTTCAGTGAATATACTCCAATCAAAAATTATGAGCAAAGAAAGCGGTACAAGAGCGATTTCAATGACAATTATGCAGAGTACAAAGATCTTCATGGAATTGTTGAGAAAGTGTCTAGGAGATTCGCAGAATTAGAAGAAAGGCTGAAACAGGAAGATATGAAGAGCCCTAGGTATAAGGTGTGTATTTTTGGCTACATATAATATAAACTACACTTTCAAACGTCTGAGAACATATTTTGAATAGGCTCGTTTCGATCTATTAGAAAAAAATTAGAGGGAATTGTTGTGGGCAATATGCAAAGTTATTTACATTCAACATCGTGACAAATTCCGGCCAGAGAGTTGATGAAAACAACAAACACGGGTCCCAGAATACTACTATGTGGAACTCGCTTCGTTCCTCAGCTTTTGATATATAAGTTATATCTTTAACAAAACCTTTTTCTGTTTCTGATAAGTAATTAGAAAAAATGATACTAATAGTAATAGAACTTTATTAGTACTCTATTACAAAATTCATAGATACATAGTGTTGCTAATAGTGTTGAACATACTTATTTCAAATTGCTTTAATATAGCTTTACTAACTATTGAGTACTAAGAGGTGAGATACACCAAATAACAATCCCACCAAAATAACAAAAAAAACTGTTTTACGTCAGGAGCTGATTAATCCAACCAAAATAAAAAAACTTTCACAACAATTTTGTGCATACAAAAAATTAAATAATTGAAACAGGTGGAGTGGTTTATAATAAGTTCTTTATAATAATAAGTTCTTTATTTTCAACAGGTATAACACCCAATTACAGAAAATAATTTAGTGTCGAATACACCTGCACCACATTGTCAATATAAAAAAATCAAAAACCACACACACAAAAAGAAAAACTAACTAAAAACATTTTCAATTCTGTTCTTTCAGAAGAAATTCCTTACATTTTTCTTTGAATGCTTTCGCTTTGTGTTACTGATATATTGTAACTTTTCTAATTTATTTCGTATTTTCAGGATATAAAAAAACAAATCATGAAGGAATACAAAGAAAACAAGAAAAACCTAGGTCATCAAAAGGCGAAGGAACGTTTCCAATACTTGCACGATAAACTTTCGCACATTAAAGAGTTAGTCAAAGAGTACGACAAATCGATAGTGGATCACCAGTACCAGAATGATCAATACTGACCCCGGATGGATCCCTCGGCGGCCCCACTCCGGGTCACACGCTACCCTAGACAGCCTCAATTTCCCTCAACATCACAATTAATCGTACAACTTTCTCTTCGTTATTACATTTATTAGAAGAACACACTTCGCACGAGGAACATTTGAAAGTGATAAAAGTGTTCTCAGTATATACTTATATGTATATATTGCCAATCGAGATTTTTTTTGTTATAGTTTATAATTTATTACTCAAATTTCTTTATGTGTTGTTTTATCGTTAAATATTTCGACATCGTCGCACTGTGGAAAATGGAACTTTTGTGGCATTATTTTAAATCTAATCTGGAAGTAAAGAAGTTGAAGAAGGAATACTAAGTGGATGAATAGTGGTGATTAAGTTCATTGCGAATGCAGACGTCTTAGTGTTTCTGTCTTAACAGTTAACTAAGTTGAAGTGAAAAGGTGAGTTATCATTTTTAAATATTTATTTTTCAAGTATTACACTGATCTTTTAAAAATATATTTGAACTAGCGACCCGCCCCGGCTTCGCACGCCGCAAACGCTACGCCCCGCAATTTTTAAATCTGTAATATCTTCGAAAATATTCACTTAAATCATACGGTGTAAAGGGCCATATATATATATATTAAATGAACAATGTATTCAAGGTATTTAATTGGTTAAGGATTAATGCTGTATGGGTTAAAATCGCTTCGAAAATTAGCCATTATTTGTCGCAAAAAGTAAATGACAAAAAAAAAGTTATTGTGGGTTATCCATAAGAGATAGACATATACCATCACGGACTTTTCTGTAGACCTTTTCAATGTGTACAATACTTAGTACATTATTTTGATAAAACTCGTAGGGTTCAGCCTGCGTTTGCAATGTAAGCGGAAAAAATGTAATTATTTACGACATCACATTGGAAACCTCAAAAATAACAGTACTTCTCCACTATTTAGTGGATGTTATTATACATATAAACCTTCCTCTTGAATCACTCTATCTATTAAAAAAAACCGCATCAACATCCGTTGCGTAGTTTCAAAGATTAAAGCGTACAAAGGGACAGAAAAAGCGACTTTGCTTTATACTATGTAGTGATTAAAGGTTAGAGTAAATGTTGCTTTATCTAATATGTGGTTTTGTTGACTCTGCTTTTTCTACCATGTTTCACATAATTTGTTTTGTTGACATTTGCTGCTCTATAATGCATTAATAAAATACGATCTCAGAAATCTTCTAGAGCTTGTCTTCTTGGAATTCAATTCACAACTTAGTACCTTCTTTTCTTATCGTTCTTTGTATTTGTCATTATATTATAGAAAAAAATACACTTT
Source organism: Henosepilachna vigintioctopunctata (assembly GCA_030704895.1). NCBI lineage: Eukaryota > Metazoa > Arthropoda > Insecta > Coleoptera > Coccinellidae > Henosepilachna > Henosepilachna vigintioctopunctata. The sequence continues at coordinate 1,311,717 of JARQZJ010000005.1, forward strand.
GTTTTTATCACTTCATTTATTATTTTGCCCCTGCAGGTTTGTAATATTACAAAATATTCAAATACATTGATGTGTTTTTCTGTGTGATACTCTACATTATCACTTATCAGCTTTCCTTTTTTCCACACATAACCCAACTTATTTCATCTGCCTCGAAAATATATGGATTAGTTATACGCAATGGCAAATGCTTTAATAATTCCTCAACATTCATAGGAGTATGTATGTATGTATGTGTGGGAGTATGGCAGCATGATCTGGCATCCTATTTACACTTGCCATCAACGCCATCTTGAGACTATTCAGAGAAGGTTTTGAAAATTCTTAGTTTGGCGGGAGGATAAAGTTTATCCACTGAGAGGACTCAATAATAACAAATTATTGAGTCGATTTAGTTTAATCTCATAAGCAGCAGAGAAACTTTATCACTCAAAGTTTTGTACAAATTATTGCACAATAGTATTGATTGTCCTTCTCTCTTGTCCACTCTAAAACTTTGTGTTCCTGGGCAAAATTCTCGTAATACAGAATTATTCCACCTGGAGACTCGCAAGGACCAACTCCCTAACACAATCCCCCATTTGGTTTATGGAGTCTACATTCAATAGAGTTGCCAATAATTGTGACATTCACTTTGACTCCATAGAAGTTATTATTAGGAGTTATGTGAACAAAGGGAATTGACTAAAATGAATTAATTTAAATTGAGTCCTTTGTAATATTTCATTAAATGACTATCATTTAGTTATTACTTACTATTCAAGTTTTTTTAGATTAGATTGAGCTCTTTGTTATATATTTCATTTTAATTATTTAGTTTTCATTCAACATTATGTTATTATTTTCTGTAATTGTGTATTGTACCTGTTGAGAATAAAGAACTTATTATTATTATTATCAGAAAGTAACACATCCGACATATCAATAATAGTCCAACATTTGTCTTTAGAGTTGATTCATTCCAAGCTGGACTATACTGAAAATCTTAACTTTTTCCGTTATAACTCTTCTTCTCAATAATTAGCATACTATAGTTTTTTAATTTCACAAATGCCACATGAATTTCAATAGGTTTGAGTGTTATTTAGGTTCTATTAGTTGCATATATACTAATTATAAAAAATTTGAAAGTCACATTGAAAATCAACACTTAAAATGGTAATATTCTTAGTATATTTCACCTTTACCTCCTTGCATTGCTAATACACTTCTTTGGATAGTTCCTCTTGACTCGGTTGATGATGATCTTTTTTTCTTTTGCAGATTCTTTAAAACTTGCTCAACCCCCTCATGTGATACTGAAACGTTCCACATCTAGAGAAGGAGACATGCAATCTAAATAACTTCAACGTTCAGAAAATTAATCTCATCAAAGTAACATATGAAAGTGGACTCAGAAAAACATATCGGCAGATAGATCTATGACCACAATGGATTAAATTGATTATCTAAGTAAATTGAAACATATGTTTTGTCATATCTTGAACCTTTTTATCAGTTGTTCCATACATATCCTCCAGAAGAAATACTCCAAGTTTTATATCAATGATAATGTTTTTTTAACAGAATTTTAATAATTTTCTGTAAGTAGTGATTTCTTTCAAAATGTTGAATGAAAAGGAAAGAAATAATTGCAATATTGTTTGTAACTAGGTTAGAATCATAAAATGCTCTTTAATAATCAATTAATTTCTTCTTTGGTATAAATTGTACTTGCTATTTAATTTTTCTTGAATCTTCAGTGTATGACTTTCTTATCTGTACTCTGAATTTTACAGAATTGCTGAAATAATTTTCAACTAATGAACTTTCTTCTGGGATTTAATCATTATTGAAAATCAAATTTTCTTATACTTCAATAAAGTTTTCATTTTACTAAGTTGAACTACATTGTTCATTTATTTTTATATATATATATTGGGTGTCTGATATCTTCAATTTTTTTACTATTGAGGAAAATACATTTTATCGAATTATAATTTGTTACAATTACATTTCACTTTTATTACATTTTATTTTCAATTATATTTTACAAATGCATATTCATACAATTCACCAAAGAATAGAGATTAATCATGGAATATAATATTATGAAGTTTATCATTTCTTATGTATATTTATCATTGTTATATGGGTATTTGAATATTAAAAAAATTAATGATCAGGCATACTTTTAATTTTCTCTTTCAAAAATGCACTCTAATGTGTGATTAATTTTTAGGATTTTTTTTGAATCATGAATCAATCATTTCTATAATTGCAATTTTAAAAACACTTTTTAATGCAGTGTCTTTTCCTGAAATAATTTTTAAGCATTAATTGTGTTGTGTTAAAGTGAAAACCAATGTTAAATCAACTTAATTCATGATATATCAAATGTGTGTATGTGAACATATAATTGATATACAGAATACAGCAAACAGAATAGTTAATTAGAAATTTCTTCCTTCGCAAATCTGTTTTAAAATAATTTTCTATATTGTTCATTTAGCTGGTCCTTCAACAGTTATTAAAACTAGGACAGAAAATCTTTAATAAGCTTTTAAAACAAAACTGATTATTCAAATTTTATAAAAGTGGAAAGAAAAGATATTCTATTCAAACATCACCAAATTCTTATGGGTGAATTTTTCATTCGGGGAAATTTGATGATTTTGGAATTAATGTGAATTTGTGCCTACATTTCATAAAGAAAAGTTTTTGAGTAATCCTAATCAATTGCAACATCATGATTCATTTGCCAGATGTTTTTTATTACACTTTTACAATTACAATTGTAGTCTATAGACTAAAATTTTTTTTTATTTTTTATATAATTGGTGATAATTCAAATTTTCATTCAACATTGTATTTCTTTTTTTAATTATTGATTATTTAAGAGTCTTAACTATAATTTCATAGATTCTCTCATCGTTTCTAAATATAATTTTATCATGCCAGATAATCAATTTAAATGCCAGATTTATAGGCATTAATGAATATAACTTTTTTTGAAGTATAAAAGAAACGGATCACTATATTTATTCACATTTTTTATTTGATGTGTTCATTATATGCTTTGTGTATAATTCACTTTCAAGTATATTATTCATGTTAATTTTCCCAATGATGTTATTACTACTATCAATATTAGAAACTACTTTCTTCAATAAGAATATTTGAGTGCCTATGATTTCACAAAAGTGCTACCAAATAATCCTACTAATTTCTTGAAGATCATCCATTAATATTGAAGAGTTTTCTTCGTAAATGTAAATAATGTTATGTCATCTACAAAGAGAATTACTTATTTTGAAGAAGTAGTAAGAACTTGGAAGTATTTAACCTATAAATCTGATTTATGGACATCCAAAATAATCATCATTCAACGTTTTGAGAAATGTATTGCTTTTCATTGTTATAGGCTTTTGTTATAGATTTATTCACGTTTGAGTAGGAACTGTTATTGATAATTTTGAATAAGCCATTTTACACAGTTACCATGTTGATTTTTTCCGTTGTTCTTTACTTGAAACTCTATTTTGAATTTCTTGAATATATTTTGATGTGCCAAAAAATATTGTTGTGAAGTATATCACTAGATCATTTCAACAATATCAAATAATACTTTTTTGTTGAAAGTTCAAATAATAAGTTATGTAAACGTTGTACTGCATTTAATCATGGCATATTTTTTATCAACTGACCAAAAATACCAAACTATGAGAAACCTTTTTTTTGCTATTATATTCAATTCCTTTTTATCTCTTTGCCATTTCAGAGAATTAGTCTGAGAAACATTTGTTCCGTTGAATTTCCTCTGTCAATTTCATTATTTGTATAAATTATCTAGTTGAATTTTTGTATTATAAAACATAGTTAGTAAATGGTTTTTCTCGATTATCAATTTTGATTTCATCTGTTTGTAAATAATTCTGTAAAAATGACAATGTATATCTTATTTAATTACGAGGTGGAGGGGGAACAATATCGTCCTTGAACAATCTCGATACAGGTTTTATGAAAAAATAATGCACATTGTGTTGAAATGAAAATTCTCAAGAAGTCTTGATATTCAAATTTATTTGATCAAATGATATATTAATAATGAGATAAAATGTATATTTATGTAAGAATATAATATGAGAAAACTATTCTTATAAATTTGAATCTCTTAAACTGATTAAAATGGAAACTGTTAAATACTGCACATAAATAAATCTTCAGTTTTCTAAAATGTAACAATTTCAACATATATTGAGACAATCATACTTGCAGCCATTGAACTGTATTAGCCTTAGAGAATATTAGTTTTATTGTTCTTCCGCCACAAACTGTTATCAAATTGAGTGAAGTGATGGTTATTACTTTCAAAATTTTGAGCACAAACTGGTTGATTTATGTGTATAATTGAAAAATCAATTCAAAATGATTCCAAAAGGACAATATGCTAAAATAACTTTCTTGTTGCTCATTAGTGTTTGTGTCATATGAATAATGCAATTCTTTTAAAGAGAAAAAGTATTATTCATTAAGTTTGAAAGTGAATAATTATCTAATTGCTTGGAGATTACGTTTAGGAGAAATGTATCTAAGCTGTGATGATCACGCTCATTCCATTAAATTTCCTTTTATCCGGTAGCAGTGCCCATATTCTGTGAATTGATTGTCCATCAATTACTGTTAATTTGCGTGGTTGTGATTGTAAATTTAACCTCCGATGACGACCTGGCCTGACCTTGACTCATCAATGTTTATAAATATAACATATAAAAAATATATATATATACATACTTATACAGTACCATGTATCTATATTATTATTACACTTATATTATATCGAATTAGAATATGCTTAATTGTCCCTATTCTGTCTTCTTGCTTATAATTTTGAAGAATGAGCAAATATGAAAATCAAAAAAAATATAAAATTCATAAAAATAAATAAATGTCGTTAGTCCGGGGTTGTGTAATTCTTTACGTACTGTGTCATTTTTCAAAATTGATGTGATTTTCAGTTTTTCACTCTGTTAAATGAGTGCGGGATAAATAATTTCTGATTGAAACTCAAAATATTTCTAAATTATTTTTATATCAATTTTACTCGATCTCCCCATCGATAAACTGCCATATTTTTGGTTTTCTTAAAACTTTGAACTCTTTAAAAAAAGATATTGATATAATTGTTCTTTCACGGGGATAAACTAAAGATTACATTTTATTAATTGAAAAATTGTATTAAGTTCATTTCACTTTGAGTTTTGAATCAGAATGTCCCATAGCCTTATATGATCCAAAATTACATAGCACGTGGATTAATGTGATAGACTTTTTAAAAATGGTTGATTGGTTTTATTTTGTTGATTTGGAAGTGATTTTTCTTAAGTTCGGATGACCGTACGTAAATTAACAAGTTCATCATGTTTATCACCTAATGGTTTAAGTTGTTGATAAAACATTGACAATTTATTATATGCAAATTACATCTCCTCAAAAATATGAATTCATAGCTAAAATTATTACTGTTGGGTGGTAATCATGCATTACGAGTGCAGCGATTGCTCTCTCTTTCTCTCTTTGTTACAAATATAACAGCCACTTGTGTTGTGATGTCATAAATCTTGTATACCTCGATTTCAAAGCAAAATGAAATGTACATTGATGAACAAATGATGTGTAAAAAATACTTATGTTGTTGAAAAACTTTGTATTTACTGTAGGATTCATATTGAGTTCTACATCCTGTAATCAAGTGGCAATGGTTAAGTAACAAAACGACATATTGTACATTTGAAATATGCAATATATTGAAGAGTATTCTGAATATTCATTTCTTTCCTAACCCTGAACCCACCACCAAGGTTAATATTAGTTAAATTAATTAATTAGTTATTAGCATGTGTAAGTTTTTATCTTAACATCAAGTTTTTCTGATTAAGCCACTTTTATCTTAATATATAAACAAATTTATATATTGAGTATTAATGGGATTAGATGTGTTATTGCTCTATCTAACTGCAAGAACTATTCAGTCATTTATGGTAGATTCATTGAGTGAAGCACATGTTATCAAGTTGCTTCATAAAACAACTAGTAGTAATTAATAGCATACAACTAGTGAAGCTATGAATATAAGAGATATGTTCACATCATATATTGAAATAAAGAGATAAAGAAGAAACGACTGCAATGGACTTCGATCTAATCACCTAAGGTTCTAACAACCCATAAACACTCCATTTATATAATTTTAATCCATAATTTTTGTCATTTGAGTATATAAGATATGGAATTTGTAAAAGAAGAAAATAAGAATATTTTTAGAGCAATTAAATTTAAGTAGTTTTAAACTTTTTGAATTTACTCTCGTTAGTTTTTATTTAGAACCGCCTTTATCATCAAGAATTCATCTTGAATAATTTTTTTTCAAATATAGCGACTTGCTGGACAAAACAAGAGAAAAGTTGGTTTTTTACTTTTTTTAAAGCTTAACATTACAAGCCTGTAAACAATGAGGGAAAGAAAATGAAATTCATAAAATGATTTTGACTGTTGAAGAATCGATATCGAATAATTGCCAAGTTGCACATTAAATAATTAACATACTATGAAGAGTAGATTCACAATGACTCACAGTATTCCTCAGTTGTTTCATATTTTTTAATCACATTGAAAATGCAATAAAATTAGTTAACATGAGTGAAGAACGTAAAACAATTTGCACATAGTAATCTGGAATTTATAACAAGTAAAGGTAAGTAAATGTTAAACATTTCATTAATAAGAGAAAAATAGCTGTTATCATTTCTTATGGCAATAAAAAAGTTTAACGTTTATTTCATTTTTGAAAACATCTGTAGCTCATCAGATATACACTGTTTGGGTAATATATCTACTGCTTTGGGTGAAGTTTAGCATTGATATTTCTCTGCAGGTGTTTGTAGTTCAAAAGCATTTGACATTGATAAATCAGGTTATGTTTACATAGTGACAAATGGTTTTAGGGATTTGCTGAAGTCTATGAGCAAATTATAATTATTATGAGTTCACAAGTAATTATGGAAATTTCTGCCATAAACACATTATTAAATAAATTTAATATTTCAGCCAACTCCTGAATCTTTGAAGGAATTAGGAAATAAAGCAGTCCAAGAGAAGAAGTATACAGAAGCAATTTTGTATTACACCCATGCAATTAAACTAACTCCAACCAACTATGCCCTTTATAGCAATCGCTCATACGCATTTTTGCAGGAACAACAATATTATTTAGCATTAGAAGATGCGAATGAAACCATTAAATTATGCCCCACTTGGGCAAAGGTAAATTTGGACTGAAGTTCTTTATTCTCGTTATATTTTTGGTAATTTTTTTTTTATGTATTGAAATATAATTTCAATTCAGATATGTCACATCTAAAGGAATGAAATTAAAAATTGAGTGTGTGTTCCAAAAATGAGAATTTCAAAGCTAGCTACAATTTCCCAATGATGATAGTTGTTATAATCAAAGTATAAGGGATGAAATAATTTCTGTTAATTTTCCTATTAATTGCTTTTCAAATGTCGCATTGTTGTCAACCACAATAGAAAGGTTTCTACTCATCTAGGAATAATTTCAGGGTTATTTCCGAAGAGGAGAGGTTCAATATGCTGCTTATCAATTCACTGACGCTTGCCAGTCATATAAAAAAGCCTTGGACCTCCAACCTGGTGATGTGAAAATTCTTGAAGCACTCAATAGAGCTTCTAAAGAAATATTGAAGAATCACAAAGGTATTTGATGTATAAACAAACTCTTAGTAACTCAATATAGCTCGATTTTTTTTACAGCTGATGAAACTACACCTTGGTTAGGTGCTGGAATTGGATTGATTGTTGGTGTCTGCATTATGATTGCAGATTATATCTTCACAACAAACCCAACGGTAAGATGAATGATGTGAAGATTTATGGAAATTCATTCCTGTATAATTGATTCAATCGATGTCCTTGTAGTTTAAATAGCTTGAAAATGCAGAGCTAACAGAAATTATATTTTAAAATAGATATATACTTGGGTATAGAATCAATCTATTTCAAAGTTTTCATCTTTTATTTTAGGACTTTTAAGTTGTAAATTTTATTATAAAAACAATAATGAAACAGAAATATAATTCCGATTTGAAATATGAAATTTAAAAATAAATTTCAAATATTTTACATATTCTCTATGAACCTTCTACATTCACATATGACTAATTAATAATATTTGATTAATTATTATCAGTTAAAATTAAATATCTTTCGTAGAGTTAGCAAGGAATTATCACACTAATTCTGAAATGTAATTTAAGTCTTCTCTAGTATTTTTTCAATTTCAGCAAAAAATCTCATCATTTAATTAATTCTGCTCTTTTAGCATCCTATTCTAATGTCTCTAGCGACTATTTGTATCGCAATGATTGGATATGCATTAGCAAGGACTTATAGATACTATAAGAAAAGTTCAAAAGAAGGACTGTTGGAGCCACCTCCAACATTGGGTAGGTGTATATTGTAAATTATTCATCGTATTTTGTATGTTTGCAATTGATGCCATTTTTGAATTATCTAATATATCCTTTATTTTTTTTTTAATAATTTTTCTCAGGTTTTGATGATGAAAATAAAGAAGAAGTAAATGAATCTGACACAAAATCACATACTAAATATACAAAGTCTCAAGCACGGCAGAGGTACAAAAAGGGTAAAATGTAAGGACTCTGTTATTTTGTTAATGTCTGTTATTCTGAAAATGTTTTTTTTTTGTATAATTAATCGACCAATTTTTGATTAAACATTTAGTTATTATGTGGTTTATGAGTGTTTCATTTCATTATAACCTTCTGTAATTATAACCAATTAGTTATCTAATAATCAATAATTCATAATATCATTGTTTATGGTTGTCTTAATGCAAAGTGGAAAAGTATATTTATTTGTTTTCATTTTCATTATGATCATGATTACCTAATCAAAAATCACAAAAAAGTTTTTTGGGTTTGCTTCTAACTCTGCTTAAAACTGGTCTGCATCTGAGATATTCTTGATTGCATATGAGAAAATTCTTTTTGTTTTAAACTCAAAATTTGATGATATTTTTTATGAATAGGTAGGTATGTTTGTTTCCTGAATGTAAATAAAGATTATTACAAACAATAAATTAAAATTAACACACTTCGCTTAAGACCTAAATAGTATTTAGTGAAACTTAAGCCAAGTGTGTTAATTTCAATTTATTGTTTTTAACATAATGTTTCACCAAGAGATAAGCGAAACCTCCGTGCCATCTATTAAAGATTATTGCTGTTATATATACATATATTATAGTAATAATTGTTAGAAACACATAACAAAGTAGTTTCATTTTATACAATTATAATCTTTTTCAATATTCATTCAGAAGCAATATTGATTGAATCTTCGCAAATACTTAACTAAGACAAAGAAGATGAAATTCAATCGCAATACGAACTTTTTGAGAGATTTAATTTTCCATTTGAATAAATTGAAACTTTTTATGATTTGTATATTACATTATACAGTAGTGGCAGCCCAACGGGCAGAAATTATTTCTGTACTCTTCGTTCGCCATATCATAAACTCCTCTTCAAACTTGTTGCATTACTTTACAGAGAAGCGCGTTGCAAAACTCCTTGCAGCTAACTGCTGATGGATGCAGTAAACTTACGGGGCTTTGGTAGCAATGTTGACCCAATACCCAATGTTGACCCGAGCTCCTCGGTAAATGTGCTCTTCTGATGAATGAATTTAGTGCCTGGTGCCAATCAAATGCTCTGATGTTGAACATCAGTAAAACTGAGTGTCTGTATTTCAGTCATAGCACTTTGGATCGAAAATTAATAATCCCATTTAAAAATGATGAAGTTGAATCAAATGCTTATGTTAAATTCTTAGGAGTTTTCCTTGATCATGATATGAAGTGGTCTGTGCATATAGCTGCGTTAAATAAAAAATTGAATTCAGCGTTCTATGCAATAAACAGAATCAAGGATTGTTTGCACCTTAATTATGTGATGGAAGTTTATTATGCTTTAGTTTATAGCCATATTACCTATAATATTCTGCTTTGGGGTAATTCAGCTGATAGTCGTAGAATTTTCATTTCACAGAAGCGTATACTACGGATGATTTTCAAACTTAAACCGCGCGACTCTTGTAGGCTTTTGTTTATTGAGAGGGAAATTTTGACTACTCCTTGTATTTATATTTATAAATGTCTGATGCATGTTAAACTCCATGAAAAAAGATTCACAAAGTTAAATAGTTTCCACTGTTATAATACTAGGCATACAGAATTATTGTTCATTCCTAAACATGGTACGGCCAGGTTTGAAGAATCACCAGCCTATCAGTGTATCAAATTGTACAATCACTTACCGCTGGGGCTGAAGAGTCTTGGCCTTGTCAGGTTTAGGAGAGTTTTAAAGTCGGTACTTCTCAACAAAGGATATTATAGTGTTGGTGAGTACCTGGCTGATAAATTTACTTAGGAATATTATTAGTTTAACCTGACGTGTCCAATACATTTCAAAATGTCTAAATGGATGTAATAAAATTATTATTATTATTATTATTACAATAACTGGCATGGACTGATAAATTGTTTTCCTCATTAAATCAGTCGGTCAATTAAATAATTAATTTAATTGACAACTCTTCTTGAAATATAAGTGGTATTTTATCTTTAATTTTAGTTGCAAATTTGAAATATTTTGTGAGTTTTTTTTGGTTAGATTTTTGGGGTGGCAAAAGTCGATGAGCTCTAATTTACAATATGATATTCGTTTTTTAAAATATAAAATGTGATGGGATATTACTTTCTTGTTCACACTGTATAACACTGCAGATATATAGCAGTAAACTATCAGATAAAAATGGAACAAACAAAAGAGCTAGCCGACCAACACGCTGGCAGCACAAACCTCAAATGAAAATCGCACTGTCTGCTGAACCAGCAATCATCTTTTCAACTAGCAATCCAAATTAATGAAAAGCGCAGGCGACAAGTAACAATCAATTTCAAATGCGGACGAACTCGGGCCAACATTACAGAGTTTATCAGTGTATTATTCAATTTCTAGATTCGAAATTTCGTACAGGATTAAATGCACATCTGTGGCGAAACGAAAATCAAATCTGTAAAGATAATTTAACAAGTATCCAAAAGTCCTCTTTTTCTTGCTCGGAATTTCATTGATTCCGCTTGATTGACTTTGATTCCATTCTACTCAAAGATACATCGTTTTTCATTTGATTTGTTATAGTGACTATTTCGTTTTCGGCTTACTGATGTTTGTGGGTTCGCTCCCCATTGTGATTTTGGGCCGTTCGAAATTTGCGTAAAACTGTATGTCCAACTATCGCACGACAAACACATAGTACTTATGAAAGAATAAATAGCATTTATTCGAATACTTTGAAAAAAATTCAAATACATGTTCACTAAAAATCACTGAGAACTTTTTACTTGCTGAAGAAATGATGAAAACAGAAGCTGGAGATCAGTTTTTTATAATTTCTCCCGCGTTAAAGTTTTAGTGTTGTTCATATTATCAGTTAGATATTCCGCAAAGGTTAAAAAATCGTCTCCTTGGCAAAGCAATGGTCAAATCTTTCAATTCGGAGAGTTCATTCTGATGCCACAAATGGTAATATTTTTCAGGATCTTTATTTGTTTTTTCGTGTTCTAAATTCATACAATTGAAACTGCGCTACGTCGTTCTGATAATAGTCAACAAGCTTGAAACGGGGCAACGACAAAATTATACACACACACACACACACATATATATATATATATATATATATATATATATATATATATATATATATATATATATATATATATATATATATATATATATATATATATATATATATATATATATATATATATATATATATATATATATATATATATAGAAAAAAGTAGAAACTTACGGTATAGACCTGCAATTTTTATTTTTTTTTGTAACAACCGTTGACATATGTTTCGAGCTATTGGCTCTCTTCAGAATGGCGAAGTTCAAGTTTCAGACGTTCGAACTTGGAAGTTAATTAAAACACAAACTTCTACGTAAAGGAAATTATTTAAATTCCAAGTTCGAATATCTGAAACTTGAACTGCGCCGTTCTGAAGAGAGCCAATAGCGCGAAACATATGTCAACGGCTGTTATAAAAAAATTGCAGGTCTATAAAGTAAGTTTCTTTTTTCTATTTTTAAAAATGTACCTGTATAAACCTTTTTGAATTATCCAAATTGTCGGTCCGAAATTTCCGGAAGGAATAAATATCGCCCCATTGGAGGATAATTGATTGAGTCTACAGAACCCAACAGAGACATTCATTTCAAGCCGCAAAGAGGTCGATTCCTTTACGTAGAATTTTGAGAGCCAATAGCTCGAAACATATGTCAACGCCTGTTACAAAAAAAAATTGCAGATCTATACCGTAAGTTTCTTTTTTCTATTTTTATAAACGTACACATTGCGTATGCCTCGTGTCAACTGAAGTAACATTCTTGTTCAGTAGTGTTTGCAATTGATAATGGAAAGACATAGCCCGGCACAGCTTCTACAAATTGTTCACCTATTTTACGAAAATGGGCGTTCTACGAGAATGTGTTTCGGGCGCTTAGAGCAACTTATGGTCCACATAATCGGTCTACCGAACGCACAATTCGCTCTACCATCAGTGAGTTTGAGACCCAACTTTCATTACTGGATAATATTCGACCAAATAGACCTCATCCAGCACGTAGTGAAGGAATTATAGTGGCGGTAGCGGAGAGTGTACACGAAGACCGTGAATTGTCAATTCGTCGCCGTTCTCAACAACTTGGCCTGTCATATTCAACAAGTTGGCGAATTTTTTGTAAGCATCTTTCTATAAAAGCTTACAAAATTGGACTAGTGCAAGAACTGAAGCCGACTGACCTTCCGAATCGTTTCCGTTTTAGTCGCTGGGCTCTTGACAAGCTTGCAGAAGATCCACTGTTTTTGACAAAAATATTATTCACCGATTAGTCCCTTTTTTGGCTTAATGGGTTCAAGAGCTGCCATTAAACCCACAAAAAACAACTGATTGGTGTGGTTTATGGGCCGGTGGAATAATCGGTCCATATTTATTCAAAACAGAGACCGGCCGGAACATTATTGCGAATGGTGATCGTTATCGCGCCATGATAACAGACTATTTGATACCAGAAAGCCCGTGGTCTCGACGGAATTTGGTTGCAACAAGATGGCGCCACTTGCCATACAGCCCGTGAAACTATGGCTTTACTGTGAGAGCGATTCAGCGAACAGCTCATTTCACGCTTTGGACCATTGAATTGGCCGGATGGATCATGTGACATCACACCTCTTGACTTTTTCCTTTGGGGCTATGTAAAGTCCAATGTCTGCATTGATAAGCCAGCTACCATTGAGGTATTGGAGGCAAATATTACTCGAGTCATTGGCCAAATAACACTCGAAATACTCCTACGCGTCCTGTAATTCCAATTAAAAATTGGAATTACAGAATGGATGTTGTTAACTGTAGTCGCAGACAACATTTGAAAGAAATTATCTTCAAAAAAATACTTGTAAAGAATGGTTCTTTTGTTTGATAATAAAGATCATAAAATGAAATTGTTTTTGTTCATTTTTTTATTTAAAAAAAATACCTCTAAATGAATCACTCTTTATATATATATATATATATATATATATATATATATATATATATATATATATATATATATATATATATATATATATATATATATATATATAAGAAGTTTTATTGACTCCTCAACATTATTAATGAGAAATGCTTCTGTTTCACAGTAAGTTTCATGCATATAGGATATAGTTATGTAATGTTAGTGCTTTGTATGCAAAGGGATGTAATATGAAATGGTCTTTAAACGATATTCACTAAGTTTATAACGATATTATTAGAATCTCGTCGAAGTTAGTCCATGGCAAATTGAATTACGGTCGGTTGCACCGCTGCTTATTGTTTAACAGAGTTATGTGAACAGGTTCATTCGATGTTTTGTCTTTTATCACTAAACAATCTCAAACATTAATAATGAAACTTGTTACTTATTTTACAGGATGATTATTCAATACGCGGCAACAATGGAAGGAGTTAATTCTATTTATTATTTTGAAACTTTCCTAGTGCGGAAGTTACAGTAACGTGTTGGATATTTTTCAAAATAATTAATAAAATTTGAAACGTATGGCAATGAAATAATACATTTTTGTATTAATTTTAGATTTCTCTGTTTATTTAAATTCTCACTTGGAGATTTCGAAAAGGATAAAAGTCCCTTTCATATCGAAGCGAAGGTGAAATCTCCCAGTTCGGAGAGTTCATGCCGAGGTCGTAAATTGATTCGCTGCTATTTTGAAATTTTTTAACGGATAATTAAAAATAAATGTTATATATTTCAAAATTCGTTCATCGAAAAGTTACACGTGCTTATCGTTCGATCAATCCGGTTTTTATCATTCGTGATAATGATAAAAATCGTTCACTTGAACGATTGATATATATCAATTGTTCAATTAAGGCCTACAATTAAATTTTTTGGAATCGTCGAAAATAAACAAATATAAAAACTATTGAAAGTTACTAGGACCAACTAGAAGTAAATACTTGTACATTACTAAACTTTTTCTTTCTCTCATGATCCTAAGTGAACGAATTATATACCTGGTTGTTAAATAAAGGTCATCAAAATTGAATTTGAGTTAATGATATCAAGATTTTACTGATAGTATTTGTCAATACCAAAAAGATATCGTAATGGCCAAACTTCAAAATTCTTAAATAAAATTAATAAAAAGGTAAAATACGATACGAATAAGATCATTATTGCATTAGCACCTGAAGAAGTCGTTTGTAGCGAAGAAACGCGTAATTTTAATTTATTATTTAACATAATGTTCCACCAAATGATAAGCGAAACTTCCGTGTTATTTATTAATATTTCTTTTCGGATCGCTAATAATATTGCTAAGATTATCAAGAATAATAAATCAAAAATTCACGAGAATAAAATGTGTGGGATGTACAAAATTGTACTTAAACTGCGGAAGCTGCGATAAATTTTATATAGATAGAACTTTCAGGAATTTCCAAATAATAATATCCGAACATAAACGAAGTTTTGAAAAGAAGAAAATCGATGATAATTATGCCAACCACTGATGGAGGAGATTCAAATATTTACTTTAGAACATTAACTAGAGAGAAAAAAGGTTTCAAATAAAATTTCCTAGAATAGTTACAAATTTATGAATTAAAAGTTTCAGGTCTTTTAATTAAGAGTCCATTAGATGTTGATAATAACTATATATTTAATATTTTCAAAGAAAGATTTCAAATAGCATTTTAGAAGGGTTATCCCCTCTTAGTTTTTAAACCTACCTCATCAACTTATATGTTCTAATGTGATTTTGATTATTTTATCTATGCTTTATTATCCAGTGTGTTTGTTCAAATTTAATTCTTACATTCTAGTCTTTTTTTATTCTATGTTCTGGGAGTCTAGAATATGTATGAAGATCTGTATTTTTATAATTATACCAGTGTCAATTTAGCATCGAAGTTGTTCTTTGAAAAAGTGTTTCATTGTAGATATAATCCAAGTATCGGCTTCATCAGTCATTAATTTGAAGAAAAATAAAAGTAAGAAATATTTTCTTTCAATTTTGAAATCAAGTAAGGGCCGTAAATATTCAAACCTTTATTGTTACATTTCTTATATGTTTTCTAAGAAAAAAATCGGTTTTTGAAGTAGTGGAATTTATGTGTATGATATATATATATATATATATATATATATATATATATATATATATATATATATATATATATATATATATATATATATATATATATATAACGATCATTCAAATATTATAGTTTACTGTATTTAATTGTTAATCGTATTGATTTAACAGGAAATTGTGTATATCAATTTCCAATTATCAATTATATAAAGAAAATGTTCAACTATCCGGTAGGACAAACAACTTAATTTTTTACGAATTTCTGAATTTCTTCAATAAAAATTAATTTTACTAGCCCTTTTATTCGATACGCCACTGAATAACATTAATTCGCATTACGAATATCATTTCTTAACGGGGGGTAATATAAGTACAGTATAAGTTATAAATAGCAACCCTCGTTTAGTAATGTTTCCCTGTGCTTCAAATAAAATAATTTACAAATAAATATGTAACAACCTAATTCACCTAATTTCAAAATTTGAAAATAAAAAAGTACACCTTGCAACTATGCTTTCCTGATTATTTATAATTGATAACACCACATGTTCAAAACAATGACCTATCCAATCATCTTATTAAACTTTAAATCAAAAATTTATTCATTCAGAATTATCATATCGTAATAACGTAAATGCTCTGGATAATTAGGCGTGACGCCTTCAGTATATTGAGCAAATTATAAAAAGAGGAAGACAATATAAAATAACGTACTCTATACGCTAAAAAGATGAGCTCCGACTGAAGTTGTAAATTTAATATCCTAGTTTATAAATCTGTATAAATTATAACCCCAAAATTGTTTCATACTGAAATCAAAGAACTGTTATGTAAAACAAAATTTCAAATCAACATTCAAAATTTATGAGATACAAGTATATTAATTCGTAAAATGAAGTGTTTCGGGTATAAACGTGGAATCTGTCGGCTTGCTTCGTCGACCATTATAACGTATATATCAACGCGCGCTTGAATTTCACTCACTAACATTTTCAGAGGACTATAAGATGCAGGCCCTCCCGTATTTGTCAACAGTGCGAAAATTATAGCAGCGGAAATAGATCAAATACGACATGGAAGTAAGGTCCCAAGCAAACTCAAGACTATTTTTAACAACTACCGTGGAAAATAAAGACGAGTTAGAAGAGGTAAATTCATTTAAATCATTTTAATAGCCAAACGATGGTGCTTTGTCCGCCATTGTGAATCTCGCCCTGTCTTGTATTTATTCACGCTGTCAATACCGCAGGCGCGGTTTATTCAAATTTTCATTTTGTATTTCCAGAAACTCGAAAGAAGTTACCAGTTTCTCCAAAGTATTATTGCTGGATTAAGTGATAAAGATGCACACGATGCACTAAATAGGGCATTGTCGAAAGAAAAAGGTTATGAAGAGGTGTCACTTGGACTTCTGGTGTCAATTTTATCGGATCCTCAAAGTGCTGCAAAAAGTTACAGAGACTTAACGTTAATAACACGTGATGGTTTTGGACTAATATTAGTGAATTTAACACAATTAATTGGAGAAAGGTATTTGAAATTTAATGACGTCGTAAAGTCTCAGTTGATATGGTTACTTCGAGAAATGATAAAGAATGCAGTGAATGGTGTGGATAATTTATGTTGGAATTTGATGCGGCATGCAGCTGGCGGTGATGTATCCTCTAAAAATCTTACGCTTACCGAGGCCCTACTAGATGTATTCATAGAGTACAGAGGATGGTTAGATAAATTTCCATTTTTGATCGCCTCTATTGTTTATAATTACTTAAGATTGATAGAAGATCACAATGCGCCTTCTCTAACGAATTTAAGACATAAGGAAGTAGATTTTATCATAAATCTTTTAAGAGAAAAATTTACAGAGTGCTTAGTGATTGGTAGGGATTTAATTCGTTTACTTCAGAATGTAGCCCGAATACCAGAATTTGAACAATTATGGAAGGACATTTTGTTATCACCTAAGCTATTGTCCCCTAATTTCTCAGGAATATTACAACTCTTACAAACAAGAACTTCTAGGAGGTTTCTTCAGTCACGCTTAACTCCAGAGATGGAAAAAAAACTTGTTTTTCTAACTTCCCAAGTGAGATTTGGGAATCACAAAAGGTACCAAGACTGGTTTCAACGCCAATATTTGGCTACACCAGAATCGCAAAGTTTAAGATGTGATATTATTCGATTTATAGTTGGTGTGATCCATCCTACTAATGAATTGTTATGTTCTGATATTATACCAAGGTGGGCTGTTATAGGTTGGTTGTTAACAACATGCACCTCTCCTGTAGCTGTTTCTAATTCAAAATTAGCTTTATTTTATGACTGGCTGTTTTTTGATAGTGATAAAGATAACATAATGAACATTGAACCAGCCATTTTAGTAATGCATCACTCAATGCGTTCACATCCTGTTATTTCAGCTACACTGTTGGATTTCTTATGTAGAATAATTAATAATTTTTACCCACCATTAACAGAAAAGGTGAGGACAGGAATATTCTCATCTCTCAGACAAATTTTAGATAAGAGAGTTTTATCTTCTTTGTTACCATTATTTGACAATGCAAAATTAGATAGAGAACTGAGAAATATGGTCAGAGAGACATTTAAGGAATTTGTTAACACTCCCACCCCTGAAACTTCTTCCAAACCTGAAGAATATAATATGAGTAATTCAACAAAATTTGAAGAAAACGAACCTGAATCTAGAGTAAACCATTTACATATAAATCATGGTATGGATAATGAACCTGCTTTCAGTGATGATGAAGATGAATTGATTATAGCTATCAATCCACCAGAAGAGGACACAGATGATGATGATATACCCTTATCAGAAGTGAGACTGAAAAAGATAATCGATAAAGATGACAGTTTAATTGAAGGACCACTAGGAGAAACATTATCGAGGCTACATCAGGAACCAGATGTTTCCAAAAGATGTCTTGTTATGGAATCTTTAGTGAAACAAGTGATGGATTTAGAAAGTGATGATGAAAATTTGCCATTGATTGCCAGGTCAGTCTGCAATGCAATCAAAGAAGATTTTCAACAAGAAATTTTCCCATCTACAGTTAGTGATGAAGCTCTCTTGGACAGTATTAAATTACCATTGTTTGTTATATATAAAGTGCTCTATTCTTTTACCAAACAAGATGATACAGGTAAAGATACGTTGTATAAACTTATCACAGAGATGTCCAATCATCTCAATTATCTCGGATATTTGTTACTCTATTATTTAAAAGTGCAAATTCGGACAGAAAATAAAAAGGAAGATCAGACTAAAGCTAGTGCACTGAAGATAAATGTGTACAAGGATTACTGTCAGTGTATTGATAAAAAGATTGAATTTTGTTTATTTGATGACTTAAACAATGCACATATGGTGAACAATAAAGTAATGATGTGGATTGTGCCTGATCTCTATCGAGATTTCAAGCAACAAACTCTTAATAATGCTCAAATTTTAAGGGTGATTTTGTCCTCTGTGGACACCAGGCAGTTTCAAACTTTGCTTGGTAAAGTGCTGCAGGGTCATTTGGTAATGTTCAAAAGTGAAAATATTCTGCCATTGTTGAAAACGAGTTTATCTTGGGAAAGCATAGAGCAGTTTTTCTTTTGGCAGTTGATTGACGCTCATAATATATCCATTGACACAATTCTTCCTTTGATCACTAATTTAGATTACGACCAACATTCTGAAGCCTTAACGGCAATAATGCTTATGCTTAAACAAGAAAAACCCAATGCAGATTATATTAAGTATTTGTTTTCCAGAGACGTTAGTGATAATGGTGATTTGTTTATATTCACTATTATAAAATATTGGTGCGACGAATATATCGATAAGGTTGCCGAACTTATCTCCTCATTATTGAGCACGAGGTATCCATCGACGTCCCCAAATAAGAGAAAACGTTCGGGAACGAAAACAATAAGTGCTACTGTTCCTAGTTCGGATCATGTGCTCGGACATCTAGAACAACTTCGAATTATTTGTGAAAGACACGACTGCATGGCGATTTACACCTTAGATTCCATGCAAAGGGCGCTTAATATCGCCCAGTTGAACAGTACGGACAGTCAAAAAAGACAGTTTAGTGAATTGTTCGCGTTGATGGAAGAAGAAGAAGAGATTAGTTTGACGAAAAGGACGCATGGGAGAGGTAGAAAACCTGCCAATAAACCTGCAATAAGCAAGAGGCCGCCGACTAGAGATCTGTCAGGTTCCTCGGATGAGAGCAGTGAGGTGAGTTTTTTTGTTTGAAAAAAATTCAAGCTCACGATGCAGATTGTGGAAGATGTAAATATGGCTTAAGGAAGTTCTACACATTTGTTGATTTTCTGTTGAAATAAATACACTTAGACATCATTGTTGAAAGAGTTTAATAAAACTTTAACATCTTGTACTAGAAGTCATTACGTGGGTTTTTCAGAATGATTTTGGATATTACTTTTTTCATACTTTACTCCAGGTTATTTGTTTGGTTGTTGGTGGTAGTCATAATTTATTTACAAAATAATGAAATATTCTTGATACTGGAGAGGTTGTGGATACTATTTTTTTTAATATTATCAGTGTTTGAATTCATCTTATAATTTTACTTATATCATTGGAAATATAAAAAATTTTATCAATCTTTATTACTTTTTGAAAAAGAATTTTATTACATCATTTAGAAACGTTTTACAGTAAATATTGCTGATTATATAAAAATTGAATTTAGGTGAAACTTGAGAATGATATAGATTTATGACTTGTTATTGTCAGAGGAGTAAGAAGAAAGTTCTTGATGAGATTTATTTATGAATAAATAAGGTATTAAACTTTTATAAATAATACCACCTGTAGCATTCTGATAACAGTATATTCAGTTGAAAACTTGATATGGGTGATTATATTTACTTTAAAAATTATGTGTCAATTTAATTTATTGCAATACTATCGTTTCACTTATTGATACAGGTAGCTTTATTTCACAAATATATGAAGTATTGCTCGACAATTGGGGTAACATCCCAAAACAATTCCCAAGCAATAATTTAATATAATTTAGAAATGTATTCAATACAACAGTAGATTTTGAAATCTAGGGTAATATATCAGCTATTCTTTCTTTTATACAAAGTATATAATCTGTAGTTCATAGAGTATTAATTATGTGACAAATTTCATTGTTCTACTGAATAATTTCATCTGAAAGATTATTAATTACGTCAAAAATAACTATAACTTTGTAAGTTCATATGTGAGGACGAAGTGTTTCTTATAGTTACAATAAATTTAATTAAGTGAATCGGTGAAAATAAATCAAGATCTGGTAGCACTGGATGTTGTGTTGTGTAACAATACTTATAGTAAAACTGAGCCGAGTATAAAATTTCATTCGTTTCCATCAAAACCCCATTTAACAGAACTCATTTAAATGAGATAGTTATATTGTTTTCATAAAGAATTTCATGAAGAATGCGTTTCAATGACACACTGCTAACATATATATTCAAACTATTATGGTAATTGTAGAAGTGACGGTATAAATTTAAACAATTTCGAGTGCATACATATCTACTGTATCAATTAATTCTCGAATTATAAAGTTTGCTGTTTTGCTTGATTCTGTCGCTCTTGCAGATTTCAGCATACTACTTAGTGAACATACAATATTTATATTATCAAATTTAACTGGCTCGTCCTTTTTTTGAAAAGCCTTCTTAGGAAATAACTCTTTTATTTTTCGTCCTTTCGAATAAAGTTCGCTATTTCTAGGCACTTGTTAGACATTTTTAATCTTAATAAATATTACTGTTACGAAAATATTTTGCATTTGTAAACATTGTTTTTATAAAAGATAAAATGTATGTTGTGCATACATAGTATTTAAAAATTGCAATTCATTGTTGATAAAGCAGCAGTGATTGAAAACTTATATTACTTCGGCTTCTCTGATACTGACAGTATTTTTCGATCTAGATTAATCGTATCTTAACCTCTGGATCGGTATATTCAATATTAGCTTGTCACGCATACGAACTATCACGATCAGTTTTTAAAACAGAAAAGTGTTCATCAGAATTTGAACTCCGTTGAAATATTGTAATTAGATTAGTGTTTCACACCTTTTTTCTGCCTTGTCTCACCTAAGGCTTCCTGAAATTCTTATGTCTCCTAAAAAAGGGCGAAAAAGTTTAAATTAAGAAATGGGAGTGTTTTGAACTCGTGTCGGGTCCATATTCGAATTGACCCCCTTAAAAGCAAATAACATGCAGTGGTGCGTGAGTTCCACGTTGGTAAACTCTGAATTAGATCATTATTTTTCATTCTGTATAGCGACTCTGCCCAGTGAAATGAATGTTATTTGTTCGTTTCGTTAAAAACGCGTTGCTGCATTATAATACATTTTTCAATAACTATTGTTCACTCTATTAATCACCAGGTATTCTGTTTGTGTCAATTCTCGCAGATAGTTTTGTATTTAATATAAAAATTAGATTCTCAAGCATAAATTATTTTAGAGCGAAGTCCTTCAATTCTTGTCTGTGTGTGTCCTTCGAATTAATAGAAATCGTCACGTAACGGAAATACGTTATACTATTTCAGAATTTAATGAAGCCATAAACAATTTGATGAATATAGTTGGATGGATTTTATATTTAATGTACAGATTTTATTCGGAGTTGAGATATCAATATATTGATTTTCTGTTGAGATTGTCGTGACTGGACGATTGTTTAAGGTTATAGTTAGTCAGATTCATAGTTGCTTTTATAAATTTGAAATATACATGCTCTGAAGAACTTCACACAAGTTAAAGTAGATACATAAAAGGAAAAAATCTGGTACGCCACTGGTCCAAAAATAGGTACGCCACTGGTTGTCAGAAATAAATACGCGATTTTAATAGCTGATTATTTCCTATAGAATAGATTACATTTCAAATGAATTTTTGGATGCAATATCCACCTAAATAAATGAACAATTTCTTATGAAATGTAGAAATAGATATTTATCAAAAATTGATTAGTTTGGAAACCTTTATGAATTGGAAAATTAAAGCCCATCGATTGAAAATCCTCTCAAACAAATGCCAACAGCCACAAATAAAATTTCGAAGTATTCAATGAATACCTGGAATATCGAAAAAACTGGACTTTTATTTGTTTGACGGTTCAATTCGTGCATAATCAGAAAGAAAATGAATATTTACGAATATTATTAAGCTATTATAAGTTTTTTTTGCGTCATTCCAAATGCTCGACTGGATAAACCCTTTAAGGAGATATGAATAATTCATATCCTGAAATAGGACACTATTTCATAATAACTTTTCGTAAAGTTTAATGCCAACTAACTACTTACCATAGTTTGTTATACGAAAGACTCGGGGATATATAAATCATTAAAAGTTTCGTGGGTTGTAAATATCGTAGTACGATGTTTCTGCTTTTTTAGCATTCGTGGTTTATTCCTGCGAAGTTTACGAGGTTTACAATTAATTAAATCAAACAATTTCCTGTAGAAAAACATGAGACATAAAATTGATGTTACGATAATTTTTTTTCGATTTTTGGCAATTAATTTGACAACGATTTTTCTTCTCTCGATTATCCGAGTTCAAATCTGATGAAAGATAGACGTACCTACGTGTCCCGTATAGAATTTTTGCCAGTAAACATGCCAAGTAAAATAGTTACTAAGAAGTTCATTTGTATTTATAGAAATACATTTATTCAGTTGAAAAATAATGTGCTAAGTTGAAGCCTCGTATTTAAAGTTATTGTTCGTTTATTATTTCTTCCATTTTGTTTTTAATTTGTTCTAATATTATTATGTACATAATTTTATCATATATGTGCGTATTTTTCAGCTTTAATTTTTAGTTGAATTCATACATCAATATCCAAGTTTCCAAATAATAGACCAAGGTCGATAATTTTTCAAAAAAAAAAAATAGTAGGATGAAACCCGTTAAAAATATACGAGAATATAACAAAAATTAAAGGAAAAATAATTTACGACGATCTGAGGTCGGGAAGTGGAATGGGGTGAGTTTTTAGGGTAAAAAACGGTGTAACACGATTTCCAGCAAAACTACAAGTCCTATGGAAAAAAATTGAATGACAAAGTTTTAGGTAATAAAGAGACCTACAACTTTTGTAATCACACTTTTTCACATAACCTCAAAATTTATGTGAAAAAATCAAATAATCAAGTTTTTGGTTTTTTATTTTTATCTTAGGCAAAAAAAATTTTTTTCACGAAATTTGGTGAAAACTTACCTTTCTACTTCCTAAAGACACTGTAATTTTTTTGATTTGAAATATTTATTTTTTCACCTTATTTTGACTTAAAATCGAAAAAACACCCTAATTTTCAATCGAAAATTCTCACGTCAAAATATAAGCTTTTTAAAAAAAGTCGGGAGTTCTTTGTTCGTTGAAATCTCTTCTTTCTGAAAATTTAAAAAATATATATTGATTACTATGGTAAATGTTCTCAGAAAATGCAAAGAAAAGAAAAAACTCGAATCCGAAATTTTTTCCCCCTTTGAATCCTATATTTCTTGCAATCTTTATGATTTATGGATTTGTAATTTTTTTGTTTTTTTATGTAACATAGAATCTTACGCTTTTCAAGTAATTAAAGTGTAAATTTTACTAAATAGCTCAAAATTGTACATGTGATTTAAAAAAAATTTCGAGTTTTTTCTTTGAATTTTCTGAGAACATTTACCATAATAATGTATATATTTTTTTACATTATCAGAAAGAAGAGGTTTCAACGAACAAAAAACTCCCCGATATTTTTTTAAAAACTGATATTTTACGCGAGAATTTTCGATTGAAAAATAGGGTACCAAAATCTTGATTATTTAAATTTTTTCACATAAATTTTGCGGTTATGTGAAAAAGGTGTGATTACAAAAGTTGTAGGTCTCTTTATCACCTTTAACTTAGTCATTTAAATTTTTTCCATAGGACTTGTAGTTTTGCCGGAAATCGAGGTACACCGTTTTTACCCTTAAAAACTCACCCCATTCCACTTCCCGACCTCAGATCACCCGTAAATTATTTTTCCCCTATTTTTGTTATATTCTCGTATATTTTAAACGGGTTTAATCCTACTATTATTTTTTTTCACTTTTTACCATTTTCAAAATTATCGACCTTGGTCTAATAAAGTGATAGATAAAATTAGGCTTCTTCTAAGCTTTAAACTAATTTTGAAAAATATATGAAAATAAATATGAAGATGGTAAATAAAAATTCACTAATAGAGATGCACCAGTGTTTGTAAAAGACCTCGCCTTACTTGCAGAGGTTGAAGTTTGAATAGCATGCGATGTTTCTGAAATATTTCTTCTAGAAACTGCGCTTCCAGCTTTGCTGTTTGCAGTAACTGGGATAAAATCGCGCATGAACTATAAACCGGAAACCGAGCTGAATTAGTCTTGGAACGATGCCGCTGCATTGTACAACTCTTATCATAATCAAAAATACAGTAACTTTGTCGACATTCAAAGCGCGGAAGAGATCGAGTTGAATTCTTAAAATTTGTTCGCGACGCTCAAAGTATTTGGGGGAAATAAAACAGATGTGCGACCGATAGACATTGATTGTAAACAGTCCGAACTAGGTTTGTTGAACGTCACTCTAAACTTTGTTTCCGAGGACGTAATGGAAGAGAACATGGAGTGTGCTTATTGATTCACATTAAATGAACATTAGAAGCGTCGCAATAATGAATCGCTTTGACAGATGTCAAGGACTTCGAATGACAAAGCCGGTATAGAAGTTTTCGTACGAAACTTATTTCGTCTATTTCTTTTCCGAAAATTGTTATTTTAAATTTTATTTCGTAACATATTTCCAACTGAAGTTTTTACTATTATTTTATTTTATATCAACGCGAATTGGACAATTATACGTGGTATTTATTCCAATATTTTATGTTTTATTTTTAATTGTTTTGTTTTGATGTTTAAGGTCAGCTTTTTTTAAAGATCTATAAAATGTTTACATTTATGTGACCTATTCTTATTTTCGAATATATAATAGATGTTTACATTCGTTTGTACGTGTTTTGATTAAATATTGATCAGTTTGAGTATATTATTTACGATTCAAATTATCTTTGAATTCGTTTAAATCGATTCAAGTTTCACGCAGTTTCAAAATTTATAATTTTTTGTTCAATTTCTTTTTGCTTTGTCTGCTTGATTCTTCTAGAACGGTTAATTTTTTTTGTATAAAGTTTGTTCCGTGTGGTAGTTTTCTACTCAATATTTAGTTTCTAAACTGTTAACGCCGTCTATTAGAAACATAATAAATCAGATTCGGCAGAAGTTCGTTTCAAAATATCGTGTTGTATTTTAAAATACCGTGTTTTAGGACAAATCCCTCTTCTAAACTAATGCCATCTATTATTTAGAGGTTCGACGAATTATTTTGAAAGCAAGCGAATTCTGTGGAAGTTCTTTGATGATAGAGAATTGTATCTAAAAAACAGAGTTTTTGCGAATAAAACAAGTAATACAAGTTATCTAAGTCACATCGCCCCTGAAGAATAATCTTTTCAAAAAGTCTAGAACTGAAAACACAGTTCTCTTATATAAAAATCATAAAATCCAATAAAAAAGTTAGCAGTATGTGTTTTATGTTTCGAGCTTGTTAGATATCATCAGAGCGAAATTGCCAAAGTTGGGCCAATTGAAGCTAACAAACAAAACTATTAACAAAGAACAAGGTCAATTAACGGATCTCGCATGCACTCTCCAGATTGGGAGATTTCTTATTTGATTCGCTACGACGCAATTTTGTTCTTTACGTATTCTCGAAGAGACAATTTGAATGAACTTTATTGTTATAGGTACAATTTATAAAATCACATGAAAACATTTTAGCTGGTGGTCGTTAATTTGAATAAATCGTCATTTGTTTCGAGCTTTTTATCTCTCATCAGAAAAAAATTGACAAGAAATAAATCTGAAGATTAATGAAGCGCCGTTTTGTGATGACCTTTTCGTTAGAAACAATCTCTACGTTCTGTAAACTCGGCGGAGTCGATATGGGGGTAGTTTGAAAGTTTATTACTTCGAACAGATCACGTAGCCGAGTTATAAAATGCGCGTAAAACTCCCGGAAATATTATTCAGACAAGCAAGATGATCGTTCAGCGAAATTATTGAAATTCGTAAAGCACTTTCGTAATAATTAATTAAAAAGTGAACGACACAATGAAACAAAAACATCCAAGCTTTGAAATTTCTATGTAACGCATTAACGGAATGAAAATTAGAAGTCTGTTGGAGATGTACAGATTTTCCACCTGAAATGACACTTTCATCAATCTTGCTCTTCAATTTATGAGAAATTAATATGATTTTCAAAGCACTCTAAATTCGTTTTATTTCGTGGATGAGTAATTGTTTATTTGCATGGCCTCCTTATGATGTTCTTTGCAAGTTCCTTTTATTGAAATATCCTTTAGCGTGCAAAACTTTCAGTTTTTGTATTTAATATTTTCCATGTTTGAATTCAAATTGAGTGTAAATAACCCTGTTTAAATTTCTGTTCAACAACTACAGTCCCCAGCCACCCCCCCAAAGATTAGTTGTTGAAAGTAAGAGGTTAAATTTGGTTATCAAGAAATGAATTATTCAATATTATTAAACCTCTTGAAGTGCCTTTTAATTCAGTAATGGCATCATTAGAACAAATAGTCAGATCGCCTGGAATTTTTTGTCCCCAACCCCTAAAGATACTGATTTTTATATGTTTCATGTTAACTGTAGAATGTTATTACGTTTTTCTTAATTTTTATGTGCAATTTACTTGGAATATGTTTTTACGAATCCGCGCTTATTTCTACGAAAAAATTTTGTATCGAATTTGGCTTTGTTTCGATAAAGTTTCGCATGGATGAGATTTTCCATAATAAGATGGAAATAATTTGAGGTTGAGTAAATTATACTGGGAAAATTGTAGTACGTCAATACGTTTTTCTTAATTTTTATGTGTAATTTTTTTGGAACATGTTTTTACGAATCCGCTTTAATTTTTACCGAAAAAATGTTGTATCGAATTTCCCTTTGTTTCGATACATCGGGAAACAAGGGCTTTTTCGCATGGAAGAGAAGTTCCATAATAAGATGGAAAGAATTTGAGGATGAGAAAATTATACCGGAAAAATTGTAGTATGTCAATACTTTTTTCTTAATTTTAATGTGTAATTTCCTTGGAACATGCTTGTACGAATCCGTTTTTATTTTTACGGAAAAAATTTTATATCTAATTTCGCTTTTTTTCGATAAATAGGGGGAACAAGCGCTTTTTCGCATGGATGAGATTTTCCATAATAAGATGGAAAGAATTTGAGGATGAGTAAATTATACCGGAAAAATTGTAGTATGTCAATACGTTTTTCTTAATTTTTATGTGTAATTTCCTTGGAACATGTTTTTACGAATCCGCTTTTATTCTTACGGAAAAATTTTTGTATCGAATTTCGCTTTGTTTCGATAAATAGGGAGAACAAGCGCTTTTTCGCATGAAAGAGATTTTACATAATAAGATTGAAAGAATTTGAGGATGAGTAAATTATACCGAGAAAGTTGTAGTAAGTCAATACATTTTTCTTAATTTTTATGTATAATTTTCTTGCAACATAATTTTACAAATATGCTCTTATTTTTACGGAAAAAATTTTGTATCGAATTTCGCTTTGTTTCGATAAATAGGGGGAACAAGCGCTTTTTCGCATGGAAGAGATTTTCCATAATAAGATTGAAAGAATTTGAGGATGAGTAAATTATACCGGAAAAATTGTAGTATGTCAATATATTTTTCTTAATTTTCATGTATAATTTTCTTGGAACATAATTTTACAAATATGCTCTTATTTTTACGAAAAAAATTTTGTATCGAATTTCGCTTTGTTTCGATAAATAGGGGGAACAAGCGCTTTTTCGCATGGAAGAGATTTTACATAATAAGATTGAAAGAATTTGAGGATGAGTAAATTATACCGAGAAAGTTGTAGTATGTCAATACATTTTTCTTAATTTTCATGTATAATTTTCTTGGAACATAATTTTACAAATATGCTCTTATTTTTACGAAAAAAATTTTGTATCGAATTTCGCTTTGTTTCGATAAATAGGGGGAACGAGCGCTTTTTCGCATGGAAGAGATTTTACATAATAAGATTGAAAGAATTTGAGGATGAGTAAATTATACCGAGAAAGTTGTAGTATGTCAATACATTTTTCTTAATTTTTATGTATAATTCTTGGAACATAATTTTACGAATATGTTATTTTTACGGAAAAAATTTTGTATCGAATTTTGCTTTGTTTTGATAAACAGAGGGAACAAGCGCTTCATCGCATGAATGAGATTTCACATAATAGATGGAAAGAATTTGAGGATGAGTAAATTATACCGAAAAAATTGTAGTATGTCAATACGCTTTTTTTAATTTTTATGTGTAATTTCCTTGGAACATGCTTGCACGATTCCGCTTTTATTTTACAGAAAAAAATTTATATCTAATTTCGCTTTGTTTCGATAAATAGGGGGAACAAGCGCTTTTTCGCATGGATGAGATTTTCCATAATAAGATGGAAAGAATTTGAGGATGAGTAAATTATACCGGGAAAATAATAACCAAACTGAGCACAATAATGTGAGCCTGAAAATTCTCCATAAAGCCTGGATGAACTGAAATTAATATGGAAACGCTCGAAAGCTTTGTTCTCGAAGGGTGGCCGGTGGGGGATGGCAGTGTAGAAACTGAATTTATCATTGTTTCATTTCGTCTAACGCGGAAATTGTCCCATTTTACTTTATTTCGCGCTAAAATTGGACTAGAATAATGGGGCCAACTTGAGGCTTGTTTGTTGACAACAAATAATTCGTTGATAAAGTGGAATTTAAATTAACGTCAAAATATGTGTACGTGTTTAAATTTCACGATCAGTGTTTACTGACATTGTGTAGATGCTTGTTGCTAGAATTTTAAGTTACCCTCTTGGTTTTCGCAACGCAAACAAGGGAACAGAAACACGAATAAAAAGGGTACATTTACGTAAAATTCATTATATTTAACGATTTCGGAAATTCTGAAATTATATCGACCATTTGTAATTCAAAAATTGTTCTTTGTTTAAATGTTACGTGGGGAAATTCGCAAGTAAGAGGAACGGAGATTGTAATAGTTAGGAATTTGTATAAATTATGTACGAGGGGAGATCAACAAGTATGTGGACTAAGGTTTCACTAGTCTATGGGAGGATTTAAAGGTAAATTACATAATTTTACGATTTGAAATTATGAATGAACGTTGATAAGTCTGTCAAACAGAGATGAAATTACGGGACTATGTCGAATAATATTTACAATTTTAATACATTGTGATCTGGAGGTACAAGATCATCTTACAGAGATGAACTTATGCTGTGGTGTGATTTTGTTTACTTGGTTATTATCGAATTTGAAGGTGACAATTAATAGTTTGGGAGTTAAGGGTGAATCTACAAGCTTTCGTGGGGTAAAAGGGGCATCCACATACTGTTCGAATTAATTGGGACAAAGCTTAAAAAAACAATGTTTACCAAATATTACCTTTTAATGAAGTAAATACATACAAAATAGTGTAAATTCTTCATATTGATATGAAGTATGTCTTTCTTTCGCAGAAATAACTTCTTGAACTCGTCTAGGCATCGATTCCACTAGCTTAGCGCAAATTTTCTTCAATTCGTTCACTTGCACTTATTATCATTTTTTCTTTTGTAGTGCAATCCATTTTTGCCAGTCGTTTCTTTAAAATATAAAATAAATTCTCAATGGGATTGAGATCAGGTGAATTCCCCGGCCAATTGAATAATTTTATTTCATTCCCACGCATAAAGGTCTGCACTTGTTTGGAATTGTGACAGGTAGTCAGGTCGTGCTGAAATGTTCCATCAAACGTTTCCATGAATTCGACAATCCCGGTGCGCAATATTTCCATATATTTCACTGAATTCATCATCCCTGTTATAGGAGCTAATCGTCCAGTGGCATTGGTTGTGAAAAACCCCCAAAACATTCGTTTCGAAGGATGTTTTACTGTTTGCTGGATGTGATCAGGCCGCAAAGTTTCCCCATCACTTCGGCTAACAACACTTGATTTGTACCCTTACAAACCCTAGACAAACAAATGTGTCTCATCACTAAAACCACCTTCTTCCAGTCGTCCACGGTCCACGCACGGCACTTTTTGGCCCATGTCAAACGTTTCTTCATCATTTTCTTTGTAAGCAGTTCCTTTCTTCTTCTTTAGTCTTCTTGCCTTACGGCCAACCTCCAGCAGTCGTTTTCGCACAGTTGAGGTGCTCACCTCCACACCAGAAACCATTAAATCCCTTCGAAGATCAGTGCTTGTCTTTCTCGGATTAATTTTGCTTATTAACAATTTGTCTGTTCTTGGGGTAGTTTTGCGTTTGGGGCCACAGTTTCCTTCTCTTTTTGGAGACGATGAGCCACTTTCTTCAGATGTTTTTAAAATTCTCGAAATGCTGGACTTTCCCACACCAATAGCTTCAGCTATATCTCTTACAGTCATTGATGTGTATTCATTAAGAGCGATAATTTTGGAACGCTTCCTCGGAGTGATATCCATCTTTGGACAAGACATTACAGCACGTATCAAAATTGAAACTACCAACTGTCACACCGGTAGGCTGACAACTGAATTGCTGGCGAGGTAAAACCGGTCAGAATGTAAATGATGGTCAAGGTCGAAACCTCACGTCACTTCAGGTAGTAAACAAGCAGGTGTGAGGGTGTTTGGGCTACCCTGGTACTCAGATACTTACTACAGTAACTCAAACGAAGAAAAAAAATGTTTGTCCGAATTAATTCGAACAGCATAGTAGTCCCCACTTTTTGAATTCAAATGAACATGCTTTCGCAATTTAGTTATTCCAGTCGATTATTTTATTGTACAATTATCTCACTCTGCATTTAATATTCCCCTCAACTGGTCTCGAAAAGATTCAGCGAATTAATTAATTCCATTGTATTTACACAATTAATGCTATCCTACATTGAAACCACCTTCGTATAATCCGTAGTCAACTTGTTTTCTAATGCGACTTTGTTTGTCGACTACCCACAATTTTAAGAATATTTTTCAAAAACTTTTATCTCTATTAAATCCCCACTGTGCCACAAAATAAACACTTATCAAATTCGTTGTAAGGGTTCATCCACTGTGCCCTCCTTATTTGTTCGGGAAGTTTATGACTACGAGACCGAGTGAAATGAGTTGGCTTTGAAATCGTATATTTTCATCTAGTGGCCAGGTTAGTATGATAAGTGTATTTATTCAAATGTTATTTGCTGAAGTACTCATAGATGGAACGCTCATTTCGAATTGTCTGCTCAGATAGCAAACATTCAATTTTCCTTTATGTAATTTGATCAATTGCAATTAATTTAGTCGGTGGGTATTTTTTTAACACTTTATTTTATCGATAAAATATTTTTAACGTTAAATATTTTACTTAAATTTTAATCTGATGAAATAGTATACAACCCTACGTAAGTGAGGGTTGAAATTCAAAAGTTCCTATTGCATTTTGTTTTATTTTTTATTCTTGTATTGTTTTACATTTTTATTTATTAGGAATATACATTGTAAATAGGGACCATTCAATTATTACGTAAGCATATTATTCAAGCCCCCTTCACCCTTGTAAAATAACTAAACTTGAAAGGTTAACATTGATTCGATTCAAATGTTGTGGCTTCTTGTAAACATTTTTTTTATATTTAGTGAATTTAAAACTTTAATTTCGTTAAATATTTATTGGATATTTTTTTACACAGGTTGACATAAATCGTCATCCAATTCGAAACGTTATAGTCGTATTCATAGAGAAAAATAAATGTAGTACATGTTTCACTATATCCATTTATATTGACGAGCTTTTTCGGTTTTAGTTCTTAGATCGTTCGCTGTGAAATTGTTGTCGAAACGTCATATCCATACTTATGTTCCGAGATAAGTTCTCGTCGTTTACAATCCATTTAGGCGGTTATGAAGCAGTTTTCACTTCGCTAAACCTGTCTGGAGTAGTGTTCGTTTCTAAACAAACTATACACGACCCTCGGGTTACTTTCAAAATATTCTGAAAATTAACTTATTCGTGCGGTGGAAGGATATACCAACATCATTAGTTACCTACTTGATAGTGAATGATCGATTTGGTTTTTGTAGGGTTGTTTGGGGGTGTACGACTTGCCTTTATTAATGTTTTCATGTTACTTTGTGAATAGGTACTTCGTTGTGTTTGATGAGTTTTATTTTTCAAGTGTGTATTCAATTATCGGAAGAAAATATGACTGTTTGGAATTGCTGCAACTTTGAACTTCCGTTAATCATTAGACGTTAGATTTAAATAAACTTAGAGCAATGTTATTTTAGTTTACATTTTTTTAACCTGGAAATACTGAAGGTGAAAAATTCCAAATTTATTGATGATTGATGAGGCCGATACTTGGAGAAAATTAATATCCATAATGAAACAATATTTAGAATTTTCTCATAATTTTAATACAAATACGCATGAAGACGTTTCGAAGTACTACTTCTTTATAAAATGCTGGATTAATACCAGGACAACATATATTATAATACAAGGACAGCTTAAATCTCAAGATTTAGATCTTATTGACTGCGATTTGTTCATTTCCTTACAAAACTTCTACTTGTTTTCATGATTTACTAAAGGACTGAAGCTTGTGTATGAATCTGCTTAGTAATCCTAGTTTAATTTTTCATGAATCACATCAAACGAAGTAGTTCTGGGAAATTGAACCCCATCACTTTGAATATTTCGTTACAATTGAGTCACTGGTTAATCTAAGTCACGTATAAATGTCCTGAAGATGTTCTTCTATCGTAATAATTTGTCGATGCATCAAATCGAGTTCATAAATCCATATAGTTGTCTTTTTTAGGTGTTCCGATACTTTTGCTCCCTAAAGCGATCGTCTTTCTGGCAGTGTTAAATTGGGGGCATTAAGTTGCTTTGTTGTGAGATGTGTTGGGTGGAAATTTTACCCGTGAAGATCGTTCACACGGTATTATGCTCGCATCAACGTTGCCACGTTTCAAAATATTATTTGCAGTTTAAGATAACTAAATTTTCTTTTTACGACCTGCAAATCAAAATTCAAATAAATCTTCGTTTATTATTTTTTCAATAAAAATCCATTCCTGATGCGTTTTGGAAGTCAAATACGTTTAGTGTAACCACTTGAATCACCACTATCTTTTTTAAGCAGATTTATTTAGATTGGGGAATATATGAAAGTCAAAATGAAACAAATCTGGTAAATAAAGGGGAGATTTTGTAAATTCTCTAACTCTCGTTGGAGACAATTCCCCTATCATTTTTATCACTCCTGAAGACAAGAATTACGAACAGACATAGCGCAGTGTTGCCTGTTTTGCGCACATATCTTTTAAACTTGAAAATTTTCTTCAAGGAAGATGTAATACAGTGTTGCCTGTAATGTAGCGATATCTTTTTAAATTTGAGAAGCAGTTTTCTAAATGTGAAGCTATCTTTAAATTTGAGAAGTTTGTCTCAAGTGTTGCCTAATATGTGTAGATATCCTCACATTTGAGAAGTTTTTCTCAGCGGACACGTAGTGCAGTGTTGTCTAATATGTGCAGTTATCTTTAAACTCGAGAAATTCTTCTTAAGTGATGCGAGCTTTCTCGATTTCTTTATGAATCTGGCGACAGAATGCTGGAAATAGTTTCGCGTTTCGTACAATTCCCGAAGGAATTTCCGTATAAATTGTTGGGGAAACTCGAATTTCCAGCCGCGTTATTCACTGTGCGTCCCCCATTCGACGAAAATTATACGAATCGCTGTTTGTCAGTTCCCATCGCCGATTTTAATTAATTAATGAGTTTATTGAAACAAAGGGCTGCAAAGTTCACCATTTTGTTGCGCTAATTCGTTTTATTCGTTAATACGTGTTTATCGTATAATGAAATCGAATCAAAGCACTTTCGGCCTTTAGTCATTTCAACATAATATAAATAATTAATTTCTGTTCAATGATTTCATGAAAATTTCGCAACAATTGATTTAATCCAGTAGTTTTTCTATGTACCAACGGCATATTGTTATTTTTTAGTAATTATTCGAATTATTTTCGTCAATTTTTCGGTCGAAAAATTTTCATGTTGATATTAAATAAAACATAATTATGTGCATATAAAATGTAAAAAATTATAATCATAATTATATCCAGGTAAATGGATTTGCAACATAAATTCGTCAAAGAAAAATAAAGTTCCTAAAATATCAGTAATGACAATAATATTGAAATTGACACTAAATTTACTGTAACTATCGACTTAATCGTCTTTTTTTTCAGACCTGACGTTTCTAAAATTCAATGAACTAATTGTAAAACAGAAGTGATTTAAAACAGGTAGTACGTGTTCTATTTATATTTATATTACTCTCCATATGGGAAATTCCAAAGGACGTAACTTTCTTCTTCAATTTTTTTACTGCTCACTTAATTCAAGAACTTCTAGTAAGTTCACTCTTCTTCGTTTTTTTCGAGTAATGTAATATTTTCGCTTAATTAAGATTTGGGAAATGTTTATTTTAGATAGACGGATCAGATATTCTGCTGATGCTCTCATTTTGATTGATAAAGTTGGTTATATTATACCAATAAAACTTATAACCTAAATTAATAAAACTATTAACCTAATTTGTTAATTTGGGAATATTAATTTTCGTTATTCATTGTAGATATCTAAATGTGTCTCAATTTATGCAAAGTCACCAAAGTAGGTAATCAATACTCTTCGTAGCTACTAATGAGATCGAAGACCAATAACTTCGTTCAAGTACCTCGTATATAGCATTTCATTTGTTCTCTTATAGATAACGGACAAGGATAAAAGGAAATAATCAAGTGTCGGCAGCTTCAATACCTATCGTGAATGAGGCTATTAATTGGAAATATTGATTCTTCAATTTTAGTTCTGATATGTTTCTGATTAGTTTCTATCTACTTCATTCGAAAAAATTAATTTTTGCTTTGAATGTTTGTTAGGCAAACGGCTTAACGATGGGTGAGATATCAGAGAAATATGTGGAAAAACATTGGGAAATGTTCAATTTTATTGAAAAATTTATAAATAAGGTTTACATCGAACGTGTTTGAAAAAACCGTTTCTTTTTTGCCCACCCTCGTACGTATTTTATTGGAAATAGATGAATTTTTTAGAGTTGTGGTTTTTTGTACAAAGATTTTTGTACATAGATTTTTGTACAAAAAATCTTTGTACAAAATAAATTTTGTAAAACTTGTACAAATAAATTTTTGATTTTATTTGAATCGTTAATAATAGTTACCGTATACGTCAATAAGTTGAAAATGTCATTGAAATACGAAACATTTAGATGACACCCACGTCTCTATTTCCTCTTTTATTATACGGATTACGATTTTTTATCACAATGGACAATATTGGCGTGCTTGTCTCGATGTCAAATTTGCAATGCGATTCTTTTCAGCTCGTATATTACAGAGGTTCCCAAACTTTTTTGATTCGTAGGTCACTTTCAAAATTTTGCTGGATCGGGTGGACCCTCCACAGAGCTATATTACTACCAATTTCCAAATCTCGAAAAAAAGGGAACGATTAGATCTATCTATTGAAACTATCTATGAAAACATCGCACAAAAAAGGTTAAAATTGATTTCTTGATAAAGTTAATTATTTGATATTTAAATCGAATAAACAAGTTTTCAATAAAATTTTAATTACTGTGAGTGGATGTCAAAAAAGCAAAGTAGTCCAATCAAAAAAGTGACTCCATCCAACTTTACTTTTTTGAAATCTGCAGTGACTTACAGCACAAGAAGCAATTAATTTTCACAGATTTTATTTAGAAGACCTTCCATTCGAAATGGCAAAACGGAATATAGTGTATTTTCTGGTGTTGTAGGTATTCAAATATATAAATTATTACACTATTATTATTGTTACAACAATCGTAATAATGGGTGTTTTTTTTAGAGGTATAGAACTTAAACAACGATACATCATTCGATTGACAAGAATTTTTTTTATTCGAAAGATAATCTTGTGGCATTACATTTTCAATATGATTTCTGGCATATGACCGCCACGGCTGGCACGGATGTAGTCCAATCTGGACGTCCAATTTTCGATGACTTTTTCCAACATTTGTGGCCGTATATCGGCAATAACACGGCGAATATTGTCTTCCAAATGGTCAAGCGTTTGTGGCTTATCCGCATAGACCAATGACTTTACATAGCCCCACAGAAAGTAGTCTAGCGGTGTTAAATCACAAGATCTTGGAGGCCAATTCACAGGTCCAAAACGTGAGATTAGGCGGTCGCCAAACGTGTCTTTCAATAAATCGATTGTGGCACGAGCTGTGTGACATGTTGCGCCGTCTTGTTGAAACCACAGCTCCTGGACATCATGGTTGTTCAATTCAGGAATGAAAAAGTTAGTATTCATGGCTCTATACCGATCACCATTGACTGTAACGTTCTGGCCATCATCGTTTTTGAAGAAGTACGGACCAATGATTCCACCAGCCCATAAAGCGCACAAACAGTCAGTTTTTCTGAATGTAACGGTGTTTTGACATACACTTGAGGATTATCTTCACTCCAAATGCGGCAGTTTTGTTTGTTGACGTAGCCATTCAACCAGAAGTGCGCTTCATCGCTAAACAAAATTCGCGCGATACGTATTCCGCACAGAACCATTATTTTCGAAATAAAATTGCACTATTTGCAAGCGTTGTTCAGGCGTGAGTCTATTCATGATGAATTGCCAAACCAAACTGAGAATAAATCACTTCTCAGCTGTTAAATCGGTCGTCATCTTCAACAGTAATGCCAACTCAAAGTTCTATACCTCTAAAAAAAACACCGTTATGATGAAGCGAAAAAAGAGAAATTTGTTCATTTTCATTGAAAACAGATCAGCAATATTGAATAAGGTATTGAACTAAACAACGACATTACGGATTTTGAATTCACCATATCATTTTTTTAAAGAGAAAGAGATGGCTCTAAGAGAAATTCATCTCGTTCTGAAGAGAAGAATCTTGCTTAATATAAATTTAAGTTAGTATTAGTATGAATAGACAAATTATTTTTTTAACCAGTTGTAAGAACTCTTGATAATGGAGTAGTCCGACTAGTACCCGAAACATGTGTCGAGTGAACTACTTGAACTGTTTTTGTGGAATACTGAAAATTGTTTCAAATTATATAAATACTTGAGAATTTATTTCCGATTTTTGTTGAAATTTTTCGAATTCTGAAATAAAAAGATTCTCCCAATTACAGTATATTTTTGCAGTTTATTTATGTGAAAATTCAAATTGGAGGTAAATATTTCAATGTTAATTTTCCGCTTCACTTTAATTTTCTTTTTGGTATGAATTGATTGGGAAAGTCGTCAATTAAGTTTTCTCAATTCAATTGACTGTTTACGAGAACTTGGTTTAATTTCCGCACAAAGTGTATAACGCTGCAATTAATACACTGCCCTTTATATTATTGCACTTTAGGTCTGAGATGGGGGAAATTTCAAGTTGAATGCAGCTGACGAAGTTTGTATCTAAATACACGCAAACTTTGGCGAGGAAATTGAACGGAAAGGGCTACTTACTGTTCGGTATTCCCAAAGTTCGATAAATATCCGATAACGTCGATGTACCGGTGCAATCTTATATAATACACCGGAAATTCGGTATGAGAATATCGAAAAAAAAATTTTTTCAATCGTGTTCTTACCGTGCTGCGATTTATCGAAGTAAAATGAGAAGGAAATTGATAAGTTAACCGCACTGAGTAAAAAATTGAGTATCGTTGTTAACGCCTTTGATCCGACACTCTTCCTCAATCACGAGTTTATCGAAATGTATTTTTTGTTCATTTTTTGCGATTGCTGAGACTTACTAGACTTTACAAAAATGCTACAACGTTTCATTTTAGTGTATTGACGCGAATTTTTCAAAACAGTTTGAGAAAAAGCTGAATTGGTCACATAGTCACGTAACGATGAAGCGTTACGTATGATAATTATTCAGTATTCTAAGTCATTATCTGCATGGTATCGTTATTCCCATAAATTTATTGCTCCAATATAAATATATCATGGAGATTTTTTCTTTTCCAATACATATTTTATATTTCAGTGTAAAGCATATTAATTAATAAGACTTACAATAATTAGTATCCGAAAACTTATAATCATAGCTTCTTGAAACGTGTTGGTACGTTTCATTTCACTGTTTTGATAAATTTATATTTATAACATCGCCACGTAACGAAAAAGCGTTGCGTTTGATTAATTGAGTTGACTTTTAATATATTGAATGTTTAGATAAAATATACTCCAAAATAAGATTAACAATCAATAGAATTTGAATATAAACTTCAATTCAAACACTTGAACTTATGATTTACGCTTTATTGACTACATAGTATGACGCGTTTCGTCATTACAAACGACTTCTTCAGATGCTAACAGAATAATAATAAGACTCGTCATGTTATGTAGTCAATAAAGTGTAAATCATAAGTTCAAGTGTTTGAACTTAAGCTTATATTCAATAGAATTTGGCTGCTAAGACTGTAAATCATTATAATTTCTTTAGAAATGTGCTGCATTGTTTCATTTCACTGTTTTGAAACGACGTCGTCTAAACTTTTTTTTTAATTTGTATTGATAACATCGTCACGTAACGAAAAAACGTTACGTTTGATTGATTAGTTCTCATAATCAATATAATTTCTCTACAAATTATAATTTCTCAAACCTAATTTCGATGTTTTGAAACGAAATGTTGATGGCGGTTTTCGAAAAGAGTGTTTAATTACATCGTCACGTAACGAAAAAGCGTTACATATTTTAACACTTAAGCATTGCAAAAGAGTATCTTAGTGGTATTGTTTAGTATAAAACCATTCGAGGTGGTCTGTGTTTCTTTCTATCGCATAGCAATGTTTGCAGGTGACCGAGCCTTCTAATGGCTTCATTATTTCACACGAAAAATTTTTTCCATTAGAGTAGTAAGTACATCAGAAAGCAATGAATTTGCATAAGTACGAGCAATTACAATATATTTTCACGCGTCCCAGATTTGCTGCCAGTTTGAAATATTTATGAGAGACCGCGGTGGCAAAAAAGTTGCATGTCTTGGTCTTGTAACGTAGTTGAATCGATTCGAAACATGGGGTGAATTTTTACCGACCGTAATCACCCCTGATGGAAATTGGTTGCATGATTACTATTGTCAGACCGAAAAGCTGATTATTTTTTAAACGAGGAAGTGCTTTTTACGTTGACATATTCCGGGACTTGACACGAAGTGCATGCAAAATCGTGAAAAATTCACGATACCCTAAAATTTTGGCAGAGTGGGGACCATTTTATATTTCTATGTTGTAACATTTATAGCCATATTTTTCGATTCGTGCCAATAAAAGCTTTTTGGTTCACTTCTCTTTGTAGCTTATAAATACATGTTTACAAGCGTTTCGAGCTTGTTGGTCATCATCAGAACAGCGTAACTAAGTTTCAGATGAACATACTTGGAAATGAAGAATAAAAAACAAACGATTTGAAGCTTGTAAGCATTTGAAGCTTCAGCATCACCTCTCCGTCTTTATGAGAGCCAACAGGCTCGAAACAGGTCTCAAAAGCAGCTTCCATGTGCGGGCCATACCCTTAGCTTATTTCTTAACGTGGATTGAAACGATCTTCACTTAGCACGACTTGCTTTGTTAATTATCTCCTAGATATAAAAAAGAACGTCATACTCATTCACTGAGTCAGCAACTTCCATTCCAAGTCGTTCAACTCCTAAAGTTTGTGGAAGTTCCTTTCATTCTATATAAAGGAAGATGTTACGAAAATTGAACCTCTGAAGGGTTGAAATTAGGGTGCAAAGTTTGAATAGGCAAACAATATTACTTAGAAACTGTAGCTCGAAACTTTGAGTAATAACTACTAACAACAAATGAGTAAATGTGATTTGTCTAAGATCAGTCGTTTAAGGATTGACATAAGATGCAATAAGTACCATGAATCATGAAAATAACTTTCCTAGTAGTTATTGTTGAAACTGTAATAGATCACTTATTTTGGTAGACACGTTGTAATTGCTCTTGATAATAGATAAGCAAGTCGATACATATTGAGTAAATTAAATAATTATTTAATTTTAAATAAAAGTTTGAAAGACACCTGAGCTGTTTAAACTTGTCTCAGAACCACGGCTTCAAACTATTGTTGTGGCCAATTTCAGAAATTCGTCATCATCTTAGACATTTGATTTATTAGAGTCTTGAAAGTTGACTGGTCTATCTTTGCAGTTAGCAGCGCTTTTAAATAGTTCAATAGTTAGTTCTTTTTCCTTTCGTCACTCTGAAATCTCATAAGTAATTTCTTTGCAGAAATTCATCGTCATCTTGGACTTATGGTCCAGAGCCTTGATGGATACCTGGTCCATCTTCACAGATAGTTTGCACTTCTTTAAACTGGTTTAATAGTTGTTTCTTCTTTCAACTCTGTGAAAAACTGGAACCATATAGGGTGCAGTTTCTTTGCAGAAATTCATTGTCATCTTGTTTTAGTTCCCTTGAAGAAAACTTCTACAGATAGTTACCATCGCTTTCAACTGGCGGCAGCTGTTTTATTCTTCTTTCAATCTTTCACAAATATATGGAAACCACTAATTAATGATAATTTTCATTGTGATGGAAGTTGCAATTTCATTACAGCAATTCATCATCATCTTGGACCTTCTGTTCTTTAGAGCCTTGATCTAATCACTTGGTCTATCTCTACAAGTAGCACTACTTTTAACTGGTTTAGAAGCAGGTTTTCTTTTAGTCTTGCAAATACCTGGTATTTGCAAGATATAAGTTGCAATTTTGTTGCACCAATGCATTTTGATTTTGATCAATCAACCTTTAGTTCATTAGGACCTTTATAGACATCTTGTCTGTATCTGTAGATTGTAATGTATCTCTTTCCACTAGTTGAACAGTTGTTTCTTTTTACGACGAAAATACTTGGATCTTCGTGAGTTTGAGCTTATTGTGGTTCAGTTTCTTCTGCAAGCGATCGCCTTCTTGGACCTTTGTCGTGTTAGAGCCTTTAAGTACAGATAGTCAGTCTGTACAGTTATTTAGTAATTCTTTAATAATGTTATCAGCTGTTTTCTTCATAACTTTTAATGACCAGAAATCACATGAGTTGAGCTTATTTAGTTCTGGTAAAATTGCTATTTCTTTGCACCAATCGATTTTGAACCTTTGTTTAATTTAGATTAATGATGCAATTTAGATCTTTGAGATTTTATCCTAATGCTTCGCTTTTTTCAGGATTATTTGGATCTCTTATTGAAGTTTTTAGAATTTATAAATTAGATTTATCGAAAGTAAACATTCTTCGGAGATGATTCTTCGTTCAACACATTTTTCTTGAACTAACAATAAGTTCCCAATTTCTCCCCATAGCTAAGAGGAATGAATCCTCATTAGTCTACTTGAATTTGAGAAATAATACTCTCCCCTGGAGTACGATGAATAATGGAAGGTGGCTTGGCGAATAACAACTTTTTCATTCGAGATTGCTGCCGCATCATCGGCGCAGAATGAATCAATCGATTTCGGTTCGAAACTTTCGCGAATTTCAATTTCCGCGATTGATTTATTATTTCTCAATTCCTGCATACTTCTAGCGGGGATGCGATGATATAAGTATCAACCTGGTTTTTTCGTAGACAATCGAAACGAATAAGCTTTTTTCTGTTGTTCCGCTCTAGATTTTATGGGCAATAAAAATTCATTTTATAAATCGAATGTTTTCATTTCAATAGTTTCGTATGAATTTCTGGAGGTTGTGGTATACAGGGTGTTCGGAAATGACGTGCGTAACGACGAAATAGCATAATGTCTGATTGATTTAATTTATTTTTGCTTTAGGTTTCAAGAAAAAGTTAAAAGTTACTAAAAGTTTTGAGATAAGACATGAGAAAACAGTTATGTTGAATCAATAAAATGTTCAAACTTCAAATTTTTCGAAGTTATTTGGAAATTCAGAAATTTTCTAGGAAAAATATATATTTTTAAAGTTTGTATAGTTACTGATAAATTTTATTTCTGGATAACAACTTTGGGTTTAATTTATTTTTGCTATAAATTTTAAGCAAAAAGGGTTGAAAGTCTTGGGAATTTCTAAGAAAAGTTATAAGAATACATTTTTCAAATGTGCAAACTGAATTTTCTCAGAGTTATTTTGAAATTTGAAAAAGTTTCTATAAATATTCTCTTTGAAATTCAAATAAATACTATC
This sequence comes from Henosepilachna vigintioctopunctata, assembly GCA_030704895.1. Classification (NCBI taxonomy): domain Eukaryota; kingdom Metazoa; phylum Arthropoda; class Insecta; order Coleoptera; family Coccinellidae; genus Henosepilachna; species Henosepilachna vigintioctopunctata. Next base: position 1,354,987 of record JARQZJ010000005.1, read on the forward strand.
TGATAAATTTTATATATACGAAAAATTTTTTAGATTTAATTTATTTTTGCTATAAATTTTAAGCAAAAAAGTTGAAATTTTCTGCTAGTTCAAAAGAAAAGTCATAAGAAAACAATAATTTCAAATTCATGAATATTTCTAAATTTGAAGTATTTTCTATCAGTATTCTTTTCGAAGTTTGTATAGTTACTGATGAATTTTTTGCGGTAATTTTAAAATTTTTTTTTTAAAATTACTGCAAGTTTAAAAGAAAAGCAGTAAGAAAACGGTTATTTTAGATTCATAAATATTTTTAAATTTTAAAATATTTTTAAATTTACAATATTTTCAATCGGTTATCTTTTCGAAGTTTGTATAGTCACTGATAAATTTTCTTTTCCGGGTAACTCATTTGGGTTCAGTTTATTTTTGGTGTGAATTTCAAGATAAAAAGTTAAAAATTACTGAATGCTTTAGGAAATGTCATGTGAAAACAGTTATGAGGAATCAAAACAAATGATCAAACTGAAAGTTTCTCAGATCTATTTTGAAATTTAAAAAGTTTTCTAAAAAAAAACTTTGAATTTTCTTTTTAGAGTTTGTATACCTAATTACTGATGAATTTTTATTTGCACCAACAGTTATCGTTATCTCATTTAGTTAGAAAATATAGAAGTCAGTTCGAAAAAGAACCTTGTACCTTGGGTTGCCACAGTGGATTTGGGTGAGACTCTGGACGTGAATTTGTTTATTTCAGCCTCTTGAAAGTTGATAGAGTATGATGTGCGTTTTGTGTATAATGGCGAATGCGCCATGGTTCGAGTAAATCTGGGTGAAATATGGAATATATACTAGTTATTAGATCCCAGAAACAAAGATTTTCATCGATAGCTGCGAAGACACAATTCGACATTCCGTCATCGGTGTATGAAGTTAGCAACGAATCTTACCTAAAGGTGTCATACGCGTGAAGATATTTATATAAGAACTTTGAAATCACAACTCGGTAATCAATTATATCATTTGCTGAAACTGAATTAAGTTTTTAATAACCTTTTTCATATATTTCAAAACTCTCAATAGTGTATGTAGATTGTAGATTGCTTTGTTTAACTATTATTATTACCCCTATATGACGATTGCGACGTTTAAGTGGCCGTATCCCATCGAAAGTGATAATAACTAGTTACACTGTCGAGTCTTTCGAAATATATTAAAAAGGCGAATTAATTATTTCAGCAAATTTTCGAGCTTCTTATTACATATCTTCACGTGGGTGGCACCATTCGGTAATATTCGTTGCTGGGATTTCGTAACTAACTTCACGACGGTCATTCTGTCGGGTGGCGAACTACAAACAAGTCTTTTCACCAAACTTTTAGCCAATAACGGGATTGGATAATCAAACGTTTCGATTCAGAAATGTTCTGAAAAGTGGATTTGTCGCCGAAAAACGCTTTCAACTTACGACAAATATAATACCAACCGCCTTCCAGGCTCTTCAACCCGTTTCAATGGATAAAACGACGAAACCATCCGAACTCTCTTGTTCGAAAGTTGAATCGGGGCCGATTTCCACGTGATAGAAGTGAAACTCTGAACTTAGAAAGTCTCGTGGATTATACCGTGATTCAATTGTTGATTTTCCATGTAACTGTAGATGCCAGTTCCACTCGAAGAATAACTATGAAAATATACAAATATACTAGCTGACCTGGCGATTTTGGTAACTTCCAACAGTTCGAAACACAGTGGCACCTTTTAGCTAAATTTAATGGATGATCTAATTAACGTAATGAAATGGACACAATCTTATAATAATAAAATTGGTGTAGATAACACTACTTTGTTTTATATCTTCAGGTATAATTCGAAGGAGAATAGATTACCGCTCTCACCTTGTCAAGAGGGTCAGTGATGATTCATCATGGACTTTCATCTTCAGTAAAAACAGTATTTTATCAAAGATGCCAGGCGGTTTCTTTAGTGAATACATAGTTTTTGTTATTTTACCGCTCGATATCAGAGCTTTGCCTAGTCGAGTTAAATGTTTTTGAATATTATATATTATGTTTTTTAATAATGTTCAAATATATAATAATATCAATAAGTTTCATTAATTTATAATACACATTATACAATATCTATGAAATGAGTAAAATTTCGGGTACTTTTGCTTTTTTATAGACCAAATAGACGAATTAGTAACCTTGAAAATTAAATTAATAGGTTAAACTATGTTAAATTATCTTCAATGATCAAATTATAACAGTAGACCTTTTTCATTTGACAGCTTTTTATCTAAATTTAGTTTTTAGAGTTACGTTAAATTTAGTTATTTTCAAATGCACAAAATCAAATATAAAAACAACTGTAAAAATCAATTTATATACTAAATATTGAAAATGAATTGTAGTATAAATACATTTTTGAATTTAACACAAAATATGCTTGAAATTTATTTCAAAAATATTTTAAAATAATACAAATGGAAATTGTAACGAATGATTGTAACAAAATTAATGCAATTTTTTTTTCTGTTTTGAAAATCGATTAATTCTTTTCGAAAATTACCACAAAATAACATTTTTTTGGGCGTAGTGTAGGTCAGTGAATATATTTTCAATTTTTTTTCAAATTGCTTTTCAACGCGTATTTGCGAATGTTTAATTGTTGATCGAATCTGATTTATTTTTATACGTAACACTATTTGTTTTGCGATGAAAATCCGTCAAAATATTTTTTGCGTTTCGAGTGATAGCCTGAAACGACGCAAAACAAGCACGTTTTACTAAGGAAAAGTCAATATTTTTGAATATATTACCCCGTTTGATAGACTCCCATCGTAATTGAACGGCGTGTATCAAAGTTCCATGATCAATATGCATTGGGAATTGAATTGGTTCAGATCTGATACGTAAATCATCGAACTAGTCGAGTTGGGACAGATTTTTTCCCCTTCAGGGTGTATTCCACACGTGTTGAAATGAAATTAACATTCTCATTTTGTTTTGTGATGAAAAAGAATCTTTGGATAACGCAATGATATAGTATTTCTATTGGAAACTTTCCTCTTTACGATGGATTACGAGGACGAATCAAATATTTACGCATTTGTATTTGGTTTTTTAAAACATTGTTGATAAAGAAAAGATAAATTATTGAATTGATAACTTCTACAAGCTAGTTTCGTGCTATAACACGGGATAAGAGAGCGTGACGATCACGTCACGCCCACTTTATAAGCAAAAGTTTTCCCAAAAGCACAGGAAGTCAAAGGTGGTTACAAAACCCAGTTGCTAAATATGTTTCCCCTGCAATTACTTATTTCGTCAAAAAGATATTTTATACTTTCTCTAAAATAGATTCAAAATCAGTATTATTAATATTAATTTAAGTATACAGACTTGAGAAGTTAGAATTTCAGAGTTATGTACGGCCGTCTTTAAACAGTCATGAAGAGCATGTCCGGCGGTGTTGCCAAAATCAACACAGGAAGTCAACATTTTCTAGTCGGTTGTTCCCAAAGTTTTTCAAGCATTATTTCAACTCTTTTTGTATATATAAGAAATATTATTTGTATTTATAGCATATTGAATATTATATTGGGTACTGTGAGCTATCTATAATATACTCTTTTATCAATGTATATTTCATCTATTAATAGAACAACAACTTCTTCATGAGGTTTTAAAGACTCTTAGACATAATATGAATAAGTTTTTGTATTTTTGCGCGAGTTGAAGCACTTGGGACGACATTAAAATTTTCAGACCAATATTGAAGATATCTTGAGAAAGAGTATAACATGAAAGAGATAATTATTGTATCAGACGAGTATCGTTTCTTCTTTGGAAGTAATAATTTTATTTGATCGATCAAAATTCTTAGGTTATTTAAACAAGTAATCCTGTTTTCTCAAAAATCTTCAAGCATATCACGAGTAATTTTAATCGATTCCTCATTTAAATAACATAAACTTTTCTCTATTAAATATGTGAAAGATTTATCTACACTGTCTGGAATATCTTTGTATCTTATCAACAAATTTTCTATTCGAGACCACTTATCCAATTTGGACTCAATAGGTAAAAACCAACTCAAATCAGTGTACAACTTTTTTCCATTAAAAAATACTGGTACTAACATGTCTTCATTCACTGTAATTTGGTTACTTATAGTAATAATTTCTTCACTTAAATTAAGACGGTAAAAAATTTTGTTGTTAACTGAACCCATTTTAACATTCCAACCACCAGGAATATTTATTTTACTGGAGTAATGAAGAATTGAATCTTGAAAATTGACAATTAAATCGATTTCATTCATTTACTTTTTGAAAATTCATTTTTAGGGAACTGAAGGTCGATACTAATTCTGAATACTGAAGTCGTTGCCCACCCGCCCGCAGGGTGCTGTTATAATTTGATTTACAACCAGGAATGCAACAAGATTTCGTCATTTAAGAGAATATACCTATTAGAAACTTACCTATTCCAATCTTGAAACTTACTGAATCACCTACGGAACACCTATCCTCTACACTATATTTCACAAAAAAAATATTTGTAAGTAATCCGTACTGAAAACACAACACAAATTCGATTTCGATTCGATTAAATCGGTACACACAAAACACTTCGTTTTTATAATTTGATGTTCTGTTATCCACAAACTATCACCACTAGCCCCTATATTACACTATAGAAAATTGATGAATAGAGAATTAATTCTGAAAACGTAAAATATTCAACTTCGAACTACGAAAGTCTTAAACAACACAAAATTGATTTCGTTTCGCTGAAATCGGTAAACACAGTAAACACTTTGTTTTTTATAGTTTGATGTTGAGATTTCAGCAAATTATCAACAACAACGCATGTATTACACTATACAAAATTTAAAAATATATATTTATACCAAAAGCTCAAATTATTTAACTTCAAACTGCGAAAGTTTTGAGAAGCTATTTGCATTAGTAAACAAACTCAACTAACGGCGGGGTTGAAAAATTTCATAGACCACCAGAACCACCGTTGCCAGATACTCATTTCATGGCCTGTTTGAAGTCGGCCGTGACTTATATTCACTTGGTTTTAAAACATATATTTAGGTACTACGATTGTCGAAAGTTTTTCCTGTATAATGTCTCGTCTAGAAAATATATTTTTCTTATTGAGCCGGAAGTTTGACATCGCAGCATCTAACAATGAATCTGATTACACCAGGAATCAGATGAGCATTAATAGTTCCTTAAATTGATCTACTAAAGAGCCTTTAGAGCTGCCAATCGAAGGATGGTATGTTTGGTCTTCAAAAAGACGATCAAGTTTAACTCAAAGCATTTCCTGAATTTGGGAGATGGTTAGAGTTGAGTAAGTGGTCTAGCAGTGTCGAGAAGCCGAATGTACTCGCCTATCGGTTGGACTCTCCTTTTTTCCGAAGCATCCCGTACTAAATATAATAGTTCGCAGTGTGTAAAAATTATGTTTTCAGTTGGAAATTGGGTGGTTCTTATTGAAACTGCCTCCCCTTTCTTCCACTATATTTTACTACCTTCTTTGGATTCAGTGTTCTATGGAAGGTTCAAGTTGCACGTTCCTCCTCAGAATTGGTCACTACTCAAAGGAGTGGTGTCCTCCTTCTCAGACAACATCATGAACGTTACTGAGGAAGTATTGTATTTCAATAGCCTTGCCAAGTCTACTAGAAGCATTGGTCTTGTTCGTCTATCTCTATTCCCTCACTAACTAAAATTACTTTTATTTTTGATTCACCCTCGTATTATTATCATTCAATGTTGCTTGTTCAGTGTCTCAATTTTTTTCATCTTTTAACGAAGTGAATGATGGAATGGAATGAAAATTTAGCGCAATCAATGGTATGATTTTTAATGCCTAATTTTTTATTTTGTGAAGACTTCGAACTGAATTTAAATTGAAGTTTCAATCGGAACGCTTGCATATGTAATTGAATATTTCTATGAAATCCGTTGCCGCATGCGGAAGTATTTGTAGAATTGGATACCCGAATGCATGGCTATCCGATCACAATTAATTTGCATTAATTGACATTCGGTATTCCATCGAATCGAATACTAATGACACTTGTATGCACTTTGATATTGTCGCAAAAGTTTCTGTTCGAAAACGGTGAAAGCTTATTTGTTGAGTCTTCATTACGCGATGAAAAATTCGTTACGATTTACTTTGATTGAACTTCGTTTTGATATTTGATTTTGCGAGGGTTAATGAAGATAATTTAATGTCTTTGAATAACTAAAAAATTAAAACAGTTTAATTAAGACAGTTTCGTGGTTTTCAGTATTTTTTGTGAAATATATCAGATGTTTCATCTATTTATATATACATATTTTTTTTATATCTAACAAAATATTGTGAAAATCAAAACTGCGTCAGTTTTTTATGATAGTAACTTACACGAAACTCGTCTCCGTAGCCTAGTGGAAGAGTGAAGGTCCATCACTAGGAATATCTGGGTTCGAATCCCGGGTAAGCCATGGACGTTTGTGTATGTAAAATGAGTTTTAGCGCTTATAAAATTGAATAATATCAATTGAATAATGCACAAAGATTACTAGGCCAAAATATAGGAATTAAAAAAAACTTATACTGAATGTTTGATAATAATTCATTTATACTCTATTCATTTTGAAGAGTCTGTCGTCACAACAAGCACGTGCTTGTAAGAGATAAACCTCCTATTTGTCAAGATGTGGAGGTATATTTTAGTTGGATTTGCATAGATTCAGACTACATTTTCGTATATTTGGGTTTTACTGTTGTTTCTATCGATTTTCTTGAATTTAAAATTTATATTGTATTTCCCACTTTTTATGTGTAATTTTCGTGGTATATACTGCTAGTTCACTAATTTGTGTTTAAATAATATCTCGAATTTCAGTACGACAAAAATGTATACGCAATTTGAAATATGAGTGATGATATTTGTTTATTTCATTAGAAATGAACAGAGTATACTCAAATGTTCCCTATCAAGATAAACTGCGTGATTATTAAGTTCAAAATGCATTTTCTATCCCTGATTTGACTCTTATAGTGAAATTTTAACTCGTATAATTTTGATAGATATAAATTTGTAAAATACTTTCCATATAAGCTTATATTTTGATAATTTTTTGAAGGGAAATTGTCAAACGATTTCTATGTTGTAAGTTGCATAGTTAGATTATGTCGAAAATTTACCTTTAGCGCCAGTAGAATCGAAAGAATTAATAAAAAATAGCGTGTGTTTCAATTAAACAGCATTATTCGTGGACTTGGACGAACTGGCGCCTTCGCCATATCGCATCCGATCAATAAAATCAAGATTCTTTTGAGGTATTCAATGTATTCATGGTTTTTATTTTGTTCCAGTAATAATTTCTGTTCTTGATGAAATTTTTGGTCAAATCCCGAACTTCTAAATGCTTGTTCCGTGTTCGTTTCCACTTTTACGTAATTTACGAAGGAATTGAATAATACCGTTCAATTCAAAGGATTGTCCTAAGAAATACTAACGAAGTTTCCGAGTTGAAACTGTATAAAATTGATTTATATAATTCCACGTTCCTTTTTGAATCAGCCTTACTGAATTTTACTTCATATTTGCTAATTATAACAAAAATTTAATTAAAAATGGGACACCTTGTAGCAATTATTATATTGTTGCGTCAATAATTTTCTATCGTATTAATTCTTCCTAATATTTTCTGAATTCGTTGAATTTGACTTGTTGTCTTCGTAGATTATACCCATCATATTTTGTTATAATTACTTACACTCATGCGGCTAACAAAACCCATGTTTTACGTGAGATTCGAACTCGTCTCTCCGCTGGCGGTCTTTTTTCCCACCCTAGTTAATGGAGACGACTAACGTAACGTTTGTATTCAAGACGCGTCTCGCGCAGATTCGGTGAGATTCCCTTGAAATAATGGAACAATGCGAATTATGTACTGGTTTTGATATGCCAGTATAGTTTGTGGATGTATTTGCTTTTGTGGTCCCAATTTCATTCATTCGAAAATGCGTAAGATATTAAATTTTTGTTCTGTCAAAAGTTAATGCTTGAAAATTCACGAGTTCACACAAAAAATGAAAAACATGGTGAAAAAAGACAAAACAATTCTACGTTGAACACAAAGGGGATGCGCAGAAGTTGAACGTTTTTCTTTCTCTAAACTGAGTCTATCACAGGCGACTTGATTTATCATGAATATGCCCGAATACTTGTAAGAATTATATCTTGTGATATTCGTGAAGTCTATGACCATAAAGATATAACATCTGTTTGTGTAGGTGGGAGACGGTATCTTTTTACGATGTGGTAGTAAAAGATAAACAAATATCCTAAAGACGAGTTGAAAACCCGAGAAACTTGGTACTTAAAAGTGTAATGGAGTTGGAATATTACTGAAATTTGAGTTTCCATTTTCCCTTGTGAAAATTAGGTGGTTTAGTTGTGTTAGTTCTCAATAATTTGTTTTTTAATAGCATTTCTCATTTCAATATCAAGAGAATGTAAATATCTGTTAAAATATAGGAAAAGGCTTAGTTTGGCTCTGGACGGTTTGAGCACAACGTGTGCAATTATTTATTTTAGACGCCTCTTGGTAATAAATAGTGTAAAAGTTTTCGAACACATTTCAATGCGATATTGAACGTATCAACTTAAAATCAATCGGTTGGGATTACAATTGATTTTAATGCTCGTTTCACGTTATCGGATATACACTTTTAGTCTTTTTTCCGTGCCACATGGCGTGCGTGCCAAGATTGTCGTTCAATTCGAACGAACCGGCTATATTATTTATTTTATTCTTTCTCTATTCCGGAAGCGATTTGCGTTGTTGCCGCTCCGACCGTCATTATCTTATTTATGAATGGAATCACTTTGTAACGTTGACTGAAAAAGAAAAGATCCGCTTAGAGGATTTCGTTCCGCTGTTTGTGATTTACGAGACGGTGTTGTACGAGGTGTGTCCAAGAGAAAAGTTACTTTATTTTTTCGAAACGTTAATGTTTTCCATTCGTCAATTTTGAGTTCTTCAAAGGATTATTATATATGTAATGCACTTCTGCCAATATCATTTGAATCCTTCAGATTTATTCATATAGAATATTTTGAATAATTCCATTTGATGAATATCTCCACATTTGATGTTCGCAGACGATTTGAAACTATATCATGAAATTAGATCACAGGACAACTGTGTTCAACTTCAGCTCGCGCTGGACCATGTTGCTAGTTTGTGTGAGGACAATTATTTGAGTTTGAATGTGTAATGTTGTCTCTTTCACAAGGAAAAGAGATCGAATTGAGTGTGATTATAGCGTCGGTGGTCAGGTTCTTTCTCGTTTAGATAAGGTGAGAGATCTTGGTGTAGTCTTATTTCATCTGCCTCGAAAATATATGGATTCGTTATACGCAATGGCAAATATTTTAATAATTCCTCAACATTCATAGGACTATTTAATACCCTAATCCTTAGCAAGTTGTAGTATGGCAGCATGATCTGGCATCCTATTTACACTTGCCATCAACTCCATCTTGAGGACCATTCAGAGAAGGTTCTTGAAATTCTTAGTATGGAGGGAGGACAAAGTTTATCCACAGAGAGGAGTCAATCATAACGAATTATTGAGTCGATTTAGTTTAATCTCATTGCAGAGCAAGAGAGAAAATGTATCACTGAAATTTTTGTACATATTAATGCACAATAGTATTGTTTGTCCTCCTCTCTTGTCCGCTTTGAAATTTCGTGTTCCTAGGCAAAATTCTCGTAATACAGAATTATTCCACCTAGAGACTCCGAGGACCAACTCCCTAATACAATCCCCCATTTGGTTTATGAAGTCTACATTCAATAGTGTTGCCAATAATTGTAACATTCACTTTGACTCCATAGAATTTATTATCAGGAGTTCTGTGAACAAAGAAAATTGATTAAAATGAATTGATTTATATTGAGTTCTTTATAATATTTCATCAAATGCTAAAATGTAGTTATTGGTTACTATTTTTTAGATTAGATTGAGCTATTTGTTTTATCTTTTTCATTTTAGTTATTTAATTAGTATTCAACATTGTTTTATTATTTTGGATTAATTTTGAGTGCCTACTTCATAGGGGTTCTTTTGAGTTTTCGTAACGGGTAAAAATCTGCGAAGTGAATACGGTAACTGTTACTCGATCACTGATAATTGTGGTGGTTCCTTATTTTATATCGATTCGTCCAAGTCAAGAATAGATAATTTCTAGTCTAATTATTAATATCTTCATAATTATTGACCATCATGAAGTTAAAATGCAGCTTCACTATTAAAATAGAAAAACAGTGGGTATCATTTGAACGTTTGGAAAAGTTATCGTATTTTTCCTATCTGGGCTGTTTTGGTCGATTCTATGACCTAATTGGTCTTTAGCTTTGAGTTTTAACATAACCATATACCCATCTTTCAACAGTTATAGTTGAACAAATTTCTATCATCGATAACAAGTTCACAATTATATTATAATTTATCGAATTAGGACTATTTTCTCGAAATTTACAATTTGCCAATCACACAAATCACAATAAACAAAGCATTTAAAATGAGTGATGGGAGCATAAATTGGAAACAAGTGTGTCAACATAATAAAAGAAATTGAATGTAGGTACGTTTTACGGTAAATTCGAAGTCATATATTTTTCGAACGAACCCTGTACTTTTTAAGACCACACTAGAAGGTCGGTTATCTATTCTTCGAAAAGTGGTTGTGTATTTCTTCGGTGACGTCTGTTTAGTCTCTTGGTTACCGTTTCCTGGTTACATTAACAAGCTTTATTTATTGACGTTTTATTCACATTGGGTATATACCCGCTGTCAGTTTAAATTTGTTTGTGCTTTTAATGATTGATTCTTGGTCGGTTAGATAGACACTTTTAGATAATAATCTACAGGAATCCCGATAACCAATTCCCGCCATCACTCGAATGACTACGCTGCAACCGAAAAACACAACCTCTCCCAGAGCAATGACCCCAAGCTAACAAGCCATATCTCAAATGGGATTCAAAAAGTGCGAAATAAGCGATCCTTAATACATCTGCCGAAACAGATGTGGATAAATTACGGAGGACAAATATGTTTGCACACAATTTAGAAATCAAACGCTCTACATGTACAGACCAGGTTAACGCTGAGTCCACGTAGAGACCCAAAAAGGAAACACTGTCTCTTTCGTTGGACCTTAGGCTGAAAACTATCTCTTTAGTTTTATCCCCATTCATACACAAGCGGTTTTCAGTGAACCACACTTGCGCTCTTGCCTGGGCGCTTCGCGACATCTCCTCAACATAATCAAGCCTCCTTCCCCTAACAGACAAGCAGGTATCATCAGCATACAACACCGTTTCAGCCAGAGGCACGTAATCGGGAAAATCATTAATATATATGAGAAAAAGTATGGGGCCAAGAATTGAACCCTGAGGAACTCCTATTGTTATCTGTCTTTTATCTGACTGCTCACTTCCAGAGCAGACTACCTGAAACCTATTCGACAGATAGGATGACAAAAGAGAAATCGCTGACTTAGTAAAGCCATACCTATCGAGTTTATTCAATAAAATTTCATGGGATACACAATCAAAAGCCCTCGACAAATCAAGCAAAACCGATAACGAATGCAGGCCATCTTCAAAGCACTCATTCGTGCGATTAATAAATTCTATGATAGCCTTTGTAGTGCTCCGTCCTCTTCTGAAACCAAACTGAGATTTTGAGAACAGGTTGTTCAACTCAAAAAACTCAATCACTTGGTGACACATGATTTTCTCAAGTACCTTGGAGAAAACGGGAAGAAGAGAAACTGGTCTGTAGTTGCCTACATTCCCCGGATCGCCTTTTTTATATAGAGGAATGGTTTTGGAAACTTTTAGACAGTCTGGAAATACTCCTGACTCGAGGCATTGATTAATCAAAGTTGTTAGAGGATATATAATACTATTGACATTTCTTTTCAACAAAGGAACACAGAGGCCATAGAAGTCTTTAGATTTACTATTTCGCAAAGAGCTGACTACCTCCCTGACTCTCACCTGACTCACCCTGTCGAACTCGAAACTCAGAGATGAAGGCACATGCCTCGAAAACAAACCATCAGCACCAGAACACCTGGGGAGTGATCCGACCAGGGCATGAGGAATGGAAGCAAAGTGATCATTGAACTCATTAGGACTAATTTTGAGTTCATCTGTTAATTTTTCGAATCTTCTTTTTTTGTTAATGAGATTCCATGCTGTTTTACTGACGTTAGTAGAACTTTTAATTATTTTATCATTTGCTTCCACTCTTGCTCGACGGAGAGCCAATCTATATTCCAGCCGCAACCTATTTCTTAATGATTTCAAATTATCGTACCTGTATAATATATACAACTCATTCACGAGTGTCAATTTTTTTCTCATTGTGTCCAGTTCCCTCGTAAACCATTTTATCCCACCATCGCCTTGTCGACCTCGTATGACCCTCTCCGGAAAAGCCATCAGGAAGCAGTCTACGAAGTTCTGCTGGAAAATCCTAAAATTATTGTTGATATCACTATCTTGACGAACAACGCATCCCCAGTCCAAAATCTGCAACATTCCATGCATAGCACTGTAACCTTGTTCAGTTAAAGGCCTGCATTTAGTTGGAATGACCTTGTCGGCTACATGCGAAAGAGCCACACGAAATGTCTGAGCCTTATGATCCGAGAAATCACAACCAATCACTCTGGTCTCAGCCTCACCAGCCTGAAAATTAGTAAAAATATTATCGAGGCAGTTATCACCTCGAGTAGCATGAAATATAGTTCTATGCAGACCGAAAGAGCGAAACAAGTCACAGATAATTTTTGACTTATCCTTAATTTTGTGATATGATTCCTCTTGATCATGAATATTAAAATGTACATTAGATTTCTGTGGGTACGTCCATAAAATGGGCAATAATACACGTCAAAACTTTTTGCCATGAAAACTTTTTGCCATGAAAACTGTTTTGATTTTAACAACTGAATGAATATCAGATATCGGAATACGAGGTTGCCTCTTAAATATAACATATAAAACTATGAGGCTATTGTAGATAGTTTTTAAACAATTGTTTTTCTTAATTTTCTTCGCAAAGTGTAATGCACTTTTGTATCAGCTAGAACCAATTTTGGAAGTATATATTTTACTGGCTTTTGGTGCAGTCAAAATTGAATTTTCGAAGGCGATGCATACGTCCAGGAACTTAACCCCATAAGATCCAGCCTTTATTGACCATGAAGTTTCAGAAACGTATAAAAATCGATCTTATCTAGGTTGAAATTGTACGGGGTCCGTTCAACAATTCGATATTTTTTTCTAGTATATTATCAACGTGTTTCTGATATTAGCTTCAGTATTAAACTGCAACTTAAGATTAAGTAGGTAACTGAAGGGGATGATTAATTTTGACTTTAGTGTAGAGGGGCCCAAATGTTCTTAGAAGCAACAATTAAAAGATAACCCTCGTATACTCATACCTGCAGATGATCAATACGTTACTCATAGATGCCTTCCACAAAATGTCATCATCAAATTCGAAGCTATGTCGTGCTACGAACCGAGTTAGATTCTATTGAGATCTCCGCACACAACAAATACTATCGTTGCCGATGCGTTTATTGTGATGATTTGTTTATAGATTTATTTTCGAGCGTCCTTATATTATTATCTACCTTATGATGTCACCGTTGAGATAATTTTGGCACATTTTCAACGTACGTTTATTTTGTATCATTGGTTATTCCAAAATATTATGTTTTCGATGCGTTCCTTTGTTTACTCGTATAGTCGACGAAACTCCATTCAACATTCATTTTGGGATTAATTTGTTTTCTTTTGCCTACTTTTACTTTCGTTTCAGTAATAATTTTTTTTATTTATCGGTTTAGAAGTTCAATCAGTGTATCGTTACTTGAAAATGGGTATGTGTAACATTTTGAAATATCAATTGTCGCTTTGATTCGGAATGACATTTTTATTTGACATTGACAATCCAAAAGTCACCACAATGGTTCACTGTAATTACCATAGGTGGCGCTGGCTTATCACGAAACAACTGAATATTTGCAATGAAACTAACACGACTTTGTTATTTTTCCTTGAATGTATTATTTAGAATGAAATTACACACAAAAATTATATATAATTCGAAGTTTGGAATATCCTAAAGATGAAATCAAGCAATAATGATAAATCCTCAATTATATTATATAAATCTCTAAATTATTAAAATTTGTATTCCACTAGTTTCGAGTGTAAGTATCGGGTATCGGTACATTTGAACAAATAACTTTTATAAAAACAATAACAATACAAGAAGGAACCATACGCAAACATATTGTACTTTTTTTCATCGTAATAAGAGGTTAAATTTAATCTAAAATGTACTTCTTTCGGAATTTAATGTCAAATAAACTTCTTTATTTACACTTGGAACGTGTTAGAAGAAAGCAGAAATTTTTTTTTACCTTTAAAAATTGCGTGGAACTTATTTTTCGAATATACTTATTGCAATTTGTTGAGAACAATGAAAGTTTTTCGTTTATACATATTTTTTATTCATTGCTTACTTTATTCAATTTTTTCTTCTGTCACTGAAATCCGTGGTCTAATTTATATTTCACTATTCAATTTCGAACTTTGGGAACTTTGAACAACTTCAAATGATTGCTTTTGCTATTAATTGGCTGAGAGCACGCTACATAACCCTATTACTGTCAGTTTTTCATTTAACGTTTTTATTATAACTTTATAACAACCTCCAAAAGTCGCGAGTTAAAACTTGTTACGAATGTTTCAACAAGTTTTCCAAGATTGCGAATTCAAATCCACGTAGAATTAGCGATCTAATTAATGAAACATTACTTTTATAAAGGATTGTATAGTTCGCTCAAAGAACTCTGTTTTCGTTAGGATTTGTATGAAGATACTGGGCAAGTTGCGTACTATGGAGGTATTGGATACATTCAACCATTAATATGTGTTTAGATCTAGTATGTTGGAATAAAGTGAACTCTAAAGGCGGCTGCACACGTTACAACTTATTTGACGTACACACACATGAACAGTCTTTTGTGCAAGGTGGATTAAGCACTTATAGGATTGTTTTATAATAGGTTCTATGTATAAAATTAATCATCTTATCTAATTGTGTGTCTTCATTATATGACTTGTTTATTGGAAGCTTACGTTATCTTGTCTACACAATCACCTAGTATAGAGGGTAATTGAAATTTCGAATGTCATCGCTTTGTTATTGTCACATGAGTATGTGTCACCTGTGTCGTTTTATGGGTTCGTCCAGGACAAGCAGTACAATTTAGATAAGCTAAACCTAATAGAATATCGAAATAGGAGATAGATACATTGATGAAATTTACACATTAAACAATAATTGGGCCAGAAGTGAACTCTATGGATAAACATGGATTCTAAACATGAAAATCCGAAGTGGAAGTTTTTAAAAACGGACTAACAATTAGAACTGATCATATAAGGCACAAATACAAAAATTAATTCAGAAATGATTCTAAGACGAATTTGACACTGGTCAATTTAGTTCCAGACAAAGGGTTTCCATAAATCTTGTTAATGTTTTCAATCGTTTGCAAGACATGCTGGTAACTTGATTCCTAGGAGTCTACGTGTGTAGCTCTACCTTTACGGTTCGGTTATTTCGGTGTACTATAAATCAACTTCTATGTAAATGATTCATTTGTATTCATTCAACTATCATAACATTAGTCTGTTTTTCACATTTTAACAGTAAATATCGTCTTTTTTACAAGTGCAAATATTGCGATGTTTATGTAAATGGGTTCTTTGCCTGCTTTGAAAATAACAGAATCGTTTCAGAGAAACAAGGGATATTCAATTTTGAAATAAAATATTCAACAAAAGACTCGGTGAGAAAAAGAGAAGACCGAGAACAAAGGGAAGGAAGCAGTGTTAAAATACGTTGAAAAGAAGAGCAGATATGAAAAAAGGAAATTGTCCTATATATTTATATACCTATTTATAATTAATAATAATAAGCATATTTTTCCAACATAATAACTACCCAATTACAGGAAAATACATAATGAATAAATATGGTTACTAAAAATATCAATAACAACATATACAATATTAAGAAATAAATATCACAAAATAATAAAATATCACATTTCTCTTTCTAGTAAAATTCACCACATTACATTTCATTCCATTGAGATTCAACAAGAGATGGTGAAAGATGCTAGATAATCATATAATTACAAAAGTATTCACTTGAAATAATGCAGAATCGACTCCAATATTCGTAATTACAACTATAGATTGACATATAAACCAAGAAATTCAGGAACACGACACACCAAGATCACAGAGTAACGTAACTAGTCCTTTGCAAAATAACATTTAGCCAGTAACAACTGTTAAACGTTGAAAGTACTAGGATTGAGTCGACTGATAAATATCTCTGAGCCGAAACAATGGTGATGGACGGTCGTTCAGAAATAAGAGAAACAGAAAAACAGGAACGTAAAATTCTCAGGAAGATTTACGTAGCAATCAATAGAAACGGCATTTGGATGAAAAAGCCTCAGAACGAACTTTATCAAAAGATAAATACAATAACAGAAGAGGTCAGGAAACGACGAGCGAAGTTTTATGCGCATATTTACTGGATGATGCGCTCCAGAATAGAAAAGAAACTACTCGATATAATAATAAAGAGTAAATGAGGCACTGAATGAAAAGCCAAAGGGATCTGCAATAAATCAATATAAAAAATCTCGAAGGTCGCATTGAGTGTGACAATAAAATCGCATATGTGAAGTTCGAGCGAAAAACATCGCGCTAACCTAAAATGAAATGGACCGATGAACGAAAGCTGTAGTATTTTGATACGTTTTTGGAAGACAAAAAAGTTGGAGCAAAACACTTACAAATCAGGTTCTCAAGTTCAATCGCTCTCCTAGGGAATAATCGCTGTAATACTATATAAAATATAAGATTGACAATGCTTTGATATTGCCAAGAAAAATACAATAGCATGTTTCATTTGCGAATGGTAGGAATAGTATCGCGCAATTCCAATGCAAATTTTCATGATTGTAACTGACTTCAAAAAAGTATTGCTAGAGGTATTGTTTCAACACTGCACCTAACGAAATTGTAGGTATTCTCTTGGGAAATTAATGTTAAATCAACACTTCGGGTAGTTTCTACCGAGTATTTTTCCCATTTCGCATCGTAATAGAGTAATTTTCGGAGATTGTGTTCGTAATTCTGTTCTGAAAGTGCTAAATATCGATTCTCGACGTGTATAATAATATTTGTTGTGAATATCATCACAACAAACCTAGAATTAAATTTTTTATTATTTTCGAAACAAAGTCACAAGTTTCATTCAATAATAATAATGGGAGATTGAGAGAAAGAGCGAGAAAGAAAAGGACTTATTTGTATTGTGACTGTATAATAATAAATTCTTTATTCTCAACAGATATAATACCCAATTACAGAAAATAATAACAATGTTGAATACATAACTTCATAATTCAAATGAAAAAGATATACAAAGAGCTCAATCTAATCTGAAAAATAGTAACTTGTAACTATTCTAATGTATCTAATCTAAAAAACTAAAATAGTAACTGATAACTAAATAATATTTAATGAAATATTACAACGAACTCAATCTAAATCAATTCATTTTAGTGAATTCCCTTTGTTCACATAACTCGTAATAACAACTTCTTTGGAGTCAAAGTGAATGGCACAATTATTGGCAACTCTATTGAATGTAGACTCCATAAACCAAATGGGGGATTGTATTAGCGAGTTGGTCTTTCGAGTCTCTAGGTGGAATAATTCTGTATTACGAGAATTTCGCCTAGGAACACGAAATTTCAAAGCGGACAAGAGAGGAGGACAATCAATACTATTGTGCAGTAATTTGTACAAAAATTTGAGTGGTGAAGTTTCTTTCCTGCTGTGCAATGAGATTAAACTAAATCGACTCAATAATTTGTTATGATTGACTCCTCTCTGTGGATAAACTTTATCCTCCCTCCAAACTAATTTCAAATTTCTGAATAGCCTCAAGATGGCGTTGATGGCAAGTGTAAATAGGATGCCAGATCATGCAGCCATACAGCAACTTGCATGGATTAGGAGGTATTAAATAGTCCTATGAATGTTGAGGAATTATTAAAATATTTGCCATTGCGTATAACGAATCCAATATTTTCGAGGCAGACGAAATAAGTTGGGTGATGTGTGGGACAAAGGAAAGCTTCTGGTCGAAGACTACACCAAGATCTCTCACCTTATCAGAACGAGAAAGAACCTGACCACTGACGCTATAACCCCACTCAATTCGGTCTCTTTTCCTTGTGAAAGAGATAACATTACTCTTTGATACATTCAAACTCAAATAATTGTCCTCACACCAACTAGCAACATGGTCCAGCGCGAGCTGAAGTTGAACACAGTTGTCCTGTGATCTAATTTCATGAAAAAGTTTCGAATCATGTGCGAACATCAAATGTGGAGAGTGAATATCATCCATCAGATAATTTAGGAACAGAATAAATGACAGTGGTCCAAGATTAGACCCTTGAGGTGTTCCAGAGGTAGGTATGAACTCAGACGACTGTATACCCTCCAGCTGAACGAATTGACGTCGGTATAGAAAAATGTTCCTAATCCAGACATGAAAAATAATTTACCTCATACTTCAGGAATGGTTAACTGAAGAAGAACAAGTACATTGCAAATGACGTTCTTCTATACCACAGATTTCTATATAGATCACAGATTTATCGCGAAAATGTAAGAATAACGCCTATCATAGAGACGAAAAAGATCCATGGCTTTTGATCCAGCAAGAAAAAGGGTCTGTGGGATTCGTTGTGGTGTTCCAAAGACTTTTAGTAGAGAAGATGAAGAGAAAGTTTACTGGTTTTAATTTTAGAAATCCGCCGATTTTTCTCAAGATAATGCGTTGTGTAATTCTTACCTTTCTGAATGATTATTTTTGAAGACTTTCTATATACTTGTATGTATTTCTCATCTTCGAAAAGTTAGGAAATTGATGGTTTTCATTAATGCAGTGGTCTTTAGAGTGAAATCTGTTTTTCCAGTAATATAAGATATTAAATCTTCTTTATATCTTGTAGAAAAAGAAGTTTCTGTTTGGCATATACTTGTAATAAGCGTTACGCTATGTTCCAATTAATTTATAAACACTAGTCTCATCCAAGTAATTTTTGTTATCTTAATCGCTCATATTACCAGCCACGTTAACAATCAATATATTCGAAATTCTTCTTGAACAATTTGATCATTTATTTCAATTTTTCATTGTTTTTCATTTATTCTGTCTTTTAATGACAGAAACTTTTAAACTATTGTTTATAACAATTGTACTTTCCATTATGAAATTAATTTGTGATGAAGTAATAGAAATAGGTCCTAGAAAAGATGATTAATTTTTTTTTTCAATAATTTTTTTCAAAAATTTTTTCAACGAAATATCTCCGAAGACTTCAAATTGACATGGGTAATATAAAGCAAGCGATAAATTCGAAACAAACTATATTGTTTTCAAAAACACGTTAATTCCCACAATACTATTTGCAATTAAGTACCAAAGAAACGGCCGTATAAATTTGTCACGGCGATTTTAATGCGTTACAAGGTCGTTAAACACCAAGTTTGAAATGACCGCGACGAATTTAATGCATAATACCTAACGTTTCTTCTTCACTGCAGCGATCTTTTTTATTTTCGTTTTATAACGGTCAATTAAAAGGGTACGAAGTAATTTCGACAATTACGTTTCCCGAAAAAATGCATATTCGTCACGACATAAAATGTACGAGGGTGAGCCGAAATATTTTGGTTCTGTTATGTAAAACGAATAATAAGTAGATCTTCCAAGATTTCAATTCCAAGGTAGTTAATTTAATCTAACGGATGAGTGTAGATAATATGATTTAATTTTGTACTTATTTGATAAGAGAAAATGGTCTTTAAAATATCACACCGTTACCTGTTTCCAACAAAAAATCATCAAAATGAATTGATTTTTCGGAATATTTCATTCGTCATCCTTGAAAAAAAAATATTTAATAATTCTGTTTCCACTAAAAGTTGATGTCCACTTAAAAAAAACGTTAAAGTCGTTTTTTTTCTTAAATACCTTCGTGAAATAAATAGGTTTATATTGTACTGTTTTTGTGAAGCACGAAAAATAACAAATGAAATTCAACATTATCGAATGCAAAATATTAATTTGGATGGCCAATAATCATTATCGATTCAAGCATTCGATATCATATTTATAATAAAATATTACGAAGTATTCAGTTGTCTGTGTGCAGTAATAAGTGAATGATAAATATGGTACGTAGTTTTGTTTGTTACTAAAGGTAAATTACTTCAGAACACAAAGTTGCCAATAATTACAGACCTGATGAGCTCCTGTAATGACCGAAATTTACAGAATTAGTTCTTCGCTCTGAATCCCATTTAATTCAACCGATTAATACATTCGATATTTTCTGGCAATTTCGTACAGATATAATACAACCCATACATATTACCGTTTGAAATTTGTTCGGTGAAATATTTCAATACGAAATTCTCTGCGAGCTTTTCAACTCGTACTATGCGAGCGAAGTAATAATTTCCAGTTTGCTTTGTGAGTTTTGAAATTAATTTGTAATTCTAGCAAAGTGTATATCAAAAGAGGTATTCCACTGATGTTCAGTGAGTGGCTAATAAATATATTTGGTGTTTTAATGAGATTTATTAACTGGAGGTTAATGAAGAAGGTTAACAGCGCATGCTCTACGATTTGTGAGTTCTCGGTCCAGGATTAGTAGTCGATCTATGATGCTTGAAACGAAAACTTTCGGGAAGGTTACGTTTCCGAAAAGGAATGTTTCGTGGAATAATGAAAATAATACTTTCGTTCTCAACAAATTTACACTCAGTTACAAAGAAACATTAACAATCAATCAAATGAAAAGCAAATAAAGAAAAAGTACATAAGTAAGTGTCCAAGTAATTGATTTATACATTAAAAATAAAATGAAATAGCCATTACAATAAACAATTCGAAAAATAAAATAGCTACTACTGCTCAATCCCACGTAAATAGAAGTTAATGAAAAAATATCACTAAACTCCAGTGTAACTCTTCTAAAGGGTATTTCAAAATCAATGGCAATTGATCAAAATAGATATAACATCGACCAAAACACCCATCATATACATTACACTTTGATAAGAGAACGTGACATAGCACTCGATCTGCTGTAGGTAATAGACATAAAATGTATTGTTTCGTCTCAGACCAGATCTTGGAACGGGAATATTTATTTTGCTTAGAACTATTGTCAAGTCAATTAAATTCTGCAAAATTTCATACAGAACCGTTAGAGGGTTCTAAAAAACCTCTTGAAGGATATTACCAATAACATCTAAAGTACCAGAGGTGTTTGAAAAGTTTCCGGCCTGTCCAAAAAGAAAAACGATGTTTTCAAATTTTTTTGCTTTATTTTTCAAAGTAATCTCCATCAACAATCATACATTTCTCATAACGGTGTTCTAATTTAGTGGTACCAGTTTTAAACGTGGATTCGTCAAGCTCCTCAAAATATTGATTTATAGTTTCCATAACTTCTTCGTTGCTCTGAAATACTTTACTGCCAAGCCATTTTTTGAGGTTAGAAACAGGTAATAGTCGCTGGGGGTTAAGTCTGGATAGTGAGGAGGATGCGGCATCAATTCAAACTTCAATTTGTGGATTTTGGGCATGGCAACAATCGACGAATGCGCTGGTGGTGAAAGAAATTTTTTTCTTACCCAAATGAGGTCGTTTAATTTGCACTTCGTCCTTCAAACGTTGCAATAAGTCTGCGTAGTATTGACCAGTGACAGTCTTGCCCTTTTCAAGATAATCAAAGATTATAATTCCTCTCGCATCCCAAAAAACAGTAGCCATAACCTTGTTTGCCGATAAAATTGTTTTTGCCTTCTTTGGAGTTGGTTCCCCACTCTTTCCCATTCCCAGTCTTTCCAACCCATTGTTTTGACTGTTCTTGACCATTCAGTTTTTGGTCGAGAGTTAGCAAACGCGGTACGCATCTTGCACACATCTTCGCCGTGCTCAAATGGTTGTGAAAAATATTTCGTACACGTTCAGCTAACAGCCTACAGGTCTCGGCTATCTCATGCACTTTCAATCTGCGGTTTTCCGATACTATTTTATGGATTTCCTCAATCATTTCTAAAGTTGTAACCTCAACGGGCCGTCCTGAGCGAGGATCGTCAGAGGTGCTCTCCTAGTGTTGAATCCATCTCTTCTTTTATTTGTTTAGGTGTAAAACCTTTAAAATAGAAGTATTTGATGACAGCACGTTTTTCCAATTTTTCCATTTTCACGAAAACAAAGGAAGTGTGCTCCGAACGCAAACTGACTTAGCGATTGGGCTGAAACTTTACATACAAGCTCAGTAGAAATGGTAGATGTAGGCATAGTGAGCGCCATCTTTTGGTCAGGCCGAAAACTTTTCACTCCACCCTCGTACATATATTTTAAACACTTTCACTGAACTGCCCTGAAGTAGACGTTAAAGTTATTGTACAGATGATACAAAATTATAGATGTATATTCTAATGGGGATAATAAAAGAATAATATAACATTTTTATCGTGCAGAAAAATATTGAATAGTTAGTTGGAATTCATTCTTCTATAAAATAGTGAAAATTTCAGCCAAATTCGACAATACAATTGTTTAACGTTAATATTACGATGAAAAGAGAAAATCAAAAATACCAAAATTCTATAGCTTGGAGAGTTTGTATACAACTTACCAACCGTATAAAGGGTGTTTTCAGTACAAACAAAATATTTCAATTGAGGGTTGGTTAGGCCGATGTACTTTCCCAAGAGTATTAAATGGTAAATCGATAACAGAAATATAGCAGTAAACATTGAGAACAATAAAAGAAAATGCAGCATTGAACGTTTTGGCTGCCCACATAAAAAAGGTTATTTGCCGTCCATCAAGATGGGAAACTTGTCGAAGTTCGTGTTAATTGCACTTTAGTGACTACCCTGGTTATATACCATTTTATTGGATCTTCGAATTTTAGAATCACCTAAGATTTACAATAAATCGAATAATCGATGAATAAAACCCACTCAATACTTAAATTTTATACATTTTCGTTTATCTATAAGGTTGATGAACTTGCAGGACAGGGTGACGCGAAACGTAACGAGAAATGCGTTACGCGGTGCAACTGATGTTTCTTTCCTTGCTGTTAAACATCGTTGTACTGACCAAATCGGGAGCAACTAGATGTTGCTCCCTTGTTGCAAATATTGTAATCTCGTCCATAAATTCACTAATGAATATCAAAGCATATTGTTTCCTCTTTATAATTGTATATGTTTAAAATATATCCAATAATTTAAAAGATATTAAATTGTGTAATAAATATCGATCATTTGAAAAAAGTTGTCAGAAACTAACAAAAAACTTTTATAAAAAGGTTTTGTTGCAAATTCATCAAGTAGAAGAAATACATTTTAGACGACCCTTGTGCATTATAAATCGTTACATTGTCATTTTCAGGCAATTCTTTATATATTCCAGATTATACTTTTGATTCGCAGTTTTTAGCGAAACCAGTTGCTGATTTTCTTTAAATTTTCGCAGTTGCAACTTTGACTTTTCATTTATACGTATACCGATGTTTTCGTAGAGACCGTGTTTTCTCTTATCAATTCGATCTGATTAATTCGTTGGAATGAGGATGATTTCTCAAACGTAGTGAATGTCATTCGAGAACTTCAGTTTGTTTATTAATGCAAACGTACTCCGTGTTTCTGGCGTATCAATAGAAGATGAGACGAAAACAAAACGAATACGAAATACGGCGTTCACTTAACCGGGTAGCTACTTGTGACATCGCGATTCGACGATTTCGCCTGCTAAATTGGGAATACAACGAGAGCGGCGCGATGTCCGAATTGAGAAATTTACGCTATGCAAAAGAGTTTGAACGACAGATTCATAAAACTAGAGTAAAGGCCAGGTATTCGCGAAAAAACTACTTCGGAATTCCTGAAGTGAAAAATTCTGTTAGTAAAAGAAGGTTATCATCACGCTATTATCGTCACGCTCTGTCCAGAAGCAAAAATTTTTAATTTTTTGTAGTAATGAAGAGGTTATGAAACCCAGATGCAAATTGATGCTTGCGTCTGAACCAAACTCGTCGAAATAAAGTTTCAAACGCGGTAATACAGAATTCTACGTTTTAGCTCAGTGCACTTTCAATATTATTCACAAAGATGGCGCAAGAATTAGAAGAAATTTTCACTTCAATCGTCCAGTCTTTACCATTGCTACATTGTTTCATTCAAAACTTCATTTCAACCCCACTTAATAATTATAATGATACAATAAAATGTAGTTAAGTAATACAAGTACAATTTATATAATAATGCCTGCTTTGTAATATTTTCCGAATATTGTTTGGGATTAGAAATACTCGATGAACAAATAGAAATAATAGACTACAAGATCATTTAGGCAATTACCTGAAATAGAATAGAGGAAAAGTTTATATAGACAAAATAAATGAGGGTTTATAAAATTATGTGACAGTTGTGGCAAAGATAACACTTATTGGTTTCGAAGATTTTCACTAATTGTATGAGTTATAATGTTTATTCAGGCCGTAACTTTTTTGGTTTTATTGAGTGCATTGGAAATGCTGTTCTTATTGTTAAACGTCTGATTTTCAATTTTTTCCAAACTTTTTATTTCTTTGGAAAACTGTCTGTCTGTCCCCAAAAAGGGCCTTTATTTTAAGAGAAATTTCTCCACCAAATTAACTCACTGTGTTCGTTAATTAAACTGCCCTTAAAAAGGGGCTCCATTTTATTGGTTATTTTTCGAAAAAGGCAATTCTTTGAGTTCGTCAACGAAACCGCCCTTAAAAAAGGAGCTCCATTTCAAAAGCAATTTCTCGAGAGTTACAACTCGTTTTGTTTTTCAATAAAACTGCCCTAAGAAGGGGGATTTATTTAAAGGACAATTTCTAGATAGAAACATCTAATTTGTCTGTTAATCAAACTGTCCTCTTTAAGGACAGTTTAGGGTAATTTTCGAAAAAGACATTTCTTTGAGTTTGTCAACAAAACTGCTCTTAAAAAAGGTGCTCTGTTGTAAGAGAAGTTTCTCGACATTTACAACTCGTTTTGTTTGTCAAGTCCTTAAAAGGGGGGGTTTATTTAAAGGACAATTTCTAAATAAAAACATCTAATTTGTCTGTTAGTTTAACTGCCCTTGAAGGGCAGTTTAGGGCCTCGAAAAAAAAACAATTCTTTGTGTTCGTGAATAAAAATTCGTAATGAGGAATTCCTTTTCATTTCTCGACAGAGACAACTCGTTCGTCAACAAAACTGCCCTTAAAAATTAAATGCCCCCCAATTTTAGAACTATTTATCGACAAAAGCAAATGAAACTTTTTTCAAATGAATTTTTTTTGGGCATTAAGTAACATTCCATCTAAATTTACATCTTTCCGTTTGAGTACTAAATTTTTCGTTTTGTATTTTCAATCGCGTCGTCTTTCATGTTTTTCAAACTCAACCTCGAAATTACAAAGTTACATGTTTCCCGAGTTGTTATCGTCATAGTAGGTAATTATTTTAGTCAAGTTGCTAAAATAGGATATACGAACAGAGAGTGAGATTAAAATTAAACTGGTGCCTCGAAAAGCTCTGTCCAATTTGGCGAAGTACGAAAGAGTGCTCGAAAAGAAGCTTTGCTTGCTTTCGCGAATAATTTCGTCGGAATCGCATCAAGGCGGTATCCAATTCGATTTTTGAATGGCGATTTGGAAACTTTGAATCCCCGAAAAGGCGGACTGAAGATAAATATCTGAAGGGTATTTGAAAATTGAATAGAGCTACAGATGGTCGCGTACGAAAGCAATACCGGCATAGAGCAAGTAATTCGACAGACAAAATATTAATTCAAATTTTGCGGAGTGTGTTATTTCGCTTTTTTGACGCGCAGAATCTTCAGTAGCTGCTTCGACGGTCTTGAATATGATTGAAAAGAACATCTTGGAAATTATAGACGGAAAAGAAATGTAGAGGTGGATTTTGTACGGAAGATACGTTCTTCTTCAATCAATTGAAAAGGTTTCGTAATTTTATGTGATTTTACTCCTTCAATGCTTCTTCGCAATGTATCGTATGCTCTCAGCTCTTTAGCCAAATTATCAAGAGTTCATTACAACTCATAAGAAGTAAGTACAGCTTTAATGTCGACTATATTTAACAGTTTTTCACCAAGTGTCAAAAATACGATGGTGGTGTGCAAAGTTTCCGGCCTGACCAAGAAAAACTATGTTTTAAAATTATTTTTGCTTTATTTTTCAACATAATCTCCATCAACACTGATACATTTCTCATAACAGTGTTCTAATTTTGTTATACCAGTTTTAAAAGTAGATTCGTCGAGCTTCTCAAAATAATAATTTATAGTTTCGATAACTTCTTCGTTGCTCTCAAATCTTTTACCACCAAGCCATTTTTTAAGTTTGGGAAACAGATAGTAGTCGCTGGGGGCTAAGTCTGCTGAATAGGGAGGATGCGGTATCAATTCAAACTTCAATTCGTGGATTTTGGGCATGGCAACAATCGACGAATGCGTTAGTACGTTATCGTGATGAAACTAAAATTTTTCCGTTCTTCTTTTTGCGAAGAACGGAAAATACGACTTGTTTGTATTCTCATTTCAATTTAAACTGATATATTATGAACTTAGAAATTACTGTTTTAACTCGAGTGAAAATATCTTCTTTCAGACTGTAGCACACAGCAAATGTCTGTATTTGTATTTTCACGGAAACCAACTGCCGGGAGGATGCTTTTATAACTTTGGTCTGGTTTATCATCCGTGAAAATATTACTGTAGAGGTATGCTTTGTTTCTCGAAGATTATTTTCAGACTTGAAAATAACTACTTTATATTTCAAATAGGGATGATGTTTTTGATAACTCGATTAATTTCGTATTCCTGAAACAGGTATTTTCACCAGAATTTTCTTCGCAGTCCAGTTAGTCGTTTCACATAATTATCATATTTTATAATTTATACAAATTCCTACAAGATCCTATTGATTTATTCATACAAAGGTTATAATATTAAAAGTTAAATTGTGTTTATACAGAAAATAAAAAAACTAGCCTCTGCGCATTCCTGATTTAGCTCCTATAGACTTACTGTGAAGTTATGTTAACTCCAAAACTTAGAACACTAAACTGATTTCCTTGGCGCAGTTGAGAGGCAATGCTTGTTGGGAATTACAGCCAAAACATAGTGGGCCTACTATGTCGTCATCAGGAATTTTACTATTCGAGTAAATGATGCCATGAACGCGAATATTTATATTTCGGACCTTGTTATTTCAAGGGATAAATTCGTAAATACTGCTTTTTAATAAAGAAAAAACGTTCATTAGGCATAGTTTCTTCTTCATTCATTCCTAAATATGTGATTTCTTTTGGGACATCTTGTATAATAAAATGTTGATGTTGATTTCGTGTTTTGAATTTTTATACTTTTTAATATACTATTATACATATATCTATTATATATATTATTTTTCGATTTCATTCGTTTTCATCATTATTTTCTCACTTAGTTTCAACTTTTTTCATTTGTTTCGTCGTATTTTCCCATCGTATTCAATCGAAACACGAACGCCAGTTTCATTCAGTTTAGAATTCATTCAATGATTCTATTATTCTTGATTTTAAGTTCCTATCTCGCTTTTGAGTTACAAAACATTGAATAAGGGTAGCAGATGGTGGAGTTTTAGTGAGAACGGTTTCTATATTATTTAGTCTGTTTAATGATTATCCCTGCAGGGTCCCTTTTCGTCATAGTTTGATACCTGATGATGTATGAGATACACATGTTTTAACAGAGGCCCGTCAATCGATGTAAAAGTACTGCAACGCATTCGTTTTCTCTTTCAGATTGAAAATCGTAATCAGTATAATCAACAAATTTATACACTTCATTTGAAAAGAAACTGCCCAGCTTGAAAATAGATTACTAAAAAAAGGAACAATCTGTGTAATGCAACAAAATTAACTCTTAGAACAAACTAATATAATTAATAAATACAACAAATATATAGACACTTACATTTGAAAATTAGCAACACAGCTTGCAAATAGATTACTAAAGAAAAGGAAAGGAAGAAAACAAACATAACAACAAATCATAGCAAATAGCAAAAATATAATAACGAATCTGCAACAATGAAATGAAACAATATAAATATAATTCGTATATCACCGAATAATGTAAATATTGTTAGTTGAATGAAGATTATGGAATTTAATATGAAATATTACTAGAAATTCTCTTAGTGAACAAATTTAGTACAAGTACATTCAGTAGTCTATTAAACGAATTAAAACGTAATCTATGTGTTATCAAAATTTTCTTATACGACATTCAAGAGAATTCCAAGATCTTAAAGCTTTTATAATTTCACTGTTATACAATATTTCCTTTAAATATAAAGTTTGTTGAGATTTTCATGCATTTGTTGATGCCCTAAACATTTCGATATGACTTAAAAAGTGTAGTCTAGGTGAAAACAAAAAATTATAAATAATTTTCAAATTTTAACGCTTAAATACCTTCTGTATATACGGTAGCCCAAGACGTGGAAATTCGCTTATGAAGACAAGTTAGTTAACTAATAAAGTTACGAACAAAACAAGGGAAATCCTCTCAAATTATATAATCAAATTAAATGGTCCTTTGCCTTTAAATGAGAATTTAGAGATAGTTTCTCACAATCCATAAAGTTTGCGGCATCTCTCAAACTATTGAAAGAAGATAAATATTTCGATAACGTACATAATTTGGAAAGAAGAAATAATTTCCCAGCATAAAAACGAGTAAAAGTTGTACCGAATTGTTTTCAATTAAAAACATTTGTTATTTATTCATTTTAATTAGTCAAAAAAAAGAGACTTTTTTTGTAAATGTAGGTATTTATAGAAGTTTTGAATGTAATTATACTTATTGAATAACAGCCAATATTACTGTTCCAGGTTATTTCATGACAGTAATTTTCATAATAATTAATTTAAAATTGAAGAAGTAAATTTTTTTTATTAAGCAAAGATGAAACGTCAAATTTTCAGATCTAAGGCAAATTTGAAATTTTAAATTTAATTTTAGTTTTTCTTATATCGAATGTTTTTGAAAGTTCGCAATATAAAAATTTTTTTCTTGCTTCATCAAAGCTAATAGACGAATTATATCGATTCAGTATCACCTATAACTAATTGTTTGTGTTTATTATTTAAACTGATATTGCTTGAAAAATTTGTCATACCTATGTATAATAAGTAGTTTAAAATTGAAATATTATGTGACATAATATTCACATTTTAGTTCTACATTGTTCATTACATAAAATATTCGATTATGTTGTTTCGTATCGCATGAAATTCATCAGTTTGGATGATACCTTTGATTACTGTTGTTAAATTGAAAATGCAAAAATACCGATATTTGGAGCGCCGTCCAATATTTTCATATTTTCCTAGTGATTTTCATCGTCCCAGCCATTCATTCGCTTCATTTTCCACGCGTTGATTATTATTCGCATTAATTAACGCATCAGCGGTTGTGATTAGCAATTTTGTGGAATTGTAGATTTTTAGGGCGAATAATGAAAATTTCATGGATAACGTACCGAACAGCAATTGGTCTTTTAATTTCGTACGTTGCCCTTTTATATGTTTATCAAATTACCTTTATATGACTCAAAATTATTCGAGACACTTTTATGTTTCAGGTTTCTAACACATCATCAAGTGTTAAATAGAGCTAATTTGAAAAGAATCCATTTAAAATTACAACAGAAAATTAGTGCAATTAAAACACCAGAATTATCGCTCTTAGTTGGTTTAAATACTAAAAAAAAAGATGAAAGCTAACTAAGCGAGCATTCTTTCAGTAATTTCTCAAAAATTGAAAATTTATATCAAATATATACTTCTAATGTCTGGCGAAATATAAATTTTTGCAGCGCTCTAAGAGATGCACATAATATTCAATATTATAAGTAGTTAAATTGTTAGTATAATCTCAGATTACTAGTGAAAAATAACCCATATTTTTTTGTAGTAACCCATATCTACCCCATATGTTAAGTGTATTAAATAAATTAATATATAGGGTGATTTTTTAAGCGTAGTTTTTTTTAAATCGAATCAAACACTCAATTTGCATCATATATTCAAAATTTTTATTGAAATTGATAACTCGGCCTTTGCCATTTACATTTTAAAGATAACTTCATGTAAATTTTGTCCGCTGCTCCGTATCAAATGGTCCATTTGGTCCAATTTGACACATGTCCAATTGCTGAGAACGTGGACGAATTGACATTGTTGATTCACCAGGTCGATTATGACGACTATAATATGGTCGTAACAAACGATAAAATTTCAACAATTTGCAATCGTTGCTCGTTTGTAAGTCTTTCTATGATGAAATGGCAGAGTATTCTGAAAACTTTTCACTTTGACAGTTGACGTTTGGATGCCATTACCAACCAGTGCCGCCAACCTGAAAACTTAATTTTTAAATCACCCGTTATTTAACTTTAATCAAAACACCTAACTTTATTTAATGAATTAATTAAAGTTAAGTGTTTTTGAATATACAATTTACGTCATTATAATGTCAATATATACGTGACTAAACTTGGAGACGCATAAAAACGTCCAGGCCTTATTCGGAATCGAACCCGTATCTTTCATTTGACAGCCTCCACTCCAGCATTTGAACGTCATATACACACTGAATGACTGTTCAAGATATGTTCGAATAAATGAAATATGTGAAGATAATAATGCTTCCTTAAATTTGAATTTGTTTGCCTACTCTCATTTTCTGAGAAATATCAGGACTAATTTGACAAAAAGCGTCCTTTTCGCATTCTATTTTCCAAATGAACAAAGAATAAAATAGTGTCATAATAATATTCCTCAAATTTCGATAGTATGTTCGATAAACAGCATGTATATAAAAGTATTACTGATCTCTCCCTAATATTTGAATTTGTCATTCGAAAAATTACGTATTCATCAAACACGCTTTTCATTTCTTTTTTGTACATTATTTATGAATTAATATAGGATTGATGAAAATATGAAATATAATCTCGTAGTTTCGAAAAAATAATGATGTATTTTGTATATACATAACCGTGTTCGTTTATTTTACGTAGAACAAGTAATTGGATTCGCAAATGTGTATCGGTTTTTCTATTCCTCTTCATTGATTCGATTTTCGTTAAAATTAATAATGAAAATGGTGTGTTAATCCTTGGATAGAAATAACTGAATTCGAACAATTATTTTTTGCTTTTAAATATTACTGCACAACACATTTAGTAGTAGGCTCAAAGTATACTCAAGAGTTATCAATCTCGAACTGGAACTTCGGAACTTAAAAAAGTTCCGAAGTGGAATCTCGAAATTTGAACAAAGTTCCGAAGTGGAACTCGAAACTTGAACAAAATTCCGAAGTGGAACCTCGAAACTTGAACAAAGTTCCGAAGTGGAATCTCGAAACTTGGCCAAAATTCCGATGTGGACCTCGAAACTTGAACAAAGTTCCGAAGTGAAACCTCGAACCTTGAACAAATCTCGGAACTGGAACAAAGTTCCGAACTTTTAACAAGTTCGGAACGTTGTTAAAAGTATTGAGTGTAGTTAATATGCCGTTTAGTTGAACACCGAGTAGTTGTTTCTAGAGAACCTTTACAAGGACCTTAACTAAATTGTTTTCTTCTTGTTACAGGACGAGGAGATCGTGAAGCCAAAGCAGGCGAAGAAAAGGAAAAAAGTGATTTCGGACAGCGATTGACGGAACCAGTCGGGTAAGTACACAGCAACGCCCGATTGGTACGTTTGCCACGCGATGGACTCAAGAAAGAGATCAGAAGAGGAAAGTCATATCAGCTTTAACCTATGTGATACCAAGCTTGCAATCTACACGTTGCAAAAGAGGTTAACACTATGAGCGAAACGGTCCGACCTACTCACTGCCGCAGTCGTAACGAGCGTCGATCACGACGTACCGCCACCACCAACAAATTCGGGCTCGTTAGTACCGGAAGGTAACAGCGGGCTTATGACATAGGTTGAGGGGTAAATTTTTCGAATGGCCTTCAATTTCGTTCGATTAGTTTTTCCGCAATATTAGGTATAATTCTCTGGTGACCTCACTATTTTACTATTTTCGTGGGCTAATTCCAATGGTACTACCGAAGGTGGTACCTCGAAAAATAGTACCGGTCGGGAAATATTTCGGAAATTTTTAATTTACGCGTCTTTTAAAGACTTATTAATGTTAATTTTGTATAAAATATTGTACAAATTGTCTATAAGAAAATTTATTCCAATTTTTTTCGAATATTTCGTAATCCGACAACTGCGTACTTTAAACCTTGAATTTGTTGATGGAAGTACCTACTTCTTTTTCCAGTCATATATTGAATATTTTTCATATTACGGTACGTTTTGTTTCTACAAGTTATTAGCAGTTTCTTTCATGTTTCCTGTGCTGATTTTCCTCAAACTTTTCTCTTCACATTCTCAACTATCTTGGGATATACAATCAAATAAAATTCTAATAATACGTAACAGACCAATCGGATATTTATCACCGAATACATTTCTATCTACGTAATTCAATGAAATTGTAAATGATATCGATGAATTTTAGTATTATGTAAAAATGAAAAGTAGTATTAAGAGCTAATTCAATCTTACTTGGATAAATCCTTTTTCCCGTAAAAATTGATAACGTCCAGCTTTCAATTGTCTAGTTTGAAGTATATTCAGTCTTCAAAATGGACAATTGACTCCGTATTTTTGTATATTACTTCTCAACTTCCCATTAATTGTAGCAACTGATGAACACTTGGATAATATTGGAACTAATACGCGTGCATTTTTAATATCAATATTTTTCATGATCTATATTCTGATTATTATCTTTTATTTTAAAATTTGAGTTTAACGGTTATTCCGTCCTTTAATAATTGTAATTCTCTTGAAAGTTCACTAATTTTTTAATTTTCAATCAATATTCAATCATATTTATGTTATCAATACAAATGTTTTCCTTTAAATATGTGGTTGCGAATATTTCATTAATATTCGTTCTACGAAAGAAATGAATTCTTCTGAATCTCTGAAACAGGATTCAATCAAGTTGCATAAATTCTAACCTATTCTACACATCACTTTGTCTCATATGACAAAATTCAAATGTAATAAATCAAAACACTGAGACGATACTCAAAAAAAGAAGAATATCGGTCATTATTTCAATCCACGGTCGCTCTGCAGATATTCTGTGAAAATAT
Source organism: Henosepilachna vigintioctopunctata (assembly GCA_030704895.1). Lineage (NCBI taxonomy): Eukaryota > Metazoa > Arthropoda > Insecta > Coleoptera > Coccinellidae > Henosepilachna > Henosepilachna vigintioctopunctata. The sequence goes on from JARQZJ010000005.1 coordinate 1,388,548, forward strand.
ACCATCTCGTTTTATGTGAATTCGTCACGAAATTATCATAGAACTTTTGAGCATGTGCGAGAATCACGGAGTCGTGAATTTCAATTAAAATAATTGCTTATCTCACGTTTCCCATCTCGGATATCCAAAGTTTGAATTGTCATTTTCTAATTCACTAGATTATCATCGATTTGTGATATTATTCTATGCCTGCGTCGTCCTCAATATCTGTAAATACTTAACACTAATTCAAAAGACGTGTTACTAAATTTGGGAATATTTAATTCATTTTAAAAAAAATATAATTTCTATTAGCAAGTTTGCAAAAGTTTTGGATTCATTTATCCAATGGAACATTCCATGCAAATGTTCGTTTTGAATTTGAAATAGTTTTTTTTAATAATTCAATTAAGATGATCACTTGAACAGTAATGAAATTTGCGTTATGATTTTTTTTTCATTTTGGTGAAAATAACATATTGTTAGCAGTGTATATCCTCAGATAGTATAGCGGTATATTAATCGTTGTATCGATATCGTGTCTATATTACCAGGTTATTTTAATCAATTATTTTTCAAATTTGCTGCTAAACTGTTTTTTGATCCATTCAAACTATCTAAACGAAAAAATACATTCGAAGTAGGTAATTGTTTCTTCTTCGAATGAAAGTGTATATAATTTTTTCACAAACAGCAATAGTTTTTTCGGTTCGAAGGTCCCTCATACCATGAATAAGGTATTAAATTTCGCTACCTCATCTTATGTCATAATTTATCAGCTGGGACCAGACTGGTAGACAAAATTTTTGTCTCAGAAAAATGTACCTTAATTTTGTTAGAAAACAAGTTGTTAATATTGATTTTATCAGTTATTTTTAAATTTTTCAACTACGGCGAATAATTTGAAGTTATGTCATTTCTGTATGTATACATTCATTATTTATGTAAATATTGTTGAAGGTAGTTTCCCTCCTACAAGTTTCTTGGGATATTGTGAAATAAAATATGAATTTTTAAGCGAAACTGTAAATTGATTATAATGTTTTATTACAGAAAGAATTGTATATAGAAATTTGTAAATATATTTATAAAGTGTCTTGGATGTTTCAATTGATAATGTTTCATAAGCATTTATTAATGGCCAAAAATTTTATATTGTAACACATGAATAGTTTCACTATATACACCAGTAAATTCTTCCTATGGACCATCAAGTCACACATATGACAATTCAATCGGCGCAAAGTCAAAAAGGTAAGTACTTTCCAAACGGTAATGGACTGAATGATTTTATATCATTCAAAAAACAAAACAAAATTATCACAAACTGATCTGCAATTCAAGAATAGGAGAACATCTGTCGACATATGTGAAATTATTGTTGTTCAAATCGGTAATGATGCCACATTTTGAATATTTCTCCACATTGTTATTTGGTTTGACTAAAGAAAAAATTCAAAAATTGCAAAAGTTGCAGAATAGAGCCATGCGAACAATTTAAAGTGCAATAGGTATACACCTGTTAAAATTATGCTGAACTCTTTGGAACCAATGTCTGTTAAACAAAGAATACTCTGCTTCATATTGTATATTCATACTTGAAATAAACAATCAGTTGCTTCCATGTAATGTAATAAAAAATGTAACATATGTCAGTGATGTGCATTGGTATAATACTAGAAATACTGATAGTTTGTATATTCAAAGTTCTAAGTTTTCTAAATCTAAAATAGCATATACAATGACCGATTAAGGCTTAAAATAATTTACCACGTATATTGAAAACCAGTACTAGTATTAAGATATTTAAGTGAAAGTTATTTTAAATAATGAGATAGGTATGTAATTCAAAATTGGCAGTTCAAAATATGTAGACTTTTTATAGCTTTAACCAAATTAATATTAGAATCAACATTACCTATTGCTTGATATACATATATACAATTACACTAAGAGCCATAAAACATCTGACGTCACATATTTTAGAAAAGAAAAATTTTGTCAGTGAGACAGTACAACTACTCTACATCAATTGGGATTTAGTTTAGCGAAGTTGCGGTAGGTTAGGCACTGCGCAGTTATAACGGGTGTAATTATTTGTTGAAAAAAAGACATATTTAGGAAAATATATTATTATACGTACTCGGAAACGAAACGGCAGACCATTTCCGTATGGCAGACCCTTTGAAACTTTGGGAAAAAAAGAAGTTTTTAAAGACATTTTAGGAAACATGTTATTCTTGATAGTATCAGAAACATATATCTTTAATTGCATTGAATGAAGGGATTTTCTCTTCTTCCTAATATAATACTATCGTTTTCTTCTCTTCAATTCTTTTCGACCTCAAAATTGACATACATTAGTAAAAAACCAACATGAAAATAATGTTTCATCTTTAAACTAATTTGAATTCAGTTGATTCTATAATACAACAGTAAAGTACATGAGTTATATGAATTTTTATTTCTTTGAGATAAATTTTTTATATATTGAGATAGACTTTTAGTATAATTAAGCTATATTACATTCGAAATAACATTTTACTATTGTATTTTATTGTATATAATATAGCCTACTAGGCATGTAAATCGAAGGATAGCACAATTGAGAAATATAATGGAAAGTATATCAATAATGAATTAGTACCAATAAAAGGATGTAAAACGAAAGGGAAATTATTATGAAGTATTGGACAAAGTGAAGTAAAATAGAAGATATGGTTACTAAAATTCTGTAAATGGAATGAAAGGAAAATCAAAGGGTATCATATGTCAATTTGCCAAGAGCAAGATAAAATATATATATATATATATATATATATATATATATATATATATATATATATATAATCTTGACTGTTGAAATAAAGGTACATTCATAACATAAATTAATTATATGGGGTACCAAACTGCATGAATCTTTTTGAACTCTACATTATTTCAAAACAATAGATCATCAGATATAACATAATCTTTTCAATTGTTCATAATTACCTTGAATAAACAAAATATAAAGATTTTGTTGTATATTTTGATATTTGTTGATTTCTCTTTCTATATTTTCTTCCATTATCATAAATAAAATGCTAATTCAAACATATTCCTTTATTGATTTATAATTATAGATTATATCTTTAAAAAATTATAAAATACTAGATGACTACTTCATAAAACTTCGTTTATAAAATATACACTCTCAAAGGTACAATTTACTGAATGCAATAAGGCACACAATCCCATATAAATATATAAAAAATTTGATTTTCATATGGTCAATTAAAATATGTCTCATTTATGCCTTTGAATCTTCTTGTACTTAGTTATAACTTATTCTAAAAATGCACAAAACAGCCTTCATAATTGCTTGATGAGGATATTCACTGACTTTTTTTTTAAATGTACATCCAATCTTAAAAAATATCAATAATTTTTATGCAACTGTTTTCTTGCAGCTTTAATTAACGGTAATAACGTTTTCAAATCAGCCCTGTCTTCCAAAAACGGATGTTCCAGTAATTCTTCTGCAGAGGCTCTTCTATCAACTTCGACTTGGAGACACCAATCAATGAAACTTCGCAGATTTAATGACAAACTATCCCATTTGGTAATTTTTGGCCTTCCATTTACAGTGATTAGATACAGAGCTCTTAATGCAAGTTCCCTAAGATAAGGTGGTTCACCGTCCAACATTTCTACTATCATGATGCCTAAGGACCATATATCTACTTTTTTACCATACTTTTGTCTGGTTACAACTTCTGGTGCCATCCAATATGGAGTCCCCACCATGGTTTCTCTCTGTTCATTTCCAACAACATGTGCACAGAAACCAAAGTCACTAACTTTAACAGAACCATCCATACCCAATAATATATTATCAGACTTAATATCCCTATGAATAGTACCTCTAGAATGTAAGTAGTTCACTGCTTGTAGTACCTCGTAACAGACTGCAGCAATTTGTGTTTCTTTCATAACAGTCTCAGTAACAACATCAGTCAATGGGCCACCATCGCATAATTCCATGATGACCCATAAATGTTCATCGTACATAACAAAAGCTTCAAGAAAATTCACCAAATTTTTATGCTTGAAGTTTTTCATAATTCGTATTTCGCTCACCAAAAGTTCCTTTCTGGATTGTTTTTTCATGTCAATATCTTTTATTGCTACTGTCTGATTTGTTCTCAGGTCAGTTGCAACGAATACAATTCCAGAAGCTCCTGAACCTAGGTCTTTATTACTTTTCAAGTAATACTGGTTTGGATCACCTGGACTACAGAGCTTTTTCAATTCAGCCATATATTCCTCGTCAGTCATACCAGTTTTTCTTCTGAATTCATCTTCACTTGCAGTTGATTTTTTTCTGATCTCTACATTCTCATTGAGGCTAAGGTTTTCTGTACTTTTTGCTAAATTTTTTGTCTTGACTAAATTTTGTTCATTCTCAATATCTTTTGGCTTAGCAGGTAAGGTGTCTGGTCTGTAAAAAAGTTATTTTATAAATAATTTGCCACAGTAAGGTTTCAGAGAGATTAGTCTCAACAAAAAAAAATTAAAGTATAACTATTTTCATTGAAATATTTTATTTATGTTAAATATTATTTAGTACTTTTTTATTCAAATAGTAATTACAGAGTGCAATTACAGTAGCAATATTGATGTATGGGACAACTTTTTTTCTAATCAAATGAAAATTCATGCTAACTAGTTGCCAACTTAATTTAGTCCCAGTGTTGGATAGATTTAACATTAGAAAGTAGAACTTTTATTAGAATATTTTCTCAAAATATACCATGAAACAACACTTGCACCTCAGTCATTTTCAATGAGAAGATTTTCTAAATTGGAATCTTGAAATATAGAAGATAATCTATATCTTGTCTCTATTTAAAATTTTGGATTTTTATTGCTATTTAATTAGGAATTTAATTGTTCAGTGTTTTTTCAGGAAGAAATTTTAATTTTAAGGAAGAAAAAGTTACATTATGCTATTTTCATTTCTTGTTGTCTTCAGCCTTGTATTAATAGCTACATAACAAAGATGTCATTAACTTTAGAAAGCTCAGCATTTTGTTACATATTAGCAATGATTTTCCACATTACATGCAATATTTAAAACAATAAATTAATATTAGGATATCAATAACTAATAAACTAAGTTAAAACAATGCAATACATTGTTTTCCTACCTTAAATTCTCATATTCTGAGCAGGAGGATAAAATTGACTCTCTACTGGTATGAGCTTCCTTGGAATTCTCAAACCTACTAATTTCCTCAGATTCTTCGTCAATATAATTTTCAGTAAGCAAAGGTTTGAACTGGGGAGTCGCTTCCTGCTTCTTCATGGAATAATTGTAGAAGCGTAGAACTTGGCGAACAGCAAGTGGGTTGTTTTCTTGCTCCTCTTTCGTAATTTGCTTACCAATTTGACGACACCATGCTGAGGGAAGTCCTTCCAGTATTCCATCTGCATTAATCCTAACATGTATGTCATGATTAACGTTAGTTGGAGTACCTATGACGGCAACTCCTGAATTTTCTTGATGGCTCTTCTTCTTGAAGAAAAACATATTTCAAATATTAATTTAAACTGTTTGCTATAACTAATTATAAATATGAAACTTATATCATGTTTATAATAAAATATAAAACATCACATTTGAGCAATAGAACAATACATATTTTCAACGACACCACCCTTTAGTTGTCAATTTTAATTAACATCACTTTCCCTGACATATGACGTCTTTTGTTGGACAGTTCGTATACGTCACATCCTTTGTCATTTCTCAGATGCGTTCAGAAGTTTCCCATTAAAAAACGAAAAGAAGTAAGAATACAAGTTAGAAAATGATTATAACTGTGATTTTAATTTGGATTGCACGACTGTCTTCTGGCAATTCGAATTCAAAACTGAAGTATGAAATGTTGAATTTTAAATATTTTCAAGTACTTTTTGCGTGGATACGTTAGAACTAGGTATTGAGTAGAAATAAGTCGAAGGTATACGGTACTTTCACTCATTCTTGGTAGAAATGAAACATAAAAGTAAATAAAATATTTTTTTCGATAACGGGTGCTTTTAGTGTCGATTCTATACCGAGTAACTAATATTTATACAAACGATATTCTATACAATAAAATGATCGATAATTCAGTGGAAAATTACATTGTATTTTTCTTCTTTCACAAATAAATATTTTTCCAGAGTACAGCCATTACAGCTTGAAAATAATAAAACTTGAATAGGAGTAAAACTCTTATTTTAAAATTTTTAACAAATTGATGTTCTTAACCTTCATGAGGTCTTCGGGTCAATTCTGACGCATTTTTGTGAAGAATCCTTATTATTTTCATATTTATCCGTTTTATGTATCTGATATTTTATGTCAATTAATGAAATGTTCAAATGAATATATATTTAAGGTTTTATCAAATGAAAATTAGAACATAGCGAGTTATAAACTTGTTCACTATATAGGTCTTTGAGTAAAATTTTACCCTGTGTATAAATGATATTTCGTTTTGTATTACGGTGGTTCTATCGAAATATTTTTTTGCGAGTGACTGATTTGTTCTCACCATTACAATTTCAGAGTAATCACTGAGTGTACCAAACAATCTTACAAAAAACATTAAATGAATATGTGTTTTAGTATGAGTCTTGCTTTGAAACCCTAGTGAAGTCGAAGTCTAAGATAAATAAAGCATTCAGTTGTTTTATCGATACCGGAAAATGAGAGACGGTGATTAAAACATTCTTTGAATGTCGTGTTAGACGAGGGAGAATCTTGTTAAGAACAAGAAGATGTAGTGGAGCAGGAACAATCATCAGCAATTAAACAACATTTAACAGTACTGAAAGTGATTCTGAAACAGCTCCAACTCAAGAACTAACATCAAAAAATTGCCAAATAAAATGCAGTAAAGAACTTTTTGACAATACTTAGGGAAGTACTTTATTATTGTTTATCGGTCAAACAATAGGAGTACTAAAAGTTCATAGAATTGCGGAAATGTATACTTATTTTTGGGGCAGTGATGTCATTTGAAATATTCAAAATAATATCAAGAAAAATACAGATAATTTTTCACTTCATATAACGTTACGCAAAATCTACAAGATATGCAGGTAACCCGGTGTAAAAAAAGGTGGTGTGGATACATTGGATAAGGCTGTTTCATGCATACTTCCAAAAAAACACAAACCGATGGCCTCAAGTTGTATTTAGTAACATGGTAGATGTATCTGCATATATTTTATTCACCTCTGCTAATCAGAATTGTAACGAAGGTTGTTTTGCTAAACGTCGCCTATTTTTGGAAAATTTAGGTTTGCAGTTTACAACTCGTTATATACAAAAACGAAACATTTACCATGAGCATCTTTCTCACAACAGGTTGAAATGAAAATACGTGAATACGGCATTCTGAAACTTGTTTTGTTTTATTTTAGCCTACTCAATGTAACATGAGTACTCAAATGTAAAACATTTAATGAAATTCCCTTATATATAACTCATTATTTTCTATTTATAATAACCCATACTGACTGAATAATTATCAGTAAATAATTTTTATGCAAAAATAAGTAACATACTACTTCAAGTCAAATTTCACCCGAAGACCGTTATCGACTTTTTGGTCCTTGTGAAGGTTAAGAATATTTTTTCCTTCCAAAATATCAAATGAGGGATAATTCATTCACCAACTTCTTCGTTAAACAAGATGTCACCATTTTTATTACTAGCAAGTTCGAAAACTGAAAGTGATTCAATTTAATGTTGAAATGGCTTTAACCATTTTACTACTTTCAAAAGTCAAAAAGGTCCTCAATATTGTTGTAAATGATTTGCAAGGGCATTAATATTATTCATGAATACTACGAATATAACATTCAATCAAAACCTAACAATACAAACAAAATTATTCAATACATGTTTTATCTTTATTTGAGAAATAAATAATTCACTTTGAACAGGGAAATATGTTCATTATTGATCTTTTGGTATTTATAAGGTTGTGATCCAATAAAAGCATAAAGGCATTAAATTAAAATAACTTTGAAGGATTTATTATTTTAAATTTGGGGTAAAATAACATTCATTGCCACTTATCTAAAATATATCGACCTGTTTTCTCTAAATCTTGAAGATATAATTCAGCGTTTTCTTTTGTGAAGTTTTTGAATTTTATGAGAATATTTATAAACGAATTCTTTACTTCAGGCAAAACTTTTACAAAATCTCCACAAACATAAATAACAGCAGATTTTTCCAAAATCAAAAAACTTAACTCTTCACCATATATTTCTATATTTTGTTGAACATAACTCTTGTTCGTAGTTTCCCTAGAAAATGATTCAATTAATTTGGTTAATGCACCTGAATTCAAATATGTCTGCAAATCTGCTTTATACAAATAATTTTCTTTGGAATCTCTACAACCATAAAATAACCAAGCTTCTGAGAAAGATTCTTTCATTAATGAAATCTTCAAATGCCGATGCTCTAAAAATCCTCTGAAAGGTGCAATTCCTGTACCAGTAGCTACCAATATTATTGGAATAAAATTATTTTCTGGTAACTTAAAATCTGATTGAACTCTAAAATAAAGTGGAACTAGAGAATGTTTACTTTTTTCAAATTTGTTTATAGACTGCTCTAACCAAGCTGCACAAACACCCTTTTCATTACTCCCAAAAGTATCAACATTAAATGTTATGCTTAAAGTATTATCATTTAATGGGGATGATGCTATGGAATACAATCTAGGAAATAAAGGAGGTAAATGCTCTAACAATATCTCAACAGGTGGCATACAGGAAGGAAATTGATTCAAAAGTGGTAACAAGCTTCTGTTTTGGTAAGAAGAAATCAATTTGTTATATTTTTCAGAACCTTTTGGAGAACAAAGGAACTCTAATTCTTCATATTCTTCTTTATTACTTACAAAGGGTAACAAACGCTTGAGAAATACCTACAAAAAAATGTTTAAGAAAATGGAAAAGCAATTGCTTGTTTTTACCTTTTTTGGTGCACTTTTTATATCAACATGATAGAGAAAAACACTTCTTAAGGTACTGCTTTGTGGAATATGTTTTGGTATACATGCATTCTTTTTTGTGGTGTCACTTGAAATACTCAAATTGTATGTTTTGTTGCAGTAAATTTCAATACCAAGTCGTTTTAATAATTTTTCAACCAAGCTTTCATCATTACTAGGCAGTATTCCTACTGTTGAACCTGGAGAATAATTGAATGGTATTTCCTGAAAACAATTCAAATAAGTCATTGTTTGAAACAAGTATTAATTAGTGGTACCGTACTGCCAAGGAAAATTTCAACTGGTACACTTTTCTGCTTTCTTCATTGGTAAGAATTTCATAATTATATATGGGTACTTGATATATTTCAGAGATAGCAAATGGAGTTGTCCGATATTTCAAATTTGTTGAATTATCATGGGTAACCTTAAAGAAAAGGTAAAATTTTAACAAAGTAAATATTGAAATGACACTGAAGCATTATCCTTACCTCACTGGGTGATAAATCGTACGATATATGTAAAACACTTTGCATTTCAGAAACGAATATAAAGTGCACTAGTGTAATAAGTAGTAAATTTTCAATATTTTTCTCTCTACAACACGGTTAACTAATATTAACTTATTCTTTTAACATTTAAGTTAGGTTATGGTGATTTCCTCACAGAACATTTATATTGTATGGCATGTGCATCTGTGGTGCTAAAGAACATACCCTTTTTTGTTTGACTTTTTATTGTAATGTTGGTACACAGCCTAATTTTACTTGTAAGTAGAGTTGCTGTTTTTGATACACTACACTACAGAACTAAATTACTATGATTATGTTCTGTGCACTACACATGATAAATCTGACATTTCTAAAAATTAATGCTTTAATAGTTCCAATGTACATTAATTTATTGAACAACAGTAGATACAACAACACCCTGTTTATATCTAATTTGTCAAATTTCTTGTAATATAACAAATTTGTGGTTAAGTTTTATAGAAGTTGAAATATTTTCCACGATTTATTATATATTAAAGTGATAAATATGAACTATGAAGAAAGAGATCATAAAATGAAGTCACGTAAACGTTCCAGATCTAGAAGTCCTACTAGGTCCAGATCGTTCTCCCGAAAACCAGAGTCTTATCGAGATGATAGACATGCACGAAAGTATGAATATAAAAGCCGAGACGACCATACAAAAAAATATGAACCAAAAAAAAATTATGAAGAAGAATATCTCAATAGCAGGAGACGAGAAAGGGAACTCTTGGGAATGAGAGAATGTCCTTTTATTTGGGGAAAATCTCCTGAGAAAGAAAGGTATTATTATAAATATAATCCAGCTACTTATAAATAATCAATTTGGTTATCATAATCTTTTTATTGTATATAATTGTTTTATTTCTCTGATATCTCATTTATTAATAACTCAAAAAGCGTTTATTATAGGTATTTGGTAGTAGTTCTTACTGAATATATCTGGAGTATAACAAAAAACATATTAATAGCACATAAAATTGATATTAAGCAACTGTTTTGCCTATGGTGGCATTAACAAGTATCCCTGAAAATTATCAGCTTAATGTTTAGTTGTATCTTGTACATTAAAGATAATTAGACTGTTCTTTTGATTAATAGATAAACATTATTACCGTAACCTGGGATAAATTTTACTCATGTTTTGGTTTGTGTAATCATAGTTTAAAATAAAACCGTTAAGATTTTCTATAATTAAGCATATATTGATTGGAAAGAAGACCACCAATATTTTATGTTTCAGAAAAATTAAATATATCAAGATATGTAGAATTTTGTAATTTAAGTGTGTTTTCTGTAATTTAACTCTTCAATTTTTTTAGTCATACTACCAGTGATGATGAAAAAGAAGCTACTGTCAAACCAGAAAAACACAAAAAACGAAAGAAAAAAAGTAAAGATAAAAAGAAGAAAAAAGAAAAGACAAAGAAAATGAAAAAGGAAAAAAAAAAGAAACGGAAGGTGTCAAGTAGTAGTAGTAACTCTTCCAGTGATGAAGAATGGGTAGAAAAACCATGTATGTTTTCTTATTTTTTTTAGTGATAGATTGAGTACTTCTTTAATTATGAACTTATTTATTTTCTATCATATCTATTCTGTTTTTAATTTTTTAAAGTTTAAATTGCTTACTTGTAATTTAAATTTTGAGGTTGATTGTTTTCAGTCATATCTATTATTTTTTCAATTTACCCACTTTGCAATTTAGATAAAAAAGTATTTCTTCCCATAGAAATTTTAATAGATCAGGTATATATTATTTTTTGAAATATTTTTGATTTGGCAGTTTTTAATTTTTTTTATATCAAGTTTTCTTTTAAATTTCTTAAATAATCCATTTATATGGTACAGTTGATATTATACTCCTATATTCTAACAAGCTTAATTATAATTGCACTTGATTTCAATGTCACAAATCGAAAATTTTAATGGTCCAACTAATAGAAGAATTATTTTTAAACAGCTTTGACGCATTCAGATACAGAAGAGACTGTCATAGGTCCAGTATGGAAACCCAACACAACACTGACTCATAAAGAAATGGGTAGAGCTCTTTTGCCAGGAGAAGGTGCAGCTATGGCTGCATATGTAGCTGAAGGAAAACGTATACCTAGAAGAGGAGAAATAGGTTTGACCTCTGAACAGATAGCAGATTATGAATCAGTTGGGTATGTTATGTCTGGTTCAAGACATAGAAGAATGGAGGCTGTACGAATAAGGAAGGAAAATCAGATTTACTCTGCTGATGAGAAAAGGGCATTAGCGATGTTCAGCAAAGAGGAAAGACAAAAGAGAGAGAATCTAATATTAGGACAGTTTAAAGATATGGTGACCGCAAAACTTGCAGAAAAGAAGAAAGATTGAATTCCTATTAAAACATTCATTCTCTTCTATAAATACATATATATGAACACACACATACACATTTTTTTCTTGACAGTATATTTGAACTAAAAAGTAGTGTTCTTAAAATTACAGACTGTAAAAGGAAAACTTATATATGGTTGACATTCTGTTACAAATGGTAGGCTTCAACTTTTTTTTTTAGAATATGAAAAGTCCAAATATAGACATATGTAAGTTAGTTGAGTTGTGATATTAGTTTAATTCTCAAACCTTGTAAATATTGCATCTATAAAATTCTTGTTTGTCTTGTAATCCATGAATATAATAATAAAGAAATGGAAAGAGGAAATAAATATATTTTGAATTATTTAGTGAAACACATTGAATACTACTTTAAGTTACTGTTTATTCTAAATATATAATTAGTTTCTAATAGTTATTCCTGCTTAATATTGAAAACATTTTATACAGAATGTCTAGTTTATTACAAGTATATCATAATAAATGAATGGCTCTGGTGTGTAAACTGCAATTGGAATTACTTCAGTGTAAATTTACATAAATTGGTACTTTTGCTTTGGCTAGTTCTGAGGCATTTTTTGCTGCATCTTTAAGTTTTGTTGCAACAGTCAGATTAGGGACCACTTGAACGTTGTTATTAGGAAACATATTAGCTAAAACGTATTCAAAACCACCAACCTGTAAAAAATTTTGAAAAAATAAAAATGTTTAAAAATTGTGGAAACATTGGCATTGATTTAAGGGGTGAAATCTATTCCTGTATTTGTACTTGTGTATGTACATTGCATAACGTACAGATATAAGATTAGTATCACAAACTAAGAATAATTATGAAAACATATGTTTAAGAATTATTTTAGTATTTCAATTAATATAATTTGTTTATTATATATTCAAGAATTATTATTACATTGTTCATTCTCGAATATAAACTTAAATTCAAACACTTGAACTTATGATTTACACTTTATTGACTACATAGCATGACGCGTTTCGTTGTTAAAAACGACTTCTTCAGATGCTTACGGAATAATGTCATTATTCTGTAAACTAGTTTAAATTAAGTCGTTTGTAACGACGAAACGCGTCATGCTATGTAGTCAATAAAGTGTAAATCATAAGTTCAAGTGTTTGAATTTAAGTTTATATTCAATTAATAATGTAATTGAATTAATAATTCAAAAATGGATTTACATCAAGTAAACGCCAACACTATTAAATATTGTTCATTCCACTTGATTAATAAAAAGTTGATAATTCTATGAAGGGATTCAAATTGAATAAGTAATAAAGTTTGATTTTATTGAAATATTTTTCTACAAACCTTTTTGTTAATATAAACCATTGTATGTGAATTATTTGGGATTTAAAAAAAACTTACCATTTTAACACAATTTTTCTTAAATCTTTCATAACCAAATGCACATATAGCTCTACTAAATCCTTTAACCTGGGAATCAATCCACGCAGTTCTATGTATTAAAGTTTTACCAGGCAGCTCATTACTTTCTTTGTACACTACTTTTTCTGTTACAGTCTAAAATTTTTAAATAATTTGAAAATTACATATATATAGATATATGTACACACAGTTCTGAAAAAAATACATACCATGACTTTAGTGTATCCCAAGTTTCTTGTGTATGTTGTAATCGTTTTAGCAACAGGATCAACAATTGACTCTTCAACAATATTTACATGATTAGCATTGAAAAACCGTTCAGCCCATTTCGGAATGGAATTCGTTTTACTGAGTAGCCTTTTAGAAAAAAGTTGACCAGATATAATTTTTCTTTCAACAGTGTCTTCAGTCAAGACATGCTTGCTAGAAAAGAAAGTTACATATCGACATATAAAACAATTTGAATTGTAACATGTTAAAATTTGAAAAAAAAAACATTCAAACTATTGCTCAAAATATACATTGTCCATTTCAGATTAATATCAAATACTCAATATAATACTTGTTATTCAACTAATGTATTCATTGTCATATTCACTGACAATGAACACAATAGCTGAACTTACAGAAATTAATATAGTACAAAAAACTACAGCCAATTCTTTAAAGTTATATACAAATGGAAGTGTAGGATTTCATCATATAAATATACATATCTGATTACTAAGAAAAAGGAAACTTTTTCTAGGTTGCATGATACCTCTTGCCTTTCCAACAAAATATTCAGTTTTTCTAAAATTTTTTGTACTGCAACGTTAATGTGTCTATCAATATTTATATATTTAATGTAATATTGCAACTGCTTAAGTTTCACAATAAACGAAAGGAATCCAACCACAGCTTACTCAAATTAATGAATGAAAAATTAGAAGGGTAAATAAATACTGGATGAGCTCAGATTTCTCATCTTCTTCCTTTGATCTTAATGCTAATTGTCTTCATTAATAGATTCACTGCTATTGAAAAAATCATTGATGTAGTCGATAACAAAATATAAGTTTACATAGCCTTTATCAATATCTACATCAGATTAAAACAATAAATAACACTGAACACACTAATGTTGAAATATTTGATGTAAATATGTAGAAAAACTTGGAATGTAATTCCTAATTTGCATGTAATGCACGTTTCCAAATTTTTAACACAGGAAAAATGTACCAACTAAAAAATTTCAATTTTAGAATATGTATTTTGTAACTTTTAATTTGGAATGTTACATTTCCTTATAAGCATAAAAATCATTCACATATTTCTAAATTGGAATAATATTTGAAATTATCATTACCTATTGGGATTAGGATAGCGATGCCAAAAGCCTTGAGCGACCTGCTCCCATGTATAATTGAATATTGTTTTTTGTTCGAAAAACTTAACCATGTTTATATTTCCACTTCTAGCAATGTTTACGTAAACGTAACTTTCAGACGGGAATGCTTTTACGAATGGTTTGTTCAGTCACTGTTATACATTCTCAAATATGTTACTGAAATTTCCATCTCATGGAAATAATATTATTTAGATATGTAAATAGACTTATCTGAAATCATAATCAATGAAATGGCTATTGTAAGTAATTTGTGGTTATGAATTAATCAATAATTGTCAAGGTTGAAGTTTGCTTTACCTTTCAAAACATGCTTTTCGATAAAAGTGCACATTGCGCAGTTACTCTTTAATATTTTTATATAAGCATAGATCATGAGCAAGAAAATGTGACATTGCTCACGTACAATTCACGGTATAAAACTAATTTTTTATGTTTTTCATTCACAAAGTGAATAACAATTAATACTACAAAACATTACTTTTCAGTCCTATTTATTTTAAGTGGAATTCTTACTCTCTTTTCATATTATCGTGGACGAAACCTTCAAAAGCGATACGGGTTTCCAACTCAGCCTTTGTGGATTCCAACTGTAATTTTTACAGTTGCCTATCGTTCTAAGGTTGTCTTTTTTGTAATGGATGCAGTATTCTTTTTCCTTGTAGATGGAAATTTCGGACAACCTTGGTACTGGGTTATGTTATTAAATAACCCAGCAGTAAACTTTGTTATTTTTCAAAAATGTGAAGATGTATAGATTGGATTAAAAAAAATTCCAGGGTAATTGTTGTTTAGTACTAATTGTTCTATAACTAAAGTGAACGGCATGTAAACTTACTTCATAATATGTAGTAAATTTGTAAATGATTGAATTTAACCTTTTACATCTACAAGTAGGTTAGGACCCTCTGAACCAATTATATACGCCCCTGCCTGAAGTAATAAAAAACTTTGCTTACTGTTAAATGTTTAATACTATAAAAGACAATATATAAATACATTTATCAAGTACAAATATATAAAATGTCATAAATTATATCAAAATAATTATAAATAACCTAAAACTAAACAAATAATTCACAGTCACATGTATAGATATGTAAAAATACTAAAACGTATTTCATAGACATAGACTCATTTTATACTGGTCGGTGTTCTGTAGTTCATATATTCATGGGATGAATTTGATGGATCATTGGAGAAACACTGACTTCCATTCGACGATACATTCATATATTCGTTTTTCAGGATCGCTGAAGTTGTGTCTTCTCTGAAGTGTTTGTGATCTTGGTTTGAAATTTCTGTTGAAAATAATTTCTCAGTTTAATTCAAAGTACGTCAGCTCTCAAATAGTTTGAAATTTTAATCTAACACGTTCAAAGGCTACTTAGAACTACAGTATAAGCAGAAATCACAGAAGAATGAATATCTTTGAAAGCTGTATATAACAAATATATAGTAAATTTATTGGAAATTTTTAATACCAGATATATTTCGTATATTTCAACTGACACTGAAAATTTTTAAGTTAGTTTGTATATACAACTTTCTAGAGTGATTGAAAATTTTTGTTTTCAAATATACACTGAATTGTATTTCAAATAGGATGTACTCAAGGCAGAAGCCCACTTTAAAGGAAAACTCAATGTCATTATGACCAAATTTAGTTCTGTGAATCGCAGCACACTTTAGCGCCCTCTACACACGAATCTGACGATAAATATGATTTATAAATCTCCACCGCATTACTTTCGCAGAGCGACATCTAGATCATTCAGCTAGAAGTGTAAGAGCAATTATGTACGGTGCAGGTTGGAGCAAGGGATGAAACAGTGCTGCTTCCTGCTGTTCGAACGTCACGTACAGAGGACGCTTTTAGTTCTAAAGTCTCGATATTCTATATTCAAATTGAGAATTCCTTTCAGAAACTGAAGTATTATGAAGCAAAGAGTTCTAAACTAAAACTTATGTCAGTATAAAAATTAAAGGTATTAAAAATTGAATAAAGCACAGGTCGTTGCTCTGTGTCTAAATGATAAATAAGCAAGCGTTTTAGCAAACCTGAATGAATCGATTTCAAGTTTCAATAAATATTTTATGATATTCATATATGCATAAACTAAATAAGTCTTTCAACAATATTATATTGGAATTATTAGATGAGTTTTCAGCTTTCGTATACTTAAACATGTGTAAAAGATCTTTTTTTAAAATAATTCTAGGGTTATTTTCAATATTTTCAAATATAAATGGGAAATGGGGATATTGTTTAGCGTTTTTGCCTAATAGGTACATTCTGTAAACTAACCTGCTACGGGTAAACCCGAAGGTGGGAATTTTATGTAGTATTGATCATTCTGGCCCTCGTTACAATCATTCTTTGCATGATTGGAGGTGGTTTCCTGAAACAAAATTACTAATAATAATTTCGAAAATATTAGATAAGTTTTCAACATTTCATCGGAATAAAAATAACGTCTGAGTGGAGCTGTTTGTATGGCATATACGATGTGACATCTACACCATTTTTCAAGGGATAATGTTAAAAAAATTGAGTCTCCAATCAGTTTATTATGTCTCCGAGGTGAAAATTTGTTATGTATATATTGGTATGTAAGAAAGTATAACTTTTAGACTCTCAGCTATAACTGTTTTAAAGTTGAGTCTAAAAAAGTTTAAAATAATGATCTTAATTACCTCAATTGTAGTAGTTAGCTTAGTCCTGTGTGAGTTCATAGTTTTCAACGGTTTTGGAGCTGGCAAAGGTGTATAATGCAAGTTCATAATTGCGTTGTTCAACTCATTTCTGAAGTCATCGTCACTATAAACCCTCATTATGTTCTGTAAAATGTATACAATAATAGACCTTTAACTAAACAGGTGATGTAACATTAATAAAAAGACTTTAAATTCACAAAATTTGGTTTAGTTAGAAGAAAGGGTGTGAACTCTTAACAATGGGTTAAGCGCCCGAATATGTCTATGAGGCCCAGCATGTGGGAACAGATGTAAAAGGTGGAAAAAAATGTAAAGTGATTTAGTGGTGCAAAAAATAAAAAACATAAAAATAAAATAAACACTATCAACTCACTTTTCTCTCTTCATTGTCCGAATGAGTTCCGCTGTCTCCCAAACTGCATCCGCTGATGGTGCTCATGCGCCCCGACGAACCGGAACTGGAAGTACTCAAACTGCTCACCGGTCTTTGAGATTGAGGCGCGCCCACAGAATGAAGATTGTTCGTCGAGGAAGTCACTGTCGGGTTCGAAACTTCGTGATGATGACAGTTGTCTTCGCGCGATTTACTCCTGAAAAACACCTTCTTGATTCTATCGAAGGGGCTGGGTTTCTTTAAAGCTAATTTCATCTCGTGTTGAATTCTTTCGTACCTAAAAAACGAGGTAAATTTATCATGATTTAACCAGCAGATTCGAGAGAAATTTGTAATGATGAAAGGCAATGGTGGATTTATACTAGGGGCAGTCGGGGCTAGTGCCCAGGGAGGCAAATTTTCTAGGGCGGCAAATTTTTTAGGGCGGCAAAATTTGGAAAGTGCAAAAAAATTTTCTATACAATATATAGAAAATTGGGGCGGCATTTTCTTCAGTGCCTCAGGGCGGCACAAATTTAAATCTGGCCCTGATGAAAGGAGAGTTTTGTCTGTAAAGGGACAGGCACGGAAACCCCACTTTCAAAAAATGAAAAGTGCTCGACGTTGTGGAAAACTTTTTCAGAAAGGCTAAAAATGATTGCCTTGACCAACAACATAGTGCCTCTCGTTCAAGTTTTCCATGATTTTCTAGAATTAGTCTTAGGTAATCTGGACGATTTCTTTACCCATCACAGGCTTGAATCTTCCATGGTTTTTGAACGGTGTTAAACACCTCGACCTTGAAGTATACGTCTATAGAAAAACGCAAGGGTTCAAATCTGGAAAGCGCGGTGGTCTCTAAACGTCTGGCTTAAAGTGAACACTTATGGATGCTGTAGTACCATCTTTGGTGGTACCAGAAGCTCTATGCGTTATGCCCCTCGGAGAATTCTTCAATTTTTGAACTCCCTTGGCACCCATTAAAATATTTTAAATAATATGATCTCTTAGAAGGACCCATTTCCAAAAATGTCTAACCTTTTGTAATCTTTCAACCTTTCTGATCATTTTCTGGCAGTGTATAAAAAAATTATAAATCTTTGAGCTGAATTTTATAATATAGTTTTTAATAATGTGTAATAATTTTTTTCAGCAAAAAACTTCAATAATTGCTTTGTGGAACAATGCATTTTTGGTGTCATACCTTTGACCTACTATGGATTAATAAATATACTTACTTTTGTCTCATTTCTTTGAGCTGCTCCTGTTTTTCTTTGAAGGATTTCTGTACATCATTTCTATTTTTCCATTCCTCGACGAGCTTTTCAACCTGCGATATTGAATGTACGTTGTTTTTGAAGTCGTTTATAATCTCCAACAATTCTTTCTGAACTTTATCTTCATATACTTCCAAGTTTTTTGGCAGCGAAGTGTGCTTGAAGGTTGGTATATTGTCTTTATCATGGCACTCTTTCTTTGGTTTGAATGTTGTTTCTGTCAGTGGAGTATTTACAGGTAACGAAGACTTTTTTTCATGTTTTACATGATATTCAGGTGCTATAAGGGAACAAAATTAGTATAAATTCAGTATAAGGTTAAAAAAGAGACTTACTAATGACAATGTTGGGTGTGTGCATTGGAGTGTAGCCACTGGGGCTCATGAGGTCAATAGAGCTTGTAGAGCTGGGCGAAGACGAAAGAGCTGAAAATTTTAGGGTGACTGGTCGTGGAGGAGGACAAACATTGTACAAGTCTTCGTGGTTTCTAGGTACTAGGTACTCAGGCTCTTCTGAAATATTAACTCATTACAAATGAATTCAAAGCAATACTAAATTTTAGGAAAAAGTTTATTGAAAGAAATATTATTTGGTGTAAGACAAAAATATAATTCTTACCTGGATGGCGATGTTCTTCTGGATGATAAGAGGAGATTGCCTTCAGCTTTGCGTACATATTGCTGAATTCGTGCATATTCTGTAATTAAAGAAACACTTTGAGTAATCAAAATAGATATCTTTAATGTGTACAACTTACAATATAATTCCTAAGAGATGCAGCCAATTCCGAATGATTATTTTGTTCTGCGATATCTACTGGGGTAAGATCACAAATATTCTTGATTTCGTAAGCCACATCAGCACCTGGACAGTCTAAAAGCTGCATAGCCAATTTTTCCAAACCAAATTTGGCGGCGAAATGAAGCAACGTGGGATATTCTTCATAACCTGAAAAACATTCAACGTTAAGTTTTCTTACAAAGTTCTACAATAGCTACTAGTGCGAAATACGCAGATGGAACAGTTTTGAATGCACTCGCTATGATGGACCACCAGATAATGTTGAACAAAGTTCAATTTGCAAGTGCTGCTTATGGTCTAAACATAAACAGCAGCAAAAAAAATTTATGATCATATTAAAAAATCCTCCAACGAATGCTACTTGCCAGGTATTCTCCATTCTTATGTGTGGTGTTGAACCTGGATATGAGCTTGGACACTTATAGATGTCCAATGTAAGAAAATGGAAGCTAATGATATGTGGATGTACAGGAGAATGTTAAGAATCTTCTGGAGACACGAAATAACAAACGAAGCAGTGCTACAGAGAATACCCAAGAAAACAAAGTATAGAAAACACTCAAGACAAGAAAGTTTGAAGTCCTTGGACTTATAATGAAAATACCAAGAACGAGCTGCTGCAGTTGATCAATCATGTCAAAATCAGGAAAGTCAGGGTTGGTATACGAAGAATATCATGGTTCAAGAATATAATATAATTGGTGATTTTTCGAGCGTAGTTTTTTTTAAATCGAATAATACACTCAATTTGAATCATATATTTAAAATTTTTATTGATATTGATAACTTGGCCTTTGCCATTTACATTTTAAAGATAACTTCATGTAAATGTTGTCTGCGGCTCCGTATCAAATGGTTCATTCGGAAGGTCAATTTTGCGTCACATATTCGAGCATTTCGGCCTGTATCCCACGAATTGAAAGGCTTAAATCGTGTTCGTCTTGTCCAAATACACTGACGACTTAACATAACCCACAAGAAATAATCCAGAGACGTTAAATTACATGATCTTGGCGGCCAATTCACCTTCAACATGTCCATTGTTTCACGAGCTGTGTGACATGTGGCACCGTCTTGATGAAATCACATGTCAACCAAGTTCAACTCGGCCAACTGGGGCAAAAAAAGTGGTGTATCATGGCTCGATATCGTTCGCCGTTGACGGTAATGTTTCTTCCACGGTCGTCTTTGAAGAAAAATGGACCGATGATGCCACCAGCCATAAATCACACCAAACTGTCGTTTTTTCGGGATGCATCGGTAATTCTTGTATGGCATGTGGCTGTTCATCACTCCAGATGCGACAGTTTTGTTTATTTACATATTCGTTAAGCCAGAAATGAGCCTCATCGCTAAACATAATTTTTGATAAAACAGTTATTCATTAAGCTGTTCTAAGGCCCATTCACCTAAAGTTAGACGTTGTGGTAGGTCATTCGACTTCAATTCTTGCAGAAGTTGAATTTTATAGGCTTTCAAACCCAAATCAACACGTAAAATTTTCCATATGGTTGAGTAACACATGCCCAATTGCTGAGAACGGCGACGAATTGACATTTCACGATCCTCATTAACACTGTACGCTACGGCTGCAATATTCTCTTCAGTGCGCACAGTAAGCATGCGAGACAATGATTTAATGTCCAACAAAGTGAACTTGGTGCGAAATTTGGTGATAACAGCACGAAGTGTTGATTCACCAGGTCGATTATGACGACCATATTATGGTCGTAATAAACGATACACATTTTTATAGTAAATTTCAACAATTTGTAATCGTTACTCGTTTGTAAGTCTTTCCATGATGAAATGGCAGAGTATACTGAAAACTTTTCACTTGGACAGATGACGTTTGGAGGCCATTACCAACCAGTGCCGCCAACCTGAAAAACTTAACTCTTAAAAAATCAACCGTTACATCAATGTTATGGCACTACCCGCTGTGCTAAAGGTGTAAGATCGCTGACCTTCCATAGAAGTTGGCACAAGAAGAAGTTTAAATCGATAATAAAAATTAGATATAATTCAATATAATTCGATATAACGTAAATGAAAATTTCAACAGCTTTCATTCAGATAGCAATCAACACGTTCAACGTACTAACTCATTTAATGTTTGAACCTCCTAAACCACCCACCGTTTATATACGTCCCAGTTGGTAATGGAACATTTCTATTTCCAACCAGAATTGTTATGAAATTAGCTGTGATAGAGAACTGAATTAGGGCCCAAAACTCCAGACTGTTTAATGTAAATAACGTTTCACTAAACTTGCAAATGAACTTACGTGAGCGTTATCAATAATACGATAAACTTGGAAAGTTGAAGATTCTGTTTGAATGTCGAGCACCACTTTGAGAATGAAATTATACCTGAATTTGCACAAAAGTTTCGCTTGGATAATTAAGGCTTACACAGAGATTCGCCTTGATTAATTATTTGATAAGGAATTTGAATTTTAGATGAAATTTGTTTCGTAAAATGATGTAAATATTTGACGATGGGTAAAATGAAAATGAAAAGAGATTTTCTATATAAATCCCTGCCTTTAGCTTATAATTTCTATGTGTTTAATATGGACGAAATCTTTTATAAACAATGTTTCATTGCAAATTTTTTTGAAATTATTTAAACGGTCGCAGGCCATGAAACAGGAATTGAAGTTCGCCTGACCGGTGACGTAACCGTCACGCTCAGAGGGAAGCACAATTCTCGGGCTTCCGCTTTCCTACCATCAGTGAAATTATTCAATTCTGTCAGTCAATGTCATCTTTCAATGTATCTTTCATCATAAATCAATGTTACTTAAATGATATATTGTAATATCAATTTCTTCATTATATTTAAGATACTAATGGATCAACATTTATTCCATTCCGTCAATTAATTTCATTTTAATCTACGTCAAGTACTTTTTCCGTCCGATCTGATTCCTAACAGTATTTTTGTCGAATATTCAAAGCACAAGTGCGTTCTTTAGATAAGAGACGTAAACTCACTTTCAACTAACTAGACAACTCAATTCGCTCTTGCCGGGAAAAGCTTTTAGGTCCATAAATGTTCGTAGGCTAGAATCGATATTATCCCATTTATTTGACACTTGACAAGAGTAACTGAAATTTTAGGAATTAATAGCCGAATTGTAACATTTTCTATGGGAAGAAGGTCTGAAATGAAATCAATAGAATAATTCTCTTAAGTAAGAACGAAACACTGATTGATCCATAGATAAATAAATATATCTACATATATATTAAAACTTGAGCGAAAACTTCGTAACCTTTTTTAAAATAATATCGCGGACAAATTAACGAAATCTTAACACAGTTAAAATATGAAGCACATAAAGCAATTTTTTTTTAAATAAAATACATTAAAAACATTAAATTAATTAAAATAAACTGACATTCACTACGGTTTGAATGAAACATGACGTATATTCCCCATAGTCATATGTACCACAATTACTCTATGGTCTAATTGTAACGGGCGATTTTTTAAGTGTTAAGTTTTTCAGGTTGGCGGCACTGGTTGGTAATGGCATCGAAACGTCATCCGTCAATGTGAAAGTTTTCAGTATACTCTGCCATTTTACATGGAAAGATTTACAAACGAGCAACGATTGCAAATTGTTGAAATTTATTATCAAAATTCGTGCCCTGTGAAAAATGTGTATCGTTTGTTACGACGGAAAATTGTGTTCAGCGATTAGGCTCATTTCTGTCTTAACGGATATGTAAATAAACAAAACTGTCGCATCTGGAGTGATGAACAGCCACATGCCATACAAGAATTACAGACGCATCACAAAAAACGACAGTTTGGTGTGGTTTATGGGCTGGTGGCATCATCGGTCCATTTTTCTTCAAAGACGACCGTGGAAGAAACGTTACCGTCAACGGCGAACGATATCGAGCCATGATATGCAACTTTTTTTACCCCAGTTGGCCGAGTTGAACTTGGTTGACATGTGGTTTCATCAAGACGGTGCCACATGCCACACAGCTCGTGAAACAATGGACATGTTGAAGGATAAATTTGGTGAGCAGCTTATCTCTCGAAATGGCACTGTGAATTGGCCGCCAAGATCATGCGATTTGGCGCCTCTGGATTATTTCTTGTGGGGTTATGTAAAGTTGTTAGTGTATGTGGACCAGCCGAACACGATCGAAGCCTTACAGGATAACATAACACGCGTAATTCGTGGGATACAGGCTGAAATGGTCGAAAAAGTGACGCAAAATTGGACCTGCCGAATGGACCATTTGATACGGGCCACGGACAACATTTACATGAAGTTATCTTTAAAATGTAAATGGCAAAGGCCAAGTGATCAATTTCGATAAAAATTTTGAATATGTGATACAAATTGAGTGTTTTATTCGATTTTAAAAAAAACTACGCTTAAAAAATCACCCATTAGGTTCTTTTTATCTGTGGGCTTTGATAATTATATTATTTTTGGTCCTATTGAATATCAAACGTTGAAATTACTTCCATTCTTTTCTTTATTAATATTTATATATTTTATATTATATAGATTTATTTATTTAGAATCGAATATTTGTGTGCATTAATTTGTTTGGAAATATTTGAAGTTTTGAATCTATTACACTCTAATTCAACACGGGTACCAAGGTACAAGGGTATTAATATATTCTAAAATATGGAATGTGTTCGAAAATGATGTTAAGATTATTTATAATTATTTATACTATACTTAAAGAATACTATCTTTCATGAAGTTTGTAGGTCTTCCCTAGACCTTCCTGATGAGAGACAATGAGTTCGAAACACATATTAACGGTTTTTTTCCCAATGCGTTCTATTTTGTGAAATATTAAATTAAATAGTCAATTATTGATTACTTACTGTGTTTATGTGCTTGTACTGCAGCAGCAAATGGGGTGCTGTGACTAGCAAGAAGATTGAAGTGGGGTGGTAAATTCTTCTGGAAATTATGAACAAGCCAGTTGTCCAAATTTTCTCTGTCTGCTGGACTAAATCCAAGTGTCTGAAATTGAATATTTTAATAAATCATTTGGCCAAGAGGAATTTTATGGAGTAAATTTGAATGAAAATTTTGGTTTGAATTTTAATAATAAATGACAATTATAAAGTATAAATTATTTATAAATATTTATAAAATTTTATGATAATTATAAATTTAAGACATTTCAGAAGCAAACCGAACACAAAAAAAAATTCTATGAACATTAATTATAACCTTGAATCATTAATCGTCAACATTTAAATGAGAAAAAATATTCCACCCACTAAATATTATATAAAATAAAAACACTAGGCTAGGTTTCACAAAATTTATAATAAATAAATACTAGACAATTGTTTCGATGTTTTACCCCATTTTCAAAACTTAGACTGGGGTTACACCTCGAAACAAGTGTCAAATATTTATTTATTATAAATTTTATGAAACCTAGTCAAGTGTTTTATTTTATATATTGAACAATGTTTCACCAAGAGATCAGCGAACACTCAGTCAACTTCACTAAATATTTTTACGAACTGCAAAGAGAAAGAATTCTAAAAAGAAAAGAGATACTGAATTTTGTTGCTATGATAATAATTTTTGTCGTCTTATTCTCTATCAATCACAGTAATGAGATCTGAGGTTTTAAGTCAGTGTTTCAACTGAAGCCACGACCCACAGGGGGGCAATTTGATTGTTAAGGGGGACAATTTGATTGTTAAAGGGGCAATTCGCAAATGGACTCGACACGAGTTTAAACTCTTTCGGATTTATTAATTTTTTCACTCATTTCGGGGGGGCACAGGAATTTTAGAAAGACTAAGGTGGGGCATGGCGCAAAAAAGGTTTGGAAACACGACATCAGCTACTTAAAAGTTGTTGGTCCACGATTTGGTCGAAAAATTAGACTACGAGCAACTACTAATAAGCAATAATAAACATTCTAAGTGTGTACACCTGAAGGAACTTAATTTATTGAGGAGAATCTGTTTGTTTTCAATCATCATTCAGTTTTTAATCGACCAGTTGTAATTGCCACCGTTTTATGCAAACGTTTCTCCATTGGAAAAACGGTTACGTTTCGTCTGTCAGAAATTTGACGAAGTATGCACTCCCTGAAGATACAATTTTATTAAAAAGACAAACAAAAATGTGTTTCTTTTTAATCCTTATAAGCGCAAAGATAAATTTCTGTGAAACATCGCTAGCTAATTGACGTATAATTAATTATCAGGTTATGAAACCTTCTTACATCCAATAAACACGTGACGGTAACTGTAATTGATAACGAATCCTCAGGCACGTCTAACCTTGTGTAAACTGAATCAGTTTAGCTCATCAATATTGCCTAGTTAAAAGCTTTGATCTTCCTTTTGAAGAGGGGATTCGCTTCGCCGTTCGAAGTTAGTATTTCGTTGCAAGTGCAGTTTTCTACGTCGAGAATATCGCGTTAATGAAGACTGTGAATTTGAACTAATTTCAGTCGACGTAGACAGATTTTAACGATTCTTCAATAGAGCCCTTATTAGTTTGGACTTGGATTATAGAACCGTATACGTGGAAACTGGAAAGATAACTAGGAAATTAAGTTTGCTGAGAAATTGAAAACGAAACAAGTATAGATCTCAAAGTTGTGAAAATATTTTTATATTTTTCGAAGTGTAGAACATGGGCCCTTAGAAATTCAAGCGAAATTTGAAGGTCTACTAGCTGAAGAACACAGAGAACATTGAGGACAATCTAATTTATTACTGCAGAAGAATAACTTTCTCGAAAAAATATTGGACCACATCGAATGATTCTCCAAACATGCTACTTTGAGATGCAATGGCAACAACTTGAAGAGTTAGTAGGTAGGAGTACCTCAGTTGCTATGTTGATGATTCCAGTGAAAAAGGTGATGCATTTAACAAGCTTGAAATACTTTCCACAAATTAAGTCACTGCTCTAGAATAGCAGTATAAGTATTAACCTTCATACTTGACTGCTGCGCTGCTACGTATTCTCCATTCTTCTGTACAGTGCTGAAGCTCGACACTCTCAGAGAATTGCAACGTGATTGTACAGGAGAATGTTTAGAATCTCCTGGAGATAAATATTGAGGAACGAGGCTACAGAGAGTACGCAAGAAAACAGAAGTATTGCAAGCAATCAAGACAAGAAAGTTGAAGTCCTTGGACATATAATGAAAAATGCCAAGTACAAGCTGCTGAAGTTGATCATTCAGGTCAAAATCCAATGGAATGCGGGGCGGTAGAAGACGAATATCCCGGTTCAAGAATATACGTGAACGTTCTGACTGGAATACCAATATAATAAATATAAATAGAATAAAGCTGTGTTAAAGCTTCATATAGCAGATCTTCGATGGAAGATGGCACAAGACGAAGATAAAATCGACACAGGAATATATAAATCAAGGAAGTTGGAGTCCTTGGACATATAATTAGAAATACCAAGTAGGTGCTGCTGCAGTTGATCATTCAGGTCAAGATGCCAGGAAACACAGGGATAGTAGAAGAAGAATATCCTGGTTCAAGAATTTTCGTCAGTGGTATAACAGGGGTATCGGATCTCTATTTCGAGCTGCTGTGTGAAAGCTGCATATCACACGTATGATCGCAGCTCTTCGATGGAAGATGGCCCAAGAGGAAGAACAAATCGATCGAGAAATATATGAACAAATTGAATTACCATTAGGAACAATGTAGACTGGGACAATTAAAACACTATTTAAAGAGTGGGTATGGGGGAGATGTAGGTATACTAGAGAAAGTTAAGGATAAACTGGAGAGAAAGAAGAAACACAGAAGGAAGTTGGGTATCTTGGGCATATAATGAGACATATTAAGTATCATTCCGGAAGAACCCAAGGAAAATGCAGTGTTTGGTGAAATAAGAACATACTGACTCAAGAATACACGTCAGTTGTTTACAGAAGTACGGCATCACCATCTCGAGCTGCTGTGAAGGACCTTCGATAAAGAATGGTGCAAGAACAATGAGAAAAATTGGAAATATATTAATGTGGAGGTTGCTGCAGCCAACCAACGACCATCTATTTCAAAAAAAATTGAGAGAATCCTTCCTTTTCTCAAACTAGTATCTCTTCACGTGTGAGATCTTCATATCTTTTTTCAGTTGTTCTCATATAAGTAATAGTTTTTTTGCTAGCCTTTTTCTTTGCAATTAGAAAGTGATAAATACAAATTACATAATATTTATCACAACTTTTTGCTGTAGAAATTCGATTTGTTCAGTAGTTTGTTCTGTTGTATATTTTTTTATTTGTTCAATTTTTTCTTTAATCGTTTAACTTTACATATTGTAACAAATGCACTACTATAAATTGATGAATAAATGAATGAATAAATAAATAAACAGATACATAAATATACTTCATTATTTGTGAAAATACGTAGTTTCTCTATAGGTAAATAAAAAAAGGTATATTTCGATGAAAATGTTAAGAGTACTTACTTGACACATAAATTCTACGGGATGATTCGATAACCTCAAAATCTGTTCGAGTTCTCTAAGCCTACTTTCGCATTTGATAGGTCTACTTCCGATTACGCTGCCGTTCTTCTCTACCAGTATGTTGATGATCGCAGTCACTTCGGTGAAACTGTCAGGTACTGATATTTTAATTGTGTAGGGGTTGCGTCGTTTCACGTTTTTCAATTCGATCATTTCGTTGTTCTTTTCCACGGATATTTTTATCGAGTCGTCCTTCTGGAGCGGATACGCTAATAGAATGAAGACGCTGTTTTGACCCTGCAAAATTAACGGTATGAATTCATTCCATTTGCGCAAAATAGCTGATAAAAAATACTATATTCTGAAAAAATATGAGCTAAATAAGATAGATAGGATCTAAAAATTCAGTTTTGGTTATTCAAAAGATTCAATCTATAATATCTAAAAACAAAAACAAAAAATCATTGAATATTGTGCAAGTTTATAGAAAGAGGAAGATATGATAAGAGAAAAAACGATAAAAGAGAAGTAGACAGGGATGGAACCTAGTACAATACCCTGCGGAACTCCACGTGTGAGTCTGTCTTTCTGTGGTGTATTGTAATTCACGATTTGTTATCGATCAGTAAGATAACTCGTAGCATGTACAAGGTTTTGAAGAGAAATATGTACATCTTAGCTTCGAAACATGTGCCTTTGTTCTGAGTAACAGGGTGTTGCATTTCAAAATTAGAAAACGATTTGTTCACACTACTTTCAAAACTATTCTACGTATCATTGTCATTCTTAGTGTACATAACTCTGGGTACTATACACACTACTGATTAAAAAAAGATTAAAATGATGAAATATAGAAATAAATTTACCTGCCGAATTTTCTTTGGTGATACAGAGAAACAAGATTTCTCCTGAGCTGCAACAGAGCTTTGTTGCTTCCATACTCTAGCTAAAATCGCCATAGCATGGCTTATGAAATCTTTGGTAAAATGTTCGTCTTGGTCTTGACCAACGGACATCCTTTGCCATTTGAAATAAGTTGGTAGAGCTGAAATATGAAGAACGAAATTGATACAGGAAGAGCTAAACATGTTGAAAATTAATAAGTGAAGGTGAATTTTATAAATGGAAAAATTAGTCGACCAAGTGGAAGAAGTCTTGCCTTACTTACCCTTTCTGTGTATTTCTGTGAGATCATCATCACAAACACCTAATAGTAACGCCAAAGTTCGGTCTGCCAAAAATAGTTTCCCGAAATTTGTATTATCGGAATGTTCAGATATATAATCCAGAAATCCAGGACACATGACTACAAGTTGCAACTTGACACCAGCACTTTTTTCAAGTAGGAGATTGGCATCTACTCTGGCTTCTATGAAGTCTTCTACCGCCAAATGGTGAATTCTGAAAAAAATTAAAAAATCTTTAATGTTTTCATTCCTGAGAGCCTAGATCTACTTGTGGCAATTTTTTCGAGATCTTTTGTTGAATCTCTTGTGGAATTAGTAATACATCACCAATCCCTAGCAAATTTAGCGATCTTTTTCTGAACCTCAACAAAATATTCCAATTTTGAATATGTTTAATGAATCCAGAATGATAGATAAAATAACTGATGCCAATACTTACTTAAAAGCCTTTCGGTTTGTTTGTTTTCCTATCTGTTGAAAATATGACGTGAAGTATTCAACCCATAATGAAGCTGCTGAGCTGCATTCCAGCGAAACCATCAAAATGTCCTCCATATTCGCCCTTTTTAGAGCGGTACCTGAAAAAAAGAACATGTTTAATTTGCATTCTCTATCATTCATAAGTTAAAAACTAGATATTTTTTCTTCGTATCTGTATGTTGCAATACCAAACTGAGTATAACGTTTGATTATGGTCATTTTTAGACTTGCCATACGTCCCGGTTTTGCCGGGACAGATATACTGGGTTGTCCCGGTGTCCCGCCCTGTTGTTGAAATTGTCCCAGTTTAGATTAAGGGCACAATTTCTTGGAAATAATTGAGCAAAATTATTAGATCATAGAATGATTAATCTGCCATGTGTGTGATCAGTAACATTTTGATAAGTAAGACAGTAATACAAATTTCACAGTAATACAGAGTTCCGTGAGTTTGCAGATGTTGAATATCGTAAATTATTAAAACACGGTAATACAATCTTCCTCTCCCTTATGCCTGCAATTCAATGAATTTTACAAATATTTCCTGGTTTGAAGGAGTACTTCTTATCTCAAGAAATGTGTCCAGCTCTGATAAAAAACTTTTTTGATGATGAATGTGGTGAAATATTTCTTTGGTTTGTGCATGGCTAGCTAACATTGTTTAATGAAACAATTTCAGCCTTGGAAAAAAGTAAGTCCAGTGCTAATGATGATGCTCATTTATTTATTACAGTTGTTGAAGGATAATTTAAAAAAAAAAAATGTCAAACTTCGTTCTCCAGGGTCTTTTAAAATCATTTCAAGAGAAAGACAATGTAGACTGCAACCGCATTGCCAGTGATTTCAAAGAATTTTACAGTCGGTGTATCTCTTATTTTGACCTGTGGGAAGACAGTTTCGGTGAAGCACGAGACTTTGTCTGGATCAATGAAAACATCATTTCATGGGAAAACGTTGAAAGAACAGCAGAGTTGATAAACAAGAATCTCCGAAAACCTAAGGTTAACACTGTCGAGCTTTTTAATGAGGTTGTTCTTGCCAAGAAATTTTAGGCTTCTAAAGTAGGTGATTGGGAAACAGAAGAAAAGGAAAACGATCGTAAAATATCAAGCGAAAAAAAATGGATGGAGCTACTGAGTCCACAGTCCGCGCTTTGATGGTGTGCAAAGTTAACTTCTTACTTAGCTTCAATGAATTTTATGAAAAAATTAAAGAGAAGAAGGACTTTTGAGAAAGGTTCACTCAAGTGAAAAGTACGAGTGGTACAACAAGTATAAAACTGTTTTGTACTTTGTAAATAAAATAACAAAGATTATCTGTTCTATATTTTAAGTGTTTTTTACATTACTGTTTTCATAACCCCCCGAAACCGACATTCATAAACCTAAAGTAAAAAAGACAGAACTGTCCCGGTTGGTACGTGGAAAAATATGGCAACCCTAGTAATTTTTAGTGTTAATTTATGGAATTTCTCAATTGTTACAAGTGAAACAATACGAATGTATGATGGTAGTGCTTCATCCGAGGGTGGTTTATTGTTTATTGTTTGCTATTCGGGAAATTTGTTGTGTGGCAAATCTTCCCTTCGTCTTTTATATTTATCGAAAGGCTTTGGAGGAGTTTTTGAGGATGAAGAGGGAGGAGAATATAATATTATAAGTATATTATTTGGTTGTCTTTATCTTTGATTGCATTCTTTATAACTACTTCTCGAAAAAGCGTAACGTTTTTGAAGCTTCTTAACCTTATCAAACTATTAAAATATATAACACATAGCATATTTGCGTTGTTTTTAAAAGACATGTTATATCTCGTGGTCCAATTGTTCCTAGTTTTTGAAGAGCAAAGTATGGATACGTACTGTACAAACCATTTCTAAGTATAATGTGCATAATATAACGCCGTATATGTAATAATCTAGGAACATTGAATAACGAACAGGTTACAAAGATTAATAGACGTAATAATCTGCATTCTCATATCTTCCCGATACTTAGATTTAATGCTATTATTATTATTATTAAATATAATTAAAGGTAGGGGTCTGAAGACCCATAAGCCCATTAACACTTTTTACAGAATACTGCAATGGTAGGATAATACATTAGATAAACATTTGAGAAAAGAAAAAAATAATACCAACAAGAGGAAAAAAATAGTGATCAGTACACATTGACAATGAAAATATATAACAAAAACAATTTCTCAAAATGAAAACAAAAATTCATCTACCACCATCTTGAACACGTTGACTGACTGAGAGTTCACAACTTCAGCAGGTAAACTGTTCTATACACTGAATACACGATTAGGTAAAAAATGCTGCCGCCTAGATGTATAAAATGATTCCTTCTTCAGCTTCAAATTGTGACCACGAAGTCTGTTGCCATCAAGTATGAATAATAGTTTAAAATCTCCAAAATTATATTTCAAGATTCGAAAAGTAATGATTAAGTCACCACGTAGTCGACGAGCTTCAAATGTTGGTAATCGAGCTGAAGTAAGCCTTAGAGGGTAATTCGGTCTTTTAAGTTTGAATGATAGTCTAGTAGCCCTACGCTGCATGTTATTAGATGAATTATATTTTATATTTGCTCCCCTTGTTACTGAAATTATTATTATCTATGTGAAAATGTTTTTATCACTTTCAGAATTGTTTAAAAATACAATTCATATTAATTATTTATTCGATAAATAAAATCGACACATCTTTTTCCTGAAGGTTTCGCTTATTTCTTGTAAGCTATGATCTGTATTACCTCCAGGGCTCGTCATTTTCTTACGAGGCACCCTTATATAAATATGTAAAAATATATTTAAAGAGTCAAATAAAATTCATACTAAAAGAACTGAAATAAGTATAGAATTTACAGACGAGTTTTATTTTCTGGAATGATTTCGATTAGTACTATTTTAGTGTTGATTGTACTTTTTCATATCAAAGCTTCTCAAAAAAGGACTCAATTTTTTCGACGCTCAAGTGGTCGATACTTATATTTTGTGAAATCCTGGGCTATTTAGTATAATAACAAAAGCAGTGACTCATCTATGACTTGTAGTAAAATATATACAATCAATATAATATACAATCGACCTCCATTCACATAGTACTTGTCATCTTGTTCATCTATCCCCAAGTACTTACAAAACACCCCCTCTAAATTCAACATCCGAGTAACTTATGAACACCTGTCAACACCAACAAGTTTCAATAAAATATTTCTTCTTCACACTAAAAGAAAACGATAGAACGCGATGTTTACATTTATAAAACAAGACTGATACTGAGCGGGTCATAAAGTTCCTCTTATGTAGAAATAAAATGAGAGGCATTGTGGTATTTCAGTCCGTAGTAGAGGAAACACCACCTACCGCGATTACTGATATCTCTTTCGACTCATAGTTATTGTTTTCGCATTAGACAGTTAATTGGATAAACCAAACCGACGCAGTTAGTGTAACTGATGAAAAGAAAACGTGAAAAGAACGACTAACGTATCATTTTTCCTTAAATTAGACAATACGAGTGAATACGTTGCAAAAATGTGTAATGTGTACATCAAAACAATAGACTAGGAAATTAATACGACATATACAGCATGGACAAAAATGAAATAGCATCGTGAAAACTGATGAAATGAACTTCCCAATCTACAGTAGATTTGCTAAACAGAATTTTTGATCCATTTTCGAGAGATATGTCATCAGTGTACCCATAGGAACTACCCATTTTTCGAAGAAGTGTACTATCAACACGGGTTCTAAGAGTTGGAAACAGAAAGGCAACATTCTCAATCTAACATCAAACTAGCGTGACTCTTCAGTCATATAAAGATTTTAAGGAGTTCAAAAACTAATGCTTTTGTAATTTGGGTGTACAGGAGAATTTCAAAGACATCCCGGAGAGATAAAATAAGAAACGAGATAGTGCTACATAGAGTACCCAAGAAAACAGAAGTATTTAGTTCTAGAAGTTCTAAAAGTTTTAGATCTGCGATTTAAAATATGTAACCCCGTAGAAGGAAATCTAATGGTGTTAAATCACAGGATCGAGGGGGCTAATTCTAATCGCCGAAAATGCCTCATTGAAATGTTTCACAGCCTGTATATCATGTGGCACCGTCTTGTTGAAACCACTTATTGGCCACATCAAAATCATCCAATTTCGGTAAAAAAACTGTATAATCATGTCACATACATGACAATAATTTTGGGACACCATATAATTGTTAATACCTATATAATAACCACTAATTGTTATCAGTGTATTGTGAGAGGTCTAGTTTAAAATACAGCATTCATTTTACTAAAGTAAAATCTCCAATCTTCACTGCTTCAAATTCAATATTTCCCGAATCAAAACAGGCATCCAATTTTTTTAATTCAACATTTTTTAATATCCTAACAACAGTGAGAAAATTAACAATTATATGATGGAGATTACCCCTTCAACTCACATTAACCGGACTAGAAAAATCAATCTACTGCTCTAATTTCGTCGTCATTAAACGATAAATCATCAACTAATTATAACGATGTTTTGTGAATCATCTCCACATCGAATTTTATTAAATTTCCGCTAATCGGTTTCGAGCTCTTGAGGCTATCAGTTACCAGATAGCGATGAGTCTCGATACTGATATTTGTTCTGTAATTAATTTGTTGTTTACGTCACTCCAACTGACTTCCGGCTATTTATGGAGTTGTTAGATGACGTATACGTAAACAAAAATCGTGTTGGGTGTTACGATCTTGCCACAACGAAGTCTTCACTGACATCTATGATCTGAAACATCGTAAGATGTATCAGAAATTTCAAATTATACGAGGGTGAATCAAATACTAGCTGGATTTCGTTCCTGGGCATCTATAGTTGGTGGGACTGTATCGTGCTTTCTCAGAAACTCTCACGATTCAGAGCAAGACGTACGTCCTTCCGGTAGTTGCAGATAAAAATTCTTTTTCCTGAAGTATTGGAAATCGCAAGATTGAATCTATGATGAAACATTGTCAAGATGAGTACAAGAAGAAACTTACGTTGAAAACCTACACCGTAGTTCAAGTTAAAGATGAAAGTACTTGAAGAGATATATAAAAAATTAATATATAAAACACGAAACACAGTTTCGTACACGTTTTATACACCCAAAACATTTGGGAAGAGTCAACACAACGTTGCAGACGACAATGAAATACCGTCCGGCTATTATG
Organism: Henosepilachna vigintioctopunctata; assembly: GCA_030704895.1. Taxonomy (NCBI): domain Eukaryota; kingdom Metazoa; phylum Arthropoda; class Insecta; order Coleoptera; family Coccinellidae; genus Henosepilachna; species Henosepilachna vigintioctopunctata. The sequence goes on from JARQZJ010000005.1 coordinate 1,423,784, forward strand.
AGACTTTTATAGTTTCTGGAACTACCCAGATAATCTTAACAATAAAATAATTATTCTAAGAATTATATTCAATGCAGGCAAACTAAAATTAAGTAAAAGAAGAAACTTACGTTGAAAACCTACACATTTTTTTTTATATAACAGCCGTTTACATATGTTTCAAGGTTATTGCCTATCGTCAGAACGGCGTAGTTCAAGTTAAAGATGAAAGTACTTGAAGAGATATATAAAAAATTAATATATAAAACACGAAACACAGTTTCGTACACGTTTTATACACCCAAAACATTTGGGAAGAGTCAACACAACGTTGCAGACGACAATGAAATACCGTCCGGCTAAAGGATGAGTACGTTTACCTGCATAAAAGAGTTGGAAAAAGGACGAAAGTTGTGCTTACAAGCAACACTTTTATGGGACCCAAATCAGTGTTGCATATGTCAGACTATGTGGCAGACGGATAAATCTCTTTTTGACTGAGACTAAGACGCTTGGAGATTTATCATTGGATAACTTCCAGAATCTGAAGGAGGTGAAGAATTTTTGAGTGTCATGAGCGAGGAAACTTGAGTCCTCCAACACACCTGAAACTGAATCAGCCAGTAGAAAATGATGGAAGAATCGAGGCATCCCCAGTGAAAACCAGCACTTTTGGCATTGATTCTTGCATAAATGAGTTAAAATTAGAGCTGTCCAATACTGTGAGCTGTTAAAAAAACCATAACGACCCAAATGTTAAGACCAAGCGATTCGATAGTTGATTCTGCATCATGCTGATGTCAAGCTGTATTTTGCAACTCTAATGATCTTTCCACTTCAGTTGGGAGGTTGTTAGAGCATTGAGTTCAACCAGATCATCTTCTATACATTTCAGACTTATAGCCCTGCGATTTTCATTCACTTTGACATCTTTAGGAACTGTAGACGCACACCATGTGAAAATTCAGTAGGTTTCCGATGTAACCAGCTTTATTCTTCCATGCAGCGATAGCAAACCTTTCCTCTCGAAGGAAAAACTATATTTTCTATGTGGTAAACTATGTGAAAATAATTACTAATCGTTCTTACTTTTTCAATATAACCTCTTCTTTTCTTAACCTCAACTTAATTTAAATCAAAACTTTGTCGTCTCAAACTAAACTTGGAATCAAAGTAGAGATCTTCACAGTCCAAAATTTTATAAATTTAATTCTTTACTTAAGGCAGCCAGGAAACACAATTGATCTATAGAAATTCTGAAATGTTTCTTCTTGTATTCGATTACATTTGCTACATTAAAAACAACAAATTTGAGTTTATCTTTGCCAGATACTGAAGAAACTGATGATTTATCATTGCGTAATCGATTTGGGTTTATTTACATTCTACAAAGATCTATTAGAATCAAGAATTATCAAGAAATGGCTTCATTAATAATTTCATTGTATTGAAATATAAAAAACTAAATTTGAGCTGATTTTTTTAATTAAATGAATTTATTCGCCCATGTTTCAGTTTTATTTTGAAACACTTTTTTCAATTATATGACTATTTGTGGACATTTACTTCCGTATTTTCGAAAGAACGAAACCAGATGACGGATACAATGTAAATGACGACGAAAATCCACTTCCCCTAGAAATTAAACAATATCGGAACGTAAATTATCAGAATATATCAGCATGCATTACGTCTTCACGGATATTAAGAAACTGAAAACAGAAACATCCTTCTTTCATTAGAAACAATGCAGGAACAAGAACAGGATATCCGAATTGTATTAAGAAGAATCATTATCTCGCCAAAAACAAAACGAAAGGAGGCTCGTTTGCGTAGGCAGCTGTCGCGCTTGTTTTTTATTTATTTTCTATGCTCCGGTTTCATTAGATTTTCTAGATTTAAAAAGACACGCGAGGTGTCGGTGCTAGTTGACAGGAAGAGACGCCTAGTTTCCGGCGTCTCAGGTTAACAAATGAAGTAATTATAACTGGCTATTTGTCTTTTTATTAGTGAAAGCGATTACCGTGTTGTTGAAAAACGTATTGCGAAAGACACAGACGAGGCAGTTTGGATCGGGATAGCGGAAACTTCAACCAAAATTTCCGACATTTCAAGATAAGTATATTGTTATTTATTCGATTACACGGACCTGTCATTTTACAAATTTCGTAATCACACAGGTGCATATAAAACATGTACAGAACTGAAAAAACATGAAAAATATACAGCATTGGCATCTAAATAATAAAATATACTTTCATAACAATTGAATTTGTATATATTCTTTATTTCTTCACAGAAAAGCTAAAATGAATTTCACAAAAATATGAATGAAACAATTATAATTATAAGAATGACAATTATGGTTAAAATTTTTTGAAAATCATTGAAATATTCCCTGAGATAAACATAGATATTCAGAAAAGAACAACTTAAGTGGTCTATAATTAAATAAATTAATTTCCACAAGTGATACTTTGCTCAAAAATGAGGATATTTCTCCTTCAAAAGCGTATATAAGGCGGATACAACCCTTTAAAAGTAAATTGAACTGTATTTTTTTCAATATCTTACAATTAGGAAAAAAATTTTTATTCTAACGTCTTTAATTCAATACATTAATCATTTATAGTGATTTAGAAGATCCAAGAAATATTAATTTTATGTTTACAACTTGCTGTTGCCATAAACTGGCTTCTTTCTTTCTTGTACTTATTTTAAATTAATTATTGATTTGTCCTACACAATTGAATTGTTATATTATGAATCAATATAATAATAACAATAATAATAAGTTCTTTATTCTCAACGGGTATAACGCCCAATTATAGAAAATGATAACAACGTTGAATACTAACTAAATAATTGAAATGAATAATAGATAACAAAGAGCTCAATATAATTTTAAAAAATTGTAACTTTAGTGAAACAATATTTAGAATTTTCTCATAATTTAATATAAAATACGCATGACGACGTTTCGAAGTACTACTAACTTCTTTATCAAATGCTGGATTAATACTATTTTTTGAGTATGAATCCAGCATTTGATGAAGAAGTAGTACTTAGAAACGTCGTCATGCGTATTTTATATTAAATTATGAGAAAATTCTAAATATTGTTTTATTATGGATATTAATTTTCTCCAAGTATCGGCCTCATCAATTATCAAATAGTAACTAATAACTACATTATAGCATTCAATGAATTATTACAAAGAACTTAATCTAAATCAATTCATTTTAGTCAATTTTCTTTGTTCACATAACTCCTGATAATAACTTCTATGGAGTCAAAGTGAATGTCACAATTATTGGCAACTCTATTGAATGTAGGCTCCATAAACCAAATGGGGGGTTGTATTAGGGAGTTGGTCCTCGGAGTCTCTAGGTGGAATAGGCCCATTTTTCGAACAGTAAATACTTGACAATTCTTTCGGGGTGTTATTCCATTTTCAAAAATTAAACTGTTTAACTTTCGAAAATCGGGAACACCCCCAAACAACTGTCAAGTATTTATTATAAATTTTGTGTTTTTATTTAATAGAATATTACTTTTTTCCTCAAAGTGACGATGAAAATAATTTTCATATACACCCTGTACTATCGAACAAATAGAATGACGAAAAATCAAATTTCGTTGATATATTCCTATTCAGAAATGGTTTATGTTGTGGATATTATGTATAGAAACGAAGTAATTTCAGATATACGGGTCCAAAGATGAATCACATTGATACGAACCGACGGTAATGAACCATGAATAGATTAACTTCTAATTGACATTATTCCAATAAAATAGATGTCCATTCATCCGAAGTTATATGGCCTTTTGTACATTTCCATGACTTCAGACTAAGAATTAAATTGGATACTTTGTATCCATTCTATTCAAATAGAAATGAGTGATTTGTTTAGTTTTCTGTTAGGTATTATATTCTTGAAAACTCCGAAAAAAATTAACAGTAATATTCTTCTTCAATTTTTCCGTCTATAAAGACTTTAAAACATCGTTTAAAAGTTTTGAAAACGTTGAAATTTGTTAAATGTGCGATGATCTATCAGGCAGGTATTCCATTTATTGTGTCTTATATCGTTGAAAAATCAAGAGAATTGTATATCAAATAATATTATTAGATTAATAAGACAGATAATTCATTTATTAGGTGAAATCACTTTGCATGAATATTAACAAATGTGACAAGAACAATTAAGCTAAACTATTTTCATTCGTACAATATTCCTGCTTCTTATACAAAGTATAGACCTCTTATCTTTTAATTATAACAATTTTGAATAAACATTCTATATGGATATGATCGTTTTATATTGTTTCAACTATATTTTCGTTTGGTTTTTCAACTCCAAATTTCGACAACTGTAACTGCGCTAAGCGGATTTAATGTTAGCGAATAAGCTCAAAATCGGGAACATATAACGGGTGTTTTTTAGAGGTATAGAACTTTAAGTTGGTATACTATTGAAGATGGAGGCCGATTTGACAGCTGAGAAGTGATTTATTCTCAGTTTGGTTTGGCAATTCATCATGAATAGACTCACGCCTGAACAACGCTTGCAAATAGTGCAATTTCATTTCGAAAATAATGGTTCTGTGCGGAATACGTATCGATACGTGATACGTTAGCGATGAATCGCACTTCTGGTTGAATGGCTACGTCAACAAACAAAACTGCCGCATTTGTAGTGAAGATAATCCTCAAGTGTATGTCAAAACACCGTTACATCCAGAAAAACTGACTGTTTGGTGCGCTTTATGGGCTGGTGGAATCATTGGTTCGTACTTCTTCAAAAACGATGATGGCCAGAACGTTACAGTCAATGGTGATCGGTATAGAGCCATGATTACTAACTTTTTCATTCCTGAATTGAACAACCATGATGTCCAGGAGCTGTGGTTTCAACAAGACGGCGCAACATGTCACACAGCTCGTGCCACAATTTCACGTTTTGAACCTGTGAATTGGCCTCCAAGATCTTGTGATTTAACACCGCTAGACTACTTTCTGTGGGGCTATATAAAGTCATTGGTCTATGCGGATAAGCCACAAACGCTTGACAATTTGGAAGACAATATTCGCCGTGTTATTGCCGATATACGGCAACAAATGTTCGAAAAAGTCATCGAAAATTGGACGTCCAGATTGGACTACATCCGAGCCAGAAGTGGCGGTCATATGCCAGAAATCATATTTAAAATGTAATGCCACAAGATTATCTTTCAAATAAAAAAATTCTTGTCAATCGAATGATCCATCGTTTTTTATTGCAATTTAAAGTTCTATATCTCTAAAAAAAAAACACCCTTTACATGTATATCGTTTGTGAATCGGCGTTACCATTTTCAAGTTTTTTTTATAGAAGCAATAAAATATGAATGAAGGGCAATATTTTTCGAACCATTCCGCAAGGTTTATCCATGACATTGACCTGACTGAGGTTTAGTAATAAGATACCAGTACCCATATTCTTCGGTAGCATTTGAGACCCTCTATGTCACGGACTTTTGAACAAGTGCATCGGCATATGCTTCGTCTGTTGATGAAAGACAGGCCACTACTAGGGACTGTAAACAGTTCAATGTATCGATATATCGAAATCATCGATATATATCATCCATCAAAATTACGAAAAAAATTAACACTAGGTATATCACTGAGGTTTAAATTCGTAAAACTATCTAATATTTGAAAATTTCGAACTGTTTTTGAGTGAAGATGATTTTCGAATGAACATAAGTTCAATTTGCGAGAAAGAACATTTTTTTTAAAACTTTCCTGACGTGCTTAAAATTTCAGTTATTTTTCAAGATAATGTTGTTATTGAATGCAAGATATGAATAAAATAACTATCGAAAATGAATGAAACGAGATGTATTTATTTGAAAAAAATTCTAATGATATTTTTAAATTCCGATGATAAAAACAATAAGTCAATGACAAAATTATAAAATGTTATATTTTCTGATTAGTTAAAATCAGAAAAAGCATTTGTACAACTATTATAACATTTGTGCGGTCAATTCTGATTTCGTTCCACGAAAATTGATGAAGTTTGTTGTATCCTTCGGTGTTATATCATACAGTATTGTTTTTGTTTAATTTTTGATCAATCTGTAAGTTAGAGATAATCAACAAAAGTTATCATATTAGATTTATCATACTTCCTGCCTTCTCTGAAATCTTAATGAATTGGAATAACAAACTGATATCGTAATGTGTACTAATAACATTATAATTCAAAGATATCGATTTATACTTCAAATGAATCGATGTACTAATATTGACATCCCTGACCACAAGAGTCCCCTCAGACTGTGCAGCAATAAATTATTGAGGACAAGTATCATTCCCATTTTAAACTTTTAGCTAGGAGTCTACCACCGATCTTTTAGCAATTTTGTTACAAGTGGATATCACTTGAAGCAAGCATAATGAAATGCTATTTGAACGAAAATTCACTTGTATGCATACATAGAGGAAAGTATGTTTATATTCATCTATGTACGCTCGACTGATTTTGTACCAAAAGGTGTATTAGATGTGTAAAATTCCTTTTCGCCTTGACAATTTGTTATATTTTATCACTTTTAGTACAAAGCAACTAAGTTTTATTTTTATTTACAGCGGTATATTACTATTGACTAGATCTAATTTTAAAGGGTACATCTACCTTCAAGCTTGATTTTTAGATTCTAGATATATCTTTTATTTCGATGAAAAGTGTATACCTTCTTTTTGGTCATAAGTCTTTATTGTGATTTTTAAAAATAAACATTTGAAAAATAACAAAACTCTATGATTTTTTTCAAATGTCAAATATGACATTTCATTTTGGCGCCAAGAAGAAGTTATATTTCAGTGGGATTCATGTATAAATAGGTGTATTGGATATGTGAAAGTCCTTTCACCTCGTCAATTTGTTATATTTCATCATTTTATAGCACAAAGAAACTAAGTTTTATTTTTATTTACAGCAGTATATTACTAGCCAGTGACTAGATCTACTTTTAAAGGGTACATCTACCTTCAAGCTTGATTTTTAGAATCTAGATATATCTTTTATTTCGATGAAAAGTGTATACCTTCAATTTGGTCATAAGTCTTTATTGTGATTCATACATTTGAAAAATAACAAAACTCTATGATTTTTTTTAAATGTCAAATTTGACATTTTCATTTGGCGCCAAGAAGAAGTTATAATTTCAGTGGGATTTCTGTATAAATAGGTGTGTTCGATATGTAAAATCCCTTCTCATCTCGTCGATTTGTTGTGTTTCATCACTTTATAGCACAAAGCAACTAAGTTTTATTTTTATTTACAGCAGTATATTACTAGCCAGTGACTAGATCTACTTTTAAGGGGTACCTACATCTACCTATAAGCTTGATTTTTAGAATCTAGATATATCTTTTATTTCGATGAAAAGTGTATACCTTCAATTTGGTCATAAGTCTTTATTGTGATTCATACATTTGAAAAATAACAAAACTCTATGATTTTTTTTAAATGTCAAATTTGACATTTTCATTTGGCGCCAAGAAGAAGTTATAATTTCAGTGGGATTTCTGTATAAATAGGTGTGTTCGATATGTAAAATCCCTTCTCATCTCGTCGATTTGTTGTGTTTCATCACTTTATAGCACAAAGCAACTAAGTTTTATTTTTATTTACAGCAGTATATACTAGCCAGTGACTAGATCTACTTTTAAGGGGTACCTACATCTACCTATAAGCTTGATTTTTAGAATCTAGATATATCTTTTATTTCGATGAAAAGTGTATACCTTCAATTTGGTCATAAGTCTTTATTGTGATTCATACATTTGAAAAATAACAAAACTCTATGATTTTTTTTAAATGTCAAATTTGACATTTCCATTTGGCGCCAAGAAGAAGTTATAATTTCAGTGGGATTTCTGTATAAATAGGTGTGTTCGATATGTAAAATCCCTTCTCATCTCGTCGATTTGTTGTGTTTCATCACTTTATAGCACAAAGCAACTAAGTTTTATTTTTATTTACAGCAGTATATTACTAGCAGTGACTAGATCTACTTTTAAAGGGTACCTACATCTACCTATAAGCTTGATTTTTAGAATCTAGATATATCTTTTATTTCGATGAAAAGTGTATACCTTCAATTTGGTCGTAAGTTTTTATTGTGATTTGTACATTTGAAAAATAACAAAACTCTATGATTTTTCTAAATGTCAAATTTGACATTTCATTTTGGCGTCAAGAAGTTATAATTTTGGTGAGATTTCTGTATAAATAACATTTTAATCTCAGTAACGTCTACAGAGGACGTCCAGGAAATTGTTCTCAAGTGTTTCTATTGTCTGAAAAGAAATATTTGAATATTGTATTCATATGCAATAAGAGGTTATGTTCTCAATATATCGACGACCTTGTCAATGTTGATAGAGCCGATTTACATGGCCCTCTACACTTTTATTATGTTGTTTCTTTTCGTCTGATAATAAATCCAACGCTCATTGCGATTTCGAATCACGTACACTTGTATGTGTGTATGCGGTATGCAGAGTAGCATATTTGTGGTCGATGAGGTAATGAGATTATTATATTATGCAGAATTTATGACATATAGCCGACGTCAATTAAAAGGATTCATCAAGAGAAAATGTGTTAATGGGCTATTATGTTTCTCAAATAGCACATGCCGTCGAAATTTGGTATGCATTGTTCGTTACATGGAACAATAAAATATTTACAAACGGTCAAAGGTAGTTTACATGTTAGGAAAAGAAACACAATCGATTTTTCTCTCGTGTATTGCTGAAAATTTGTGACCTGATAAACATCACTTGGTGAAATGATTTCCAAATTTTTAGATATAAAACTTAGAATATTTGAAGTTGGATTAGGTTAGTCCGAAAATAACCTAGAAAAAATTTATAAATAAATTTTTCACGTTAGGTTTTGAAGATGTACTTTTTTCAACCTCTACATCTCGTTTCCTACAATTTTTTCCGAGTTATAATAAGTCCTTCAAATCTCCTCTGTTCTGTGTTAAATTTTTTCGGTTGGGCCCTGTACATAATATTTTTTTTGTGTGCTGTCAATTTTCTAGTTTGAAGTTTTGATAATTTTTCTGTTCATGGTATAAGCCGCGTGATTTTTAAAAACAATTTATCAAGATCTCTTTTTCCGATTTCAATTGGAAAGCATTCTGTTTTAGACTAAATACAAAATACGTAATATGAATAAATTACATAAATTTTCTTCATTTCTCGAAAAAATCTTTTGCGTGAAATAAGTTCGAGGAAACGTTTAAAAACACCTAGCGGAATTCCTTATTTTATTTATATATTCTTGGTTAGTTTTTCATAAGAAACTATAAAGAACGTCACAACTTTATATTTATATTATGAACTATGGCAGAATTGTTTGTGTTGGATGTAAATACGTATTGCGCGGTTGTATTGATATTAGTTTTCAAAGTGTAAAAGGGCTTTTACCATCCTAAATATAGTTCGGAGGAATAATAATTAATGTTGAATAGTTTACATCTCGAAGACGCTTACGGTGCCTGCGGAACACGTGGCTCAGCTTCCGGTCCGCAGGTCAAGAAGAATATAGAATGGTTTCCGAGTGTAAACCAACTGGGACAAATGTCAAAAATCGCGTGGAAAAAAATGAATTCAATTTTCTCAGGAAATATTGATATTAAAAACGAAAATATTACAATATTTCTGTCAAATTTGAGAATTAGAGTAGAAATAGAAAATATTTCTGTCAACATATGACAAATGTTTTGTCAAATATATAATATTTTGAATTTTGTGATTTTGACATTGAATTTCATATATAATATTTTAATTTTAGTTTGTTTCATTTCGTTACTTTATATTACTATTGTAATTGATTTTAATTTTATTTTCGTTGATTTCATCGACTATATTTCATTATCTTCTGTTGACTACACGTGTGACTTCGTAATACATAATTTATTTTGAATTTGTTCCATTTAATTATTTATTTGTTATTTTAATTATTGTTTAGTAATATTTCAATTTCATTTTCGTTGTATATATTCCCTTATACTCTCTTTTTTCTTTCTTCAATTTTTTCTTAATTATTTTTATTTGTGAACAATTTGTTATTTTCCCCTGTATTTGGTTGTATATCTGTTGGAAATAAATGTACTTTTATTATTATTCATAAAATACAACATAATTTAGAGTGGTGTATTAAATCATAAACACGAAAAAAGTTTGTCTTTTAAACTCAAATTCAGTCTTCACATGAATTTGAACAAAAATGCGATTTTTCGGTGCAATTTCTTCAAGCATTTGAATGAATATACAATTTTTAACGCAACTCTACTCGAAAATATGATAAATAATTGTTATTCACTTGGACTGTGCGCTCTCATTAAATTTAGAATGGAATAAGTACTTGCCTAGTTGGACGACACCGTTCAGACTTCAGGGTAGTTTTATCTACATCCTATGAATTGAGCAGCCACAAAGAAGCTTTAACGGCTTTTATCTCTCGAATAGATTATTAAGTAACTAATGTATTCCACGGGTTCAACTGCTACTATCATTGCCCAATTTGTGTGTATGGAATAAAGGGTGCCATTGTATTCGAAACTTACGTAAGATGTAACGACCACGATGATATAAATATATTTCGTGTAAAGGACAATTGACAATAGATAATATAATCCACGGTATCTAAATATAAAGTCATTCATCAACTTTATTCATTGGGAGTGCCTTCTCAGTCTTTATTGTTCAGACTAATGTGTTTGGAAAAAAAGCTCAAAGAATCATTCATTTTTGATTGAGGGTGTTACGTATTGAATTTTTTGTCAAACGATTGGAAATTTAAGATATTTAAGAATTTTAAAGTACATTTTTTTATGAAGATCTTTTACAGTTGATACCTACTCATAAATTACATAGTAAAATCTTTTTCCGAACGAAAACTTCTTGAAAAATAAAAAGCAGTTATACCTAGTCGGTTTTGTTATGGTCTTCGATTAGAAACTTTCCTTTATTCCACACATTAGCCAATTCATTTCGTCTGCCTTCGAAATATATGGAGTCGTTATACGCAATGACAAATATTTCAATAACTCTTCAATATTTATACTCCCTATCCGTAGCGAGTTGTAGTCTGGCAGAATTATCTGGCATCCTATTTACACTTGCCATCAACGCCATCTTGAGGACATACAGAGAAGGTTTTTGAAATTCTTAGTTTGGAGAGAGGATAGAGTTTATTCACAGAGAGGAGTCAATTATAACGAAAATTAACAAAATTCTCGTACTATAGAATTATTCCACAAAGAGGCTCCAAGGACCAACTCGCTAATACAATCTCCCATTTGGTTTATGGAGTCTATTACAGTTTTAGTACATTTTTTAGAGTTTGAATGTGTCAAAGTATAATGTTGTTTTTTTCACAAGGAAAAGAGACCAAATTGACTGTGATTATAGCGTCAGTGGTTAGGTTCTTTCTCGTTTAGATAAGGTGAGAGATCTTGGTGTAGTCTTCGATCAGAAGCTTTCCTTTGTCCCACACATCACCCAACTTATTTCAACTGCTGCGAAAATATATGGATTCGTTATACGTAATGGCAAATATTTTAATAATTCCTCAACATTCATAGGACTATTTAATACCCTAATCCGTAGCAAGTTGGAGTATGGCAGCACAATCTGGCCTCCCATTTACACTTGTCATCTACGTCATCTTGAGGCTAGTCACAGAAGGTTCTTGAAATTCTTAGTTTGGAGGGAGGATGAAGTTTATCCACAGAGAGGAGTCAATCGTACGAATTATTGAGTCGATTTAGTTCAATCTCATTGCAGAGCAGGAGACAAACTTTGTCACTCAAATTTTTGTACGAATTACTGCACAATAGTATTGATTGTCCTCCTCTCTGGTCTGCTTTGGATTTTAGTGTTCCTAGGCAAAATTCTTGTAATACGGAATCATTCTACCTAGAGACTCCGAGGACCAACTCCCTAATACAATCCCCCATTTGGTTTATGGAGTCTACATTCAATAAAGTTGCTAATAATTGTGACATTCAGTTTGACTCTATAAAAGTTATTATTAATAAAGTTATTATCATAAATAAAGGTTATTATTATTATAAAGTTATTGTTATTTTATTACATAAAAGTGAACAAGGGCAATTGACTAAAATGAATTGATTAAGTATCAGTTCTTTGTAATATTTCATTTAATTTTATTTAGTTTTTAGTTACTTTTTCAGTTTTTCTAGATTTGATTGAGTTCTTTGTTATATTCCATTTAATTTTATTATTTAGTTATTAGTTACCTTTCAATTTTTTCAAGATTAGATTGAGTTCTTTGTTATATTTCTTTTCATTCTATTCATTTAGTTATTCAGGTATTATTCAACATTATGTTATCATTATCTGTAATTGGCTTTATACCTGTTGATAATAAAGAACTTATTATTATTAAAAGCAGGTAAATTATAAGACAAATAACACATTGGGCAGTTTTCAAATAACTTCAAAGTTAAGGGCTTAAATTGCATTGCCTATAAGTCAATATTTGAATGAGGAAACTCTATTCTTGGGCAATCAAGAAGACCATTTCATATACTAATAAAAAAACACAAAGAAGCTATTCGAACAAGAAAATATATTCAAGATTTTCGAATAATTGGATTTAAAATAACCACAATTTGAACAACAAGTAATAGATCTTACAGAGAAGACTAAAACTTGAAACTCAATGTACTAAAATTTCTTGAATTAAACAGATAAGAAAAACGATTTAACCCTCAAAAAACAGTTGGAAATAAAAAGTTTTCCATTATTAAACCTCAAATTCTGTGAGACACCTAATGAAGACAAAATGAATAGGAAATTTGGAAATTGAAATGTGTTAGAATTTATTAATAGGGTAATTTTATTAGTCGAATCATTTATTATTTGTATCAATATTACTTCACTTCGTATAATAATCAAACATATGAAAAAATTCAAAATAAATAATTTTTTACGAGTACCTGTAAATAAATCAAATCAGAGGAAGATATAAAATATTTCGTTATGATCCCCTACATCAGAGAATCCTTGGCAAATGAAAAATAAAACGTTTTTCTTTGATCTCCAACGAGATCAAACATATACGACTTATTGAAAGACCGAGAAGTACCTCGAAATAAGATTTTTGAAGTTTTTAGAATTCATAAAATGTAACAAGTTGATTCGAATGGTCGAGTAATTTGTAAACGTCAACTGTCATTCCGTAGGTTTATAAATTTCAGGCTAAACTAACCTTTTCACAGTTGGCCCATATGAATAGCTGAACGTTCTAACATCTGGCACAGAAAAACATTGGGTGGAATTTATGACATCTCCTTTCGAAAGTTACAGGACAAAAAAATTGACCGTAGTTTCAAGCCAAATGGAACATAGAATAATAGTTCAAATTCTCTGAAATTGTTCCCTCGGTTTCTAGCTTCGTTAATTTACAAAAGCCATGGTTGATTGAAATATACCGTATCATTGGACATTGTTTGAAATGGGCATTGTTAAGATTAGACAGTTTTCTATGGTCATAATATAATATTACGTTTCGAGTTTTTTGAATCGAGTTATGTTGAATAGAAAATTAATTTAATTTTATGAAAAGTTGAATTTACTTAAGTCAGTCAAATGTTTGATAAGTTTTTTGTCATCAAATCGAAAGTGATTAATTACTGACATTACAAATTTGGTACAATTTTTATTTGTAGCAAAAATACCTATGAAATATTGACATTTTGTTTCATTTTTATATCTAAAGAACATTGATTCAGTTGAATATTTCAACTAGGATCGCGTATAGTCAAAAACAATTGGCTAAATTTCGAAAAACAGCTTAATACACTCGATATATTTTCCGAGCTACTTAGTTATTATCAAGGGTTTTTACATGCAACTCTCTGGGGTTTGCCTCCCAATATAAAATTTTTCGTCGACTTTGTCTGAAACGTCTCAAACGATTCTAATGAAAAATTGACAGAAGACTTTCGAATTTGATTTTTACGTATGTTTCATTCCTATACTAAATAAATGAGATATGGAAAAAGAGAATGACTGAACAGGTTAAAAAGAGAAGACTACACTGTTTGGATCTTTTAGAATGACAAAGAGATAAGGGGATTGTGCTAAAGGTGACATGGACACAAAAGATGGAAAATGAGGTCAAGGAAAAAAGTGCTAATGGGGGACAATTAAGGGTAAAAATATTGAAATGGAGAGACAAGGCAATAGAAGATACCAAAAACATGATACATAAGGAAATAACAATTGTAAATAATATCGATAAGAATATAATTGAAATAAAATAAAACGAAGTTGACTTCTTATTGATTAGTCAAATAACAAGACAATGAATTAAGACAATAGTCAAACTCGTTGATTTTGACTATTTATTTCGTTGAACATAATAACACGTTTCCCTGACACACTGTTAATCATAATGTAATATTTAACAAAATCAAGTATGAATTAAAACAATGGATTCCATTTTAATTATCAAGAACTTCATTTTAATTATTTTATTGAATTTCCTATAAGTATCGATGAAACGACCGAATTTATAGCCGAATAATAATAATCTTAATACGTTACGCTTCGTTTTTCGAGTCAATTTCAAATTTTTATACGGTGGAGTCACGTATCGTTCTTCGAAATCTAATCATTGTATTTTTGTAACATGATTCAGGGAATTGTTTAAAACGTTTTCATGACATCGGAGACTATACTTGACGAGGCTTCATTTTTAATTATACCGCCTGAAAAAGGAGTGCATCGTATATATCGGTATTTCAAAAAATATCGATATTTCATATCGATATTTTTATATATCGATATATGCACGCGATATATCGATAGTATTGATATGTGTTATCGATATATTTCATCTAATATAGTGAGATATTACAAAAGTGAGATATTATTTCATTTTTCATTTTTAATACTGAATCCTTCATTTAAAGTTGTCAACTTTGACAGGGTGGTAACAATTTTATAATATGTAGAATCTGTGTTTGTCACCCGTTTCGTTATTAGTACAAGAACACTGGGTGGATATTGAATTTTCATTTCCCAGCAAGCTTCGCAGACGTATTTTTCAATGCCCAAACTCCAAAAATCACTGTCCCTAACTCTAAGAACCCTCAGGTTGAAAAGTTTACAGTTGATTTGTACTCAATATGTGTCAATTCGACATTTTTAATAATAATATTAAATATTCATGTATTTCCAACATGTAACTGGTGATAATGATTAATATGATTAACTGCATTGTAGGAAAATACATAATGAACGAATGAATTACAAAATTTGGTCACTAAAAATATCAATAATAACATAGATATACAATATTAAATAATAATAACAACTCATCAAATATAATAATCGAAATCTATAATATCAATACTGGATCTCTAAACAATGAGTAATAGCTAAACAAGAAAACTAATTTTTCAGATCTCAAACTGGAAAGAAATAAAGACATCTCAATGGTAAAGGTTTAAATAAACGTTAATGATGGAAACCCTAACTCTTTCAACTTTATTCGCATAATTCATATCGAAAAATTATCGATATAAATATCTTCATCGAAAAAATCGATGTTTTTTCACATGCACACCCCTAGATGGGAGGTTGACCGAAAATTTTCGGAGAAAATGTAGAACTGATACCACAACTCCACCGCCCGCAATTTGTAACGGAATACCCGACATGCCGTATTCAATTCCTATACTTATTTATGTCTTTTCTGTATTCAAAAACGACCAAATCGACCCGGCTGGCTAAAGGACATGTGTTTAATGACTTCGCGTCTGCAGATATTTTGGATCGAGTGACAGATTACGGTGCGTGCTTCAAGGTAATTTGCTCAGATTAGGATATTTTACTAATATCAAAATAGAAGTGTTTTCATATACTAGTTTACTAGGGTCTCAACCGAGATCGGGAAAAATAATCTTTGCTCATATTTCTGAAGCATCAGCTCGTCATGTCAACTATAATCTGCCTGTCAAAAATTACCTGAAGGGTGCGGTGAAGAAGAGTCTGTGAACCTAAAATATAAACATATATTTAAGAACCACATTATTTAATTTTTTATTCCATAGCTACCATTCACATAATTGCAAAACTACTACCAAAAAGCAAAATAAAAAAGAATAATAAATAATAT
The DNA here is from genome assembly GCA_030704895.1 of Henosepilachna vigintioctopunctata. NCBI lineage: Eukaryota > Metazoa > Arthropoda > Insecta > Coleoptera > Coccinellidae > Henosepilachna > Henosepilachna vigintioctopunctata. The sequence continues at coordinate 1,439,992 of JARQZJ010000005.1, forward strand.
AAAAATATATAAATATATCAATATATAAAAAAAATGTTGAAAAATTCTGGAATCTGATGTTTATATTTAATGTTTACAAAGTTTTCCTTATATTGCTTCTTATATTTTCTTCCATATAAATGTTCATAATTTATTTTTTAGTAACGTAATAATAAACAGCGACTTTGAATATAAAAATATAGTTTAAATGTTTAATAAGAACGTAATTTTTTGAACGTTTTTGATTGCAAATTGAAAACTGATAAAGGTAGTACTTTATTTGTATTTAAGAAGATTTTCAGTAGTTTTCAAAAGTTACATTGTGTGATGAAAGGCTATCTATTCATGAATGAATATCTATTTTAATTAAATTGAAAATGGAGGATTCATATATAAATATATTTTAGGAGTTAGGTTAGGAACTGGAAATTTCATCTATTAGTTTTTTTTCTAAATCTAAATTTAAGACTGTCGATTTAATTAATTTTAACGAGTCCCTATCGATAAATGCCTCGTATCTACGGTTTAAATATTAAAGAAGTAGGCGCAAAAACAACGTCTTAATGTGAATTTGGCGCCGCGGTTTTTGTAGATGGCGCCAATGTCACTGTGTTTTGACGTTTATGTGTAAGATATTATAATTAATCTCCGAATGATGTCATCAACTCTGCTCAATTATATAAAGTTTTCATGAAAACACAATCCAATTTTGTTCTGCTAATAAAATGACAGCCAACTCAAATTGTGACATTAGTTTTACTACATACGTACATACATATGAGTGTGTGGAAAAGACTAGGAGTATTTTTGTGCTAGGTTATGTGTTCTATTCTATGAACGAAGAGCTTTGACGATAGTTCTCGATGTTGTTTACAACTGCAGCAGTCCAGACAGCCGTTTATTTCATTTATTTCCAGAACAGCAGATAAGTTAATTTTTTTATCGTAATAATTAGCAAGATATGTATTAATAGAATAGAATTTACCAGTTATTCGTTGAAGTATTTCAGAAATGATGAATAAGAGGATGTTGATTAACAGCACAAAACTCAGGGATATTCCCAACCTCCATGAGTCACAGAAAAATAATTAATAACTATCAATCCTAAAATTTGAAAATTAGATAACTGTCACGAAGGGAAAATTGACCAAAATTCAACCCTAAAAAGGGCGAAAATGGAACCATGCCTTCTTGGTACTTTTCTGTAACATTGTTATTTTTTCCAATCAATAACTATCTATCTAAACGATTGGACTACAGTAAATAATATTTTTTTTGTGTTCCTTCGTGACAGGACAATGTTGGTATGAAAAACTTTTGAATATTCAACAGAAAATATTTGAAAATCTCTAAATGTGTAAAGTGATTGAGTGAAATGTCAATATATTGACAAAACATTGACAGATGTCAATGTTACCAACCTCCAGATCAACAGTTTTGATACATCTACATATAATTATATGATGAATGATGGTTGATACATTAAGATACTTAAACCTTTTTTAAAATTAGGTTAATCCATATAAATCAAAGACTCGCTCGTTTATCTCAAGAAGCAGATACCAAGAAAAGATGCTCAACACTTTAATCTTTCTTATAACAGTTTCTCCCCCAAATCTACACCGACCGGCCATCTTGGTGCCATCAGCACGTGACATCCGGGGCACGTGCTTCTTCGTACCCAGAATGGAGACGTCGGAAGTGCCAGCCACCCTCCACGCATACTGATGCACTTGTTTACATATCTTGGGCCATAACAGTATCGACAAACGTTCGCAATATTGGCAATAATAATCGATTGTGAATACGTTATTTTTTTTTCAAAATAGCCAAGGTAGATTTACGTTACGCGTTAGTTTATTAAGGAAGTCGTAAACTTTTTCGATTGAATATAAATCAGGAAGTTAGGTGGAAGACAATAGGTACATCGAATGCGCCAATTCGTCGTAACTTATTGAGATGAATGGAGATGTGCTTCTGCATATCGATTAGATGTAGGCGTCTTCTTGGTTCGCGTATTTCGCCACTTTATACTTATCTAGCTGAAATTTGCACCTTCATATTTTTTTCAAGCGTAATGAAAAACGTTTTTCAGTATTAATACCCCTGCCGGATCCACAGGAGGATATATATTCTCTAGGATCAAAGAAATGTTACACTTCTAGTAAACTCAAATCACTCGTATTATCACCATATATGGAGTTCCACAAGGAACAGTTTTGGGACCGTTAATGTTTAATTTTTATATAAACGATGTAATTAAGTATGTAAAGGACTGTGAAATTCTCATATTTGTTGATGACATGATGTTGTACATTGCGGGCAACAATTTACAAGAATTAGATGGCAAAATTAATAGTGACCTTGATAGTTTGCATACATGTAGGTGTGATAACAATCTTTCATTAAATACCGATAAATCTAAATGTATTATTGTTGGAAATAAATATTATCTAGATTAGAGTGTGATATACAAATCAAACTTAATAATGTAAATTAGAACGAGCTAGTGAAATTAGTATTTAGGTGTTATTATCAATAAAAATTTAAGTTTTGAACATCATTTAAGCTTCGGTACGAGTGAAATTTCAAGAAAAGTTGATTTTCTAGATAGAATAAGCAATTATGTTAGTGTATTCACGAAGTCTTTATTTTATAAGTCGATAATATTAACACATATGAAGTTTTTTCAATTATATTATACACCTTGTCTCAAAATCATATTCAAAAGTTGCTTTTAGGATTAGATTGAAGTGTGATAGTACACACCTGTATCATTTATGTTAGAACAATTGAATTTAAATTAGTTTGAATATTTGGCATCACATAGTCTACATGACAAGAAACGTAATTATTTAATAGTCTAGATCCGCAAGGTCTAGGAAAAAAAAAAGATTTTGATTTCAGTACATCTAAATGCCTAAATAATTTTTTTTGGTAACCTTGAATTAAAATATCCGTAACTAATTTAAGGAAAAAATACGTCAATAAGTTGTTTGATGTTTTTATATATAGTTTTTCTTTAGTAAAGTTATTAGCTATGCTATAAAAAAGTTACATACATAAGACGTTTGATGTATCGAAAGTGATTAACCTGATAAGTGTATAGTTGATCTAGAGCTTCCCAATTTAGAAGCAGATACTTCTTCCTCATATCTCCTCATTAATTTACGACAGAAATCGTAAAAACCGTAATTTCGTTTAAAATCTAAATATTGAAATTCAACTTCAGTAGCTTATTCGTCGCATCTAACAATACTTGATACTTATAATATTTTGAAACATCATTGGTGGCATTTTCTTATCAATATCAATAAATAACACTACGATAAGTCTTTAAATGAACATCAAAATACAGGAAATATCGTTTGGACGCTGCGAAAAAATAGCAATTGAGTATAAAACAATGTCAATGTATCTTTACTGTCATTATTCTTGAAATTATCAAAAGTTAGCAAAAAAACTGACGTTAATCTCTCAAAATTTTGCCAATGTATTGAAGATTTCTCAGTTTTCTGTCTCATTCACTTACTCTTTTCATTGTATGAGATTTTTAAATTTTTCCTGTACGATTTTTTGATATTTCTCTCTAAACAAACCTTGTCTTGATAATAACGGACACAAAATAAAAGAGTTATCCAGTTTCGCTCAGTTTTTCAGAAATTTATACTTCTACATACCGGCATTCCTTTTCTACTTACATATATAGATTTTTATTGACTATCGATTGGTCCGATACTTGATGAAAATTTAACAAAATAGTTTATCATCTACATCTGATGAAGTCACTCTGTTGGTGAAACAATGTTGTAATGTTTTCTTAAATTATAGTGATAATTACGAAATTCTTAGTTTAATTCAAATTAAAGATTTCGATTGATTATTTATATCTATTTTTCAGAAAATTTTGGACCAAAATACTTCACCGGTATCGACATACATGATCTGAAGAACATTAGAATTTTTTTATATATGTAATTGTAAAGTATTCATCACTTGTCAATTTTCAGCTTTGAGTCATAAGAAGCTGATTTTGAAGTCGTTACCTCGTTTGGCGATAGAGCACAACTGATCAGTTCCTTGTAGAACGAAACAGCCTGTCTTGTGCTTTCATCTAGTGTGATATCTATTGCAATGTTCTCATAAAGCCAACCCAACAATGATTTTAATCATTCAATCAAAAATCTATTGATTCTTGGATTTAATGATTAACGATGTCCTATATCGTCCTATATCCGAATGAGGAAAACATTACTTCGTGAACATTCACGTGAGCTCCATCTATCGAAGAAAAGACGTATAAGCTCTTCCCAGCATTCTAGATTTCTACTCATGACAACATTAGTAAGAGTACGTAGAGGCATTGTAGACAAGAACAGTCCCTTCGAATAATTCGAATGAAAAGTGCATTTAATATTCACTCTCGAAAGTGATAGTTTCGTTCTCGTTGACAACATTTGTGTAGACAGCTCCTTGAGAGTTTTATTTGAAATATGTCGATTAAGAGTCTCAAAATTCGCTTCGGAAGTTTTAGTCTTCTTCACCATGAGGAAACCTCTGAAAAACTTATTGTAAGCCAGGTGATTTTCATAAGTGTGATTTATATATACATATATAATTACATATAGTCGAGTTTTATACTTATCCAGAATATGTATATTAATTGGTTTATGTGTGTGAAATTGAAGGTAGATCTGGAAAGAATGAGTTTTGAGATGTGATGTTTAGTGATTGTGGTGTGTATTCATTTTATGAGTGTTATTTGTAATGTTTATCGAATCGTTGTAAATAGAATTAAGATGTTTTATGTCTGTTCTTTCATTTACTGTGTTTTCCAAATTTTTACGAATGTGTAACATTTCTAAAATTTCTCTACATTTTTTGTATTTTTCAGTTGCTAAAATCTTTGTATTGTTACAATCAAAATTGTGTTTTTCTGTTATTTTATGTTTATTTAATGCTGTTATTTGAGTTTTTGCGTATTTATGCGCTTTAATTCTTTCTTCGAGATTTTTGATGTTTGTCCTATATAAATAATAAATCAATTTTCAAAAATATATGTAAATATATATATATATATATATATATATATATATATATATATATATATATATATATATATATATATATATATATATATATAGAGAGAGAGAGAGAGAGAGAGAGAGAGAGACAAATTGTTCGGGACATTGAGTTGGCTGAGCCAAAGTAATCCCGTGTAGAAGTCACGGAGATTTATCGATACTCCAGGGGTCTAGGGACATAAAACGGATTTTCGCGTGAAGAAATCAATTCAGAGCACTCGATGTGTTTTGATAGACGAAAACCAAACAGCGTTAAAACAGTTACAATTTCATTGCACAAGGGTCTATTTTTAAACTCGATGAAGTAACTGACCCAAGCGAACTTGAGGATGTCAGAATAGAACAAATGAAGTAAAGTGCCTCACCGATACTAAATCACTAAGAGATTATGACAATGTTGATCTCGACGTTGAGTACAAAAGACGTAGGGGAAGTCTAGTGAGCTCGTTGTATTTTTGTAGAACTATTTATTGAATTTATGTGCGGAGGAAGTGAATTATATTCTAGGTGTTACGAATAAGTTTGGAGGGAGGATAAAGTTTATCCACAGAGAGGAGTCAATCATAACGAATTATTGAGTCGATTTAGTTTAATCTCATTGCAGAGCAGGAGAGAAACTTTATCACTCAAATTTTTGTACAAATTACTACACAATAGTATTTGATGTCCTCCTCGCTTGTCCGCTTTGAAATTTCGTGTTCCTAGGCAAAATTCTCGTAATACAGAATTATTCCACCTAGACACTCCGAGGACCAACTCCCTAATACAATCCCCCATTTGGTTTATGGAGTCTGCATTCAATAGAGTTGCCAATAATTGTGACATTCACTTTGACTCCATAGAATTTATTATCAGGAGTTATGTGAACAAAGAAAATTGACTAAAATGAATTGATTTAGATAGAGTTCTTTGTAATATTTCATTGTATGCTATAATGTAGTTATAAGTTACTATTTTTTTAGATTAGATTGAGCCCTTTTTATATATTTTTCATTTCAATTATTTAGTTATGTATTCAACATTGTTATTATTTTCTGTAATTGGGTGTTACCTGATGAGAATAAAGAACTTATTATTAATATTTTTATTATTATAATAAATGAATTGAACAAATGGTTCTACCTATGAACTTATTTCGTCATGATTCTTCATTTTTAAATGCAATTTTAGGGGTTAAGACTTATGTGATTAAGAAATTCACAGAAATTATTTTTGTTTCTTAATGAAAATATAGGACGTTATATATTGGAGGTTATTTATAACATGTAATATCTGAATTTTTAATTTTTTAAGACAATTACTTTGCTTTGAGGTTGTCTCCCTAATACTGCACTTTTAGACATTTCATTGACAAAACACTTGACATCAAATAACCTGATTCATAAAAGGAAATTCATTTATTGAACACATTTAGGAAAAAATGAATTAAAATTAACACACTTGGCTTAAGTTTCACTAAATATATTGAAAACTCTACATATGTTTTGGATGGTCAACCCATTATCAGGAGTATACAATGTTACTCCTTTAATTTATTGTTTTTGACGTGATGTTTCACAAGAGATAAGCGAAACCCCCATGTCATTTACATTTGGAAACTAAAAGAACCTGATAAAAATAAATGATAAAAATTTTGAATTTAACATAGTCATTCATCTCAAAGCCCAAGACTTCAAAAAATTTTTGAAAATATCCCTCAAATATCAGTTAGAAGTTTAGAAGCACAAAGTACACTACCATACAGTCCCGTAATAAGAAATCTTGTACAATTTTCCAGGGTTAGACTAGCACTCATTTACCACCTTGAAATGTATAGATGAATATATTCCTGTTTTAAATATGGATGCTTTCCTCGAAAGTTGATAATATTGAGTATTAATGTCGATGAACTTCTGCTACAACACTAGAGGGAACATTTTCAAAATGTTCCCTAAAGTATACAATAATATTTGATGTAGAAGACCAGATATCAAAATTTGAAAAACTACAAAAACCTAATAAAAATATACGAGAAAAATTGAAATTCAATAAAGTTATTTCAAAGCCCGAGACTTCAGCAAAAAAGATTTCAATAAAATAGAATATATAACTTGAATATATTTAATTGTTGCTATATCTTTATACTCAATAATTTGCACAAATATTAGTTTACATCGCTCAAATATCAGTTAGAACCGAATTTCAAAGCACTAAACAATGTAGCACAATGTACACTACCATACAATCCCGTAATAAGAAATGTTGTTCCATTCTCCAGGATCGGGTTAGCACTCAATAACTGCCATGAAAGTGCTTTCCTCAAAAGTAGATGTTCTTAAGTATTAATGTCAATAAACTTTTGCTGCAACATGAGTGTGAATTGAAAATGAGTGAGAGAATATGAGGGAAAATTTCCAGAAAAAGCAAAATACTATTTGGAAATCATGGTAAAATTTCACAACAATTTCAATTGCGATATGTCAACAGTTGACAATGATACACAAGCGTTTAGAAAAATAGTTGGAATTGTGAAAAAGATTTTTTCCGCGAATATATTCTGAAATTCAACACCCCTGATATAAATCACATAGTTCCTCGATTTTTGAAAGAAGAGAATTTTTATTCACCTGATTGGTCGAAGGTAAAAGCCTGGAGATGCTGTAAGTGCCCTTTCGATACGCCACGCATTACATCAACCGAAACTTCCAAGAATATTATTATTCCACGGGAATTTCCCCGTGTTCACTTTGTAAATCTAGATCGTGTTGATAAATATCGATACAATTCGGTTTTTTGACCTAACGGCAGCAAGCGTTTAGCGATAAAAATAAGCCAGGTTTATAGTCTCGTGCTAAATTTAAGTTGGTCGATGCACGATATTAAACATTCGATTTCTGAGATTGATAAATCGAACAGTTATGCCAATTTATCGAACGATATAAAAATTGAAATTTTCATTTTGCAAAATAAACAAATTCGCTTACAAGTTCCGAATGAAAACAACCAGATCGATTTATAAGCTAGAGAATATGAATAAGGAAATGGAAGTGAAATAGACTTAGGCAACTATGATTTATTGTGGAGAATTTAATTGAAAATTAACACTTCCAAGTTTATTGAATGAGGCCTTTATAAAATACTGTTTCTAGATTCAGAAAATCCACAAACTTGGGTGTGAAAACATTTTAAGCACTTTAAGGGGGAGGTGGGGTCTATGCTCTGCTTATTTTTGATAATATTTTGCTATGTTTTCTTATTTCTGTAATTGTAAATGTTACTCACGAATTAAAAAATAGAACACCTTGACGAAAAATTACCAATATTCACGTAATATTGGTACACGTTAGCATTTTAAGGGGGAGGTGGGGTCTATGCTCTCCTTATTTTTGATGACATCATGCCATGTTTTCTTATTTCTATAATTATAAATGTTACTAACGAATCAATAAAAAATAGATCACATTGAAAGAAAAATGCATATACCAATATTCACGTAATATTGGTACATTTTATCATTTTAAGGGGGAGATGGGGTCTATGCTCTGCTTATTTTTGATAACATTTAGCCATGTTTTCTTATTTCCGTAATTGTGAATGTTACTCACGAATCAATAAAAAATAGAACACATTGAAAGAAAAATGCATATACCAATATTCACGTAATATTGGTACATTTTATCATTTTATGGGGGAGGTGCGGTCTATGCTTTGCTTATTTTTGATGACATCTTGCCATGTTTTCTTATTTCTATAATTATAAACGTTACTCACTGATATAAAAAATTACTCACTCAATAAAAAAATAGAACACATTGAAAGAAAAATGTAAAGACCAATATCCACGTAATATTGGTACGTTTTATCATTTTAAGGGGGAGGCAGGGTATATGCTCTGCTTATTGTTAATGAAATCTTGCCATGTTTTCTCATTTCTATAACTATAAATGTTACTCACGAATCAATAAAAAATAGAACACATTGAAAGAAAAATGCATATACCAATATTCACGTAAACATGAAAGGGGGTAAGAACTTGACCCACTTTTTCTGTCAAAGGGGACAGGGGTTGAATAATTGTAATAATTCTGCTTACGTAATCATTGATGTATGATAACGAAAGTGGACTGATAATAACAAGAAAAGAATAAACAAATGAGTACCTACTTCTAGTTCATTGAATGTAAAATTTTCATCGAAGATGAAACAGGCAGAAAATAGGGATAATTTGAAAATAAGGAAAATCTGAGACTCACTAGGAATAGAAGGGGTGGATTTTTGAGGTCTAGGGATAGAAACCGTAGCGTAGTTGTTTTTTAAGTTTCCACTAAGTATATGTGAATTGTCACAAAGTTCATAACGAAAAAAAGAAAAAGAAAAACACTGAACAGCATCGAACACTGAGTTTCGATGCTATTTTCGATGAGCGAACGTATTTTTCACTATTTTTGATTCGATCTTGATTACATGCATCGCAGTTATCACATATTTACTGTTTTTTTTGGAACTGAAACAAATTAATTTACTCATTACGAGTGAAACGAATAAAATAAAAAGCTACCGATATTGAAGGCATAAGTATTTCTCCGACGATAAAATGAAAACTAACTATTTTTTGAATTAACAAATGAACAATAGAAATCATTGAAAAATGAAATAAAATGATAATATAACGAAATAATACAACAGAATATCTTCATTCGTTACGAAACAATTTAAATAGCTAAGCAGTTCTTTACATGTCAATTTATTATGTAGGTAGTTTAATCTATCTAGCTGTATTGTAGGGAAATTTAGAGAAATATTTAAGAAAATGAAATATATAAGAAAATGAAATATATATTCGAAACTTTTTAGAAATAAACATGCACAAACCAAAAATATATATAATTATATACATATAATATATGCAATAAAAATTTCAAGAAATATTATATACATATATATATGAAACCTATATATGAAATACTGAGTATAAAATATTGAAGAAAGCAGGAGAACATTGATGCGAAAAATAGAAGTTAATCAAAATAATAACTTTGCAAAGAATGTTAAAAATTTTCTGCATCTAAACTCTCTTTCCATACCGATAAAAAATAGCAAAGGACAGAAAATCTCTTTCAAATACCACCATATAATAGAGTCTTCACCTCTGCGTATTTTGCTCAGTTCTGTTAATCATCTGGCACCGAAAGACGTGACGAAACATTCAATAAATACACTGCATTTCAACATAAACATGTCTTAACCAAATTTATAAGCTCCTATAGGAATTAGAACTAGTAGCGTTACTTTGTTATTGATAGCACGTGTTGTTAATGCGTAGGGGAATTCGATTTTCCACAGATACTAGATTAGGAGTAGACTAGATTATACAGATTACGATTGACTTATGAAAGTAGGGTTAAGTTAGTCCAAAGCGTGATTTATTTTACTGAAGAACTGTACTTCCCGTAAAATTTAATGAATAAACTCCTTTACAGAACGAAACTCTTTTACAAATGCCAAAAAATATCAGAAATATGGGAGGAATGAGTCTACTGCATGCAAACGAAATTTTATTTTATTATTTTATTTTCCATTATTTATGAAGAATAATGATATTCAATTGAAATTATGAATTGAATTTTGGGTAGTTATGTTGAAAAAGGCAACACTGCTTGAGGCGGTGCTTCAATTGACTTAAAAATCATCAGACATGCGCTGTTGTCGTTAAATGTATCAAACTTAAAACCTAACCTCAAATTTACTACAAGAACACAGAATTATTTATTGTCAAATTAGGAACTATATTTAAATCTCTTAATATGAAGTATAAATCAGGATTTCAATAAATCATCGATTGTTAACCCTTTTCTAAGCAAAATAATTAGGGAAGAATGTATTGAGTATCTATTTATAAAGGTAAAATATATTCAGTTAATATAAATCCGTTTATCTCAGAGTTAAATATATGCAACAACGAAAATTCATAATTCATTGAAGTACATCCAAGAAGAAGAGAAGGCTTCGAAGCTGCATATCTAATTTTTATTGACGAAGTCTTGAACAATGCAGGAACACTTCTGCGAATTTAAATTGATATGCTAACGCAAATATTCGCCATTCAACCTTGAATACCGAATTGAAATTTTCAAAAGAATATACGTTGTACATTTCAAAATAGATGGACACTATGGAATTTATTTGCATCAGAACGCTTAAAATCTGTGAAAAGTGACCCTTAAACTCCTTGTGGGATATATTTTCCTGATGAAGATCGTATAATACACATAGAAAACGGAATTATTCAGCTGAATTCTAAAACATATCCTAAAATAATCCAAAACACTTTGCTAATACAAGTGCCACTTGATAATGGGTTACTAACCCGAAATATTATCAAAAGCATTTTTTAAATATACGCTGACAACTTTGATATACTATGTTGTTCGAATTAATTGGACACATATTTTTTTTCTTCGTTTGAGTTACTGTAGTAAGTATGTGAGTACCAGGGTGGCCAAAACACCCTCACACCTGCTTATTTACTACCTGAGGTCACGTGAGGGTTCGACCTTGATCATCATTTACATTCTGACCGGTTTTACCTCGCCAGCAAATCAGTTGTGAGCCTACCGAAGCGACAGTTGGTGGTTTCAATTTTGATACGTGCTGTATTGTCTTGTCCAAAGATGGATATCACTCCGAGGAAGCGTTCCAAAATTATCGCGCTTAATGAACACACATCAATGACTGTGAGAGATGTAGCTGAAGCTGTTGGTGTGGGAAACTCCAGCGTTTCGAGAATTTCAAAAACATTTGAAGAAAGTGGTTCATCGTCTCCAAAAAGAAAAGGAAACTGTGGCCGCAAACGCAAAACTACTCAAAGAACAGACAAATTGTTGATAAGAAATAGCAAAATTAATCCAAGAAAGACAAGCATTGATCTTCGAAGGATTTAATGGTTTCTGGTGTGGAGGTGAGCACCTCAACTGTGCGAAAACGACTGCTGGAGGTTGGCCGTAAGGCAAGAAGACCAAGAAGAAAGCAACTGCTTACCCAGAAAATGATGAAGAAACGTTTGGTATGGGCCAAAAAGTACCGTGCGTGGACTGTGGACGACTGAAAGAAGGTGTTTTTCAGTGATGAGACACGTTTGTTTGTTCAAGGGTATAAATCAAGTGTTGTTAGACGAAGTGATGGGGAAACTTTGCGGCCTGATGACATCCAGAAAACAGTAAAACATCCTTCGAAACAAATGTTTTGGACTTTTTTTCACAACCAATGGCACTGGACGATTAGCTCCTATAACAGGGATGATGAATTCAGTGAAACATATGGAAATATTGCGCACCAGGATTGTCCCATTCATGAGAACGTTTGATGGAACATTTCAGCACGATCTAGCTCCCTGCCACAATTCCAAACAAGTGCAGGCCTTTTTCCGTGAGAATGAAATAAAAGTACTCAACTGGCCGGGGAATTCACCTAATCTCAATCCCATTGGGAATTTATGGAATATTTTAAAGAAACGACTGGCAAAAATGGACGAATTGAAGAAAATCTGCGCTACGATAGTGGAATCGATGCCTAGAAAAGTTGAAGAAGTTATTTCTGCGAAAGGAGGACATACTTCATATTAATATGAAGAATTTACGCTATTTTGTATGTATTTACTTCATTAAAATGTAAGATTTTACGAAAACCTTGTTTTTCAACCTTTGTCCCAATTAATTCGAACAGCATAGTACATCATTATTTAAAAATTATTATTATTATTCATTTAGGTGAGATTTTAGTACGACATATATTTTTTCTTCCTTACGAACACGATATAAGTCTAATTGCGTATGTACCTACTTAGTTTCATTATTACTTACAGTATAAAAATAATGTTTCCAATTAAAGTCTGAAGTGATAAATATATTGAACCCAAAAAATTCTTGATTAATATCAGTTAAAAATATTCAAGAATTCAGATCAAGGAGCAACTGTGTTGCTGTTTAGAATATCTAATATTTATTGACTAAGTTCCAAACAATGTTCGTAACCGTTAGGTTACAAATTTAAATGAAATGCCTAAGTAAACAGCCTATCTTTCAATTTTTCATTTTAGTAATGAGCACTGACATTTTTGAAAATAGCTGAATATTTTCAATTGATTCAAACTATTTCATTGAAATATATAAAGAATATTCCTAAAATAGCATGTCTATTCCATATGCTATCGATGAAAAACTTTTAAAATCAGATAACAATATAAACAATATTATTATTTATATGGAACGAACTGTCAAATTTAAAAAAAAATACTAATACATCATAAAATATTTTGATAGATAATTAAAAATAACAAGCTGTCGAAAATATTTAATCATATACTCAATAATCAAGAGAACTTGATATATCCCCACTACCGAAATTAAATGGATTGATGAGTGACACACACACCGAAACAGGTAATTTATAACTATTTTATAACATAGTTATCGCAACGACATTTTAAGAAAGACTTTTGTTGTTATTTTCATCACTCTTTTTTATTTTTTTTAAATATTTTAATACTGCCAGTACAACTAGAAAAATTATTGAAACTACTAATTTCTAATTTGAAGAATTATTTCATTCAACATTATTCATTAAATTTAAGGAAAAAGAGTGAAAAAAACCAACTCAGATGAATGAATTATTAATAAGTATCATTCGTCATTCAAAATTGAATAAAAAAACTGAACTTATGTAAAAATTTTATACTTATTTTTGAAAGTTTTCTACTAATTTCTGAATAAATTGAAAATTTTTCGAGTCCTACAAATTTATTACTGTAATAAATGTTTTTTTAAATTCAATAACAGTCACTATTACCAATTGAGTAGCTTTAAGATAACTAAAACTTAGAACTATCTATGTACATTTTGAGATAGTCTTATCCGAAATGAAACTTACCCAAATGAATAATTCGTTCTTATCAACGGACAATCTACAGCATGATGCCGCGAATTTCTAACAACAAAACAGCAACAAACAACAACACTTAACAAAGAGACGATAAGTGACAACTACTGAATGTAATTATATTCTATAATTATATCGACTCTGGCTATGAAAACAAATAGCCGGAGGTGGGGGTTGCGTGGAAAAGTCTTCATGTTGCGCAGAACCGGACTACGGTGGGTTTATCCGGAAGAAATACTTGCGCATAACGCAAGTATCCCTATTTATTGTACAGAATTGCCAATTGTGTTAGTAGTTCAAAGATTACTAACCCACAAACTTAAATAGGTTGAGTAAATAGTAGAAATTAATATCGATTTGACAACCTGAAACACTTATTGTCGTAAATCGTACTATTTTTGTTTCTATATAAATTTGTTTCTTTTCCTCATATTATATAAGTTTTTCGAAGTCTCAACGAGCAATAATTTGAGGTTTCTCCTATTCATTTATATATAAATTTAGAATTTCACTGGGAACAAAAGAAAATAATACGTATTTACCTTTAGAATATTTGTAAAAATAGAAGAAGTGAATTTGAAACAAACAATAAACTAAAATAGAAACGGAAACAGTTTAAATAAAGTTGATTGAATTATACCTGATCTCTGGGTGAAATATGGTTCGATATAAATAGGATAAATAATGCTAGGCTTAGTTTCACAAAATTCTATTAATTGCTTGAGAAATGTTTACAGGTTAACTGTAAACAACTGTAAAAAGAAGAAATAATTTGATACTTGAGAAGAGTGATAGAATTTCGAAGTATATATAAGAAAATTTCTACAACCAAAATGACCATCATTGATTTTTACGAAGTTGAGGAAAAATTTGAGAGTATCACATAATTTATATAATACGTGAGGCCCATTAAGAAATGGTATTTTGAAAATAAGTTGCAAGGGCTCATATCGATTTAACAACCTGAAACACTTATTGTCGTAAATCGTACTATTGTGTTTCTATATAAATTTGTTTCTTTTCCTCATATTATATCAAAATTTTTCGAAGTTTCAATGAGCAATAATTTGAGATTCTCCTATTCATTTATATATAAATTTAGAATTTCACTGGGAACAAAAGAAAATAATACGTATTTACCTTTAGAATATTTGTAAAAATAGAAGAAGTGAATTTGAAACAAACAATAAACTAAAATAGAAACGGAAACAGTTTAAATAAAGTTGATTGAATTATACCTGATCTCTAGGTGAAATATGGTTCGATATAAATAGAATAAATTTTGCTAGGCTTAGTTTCACAAAATTCTATTAATTGCTTGAGAATTGTTTACAGTTTAACTGTAAAGAACGTAATATACATAAAGAAAGAATACTTGAGAAGAGTGGGAGAATTTTGAAGTATATATGAGAAAATTAATACAACCAAAATGACGATCAGTGATTTTTACGAAGTTGAGGAAAAATTTGAGAGTATTACATAATTTATATAATAATATATAATTAAGAAATAGGCATTTTGAAAATAAGTTGCAAGGGCTCATTTTTATTTGAATAACACTCAGTAATATAATGGTTTCTCATATCTTACACATAATTTCATGTTATGGTCTAAATGAATGACCTTATTTAACTGCATTAGAAATAATATAGGGGATTTGAGTCTGGTCATTGGGCAGGCTATAACAAATTTCTCCAAGACCTAGGGATTTCTACACATAACCTACACAAAATGTCTGGTAGGCAATTGTATATTTTCCAGAAACACCCAGGAACGTCTAATCTAAATATAATAATTCTTGAAGAATATCGAAATCAACCTATTTCATTAATGACATTGAGGCTTCAAATATTCACAAAGTAACCCAAGGAAGAACTCCCTGAATTTTTTTGGACATGTGCGATGAAAACTTAAAAATGGTGTGGTGGATGACCAAAATAATGCTTTCAAGTCTCAAGAACAGATACTATTGTCTTCACCAATCCATCATTTCAACCACCACAGGACGAAAACGAAAATAATCAACGATAAATTGACGAAAACGACCCCGCTGAGGCCTCCAATAATCAGAATCGTTCGGTTTTCACAGACTTTGACCTCTGGTTTGTTTGGATTCAAAGTTCGAACACCTTCTTCCTGCCAATAACTGTCGGTCAAGAAGTACAACAGGCATTGGGCAAGTGAAAAATTCAAGAAGTGAACCACTCGAAGCTTCCGGTGCGGCGGAATCCATTAAGGCCAATCTGGAGTCAATTGCCCTTTCAATTATATAACCGCGAGCTGGTGCAGTTGTTGGTGCTTCTTAAAAGGAAAGACACGCAGAAGACGAAGACGACGCAACGTCGTCGAGGATATCCGCATGCAATGATCACGTCGAGGACAGGGACGTACTTTGAATTATTAGTTCGGAATGATTATTCTAGAGGGCGCTTACACCGCCATCAACTGTTACTAATTTATGATTATTTGCATTAGCTATCTCTAAAACAATGGAAACTTGAACAACTGAATTATTTTCGATCTCTGAATTGACGTTAACAAATTAAAACCAATTATAGTAGTCGTATTATTATCAATCCTCATAAATTCTACCCCAGTCCTTCTCCTTTAATAAGCGATCTTTTCCAGTGTCAAAGCAAAAAAAGAAAACTGGAACACTCTATGTTTTGTCATTTTGTTAGTGAAAAGGAATATTTTAAAGTTTCTATTCAAAATTCTTCGAAATTCACAAATAATTTATAACGAATAAATATATATATATATATATATATATATATATATATATATATATATATATATATATATATATATATATATATATATATTTAACTCCCGAAAGTTTTCCTTGTCTTTTAAGTTGTTCACAGATTGTTTTAACTGAAAACTGTTCATCTTGGTATTAACAGAAATCAAAAATTAAAAAAAAATCAATTTCTTGCGTATATTTACCTAGATATTGTAGGTTTGTCAAAATTTTCACTGATTGACATAATGAAGTGCCAGAAACAAAAAGAGAATTGAGAATTTAACTCTACTCTTTTTGTTCGTTTATTATTTTTATTTTTTTTTTGGTATTGTTTTTGGTATTATTTCTGAAAACCTCCAATATCTGCTCTTCTTCGAGAAATGAATCAATAACTCCAAAATATCAATCTGTAATCGTATTGAAAAGAAGAATAAAACATAGTTCTTCACGGGAGAAACCAGATTATCACATCAATTCTCTGAATTCGCCACGAATTGTTATCGTTCATTCAAATGTTTGTGTCTAGTGTCCTCAAACAAGCAATTTAACAATAACAGTTAATTTCGTAATCTATGCATTTAAGTTCTACTAAAGATTTCATGCTGTGATATGGACATTATCTTCAATAAATAACTATTTAACAACGTCTATCTAGTCCAATGTTGGTACGTTAATCTCAAAAACAATTTCGGTATTAAAGCAATGAAGTTTTCTTTTGTTTATTGAGTCGTATTGTATTATTCACTGAAATTACGTATAAAACTACATATTTCGATTTTGTTCAACTTCAAGAAGTACAAGAGCATTTCACTGCACTTCATTCTAATTTGACACGTCATTAGAGTAAACTTCATCTAAATTCTATTGAATTTTTAAAGTGTATAGCATGGGTGGCCAACTAGATTCGATCCATAAAAAAATATGTATATCACTGAAGAACTCTGCGACCTACCAAATACGTACTTTTAGTAGGCTATTTTACACAGTCTATTTGGGAGTTTTTTGTATCGACTGAGCTAATATATGGCTATTATCAAATCGGACACCCCCGGTATGTGCAATTTTTGATATTTTCAATTTTGAAATTAAC
This sequence comes from Henosepilachna vigintioctopunctata, assembly GCA_030704895.1. Classification (NCBI taxonomy): domain Eukaryota; kingdom Metazoa; phylum Arthropoda; class Insecta; order Coleoptera; family Coccinellidae; genus Henosepilachna; species Henosepilachna vigintioctopunctata. Next base: position 1,457,804 of record JARQZJ010000005.1, read on the forward strand.
TAGAATTCAATATAAACTTATGAACATTAGGTTTTCATCAATTTCTACACAGAATAAATTTCGTATTTGTTATTTAGCTCCATTTATGACTAAAATCTCATTATGTCTTAATTTTCGTTCATAAAGAGTTACTTTGGATTAATTATGAAGAATTCTCATGATAGAAGTTATCGTCTTTGAATTCTTGAAGTGCAGAATTGCAAGTAATCAGTCAATATTTTCAAATCATTGTCTTCATAAGTACAACACCCATTACAATATTATGAATTATGTTGGAGCAAGTTAAAAAAAAAAAAGGAAACGAATACACAGTAAACTTCAAAAATTATTGAAAAGGATTTATAAAAAATCTGCTTTTATAAATGAAACATTTTTGGACATTAATACAATCAAATATTAATGTATTTAGTTATTTCAGTAAAATATTCGAATTTTTTCAATACAGAAAAAATCTGGAATATTGGAATGTTAATTTCAAAAATATTTCAAACGATAAGCAATTTGCTTAAAGTTCAAAACTCTATTATGTAAGCTGCAGAACATGAAAAATAGTTATAAAACAACTATGAGAAATGTCTTCAGTAAAAACACTAAACATGAATTATTTGAATAATTATATCAAAAATAGCAACATTATTTCTTTTAAGATTACAAAGGCAAACAATTACAAGAAATTAATCATTTCAAGTTTATAAAATTTACACGATCAATCATCAAAAACAGAAATTTCGATAATAATTATTCAATTTCAATAACTTCTCATTTCATTGAAAGTAGGTCAAAGAATTGTCTAAGGCTGGACGACTGCGTCTCAATAACTCGAGAAAATTCGAGACATAACCTCTATATTTGTTTATGAGATCCGCGGTAGGATAAACACATAAATGTATAAATATACAGTGTGTAATAAATAATATAATTCAGTACGCTTCGTTCGAAGGCATTTCCTAAGGTGAAAGACGAAACAGAAACAATGTTCCAGAGCAGTGCCTTCGGGAATATTATTCCTACATCAAAATTGGGAACATAAAAATATTTCGCCAACATATTTTCATTTTTAACTGTTGTCGGGATCCTGGAACCTGATAATAAAATTCCTCGGCTCTTTATAAACTGATTTTAAAATGTCAAAATTTTATAGGAGTATGTTTGACATTTATAGGTTAATTTTATTTGACAGATAGTCATAGAAAATAGTGAAAAAATACTTTATGACCTTACCTCTCTTAGACTACGACAACAGAGTTGACATTAATGATAAAAATTTTGGTACTACTGATAATTCAAATTGAAATAAAAATTGAAAAAGGGGCATGTTGGTAGTTTCCTTGTACAACAGTTGGTGAAACATTTTTGAATAAAACGAATAAATATAAATACTTTGCTGAAATTCACAACATTTTTCAACACAAGTCACTTTTGTTTCGGGTTACTGGACCATTAACAAGAGTTTAATACAATAATTTTCCACCTACCTTTGACACATTTATTGCACCGTTTTCTTGGATAAGAGCCATGTCGTATAGAGTGGTCATCTATCACTTCTGGTCCAGAAGAAGTTGCTACCAAACCAGGCACCTCCATTGAATCCACTTTTGTCGAGTTTACGGCCAATTCTTCGGGGAAACTTTTCAAAGACGAAGGCAAACTAGAAGTTCTCTCTCTGGAAGCGATTGCACCTAAAGAATGTCTTCTATTTCCAGCAGACATATTGTAATATCTCGCAGTGCTCTCCTCCAAAAACACTTCGTCTCCAGAGTCACCCGACTCTGGCTCCATTGCCAAAGACGAATACACTAGTCCGTTTTGAGTTTTGGTCTGGGAATTTTGCCTGGACATATGTTTGGCAGCTAGATCCGGCGCAAGGTCGCTCAGTCTAGGTTCTCCTCTTAAAAACTGACTAGATTCGGTTGTATTATTACTGATAGATCTCCCAAAAGATCTAAAGGACATTTTGTTCCTCGGAGGCGTTAATTGGCGGCTTAGGGAGCAATCCGACGAACTGCTGATGCTGCCGGAGTTGCCATTTCTACTTCTGTCGGTATGACTGTCCACGGCGATGGAGAAATACGACGGATTATCTGTAAACATCATTGGTTAGTTAGTCTTCACCATTTGATGAATCTGTGAGTGAATACTAAATGACGATTGAATACTAATTAAACGGCTTCTTTGGGATGGGTACTTCGATAGAATAATAATCAAGCGTTGCATTGCTCTTTCGAATTTATAATAAAACGTTTTATATTTAACAGAAATATTCGTGTATAAGTTCGTGTGATGAGTTAGCTTGATGATGTTAGCTTTCAATCTTGTTATTTCATGCAGATAACAAGATTCCACCTTATATTTGTGCTCAAGAGTCCACCTTGATAACTAGCTTCACTATCAAGAACCAAATACAATAAACCAAAAAGAAGTTCAAAAGAAAAGGAAAACTATGAATTTTCACGTGCTGGGAACAATTTTCTTTTGTTATGTTGGTACATATACGTCTCGCATATGTTGATATTCTTAGCCAGTTTGGATTAGTTGTTTGTTTTTGACAACCGAAAATGATAGCCACGTTTTCGTGTGTTCTTCGATTATTTACTTTTACATAATGTATCAAAGAATCTATATTAAATTTTGCGATAAAAATGGAAAAAAGTGCTCCACTGCACTCAAAATGTTGACTGTAGTGTGTGAGAATCTACTTTATCTCAAAAAAATGTTTATGAGTGATACAAACAGTTTACAGAAGGCTGAGAAGATGTTGATGGCGATCATGGAGTTGCAAAGTACGTCAAGAAACAAAGAAACCATCGAAATAGTGAAGAAAATGGTTTTGGAAAATCGTTGAATCTACATAGGGAAATTGCAGAGGATGTTGGCATATCAATCAGCTCATACCATGCAATATTCTCGGACATTTTGGGCACGAAACGTATGGCAACGGAGTTTGTTCCGAAATTGCTAAATTTTGAGCAACGTCGTATTAGTATTGCTCAGATTTGCTCGAAAAGATCATAACTGATGACGACACGTCATCAAATGGAAGCCGCCAGAAGAGCCAAGGACGAAAAAAGCAAGGCAAGTTTGATCAAATGTGAAGGTTTTGACCAAAAACAACATCGTAATCATCCCTCAACCACCGTATTCGCAAGATTTGGCTTCCTGCAAGTTTTTCCTATGCACAAAACTTAATAGACCAAGAAAGGAAAGCGTTTTGCTATAATTGATGAGATAAAGTCGGAATCGAAGACAGAGATGATGGCCATACCGAAAAGCGCATTTCAAAAATACTTCGAGGATTGGAAGAAGCGCTGGCATAAGTGCATTATATTTGATTGGGGGTTGAGTCCTGGGGATTACTTTGATGGGGACAATATGGATATTGATGAATAAATGAATACTTCTCGAAACAATTAAAAATTTAAGAGTCGTATATCCATTTAAAATTCCCATTGCTGTGGGGTCAGTTGATTTACGTATTAATTTTTTTCTGTATTTGTGTATCATCTGAAGAGGACAACCCTTTGAACGATTAAATTGGTCCGTTAGACACATCCTGTTTCAAATTTATTAATGTCATATACCTATTTATATGAATATCTAAATGCAACCCTGGGTTTCGTGCCGAAGAAGTAAACGGCCCAATTTTACGGATACTGAAATTATTTACATGAAGGGAAGTTCTCGACGCATATAGTCAGCGTTCTATACAGAATTCGAATCACAAATATCTACATTTCAATATAAAGGGCGAAGTGAGCTTATTTCAGGGACTATAATTTTTCGAGATATTCTATGCGCTATGCAAAGAAATATTCGTTTGAACGAGAAGAACGAATAGTTACAAAAAAGAACAAATATTATTCCGAATCAAGCGCCCCTAACGATGTGTTCTTCTTTTCATAATTTATGATAACATGATGGAATTTCGTTGGAAGGTTTTCTAGGTCAGAACAGGTTTATACCCTATGAACGAAAAGTATTCCTCGAATTTTGTTTTAGAAATATTGCACAGAATATAAAGAGAAAAGTATGTTTAATTGGAGTGTGTGGAACTTCGGAAAAAAAATTTGAAAGAAAAGCTAAAAAACTGCACGTTAATATTGAATGCGAAATGCAAAGAAATGAAAACAATACAGAATTCATTAATACATAATATTAAAAAGAGTTAAAAATATGTAATATAAATCGAATATGATGGAATAGAAAGTTCTTGAAATATTGTGATTGAAAAATGAATGAAAATGAATTGAAGTTGAACAATAAATTGAAACAGATGGTCCAAAACTTTTTAATTATCAAGAGAATATGAGAATAAATGAAACATTAGAAGTAACTGATGAAACATGTCACAAAACGAGGACAATTCATATGAGTCCAGAGAAACCATCGTAATTATGAAAAATTCGACACAATTAAGAAATAAAACCGGGTAAATCCAAAAAATAGTATTTCCTTTCGGGTTTCAAAAAATATAGACTTTGGATACATTCCGATACTTTTTATAGAAAAATTACTTTTCATTCATTGAAATATACGAGAGTGGGGTGAAAATTTTCCGGACTGACATCACTGAAGAGATGACACCACTAGGCCTACTTTTGGAGCGACATCCTCCAGTACCATTCCTACCGAGCTTTTATGTGAAGTTTCAGCCCATTCGCTAGGTTAGTTTGCGTTTGAGAGCACATGGTAATGGTGAAATTGGGAGAAACATACTGTCATCAAATATTTCTATTTGATAGGCCTTACACCAAAACAAATGAAAGAAGAGATGAATTCAACACTTCCCATCATATTCAATTCAGTGGGTTTCTGAATTCGAAATGGGTCTTGCAAGCACCTCTGACGAGCCTCGCTCAGGACGGCCCTTTGAGGTCAAAACTTCAGAAATGATTGAGAAAATCCATCGAATAGTATTGGAAGACCGCAGATTGAAACTGCTTGATAAAGCTGAGACCTGTAGGATGTGAGCTGTACCTGTGCGAAATATTTGGCACAACCATTTGAGCATAGAAAAACTGTGTACAATATGGATGCCGCGTTTGCTAACGCTCGACCAAAAACTGATCGCAAAAACATTTCTAGCAAAAATTTGACGCTGTATAGGCGTAATCCAATTGACGAATTTTTGCGTCGAATCATAGCTGTTGATGAGACTTGGTTCACCACTACACTTTTGAAAATAAACAACAGTCAAAACATTGGATTAGCAAGGGGGAATCAACTCCAAAGAAAGCAAAAACAATTTTATCGGCAAACAAGGTTATGACTAGTGTTTTTTGGGATGCAAGAGGAATTATATACATTGATTATCTTGAAAAGGGTAAGACTATCACTGGTCAATACTACGCAGACTTATTGCAACGTTTGAAGGACGAGATGCAAATTAAACGACCTCATTTTGCGAAAAAAAATTTGTTTTATCACCATAACGCACCAGCGCATTCGCCGACGTTCTCATGACCAAAATCAAAGAATTGAAGTTTGAATTGATGCCGCATCCTCCCTACTCTCCAGACTTAGCCCCCAGCCAAAATTATCTGTTTCCTAACCTCAAAAACTTGTCAGTAAAATAATTGAGAGCAACGTAGAAGTTATCGAAACTATAAATCAGTATTTTGAAGCGCTTGACGAATCAACGTTTAAAACTGGTATAACTAAATTAGAACACCGTTTTGAGAAATGTGTCAGTGTCGATGGAGATTATGTTGAAAAATAAAGCAAAAAAGAATTTAAAACAGTTTTTCTTGGTCAGGCCGGAAACTTTTCACCCCACCCTCGTATATAGAACTATACTTAAGAATGTCAATACGTATACAATATTGTTAAAATCTCATTCACCAATTTCAATGTCACGTCTCGCTACGACCTTTCGTCAATCACAAGATGGTAAAAACCTTCACCACGTACACCTTAAGATGTTTATGAATCCGGGAGACAAAAGATTGTCGAATAAATATTCAACGAACGGGGTGCATATCAATGAATGAAATATCAAAATTCATAAAGAATTCTCATTCTCACGAATTTTTCTTATATATTTTAAGTCAACAAGTGGAGGTAAAATTGAATTTAAAATGCGCCACGAGCTCGCAACATCCTGTTCTGTCGATGCCTGAATCCAAACCTTGAATCAACCCTGCGGGAGAAGTGACCTCTGGAGTTCGCTTTGCCATTTTGATCTTATGACCGCAGTTAAAGCTCTAAGAGGAATAAGACGTTAAGAAAATCTTTGGCAGTAAAAAATGTTGAGTTTTTATACGTTCTTGGAAAACTTGAATGATTATTTCTTGTTCAAGGGTTTCAAATTTCGATACTTTTCGAAGTGCATATCAATACGTATCGATAATAATATTTGTGAGGATTTAATTGAAAGTTACCAAATACTTTTAAAAGAATTTATCTTAAGACTTGAAATTAATCAAACAAATGACCAACAGAACTCACTTCTCAAGCCCTAACAACATATTCCCTATACACAAGACGGAAAAAACGAAAAAAAAAACACTATCGTTCGTCAATCAGGCATAGTGACCAACAAGAATAGTATGTCTTCATAATGTAAATTAAACTAAGTAGTTTTCTGGTCTTCACTATAATTAATTCAAAAACATGGCAATATTATTTCGCCAACACAATGGCTTCATCAGATGTTGATAATAAACTGAGCTATTAAATTGTGGACTGCTTATCTTGAAGTGTGTGGTACTTGTTTCAAAGTATATGTTGGTCAAACTGGCAGGAATATTTCGCAAAAAATAAAACCGATTCTACGTATGTAACACATCTTTTAGAAGAGAACCATGTCTTCGAGAACAACTTCATAATATTGCATACGGATCGTAAAGGTTATAAACTAACCCTGTTTGAAGCCATGGAAATTAATAAGAGGAAGAAATCGAATAGTGTATTAAATACTCAAGTTTTAATCAATAATTCTTCTTTATTAAATTTATTTCAGTAAAATTCAATCTAAGAAAAGTTCTCATCCCCACAATTCAGAAGAAACATGTTTTATAGTCATTATCCTACAAAAGAAGAACAATGTTCTATGGTTATTTCCACACACTTCAGGATAAATACAAGCAGTCCACAATGAAATAGCTCAGTTCATCATCAACATCTGAGGAAGCCACTGTGTTGGCGAATCAATATTGTCATGTTTTTGAATGAATTATAGTGAAAATCAGAAAACTACTTAGTTTTATTTAAATTATGTACTTAGATTTTCATCAAGTATTGGCCCAATCGATTAATAATTTTATGTCTTCGTTTTTAAGCGTGTAGTTAAATTTCTATCTTATTTATACAAGCTGTTGTTTGTCTTTAGATTGTTCTCAACTGAAATATTTTAAACGAAGACACGCTATAACTGTACAGAATAGACATTGTCGCCATCTATCAGATGGTAAATAAATCAACCATTTAGAATACAGAGAACATCGATCGACAAACCCCGTGAGATTTTCCTAGGTTTTTTTCCTACCTCGGCAGAAATTATGTTTCTTCGTTTAACTTGGTTTTATAACAATCATTCATAACAATACCTAATTCTTCTATGTTTGAGCATCTTTTACCGCTCTGTCAACGTCATCCGTCAGATTTATGTCAGAACTGTCATTATTAATGTCTGATGACAGATTGACGGAACGGGAAATACCAAAACATTGAGAAATTAGTTATTACAGAAACCAAGTTAAACGACGAAACACCTGAAAGAAAATATATTTATTCTGCCGAAGAAGCAGGAGAAATCTCCTATATAATAATTATTTCAATGTGCACTCCATTTTACATCTTGTTAACAACTCTTTAAAACCGTATAAATAATTATGCTTATCTTCTCTTTCAAGGTGCCTTCTCGTATTCTATTAACAAATATAAATAATACCTGAAGGTGGTTTATAATGAGATTAGTTTACGTCTCTTGAATATTAACATGCAACAGAGACGTCCGTTTTGGGATTTGTGATATATTTGGCTTCTGTCCTATTGTTGTTACGATATGTGGCTATTAGTAGTCTGCCTATACTGCACTATAATAACGTTTTGAATATGTAAAATTATTCCCTTACCTAAATCCATTGTTCCAACTTTCCAGTATGCAAACGGTAGTTTAGAAGATCAGCATCCCCGATGCTGCGACAAGGTTAAGAGGGCCCTGAAAAAACAATTGCTAGAGTTAGAATTAACATTTACATATACAGCAGAACTAATGTTGCTTGTTTATTTCGTGTTTGATGATGAAGTACACAATCTTACGAAAATGTCAATTGACTTTTAGCATTGCTGAATGTATTTTAATTTTCACAATTAAATTTCAAATTGTTCTGAACATCCAACATATGTTTCGAGCTGCTGATACATGTTTACTCCCTTTACCATGGAAAAAGATGAGCAATAATGGCAACTATGTTAGCATCAGCGGTTCATCGAATTGCGCCCTGAGCCGACAATTAACGCCCTCATTGAACAAAATGACCTTTAGGTCTTTTGGGAGATCTGTCAGTAATAATCCAACTGAATCTGGTCAGTTTTCGAAGGGAGAACATAGACTAGGCGACTTTGCGCCGGATCCAGCCGCCAAACATATCTCAATGCAAAATTCTCAAACTAAAACTCAAAATGGATTAGTATATTCGTCTTTGACACTGTAGCCAGAGTCAGGTGACTCTAGAGATGAAGGGTTTTTGGAGGAGACCATACAAGATATTCAAATATGTCTTCTGCAATCAGAAGACATTCTTCAGAGAAGAACTTTAGTTTATCTTCGTTTCGTTGAAGAATTGAACGAAAAATCGTCGAAATTTGATTCAAATGTTGTGCCTGGTTTAGTAGCAACTTGGACAAAAGTGATAGATGATCACTCAATGCGACAAGACTCTCATCCAAGAAAGCGGTTCAATAATGAAGAGATATGTAGTTGAAGGTAAAATAATATTCACATATTATTCATCTTACTGAAATCCTGTATCATAAAATTAAAAACAGGCTAACGTTTACAAAATTCTTTCATACACTCGACATGTTTCGGACTGTTAACTAATTATTGAATTAAATTAAACTCTTGGCTCAATGTTTCACGGTTATATTTAACAGCATGAATTTGTCAACATGTTTCGAGCGTGAGCTCATTTTTAAGACTAAAAAAACTTTCTTTTTTTTTCCTTTTTTTAGTCTTGAAAATGAGCTAACGCTCGAAACATGTTGACAAATTCATGTTGTTAAATATAATCGTGAAACATTAAGCCAAAAGTTTAATTTAATTTAATATTTAATTATGTTTCATCAAGAGTTAAGCGATAATTCAATCTCAGTCATTGTTAACTAATTATCAAAAGTTCAATACAACTGATTAAATTCAAGCGAGAAACATCTTCAGTTGTATAAAATTCTGAATAATGCTTTAGTAACTCGAAACATGCGAAGTCCACATTAATTTTGGGGAATTAAGCTATACATTTCTCAATGTATACATTATTACAGACTTTAACAACTGAATAGTGCCCCAAAATGAAACGTAAACAACAAAAAGTTTATATTAACTGAAACAAACTCAATTAAATAGTTGAGGTATCTCCTAATTATAATTTAATTTCTGAAATTATTCAAGTAACATACTGTTTGTGGTTTCGGTGAATTGGGTTCGTCCTTTAACAGGATACTCCGTCCAACGTTGCCACACGTGTCGAGTTTGTCATAAAGTTCAGATATTTATAACAAAAAGTGAAAACCCTGAGATGAAACTATAGTTTTTTTCTGATTGAATATAAACTGAAACCCTTGAACTTTTGATTTACACTTTTATTGATAACATAGCATGATGCGTTTCGTCGTTACAAACGACTTCTTCAGATGGTACTAGGATACTGACTAACAAGAAATTTGTCAAAACAGTTATTAATAACAAGGGAGCTTTAGGTTTCTATGAGTATAGGTTTTACACAAGATATTCCCAAGATTTCAAAATATAATTTTATTGCCTGAAAAGATTTAACAATGTTGAATTGTTCAATTGTATCTGTTCATTAAGCAAATTTCCAGAATTTTCATGCCGATTTATTTTTACTATTTCCCAAAAATAGAATTGACTACTTTTCTGTATATTATGTAACATTTTGAAATTCGTATCGAAACTGTGGTTTTCTGTCAATGAAAAGTTTGCATAATTCGTATTGCTTTTATTATATGTAAAATTGTACTTATGTTCATGGAATCTAGTGCCGAAATTTCTGCTTGTTTTACCGATGTATATACCGGAACATGTTTATCTACAATTAAATGTATACGTTAAATGTATGTTCACGATGTATATATCGCGAACATGTCAGCCACAATTAAATTGGTAAACACCAGATTTATCTTCTCTTTTAATTTTGCTTTTATTGTTTTTGATGTGTCTCGATAAATTATTGCTTGTTCTGAATGAAATATTGAAATTACGTTTCTGTAAAAAGGTTTTGACTTTTTGACTTGGTATTCCAAATTATGATAAACTATTATATTTCCCATTTCTATCAGACTGATAAGGAAAAACTAATCGTAGAACTTTCTGATAAAGTTTTCTGTGCAGAATTTTTGCACTAGCTCGCTCTCATAATTATTATTAACCACAATCTGTTTAATGATGTTAAGTTCTTTATTAAAATTTTCTTTTTCTAAAGCTGCCATTTTTTGTGAATATGGATGACATATGGAGTTCTGTATTATGGTATCTGTGTGGGAAAGCTTATGGAAAATTGGAAATTCAAAATTATTTTTTGATCTAGTAATTGTCCAATCTAAAAAATTAAGAGATCGATCAAATTCTTCGTTGTGAGTTTTATATTCGGATGAACTGCGTTAATGAAATTTTCGAAATTTTTTAACAAGCGATCGGTACCAGTAAACCAAGTGATTATATCATATCTGTACCAGAATGCAAACTGTTTAAAATTTGGTTTTTTTGAATGCTATTTTCTAACTCATCCATAAATATTTCAGCTAAAAGAGAAATTAACGGATTTTCCATAATAAGTCCACCCTTACTACCATAAATCCTGTCATTGAACATGAAGTAATTTTGACTCAAACAAATTTCCAATAACGCGATTTTTCGTATCGAATTATTATATTTACGTTATTTTTAATGAGCAATTCTTTAATTATTTTAATTGTATCGGAAGGTGAAATAGAGGGAAATAGATTAACTACATCGAATGAAATGTAAACTTAATGTAAACTTATTTGTCCTAAAGTCCTAATATTCTATTTGAACTCTATTCCTCTGTACACTTCACTTTTCTGTCAAATGTCAATATCGAATAAAAGGATTTTAATTGAAAACTACAAATTATACGAATGTGTCACCTTTGACGAGATAAACCTGCTCGCTTACTGAAAAGCTTCAAAAACTCCGGTTCGGCGTGAAACAATCTGACATCGCCGCTTCGACCGGGTCTGGATTCATTACCCAACTCATCTAACGGTCCCGATCCCTCGGGATGTATCAATGTGTTTCTGTCATCGTGTCTAGATTAATAACTAGAACATCCTAGTAAACGTTGTCCTGATGCCAACTCTAATCTCGGAAGGTAGAAAGAGAAAATAGAGTTATTTCATTCAAAATTTCTTTTCTGGTTTAATGAATTGAAATGTTCATTTATACACTCTCCAGCACTGCAAGCTTGAGTAGATACAGAACGAATGAATTATAACGTTAGAAAACGCGTGAGTATGTTGGAACACCAAGGAAGATAACATTTGGTAGATATTCTTCATTGATACATTTTTAGTTAGCAATTTATTTTGGTATTTTGGAAAATGAAAAATCAGATTTTCGAAATATTGCAGAGCGACATCATTGCATTATTTATACCCTTTTACATCGAAGTTAATTTTTCATTTTTAATTATTACTATAATAATAATAATAAGTTAGTTATCAACAAGTATAATACCCAATTTCAGAAAATAATAACATAATGTTGAATATATAACTAAATAATTAAAATGAAAGAAATATAATAAAGAGCTAAATCTAATCTAAAAATACAAAAATAGTAACTGATAACTAAATAATAGCATTGAATGTAATATTACAAAAAACTCTATCTAAATCAATTCATTTTAGTCAATTTCCTTTCTTCACCTAACTCCTACTAATAACTTCCATGGAGTCAAAGTGAATGTCACAATTATTGGCGACTCTATTGAATGTAGACTCCATAAACCAAATGGGGGATTTTATTAAGGAGTTAGTCCTCGGAGTTTTTAGATGGAATAATTCTGTATTACGAGAATTTTGCCTAGGAACACGAAATTTCAATGCGGACAAGAGAGGAGGACAATCAATACTAATGTGCAGTAATATTTACAAATATTTGAGTGTTAAAGTTGAGAGAAAATTAAAGTTATGATTGACTCCTCTCTGTGGATAAACTTTATCCTCCCTCCAACCTAAGAATTTCAAGAACCTTCTCTTAATAGCCTCAAGCTGGCTTTGATGGCAAGTGTAAATGGGATGCAAGATCATGCTGCTATACTCCAACTTGTTTCGGATTACGGTATTAAATAGTCCTATGAATGCTGAGGAATTATCAAAATATTTCCCAATACTTATAACGAATCCATATATTTTCGCAGCAGATGAAATAAGCTGGGTGACAGATGGGACAAAAGAAAGCTTCTGGTCGAAGACTACACCAAGATCTCTCAACTTATCAGAACGAGAAAGAACCTGAAGTATTATGCTCAAACAACATTAAACGCGTTGTCGCTCATGATATATTGTCTAGACTCTCAAAATCACAGTAAGATAGTGGCCTAAATTTCCAAACCGTACACTTGAAGAGAAATGATGTTGAGGAATATTTTGAAACTTTTGTCGATTTTGTTTGATCTATCATCCAACATTTAATCAGCAGATCAATCTGTAGAACAAGCACAAACCACCGATATTTCAGCGACTCTATCCATTTTAAACTGTCCTTGGACACAGAGTAATGACTAGAAAATCTCTCTTGAATAACATACACAATGAGAAAATATCAACACCAAATCAGATGCCCTTCCACCGAGAAGAGAAACACCGATTAAAAAATCTCCAAGTACTCCATACTCCAACTTGCTTCGGATTAGGGTATTAAATAGTGCTATGAATGTTGAGGAATTATTAAAATGTTTCCCATTGCGTATAACGAATCCATATATTTTCGAGCATATGAAATAAGTTGGGTGATGTGTGGGACAAAGGAAAGCTTCTGGTCGAAGACTACACCAAGATCTCTCACATTATCAGAACGAGAAAGAACCTGACCACCGACGCTATAATCACACTCAATTCGATCTCTGTTCCTTGTGAAAGAGACAACATTATACTTTGACACATTCAAACTGAAATAATTGTCCTCACACCAACTAGCAACATGGTCAAGCGCATGTTTGAGCTGAAAGTTGAACACAGTTGTCTAATTTCATGAGAGTGAATATTGTCCATCAGATCATTTACGAACAGAATAAATAACAGTGGTTCAATATTAGACCCTTGAGGTATTCCAGACGTAGGTATGAATTCAGACGACTGTATACCCTCCAGCTGTACGAATTGACGTCGGTCAATTACTAACCGATCTTCAATCACCAAATTTGTATATTGCTAATTTTGTATACACGAATTAAGTATAAGATTTTCTAACTTTCAATATTTCCCAGGTTGTGAAACCCTTCTGTCATATTTTTCATCATATTATCGGATTTCCATTGCCTATAGATTGAATTTCAAATTGTCTCACTATGATTAATTGAAAATTAAAATGAAGAAATTAAACGGATCAAACTGAAAAAGATTCATAATTAATTAGTAAAAATACTAATTAATAATATTAACAATTAACGTCCTGAGGGCTGAAACATTAATATGAATTGAACAAAATATGATGGGTAAAATGGGTAAAAATATGATTTTGTCAAACTAAGCTCACTTTTTTGTGAAACAAATAATAAACCATGTTTCACGAAGCAATCAGCCTAACGTTCAATCAATTTTATCTTCTTTATCACGAAATACGTTAAATTCAAGAAATATGTTTAACTCTATAGCATCCTTTCAAAATTGAAGAATGATAGAAGTCGGTTTGAAATTTTTAAATCATTTACATCGCCTTTTTTATGAGATAGAGGTAAAAAATATTGGTGAAGACCAAAGATGAGCAGAAAATATACTTCCAAGATAATTCTGCGTAGATGGGGAGATAATATAATAATCATTTATTTAGCATCGCTAATATAACAATCAATACAAAAAAAAGAAACTTTTTCTATTCGAAGTTAGCTATCACATATTTATTCTTTCAAAAACTTCTTAAATTTTCTATAATTATTACAGTTTTTAATCGTCACCGTTAATTTATTAGACATTCATAGCCCACTAAAATATAAAGAATTCTGAGATATTTTACTATTAGTAATGCCAACATAAAAATCATCTTTACCCCTAGTTCGATAACAGTGTATATCATCAACAAATTTCAGTCTATTGCTGAGGTAAATAGGCAACTTAAGATATTTCATCTTACAAATAAAGTCCATTGTTTCTTGTCATATCCTTTGCTTCATATTTAACATACCTAGTACTTTCAATACCCTAAATATACGAAAGACTTCAGTACCATGGTATAAAGCTTCACTGCATAACTTCAATATATCGTTCTCAACATACTAGATCGTTTGTTCAAATTTTCTTGTGACAATCTATTGAACTTCAATGAACCCACTGATCAATTATATGAGACGCAAATAAACTTACTCATGACTGGTTGGAATTTGAAACTGATTAACTAACTCTATTGAAATTCCATGTTCGAGAGGAATAATTGTAAATGAAACTGTCTGCCAGCAGGTCGCAAATTAATGCTATTTATCTGTACATAAATTATAAGCTCTTCTGTGATTTGAGATTAATTCAGTACATTTGAGTTATTATTTGCTTTATTTGAAATAATATATTGTTTTATATACAAAGATATAAATGATACGTTAACACATTCTATGAAGAACGTATTCATACCAAAAGATTAGAGATTAAGGAATTAATGAAGAATGAACTTCATGAATTCGAATGTTGTTCGATGACTATTTTACAATCAGATGATTCATGTCAAAAATGTTTTCAAGATAACTACGAATTACAGGGATGAAAGTTGATGCTAATAAAGGGTATTTTTTTTAAAGGTATAGACCTTTAAATTGCAAAAAAACAACGATGAATCATTCGATTGACAAGAATTTATTTTTATTCGAAAGATAATCTTGTGGCATTACATTTTAAATATGATTTCTGGCATATGATTATGCTACGGCTGGCTCGGATGTAGTCCAATATGGACGTCCAATTTTCGATGACTTTTTCCAACATTTGTGGCCGTATATCGGCAATAACACGGCTAATATTGTCTTCAAATGGTCAAACGTTTGTGGCTTATCCGCATAGACCAATGACTTCAACATAGCCCCACAGAAAGTAGTCTAGCGGTGTTAAATCACAAGATCTTGGAGGCCAATTCACAGGTCCAAAACGTGAAATTAGGTGGTCACCAAACGTGTCTTTCAATAAATCGATTGTGGCACGAGCTGTGTGACATTTTGCGCCGTCTTGTTGAAACCACAGCTCCTGGACATCATGGTTGTTCAATTCAAGAATGAAAAAGTGAATGAAAAGCGCATCAAACAGTCAGTTTTTCTGGATGTAACGGTGTGTTGACATACACTTGAGGGTTATCTTCACTCCAAATGCGACAGTTTTGTTTGTTGACGTAGCCATTCAACCAGAAGTGCGCTTCATCGCTAAACAAAATTCTCTTATGAAAATCGGGAACAACGGGAATCTCGTTTTGGGCCCATTCGACGAATCTTCGCCTTGCTTGATGATCGTTTGATGAATTGCCAAACCAAACTGAGAATAAATCATTCAAATCGGTCGCCATCTTCAACAGTAATGCCAACTTAAAGTTCTAAAAAAACACCCTTTATTCAATTATAAAGGATTTACATCAAGTAAACGCCAAGACTATTAAAATACCATTGTTTCTAACAAACTAAATTTGTACTCTCGATTTTGTATGCAATATTCAGATTTTATTGTTGAATATATGGTTGAATTACAAATTAATGTTACATAGGTCGTTGGGCGTTTTGTCTGTCTCCTAGCATTTTTCATATTCGGATATTTTGAGTGCGAAATACTGTCAGTTGGTCCAGTATAAACCTTGGGGCATATAGCACAAGTAAACACAGATTTGCGAATTATTTGGGGGATCGTATTTTATACTATTTGCTGCTATAAAAATAGCCTTATTTTGCTATGATTTTTTTTTGAAATATTTGAATGAAACATAGAGGAAATCTATTATTTTGTGACATGTCTTTTATAATAAATAATTTACTGGTAATTCTCTACCGATGTGAGTATATTTATTAGTCCATAAATTATGCTGTTCATTCTTCTGATTCATTTTGTTATAATCATTCTTTCATTTCAATAATGTTTTTGAATTTTAATTAGGTATCGATAATAATAATAATAATAATATATTATATTAGTAATAATAAATTACTAAAATAATATATCTGAATATAAACTAAAATTCAAACACTTGAACTTTTGATTTAGACTTTATTGGCAATAACGTAACATGGTTGCTATGTTCAAATGTTTGAATTTTAGTTTATATTCAATTATAATGGATTTACATCAAGTAAACGCCAACACTATTAAATAATATAATATATTCTGTATTTTTCTTGGTCACTGTCCTTTCCTTTTTAACGTCATATTCTTGGCGGTTATCAGAAAATAAATAATTAATTCAAGGGTTATAAAAACCATTAACTTTGTTTTTAACAATATACGAGATATTAATCTTTTCGGGAGGATTACCAGAACTTTTCCGTATGCATGAAAGAATGCAAGTTACACATGGCTACTTCAACAAGTTCATTTATGGCTCTTGAATTGCAGTCAGGAAATTTAAAATTAAATGATAGTACATATTTATATTTAATGTGATGCATAAATGACACTATATAAATAAACATTTCGTTTCAACGTACACCATACAGATTTTTTTTTGAAGATTTTATAGATAAATATGGGATCTTTATCGAAGTTACGTAAAAAACTTCTTTCCTTTTGAAAGATGGTTGTCATGTTTGAAATCTTTAAGTCTTTAAATTAACATACTTGAAAATCATGCTTCTTCAAATAGTAATTCGGATCCATGTATTATGAAAACAGTTTGATTCAAATTCAGTGGCGTAAAAATATCACATACGAACCAAAAATTTGATAAAGGATTAAATAAAATTCTTTTAATTAGTGAAGAATGAAGAGTTTTATGCGAGTCTTCCATGTAAAAGTGACATTATAACAAATAAATGACGTATGTCAATTTTCATATATTTTATATATTTTTATATTTTATGGGGACACCGTCCCCTTATAGTGCTTACGTATTACCTGAAGAGCCCCTTAAGTTAATTTATTTGGGTGATTTTGAAAATCATAAATTATATCAGATTGTTTCGAATTGAAAGCAGGTTTTTTTGAATATGATGACCAATTCGAGAAAGTACGAGGTTTGCTCAAAATAAGAAGTGAATTTTTTTTTATTCATTCATCAATATTAATTTTGTCCCCTTCAAAGTAATCTCCCTCAGATATAATGTACTTATGCCATCGCTTCTTCCAATTCTCGAAATATTTCTGAAATCGGTATGACCATCAACTAGTGTTTTGATTTCGTCTTTATCTCATCAATTGTGGCAAAACGCTTTCCTTTCATTGGTGTCTTCAGTTTTGGGAATAGGCAAAAGTCACAGGGAAGCCAAATCTGGTGAATACGGTGGTTTAGACATGATTACGTTTTCACGGTTTTGCCCAAAAAATCACGAACAAGCATTGACGTGTGAGCTGCTGCCTTTTCGTGATGCAGAATCCATGATTTACTTTTCACAATCCCGATCTTTTGGGACGTATAACTTCACGTAAACGTTGCATATCGTTGTAATCGAAGAAAATAGTGAGCAAAACATTCACATTTGTTCGAAGTTGTCGTGCTTTTCGGTCTTGGCCTTTTTGGCTTTTTTGATTGAGATGATTCGGCCTTGGTTTCGATGCCTTGCCATATACCCACGTTTGGACCCTAGTTATGACCGTTTTTAGCAAATCTGAGTGATACTAATGCGACGTTAATTTTTCTCAAAATTTAGCAATATCCGAACAAATTTCACTGCCACAGGTTTCTTGCCCAAAAAATCCGAGAAAAAAGCATTGTATGAACCGATTGATATGTCAACATCCTCTGAAACTTCCTTATAGTATTCAACGATTTTCCAAAACCATTTTCTCCACTGTTTCGATATTTTCTCCGTTTGTTAACGTGGTTTTAACTCCAGGACGCTCATCGTCATCCATATCTTCTCGGCTTTCTATATGCGCTTGTATCACTTTTAAACACTATGTGAGACAAAGTAGACTCCCCGAATGCCACAGATTCTCTGATCCATTTTTTCAAAAGTAAAAAATCGAAGAACACACAAAAAGGTGCTAACCTTTTCAGTTGTCAAAAACAAGCTACTAATCCAAAATGGCTAATAATGTCAACATACTAACATGTATGTGCACCAACAGAACAAAAAACTTTTGATAATCGAATGTCCACATCCCCCGAAAATTCAATATTCACCCTTTTTTTTTGAACAGGCCTCGTATAGTAAAGCTGAAAGGCTTCTCGGAAAAATCATAATTTTAATGAGAACAACTACCTAAGATAGCTGAATCCTTTTATCAATTATATATCAGGAATTTTTGGTAATAAAATAATGAGCATTTATTTTCACCATTATGAGCAAATTGAAACGGAAAAGTCGAAGAAAGTTTGATTTGTAGCAGAAAATCTGGATATTCAAACTCACGATATTATCCCCTAACCTTCATTTGGAGGATACTCTCGTTTATCCAAATATTGGCTAGGGACGATACCTCATAGTAACTACTCTGAATATGTTTCTGCACTTCAATAAACCCTTCAATATATTCCTCGTGCAAAATGAATTTCGTCCTCGACTTGAGATTATTTGCGCAGTGTAACGAAAAAATCCCAGGTCGGGTCGATAAAAACGTGCATAGGGAAAATGCTCTTCAGTTTATTCGCCTGGGGCTAAGCGACATAAATATGTATTTTACACCCATTTTAAAAGTACGGAAAATAACAGGAGTTATTTTTTTCAGTGAAATAGGTATACGAAAATGTATACAGGGTGATTCTTAGTAATACGAAATGATATAACAGTAAAATGATAACATGATAAAACAGTAGGTAATATAACAGTAACAATATAACCTCAAATTATGAAAATTTAACCCAAAACACTGTATGGACCAAATGGTTGAAAAGGACTTTATTTATAATGTCCAAATTATAAATAATGGGTAGCTACTAATTATGTTCTGCAAATAATCCGATCAAGTGATTAATTAAGTACACAACATCTTCATTTATTACATTGTCTGGTCATTATGAATATTGCCATGTGATCACTGGGCAATTTGATGATAATTGTTGATCTTGACTGTCTGAAGAAGATATTGCATTGGTGAAACGTAGGTCAATATTGTTCAATAAAATAATGCAAATCTAGAAAACAGTGTTTTTGTTACAATTTTCAATTTATTTCCATTAAACAACAGAAACATTCAAAAACTGGAAGATGTATCAAACGACAAATATCGCATGTCTGCAATTGGCGACACTGTAAGAGTCCGAGTTCCAGATGTCTATCGAACTCGTAGCTAAGAACTAGGGTATTCTAAATGTAGAAGACTTTGCTAATTAATCGAAATGATGAGTCTGATTATTTGAATTACTCAAAGTTCAGTTTATTTTAGATCGAAGGAATGTTGTGGAAGTTTCGTTTCGTGTTGATATTTTCAGTTTGACTTTTATTTATAGCTATTTTATTGGGAAATTATATTAGAGAATTCTATTTAGGTCTATTAAGATTATATTATTAGTGTTTTGAATTGATGTCAAAAGTGAAAACAGTAGTAATTAAACATGTTTTTATTACTCTGACCCATAGGTTATGGACAGTATGTAAAGGGTGATTTTTTAAGAGTTAAGTTTTTCAGGTTGGCGGCACTGGTTGGTGATGGCAAACGTCATCTGTCAAAGTGAAAAATTTTCAGTGTACTCGCCATACCATCATGGAAAGACTTACAAACGAGCAACGATTGCAAATTGTTGTAATTTACTATCAAAATTCGTGCTCTGTGGAAAAAGTGTATCGTTTGTTACGACCATATTATGGTCGTCATAATCGACCTGGTGAATCAACAATTCGTGCTGTTATCACCAAATTTCACTATGTTGGATTCACTTTGTCTCGTATGCGTACAGTGCGTACTGAAATGAATATTGCAGCCGTAGCGTACAGTGTTAATGAAGATCGTGAAATGTCAATTCGTTGCCGTTCTCAGCAATTGGACATGTGTCAAATTGGACCTTCCGAATGGACCATTCAATACGAAGCCGCGGACAACATTTACTGGAAGTTATCTTTAACATGTAAATAGCAAAGGCCAAGTTATCAATTTCAATAAAAATTTTGAATATATGATGCAAATTGAGTGTTTTATTCGATCAAAAAAAACTACGCTTAAAAAATCACCCTATATAATGCCCGGACATTATGCGAAATGACCCATTATCACCTGGTTCGTAAGAAATTTTTGCAAAGTTTACAGCAGTTACCCCTTCTAGGAGTCAGTAATTTCGTCTTCCATCTTCGAAGAACAATAAACGTCAACACGGACCTAATGTTATGACGAAGTATTTCCCCCCAGTTTCTGGAGTCAGATGCGGAGATTTTTTCCGCCAAATATAGCCGTGCGACTTTTTCATTCTTCGCACGTTCCACTAACTAATCGTATATGCCTTCCTTGCTGCACGTGCTGAAACTATAACTGGCGACGATTAAAGTATGCAGACTGCTACTCAACCAAGCGAAACTGTATTTTTAGAACCGTGCACTGCTTGAAAAAATGTGGATTACCGTTCGGACGGAAAAAAAGCTCGCTGTTCGTTTTGATTATGTCATCCGTTCATTTATTTTATGATCGAGTTGTTTTATATATCGCGAGAAATATTTACAACCTCTTTTTTATATTCGAAGTATTCGATTATCGGATGTGAAACGTTTGAAAACATTTGAACACAACATATCGCGAGTTTCTAAGCCCACCGAAGTTGTTGAACAATATACAGCTGTTTCATCCTACCATGAGAATCATCAGTGGTGTGCATCCAAACAGTTAAATTTCGATGTTTCCCAAATGCATCAAGACCAGATCTCATCAAAATGAAGGAAATATCCATTGGTGAACTACTCATGTGAGCTCCCTCTATCGAAGAAACAATGCCCTTCTCTTTGCTCTAACAGCCATCTTCATTTTTCTTGCTTATCTACCTTTGGGGTCTGTCCCTTTACTTTACCTGCATAAACTTTTCCTCTAAGACAATCTACAGTAATTTCCAGCTGCATATACAACAATTTCTTCAGACTTGAGCTTTTCTAAGTTAGCAATTGTGCTTTTTAGATGGGAAATGGTTTCATTTCCATTGCAATTATGTATGTGAGTTTTCTGATCTCTTAAACACAACTGCATGATGATCATATTCGCAATAATCTTTGCCTTTTATTCACATTATTCAAGAGCATAATATAAACTCTTTCAAGCTTGATAGAGCGTATTCTCATGACAAGATATATATCTCTGTATTGAGTATAAATGAAAATATGCACTGATCTTGTCGCGAGAATGCGCTCTACCATTTCGAGAGAGTTTATATTGGTTCTTCGATAGAGGGAGCTCAATGATGAATAGTTCACTGATGAATGTTTTCCTTATTTCGAATAGGAAAACCCATCGAATAGAACTCACTGTATATTTTTTATATTTCTATACTATCCGTATGTATAATTTCAATTCTGGTGCCGTTTTTTTCAAATATTTTCTCAACGTATCTTTCACTCTTTGCTCAAAGTTTTTCAACAAATGTTTTGTGAACTTTGTATAGACATTTTTTAAGCTACTTCTGACAATTCAAGAACGAATTTTTCAGTTAAGTACCAAAATTAAATTGTTCGTGTTTGAATTGTGTTTGAACTATTATTTGTTATCTTCTTTCAATAATTTATATTCCGAATGAAATTCAGCAATGAGTTCATTTAATATATCTTTTATAATTATTGAAAAAGCTTTGATAAGGTAGTAGTCCAAGAATCATTGATATTTGTAAATTAGTCTATATAATTGATGAAATATAACTCTCAGCAAAATTATCAGAGGTTTATTTTGTATTGCGAATTCGAAAATTAGAACTTGGTGCTATAAATGATTACATATTCCATTAACATTATGAATAACTAACATCGGGATCATACAGTTTAAATAGGAAAAGGCAATTTTGAAATTTCCCTAGGGTTCTACATCCATCCAACTTTGAATCGTGTTCAGAACGACCAACATTTCATTACGAAAACACCTTTCAATATCACACCATATTTTAGAGTATCGCAAGACTTTTTTGCACGAATTAACTTCACAAATATTTAGTACGAGGGTGGGGTGAAAAGTTTCCGGCTTGACTAAGAAACGCCACTAGGTCTACTTTTGGAGCGGCGACCTACGGTACCATTCATACTGAGTTTGTATGTAAAGTTTCAGCCTAATTGTTACGGTAGTTTGCACATTGCGAGAGACGCTTGTTCTCAAGAGAATGGAAAAATTGGAGAAACGTGCTGTCATCAAATACTTCTATTTGAAAGGTTTTAGACCAAAACAAATAAAAGAAGAGATGGATTCAACTCTAGGAGACTCCTCGCCATCATGTTCAACTATTAAGCAGTGGGTTTCTGAATTCGAAATGCGAAATGATTGAGAAAATCCATCAAATAGTATTGAAAGACAGTAGATTGAAAGTGCATGAGATAGCTGAGACCTGTAGGATGTCAGCTGAACGTGTGCGAAATATTTTGCACAACCATTTGAGCATGTAAAAGCTGTGTGCAAGATGGGTGCCGCGATTGCTAACGTTCAACAAAAAACTGATTCGAGAAAACATTTCTACCGAAAATTTGGCGTTGTATAAGCGTAATCCAAACAAAATCTGGCGTCGATTCATAACTGATGATGAGACTTGGGTTCACCATTACACTCCTGAAAATAAAGAACAGTCAAAACAGAGGGTTGGAAAAGGGGAACCAACTTCACAGAAGGCAAAAACAATTTTATCGGCAAACAAGGTTATGTCTACTGTTTTTTGGGATTCGAGAGGAATTGTATACATTGATTATCTTGAAAGGGTAAGACTATCACTGGTCAATACTAGGCAGACTCAGTGCAACGTTTGAAGGACGATGACCCAATTGAACGACCTCATTTGGAAAAAAAAAATTTGTTTCATCACGATAACGCATCAGCGCATTCTTCGATTGTTACCATGTCCAAAATCGACGAAATGAAGTTTGAATTGATGCCGCATCTACGTTTGCTTGACGAATCTACATTTAAAACTGTTATAACTGAATTAGAACACCGTTATGAGAAATGTATCAATGTTGATGGAGATTATGTTGCAAAATGAAACAAAAAAAAATTGAAACATCGTTTTTCTTGGTCAGGCTGGAAACGATTGACTTCGATGATGGCCTGTTTGGCCTCCAGATATATATCCTCTGGATTAGGTACTTCGTATTGGGGCAATCGTGAATCGTTTCATTACGTTCTACCAATGCTACCTTGACGTGGCTAGGAAAATTCATCGTTTAATGATGAAAAGATCGAATGCATTCAAGACAAAGGTTTCATTTTGATTAATACACTATAACTGCAATTATTGTTGTTCGATTTATATCACCAAACGAAAGTGTTGACCAAAAACTATGATAATGTTTGATAAACACTCCGTATATCACATACATTTATCGACGATAAAAAAATAAAAAATTCTCATAAAAATTCTCTCAGATTTTTCTTTTCTTTTATGCTCATGCGTATTCTCATGTTCATCGAATCCGAAGTTGAAGAAATCTCTGCTCAGATAACAATTTCCCCAGCAAACAGACCGATCTAACCGAAAAACAAAAGTTAATTGTCGAGAGACAAAGGAAATCAGTACAAACCCCAGACAGGATCCAATAACGCGAACGCAGTGCCAAAGAAAAACATTCGTCTGAAACTATATATTAACTTTTCAGTCCGACTGGTAAATCTCTTAACGAATCCAGAGTTCAAGATAAATTGCTGCAGTTATGGTTAGAAATATGACCGGAATTACTCTTGCATTTTTGTCAATCATAAATAAAAAGCCACGCATAAATATACAGACTAAAAATAATTCTGGCCTGTTGGAATGAACGGTTTGATCTGCAATAAAGTGAAGGGGTTGCTTGCGTATGAAATAGGCCAATATGGGAAGACGTTTAAAGCAGCGCTATGACTAACACAGATTTATTACAAATCATTTATTTTGTAAGACGTCTTTCAAAACATTCTTATGATTATATGGAAATTTGGGAATTTTGTCTTCAATTATTCTTATGTCTTCCTAATAAGTAAAGGTATAGGAGAAAGGAGATCTTTTCAATTTACCCCATTTACAATTACCGTCTGTACTATACCTCAAGACGTATCAAATATTTTTCGAATGAGTCTATTTTCCTTCATTTCATGTTACTTCCAGTTAGATATCTGCGGCATTTGTTGAACAAATTATCACATATATGACAGATTACAATCTAACCTTAATAATAATTAATTCGTATGATACTATATCAGAACTGCTAATATTCCACAAGGTGAATGAAATTGAAATAGTACCAATGAATCTTCAAAATGAAAATTTATAGAATCTTCAGAAAGAATTAATTGGACAATTGATAGAATGAATAAATTCATATCAGTTCTCCAAAGTTGAATATAAAATTCTTTCGTGTTTTAGTTTTCTAGATACGTATTTCAAGTTGATGTGTAAAATTTTTATTGTTTATTGCCGACAACTTTAACTTACATTGTACTAATTTAAAAACTATATTAGGAATGTTCAACTCAATAATTTTGTTTTTATTTGGGAATGAAAACAAAGCCATTTGGGAATCAAAAAAATGAGAAAACTCTCGAGAATCAAGCTTTCAATAAATTGAACACTTTTTTCAGACAGATCAGCAAATTTGATACAAAGAAAAAAGCACTGTGTGGAGGAACTCCTCATACACTAGGCAGGTGGAAGTCAAACGGAACAAAACACAAAGCACGAAGTTTACAGTCCACACCAGTATATACTCTATACCCAATTATTTGAACGATTGCACCATAAATGTGAATAGATGTAGGTACTAAAATTGAAAGATCCAAGCAGAAGGCAGAAATAAAGCAGCCACAGCAAGATCACGAAGAGCAACGTAAAGTCTCGAAAAAGTTTCACTACAATAACTGAAGAGCTAACAATTCCACCAAGAGCTCCAAGGCTTGGTCTATGGAAAAAAACACGCAACAATGCAAATATGAATCTGAAATGGGAAGGTTCCACCGATTTCCACCAACCATTGCTACATCGGAAACCCATGACCTGCTTAGAATTGGTTCAACAAAGTCAAAGCAAGCAGTGGAGTTGAAGTAGCTAAGATGAGTGGGACTCTGGAATCATTCAGAATTGCCAAAAACTAATGGTCTGCCCTATGGATTCTTATCACGAATCGGCAAATCTTATGTTGTTCTTTATTGTTTAATTGTCCTCAATATCAAATAAGTCGATTAGAAAAATACAAAATAGGGCTATAAGATCTATATTAAAATGTAATAGATATACACCTGTCAAATCCATGCTTAATGTGTTAAATATGTTATCTGTTGGCCAAAGAGTTGTGTTTAATGTACTAGTGTTCATTTTTAAACTGAAAAGAAATATGTTACCAACCTACATTAGTGATAGAGTTCGATTATTCAAAGATGTACATAATTATAATACGAGATTCAAAACAGACTTTACCCTTGGAAAATGTAACACTACACAAAAGCTAAAATCTATTTTGTATAAAGGTTTAATTGAATTTAATGGACTTCCTGCACATATAAAAAACTGTGAAAGTTTGAAGGTTATTTAAAATACTTTTGAGAACGTTCATCTCAACCAAATGCAATACAGTTTAAAGTCACTCTAATTCAATTGAGCTTTGTTTCTGCTAGTACTCTAATTGATGTTTATCATGTAATATTAGTTAGGTGCTAATAATGTTTTTGTTTTTCTACTATATTATGTTAATGACATATATTGGTACTTTACTTAATTCACAATATTTCACTTTTCATTATTTTAATTAACTTGTTCTTACTATATTTTGTAATATGATGTAGCATTCTGCTAAATAAATACATTATTTTAAGATGGAGAATAAATGCACAGGGATGAATTTGAGCAGATGACAAATCAGTCCGTGCTGGTAATTTTGGGTATTAATTATTCAAGGACTTCCAGACAAGAAAGAAGATGGAGAAATCAAACTAGCAGCTAGCTTAATACAATTGAACTATCGTTTGAACTTCGTATTAACTATAATATCTTCAGTAACTTTATTGCAAAAATTTATATTTTGAATTTATATCCTGATCGAAATCTCTTGGAATTTACTGACGTATAATATGAACAGTTTGGAAACTATTAATCTTTAATATCACCGATTTAAGATTCTCAGGGAGTTTGACGACGAAACTTCTGGGTGACAATTATGCAAACAATGCATTGTTGTGGTCATATTAATAATACTCGTAATAAATTACACGGCGCGATATGTAAATGAGTGCATTATTTCAATATAAACAAACATCGAATGATATGGAATCATGTCGCGCGTGATATCTAGAAAAATTTATATTGATGACAATATTTGTCTTTTTGTACGAATATTTCACATCTTTCGGTTTCGCTGAGACATGGCAGGATCTACCGGCGGCATCAAGATTTACATGAAACCATATGGAAAGTGGTTTCAAACAATGCAGCGTTGCCAAATTGAGAGTAACAAGTGTGTGTAGTTTAGTTCTACAGAAACATAAAACGACTGTTTCCAAATTGGTCAAGTATATTTAGTTCTTCGTAAACAGATCATTCTTCTTCCCCTTAGTCAATTCTCATTACTCAACACTGTCATAATAACAGTTGAAAATCAATAGAAGGAAATTTGTAGACTAACTAGCATTAGCATTAGATACCTTTTCTCTAGTACAAAATTTGACATTGGTTTTCAAAGATGCTGAAATAACCTATGCAGAACTGCACGGAAAGTTCTGTAAAGCTGGCGTGGTTTATTTATATTATTATGATACTATGTCGAATTTCTATAGAATTTCATCATTTCTTGGTTATCTTTGCTGATATTTTATATACACCATGACTAAATCTTTTTTGCTTTGAATGTTTATGTCCTAGATAAGCATCCATAATAATAATAATACATTCATTCCCAACAGTTATACATCCAATCACAGAGAAAAAATAACAAATTGTACACAAATAATAATAAATAAGAAAAAAAGAACGAGAAAAAAACAATATTTAGACTTTTCCCATAATTTTAATACAAATACGTATGACGACGTTTCGAAGTACTAGTTCTTTATCAAATGCTGGATTAATATTGAATTAGAGTATTAATCCAGCATTTGATAAAGAAGTAGTACTTGAAACGTCGTCATACGTATTTGTATTAAAATTATGAGAAAATACTGAATATTGTTTCATTATGGATATTAATTTTGGCCTCATCAATCATCCATGAGAAAAAAAAAAAAAAAAGTACAAGCGAATATATACAACGAAAAAATTAAATTGAAAAAATATTGAACAGTAACCAAATAACTAAAAATAAAATAAAATATTCTCTATTACAAAGTTGCGTATGTTCAGCAGAAGTTGACCTTATAGTAACGAAATATATTTAATGAATAAAATTAAAACTGAAATCGATTGCAAAGGTACTATCTAGTAAACAAATGAAACAACTAAAAATAAAATTATCACCTATCATCACATAAGTGATAATAGGGGTAGAAGTTTACACGAATAAGCTTTTCTTCAAAAGTTTTCTTCTTACTGCTTCGTACATAACTTGAAATTTTTTATTTGCAGAGTATAAATTAGAAAAATGTTCTCAACAACAGAAATAATTTTCTACATTTATGTTAATGTATAGATATAAACTGAAGATAAAATTATGCACTGAGTTCGATGAATTCGTCAAACAAATAACTACAAAACTTCCCTCTAATTTGCACAATATTCAAAGAAGAATTAGGTCTTCAAATGAATATTCAATGGTATGCATTCATCAGTGTGAAAACGTATTATACGTAACAATCAGAAAGATTGATTTATTTCCTACCAGTAAAAGTTTCTCATTCTTCGAATTTCAAAATGTAACGGAAAAATGAATAATATTAAAAACATTGAGTGCATGTTCCATTTTCGAGGCAGCGTATGGAAAACAACATGCCCTGGTAAATATTTATATTGAAATCAAATTCAACTCATATTCTAGGAAAATGAAATATATTTATACGTGAAATACAAGGCTCGGATCTTCCAAGCGCATACGAGTTCTAGAGATATTTAATTTGAGAAAGACTTCTATTAGAGTTCAAAACTTCGGGAATGCAACTAGCATATTGAATTGTAGAACGGTAAAGAACTTTTCATTCTGATAATATAACTCTCATATTGTATAATTTAATATAATACCAGAGTTTCGAACTTTTATTATAATCCGAACTATTCTTTTTCTCTGGAAAATGAATGTGAATCTTGCGAGATGACTACAAACATCGTGTTGGATTTGAAATTATGCATTGAAATTACTTGGAATAACTATGACTTGATGTTAATGAATGGGGGTGATAAAAATTTAAATGTGGTCAGTTCATTATCAACTGTAATTTTTTTTCAAAACATTCCGACGGAGTGACGAGTTATTTAAAATACTATCACACATTTATACACCCATACAGAGGGACGTTCAAGTAAAGGGTTTTTTTTAGAGGTATAGAGCTTTAAGTTGGGATTACTGTTGAAGATGGCGACCGATTTAACAGCTGAGAAGTGATTTATTCTCAGTTTGGTTTGGGAATTCATCATGAATAGACTCACGCCTGAACAAATCTTGCAAAATAGTGCAATTTTATTTCGAGAGTAATGGTTCTGTGCGGAATACGTATCGTGCACTACGCCATTTTATCGTCAACAAAATCGTTAACAAACTTAATCGTCAACAAACAAAACTGCCGCATTTGGAGTGAAGATAATCCTCAAGTGTATGTCAAAACACCGTTACATCCAGAAAAACTGACTGTTTGGTGCGCTTTATGGGCTGGTGGCATCACTGGTCCGTACTTCTTCGAAAACGATGATGAACAGAACGTTACAGTCAATGGTGATCGGTATAGAGCCATGATTACTAACGTTTTAATTTCTGAATTGAACAACCATGATGTCCAGGAGCTGTGGTTTCAACAAGACGGCGCAAAATGTCACACAGCTCGTGCCACAATCGATTTATTGAAAGACACGTTTGGTGACCGCCTAATTTCACGTTTTGGACCTGTGAATTGGCCTCCAAGATCTTGTGATTTAACACCGCTAGACTAATTTCTGTAGGGCTATGTAAAGTCATTGGTATATGCGGATAAGCCACAAACGCTTGACCATTTGGAAGACAATATTCGCCGTGCTATTGCCGATATACGGCCACAAATGTTGGAAAAAGTCATCGAAAATTGGACGTCCAGATTGGACTACATCCGAGCCAGCCGTGGCGGTCATATGCCATAAATCATATTTAAAATGTAATGCCACAAGATTATCTTTCGACTAAAAATTCTTGTCAATCGAATGATCCATCGTTGTTTTATTGCAATTTAAAGTTCTATACCTCTAAAAAAACACCCTTTATTACGTAAGTAGATTCATTAAAACTATTTTATCCCACCCCTTGTTAGCAAAATTACTCAAAAGTCTTCCCACCATTCTTACGTGAACAATGTTTATATGCTCTCTTTATTCAATGTTTTACAGTTTTTTCATTGATTGATTTCATGAGCAGCAATTATAATTCTAGAAATAAACAGGCTAAATATGTAATCAAAAATTAGCAGAACAAACACCCCACTGTCCCTTAAAGTACTAACGTAACACTTAAACAGCTCCTAGATAGACAACCCCATCAAAAATTAGTAAAAATACATTGCGAAAAATGATAACCTCATGTATTATTATTCTTAATAATTGAGGTTGAATTCTCGCTTACCACTTGCCAAACAAGATTAAATGAAAATTTTAATCAAACTCTAGGCTTAATGTTTCACAAATATAATGTTATATATTTGTGAAACATTAAGCCAAGAGAATGATTCAAATTTTTATTATTATTTTTGCTTTAAAATATTACAACATTTTTGTGCATATTGAAAATGCATGTCTACTGAATATTAAATAAAGAAGTTATACAAATCCAGATAAATCTGATTGATTCAGTTAATTTTTTGAGGTATTTCTTCAATTTTACTCAAAGTCATCACTTTCATTTGAGAATTTTATGACGTCCGAATTCTGCCAGAAAAACTCGTCTCCAAAAGAATAAATTATTTCGTTTACTGACAATTGGGAGAAATTTCAAATGTTAGTTTTAGATAGAAAGAAATAGTTTTAGTTTGAAAGACATTAGATCAAACGTTATCCTAAAAAATATGAAATTTATGAACAATATTTTGTATCTTAACTAAAATCTTATAGCTTCAATTGATATAAAAATAATCCGATTTGAACATACAAGTTTAAAAACTGTTTTTTGGAGACCTTACGTAATATTCTCTCGTTTCTTTTATTTTTCACCCTTATCCAGAAAATAAAATCTGCTTCAAACCTGAAAGATATTTCCTTCAAAAAAAGAAATAGTATACGATACGATAACAATGTACGCTCCACTGGAGGGATGTTATTGTATCTATAAACGAACGAATTCTGTGAATTTATGAGCTTCTGAGAAAATTGAACCCATCTGTGATCTAAATGTTTCGAATTTCACTAACTTGAGTCATTCGAAATATAGAATTTCTTACATGTCAAGGAATGCCAAGAAACTTGTAATATATCGGAAAATTAAAAAGATGTATGTCCCTTTATCTAATATCATAATTATACCCATCAATCGTGTTTTTTAAGATCTATCAAAGTCAAAAAACAAAAAAGTATTCACTACACGAAGTGTTGAGCTTTTATTTAGGATCATCACTCCAGGAAGAATCACAGGAACGTTCATCTGAATAAACGTTGCGTGAACGCATTCATTCATAGTGAGGAATTTCCTAATTTCCGGTGATACTGTATATTTGGAAATTGCTACGATTTTAGGAAACATTAACACGTGTTTAGAACCAACGCATCGAGTTATTTGAGGAAAACCTTCTAACCTAATTTTCAACTTAGCTAGATTTTTTTCGAATCGAATAGTTAATAATTTATTGTAGAATCTTATACGTAAACATAATTGCACATCACTAAGATAACTATTAAAAAGGGACAATCTTTTATCTGAATACATTTTTTGAGCAGGTATATCATTTAGGTATATTATTTCGAAAATGAGAATTAAATGAATCAAATATCTGCATAATTAGAATGCATGGTAATTGATTAATTTAGTTATATAATTAATTATTTAACTAAATTTTTTAGGAATTTATTGAA
This sequence comes from Henosepilachna vigintioctopunctata, assembly GCA_030704895.1. Taxonomy (NCBI): domain Eukaryota; kingdom Metazoa; phylum Arthropoda; class Insecta; order Coleoptera; family Coccinellidae; genus Henosepilachna; species Henosepilachna vigintioctopunctata. Next base: position 1,489,632 of record JARQZJ010000005.1, read on the forward strand.
TCAATTTAAGGACCATTAACATTCTACAGGTACAAAATGGTAAGCTCATTGACAAACATAAATAACAGAGAAACATTGCTCAAAACAACGATAAATACCCCAAAAAAAATTATTAAATACTAATAAGTGAAATGTGAACATTTTTCACGTTTTCTACTCTGTGTCAATAAATTTATTTACGTCATTGGAGGTACCAAAAATTGAATTGAAGAGAATAATAATATTTATAAATTAATTTATTTTATCTGAGGTCGCCAAATTCTTGATAGCTTGTCCAAAAATTGTATTTATTTATAATGAGTTTGAAAATTATACACTGAAATTTGTAAAAAAATGTCGAAGCTTTAACAAAGCTTAAAATATAAATATACATACATGTTGATATTTTTTCCATATAGATAAGTATCATTATACAATGAAATATAGAGAAAGAAATACAATTATTTCTAAATTCAATATCATCACCAAAATTTCTGTTTTTATAGCTAATTGAGAATAAATAATGATAAACTTTCACAAAACAAAAATTTACTAAGTATGTTTTATTTACTGTTATATCTTAATATGAATCAAAGAATAATGTTTTAATATTATTATATTGCTTAGTTACCTTTTTGAATAATCGTAATATTTCAAAAAAAGTTTTATCTTTCTATTGTATTCAAATTTAAAGTTGAAAAATTTATATTGGTCCTTGATACAGTTTTAATTTTCCTATTATTTATAGAAAGAACTTTGATGTTAATCTTATTTTTCATATAATCATTTAACTACATTAAGTTACGATTATGAAAAAAAATTTTTATGAAATAACAAAGAAACTACCTGACTATTAATATGGAAACAATTCACGGAAAATTCAAAGTGAATTTTGAGAACGTTCCAAATATTTACACGCCAATATGCGTGTAAATTTTTAATGAACTAATATTTTCCTACTTAAAACCTACTAATATTTTCTGGGAAATTAAGTTGAATCAAAATTATTCTAGGAATAACGAGAATATTACTGTCCTTTTTCCAAGTAAATTGTGTCAGTTCAAATCTATAAATATTGAACTAAAATTCGATTGGGATAGAGGAAACATAGTGATTAATTTTTGAAAATTGATGTTAAACTAGTCAGAAAATTTTCCAAGAATCTAGTGGTCGTCAATTCTTGAAATTTCTTTGCTATCAATAATTCATTTCGACTTACCTCAGTGAAAATTTACAGCATATCCTTCGGATCTGTCAAAAAACCGCAGTTTCCAAAGAAAACTCAATTGTTTATGGACACACGCGCACTAAAGTTCTAAGCACAGGCAACGCTGACTTCCTGCGTTTGAAACGACTACTAAGCTACTCGATCCCGACGTCGACTATACTCGAGCTAATCAAGTTGGCTGAAACATTTCGGTGCAAAGCTCAATCGAAGATTTGTGTGGGTGGTGGGGGAAAAAGACGCATCTTGAACTTACGGTCTGCAACAGCTGAAAAATTGAAATGCGTTTCAGCGCGATGTTTCAGATGATTTTCATGCATACAGAGTCGGGTTCCTGACTTCTTGGAAGAGTGAGTATTTTCTTTCGTAGATGAACATTTAACAATTTTTGCAAGGATATATACCTCCCTTTAATTCTTTTTTCACTGCTTGTATGATAATGAAACTATGATGCAATTTGCATTATAATTTGAAGAGGAAACTTATTTCGTTAACATGGTAAGACATTTTATTCTTGATATTTATAACTGGTAGAGACCGAATAAGTTCTAAGGAAATTGATTATATATACAATAAAACTTATGCAGAACTCATGCAGAAACCTAGAAGTGACTTCCTAAGCAGGAGTCTCCTTCAATTTCCTTCAATTTCCAAGTTCGTACACCTTGAACTTGGCTACGCCGTTCTGAAGAGAGTTAACAAGTTCGAAACACGAACACGAACAAGTTCGAAGTGTCAACGGCCGTTTCCGATTCCGAAAAACTAAAGTACGAATAGTAAACAAGATATGTTATTTCTAGTTTACATTTCGATAAAAATTATACTTTTAATGAAACTTTGAAATGAAATGAATATTTAAATATTTTTTATAAAGAAATATGAAAACTATTTTCAAAGTTTCGATAAAAATACCATTTGTATAGAATTTTTTTGTAAAGAATAGAATTTTTCCTCTTTAGGATCTGTTATTGCTAGGAATATTAATTTTTATTGAAAATATAACCAGACAAGAAAACTATCAAGGAAAAATACGAATTTCTGAATGAAATATAAAATTATCTCTATTTTTTGATATATTCCTGTCATTTTCGTTTTTTTCTACTTTTGTATTCTTTCGTTAGAATGAATGTGAATAGTTTATTCATGAGACTATGAGTTAGCTCAGCATTTGAACATGAAGTTGGACATTTTTAAACTCTTCTGTACCTACATTTTGACATTCATTGTGAAAATCGTAATACTTTTAGTGTTTCTCATGAATATAAATTGTAATATTAAACTAATAAACATTTGGTTTTTCTTAGCAATTAAGTACTTCAAATTAGAACTGTATTTTTCAATAAAAAAATTATTATACGACTATATACTTAACTACACTACTGAGTAATAAGAAAGAAATGGACGAAATTATCTACCACAAAAGAATATAATTCGAATTTATCTTAATTCGAAAATACCTCATTCGAATCTTGTTCTTATTAATATTTATACCTATTATTAAAAAAGGTTATATCATTAGTTTAAAAATAAGGCCTAAAACTTACCACATTTGTGCTTTCAATAAAAGCAAACTTTTTCTTAACTTTTCACTTGAAATACATCATACAATAACTCATATCCATCAAGGTATGAAGCGAAAACTTTGTTTTTAAGAAACAAATTTTAAGTAAAATGCTCGAACGAATCGTTAAAAATAAATTTTACATGTGAAAGAAGTGGATAAAACTATTCCTTCTACATAAAACGCATTAGAAATACATTCATTTAATCAAAACGAACATACACACACTACTGTTTGAATGACAGACATCACGTAAAAACATAAACGTATACATGTCATATCTACTGTCTATATCTACTCTGTGGTCAAACTGTAGATTAAGTTTGTCTGTGTGCTTCAATAATTATAATATTCTGTTTGATCTTATTGAATGTCAACGAAAAACAAAGAAATGAAACTTTGAAACTGATTTAATTTGTGTAGGTATTTATGATTTGTGAAATGAAACTTGCTCGGAGGAGCAAGCTAGAACATAAAGGTTTGGATAGTGGATAGAACGTAAAGAATAATAATGCATTTGCTTTTTGCAGATGATTTAAAAATATTTGCTACGAATACATACAATATATAAACTTAAATACAGGGAAAACAGGTAGATAACAGGTGGAAGGGATGAATTCACGATTGTCATGATTGCGTCAGATTACAGTCTTCCCTTGATGCTGTTGATTTGTGGTGTAACAACAATGAGCTGAAACTGTATATCAGTAAATGTAAAGTTTTATCATTGTCTCGAAATTTGACTCCAATCCACCACAGCTATACATTGGAAGGTCAAACTCTAGATAACTGAATCTAGTATGATTCAGTTTAAGGAATCGACTAGCTGTTATCTTTCTCTGAACACATAATTTGTATTACGGCTTCTGCTTCTACAATGCTAGTTTATTTGGTCAAGAATTGGGGCAGCTTTGGTAATCTTTGCACAATGAAAACGCTTTACTACTCCTTCATTCGCATTAAAATGGAATATGCGCCTATAATTTGGTCTCCTTTGTACCATTCTATTATCGACTTGGAGGCAGATCAAAGAAAATGTCTAAAGTATATGTCCTACATATGTTATGGGCAATATCTTTCGAGAGGCTTCGACAATTCCACCCTAACCGATAGTCTGGGAAATGAATTATTGAAGTTAAGACCTGAAGGGTTTCGTCTAAAGAGTTTCTTCAAAATTTTGCACAATCGCTTCGCCATTTCTTCTCAGCAAAATAAATATTTGCGTACCAAGGCCTGATCTTAGGCGGAATAAAACATTTTATGTCAATTGCAGCAGATCAAATGTTATGGCTTGTTCTCCTATCAACTATATATGAAATCTTTATGATGGGTGTTGCGGTAGATGTGATATCTTTATAAATCGTTCAGGCTTGGAGGAAAAAACCACGTACGTAAATACCAATAAAGTCCCAATTATGGTTCACGGCAAACAAACTCAAATGGAACGATGACAAAACTCAAAAAATCTAATCACTTTGACAATCCTGCGGTAAAAAATACTGCAAAGTACTTCCTTGAAAATACCATATTCAACAACTGAAAGGAAGACTTTCGGGTACTCTATTTTTGCTTAGACGAATGAGAACTGTAACGAGCAATACCACATTAAGAATTACATACTTCTCTCTATTCCATTCATTCTTGAGTTATGGCGTTGTTCTGTGAGGAAATTGTTCCAACGCCTTGGTAGTTTTCAGGTTGCAGAAAAAGGCAATTCGAATAATGGCAGGCATTGGTTACTTGGATTCTTGCAGACCATTATTTATAAAATATGAAATAATGCCTTTGCCTACATAATGGATATATAACGGTCTTCTAGAAATATTTAAGGATGGAGATACATTGATAAGACAGTCTAATCTACATAATTATAATACAAGAGGCACAAATAATATCCGAACAACTAAGTACCGTCTAAATAAATAAAAACAAAATTCGATAGATTATACTTTATACAATATCATACCTTCCCATTTCAAAGAGCTTTCTTTCAATAAATTCAAAATAAACATGAAGAAATATCACTGAGATTTTGCTTCTATTCTGCCAGCGAGTATTCGAAGCACTTCAAGGCAAAGTCTTTAATATGAACATGCTCACCACATCTTTTATGTGCTACTTTTTATGACTTATTTTTTTGTGCATTATATACATTTGTTTTTTTCAGTATTATGATGAATTAATCACTAAGTTTACGAAGTCTACACTTATTAGACTTCAATCATTAGTTTCATCTTGGTTTAATTTTGTATCTTTATCTACTATTTTTTGTATTATTCTCTAATTTATGTTCATTTTATTTGTGGAGGAGTAGAAGAATAATTCGTCAAACTCCTACCATTAGTAAGAAATATTTTTTTCTACAATAAAGACTACTACTATCTATTTTGATCGGCTATCAGTGATTTTGACATGCCACTCAGAATAGCGCAATGGGATGTCATATTTTCATGAACTTCTGTTGTCTACATATAACTTTATAATATAATTTATTTCAATTTTAGTTTGTTTCATTTGGTTATTTTATAATATTATTGCAATAGATTTTAATTTTATTTTCGTAGACTACATCAACTATATTTCATTAACTTCTGTTGATAGGTGTGACTTTGTAATATATAATATTTTATTTTCAGTCTGTTACATTTAGTTTTTAAAATAAATTAAACTCTTGGCTTAATGTTTCACGATTCATTCAACAATATGAATAGTCAACATTTTTCGAGCGTTAGCTCATTTTCAAGACTAAACTGTTTTATTTAGTCTTGTCTTCTTAGTTTAGTCTTGAAAATGAGATATTGTTAAATGAATCGTGAAACATTGAGCCAAGAGTTTAATTTATTTTAATATTCAATTATGTTTCACCAAGAGTTAAGCGAGAATTCAATCTCAGTCAATTAGTTTTTGTTTATAACTTATTCAATTTACTTAAATTTTTATTTCGTTGTATATATTCGCTCATACTTTTTTTTTCTCTTTAATTTATTCTCATTTATTAATATTTGTGTACAATTTGTTATTTTTCCCTGTAATTGGATGTACATCTGTTAGGAATATATGTATTATTATTTTGTTTTATTATTAATAATATAAGATATAGTGTTCAACAAATGATAACTTAAAAATTTAATGAATTATGGTTGCTTCTCAGTTCATTACGTATTTTAGAATATAAATCAGCAAAACCATAGGCAATATTTGTGGAATTGTAGGTAGTAAGTATATAGATAGAAAGCATATAGATAATGTATTGCACAAAAAGCTACTACGGTGCTGTTCGCGTTACTAAGTTTCTTTATTAGCCATCTGAAGACAGGTAAAGTGTGCGAGAACTTGAGATCCTGGCAATTATACCAGTAGGGTGCATCTTTTTCTACTCTACCCGTTCTAATTATGAATTTTAATGAGATCACTTGGTATAATTTGTCACTGAAGTTTTATTGCATGTTGCTTGTCTGAAACTGAGATGCTGAAGGTTTGAGATATTGACGACTATCATTACTAATTATTTACAGATTGTGAAAGAAGCATTAGAAGGAGACTTTTTCGTTCCAAACGTTGATTTATTCTTTTACTTCGAAAATTACTCATGGAAACAGAAAAATTTCAATTCATCAAAGAATTGAAACACAGTTGAAATGTCTGAATGTTACAGAAAAAGAGATAATTTTAGAGAATATGCAAATCTACACCAAACCTAATAGAAGCACAAGACAGACTTTTTCGTTCTCCAAAGAACTCATCAGTGGTACTACATTAAGCGACATTACAGATGTCAAATCTAACCATAAAATTCGAAATTCACATAGAATTAAGTTGAATTATAGAAGAATATTTCGAATAATATATTCTGTACAATTCTCCCAATTGTTGGAGCACGAAAGTGGATGTAGGCGTACTTCAAGGAACTGTCTTAGGTTCGTTGTTGTTCTCCTTATATATGAACGATATTGTTTCTCATGTGAAGAAATGTTCTATACGTTTATTCGCTGATGATACTATGCTCTAAATATGTGGCAAAGATATTAAGAATATGACAGAGTGAATCAATAGAAACCTTTCTGCAATTAATGAATGGTTATGTGACAATAGTTTATTCCTAAATGTACAAAAATCTGACTTCATAGTTTTGTGCGGAAGCAAATCCCTCGAGATTAATGAAAATGAGGCCATAGAATACTTTTCTTCGATTGCATTTATACTGGGATGAATTTGATAAAGAAGAATTATTGATTAAAACTTTATCATTCAATAAACTGTCTGATTTCTTCCTCTTATTTATTTCCATGGCTTCTAACAGGGTTAGTTTATAACCTTTATGCAAAATTTGCATATGGTATGCAACATTTTAAAGTTTATGTCGAAGACATGCTTCTCTTCTAAAAGACGTGTTGCATACGTAGAATCGGTTTTATTTTTTGCAAAGCATCTTTGGTGTTCAGATATTCTTAGTCTGAAATTCCTGCCAGTTTGGCCAACATATAATTTGGGACAAGTACCGCAACTCAACTCATAGATATCCGATTTATCATCAGGCGAAATTTTCTTTCGCATTTCTGATGTGTCTACCCACGGTATTCTGGGTTTTGGAAGCTATCGTTAAATTTTCATCACATAAAGACTTCGAGATTTTTTATACAGGGTTGCCTAAATACGTTAATGTTCTGAAATTTTTTCGACTGTTTCTGATTATTTGTGACTTAAGGATATAATAGAGAATTGGCCTTACTATATAATCTTTTTCGTAAAATGTTATCGACGAAACAATGATGATATCCATTGTTTTGTGCGATCTGCTTAATGATGTTCAATTCATGACTATAATTATCTGCTGATAAAGGCATATTTATCAGTCTATGTATCATAATGTTGTAAGCCGCTGATTTGTGATAGAAAATGATTATATTATAAGGCCATTTCTCAAGTTTATCCTGAAGCAACAGATAGTCACAAAGATTTCAGAACATTAACGTATTTAGGCAACCCTGTCAAAAATCTCAAAGTTTTTACCTGATAGAAATTTAACGATAGCCTTCAAAATCCAGAATACCGTGGGTAGTCATGCCCGTCATCCGTCATCCCCCACAATTTCATCAGTTTCTCAGTTTATCATCAACATCTGATGAAGCCACTTTGTTGGCGAAACGATATTGTCATGTTTTTGAATGAATTATAGTGAAAATCGAAAAAATTTTGAAAAAATACATAGTTTTATTAAAATTATCAAAATTGGCAGTTCAAAATATGTTAGTTTTTTGTATAGCTTCAGCTGAATTGATATTATTTTGAATTATCGAATGTTTATTTGTTATGTTAAGGTTGCTGAAAAGTATAGCTTGTAAGATTCTTCATTTCTTGGTTCAACTGAAAATTCATTCAGTTTGTGTACATCAAATTAATATTTCCTTTTGTGTGTAGTGTGAGCTCGTCATGAATATTTTCTTGTCGGTGTAGTATAGTGATTTGCAGAAGTTTTTGTAGTCGGTGTATGATCACTTATAGGAAGTGAATTCAGTATGCAAACGATGATGTTATTTACGCTTCCCAACTAGCAGGAAATTCAAATTGATTTTCATCCTATGCATGCATAATTAAGTCTTATTGAGTGGAGCCGAACTGCCCACAAAATAAGCCACTAGAAATAGTAAGAATTATGGTAAAATAACTGGAATTATTGTTGTCCTTCTTGGAATATATAACTGTCGAAGAAATCGACATATTATGGATTCTATAAGTACTATTGAATAAGTATTGGACCTATTTAGTAGATAGTCCGAAGAGCAGATATAGTTGAATATAATTATTATATTCTCAACAACACATATTCCAGTCACGGGATTCGCGATGTGCTTATAGAAGATGAACGTATCTATTTGCATGCCAATTTTTTAAACTAAGACGCTGTCGACGAGAACATTTTTCATTTTTTTATTCATTTAAGGCCAGCTTACTCCAAAAAACGTAATTTTTTTCAATATATTTTATTTATAGTACAAAACATGTTTAGTAATCAATTTATTTACATATGAATTTACATATTATTTGAAAAAAAAAATTTTTTTCCAAATGACGATCCTGAAAATAGCTGATGAAAACTCATCTGAAACGGAGATGAAAGACATAATTTCTTGGAAAAGAATTATCTGAAAGCAAAAACAAAACGGTTTCATGTTCTGTATCGAATTGGCTATGACCTCAAGCAGAATGAAACATTTTCGATGAAAAAAAAACAAAATGGCGGACTTTTGAATTTTATTTACCCTTTTTTTCACTTTTGATTGTTTGTAACTTTTTTGAAGAATAATGAATATTTCTGGTTCTGCTTGAGGCCATAGCCAGACGTCTAAAGAGTAAAATGCCGTTTGGTTCATATCGATAAGTGCAATAGTTTTGAAATGACAGGGTCATTCATGCGAGAAAAGTGGTTCGGAGAAAAATCATTTCAAAGTTTTTATTCGTGAAAATTCGTAAAAAAAGTGAATATTACTTACATATCCATTTCAGCTTCATACATAACTCCTTCCTGGTCTTCGTAAGCATCATTCTGAAGAATTCTTGCATTTTTCAAAGCAGTTCAACAAAATAATAAGACAGTAACAATAAAACAAAGAACAAAACAATAAGACGACCCGAAGGCATGCAGAAGCTGCCGCAACCGAAGGCGTTCGAGCGTCCGGATTTACTGCAGCGCTCCCTAATCTTTTATACCTGCTTCTCGGTCTTGCTGACCTTCGAGACTAATTCTATACTATTTCTACGAGTATATAGTAGCAATTTATGAAAAAAATTTTCGATTTTTTCAAAATTGTTTGGAGTAAGCTGGTCTTAACATACACTATTTTACAGGATATATAATAATTACAAAAGAGAAAAGACAACATATACTAAATTCTCAGTTTTGTATGATTGATATTTCAAAAAAAATACTTTTTTTCCCTTCCAAAACTAAATTAAATGTTCTTCTCAAGTTGACGTATTTGTGGTCCATCAAAGATGCCTTTCTTGACCTTTACATCACTCAAATTAGAAAATTTGTTTATTAAGTATTAAAAACCTAGCCTTCTCGGATCATGGTTTTGACAAAAGGCTTCATCAAGCCCAGCAAGATATATAAGAGTGGCAGAAGAACATTTTTTGGATCTATGAGTGGCTCGCCAATCACATTTTTCTCAGTAGGGTTAAGATTTCTTGGAGGCCAATCTGCTTGAATATAATGTGATTTTCTATCCTTACTATCCCACATACATAAAAAGCGACAGTATTTTCGCACAGCAAATGCCATGGATTTTTCCAAGACAAACGTTATTTCGCGAAAACCTCTATTAGTGCCAGCAACCTGGAAAAAATAGAAGAAATGATCACAAATTTAAAATCAGCTTCTGCAAAAGTAATACTAACCATGAGCCTGACAAAAAGAAACATTTCAACAGAAGGAACAAGTTTAATAGACATAGATGCCAAAAAGATCAATATAGTTCATGTATCTCGGACACTTAGTAAAACTTGTAACAGAAAACCAATAGAAGACTTAGAATGACTGGGCTGCTACAAAGGAACTGAGCAATGTATTGGATAACAAGGACATACCCATTAAACTAAAAACCAAAGTCTTCATATACTGCAATCTCCTCTTATAACCTACGGTTCAGAAACAACTACTCTGACAATTAGATCAGCAAACAAAGTCAGAACAACTCAACACTCAAACGAACAGCAACATTAAATTGGGCTTTGGCAGGTCCGACAAGATGATACAAGGTGGATATGGCCGGACCACGATTAGAGAAAAAGAAGTGCCGGGCCACCTTCCAAAAGATGAACGACATCAAAGAGGCAGCAGGCACAAATTGGTACCTAAAGGCAAGTAACCTAGACAGGTGGAAGAAAATCAGAGAGGTTTATGTCCAGGAAGGATAGCAAACTACAGCTGAAGGAAAAAACTCTATGTCCAAAGAACTCTGGAGGTGGAGAAAAATTAATTTGTGTTGCTTAATCCAAGAAAGTAAATATAATGAGAACAGCTGGTCTTTAGTTTGTCTCCAGCAATTTTATTATTGAGACAGAAGAAAAATTTGATTCTTTGAATTTTTGTATTCAAATCTTCTATATTCTCTCAATAATTAAAGATTTTGAATTTTTATTATGAACGTTCATCTAACAATATACATATACCTATAAACTTATTTATCATAAGACTACCGATGAAAGCATATATTCCTAATATTCTAATACGGATTATACAAAAGCCTCTTACGTTACTTCTGGGATATCCTCACGTTAAACTTGTAATTTATATTCCGGAAGTTCTCTGAACTTTTCTGAAGTTTTGAAGTTTTATTTTCATCTTCAAATGTATCCGATATTCCCTTAGGAAAGTTTAATCATTATAGAGATTGAAATGACAAAGTTCGGAAATAGGTGGTGCATACAGACTTTCCACTTATTCAGAGGTAAAAGACGATTTCCACAATATATTTTGTCAAATGAAAATGTTCGAATATTACTTAACATCTAGACTTCTTATAAAACTTCAGGAACTAGCAACTCTTTGAAGGTTAGAAGCATAGAAATTAATTTCGAATTTATACCTATAAGGAATATTACAGATTCAATTTCAGTGAAGATTATCGAATACAAAACTGTAAAGAAAATTTGTCTCTGGTATTCAGTAAGAACTAATTTTTTTACGGATTTTAGAACACCATGATATTCGCAAAGCATTCCTCATAGTGACTAAGATAAATGTACTTTTGAAGCGGATGCTTCTACAGTATTTTCTTCTGAATAGTTCAAAAAGTGTTTATGATTAGAAATTGATAATTCTGTATAAAATGAACGAGAATAACATTCACATACTCGAATATTTCGTTGAGTTTGAGGAAATCAGAACAACGCTTATAATCCAATTATCTGCAACCACATCATTAGCGAATTAACGTCCGTAATATTGACGACATGTCAGATGAAGCATCTTGTGTCAAATATTCTGTTATAGACTGTCAATTAGGACCATACTCAGATAAATCTCAGGAGTACATAATTCAGTTTGAACCTTACGATATAACAGATTCACTATAATATCAAACTGAAACTTTACTAATTGAATGCTTCATCAACAGATTTCTAATGGGTGATTTTTTAAGCGTAGTTTTATGTTAAATCGAATAAAACACTCAATTTCCATCATATATTCGAAATTTTTATTGAAATTGATAACTTGACATTTGCCATTTACATTTTAGAGCTAACTTCATGTAAATGTTGACCGCGGCTCCGTATCAAATGGTCCATTCGGAAGGTCCAATTTTGAGTCACTTTTTCGAGCATTTCGGCCTGTATCCCATGAATTACGCGTGTTATGTTATCCTGTAAGGCTTCAATCGTGTTCGGCTTGTCCACATATACTAACGACTTTACATAACCCCACAAGAAATAGTCCAGAGGCGTCAAATCGCATGATGTTAGCGGCCAATTTACAGGGACATTTCGAGAGATGAGCTGCTCACCAAACTCATCCTTCAACATGTCCATTGTTTCACGAGCTGTGTGGCATGTGGCACCGTCTTGATGAAACCACATGTCAACTAAGTCCAACTTGGCCAACCGGGGCAAAAAAAATATCGTTCGCCGTTGACGGTAACGTTTCTTCCACGGTTTTCTTTGAAAAAAATATTGACCGATGATGCCACCAACCCACAAACCACTCCAAAATGCATCGGTAATTCTTGTATGGCATGGGACTGTTCATCACTCCAGATGTGGCAGTTTTGGTTATTTACATGTCCGTTAAGCCAGAAATGAGCCTCATCGCTGAATACAATTTTTCGATAAAACAGCGGATTATCATTAAGCTGTTCTAAGGTTGATACGTGCTGTATTGTCTTGTCCAAAGATGGATATCACTCCGAGGAAGCGTTCCAAAATTATCGCGCTTAATGAACACACATCAATGACTGTGAGAGGTATAACTGAAGCTGTTGGTGTGGAAAGTCCAGCGTTTCGAGAATTTTAAGAACATATGAAGAAATTGGCTTATCCTCTCCAAAAAGAAAAGGAAGCTGTGGCCGCAAACGTAAAACTACTCCAAGAACAGGCACATTGCTGATAAGAAATAGCAAAATTAATCCGAGAAAGACAAGCACTGATCTTCGAACGGATTTAATGGTTTCTGCTGTGGAGGTGAGCACCTCAACTGTGCGAAAATGACTACTGGTTGGCCGTAAGGCAAGAAGACCAAGAAGAAAGTAACTGCTTTCCCAGAAAATGATGAAGAAACATTTGGCATGGGCCAAAACGTACCGTGCGTGGACTGTGGACGACTGGAAGAAGGTGGTTTTTAGTGATGAGACACATTTGTTTGTTTAAGGGTACAAATCAAGTGTTGTTAGACGAAGTGATGGGGAAACCTTGCGGCCTGATCAGTAAAACATATGGAAATATATGTGAAATACACCTGAAATATATGGAAATATTGCGCACCAGGATTATCCCATTGATGGAAACGTTTGATGGAACATTTCAGCACGACCTGGTTCCCCGCCACAATTCCAAACAAGTGAAGGCCTTCATGCATGAAAATGAAATAAAAGTACTCGATTGGCCGGGGAATTCGCCCGATCTCAATCCCATTGAGAATTTATGGAATATTTTAAAGAAACGACTAGCAAAAATGGATTGCACTACAAAAGAAAAAATGATTATAAGTGCAATTCAGGTGTGGTTTCATGATGACGAATTGAAGAAAATCTGCGCTACGCTAGTAGAAACGATGCCTAGACAAGTTCAAGAACTTATTACTATACTATACTATTTTGTATGTACCTATTTACTTTATTAAAAGGTAAGGTATTATGAAAACATTGTTTTTTATCCTAGTCCCAACTAATTCGAATAGCCTAGTAGATGCTTCACAACTCATCAGTCTTGTTCGGTTATAGGTATTTCAAAAATACATTCTCAAACTCGTATTGTAAGTTTCAGCATAAAATTTATTTTAAATTTTCCCAGTTGGAATTTTGAGATGAAATTAATCACCCGATACTTTTCCAATAAATGCAAAAATATTGAACAGACACAAAGCGATATAAATAAATGCTTCTCGATATCCAAACGTTTTCCGAATGTCCAAACGTGCTATTGGGACAATTATTGAATTTCAATCATGTCAAGTCAACAATTGCATTTGCAATTTTCATTTCACTAGGTGCTCGTTTAATTCCAATACAATACCTTCACATGAAATATTGCTGTTTATCGATCAATAATGTCAAATACATAAAATCTAATATTACGACATATTTATGAATAGTTTGACGATCAAGAGGAACTAGCAGTGGCGTAGAATAGCAGAACATATAATTTAGAAGAATTCAAGAAGAATATAAACCACAGTATAAACCAAAAAAGTTCAGCTTATATAGGCGTTCCAAAACTAACGCAAGATTTGAATTGTAAATCATAAATCGTAAAGAATCATAAAGTATATAAAAGTATATAAACACGGCCACCTTTAATACAGGCCATGAAGAGCGTAGTCCCTCGGTGTTGCCAAATTGTGTTAAGTGGTATACTATCATAGTCGGATGTTCCCAAGCTTTCAAGCATTATTTCAATTCTTTTTGTATATTGCGAAAAACAAGAAATATTATTAGTATTTATAATATATAGAATATTATATTGGGTATTGTGAGCACATATTTCTGTAACAGAAAGCTGTAAAACATTTATTATTGCAAGAAAACAACGATGTTTTCGATAAAGCCCCACTGCGTAAAAAATACTTCTATTAGTCAGTGGGATTTATTTACATGAAAAGTTGCCTAACCCAATTTATTGAATTATTTGAGAGAATAGGAACCTTGAAAGAAACGCTCTAGGAATTACTCAAATTGAATTATTTACCTAATTATAAATAAATATTATATTTCTGATTAGCGCAACCAACAAACTACTTTATGAAAGTATTGAGCTTTCTTCGTTTATTTTTTGATTCAGTTTTCTCGTGTTCGGCTTCATTTTTTTGTGTAGTCATTCAATAAGATATTCGAAAAAATGGAACACAGCATGTTCAGAATATTTTTATTGTCTTCACCACATAAACAGCAACAATCAAACAAGGACTCATCCAATGACACTCTTAAAATAGTGAGATCACACAAAATTGCTTTCTGGTGTATATTATTCAAAAAGGCCCGTTCGAGAGAAATATAATTAATAATTTTTTCAAATATGGCACACATGTGAAATAAGACATTTTCAATTGAATCTGTAGGTATATTCAGTCCTCCCCGTTGCAAATAAATAAAATATTATAAATAAAATCATAACTCCCAAAAATTCTGTTTAGAGGTAAGTTTGGATTTTGAAAGAATGTGTTATTATTAGTTAGATTTGTGAATAGCGATATGTTTATTCGATGGTTATCGGTAATAAATAGGTTAGAAAATATACTTATTAGAAACTCAGTTATCCCAAGCTTGAAACTTACTGAATCATCTACGGAATACCTATCATCTACACTATATTTCACAAAAAAATTATTTGTAACTAATCGTGATATAAAATAAGGTTATTTGTGAAATAACACATAGGGCAAAATTTCTATATCCATTCTGTATAAATGTCTATGAAAGAAATGTTTGTTGATGCAACGTTAAGTCTTAGGTTAATTTTCGGACAACTCTATATTCAAACAGTTCAGGTTCTTTGAACTTATAGCACAGCACAGCATAAACACTTTAGAAGTAAATGTATTTAGTTTTGAGAAATTGTTTAGAATGATTTCTTCGTTGAGATTTGAATTTTGTCGTTATTCAAACCCACTGTTTGTAATTCTGATGTATTAACTGTTATATTAATTTATCATTGTAGTTTTAATTCTCTGTTTGTATTTCGATATTTTTAATACTGATATTTAATGTTGTAATGTTTGCGAAAACTTTAAAAAAAGCGAGCAAATCGCTAATAAATCCCCCATTTGGTTTATGGAGTACTACACTACCATAAGTCAACTACAGTACTACATTAGTATTTCAGTACTACTGAAGTACGACATTGAAACGAGTTGATAATAAATGTGGCATTCACTATGACTCCATAGAAAATAATTATTAGGAGTTATTTGAACAAGGGAAACTGATTAAAATGAATTAATTTAGATTGAGTTCTTTGTAATATTTCATTCAATTTCATCATTTCGTTATTAGTTACTTTTTCAGTTCTTTCAGATTAGATTGAGCTCCTTGTGTTATATTTGTTTTGATTTTATTTTTTAGTTATTTAGTTATTATTCAACATTGTTTTCAACAATTAGTAGTAAAGTATTCAACATTATTTTCTACAATTGGGTTTATACCTGTTGAGAAGAAAAAACTTATTATTATATACATAGGTATATATTATATTATCTTATAACATTAATATTATTCGTTGTTTAAGTTCTCATTTTCTTGTAGACGCAGCTTTAAGCTTCTATTAACCAAGCCACACACAAATGTTGAAACCAAACGCCAAACAATGTTATGAATATATATATATTTAAGTGTTAACAGGGAAACAAAAGAGACTACCTGAATAGTAGTACATAATAATAATAATAAGTTCTTTATTCTCATCCGGTTTAACACCCAATTACAGAAAATAAAAACAATGTTGAATACATAACTGAATAATTAAAATGAAAAAAGTATAACAAAGAGCTCAATCTAATTTAAAAAAACAGTAACTTATAACTACATTATAGCATTCAATGAAATATTATTTCAATCTAAAGTACGAAATTTTTCAATTTTCTTGAAATTTCAAAGCGGACAAGAGAGGAGGACAATCAATACTATTGTGCAGTAATTTGTACAAAAATTTGAGTGATGAAGTTTCTCTCCTGCTCCCCAATGAGATTAAACTAAATCTACTCACTAATTCGTTATAATTGACTCCTCTCTGTGGATAAACTTTATACTCCCTCCAAACTAAGATTTCAAGAACTTTCTCTGAATAGCCTCAAGTAGGCGTTGATGACAAGTGTAACAATTGTTGAGTACTTTAAAGTAGTTCTTTTTCACATCAACTTCTTCGTTTAGAGAAGACAAACAAAATTAATAAACCAGTTACAAACTACGTCTACATTGCCCTCAAAATAAAATACGTATTTATCGAATCGATTATAATAACACAGTTGGCTGTGATGTAACCTAATTATCGTATTATCTATCACAACATATTATGAAATATTTTAATAAGTTTCCAGAGCCTCGTTACTGACCTATGCTCGACCTACAATTTCATAAATATGGAAACGGGAGAGCGATCATTGATTCTCTTCACATAATAAATTGAAAAGCGGAAAATCTCCAAAATGCGCAAGTCCATTTCCACTCCAGAGGCACCAAAGTCTGACGAAATCTGCGACAAATTCACATAACAAAATTAATTGTTAAAAACAACTGTAAAGCAACTTTCACTTCGATAGACTACATTCGTGTTGATGTAATGTAGAAATGAATTGTTAGTCTAGATTCTGGTGTGTGTGGAAAACATAGTGTTTGAGATATGTTGCGGTCTTTGTGAGGTTTCTGGTAGTTCCCAAGATTCGCTAGAATTCCCAATGTTTTAATACAACAGTATTTACGAGCCAGTGGTGTTGAGAAGTTTGTTTCGAACGTGATTTCGATAATATGTCTAGTGTTGACGAAGTTTTGAACTATACGAGAAAGGAAGAAGAAGATTTTTATGCACTTTTGGGATGTGACGAAAATGCATCTGTGAGTATTACACATATTGTATATATTCCAATTCAACAAGTTGATATTTTGAACTTTATTCCAGTTTTAAATTAAATTATTAGTTTGATGAAAATGTTCCAAATACTCACGAAGAAGTATGTATATGTTTATTTAATTTTCTTTGTTTTTTACAACCAAAAGTATCGAAATCTTTTTGATTAATTACATATACGATGAATCTTTTACTATCTTTATTCAACAATTAAAATATTTCATATCTTTTGATATATTTTCATTGAATTTGGTGATCAATCAAGTCTGGATATTGTTAATTGTTGTCATCAACTCTAATGGTTTTTCTAACTTAATCAATATTCGAGTAATGAAAACAATGATAGTGCATAAATGATAATCAATATTACCAATGGTACATCTGGATACACAAAAATTGCAATAGCTTTGTGTGTTTAATAAGACTTTTCTCTTATTAAACGTGTTTAATGTGTTTTGTGTATTTTATAAGATTTCTATCATTGATTTTGTTATTTTAAACTTCTCTAGTATATAGTTATTATATTTGGAAATAATATTAGTGAATTTTAGTACCTAACAAATTTTTATACTGTGGAAATAATTAATTATTATTCATCCTTGATGTAACAACTCTGTTATTTAGGGAATATCGGAAAATATAAGAAATATTAAAAAACCAAGCAGAATATCAAAAACAAACTCTTTCGCAAATTATTCATAAAATGAAGCTGAAATAATTTGATTCGAATCTTTGATAATAATCACAGAAATCGATATATATTAACATTCAACTGAAAATATGACAAAATTAAAATTTTTAATTTTTTCAACTGTTTTTTAGATTTCAATACTTCATTTGAAAATTATAAAAAATGAATTGTTCAATGAAAGTGAGTATAGCTAGAAAACAGTGTTATATTTGTCATTTCAACTTTGAAATAAATTTATATCAAGATTTTAATGGACATAAAATTTGAAGAATATAACAGCAATTATAGTTTAATTTTCCAATAATTCATTTAAACTGATACGTTTACTTGAATAAATGAGTCATATTCATTTAAATCTAAGAAATTGTTTGAATTATAGTATTCATTTTTTATTGAGTAGCCCATTTTTGTTATTCGATTACTATTATTTGTACTTAATATTTTTCCATTAATGATGTGAACGAATTTTCAGAAGTTATGGAAAAATATATCATTTTTTGCTCAAAAATACAAAACAGAATGTTAGTTTTTTATCAAGGAAACTGACATAGATCAAAATAAGCGTGAAAATTAAAATATAGTGCTACGTTAATTGATCGATCGATATAATTTATGTTCCAAATACAGAACAATAATGAATTCGAGTGTGAAATTTATTTTAATCTTTTTATTTCAATTGCAACTAACGAAATGTTTATAGATTAGCAATTTAAATTTTATTTTTTCTAAAATATTCCAAGATAGTTGCATTGTTTCTAATTTGTTAGCAATTTTATTTTTAATCTGTAACTTTATCTTTGAGAAAATCCTTAGGGAGTATCAGACTTGCGGCCACTGACTCAATTAGCTTATTTTAGTTTCCAGAATATCACTAGTTAACTAAGTGTTATATGGACTGGATAATTGGTCCCTCAGTGGTTGTTTACTGGGTATTGCACGGGTAGGAGCTTTACATAGGCCAATATACGAAATATACAACACCCGAAAGTTATAAGGGATGTTCTTCGATGAAAACAGTGTTCAAAGTATGAGGATTTAATCACAGAACATACCCTAATAGTATATTCTGTGAATGCAATGGTTTTAACCACAGAAAATACTCTAAATGGTTTCTTCTGTGATTTTAACTGGTTCAGATTAGGGGTTTTCACTTATTATCGATATATCGAATTCAATCGATATTTGCAATAAAATATATCGAATTGATACGATATTTTGACACAACTTTTTGTTTTCGATATATTAATGTATTTATTTCGATATATCCATTATTTTATTCTTCAAGGGTGCGTAAAGAGTTTCTAGCAGCAGAGAAATTAATGAATGGCAAAATACATGGCATAATTTTATTTTCGCAGAGCTTGCCTGAAGAACATTTGACATGAAGTGATGAAATAGGAAATAGTGTGGTTTTGAATATATATAACAGAGTTTAAATGATTAATTTTCATGTTTTAACTGTTTTGAAACGTGTTTAACTATACACGAAGGTAAGATATCTCTCTTAGATTGAAAGTTTTTTCACTGTCAAACGTATAATTCAATTCAGCACTGTTTTGGAACTTTTAGGAATACAATTTTATTGAATTCGTGAAAAAATAGCTGTTATTGCAGTAATATAATAGTTATATTATTTCGATCTCTATTTCTACATTTGCACATAAATAATAAAGAATGACAAGGTTGATTGTAAAAGTGAAAATCTTGAATTTTTTTGAAAAGTATTCGATATTTAGGTAATATCGATACACTCAAGCGATATATCGAAAGACAAAAGAATAATCGATATAAGAATCCTATACGAATATCGAATAAAATATCGACATGTTTTTAACGTTAAGACCCTTAATTCAGACCACAGAATTTTTGACATAACTCAATAATTGAAAATTCTACTATGAATCATAATAAATTTTAAATTACCTAGTTTAAAAAGTAGATTTTCCAATTTAACATTTCAAGTTGCCATGAAATTGGGAAATTGAATGAATTTTAACATTTTTGAAATTTAAACAATTGGGTAAATTCCACAAAATTCTTTATTTGATTCGACCACAATGTTTCTCTCGCATAATGAGTTAGTTAGGAAAATTTCCATATAATAATTAGTGTAATACATGTAATATACTCTTGATCATGCATTAGCAGCCCGAAGCATATGTCTAGTGCATTGAAAATTTTGTCAAATTCAGTCGAGTTTTTGACTGTTATTTTAAGTGGCATCTGGAAAATGGAAAACTTTTTCATGATGTTCACAATCTACCTATTCATGTAATCATCGATTTATGTTATCTAGTAAAAAAAAATGTTGTAAAAATACGTTTTCCAGCAGTACTTCGATATGCGATAAAAATATTATGGAAGAATGGACTGAAAATGTATAAAGGGCGAAATTTGATCACATTTTAATGGACATGAGTCTTTAATTTGAAAGCACTCAGTTTTAACGATATCCTCATTTTAGTAGCCAGCCATTTACTCTCAGAGTTGAAACATTTTCAGAGAATTCTGTAACGCTTTCACATATCTGACTTTTACGAATATAATCCCTACTAATGTCATTTCGTTCTTTTTTTGTAAATACAAATGGTAATTCCTTCCATTATGAGAAAAAATGAATATATGTCCAGTCATAATTATAAATTCTGCTAACAATAAATAGTATACACGAAAAATTCCCGCTCTTGTACAGTTTTTGCAAAGCTTTTGTGTTTTTAATAAATATACTTAGAGGATCAATGTTGAATACCATCCAAATATCGAGATTATACCTCGTACATTTGACAGCTTGTCATATTTATTGCATTTTATTATTTAGAGTACCTATGTATATAGTTCGTAAGTTACCGATTTCCAAACATAAAGACAAACTTTACATTATTATCTTAGTATATTGATCAGTTGCTAAATTTATAGAAGTTTAAAAAGTGATTATGTAGGTATATAATTCAGAAACAGGAAAACCTCAATAAAAGAATGCAATCTATAGTATTTTTGATTTGTCATTAGAAGAACATGAAATGAACGGAAGATAGTTTGTTTTACTGCAGAGCCATCTCTACTTGATTGAAGGAACGATTTCATTCTATCAAATGAATACTTTATGATCTTTGATCTCAGTTGAGAAAAGTCCTGATAGAGAGCGCTCAGTATTGAATAAAAGTTATACCTAAAATAATGTTTAATGAAATGAATAATATTTGTTGATATCCCAAAGAAATAATTCGTGAGAGTTACATATGGAAAGATAATTACTAAAGTTGTCTGTTGTTCTGAACTGAAGATTCGATTATCTCTTTTATTGATGAATAATGATTTTAATATAATATACTCGAAATAAAAGTCTTAAATATTTGTGGTTCATACTTTCAAAAATTGGAATGACTGAAGTATGTGTAATTTAAAATTTTGCGCATGGAAACTACATGTTGATTAATAATATGTAGACAATGTGGGAAGTTCTATTTCAGCTAAATTTGACATCAATCGATTCCAATTTTGTGTTTAAACAGTCGATTTTCGTGGGAAGCTTACTCGCATCGACTTGTCCGTAATGAATTGGATATTGATGAAACATGTTTCGGTATGATAAAGGAACATTCGTAAACCTCCTGAATGAGATATTGTGATAATTGCTCGTTAAACGTGGATCCTTTGATGTTTGACAAACGTGTACGTATTTTTCAATGATATCGAACTGGGAAAAAATAGAGTTATTAAAGTGAGTCTAATTGCTTTTCGAATTCAGTGTGTTTGATCGGTAAATTAACATTGTAATAATGATATATTCAGTCTAATATTTGTAATTATAAAAATGTTGGTATATTTTTATATTAAAGTTTATATTTTTTTGATCTTCCTAGAATAATTTGTTATGTAGTTGAAACAATACGAGCGACTATTACCTGTTTCCTAACCTCAAAAAATTTTGAAACATCGTTTTTCTTGGGCAGACCGAAAAATTTTTACCCCACCCTCGTAATGGAAGCAGTGTTCTAAAAGATTTGCTCAAATCAATATTTAATTTCATACTCTAAGATGAAGTAAAATCCATGAGTTCAAATTTCATTAGGTGAAAAGTGTCCTGTGACTTTTACTCTCCTAATGGAATAACCTCGTCTTGCCGAGATCGATCCTTTTTGTGATTTTGCATTTCATTATTCACAACAAAATTTCATTACACGAAAATATACCCAACGAAATTTCTTAAATTTGCAATTCAATAGATTCACATTCCTGGGATACTTGAGGCATCTCGTTGTTTTAATTCAATTGCTTTTGGTTTTACGTCGGAATAAACCTCTTAACTATCTGCTAAAACAAAGAAATTTACATTCTTTATGGTAATGTTCAGGAAATTGAATAAATAATTTTGAATCTCCAGTTTCATCAATGAATACTATGAAAGTTTGGTTGTTTAATTCAGATTTTTATATCATTGGAAATTTTTAAAAAACCTGCTCTGAGAAATAAACAACATGTAGGATAATTGAATGAAAACTTTATTTTCATTTGGAAGTTTTTAAGTGAAATGTGTTTTTTGTATATGTTTATCTTGAATCTATTGAAGACAGTTTATGATTTTTTCCAGTCACTCTGTTTTAGGGTTTTTTAGTTTGGGTTCCTTTTATCTTTACATCAAGCACCTTATAGTGTATGTTAAATGAAATACTACTCTATTTTGAAGATTTTATCATTTCAATTATCAATTTTGCTAAGTATAAAAATAGGAATGGATTTTTAGAACAAAGAATAAAACTGTGGAACTTGACTGTTCACTTTGATCGCTACGATAAATCGTTAGGTGTGTAGCTTGCTTAACAGAGACTGAAATTTGGGTCTTTGAACAATGAACCACTTCAATTATTCACTTTCAACTTTAACTTCAATTGAATGGATATCAAAATATTTCAATATTTGGTTGAATTCTACAGAAATCTGACAGAAACGTTTGGGATTAGTGCCTCATTTTAAAGAGTTCCAGCAGCACCTACGTCTGTTTGTGACATATGAATACTGCTAAATTTTGAATATATTAACTTAAAAAATTATTAATAATTAACTTAAGTCTTATTGGTCATGTGGCATGAGTAATATTAATCCCCTCCATTTTTATGTAATTTTTTGTGTAATTTTTTTTGTAATTTTTTCTCTGTAATTGGATGTATATCTGTTGGGAATAAATGTCTTATTATTATTATTATTATTATTATAGGTTGAGCAGATTAATGCCGAATATAAGGTTCGAGCCCTTCAATACCATCCAGACAAAAATGATGGAAACAAAGAAGCAGAAATCAAGTTTCAGCAGTTAAAAGTAAGATAAAAATTTTGAGTATTTTTTTGATATATTAAAATTAGTAGGGAAGCAAAAGTGGTGTAAATTTTCGCAATATTTCGAAAAAATATGCATGACTTTCTTTTCTTAATACTACGTCTTTCTCCACGGCAGGCAAGCTAAAATTAGATCTCCCAATCCGGAGAATTCATGCCAAATTGTCACTTTTAGCACTTGTCATTTGCAATAAAAGTAGACTGATTGTTGTGTATCAAAGTTTTTACTACTTAAGTTTGACGAAGTGGTTTCGAAGACATCCAGCAAGCTAGAAACACGTGGCTACGTGTTTCGAGCTTGCCAAGTATCTTCTCAATTCAATGCAGTTTGTCCACTGGTAATCCCTGACGAAGTTCTGTATTTTTGGACGAGAATATGCGAAAATTTTCATTTGAACTTCACCCAGGTGAAGATTTCTCCAGAAAAAACTTTGCTTTTTTTGATAAAATTACCTTCCTGTACTGAATGTTCAGGATAGTTATTTATCTGTCTTTAGAACGAGGACCACGTTCTATAAAAATTTAAAAAAATTGCATATTTAAGCAATCGGATATTTTTGAAAAAATACAAATATTGATTAAAAATTCGTGAAAGTTTTAACTCATTTCAAAATTCAAAATCGTCCTTATTCATGCTTACACCTTCAATTATCTCCTATACTTTTACACATACAATCAAATTGCAATTGTAAAATACATTTTTAAAACATAAATACATAAGATTTCTGATCATTTTTTTTTCATCATATTGGCGAATGTATGTTAATTTCTAAAGAACTAGAATTATAAAAAGAACTAAAATGATATTTTCACTCTCCAGGGATAATCTCACAGTAAATTGAAATATTTATATGTCTTCCACACAATATGACATCACTGTTTGTGTTCTCTAACATTATATCTTGAAGGATAATTGAAGCAACACATCGCATATGTTCATATAATCAGTTTTCCTACTCATTTTATTCATTGTGGGTGTATATGTTATGCAGCAAGTGTTAGTCATTATGAATAATGGCTAACTCTACCTAACGAAGTGATATTATTATCTGAACTTCCTTATTTATCACATTGTCTGGTCATCATAAACCCAAATAATGAACCAAATTATTTAAATTGTTCGAAATTTAGTTTATTTCAAGTTGAAGACATTTTTCAAAATTTTTGTTCCGTGTTAATATTTTCAATTTAACTTTTATGAAGTTGATGTTATTTGTGTTTTCAATTTTAATTTTATGTCAAAAATTGAATTTGGCAAAAAATGTTCAATGTTAATGAAACATATTTTTCATTAATCTGTTTTATACGTGATATACATTATGTATAATGCCTGGAAAATTCACTATTTGAATTATCATCTTTCATTGGTAAATTTTCATAATGCCCGGGCATGATGTATAATGACCCATTTTTTATTTGGTCGATAATATATATATATATTATGTTGGAGGTTATGATTAATATAACGGGTGTTTTTTTTAGAGGTATAGAATGTTAAGTTGGCATTACTGTTGAAGATGGCGACCGATTTAACAGTAGTGAAGTGATTTATTCTCAGTTTGGTTTGGCAATTCATCATGAATAGACTCACGCCTGAACAACGCTTGCAAATAGTGCAATTTCATCTCGAAAATAATGGTTCTGTGCGGAATACGTATCGCGCACTACGTCCATTTTATCGACGTTGCACTTCTGGCTATGTCAACAAACAGAACTGCCGCATTTGGAGTGAAGATAATCCTCAAGTGTATTTCAAAACACCGTTACATCCAGAAAACTGAATGTTTGGTGCGCTTTATGGGCTGGTGGAATCATTGGTCCGTACTTCTTCAAGAACGATGATGGCCAGAACGTTACAGTCAATTGTGATCAGTATAGAGCCATGATTACTAACTTTTTCATTCCTGAATTGAACAACCATGATGTCCAGGAGCTGTGGTTTCAACAAGACGGCGCAACATGTCACACAGCTCGTGCCACAATCGATTTATTGAAAGACACGTTTGGTGACCGCCTAATTTCACGTTTTGGACCTGTGAATTGGCCTCCAAGATCTTGTGATTTAACACCGCTAGGCTACTTTCTGTGGAGATATGTAAAGTCATTGGTTTATGCGGATAAGCCACAAACGCTTGACCATTTGGAAGATAATATTCGCCGTGTTATTGCGGATATACGGCCACAAATATTGGAAAAAGTCATCGAAAACTGGACGTCCAGATTGGACTACATCTGAGCCAGCCGTGGCGGTCGTAAAATCATATTTGAAATGTAATGCCACAAGATTTTCTTTCGAATAAAAAAAAATTCTTGACAATCGAATGATCCATTCGATTATTGCAATTTAAAGCTCTATACCTCTAAAAAAAAACACCCTATACATACACTTTTCCCTGTTTAATACAACTCAAAGAGTAGGAATTGTGTGTGTTTTAACACGTTATGGGTTGAGATACTGTTGCTGATTTCTCTTTGTGCTGCTTCATACAGAGTGGATATAACAAGGGTCGTGGTTCATTAGGATATAAATTTTCTAGAAATAAATCGTTTATTCTGAATGAATAATGCTTTAGGGGGTAAAAGTGATGACGAAGGAAGCGACAGGTTTCTACTTTCGGAATAGGCAGAAGGTATTGTATTGTCGTCCTTTGTTGCCGCTACTGAGCCTTTGTTGCCATGTCGGGCTGAAATCTGGGTTAGTTTGGCGAATTAATCTTCTATGAAGGGAGGTTCACTGAGCAATTTATAATGCAGAGATTTTTCAGATGATAAAATTTGGGCCAATTTGTAAATTCCTGTTTGCTTCACGTGAAGGCTGTTTGTCTACAAATTATGCTATTTTTCCAGTGGATTGTGAGATATCATCATCGCTGGTAACTTCTTTAATAAGATGGTATATTCGGTTTATGGCTTCTTATGAATATAAACAGTTCAATCTTCGATATTCGACTCTTTCAAATCACGAAAAACGTACCACTATATCCTATATGAGATGGTAACCGTTGGCTTATATTTCGGGCTTGTTGGCTCTCAGCAGGTTTAGGTATCTGGGTTTGAGTGGTAAAAACTAATAGATGAAACTATTGGATTTTATGAGAAAAATAAAGTCTTAATACGTATATAACTGATTGAACTTTTAATAATAAAGGAATACAAAACTAAAATAAAATAAGGCCAAAAAACTAGTGGTTGCTTTTTCAAAATTAATAATTGATGAGGCCGATACTTGATGTAAATCGATAAACATAATAAAACAATTGTTAAACTGATTTACACATATATTAAAAATAATACTGCATGACGTACGTTTCGATGAGATTCACCTTTTCCAAATGCTACGTGCAGACTAATGACAATTTCTCGAATACATACAATATATAAACTTAAATTATGAATACAGAGAAAACAGGTAGATAAGAGGTAGAAGGAATCAATTCATACTGAACTACTATATAGTAAACTAAGTAATTTTGAAAAGATTGAGAAGGGGGCTTGAGTTATGATCGATTTGGCTGTTCAAAAGGTTGCCAGAATATTTGTATTTATTAATTTGAAGTGATTCTAACAAATTAAGGTTCATTCCCTTGTTTGCGGTATTCAAAATTTCAAAATCGGAATTGAATATATGATTTTCATTAATCAAATGATTAATGAAAAAGCATAATGAATACAAAACTCACTACATTGATAACTTTATGACAAGACCTTCCTAAGTGTCAGAACATAGAAAAAAATAAAAAACACAGATGGTGAGAATAGAACTGACTCTCAAAGAAGAGCTGTGGCAGAAGCTGTAGCCCTTTTTATATGCTGACAGTTGAAGGTGGGGCTTCCCAATGTGATTAATTAAAAACCAGATTAAAATTATCATATATCATCTCATACACCGTAATCATTCAGAAATTTTCAAATATCTTTTACAATTTTTCGGAAAAATTTGGAAAATTTGATCAACCAGCCATCCTAAGTTCATCTTAAAATCGCCAAGAAGAGTAAACGCAGTCTGCAGTTTCCTTCCAACGATCGCTAACAACGTCCAATCGAACAATGTTGCCGGCGATTAGAAATTTTTACTAATGATTCATTAAAAAAGGATATTTAACCTTCAAATGTATACCTTTTCTGACTTTCCAGGTTTTGACGTGGAAATCTGTCAACATCACAAAACAATCAAATACGATTAGCAAGGAAGGTTTTACAATTTAATGTTTGAAATGAACGAAAGATTTTCTGAACTGAACTGATTTGAATGTTAATGAATGAATCGGGTGGGCTGGAAATGATCGGCTCAGCTTCGGGTATGTTCGTGTTAGGTTTGAATTGTTAAAATTATTGAAGAAACTTAACAGATATCGAAATCTGCATTAATTACAGGAATTATCATAATCTTTATTTTATTATCATATCTTCCTTTTATAGCAAGGAAGGTTTTACAATTTGATGTTTGAAATGAACGAAAGCTTGAACGATAGAACTGAAATGATTTTAATTTGAGGATTGAATCGGGCGGGCTGGAAGCGATCGGCTCAGCTTCGGGAGAATTCGTTTTAGGTTTTAATTTAGATCTGATGCTTGAATAAAGTCAACTCAATAGACATCGAAACCTACAGTTATGAATGAGATTTAGCGATTTTTCCTCACAGATTTTGATTATTCAAAGTAATTTGAAATAAATATTTCGCCAGGAATAAAAAAAATTCAAAGTTCATTTAGCAAAGGTAAAGCTTTTATGTTAAAATGTTCAATTTTTTCGAAAGAACATTTATATCTGATTTGGGAAGGTTTTGTTGAAAATTAACACTTCTCCTGAAGAAAATAACAATATATTTCAGCAGAAGGAAAAATACAAAGTTGGAAAGTAGAAAATATACCTATAACTAATTTTCTCTGAAGATTGAAAGCAAAATAATCATATAGTATTCAAATTTTTTTCAATTTATTGAATTTTTTACTCCAATAATCGTAAAAAATCGTAAAATCGTAAAAAAAATATAATAAATGTCTCACCATGTAGCCGAAATATTTTGAATTTCAATAATTTCAACATTGAATTTAGTAAAAATTATTCAAAATTTAGCAAAATTGAATTTTTTGGGGTTAACCAAATGCATTTATTCTTCTTTCGTAAAAAAATATTTGATATTGATTTGAAATAATATTGCTACTCATACTAATAAAAAAATCCAAATTATCATAATTATCTCATACACCGTACTCATTGAGGAATTTCTAAAGTCTTTTATAATTATTCAAAAACAATTGGGAAATTTGAGAACCAGCAATCGTAAAATCATATTAAAATCGCCAAGAGAAAACGCAGTCTGCACTTGCAGTTTCATTCGAACGATCGCTAAAAACGTCCAATCAAGCAACGTTGCCGGCGAAAAAAAATTCTACTAAAATGTCATTAAAATGGATATTTAATCTTGAAATGTGCATATACATTTTCTGGCATTCAAGGTTTTAAAGTGAAAATCTGTCAACGTCACAAAACAATCACATGCGAGTGGCAACGAATGTTTTACAATTTGATGTTTGAAATGAACGAAAGCTTTTCTGATAGAACTGAAATGTTTTGAATGTGAAGATTGAATCGGGCGGGCTGGAAGCGATCGGCTCAGTCGAACGAAGTTGATCGGGTAGAACGAAGTTGATCGGGTATGTTCGTATTAGGTCGGAATTGTTTGAATTTTGGATAAACTCAATAGATATCAAAATCTGCAGTTCTTTATAGAGAATTATCGTATTGTTTATTTTACTCGCTGATTTCGATCATTAAAATTGTTTCGAAGCAAATACTCTTGACCAAAATGAAAACATTTACAGTTAATTTAGTGACCGCAAAGCTTTTATTTTTCGGAATGTAATGTTTACGAATAATCATCTTAAACGGATAAAGCAAGATTGTGTTGAAAATTGATATTCGGCTGAAGAAAACAAAAAAAATCAGCAGAAGGAAAAATACAAAGTTGAAGATTAGAAAATACGAAAACGGCAGAATGAATACTAACAGTAATTATTGAAAATAGACTGAACTTACTACTGAAATGAATAGAATGATGAAACACCTGAAATTAATGAACAAAATTCTCTAAAATAATGAATCAGGATTTATGAAACTTATTACAAATATTCCATAATACTTTTATCGATATATGTATTTTGAATATTCGATAGATTTGTTAGCTTGTGATGATATAGTACTTGGAGAAAAATACACTTTTTTCTCTAATAGGTACTTATTTTCTTTTATTAGTACTAAAATTCAAACAATTTTAATACCACATTAATGTACTTGAAAATGTAGAAATACTACGAGACTGTAGTCGCAAAAAAATAAATATAGTGATTAAACATGAAGTGTATTTTCTCTATAACAAAATATTTTAATTTGAATAGTCTCAACTTAAAATTATTGTAAACATTCATCAAGATTTGGAAATTAATTTTGTTGAGCTAAATCAAATTCTTATTGTTTTTTTTTGGAAAAGAATACTTCTGCTTTCAATTATTAAATATTATTGCTTCATATACTAATCAACAAAATCCAAACTATCATAATCGCTCAACAACGACTCATTCAAAATTTCCAAACATCTTTTACAATTTTTCGAAATCATTTGACAAATCTCAATAACCAGCAATCGTAAATTCATCTTAAAATCGCCCAGAAGAGAAAACACAGTCTGCAGTTTCTTTCCAACGATCGCTAGTAAACGTCCAGTCGAACAATGTTGCCGGCCATAAAAAAATTTGACTGAAAAATCATTAAAAATGGATATTTAATCTTCAAATGTACTCGTACATTTTCTCACATTCACGGTTGTAAGTTGAAAATCTGTCAACGTCGCAAAACAATCACATGAGAGTAGCAAGGAAGGTTTTGCAATTTGATGTTTGAAAGCTCACAAAAATGATTTGAAGATTGATTCGGGCGGACTGGGAGCGTTCGGCTATGATCGGGAACATTCGTTTTAGGTTCGAATTATTTGAATTAATGAATAAACGCAAAAGATATTGATATTCTTTATTTTTCACACATAGTTGGATTAATGAAAGTGTTTCGAAATGAATATGTCGGCAGGAATAAAAATATTTATAATTATATACAGCTTTCATATTAAAACGATTTTATTTTTTCGAATGATCATTTTGATGAGATTAGTTTAGGTTATGTCTAAAATTAACATTTCGTCTGAAGAAAACAACAAAATATTCCTGTGGAAAGAAAAAGAGGAACGTATTGGAAAGTAGAAAATACATAATTGTTTCTTTCGTTTAACGACAAAATAATCACTTATTC
The DNA here is from genome assembly GCA_030704895.1 of Henosepilachna vigintioctopunctata. Classification (NCBI taxonomy): domain Eukaryota; kingdom Metazoa; phylum Arthropoda; class Insecta; order Coleoptera; family Coccinellidae; genus Henosepilachna; species Henosepilachna vigintioctopunctata. Next base: position 1,520,497 of record JARQZJ010000005.1, read on the forward strand.
TAATTTTTTCCATTAACTGAATTTATTACTAAACTTCATGAATTACTGGAGAACCGGTAATTAATGAAATGTAATTCATTAGGAAGTTGATTAATCATATTCGAAAACATAAGTAGACAAAATATTTCAATTTGAATGGTTTCAACATTAAATTATAGTCAACATTATTCATAAGTTACAAAAATTATATTTATCAGAGTTTAAAAAATTCATTCATTTCATTTTATGGGAATAGAATGCTTGATATTTATTTAAAATATTATTGCGATTCTTACTTATAAACAAGATCAATTCCGTACTCATTGAGGAATTTTCAAATATCTTCCACAATTTTTCAAAAACAATCTTAGAAACGTCCAGAAGAGAAAATGCAGTCCACAGTTTCATTCGAATGATCGCATATAAACGTTCAATCGAACAATGTTGCCGGTAATGAAAAAATTCGACAGAAAAATCATTAAAAATGGATATTTTTAACCTTGAAATGTATACATTTTCTGACATTCAAGGATTTAACGTGAAAATCTGTCAACGTCAAAAACAATCGTGAGCGTAACAACGAAGGTTTTAGAATTTGATGTTTGCAATGAAGGAAAGCACTGAAATAATTTGAATGTGAAGATTTAATCGGGCGGGCTGAGAGCGTTCGGCTATGCTCGGGGACATTCGTTTTAGGTGGAATTGTTTGAATTATTGGATAAGTTCAACACGAAACCTAAATTAATTATAGGGATAATCAGAATATTCTTTATTCTTCACACAGATTTTGATCAATAAAAGTGATTCGAAATGAATATTTCGAAAGTAATAAAAAGATTTACAGTTAATTAAGCTTTTATATTGAAACAATTTTATTTTTTCTAATGTAATACATATTTTCGAATGAAATATTTTGGAATGATCATTTTGATAAGATTAGTTTAGGTTTCGTTCAAAATTAACATTACGTCTGAAGAAAACAAAAAGATATTCTTGTAGAAAACAAATAGAAAAGTATTGTAAAGAAGAAAATATATAATTTTCTCTTAGGATTAACTACAAATTAATCACTTATTCTAATTTCTTTCAATTAACTGAATTTATTACTAGAATTCATGAATCAATGAAAAACCGGAAATTAATGAAACGAAATTCTTTAAGAAGTTAATTATCATAATTAAAAAATATATATTATGAATATCTCATCATGTTGTCGAAATATTTCAATTTGAATTTTTCAACACTGAAGTATATTAAACATTATTAATTAATTAATTAAATTCGTTACAGTTTTAAAAATTCAATTATTTAATTTTTTGGGAATATAATACTTGATATTTATTCAGAATATTATTGCTACTCGTACTAATAAACAGTATCAAAATTATCATTTCATACTCCGTTTCGAGGAATTTTCGAATATATTTTTCAATTTTTCGAAAACATTTGATAAATCTGAACAACCAGCAATCATAAATTCAACTAAAATCTTCCAGAAGAGAAAACAGTCTTCAATTCATTTCAACGATCGCTAAAAACGTCCAATCGAACAATGTTGCCGGTGATAAAAAAATTCGACTGAAAAATCATTATAAATGGATATATAACCTTCAAAGTACATATACATTTTCTGACATTCCAGGTTTTAACGTGAAAATCTGTCAACGTCACAAAACAATCACATGCGAGTGGCAACGAAGGTTAAAAATTTGATGTTTGAAAGAAACGAAAGCTTTTCTGATAGAACTGATGTGATTTGAATGTTATGAATGAATCGGGTGGGCTGGAAATGATCGGCTCAGCTTCGGGTATGTTCGTGTTAGGTTGGAATTGTTAGAATTATTGGAGAAACTTAACAGATATCGAAATCATGGGAATTATCATAATCTTTTTTTTCACACAGATTTTGATTATTCAGAGTGATTCGAAACGAATATTCCGACGGGAACAAAAGAATCGAAGTTAATTGGCAACCGTAAAGCTTTTATGTGAAAAGGATTTTATTATTTCGAATGATCATTTAAATAATGATTTTGTAAGGTTGTATTCAAAATAAACATTTCGACTGAAGAAAACAACAAAATACTCACTACGGAAATAAATAAATGATGAAAAACCTGAAATTTAGAAACCAAATTCATTAAAAACATTACGTCATGAATTATAAATGATATTATGTATCTCATATATGTATATATGTATCTCATCATACTTACATTCAAAAATATTTGGTATATTCAAAGGATTCGTCGATTAGTTTATGATAATGCAAAGTGTAATAGCGAAAATAAATTTTTTCTTATCCTTATTAGTATTATTATTATACTTATTATTCAAACAATCCCAATTTCTTCAATAATGTGCTTGAAATTGTAGCAATACTACGAAACTGCAGTAGCAAATAATAAATATAATGATAAAAAATATTCATTAATGAATTTTCAAACCTCTTTTATAATTTTTCAAGAACATTTGAAAAATCTGAACAACCAGCAATCGTAAATTCATCTTAAAATCCAACGATCCGATGTAAACGTCCAGTCAAACAACGTTGCCGGCGATAAAAAAAATTTACTGAAATGTCATTAAAAAAGGATATTTAACCTTCAATGAATATAAACATATTCTGACATTCCAGGTTTTACGTTTGAAATCTGTCAACGGCACAAAACAATCACGCGAGTGGCAACGAAGGTTGCAAAATTTCATGCTTGAAAGAAACGATAGCTTGTCTGATAGAACTGAAATGTGAAGATTGAATCGGGCGGGCCGGAAGCGATCGGCTCTGCTCGGCAACATTCGTTTTAGGTTTGGAATTGTTTGAATTCTTGGATAAACTCTTGGATATTGAAACCTACTTTAATATAGGAATTATCATATTCTTTATTTTTCGCACATATTTGGATTAATAAAGTGATTCGAAATGAATATTCCGACAGGAATAAAAAGATAAACAGTTAATTTAGCGACTGAACAGGTTTAATATTGAAACGATCTCATTTTCTGGAATGTAATGTTTTCGAATGATCATTTTGAACTGATTTGATAAGGTTTTGTTCGAAATTAAGACTTCGTCTGAAGAAAACAAAAAGATATTCGTGTAGAAGGAAAAATAGAAAAGTATTGGAAAGTAGAAAATATATAATAGTCCCTTACAATAAACGATAACAAATACCAGAATTTAACGAAACGAAATCATAAGGAAGCTAATTTATCATAATTAAAAACCAAGATATTATAAATACCTCATCGGGTAGTCAAAATATTTCGAATTAAATAGTTTCAAAATTAAATTAGAGTAAATATTATTCTGACTTACAAAAGTTAAATTTATTAGAGTAGAAAAAGTTCATTTATTTAATTTTTTGGGAATGGAATGTTTGGTATTCATTTAAAATATTATTGCTACTCCTACTAATGAACAATAACAAATTTATCATATATTATCTCATACACCGTACTCATTGAGGAATTTTCAATTATCCTTTACAATTTTTCGAAAACATTTGGCATTTGACAAATCTGAACAGCTATCATAAATTTTCATTCGTACCATCGCATGAAAACGTCCAGTCGAACAATGTTGCCGGTGATCAGAAATTTTTACTGAAATGTCATTAAAAATTAATATTTAACCTTCAAATGTACTTAACATTTTCTGACATTCCAGGTTTTAACGTGAAAATCTGTCAACGTCACAAAACAATCACATGCGAGTGGCAACGAAGGTTTAAAAATTTGATGTTTGAAAGAAACGAAAACATTTCTGATAGAACTGAACTGATTTGAATGTTATGAATGAATCGGGTGGGCTGGAAATGATCGGCTCAGCTTCGGGTATGTTCGTGTTAGGTTTGAATTGTTAAAATTATTGGAGAAACTTAACAGATATCGAAATCTGCATTAATTACAGGAATTATCATTATCTATTTTTCACACATTTTTTCATTCGAAATGAATATTCCGACGGGAACAAAATATTCGAAGTTAATTTGACAACCGTAAAGCTTCTATGTTAAAAGAATTTTATTATTTCGAATGATCATTTGAATAAAGATTTGGTAAGGTTTTATTTATTCAAAATAAACATTTCGACTGAAGAAAACAACAAAATACTTACAACGGAAATGAAAAAATGATGAAAAACCTGAAATTAATAAACCAAATTCATCAAAAACATTACGTCATGAATTATAAATGATATATATATATATATATATATATATATATATATATATATATATATATATATATATATATATATATATATATATATATATGTATCTCATCCTACTTACATTCAAAAATATTTCGAAGATTCGTCGATTAGTTTGTGATAATGCAAAGTATAATAGAGAAAATCAATTTTTTCTTATACATGTTAGTATTATTATTATACTAATTATTCAAAAAATCCCAATTTCTTCAATAATATGCTTGAAATTGTAGCAATACTACGAAACTGCAGTAGCAAATAATAAATATAATGATAAAAAATATTCATTAATGAATTTTCAAAACTCTTTTATAATTTTTCAAAAACATTTGGAAAATCTGAACAACCAGCAATCGTAAATTCATCTTAAAATCTTCCAGAAGAGAAAACGCAGTCTGCAGTTTCTTTCCAACGATCCGATGTAAATGTCCAGTCAAACAATGTTGCCGGCGATAAAAAATTTTCACTGAAATGTCATTAAAAAAGGATATTTAACCTTCAATTAATGTAAACATATTCTGACATTCCAGGTTTTAACGTGAAAATCTGTCAACGTCACAAAACAATCAAATGCGAGTGGCAACGAAGGTTTTACAATTTGATGTTGAAATGAAGGAAAGCTTTTCTGATAGAACTGAAATGTTTTAATGCGAAGATTGAATCGGGCGAGCTGGAAGCGATCGGCTCTGCTCGGGAACATTCGTTTTAGGTTTGGAATTGTTTGAATTCTTGGATAATTGCAACATATATTGAAACCTACATTAATGATAGGAATTATCATATTCTTTATTTTTCGCACATATTTGGATTAATAAAGTGATTCGAAATGAATATTCCGACGGGAATAAAAAGATAAACAGTTAATTTAGCGACCGAACAGGTTTTATATTGAAACGATCTCATTTTCTGGAATGTAATGTTTTCGAATGATCATTTTGAACTGATTTGGTAAGGTTTTGTTCGAAATTAAGACTTCGTCTGAAGAAAACAAAAATATATTCGTGTAGAAGGAAAAATAGAAAAGTATTGGAAACTAGAAAATATATAATAGTCCCTTACAATAAACGATAAAAACTACCAGAAATTAACGAAACGAAATCATTAGGATGTTTATTTATCATAATTAAAAACCAAGATATTATAAATAACTCATCGCGGAGTCAAAATATTTCAAGCTGAATAGATTCAAAATTAAATTAGAGTAAGTATCATTCATAAGTTACAAAAATTAAATTTATCAGAGAAGAAAAAGTTCATTTATTTCATTTTTTGGGAATGGAATGTTTGGTATTCATTTAAAATATTATTGCTACTCGTACTAATAAACAATATCAAATTTATCATGTATTATCTCATACACCGTACTCATTGAGGAATTTTCAAATATCTTTTACAATTTTTCGAAAACATTTGACATTTGACAAATCTGAACAAACAGCTATCATAAATTCTCATTCCTACGATCGCATGAAAACGTCCAGTCGAACAATGTTGCCGGTGATCAGAAATTTTTACTAAAATGTCATTGAAAATTAATATTTAACCTTCAAATGTACTTAACATTTTCTGACATTCCAGGTTTTAACGTGAAAATCTGTCAACGTCACAAAACAATCACGTGCGAGTGGCAACGAAGCGAAGGTTGTAGAATTTTTGAAATGATAAAAGCTATTCTGATAGAACTGAAATGTTTTGAATGTGAAGAGCGAGCTAGAAGCGATCGGCTCAGCTTCGGGAGTGTTCGTGTTAGGTCGGAATTGTTAGAATTATTGGATAAGCCCAACAAATATCGACATCCCTACATTAATTATAGGAATTACCATCTTTATTTTTCACACAGATTTTGATTATTTGATGTGATTCGAAAGGAATAGTTTGACAGAAATGAAAAGAGTTACCACAGTTAATTAAGCCACCGCAAAGAGATATATTGAAATCATTTTATTTTTTCGAATGTAACGTTTTCTAATCATTTCAAAATTAACATTAGGTCTGAAGAAAACAAAAAGATATTCCTGTAGAAAGAAAAATAGAAACGTATTGGAGAGTATAAAATATATAATTGTCTCTAACGATTAACTACAAAAAACACTGGAAAGTAATGAAACAAAATTCATTAGGAAATTAATTTATCGTAATTAAACACAAATATATTATAAATATCTCCTCATGTAGTCAAAATATATCAATTTGAATAGTTTCAAAGTTAAATTATAGTAAACATTAATTAAATTCATCAGAGTTTAAAAATTTATTTATTTAATTTCTTGGGAATAGAATGTTTGATATTTATCTGAAATATTATTGCTACTCGTACTAATAAACAAGATGACAATTATCATATATTATCTCATACACCGTACCCATTGAGGAATTTTCAAATATCTTCCACAATTTTTCAAAAACATTTCGAAAATCTAAACCACCAGTAATCATAAATTCCTCTTAGAATCGTCCAGAGGAGAAATATGCAGTCTGCAATTTCATTCCTACGATCGCTGAAAACGTCCAGTCGAACAATGTTGCCGGTGATAAGAAATTTTTAATAAAATGTCATTAAAAATTAATATTTAACCTTCAAATGTACTTCATTTTCTGACATTCCAGGATTTAACGTGAAAATCTGTCAACGTCACAAAACAATCATGCGAGTGGCAAGGAAGGTTTTACAATTTGATGTTTGAAAGAAACGAAAGCAGTGAGAAATGATTTGAATTTGAAGATTGAATCGGGCTGCTGGAAGTGATCGGCTCAGTTTCGGGAGTGTTCGTTTTAGGTTGGAATTGTTAGAATTATTGGATAAGCTCAACAAATATGGACATCCCTACATTAATTATAGGAATTATCATCTTTATTTTTCACACAGATTTTGATTATTTGAAGTGATTCGAAAGGAATAATTCGACAGAAATGAAAAGAGTTACCTCAGTTAATTCAGCCACCGCAAAGAGATATATTGAAATCATTTCATTTTTTCGAATGTAACGTTTTCTAATCATTTTGATAAGATTAGTTTAGGTTTCGTTCAAAATTAACATTAGGTCTGAAAAAAGATATTCCTGTAGAAAGAAAAATAGAAACGTATTGGAAAGTATAAAATATATAATTGTCTCTAACGATTAACTACAAAAAAAACTGGAAAGTAATGAAACAAAATTCATTAGGAAATTAATTTATCGTAATTAAAAACAAATATATTATAAATATCTCCTCATGTAGTCAAAATATATCAATTTGAATAGTTTCAAAGTTAAATTATGGTAAACATTAATTAAATTCATCAGAGTTTAAAAATTAATTTATTTAATTTCTTGGGAATAGAATGTTTGATATTTATCTGAAATATTATTGCTACTCGTACTAATAAACAAGATGACAATTATCATATATTATCTCATACACCGTACTCATTGAGGAATTTTCAAATATCTTCCACAATTTTTCAAAAACATTTCGAAAATCTGAACCACCAGCAATCATAAATTCCTCTTAGAATCGTTCAGAGGAGAAATATGCAGTCTGCAATTTCATTCCTACGATCGCATGAAAACGTCCAGTCGGACAATGTTGCCGGTGATAAGAAATTTTTAATAAAATGTCATTGAAAATTAATATTTAACCTTCAAATGTACTTCATTTTCTGACATTCCAGGATTTAACGTGAAAATCTGTCAACGTCACAAAACAATCACATGCAAGTGGCAACGAAGGTTTTACAATTTGATGTTTGAAAGCTGACAGAAATGATTTTAATGTGAAGATTGATTCGGGCGGACTGGGAGCGTTCGGCTATGCTCGGGAATATTCGTTTTAGGTTCGATTTGTTTGACTTATTGGATAAACGCAAAATATATTGAGATTCTTTATTTTTCACACATAGTTGGATTAATGAAAGTGTTTCGAAATGAATATGTCGACAGGAATAAAAATATTTACAGTTATATACAGCTTTTATATTAAAACGATTTTAATTTTTCGAATGATCATTTTGATGAGATTAGTTTAGGTTATGTTCAAAATTATCATTTCGTCTAAAGAAAACAACAAAATATTCCTGTGGAAAGAAAAAAGAAACGTATTGGAAAGTAGAAAATACATAATTGTTTCTTTCGTTTAACGACAAAATAATCACTTTTTCTAATTTTTTCCATTAACTGAATTTATTACTATACTTCATGAATTACTGAAAAACCGGTAATTAATGAAATGAAATTCATTAGGAACTTAATTAATCATATTCGAAAACAAAGATATTATAAATATGTTTGAAAGAAACAAAAGCAGTGAAAAATGATTTGAATTTGAAGATTGAATCGGGCGGCAGGAAGCGATCGGCTCAGCTTCGGGAGTGTTCGTGTTAGGTCGGAATTGTTACAATTACATATTGGATAAGCTCAACAAATATCGACATCCCTACATTAATTATAGGAATTACCATCTTTATTTTTCACACAGATTTTGATTATTAAATGTGATTCGAAAGGAACATTTCGACAGGAATGAAAAGAGTTACAGTAAATTCAGTCATCGCAAAGATATATATTGAAATAATTTTATTTTTTCGAATGTTTTCAAATGATCAAGTTGATAAGATTAGTTAAGGTTTCGTTCAAAATTAACATTATAAAAAAAAGGAAAGTATTGGAAAGTAGAAAATATATAATTGTCTCTCACGATTAACTACAAAATTATTTAAAGTTAATCCTTGAAGTCGCAATTTTGTTCTGATTTAGTTACCGTTTATGTTCAAGTGAGATTTTCGCAGATAAAAAAATATATGATAAACCGAAGATTTGCACGACACAATACCTTCAGGTGTAATAAGAATCGGTAGAGACTTCTTTTTTGCGGTTGTGATTTTCAGAGTATTTGAGAAATTCTTTTGTGTTGAAATTTGATCTGATCCCATAGAATTTTGTGGATTCAACTTGCCGCTGCAATTGTTTGAGCGTCGAGGGATTTTCGTCTCTTCGGTTCGGGATGGAGAAAACCGATTATAGATCCTGTTTCCGTATAACGTGACCCGTTTCCGGTTCAAGAAATTGGAGGGAAGTAATCGGGAGGGAATCTGAGTACGAAATGAAGTTATTATCTAATCTGAGTATTTATTGGGTGAAATTTAAATGTATCAAACTAGCAGATTTTAAAAACATTCGATTATGCTTGTTAACTCGAAATTTATGTTTGGTTGGTGAAAACACTTCAAGTGAAGTAAGTAAGAGGGCTTCAGTTAAAGGAATTTAAGCCATTTGAGCTATTAGTAAAACAATGTCTTAATCAAACCTTAGAGGTACATTAGTGGGCTTTGTTTCACCTTCCAGCATGTTATTATAAGTTCTCGATTTTTCGACCTAGCAGGTTGACGACGAAGACTATTCCAAACAGGTTCATATCGCATCCAAAAGACACGCAACAATTGTCAAGAATAACTGTAAACGCCATCTATGGGACGGCCAAGAATCTCAACTGCAGAATATACAGAAAACTAATTCTTCCAAAAGTGCTATTTTCGATGCTTCAATCTTTGAGATAAAGGAAGGCACTATTTGTGTCTCACCAGCTACAGAACACTGTAACCTGCAATAGCTCGTTATTTTATTCCCCAAATGGAAGTAAAAACAAAGGAAAAGAAGTCATCGTTTCGCAGTGATTTTTAATGATGAATTCTCTACTCAACCTGGACCTATTTCTGGAATATTTATTCGAATCATGGAACAAACTTAACTGGAGCATTTGTACGAATAATTTTGAAGAGGTGTAAGATTTAGGTACGCTCATACATTTCCACGTTGTTACACTACAGTCATACCCTGGTAGTTTCAGCATGTATTATATTAGGATAGATTAATATTGCTTTTTTACTGCAAAATCCCCGGTCAGTTTCTATCACTTTAGTACTTGTCAATCAGTCAAAAATTACCTGTTTCGAAGTTTTAACAAGGCTACAATTCATAGATAAGCATTAACAAGAAATAATGAGTGCAAGAAAAACTTATTTACGCTTTTACAGTCTCTTATTGCTAATAATATCAATCAAAACTTATATCTGAATATGAACTTGAATTCAAACACTTGAACTTATGATTTACACTTTATTGGCTATATAGCATGACGCGTTTCGTCGTTACAAACGACTTCTTCAGATGCTAACAGAATAATAACAACAATTTGAAAGAAACAGGTATCAATATGTAGGGAATTTGACATTCTATGATCTTGGGTTTTACCTACGATATTCCATTCTGAAATCTAATTTTTGTATAAATAAAGAATGAAATATGTTAGGTGAAACCCAAAGTCATAGAATCTCAAATTCCCTTGATATTTATACCTGTTTTTTTCAAATTTGTTGTCATTATTCTGTTAGTATCTGAAGAAGTCGTTTGTAACGACGAACCGCGAGATGCTTTGTCGTCAATAAAGCGTAAATCATAAGTTCAGGTGTTTGAATTTGAGTTTATATGCAATTATAATGGATTTAATAAACGCCAACACTATTAAATATTCAAAAGTTATATATTTGCACCTTTGATATAACCTATATAATATTCGTAGTTTTCAAGATATAGTTCAATAACGACATCAAATGAAATGTTTAATTGCGACTTCTCCTCAAGTTCTATGTCTCCATCAAACGTTAGAACTTCTGATATCTTAAAGAAGCAAGAAGACTATAAATAGAACAATTACGCGATAAATTCAGAAAATCATAACAAGTTTCTTCTCAAAATAATTTCTGCTTTCTTCAATGTCAAAATTATGGTGTTTACACAGTGATTTTCATAGATGAAAACATTAACAGAGATATTTCAATGATTAAGTGTGAATTTTGAATAATCAATAAGAAAGTTCACTAAAACAGGATATTTTTGCTTTATATATATCGAGTAAAACGGCTTTCCAATACATTGAACTTTTTATTAATTGGAAGCCGTGAAAACTCATCGAAAGGAAATTCCCAAGAGATCTAACTTTTTTCGACAGGTCGAAGTTTGTATTGAAACTTGGTATTGCACAGTGTCCTTAATTGCTTACCTCAAACTTTGTTTCAGAACGCCAAAGAAGTTCTGTGTGACCCAGAGAAGCGCAGTAATTATGACAAATGGAGGAATAGCGGTATAGCAATCAGTTACAAGCAATGGTTGGGAATGAAGGAACACGTACATCAGGTAATTGTTTCAATTGATTAGAGAGTTAAAAATTGAATGAATTTATCAAACTTTCTGCGAGATTCGACAAATATATTCTATTCAGTATCATTCAAAATATAAATCGAAGCAGAAAAGATTACCGCTTTCGTTGTTTCTCGGGTGGCAATGATGGGCCACTACTAGAGAGTAAATGTAAAGAATCTTTCATCTACGACATTGGGCGGTTTCCTTGAAACATATATTTTTTGTTATTTCAAGACTCTATGCCAGCGCTTCGTCTGGTCGCGGAAAAAGTGCGAACTACTGATATATTAAATGTATCGTAGCTACGAATTCATTTGTGAAATTTTGTTGGATTTATGATACAAATTTGTTGATGGATTTCCTGAAATGATTAATCAATTTGAACTTTGAACTTTCTAAATCTCAACAATTTGTGCGTAAAAATATGGGAAGATTAAATTTTTTTTAATGTTGATGAAATTTTCAATTTTGAAATTATCTAGTGCCTTGAAGAAAGTATTCAAGATTCGAAAATAGTTTTTTGAAATGAATTTTAAAGCACGCTAATGATTATTGTCACTCATTTCGGATGGAAAAAATTTTGTGTTGCGCGTATTTAATACGAAATGTATTTGGTAATGAAAGAAAAACAGGATGTTGTAGCATTTCCTAAATATTATTTATGTCACCTGAGTTTTCAAAAGAAAAGCGGGAAATAATACAATCACATCAATACTTTTCAAATTGTTTTCAGACCGGAAATTAATGTTTGATGATCTCAAACATCGAACATCAGTTTTAATTTCCGATATTTCTAATCGGAAAATCGTTATTGGAAGTTACGTATTATAAGTCATAATGAATTCCCAATATTTGTGAAAGAACCCAAATTACACTTATTTCATTTCGAGGTGATTTTCTTCCTTATTTTGACGTAGAATTGTTCATAGATCCATTTCAATATAATTCTAATCGAAAAAGAAGACCTAAAAACAATAATTTTTAAAACATTTTCAATTTCTATGCATTCAAATCTTTCCTATTAGATTCTGTGTAATTTATATATTTAAATTAGATCTGTATATACATCCCTTTAACTTGATACGCTTTGATTATCATTATGAAGTTGCTGATTAATTGGGGTATGTTTCATAGATGTCAGATGAACCGAAGGTTCTAAATTATCTAATGGCTAACAGCAATTGACGTGTTTATATTTGGATGACAGCAACAACGATGAATATCCCTTCCTATTCTCCGAAATGTTCGATAGCACATCCATTAGAATATCCAACTTCAGAGTGCTATGGCTTGTTCAATTTCGTGTATAGCCCAACTCGAAAGAATCAGTCAACCGTAAATGATCGACTAACTTACCACTTGAATGAACCACACTTTTGTACGTTATATTTATAAAACTTTATTCGTACTGTTCGTCCAAAGGATGGTATTGATCCATTATTACAAAAAGGAACGATTCTATGAGTGATTTTTACTATAATTTGTTCAACATAACAATCCTTAAACAGAATATTAACTTATTCAAAATGTGATAACACTTTTTTGTTAACACAACTGTTAATATATGAATTTACACAGAATACAGTGAGAAAAAGTTGAAACGAAGAATGTATCTAACGTTCTATGGACAGATGGTCACTCTAGTCTTTCAGTTACAGAAAAGTAATGAAAATTCTTTTTCTTTTGGTTCTATGACCAAAATGTCCGATTGACTCTGTGCTGGGTACATAGAGGTTATAGGAAACCTTCGAACTACTGGGATTCAGTTGGACTACTAGAAAAAATTCAACAATGGTTAGCTATTCAATTTAGGTCGGAGTTTATTAAAGTATTGGGTTTTTTCTATAATTGATCTACAAGAATTCTGATAAAATAAGTTTGTAACCTTTGCAGTATTTCAAATTTGTTGTTGAAACTTTGATTTTCATCCAAAACTTGTGTCGCGCACTTGGAGTATGTTTGCTACTTCGTTTTATCTTTTCTTTTCCAAAAATTCGTATACTTGCTTTGTATTGACAAAGCAACATTGTTGTATTACAGTTCTACTGTTATTAAGTTGATATTATAACCATTATTACGAAAAGATATGATTCTATGGGTGATTTTTAGTATAAAATGGTACATAACAATTCTTAACCAGAGTATTGGCCTATTCAAATTGTGGTAACAATAAGTTTATGCAATTATAATTATGCGAATTTATACAAGGAAAGAGTTGAAACGAAGGATAAGAGAGTGCACCTAATAAACGTTCTATGAACCCTTGGCAACCATAGTCTTTCGGTTCTACCAAAGTAATGAAACTTACGAGAAATGCATCTGTGACTCTATGACTAGAATTTCCGATTATTCAATGGTTCATAGAGGCTATAGGAAACGTTCGAACTACAAGGATTCAATTAGACTACAAAAATTCAATAACCGTGAACTATTCAATTTATAGGGCATATAAAATATTGGATTTTTTCTTATTATTGGTTTGAAAGGATTCCAATAAAATAACTTTGTGTCCTTTGCAGTATTTCAAATTTTTTACTGAAACTTTGTTTTTCATCCAAAACTTCTGTGCATACTTGGGTTATGTTTACTCCTTAATTGCTTTGTATCAACACTGTCACAGTGTTGTGTAACAGTTTTTTTTTATCAACGTGATGTTTTCAGTTTTAGTTTAATGTCAAAACTCAAAATAGGAGTAATGAAACAGGTTTTTTATTACTATGTCGCATAGGAGATGGACTTTATGTTGAATGACTGGACAACTTAATTATTTAAATAGTTATTTTTATCTCTTATTGGTCATTTTTCATAATGCCAGGGCATTATGTATAATGACCAATTCACTCTTGAGCCACGTGTACGTTTCTTGAAATATTTCAAGGAGTAATAAGCTTATTTTAATCATCTACTGAACGCAAATATTGCAAATTGTGTACGGCAAATATTGTTGTATTTTTATTTTCTCACGTTTTCAGTCAATGCACTGGAGTGCCCCAAAAACCAAAGACCGTATGCTGGAATCCGGAGGGTCGTCTGGACCCTCATCTCTGGGCTCCGGAGGTCCAGGTGCTCATCGTCGAGCTTCAGAGGGAGGCGCCAATCTCCACTGGACTGGACGCGGCACAGGACCGGCTTGGGGCACCGAACCGCCGAGTGATATTGTTAGTAAATTCAGAAATTACGAAATCTAAAAATTCCCGACTATGTGTTTCGATGTGATCACACCTGAATGTGTCTGCTGTCTATCCAAACCTTTGTGGATCTCATGCATATCCCTGAATGATAAATTTGTTCATAAAATGTTTGCAATTTATTTATCCATTGTATGTATACCTTTGTGTATGTTATATGTCTGATAAGTTGAAAAACTGCTCTAAGTCAGGTGCATCTCTAAGCTATATTCAAACATATTATGGGTACCATCTTTTCTGTGTCTATAATCATATCAATGAAAGAACATAGAAAAAAACTATGGACCTCGGCCTCAGTTCAACTCTAAATTTTCAATATTCAATGGTTAAATACGATCAATGATTAAAGTGATAATGACGTTGAAGGTATCGAAGGTTTTATCAAGAAGAGGAAGATAAATATCTTTTCGAAGCCAGTGCTGAAATAGAACTTTCCTTTCATATATCAAAAAAGCAAGAGAATCAAATTTTGAATAATTAATAATAATTTATTTAACAATAGTTGTTACAAAATTCATATATACATTTACGTTCAAAATAGATTCTATAAAATAATACGAGTTAGTTTGTTTATAGTGAAGGGATGCATTAGTTAAAATTCAGGAACGTTAGAGAAAATCTCAATCAATTTGGTCAGTTTTTCATTATCACTGTATGTGGACCAACCCTTATTTTGTTTGAAGTATTTTATTGCGATGTTTTCATCTTGAATAAAGATGCATGAAGTTGGAAGGATATGGATTTATTTGAAGTGTTAGAGATCTATTTACTTAAGACCACGAAGCTGTAAATTCTATGTTCATATTTATATATTCTATGATATAGCTCTATGCCCGATGTTGTATCAAACCCGATGTTGCACACCCTCTGTTATGCGTATTTTTCGTTCGCAACTTTCTGAAATGACATTGAATGATCTATTCTCAGTCACCATGATACAACTTCAAAAAAATTATATATATATAGTGAAATTAAAAACAAAAGTTTTACATTTCGAAATGGAATCTGATTTCGGCAACTACCAAAAACCATTATGAAAGATTTTACTCATTGAACTTAATTCTTTTTAATGTTTTTCTGATAAAAAATGAAATTTGTTTTCAGATTGATAAATTTCATTTCAATTGTTTCAAAAATAGTTATTTTTATCTATATTCGTACGGAAAAAGATTTAGAGAAGGAAAGTTATATGTTCAATTTTGTTTATAGACAATAAACTATAAAAATGTAGAGTGAACACTTAAATTTTGAATTGATTGAAATCGAAAAGTATCGTTCAATGGCATTGTGAGAGTGAAGTAGTTATATTCTGAATAAACTACGGTTTAGCAGGGTAAAACACTAATATTTCTAGAAATATCATATTTTCTTAAATGTTTTCGAGATAAGACCAAAACTTATTTAGTATAGTTGATATTTTAAGCCATTTATCAGTGTTCTATAAATTGAATAAATTCTACAAATAATTGTCTTTTCCTATTTTATTTGCTTGAATGAATAAATATTAATAAATTCTAGGGAGATCATTCCCTGGATATTTTTCTGTTTCAATTTCGGTAATATCTGGCTTGTAAATAAATTTAAACAATTATAGGATAAAATAAATATAAAACGCTTGATTTAATGTTTCACAAATATTTAAACTTTTTGATTATTGAATGCAATAGTTTGATTTAAATTCTTATAAGCCAAGCAACAGAGCATCACAAAAGCGTTTTTGTGACATTAATACAACCAGCAAACCGACTGTGCCATCATGTTAAAGGTACCTCATAGTTTAATTGTATAGGGTGTTTTTTTAGAGGTTTGAACTTTAAATTGCAATAAAACAACGATGGAATATTCGATTGACAAGCATTTTTTTTATTCGAAAGACAATCTTGTGGCATAACATTTTGAATATGATTTCTGGCATATGACCGCCACGGCTGGCTCGGATGTACTCCAATCTGGACGTCCAATTCTCGATGACTTTTTCCAACATTTGTGGCCGTATATCGGCAATAACACGGCGAATATTGTCTTCCAAATGGTCAAGCGTTTGTGGCTTATCCGCATAGACCAATGACTTTACATAGCCCCACAGAAAGTAGTCCAGCGGTGTTAAATCACAAGATCTTGGAGGCCAATTCACAGGTCCAAAACGTAAAATTAGGCGATCACCAAACGTGTCTTTCAATAAATCGATTGTGGCACGAGCTGTGTGACATGTTGCGCCGTCTTGTTGAACCACAGCTCCTGGACATCATGGTTGTTCAATTCAGGAATGAAAAAGTTAGTAATCGTGGCTCTATACTGATCACCATTGACTGTAACGTTCTGGCCATCATTGTTTTTGAAGAAGTACGGATCAATGATTCCACCAGCCCATAAAGCGCACCAAACAGTCAGTTTTTCTGGATGTAACGGTGTTTTGACATACCCTTGATGGTTATCTTCACTCCAAATGCGGCAGTTTTGTTTGTTGACGTAGCCATTCAACCAGAAGTGCGCTTCATCGCTAAACAAAATTCGCTTATGAAAATCGGGAACAACGGCAATCTCGTTTTGGAAAAAAATTGCACTATTTGCAAGCGTTGTTCAGGCGTGAGTCTATTCATGATGAATTGCCAAACCAAACTGAGAATAAATCACTTCTCAGCTGTTAAATCGGTCGCCATCTTCAACAGTAATGCCAACTTAAAGTTCTATACCGCTAAAAAAACACCCGTTATAAAAAACTGCCGTGTAGGTTTTTTTCTTCCTCACTTTCAGAATGCTGTGAAAATGAGTTGGGCAATTATCATTAAATAGATCCGATGCACAACCAGTTGCAACTTTTTTGGGTTGATTTTTCACAAACATTGAAGCTTTCCATATTCCCAAGATCTTTTTTCTCTCATTTCTCCAGCTCTGTCTCTTCCTCATAACCAATTTCTTGCAGAACCCCTGAATATTGCTGCGACTACAATTCTTGTAATTCCACAGTCATGAGTTCCTCGACGAGGTCGTTCCGACGAGAGTGTTCCTCGACGAGGTCATTCATATCTCTTTCATCCAGCACCATGCCCATGGGTTCCCACAGCGGTCAAGGTTATGTTGCAACACTCATCCAGCCCTTTTCATGCTTTAATTTGTTGGGGTTTCGTAGGATGTATACCCAAACTCTGTTCAGTATGAACAAC
This sequence comes from Henosepilachna vigintioctopunctata, assembly GCA_030704895.1. Lineage (NCBI taxonomy): Eukaryota > Metazoa > Arthropoda > Insecta > Coleoptera > Coccinellidae > Henosepilachna > Henosepilachna vigintioctopunctata. The sequence continues at coordinate 1,538,219 of JARQZJ010000005.1, forward strand.
TTTATTTAACATAACTATTTACAACTAAATATATTTAAGTGCACTAATAATGTTTGTAGATGACAGTCATGTCGACTGCTTGGCGACTAGCGCCGAAGTCCACGAGATCTTGTTGACTTCTCCTGAGGTTGCGTCCCGAGCATGCGCAGTCGTCTTTTCTTCTTTTTCCTTGCTGTGACTAGTCTATCGGTTGATGCATCCGGTGGCAGGATGTGACTAGTCGCCGCAAATTCAATGAACATCTCCTTTTGACCACTGACCTTTCCACTCACTTTTTATCGTTGATCACTTTGGACCATGGATATATCGTACATGAACAGCTCGTATCTCAAATAACTCGTATGTTAGGGCACTTGTATCTCGAAGCACCACTGTATCTTATTGTTAACGAATATTTGATTCACTAAATCATATTCTCCTTAGAGGAGTGATTTAATAGGCACACCTCCTTGTAATTTTACTCTTATCATATTTTTCGATAATTTGTAGTAGTTTTCGATGAATATCATTTCAGCCATCCGCTCCCTGGAGTCCAAAACCAAAGCCGAGGATGTCCGAGGCTACAAAAGGCTCAGGACATACCAGTCTGAGCGTTGGTGGCAGTCCAGCGGCCTACCGAAGGGCATCAGAAATTGCAGCTAATTTATATTTGAAGGGTCAGGAAGCAGTTAAAAAGAACGAGAAAACCAATGAAATATAAACCAAAATTCAGTCGTCAAGTATTTCATAACCTGTTCATTTTAATAAGAATTATTTAATACGGATTAATATATTTTTAGTAAAATAATATATTTACGACTTGAATTATTATATTTGATGTTGAACCATCAATGTTATTCAGATTTTTGAGAAAGAATTGTAATGTTGGAAAAATACCATTTATGAGTGAATTCAATGTTTATGACTTGACTATTAACTTATTTTGATTGGATGTTAATCTGAAAAGAAATAATTCCAAAATCATAAAAAATTCGAAACAAATGATCATCATCAGAGATGAGGCAAATGATTATTAATTACACCACCAATCTATTTGAATTTCTGAAATATATTAGATAAAGTGTCATTTCTTGTGTTTTTCATTATTTTCAACTAAACATAGATGTGAAATGAACAATCATGCAAATTGTAATCAGTGTTCTTAATGTATACCTAATCAATAAATTGAACCAGAATACCGTTTGATTTATTGAATTTACTCGTCTACAAAACAGTATAGAATGAAGTTATTTAATGCTTCACTAATTGTTTTTATTTTAATTGATGTATTTTTTTAATATCTTTTAGTGATAGTAAAATATTTTTCATAATATAATGATAATGACTCCAGGTGAAAAACCGTCAAGTAATGAATACTTCACAACTCCATCTATAGGGATCAATAGTAACATCTGTCAGATCATAGACACACCAAGCACCGAACGCTTATAAGAAGGATAATAGAGGCATGACATCGTACATGTTCAATGGGTCGCTGACTTAAGAAGCAGTTGACTTGACTTTCGGCTGGCTCTTGAGATTCTTTTTCCTTGAATTATTAATTTGGATGCCCTGCGACTAATTATAACGAAATCTGATACTTTGCACATATTTTCAGCGAAACAAGAAATTATATGAAACATCTGCAAAGGTAAAAACAATCCAAAAAACCGATTTTGACATGACTAAAAAATATATATAGAAGAGAAAAGACGACATTAAAAATTCGTATTCTCCACACTTGAAATATTGTGGACAATAGGATTTTTCGTAGTATTCTCGCAAAAAAATTTATTTGGAAAAAGATAACTTACTGCAAAAAAGAAATAGTCTAGATTAAATAACATGAAACTTGTCAGATCATTCAAGTTATATCATCATATTATCAGTTGTTTGATAACGTGCCAATCAATTGTTGATAGTTTCTATGGAAAACGTGTATCTTTCATCTGTCAATCATTAGTCAAACAGTACTAAATTTCGAACATGTCTTCTCGCCAAAAGAAAAGGGAACGTCAACGTAAAATCGAAATCAGAAAACTACATATGGCACTAATTTGTTGGACCATCGGACTTGGTACCTTAAAAGTATCCCCAGCAATGTTTTCGAAATATGACACAATCCTTGGACCATTCATGGTATTAGTGATAAGTACTATATTCATCACAATTCCCCAAACATTTTTTGAAATCGGAATAGCTCAATATTCCAGGAGAGGATGCATTAAAGTTTTCGATGCTGCACCAGCATGGAGGGGCATTGGAATATTAGGAGTTGTCTGTGTTTTCATATCATCCATAAGGAGTGTTCAGATTTGTACGTACTTTTTGATATATTCGCTGAATAGCTTGAGCGCGGTGCCACCTTGGTCGCATTGCGGCGATCAAAATTATTTGAGTTTCGGTTGTTATACTTTTGGTAACAATCGAACTAGCCACGAGAACTGCATAGAAGTCTTCAATTTAGAACACTGTGAGAATATCGAATGGATTGATAGCGCAGAATTATTCTGGAGATCGGTAGCAGTAACGAAATTTGTTCCTGCACAAACCCAATATAAAATTGAACTAATTCTATGTTGCTTATTAACATTAATAGCCGCATACATCTGCGTGAGGAACAGTATGGATAGCTTTTCAATTTTTTCAGGATTTCTCGTGTATGCACCAGCAGTGATGCAAGGAATAGTATTGGTGAAATCGTTTACCAACCCGGGAAGCATGCGAGCTTTGAAATATATCTTCAGATTTTCCCGTAATGACTTCTTCAATGTAGAAGTCTGGATGGACATGATCACTTTCAGCCTGATGAGTGTCGGAAATATGGGTGGACTGAAAACATTGGCAAAGGGAACATACTTCAGACACCCAACGAATTCAGAAGCTGTTTTACTGAATTTGATTTGCACAACTTTCACTTTACTCTATGGAGCCTTATTTTTCAACTTGGTTGGGACATTTAGTTTCGAAATGAACGCCGATTTCAACGTTCTTACACGGTCTATAGAGAATTTTAATTTCATCTCTGCCGCTTCGGTTTTACGTTTATGGACTTTATCAACCATGCACTTGTTTTTTTTTTATTTCTCTAATTTCTTAATAGTATTTCGAAATTTTGCGATACAATTTGATCTTATGTTGTCGTCTTTATACGAAGCGAGAAACAGTTTGAGACAGTACAATAATACTCTCTGTGTTATCTTTTGTTGTTTTCATTTCGCCATGTTTATAATAGTGAAATTAGTAGTTTCGGAGAGATTTATGAGTTATGGAACATACCAACTCCTGTATATAATGTCGCCCATTATAGCTTTCTATTCGGGCATTTTCCTATGTTGTTTCTATGGAAGTAAACGTTTTGCGGACGATATACATTTCATGTTAGGTTTGAAGCCCACAATCATTTGGCAAATAAGTTGGTATTTTGCAACTGTTATCTACTTGTACTGTTTCCTTCATTTTTATATGAAGTTTATTGAAACGACGCACAAATATTTCATTCCACTTCTAATTATAATAACTCTTTTTTCTGCGTTTCCATTGTTATACTTAATGTTATCAACCTTTGTGAAGTGGCAAAAAAAACAATCAATTGTTGAAATTTTCAAGCCAACGAAAGATTGGGGTCCAGATGATGAAATATTGAGGAGGAGTAGAGATATGTTTTCTGCACAAGATATGACGAAGGAGTATCTTTATCGTCAACAAAGACTAAAACTGAATATAACCAACCCTAATACTGACTTCAGTTCTGGTGGTACTAGTTTCTCAACGCCTACCAAATAATACCAAAAGTCAATTTAATTATTACCTATTTGTATTTACTAATAAATAATATTTACAAAAAGGAAATATCCTTTAGAGAATATAAACGTATGACAATTAATTTCAATCGTGCTACTTACAGAGAAATGCGTGACATAGTGAAAAATAAACTTGAGACTACTTATAAAACCTTTATTTTTTGTTTAGAGTACATATCGTTAAAACCGTCTGAATTTTGGTCATTTATTCGGAATGAAAAGGTTACTCGCGTTTTGTAGACGTAATGATGTATGGAGAGAATCGCTACAACAAAGAGCAAGAAATAATTGATGCCTTAGATAAATACTTTAGCTCTGTTTATAATGAATCAAAACTGACGGCAGCCCTTATTACAATGCTGGTCAGAACTTTACTCACATCAATAATATATCAAAAAATGATGTTCAATTCGCTGTTAAGAAACTCTATAGGTTCAAAAAATACAGCTGATGCAGATGAAATACCTAGTTTTATTGTAAGGGATTGCATTCATGTGTTCTCTGATGTTTATGTTTCTTCATCTGTTTATGTTACATTTTCAATTTAATTATTAAGTCAACAATATTTCGGAAAATCTGGAAAACTGCAAAAATAGTACATGTACTGAAAAGAATTGATGCAACAGTTATTACCAATTATAGACCTATATCTATTCCTTCCATCTTTTCAAAATTATTTGAGATCATAGTATTTAATGATATTTATCTCAAAGTAAGAAATCAGGTGGAGATTGAGCAACACTGATTTATGTCTCATAGATCTTGAATGAATAACCTTGAAACGTTCTCACAATTTGTATTGAATAATCTTGACGAAAGGAGCCAGGGAGAAGTTGTAGTTACATACCTAAAAGCATTTGATCAAATGAATCATAAAGTTATGTTGTACAAACTGAAAGCCAATTCGGGTTACTCCAAAGATCTAGTTTCCCTAATTGTGTCTTATTTAAATAATCGAACTACAAATTGAGGTCATAAGTCATATGTATATACAGCTATTTCCACAAGGTTCTAATTTAGTCTTACTGCTGTTTCTCCTCTTTGTGAAGGATTCAATGAATTGTCTAATAGTTTATAGCACCACGTATGCTGATGATTTAAAAATATATCGCAAAATTGTAACTTATGGGGAGTCACGTTTATTCACCTGATGAGCTGATTAACGTAATTCGAATCGATTGTAAGGAGTTTCACTAGCAATCAGTTTTTCAAGAAAACTACCCAACAAATACTCAGCCCTCTGTGTTTATGTGATTTCTTCAAGTCTTCTACGATAGGATTTGAAATGGCTTTTGTAGAGAATACAAAATATAAAGCGCAAACAAGAATTTCGAACCTTCGACAGGTTATATTTTTCCTTCTTCATTAATTTGTCATCTCATCGAAGCCTTGCACTCTATTCAATATCAGGAGTTCGATTTCATTGTGAGGTAGGTATATGTGCATTTGGTAAATGAAAGAGCGACTTCACTTCTTTAATTTTTTCATGATATGTTAAAAATCTTATTTTTGCATGTGTTTCTAAGTTATTTTTCACGTATAGAGTTACTCCAAGTTTAAGATAGTTTTTCATTTTTAACAATTCATTATTGTTTTTCAATAATAGTTAATTGTTGTGTTTCTTATTTAGAACTCCGTTAATAAACAAAATATACGTGTGAGTTAAAAGCTTCTTTATTTACATCTGTACTTTTGATACATAGACAATTGATCTACCACGACCATAGAAAACAACATTAAATAATACTGAAACGGTACTTGTTGAACTGCTATTTTTTCATTCATCACAAGTCTTAATTCATACATTTGCTCTAATTCTTTTGATAGTTCATAACTTCAGACTGAAACAGAATAAAAATATTAAAATCATTTTACACCAACGAAAAAAAACTTAAACTACTGTGACAATAAGATCTTCCGTAGTCTCGAAGAAAAATTAATTTGGAAAAGGTATCCTACCGTAAAAAATGAATAGTCGACATTAAATAAAATTAAACTCATCATATCATTTAAGTCATATTATATCATAAGTTGTTTGATAACGTGCGAAACAATTGTTGATAGTTTCTATGGAAAACGTGTATCTTTCACCTGTCATTCATTAGTCCAGCAGCTTTGAATTTCAAACATGTCTTCTCGTCAAAAGAAGAGGGAACGTCAACGTAAAATCGAAATCAAAAAACTACATTTGGCACTAATATGTTGGACCATCGGACTTGGTACCTTAAAAGTATCCCCAGCAATGTTTTCTAATTTTGACACAATCCTTGGACCATTAATAGTATTAGTGATAAGTACTATATTAATCACAATTCCCCAAACATTTTTCGAAATTGGAATAGCTCAATATTCCAGAAGAGGATGCATCAAAGTTTTCGATGCTGCACCAGCATGGAGAGGCATTGGAATATTAGGAGTTGTCAGTGTTTTCATATCATCCATAAGAAGTGTTCAGATTTGTACGTACTTTTTGATATATACGCTGAATAGCTTGAGGGCAGTGCCACCTTGGTCGAATTGCGGCGAGCAAAACTATTTGAGTTTCGGTTGTTATAGTTTTGGTAACAATCGAACTAGCCACGAAAACTGCATAGAGGTCTTCGATCTAGAACACTGCGAGAATATCGAATGGTTTGATAGCGCGGATTTATTCTGGAGATCGGTAGCAGTAACGAAATTTGTTCCTGCACAAACCCAATATAAAATTGAACTAATTGTATGTTGCTCATTAACATTAATAGCTGCATACATCTGCGTGAGGAACAGTATGGATAGCTTTTCAGTTTTTTCAGGATTTCTCGTATATGCACCAGCATTTATGCAAGCAGCAGTAGTGCTGAAATCATTTACCAACCCGGGAAGCATGAGAGCTTTGAAATATATTTTCACATTTTCCCGTAAGGACTTCTTCAATGTAGAAGTCTGGATGGACATGATCACTTTCAGCCTGATGAGTGTCGGAAATATGGGTGGACTGAAAACATTGGCAAAGGGAACATACTTCAGACACCCAACGAATTCAGAAGCTGTTTTACTGAATTTGATTTGCACAACTTTCACTTTACTCTATGGAGCCTTATTTTTCAACTTGGTTGGGACATTTAGTTTCGAAATGAACGCCGATTTCAACGTTCTTACACGGACAATAGTGAATTTCAATTTCATCGAAGTCCCTTCGGCTATAGCTTTTTGGGAGTTGTCAACGATGTACTTATTTTTTTTCTTTTTCTCTGATTTCTTGATAGTGTTTCGCAATTTTGCGATACAATTTGATCTTATGTTGTCGTCTTTATACGAAGCGAAAAACAGTTTGAGACGGTACAATAATACCCTCTGTGTTATCCTTTGCTGTTTTCATTTCGCCATGTTTATAATAGTGAAATTAGTAGTTTCGGAGAGATTTATGAATATTGTAACATACCAACTCCTATTTATAATATCTCCCATTATAGCGTTCTATTCGGGCATTTTCCTATGTTGTTTCTATGGAAGTAAACGTTTTGTGGACGATATACATTTCATGTTAGGTTTGAAGCCCACAATTATGTGGCAAATAAGTTGGTATTTTGCAACTGTTATCTACTTGTACTGCTTCCTTCATTTTTATATGAAGTTCATTGAAACGACGCACAAATATTTCATTCCACTTCTAATTATAATAACTCTTTTTTCTGCGTTTCCATTGTTATACATAATGTTATCAATCTTTGTGAAGTGGCAAAAAAAACAATCAATTGTTGAAATTTTTAAGCCAACGAAAGATTGGGGTCCAGATGATGAAATATTGAGGAGGAGTAGAGATATGTTTTCTGCACAAGATATGACGAAAGAGTATCTTTATCGTCAACAAAGACTAAAACTGAATATAACCAACCCTACTACTTCTGGTGGTACTAGTTTCTCAATGCATACCAAATAATACCAAAAATCAATTTAATTATTATGGATTTGTATTTACTAATAAATAATATTCACAAAAATGAAATGGCCTTTAGAAAATATAAACGTATGACAATTAATTTCAATCGTGACACTTACAGAGAAATGCGCAACATAGTGAAAAATAAAATTGAGACAGCTTATAAAAACTTTAATTGTTGTTTAGAGTATAACATATCGTTAAAACCGTATGAATTTTGGTCATTTATTCGGAATAAGAAAGGTAGCGTTTTGGAGATGTAGGTAATGATGGATGGAGAGAATCGCTACAACAAACCGCAAGAAACAATTAATGCCTTAGATAAATATTTTAGCTCTATTTATAATGCATTGAATACTGACGACAGCCCTTATTACGATGCTGATTAGAACTTTACTCACATCAACAATATATCAGAAAATGATGTTCTATTCGCTGTTAAGAAACTCATTAAAACAAATCCAGCTGGTCCATATGAAATACCTAGTTTTTTTGTAAGGGTCACAATTTCAATTTAATCATTAAGTCAATAATATTTCCAAAAATATGGAAAACTACAAAAGTAGTACATGTACTGAAAAGAATTGATGTAACAGTTATCACCAATTATAGACCTATATCAATTCCTTCCAACTTTTTAAAATTATTTGAGATCATAGTATTTAATGATATTTATCTCAAAGTAAGAAATCAGGTGGAGATTGAGCAACACGGATTTATGTCTCGAGATCTTGCATGAATAACCTTGTACAAACTGAAAGCCAATTCGGGTTTCTCCAAAGATCTAGTTTCCCTAATTGAGTCTTATTTCAATAATCGAACTACAAATTGAGGTCATAAGTCATATGTATATACAGCTATTTCCACAAGGATTTGATTGAGTCCTACAGTTCTTTCTCCTCTTTGGATTCAATGAATTGTCTAGCAGTTTATAGCACAATGTATGCTAATGATTTATAAATATATCGCAAATTCCTGCATAAACTATGGTGGATAGCCTCACCGCTGTTTCTGATTGGTGTTTTCTCAATAAACTCAATATTGAAGTAGCTAAATGAAACGTTGTCACATTCGCTGAAAAGAAACGGTCTATAAAATTTAACTATACAATTAATAAATCCATTCTAACCAAGCTCTTCGAAATTCGAGACCTCGGTATAATATTTGATCAGAAATTCACTTTTGTACCTTATATAAATAAAACAGTTTATTGTCATATCATGTATTATCATTAAGAGTTTATTGTGCGTAATGCTGGACACTTCTCGAATACAAATACACCGTTTTTTTAATGTACTTTAACAAAATCTCAGTGAATTTATGTAACTATTTCGACATTTAGGCTATTTAAAATAGATGGCGCTACTTCACAAAAAACGCACAAGCAGAGAAATAAACTCGAGTCGAAAGTTGGCATCTACAATTACCTTTCGTCACAAGAAGGAGGCAGAATTATCGACAAGTTTACCACACAACGTGCCACAACCAGACAAAAAACAGTTCTGATTAAAAGAGGAAGAAAGTATCTGTATCTCCCTCTACAAATGAGAGTCAAACAAACATCAAATTACTATTTCTCATGTTATAAAACTTTAACCAAAACAACAATTTTCGTTAAAATATCCATATTCTTTCAAAAATGAGACACTAGCAGACCTATGCTAATAGTTATATATAATTAATTATATTAGATTTCACTTACCGACCCTACCGAGAAAACCAGAATCACAAGATAGTTAATAAATAAAACTTTATTTTCAATAAAAATATAGGATGTTAAATGAAACATCTTAATATACAACGTTAAAATTAATTATTTTTTAATATAAAAATTTGGCTTGGTTCGGATATTACGCAGAGTATACATACAAATATTTAACAAAAGTATAAATTCAAGAAGTTTCAGTCTTCCTTCACGTTGTCAATTCTGGTGGAGGTCTAACAAGAGAGCATGGCCTTAGGAACTCTTGATCCCTCTCGTGAATCCATTTATTAGATACTGAAATTAAAAATAAACGGTTAACAGCCAGAACAACACTTTTTTGAGAGTGCGATATTTTATTTGTCTTAAAGGTAGACAATTTACTTGTTTTAAGCTCTGTAAAAATTACAAGACATATGACAATTTGCTTTTTGATGTTGATATTATACCTTTGATTTGTAAGTTGGGTTTGAAGAGGTGTACAAAATGAAGAGTAAAGGCCCAATAATGTTCCCATGTGGAATTTCCCTCTTGACTAATAGTTAATTCACAACTGTTACACTTATATTGACAAACTTGTGTGTAAATAAGATACTATGATGGAGATGACACATCGAAGAAGGCAAATAAATAGTGTTTAAACATTGCAAACCATTTCTGGCGAAAGAAATATTGAATAGTTACCCCATTTAGAACCTGCTAATACAGGACAAGCAGCATGTCTGGTGTTTATGTCGCCCTCTCCACTGTCATGCAGGTTATACCAAAATACAGCAGATCCCTTTTTAGGCCACACAGAGGCCAAAATGTTTGGAAATACTGTCGCACCTCCTTGAGCAACGTCACTCATCTGTTGAGCGAAAGAATTGTTAATTTTGTGGTTTTTCTCTTGCTTGGGATAAATTAATTGAAAGTGGATTTGTCCAATTCCTTCATTTTGATATTCATACTGTTATCTTCCAGTTGATTTTGTAATTTGAAATTCGACATATTCTATTTGTAGATCTAGTTGTTTCCAACACTTTTTGTAATTCCACAATATATCAATATAGTAAGTATAGACATATTGATTATATTGGAAATAATTAATATTTCAATAACATACTTACATAGAATAAAATGGTTGCAATACGATTTCCACTTCCCAGGTCTTTGAATGCATGTTTCTCGTCTTTCTGAGAAAAAAATCATCAATAATACACCTACTATATGATAGCAATAATTGAAACAAATTAAACTATTTTAATATCATATCACAACTAAGATATTAGAAATTAAACTGCAAACATTTAGTTAAGATATAATCTGACTAAATTGGAAAAAACAACAAATCCAAATGATATGGATGTCCAAAATCATCATCAAAGGTTCTACGACAAGCAATACCAAGGTACAAAACCTGAGAAAGCAAAGAACCTAATCTGTTTTTCTGTTTGAGAAGGCTCAAATGTACGAAACATTTTCTCTACAAGAAATTCCAACGTCTGTTGATGCCTAAAAGTGACAATTTACCTAGTTACACTGAATAATAAATGCTGTCAAACTGTAGTACTACTAGGCCCAAAATTAAAAACCTTCAATTAAAAAGGTAAAAATGGAAGTTTTCTATCAACAGACACAAAAACTTCTGTTGCCACTTAAAAGTGACCATTTATCTAGTTACTCAGACGAATTGGATTCTATTGCTTATGGGTACTGTCAACAATTCAATTATTCCTGATTTCTTTGACCAAAAAATAGATATTCATCCACTTATTCTCAACTTGAATAGCTGATATAGTTTTTGTGAATGAAATGGTGATTTAATAATTGAACTAATTATTTTGAAAGCGAATATGAATATTTCGATTTTATTCTTAATGGGGGATTGAAGAGATACATATCAGATATTGACCGTTTCGAATATATGTACCAAAATTGATGGAACCAATAGACAAAGTGTTAAATATTAATTGAATTATTCTGAAAACAATACTAATGAAACCTCACCCGTGCAAAATCAAAGTGTGGCTCATAGTGGCCTCCAATACCGTAATTAACAACTTGTAATTCCTCAGCAGATTCCATGGATAGCATCGACATGTCGGAGGCTCTTTGAGAAATATCAGCAATATATTTGTGTTCGATATCTCGCAACCAGGCTGATTTACTGATTCTATAATGCGCTATTTCCAATTCTCCAGTTTCCGAATTTTGAACTGTAGCACGGCGGAACTGAAAATAAATACAATTAAAACGGATAACCATTGCGTATAGATAAAAACTATTAACACCACAGCTTGTGAGAAATCGGAGTCATAAGAAGGTGGTGCAGATTGAGGTCGTTGCCTCACTTGAGGATGGACGTAGCACAACTGATGACTTCCTTGTAACTAAAATGAAACAGCCTGGTGTGTGATTCCATCAAGAGAGGCATCGATGTCAATATATTCCAACAATTTTATACACTGTAGGATGATGGAGGAGACACAACGTACAAGCTCACATCTCCAGCTTCTTTCTCCAACATTCTTTTGATTAATATCTAATGTCCTAGTACTATTACTATTAGTTTATTCGATAGCTACTCACCCTGGGCGTCGCTAACCTCTTCACAGTTTCAATTTCAGCATCGCTCATCACGTCATAAAATATATAAATATTCGGATTGAAATAGGCCTCTTCGACTTTGAAAGGAGCAAGAAGTAAAAACGGATTTCCATGGTTGACGTAGACGCACTTGAGTTGTGAAGTTATTTCGATAGGTGGAGACAGTTCTCCACGACATAAAGCCTCGTATATGTGGTGCTGGTTGTGGGAGGCCATCGATTCGACCTATAATCGAATAACTCATTAACAAGGTCAGTTTCAAGTACTAATTGTGATAACAGAACCCCATTCTGAGATTAGGTTATTTTATAAGACTCGCATAGATGTTTCTAGATTTCAAAACCAGTATCTGTTATAAAAGTGATCTATTCTTTGTACTTCTGTAATGAGTGCAAGTTCACTCATCTTTATTTGGTCATAAGCAATGTGCAAGTTTCTGTACTTAAGCAGAGTAGATGTACTGCACTCTATTTGAGGAATTTGTAAGTTTTTCCACTTAAGCAAAGTAGTTCTACTGCACGCTCAGTAATGTGCCAGTTCTGAATTTTAGCAGAATACTTCTACTGCACTTTGAAATCAATGTGTAAGTTTCCCTACTTGAAGAAAGTAGTTCTACTGTACTCCTAGTGATGTTCATAGCTATTTCGATCGCTTTTGAGAATTCTATAAGATTATTTGGAATTATATATTTCACCGGTAAGAATGTCGTAATGTTTGAAAAGAAGTACACTTTTATGAGGCCAATTTTGATCGAAATAAAAAAATGCCCGTCTTTGATAAATTAAACTTTTGAAGTATCTCAATTCTGTCGCTTACTTAATTTTTTCACCAAACCAAATTAACGAAAATTATTTGATACAATTTAGAGCAAATTACACGAGTGTTTCCTTTTTCTTATTGTTTTGAGACAAGCAAATGTTCTACAGCTATTTTGTATATTTTTGAAAAGGAATGATTCTGCGAGAGATCTTAGGAGTGGGCAGTAGGTATAATTCAAACAATATATAAACTTACATAGTCTGCTTCATCAATATTTTCGTCTTCTTGTTCTCCTTTCCTTTTAAAACGATTGTATTTTTCCAATTCGTCTTCATAATATACTTTATTGCCTAGTGCCCTAGGATGGCTTGGGATGATTTCAAGTAGTTTGTTAGTTAAATCTAAAGCCAAGGGAATATTACCTGCGAATAAAAATGAAAATAAACCTTTATGAATACTGCATCCAACCCTTTCGTGAACATACTCTATAGTTGAGATTAATGAAATAATTGAATAAATGTAATGGTATAATGTTCCACAATATAGAAATATTATTATTAGTGAGACTGATTTTTTGCTTAAATCTTGGTGAAACATAACTAAATATTTCACGATTATATTTAACAATATCAATTGGTCAACATGTTTCGTCAACATTTAGTGAATAATAAAGAAAAGAAAAATGTGGAAGACCAAACAGGGATTTATGAAATTTTTTGTAAAGAATGTCCAGCGTTTTATATCGGCCAAATACAGGTAGAAACATACAAACTCATGTTGACCAGCATAAAAGGTTGATTTTGTACAATGTTCATAAAACTGGGTTCCCAGAACATTGTCATTAATTCCAACCATTTTATAGACTTTGAGAAAACGAAATGCTTACTCGAAGGTAATAAAGGGAAACGCTTAGACCTTTTAGAAGCAATTAAAATATGTAGTTCTTGAAAAAAGAAGAAGACATCGTAAATGAACAGGTAGATTTTCAAATATCCTCCCTACTTACATCCATTGTAAAGATATAAATTTGTTGTTCCTTATTGTAGTTTAGTCTTGAAGATGAGCTCACGCTCGAAACATGTTGACGAATTGATATTGTTAAATATGATCCTAAAACATTAAGCCTAGTGTTAAATTTAATTTAATAATGTTGGATGGTATGCTAGATCTAAGAGAAACACGGTGATCGTCCTTTATGAAATCATTTATTTAACTGCTGTAATATGGTGTGTTGTTCAGTCGAAGAATCTAATTAGACTAAATATGAGAATATAATATCAAGTCTCAAGTTCTGAAATTTAAGTGTTTCAGTGGTATATACTAAAACTGCTGATTACAGATATACTATATACAATAACAGTAAATAGGAAGAGCATAATAAATATCACAGAGTCATTTCCAGGAATGTTGAACATAAACAATTATAAGGAGTATAGTTTTTGCTCAATAACCAACAAATAAATATTGTTATTTTAATAAAGATCCCAAACTTGTTATTTTGAATTTTAGAATCAAGCATTTGAACTTTTGCCACAAATTTCAGTCAAGAAACCTTTCATCAGTTCACTATAGCATAGCTACATACCAACTCACCTTCTTTGTAAGTTGAAAAAGCCAGATATTCCAAGATTTCGCTTCTGTCAATGGTATCATTAGATTCTTGGTTAAGTCTAAGATCAGCTTCTCTCATCCACAGCAAGGTATGATGATAATCTCCATTGTTGTAGGATTGTCTGCCCAGTTCGAAGCAATCAGTAGCTGTCAATTCAGCACCGTATTTCACCCCGTTGAGTTCCCCACGAGCTAAGGACGAAGTGTCCAACTGGTATGTGTCTTGAAGCCTGGTAAGAGCCATTGCAGCTCCGTTTAGATCTTCGGGAGTTGGAAATTTCATATTTTCCTTGATGTATGTTATGTTGCTCATATAATCTGGTAACAAAAGTTTTGGTTTTATGAAAAATTTTTGAAATAAGTGTAAAAATATTGTACGCAAGAAACCACATACTATATAACCCATTTTTATGGTCTAAAATGGCTCCTTGAAGCTTGCCAGGAGAAACAGTTGAGTATAATATGATTCATTCTACCATTTCTGGTATATGAATTGTAATTTAAATTGTGCTTTTGTATTTTCTTATCAGGTACTTTTTTTCTAATCTTTTTTATGTTATATATATTATTTATTTTCTCTTTTAAACATATTAATTACACATTAAAGTAGTGATATTTGTCATCTCATTGAAGCTTACATTATATTGAATATAAGGACTTTCTCATTTTATGAGACATTTTGAAAAATCTAATTTGTCCATGCGTTTCTGCGTTAATTTTCACGCATAAAAGTTACTCCAAGTTTAAGATGGTTCTTCATTTTTAAAATATGTGATATTATTGTTTTTTGATAATAGTTGTTAATTAATAGTGAAAGAGTTGAACTGCTTTTTTTCATTCATCACAAGTCCAAATTCATACATTTGGTGTAGTTCTTTTGAAAATTGATAACATCAGACTGAAAGAGAAGGATTGAATATCGTTATTTTCTGTGTACACCAACATATAATATGAAAGATTCGAAAAAAATCTAGTTCCTGAATCAATTATAATAATTGTAAATGATTTTCCAATTTTTCATAAAGTTTTTTTCTCTAGTAATGTTAAAATTGTAGGAACATTCATTAAGTTAAAACTGCTGCACTTCAGAACGAAGAAGTTGACACAACATGCACATAATATATTATTAAACTTGATATTTCGAATTGAAATAACGAAAAATTCAGAAAAAACAAAAATACTCGGATAAAGACTACATTACAAAGAAAAAACAGGATTATTTGAGGTTAATTCATTTACGAATTCAGTCACCTTTTTTGATATCTCATAAACTTTTACGTCTTCAATATTTCGTAACATCTGTTTGCATACAATATGATGACGATCTTCACCGCTGGGTCTTTACCTATGATACTAAATTAACAATATTTACAAAAATTGTTCTATGAAACTCTCATTAACATTAAAAACTTATCTATCAAAAATTAGTTGAATTAAATAAGAGTAATATAGACGAATTCTTTCCAGCTGTACCCATGGCATCGATTCTACCTTTATGGGTAATTATTTAATTTCTATATTCGAAAGAAGACAATCTTTGACTTCGCTATGAGATTCATTACTCAACACTATCCACATAGCATTGAAACAACTTGTTCAATTGATTTTCCTTGAAATGTAGACAATTTTGAACGAAAACTGAAAACATCAACTTTGTAAGAATGTCACTTGTAAAATTGAACTTTTGTGGAATTCAACGTTAATTGATATTAGATTAACCATTCCAATTTAATTAACACCTATATGGAGTTGAGAATTCTATTAAAACTTGCGGAAATATTTCGTATTGAACTTGTATACTGAAGAAGCGTTTATAACCTCGAAGTATAATTATCTTCATTTTTACAGCGTTATTCACATAAATACACGCTAATTGTTCATTATAAAAACACATTGTCGAATGTGTAATACAATAGAAGATGACTCATTTATTCAAATGACGTTTGCATTGTGAAAAAGGCTCTAGAGATAACTATTATAATTTCGGTGGAGCAGTGCTCAAAGAATAAGACCAACATTCTGGAGATCTGGGTTCGAATCTCGTGTGGTATTATAATTTTTTCTATGAATTTATTGGTTAGGAAATTGATATTATATTTGATTGGCGATATGCGGAGTTCAAATTCCGAAAAATATTTTTAATTTTAATGAGCCGACAATTTTCACATCACATTCACAAATTGAATGAAAAATTTGTTGGTATATCGATTTTGACATTTGGGCTCTTCTGTATTTCTGGTGTTAATACAATAGTACGTGTATTCAAGTTTCTGAAGTTTTCTTCATGAATGCCTAAGAAATATGTGGCTCATGTATCGAAAATTATTAGTATATGTATTATATATAAAATTACGTAGATAGTAGCGGAAGAAAATGAAATTTCTTAATTTTAAGAAGAAATGAATATAAAAAATCATTACCTGCTGCTACGTCTGCAGACATAAGGGCTTCAACTTGTTGCCAATCGGTACTTAGCTTCTTGACAAGTACATACGCGTTTATAGGGTTAGAAACATAAGACTCAACATCTTCTGTAGCTATGGCATGATGTTTTCTGTACAACTCGGCATACCTGTTAGATGTGAACAAAAGTGAACTTTAGGATATCGAAACAAGGCAGTATGAAGTTGAATATATCTGAATCATGCCAAACTATTATTGGTACAGAACCTAAACAAATTTATTCTCAAAGTGAGGTAACTCACTTTGAAAAAGAAGTAATTCACTATGTTAGGTGGGCTGACATGTTCGTAAGCTGGCACATAGATGGCGCTATTAGTATTGAACCCGTCTCTTGCAGGTTAGGTCAATTGAACTAACTACTATCCATAGTAATTCCAGTATTTAAGAATGGAACCGTAAGTGACATAACTAATTACCGCCCAATATCCATTCTGAGCGTGTTTTCCAAGGTAATAGAGAAAATTGTTTTCGCCAGAATGATGAGTTATCTCAATAGATTCAAAATAATTGATTCCGCGCAACATGGATTCAGAAGCGGCCACTCAACTCAATCAGCTGCAGTTAAGTTTTTTGAATCCGTCTACGAGTGTTTGGATAAACACTTGTTTGTGGCGGGGTTATTTTT
The DNA here is from genome assembly GCA_030704895.1 of Henosepilachna vigintioctopunctata. Classification (NCBI taxonomy): domain Eukaryota; kingdom Metazoa; phylum Arthropoda; class Insecta; order Coleoptera; family Coccinellidae; genus Henosepilachna; species Henosepilachna vigintioctopunctata. The sequence goes on from JARQZJ010000005.1 coordinate 1,555,669, forward strand.
TGATTTATTTTCGGCACTTGATTCACTATCCTTTGAATGTATACTTGATAAATGCTACAATTTAGGTTTTAGAGGTGTTTTTCTAAATTGGTTACGTAGTTATCTTGAAGAAAGAACAATGGTAGTGAAAATAGGCGAGAGTTATTCTCCGAGACATGACATTGCTCTTGGGGTGCCGCAAGGCTCTGTACTCGGAGTTCTTCTATTCATATTGTTGATAAACGATCTGTCTGCGAAGTTGTCCCGATTTTTGGTTTGCTACACTATTTGCCGATGTTCATCGGTGGTTGCTTCTGGCAGGACTCCTGAACAACTTCTGGAGGCATGTGAATGCATTGTGAGGGAGTTTGTAAATTGGTTTCGAATGAACAATCTGATGGTGAACGTTGACAAAACTGTATGTGTTCATTTTTGTCTGAAGGGCAATGGAATTAATATCTTGGATTTTAAATAAGGAGACAACACTATATCATCATCCACATCAACAAAGTTTCTAGGAATATATGTAGACAGAAATTTGAGATGGACATCACACATCGATGTCTTGTGTAAAAAATTGAGTAACTCATGTTTTGCAATCGCTAGAATTAACAACATCGTACCTAGAAACTGTGTTATAAATGTGTATTACTATATGTGTAGTCTTGTATATAGTCATCTAAATTATAATATTCTGCTATGGGGCTGCTCTACACAAATAAATAGGGTGTTTATTACACAGAAGCGAATACTTCGATTAATATTCAATATTCATCAACGAACATCTTGTAAACCTATCTTCATTATAATTACATACTCACCTAACCGTGTTTATATATTTATAGATGTTGTGATATGTTAAAGAAAATGAAGATAGGTTTATTAAATTGCATAGTAATCATAAGTATTTAACAAGGAACAGTGATGTGCTATTTATTCTTATGCATAAAACAGCTAAATTTGAGCACTCTATTATCAGAGTATTAAAATTTTCAACCCTTTACCATCAAATTTGAAAGTACTGAAAGCTCATTTGTTTAAGAGGAGAGTCAAATCTCTGCTGTTAACAAAGGCATACTATAATGTGTCAGAGTACTTCGATGATACGAATGTAGGCAATAATGTATGAATCAATTTTTTGTATCATATGTTTGTATATATTTTTTAACACAAATGTTCTTCACCATGTGAAATTGTCTCAAATGTTTAATATTTCTGAGGTATTTTTTTTTCTTTTCAAATAAAGTTAACCAATATTTTTATTTGAACCAATATTTTTGCTCGAGGGCTGAATGGAAGATCAGATTCAAAACGGAATTCAGCACTTTTGAGAGCATTCTTCTTAGTTGTAATTATTGTATCAATTGAAATGAATATAATTATACAATGTAAGGAATGTTTCTCAATAAATTCATTTTATTATCATTTATATTACTAATTTTAATTCCATGTTCAACACATTATAAAAGTGCACTTTGAAATGTAGCGATACTAGAGTACCATGAATAAAAAACAGATATTTTACTGAATATCATCGAAAAGTTTACCTAGAAATATTGTTAAGATATTTGAACGCAATCCATCGACCTGTAAACGTCAAGTAGATCTTTTGCTCAAATGCTTACCGGACATTCAGACCAGATGGCAGCACGTTGTTATGACTACTTGGCTGATGACAAACAAACAGTGTACTATTCGTATTTTTGAATTTCGAATTCATGTTGCCGTGACTTCCCTTTTGCAATTTCAGAAGTCAATCAATAAAAATGAGTATTTTTTAAGCTACCAATCACGTTGATTTCTTTGAATACAAACAACAAAAAGATGCTCTGACTGAGAAAGTTGAAACAAACAACCTCACATATACCACAAAATTTGTAACACAAATATCAAGAAATAAATGAAAATTATTGCTTGATAGTTGAAAAAAGAGATTATGAAGTGACCATCTTGTTGAATTTACCTTTTCAGAATATCTATCCGATGTTCTTCGGCTTTAACATAATTTTCTAGGCTTGTTACTAAATAATCTTCTGTTTGAAGAAGTTCCTCCAGATCTGTCAAGGCTGTAAAAACATCACAGCGAGATGAACTGAAGAGTAGAGAAAGATAGAATATCACAGTAAAGGTTGCTGCATATCGAATCTCCATTTTATAGCTGACCTAGAACGAAAAAAATGAATGTATAATTACCTGCAGATGATTGCGAAAATTTAATACCGAAATATAACAGTTTGAATATAATAAAACCGTTATTTTATGTGAATCTATTTCAAAATTAAAATTGTAAAAAAGACAATGTTTTTAAATTGATAATTGATGAGGCCGATACTTGGAGAAAATTAATATCCATAATACAACAATATTTGAAATTTTCTCATAATTTAATATAAAATACGTGACGACGTTTCGGAGTACTACTTCGAAACGTCGTCATGCGTATTTTATATTAAATTATGAGAAAATTTTAAATATTGTTTTATTACAATGTTTTTATTTTGCACACTTTATTTTTACCATACAATTTGAAACATAAATTCAAGTTCAAAATAATTGAGACTCAAGTTTTATCATTATAATTGCTTCTTTGAACTTATAAACCAAAGGTTTTTATAACAAGTTGAAAATCAGTTTTATTTTGAAATATAATGAAATATACGCTGTTCAAGAAATGCAAACTATAACTAAATGAGCAATTAGTACTATAAAATCATGAAAATGGTTTGATTGCTTATATATTGTATAAAACACAGAATGTTTCAAGTATATCATTCTTCGCGATATTAAAGCGGTAACAAAACATTTTTCTCTAGATTTTGCTCAATGAAACCTTGAGATATTACACAGGGTGTTAGGTAGAGGTGTCATAAAACTTCAAAGAGGACATATTTAATAAATTAGAATATATATCTAAACCACTCTGTATGTATATATATATATATATATTTTATTTTTGAAAAAATTGATTTATTGCATGTTTAAGATAGTTTATTTTGAATGTTTTTAACAGGCTTTATTTTCGTTGACATTTCGTTGTATTTATATCACAACTTTGTCAAAACTGTTTTGACAAAGTTGTGATATACAACGAAACGTCAACGAAAATAAAGTTTTTCATTTCATATCATTCATTTCTACTAATAAATGAATGATAATTTCGTCTCTCAGTATTTTGTTTCGATTTGAAAATATCAAAAAAATTCCGAGAAAAAGTTGTTAAGAACATGTTTCAGGTCCACATACGAATTATCATTTTTCCATTTCATAACTAGTGCGATATGGAAAGTACGAAATTGAAAATTTGACAAGTCATTAGTGCTATGTTTCACTAAAGTACATATTTGAATAAAATAAAAAACACAAAAATGAGAATTTTTCATAATCGATACTTTCTAGTTCTTCGATAAATGATTGAATTTAGAAAAAAGTATGAAACAAAAATTCTCCTGATACAAAATAATTAATTAATTATAATTAGAAGCTTCCACACTGAACTAATTCTCCCCACTATTCGAATGCTTTTTCCAAGTGTTTTTCTATTATGCCTAGCTACTCTTTAAGTTGATGAATGGTGATTTCTTGCGAGTTCATATTTTAGTTCGGTATCTAATAAATTACGTCAATTAAATTATTTTCAACCATAAGTTTTCCTTCAAATAAGTAAATATAGGATTATTTGTAACTTAACAGCGACACACTGTATATAATATACATAAATATTTTCTTTTACTGTTATTATTGTCAGTATAAATTGTTTCATCAAATTATTCGTACATCTACATAAAAACGAAATAGTATCAGATAAAAACTGTATTGGAAAATAATACATATAACTTAATAAATGATAGAATGTTGAAAACGACATTTTATTTCAATAATACTTCATTTAACGACTCACCATGTAAACTAGAATGCAACAAACCTAAAAAACATCCAATAGATAACTTCCGAGTGGGCTGTGCAAAAACAAACGAACGCTATGAGCGCATAAAGATACGTGAACGAAAGATGTACAATAAGAAAACTAAAAACGCCGTCGAAGTTAGTTCGCGTATTATCAAACTGGTGGGAAGGTTTTGAGGAGCCCAACGTCGATTATGATCTTGATCGATTTCCCTCAATTTCAAATGCGATATGTGGCGAATTCAATTTTTTTTATTGTGTACCGAATTAGAAACTAATATGAGTTATTCTTTCGTAACAATCGTTTCGGCTAACTGAACGATAATTATTATGGTCTTAGAGAGAGAAACTTCTTGAATGATAAACTAGGAGAATTTGATTTCTCTAATAAATCAATGTAATAGGTATATGGTATATACTCGTATATCTATAAAATATAAAAATGAATCGCAAAATGTGTTGGTAAGTGCATAACTCCTGGACCAATTTTGCCAATTCTTTTTTTGGAATGTTTGTGAAGTCCAAGGATGGTTTTTACGGCAAAACAAATTCGAATAATTTCCGGGAAAACCCTAAAAACACCCCATTTCTTTTTCCCATACAAACGTTCTCTAACTAAAATGTAGAGTCAACGGCTGGATCGATTTCACTATTTTTTTTGTTGTGTTTGTTACTATAAGAGAAAAAATTTAAAAAATTGCATGTAAATTTAGAAAATTCACGATGACTCAATTAATACTATAAGTAAGAAATAATTATTAATTCTCAAAAAGGGAATGTAAAAATAGTGAATATCTAATCACACATTCTGATTAGTTAAGAGCTATCACGATTAATATTAAAACTTCTATTGAATATAAAATTTTTAAAATTGTTTAAATAGACGAACATACACGTTACGAACATAGCACGTGGTATATTCGATAATAAAGAATACATAGTTTCTTTAATTTACTAAGCTCGAAATGAAGTTGAACGGAATCGATGGAATAGAAATTAACAATATGAAATGGTTGCGTTTAACTGCTATCGATCTGCATTAAATTATAACGTTGAAATAGATTACACTTCACAGCAAATCGTTGCTATTGGACCAATGAACGTTGTTGTGTTGCAAGGCAAATTTTAATTATTATTGATGATAAGAAAGTACACCAGAGCCACTATATTCATTGGTTTTCGTGAATGGACTGAATTCTGAACATTTTTTGACTTATATCCAGCAAATATCTCAAATGATTAATGATGACAAATACTTTTTACAAAATTAGGAACATGACGTTCAACTATAGAACGGACAAGGTAATAACTTTCAGTACATCAAACGTCTTAATATAGAAATTTTTAAATAATTCCATTGATTTGAAATAACAGGAAGCATTGTAGTCCCTTCGTAATTGAGTAAGTCCCTGGCTCTACACGGGATAAATATTAAAAACAAGATAGTGTAGCGTAAATAGTAAAACATGTCTTTCCGGCTTTTTGAAAAATATTCAGATAAAAAGAAATAGGCGTACAAAGTTCGCCCAGTCAGCTAGTATATATATATATATATATATATATATATATATATATATATATATATATATATAACAGGCAGACGTTTCGTCAAGGTCTCACTTGACATTATCAATGCTTCAAATGATGGTTATCGATTACTCGGAGTCTGGTGACTGAAAGGCCTTTCAGTCACCAGACTCCGAGTAATCGATAACCATCATTTGAAGCATTGATAATGTCAAGTGAGACCTTGACGAAACGTCTGCCTGTTCCCAACAGGCACTCAACAAACCAACGGATGTATTCCCGGAACAATATACCATTATATATATATATATATATATATATATATATATATATATATATATATATATAAATAAAGTTATATATATATATATATATATATATATATATATATATATATATATATATATATATATATATAAATATATTTAATAGTGTTGGCGTTTACTTGATGTAAATCCATTATAATTGAATATAACTTAAATTCAAACACTTGAACTTATGATTTACACTTTATTGACTACATTGCATGACGCGTTTCGTCGTTACAAACGACTTCTTCAGATGCTTTATATTCAAATATATATATATAAATACATAATATAATTCAAAGGTTTATAGAGGTATGAAAATAGAAAAAAAGAAACTGAAGGTATTAACCTGCAATTTTGTGATAGCCGTTTACATATGTTTCGAGCTATTGGCTCTCGTTTTTGAGACGAAAAGAAATGGTCGCTTGATTAAATAGAATGAAACTTATCATATCATTTAAGTCATATTATATCATGAGTTGTTTGATAACGTGTGAAACAATTGTTGATAGTTTCTATGGAAAGTGTGTATCTTTCATCTGTCATTCATTAGTCAAGCAATTTTGAATTTCAAATATGTCTTCTCGCCAAAAGAAGAGGGAACGTCAACGTAAAATCGAAATCAAAAACCTACATTTGGCACTACTTTGTTGGACTATCGGAAATGTTACCATAGAAATATCACCAACATTGTTTAATTTTTATGACACGATCCTTGGACCATTAATAGTATTAGTGATAAGTACTATATTCATCACAATTCCCCAAACATTTTTCGAAATCGGAATATCTCAATATTCCAGAAGAGGAAGCATCAAAGTTTTCGATGCTGCACCAGCATGGAGAGGCATTGGAATATTAGGAGTTGTCAGTGTTTTCTTATTATCCATAAGGAGTGTTCAGATTTGTACGTACTTTTTGATATATACGCTGAATAGCTTGAGTGCGGTGCCACCTTGGTCGAATTGCGGCGAGCAAAATTATTTGAGTATTGGTTGTTATACTTTTGGTAACAATCGAACTAGCCACGAGAACTGCATAGAAGTCTTCAATTTAGAACACTGTGAGAGTATTGAATGGTTTGATAGCGCAGAATTATTCTGGAGATCGGTAGCAATAACGAAACTTGGTCCTGCACAAATCCAATATAAAATTGAACTAATTCTATGCTGCTCATTAACATTAATAGCCGCATACGTCTGCGTGAGGAACAGTATGGATAGCTTTTCAGTTTTTTCAGGATTTCTCGTAAATGCACCAGCAGTAATGCTAGGAACAGTAGTGCTGAAATCCTTTACCGTCCCAGGAAGTATGAGAGCTTTGAAATATATCTTCACATTTTCCCGTAAGGACTTCTTCAATGTAGAAGTCTGGATGGACATGATCAGTCTCAGCCTGATGACTGTAGGAAACATGGGTGGACTGAAAACATTGGCAAAGGGAACATACTTCAGACACCCAACGAATTCAGAAGCTATTTTACTGAATTTGGTTTGCACAACTTACACATTACTCTATGCATCACTATTTTTCAACTTGATTGGGACATTTAGTTTCCAAATGAATGCCGATTTCAACGTTCTTACACGGACTGTAGAGAATTTTAATTTCATCGAAGTCCCTTCGGCTGTAGCTTTTTGGGATTTGTCAACGATGTTCTTATTTTTTTCTACTTCTCTAATTTCTTGATAGTGTTTCGAAATTTTGCGATACAATTTGATTATATTTTGTCGTCTTTATACGAAGCGAGAAACAGTTTGAGACGGTACAATAATACCTGCTGTTTGATCCTTTGTTGTGTTCATTTCGCACTATTTATAATGGTCAAATTAATAATTTCGGAGAGATTTATGAGGATGATTTCATACCAACTTAATGTTATAATATCGTCCATTATTGCGTTCTATTCGGGCATTTTTCTATGTTGTTTCTATGGAAGTCAACGTTTTGTGGACGATATACATTTCATGTTAGGTTTGAAGCCCACAATTATGTGGCAAATAAGTTGGTATTTTGGAACTGTTATTTACTTGTACAGCTTCTTTCATTTTTATTTGTCGTTTATTGAAACGACGCACAAATATTTCATTCCACTTCTAATTATAATAACTCTTTTATCTGTGTTTCCATTGTTGTACTTCATGTTATCAATCTTTGTAAAGTGGCAAAAAAAACAATCAATTGTTGAAATTTTAAAGCCAACGAAAGATTGGGGCCCAGGTGAAGAAATATTGAGGAGGAGTAGAGATATGTTTTCTGCACAAGATATGACGAAAGAGTATCTTTATCGTCAACAAAGACTAAAACTGAATATAACCAACCCTACTACTGGCTTCAGTTCTGGTGGCACTAGTTTCTCAACGTCTACCAAATAATACCAAAAATAAATTCAATTATTATGGATTTGTATTTACCAATAAATAATGATTTCAAAAAGGAATTAGCCTTTAGAGAATATGAACGTATGACAATTAATTTCAATCGTGATACTTACAGAAAAATGCGCCACATAGTGGAAAATAAAATTGAGACTGCTTATAAAAACTTTATTTGTAGTTCACAGAATAACATATCGTTAAATCCGTCTGGAATTTTCTTCCTTGGGTACTCGGCAGTAGAGGTGAAATTAAGAACACACAATCTTCAGTCTGTCATCTATTATCGGACACTAATGCGGTCCTTCATCAGGATGCTAAAATTCAAATATAAAAAATTAATTGAACAAAACTGCATTGGAAACACTTACATTTGACCTGCGGTAAAGACCAAAAAACACACGAAGAAAACTCATCTACAAGAGACAGGTGTCTCGGACGTCGAAAATACACAATAATAAAATATTCAGATTTTCTTTTAAAAAGCTAACAATCATCAAAATACTTATAACAAGATCGTGGTTAATAACCAGGTTAGCTCTGATTGAATTTTAGCATCCTGATGAAGGACCGCATTAGTGTCCAAGATATAGATGACAGATTGAAGATTGTGTGTTCTTAATTTCGCCTCTACTGCCGAGTACCCAAGGAAGAAAATTTAAATATATATATATATATATATATATATATATATATATATATATATATATATATATATATATATATATATATATTGATTCATATAAAATATGGCTCCCGGAATGAACCGCGTTCTAGATTTATATAATCTCGACGTTTCGGCTTCTGTTGTGAAGCCATCTTCAGGAGTTGGAATAAATTAGTAAATATAAGGGTAACTCGGTTACGTGGTCTCAATCTGCCTACTCCACGAACAGAGTTGAAGGAAAATGAGGAAAGGTTACCTGGTTACGTCGCCTCAATCTGTCTATTCCACGAGCCAAATGAGGGAAACTAGGAACGATAAGAAATAATTCGGTTGCGTGGCCTCAATCTGCCTTCTCCACGAGCCAAATAGTTTCCAATAGTTAGCTCCGAAGTCTCAACCTGCCTACTCTTCGGAGTCAACTGGCGTGTCGATCGTCTCGTGCCTGTATTTATATGTGGTGGGTGGGGCGGTTCAGTGTGTTCGTTCGTGTTTCATTCCAACTCCTGAAGATGGTTTCACAACGGAAGCCGAAACGTCGAGATTATATAAATCTAGAACGCGGTTCATTCCGGGAAGCAAATTTTATACATACTTCTGACCGCGGAAACCTTTAGTTACCTGTTTCAATATACATATATATCTCTAATTTGAGTGGATGTTTTGGTGGTACAGGTTATTTAAAATAAAAACGATATTTCTACCTTTATGTACGTTTCGGAGGTGTTTCCTCCTTCTTCAGCAATTTTGATTTTAATATTCTCTGTAATACAAATATAAACATGTGTAAAAATACTATGCAATACAGTATCGAATGGTCTAATACCTTTATTTATTTCTGGTCTTGTTAACACTGTTAAATCGTCTTCAACACAACATCAATAGTTTCAATCCGATAATCTTCCAATATTCTTGTCTTCATTTTTTCGTTTGTTGATCTTTCATATGTCATTGTTCCCGTTTGTGTCACGTTCCTTGTGTACTGTCTTTGGTCGCGTCAACAGTGGTAGGTACAGTTGACTTAGCTGTTTCACGTATTTTCGGTCATTTACGGTGTTTTCCAAGTTCTGTTGTATGTGTATCATCTGCCAAAATTCTCTTCTTTTCTGTCTTGGTTCTATCCTCAAAATTTTAGCCTGATCGCAGTTAAATGTGTGTTTTGTTGTTATCTGGTGTTTGTTTACTGCAGTTTTTGCATTCTTCGTGTATTTATGTCCGTTTAGTCTGTCATGGAGTCTTTGTGTCGTCTGGCTTATGTATTCTTTGCCACAGTCTCCGCATGGTATGCTGTATACTACGTTTGATTTTTTAATTTTAGGGGTCATTGCTTTTAATCTGCTGTATATGTTCTTCACTTGATGTTTCGGTTCGTGCACGATTTGTAGTTGGTGTGTCAATGACGTCGCCGGAACGAAGACCACAAACACTAAAAAGATTAATTGAACAACTACAAAACAACAACTATCCCCAAAACTTGATAAAAGGACTCATAAAACAGAGAGTAGACCGATTGTATAACGGAACAACCACGAAAAAGGAAACCAAAGATCAGGAAACACGAATCTCGATACCATATATAAACGGATTCTCTCACAGAATAAAGAACATACTAGCTCCACATTATTATTTATTTAAAATAATAAATGATAATTTATTTATTATTTTTCAATGAAACATTGAAAAATCTACTAGGACATATAGAATATGATGTCTTCATTATTCGTCAAAATATAATGTTGATACTTCTCAAGTTAATTATAATTTGATGAAACCACAAGACAGCTGTTTCGTTCTACAATGAACAAATCAGTTGTATCACGCTCATCGTCAAGTGAGAAAACGACTTCAAACTCTTACCACTTTACGACGAAGTGAGAAACTGTTGATCTGATGTGGAAACATCAAATGATACAAGATAACATCCTTTCGTATATCTAACACGAGAGAATCGCATATGAAGAAGTTTTCTACTGATTCCTATAGATGGAATTGTGAAGCATTCATTACTTAATACTTTTTTACATAGGAGTCATAAGATGATTGGAAATTCTAGTCGATGCCTCACTTGACGAAGGACGTGGCACAACTGATGAGTTCCTTGTAGAACGAAACAGTTCCTCTCGTGCTCCAATTCAGTATGGCATCGATTTCAATATCTGTAACACAATCCCATAAAGGATGATAGGGACACACATCGTAAATGTTCACCTAGCCAGTTCTCCTACGACATGCTTGATTAATATTAACCAGTCCTGTAGCGATGAATTTGACGACTTTCTAATTTTTATTTCGTGGCTAAATTCACGTAATCAATAAATATATTTCAACTGAATACACGCTACGGCAATTTAACGAACATATTTATAATAGAGAAATGCGCAGTGAGTGGAAATTATTAATAGGATTAACATAAAATATATGAGTTGGAAAAAAATTAAATTTCACAGTGAACTAGAGTTACAGAAAACAGTGAAAAATATGAATTGATAGAAAGTTGTATTTTCGGATAAACACTTCTTTATATTATTATTATAGCGATTTTTCTCCATTCGGAGATTAAACCATAAATATTAATTTTTATGATTTACTACTCTGTCTCCCAAAAACGTTTCATCCTGTTAAAATCTTTCGTCTTTCTGTCTATTTCATTTTAGGTTGGGGCGAATGGTTTTTGACATTGCCTGCGATCTTCTACAGTTTCTACATTGATCCGTTGTAGATCCTTTTAGATCCCTTTTAGCCATTCTGTGCTGCACATACTTTTTGTTATATCAAGTAGTTTCTTTGCTATTTTGGAGTGTTTCATTCTGTAGATATGTGTATAAAACTTTGATCGTCGTTTTCTGATATCTTCTGTTTTTGTATTCATTTTTTTACAACCTTCATTCTGAGGTGTTTTCATTCAAATAGCGTTTTTATTGATTGCTTCGTCAATCTTCCTGAGAAGTTTTAGGTCTTGCTGTTTCAATGTTGGCCATCTTTTGAAAATAGGGCTAAGGTGCGTTTGGAAAACCATCGAAACTGATTGGTTTGATGCATAACACTGAAGACTCCCACAATAGGATGAAACAACTGAGGAATGTTTCCAATCGGGTCGTTCGATGTTTTTTCGCTATTAATATTAACTCTCAAAAGTGAACATTTCTTTTGACAGCTCCCCGAGAGATTTTTTGAAAAATTTTGATATTTCGGTTAGAACCACACGCAACTTTCACTAATAGTTGCATTTTTAAACTCGAGATATATTTCGAATGGAATGTCTGAAATTAATGATTCGAAAAGTTGTATAAATTTATATGAGAAGCAGTCTTGAATATCAAGTAATTTACTTTGTTGAAGATCCATACCAACACACAAATAAATAAACTTCTCTAGAGGCGGCATTGGAATTGAATTTTCAAAATAGAAGAACACTTATTGTATCATAACTGAAGGGTGTTTTTTTTAGAGGTAGAGAACTTTAAATACGAACTGTGTGACATGTTGCGCCGTCTTGTTGAAACCACGGTTGCACTATTTGCAAGCGTTGTTCAGGCGTGAGTCTATTCATGATAAATTCCACCAGCCCAAACCAAACTGAGAACGGTGTTTTGAATCACTTCTCCAAATGCGGCTGTTAAATCGGTCGCCATCTTCAACAGTAATGCCAACTCAAAGTTCTATACCTCTCAAAAAAAAAAAAACACCCGTCAATAATTCTTTTTCACAACCTTACAGCATCAAAAAGCAGGGAGTTTCGTTCAACTATTAAACCTGGGCACACGTTTTTCTCTAACGAGTTTTACATTCACTACAATAAATATTTTTTCAAGTACATGATGATTCTTGAATAACAAACAAGGTCACGAAGCAAAATCCTTGTACAATTAACTGTGAGCTCAAGTCATGATTTGTATTATTTAATTTGTACCTAGCAAACAATCGATGATATTAGTTGAATCCCGGATGTATATTATCAATAATTGATAATGAGGTTTTTTCAGAAGAAAAATATAGTTATTGAAACAATATTTAAATATTCTTGCCTATTGAATACAGACGTGAACTGGGCGTTTCGAACTTCTGATTAATTACTTCGGATGCTTAATTAGTTTGGTTCAACTCAGCATCTGAAGAAGACGCTGTATTTCGAAACGTGTACCATTTATTTACTTCAAGAACAAGATAATGAAAATTTTGTTTCATTAGGTAAATTAACTTCCTCAAAGTACCGGACTTCTTAATCATTAACAAAAACATAACACAAATGATACAATATAAAATATATTATTTTTGACAGCACGACTTGCAATACTTCAACATGAAATGAAATGAATTATTATTCATTGTTAAATAAACGATTGTTGTATGTATTTGCATCAAAAAGCGTTAAATACAGATATAAAGATATGCAGTCTTTCTTCTTTTCTATGACGATACGAAATCTTACCGGAACTTGTGAAAACGTAATTCATACGTATTAAACGTTACCAAATAAATAAAGGGTGTTTTTTTAGAGGTATAGAACATTAAATTGCAATAAAACAACGATGGATCATTCGATTGACAAGAATTTTTTTTATTCGAAAGACAATCTTGTGGCATTACTATTGAATATGATTTCTGGCATATGACCACCATGGCTGGCTCGGATGTAGTCCAATATGGACGTCCACTTTTCGATGACTTTTTCCAACATTTGTGACCGTATATCGGCAATAACACGGCGAATATTGTCTTCCAAATGGTCAAGCGTTTGTGGCTTATCCGCACAGACCAATGACTTTACATAGACACACAGAAAGTAGTCTAGCGGTGTTAAATCACAAGATCTTGGAGGCCAATTCACAGGTCCAAAACGTGAAATTAGGCGGTCACCAAACGTGTCTTTCAATAAATCGATTGTGGCACGAGCTGTGTGACATGTTGTGCCATCTGTGAGATCTGTGAGATTGAATTGACGAAACCATTGCTTCGGCAAATATGAAGTTGTAAGTCATGTGTATAAAGATAATAGCTGCAGCTTCGAATCAAATTCGAGGACTTTAGCATAATTGAGAAATAGATCGGACCTAGAATACTACCCTGCGGAACACCACGAGTTAGACTTTTAATCCATCAGTGATATAACTCTCAAAGCGTTTAGAACTGTAATTTAGTATCACGCCAAAATATTAATCAACAACGGTTTATAATCGTAAAATAGTGTAATTAGCGAATCTGACTTTTAATGTTAAACGTTCTTTGAAATCATCGTGTCCAACTTGTTACTGTGAAAGGTTAACGACAGATAAATTTGTGGTAATTAGTATAATCGCATACAAAAACCGAATTGCGTGACGAAAATCACTCGGTTGCATAACAGTTTGTTGTAGTTGAAGTGGTTTCGAAAACAAACGATTCTATTACCAGAGATATATTTAGATTTTTTCGATTTACTACGAAAGTTCGAAAATTATACGGTAAAAGTGAAAATATTAGTTAAATAATTAGACACTTCACAGGAAGAAGGAAATGTATTTTATTTTTTTGCAGAATTAAACGTATTTGTGTTTCATAATACGATAAATTATGCTAATTGAGCATAATCAGAAGAACAATTCGAACTATGTGTATTTTGGTTTCAATTTGATCGGTCTATATATGGACTATAAACCATTCATTTGCAAGATGAAATATGACAATTTGTGAACTCCAAATCTTGATATATTTGGAGGATATGGGATGGAGAGAAATGCCATATAATTTCAAAGTAGAAGTGGAAATTAGCTCGGAAACAAACATAATACACGGAGTGCCGAGAGGATCAATCCTTGGCCCCATCTTATTTTTCTGTATTGACGATCTTTTTCTTTGTAATGAGGTAAAGGTGATAGCTAGATGATTTCGCTGATACATTAGTGTTTTATAAGGCAAATTGCAAATTGTTGAAATTTACTATCAAAATTTGTGCTCTGTGAAAAATGTGTTCTTTGTTTCGACCGAAAAATTGTGTTCAGCGATGAGGATCATTTCTGGCTAAACGGATATGTAAACGTTACCGTCAACGGCGAACGATATCGAGCCATGACACGCAATTTTTTTTGCCCCAGTTGGCCAAGTTGCACTTGGTTGACATGTGGTTTCATCAATAGGGTGCCACATACCACACAGCTTGTCAAACAATGAACATGTTAAAAGATGAATTTGGTGAGCAGCTTATCTCTCGAAATGGCCCTGTGAATTGGCCTCCAAGATCATGTGATTTGACGTCTCTGGATTATTTCTTGTGGGGTTATGTAAAGTCGTTAGTGTATGTGGACAAGCCGAACACGATTGAAGCCCTACAGGATAACACAACACTCGTAAATCGTGGGATACAGGCCGAAATGCTCGAAAAAGTGACGCAAAATTGGACCTTCCGAATGGACCATTGAATACGGAGGCGCGGACAACATTTACATGAAGTTATCTTTAAAACGTAAATGGCAAAGACCAAGTTACCAATTGCAATAAAAATTTTGAATATATGATGCAAAATGAGTGCTTTATTCGATTAAAAACGCTTAAAAAATCACCCTATATATATTTATATAATAAAAATTGTAATTACTTTCAGGGTTTTCAAATATTATATAGATTCCTGTATGCTTGATTAAAATAAGCACAAGTTTGAGAATTACTTCGTATGTGTTGCTCATAGTATGTAAATATCTGATCTAAAAATTTCATTTAACCTTACGATAAGAAATTATACTTATTTGGGACAGTAATTAAGCATTTAGAAGATTCACCGATAAATTACAGGTCACCTACACCGCATCAAGTAAGTACTAATTATGATTAGTATTATTTTTTAACGGTCTATACAATCCCCATCAATTATTTCTTTCCTAACCACATTTATATTCCCAAGGATTATGACAAAATTGAGGCCAGTTACCTACCTCAATAACAAATGTAACGAGCATCACGTCAGTTTTAAATAAGAAGTTCAATCTTTCAATTGATGCAGCTGTAAAAATTTTAGTAGGCAATGACGATTCTTTGTAAAATTCTTATTAGGTGTGAGTGACATATGAGACAAATGAAAACTCATTGTTTGTCGATGTTTACCTTCAGCAATGTGAATGATAACACTTAATTACACAGAAAAAATACAATGTTCATCTTGCAGTTATAGACCATAGAGCAGTATTTATATAACAAATACCATATGTTTCTATGTTTCTTTCGAAGCATAGATCACAGAAGTGAGAACATCAAATTTAAGGCCCTTCTGAAACTAAGTTACGTGTTTTGAACAAATACCAAAGAAAATAAGAAGATCCAAACATTCTATGTCTTTCGTTGTGGAGTTTCAAAAACATTAAACATCTACCATGAAAAGAAAAGTAAGTCAGGCTTTTGGTATAAAAGATTGCTTGATTAGTATTCAGATAATGCCTTTTAATTTTCTAACCTTTTGAATAACAATTTAAAGGACATTAGATATAAATTTGTATTTTCTGGTCCACCAACTTAGAAAATGATGGTTTTCGATAATGTAGAAGCTGATGTAAAACTAGAGTTTCATTATTAGGTACATAATCTTAAAAATTCTTTATAATTAAAAGCAAAAGAATAACTTGTTTGACCTATATGCAAAAGCGTTACAAATACACAAGTAAGTTAATTGAAGTTTCATCATTTTGAGAGCCATAATGATAGAGGCCATAGAGCAATTGGATTTTTTGAAGTGAAAACTTCTTTAGCGGCGCTGTGTATATTTTTTGGAATGGGTAAAAATTTCTAAACTCGCGTCACGGCACGTGACCTGATCGAGAATTCGTAAGACGGATGGAGAGAGGGCAGGCGGCACAAGGCGCTTGCGCGAATGTTCGTGTGTATTTTTCATTCAATTGTCAAAGTTTACATGAGCATGTAAATGATCTAGCAATTGACGCTCTTGTAACGAAGATGAATGTGTTAATTTTATCAGAAACTCATATGGGTAACGATGAAATAATTGACATTCCGAATTTCAACTTTGTTGCGAGTTTCAGAAGAAATAATCGTCCAGCGGGAGGACTAGCTATTTATCAAAATATGAACCCAGTTCATTATTGTACAAATTATATGGATGTGCATGTGAAATACAACAGCATGTTCAGTGCTACTGTTTCTGATATCGGTGATATTTGTATAAGTCGTTGCCACTCTGGTGATAATCAGTTTATTATTATGGTTGCCGTTTATATCTATCCAGATAAGTCATTGCGTGTTATACGAGACTTCTTGTACGAAAATTTCTTCATTTATTCTCATGACGCATCTGCATTGCTTAAAAAAAATTGGAAAAAGCTTTGATGAATTGCGAATGATTTTGAGTGGAGATTTCAACATAAACTTTGCAGACGATAAAAATCAACTATTAATTGAATTTTTAAATGAATTTGGTTTAACTATGTCAAATGATCGCAATCTTAGCACAACGAAATACAAAACTACTATTGATGCGGTCTTCATTAGACACTTAAATAGGTTCGAATCGAAACTGTTCGTTTTTCACTTCAGCTATCATAAACCTATCGTATCAGTTTTAGAGATTAGCGATGATAGTTCTGGTAAAGATGATGATGAAAAAGTCGTTGAAATTATGGATGGAAGTTGATTTTCCTAAGAGATAAACTTTTTAATGTAAAATAATTGTAATAGCTCTGAAGTGTTAAATTTTTAATGTAATATAAATTGTCATGTTTGTGTACGATTGCACAATAAATGAATATTGTATTCCACCACATAAATAATAATACTTTTATACTGATAATGAAAGCAATTCGTACAAAATTATTCTCTAACCATTCCAAAATATATAAAAAACACAACATTAATATTCAAGTTTCCACTTCTGCCGGCACTCCCGGAGTGCAACCCGTCGATTTTTTTTTCTTTCAGCTATGTGTCAATACTCAACTTTATCTTCCAAAAAGATGCACCAATATGATTTTCAAATTTTTAGATGTATATGGTATTTCATGCTTAAATAAAAGCTAGAAAAGTATAATTTGGTCGGACACTTTCTAGATTGAGGCCAAAGTTATCCAGGTACAGGTAGAGATTATATTACATACAGCTTCAAAAGGCAAACAATTTGATATTCTGAAAACAATTTGTTAAATGATCAAATAGATAACTATAGCGATTTCACCACTCTAACAAGCTTTATGAGGAACAATATTAAACCGTGGTGTAGGAGACACACTTAGAAGAAGAAACATTCAAATTCTATGGCTGGTCAAGTCTGTGCTTTTTCAAATAATCCCAATTTCGTTATTAATGTGCCTGAAAAATTTACTATTTATAATACGTAAAACTTATTCCTAAAACTTGTTATGAATGTATAAAATTTTTAGAAGATTTTGTTTAAAATATTTTTCATGAAGCCGCTCCTAATTTCTATAATGAAAGCAGGTGTTTTTAGAGAGATAAAATTGAAATATAACACAGAAGAATATTTTTAATATCTCTAAAGCTCCCACACATGGTACATATCTCCAAAAGTAGAATTTTTCCGATTGCCATGATCTTTCGACTAAATCAGCCTCCTCAGCTATTTTCGTTGAAGAACACTTCTTAGTCCTTCGTTTCTAAGAACTAAATATTTGCACACTTAACATGTTCAGTTTGTACGCAACAAGAAACGAAGCTACTGATTAATACAAAGTATTTCATATCATCAACATTGAAATTCAAGAAGCACATCATGACCTATTGTATCTTCTGAGGTGGAAAAGATTGCTGCTCCTCTAGGCATTACGATATAATAACCAACCGTGGTATTAATACGCAGATTTGGATGTAATTTAGTTATAATGAGTAACGCAAATCACGATATTTCATCATAACAGCATTTCAACTAGAAATAATGTGATAACAGGATTGCATTCGTTTTATGGACAATTAGAAAATTAAGAAATTTCCACTAACAATTTCAATATGAGAGTATATATATATATATATATATATATATATATATATATATATATATATATATATATATATATATATATATATATATATATATATATATATTTCTTGAAAAAAAAAAAAAAAAAAACTAAAAACTTTCAAAATATATATATATATATATATATATATATATATATATATATATATATATATATATGTTCAGAAAGGTTTCCGCGGTCAGAAGTATGTATGTATAAAACTTGGTTCTCGGAATGAGCCGCGTTCTAGATTTATATAATCTCGACGTTTCGGCTTCCGAAACCATCTTCAGGAGTTGGAATAAATTAGTAAAGGTAAGGGTTACTCGATTACGTGGCCCCAATCTGCCTACTCACGAACTGAATGAAGGAAAATGAGGAAAGGCTACCTGGTTACGTGGCCTCAATCTGCCTACTCCACGAACCAAATGAGGGAAACTAGAAACGATAAGAGATAATTCGGTTGCGTGGCCTCAATCTACCTACTCCACGAGCCAAATCGTTTCTAATAGTTAACTCCGAAGTCTCAACCTGCCTACTCTTCGGAGTCAACAAACAGTATATTTAAAATGTAATGCCACAAGATTATCTTTCGAATAAAAAAAATTCTTGTCAATCGAATGACCCATCGTTGTTTTATTGCAATTTAAAGTTCTATACCTCTAAAAAAACAACCCTTTTTATATATATATATATATATATATATATATATATATATATATATATATATATATATGCTACCTACAGTCCAGACTTAGCCCCTAGCGACTATTACATGTTTCCTAACCTCAACAAATGGCTTGGCGGTAAACGATTTGAGAGAAACGAAAAAGTTATCGAAACTATAAATCGGTATTTTGAGGAACTTGACGAATCTACGTTTAAAACTGGTTTAACTAAATTAGAACACCGTTATGAGAAATGTATCAGTGTTGATGGAGATTATGTTGAAAAATAAAGCAAAAAAAAAATTTTAAAACATCGTTTTTTTGGTCAGACCGGAAACTTTTCATCCCACCCGCGTACATACGATTTCTCATCGTACTGCTCTATATTGAAGCATGATTCAAGAGAGGAACTCTTTCAGTAATCAGTTAATTCATTGGAATAAAAGGACGATAAGAAACATTTAATAGTAATTCATTCTCGTTGAAAGATCTATGTCAACGGAATGTCTACTCACTCGCATACTATATTAATGAATAACATTATGAAAATTCATTAACTAGATGTGGAATGCACTACACACAACCAATCTAGAAAAACAAATGATCAGATTAACTCCCAGATTTAAAAGGGTACTGAACTATTCATAAATTTAAATGATATTCCAGCAGCGGATCTGAATAGAAAGAGATAACAGCGGTAGTTAGTTAAATCGGCATGTTTGAAATGAATAACATTTTCCATTAGTCACAGTAAAATATTCGCGAACCATTCTCGTAAATTTTGAAAGTGTATCTCAAAGTTTAGAATATTTGATTTAAATAGCATAAAAACATAGAAATCTAATTATTGCAAAACAAAAATTTTTATAACCTGAAGGTTGTTAGAAATAGTTTCTTTCACATTCGAGAAAATCTAGAAAATTTAGATAATGAAAGAATGCATACACAGCCTGTTAAAAAACATATTGCATCTAGTTAAATGCCAATATTTGCCGGAATGATTTTTGAGTTAAATTTAAGAAAACTTCGTATGCATTCAAGTCCAAAACGTTTTAAATATTGAGAGAAAGGATGGTAAACTTCTCAAAACTGAATTATTTTTTATTTATTCGACCTCCCATAAAAAGATTTATTTCTGACATAGGCTCATTCATAAATAGATTCATTTTTCAGCAAATTTAATCATTTAATTGCTTTCAGTACGATGCACGCTCTTTGAATAAAAAAATCGAGAGATGTGAGAGATCGAATCTGCTCACAAATGAATAAGAATGTTGACTCATTTTTGTAGAAGGCTTTGAACGTAAAAACTTATTATTTTATTTTAGAAGCCTGGTAATCATTCAGTTTCTTAATTGTTCATTTATTGAATTTTGAGGTAAAGTAAAGAAACTTGGCAACACCACAACATTTCTCGTCTTCCAATTAATTTAAAATAATGAAAATCATTTTAGATATCACGTTGAATGAGCTGAAACAGTTACAAACTCAATCTTTCGTTTTATCCTAAAACGTCATATTTATGTATTTTGTCAACTACTTTTTCCTGATTCGTTTTTAATTTTTGACCATGCCCTGACAAGTGACGTTGATTAATTGAGTGGAATAAATAAAAATTTCTAATAACCTGAAAGTTGAGTACGCATACAATTGAATTCACAGAAGTCTTGACAAATAATTGAATAAAAATTAAAAATTTTGACAAAGAATTATAGTTTCACCTGAATTTACCACGAAAACGTAGAAAATTATCCAAATCTTACTCGCGAGCATACTGAAGAAATCAAGAAGTCTAACAATTTGAAGTTCATATAAAACAAATATATAAGTAAAAATAATAAATTGAAATTAACACACTTGGCTTAAGTTCACTAGATATAGTAAAAAACATATGTTTCGGGTGGTTAACCCATTATCAAGAGTATACAATGATACTCAGTAACATTGTATACTCTTGATAACCCGAATCATATGTAGAGTTTTTTAATATATCCAGTAAAACTAAGCCAAGAGATAAGCGAAATCCGTGTCATTTATTAAATATATAACTAATATAGGTATAACTTTTTATTAGTTATTAAGTATGCTGAACATTAAAATTATTCCAAATTTTTCTGTAGCAAGAACTAAATGAATACAAACTGAAAAATTCGATGATCTGACAATGACACCCCATTAA
Organism: Henosepilachna vigintioctopunctata; assembly: GCA_030704895.1. Taxonomy (NCBI): domain Eukaryota; kingdom Metazoa; phylum Arthropoda; class Insecta; order Coleoptera; family Coccinellidae; genus Henosepilachna; species Henosepilachna vigintioctopunctata. The sequence goes on from JARQZJ010000005.1 coordinate 1,577,219, forward strand.
CAATAAATAAATATCTAAAATATACTTCAACATCTTGGAATTCTCTTCATCAATTGAAATATAAAACGCTTATCATCTCGAAAACATGAAATCGATAAAAAAACAAGTGCGTTTAACACAGATAAACTCTATCAATTATAGTACAAAATTACTTCCGTTTCCTGCAATCTTTACAAATGGTGAACATATTTTACAATGTTCAAGTTCAATGCTACAAACTAAGTAAGTACTACGCATCATTTGTTTAGGGACACGACTACAACTGTCACAGGAAATAAAAAATTAACTTCATGAAACGTAAAATCTATTCGATAGTGAAACTTTGGAGACATTTACAACTATTTAAATTAATAATAACTTTCAAAATATCTATCGGAATAAGTTATTTTGTATAAATTATCTCAATTATTTGACCTTCAATGACATTACGACTGAAAATATCAAATTTGCCTCTTTATTCATCTTATCTAAATTAGAAGAGAATAAATTCATTTCTCTCTTTCATTGCGTAAAAATGTGTTCACAGTGCGACAGTTTATTTATGTCGTTAAATATCATTTACAAGGAATATTTTATTGGTTATATATAGTTATGTAGGATTCTTATCACAAATCGGCAAATCTTTCTCTACGAGTACAAAGTTGTCACTCTATAAAGCCATTGCACTTCCTCATTTACAATTCTGTTGTACCTTATTGTTTAATTGTCCTCAATATCAAAATAAGTCGATTAGAAAAAATACAAAATAGGGCTATGAGATCTATATTAAAATGTAATAGATATACACCTGTCAAATCCACGCTTAATGTGTTAAATAATTTATCTGTTAGCCAAAGAGTTGTGTTTAATGTACAAGTGTTCATTTTTAAACTGAAAAGAAATATGTTACCAACCTACATTAGTGATAGAGTTCGATTATTTAAAGATGTACATAATTATAATACGAGATTCAAAACAGACTTTATCCTTGGAAAATGTAACACTACACAAAAGCTAAAATCTATTTTGTATAAAGGTTTAATTGAATTTAATGGACTTCCTGCACATATAAAAAACTGTGAAAGTTTAAAAGTATTTAAAAGACTTTTGAGAACGTTCATCTCAACCAAATGCAATACAGTTTAAGTCACTCTAATTCAATTGGGTTTTGTTTCTGCTAGTACTCTAATTGATGTTTATCATGTAATATTAGTTAGGTGCTAAGTAAAACGTTTTTGTTTTTCTACTATATTATGTTATTTACATATATTGGTACTTTACTTAATTCACAGTATTTTACTTTTCGTTATTTTAATTTTTAATTAACTTGTTATTACTATATTTTGTAATATGATGTAGCAATTTTGCTAAATAAATACATTATCATTATTATAATTATTATATTCACCTCTGTTCTGGAATTTTTTTATTTTGAACAAGAAAAAGCAATTATTGAAATCATTTAAATCTAGGTTTTTCCTGAAAGTTTCAATCCAAAGTACAGAATGTTACGTACTTATCTCGAATATTGATGAGAATATGTAGAAAGTTATTTAAGTTTGTTTACGAGTTTATCAGCTAAAGAGACTCAAATCATAGTTTATTCTATTTTGAAACTTCTGCAAGAGTAAGATTATTTTCCACATTTAATTATGTTTGTGAATCATCTAATCGCATGCTATGAAGGTTCTTCTACTTACAATAGACTTTCACTTGTTGATGTAACCTTTTGAATGAAATCTGATTACACATTTCAGCAAAAAAAAAAAATCGAAGACATGATCGCTGATAGATTATTTGTTCATAAAATTATACCGGTGGTGTTCGACAAGTAAAACATACAGATTTCCAGAAGTGATTCAGAAAACAAAAAATTCAAAGACCTGTACAATTTTTATAATTATTACACATGAAATTTAGTAGTGAAAATTATTCTCTATGTTTTTAATAACTATTGCCGGATGTTCTTCACCCTACCCCCACTTGGGGACGTAGTGTGATTAAAAGGGGGCGTGTCGAGCGGCTGAGGTATTTATTGGTCTAATTGGACTTTATTGGTATTTTAGTGGTCATTTAAGTCCATTAAAGTTTTTATTAGTTATCTTAATAATTTATTGGTATTATTAATATTAGATTGGTTTTCATTGGTAATAGGTTGGAAACCCCAGATTTATGCCTACGATCTATTTTTTTATAACACCCCTAACAGAAGGATGTGTAGAAGATTTTCTTTTAAAATTCCAAAACTTAACATACTTGATTTATTCATCAGTGATTCTTGCTGATTTTTGCCAGATTTTCCAATAAGGTATTGAATTGGCTCAAGAGGTGTTTGAATAATTTGCAGGACTTCGAATATTATCCGCCAGACAATAAAAAAGAGTTGCAAGTTGAATACAGTCAATGCACCGAGTACAGTTGCAAGATTTTTGAAAAATTTAACCTATTGAAGACCTATTAGCCCTATTAAACAATTGTGACGTTTCACCATCACGACCGCTTCTTCAGAAAGCCCAAATGTCTTATGGTGACGTAGCATTATTCACATTGTTAAACATTTCTCTGGAAATTTCACCAAAAAGTTTAGGAAGTTTTAACGCAAAACAATTTAGTAAATTTACTCAACAAAATTATTCAAGTTTGTCAATTCAGTTCGATGAAATTACAAAACATTTTATGAAATTCACAAATTGATAAGAAAATATACTTTAAATAAAACTAAGTGGTTTTGTGATTTTCACTATAATTAATTTCAAACATGACAATATTGTTTCGCCAACACAGTGGCTTCATCAGATATTGATGCTAAACTGAGCTATTACATTGTGGACTGTTGCATTTATCCTGAAGTGTTTGGAAATTACCATAGAACATTGTTCTTTTGAAGAACCATAGAACAATGTTCTATGAAGCCACTGTTGGCGAACAATATGTCATGTTTGAAATTAATTATAGTGAAAATCACAAAAACATTTAGTTTTATTCAAATTATTTTTTATTATCACGTTGTGGATTTCCTGAAATGTTTTGTAATTTTATCGAACTGAATTGACAAACTTGAATAATTTTGTGAGTAAACTTACTAAATTGTTTTGCGTTAAAACTTCCTAAACTTTTTGGTAAAATTTCCATAGAAATGATGATGAAATGTGATGATACAATGTGATGAAATAAGAAGTTTAGATTATTGATCAGTTGGTCCGATAAAGTTGCCATTAGTGATAATATTGCTCATTCACATATATTCACATCAAAAATTCATCAAACTGTTGGCTTGGTTGGAAGTATCAGTAGCGTATAAATGGAATGAATATCGAATTATTTGAAAGGGGTGAAACTAGTTACTTGATTTCTTAGTCTGTGATTCTTGCTGATTTTTGCCAGACTTTCCATTACGTCATTGAATTGGCTCAAGAGGTGTTCGAATAATTTGCAGAACTTCGAATATGATCCGCCAGATATTGAAAAAGAATTTAAAGTTGAAAACAGCCAATGCACCGAGAATCTTACAGTTGCAAGATTTATAAATTTTTGAAAAATTTAATCTATTTTGGACCTACTATATATTAGCTCTATAATTATATTAGCCCTATTAAACAATTGTGACGTTTCACTATCACGATAGCTTCTTCAGAAAGCCCAAATGTACTATGGTCACGTAACATTATTCTTAATGACCAGATAATGTGATCAATGAAGAAGATTCTATGATTGCTCACTTGGTCCGATAAAGTTGTAATTCATAATGACCAGACAATGTGATAAATGAAGAAGTTTAGATAATGATTAATCACTTGGTCCGATAAAGTTGCCATTATTCATAATGCCCGGACAATATAAGTAATTCCTCATCAATCTCCCGGTTTATAACCTATACACCAACTCCTTCACATAAGATGATTTCTTTTTCACCAGAAATCAAATCAAGAATTACCATTTCAGAAATACAGATTCAAGAAACGTTTATTTTATCTCTACAGTTTCGTAATCGTCATTTCGCAACAACATATTGAAAATTTATGGTAAAATGATTTCGACTCAATCTGAGGGCAATGTTCAATTCCAATAAGTTAAGGATGGTACTTAGATGCACTTAGATGGCATTGTTCTTAACATGTGCAACACGACAATATTAGAATGTCGTGAATCGTGATGACTATAACATTTTGCTCATTAAAAGGTTAAGGAAGTTTCTTAAGACGCCAATAAACCTGTTTTCTGCGATGGGAACCGTTGGATTATTTAAGATGACAAGAAGCAATTGATAGGCCAAATAATGAAAATATGAGGGTTATTCAACAATTAACTGGACTTTTAAATTACATTCAACTGTTTCCCATTCAGTTAAACTAACTATTCAGTTTAAACAGTTTTTCGAAATTATTTTTTCCACCGTAGTATATCGTTTATATCGAGTAATTCGTCAGTTAATTATACGTATCATTTTTTATTGCATATATAATTATTCCGTGGACCATTAATCAAATTGAATCATATGCTATTTGATTTGTATGTTAGATATAGGTACATAAATTACTTAATGCATTTTGCTCCTGATTTCGAAATTTGAGAAAATATTTATTTTCTGTTATGATTGTTCTGTTGAAAATTGCATTTTCTCAAATTTTTTCAAAACTCCTGAATAACGAGTTAGTTAATAACTTACTTTCATTAGTTTCATCTGTCAAAAACAAAATGGAAAATAATTAAGTTTGGTGTGTGCTTTTTTGATCTACTTATTCAGCTAAAAATGACCTGAAAAATAAGTTACTTGTACACTATTCATTGCATAAATATCTACATGAAGTTGTAGAAATTCCTTGGGAAAACCTCTGAAAAATTTTTAGACTAAAAACTCATTAAACTTTGGAAATTTGTGTAACAACTGCTGAAAGGAATGGTGATCTATAACTTCCTCAGAATATATCCAGAGGTTTATTTATTAATAAACCAATAATAGTTTATGACAATCAATAAAAAGAACAGACGGCAATAAACTCAAATAAACTTAATTACTAGGATATCTCGAAAATTTTCTGTAATTACTGATGGAAAACTCTACTAAATAGTTGATTGATTTGATTATACAAAGATTCTGATAGTTTTTCATTTTATGAGATGAATAAGAATAAGAACTGTTAAATGATTCCACAGGATTTTCTGTTATTCAATCAAAACTTTATATCTCCGAGAACATTCAAGTTTTTTATGTCTACTCCGTATCAAACCTCACCACCTACACACTGTCACGTCTATTTTAATACTTCCACTGTGTTTCGAACATCTGAGTATCACCATTATTATATAAACATTTCAATTCAACTTTAGAGCAGAATTAGAAGCATTACATAATACATAAATCAATGAATGGAATCAAGTAGAAAATATTTCAAACGAAAATATTTAACTGATGAATAATAACTTAATATTTTAAAAACAAAGCTATTCTAAATAAGGTAACCCTAAATTATTTATCTTAGTAATGATCTTAATTATATTATTATATATAGCCATTGAAATATATGTATTAAATTTGAAGAATAATATTTACCGCCTTTGAATATAATTTCCAGTAATGAATCTTAACCTCAATCCACTGTCACAACTTCAGTCTATATCTGATCAATATCACAAACACAGGCTGAAATCCCTATACAGTTGTCTTCTCAATAGAAATATTCTTCGGAAACTAATTCATTATTAAACAACTGGCTGCCCGCACAGAGATTAGAAGAATCTGAACTCAATGCACATCACACATGTTTATTACATATTAGTGATCTAGTTACAGCAATGTTCTAATTGTAAACAATTTTCAAGCATGTCACATAAAACGAATATTCTAGATTTGCGACTGGCGCGCTCTCTATGTGTAGAAACGGAATATAGAACTTAGAGTAACGTAGAAAACATTATTGTTAGCGGTTCTAATGAAAGTATAGTTGCATAATCTAAGGTGATCATTTTGTAGACATTTCGTCAAATTTACTTGCTGAAATGAAATGAGGTAAATTCAGTTGAATTCAAAAGAAATTGTAATGGTTAAATTATTATATGATTGATATGCCAATATATTTTTCAATTGTATTAGCATGTAGCACAAATATAAACTTGTTACGAAATTATGAATAAGATTACAGCAAATTTACGAGAATTTGATCCTTAATTAAAAATGTTACATCAATCTTTGACTTATTTCATTGGATTGTTGATGCCTTCACATAACTTGACAAATTCGGACAAGAGCGAATAACGGTTAACTATTAGTTGCTCCATCTGGTTTATATCTCCTTTTGCGTTACATTCAATGTTATTAATCGTCCTTCTTCGTACTAAACAGAATCAGAGTGGCTTCTCCTTTGTTTTACAATTTGCATCATCCATTTCATGCACGCGTAGATTTCTAAATTGGTTTCCTGTAGCCACTTCCTGAAAACTTCGCAGTCTCACTGTTTCGACTTGAAACTTCCGAAGTGAAATTAATTCACTTAGATTTTGAAATCTCGTGTGAATTGAATTTAAACCCGTCAAATACTGAAACCATGTTTGAACGTATAGAGAACACATTATGTCGATATATGGATCATGAAAAATTACCTCCTTCCTAGGAAAATTTCATTACTGTTTATCATAATGAAATGTTATCTTTTAAATTTTAAAAAAGTAAGATTATTTTCTAAACTTAACTCATGTTTCATCTTCTCTTGTAGTGAATTGTAATGTTTATATGTTTTGGTGGCATCACTGTTTTCACGAGGTATCATAAAAAGAACAACAACGAAATGTCACTGAAATATGATTGATGGTTTCAATATCGTGACACTAATGTCACTGTTTCAGATTATTTTCACGATATCGTTATTCTAAAGAGACCATTTGTGTCGCGACTTTTAGTATCATGGCATTCAAGTCAAGAAATTATTGTCACAAAGAATTAATTCAATCCTATTAATTTCAAACTCGTTCAGGAAGACATATAAAGTGAAAAAGATGCAAGCCTTTCAACTATAATATCCAGATAATATATATCTTATGAATCTGGAATATTCGGACGAAAATCGATAGTCTTCTAACTCCTGCAAGATGATATGAGGTTTCATTATCACAAACACTGTTCGTCTTCAGTTATTAGAGAATAGTTCAGAAGGTCGACACCAGCCAGGTATCAATATGTCAATAAAAACTAATAGTTTCGAATTGCATTGAGAGATTATCAGATATTCTATAGTTAATGCAATTACCACCAAGGAAACAGAACCTTTCATCAAAAACATGTCGGTTAGTAGGTATTATCGTTATTGATTTGATATCAAGCTGAGTGAAATTCAAATCTCTTGAATAACGGATCACAAAATTAATGTATTATTGCACGAAACATATTTGTAGAACAAGAACGTCTCTTGACAAGAAGGGCGCTTGAGTGTGAAATGTGAATAATTTGTGGGAATTACATGCATCTAGCTACATGAACTTCACCTACAGTAGGTATATAAAATACACCGTAACACCCAGAACTTGAAGTTGAGTAAATTCGTGATGATAATCACGGCTATTCATTACGGTTTTTCATTTGTCAGTTATTTAAAACTTCCATGGCCTTCTCATTGTCATCTGTCGCTCGACCAAACATGGTGATCATACATTCTCCCCAACTACTTTATCTATTTAATAGTGTTGGCATTTACTTGATGTAAATCCATTGTAATTGAATATAAACTTAAACTCAAACACTTTATTGATTTCATAGCATGACGCGTTTCGTGAAACATGGTGAAATGATTTTCCGGGCTGATTGGCCGTGGTCAACTGGAACTCCTCCTCTTCCAGACGTTTCGTCCCTAACTGCGAGAGACATCTTCAGTGGCGGCGAGTGCTTCGACGTAGTGGCGTACTGGGCGACGACTCTGGAGCAACTGATGACCTGTTGACTAGAGTGCCGATATTTATAGGTCTTCGTGGCTCGGCAATATGTCCGCTTCGCTCTGATTGGTCCACCCCAACGCGTTCGTTGTCCGCTGTTGGACCAATCAGCTTCCGTTTCAGTGCAGGGTGCCAAATGTTCCTTATTCTCATGGTTTCTTCTTTTCGATTGAAATTGTTGCGATGCTTGTGTATCTCGATAGCCTCTCGTTGGAGCCTGGCGTGGTAATTTCGATCCGTGGAGAGAACCTCACGTCGTCGTATTTGATATTATGCTCCAAGTTGTTATAGGCATGCTCTGCTACAGCTGACTTCTCAGGCTGAACTCGGCGACAATGACCTTCATGTTCCTTGAGGCGTGTCTTGATGCTACGTTTAGTTGTACCAATATAAACCGAACCACATGAGCAAGGGATTTTGTAAACACCAGCTGAAGATAGTTTATCCCGTGGATCCTTCGCTGACCGCAACAAATTCCGAACTTGATGGGTTGGCTTGAAAATAGCCCTCACTTCGTGGCGCTGAAGTAATCTCCCGATTCGATCCGTTACTCCTCTGATGAAAGGCATTATTGCCACTCCTTGTTTGGGTTCCTCCGTTGGTGGTACTCCGGTTCCCTTTCTGGGCCTCAGTGCTCTGGTGACTTCTTGGAAAGAATATCCGTTGGCCTGAAAAGCTTGATGTAGATGACTCTCTTCATTTTTGAGTGATTGTGGTTCACAAATCCTACTTGCTCTTTGTGAAAGACATCGAAGAACAGCACGCTTCTGTTTGGGATGATGGTTGGACATTTTGTGAAGGTAGCGATCCGTGTGAGTCGGTTTTCTGTAAACAGTATGTCCTAGCGATCCGTCTTCTCTTCTCTTTACTAGAACATCCAAAAAAGCTAGTTGGCCATTTTCTTCCTTTTCCATAGTGAACTGGATTTGCGGGTGTATACTATTCAGATGATTCAGGAACTCAAGTAACTTTTCTTGTCCGTGGCTCCAAACGACGAAGGTATCATCAACGTATCGGTACCAATGTGTTGGTTTGAGAGGCGAGTTCCTGATGGCAACTTCCTCGAATTCCTCCATGTAGGAATTTGCGATGACCGGACTAAGTGGACTTCCCATGGCGACACCATCTTTTTGTTCATAAAACACGTTGTTATACTGAAAATAAGTAGTGGTTAGAACGTGGCGGAATAGTGTACTGATGTCCCGTGGAAAAATCCTGTCGATCTTGAGTAACGCAAGTTACTGGACAAGGTTACTGGCAAGATCGACAGGATTTTTCCACGGGACATCAGTACACTATTCCGCCACGTTCTAACCACTACTTATTTTCAGTATAACAACGTGTTTTATGAACAAAAAGATGGTGTCGCCATGGGAAGTCCACTTAGTCCGGTCATCGCAAATTCCTACATGGAGGAATTCGAGGAAGTTGCCATCAGGAACTCGCCTCTCAAACCAACACATTGGTACCGATACGTTGATGATACCTTCGTCGTTTGGAGCCACGGACAAGAAAAGTTACTTGAGTTCCTGAATCATCTGAATAGTATACACCCGCAAATCCAGTTCACTATGGAAAAGGAAGAAAATGGCCAACTAGCTTTTTTGGATGTTCTAGTAAAGAGAAGAGAAGACGGATCGCTAGGACATACTGTTTACAGAAAACCGACTCACACGGATCGCTACCTTCACAAAATGTCCAACCATCATCCCAAACAGAAGCGTGCTGTTCTTCGATGTCTTTCACAAAGAGCAAGTAGGATTTGTGAACCACAATCACTCAAAAATGAAGAGAGTCATCTACATCAAGCTTTTCAGGCCAACGGATATTCTTTCCAAGAAGTCACCAGAGCACTGAGGCCCAGAAAGGGAACCGGAGTACCACCAACGGAGGAACCCAAACAAGGAGTGGCAATAATGCCTTTCATCAGAGGAGTAACGGATCGAATCGGGAGATTACTTCAGCGCCACGAAGTGAGGGCTATTTTCAAGCCAACCCATCAAGTTCGGAATTTGTTGCGGTCAGCGAAGGATCCACGGGATAAACTATCTTCAGCTGGTGTTTACAAAATCCCTTGCTCATGTGGTTCGGTTTATATTGGTACAACTAAACGTAGCATCAAGACACGCCTCAAGGAACATGAAGGTCATTGTCGCCGAGTTCAGCCTGAGAAGTCAGCTGTAGCAGAGCATGCCTATAACAACTTGGAGCATAATATCAAATACGACGACGCTGAGGTTCTCTCCACGGATCGAAATTACCACGCCAGGCTCCAACGAGAGGCTATCGAGATACACAAGCATCGCAACAATTTCAATCGAAAAGAAGAAACCATGAGAATAAGGAACATTTGGCACCCTGCACTGAAACGGAAGCTGATTGGTCCAACAGCGGACAACGAACGCGTTGGGGTGGACCAATCAGAGCGAAGCGGACATATTGCCGAGCCACGAAGACCTATAAATATCGGCACTCTAGTCAACAGGTCATCAGTTGCTCCAGAGTCGTCGCCCAGTACGCCACTACGTCGAAGCACTCGCCGCCACTGAAGATGTCTCTCGCAGTTAGGGACGAAACGTCTGGAAGAGGAGGAGTTCCAGTTGACCACGGCCAATCAGCCCGGAAAATCATTTCACCATGTTTCACAATGGACACCGGCCGTGAAAGCCTACACGATTTCATGACGCGTTTCGTTAAAAACGACTTCTTCACATGTCTGAGATCCACTGTATTTTAATGAGGTCCGGAATTCTCTTCCATATGCCTCTTCGTCGTCGATTTGCACGTTGTTCTGCTTTTTACAATTTTGCCCCCATTATCCTTCTAGGGATAATTGTTAAGGGCAAGGTGTCGGCAATTTCTGCTTAGCTGATCACGTTCACACAGCGTCTGGCAAATCTTACCGATTCGATGATGGATGATGATAATGTCTTCAGATGCTAACAGAATAATACTTTATTCTAGCCTAATCCTAGTTATATAATTGTGAAGAATAATCTTATACGACATCTATTGGACCGTAAAACAATCACAAGCACAACCACAAGAATACAGAAAACATACGACAACAAAGATCTTTGAACTGAATATTTCCTTAGAAACAATATTCCTTAAACTATCAACATTTTTACAGACATTGGTTATGGTTGAATGGTGATTGGTTGAACATAGAAGTGATTCGATTTAAAATGAGTGAAGATTTTCATTCTCTGCTTGGTTAAATGCATGGAGAATTAATCAATAAGGAGTGTTCATTGTGTTGATTATAGATAATTAAAATCCCTAGAAATTATCTCCATTTTCTTCAACATACAGGAATTATCTGTAAATGTTGAAACTTGACGGGTAAATCTTTTCAACTGATGATCATAGCCAACAAAGATAGATTTACAAGATGTTATCTTCAATTTATCGATGAATATAGAATATCAAACGTACTATTTCATCCTAACTAATAACCACCTTATTCATTTATGTGGATTAGAAATTGTGTGAAATTCAGTTAAACGTTTGAAAACGGGGTAACATTTGGACACAATTGTCAAGTAATTAATATAATTTTGTGGAACTAACACATGTGTTTGATTCAATTAATATTATGAATGACACTTGACATTTCTCGGTGTTGAAAGTAGAAATACTAATTCAAGCTGGCAATGTTCCTTTTTATCTTTCTACCAGGGATTGTTTCACACCACGTTCAGTGTGTGAAAAAGCCGCGAGAACTATTTAACGTTTGTTTAAACTAATGAAGTTTGCGGGCACCCCCTAGTTTAAATACTGGTTTAATTTGTCAGTCACCCAAACTTCCACATCAAACAATTAACGAGAATTCAACTGAATACGAGCTCCAAGATCCATATAGAAATTTACATATAGGACAATTCAAAAAATTTTACATCGTTTTCACGAAATTCAATTTTAAGGAATTGGGAAACTGACTTGATGAGAAGAAGAAAGAAGATAATTTATTCTAATAGTTAAAAATATTCGCAATGGAGAAAGAGACAAATAAAGGAAAGAGCAACGGAAAATTCTTTCAAATTCAATTTATCCATCTCAAATTATAAAAAGCAAACAAAAATATCATTTTATTAATTTCATACCTCATCTCATAGAAAAAATTTGCGAAAGATTAAAGAAGAAAGAGATAAAAATCATTTGTACTAACAAAAGAAATATTAAGTCACTTTTAGTGATTAATAAAGAAAAGACGAATGTTGAAGACAAAAGCGGGATTTATAAAATTTTTTGTAATGAATGTCCAGCGTTTCATATCGGCCAAACAGGTAGAAAAATAAAAACTCGGGTTGACGAGCATAAAAGGTCGATTTTGTATAATGTTAATGAAACCGAATTTTCAGAAGATTGCATTAACTCTTACGTTAAACGTTTAGACCTTTTGAAAGCAAATGAAATAAGCAGTTTTTGGAAGAAAAAAGAAGAAATCGTAAATGAACACGTAAATTTTCGATTATCCTCCCTACTCACATCCATTGTGTAGATCAGTAGTTCCCAAACATATTTTTCTCGTGGACCACTTTCAAAATTTTACTGGTTTCTGTGGACCCCCTGCTGCTACATTTCTACCACATTCTTAAAGTCGCCAAAAAATAAAAATTGTGTCACTTCTGAGTTCCCTCCCTATATTCCGATATGTAAAATAAAAACTAAAAATGGTACATTTTATAACACTTTATTCATTAAAAGAATAAAATTACAAGAAAAAATTATTAAGGTTATATAGGTTCAGGTCATAATTTTAATTAATGGGAAGGATGTATCCGATGGAGTGGCAGCAAACGATCAATGTTGGGCTTTATTTTTGTGAGCAATAAGCGCAAATCCCCCCGCTCTGTGATGTTTAATTTGCTCCTTTTTTTTGTTAAGAGGTTTGTAACGGCACTAAAACTCCTTTCGACAAGGTATGACGAGGGAAAAGCTATTAAAAATTTCCTTGCGATTTCCCACAGTCCAGGATATGTTTTGGGTATTTCTGCTTGCAGCCAAAATGTTTGGTAGCCTTTTCTAAATTTCACCTTCAGCTCCTCATTAGTGCTTAGCTCGAGCAGCTCCTCTTGTAATACAACTTCCGTTTCATCAAATGGATTTATGATCTATGGTGGTATATCCATCGTCAGCATATGTTCAAACCTGGTTTTGAAGTCATCATGCAGGGCACTTAAATGTTGACTGTAGGTATGGATATCCTCATCAATACATTCTACCTGCGAGAAGTTTGGAAATTGAGAGAATTCGTGCCGACTAATGTTTTGCTTCATAAATTTCAATTTCCCAAGAAAAGCCGAAATTATCCCCTTTGTTTTTATCAAATTCAGGCTGTCCCCTTGTAACTGCAAGTTAATATCATTAAATTTTTTAAACAAATCTTTCAAATACGCAATGTCTGCTTTGAATTTGATCAAGTTTTCTTTTAAATCTGGATTTCTACTTTCTAAGAACTCTAATATGGAATCGAAAACAGAGTAAAATCTCGGCATGCACCTTTCGACAACCAGCGTACTTCAGTATGTAAGAGCAGTTGTTGGAAGTCTTCACCATTTTCATCGCACAATTGAGCAAATAAACGCGTATTCAATGCATTGCTTCTGATTTCGTTGACAGCTTTTATTACAAAATGAAGAGATTAGTTCAACCTTCACTTAAATGTTTTGCCACAAGATGTTGTCGGTGGATTACGCAAATTTTCGTGGACCCCCATTAACATCTTATGGACCCCCATTTTTTGTTCACGCCTACGTAGACCCCCAGCAAGTCTCCCGTGGACCCCCGGGGGTCCACCTGGACCACTTTGGGAATCACTGGTGTAGATATAAAGTTGTTGTACGTTCCTTATAGTAGTTTAGTCTTGAAAATGAGCTAACGCTCAAAACATGTTGACTATTTCATATTGTTAAATAAATCGTGAAACATTAACCCAAGAGTTTAATTTAATTCAAAATTCAATTATGTTTCACCAAGAGTTAAGCGAGAATTCAATCTCAAACAAATAAATCAGTACCTTTCTCAAGAGATGAAAGCTATTACAAGTGATTCGGAAAATTAACGATGACAAAGAAAAATTAAAACAAGAGAAAAAGGAGAATTACTTCAATTCTATGAACGACGAAAACCACGAAAATTCATAGAAACCTATCATTGACAAAGAAGGAATAATAGAGATGTTCGAAAAAGATAGTAACAATTTTTTAAGAAACAGATGTGTAGAAATTAAAATCTGAGAATTGTTTCACGTTTAACCTGGGGCAAACTGTAGTATGAATCAGTACAAGAATAGAAGAACAAAAAAATCTATTTTACAAAACGAAAGAGTCAGAATACAGACGTATTAAGACCATGAACAAAAGACGAAAACTGGACATCAAAACTTCTTCAAATTTCTATTAAACGCACACATTTGGCGATTTACCTACTCCACTAATTAAGGAATTTTAAGGTGCTAAGAATAACTAGTCACAATTTTGCGTATTCGTTTCAACTATAGAAGATTCGATAATAAAAATAGTTGAATTATTACCTTTTGAATTAGTTCTATTCTTATATTTGATGAAAAAGTTTTATTCTTATATCAAGATGAGCGTGAGTTCAAGACTGAAGGTCAGTCTTGAAGATGAGCTCACACTCGAAACATGTTGACTATTTGATATTGTTAAATATAATCGTGGAACATTAAGTCAAGTGTTTAATTAAATTTGATATTCAATTATGTTTTACCAAGAGTTAAGCGAGAATTCAATCTCGGGTATATATATATATATATATATATATATATATATATATATATATATATATATATATATATATATATATATATATATATATATATATTGCGGCGCACCCTTGAGTTGCTCGTGATTACTACTCGTGATCCTACCACTAAAAATTTGTTCAGGTTTCAGAAAAAAAAATGCAGAAAATATAAATGTCAAAAGCAAGAAAATAACACAGGCAATTGACTCACCAATATTCCAGTGAAACCCACTAAAACAAAAGAAACGCTAGCTCTTGTCTATATAAAATAATATCGAGAAAAAAATGAATGAGCAATAGTAATACAAAATTTTACACACTGGATCATAAAGTGACCCTACTCTAAAATTTTCCACAACTTCTCAGGAATGCTGCAAGGAGATAAGATAACGAACGAACAATTTGTTTTTTTCAGCAAAAAAATGTATGAAAAACCTTGAGTTACACGAATTTCTATGAAATTTTCGAGTATGTATTGAAAGCATTGACTATTAACATAAATATGGACTATCTCAAAAACATTGGGTTAACTGAGACTGAATTTTCCAATTTATTTGAACGTTAAAGGCCCCTTATGACTAGTCTCATTCCTAGTACATCCTATTTGGGTTTTCAACTGTCAGGCTGTACGTAGTAACCTATTTACTCTAAGATGACATTGTTTTCTACCAGTAATTACTTCTGAATAGCCCCCAGGAAATTGTGGTGTTTCTTACAACAAAATTACTTGTTGTCATATAATAACGGATGTTTTTTTTTAGAGGTATAGAACTTTAAGTTGACATTACTGTTGAAGATGGCGACCGATTTAACAGCTGTGAAGTGATTTATTCTCAGATTGATTTGGCAATTCATCATAAATAGACTCACGCCTGAACAACGTCGAAAAGATTCGTCGAATGGGCCCAAAACGAGATTGCTGTTGTTCCCGATTTTCATAAGCGAATTTTGTTTAGCAATGAGGCGCACTTCTGGTTGAATGGCTACGTCAACAAACAAAACTGCCGCATTTGGTGTATGAAGTATGCCGTACAAGTGTATGTCAAAACACCGTTACATCCAGAAAAACTGACTGTTTGGTGCGCTTTATGGGCTGGTGGAATGATTGGTCCGTACTTCTTCAAAAACAATGATGGCCAGAATAGAAAGAATGGTGATCGGTATAGAGCCATGATTACTAATTTTTCAATTCCTGAATTGAACAACCATGATGTCCAGGAGCTGTGGTTTCAACAAGACGGCGCAACATGTCAGACAGCTCGAGCCACAATCGATTTATTGAAAGACACGTTTTGGAACTGTGAATTGGCCTTCAAGATCTTGTGATTTAACACCGCTAGACTACTTTCTGTGGGACTATGTGAAGTCATTGGACTATGCGGATAAGCCACAAACGCTTGACCATTTGGAAGACAATATTCGCCGTGTTATTGCCGATATACGGCCACAAATGTTGGAAAAACTCATCGAAAATAGGACGTCCAGATCGGACTACATCCGAGCCAGCTGTGGCGGTCATATGCCAGAAATCATATTTGAAATGTAATGCCACAAGATTATCTTTCGAATAAAAAAAATTCGTGTCATTCGAATGATCCATCGTTGTTTTATTGCAAGTTCTATACCTCTAAAAAAAACACTTTCACATAATGAGTACTATATTACAATATAAGTACTGCCCTTAACATAATTTTCATTGTAAAAAATATAATTGACTGATATAAGTTTTCAGACTCCCATGTTTCCAAATTATCAACTATTTTTTTTAAGTAATACTTTCCTTTTCAAGGTCCCCAATTATGGTTAACAACTTGGGGTATTAATGGGTTAATATGGAGTATTAACCTATACATGATATTTAACGTAAAATGAGGATATTGTAATAGACTTTTACGATAAAATAAAACTGTCAGGGACCTGTCTGCACAAATGGTGTTAACGAGAACGAACTTATCACTTTCCATTCAAGAGGCAATATTAAGTGCGCTTCGAAATGTCATCGAACCTGTTAAATGATGATAGGATACAATTGTTTCATCATTATTATAAACCATTAGTCCTTATTTAATTCCAAAACGCCACCAGGTCCTGCATCCGAGTGAGGGGAACATGAGTTAGTGGACTATTCACGTGAGACCCCTCTGTCGGAGAAAAGACGTATAAACCCTCCCTTGCATTCTAGATTCCTAGTCATGATAACATTAGTAAGAGTACGTAAAGGCCTTGCAGACATTTCATTCGAACACAACAGAACTTTGTCTGCATTCTATGAGAATTGTCTCATGATCACGGCCAGGCGGGCAAAAAGATAGCTAGTTTCAAGATTCACAAATCATTCATTCTAGTAAATACTGAGACTCTTAGTAGGAATATCAAAATATTACAAATGAAAATCTTAGGGAGCTGTTTACACAAATGTTGTCAACGAGAACGAACCCATCACAATCTAGAAAGAATATTAAGTGCGCTTCGAAAAATCATCGAACTTGTTGAATTATAATAGGCCAAAATTGTTTCATCAATCAAGAATCAATGGCTTGCAAAACGTCTTCAGGCCCTATATCCGAATGAAGAGAATATTATTTAGTTGAACACATATATATATATATATATATATATATATATATATATATATATATATATATATATATATATATAATCTCCAGTGATCTGGAAAATCAATTAATCTGCACGCGCACAAGCTCAAATTCACCGCAAACTTGATGATGTTAAGTCGGTCGTAACCAAACTATCATAACCGTCACAACTGTCAAACAAAGCGATTTCGAATAACTAAGAAGGTAAACTGAAATTAGTGTGTTCCAGTTATAAACTATATATTGAAATGATACGTTTGGTACAATGAGAATTATGGGGTTGTTATATATTACTGGTGACTGATTTCTTGAGGAATGACAAGTGTGACATAAACTCTTTGGTTCCTATTAAACGAATATTCTTAAAGGAATGAAATTATATCTATATCAATAGAGTTGAGGAAAATTAAAAGAAAAACTGAGGAAAATATTATAGTTGTTTTATAGGAAGTCTGAGTCAGTTGTCCAACAAACTTAAGAAGAGTATAATTTTCATTTGCAATTTATCTGGATCGGTGTAGAGAGAACAGTGTAGTTCTCGTTAATTGAGTCACACATAAAATGAGGTATACTTTTCTGAGGCTGTTCTTTTGGAACAGTGACTATTTTTGGACTTCGTCGAAGGCGTATAAGATTACTAACAATAGTAGACTATCGATCCTACTGCATGAATGCACTTTCTGATCTAGAAGACCTGACTTTGCCTTGCATTTATGTTTACGAATGCTAAATTTTTGTCATAAACTGAAGAAAGCTAACAATGTTAGATGAATGGGGATTTATGTGTTTTATATTTGTTTTTTGTATAATATTTTGCTTCAAATTGATGTACACTGAGTGATAAAGCTTCTCTCTGTGGATAAACTTTGTCCTCCCTCCAAACTGAGAATTTCAAGAACCTTCTCTCGATAGCCTCAAGATGGCGTTGATGGCAAGTGTAAATAGGATGCCAGATCATGCTGCAATACTCCAACTTGCTGAGGATAAACTGAACAAAAACGTTTTGATTATATTTCATACCGAATATTCCAAGTTCTTTGCTCAAAATTCAGTTGAAGGAATTATAGGCAGTTCTCAACAAAAACTGCCTTTCGTCGTTACAAACGACTTCTTCAGATGCTTACAGAATATTGATTGATGCTTACAGAATAATTGATTATTCTGTAAGCATCTGAAGAAGTCGTTTGTAACGACGAAACGCGTCATGCGATGTCAATAAAGTGTAAATCATAAGTTCATGTGTTTGAATTTAAGTTTATATTCGAAGGTGGGATCGTTGAACCACTGTCTACTCTATGACAGATATTCATTTCATGGCCTGTATTAAAGGTGGCCGTGGTACAGTGTTTACTTTTATTTCATTGAGTGGAGCCATAGTTTAACGCTGAATTAGAACAACCAATGGGCTTGTAATCAATGTACATTACCCAAATCATAAATTAATTAAATTATAGATCCATACAAAGGGTTTGAACCCTACACCTACTGCATCGTAGTCAGGTGTTTTCCCCACTAAGACCAATATATTTGACAATATTTCCCGTTGAATTAAATTTCTCCCAGGATATGCTGTCTATGCTTTTTCCGCAAATAAAAGCTACATACTCTTCTGAGTCACCACAATATGGAAACTTTATATTAAATTTTCTCTCATAAGTTGCATAACCAGGAATGCATTTTGGGTAATAACACAGATTCAACAAGGACTTTTCACAAGATGTTGACGTCAAATTTCAGATGTTCTTCTTATTGCGTTGACCTCAAATCGAGAGAGTAACTGAAATCGATATCTACATTTTTCACAAATGTAACAAATTGACTATTATTATGCATTTGTAAATAAAAATATAAAATCTCAGTGAAGAGAATAAGAGAAATTTTTAACGATGATGAAAAAACATTACATAAACTTGACTCAGAAAGATTTCTTCTACTATTTATTCAAATAATCTGTCAGGTCAAAGAAGAAGTGTTAGGAATTATGACAATGTCATCATAATTACCCATAATACCTTAAACGTTATTCGGCAATGATTGTAGCGGTATTATTGCTGTACCTTGTATAATTTATCAATCGATAAAACACGGTGTTACGCACTTCAAACATCTTCAATGACTATTGTCATCTTTGGTTAGTATGATGCAAATGTTCGGATAATATATATTCAGTTTAGACAAGAATTCTTTCAAACATTTAGATACTGAAAATATTATGTGAAAGTGCATACCAACTGAAAGATAACTGTATGGAATTGGTTTCTTCTTCCTGGAATGAAATATGAGGTGAGTTTAAAATCATGATAACTTTATTGTCAATTAAAAGCATTCACCAAAATTCCACAAGCTCTTTTATACACTTGACATATGTCAATATTATCAAGAGTAATAACATTATTTATATTATATATGCCGAGAAAAGACATTGATAAATTGAAGAAATATAGTAAATGGATTACCAGCTTGAAAGTATTATGGAGTGTATTGAATAATTTTGTGGTATATATTCGTAATGCGAAGAAAAATAAACATATATATTTACATATACAATTAAATATTACTTTTATAATTTGTTTTTTGAAGATAAATATAATCTAAAAAATGAATATTTGGTTCAAAACAGAATCGAAATTTCAAAATTTTCAATTCTTTTTATATATCGATTGTAGTTAATATTTTTGTGGCTTTAAGACCAGTATTTTGGATTTTACCATTGAGGCAAAAATTCAAGAAAAAAATATAATTGACAAGAGTTTTTGAGAAAACTGGATTCTTTTTGTATATTATACAAATATATAATATATTTACATATATTATATATTCCCTATATTTATACTTATTATAAACAAACTATATTTATTACTATATTTAATCTAGACACTTATTTATTATTGAATATAAACTTAAATTCAAACACTTGAAATTATGATTTACACTTTATTCACTATATAGCATCACGCGTTTCGTCGTTACAAACGACTTCTTCAGATGCTTACAGAATAATAACAACAAATTTGAAAAACACAGGTATAAATATCAGGGAATTTGAGATTCTATGACTTTGGGTTTTACCTAAGATATTCCATTCTGAAATCTAATTTTTATTACCTGAAAAGATTTAACAAGCGTGAATTGTTTACGACGCTAATAGAATACTGACTATATACTGAATAATGAACGACGAAACGCGTTAGCTATGTATTCAATAAAAGTGTGAATCAAAGGTTCAAGTGATTGAATATTATCTTATATTCAATTACAATATTGTTATGGACAATATATGAAATATTTTTGAAATTTTCAAAATGTGTAAAATTTATTGATAATTTGACATGGAATTTCAACAAGTATATGCTCCATTAATCAACACTTATTTATTTTTGCATAAAAAGCGTAATAAGTTTCCTATTTTTAAAATTATTCGAGATCAAAGTATTTAATAATATTTATTCCAAACTAAGAAACCAAGTGAAGATTGAGCAACACGGAATCCTGTCCCATAGATCTTGCATGATTAACATTCTCACAATTTGTGTTGAAGACTCTTGATGAAATAGGAGCCAGGTAGATGTTGTATATACCGGTTTAATGAACACATTTGATCAAATGAATCATGAAGTTATGTTGTACAAACTGGAAGCCAAGCCAGGTTTCTCCAAAGATCTAGTTTCCCTGATTCAGTCTTATTTAATTAATCGAACACAGTTTGTACAATTTGAGGGTCATAAGGCATATGTATACACAGCCCTTTCTGGAGTACCACAAGGCTCTAATTAAGGCCCACTGTTGTTTCTTCTTTCTCTAATTGATCTAATAGACCAGGGAAGGTGAATCAATGGCACGCGTGCCATTGATGGCACGCGACACAATATTTTAGGCACGTCGCCGGTCATGAAACATGTATAAAAATGCGTTATGTAGGTATTAAACATTCCAAAATGTATTTCTTTTGTTTACTTTATCTCATAAAGAGTTTAGATAGTATTTATTATTATTATTTGCCAAATAATCTGAAAGTCAAAATTATTTGATGGCACGGTAATGACCCCATTAAACATTTTTTTAGAAAAAATGACACATTGATGCATAAAGGTTCGCCTACCCTGTAATAGACTGTCTAGCAGTTCATAGTCTCATGTATGCTGATGATTTAAAAATATATCGCAAAATCGAAACATATGAGGACTG
Source organism: Henosepilachna vigintioctopunctata (assembly GCA_030704895.1). Classification (NCBI taxonomy): domain Eukaryota; kingdom Metazoa; phylum Arthropoda; class Insecta; order Coleoptera; family Coccinellidae; genus Henosepilachna; species Henosepilachna vigintioctopunctata. Next base: position 1,598,671 of record JARQZJ010000005.1, read on the forward strand.
CATAAGCTTACAGGATGGCCTCACCGCCGTTTCTGATTGGTGTTACCACAATAAACTCAATATTAACGTAACTAAATGTAACGTTGTCACATTCACTGAAAAGAAACGGCCTATACAATTTAACTACTCAATTAACGAAACCATTCTGACCAGGGTCCCCAAAATTCGAGATCTCGGTATAATATTTGATCAGAAATTCACTTTTTACCTCATATAAATAAAATAATTTTAACAGCATTCAAATTTCATGGGTTATTGTTCGCAATGCTGGACACTTTTCGAATACAAAAACACTTATAGAATTTAATGCGCTTGTAAAGAGCAAATTAGATTTCGGATGTAGGATTTGGCGTCCATTTACAATTCTCAAAAAACTCATTTAGAGTCGATACAACGAAAATTTCTCGAATATCTAATTGGCAGGGAGAATCTCGTTTATCCGGCCAGAGGATTTAGCCAAACTGATCTGTTAAACAGGTTTGGAACTAAATCACTTGAAGTTGGCAGGGACTTGCTGTGTCTGAAGTTTCTGTATAACCTCTTACATGGGTTAAGAACTTGGAATAGACTGTTCCACTCTTATTGGTTCTATTGATTTTCATGTTCCTAGACAATGTTCAGATTCAAGTAAATTTTTTTCATTGTGTACTTCGAAAACTAATTCGCACATTCGCAAATATCAATCATCCATTAGATATTTGTTCGCTATTCGAGGATATGTCTGATAAATGCGATATCAAAAGGGAGTAATTTGCTTTCATTAGTTGGGTTTACTTGGAATTTTTTCATGTATACAGAATTTCGAAGTATATCTATATGCTCTTTGTCTATTCTTCATTATAATTATTTTTCCTGTTGATAATCATTTTTAAACGTTTGCTTTATATCATTAGGTGTAAATACTGTATATATTTATTTGAATATTTTCTGTATTTCTGGGTGTTTTTACCTGTAGGAATAAAAATTAAAGACTTTATAATAGTTATATGTGAAGACCCTAAATTTTCACAAAAAGCGAACAAAAAGGATATGGAAATAAGTATTCATTTCTGTTTATTCCAAAAAAACATGCGAATATATAAGCGTTACAAGGTTATTGCGAAATTTAATATATAATTCAAATTATCATTTTCTTGTATAAATATGCTTTCTCCTCATAACAGAAAATAATTAATTTGAAATTGGATTGACAGAGAGTCGCATATTGAAATTTACTAATTTGGAATGAACGAGACTCATTATACTTGTTTAATAAATGGATGATTAACATTCCTCTAGTATGAAATTAATATTTTGAGAGTTTTGTCCCCGTCCTATGATGAATACATCGGATTCCTCAATATCCTTTGACAATTTTACTTATTTCATTGAAAACTTTAGTGGAACACATTTTAATGAGGATAATATTGAATAAACTTTAAATCGCTTCGAGCGTATTTCACTTTTGGACTGATATTAAATAATCCAATCCAATAACATTAAAAGAATGATACCGTTATGCTCCAATAGAAAAGCACTGCATGTGGAAACATTACCGTCAATGTTTTCTCAAAGAGGGAGCTCCAGTCGTTAAATTATGTACATCGTCAGATCAGAACTTCAAGGTAAGCCATCTGTTGATAAATATTGGCACTAATCCTGTTATTACGTGAAGTTACAGATAATTAAAGCTCGGAAAAAATGCAACTTGCATTTTTTGCTTCTTTTGCATTTTTTATACGTCTTCCAAAAAATGCATTGAAGATTTGAGCATTTATTGCATTTATTGTCAATTATTTCAAAATCCTATTGAACAGAAAGTTTTCATTAGGGAATTTTTGAATCTGTTTGGGTTTGGAACTACCTGCTACCCCAAAATGGAAAATACCAAATACCATAAACAAGTAACTGTAACCGGGGGATTTCCAAAACATCGCAGACGGAGCGGCCTCCCCCGGTAAATATTAGGTAAACCTTTAATTGAGCATTATCTTCCAACGAAAGCATTACGATTAGTGAACAGTGAACCTATTTTACTTTCTTTTAATCAGGATACAATATAAAAGTGTTTGAGTCGAAATGTCTTAAAAGACATTCAATGATATGTGGATAAAGTGTCACCGAGAACTTACTTGGGATGGAGACCAACTTTTTTGTACTGTGTGTTCAAAAATTGTAAGTATGTGTTACATATTGCTATTGCCTTTATTTTGAAGTAGATATGTTTTATATAAAAGTATACGTATTCATGTATTCAAGATATAGGTAAGATATTATTATTTTTAATTTTTTTTTCACTGATTCGCAACTTATTTTTTAACAAATTAACCGAATATTTTGTTGTTTAGTCGATGAGTTTTGAGGGTTTTCATCGATTTTGTAAACTTCCAGATTTAATAAAGGCGTTTAATGATACTTCACAAGATCATAAAATCAATAATTTGTTAAACATATTTTGAGAGATATTTATAAAACAAAAGGGTGAATGATATGGTTGGACGTGATTGACACGTTCTTTGTGCCTACCAAGTAAAAAAGTTGTCCTTTTAAAAACATACAGGGTGTCAAATTATTTTGCAGTTAGATATTTGTTTTTTTTTGAGTATATTTTTGTCTTGTAAAAATAATCAGTAGTTTTCCGTTTCCATTACAGATCCATGCCGAGAAAAAATTCATTGTGGATCAAACGTGAAATCTACATAGCATATTTCCAATATGCAGAAATTATTATCGCAACAAACCTCAACACGTTGCCTCCAACAACAGAAGCCAAAAAAAGACGACCAAAAAGAGTTTAATGAGGATTTGTGCAAAGAAATGATTGCCAGTAACATACCGTTGAGCAAGTTAAATGATTAAATAAAATTTGATACTTAATATAAATTTTCGTTGAATACCTAATTATCAAATAACCCCCTCCCTCTTATAGTAAAATGGTGAAATAATAGTATTATTCAACATTATAATATACATCATTTCTTGCATTTTTTTAAAATCATTTTTTGTCAATTTGTGATGCATTTAAATGCGCAGATTTTTGGCTTTTTCGGTTGCATTTTTTTCGAGCTTTACTGATAATATATTGTCACACCAATTAATTTATCAATTTATTCATAGTATGGAGGATTTTTTATAAACTGTCGTACTTAAACCATTTATCAAATCATGAATTGTAGTAATCATTGCACAGATTGATGAAATAGTTTCGAAATGTATACATTGAATTATTTAGTAATTGTTGAGCATATTCATTACAAAATCAAGTACAATATTTGGCGACTGTGTATATCATTGGATAAATCTATCAAAAAAACTTATTTTCTTGAGTTTACTATGTTAATTTTAGGTTAGATTATGTTGTGTCACATGCAATGTAAAACTAGGTTGCAAAATTATGCGCATATTACGTCAGCAAGATCCAGCTTAGCAAAATGACTGATGTGTTTTCTTCGTTAAAATATACGACAAGATGAATATTCCTGGTGCATTAATAATAAGGTAGGAAAACAAGTGGGTTGGTAGATTGATAGATAGACAAAAAACTAAAAGCAACAGATTATAGACTTCTATTCTGAAATTCAGCAAGTTCCAAAACAACAAAGTTCGATATAATTATATAGGGTGTTCTTTTAGTATAGAATTTTAAATTGCAATAAAACAACGATGGATCATTCGATTGACAAGAATTTTTTTTATTCGAAAGATAATCTTGTGGCATTTCATTTTAAATATGACTTCTGGCATGTGACTGCCACGGCTTATCTGGCATATCTCCACGGGTGCCTCGGATGTAGTCCAATCTGGACGTCCAATTTTCGATGACTTTTTCCAACATTTGTGGCCGTATATCGGCAATAACACGGCGAATGTTGTCTTCCAAATGGTCAAGCGTTTGTGGCTTATCCGCATAGACCAATGACTTTACATAGCCCCATAGAAAGTTTTCTAGCGGTGTTGAATCACAAGATCTTGGAGGCCAATTCACAGGTCGAAAACGTGAAATTAGGCGGTCACCAAACGTGTCTTTCAATAAATCGATTGTGGCACGAGCTGTGTGACATGTTGCGCCGTCTTGTTGAAACCACAGCTCCTGGACATCATGATTGTTCAATTCAGGAATGAAAAAGTAAGTAATCATGGCTCTATACCGATCACTATTAACTGTAACGTTCTGGCCATCATCGTTTTTGAAGAAGTACGGACCAATGATTCCACCAGCTCATAAAGCGCACCAAACAGTCTGTTTTTCTGGATGTAACGGTGTTTTGACATACACTTGAGGATTATCTTCACTCCAAATGCGGCAGTTTTTTTTGTTGACGTAGCCATTCAACCAGAAGTGCGCTTCATCGCTAAACAAAATTCGCTTATGAAAATCGGGAACAACGGCAATCTCGTTTTGGGCCCATTCGACGAATCTACGCCGAGTTGTTCAGACGTAAGTCTATTCATGATGAATTGCCAAACCAAACTGGGAATCAATCACTTTTCAGCTGTTAAATCGGTCGAAATCTTCAAAAGTAATGCCAACTTAAAGTTCTATATCTCTAAAAAAAAATACCCTTTATTTAACAGATTCTTAAGGTGCTTCAAGAATCATACAAATGGCACTAAACTCTTAGACCTTATATTCCTTATAAAATGAGTAATTTATATTTATACTCCACCTATGTATGGAGGTAGGCACTAAACATGCTTGGGAGAGTTGATCTTGTTTCTTCAACAGAGGGAGGTAGAGGTTTAGAGCGTTGGGAAAAGCATCCAAACATAATTAGATACATGCCACTGATGATTACCAGAAAAGGTTGAAATAGTTGCCAACGAGTTGGATGTTCTTCGAAATGCATTAAATATTTAGTCAGTTTTTGTTTTCGTAGAGATCATTTATAAAAACAGCTCCCCGAGAGTTATATTTCAATTATTTGAATTGAAAATCTCAGAATAAAACATTTATATAGGTATATATTGAAATAACATGGATGTAGAACAATGGGTAGATACATTATTTCAGAAATCAACTTTTTGCTATTCAAGGAAATAATACTTATTAATTCAGTGGAATTCGCATCTCAACAAAGAACAATTATTCTGTGTGTGTTCTTGAAAATGGAATTGTCACTTGAAATAGAATTTCCCGGCTTCAAGACAGAAATGTGGAAAATCTTTTTAGGGCTAGAATTGGTCGCATTCCTGCGTCTGGAAATACGCTTTTATATAATTGAATACTGAACATAATGGTGTTTTTGTTGTATAGGAAGACGTACAGCAAAAAGATATATTTCGAGGAAATAAATTTTATAAATGTATTATGCTCGTCAGTAATATATCTTCTCCAGTATTCTATGTTGATTTTATTGTTATAATTAAACTATTTATTTTGCAATTGTAGCAAAGTGATTGATGTGATTGCAACTCTTTCGAAATTTTTTAATATTCATAATGATGGATAAAAATAAGTTCTACTCCAATAAATTAACGCTATTAATTACTACTCAAAAAGCAAGTCCGTACTTCTCAATATGAGTTAATTTTATCATACTTTTCAATCTGAAAACTGTTGAATTTTTTCTACTGGTAGAAAAAGATCGGAGAGGACTGAAATGTAATTCCTAACATTGTTTGACTTTACAAAGTATTTATAGAATTATAAGACAACAAGGGGATGCTTGTGGTTCAGTTAGGGAGCATATTTTGTACATACAACCACCCTGAATGTCGTTATTTTCATCACAATGCCAATACTACTATAAAATGCAGTATTGCATGTAAACGTTTAGTTTCGAAGATGAAGACTTGAAAATCTTTTTCAGATTCATTTCAAAACACCCCGTATAAACGAAAGCAGTTTCCCGAGTTGAAGTAGACTAATATTCGAAGAGCTCATCGTTCCACTCAAAGTGAAGTTCAAATTTACCTAGACTACGCCCACTTATCATTCTACATTTTCACAAAATTAAAGTGGATGTAAAATAACGAGAACTAGTGTAATCCAAGATAGAGTCTATTTAATTGGCCTCATTAGAATATTATGATTTCAAACATTGTTTGCATTATCCTTTTAGAAAAGGTTCATGTTCGAAATGAAGCAAGGCAACTTGCAACCCCGAAAAATGTATAATTAATTACGACCTTGAGTTTCCAGGAGAATAAACCAAAGACAATTACCATTTAATTGTTTTGTCTGAAACTGATAGTAACATTCTTTTTGGCTTTTTAAGACTGGTTTAGTTGATTATTATATTAGAATCTTATTGAGCGCTTATTCCACACCCCACATTGATTTTCTGCCTAGTATTTGTTCCAACAGAAGATGCTATCTCTTTATGACAGTAAGATATAGAAAATGAACACTAGAACATTGATTTGAAAAATTCAAATTAACCAAGAGAATGTTATAGTAGAGCTAAATATATGAACGTGTACGATGTGATGTCTCCATTATCCTTCAAGGAATAAATGTTAGAGAAATATTGAAATCGATGCCACACCTGATGGAAGTGCGAGATATATATGTTTTATTCTGCAAGAAACTCGTCAGTCGCACCACGTCCATAGAAGTGAGGCAACGATTTCAACCCCCATGCATCTTCTTGTGACTCCAAGTGGAAGACCGTGCAGTAATGAATACTCCACAATTCCATCTATAGGAATCAGTAGAAAACACCTCTCAGATTACAGACACACCAAGCATCGGAATATATAATAATATAAATATAACATCTATATCTATTGACGTTAGATATAGATGTATTAACTCCCAATTTCTTAATCGACAATGCTAAGATTACAGTATTACGCCTTGCTCGATTCTCAACACAGGGGAAAAAGAATCTGGTGATCTGAAGATTCAAAATGGAGTCTGCACATTTTTTTAATTAATGACGGTAGAATTTCATGAATAACTGAATCTTGGAGACTTTCAACTAGAAATGATGGAAATTCTGCAATAAAGGAAAGAACAAATTTGAAAAAAGATTACACAAAACAGTCAGTTGTTGGAATTGCATTCAACGTGTGGAACTACCTCGCATTAGGGGTACCGCAGGGGTCTTTGTTGGAACCGCTATTGTTCAGTAAGTTTATCAACGATATCGGACAAAACAGTAGTGTCTACAAATCAAAAGTATACAATTATTGTGTACAAAATAGACTTAAGGTGAATGAAGACTGTATAATTTTGTGGTACTTCTAGTTAATTCCAAATCAGGTGTTTCAAAGTTATCTAAATAATTTTTAACCTAGTGAGCTTACTTTTGTTCGTACGACGTTTCATTCTTATTCTTTCAATCTATTTTCTTTGTAAAGAATTATTTTTATTATGTGCGAATGTACAGAACATTGATGAGATAAAGTTGGAATTGAAGAACGAGCTGATGGCCATACGAAAAAAGCACTTTCAGAAGTGTTCAGGGTTGGAAAAAGCGATGGCATTAGTGCATTATCTAGGGGAGTTACTTGAAGGGGAAAAAATGGAAATGAATTTCGAAAAAATTGATATTCGTCGTTCTTTTGAGCAGACCACGTAGTTATCCTTTGTTCTAATTTTCAAACTAGTGAATTCTATTATTGATTTTACGAATTTGTTAAGTATAAAAAGATAGCGCTAAGAACTAGATGATGAAAAACATTGCAATATGTGGCAGATCAACCATCAAAAGCAAAAGGTGTAGAAGAAGTAAATCTGAACAGGTACAAGTTGAATTGTTTGTGCCTAAAACGTATTTTATAATTCATTTGAAAGTATTATATTAGAATGAAATCTCGAATGAAACTTGAATGCAGATGAATCTATTATAGACTTCTTACGAATGTCAATTTATTTGTTATGCTGTTCTTGCTTCGGGAATGAAGGATACACACAAAATACGCTCCTCTTAATTGAAAAAAGGGGACATTAAATTGATTTTAAAATGAATTAAGGGATTAAAGATAATTAATTTCAAATTTATTTCAAGAATGCGTCTTGTTATATGGAAATTTGTCCGTGGAAATTTGTAATTTATGTTGTTATGCGATACGTAGTGTACAGCAGACGGAAGTGATTGAAATTTGAAGACTGTCACTTCTGGTTTCTTATTGAATGAAATGAGTGAGCAGAATACTTATTAGCTAGATATGGCAGGGTTTGTGATATTTTTCAGGTCAAAATCGGACTCTTTCAATAGTCTTAATAAAAATAAAACAATATTTCACTCAACATTTCATCTTCAGAGACCATTAAAATAAATTCAAAATTCACTGAACATTTCTAGTACAAGAGCTTCGAAAATAAAATCGAATTTCAATAAGACCATTAAAATAAATTCAAAATTTTTAATTCACTTCGAAGATGAAATTGAATTTTGAAAAGGTTTTGAAAAAAATGAGATTTCATTAATAATTCATTAGATCACTCAACATTTCATCTATAGAGACCATTAAAATAAATTCAAAATTCACTGAACATTTCAAGTACAAGAGCTTCGAGAATAAAATGGGATTTCGTAGTTTTTTCAATGTACAAAGGTTTTGAAAATAAAATGAAATTTCATTAGACATTTAATCTACCTAATTAAGGCAATGAAATAAAACAATATTTAACTTAACATTTCATCTATAGAGATCACTAAAATAAATTAAAAATTCACTGAACATTTCAAGTACAAGAGCTTCGAAAATAAAATGGAATTTTGTAGTTTTTTCAATATACAAAGGTTTCGAAAATAAAATGAAATTTCATTAGACCTTCAATCTACCTAATTGAGGCAATGAAATAAAACAAAATTTCACTTAACATTTCATCTACGAAGGCTATAAAAAAAGCGTTAATTTCAGTGAACTAGACAATTTTATGACTAGGAATTTCACTGGACATTTCATCTGAAGAAACTTCTAAAATGAATGAAATTTAACTAGATATCAACAATTCCTTGTGATAACGGTTTCACAAGAGTGCTACACTCGGAAACCCGATTGACACTCCACAATAACCCTGTTTCTATCACAAAACTCGCTTACTTGGTCTTTAACTATCAATTCCAAAATTTTCTCGTACGCAGGCACTGTATTTATAGGTCTGAATTCCTCGCATTTCTTAGTTTTCGGGTTTTTTTGGCACTGGTATAACGGTAGTCATTTTCCATTCTTCAGGAAATTCGCTGTAACATAAAGAGGTGTTTACAATGTCCAAAATCCTTTTTGCCACAACCACGACGATATCCCTGAATATATCTGTTGTAATTCCATTTTTCCCTACACCAACATTTCTTAATTTTTTACATACTTCTTCAGGGTAGACATATCGATCTCTTTGAAATTAGTCCAATCTTCATACTTGTTGATATTACTCAGCACATACATATTCATGACCATTCACCATACTGACACCATCTACAATATCCCTTATACTGTTAACAAAATGAATATTAAAATTTTCAGCAACGCCTTCATCTCCTTCCATCAATAGATTCTGGAAAAATTTGACTTTCTCTACTTTCTGTTTTTAATTATTTTCAGGTAACAAAGTTTTGAAATTTTTCCACAGTTCTTTACTATTATAGTTATTATCATATTGATATTGTGAAAGTATCGCTCCTATTCATTTTTTATTAGCATATTCACCTCATTTCTCATGTTTTTGTAATCTTCCCATTTTACGCATCCTCACGAAGGATGTCCGACTTGTATTTTATGTCTTTTTTATTTTTTCTAATATGGAACTGTTAATCCACTTATGATTTTTATATTTTAATGTTATTATTCTTTCTAGGACGTGGCACATATCAATTATAATTTCAGTTACACCATGAATCAGTTTCTTTGTCATTATATCAACATTTATACATGAGTTATTACATTCCATGTTCATCACCTCTTTTTGAAATATCGTGCTATTGTATTGTTTATAGTTTCTACATTTAATAATTTCTCGTTTATTAACATTTTCACTTTCTAAAGGATATAATGTTGTGGTCGCCCATTTTTGGTGTTAAATAATTTTTGTGCTCAGCGTGTTTAATATTCGTAATGATATAGTGTATCAACGTCGCACTAGTGTTGGTAACCCTTGCAGGTTCGGTCACTATTTGATATAGTCCGTATTGATTGATGATTTCCTTTGTCCTGTTAGTATAAAAACCATTTTTAAGAAAATCATAATTGAAGTCTCCCATAATCTCATGAAATCCATTTATTTCTAGAAGCACATCAATGTATTCTTCAAGCTTCTCCATAAATACTCTATCACTCGTACTGGGGGACCTGTATATCACTGTGATAACATATTTAGATTTTTTAACTTCTATTTCGATTGATGTTAACCACAATATATCCTGTACGTTAATATTCAATGTAAGCTTATATTTATAAAATTTTTGAATATATACCATTGTACCGCCAGTTATCATGTTTTTCGTATAGGAAGTTTATTAATTAAGTTTATTAAAATAAAAAGAAATTTCAATAAATATTTCGATATGGAAAAAAGAGTCACTGTTTTTTTTAGGAAATTTAGGGAATTGTGAAATATTATATTGTCACATTAAGGAAGTAGGCACAGGTCACTTTCACATATTTCAATTTTCAATATTTTCAATTGTATTCAGATATTATCAACTTTTTCTGCTTTTTAGAATATTGTATTTATAGTGGATATCTCAACAAATAAATAACAAGCCAATTGAATTGGTATTGAAATGATTTTATGTTTTGGACACATAGAGTTTCATTTAACAATCCAAAAAACTATCATAATTATAATTTGAAAAAAGATTGTTTCACAAGTACATTGTGTTCGGTAGCAGTACTTTGATCCATTAATAAGCAAATCTTTCATCAATATTTTGCGAAACATCAAAAGTGGATTAAAAATTTATTGATGATTTATAAAATATTTCAAACCATAAGTAAACACTTCAGTTGATTACAAACCATTGATAAGTTGATAACTCAAAATTAAGTAAACGATTATGACATGCCTTTTGAAACATCGGAGTATGAAGAAACAGACCAAAAGAACTATGGACCAAAGCTCAATTACCTTTGAAAAACTGCTCACAATTTTTTCCTCATCATGAAACCTGATTTCTGAATATAAATATAAATGAACATAAAAATTAATATTCACTCCGCAACATGAAGAAAATGAAAAAAAAAAAAAGAGCAAATTCAGAACAAGATTCAAAGGTAGTTGATCTTTAACAACAAACCCTCGCATATTTTATGTGCTTTCAGTCCTTGCATTGAAGAAAAACGTGATATGAAATCAAAACATCGGACTATTGATATAAATTAAGATTGACTATGAAAAAGCGTTTTTTTCATGAAAATACTCTTCACCTATTGAAGTACCTCTGCCCAGTTGACATAACACAAAAATATCCACCTTATTTCAACAAAACGTTCATATAATATTCTTCAAACTTTAACGGGTATTTACGAACTGTAAGAGAATGAGAAAAAGAGAATAATTAATTGAAAAAAAATTTAAGCCTATTCATTTTATGGAAAAGTTATGTTGAATGTTACTCAGAACCAACTAAACTTTGTATTTGAAAGGTTGTTCATTTTCGGAAAAAAATTCTGAAAGATTTTTTCAATATAGATATACCACTCCACTTTTTGAAGCAGTCTGCATGAGGATGTGGATTTAATATTTGATTTCGATTCATTCGGGGAAAGAAAATACTAGCTCTGTGATGGCCATTCAGATATAACTTATTAACCTAATAAATTATTCCTGGAGTAAAAAACAATGACTGTTATTCGTGAAAATTGATGAAGTTACTGAAATCCTTGAAATTGATTACTTAGTATAGTGACAAGAGTATCTGCTTCTTTGGAAAGAGTGAAAACTTAAATAGAAAACCTGCTTTTCCACTAGTTGATTTGTTATTCTGTTAATATTGATTTCGGCTTTATTTTTGAACACATTATTCCACATATAAAGGACCGAAACACTTTTTACATCAATGAGGAGTGTGGACCTTCGATTTGGCCATAAATTTATTGTGATATGTACCACGGCCACCTTCAATACAGGCCATGAAAAGCATAGTCCCTCAGTGTTGCCAAATTGTGTTGAGTGGTGTACTACCCTAGTTTGATGTTCTCAAGCTTTCAAACATTATGTGAATTTTTTTTGTATATTGCAAACAAACAAGAAATATTATAATATTTATAACATATAGAATATTATATTGGGTATTGTGAGCACATATTTCTGTGACAGAAAAATGTAAAACATTTATCATTGCAAGAAAACAACGATGTTTTCGATGAAGCCCCACTGCGTAAAAACTACTTCTATTAGTCAGTGGAATTTATTTACATGAAAAGCTGCCTAACCAAATTTATTGAATTATTTGAGAGAATAGGAACCTTGAAAGAAACGCTGTAGGAATTAATCAAATTGAATTATTTACATAATTACGAGTATAAATAAATATTATATTTCTGATTGGCGCAACCAACAAACTACTTCATGAAACTCTTCTTCAAAAATTTTACAAACTACGTTGAACGTAGTTTTGAGAAACAGAAAGCGTATCCCCATTATGCTAACCATATATGAGAGGAAAGTTATATATTTAGTTCAGAGGTTGAAATATTAAATAGATAGAATAAAGGTTTCAAGCTGAATCTTCTAGAATCGTTACATATCAATAAATTGAAATATTCGGGACTTAATATATTAGTCCCGAATATTAGTATATTTTGAATATTCCAGGTAGGAGATTATATTGATTACCTAGTTTTATTTACATTCAATTTTATGTTTTTCATATTGAAAAATTTTAATTTTCCTTCAATTGTTCTTAGAAATCTTAGTTGAAATCTATTTGTATCTTTTCCTACGTTTAGTTGGTATACCTGACTTACGAAATTGATTTTCTTCATTCACTTCCATGTATACGATTCTTCTTTTTGTGTTGAATATCAGTTGTATTCTATGGTCCTCACTGAATTGAAGCCAAAGCATCATTAAGCAAGGCGTAGGTAGATTCGTCGAATGGGCCCAAAACGAGATTGCCGTTGTTCCCGATTTTCATAAGCGAATTTTGTTTAGCGATGAAGCGCACTTCTGGTTGAATGGCTACGTCAACAAACAAAACTGCAGCATTTTGAGTGAAGATAATCCTCAAGTGTATTTCAAAACACCGTTACATCTAAAAAAACTGACTGTTTGGTGAGCTTTATGGGCTGGTGGAATCGTTGGTCCATACTTCTTCAAAAATGATGATGGCCAGAACGTTACAGTCAATGGTGATCAGTATAGAGCCATGATTACTTACTTTTTCATTCCTGAATTGAACAACCATGATGTCCAGGAGCTGTGTTTCAACAAGACGGCGCAACATGTCACACAGCTCGTGCCACAATCGATTTATTGTAAGACACGTGTGGTGACCGCCTGATTCCACGTTTTGAACCTATGAATTGGCCTCTAAGATCTTGTGATTTAACACCGCTAGACTACTTTCTGTGGGGCTATGTAAGGTCATTGGTCTATGCGGATAAGCCACAAAAGCTTGACCATTTGGAAGACAATATTCGCCGTGTTATTGCCGATATACCGATATGCAGATTGAACTACATCCGAGCCAGCCGTGGCAGTCATTTTCCAGAAACCATATTTAAAATGTAATGCCACAAGATTATCTTTCGAATAAAAAAAATTCCTGTGAATCGAATGATCCATCGTTGTTTTATTGCAATTTAAAGTTCTATACCTCTAAAAAAACCAACCTTATCTTCATTTTCCCTCAAAATTGAAGGGGTGAAGCCCCCTAGCCGCCAAGTATGGGCGCCCATGATTCTTTCCGTATATATTATCATCATTGTTGACTGACAAGCAGATGATCCTTATTTCATTTCCTGGCGGTATTTCAGCCCTGAATATCGGGAAGCCCTCTACAATAATTCCTGTCACGTTTTTAGCCTAGTGTGAGTTTACTCTAGTTCAAGACCATCGGATGTTAAGAATTATCATATTGTATGCATCATTTCCCAGAACGTTTTTATCTTCTTCGTAGAGCGGTTAGTACATGGATAATTTATGTATTGTACCTCTGAAAATTTGAGAAAATAGTTTTTGTATTTATCGGATTATTTTGATCGGATATCATGTGATTTATTAGGTGATTTACTTATGTTGATAGATAGGATTATTCGTAAGATATGATACGGTATATAAGTGCGAGAATATTTCAAAATAACAATTTTTTTACTTGTTTATAGTTTAAAACGGGTGAGTGCTTTATAATGTAAATTAGATAATATCAGTGTGTTCTCTACTACTTATAATGAAGTGTGTTCAAAAATATTTATCCAAATTAACTATAAGTAAATTTTCATTTGGTAACAGTATATTGGCAGAAATCTGTGGGATTTAATAGAAAAAAATCATGGGCTTCAAGGTCTATCTAAGAAGAAGTCGATATAATTTTCAATGAATTTATTTTTTCACGTGTTCTAATCAGAAAATCATAATTTAATACAAAATATCAACAATGATACTTCTGCCTACAGAGTAAAGTGTGTCAATATTTCACAAGGCTTAAATCTACTTAAATCCCAATAAGTGAAAATTCATGCATTTTCAAAATAAATTTCCGAAAAATAACCAATCGATGTTTTGATAAACGAAATTCTTGTTATCTGTCTCAACCTACGTTATTTTACACAGTTTTGAATGTTTTTAAAAGTTGTCGTACAGCAAAACGATGGATTATCTAATTATCTTCATTATTGAACTCTATTCAACTCCAAGAGGCTTGCTGTCAGAATAAACTTGTGCACATCACTTTGTATAAATCTGAACTGTTATCTATTTCATATTTCTGTGATTTCTCAACAGTTAATTATTGTCAAAGAGGTTTATGTTAAATAATTTTTACTGATTTGTATTTTTATAATATTCTTCAATGCAGAAGTACAAAAATTTATGTCTCTTGAATTATATGGTGAACACTTAGTTCAACTCTGAATGATCTAGAAATTTTTTTGATTGAAGAGATGTATGTGAATATCCATACCTTCTTTTTTTGTTTTTAGCAATAACATAAAGAAAAATTGGAAATTTCCTTCGTCTTCAGCGTCTTGCTCGAAATTGTAGCTCTACCAAAACATTGAAATAAATTATATTCCCTAAATTCGCCCAGCAACTTTCATATAATTTGAAAATCGAATGGAATATGCCAATTTTCGTAGCAAGAGAAAAATGAAATTAATATCGAAGTCGTTTTACAACTTCAGATAATTTCGTTCAACAAAAAGGGAGTTGATTTCATAATAGAAATTCCGACAAGTAGAATTGTATTGAATTTTTCAATATTTAGATGTGAATATTGAATTGAATGAACGTATGTATTACTACAAAAATATTTTGCAATACTTTTCATAAATATCTAGTCTAATGGAAGACATATATTAAAGAATATAAATGATTTTTAAAATAACTATTCATTCTCAAATACGGTCTCAAATAACAGATTGCCAATACTTTTTTCCCCCCCAGTTTACTCAACATATTCTGAAATAGTCTTATTCACATTTTATGAAATGATACACCGATTTATTGTTCAGAAAAACTTCAGAAAAGACACCAGTAGTCGATATTTTTAATGATAGTTTTTGGAGGTTATTTATTGGCTAATAATAAAACTTGAGAATACTTGTAAGTATCAAATCAGATTTGTAAATTCTCCTTTTTCCAATGTTTCCAGTATATAGATTCAAAGTATTAGTAATACCTAAAGTAAATGTTTTTATTGACAATTTGATAACTTTATTTGAGGTTGATGTCGTTTAAATTTATATTGATCCCTTTTGAGGGTAGGTGTATTATTTTAAAAATGTAATACTAATCGGAGATAATGTGATTGTGAAATATTTATTTCGTTTCGAAAGAGATAGTAGATCACTAAGTTGTAACTCATGTTTCTAAGGATAACAAATGAAGATAAGACACTCTTTCTGAGTTATGTAAACATATATTTGAATTATTTCGAATTTTGAAAGTGCGAAATAAGTTCATGGATAAAAAAAATTAAAAGACTTCACTCAAGGATACCAGGATGTTAAGAAATTATTAGACCTATTTTTCAAATTATTTTATTTCATAGGAATAAATCTGAACTGCACTTTCACTCAAAATTTCAATTCATTAATCAAGTTTATCATCATCATCTGATGAAGCCACTGTGTTGGCGAAACGATATTGTCATGTTTTTGATTTAATTACAGTGAAAATCGAAAAACTCCTTAGTTTTATTCAAATTATTAAAAATTTCAATTGGTGAAAAGGAACATATGGAAGGAAGTGGCAGTTTTGGAACTGCGAATTTCTGATAAGTTTAATAGAATACATACTCAATATAAAATTCTTTGAAATTTCTCGTGGGATTTTTTAAAATTAGTCTTCTCCATGTCCACAAGTTTGAAGTTATTCGAAACATTTTTTGTCATATCAAATCATATTCGTAGTATTCAACTCCACATAGTTTTTTGAATATACTGCAGGAAAAGCATGTATTTACGAAATTATTTTCTAAGTTGAATATTTTCATAAATAAATAGAAATTTATTAAACTTCTATTTATTTATAAATAGAAAAGAAGAATTGAACCAGTCTTGTTTCCATCAGGAATAAGGGTTCAGAGATATACAGCAAGGAATTATAAAGCACACCCAAATTAACTTTGACAAATAACCCGGTGAACTTCTGAGCGGAAAAACTATTATTTCCAGGAATGAACGACTTTTATCTCAAGATAATTCTCTAAAATTAATACTGAGAATCACAATCAGTTCTAATTGTAGCTTTAAAATTGCTCATAATTTTCTTGCAGATGAATTACAATGACAGGAAGAGTTTTATGGTACTCCGTCTTTCTTTTGTTTGGAGCATTCGTTGGGTTTTTAGATGCCACTTATCAAATTGGAGTTGGGATTTCTGATTGTACAGGACCGTCAGCCGGCATCACTTTTGTAAGTATTTTGCCGTTTCGAGAAAGTGCTTATTTTGTTCCACTTCATGACATCTTTTTTGTTTCACTTCTATATATATATAGAAATTGAAATTAGTTTTTGGTTATACTGGGTATGATTATGACTGTTATAAATATTATTTATTTTTCTGACTGATTCAGAGGTTTTTCCCTCCCTCTTCAGCAGTACAAATCTACAAATTTGAGAATTGAAATTACATTTTCCAAAAGTTTTCGAACTCGACTGGGATTCGAACCCAGGTCTTCAGGTTTACGCCCCACTGCTTTGGACCGCTAGCTACCGAGTTCTATATATATATATATATATATATATATATATATATATATATATATATATATATATATATATATATATATATATAGTAAATGCTGAGATTCTTAATCGAAATATCGAAATATTTCCAATAAATCTCTCAGGGAGCTGTCTACACAAATGTTGTCAACTAGAACGAACCCATCACTTTCGAGAGTGAATATTAAGAGCGTTTCGAAATATTCATCGATCTTGTTGAATGATAATAGGATACAATTGTTTAATCATTATTATGAATCATCAGTCCATATTCAATCTATCAATCAACAATCAATGATTTTCAAAACGAACATAGGTCCTATACCAAATTGAGAGATGTTCTACAGAGTGGAATATACACGTAGGCTCCCTCTATCGGCGAAAGGACGTATAAACTCTGCCTAGCGTTCAAGATTCTACTCATGACAACAAGAGTGCGAGTGGAATGCTCTGTAGATATTTCATTCGAATACAACAGAAAATTGTCTGAAATGTGTACGAATAATCCCATGCCTAATCGCTCCAGATGATGAAACAATTGTATCCTATTATCACTCAACAAGATCGATGAATTTTTCGAAACGCACTTAATTTGCCCCTTCCTTTACAGAATTCTTCTTTCATTCTGACCTTCAATTGATTTCAAATGTCGCATCGTGTCGTCCTTGTTTACGGAAATGATGCCGATTTCGCGGGAGTTCTTCTCGTTTCCCGGAAGTCCATAACTTCCTGGTATACAAAATAACGTTGGGGTCGACTTGTACATGTTAGTAAGACGAAATAACTTCCAAATGGCACAACCGTATCTCACACAACAAAAGAACGAATACATTCGAATGTTGTGTAAAAAGGAAACAGCTGAATAAACATGTGAACAGAAGGTAAATATAGATGTGTCACAAAAATCTTGAGATCGAAATCGATGAAGATGAATTGGATATTCAGGGTCCTAGTGCAAACATGGTGAGAATTGTATGGGCCTGGAATAAAATCAGTAATTTCAGAAAATTGAACGAATTTTCTATTAAATATGGATAAACAATTCCATATATAAATATACACCAAATACATGGAAACAGAACAGAATAAATCTTCTCTCATCACAAAACATGGTGAAATTCTACAAGTCGGCCAATTTAAATACCTCGGAGAAGTTATACAGTCCTCAGGTTTAAACCGAATCGCTAATGAACAGAGAATTACCAATCTGCAAAGGGCCTACAAGCTAACATGGGTGTACTATAACAAAAAGTGCATTTCGAGAGGCGCCAAATTGAAGTATTATAACACCACTATCAGAAGCAATATACGCACCTGAAAAAATGGTTATTAATGGCCATTCAAGAATTACAGAAATAGAAAAACAAGAACGGAATTCTTTGAAAGATTTACGGGTCAATCAATAGAAACGCCATTTGATGAGAAGACCTCAGAATGAACTTTATCGAAAGACAAATACGTTAACGGAAGAAATCAGAAAACGACGCGCAAAGTTCTATGCACATGTCTACAGAATGAAACAGTCCAGAAAACCGAAGAAACTACTCGATATAATTATGAAGAGTAAATGCGGAACAAAAGAGGTCCAAAATGATCTACAACAGATTAATATGAAAAATCTCGAATATCGCACTGACTGTCATTATAAAATCGGAGAAGTGAAGTGTAAGCAAAAATCAAATCGTTAACCCGGCATTAAATAGACAGATGATCGAAAGAAAGAGCATTTCGAGAGGATGAAGCATTTTTTGGAGGCAAAAAAGATGAAACAAAAGTCATAATAATTGCGAATACAAGTTCAATAGTTCTCCTAATACGGAACAATCGTAATAATAATAATAATATAGATATATTTATATTGAATTCGCAATTCTTAGGACTTCATATATATATATAAAAAACTCAAGATTCGAATTTTTACAATATAAATAAAATGGTTCACGAATCAGATAGATTGTCAAATATATATATATATATATATATATATATATATATATATAATATATAAATATATATATATATATATATATATATATATATATATATATATATATATATATATATATATATATATATATATATATATATATATATATATATATATTTTATATATATTCCAATACAAAGGATGCTAAATTGTTTAGAATTGATGTGAGTTAAACAAAGAATACTTTTTGCTACCTATATATTTATATTTAAAGTTAAAAACAAATTGTTCCCATATAAAGTAATGAAAAATGTAACATGTGTCAGTGATGTGCACAGTTATAATACAAGAAATGCTGACAATTTCTACATGCAAGTTTGTAAGCATTCTAAAAATAGGAATAGTATATTTTATGAAGGATTTAACTAATTTAATAAATTGCCTAGCTTCATAAAAACAATTAACGACCTTAAGGTATTCAAACGTAAATTAGCTAAGTTCGTTTTAAACATAAAATTGTAAATAATATATTTTGAAACTGAATGTATATATGATTTTGTAATAGCTAATGCTAAAATAAATTTATATAATATATTTCATTCTAGATGGGATATAAAAACTGATACAAGTTGTAAACACTATCATTGAACAATTGTGATACAAGTTTATACATTTTAAATTAAATCAAACTCTTCGCTTAATGTTTCAGGATTATATTTAACAACATCAATTCGTCAACATGCTTCGAGCGTGAGCTCATCTTCAAGACTTGACTTCAACTCGTCTTCAGTCTTGAAAATGACCTCACGCTCGAAACATGTTGACGAATTGATGTTGTTAAACATATTCGTGAAACATTAAGCCAAGAGTTTAATTTAATTTAATATTTAATTATGTTTCACCAAGAGTTAAGCAAGAATTCAATCTCAGTCACAAGTTTATACAAGTGATACACTGTCACGATGGCTTCTTCGAAATAACGACGGCTGACTACTTCTTGGGTCAGTTCGACAAAGCCATCTATTTTAATGGATAAATGAACATCAACATTTTTGTAACACTTTTGAATTGTGAAAAACATTGTTTTCTTTATCATATCATTCTTTCTATTTTATTCTAGTTGGAATATAAAAAGTGACATAAGTTGTAGGACACTTATTGGACAATTGTTTTACAAGGTTCAACTTTACGATGGGTTTTTTGGACTCACAATGGCTGGCTTCTTCGGTCAGTTCCACGAAGCCATCTATTTCAATGACTAAACGTACGAAACTTTTGATAACAGTGTTCAATTTCCAAAAAGATTTTTTCTCTCTATCATTTTATTCTACCTATTTTATTCTGGCTGGGGCATAAAACTGATAAAAGTTGTATAATTACTTTCACTGAACAATTGTGATATAAGTTTACTTCGGTTTGTTCGAAGAAGCCACTCTAATGGTGGAACGTATATCACAATTTTTCAAAAACTTTATGTGAATGTTTCTTCAACATTTCAATATTAATTCTAGATGGGCTATGCAAAACTGTCTCAAGTTGGATGTGGTATTCATTTGAGGCAATTCGCAAGAGCATTCATATTCGATGATGGTAATTCTAGAGCTGCATACGTAACAGTAGACACCTGCATGATTCCACATGGAGTGAAAAAGGAGGTAAGCAAACTGAAGTACCTGAATTAAACAAGAAATTATTATTTGATTTAACTTCTTCTTTGAGTTTTTTCTGGAAAGTGTGATTTTATTTATTAATTTTCATTTATTTTCCATGTCTCATAAACACCCATACAGTACTTACATATAAGACAGATTGGTAGTAAACCAAAACATAGATCACTACCATAAACATCAACTAATGAAACTAAAACTGAACATATACATACATACAAATACCTCATATAGAAATCATAAAAATTGCTATATAAAAAGAAACAAATTTATAATGAATTTACCACACCTGCCTTAAAGGTTCTGGGATCATCACTGAAAAAAATCAACGTTTCTTTTACTGTTCAGTAGCTTGTTACAGATACTTAACATACAATTTAAAGGAGACTGTTTACAACAACCAGAAATAGATCCCAACTGGAGCAACGCAACCAAACTTTTGGAACTTTCAAATGAATAAAATCTATAAGATTGCAATTTTCGTACTTGATGGAATTCAGAACATAATAAATGAAAAGAATAGCCTGAATATTTCTTCTCACTGACATTCTTTGCAGATTGAAGCTAATCAATATAGAGCTATATGATATTTAAATGGATAACTATTGTCATTTATAATGTAAAAACCTCAGAAAACGTTTTTGAACTTTCTCTATTCTGTCTTCATTAGTAAAAGCTTTAGGTGACCAAATATGGGAGGCATACTCCAGGTGAGGCCTAACAAAAGAGCAACACAGTTTTAGGATAGTTGAAACTTCAAAATTTTCACTATTTCGGATAATAAAACCCAGTACCCTAACTGCTTTACTAACGATTTGGTTGTAGTGATCGTTAAATCTCAAATTGAAACTAAAATTTACACCAAGATCCTCAATATTACATCTCCTCTCCAACCTAAAACCCTCAATAAAATAATCGCAAGTAAGATAGTCTTTTCACCTGTATATGTAACAACAAAACATTTACTTATATTAAGTTTCATTATCTGGAAGATCTTGCACCGACGCCGTATTTGTCATAAGACAAGTAACAGAAAAGTCTATAGAATATAATAAGCCAGCATTTATGTGCTTTATTGACTTACTCAAAGCTTTCGACCGGGTCCAACTATCAGACATTATACATCTGCTCTACAACAGGCAAATCCCACGTAATATAATAAAGACTATCGAAAATATATATACTGCGAATAAGATCCAGGCAAGATTAGACGGGGAGCTTACCACACAGATACCAGTGAGAAGTGGTATTCGTCAAGGAGATTCGTTAAGCCCCCTTCTGTTCAACATCATCATGGATGAGATAATCAAAAAAGTAAGAGGAATGAGGGGTTACAAAATGGGGTACAAAGAGATATCCATTCTGTGTTACGCCGATGACGCTGTGCTGATTGCAGAAAATGAAGACGATTTACAGCGCCTCCTACATCAGTTCAACCTTACAGCCAAATCGTTTAATATGATAATCTCTGCTTCTAAAACAAAGTGCATGACTACATCAAAAACACCATTGAGATGCAAGCTTGAGGTTGATGGTAAATCTATACAGCAGGAAATGAAATTTAAATACCTCGGGATAGAGATTTCGAGTTATGGTGATGTCGAGGCAGAGGTAAGGGAGCAGGCAACAAAAGCAGCAAGGATAGCAGGATGTCTGAATGACACAATATGGCGCAATAAGCATATCGGAATTGAAGCCAAGGCACGAATCTATAAAGCAACCGTAAGGCCCATTATGACATATACCGCAGAAACTAGACCAGAAACAACGAAAACCAGGCGACTACTGGAGACAACCGAAATGAAGGTACTTCGCAGGATAACCGGAAAAACACTTCTCAACAGAGAAAGGAGTGAAAATGTTAGAAACATGTGCAAGATGGAAAGCATTAATGACTGGGTATTGAACAGAAAACAGGAGTGGAATGATCATATAAACAGAATGGACGACAGAAGAATAGTAAGAATTGCCCGTGATAAATATCCACTGGGGCGCAGAAGCGTGGGACGACCACGGAAAAGATGGAATGACAACTTGAACGTTCCGTAACAGACAAACGACCGAAGAATAAACAGGCGGCTTTCGCCTAAAATAAAGAAGAAGAAGAAGAAGAAGAAGAAGTTTCATTTTATTATCATGGAACCAGTTTGACACCGAGACTAAGTCAGATTTTAATTTTAAAAAGTTACTGGTCACTGGTGATCTTAGAACGCTATGAGAAACAAGATTCTGAATACTCTCTCATCAAAAATAATCAACCTGTTCGTTTCATTGGGACACATCATAGATATGCGTCTGCTACTATACAAACAAATTTGACTAATACTTCCTATAACAAGGTGGGCGGTTTACCTAAAATTAACCAAATTTACTCAAGCTATAACTTCGATCAAATGTTCATTAGTGCGATATTTGGGATTGTGGAGCTCAGAATTACCAAACGGACGGTCCATTTGATGTGAAGATTACGTAAATGATGAAAGTTCAATTAATATTTGATCATTAGTGAAATATTGAATACTAGCTGCCCAGCGAACTTTTCATGCCCATTTATTTTTCTATGAATATTCTTCAAAGTCATATTCTATTATTTGTGCTACACTATCTTGTTTTTAATATTTATCCCGTGTGGAGACAGACACTTACTTACGAAGGGACTGCAATATTTCCTGTTATTTCAAATCAGTCGAATTATCAAAAAATTTTATATTAACACGTTTGATGTATTGAAAGTTATTAACCTATAGTGAACGGCAGTTCCTAATTTCGTGCAAGTACTTGTCCCATATCTCTCATCATTAATTATATGAGATATTTGTTGGATATAAGTCAAAAAATGATCAGAATTTTAAGTCAGGTATAACAACTAAATGTACGGAAAGATACAAATAATATACAACTAAGATTTCTAAGAACAAATAAAGGAAATAAATTCAATGGACGATAAATCTACTCTGTGATAGTTCATATTTGAATGAGAGGCAATAATAAAAACTTGTCTAAAAATCACTGACTGAAAAATTCTTTATTCGACTAGTTTCGCCTTTTACAGCATTATCAAGAATGATAATGCTGTAAAATAATATTCTTGATAATGCTGTAAAAGGGAAACTAGTCGAATAAAGAATTGTTCAGTCAGTGATTTTTAGATAAGTTTTTATTATTACCTCTCATTTAAATAAAGGAAAGTGAAATTTTTTTTTAACATAAAATTGAAAGTAATTTAATTAAAAATTAGGTAACCAATCTGTTCTGCTACCTGGAATATACTTAAAGAACATATTAAGAAGAGGTCTAACTGGCTATTGAGTAAAAGTCCCGAATTTTTGCTTTTTGAATTTTTTTACTGAATAGCCATTAAGAAGTTAACACTATCTCTCTACTTGATATGTTCAATAAGAATATTCCAGGTAATCGATCGGATTGATTAACTAGTTTTTAATTAATTTACTTTGAATTTAAAGTTTTTCATGTTCAAAAATTTCAACTTTCCTTCATTTAAGAACATCTTAGTTGTATATTATTTGTATCTTTTCCTACATTTAGTTGGTATACCTGATTTAAGAAATTGATTTTCTGTGTTCATTTCCAGGTATACGATTCTTTTTTTGTTAAATATTAGTTGTATTCTATGGTCCTCGTTCCAGGTTAGTCATAGAACATATCTGGGATCAATCTGTGAGAGTAGCTATAAGTATTGGGTCTGTAAAATTACACCTTGAATCAATTCAACATTTGATGAAGAAGTGGTACTTCGAAACGTCGTCACGCGTATTTGTAGAAAATTCTAAATATTGTTTCATTATGGATATTAATTTTCTCCAAGTATCGGCCTCATCAATCATCCACTTGATTTGGATATTGAAAGTCATATTGTATGGCCATGCACAGTCATGTTTTACGCTTGAGGATGGTAGCCCCAAGTGGAAAAAGTGACACTAATAGATATTAGAAATCACACATATATTCAAGTCTATTTCTATCGGTCTAAGCTTTTTTTTGTAATTTAAAATGTCAAATTTGTTATTTTGAACAAGAAAATTGAAACATACATGGTACAAAACCACTTTTTCTCTTTTGAAGACTAGAATACCATTTTTCTCAAGTGTTTCTAATAATATGATCATCATGATCGTTTTTTAACGAATAATTTTATATTTTTAGGTTATAAGTCGGCTGAAAAAGAAGTTCGGTGACACCTATGGGTTTAATAATGTAATATTGAGTGGAACTCATACACATAGTACACCTGGTGGTTTCATGATGGACCTTATGTACGATTTTCCGGACAAAGGCTTTGTTTCGGAGAGTTTTATGGCTTTGTCAGATGGTATAACCCAGGTGAATGAATTCTTGGATACATACCACAAAAAATTTTTAAATAAAATAACTAATTATTGAGCTGACATATCAGATAATCAGATAAAAAGCATCCTTTGCATCTTATTTATATTTTCCTTTACAGGCTTTTCTGAATGCCCACAACAACATGGTTGAAGGAAGAATCTTCTTGAGTGTAGGAGAGGTTTTAAATGCAAATATAAACAGGAGTCCTTATTCATACTTGAACAATCCTGAGGAAGAAAGAGCAAGGTAAATATAATACTATTGGGGTGATTTTTTGAGCGTAGAATGGTCCAGGAGGAAGGTCCAATTTTGCGTAACTTTTTCGAGCATTTCGGCCTGTATCCTACGAATTACGCGTGTTATGTTATCCTGTAAGGCTTCAATCGTGTTCGGCTTGTCCAAATACACTAACGACTTTACATAACCCCACAAGAAATAATCCAGAGGCGTCAAATCGCATGATCTTGGCGGCCAATTGACAGGACCATTTCGAGAGATAAGCTGCTCACCAAATTCATCCTTCAACATGTCCATTGTTTCACGATCTGTGTGGCATGTGGATCATCTTGATGAAACCACATGTCAACCAAGTTCAATTCGGCCAACTGGGGCAAAAAAAGGTGCGTATTATGGCTTGAAATCGTTCGCCGTTGTCGGTAACGTTTCTTCCACGGTCGTCTCTGAAGAAGAATGGACGGATGATGCCACCAGGCCATAAACCACATCAAACAGTCGTTTTTTCGGGATGCATCGGTAGTTCTTGTATGTCATGTGGCTGTTCATCAATCCAGATGTGACAGTTTTGATTATTTACATATCCGTTAAGCCAGAAATGAGCCTCATCGCTGAACACAATTATTCGATGAAACAGTGTTTTTCATTAAACTGTTCTGAGGCCCATTCGCCTTAAATTAGACTTTGTGTTAGGCCATTCGGCTTCAATTCTTGCAGAAGTTGAATTTTATAGGCTTTCAAACCCAAATCAATACGTAAAATTTTCCATGTGGTCGAGTAACACATCTTCAATTGTTGAGAACGGCGACGAATTGACATTTTACGCATGACAGACAATGGTTCAATGTCCAACAGAGTAAGTTTGGTGTGAAATTTGGTGATAAAAACACCAATTGTTGATTCACCAGGTCAATTATGACGACCATAATATGGTCGTAACAAACGAAACACATTTTTCACAGAGCACTAATTTTGATAGAAAATTTCAACAATTTGCAATCGTTGCTCGTTTGTAAGTCTTTCCGAAATGACAGAGTATACCGAAAACTTTTAACTTTGACAGATGACGTTGGATGCCATTACCAACCATTGCCGCCAACCTGAAAAACTCAATTCATAGAAAATCACCCGTTATAACATTATCTGGTTGTTACTGAGAAAGTGAAAAAAATCACAATTTCATACGGATTGGAACATTCAGAATGTTTACGCTTATTTCTGGTTCCGCAAGAACCTTCCATATTAGGAGATTCGTTTTATGTTAGCTTTACAACAAGGTCGATTTTTGTCTCTTGAAAGATACCGAGCGAATATTTCAAAGCAACATTAAGGCATTATTGAGAAAAAAAATGAAAATATCAATGAGTTCAGTTATTAAGCAGATTCATCATACCGTATAAGGAAGTAGCACAAGATCTCTAGCTATGACATTCAGAATATAAACTGGATTCAAATGGAGTGTATTGGGTTATTAGTAAAAGCATCATGAGGTACGTTTTCGGCTTGTTCAAAGTTGTGTAAGTAGGTTTAAGGGGTTTTCAGGCAGAAAATCTCATATAAGGATCTTATCTTTGACGTTCTTAACATCCGTTTTCGTACCGTTCAATTGATGTAGGCCACATTGAAAATATCCAGATGATTTTCACTGAATGCAATCGAATAAATAGGAAAACTCCAAGCTGAAAAGAGAAATATGCTGGTTAACCTGAAAGAGATTAAATCTTTCAGGTTACATCAGAACCGCATGTTATAAAAAGGGATAAAAACAGGGATAGTCAGTTATTGATACTGATATCCACTACCTCATTTCATCAATACTTTTTTCTATCATAACACCATGAATTCTGAAATAACTGAAATTGAATTCTCGCTTAACTCTTGGTGAAACATAATTGAATATTAAATTAAATTAAACACTTGACTTAATGTTGCACGATTATAAAGGTGTTTTTTTTAGAGGTATAGAACTTTAAATGGCAATAAAACAACAATGGATCATTCGATTAACAAGAATTTTTTTTATTCGAAAGATTATCTTGTGGCATTACATTTTAAATATGATTTCTGGCATATGACCGCCACGGCTGGCTCGGATGTAGTCTAATCTGGACGTCCAATTTTCCATGACTTTTTCCAACATTTGTGGCCGTATATCGGCAATAACACGGCGAAAATTGTCTTCCAAATAGTCAAGCGTTTGTGGTTTATCCGCATAGATCAATGACCTTACATAGTCCCACAGAAAGTAGTCTAGCGGTGTTAAATCACAAGATCTTGGAGGCCAATTCACAGGTACTAAACGTGAAATTAGGCAGTCACCAAACGTGTTTTTCAATAAATCGATTGTGGCACGAGCTGTGTGACATGTTGCGCCTTCTTGTTGAAACCACAGCTCCTGGACATCATGGTTGTTCAATTCAGAAATGAAAAAGTTAGTAATCATGGCTCTATACCGATCACCATTGACTGTAACGTTCTGGCCATCATCGTTCTTGAAGAATTACGGACCAATAATTCCACCAGCCCATAAAGCGCACCAAGCAGTCAGTTTTTCTGGATGTAACGGTGTTTTGACATACACTTGAGGATTATCTCCACTCCAAATGCGCCAGTTTTGTTTGTTGACGTAGCTATTCAACCAGAAGTGCGCTTCATCGCTAATCAAAATTCACTTATGAAAATCGGGAACAACGGAAATCTCGTTGCACTAAAAAAATTGCACTATTTGCAAGCGTTGTTCAGGCGTGAGTCTATTCATGACGATAATTTTTTCGTTTTTATATTTATATATTGGATGAGAATACTTGCTTTCTCCTTCAATTTTAATTTTTCAAATTTTTCTTCGTTGATATGTAGATTCTCTGACAGTAACTTTGTATTTTGAATGTAACGTGTAACTTCACATGAAAAATCTTCAACTTGTAAAAAGATAATAACATAATGATAAATAAGGAGATCTATGGAACATTATTGTAATCAAAAATGATGAAGCATAACAACAAAAAATTCCAATTTCTAAAAATTGTTAGAAAGAAGTTTTTTTCATCAGTTTGGATTATTCGAGTAGAGTTTCCATTGTGTAATATTCATTTGTATCCTTCACCTCTATATCACTATATCTCTCTGTATATTCCATTGTACACGAGAAATGAAAGAGCCAAATGTTACACACATATTTCAGCTAGAGACACAAAACACGTGGGTGGAACGATAGCAATTAGTACAGATAGTTGTTCCTTAAAGTATGTTTTCTGTATTTTCTATGCCTGTAGTACTAGGACCAACCGGTAGATGGTGCCTATGTTCGTACTCTTCAGTTAAAACTCGTCTTCAACAGGTTTAGATTAGTTGGAAAGAATCTTAGAGATACGTGGCAAATGTTCAGACGATTTCAATACCTGAGAGGACGTAGTTCTCTAGAGGGAGGTTTTGTTTTACCATTAGAAAGTGTGTTCACTTCTTTTTCTCGCATTCACTTTCAGAGGCGGAGGGAGAATATATCGTCGATGGCACTCTCATAACCAGCTCCGCGAAAAGTTTATTTGTTAATTCTGTTCATTCTTATAAATTTTTCTGTGTTAGTGATACTCTCGTTAGATAACATTCGTTATAAATTTACTTATTCAATGAATTTTGATTTTAAGGTACAAATATAACACTGACAAGGATCTTGTGCAACTAAAATTTGTCCGTGCTTCTGATAATGTCCCAATTGGAGCTATAAATTGGTTTGCTGTTCATCCCACCTCAATGAACAACACCAACTGCCTGGTAACCTCAGACAATGTTGGATATGCCTCTCTACAGCTTGAACAATATATAAATGGTGGGACCATTATGGGCAAAGTGAGTACATGATTCCATATAGAAGAATTCATTCTTTCATGTGTTCCTCGTAGTGATTACAAACAAATTTCGAATTTAAACTCTGGAATTGAAAAAGTTAGACGTTTGTATCTTATCTCGAATAAATAATGTTTCAATTTCGATTGATCTGTCATGAAAATAAATTGAACACAATAGAGAAAACAGCCGTTGATACGTGTTTAACGCTTGTAGGTTCTCATTTGAAGAGCCTAGCGAAGTTTGAGTTATCCAAAATTAAAGATGATACAAATTGATTTATCCCTTACGAAGGACAAGCGTCCATACGCTGAATCCACATGAATATCCGCATGATTCCGCCTCTTCGCTTTGGCATAGAGGCAGGATTTTGCTTTGAAAAACTGAATGGAAAATTTACCGGTATAGCCTGCTTTCTGATGCGAACTATTCAAATACTTTTTCATTCGATGTGATGAATACTGAAGAGAAAATCGCAATCTTATGGGAAATGTTCTAATGGTTGCTATTTCATCGTCGTATTATATAAATTTTTTGGTTTGGAGATAAATTATATTCATCAAAGAAACAGATACCCTTTTGTTTCTCTATCTGGATAACTGGATCATTCAGACTCTTTAAGATTTAGAAAATCGCTAACGGAAATGGAAATTCTTGGATATAAAGTATCCTTTGACGAAATTAGATCTGATACATTCCACTTCAAAGTTTCGTTGGACTTCACCATGAACGAAAGAAGATCCTCATTGTGTTTCATTTTCAATACGTATTTCAACGAATAAAAGTTAACATTTTATTAAGGAGGAAGCTATTCAAGTAATGTATTGTATTACAGCTGTAGATGGAAATTTGTCAGAGTAATTTGATAAATTATTGAAGAATTCTCCAAGATGTAAATGATATGATGAAGTGATTGTCACAACTATGGAATTTTGTGACACCCAAAATCGAAGAAGATTCCATATGTTCAAATCTTGATTGAATGGAATATTCTTGATCATTATAACTTGTTCATATTCATGAGACATGATATTCATATTATTTAATCAAATATTTCTTCTGAAAGTATCAAGCTTGTTTATTTGGGCTTTATCTTTGAAGTAAGTTCAAATTAAGGCGTTTAGTTTGTAACTAGTTAATTGATAGATCTGATTTTTGCTGCCACATATACATTGCATACTGATCTGTAGAAATATAGTGTTTTGTGGTCTACGACAATGCAGATTTTAAATGAACCAGTTTCTGAATTAATTGAAATCTTGAACGATTGGATATCTTCCTTATAAGACTATCAATTGCAAGAAGCATTCGAGGTTATAGCATCCACAACTACGTTCGCCACTGGAAGCTTTCAATCAACCCTCCTATCGTTCGGTTACGGGTTCTGTAACTCAAATAGCCTTACGCGTTTAGTATTATGTAATATATAGTTTGTTATAATTGTGTGGTATTCAATTTCAGGGTCCATTTGTTGGAGCATTCGCTTCCACCAATCTTGGGGATGTTTCTCCAAACATCAAAGGTCCAAAATGCATAGATACTGGTGACGATTGTGACTTCAAGACTAGTACGTGCAATGGGTCAGCCAAATATTGCATAGCTTCCGGACCGGGAGATAATATGGTTGAGAGTACGAAGATCATCGCTGAACGACTGGTTACTAAAGCCAAGGTAACTACTGTAACGTTCCATTTTCCAGAAATCAGATTACTCTGAAGAGTTGATGGAAGTTTACTTAAATGTAGGCTACCTCTTGAAATGATTCTTAGAAATGTTTTAGAGTTTATGTTTGTTCAATAATGTAAAATATGAGTTGTTAGTTGGGCGCCATGAGACTAATTAGAAATACTCTGCAGATAATCTGAAAGAAACAAAATGAATAGGGAAAATTATATAGACACTATGAACTTATATCTTAGTTTATTACCCTCATATCAGTAGACTTGAGATGATTCAACTTTAAGTGGAACTTCACTTAAGCGTTGTCCTTGAATTTAGTGACCTTGTGGATGAGCTCAATGTTCTTTGTAGCTATATTATTCTTTCACTAATGTCGGGAATCAGGTAATACGTAGTGATCAGCAAAAATCCGGTAGTGGTAGTGTGGAAGAATCCGGTAATAAGTAGTGAAGAGAAAATGTGGTATTAGGTAGTAAAAAAAATCCGGTAGTAGGTAGTAGGTAGTGATGCAAAAATCCGGTAGTAGGTATTAATGCAAAAATCGGTAGTAGGTAGTGTAGCAAAAATCCAAGCAGTCTGCTAAAATCTGATAGTGTTAGTGAATAAGAATCCGGTAGTCATTAGTGAAGAAAAAAATTCGGTAGTAGGTATTAAAGAAAAATCCGGTAGTATGTAGTATAAATTTTTTATATATGTTTTCTCTTGTTATATTCAGATTTTAGGTCTTTAGATTTTTGTTTTGATGATGTCAAATTTATGCGTCAATGCTTGTTCGTGTTTTTTTAATGCAGTGATGTTCTTGTGATCATATTTGTGACCATTCAGCCTGTTTTGTAGGTGTTGGCTGGTCTGTTCAATATAACAAGAGAAAACGAGAATATCATGAAATGATGTTTATAAAAAAAACCCGGATGCCTTTAATGACATGATAGACATAAAAGAACTTAGTAAAATCTATAACAATATCCTATGGGCATAGTGACACCGGAGAAACAGATGTAGTGAAACGAAAATCAGTTTCTGTCCGAATGTGAACGTAATCGTATAGATTGAGAAGTAACATAATTTTTTAATAAAAAGATCATTATTTGAAACCTTTCGGCATTTGAATATTGTTTCATATTGCAGTAATGAGTACTGTTTTTGTTTACGTGGTAAGTTTGGATCGTGTAATGTTGTATACATGCCTGTCATTTCCCTTTTTTCTCTTTAGTGATGCCAATATATTCATAAATTTGATTTGAAAAGGGCCCAAAAAATGGACCGAAACGTAATGTGCTGAAGATTTTCAATAAATAATTTTGAGAACCAAAAAACCCAATAATTTTTTTCTGAATATATATTAAATTAATTTTTAGGAACTTTTCGACAACAACAAAGGCGAAGAAGTGGTAGGACCAATAAAATACATTCATCGGTTTGTGGATATGCCAAAACAAGAAATCACAATCAAACTTGCCAACGGAACAGAAAAAGTGGTAAGCATAAATCTCAGTTTGAAGTTTCAGCACAAAAATACAATATTTTCAATTGAGAAAAAATCATTTACAGGGAGGAAAATTTACTATGTCGTTTTTTATTCATTTTGCTTTAGGTATATTTCTTTTCCAAAAAAAATCTTTTTCGTGGAGTGCCAAAAAAGCCCTTTATAGTGAACTAGTCATATAAAATATGTTTGCAAGTACTATGGAACTTAACGGATGAAAAACAGACCTAATGATTAGTTCAAAGCTGTTATTTTGATCGCTCCAGTTCCATTATCAAAATATTCAATTGGACACTGTAATAACGGAATATAGGTGAAAATATAAAACATATGTTACATAAGGTAATGTTCTGAGGAAGGTTATTAGATTAAAACAGAAACGTTGAAAAAAATTGAAGCAGCGATCTCATTGATAAGCTTTTTTCACCCGACCTATTCTCTGTCGTCAGTTGTGAGTGCAGTATATATATATATATATATATATATATATATATATATATATATATATATATATATATATATATTTTATATATATATATATATATATATATATATGACAAAGTTGTAATATAACAACGAAACGTTAACAAAAATAAACTTTTTCACATATATATATATAATATATATATATATATATATATATATACAAATTCAAAAAAACTTTTTGGGGCCTATATGACAAAGCAGCTATTGGATTTTAATATGACTTTTTGTCATGGTACTTGTAAAAACAGCGTAGACGACACATTTGTATATTTTATGAGCCCTTTGCCCTACATAAAAATTTGCAACGTCGGTATGATGAGCTCTAACAAGCTTGAAACACGTGTCTAGTCAACAAGTTGTATATAATTAAAAAAACATAATATCTGTTCATGAAACTTCGGAAAAAAATTATCTTCAGGCTATCAATGAAGCCTAAGAAATATAATTCCAATTCTAATGGAGATTTCCTTTTTTCGATAACGAAAACTTGTTCAAAGATATTGATGCTGAGCTGGCAAGTATAATTCGACCCCATTATTTTATTATGACAAGTTGAAAATGACTGGTAATCTTCTGGTATTGATAATAATGAGAAGCTGGAGGATGGACCTTGACATCTGATAGCGAATTAGATGGAAGAAATGTTCAGAAAGGGTCGGCACGTCGTATTCAATCTGAGAGCTCGATTGTATTTGGATAGGAAACTGTCTGATTAATTTAAGATTCAGTCCACCATTGAATCAATTTCAACGAAAGTTGTGGTTGATTTATTAATGGTTGTCGGAAATTTTCATCAGCTTTCCTGACTTGTTCTTATTTTAGTCGTTTATCCGTGTTTCGAGTATTTTGACTATCATCAGAACCGTTCACCTGAAATAAGGCTTCAAATTTCAAAAAACTTAAACTCCAGTAAGATGACAAGTTACCATATGTAGCTTCCTCAAGGACTCTCCAAATTAGGAGATTTGGTCATTGTTTACCAAGACGATGAATTGTATCATTTCTCAATGAGTTTAGCTGTTTTCGAAATGCTCTCTGCACAAAAAACTTCTTCAATACAACTTAAACTTTTTTATTCACGAATATTAAGTATTTAACCAAATTCCTGGTTCAATGAGAATTCCATGAGAAACTATGGTCAAATCTCTTATTCCGGAGAGTTCATGCAGCAGTCACAAATACTCTTAAAACCTTTTCAGTAGTTTTGCTAGGTATTTCAAATTATTGCAACTTTTAAATCTCTGATAACCTCAATTTTCGTCTGTTGTCTTTTATGTTATCCTAAAAACTTTGTGTTTTGTGTCCTTTAAATTCCAGAAATTGAAAACTTTGAAGAGTGTCCAGACTGTCTGAAGGAGCAGACAGTCGTCGGCGACCATTTAACAACACTCAACAAGTACAAAGAATACTTTGTAACAGTAGTTCCTGTAGAGTACAATACCTGTACTTATATTGAGTGTACTGTGATACTGAATACTGTATATATATATATATATATATATATATATATATATATATATATATATATATATATATATATATATATATATATATATATAAATTTTTAACTGCACTGCACCTGAGAAATTTTCAAAAACACTATGACATTTATTCCCTAAAATTTGAATCAATGACAAAATGTTTTAGTGCAAAATATATATATTTATATATATATATAAATTTTCTACTGCACTGCACCTGAGAAATTTTCAAAACACTATGACATTTATTCCCTAAAATTTGAATCAATGATAAAATGTGTATATATATATATATATATATATATATATATATATATATATATATATATATATATATATAAATTTTTTGAGAAATTTTCAAAAACACTATGACATTTATTCCCTAAAATTTGAATCAATGACAAAATGTTTTAGTGCAGCTGAAAAATAGCAAAGAATGTGACGTCTTCTCTATCTTTCGAGGTATAGAGTTAGAGAATATTGAAATCGATGCAATACTTGACGCACAAAATATACTGCTTCGCTCTTCAAGAGAAAAAAAAATTGAGATTGTTTGCTTCTTATAAAACGAAAGAGTACGTCTTGTAGTTCGATCAAGTTTGGCATAGATTTGACTTTTCTCTATCATTATCCCTTGAATGACAAACGACGCATCATATCGTACATTCTCAGAAAGCTTACTTCACTCTACACTCACAATTCTAATAGTCACAATTTTCGAGTGCAAGTTCTAGTATTTTTCTGAATAATTAAAGAGCTAATATCAAATTTTGGTTATTGATTTTTGTTAAAGGTCACAGGTTGTTCTCCAGCGATGGGACAAGGATTTGCAGCAGGTACAACAGATGGGCCGGGAGATTTTGACTTTCGTCAAGCCAGTAGGTCCGACAATCCAATTTGGAATTACATCAGGGATCTTATATTCCCTCCCACTGAAGAAGACAAAGCTTGTCATAGTCCAAAGGATATCCTAATCGCATCAGGAAGAGTTAGTATAATCTAATCCTATTTTTAGGTTAAGTGTGCGTTTATATAACTTTCTAATCAGATTCAACATTCCGATGGAGAATGGATCAATCAGGAACGATTCCTGATACGTGAGCGATCAAATATTAAACTCAATTTTTAACGAATACTTGATTTGTGTGTTTAAATTTGTTTTTCACAAAACGTTTTTCGATTTCCATTAATTTGATGTTATTGTATTCTGGAGTAGCGAAAAAATACAATTTCAGCTGAAGAACTGTTGAAACAGTGTTTTTAAATCTCTATTATCTCGTCTTTTTGATTTTCAATTCGAAGGCAATTCTAATAGTCGTTTAGTACACTTGATTCGGTAAAAAAATAGATGGAAATATGCAGAAAACTAGTAGAATGAAAAAACTGGATGTTTACGAATATAATTAATCAAAAAGTACCTAGCTAAAAGAAGAAAGCTCTCAAAAAATTTACGAATTTGAGAAAATATCGAAACATTTTCATTCAAGTACAAATAGAAGTGAAAAAATTTAATTTTGTTGCAATTAAACCAATTTTTTTTTGGAACTAAAGGAAAAGTTTAATTCTCCGAGATATTATGTCGGATTTATTAACTTAGTGAGAATTATTGGAGAATTTTGGGATAGATTGAATTACTCGTACAATGTCTATTTATATAGTTACGAGATTCACGCATCCTTCATAGATAGTTTATTCGGATATTTTCAATGGAAATATCAAAATATTTCTAATGAAACTCTCAGAGAGCTGTCTGCAGAAATATTCGAACTTTGAGGGGAAGTACTCATTAAAGCTGTTATATTTTTCTCGACAGAGGGAGACACGTGAGAATTGTTACTCACTTTGTTTCACTTTTTTCGGAACTCGATTATTTGGATGCATACCACTGATGATTTCCAGAATAGATGAGCACTAAACATGCCCTATCGAAAGTTGATAGTTTGTGTTTCTTTTGACAACATTTGTGACAACAAATATTTCGACATCACAAATAGAATTTTGAGTCATGACCGAAACGTTGAAAAACGAAAAACCGAATCTATTATTTGACGCTTATTTGAATTTCAAATAAGCCTACTACCGATATCTATCTTCAATTCTTAATAATATTCCCAATGATTTCTATCAGATCAAAGTTCCTTATCAATGGCAGCCCGAAATTGTATCTACCCAACTCGTAATGATTGGCAACGTAATTTTGGCAGCGGTTCCAGGAGAATTCACAACAATGTCCGGAAGGAGATTGAGAGAGTCCATTAAAAATGCCATTATCGAAAATGGAGGTCCAAAAAATACAAGGGTGGTTATAACTGGACTAAGTAATGTCTACACGAGTTACATCGCAACTTTTGAGGAATACCAGGTAGGGAATATATCATAGAAAAATTAGTTGGATAAATATCACAAATTCAGACGAATATATAAGCTGATTCAAAAATATTCAGATATTATCATCGTCAACTGAACCAAAAGAATATTCATAAACATTGGTTGAAATTTTCAAATCATAACTTGTACAATTCGGGGTAACAAAAACTTGAACAAGTCAGGTTTTGTTTTCCACAAATAAGCAAATTTTCATACATTATTTGATATAAATTGCTATTTTTTTCATATCTCACCCCAGGTTCAAAGATACGAGGGAGCCTCAACAATTTTCGGACCTCATTCTTTGGAAATATATCAGAATGTTTATACAGGACTTGCGGAAGCACTTCTGAAGGTGAGTTGATATGTGAAAAACATGTCCGAATAATGTTTTGGTGTTGAGAACATTTCATTCTGATAATATATTTATTACTCATTGCTAATTTTATACTTTCATTTCTCGTTCAAAAAATCTTCCTAAGATTATAGACTATTTTAAGATGAACAACTCATATATCTTTTTATAGATTGATTAAATCCGCAGTATGAATGAAAAAACTATTCGTGAACTTTTTGAGCTAAAATCTAGGTTCTCTTGGTAATTGGCAAGCAGCATAATAACACAGGTCTAATGAAAAGAGACACTTCAGTGAAATTTTCGGTTTTCATTTCAGGACGAAGATTTACCAATAGGCCCAATACCGCCAGATTTCACTTCGAAGCTGATTTCTTTCAATTTGCCAGTGGTATTCGACGCAGCACCAGAGGGAAAACATTTCGGAGACTGTGTACAAGAACCACCAAGTGAGGTAGCAAGAGGCCAAACTGTTACAGCAAAATTCGTAAGTTCCAACACTCAATTATCACGAAATTTGTTCAATTTGATCTACCCAAAACTTTTGACAACCACTGAAAAATCCTAATAGAGTAAACCTTACACAAGTTTGAAATATGAGTTATAAACATGATAAAGAGAAGGGTAGGATTAATTTGAACGAATGAAAAATATGTGATACTAGTGAATGGTCAGTTTATACAAATTGGAGCGATTTGTCATTGACAATTTAGGTAATTATGAAAATTTCCGTGCAGCGTAATTCCCTATTTCGTTTCAACTTTGTGTTATCGATCATTATTTTCAGATAGCCGGACATCCAAGGAACAACATGATGCACGGCAAGACATTTATGGCTGTCGAAAAACTAATGCCCAATAACTCATGGAAAGTTGTGTACAATGATGCCAACTGGGAAACGAGGTAATTTTTCAACTGATGTCATAATTAGATTCTATTTTCTTTCTAGACGTGTAAGGGACAATTTTAACACAACTAGAGACAAAGTTCTGAAGTGTTTGAATGATATGTCTACCTAACCTTCAAAGTCTCTAAGAACCCACTCATAGAGACTAAACGGTGCTCTAGATAGGTTATCTTTTTTCTTCGGTTAAGCGAGCTCACGAAATTAGCTCACGAATGAATTTTCGCATCATTCTGAAGATAAGACCTAGGCGCGTTTAAAAAACCATCGAAAATTGATTGTTTGGATTCATTCCACTGAAGATTCCCAATGAGGATGAAACAGTTGTATGGGATTAGCATTTAACAGGTTCGATGATTTTTGGAATGCATTTCTTATTCACTTCAGGAAATAATCGCCACAATGATAACAATGATAAATATGTTTGTATAAGCATATGATTATTGAATAACTGGTCAAGAAAATTATCGAAAGAAAGTTTGAGCATACGTTTAGTATCGAATATTTACAAGTGCCATGATTTAGCACGAGAACTACAAAATTCGTTCTCTTGTAGTAGATTTCTTTCATGTTTTAAGTAGCCACTTCAGGATACTTCTATAAATGACAGCGAGCGTTTCTCCAACCGCAACCTAGATGGCATTATTTCATCCTATTAGATGAAATTGTTCAAAAACTAGTTGTCAAATGTAGGATCTTAATTGACAGGGACGTGTAAAACTTTCACTATTAGATGTAATCATGTGCTTTTCATTGATTCCTAAGATTTGAGATGTACATTAATCTATGTATTATATATGCATACAACTTACTGTATATTTTTGTCTTCTGATCGATAAGGGGGTATGTGAGGATTGAAGTCGTTGCCATTAATTTGTTAGAGGTGGCTTAACTGATGAGTACCTTGTCGTACGAAACAGTTAACTGTCTTATGCTTCCAATAAGTGCTTCCATCGATTTCAATTTCCTCCAACATTTATCCCAGGAAGAATAATGGAGACACCACATTGTTCAGGCTTCACATAGCCTGCTTTGCTATAATGTTCTTTTGAATAACTTGCCAAAACAATTATCGAAAAAAGTTATCCTTAAAATAGTATCCTTTCAATATCGCGTATAATAATTCTTGAAGGTTACCTCGTCTGTCAGGTATATCTATCGAAAATTGTTCCCCTCAGCAACACCAGATCGCAAAAATTGATCATTTATTAAAACTTTTGAAGGTTCAATTTGAACTTCAGATTCAAATGGATACAGCTGTGCAGAAGACCCAGGCGGGAATAACAGCGCAATAATCAAGTACAAATTCATTTCCCTTGTTTATGGAATACATTCTCCAAAACATTCCGCGATTGAATTACATTTCACGAAATGCACGTATTGAATGGCTTTGCAATATGGGAAATTGTCAACCGTGAACCTGGCTGATTTCTGTAGGTTGCTTTTGGTGCGTGAAAACAGTATTTGTTACATACTCACCGAATTCGATTGGAGTGAGTAGGCGTTGACTCCCACCACCGCCATTTGCAAATTCTCACGTCAAGACTAAACGCTCTAGAACCACACTAAACACTCTGAAATTCAGTACTGTCTCATTTTGCCAGCAGGTATGTTGTATTATCTTCGACATCGATAAAGAGAACTGAATAACTCCATTTATGCAAGTGCTTGCAATCTGAATCGAACTGTATTTAAAGTTACGAATCTCGAATATTTCGGACTGGGTTACCCTATGAAAGTATACCCCATATTGAAAATTTGAGGAGTTATTCAGGAGCCTGCATGAACCCTCGCTTCAAACATACATGGCAAACAAAATTTGTGACAGTAACATTTCAATTTTGAAAAGTATAGATTAAGTTGAACAATCTACTATAAATTCTTGAATTATTTTCATTGATATTCAACAGTCTCGTCATCTACCTTCAGTACACCCTTTCAAAAACAGCAGATCTGTTTCTGATTGAGCAACTCTCAGCAAGCATCCGATTCTGTAGTTCTTCCAAAGTTTTTTTGCAGCTGACTGAGCTAATAACTTCTGAGATAACTAGAAGAAATAGTTCAAGTGGTTCAACTTGAGATCGAGCTGGCCATGCATGTGGGCTATTTAAAGAATTTTGGTACTCTTCTCTAATAAATCTTTGTGGTATAAATACCAGTACAATTAGGTTGTCACTTACACTTCAATCCATAAGTATTTAACCGGAACTTAAACTTTGTTGCAAACGATCTTCACATACCTCATTCGGATTTTCATCGAGAATATTCTGAAGAATGTTCTCAAAAATAGGATGAAGAAAAACTCCATGAAGTTTTGCATCTTGCTAACCTAATACCACGTATATAATTCTTCGGAACGTCAAATATAGACAGCTATGTATTCGTAGAAAACACTCATCTATATCTGTCATAATTTGAATGCAATATTAGAATTTGAGGCTTTCAGTAATGAAGGAAAATTATGCGTAAAGCAACTGAAATGCAAATTGATATAGAGGATTTGTCATATATTATATCGTTCGTAATATGACCATTCCAATAGATATGTGCATATTGGGCTCAATATTCAAATTAGTAATCCATTATTTAATATTTGTCTAACCCATTTATACTCTGAGGGTATTAATTATATTCGAATAGTGAAACGGTTCAGGGGTGATATGAATGATTTCATGGCTCAGTTTGGTAACATAGAAAA
Source organism: Henosepilachna vigintioctopunctata (assembly GCA_030704895.1). Lineage (NCBI taxonomy): Eukaryota > Metazoa > Arthropoda > Insecta > Coleoptera > Coccinellidae > Henosepilachna > Henosepilachna vigintioctopunctata. The sequence goes on from JARQZJ010000005.1 coordinate 1,639,405, forward strand.
CAACAGAGATAGGTAGTAGGGGATCAAAATCATGCGTCTAAAGTTAAACTTTGAATGAAGGAAATGCTACATTGTGTAGGCAAGAAGAATATTTGACACAAGAATAAAAGAACACCTAAGAACCTACCACAACAAAAACCAGATTCTAAATTCGCTATTCACTGTATCGATAATCAACACAATTTCAACAACAATGACCAGATCCTACACATAGAGGACAAAGGATTGAAACTTACTGGATGGTTTCGGAATTAATAGATACAAGAAACTAGTTCAGCATTTAACGTGCAAATGTAGGTTTACAACTCCTTCCTACTAAACCTTAAGTTTAGTAGGAGTATATAAATTAAGTTAATTCATCTTTATACTCAGTTTTCATCTACCTGATGATGGTATTGTATACCAAAATAATATGTTAGTGGCAATTTATAGAACATTTTTGAAATTTTTAAAAATGTTCTATAATTTATACATGTTTTTAAACACGTATCTCTCTTCTCAATCAACGATTTCAAACCTTTTGTATATTTATTTGAAGGGTCAATTTAACTCATTACACTTGAGACCAAATTGAAAAGACGAATAATTTAACAATTGAAAATATAATCGACAGATTGAAAAATTCAAGTGTTTTTATTTTGAAGCGGTATGACTATTTGATAATATTAATAACTAGGCTGAAATATATTGCTAGAGTGATTTTTCTACAGATGTTCGACCATATATTTGAACTAATTATAGTCATTGTATAATCGAAGAAGGAAATATGGAATGAATTCATCTATTGGAGTTGAGCATTTTTTTAAGATACACATACCGAGTTTTTTGTTATCGTTAAGAAATCCAACAGGGATTTCTACGCAAATTGGAATAACCCTGGACTGATTTCAACCGTTGCTTCTCGTCAATATAAAACCTTGAAAGCTGGATCATTCTTCGCTTTTAATTTACATCAGATATATCGACAGCTTTCCAAAACGATGAACGTTCGGAAAAGCTAGTTGAAAAAACACTTCGTGACGAATTTTACTGCAATCTGTCGAAGTAGTACAACAGAGCGATGTAAAAACTTGTCATTCGGTTTGAATCTGTTTTCATATCGGGTTTGAATCTGATTTGACGTGCATTCAAATGACTACAGAGTATCCTAACTTCATCTATAAAATTCAGATTAATTGTGCATTTGTCCAAATTAGTTGTGCTTCAAATACATGTTTTATTGTTTTTTCATTAGAAACTAAGTTTAGGAAAATATTTATGTGTGTTTAAATGGAAGCACACACCAGCTTAAAATAGGGGTGATTTGTTCACATCCAACTCTACGAAAATTTATATTTCCCCTTCATTTTTGCCCAACAGATGAAGAACTAAAAGAGAAGTTGTTTGAGTACAACCAAATAGATGAAGAACCGACAAATGATGATTATTGTGTTATTTTTTGGAACTAAAAACTGCTTCAATATTCAGGATTATATGAGTCTCCTTAGATAATACAGAAATGTAGTTTCAGAAAACTACTTTCAGTATACATTTTATCTTTTGTCAGATCGAATTTCAGTATGAGATTGAGCAATTTTCATTTTTCGGATGAAGTTTTTATAACAGATCGTAATAATTGTTGAGTTTTGATTTCAAGAAGCTGAAATTTCCAGCGAATACGCATCTTATGGGGGAAACTGGAAGAAGAAATCGATTGGATCGTATTTTTCCTTTTCTCACACAGTAGGCAGTGTGTTACATTGTTGAAAATTCGTAATTTATGATCAACAAAACTAAAACTCACTCTCTGAATTGACGAATTTTCATGAAGTTTTATTCACGTTTGATTTTCATCATTCAATACGATTTCAAATCTTTTGTACAAGAAAAAACAAATTTATAATACAATCAGTTTTCATCTCAATATATATTAAAAAAACTAGCTTTTGCGACATTTAATCATCAGATTTGGAAGTTATTTCTTGGTTTTCTTCCAGCTTACAGATACTTTTGAACGTAATGGCAATTCTATTTGAATTCATAACGGTGTTCTAATTTCGTTATACTAGTTATAAACGTAAATTCGCTAAGCTCGTCAAAATACTGATTTATAGTTTCGATAGCGTCTTCGTTGCTCTCAAATCTTTTAACGCCAAGCAATTTTGCGAGGTTATGAAAGATGTGATAGTCGCTGGGTGCTAAGTCTGGAGAGTAGGCAGGATGCTGCATCAATTCAAACTTCAATTCGTGGATTTTGGACATAGAAACATTCGACGAATGCGATGGTGCGTTATCGTGATCAAACAAAATTTTATTCTTTGCCAAATGAGTTCGTTTAATATGCACCTCGTCCTTCAAACGTTGTAATAAGCCTGCGTAGTATTGACTCTCGCATCCCAAAAACAGTAGCCGTATAATTGTTTTTGCCTTCGTTGGAGTTGGTTCCCCTCTCCAATCCACTGTTCTGACTGCTCTTTATTCTCAGGAGTGTAGTGATGAACTCAAGTCTCATCAACAGTTATGAATTGACGAAAAATTCGTTTGAATTACCAAACGAATGGACAACCATATTTTCCGTAGAAATGTTCTTTAAAATCAGTTTTTCTTCGAGCGTTAGCAAACGCAGCAACCATTTGACACACAGTTTTTCCATGCTCAAATGGTTGTTCAAATTATTTTTCACAAGTTAAGCTGACATCCAACAGGTCTCAGCTATCTCATGCTTTTAATCTGCGGTCTTCCAATAATATTTGATTGATTTTCTCAATTATTTGTGAAGTTGTGAACTCAACGGTACCTCCTGAGTGAGGCTCGTCAGAGTACTTCATGTTCAATCAGTCTCTTCTTTTATTTGTGTAAAACCTTTCAAACAGAAGTATTTGATGACAGCACGTTTCTCCAATTTTTTCATTTTCGCAAGGACGGCAGAACAAGCGGAGAACAAGGGAAGCGTCTCGCAGAATGTGCTCTCAAACGCAAACTTACGAATTGATTGGTCTGAAACATTACGTAAAAGCTCAGTAAGAATGGTAGTATAGGACGCCGCTCCAAAAGTACACGTAGTGGCGCCATCTTTTGGTCAGGCAGAAAACTTTTTAAATATTTAATAGTGTTGGCGTTTACTTGATGTAAATCCATTATAATTGAATATAAACTTAAATTCAAACACTTGAACTCATGATTTACACTTTATTGACTACATAGCATGACGCGTTTCGTCATTACAAACGACTTCTTCAGATGCTTACAGAATAATCAATTTTTACCCCACCCTCGTATGTGTATACAAAATGAATAGATTGAAATAGAAGGGACTTCCACTCGTAGAAATAATAATATGATTAATTTTTAATTCTCAATAATTGTCTTTATAACGTTCTCAACACATCAGTTTTGATACATCAATGCTGGTATGGAAAACTTGGATGAAAATAAATTTCTGTTCAAGTGGGAACCAACTGTTTATTGGTAATTTTTGAATTACCATTCTGAAGTTTTCGACAAATTGCACACTATTTCATTCAATTGAACTACTTTTGCGATGATTGGAACTATTATTTCTATTTATGTTTGTCAATTCAAGTATCAATTTCATATTTGTTTCAGATTCAAATGGAAAAAAACTTGCGTATTGAAGGGAACGAGCGAAGCAACCATTGAATGGGATATACCTGAAGATCAAGAACCTGGTACATACCGGTTGAGACACTTCGGAAATCACAAAATCATTCTCGTAGGGCTCGTTCTGCCCTACAGTGGAACTAGTGATAGCTTCACTGTCGTTTAAGTGAAACACTATGAGAAAAAATAAATAAGGCTGAATAGTATGTACATAATTTCGAAAGTACATACAAGTTAATTATCTTGCCATATTCTGTAGATATATAAGTACCTACCATGTTACGTTGCAAACTTTCATTAAATACTACTTAAATGAAGTGTGTTATTATTTATTAACTCAATTTCAAACAAATTAAGAAGTAAACTGTACCTCATTACACTATAATTTGTAAGAACACTAAACCATAAAAATCCAGCGAATTTCATAAAAATGTCAAAATCGTCTTTGACATATAAGTTGTCATATTCCTAACCTCTGAACCGAATGAGTAGAAAGTTCATGTCAATTTGGCGAATGAATTTGTCAAATTGTTGCTATCGTGTCCGTAAATATTTGATGCACTACATTTTTACATTATTTTTCATATCTTCATCGCCTATAAATTTAACTCGAGATATACGCATTATTTGGCAACATGGGTACAAATGAGTTGATGTTGTTCTTCAATATTTGGTTGAACGTTTAACTCTCTACTCTTGGAAAGTTTGCCAATGTTACATACTCATGACGGAAATGTATATAGTAGAAGTAGAAGTATATCTGGACTGTACAAACCTAAGAAGAATTTTTTGAATGTGGTACCTAGATATCTCACTTATACCGCTTTTCGTATAGTCTCAATACCAATTTGAGTGAGACTATACGACGAAATGGGTTGTGTTGATATCTTGGAAAATATTACCACTTTAGTTTTCGACAATTTTCGAAGAAGGAGCAGTGCTTTTTCTGGAAACACCATAATGTTGCCTACGAATTCTAAGTTTTCATGCGATAACATTAAATTGTTTACTGTTTTCAACTGCCACTCGAAACACAACTTAGAGCTAGGTAACAGAACACCCCCTTGTGGGACCCCCATGAAACAAATGTTTTTTCATCTTCAGATGCTGACATAAACATTTCGATAAGTCGTGATGCAGAGCATAATTGTCAACTTTGTAATTATCAAGGCAAAAGGAATAGACGTCACAGTGAATGTTTATGTCCTTCATCAAATTCGTATGTGCAACAATCTACGTTGAAGCATTGTTTTCTATATGCTGAATTCATCAAGCCAAATTGCTTTCTACAAACTAATTTCTGGCAAATTAACGTTGTGTAATATATTGAGATAGATGAAATGTTGAATTCGGAAGTTTTTACAAATTCAATAAGATACCGCATGAAAAGTTATCACGAAATATTTCCTAATCTTCTCGTATTCTTATCACTTAAGAATTATTTATTATCCAAATCTGTTTGTTTCCTTTCAAGTCATTTATCAGAAATATTATCAAGAGAAACATATTAAAAGTGTATATTTTGTCACAAACCGCAAACTCATCCAGATATAACTTAATGCATCAATTTGTCAACGTCAAAGCAAAAAATAAATGACTTCTTCCAATTTATCGAACACTCAATCGGTTTCCAAACGGACGTTTTTTTAGGTTAACTCTATCTGGAAAAATTCCATATGAAAAATTTTACATTCATAGAAACTCAATTATGAAATTCGTGAACGAAATGTAACCCAGATAAAAGCAATTTTCGTAAATTGAAGCAATGAAAATCATATCAGCGAGCATTGATTGACAGTTATTTGACATTATTCTCGACTGCTGTTTACTGTATTCTCTTTTTTTTCTACATCCACAGAAGACATTCAAATTTCATGACTCTATAATCCAAACATGATATTATTTTCAACCTTAAAATAAGTAGATAAATTTTAGTTTCTGTGATTATCGAAACAAGTTAATGATTTTTTTTACTGTTGAACAAATTATTCCTTTTTAATACAGTGAAACCGAGATGAAAAGTCTCATTTCAGTTTCCATCTATATTTCCATTAATATTTCACTGAGTTATACGTGAGAATAGAACGGAAAAACTGTCTATAGAAAGGATACAATGATCCGCATGTATCTTCATTTATTGATTTTATTTTTACTCGGCATAATTTATAACCTGAATTAATCTTCCTAGGTTGTCCGCTTTGTACGAATAATCGGGCTCCGTAATTTATATCTCCCAAATTTTATCTCTACCGCATACTAAGTACTACAAGAAACTCCGATTCATTTTTCAGTGTGAAAGGAGAAAAATTACATAGGATACCTATAAAAATTTCATGATATACTTACCAGAAAAACCTTGTTATATAACACCAATTTCGTATTGGATGAAATATATTTATCATGCAGTAGACGATATTGCGAAAATATTGTGACAAAAATGATTGGTAATTTTAGATCAGCAATTTGAAAAGCAAAAATCGAATTATCCATTCTGATTAAAGTTTTTGTGCGTCCTTAACATCTCTCAAAGCCAATTCTCAAAAGAAGTAGAGTCTTTGAGGAATATCGTCTTATCAAGAGATTTCCTTCTGTGATTTCTGAGAAAAATTCATTCATCTTACATTTACGTACAGCGTTTCCCTTTCCTTAGATTGAACTTTGGCGAAAAGCCTTGTGTACTACACAGATATCAATGAAGATATTTCTATGTAACAACCTCATTACAATTTTATTGAAAACAGCCGTTTTCAATAAAATATCACCGTCTAGAACAAATGTTTTTGTAACAGCTACATTGATATGGGTTTAATTACGATGAAAAATTACAAATAAAGAGTGTTTTTTTAGTGGTATAGAACTTTAAATTGGCATTACTATTGAAGATGATGACCGATTTAACAGCTGAGAAATTATTCATTCTCAGTTTGATTTGGCAATTCATCAGGAATAGACTCACGCCTGAACAATGCTTGCAAATAGTGCAATTTCATTTCGAAAATAATGGTTCTGTGCGGAATACTTATCGCGCACTACGTCCATTTTATCGTCGACAAAATCGTCCATCATAGCAGTTAATTCGATTAACCGTGGAACGTTTTGGCACCACGTTTACTCTTATTGATAACTCGCATCTCCAGAGACGCCGTACGGTGCGTACAGAAGAAGCTATTGCTATTGTAGAGCGTAGCATTGAGGAAGACGCGAATGAGTCCATCCGACATCGAGCACAGGAATTGGATCTGTGTCCATCCACTTTATGGAAGATTTTGCGGAGGGATCTTGGTTTGCGTGCTTACAAAATACAACTCGTGCAAGAATGGAAGCCAAACGATCATCAAGCAAGGCGTAGATTAGTCGAATGGGCCCAAAACGAGATTGCGTTGTTCCCGATTTTCATAAGCGAATTTTGTTTAGCGATGTAGCGCACTTCTGGTTGAATGGCTACGTCAACAAACAAAACTGCCGCATTTGGAGTGAAGATAATCCTCAAGTGAATGTCAAAACACCGTTACATCCAGAAAAACTGACTGTTTGGTGCGCTTTATGGGCTGGTGGAATCATTGGTCCGTACTTCTTCGAAAACGATGATGGCCAGAACGTTATAGTCAATGGTGATCGGTATAGAGCCATCATTACTAACTTTTTCATTCCTGAATTGAACAACCATGATGTCCAGGAGCTGTGGTTTCAACAAAACCACGCAACGTGTCACACAATTCGTGCCACAATCGATGTATTGAAAGACACGTTTGGTGACCGCCTAATTTCAAGTTTTGGACCTGTGAATTGGCCTCCAAGATCTTGTGATTTAACACCGCTAGACTACTTTCTGTGGGGCTATGTGACGCATTGGTCTATGCGGATAAGCCACAAACGCTTGACCATTTGAAAGACAATATTCGCCGTGTTATTGCCGATATACGGCCACAAATGTTGGAAAAAGTCATCGAAAATTGGACGTCCAGATTGGACTACATCCGAGCCACTCGTGGCGGTCAATGCCAGAAATCATATTCGAAATGTAATGTCATAAGATTATCTTTCGAATAAAAAAAATTCTTGTCAATCGAATGATCCATCGTTGTTTTATTGCAATTTATAGTTCTACACCTCTAAAAAAACGCCCTTTACTTACGAATACAAGGTCATAATTAGAATTTGGGTTTAGATTAATACAAACAGGTTTGACATTGAAGTCTCTTCTGAAGTCTGAACTTATTGTGAATGTTAGCAATTCTGAAGGTTATTTTGGCTACAAAGTTGGTGATAACGCGAATTCTTAAGAATTCTGAGATCGAGTCTTGTATGTACTTCAAATTTGAATTAGAAAGTTTCTGTTGCAACATTCTTAGTTTGGATTAAAGCAATTTGAATATTTAGTATCAGCATCTTAAGTTCAGTAAAAAATTCCGTATTATTTGACAAGTTCTGTGCAGTTTGAATGGTTCAATTCTAGAGTTGCCTCGTGGTATCTCTATTTTTTATAGTACTTAATTATTCAAATAACAAGAACTACACTACCTACGTATTCTTACCTAATATTTAAACGTCTATTTAACATGCACACACATACTCTGAGATGAAGGATTTAAAGACTCCTTCCTCAAGCTTATATATGCAAATCAATATAGATCATAAACCACGTTAGGTGGGTTGTTTATCTCATGAACACAAGATGCATAATCGACTTATAACCTGATGTAATTTCCTGCAGTATGCAAACATCCTGTCGTTCATATTTCGGAAATTAGAATTAGTTTAACGTGACTTCCTGTTCCTCATCATATTTCGAAGATTGCAAAGGTTCCTTCTGCTATGTTTAATAACTGATTCTAGGAATCATTTCTCTTATTATATGAATAAGTTGGATCTTTTTCTTAATTATACACTTCTTAGTCCACACTTTGATTTTAAAGAATCACCAGGAGAACGCTTCTATTTTATATTAGACTAATCTGAGTAAACAGAATGTTTTATGAATTCCCTTTATAGTCCGTCTTTGGAGTATGATTCATCAGAGCGGGTGAAAGTTGATTCGGAAATTCGAGTGGGTTAAGGGGTGCCTCAAGGGTCTGTCTTTGGTTATTCTGTTGCATAGCTTATTTGACGAATATGAGTAAATATAATTTTTCCGCCATCTGGCATTGAAACATTTCAAACAATAGCTTTGAAATTTTTGACTCCATTACTTTGGATGCTAAGCTCCACTGGAATGCCATGTCAGAAAGAAAAGAGAGGAGCTAGGCTCCTTGATACTTTAGATACAGTGACCTTCAGGGATTTGGATATCGAAACTGTTGATCAAGCTATCGAAAGATTGACCAGGAGTCATGAACAGCGACTACTTTATCACGTCAATGTCGAGGCCATCCGACTTCTCGATAATACGACACTAGTGAGAAGACTCAAGAGGAGCAAACCTTTTGAGTTAGTTTAAGTGATAGTGCAAAGTCAGAGTAAACTGATATTAGTGTACACGTTAACTTAGTGATGAAATATTATCTAGATTCAAAGAATCGCTATTGAGCGATATCTTGGTTTTGTTATCTTATAGTAAATAAGTTGGAACGAAATTTCGACATGATCAGATCGAAATAGTAATTTGAAAAAAAAAAAAAAAAAAAAAAAAAAAATTGTATATACTCCATTTGTCAAGTTTTGGTCCAACTAATGCTTCTCCCAGTTTGATTTGAATGCAACGTATTATTACAATCTCCACATTTCAATTCATACACATCTGATTTTCAGGAATCGTTCGTTTACCTTCATTATTTATCCTTATTGGGTTCCTCGTTAGTGAAAACAACAGGGCGAAAGCTTCAGCCGCATTTTATGTCATTATATCGAGAAAAGCCATTTCATAGGTCTAAAAATTCAGAGTTGTTGAATTCACGAAAAGAGGAGCAAAATTGGATTTAATTAATTGCGTCTATCGAAATCCAATATTTAATTAGAAGGAAATGTCATATTTTCAACGAAATCTCATATTTCAGGACTTCTCATATTTCAAATGTGTCGATTTAATGAATAAATTCCCACCTGCCAATTTAGCATGCGTATTGAAGAGTTTTGTAGAATATAGCTACGTGTTTTTAATTATTCGAATGTTATTTTAATGAATAAAAGAGTGTTTTCCCCATTGGGAAGTCACCTCTAAAAACTGTTCCAACTTTTTCAATTATTAAATAGGACGTTGATGCTACACTTCACCCTAGTATAAAGCCTTTTTGTACAAAAAACATTGCAGTAAAAGAATTATAAATTTGAAATAATCCCAAATGAGCACATATTCAGATAATAAAAGACCAGCCATAGAAACTTAATGGTATCTTCGTAGACACATTCATTATCTGCAGAAATTCCTGCCATTTTCAATAGAAATTATCCAAACTAAAGGTTCAATTCCCACATTGAAGTGAACCCACATATTTTTTATATGAATCTTGAATATTCGTAGACATTAAACCATTTAAACACTATACCCCACACAGAACGTGGTAGCATTTTTTCTACAAGAAAAAGTGGGCATGGTGTACCACAGGGAATTATTTTGGGGCCAACACTGTTTATATTATATATAAATGGTACTATGACAGTTGTGGAAAACGTGGCATGTAGCAATTTGCGGATGTAGAACTCCATGCAACTGAATGTCAATAAAATGGAAAAGACTTTCATAAAAAGTGGATATTATACTTTAGAATCATCAAATCTTGATTTGAAAATTGAAAACTATACCATTGAAACAGTGACGGAATTCAAATGTTTATTTATACTCTTAAACAGGTATTTTGAACATTTTCAGAATATATTCAGAAAAACATTCCATTTTCACTTTTTTCATATTGAGTTTCAGATAGTTTCAATATGTTTCGTCCAATTTCAACTACGAGAAATAGAATTTGCTGGGTTTGTTACAGATACAAATTTTACGAGGTTTTCCTCTTGAAAAATTATATAAAAATATATATATATATATATATATATATATATATATATATATATATATATATATATATATATATATATATATCTACAATTATCGAAATATATATATATATATATATATATATATATATATATATATATATATATATATATATATATATATATATATATATTATTCTGTAAGCATCTGAAGAAGTCGTTTGTAACGACGAAACGCGTCATGCTATGTAGTCAATAAAGTGTAAATCGTAAATTCAATCAAGTGTTTGAATTTGAGTGTATATTCAATTATAATGGATTTACATCAAGTGAACGCCAACACTATTAAAAAAAAACTTTATTTTTTTTGGGTAGACAGTTTACTTCTCCTAGAAAAGTCCAGATGAGGTGTTTTAAATGAAAAAATTGTTTTAGAAATAAACATCAAATTAGAATTGACTCATTTCTTTTCTATAATTACTATTTTTCATATTCATTTAATTTCAAGTAGAGATTATAGGTCGTCTATAGTTCTCTTTGGTCATCAATATATGCCGCTCAAAATCAATACAGTCACTATTTATCATATATGCAATTAATCAAGATTTGAATTATTCATATCGCTAAATGAATTATCAATATCGTAGGATATGAAGTATTTCATATTAATGAAATGCATCATCATCAGAAAAAATGACTTGCTGTTTGATAACAATATCTAAGTATTTCCATCAGATAAACATTCATTAATCTTCACATAATTTTGATACCCTATATTCTTGTTCAATCTGTTTCTGAATCTTCATTTCGAAATTCTCAGAAAATGATTTATTAAAACACATTCACAACGAGGTTATACAGGATGTTTGAACGTGTAGCAGAAATTGAATTTAACATTCTGATAAGGTACTGAGTCCCTTCACCATTGGCCAACGTTCACCATCAGATTGTTCATTCGACACCAATTTACAAACTCCCTCACAATGCATTCACATGAAGTTCATGAATGCATTCCAGAAGTTCTTCAGGAATCCTGCCAGAAACAACCACCGATGAATCATCGACAGATAGTGTCACTAAAAACTGAGACAACTTCGCAGGCAGATCGCTTATAAACAATATGAATAGAAGAACTCCGAGTACAGAGCCTTGCGGCACCCCAAGAGCAATGTCATGTCTCTGAAGAAAAATGAACACATACAGTTTTGTTAACGTTCACCATTAGATTGTTCATTCGACACCAATATAGAAACTCCCACACAATGCGTTCACATGCCTCCAAAAGTGATTTCAGGTTTCATATAGCTATAATAATATTGACAATGGATATATTTATTGTGTCAGATTATCTATGAGATAGTTTGTATATATAACTCAATTATAGAGTATAGATCATTATAACGTCGGAAAAGTTTCAAAAACAATAAATTAAAATTAACACACTTAAGTTTCTTACTAAATATATTTAAAACTCTACATATGTTTCGGGTGGTGAGTAAAATTGTATACTCTTGATAATGGGTGAATCACCCAAAACATATGTAGAGTTTTCAATACATTCAGTGAAACTTAAGTCAAGTGTGTTAATTTTTAATTGTTTTCAATGTTTGCCTCGAATCAAAAAAGTAGGTCACAAAATTCCAATCATAACATGAAAAACTCTTGAGAATGGAAATAATATCAATGTCGTCAGTTCTGTTCGATAGGAAGCATTGACAACATTTCGAAGGAATTTTCATTGATACCTTCATTGAAGGAATCAATGGTCAGGCCGAAAAATTTTCACAACCCCTCGTAGCTGCAAATTATATTTCAGAATGATATTATCATGACCTATTTTGTCATTTTCAAATTATTATTTCCTATGTTCCATCCAGTTGAGCTGACAACCCTGACAAAGGGTGGATTTGACATTCTCATTATTATCTTTAACTTCGAATAATGTTAATTCTGTTGAACACAAACAATCAAAATACATATTCCTAATTGATAACTACAGACCAGTAATTAACAATATCAATTTTCAATTACATAGATGGCCATGAATTAATTTTCTCAGAATTAAACATAGGAATGTTGCACATATTGTTTATTTTACACAGTATACCTGGAATTCATTCTGGAGTTCCATAGATGGTTAATTTCAGGATGATGGATTGTTTGAATAATCATATGTAGATTCAGAAATATAAAAATAAAAGCATTTCAATACAATTATGAAGCGTTGTGATTATATTCGGATGAAAAGTTACAGCTCCAAATTCACATATTATGAAATGGTTTTCGAGAGGAAAACTTCGTAATAAAACATTGTTATCTGTAACAAGCCCAGCGTTTTCTATTTCTTGTAGTTGAAATTCAACGAAACATATTGAAACTATCTAAAACTCAATATGAAAAGAGTGAAATTTGGAATGATTTTCTGAACAACAAATATATTCTAAGAATGTTCAAAATAGCTGTTGACGAGTATAAATATATATTTGATCTGCGTCATAGTCTCAATGGCATAATTTTCAATTTTCAAATCAAGATAGGATGATTCTAAAGTATAATATTCATTTTTTATGTAAGACTTTTCTGTTTTATTGACATTCAGTTGCATGGAGTTCAACATCCACAAATTGCTATTTGTCACGTTTTGCATAACTTTCATAATACCATTTATATATAATATAAACAGTGTTGGTCCCAAAATAATTCCCTGTGGTAAACCATGTCCACCTTTTCTCGTAGAAAACTGCTACCACGTTCTGTGTGGTGTATAGTGTTTACCTATATTGTTCAAAGTCTACGAGTATCCTAGATTCATATAAAGGAATATGTGGGTTCACTTCAATGTGGGAACTGAACCTTTAGTTTGGAAGGCTTCTATTGAAAATGGACGAAATTACTGTATATAATGAATCTGTCTACGAAGATACCATTAAGTTTTTATGCCTGGTCTTTTATTATCTGAATATGTGCTCACTTTGGATTATTTCTAATTTATAATTCTTTTACTGCAATATGTTTTTTTTGTACAAGAAGGCTTCATATCATCAAAAATCCTTGAGAATGGAAATAATATCAATGTCGTCAGTTCTGTTCGATAGGAAGAACTGACAACATCTCGAAGGAATTTTCGAAGAAATGTATCTGAAGAAGATTTTAAACAATGCACATTTTCAACCCTTTTGTTATCAATATCCCTTAATGGAATGATATATGGTTTTGGGTGGAGAAGAGTTTTCAATATGAAAGTAGGTTAATGTATGTTAACTCAATTCAATGATCCTAAAGTATGTCAAAGAAAACCAAGCAGTGGAAGTAAATTAGTCATTTCATTCGTTATAATGAACCATCTATTTGAATCATAATCAACAGTATTCAGGTATCAAACAAACCCTTAATCATCTCAATAAGCACGATTTTCTTCTTTACATTCCAAGTATTTTTTCCTGTTGGTTGATTCACCAGAAAAATAATGCAGGGTTTCGGAAATCAATAGAAAAAGATGAGTTTAAATTTCACATTCGTTTTCAGACTATCAAGCGTTTTTCTTCAAATAAATGTCTGAAATTCTCGAGAGTTCAATTATTGAATTTCTGTCTAAATATGTAGTTATATATTTCGAACTTCTTGAGAAGATGTTGTGGTATTCTATAATTGGAGGCCATCAAAACTTGTTTTTTGTCCGAAATGAACACAATATGGACATGTGAAAGACCAAAGTTAAGGGCCGTAATAATTTTCTTTCGACTACGAAGATGAATATAAATAAATCGTGAACTGAGTTCCTCATACACATACGAACAAGACCAGGTATTTATTGATAAATTTGTTCAGCCGTCAAATACAAAAATAGAACTCAGAAGACGAACTCAGAAAACTCTGGGGTACATTAAGTCCTGCCTACTTAACTATTTTGTGTTTAGGGCTTTGGTATTTTGTGTAACAATGCGCAACAAAAAAAAACGTTGAACGTTTCCTTCACTACATAAGTCACTTCGTACTAATGATAGGTTCAGAAAAACGAATACGACTCATTAGCTGTACATATTTTTGTTATGTGAAAGATAAAAATTATTGCTTCTAAGAAATTGGTTAATATGAATAACATATGCTACAGATGTCGAAAACAAAGAAGATGGTCACTTTATGCATTCCGGTGAGTTTATGACCGAAATTTCATGTAACTTTTGCACTGCGTAGATTTTGTAAAACAGCATTTTATTACGCTTCACGAACGGTGGAATTCCGTGCCTGCACAATTGTGAATAATTGAACATGTTTTAGAGTACATTCTAAGGGCAAATACAGTGCAAATCGAATCGAAATGCTTGTAATGTCGATGATATATGGTACCTAATGAAGTATTTTCAGTTATATAGGTCAAATTCCTCTATATTTCAATAGATATTTGCATTCTGTTCATACTCTATTTATTCGTGGTGAACTGATATTTGACAATATCGGTTCATTATGTGGAATGCACTTAATAAAGCATGATCTCGCAGAGATTGTTGAATATTCCATTGCTCTAAGAATAAATTGATGCAAGGGGCGATTATACAGAATACTCTCCCAGAATACTCTCAGGCTGCTGTTTATCATCATTATGACAAACTGGGTAAAATTGAAGTTGAATGTTGGGTTCATTCATTAACTTGACGTTCTTCAAGAAAGGAGATGAAATACGAAAGCAACTAAACAAATGTTTCGAATAATGAATATATATATATATATATATATATATATATATATATATATATATATATATATATATATATATATATATACGACTTTTCCTAGAAATGGTTCATATTAAAAAGACAGGAAATTGTATTAACAAAAAATCTGATACAGATAATTTAAGCAATATATATATATTAATCTCATAGGTTCTTCTGATTAATGGCTCATATTCGGATATCCTATTCACCGAAAAATCCATTCTGAATACATAAAAAACAAATTCATTCTCTTTTCGTTAGTCATAAAACTTCGGCCAACGTTATGCATTTTAAGAAACGCCCTTAAAAACATCTGGGAACACTCCATTTGAAAAGCCAAATTGAGAAATACGGTCATTGTCGTGGCTTCCTTCAACTATCTAGCACGTAGAATGCAGTAACATTCCAACCCAATGCATTTGGGAACAGTTGTACTTATTTTCAAAATTCAAAAAACTAATGTACTTTCGGACTAACTTCACAGTAATTGTAAGAAAAAACTTTTTATAGTGCCTTGCTATATAAACTGTTAATTTTTGTACTATTTTAGCCCTGAAGAAGAAAATAAACATTTTCGAAAGCTTGGAAAATACTAAAGAGGTAACTGATTTTCCTGTCCTAGACTGCAATCCCAATTAAACACTGAAAAAAAAAATATATATATATATATATATATATATATATATATATATATATATATATATATATATATATATATATATATATATATAGTTCAAAGATTCACAGGTCATTCAATACTAGTAAATACTGAGACTCTTAATCGAAATATCGAAATATTTCAAATAAAACTCTCAGGGAGCTGTCTACACAATGTGAATCTTTGTTACCTGTGAATCTTTGAACTAGCTACACTTTTGCCCGCCTCGGCGTGATCTGGAGCGATTAGGCATGGGATCATTCGTACACATTTCAGACAATTTTCTGTTGTGTTCGAATGAAATATCTACAAAGCCTTCCACTCGCACTCTTGTTGTCATGAGTAGGAATCTTGAACGCTAGGGAGTGTTTATACGTCCTTTCGCCGATAGAGCGAGCCTACGTGAGTATTTCACTCTCTAGAACTTCTCTCAATTTGGTATAGGACCTATGTTCGTTTTGAAAGTCATCGATTCTTGATTGATAGATTGAATATGGACTGTTAATTCATAATAATGATGAAACAATTGTATCCTATTATCATCCAACAAGATCGATGAATTTTCGAAACGCTCTTAATATTCACTCTCGAAAGTGATGGGTTCTCGTTCTCGTTGACATTTGTGTACACAGCTCCCTGAGAGTTTTATTTGAAATATTTCGATATTTCGATTAAGAGTCTCAGTATTTATATATATATATATATATATATATATATATATATATATATATATATATATATATAATTCGTTTAGTTTTCTTGTGCTCTGCTTAATAACATAAGTGTGAAGGTTTCTTGGGAATGAGCACAGTTTAAACTTGATGGAGTAATTATTTATTCGACATATGTTTCGGCTCTAGGTCTTTTTCAAGAATATTATAGGTTTATTGTTGGTTGGAAATTGACTTCAATTTCACAAATCTTTCGTAAAACTGAATAGTGCGAGACCATAATTCTCGCACCAATAGACCAATATTCTTGCTAGGAATAAAAACAATTGAGTAATAACACTCTGCAAACTTCCTTCTTAAATTTCGACCGACTCAAGGACTTGATGTGGTTGAATAACTTGATGCCCACATATGTTGGAGAGGATTCGAATTTAGATGTTCTGTGAGTCGGAATAGAGATGGTGAAATATGCCTCGTGCTGTAGCTGTGGAAACTAGACGTTGTATCAAGCTCGAGCAGTTTACTGCGAACAAACAGCAGACACTGTAAAATGTATATACATGGCCGCGTCAGGATCTTGTACTTGATGATAATCGGCCTGCATGATTGATGAATTTTTCGAAACGCTCTTAATATTCACTCTCGAAAGTGATGGGTTCGTTCTCGTTGACAATATTTGTGTAGACAGCTCCCTGAGAGTTCTATTTGAAATATTTCGATATTTCGATTAAGAGTCTCAGTATTTACTAGTATTGAATTACCTGAATCTTTGAACCATGAATATCTTTGAATATATATATATATATATATATATATATATATATATATATATATATATATATATATATATATATATATATATATATATATATATATATATATATATTATTTATATTATTAATCGGTCTATCTTGCTTTATAGTATTAACACTTCAAGCCATATGTTTCTAATTGTATCTCTATCAAGTTTCGCTAAGTATTCAACCGATTACACAGTTAATTAATAATTGGATTCATTCGATAACAGATATTAAAATTGTTAACTTTATCTTTTAATCTCTTGATACATATCATTTGCATTATCGTTTATAATTCTCAAATGTTCGTTATTAGGTGCAATATGATGTAATTAGGGTTTCTGTACTTATTGAGATTTCAAAAACACAAACATGGAGTGCAATATTGCTGTGAGATTTACGGTTTACTTTAGATTTGTGTGAATAAATGCTTGCATTTTCTTAAAGTATTTGAAATACGTATAGATTATTGTTTAAAATTTGATAGTAGCACTAACTATAGAAGCACCATTGGAATGAAATAAAATATTAATGAAAATTCGAAACCGCGACCACAGCGCTCTCTGCCAGATCCAATTTCAAGATCAGCAATTTATGAATGAAAAAATGATAGAAGATACCATTTTCAGAGGACTGAATTGTGAATCAGAACATATTTCATACTGGTGAATACGCACAAAGAAATTCATCCATATGAGTCCCCCAGGGATTTATTTCTGGCCCTATTTTATTTGCGGAATTCATGAATTACCTTCGGGACTATCTCACCACAAAATTGGTTTATTTTCAGATCATAGCAGCATTTCTCTTAAGGGATCTGATTTGAATAATATTCGTATTGTTTCTCATGCGGTTGGTTCTTCAATTTTTTCAATTTATTATTATTTGTGTACAATTTGTTATATTTTCCCTGTAATTGGATGTATTTGTGTTGGAAAGAAATGTATTATTATTATTGTTGTTGTTATTGTTATGATTTATTAACAATTGCGCATACTAATAATATCTAGGATATTGTGTTTTCTCGTTCATTATACGCTTACGAAACCAGAGACTTTAGATGTATGGCTGGTAGTATTCACTACTATAATAAAACATGTATATCTGATATAAGACTGAATTTCACGAGATTGAGTAGGAGCTAAAATTTCACTACATTTTTTGTCTTTTTAGTTGCTAAAATCTTTGTATTGTTTTAATCAAAATCATGTTTTTCAGTTATTTTATGTTTATGTAAGGCTGTTATTTGAGTTTTTGAAAACATGAGACAGATTTGTTTCGTACTACAAGGTACTCATCAGTCACGCCACATTCAACGAATGAAAAGCAAAGATTTCAATCCTCACACATCCTCTAGTCGATTTCAAGACAGAAACATAAAGTAAGTCGTATGCCTATATACCTTCCAGAAACTCAGTCTACTCCAGAATCAGAAACGGAACGACCTCTGAAGAACTCGCCACTCGTGCTAGCGAAACGTTAGGAAGAAATTCCAACCGACGACGGCCCTTAGACCCAAACCAGGACAACATTAGTTCAACTACTGGCTGCGAAAGCGTCAACCAATTTGTCATATCTCAATTAGTTCAAATAATAACCTTATTTTCGATAACTTTGTGTATGTTTATTGTAACGATGACTTATTCTACACAATTTACTACTTATCCTATATAAATCCTACAGAATCCTACAGAACCTACGATATCCTACAGAAATTTGAGATGGACAACACACATTGATGTTTTAAATAAAAAATCGAGAAATCTCTAGAATTAATAACATTGTATCTAGAAACTGTGTTAGGAATATGTATAACAGTCTTGTATATAGTCATCTAAATTATAATATTCTGCTGTGCGGTTGCTCTACAGAAATAAATAGGGTGTTTATTACACAGGAGCGAATACTTCGATTAATATTCAATATTCATCAACGAACATCTTGTAAACCTATCTTCATTAATTAGTACACACTCACTCTAACTTGTTCATATATTTATAGATGTTTACTATATGTTTTATTATAAGATTTTCAATAGGCTGAGGGTTTACTACAATGTTGATAATGTCCTCATCTATAAGCTCTTGTTCAACAGGCTCATTCTTGTGGATTAGAAGCCACTACTCTACCTCATCTTCAGGCAGGTTTTTCAAGGGATTTCCAGCACTTCTAGCGACATCAAAACCTTTTGTCAGAGCGTCTTGATGGTTTTCTTCCTCATCAGTCTGTAGAGTTGAGTCAGATGCAGAGTTTGCAGCTGGCCAAAGTTTTCTCCAGCATTTTTGGAGTGTTTTATTTTTTACCTGGTTCCAAGACAGTGCAATAGCATAGAAGGCATCTTTTAATATAAACTTATTTTGAAAATCATTCACATCACAGTTGGCATTTAGCAGGCCTTGAATAAAAGACCTTCTATAAAAGCATTTAAAATTTGAATAACCCCTTGGTCCATGGGTTGAATCAAAGATGTTACGTTAGGTGGGAGCAAAGGAGTAACAATATTTCCAGAAACTAACTCATCTACTCGCGAGTGGGCTTTGCAATTGTCCAAAAGAAGGATGGCTTCAGTATATTCTTGTAGACCAAGGCTTCTGAAAGATTCCTTGACCTCAGGCACAAATTGGTAAAAAAAACCAGTCTCCAAAGAGGGTGGCAGTCATCCACGTATTTGATCAAGCTTTAAAGACACACTTTTGAAAAAAACCAAAATTTTCACAATTTTCCGGAGCAATGCCGGACTATCCGGTATTCTGAACTGTTGGATGCCGGACTAATGGACCTCTGCTGCAGTTGACGGCTTCTAAAACCGTATTCAATGCAGAAAAATGTACTTGCGAGGTGAAAAGGCAAATATTTCATTATTATAGCATATTCCTAAGACCAACTCTTTTCCAACATCTATATTCCTCAGAATTTATTCATATACTGAAGCGCTGGTAGGGGAGGTGCCATTATTCGATAAATTTCAATCTATTTGACAGAGAAAAATAAATCTGAGAAAGGAAGGAACGTTTCAAAAATTGGATATACTTCACATAGTTTATGAATTACTCTCTGGGGTTTTAAAGATGTCGAAAGGCTTTTATTTTTCAATGTTGATGTTTATTCCACTAGGGACTAAATTAGATTGAATTGACATATACATATGATGGGAATTCAATGCATGAAAAACCTGTAATGAAATTAGCTTTCCTCACAAATATATTACTTTAAAAGGCTATTCGAAAAATTTATAGACATGAGTAAGTAGTAGTAATCTTTAATGTAGAGAAAATAAATTCTTTTTTACAAATGGTAGGAGTTTGACAAACCTTTTTTGCACACCTCCAAAAATGAAATTAATATTAATGAGAAAATAATATAAAATAGTAGATGAAGATACACTTAATACTAGGTGAATTAATTTACTATAAAACTGAAAAAAAATACTTATAATATATCGAAAAACTTATAGGTCTTTTAAAGGCAATATAGGAAATAAAAGGCTCTTAGAATAAGTTAATAATTGGTTACTTAAATTCATGTAGACCATTATTAATAACATGAAATAATGGCATTGCCTACATTGTGCATATATAACGTTATTTCAGAAATACATAGGGATGTAGATTAGTTGATCAAACATTCTGATCTACATAATTACAATACAAGAGGCCCAAATAATATCCGAACAACTAAATATCGTCTAAGTAAGTCGAAAAAAACTCGATTGATAATAATTTATACAATATCTCACCTCCTCATTTCAAAGAGCTTTCTTTCAATAAATTCAAAATAAACATCAAGAAATAGCTTCTGAGATTTCGCTTCAGCGTCATCGAGTATTCGGAGCACTCAAGGCAAAGTCTTTAGTATGAACATGCTCACCACATCTTTTTATGTGTAATTTTTTGTGTTATTTTTGTGTATTATATGCATTTTTTTTCAGTTTTATAGTAAATTAATTCACTTAGTATTGAGTGTATCTTCATCTACTATTTTATATTATTTTCTCATTAATATTAATTTTATTTTTGGAGGTGTGCAAAAAAGGTTTGTCAAACTCCTACCATTTGTAAAAAAGAATTTATTTTCTCTACATTAAAGATTACTACTACTTACTCATGGCTATTCATTCAATTTCCTAAAACTTAAATAATATATACTCCATACAATATTCATTTCTGTACTCTCAGTTAATATAATACCCAATTACAGAAAATAATAACATAAAGATGATTTATAGCAACTAATAATGAAACTTAATGAAATATAACATATAACTCGAACTAATTCTATTCTTTCTTGTATTATCTCAATAATCGATCTATAATTTCACTTTTTTACAGAATTTCCAAAGAAAGCTGCAATAGAATCAAAGTGAATGTCCTTTGCATTAGCAATTACATTAAATGTAGACTCCATAAACCAAATGGGGGATTTCTTCCTAACGTTTCGTTAGCACGAGTGGCGAGCTTTTTCAGAGGTCGTTCCGTTTCTGATTCTGGAGCAGACTGAGTTTCTGGAAGTCTACTTCCAGAATCAGAAATGGAACGACCTCTGATGAAGCTCGCCACTCGTGCTAGCGAAACGTACTTTAATTGAGAAATGGTGCTCTTTTTCCTCCACCATTTCAATGACTTTTGAATTTCGAAACTTGAAATATTGTTGATAAGATGTTTGGTGGTGATTTCTTGTCCATCAGAACAGATGTGAGAAACATTATCTCAAGTATTGCTGATCTCTCATGGTATTTGGCTCTTCGAGTGCTCAGGATGACAGATAGGGTTGTTGGTATGGATATTTCGAGTTGACACGTACAACAGAAGATCGCGAACTTTCAGGACAGGTGACATCTCTAAATTTGGATCTAGACAGCACAAGATAAAAATGTACAAACAAAAAACGACTGCGACTATGGAAGATATAAGTCCTCCCAAAATCTTCGCGCAACATACGATGAGAGATTTCAACATGGAGGATGAAAAGCAACAAAGAACTGGGAGTCCTTTCAGAAGTCATCAATGTGGTGAAAGAAATGAAGTCAAGAGGTATCGCGCGACCACGAGAGAAGACTCTCAGAAACAGATTATCAAAGCTGGCATGGGAGAAACACCAACTAGGCAAAAGACTCCTTGGAGACCTGATTTCGTTGGTGAGATAACACAGCAAAAAACCTGAGTGTTATGGAAGTTGATAACTGGAACGAACTTTCGAACAGAAAATGATGGAGATGTATTGTCAAGTCAGCTGAAACCTTCCCAGGGTTGTAACGCTATGGAGAGAGAGAGAGATAACAACTAGTCTATTGAAAATATGGAGGATGACTACCACCAGACATCAGCGCAAGACCTGTAACTGTTTCGTCTGCCATTTCTCAACTTATGTCTTTTAAACACCTTGTCTGTCATACATCAACCAGCTTATTTCATCTTCCTCGAAAATATATGGTTTCGCAATATATATGTTATACGCAATGGCAAATATTTCAATATTTCCTCAACATTTAAAGGACTTTTCAATGCCCTAATTCGTAGCAAGTTTGCAGAATGGCAGCGTGATCTGGCACCTTATTTACACTTGCCATCAACGCCATCTTGAGGCTATTCAAAGAAGGTTTTTGACATTCTCAGTTTGGAGGGAGAATAAAGTTTATCTACAGAGAGAAGTCAATAAAAACGAATAATTGAGTCGATTTAGTTCAATCTCATTGCAGAGCAGGTGAGAAACTTTATCACTCAAATTTTTGTACAAATTAATGCACAACAATATTGATTGTCCTCCTCTATTGTCCGCTTTGAAAGTTCGTGTTCATATGCAAAATTCTCGTACTACAGAATTATTCCAGCTAGAGACTCCAAGGTCTAACTCACTAATATAATCCCCCATTTGGTTTATGGAGTCTACAATCAATAGAGTTGCCAATAATTGTGACATTCACTTTGACTCCATAGAAGTTATCATTATGAAGTAAGTGAACAAAGGAAATTGACTAAAATGAATGGATTAAGATTGAGTTCTATGTAACTTTTCATTAAATTATATTATATTATTATTATTATATTATAATTAAAATATATATTTATATATATTATATATAATTGAATATATTATTAAATTATATTATTCAGTAACTGTTTCAGTTTTTTTTAGATAAGATTGAACCCTTTGTTATTTCTTTCATTTTATTCATTTAATTATTATTCAACATTATGTTGTAATCTTCTGTAATTGGGTATTATATTACCTGTTGAGAATAAAGAACTTTTATTATTATTATTATTATTATTTCTTTCAGGAGACAGCTCTTCAATCTTTTTGAAATTCTTTGAGATGAAGACTTAAGAGTATTCTGAAGACGAAACTTTTTCGAAATGAAGTCGACACAGGGGTCTAAATTCTCCATTGATATCTGTTAGGAGATTTGAACTCCCTAAACCCCTTTGAGATTCGTCCCTGTGTTTTCATATTAATTGGTACTGAATAATTTCTAATTCTAATAGCGATATCTATTAGTGAAATTTGAGTGTTCTCAAGTGGGACATAAACCGAAACACAAATAGCAATTTATCAACATCAATGTAGTCACGAGAACGTTAACTTGGATACAAATGTATATTATACGCACCCCATATAAGAGGAGAACTTGTTCAAGCAACTACTCTTCAAATTTCGCAATGACTTTCACGTTAATCTCTCCACATACATTTTCTGGGGTTCCTTTGATGTGTGAATAATTCCTCATTCAATATAAGCATTTTCATATTGTCGATTGAGTCCGAAAAATTGATGGAAATATAATATTTATAACATTTATAATATTTATAAATTGAATGGAAATATAATAACATATTTCATGATAGTCACTCCAGATTTCTATAGTCAGAAGCATTGCCTTCAATTTTGTGGAATAAACACAGTGAATTAAACGTTTGAAGAAAATATAATAGCGATATTGTTTTTCATGTAAAAATAAATGCTGCATACGATTGTTCGGAGATGATACAATGATTTATGTTAGTGGTAAAAATATCCAGATTTGACAGAATGGATCAATAGAGACTTGGCAGCAATAGATGAATGGCTAAGCGATAACAGTTTATCGCCGAATGTAACAAACTCTAAATTTATAGTTTTTGAACAAGCAAAATTCTCAAGGTAAATAGTAACGAAAATATAAATGTTAAAATTGAGAACCAGAACATTGAAAAGGTAAAACTTGTTAAATAATCAGGAGTTATGTTCGATGAGAAATTGAGTTTCAATAATCATGTCGACTTCATATCGTCTAAAATCACCAAGAAAATCAACTTTCTCAAAAGAATTGAAAAAATCTGAAGACATATGTGAAGTTATTGACCTTTAAGTCAATAATAATACCTCACTCTGAATATTGTTCCACTCCGTTATTGGGATTGAGTAAAAAAAAAACTCGACACCTACAAAAGTTACAAAATAGAGCTATGTGAATAATTTTGAAATGTAATAGGTATACTCTAATCCAAAACATTCTAAATTATTTAGAACTAATGTCAGTTGAATAGAGAATACTTTTTGCTACGTATATATTCTTATTTGAAATTAAAAATAAATTGTTTCCATATAGAGTAACAAAAAATGTAACATGTGTCAGTGATGTGCACGGTTATAATACAAGAAATCCTCAGAATTTCTACATGCAAGTTTCCAAGCTTTCTTAATCTAGAATAGTATCTTTTATGAAGGAATATGAAGGATTTCATGAATAAATTGCATAGCTCCGTAATAACAGCTATTAACCTTATGTTACTCAAGTGTAAATTATTTAAGTTCGTCTTAAACATATAATTGTAAAAAAATCGATTGATTATTTTTACAAATGACACGGAAAAATGGGTTTCTAGACACCTTAAAAAAATTCTCACCAAGCATGAGCTCTCAATTTTTATAGGAATATCCTCCGCATCGCAGTTTTGTATTTGTTCTCAGTCCAATAAAAAAATTCATATCTCATTTTTTATCGATTGAACGAAAAAATGTTTCGAGAGAATTTTTTAGGAAATTTAATGCTCTACAAAAAAGGTTTCCCATATTTTTTCGTAAATCTCACCATTCGAAAGATATTAAGGATTTAATTTTGATTATTTTAAGATAAATTCAATTTGTTTATGAATTTTATAACTCAACAATAAATGACTTTTACAAAATGCGCAATACAAAGTTTTGTTGGAAATTAACTGCTCTATAAAAATGGTCTCCTATGTTTCGGCGATGAAATTAACCGTTCGAAAGATATTCATCTTCAAACTTTCATGTGTACGTATTTTGAAAGTTTTTGATTAGATATTCGAAAATTTCAATTTAATTTATAATTTTTGAGGAAATTTACACGAATTTTAGTTGTTATCAACTGAGAAACTTCAAAATATTTTGAAGTTTTTATTTATGTTCAAGTATATCTGTCTCCATTTAAAAAATAAATCCGTACATATGATAGTTTGATGATGAATCTCTTTCGAATAATTTCATCGCCAAGACATAAGAAACCATTTTTATAAAGCAGTTAATTTCCAACAAAAAAATTTGTATTGCGCATTTTGTAGAAGTCATTTATTGTCGAGTTATAAAATTCATAAACAAAAATTAAATCTGTCTTAAAATAATCAAAATTAAATCTGTCTTAAAATAATCAAAATTAAATCCTTAATATCTTTCAAATGGTGAGGTTTACGGAAAAAATAATGAATACCTTCTTTGTAGAGCATTGAATTTCCTAAAAAATTCTCTCGAAACATTTTTCAATTCATTCGATAAATGATGAGGTATGAATTTTTTTCTATTGGACTGAGAAAAAATACAAAACTGCGATGCGGAGGATCTTTTGAATTTTAATTAAAAAGATTATTAAATTAAGAGGATTATTAAATTTTTAAAAAGGAGTTATTAAAATTAAGAGCTCATGCTTAGTATTTATTTTGAAAGAAAAAAAATAATCGATTTTTTTGACAATAAGTGAATATACCATTTTTCAAAAATTAAGTTTGACCCTGATATTATATATATATATATATATATATATATATATATATATATATATATAATATATATAAATAATATATAATTTTGTGGAGGGTATTGCTAAACAATTATTATTTTCATTATAATTACTGAGATTGAATTCTCGCTTAACTCTTGGTGAATCATATTGAATATTGCATTAATTCATTCTCGAAAATGAGCTCACGCTCGAAACATGTTGACTAATACATGTTGATAAATATAATCGTGAAACATAAAGCCAAGAGTTCAATTTTAATTTAATAATATTATAATTATTATTATTATACCAGTTTGGTCATTCCAATTGAAAATTTGAGACAGTAGGCCTCAGTAGGACAGCAATCTTCCAATCCGGAGAATTAATGCGGAAGAAAAGAAGAGACATTTGGCTCTGGTTCATATTTCAATTGAACATGTATGACTTCATGAAGATGTTTTCATTTCATAAACACGCTTAAAAAACCCATTTGGAATTCTCAACTTAATCAACCTCATTAAATCAATAATAACTGCCGATAATGGAATATGAGAGAGCAGCAAGTGTTTACTTACTGTGTTTACTCTTCTTCTGATAGAGCTGAATAATACAGCTACGTTCCAGTTCAACCTATTCTCTTAGTTTCGGGCCAAACAGAAATCTGCACATAATTTTAATTCCGTTAAAGTAATTCATTAATTAATCAACGGATGGAGTTATTGACATGGTAACGATTGAAAGCCAGTTTCAATGATGTCAAAAGTACATTTACAAAATTGAATTTCAGGGGTTTGAAATGCTTGACAAAAAACATTAACCAACAATTTTCCAGTTCGTGATGAATACCCTAATATTGAACGTTTCATGCATCATTAGCGTGTTTGGAAGCTGAATGATTTTGAAAGAAATCTAATTATGTATAACAACTCACTGATAATACAAAAAAACCTGAAATCGATCAAAACCATAGCCTACTAATGCATTTCATGCATTAAAGGAATATAAAATTCATTCGAATAGAAAGTAATTTGTAAAGTCGTTAATAATCCTGGAGCTTACAATTGCAATAATTCCACCTCATTTTACCTGTTGCTGGGAAAGATGTAATTAAGTTGATAACCGATGATTGATGAGAAAACTCTACTTAGAAATCAATGTGAAATGTCAATTCCATCAATTTGTAAAGAAATTAGTTAAATTAGAGATCCCGAAACATTTTCAATTTACATGCCTGACAATTATGTATAATTTGTGCTTTTAGGTGACGAAGTGTACTATATATATATATATATATATATATATATATATATATATATATATATATATATATATATATTCAGAACGGCGTAGTTCAAGTTATTAGATGTTCACACTTGAAAGTTGATTAAAAAGAAAAAACACAGAACAAAACAACACAAAATTCCACGTGAGGAATCTACATCATTTTTGGTTTAAAATGGAGTATCTTGACCAAGCTGTTAAAGCTATATTTTCAGACTGAATCAATGTCTACCTGGGATGAGATATTTATACCTTCTAGAAATTTTGTACCGACAATATGATAAATTAAGAACAAGGTTTGTCAGGATGAAAAAGGAGTTAATATTTTTCGGTATTTACCTGAGATTTACGTTGCTTGTTTATTTGTAACAGCCGTTTACATATGTTTCAAGCTAATTGGCTCTCATCAGAACGGCGTAGTTCAAGTTATTAGATGTTCACACTTGAAAGTTGATTAAAAAAAAAAAAAAAAAAAAAAAAAACCGTTCTGATGAGAGCCAATTAGCTTGAAACATATGTAAACGGCTGTTACAAATAAACAAGCAACGTAAATCTATATATATATATATATATATATATATATATATATATATATATATATATATATACGGTATTCATTTGAATAAACTAGGCCCTTTCGGGCTTTCGACATCCCTCATCAAACCTTTCGAATCATACTTGATAGGCAGAAACCAACGCGTTTTTAGTCGAGGGTATATATCAATTGAATACCCTGCGTAATCTGGATTGCCCCAAGGTTCCATACTTGGTCCTTTGCTTTTTACAATGTTCATAAATGATATAATCGTTATCATAGATGTTGAGGGTTTATTGTTCGTTGATGACTTCATGATATTGGTGTGATCTCAACAACAAATTAACCTGAACCTCTCCTAATGGAACTGGAAAAACATTTGAAAAAATTTCAATTTACGAATATTTAAGAGTATTTATATATATTTGTGAAACATTGATATTTTTCAAGTGCACTGGGAAAGAATTAATTAATTGCGAGGGGTCTCTTAGCAAAATAAATCTCTGCGTATTCCTCTAGTATTCATACATTATTGATATAAATTTCAGTCTAGCTTATTTCTCTGTATTTATTTATTTTTTTTCTGATCACTCGGAGTATATTGGCTGATGTAGATGTGAAATATATTTTTCAGACCTCGTATTTGAGATGAGTTACTCAATTTTTCACATAAAACATTAATGTATGATGTCCATCTCAAATTTCTGTCTACATATATTCCAAGAAACTTCGTTGATTGGGATGATGATATAGTGTTGTAAGGTATTAATTCCATTGTCCTTCAGACAAAAACGAACACATACAGTTATGTCAACGTTCACCATCGGATTGTTCATTCGACACCAATTTACAAACTCCCTCACAATGCATTCACATGCCTCCAGAAGTTCTTCAGGAGCCCTGCCAGAAACAAAAACAATGTTATTATTTATTTTATATTTTTAATATATTTATATATAACAATATAAATATATTAAACAATGTTTCACCAAGAGATATAACATTCAATCAAGTTTAATATTATCATTATTAATATCGACATGATTACAACTAACACTATCAGCCACATTCTTTCCATGGAATTTCATGAAATATAACGTCAAGCTTTATTTCCGTTTCATCACATTTCGTATTCATTTTCACTAATCAGCAAATAATAGACTTTCGATTGACTCGAGATTCCCAATTTTTGAATCGCTGAACCAAATTTTCATTTAGAGAACGACACTCGATTCAAAACTACGCAAAAAGCTGCGCCACTTTGATGCGCCGTTACGTGAATCCAAAGTCCTGAAAATTACAACGCATCCCATTCACAAACCCGACCAACTCAACAGTGTTCAGCGAACACTCAACCAGAGAAGTAGGACTACATGCGGCGAGGGATTCGCTATCAGTGCGCGCTTTAATACGTGTTCGAAATTCGCGCGAAATGAGAAAAAACTTCGAGTAATGCAGAACCTGTCGAATCTACGATGCGTAGAGGACGTTTTGGGTCCCCAGAGGGACCCCTTGTACATTGTGATCCCCGTTATTGTGATATATGTTATTATTTTTATAACTGGAGTTGTGGGTAACATAAGTACATGCATTGTGATATCCAGAAACAAATCCATGCACACAGCAACGAACTATTATTTATTCAATCTAGCAGTTTCCGATTTACTTCTACTTATATCTGGACTTCCGCAGGAAATCTACTTGATATGGTCCAGGTACCCTTACATTTTCGGCAGTTCATTTTGCTTCCTCCATGGACTTTTTGCAGAAGCATCCACTAACGCTACAGTGTGTACAATAACAGCTTTCACAGTTGAACGTTATTTAGCTATTTGTCATCCTTTAAGATCTCATACGATGTCAAAGTTATCTAGAGCTATTAAGATCATTTTGAGTATCTGGGTGTTTTCGATTTGTGTCGCAGTGCCGCAAGCTATGCAATTTACAATTATCAAAAATGGAGACTGTGAAATTTGCCATTTCGAGGGACCCATTATACAACATTCGTTCGAAATTAGTACTTTAGTGTTTTTTCTGGGACCAATGACTATGATAACAGTGTTATATGTTTTGATAGGTTTAAAACTGAAGTCGTCAAATATGATGAATAGAAGGAATGTGAATGTAACTCAACGGAAATCATCGAAGAAAATAGTGAAAATGCTGGGTGAGTATTCAATTGAAGATAATAGTTGAAATTGAAATAATTGAAGATAAACTTGATAATGAAACAATATTTAGAATTTTCCCATATATTTACAAAAATACGCATACGTTTCGAAGTACTACTTTTTATCAAATGCTGAATTAACAACGATTCTTATTTCTGTAAATATATGAGAGAATTCTTAATATTGTTTCATTATGGATATTAATTTTCTCCAAGCATCGGCCTCATCAATTATAATTAAATAATTGATAATTGATACTTATCAATATTTTATATTTTATAAGATTTTTTGTATTAAGTACCTTCATTTTGTATCTTTTCATTATTTATTGAATCTTTGTTCATATATATATTCCATTCAAATATGAAAATATCTGAATAAAAATCTCTATTTTGATTTTTTTATTCTATATTCAATAATCATTTTGTTCTCTATTGGAATGTGAAAATATTTGGATAAAAATATGATCAGTTTACTCATATCAACATTTCATTCCAATAATTCGTTAATTTGTCAAATATGTCAATTCCAATTCGAGTTGAATTATTGAATTGAAGTTTTAATTATCAACGAATTATGGAGTGGAGGCTATATGCGATAAAAGCGTCATATGTCAATTGAACAAAAACCCACCAATTGCAGATCACAATTTTTCGAAATAAGCAGTTTCAATATCGAATTTTCTAGTTCAATATTTGAACAGTCCATATTTAAACACTAGTAGATGAGTTTTCGAATATATATAATAACTAATAATAATATAATAATAAAATTTATTGACAAACATTCCTCACATTGTAAAATTACATTCAGAATTATCATCACAATTGATACAATAATTAAAACTATATATATATATATATATATATATATATATATATATATATATATATATATATATATATATATATATATATATATATATATATATATATATATATATATATATTATTATTTCGATTGTTCCCCATGAGGAGAGCGACTGAACTTGAATTCGCAATCATTAGGAATTTTGCTTCATCTTTTTTGCCTCCCAAAAACGCTTCATCCTCTCTGAATGCTCTTTCTTCCGTTCATCTGTCCACTTTACTCCAGGTTGACGATTTACTTTTTGCTCAAACTTTATATGATTTGAACCGCGATTTTATAGCGGCATTCAGTGCGATCTTCGAGATTTTTTATATTGATCTGTTGTAGATCCTCTTGGACCTCTTTTAGCCACTCTGTTCCGCATTTACTATTCATAATTATATTGAGTAGTTTCTTCGGTATTCTGGACTGTTTCATTCTGTAGACATGTGCATAGAACTTTGCTCGTCGTTTTCTGATTTCTTCCGTTATCGTATTTGTCTTTCGATACAGTTCATTTTGAGGTCTTTTCATCCAAATACCGTTTCTATTGATTTGCCCGTAAATCTTTCTGAGAATTTTTCGTTCTTGTTTTTCTATTTCCTTTTCTTCTATTTTTTTTTCTATTTTCTATTTTCCTATTTCTTGAATGGCCGCCAATAACCATTGTTTCAGCTGCGTAGATTGCTTCTGGAAGAATCGTTGTGTTATAATGCCTCAATTTGGCGTCTTCTCGAAATGCACTTTTTGTTATAGTGAGCCCATGTTAGTTTGTAGGCCCTTTGGAGCTTGGTTATTCTCTGTTCATTAGCGATGCGGTTTAAACCTGAGGACTGTATAACTTCCCCGAGGTATTTAAAATGGCCTACTTGCAGAATTTCACCATGTTTTGTCATAAGAGAAGATTTATTTTTTGGTTTTCTTTCCATGTATTTGGTTTTATCATAAAGAATTTGTAACCCGGTTTTCTGCGCAATTTCATGTAGTTTTTCCACGGTGCGAATGGCTTCAGTTCTGTTGTCTGTGATGATAGCAATATCGTCTGCAAAGGCGAGACATTTGACATTTATTCTATTTTCTTTTTTGATGCCCACTTGTATGCCCTTCACGTGAAGTTCCCATTCCCTTATGATCTTTTCTAAAACAATATTGAAAAGAATTGGCGAAAGTCCGTCCCCCTGCCGCACACCGGTTTTGATTTCAAAGGGATCTGATATTTCACCCATAAATTTTACCTTGGAAGTTGTACCTGTATATATATATATATATATATATATATATATATATATATATATATATATATATATATATATATATATATATATATATATCCACACATATGTGTGTGTGTGTGTGAGTGTGTGAGAGTGTGTGTGCACACCTTCCTAAAAGGAATGAAAAGAATTGGAAACTATCTGACGATATTTGTGGGGTTATTGCGCTTTAAGTCAATAATAATGCCACATTTTAAATTTCGTTTCACTCTGTTATTTTGATTGAACAAAAAAAACCTCAGCAGTGACAAAAATTTCAGAATAGAACTATGCGAACAATTTTGAAACGTAATTTATATAATCCAATCGAAAGCATATTTAATTGCTTAGAACTTATGCCAGTTAAACAGAGAACACTTTATGCTACATATGTATTTATTTTCAAATTTAAAAACAAATTGTTTCTATATAGATTAATGAAAAATGTAACATGTGCCAGTAATGTGCACGCTTATAATACAAGAAAGCCGACAGTTTCTTCATTCAAGTTTGTAATCTTTCTAAATCTAGTAGTATATCTTAGAAAGGTCTCAATTGAATTAAGGACTTAATAAATTGCTTAGCTCAATAAAAACAATTGGTGAACTCAAGGTATTTAAGCGTAAATAAGCTGAGTTGGTGTTAAACAAATAATTCGAAATTATAAATTCTGAACATAAATGTGTATATGAATTATATAATAGCTTTGCTAAATGAATATTATTATAATTATTATGATCATTATTAGAAGGAAGAAACAGAATGTATGAAATTGTCCATCAGAAGAAATGAATGTTCCATTTGATATTGAATCATATTTATATATAGGTACATTTTTATATTCGAAATTTACTTCATGTTGAACAGATAAGAACTGAAACCTTATACAAATGAAACAAATATGAAAATAGAAGCCCTGAACAAAAAAACGAATAAATTATTCCAAGTCTTCATCTCAAGTTTGAAATATTGAACTGATAATTGAATTCACAAAAATATATGAAAATAATTTAATTTTGAATCATCTCAATAGGGTGAATATTTTTTTCTAACAATCTAACAGTAGCTTATAATCTTAGAATCTGATGAATCTTCGCGTAAATATATGTATAATCTTCAAAACAATATAATAAACACCAAGTTCGAATTTTTTGGATGTTTTGCATTTTTTATATAATATTATTCATTCCTTTGCTGAATATCATTCAAGTTTATAAAGAGACGTTGTTTATTTTCGTTCAAAATATTGGCATCCAATCTTACGTTATTTTTCTTGTGTTTGAGTTTAGAAACGAGATGCGTATATTCAAATCGAAAAATAACAAGTTTATATTTAGTATGATCGATGTAAGGGTAATTTATATTCAAATTCAATGCTTCTAGATGTGAATAGTACTCCGAATTTATTCGTAATCGCCTTTGTTCGATACCAAAAGTCATTTAACATCCTTCACCTCAACGAAACTCAATAATTAAAATGTACATAAATTAAAAGCGACGTCTTAAATTTTTTCCAATGTTATGTTTAATATAATCATGCAGCTACTAGATGACCGTATTAAGATGGCAGACAAGTATATTGAGTGATATTTTTCAATCTATTCCACCCCTATCGATTAAAAAATATTGGGACGCCCCAGATTTTATCTCCATCAATTTTTTAATATTTCCAATGATTTATTAATTAATTACGGATTCAAGAAAGGAACAAAGGAATATAAAAATCATTATTTGTTCTTCTTTCAATATTTTAAGATTAATATTAAAAGGAAAGAGAATTATATGAAAGAGCTAATTATATACGTAACGTCTTGGGAACACTGGAATCCACTTACTCTTTAGACTGGACGAACGTGGGACACTAGAGAGCTAGTGCTTTATGATCATTGAGAAGAAGGTAGAAGGATCGTTTAATTATTTCCTTGTTTCTATTTCGAATTTTTTCGTTCGATCAAGCATGCAATTAATGCAATAATGAAAGTTATACTGTTCCGGAGTAGGTCTACATATCATTGAAGTATTCTGTTTATCCTCATCAATTTTTTAGTTTTTCCAAAGATTTATTAATTAATTATGGATTAAAGAAAGGAACAAAGGAATATAAAAATCATTATTTGTTCTTCTTTCAATATTTTGAGATTAATATTAAAAGGAAAGAGAATTATATGAAAGAGCTAATTATATACGTAACGTCTTAGGAACACTGGAATCCACTTACTCTTTAGACTGGACGAACGTGGGACACTAGAGAGCTAGTGCTTTATGATCATTGAGAAGAAGGTAGAAGGATCGTTTAATTATTTCCTTGTTTCTATTTCGAATTATTTCGTTCGGTCAAACATGCAATTAATGCAATAATGAAAGTTATACTGTTCCGGAGTAGATCTACATATCTTTGAAGTACTCTGTTTATCTTCATCAATTTTTTAGTTTTTCCAATGATTTATTAATTAATTATGGATTCAAGAAAGGAACGAAGGAATACAGAAATCATTATTTGTTCTTCTTTCATTATTTTGAGATTAATATTGAACGGAAAGAGAATTATATGAAAGAGCTAATTATATACGTAACGTCTTGGGAACAATGGAATCCACTTACTCTTTAGACTGGACGAACGTGGGACACTACAGACCTAGTGCTTTATGATCATTGAGAAGAAGGTAGAAGGATCGTTTAATTATTTCCTTGTTTCTATATCGAATTTTTTCGTTCGGTCAAACATGCAATTAATGCAATAATGAATGTTATACTGTTCCGGAGTAGGTCTACATATCATTGAAGTACTCTGTTTATCTTCATCAATTTTTTAGTTTTTCCAATGATTTATTAATTAATTATGGATTAAAGAAAGGAACAAAGGAATATAAAAATCATTATTTGTTCTTCTTTCAATATTTTGAGATTAATATTAAAAGGAAAGAGAATTATATGAAAGAGCTAATTATATACGTAACGTCTTAGGAACACTGGAATCCACTTACTCTTTAGACTGGACGAACGTGGGACACTAGAGAGCTAGTGCTTTATGATCATTGAGAAGAAGGTAGAAGGATCGTTTAATTATTTCCTTGTTTCTATTTCGAATTTTTCGTTCGGTCAAACATGCAATTAATGCAATAATGAAAGTTATACTGTTCCGGAGTAGGTCTACATATCATTGAAGTACTCTGTTTATCTTCATCAATTTTTTAGTTTTTCCAATGATTTATTAATTAATTATGGATTCAAGAAAGGAACAAAGGAATATAAAAATCATTATTTGTTCTTCTTTCAATATTTTGAGATTAATATTAAAAGGAAAGAGAATTATATGAAAGAGCTAATTATATACGTAACGTCTTGGGAACACTGGAATCCACTTACTCTTTAGACTGGACGAACGTGGGACACTAGAGAGCTAGTGCTTTATGATCATTGAGAAGAAGGTAGAAGGATCGTTTAATTATTTCCTTGTTTCTATTTCGAATTTTTTCGTTCGGTCAAACATGCAATTAATGCAATAATGAAAGTTATACTGTTCCGGAGTAGGTCTACATATCATTGAAGTACTCTGTTTATCTTCATCAATTTTTTAGTTTTTCCAATGATTTATTAATTAATTATGGATTAAAGAAAGGAACAAAGGAATATAAAAATCATTATTTGTTCTTCTTTCAATATTTTGAGATTAATATTAAAAGGAAAGAGAATTATATGAAAGAGCTAATTATATACGTAACGTCTTGGGAACACTGGAATCCACTTACTCTTTAGACTGGACGAACGTGGGACACTAGAGAGCTAGTGCTTTATGATCATTGAGAAGAAGGTAGAAGGATCGTTTAATTATTTCCTTGTTTCTATTTCGAATTTTTTCGTTCGGTCAAACATGCAATTAATGCAATAATGAAAGTTATACTGTTCCGGAGTAGATCTACATATCTTTGAAGTACTCTGTTTATCTTCATCAATTTTTTAGTTTTTCCAATGATTTATTAATTAATTATGGATTCAAGAAAGGAACGAAGGAATATAGAAATCATTATTTGTTCTTCTTTCATTATTTTAAGATTAATATAAAAAGGAAAGAGAATTATATAAAGGGGCTGATTATATACGTAACGTCTTGGGAACACTGGTTTCCACTTACGCTTTAGACTGGACGAACGTGGGACACTAGAGAGCTAGTGCTTTATGTTCATTGAGAACAAGGTAGGATGACGGTTTAATTATTTCCTTGTTTCTATTTCGAATTTTTTCGTCAGTCAAACATGTAATTGATGCAAAAATGAAAGTTATACTCTTCCGGAGTAGGTCCTAATGTCAGGGTATATCATACTATTTTGTCTCATTAGTTCACGTCTATCATCTATGTTTTTGTTGAATTTATATTCACAATAATATACAACTTTATTTGAGAAGAAAGGAAAAAATTACCTCAGAAATATTACATATCATTGCGGTACTCTGCCACACTATAGTATGCCTTTGTTAAGAGCAAAGATTCCACCCCTATCGATTATTCCACCCCTATCGATTAAAAAAAATTGGGACGCCCCAGATTTTATCTCCATCAATTTTTCAATTTTTCCAAAGATTTATTAATTAATTACGGATTCAAGAAAGGAACAAAGGAATATAAAAATCATTACTTGTT
This sequence comes from Henosepilachna vigintioctopunctata, assembly GCA_030704895.1. NCBI lineage: Eukaryota > Metazoa > Arthropoda > Insecta > Coleoptera > Coccinellidae > Henosepilachna > Henosepilachna vigintioctopunctata. Next base: position 1,676,496 of record JARQZJ010000005.1, read on the forward strand.
CTTCTTTCAATATTTTAAGATTAAAATAAAAAGTAAAGAAAATTATATAAAGGAACTAATCATATACGTAACGTCTTGGGAACACTGTGGTCCACTTACGCTCTAGACTAGACAAACGTGGGACACTAGAGAGCTAGTGATCATTGAGAAGAAGGTGGGAGGATCGTTCAATTATTTCCTTGTTTATATTTCGAATTTTTTCGTTCAGTCAAACATGCAATTAATGCAATAATGAAAGTTATACTGATCCGGAGTAGGTCTAAATGTCAGGGTATATCATACGATTACCTATATCTAATTAGTTCACGTCTATCATCTATATATTTTCAGTGAAAAAAAACAGAATGACCTTCCTAGCAAATCCCTGCAGCGAATGTCACTGTCTATATATTTTTCCTATGATGTAGGATTATATACTTTGAAGTAAATCCATTGATTCCCTTTAATTTTTATAACCCACGTTGAAATATCAAATATTTCAAAAAAGGTTGTATTAGACAACCTGATTTCATTTATTTAAATATTTTTTTGAATAACTAATAAAAAACATTTGGCTTAATTTCACAAAATTTATAATGAATACTCGACAATTATTTCGGGGTGTTACCCCATTTTCAGAAGTTTAACTGAACAACATTTTTCGACCGACATTCTTATATACCTATACATCGTTACCTGCAATAGACTAAGGCTGATGTCGATGTCTCGGAAGTAGAGGGACAGGTCCGAGACATCGATATCAGCCTCCAAGTATCATCCACATATCCTATTATGTATCCGCTTATATTCGAAGAAAATAGCTCATTCACATACAAAAAGAATAAAACAGGTCCCAAAACGGTTCCTTGTGTACCCCGTTCGGGACCGACACTTCAATACTTTTAATATTTCCAATTTTGAGAAATATGAAAATAAAGTTTCTATATGGTTTATATTGTTTCATTATTATAAGTATAGGGTGTTTTTTTTAGAGGTATAGCACTTTAGATTGCAATAAAACAACGATGGATCATTCGATTGACAAGAATTTTTTTTTATTCGAATGATAATCTTGTGGCATTACATTTTAAATATGATTTCTGGCATATTACCGCCTCGGCTGGCTCGGATGTAGTCCAATCTGGACATCCAATTTTTGATGACTTTTTCCAACATTTGTGGCCGTATATCGGCAATAACACAGCGAATATTGTTTTCCAAATGGTCAAGCGTTTGTGGCTTATCCGCATAGACCAATGAAACATAGCCCCACAGAAACTTGTCTAGCGGTGTTAAATCACAAGATCTTGGAGGCCAATTCACAGGTCCAAAACGTGAAATTAGGCGGTCACAAAACGTGTCTTCTACCAATGATTCCACCAGCCCATAAAGCGCACCAAACAGTAATTTTTTCTGGATGGAACGGTGTTTTGACATACACTTTAGGATTATATTCACTCCAAATGCGGCAGTTTTGTTTTGTTGACGTCATCATTCAACCAGAAGTGCGCTACATCGCTAAACAAAATTCGCTTATGAAAATCAGGAACAATGGTTATCTCGTTTTGGGCCCATTCGACACTATTTGCAAGCGTTGTTCAGGCGTGAGTACATTCATGATGAATTGCCAAACCAAACTGAGAATAAATCACTTCTCAGCTGTTAAATCTGTCGCCATCTTCAACAGTAATGCCAGCTTAAAGTTCTATATCTCTAAAAAAACACCCATATATCGTTAATGCATTAAAATGAGTTTATAACCTATATTATTTATGAAGAGATTGAATCTAATATTGAATAATTTCATTATATATTGAAAATGATTAATTTTCTTTTCTGAAATAATAACATAAATGAAAAATACCTTGAAAATTTTGTTATTTCTCAGAATTTTGCCCTAAATAGTTTCCAACTCGAAATAAAAGTAATTTCTGAATATTCATGATATTTTGCAAAATTATGACCGACTCTCGAAAGTAAAATCATGTTCTCAAGAATCAGAGTTTCGAGGGTCTTAATGGAATTGAATATCAATGTTGTTACCATATCTACGAATTTTCCATTATTGATTCAATATCTGAGATATATACTCCTAAACTCCGATATCCTGATACAACAGGACCGGTGTTTATAAATTTATATCTGTAGATATCCCTCCTCAGACAGTGAAAGACAGTGGAATACTTTTTTACTTCATTTCGCTCGACCTTAAAGTTCTACAACTTTTAAACAACCATTGAACCTGTAATTAAGTCCATAACTATTACTGATATTTGTTAAGATATAAATTCACTCGAGATTCGAACCCAGATGTCCTTAATGGTTATCCTACAATGAAGATTTAACTTTTCACTTCAAGGATGATTTCTATTTTTTTGTGATAATATAATCGAATAATTTTAAACTAAATGAAGTGTCTGTTAACTGAAATATCTGAAGATATAGCTTCAATGATTCGATATTAATTACCGATTGAATATTTCACCCAACAAATTGATCAAACTGAAAAGTAATAACATCAACTAAGTACATAATTAGTCTCTTCATTTTCTATATATTCTCGAACTCCATCATCATTAAGAAGCATATATCATCGTTCAGATAAAACTATCGTCGATTCGAAACACAAGTGTCAGTCTTGAACAAGTTTTTTTTTCGTTCAAATTGAAATTAATAATGCTACTCCATTTATATTTCAATATCGGAAAGGAGACTTAAAACTATGAAACGTCAAAGTATTATCAATCATGATGTTTGTTTTCTTGTTTTCAAGGTAAGAACATACATTTATAACTTCGATAGTCTGTTTAATTTGAACCATTAACATGAATAATTAGAAATTGAGTTGAATAAATTCAGACGAGAGGTTACGATTAAAGAGTTCAAGTATCGAAAATTAGTTTTCTATTTCCTATTTGTGAATAGTTTTGGAGAATAATTACGACAAATGAAAAAGTTATAATAAAATGAACATTCAACAGAACTCAAAACCTATTTTGTTTCATCATCAACAAAATATTCGTGTATATATATATATATATATATATATATATATATATATACCTATATATATATATATATATATATATATATATATATATATATATATATATATATATATATATATATATATATATATATATATATATATATATATATATATATATATATATATATATACTAGCGGACCCCGACAGACTTCGCCCCGTCAAAAAGATTTGGAATGAGGCAGTTTTTGTTCCTACCTACTTTATAGTCGGCGCAAAAAAATCTCCTGAATATAACCGTCACCCTGACGATACGACGGTACACAACACCTGTACACCTGAAATGGACAGGTTGTTGTTTCAATTTTCAACTTCTTTTTGATTTGATATGGCTTAGAATCAAGTCCTTGAAGCCATACCAATGTTGTATGTGTGTAAAGTTTTCATTTTCCTATATTTATTATTTTGTTCGGTGTTCATCTCATTTACATAATATCAGTACGTATTTAAATAATTTTGCACAGATAGGGACATCAAATTATTAATTGAAAATAATAAAACACTTTTTGTAACACGGTTTGTGTTTGATTGATGTAATGATGTGAAAACTGATGCATTTTCTGTAGCGTGCCAAAACCAAAACAAAAGAAATTATATCGCGAAGCTGACCAAATTGAAAATCAATACTAATGATCTATAGCTCTTACATTTTGTGACTATTCAATTTGGTCTTATTCGCGATATTATCACTTTCGTTGAGTTTCGGAACTCGACATTCGCTCAAGTTTTGATAGATATGATTGAATTTGAACTTTGTGCAGCGGTAATAAAGTGCAAATTGACTCTTTGACATTAGAGACATACCTACATTGCTTAGATTACAGTGAATTCTTGTAATTTAACATGAACTTCATTGAATAGCAATAAAGTTCAAATTGATTCTACATTTCAGTTAGAAAACGTTTGTATGGGAAAAAGAAGAGGGTTGTTTTAAGGGGCTTAACAACACATTTTGTGATTCATTTTTATATTATGCCGTATTTCGACCTGCAAATTGCGGCCTAAGTTTGTTCGTCTGGTTGGTGGCATTGTTAAAAACGAAAATCCAACTGAAAATATATTTTCTGTATAACCATGTAAAATTGTAATATTTTGTAGTCACCAAAAGTTACCAAAAATCGATATGAAGTGAAGTGAACTTACCGTGATTAACAAACACTTATTAGCAAACAAAAAACTTCTTAGTCTTTAAAACAAAACGAACTCTATCAAAAACTTAATATAATTATTGTTTGCGCGGTTATGGATGTGTTGTCACAGATTTTTTTCTTTTAAATTGAATGACGTTGACAATTGTTAGCGCGGTTATCGATGTGGTGTCACAGATTACCACAGATTTTTTGTTTTAAATTGAATGGCGTTGACATTCGTTACGCGCGTTTTTTAAAATATGCAAAATTAAATGTATATTTTTCAATCTTTCTGAGAGATTCTCTTTATATTTTTTCCGTGAGAACCTTGTACAGAGTATTAGAAAACTACAAAAAAATCAGCCAAATCGGTCAAGCCGTTTTCATGTTATGTCGTGACAACGGAAAACGGGAAATATTGAAATAAGATGCCACTTCCATCAGGTGTGGCATCGATTTCAATATTTCTCTAACATTTATCCCTTGAAGGATTATGGAGACATCACATCGTACACATTCACATATCTAGCTCTACTATAACATTCTTTTGATTAATTTCAATTATTCGAATGAATGTTCTAGTGTTCATTTTCTTAAATATTTCATTCAGTGCCATAAGCACAAAAAAATTTCATTTCCTTATATATATATATATATATATATATATATATATATATATATATATATATATATATATATATATATATATATATATATATATAAATATGTAACAATGAAAAATATGACATAAATATAAATGAATATAATATAAATCAGCTGGTCCTGGTAATACTAATGTCTCTCTATGGAACTACTAAATCTGTTTCCCTTCCAATTAATAATTTACATTTGGGATTTAAGTCGATATACTCTCCAATAAGTATTATAATAGAATTGCTTCATCAGCAGCATAATAATTACCTGCAGAAATCTCATGAGAAGGTATTAGAATCGACGTAGTCTCTCTTGGGAAATCAGACGTTTCACAAAACCATCAATGTCTGGTAACCAGAGTTGTGATTGTAAGTGTTGTTTAGGAATTGTATCCAGTTTAATAATTAGATCCTAGTAAGTATATTGCTTACTTCCTGGAGTTACCTATATCGTTATGAGAACCGATATTGAACCCAGATTCGAATGAGCTCATTAAATTTCGTCCAATTTTATCTGTTATTCTCTTGAGGTATGAAATTTGTAAGTGAGTAACTTTATTTAGCACTGCTAATGAAGTTTACAAGAGAGAAATTATATATATGTTACCGAAAATGTATGAAATCTAGGAATTGTATACTACGGTGTTTGAGAATTGAATTCGATGCATTTCGTTCGTAAGACAATACCACAACTGATGCGATCCTCATAGAACGAAATAGTATACTGCCTTGTGTTTCCATCAGATTCTCTAACATTTATAACTTCAAGGATAAAGAAAATATTGCATTGTTTATGTATCACATGTTCAACTCTGCTATTATATTCCATATTCTGCTATATATTTGATTAATTCGTAAAAAAATTATAGAATGTTATAGTATGCTATGTATCAATTAATTAACAACAGAATGAAGTTTTGACCCTCAACATTCTCCTTTGCCAAATGGAATCAAATTTACTTCAAACATGCAGATCAACCCTAAGATAATGAAGGGTTCCAGCTTTGAAAGTTGGTAAAAGGCACAGACACAAAGAATCCAAGGAAATTGAAAGCAGATGAACTAATCAAACATAGTTCGTCAATAGGGTCGTCTGGTGAATTAGTGAAATCGACAATCCGAAAACCTACAAGGAATGAAGGTGAACAAAAGAAGGGAATAAATTCTGAAAAAATTACAATGCTGTTCGAATTGATTTGGACAAAGGATAAAAAACAATGTTTTCGTAAAATCTTACCTTTTAATGAATTAAATACATACAAAATAGCGTAAATTCTTCATATTAATATGCAGTATGTCCTCCTTTCCTAGCAATAACTTCTTGAACTCGTCTAGGCATCGATTCAACTAACGTAGCGCAGATTTTCTTCAATTCGTCATCATGAAACCACACCTGAATTACACTTCAGAAGAAACATTTTTTCTTCTGTAGTACAATCCATTTTGCCAGTTGTTTCTTTAAAATATTGCATAAATTCTCAATGGGATTGAGATCAGGTGAATTCCCTGGCCAATCGAGTACTTTCATTTCATTCTCACGTATAAAGGCCTGCACTTGTTTGGAATTGTGGCAGGGAGTCAGGTCGTGCTGAAATGTTTCATCAAACGTTTCCATGAATGGAACAATCCTGGTGCGCAATATTTCCATATATTTCAATGAATTCATCATACCTTTTTTCTTTTTTGTTTTGGTTGTGAAAAAACCCAAAACATTTGTTTCGAAGGATGTTTTACTGTTTGCTGGATGTGATCAGGTCGCAAAGTTTCCCCATCACTTTGTCTAACAACACTTGATTTGTAACCTTGCACAAACAAAAGTGTCTCATCACTAGAAACCACCTTCTTCCAGTCGTCCACAGTACACGCACGGTAATATTTTGGCCCATGTCAAACTTTTCTTCATCATTTTCTGAGTAAACAGTTGCAAAATTTCCCCATCACTTCGTCTAACAACACTTGATTCGTACGAACAAATGTGTCTCATTACTAAAAACCATCTTCTTCCAGTCGTCCACAGTCAACGCACGGTAATTTTTGGCCCATGCCAAACGTTGCCAAACAACCTCCAGCAGTCATTTTCGCACAGTTGAGGTGCTCACCTCCACACCAGAAACCATTGAATCCTTTCGAATATCAGTACTTGTCTTTCTTGGATTAATTTTGCTATTTCTTATCAACAATTTGTCTGTTCTTGGAGTAGTTTTGCTTTTGCGGCCACAGTTTCCTTTTCTTGGAGACGATGAGCCACCTTCTTCAAATGTTTTTCAACATTCTCGAAACGCTGGATTTTTTCACACCAACATCTTCAGCTGTATCTGTTACAGTCATTGATGTGTGTTCATTAAGCGCGATAATTTTGGAACGCTTCCTCGGAGTGATATCCATCTTTGGACAAGACAATACGGCACGTATCAAAATTGAAACCACCAACTGTCGCACCGGTAGCTCACAACTGAATTGCTGGCGAGGTAAAACCGGTCAGATTGTAAATGATGGTCAAGGTTGAACCTCACGTCACCTCAGGTAGTAAACAAGCAGGTGTGAGGATGTTTGGGCCACCCTGGTACTCACATACTTACTACAGTAACTCAAACGAAGAAAAAAATGTTTGTTTCAATTAATTCGAGCAGCATAGTACAACCAAACATACTTCTCGAAATTAAATGCATAGTGAATATTATACGGAAACAAACGGACTGAGCCTCAATCACATTGAACAATTCTGTAATTCATACGAAAGGGAGTTCACAATTTCTTTGAGCATAATACGAACATAGATTTCATATAGTTGAAGGTTTTCTGAAGAGATATATAGAAGAGAAATGAAAGGCTTTTTGACATGAAATGAGGTGTTCTTTATTTGCTTCCTCAATGCAAAAATATTCACTTATTTAATAAATGACACGGAGGTTTCGCTTATCTCTTGGTGAAACATTATGTTAAAAACAATAAATTGAAATTAACACTCTTGGCTTAAGTTTCACTAAAAATATTAAATACTCTACATATGTTTCGGGTGGTTACCCAATGTAGAGTATATTGTATACTGTTGAAAATGGGTTAACCACACGAAATATATGTAGAGTTTTCTATATATTTAGTGATAATTAAGCCAAGTGTGTTGATTTTAATTTATTAATGATTTGAATGGACGATGAATCAACTCTGTCTTCTTCTTCTTCTTCTTCTCGTGCCAACGCTTACAGCGTCTAGGCGATCATCCACTCATTCTATAATCCGTAATTGCCCCTCCGTAGCTAGTACGTATATATCACCCACCTTTTTCACTCCACACCAGTTCCTGATATCGCGCAACCATGAATGCAGTTTTCGGCCTGGACCTCTTCTACCTTCTATTTTACCCATTAATATTATTCTTAGGATCTCATATTTATTGCCTCGAAGTATGTGGCCCAAATAAGAGATCTTGCGTTGCTTTATATTTTTTAATAACACTCGCTCGACGCCGGCTCTTCTAAGTACTTCCTCATTCGTTATTCGGTCCACCCAAGGATTTTTTAATAACCTGCGGAGTGTCCACATCTCGAAAGCCTCTATGCGGTTCATGGATTTTATTTTGAGTGACCATGTTTCGGCCCCATATGTTATTATGGGCCAAATATAGCATTTTACCATATGAAGTCTTATGTCTAATGATACTTCTCTTCGACATAGATATCTCTGAAATTTGATAAATGTAGTTCTTGCCATCGCCGTCCGTATCAACTCTGTGATAGTTCATATTTAAATGAGAAGTAATAAGATATACTTGTCTAAAAATCACTAACTGAAAGTAATTCTTTATTTGACTAGTTTCGCGTTTTGCGGCATTTTTTCTTGATAATGCCGTAAAAGGCGAAACTAGTCGAATGAAGAATTGTTCAGTTAGTAATTTTTAGACAAGTAAATCTTAATACCTCCCATTTAGTTTATTATATTCACTTATTATTGACAGACGGTTGCAGAGAATTAGAATTGTGGTCAAAGTAGTCTTGACAAACACAGAAATCTTTTAATTGAAATAGAGTTATCCATTTGCAATTAAGAGTTGGTGTTGCAATGTTAAAAACAAAAAATTCCATATCAATTATCCAGTTTATAACTATATGTTTCGGTCTTCTAACGTATTATCACGTATTGGTACAAATGATATATGCTGAATATTTCCTGACGATGAATTGAAACATATGTCGAGGAAATCGAAATTTTTTTTTGGAATTTGGCTCTGTATTGAATTTTACTTTTTACATCCAAATACGAAAGACCACAGAAATATTCCTCATTCACATTTAAAATGATTCGAACATTCCATCAATTCATTTTTGTTCGGAAAGTATATTTGGAAAGTCAGAAGATTCGGAAAGGCTTTTGGACTTTGAATAGAAATATTTAAGAAAAACATTCAATGCGACTTTCCAATTCGGCGATTTCTTTGATACAGTTTCGTAGATTTCTGAATTTCTTTCCTGCGGTTAGCTTTTTTGTATTCAAGACTTTTTTCTACCATATAGAGAATAGTTCTCGTTTGTTGCTGAATTTTGTCGGAATTGTAGTGCTAGGATATCAGAGAGAGATTGAAAGGATATTTTGCTACTAACAAATTTAACGAAAGCAGATTTTTGTAATCTTTTTTTTATTATAATGGACTTTCCATACGTTTCGATGATACTCAATATGAAAAATGAATAGAATTGAACGAACAGTGTTTCTGACATCTTGGTTGTTCCTCCCTGATTTTTCGATAAGGTCAATACTCCCATAGGTTCTTCTGGAGCTTCTTTCTTGCTGTCAATTATCTTCATAACTGAGTTTTTCTAGGGTTTATATGTGTACTTTCTGATGGTTCTGCTCAATAATTTTTAGGAACTCATAGGAAATCCATTCGCATAGACTCTCATTAAAATCACCTTTTCTGTTCTGTCAACCTGTTAAAAATACCGTCTTCCATTCAACTAACACCTTTCGAAGTAATATTGGTACTGATAGTAGCACTGAGTAGGTACAACAGCTCATTGAACGTATATATATATGAATATACATATATTGTATAAGTACATTATATATATATATATATATATATATATATATATATATATATATATATATATATATATATATATATATATCTGCTTTGCCGTGACCAATGAGGAATTATAATGGGATCAAAAGTCTTCGCGAATAATAATCAAACCTCATTCACGTATTCTATCCGAGTGGCAGAGTGGGTTTAATTAAATTCTTGATATCGTGAATACATTATCCCAATACAAAGCCAAATAATGAATGTGAGAAATTATACCTCTAGCAAACACGTGCCCTTAATATTCCTATTAATTTCCGATACTTGAAAGGTGGGTTCCAAAATGATTTATTAGGCATATAAACATACATAAAGCTTCGCATTTCAAGCATATAATGAGTAATAGTCGATTCGGAAACAATCTCTTAGTTGTTGGAATTAACTTTCTACAAAGCCTGTCATCTTTGTATGAACGTAAGGACTAAGTTTCATCATAAATAACACTCGAGAGAAGTTATCTTGTTTCTTTGATAGAGGGAGCTACGTGAGTATGTCACTGACTTCAGTCCTTCTTTATAAGCGGTTAGGTCTTTGATACGTTCGGGTGAAACATTGAAACTCAACTATTTGGATACATGCCACTGAAGATTCTCAAAATAGGATGAAACAATGCTGCTTCATTCTATACTGTTTAGTCTGTGATTTTTTCGAGAAAGCCTAGTTTATGCTATTTCCTATAGTATTTCAAGCAATCTAATACTATTTTCTCAGTACGTTTCTGAAGTACTCGACGTCACCGGTCAAGTTGATGTAATTTACACAGATTTTCAGAAAGCATTTGATAAAGTTGCTCATTCGCTCCTGGTACAGAAATTACGCAACAAATTTGGATTTTCTGATAGCCTCACAAAACTTTTTTATTTTTACATGATTGATCGACGTCAATTCATACAACTGGAGGGTATATAGTCGTCTAAACTCATACCTAACTCTAGAATACCTCAAGGGTCTAATCTTGGACCCTTGTTATTTATTCTACTCATATATGATCAGATGGATAATATTCACTCTCCACATTTGATGTTCGCAGACGATTTGAAACTATATAATGAAGTTAGATCACAGGTCAACTGTGTTCAACGTACTAGACCATGTTGATAGTTGGTGTGAGGACCATTATTTCTGTGTGATTATGCCAAAGTGTAATGCTATTTCTTTCACAAGAAAAATAGACCGAATTGACTGTGATTACAGCGTCGGTGGTTAGGTTCTTTCTCGTTCTGATAAGGTGAGAGATCTTGGTGTAGTATTCGACAGGAAGCTTTCCTTTGTTCTTCACATCACCCAACTCATTTCATCTGCTGCTAAAATATATGGATTCTTTATACGTAATGGCAAATATTTCAATAATTCCTCAACATTCATAGGACTATTTAATACCCTAATCCGTAGCAAGTTGGAGTATGGCAGCATGATCTGGCATCCCATTTACACTTGCCATCAACGCCATCTTGAGGCTATTCAGAGAAGGTTCTTGAAATTCTTAGTTTGGAGGGAGGATAAAGTTTCTCCACAGAGAGCAGTCAATCATAACAAATTATTGAGTCGATTTAGTTTAATCCCATTGCAAAGCAGGAGAGACACTTTACCTCTCAAATTTTTGTTCAAATTACTGCACAATAGTATTGATTGTCCTCCTCTCTTGTCTGCTTTGAAATTTCGTGTTCCTAGGCATTAAATAATTATTCCACCTAAATCCAGAACCAATTATTCCCCCATTTGGTTTATGGAGTCTACATTTAATACAGTTGCCAATAATTGTGACATTCACCCATAAAATTCATTATCAGGGGTTATGTGAACAAAGAAAATTGACTAAAATAAATTGATTTAGATCGAGTTCTTTCTAATATTTCATTAAATGCTATAATGTAGTTATTAGTTACTATTTTTTTTAGCTAGATTGAGCTCTTTGTTATATCTTTTTCATTTAATTATTTAGTCAGTATTCAACATTGTTATTATTTTCTGTAATTGGGCGTTATACCTGTTGACAATAAAGAACTTATTACTAATATTATTATATATTATTTTTCCTCAACTTTCACCAATATATTTCGATGAATTATTTATAACACTTCTCATCAAGCTCGATCAGTTCGTTGATTACTCTATTTCTTTCGAAATTATTGAGGATTAATTCCATTTTTGATTTGAGTGTCCTATTGAAGTATTCTGCCTAGTTTTCATATTATCAGTCATTATCGAAAATCAAGGTACAACTTCCAATATAAAGGACTCAGTGTTTTTGTAGTTATGTGCACATTCGAAATATCCTGATGAATTCTCCTGATCAATCTGTCAATTCCAAACTTTATAAAAATAATCCGATAAACACTGAGAAAAGTCAAACATCCATAGGAAGGATTAATGAGACAGTAGAAAACAGTTGGGAGTAAATTCCGTATTGACAAGGCAATGTTTATTTAGATAAACTGTTTGATTTATAATTTACGACCCTTAATTATTACCAGCATTACCAGCATTTTGCGTTGATTCATTCCTTCCTGTTATCCGATCATGAGCCGACTGATTTTTTATTTCATTTAATGAATGTTTTGTTGATCCTGAGTGTTTTTGAAGCTAAGTTGAATTCTTCCATTGAAAAGGAAGGGTAATTGGGAAATTGCCCACAGAAAGATCCAACTGATGATCTGGTTTTGAAGGAAATTTAACTTTATTGAGCTCTGGAAATTAGTTGACTTTCAAAACAAGGAAACATAAAATGTTCATTTCTTAGTTACAAGTTTACAACAAATTCACTCACGAAAAGCAAATTTTGTTGAACAATCAGATGAAGAATAATTTCAGTAATTTTCGATATGTATAATTGAATACAATCAATTGATTTGATTCCATATTTTCGCGGAATTAATCAGCTATCAATATGTTAAGGCAAATTGCATTGAAATTGTAATCTCATTTAAGTGAATGCCGTATACCCGATACTTCGGAGAAATACGGATTTGGTTTTACCCGTAATACCCCAAATGTATCTATAATTTATAGACATTGTAATCTTAGTTAGGATACCAAGAATTAGCCTGGTGATGCTCTACTGTACAGAGTGGGAGGTAGTATCCCTCTCAAGGACATGACCAAGGGTGATTCCTTCATAAAGAAAACATTAATGTAGAATTGAAACTTTTGTATTAGTATTGGTACGTAACGGGTGTTATTATTTAGAGGTATAGAACTTTAAGATGGCATTACTGTTGAAGATGGCGACCGATTTAACAGCTGAGAAGTGATTTATTTTCGATTTGGTTTGGCAATTCATCATGAATAGACTTACGCCTGAACAACGCTTGCAAATAGTGCAATTTCATTTCGATAATGTTGGTTCTGTGCGGAATACTTATCGCGCACTACATCCATTTTATTTTGTTTAGCGATGAAGCGCACTTCTGGTTGAATGGCTATGTCAACAAACAAAACTGCCGCATTTGGAGTGAAGATAATCTTCAAGTGTATGTCAAAACACCGTTACATCAAAAAAAACTGACTGTTTGGTGCGCTTTATGGGCTGATGAAATTATTGGTGCGTACTTCATCAAAAACGATGATGGCCAGAACGTTACAGTCGATGGTGATCGGTATAGAGCCATGATTACTAACTTTTTCATTCCTGAATTGAACAACCATGATGTCCAGGAGCTGTGGTTTCAACAAGACGGCGCAATATGTCACACAGCTCGTGGCACAATCGATTTATTGAAAGACACGTTTGGTGACCGCCTAATTTCACGTTTTAGACCTGTGAATTGGCCTCCAAGATCTTGTTATTTAACACCGCTAGACTACTTCCTGTGGAGCTATGTAAAATCATTGGTCTATGCGGATAAGCTACAAACGGTTGACCAATTGGAAGACAATATTCGCCGTGTTATTGCCGATATACGGCCACAAATGTTGGAAAAAGTCATCGATAATTGGACGTCCAGATTGGACTACATCCGAGCCAGCAGTGGCGGTCATTTGCCAAAAATCATATTTAAAATATGATGCTGTGGCATTATCTTTCGAATAAAAAAAAATTCTTGTCAATCGAATGATCCATCGTTGTTTAATTGCTATTTAAAGTTCTATACCTCTAAAAAAACACCCTTTATTTGTAGAGCTCCGACATAGAGTTGTTATTAAATAGATTCATAAGAGACACACAGTTCTTTTTTTTACGACGAAAAGTCAGTATACTCATACAAATAAAAAAATATACAGTCCACTTCTTGAATCCAACATCTTGGTCCATCTTGTCTTGATATTTTCCGACAAAGTTTCGTCAATATTTCTTCGTCAGGACTGCAATACTACATCAATGGAAGAACAATGAATTCATTAACCTTTCATTCAACTTACATTATCTGTAGAATCGAAAATATGAAAGTATTCATATAACAAACTAAATAATGCAGTCTTCACACAATATCAGCAGAAATTAAATGCTGACAAACATAAACATATGGAATATCATGCACCTGGCGATAGTAAACAATCCAAAGGCCAGGATATAATTATTATTCATTTAAGTACGGAATTTTTCAATTCAATGGGTAAAATATAACTCAGAAAAGTAAATAGATGTTTATTTATGCTATGGTAATTGTTACATTTCTTGCATATATACAAAAAGAGATAAAATTAGAAAAAACTAAAGAATCGAAGTCGATTAATAAATAGGTAATTAAATATCCAGTACATATTCTATTACGAATTCATCAATAATAATAATGATAATAATAATAATGAACATGTTAATAATAATAATAATAATAATAATAATAATAATAATAATAATAATAATAATAATAATAATAATAATAATAATAATAATAATAATAATAATAATAATAATAATAATAATAATAATAATAATAATAATAATAATAATAATAATAATAATAATAATAATAATAATAATAATAATAATAATAATAAAAATATATATTTATCCCATCAGACATTACATAATGTATAGGACATGCCAATTTATCATTACAGATTAACAAAATTCAGTAGAAAAATATTCACTTAAGCTATAAAAACCGTAATGTAATAACAAATTTTTTACTTCATTTTTGAATTTCCGTAGACCTTTAATCTGTTTGGTAGATGGTTGAATAATTTTATTCCCATATAGTTTGGCGAAAATTCAAACTTTGCTGTGCTGTGAGTCGGTACAAAGATAGTATCCCTATTCCTCGTATTATAATCATGGAAACAAGAAACTTCATCGAGGGATCCTAATTTATGATGAATAAATAAAAGACAATTCAGAATGTGGATACAACACAACGGAAGAATCCTGTATTCTCTGAATGTCGGTATACATGACTCCTGAGGCTTTAAAGAAAAGATCATACTATACACCTCTTTTGAGCTAAAAAAATTCTACCAATGCTCGAAGAACAGCCCTAATATGTCTCTTAAATTGAAAAGCAAGAGAGGCCAGTATTCGTCACAGACAAGAATTTGTTACCAGCAACCAGTTGCATAAAGCCACCCAGCAAGTAATCATGGAGATCGTTCATGAAAACCAGGAAAAGCAGAAGATCCAATTTCAAACCCTGTGGAATCCCCGAGCGCTACAGCCCAAACACCCTCCCTCCATCACCAATGAAAAGAATCTATTTGTTAAATATCACTGAATTAACCTCGAACTGCTATCAATCAAACCAAACATCTTCAGCTTGCTCAGCTAAATCGAGTGAATGAATGTAAAGCGAAAATATACTCCCGGGGTATACTCCTATAATGTAGAGGGAATATATATATATATATATATATATTTTTAACTCTTATATATTTATATATAAGAGTTTTCTTCAATATAAAATATATATATATATATATATATATATATATATATATATATATATATATATATATATATATATATATATATATATATATATATATATATGTATAAAACTTGGTTCTCGGAATGAGCCGCGTTCTAGATTTATATAATCTCGACGTTTCGGCTTCCGTTGTGAAGCCATCTTCAGGAGATGGAATAAGTTAGTAAAGGTAAGGGTTACTCGGTTACGTGGCCTCAATCTGCCTACTCCACGAACTGAGTGAAGGAAAATGAGGAAGGGTTACCTGGTTACGTGGCCTCAATCTGCCTACTTCACGAACCAAATGAGAGAAACTAGGATCGATAAGAAATAATTCGGTTTCGTGGCCTCAATCTGTCTACTCCACGAGCCAAATCGTTTCTTATAGTTAACTCCGAAGTCTCAACCTGCCTACTCTTCGGAGTCAACTGACCGAGTAACCTAGTAACCCTTACCTTTACTAACTTATTCCAACTCCTGAAGATGGCTTCACAAGGGAAGCCGAAACGTCGAGATTATATAAATCTAGAACGCGGCTCATTCCGAGAACCAAGTTTTATACATACTTCTGACCGCGGAAACCTTTCTGAATATATATATATATATATATATATATATATATATATATATATATATATATATATATATATATATATATATATATATATATATATATATATATATATATATATATATTCAACTGAATAAATTGCTGTATAATGAATGACAATCCATTAAATGAGCTACTGAAAACTAACGGAGCGTATTTCCATCACCTGAAGATGTTTACACGATATCTCTCCGAGATTCAGGTTACGCACCATGTATTTTGAACTGAAATATATGTTCAAAGGAATGGTGAAATATGTAACGTAGCTAGTTTCATTTCAAGCAACCTGCTGGTGCATTTGCCAGTTACTCTGTATCTTTTTTCCTCATATTATATAAACACAATGAATTCTAATTAACCATTTCGTTGAAAACGTGTTGATTGAAGATGAGAAACATGGGAAATAATTTTTCTACCACCCTTTTTCTATACGTTTTTCCTAGAATTAATCCAATTAACAATTTCGAGAATTTCTCCGACATAATTTTTCATGGAATTTGCTTTCAGGATATTTGGTTAATTTTATTCTTCAATTTTGTTTGACATTTTCTGTGCATATATTCTTCTCAATGGTTGGCACTGCTAAAAAATTCCAAAATCATCTGGAATATCTCTATTGTTAACATGGTTAGAAATATTTAAGTTCCAGATGATTTTAGAAGTTAAGAATTAATGAACGAGAGTAATTTTTAAGAACTCGATCAACTTGTCAGTAAACAATCCGTATTAATTTATATTTTTTCACCACTAGGCAATGATATTAACCACTGTAACATGGGGAACTAGGGGTACATAACGCCCTATACTAGAAGAATTGAAATAGAATAATATTTTTCCAGATTTTTGTGAATCTAGTCCTTAATTTCAAAATTATGGTTTAACTTCGAAAAACTATATATTCCAATTGAATTCAGTATTAATTCAGTTGTTGTTTCAAACGAAAACACGCCGTTTTCTTTTTCTCAAAAAGGCTTTCCTTCGAAGCTTTTCATTCTAAGCATGTAACAATATATAGATCAATTGAAATCTATCAGTTTATACACCATTAATTTTTTATTAAACACAGTTTGTTCATTCTTTTCATCAACTAAAACTTATAATGAAAATAATTTGTCGAGTACTAGTGGAGCCTGCAAATTGCTCAAATTACCTTCATTAATTTAACTTTTAGCTATATCTCAAAAAAAAAAAACTAAAAACTGAAAGAACTAGAAGAATTTGAAGAAATTCCATTTTTTTCATGGCAATAGCTCAGGTAACCTGACTGATGAGAATATAAACACTTTTTGGCATAATTGAACATACCTATATAAAAAGTGCAAGTCTAGTCACATTTGAAAGAATAATATTTTTCCAGAATTTTAGTGAATCAGTCCTTTAATTTCAGAATTCTGATCGATACTTCGAAAAAATATATATTCCAATTGAGTTCACATTAATTCAGTTTTTGTTCCAACCGATAACATACCCCCCCCCATTCTCAAAAAGGCTTTCCTTCGCAGCTTTTCATTCAAAGCATATAACAATATATTCTATTCATGATGAATTGCCAAACCAAACTGAAAATAAATCACTTCTCAGCTGTTAAATCGGTCGCCATCTTCAACAGAAATGCCAACTCAAAATTCTATTCCTCTAAAAAAAACACCCGTTATATACTCTACACTTATTACTCATTCTCTTCTGAAATTGAACGAGTAATTCAACTTCATTCATCACAAAACCTTCTTTTTATAATATTTGAACTAATTTGTATTTTCAAGATTCGCGTAGATAAAACCCTATGAAAAACACTTTCTGGTCTGTTCAGAGTTGAGAAGCTTATTGAGTACTCTCCATCAATTACGAAGTGTTAAGTTTGGTTAATATGCTTATGGTTTCATCTGTTCTAAACTATCTAATACTCAAGTTGAGGTGTTACCTTAATTCGATATTACGGCGAAACTTTATAATTCGATTAGCAACTCAATAGTGTTTATCCAAATGTATGACAAGATCATTATTGAAGACATGGAGGATACGATTTGGGACTCATTCACAAGAAGGATGTTTGTCGTTTAATATTTTACTGTACTAAATTGAAAATTCAGCAAGTAGACAACAAATGCTCTTAAGTGAACGACGACAAAACAACCTAAATCATTTCTTTATGGAATTTCAGTGCATAATTGAATAAATGACACTTGGCTTTGTTTTACGGGGTGTTACCACATTAACAAAAGCTAGACTGAACCCTCGTTTCACTTTTGACCAAAAACAACGACGAGTTGATGATTCGGAGCAGGGTTTGAAGATGATCATTCGTAATTAACCTGAGTTTTTGCGTCGATATGTGACAATGGATGAAACATGGCTCCATCATTTCACTCCAAGTCCAGTCGACAGGCATCCGAATGGACTGCCCACAATGAACCCGCTCCAAAGCGTGAGAAAACGCAACAGTCGCCTGGCAAGATTATGGCATCTGTATTTTGAAAAACGAAGGACCATCAACAGCGACTATCACAGGGCGTTATTGGACTGTTTGAAGGACAAAATCGCCGAAAAACGGCCGTATTTGAAGAAAAAGAAAGTTCTGCTTCTCCAAGACAATGCACCGTGTCACAAGTCAGTGAAAACGTTGGCAAACATCCATGAATTGTGCTTCGAATTGCTTCCTCATCCACCGTATTCCCCAGATTTGGCCCCTAGCGACTAGTTTCTGTTCTCAGATCTCAAAAGAATGCTCTCTGAGAAGACATTTTCGTCGAATGAAGAGGTGATCGCCGAAACTGAGGCCTATTTTGAAGCAGAGGACAAATCTTACTACAAAAATAGTATCGAAAAGTTGGGGAGTCGCTATAATCAGTGTTTCACCCTTGAAGGGAATTATGTTGAATAAAAAAAAATTCATTTTGCCAATAAAATATGTTTCAGTGTAGTAGGCCGGAAACTTTTCTATTCATCTGTTTGTACATTTTGTATTCTATTTTCTTTGTAAGTTTCATTACCTTAAATAAGGTCTTTATCAATAATATGGAAGTTTAACACTATCAAATGCTTCTGATAAGTAAAGAAAAAGCCCCATAGGTATCGCTCCTCTTGAATTATCTCCATATCTTCTTGCTCAGCAAATACATTCCGAAAAGACACAAGTGTATCCTACACGTGGCCCTCTATTAAATTTTATTGTCTATTATAAAAATACGAAATATGGCAAACACTGGGTATATTATGAACTCAAAATGTTGAAAATTCCAGAGAGAAATACCAAATCGAAATATTTCATAATCGAAAGTATATACCTGCGTGGATGGAAATATTTTCATAATATAAAATACCAGACCATTTCGTACGGCGCATATCAGTATTTGAAGTATCCAATATAAATTCAAATTGAATGAGAATCTTGGATAGATAACATGATATTGGATACAGAATTTCATCAAGCATATACGGTAACGAAGTCTACCTATCTTTTCTCTCAACAATTTACTATATTACACTACCAAGTAGATAATAATATATAACATGATATAATAAGTTCTTTATTCTCAACAGGTA
This sequence comes from Henosepilachna vigintioctopunctata, assembly GCA_030704895.1. NCBI lineage: Eukaryota > Metazoa > Arthropoda > Insecta > Coleoptera > Coccinellidae > Henosepilachna > Henosepilachna vigintioctopunctata. Next base: position 1,696,378 of record JARQZJ010000005.1, read on the forward strand.
TAACACCCAATTACAGAAAATAATAACAATATTGAATACATAACTGAATAATTAGAAAAAAGATTTAAGTAAATTATTTTAAAAGAAGATTTGACAAAGAGCTCAATCTAATCTAAAAAAAAATAGTAACTTATAACTACATTATAGCATTCGATGAAATATTACAAATAACTCAATCTAAATCAATTCATTTTAATCAATTTTCGTTGTTCACATAACTCCTGATAATAAATTCTATGGAGTCAAAGTGAATGTCACAATTATTGGCAACTCTATGGAATGTAGACTCCATAAAACAAATGGGGGATTGTCTTAGGGAGTTGGTCCTCGAAGTCTCTAGGTGGAGTAATTCTGTATTACGAGAATGTTGCCTAGGAACACGAAATTTCAGAGCGGACAAGAGAGGAGGACAATCAATACTGTTGTGCAGTAATTTGTACAAAAATTTGAGTGTTAAACTTCCTCTCCTGCTCTGCAATGAGATAAAACTAAATCGACTCAATAATTCGTTATGATTGACTCCTCTCTGTAGATAAACTTTATCCTCCCTCCAAACTAAGAATTTCAGAACTTTCTCTGAATAGCCTCAAAATGGCGTTGATGGGAAGTGTAAATGGGATGCCAGATCGTGCTGCCATACTCCAACTTGCTACGGATTAGGGTATTGAATAGTCCTATGAATGTTGAAGAATTATTGAAATATTTCCCATTAAGTATAACGAATCCATATATTTTCTCAGCAGATGGAAATAAGTTGGGTGATGTGTGGGACAAAGGAAAGCTACTGGTCGAAGACTACACCAAGAGCTCTCGCTTTATCTGAACGAGAGAGAACCTGACCTTCGACGCTATAATCACAATCAACTCGATCTCGATTTTTAGGCTGTTTTGGAGGTAAATTGACATGCATATTCCAAAACTTTAATCATTTTTTTTCTGCCACGTCAAGGTTTTTTTCTAAAGTTGTTGCGCATACTATTACTCTTCGCGAAGCTGAACGCGAATTACAGAAAGCCCTACAGCACTCCTGTTGGCGGAACTTTTTCTAGTTACGACTGGAGGAGGTAATGACACGGCGCAATAGGTTTAGATTCGTATTTTCTAGACTGATTTGGTTTAGCAGTATTTCGTTCTTATTTATACATAAACTGAAAAATTTCTTTCATGTTCGCGGTAGTTCGCGACGTAAGTACATAAACTGCCTCGATTCGTTTTGATATATGTTGCAGTTTTACAATTCCCAGTCAACATGTCGACTATGTCTCCTGATTCAATTTGTCAAAGCTTTGTCAACTGAAGGGAACTGTTTCAAGTATACCATTTCGATATTTCCTAGCTTGTTATATGAGAAGATAAAGGCTGATGTCTTTGTAGGCTACAGATTCGGCAACTTATTCGGAAACAATGATCGAACTTGAAGAGAATGCTTGGTTGGCGTTCGAAAGTATTGTTGAGGACTTTCTTGGAAGCAAACGAGCGCAAAATTACGTCGAAATTGTTCAACAACTCTTAGAAAGCTTCAAAAGCTTGGCTGTAACATGAGTATCAAACTGCATTTCTTACATAGCCAATCTTGCTAACTTTCCAGAAAATATTGGCGCTGTTATTGATGAACAGCGTGAGCAGTTCCACCAAGATTTGAAGCTCATGGAGGCATGGTATCAAGGTAGATGGGATGTCAGTATGATGGCTGACTACTGCTGGAGCATCAAGCGAGAATGTCCCAAGATTGAACGTTCTAGGAGAATTTATAAGCAAAAATTTTTAGCCTAATATCGTTTTTTATTTTTTGTATAAACCAATTTAACTTTTAATATTATAATAATCTTTGTATGAATAACATATTTTGATATGTTTGGTTAGTACCCACTTGATTTTGGTCTGTATGCCCATTTTGTCTAACTTTCAGGGTTAACAAAAGGTATCCTGTAGTTTAAAAACTTGACGTGATAGAGAAAAATTGATAACATTTTTCAATTCAGAGTCCAAAATTTAGTCAAAAACAAGCCACAGATCTAAGACAACAAAATTGCTGTTCCGCAGGGTAATTAACCCTATTTACATGTCTTAATGGATCATATAAAATCTTCAGAATTCAATTAATTCATATGTGGTGAATGAATGATTGAATGAAAATACGTTCATTGATTATTTTTTGTGGGGCACAATGTTATATAGCTAGCTGAGACTATATATTATGGAGGATTTGTAACCATCTTCAGTTTTTGATAAAATTAATCTCTGTGTTAACCTACTTAATGCTCAAAACCATCTAATTTTTCCTATTCAGGAAATATTCTTCATGGTGTGATTTAGTTGAATTCTGAATTTATTTCTTCTCATTAGACAATCAGAAAAACGACTTGGTTCACTCAATGTATTTTGCTTCATTAAGAATTTCCAAAACATAGCACTGTATCAGCCACGAATATTTTTGGAACTATCAATATGTTAATTATATTATAGTTCTGTCGCTTCTTGTGTTAAATTTCATGATATTCAACGAATGTCTACTAGGAAATTCTTCAAATTCGAATGAAGAAGAATATATCTGTGTTTTACGGAAAATATTATAAGTAGAACTCAAGTTTTTTTAAGTTCGTGTGAGTGTTGATCTAGACGAAAATTCAAAAGACAGTCTCATGAGCGAAATTACAATCGCTGTTAAAGTTCTTCTTTAATTTTCGTAATGATAAACGAAGTAGCCATGAAATAATTCGTTTTCTAACGAAGTGACCGAGAAACATGCAGAAATCAATATTTTAAATCAGAAGAGTTACCTCTCGTTGATTTACTCGTTGGTGAATACCTGAAAGTTAACTATCCAATCCACTTTCTGAAGCTGAAGGATTATGGGGTCTCTAGACGAAATGCTTCAAGGAATTCCATCACTATAGCGTGGATTCCACTTGAAGAAATTTCCATATAGAATACGTCTGTCATTTTTGAATAATTTCGTCTCACGCTGGTCCAATATCAACTGAACAATACAGCATAAATATTTTTCAATATTCAAGATAGAAAATATAAAATGTGTACTACACAAAAAAATTGTCTATTACACAACAATATCTTCACTTGATTCAAATTCATTCATGTAGATTTAAACAGCTGGAAATGAACTTTTTTTGATTATTTTAGAAAGAAAATATTAACAGCAATAAATAGAAAGTTTTTTGCATTCTAGCAAATCTAAATTCAACATATCGTAGTCAAAAAAATTTAATATAGTTCAAACTACTCGAATGAGCTTCAAGTAGGGTTGTTGACACGGGTTTCGAACCTTCTGGGCTTCATCAAAGTCTGATAGCCAAGTAAATTTTTCACAAACTTCGAGACGACTTGACACAAATCCTGACAATGAAAGCGACCTCCTCCGCCTTCTGCTGAAATCTTCGGATTGGCAGATATGCACATAGCTTCGCAATGGAGACCATTTAAATCTCTTACGGAATCTCCACACTATTAATTTGATAGAACAACAAAAAGATTATACAACAAAGATTAAGTTATAAGTACAACCTAGAACACGCTTTAACAAAGTTACAGACTTGAATGAATTACATAAATCTGAAATAACTATTCAGGTATAATAAACCCTCAATATTGTCACGAATTCAAGTAATTAATATCCTTCACAATCCACGTAATCACTAAGTAATCAGATGAACATCTGGGATGTGAGAAATTCCTTCAGGTGTCGAGTGTGCCATATAATCCTACAATTCCTTCTCAGTGCTGATGTATTTGGATATGAATTTGAATGAGGCAAACTTGTATTACAAACTTGTTCTAGTTCGAGACTGTAGCTTGCAGGAGGTAGAAATGGAGATTCAATGGAAATCCATTACGTCTATTATATTCCATTCTCTTCCTCTCGCTCTTTCTAACACATTCAATTCATTGAGCGACTTGAAAATCATCAAAATAACGCATTCAATCTACCATAACACAAATTTATCATTGACACTTGGGGATGTCAATGTCAACTGTCATTGGTCCACTGTACATTGACCAATTGTCAACTGTCATCAGAAACTATTGTCCTCTTTCTGTTAATGATAGCCTGTGCATTGGTTATTTGAAATCCATTGTTCCTGTAATTAATATCGCGAAGGTTTTAATTTCAAAGCATTCCTTATTTTTCAAGATGAATATCAAATATTCTTGAAAGTGAATGTTAAATAGTATCACATTATTTCGAGATACTGCACGATTCTTCGCATCATTTTTTCTCATAGATCCCTTCCGCTTTCCAAGTAGGTAGGTACTTGCTGCATATTACCCACGTCTGAAGAAGAATATACCATATATCGTTTTGAATTAGAAGGTAGCTTGATATAATATTTTCAAAGATGAATAATTCAAATAATAGAAATCCCAGTGAGTATCTCGTTGATAACAGTTTACTACACATGTTTATTAAAGTTTTAGTTTGTTTTATGTTTCTCCCATTTATAACATAACACGTCTGATGTAAGTGTGAGTTATTGTTTATTACTATTTCAATTCACTTTAATTTTAATTTCGTAGTAAGTATATATTTGCTCATACTCCCTTTTTTCCCTCTTTTTTTAAATTTTTCTTATTCAATATTATTTGTCTACAATTTTTTATTTTTTCCATGTAATTGGATGTAGTAGTAGTAATAGTATTAGCAGTAGAGGAAGTAGTAATCTTTATTGTAGAGAAAATAAATGACCTTCTTACAAAAAGTAGAAGTTTGACGAATCATCATTCCTTTCCTGAAAAATAAACATAATAAACTTAAGTAATTAATTCACCATAAAACTCAAAAAAGAACACATATAATGCACAAAACATAACACATAAAAAATGTGGTGAGCAAATAAAAGACTTTGAAGCAAAAAGAGAAGCAAAATATCAGAAAATATTTCTCGAAGTTTATTTTGAATTTATTGAAGGAAGCTCTCTGAAATGGAAAGGTAGGATATTGTATAAATTAATATTGATCCAGTTTTTTTTGACTTACTTTTACTCTTACTAGTTGTTCGGATATTATTTGCACCTCTTGTATTGTAATTAAGTAGATCAGACTGTTTGGTCAACGTATCTACATCCCTATATTTTTATAAAAGAACGTTATATATCCAATGTAGGCAAGGGCATATTTTCGAATCTTATAAATAATTTTTTGTATGAATCCAAGTAACCAACGCCTGCCATTATTCGATGTGTATATTGTATATATGTTCGATGTATTCGATATATATTCGGTTGGGAATAAATGTATTATTATAATTATGTATTATTATGAGTATAAGAACTGAAAATGAAGAGAAGTTCAATTCAATCATCAAACAAAGCTGAATCTTCGACATCTTTTTTTACATGACTAACCTTGTAACATTATTCTCACAATTGGTGTTAAAGAATCTTGATGAAAGAAGTTAGGTAGATGTGATATATACCGATTTAATGAAAGCATTTGATCGAATACTTTATGGAGTACCACAAGGCTCTAATTTAGGCCCACTGTTGTTTTTTCTTTTTGTAAACAATCTAATAGATTGTCTAGCAGTTCATAGTCTCATTTATGTTGATGATTTGAAAATATATCCCAAAATCGAAACATATGAGGACTGCATAAGCTTTCAGGATGGTCTTACCGCCGTTTCTGATTGGTGTTACCACAATAAACTCAATATTAATGTAACTAAATGTAACGTTGTCACATACACTAAAAAGAAACGGCCTTTACAATTTGACTACCCAATTAACGAAACCACTCTAACCAGGGTCTCCGAAATTCGAGACCCTGTATAATATTTGATCAGAAATTCACCTTTGTACCTCATATAAATAAAACAATTTCAACAGCATTCAAATATTATGGATTTATTGTGCGTGATTCTAGACACTTTTCGAATACAAAAACACTTATACAAAGAGTAAATTAGATAGTAAATTCGGATGTATGATTTGGAGTCTCATTTAAAATTCTCATAAAAATCATTTAGAATCGATACAAAGAAAATTTCTCGAATATCTAATTTGAAGGGAAGATCGCATTTGTCCGGTCCGAGGATTCAGCCAAACGGATCTGTTAAACAGGTTTGGAGCTAAATCACTCGAAGTTGGCAGGGACTTCTTGTTTCTGAAGTTTCTGTGTAACCCCCTTAATGGTTATATGAACTGTCCTACCCTTATTGGCTCTATTGATTTTCATGTTTCTAGGCAATATTCACGTTGAAGTCAATTTTTTTCATTGGGTACTCCGAAAACTAATTCCCTCGTACAATCCACCCATTAGATAATGTGTTCGCTATTCGAGGATGTGTCTGACAATGCGATATCAACAGTGACTCATTTGCTTTCATTAGTCGGATTTACTTGGACTCTTTTCACGTATAATAAATTCTGAAGTAAGCCATAATCTCATCGTATTGTAATTCTTTTTTTCATTGATAATTATTTTTTAAACGTTTGCATCATATCATAAGGTGTTATTACTGTATATATATTTTGAATATTTCCTGTAACTGGATTTTTTACCTGGTGGAAAATAAAGACTTATTTTCATTATTTTTATTATCTTTTCTCTGCCACCTTAAAGTTACGTAAACTGAAAAAAATTCTTGAAGAATAAACGAGCCGGTTGATTCACAAAGTATTCATCTGTTTTAGATTGACAACCCTTTGAATTCTTGGTTTTCAAAAGAAATAAAATTGATTTCACAGAATTTAGGTAATCAAATCTCGTTGAAATCATTCGATAGAGTGAACCCAGAGTGGAACATTGCGAACGCTAAAGCAATTTTTCTTTGATTCCAAGAAATTTCACGTCACTTAAAATTGATTTACAACGTTGAAATTTGCGATATATTTTCACTCTAGGTGCCTCTCACAGTATTGATTTCTCATGTAATATCCATATTCTCAAAGAAAAGTCTTGACAGACATCTCATATTACACAGTCTGTGTGGAGAGCATGATATTGAAATTTTCAATTTCCTATAACTAACCTGCCAGTAAAAATGGAAAATTTTGAAAATAGCGATATTATATAGTTTTTGAATATACTTAGATGTTATTCCAAAAAAGGAATTGAATATATATATATATATATATATATATATATATATATATATATATATTTATATAGTTGAATGTTTCTCCACTTTAGATGTAGTTTCAGGGTTCAATTGGGATTGCAGTCCAGGACAGGAAAATAAGTTACCTGTTTACTATTTTCCAAGCTTTCGAAAATGTTTATTTTCTTCGCCAGGGTTGAAACAGTGCAATATTAACAGTTTATATAACTTGGCACTATTGAAAATTTTTTTTTTCTCAATTAATTCTGACCTTTCTGAATTTTCAAGACCTGAAAATGAGCTAACGCTCGAAACATGTTGACTATACATATTGTTAAATAAATCGTGAAATATTAAGCCAAGAATTTAATTTATTTTAATATTCAATTATATTTCACCAAGAGTTAAGCGAGAATTCAATCTAATTAATTTTCAAATGCATTGGTTTCGAATATTTTTGCATGTTACGTGTTTAGTAGTTGAACGAAGCAACGACACTAACTGTTTTTCTCAATTCTCTTTTTCAAGTGGATTGTTTCCAGATGTTTCCAAGGGCGTTTTTCAAACTGCGTAACATTCGCCGAAGTTTCATCACTAACGAGAAGAGAATGAATTAATTTTGTGTATTTGGAGTGGATTTTTCGGTGATATCCTATTGAAAGAAATGAAAATACAGTCATCAATATTGGCAATTATACATTTTTATTGGTTTAAAATACGTACCTCATACCACCATGAACCATGAAATTATTAAGTAGAAATGAATAAAAATGATATATAAAAATGGTATAAAAGACGGCCAAAATTGATGAACAATTCAGTTGAAAAAAATACAACAGATGTAACTTATTGTAACAAAAGAGACAGACACAACACCCCAGTACAGAGAGCTTTAAGGAAGCAACATACGAAATCTAGGTGACCGTTTTTACCTTAGTTTGAAACGGGATTTTGTAACGTTAGAGATACTTCTATTGCACTAACACATTTATTATATATCATGATCACATGATAAATTAGATCACAGCACAACTGTGTTCAATTTCAGCTCGCGCTTTACTATGTTGCTAGTTGGTGGGAAGACAATAATTTGACTTTGAATGTGTCAAAGTGTAATGTTGTGTCTTTCAGAAGGAAAAGAGATATAAATGAGTGTGATTATAGCGTCGGTGATCTTTCTCGTTCTGATAGGGTGAAAGATCTTGGTTTAGTCTACGATCAGATACTTTCCTTCATTCCGCACATCACCGAACTTATTTCATCTGTCTTGAAATTATTTGGATTCGTTATATCCAGCGGCAGATTTTTCAATAATTCCTGAACATTCGAAGAACTATTTAATACCCTAATCCGTAGCAAATTGGAGTATGGCAGCATGATCTGGTATCCTATTTACACTTGCCATCAATGCCATCTTGAGGCTATTCAGAGAAGGTTATTGAAATTCCTAGTTTGGAGGAAGGATGAAGTTTATCCACAGAGAGGAGTAAATCATATCGAATCATTGAGTCGATTTAGTTTGATCTCATTGCAGAGCAGGAGAGAAACTTTATCACTTAAATCTTTGTACAAATTACTTCACAACAGTATTGATTGTCCTCCTCTCTGGTCCGCTTTGAAAACTCGTGTTCCTAGGCAAAATTCTCGTAATACAGTATTATTCCACCTAGAGACTCTGAGGACCAACTCCCTTATCCAAATCCTTCATTTGGCTTGTGGAAACTACATTCAATATATTTGCCAATTATTTTGACATTCACTTTGACTCCATAGAAGTTATTATTAGGAGTCAAAGAAACAATTAGGGGAGTTCTTAATATATTGTGAACCTTAAGTCAAGTGTGTTAAATTTTATTTAACACATAACAGAATTAACTGAAATAAATTAATTTGAATTGAGTTCTTTGTAATATTTCATTAAATGCTATTATTTAGTTTTTAGTTACTATTTTAGTTTTTTAGATTAGATTGAGATCTTTGTTATATCTTTATCAATTTAATTATTTAGTTAGTATTCAACATTATGTTATTATTTTCTGTAATTTCGTATTATACCTGTTGAGAATAAAGAACTTATTATTATTATTTGTCGGTCGTTATTGAAAGTTATCGATTATTATGCATTAGAAGTACAATACAGAATGTCTTTTTAACTAGTTATTCTTGTATTTATCAGACTAGCAAATTTGCCTCAGTACACGAGGTGAGGATTTCTAGGAAATTCTAGGTATATTTTTACATTCATTCACTTAAGGTATTACGATCGCTTTCAATACTGAAATATGTAACAGGGTGTTTCCTTATGTCCATAAATTGTTCACTATTCTACCCAACAAGCTTCCTTAGAACCTTTTTGATCCTTTAATATTATTGTTTTTTGCATCGTTATATTCGTAAGATCCCTCAAATAATTCCGCATTTCATTTCAATCAATATGTCTTATTCTCATCACTATGTCTAATGCTTTCTGAACTTTCTCGGCTTGGTTTATGAAATTCGGTAGCCGAACTTTCACCTAATTCTTCATCAACGTCAGTGCCATGGGCTTTCAAATTCACCAATAAACTGCGAACTGTGAACGAAAGAACTGATTTATTTGTTTCTGAGCCAAATTGTGTTTTAGTTGAATGATTTCTTTTGCAGCTTCAATCATCGATAAAGGTTTAGTCTCAGTAACAGGTGAGAAACTTTCAACACAACTTGATGAAAACTTCCTAATGTAAAAAAAGGCACAATTCGGTTAAGCGATTTAAATAAACGCGGCATTTCTGACTCCTGAGCTTTTATTTGAGGTTAACGGGATTAAAACGGAAGAATGGGACAGTGCTGTTGAAAACGCGACTTCTGATTGAATTATGAATAGAGAGATATAAGAAACATTTGTGGGTGATGTCTGGAGATGAAAAATTTGTTCTGTTTATCTTTTTACTGTATGATCGAGGTACATAAAAGTTATGAGCAAATTCGGACATTCTGTCATATAATTCACTCGTCTGAGTTCATACCTACCTCTGGAATACCTCAGGGGTCAAATCTTGGACCACTGTTATTTATTCTGTTTGTAAATTATCTAGTGAATAATATTCACTCTACACATTTGATGTTTGCAGACCATTTGAAACTATATCATGATATTAGATCACAGGACAACTGTGTTCAACTTCAGCTCGCGCTGGACCATATTGCTAGTTGGTGAGAGGACAATTATTTGAGTTTGACTTATTCAAAGAGTAATTTTGTCTCTTTCACAAGGAAAAGTGGTCGAATTGAGTGTGATTACAGAGTCGGTGGTCAGGTTCTCTCTCGTTCTGATAAGGTGAGAGGTCTTGGTGTAGCCATGGATCAGGAGCATTCTTTGTCCCACACATTACCCAACTTATTTCATCTGCCTCGACTATTTAATACCCTAATCCGACCAGAAGCTTTCCTTTCTCCCACACATCACCCAACTTATTCCATCTGCTGAGAAAATATATGGATTCGTTATACGTATTGGCAAACATTTTAATAATTACACAACATTCATAGGACTATTTCATACCCTAATACGTAGCAAGTTGGAGTATGGCAGCATGATCTGGCATCCTATTTACACTTGCCACCAACGTCATCTTGAGACTATTCAGAGAAGATTATTAAAATTTTTAGTTTGGAGGGAGGACAAAGTTTATTCACAGAGAGGAGTCAATCATAACGAATTACTGAGTCGATTTAGTTCAATCTCATTGCAGAGTTGGAGAGAAACTTTATCACTCAAATTTCTGTACAAATTACTGCACAATAGTATTGATTGTCCTCCTATCTTGTCTGCTTTATAATTTCGTGTTCCAAGGCAAAATTCTCGTAATACAAAATTATTCCAACTAGAGACTCCAAGGATCAACTCTCTAGTACAATCCTCCATTTGATTTGTGGAGTATACATTCAATCTAGTTGCCAATAATTGTGACATTCACTTTGACTCCATGGAAGTTATTATTAGGAGTTATGTGAACAAAGGAAATTGACTAAAATGAATTGATTAAGATTGAATTCATTGTAATATTTCATAAAATGCTATTATTTGGTTAGTATTCAACATTACTTTATTATTTTCTGTAATTGGGTATTATACCTGTTGAGAATAAAGAACTTATTAATATCATTGTTAATTCATAAGTCTGAGAATGGTGGCGAAGGAATTTGAAACTTCATTTCACGTAACTTCAAAATTAAGTTCAACATTCCAAATATTCCAACTTCGCAAGTCGTATATTTGATAATCTGTATAGAACTTGTATTTCTCTATGATTTCTGGGATAGAAATCCGAGTTGATTGCAAATGCTTCGAATTCCTTTCTATCAGTAGAGATAGTTCAAGTGCAAGCCCTTTGCTTTTGCAACTTCATTTGGATTCATCAAAATTCCATCCCTCAAATTTAAGTATTCTGAATATTTCTCGAAGCGCTTGTTCGACAGTTATTATTTTCATCTAAATCGTTATGGATATATTTCAAAAGAATATTGATTTTAATTTGAAATACTTCATTGAAATTCCAATATCATTCCGGATTAATAATCGTATAACTTGTGATATTGAAATACAGGGTTCTTTTCCTTTCCATTTCGTCTTCTGAGGAGATTTAGATGGAATCGTAGCTATACAGATATACATTTGCCACTGCTATAAAGAACTGATTAGAGATCATCCTATATCGGTTAGTGAAATGTTTCAATCATGAAGTCCTTGGTCTTCCCTAGCTCCTTCTTTCAATCATCTTTCTGTACATAATGATTTTTAGTAGCAAATATTTACACCCTCCCATAACATGGTCAGAATAGAATATAATAGATCTTTATTTCTCGTTACTACAAATAGTAAAAAGAAAATAGTGTCAAAAAAAATTTACAATTCAACCAGTATAAAATTCACCCAAATCATATGGCTCTAACTTAAGTAGAAATTCGTATATTGCTTTTTTGTACTTTCTGATATTTCTTTCCCTTCTGATGGAATTAGGCAGTTTATTGAAAATCCTCAAGCAGGAATAGTGGCAGCTTTTCTCTGTCATAGTGAGATGATGTATAGGATAAATATATTGTGTCTCTCTATTTTCATAACTGCTTTGGCTTGAGTAACTTTCAGAAAGGTGATTATTTTGGTATACAAAGAACTGCTCTCGGTGTTCTTCGCTTCTGTGAATTTCCGTTTTTCTTCGTTGTCCGCTTCTGCTGTCTATACATTTGCGTGGGTCCTTGTCAATGATCACTGACGAAGGTTCTCTAAGATCTTCTGCGATGTATCATGCCGAAATATTTCGAACCTACTTTTCTGTCTACGCACTATTCACTCCTATTGTTTCATCCAGAAGTTACACGTTTCATACTTTGTGTACATATGATATGAGCAGCATCCTTTGCTCACGCAGCTTTTCAGAGAACCCTAATATATCGATTCGACCCTTTTAGTCCCAAGCCTGACTTCCAAATAAGAATATCCAATTCTTAGATCTCGTTGAATATTGCAACATTAACGAAATTTTCTGAGTTTTTTGAAAACTGCACAATATTCTTATATAAAGTCTTGATCGTCTGAAAGTGTTCTATGGTTCTTCCAGCTCCAAAGATACTATTCTTTGAGATCGGTCTTCTCAATAGTTTATTGCTATTGGTGTATTTGTTCTACAAAGCAAACTTCAAATGAGTTTTCTTTTGATTCAATCTAATCTGTTTGATATGAACGAATAATTTCAAGTCCAAAAATTCATGAGTTAGTTCCATTAGTTCTTGAATTTCTCACAATATGTAGGTCGAAAAAAGAATCGATAAATTCAAAACCACAATTTATGAAACATCAAATGAATTGAAACAAGATTCTTGCTTTGTCAAAGATTATATCTCTCAACTAATTTCATCAATCTGCTTCACTTTGTTTTGAAATGTTCACACTGCTTCAATTATTCGTATAAGTCAAAATCAATATTTTCTGAACATCGTCGTCTCTTTATCCTGCTAATTATTATTTTCCTGATATCTTGATCTCTCGATGTTCATGATTAGTATACATTTTTTATTGTACTTTTTAATGTTTTTTTTGTAACTTTCGAAACAAACAAGAAGGATATTAGAATATAATATGATTAATGATGAAGATCAAAAGTTACAATGCCAAATAGATCCTGTTGTTTTATCGTATAAAATTTCCATTGATAGAGAATTTTCCTTTGGGAAATATAATTATGAAAATGTCTGGGAAAAATGGAAATTCGTATTGAAAGACACAAATTGAAAGTGAATAGATTTTCCGAGCATTAAGTTAAATGATACTGCGTTATAAAATGAAACTAATTGGTAATTTCAAGGTTTAAGTGATAAATAATTTCTATTCATGTTGTTGAAGTAAAATATGATTTGAATAGTAAGTAAATGAAAAAATATTCACTAACGATTTATTCAATGTTATTTTGGATGTTTGGATAATTTTGGGATATTTGGAAATAGGATAATTAATTTGGGATATTAATTAAATAAAATTGAACAAAAGGCTTAATATTTCACGATTATATTCAACAACATCAATTCGTCAACACGTTTCGAGCGTGAGCTCATCTTCAAGACTATACTACAATAAGGAACGAAAAACAAATTTATATCTATACAATGAATGTAAGTAGGGAGGATAATCGAAAATCTACCTGTTCATTTACGATTTTTTTTTTCTTCCAAGAACTGTATATTTCAATTGCTTCTAAAGGTCTAATCGTCTCTCTTTATTACCTTCGTGGTAGCATTTGGTTTTCTCAAAGTCTAAAAGTTTAGACTTGTTCAGACAGTTTAGAGAAGTTTAGACAAAGTCTAAAAAACTAGACTTTGAGAAAACCAAATGAAGATCACAGGCAAAGAACATTCTAAGTCACTTCTTCTTACTTCTGAGTAAATTGATTAATGAGATTAGTCTGAAACGTCATATGAAAATTGAGAATGTTTGATATTTATTGAACAATAAATGTTGACTTTTTTGTACTGATCAAATAGTTTTCGAAACAATTCGGAATAAAAAACTGTTCAATTCCATTTTAAAATTGAAATTAGTCTGGAACGTCATATGAAAATTGAGAATTGAAATTGAATAATAAATCAAATAGATTTTAAATGTCAATCTAAAAAATTCATAAAAAAGAAATCAAACATAATGTCATAAAAAACAGTTTAAGTCAGTTGAAACATGAAAATAACATTCTATGTTCATACATAGGTTATTGAAAATTTATAAACTTTACATAAGAACACATTAAAAAAGTCAAAGAATATAAGTAAATATTTGTTATTATAAAAGAATAAGTGAATATTCAAGATCATACAAATTTTTATTACTGTGTGCAACGAATTGTCATATTAATTAATTGAAATAAAAATCAAATATCCATGTATGGAGAGAGTTTTAAAGATACTGAAATACGAAAAAGTTTCAAAGATACTGAACCAAAATTACTGTTACAAATGTAATATTCTAAAGCAGAAAACAATAAAAATCGTTTTATTGTTTTATACCAAAATTACTGTTACATGCTAATGTTTCAAATTTGTCAAATATAATGAAACAATTGTTAAACAAAGATTTACACATATATTATAAAGAATACTGCATGACGTACGTTTCGATGAGATTCACCTTTTTCAAATGCTACGTGCAGACGACTTTGTCAAATATGTTTGTGTTTCATCTCGACAGAATCTTTTGAAACCTGAAGATCATTGTATTTTTCATTTGATATGTTCAAATTTTCAGAGTAGGCATTTGCTGGAAATGAAGTTGATATTCTTGATCTACCCCTATTGTCTTTGATGACAAACGAGCTCCAAATACCATTGTAGGTGGTTCGCAGATGAATTGTTTTGGGATGGCGTAATTCAAACTTGATCTCTGCTATTGGACGAGTTATTTCAAAGTAATTTGAACAGCTGATAGTGACATAGAATATTGTTCCACTGTAAATCAATCAGCTGGTTGAACTTAGAATGATATTTTCCTGTATATCAGTTTTTTCCAGCTTTAATAACATTGACACAGAATGTTCTTTTCCCTTGATGAGTAGACTAGGTTGTAGTACTCGGCCTTAGCTACTATATAGCGCGAAAACCTCATTTTTGAAAAAAATTGACTTAGAATGTTCTTTGCCTGTGGTCTTTAAATGCTTACACGAAGTTAAAAAAGGAAACGATTAAACCTTTTAGAAGCAATTGAAATATGCAGTTCTTGGAAAAAAAACAAGACATCGTTATTGAACAGGTAGATTTTCAAATATCCCCCCTACTCACATCCATTGTATAGATATAAATGTGTTCTTCGTTAGTGTAGTTTAGTCTTGAAGATGAGCTCGAAACATCTTGACCTATTGATATCGTTAAATATAGTCGTGAAATATTAAGACTTGTGTTTCATTTTATTTAATATTTAATTATGTTTCACCAAGAGTTAAGTTAAGCGAATTAAGCGAGACTTAACTCACTTAATTAATTTGGGATCATTATATTAATTGAAAGTTTGACCTAATCTAGGCTTGTTTACATAAAAGAGATAAAGGTGGAGTTATATATTCTGTATTTTATACATATTTTATACAAGAAATACTGTTCGTTCTGTGGCAATGAAGCAGATAAAACGGCTGAAATGAAAAAGGCGCAGCATCTCCGATGAAGAATGTCTCAAGTTTCAACCCTTAACTTCAAGAAAACCATCTTAAAGGAAGCTCAGACTCGTTCTGATGAGCTAGCAAGAAGTGTCATTGACGCATTCAGTATGAATATGACTTAGTTGCTGTTAAGGCTACGTACCACAGTGATTGTTACACTTCGTTTCTGGAACCCATTAGTGAAGGTAAAATCGGTCGTTCTGAAAGTGATTCTATAACTTCAGCGATGGAAGAAATATTTGCATTTATTGAAAATCATGATAATTGTCAATTTTCAATGCAAGAATTGAAAGATATTTGCAAAGAACCATCGATCGATAATAGAACAATCAAGTCAAAACTCAAGTGAAAGTATAGTAATAGAATCATCATAACTGAAAATTTGGGAAGTTCGACATTCCTTCGCTTCATCGACAAAAAAAAGCGCCGTGTACACTACCTCAGAAGTGGTGCGGAAATGTGTGCATATAGTCGAAAATACGATTTTCCTGCGGTCTAAAGTCAGGATATCTCGAAAGCAATGCTTTGTAGAAGAAAAGTGTTGAAATATTTTTTGTAGACAATTTTACGATCTACAAACTTTGTTCGAACTATTTTTCGATAACTCTCGTTGTTTCAGAGATATACGCAAAAATCGCAAATTTGTGACATTTGACCTTGAATAAAAAACAACGCACAAGCGGGATCGATGGGGAATTTTAACATATCATTTGTAATGACGTCTTCAAGGCCTACACAAAAATTCAGCTTTTTGGGAATTAATGCAAACTTGAATAATAATTTAGTCTATTTTGACTGGTCTAACAACAAGTATTTGAAATATTCTGATCGTAATTATGTGAATTTATGAAATGAGCTTTTCACTTCGGAAGTCAACTTCTACACTTCCAGAATTTTTGGTGGGAAAGGGTGATTCTTATGTAAATTTCAGCCCATCAGAAGTTAGACAGCCTTTTGAACTGATGAGTTTTATATGCAAGTGGAACAAGACTTGTTTTTCTTGTAGAAACAGAAATAACTTTTCGACCACATCAAGTTTAAAAATAATATACGCTTACTGTCAATTTACTAATGAAGTTGCTATATTGGGATGAGAAGTTTTTCGTTTAATACCTTCAGAACTCCAGTTGCCATTCAGTATGCAAATTGACGACAACTCCACTGAAGTTTGAAGTCTCAAGTTATGCAAATTTATCGTGTAGGATCTGTTCAATTTGGTATTAAATTTGTTACAAAGTTGATTGAATGTTCGCTTATCTTTTACTGAAACTTTGTTCAATATACTGAATGATAAACACCTGTCTTGGTTCCCCAAAAATTACATCAATTGCTTGACATTTGTTACGGAGTGTTGCCTCATTTTCAAAAACTAAACTGATTCAGGTTTTCTATTTTAAGCTTCTAGATTTTAGCTTAAAGGTATAGCTCTTTAAAATGGGGCAACACCGCGAAACAATTGGCAAGTTTGTAAGACTAAAACAACGTTCAAGGCAGTTCGATACTTTCAGCTATAGCTAATTTCAAACACTCCAGCGTCTCTTAAACTAATAACTGATGCCAATGAATTGGTTCGAAGACAATGAATGTGATAGTAAGCTACACTTATTTTGAGTAATCCTCTTCGCTCGAAAGAAATGTAAACATCTTGAAGCTTTGAATTCAGGTTGTGACTGGTTTCCCAAAGCGATTGCACGCACTCTTCGGAGTGATTTCCATTCAAGTCTGTTTTTCGACACTGCCCACAATTTTTCACTTTCTTTTGATTAGGTGTATCTCTTGGAATGTCCGAGAAACTCTCAATTATTACAAGTAACATTCGAATTCTAATCATCTCGAATAAACAATGTGAACAAAGGGAAACAGAACCAAAAGCAACTCCTTCATGGCAAAGAGAACATCAAACTTCCCAATACGAAAGACCCAAATGGAAGGCTGCAAGTGTGGTTATATCCTCTGCATAGGTTTCTCTTCGTTTAATTTCTAAATTTTGAAGTCTCTACAACTCGAATTGTAAAAAACGTTAAGATGATCGAGATTTCTACTCCTCCTCGTGCTACTACAGCTATGACTTTTCCAATTGTATTGTAGGTATTCGGTGACTTTGATCAATTTGCTGTCATATTGAAAGTACGGAAATTAATGATGATACTTATAGTTTTTTGAGACTAGTTTATAATCATTACCTTTTTTTCTTTCATTGAAAACAGCGAAATAATTACTGCATTATTATTGAATATAGAAAATATCGGATAAATATAACGATGTCTATTCCATGAGGAACAATTTGGAAAATTCCTTGCTACGTCTAATTCTAGCAATTCCAAAAATGTCCTTCAGTTTGAATTACTCTTCAATTTAAAAGCGAAAACAGTTTGAAGTACAAAGACAGTTCGGAAAGTATTCCATCAAACAAAGGAAACAAACTGAATTTGAGTAACTGATTTGAAGTAAAAAAATTTTTATTTTCATATCATTTTTATGGTATCGGAATGAGAAATGTGTAGATTAATGGCTCCACTAAATTTACCAAACATCATAAAAATTAAAATATCGTAGGAAAGATGATGATAGAAATAATGATAATAGAAATTCTGGGAAATAACAAAAATTAACACCACGAAGGTGGTGAAGATCGCAGCCATAGGGACCACCGCCATGGGCCTGATAAGTTGGATATAGCCCTTAGCCCTCACAGAGCTAAATCTCTATATCTTTAATCTCTATAATATCTGGGATAAGCGAAACTTTCTCTGTTAGGGAGTGTAAAAGCCGAACTTTTTAAAGTTAGGATTAAAATATAAAGTTTTTATTTTTAAAACATTTTGCGAATTGCAGCATTGCTGATTCTCTCTATCAAGTAGCAAATTGCAATTACAAACACGCCCTAATACAAATTATACAAATACTCAAGAGTACACACAAATAAAACTAAAATAACAACTATGAATAGGAACTACAAAGGGAACATTATAACGGATGTTTTTTTAGAGGTACAGAACTTTAAGTTGGCATTACTGTTGAAGATGGCGACCGATCTAACAGCTGAGAAGTGATTTATTCTCAGTTTGGTTTGGCAATTCATCATGAATATACTACGCTTGCAAATAGTGTAATTTTTGATTTTCGAGATCGCCGTTGTTCCCGATTTTTATAAGTGAATTTTGTTTAGCGATGAAGCGCACTTCTGGTTGAATAGCTACGTCAACAAACAAAACTGCCGCATTTGGACTGAAGATAATCCTCAAGTGTATGTCAGAACACCGTTACATCCAGAAAAACTGACTGTTTGGTGCGCTTTATGTGCTGGTGGAATCATTGGTACTTCTTCAAAAACGATGATGGCCAGAACGTTATCAGTCAATGGTTTTCGGTATAGAGCCATGACTACTAACTTCTTCATTCCTGAATTGAACAACCATGATGTCCAGGAGCTGTGGTTTCAACAAGACGTCGCAACATGTCACACAGCTCGTGCCACGATCGATTTATTGAAAGGCACAAGAGATTTATTGGGCCAGTGAATTGGCCTCCAAGATCTTGTGATTCAACACCGCTAGACTATTTGTGGGGCTATGTGAAGTCATTGGTCTATGCGGATAAGCCACAAACGCTTGACCATTTGGAAGACTGAATCTGAGCCAGCTGTGGCGGTAATATGCCAAAAATCATATTTAAAATGTAATGCCACATGATTATTTTTCGAATAAAAAAAAATCTTATCAGTCGAATGATCAATCGTTGTTTTATTGCAATTTAAAGTTTTTTACCTCTAAAAAAACACTCTATAGTTAATGGAATATAAGTTTCAACAAATAGCAAACCACAAACAAAAAAGAGAATTAAAACAGAAAATATTTATAACAAACATTAGAACTACACGTACTGAGCTTTTATAAGGAAAAAAGACAAAACCCAACAAAGCCAGCTTTAGAGGAATAAACCGAAAATAAAACTACGTCTGCCTATTCAGTTATAGTTAACGTATTATTTTCTAGGAAAACATTTTCAACAATGTCATACGAAAATTGTAATTGAATCTTGAGGTATATAAAAATCGTAATTATATCGGATACGTTGAAGAATTCCGTTATGTTATGACACAATGATAAATTATATATCATTGGTATATGTCTTTGAATTTTTTATCGGTCAACATTATGTAAATAACATACATTATATCGAATCGAACTCATTTTTCGTCAGTTTGATTCTTAGCATTATAGAAGAAAAAACTGACGAAAAATTTGATAAACCATGACTAATTCATGGAATTTATAATATATGATACGTCAATGTTACTTCTTTCTTGTCGTTTTCCTGGTCATAATTAAATCAGTTCATCGTATCAAAATATGTGTTGCAGCAACTTCTAGCTTTCCTGTCTTTCAATGTATTCAGAGAAACTTTTCTCTTATTGTTAGGTGTAAATTTGTTCCGCTCTTAGGTTGGTAAAATGGAAATTCTGAATTAGGTTGGTAAAATTGAAACTGAATGTCGATTTCTTGTTCAATACGAAACAATTTCCAAAACAAACAATAGATACAATATATATTATTCCTAACATTCGAATAGAAAAAATATCATTTGACTCCAGCATATGTGAAAAGAATATGATAATGTGAAACTAAAAACGCTGCTTTTAAAAAATTAACCAGAAGATTGATTTAGATTATCAACAAGATTATATGTTGATAATTTGAATTAAGATGCTATATAATATATCGAAGATTGCAATTTGAATATCATTCTGGAATAAAGACAAACGTATTCGATAACCTCAGAGAAATGGGGGTAGAATCAGAAAATGACATATTATATTCAGAACATAAGAGAAATTCGGAAGTCCTGGGAGTTTCTTTGAAACTTGGATAAGCCTGCTACTCCTCAGAATAAAAATGAACCTTTTGAGAAAAACTGAGCATATAGTTAGTTAACTTGTAATCAGCTCCAAATTTAGCGTTGGCATGATTCTAATGAAACAACGTTACAAAGTTTACTTTCAGTAGGAAGATACGAGACTCTAAACTAAAAACAGGGAACGAAATAATTAGGTTATTTCGACCTGCAAAACAATTTATTCCAACGAAAATTGCATGAAAATCTGGTGTTATTTCAAGGATATCGGGATAGGAATTTTCGTTGCTACTGTATTTTTGTAAAGCTATCTTCTACGCTCAAATTGTGATACATATATTCATTAATACGTGAAATTTACACTTTTTATCGCTTTTTGAGAAAAATGGGAAATCTGATAACTGTGAAATCTGACACAGTTGATGTTTATATAAAAAAAGTGCATAAAGGTAATACTGTTATAAAATGCAATAGAAAAACATCAAATTAGTTGAAATGAACAGTAAACACACTGCTGCTCTTGATGAGATTTTTTCTTTCGGCTTCAATTATCATATTCTCTCTTGTCTTATGGAGTGTCAATAAAAAAAATTAAACTTTGAAATAGTTCTTATTTTTATAGGTATTTATAATCTGAGAAATGTTACTTACTCTAAGGTATAGAGGAAAATTGACACATATATAGTCCTTGAAACTGGAACTCGTATAACGTCCAAATTCTCTTGATAGAGGGAGCTAACGTGTTCAGTTCACGAATCAATGTTCACTTCATTTCGAAGATAGGTCTTAGGTTCGTTTGGAAAACCATCGAAACTTAATTGTTTTGATACATGTCACCGAAGATTCCCATACAAGGATGAAATAATTGTATGGAAGTTCGATGTTTTTCAAAACGCACTTACTAAATGTTAAAAAATGATCCTTAATTTGTTCATTGATTGAATTCATTATTTAATAGCAAGTACAACTTAATTCAAGTACATCTTCCAATTTGGAACTTAACTTATATAATCGATACATTTTCAATATTGAATATAGTCGTGAAATGTAAAGATAGAAGTATTGATAACATTTAAGTTGATTGTGATTAATTTCTGTTCGGAAATTTAACACTTGCAAGAACTTGCACAATTCGTTACTTCGCAGACAAATTTGAATTTATATGAACAGTAAGAATCATTCCAATAATAACCCTGTTCGTTAGATTTTCGGATTTCTATGCAATGTTCGGCATTGAGAAAGTTATCGGGTTGCCTTGGTTCCCAATTTGTAAACGTAAATCCTTCACCTGTAGACATCCAAACGTAACTGCCTTCCTCCTGTAAATCTGTTCCTGAAGTCCAAACATGATCTATATTTGTCACTGAAATCAATGGGTATAGTAAACTTAATAGACTCTAGGTTAAACGTGCACGAATTAATTTATAATTCAATTACAACTGAGAGAAAATCAATCAATCAATAATCAAATAATTATCAATTTATTGATAATTACTTGCTAATTAGTTACGGAATAATTGCTGATTTTTCCTTCATTATTCACAAATTTGATGGGAATTCATCTGGAATCAATTAGCGATTCATTTCTCATGAATTAAAAATGAACTGATAACTAAATGCTGATTATTTGCTACTTTATCACAAAATAATTGCGGATTATTTAATTCTTATCCGCAAAATCAATAGAAATTCATTACAAATTGATTGGTAATTCATTGTTCATAAATTATAAATTAATTTCTAACTAATTGATAATTAACTGCTGATTATCCGCTAATTAATTTTAGAATAATTGCTAACTATTTACTTTCTATTCTCAAAATTGATGAGATTTCGATAACAACCAATTGGTAATTAAGTAAAAGAAACTTACGTTGAAAACCTACACATTTTTCTATATAACAGCCGTTTACATATTTATTATTTCTATATAACAGCCGTTTACAATTGGTAATTCATTGTTCATCAATTACAATTGGTATTCAAATGCAAATTATTTTCTAATTAAATACAAAATGATTGCTGGTTATTCACTTTCTATTCACAAATTTGATAAGAACTCAATAAAAATGAATTAGTGATCCATTGATGTTCAATTACAAATCAGTTGATGGCGAATTGCTGATTAGGTGCTATATAATTGCTAGTTATTTACTTGTTTTCTATGAATCCAAAGGAAATTCATTACAAATGGATTGATAATTCATTGCTCATCAATTATAGATTAATTGCTAATTAATTGCTAACTACTTGATAACTAACTGCTAATTATTTGCTAATAAACTACAAAATAATTGCGGATTATTCACTTTCTTTTCACAAATTTGCTGAGATTCAATAATAATTAATTGGTAGTTTATTGCTCATCAATAATAATCTAATTGATGATCAATTGCTAACTATTATCTAACTGATTACGAAATAATTGCTGATTATTTAATTTCTATTCACGAATTCGATTAAAATTCAATATAAATAAATTAGTGATTCATTGCTCATCAATTACACAAATCAGTTGTTGATCAATTGCTAATTAGTTGCTAACTAATTACTGGATAATTGCTGGTTATTCAATTATTTTCGAAAATTCAATAGAAATTCATCACGAATTGATTGGTAATTCATTGCTCATTAATTATTATAAATCAATTACTAATGAATTGCTAATTAATCGATAATTAATTGCTAATTAGTGGACGTACTACAAATATGGTAGGTAATCGAGTAAAGCATCATATTTCAATCGTTTTCGATGCAAGAATTGTACTTTTTCATATAGTTCATATTTTATATAAATTCAAAGAATATCTACCAGGCATTAACGATACTCACAGTTTGTTAACATTTGTGTTATTAAATTATTTTCCTCTTCAGTCTCAATGTTTAATAGATCCATCCGGTGAATCTTACAGAATTGCAGTGCTTTGTAATAAGTAAACTGAAAACAAAAATAGGATTCTAATTTTCCCCACTTTGCGAAAACGGATTAAATGAAATGAAGTATCATAGGCTCGTTTATGATATTACAATAATATATAGTGTTGGTCTGTCTTCTAGCTATTTTCATACCAGGTGAGGAAAATTGGTTTTACACACTAGACTTTTCAAAGCAATTGCGAAATAATGTTTTTTTTTTAGGAGATGGTGAAAAATGTTTTTCTACGAGTTTGCCCATAACAAGCATAAACACAAACACAACAAAAAAAGCAGTATGAAAAATCTGATCCTCTGCACGTTCGTGAAAAAATATTTTCAAATCGTTCATTTCTTGTTGTTATTTGACGCATCACAATTGACAAGCAAATATTTATCATTCACATGTTCCATTTTTTTCATTTAGAAGATATTTTTTCGGTTTCTGAATGGAATGTAATAATTATAATAGTATACTCTTCAACAATAGATTCACAATCAATTGGGGGAAAAATTGACAATCAATCGAAGAATAGAACAAATTTGGAAAAAGTACCTAAGTAAATGGCTAAATGAACAATATACACATCGAAAATTAATTGAAATAGCAACAAATAATATGTGAATAAAATAAAAATGAAATAGGACATCAAAAATCAAATTAAGCACAAATACAAAATAATAAATGACACGGAGGTTTTGCTTATCTCTTAATAAAACATTATAATAAAAACTATAAAATCAAAAATTAACACACTTGACTAATTTTCACTGAATATATTGAAAACTCTACATATGTTTAGGGTGGTTAATCCATTATCAAGAGTATACAAAATTACTCCAGTAATATTGTATACTCTTGATAATGGGTTAACCACCCGAAACATATGTAGAGGTCTTAATATATTCAGTGAAACTTAAGACGAGTGTGTTAATTTTTACTTTTATAGTTTTTAACAAAATAATATATCAGTAAGTGCCTAGGTAAATAATGAACAAATCAAGAATAAAATGAAAATGGAATGAAATAGCAATGTATAATAAACAATTTAAGAAAATGGAAATAAAATAGCAACTACTGCTCAATCCTATGTATACAGCAGAAGTAGATAAAACATCATGATCTCAATTGTGGGGTTCTAAATGACATTTTATTATCACTAACAGTTTATCGAAATAGACATCACATCGACTACAACAGTCATTATATACACTACACTTAAATCTTACTACACTACACCTCATAACTTTATTTCATCAATTTCTGTTGACGTGTGACTTTGTAGTAGATAATATTTTATTTTTAGTTTGTTCCATTCAGTTATTGCCATTTCGATTTAAATTTATCTCAATTTTATTTTCGTTGTATATATTCGCTTATACTTCTTTTTTAAATGAGAGGTAATAATAAATACTTGTCTAAAAATGACTGACTGAACAATTCTTCATTCGACTGGTTTCGCCTTTTACGGCATTATCAAGAAAGTCGAATAAAGAATTTTTCAGTCAGTGATTTTTAGACAAGTATTCATTATTACCTCTCATTCAATTATGAACTATCACAGAGTTGATTCATCGTCCATTGAATTTATTAACTCTCTTTTTTGTTTTTTTGGTTTGCGTTTTTTTTATTCATTATTTTTTGTGTACAATTTGTTATTTCTTCCTGTAATTGGATGTTTAAATGAATATTAAATCAATATTAAAGTTGATAGGAGTACGTGATTTAGCCTTTGATCGAATAGGTAGACTGATGGTGAAAGAAAATTGGTGTATTTATCCAAATATCAGCTTAAAAAAATATGGAAGCTTATGAATTGATTTCAATAAGCAATTTTAATTATATCTAAATATAAAAGGGTGAGCTGGATAAACATTTCGTGGACAGTGGTACATAAATGGAATTCTTTAGGGTGATAATTCTATGTTTTCACTTGTAAACATACTACCAACGAATATAACCTCTTGTTGCCTAATTAGGGTCTTTGCTAAACATCGTTACCCTGAATAAAGGAGATACTATAAAGCTTGTCATGAACGTTAAGAATTGTTAATATTCAAACAAGGGATATTTTTCACGCTAGCCTGTTTTGTTATCCTGAACAAAGAGAAGGCAGGCTTCGCTTCTATTTCTATCAAAGAAAAGACAACATAATCAATATTTTTTTACTACAGGATGAAAGTAGGGGTTTCTGTCTAAACATACTCCTTAATCAATGCAAATATGAAGTATGATTCCATTAAAATATTGACTAAAAATTGTAGTTATTTCGAAGGATGATAATGTTTTTATTTCAAAATTCAATTGTCATATAATGTCAAATAGACAATCATAAAAAAGTTGATTATTATCTATGACGTTAGATATCAATTGAAAAAACTTTTTTACAGTATGAAAAATTTCGATAGCCTGCATGTGGAGAAGAAGAAAAGGTTGAACGATTCTTCATTTGACATTGCAACCAGAAATATAAATTCTAATTTAGGTAATTGTTTCAATTTTCTGAATGAGATATTATTACGCAATTTTCGTGTAGTACTATAAGAAATGTTTCAAAGTTAGGTGGATTTAGAACACTATGCATTTTGGTTCATCATTCATGTTAGTTGTAAGTTTTTGATAGAACATAATGCGAGAAATTGGAATTTTAAGAGTAACAACTGTAGTTTGCACATATACCACTATGTTACAACACAAATTAACTCATTACTTGACACAAACCTTTTTTATTTTGACGAATATATTGGTAATAGTGAAAAGTACAAATAAATGACATCAGAATACCTTGAACAGTTGTAATGAAACTTGCAGATGATTCAGGCATCTAGTGACGCCCCAAGGAACTAAAAAGGCACGTCTAACATCATAGCAAATGATTTTGGTATGATGAGGTACAGAAGTCCGACCATAGACTATCAATTTGTATTAATATCTCCCGATATAAAACAATACCTATTTTGAAAACATTGCAGACACTTTTTGCAAAAATGTCTGTTGAGAAAAGAAGATCCAGGTTATTTGAATCAAAACTTTTTTGAGTTCAGTTTCAGAAATCGAAAAATATTTTTCTGTGATTTATCTTCTGTGATTGAATCACAGAATTCAGTTATAGCTATTCAAATTTAAAGAGTTGTTATCGACTACCTTTTCTGTAGAAAAATAATATGAAGTATTTCCTAACTTATCAAGTTTCAGACCATTTTTCCCACGAGTGTCCGTAGTTCAGGTGTTTCTCTGAACTGGGAGTTTCCGGAACAAATCCAGAACCTAAAAGTTGAGGAGTGTTATTTTTACCGAAAAGTCGCATGATTTCTGTATTTCTATTCTTACCACCTCCAGAGTACTTTGAATGGCGAGGAAGTAATCTCCTCAATTTAGTTGAGAAATTCGGATCAGGTATGACGTCCTCCAGATCCCCGATGGAAATACAACCTGCTTCGAGAAAGAAAAACCATTAATTTCAGTAATTCAACAAGTTATTACTTGAACGATGAGCTGTATAATACGAATTTAATATATATCTTCTGATGAGAGAGAATTTTCTTTCAGAGTTCAAAGTTCTTTATTCTCAACAAGTAAAACACCCAATTACAGAAAATAATAACAATCCATCTATTTTTGCGGCCGATGAAATAAGTTGATGATGTGATGATTGAAAATAAGGTGATGTGTGGGACAAAGGAAAGTTTCTGTTCGAAGACTACACCGATATCTCTCACCTTATCAGAACGAGAAAAACCTGACCACCGACGCTGTAATCACAGTCAATGCGGTCTCTTTTCCTTATGAAAGAGACAACATTGCACTTTGACACATTCAAACTCAAATAATTGTCACACCAACTAGCAACATAATTCAGCATGAGCTGAAGTTGAACACAGTTGTCCTGTGATCTAATTTCATGATATAGTTTCAAATAGTCTGCAAACATCAAATGTGGATATTGAATATTATCCACCAGATCATTTACGAACAGAATAATTAACAGTGGTCCAAGATTAGACCCTTGAGGTATTCCAGAGGTAGGTATGAACTCAGACGACTGTATAGCTTCCAGCTGTATATGGTATATCTACTATAATATCTACTTCAAATCAATCACTTCCTTATGTAGTACAATAATAACATTTGGCTACATTCCATAAAAACTATTTGAATCTTTGACGTGCGTTTCGGATAGAGAACTCATTGCTACCAAAACCTTTTCATACCATACTTTTTTGATTGTTTCTCTACAGATTTTTTAGGAGGTCTAATGGCATATTGTTGCCCTCTTCTCGAAATTATTTCAAAATATCAGATTTTGAAAAAGTAAATGATGCATAATCAGTTATATTTTACTGTAGCAATGTTATATCACCTAAAATACCTTTTTCAACACATTTCACAATGAGAGAACACTTGGTTTTACTTATAAATACAACATTAATGAATATATCAGACTACGACATATATTGAAAAAATTAGGACCTGAAATAATGAGGAAATAAATTAAGAAAAACGATGAAGCACTTTTATGACAAAATTCTTCGATTCCTGAAAAAAGCTATTTGAAATTAGATCACCTGTTGATGTAAACAATTAACCAGAGAAATTTCGCCAATAATTCCAATATAATTGGTGATTTTTTAAACGTAGTTTTTTTTAAATCGAATGAAACACTCAATTTCATCATATATTCAAAATGTTAATCGAAATTGATAACTTGGCATTTACCATTTACATTTTAAGGAAAACTTCATGTTAATGTTGTCCGCGAGCATTTCGGCCTGTATCCCACGAATTTCACGTGTTATGTTATCTTGTGAGGCTTCAATCGTGTTCAGCTAATACACTACACTAATACTACATTAATACACTAACGACTTTACATAACCCTTCAAAAAATAATCCAGAGGCGTCAAATCGCATGATCTTGGCGGCCAATTCACAAGGCCATTTCAAGAGATAAGCTCACCAAATTCATCCTTCAACATGTCAATTGTTTCACGAGCTGTGTGGCATGTGGCACCGTCGTGATGAAACCACATGTCAATCAAGTTCAACTCGGCCAACTGGTTCAAAAAAAAGTTGCGTATCATGGCTCGATATAGTTCGTCTTTGAACAGAAATGGACTGATGATGCCACCAGCCCATAAACCACACCAAACTGTCGTTTTTTCAGGATGCATCGGTAATTCTTGTATGGTATGTGACCTTTCATCACTCCAGATGCGACAATTTTGTTCATTTACATATCCGCTAAGCTAGAAATGAGCCTCATCGCTGAACACGACTAACAGCACGAATTTTTGATTCACCAGGTCGATTATGAAGACCATAACATGGTCGTAACAAACGATACATATTTTTCCCAGAGGACGAATTTTGATAGTAAATTTCAACAATTTGCTATCATTGCTCGTTTGTAAGTCTTTCCATGATAAAATGGCAGAGTATACTGAAATCTTGTCATTGTGACAAATGAAGTTTGGATGACATTACCAATCAGTGCCGCCAACCTAAAAACTCAACTCTTAAAAATCACCCGTTATAATCATTTTCAGCACCTTTTACCAGTATTTTGAATATGAGCTGAAATTCAAACACTTGAACTTCTGAATTGAATTCTGACTCTAGTAGTCAGTATGACTCTCCAATAAAAGTTTAGGAAAATCAAAAATTCTCAAGTGTTGGAATTTTAACTCATATTGAATTATCATAGATTTACATCAAGTAAACGACAACACTATTTAATACAAATATTCCATAAACACACATTTTACTTACTTTGTAAGTAAAAAAAAAGTGTTACTAAGTAAACAAATGAGAATCTCTAACTTTTTTCTACACAATTGGGCCCAAATACCACAATTTATATTGCACATGAGTAGTATCCATCAAGCTTGAATTGATCAATCCTTCAGTGAAGGAACAAAAGCAAAATTACGACATAGATATATCGTTTTAGTGCTTATTGGAAGTCTATTTCTATGTTTCTTTTTTATAGCAAGTCGTTACAGAAAATGAATAAAAATACGTTGCTTATCGACCTCATATAGTTTTTCTAGAATTTATATAGTTCAATGACAACAAAAAAGGTTCGTCATTTCAACATTTGATCAAATATGTATTTTCAACATTTGATCAAATGTGTATTGAATTATAATATAAAGGACTTTTCCATTCACTTCTGTGCTTTAGATCAACTATTTTCGTATTTTTAGACTAAAAAAAATCCTATATAGTTGATCATCTTATTGAAAATTTGTTGTTAGATAGAATGACATAAATTGTTCGTAAAATATGTTCGTTTTTGAAGCTTGATGAGAAAAGCACATACCCTGCTGAAGGATCCACGTGAACACTAAAAATAGAATAACTGACCACATGTTCACTGATTTGGAAACAACATCAAACTAGCGAATAAAATAAACATTGTTGGATGATAGACATACATTCAGACGTTACACGTCCAGAAATGTGATACCTCAAATAATCTTTTCGACACCATGATTTGATAACTTGCAATCATTTCACTCATGCTATATGGAATGTTTCTATTATTGATGATCGCAAAAATAATAGACGATGTATACGGGGGTCATTCAAAATAAAATAGTATTAGCTTGTATGAAGTATATAAAGGGTGTTTTAGAGAAGGGAGGTATAGAACTTTAACTTGGCATTACTATTGACGATTCAGACCGATTTAACAGGTGAAAAGTGATTTATTCCCAATTTGGTTTGGCAATTCATCATGAATAGACTCACGCCTGAACAACGCTTGCAAATAGTGCAATTTCATTCCGAAAATAATGGTTCTGTGCGGAATACGTATCGCGCACTACGTCCATTTTATCGTCGACAAAATCGTCCATCAGAGCAGTAAATTCGATTAACCATGGAACGTTTTCGCACAACGTTTACTCTTATTGATAACTCGCATCCCCAGAGACGCCGTGCGGTGCGTACAGAAGAAGCTATTGCTAGTGTAGAGCGAAGCATTGAGGAAGTCCCGAATGAGTCCATCCGCCATCGAGCACAGGAATTGGATCTATGTCCATTCACTTTTTGGAAGATTTTGCGGAAGGATCTTGGTTTGCGTACTTAAAAAATCCCACTCGTGCAAGAATTGAGGCCAAACGATCATCAAGCAAGGCGTAGATTCGTCGAATGGGAGCAAAACGAGATTGCCGTTGTTCCCGATTTTAATAAGCGAATTTTGTTTAGCGATGAAGCGCACTTCTGGTTGAATTGCTACGTCAAAAAACAAAACTGCCGCATTTGGAGTGAAGATAATCCTCGAGTGTATATCAAAACACCGTTACATCCAGAAAAACTGACTGTTTGGTGCGCTTTATGGGCTGGTGGTATCATTGGTCCGTACTCCTTCAAAAACGATGATGACCAGAACGTTCAAGTCAATGGTGATCGGTATAGAGCCATGATTACTAGCTTTTTCATTCCTGAATTGAACAACCATGATGTCCAGGGGCTGTGGTTTCAACAAGGCGGCGCAACATGTCACACAGCTCGTGTCACATTCTATTTATTGAAAGACACGTTTGGTGACCGCCTAATTTCACGCTTTGGACCTGTGAATTGGCTTCCAAGATCTTGTGATTTAACACCGCTAGACTACTCTCTGTGGGGCTATGTAGAGTCATTGGTCTATGCGGATAAGCCACAAACGCTTGACCATTTGAAATACAATAGTCGCCGTGTTATTGCCGATATACGTCCTCAAATGAAAAAGTGATCGAAAATTGGACGCCCAGATTGGACTATATCTGAGCCTGGTGTGGCGGTCATATGCCAGAAATCATAATTAAAATGTAATGCCACAAGATTATCTTTCGAAAAAAAAAATTCTCGTCAATCGAATGATCCATCGTTGTTTCATTGCAATTTAAAAAGTTCAATACCTCTAAAAAAAACACCCATTATTTATTGCTAAGTAGGAAATTGTAGGGCATTGGGTTACCACATCGGAGATTCAAATTGGAACACTGGGTGAAATATAAATGTTCATATACTCGTATATTTCAAAGGTATAATTACAAGACAGCGACCTTTTCGATGCAGCGATCAGTGTTAATAGTACGAAATATGTTCGCTCATCAAAGAGTCATATTACCAACCAGAACTCAACGCATATGCACAATTTTTTATGCTAATTATTTTGTTTTTGTCTGAAGTATGACTTTTTTGCATAGTATTCATTTTTCCTATCGCAAGTTCTGGTCCATAGTTAGGCCTATTCACTGGAAAACTTAAAATGAATCTTATTCTTCTTGAAAAGTTTATATCAAAAAAGCTTTTTCGTTAATTAGAATTTGTTTTCTCTCATGCTCGTTTATATAAAAATTGACATAAAAGACATACAATCATCCAAAAAAGTCGAAAGTGTTCGGAAGTTTTTATTATAGAAATTCTGAATAAAACATTCTCCAAGAGTTATTTATTTACTTAGATTACTTAATAATAATAATAAATAATCTTTATCGATTTATTGAAATCTTGAATCTATCGTAGCATTTGTTCAATTTATTATTATTTATTTAAACAGACACTACTTGTGGTGGCTTCACAATTATAATCTGGATAACTTCTGATATATTCTTATTTCTATTCATGATTGGTTTTTTCGCAATACTATATTTCAAAGCAACATCTGAAAATTATTTCATTGAGTTTTTTCGTTTTACTATTCAATTAAGATTTCTGTATTTGTTCCACTTAAATTATTAATCAACATTTTCAAAGCTTCGCCATTTGAAAAAAAATGAGTTACTAGGCTTCAGTAGGGAAAAACTGACGTTAATTCTAAATATAATACTATAACATCATCTTATCTGAACTCGAGCAAAGCAAGCTCTGCTAGAGTACACATTTACTCCAACTCCCACCAGATAAGCTGGTAAATAATTCAATGGTCTTTTAAGGGTGCACAAACCCAATTAGATGAGAAAAACAACCTCTTTTATTGCCAGTTTTTCCTAGTTGTTTCGGATGTCCAGAAATTAATCTTCAGTCCTGTGACAGAATGGCTAGCATAAAAATATAATTTATCAGAAGATACAACCGAGATTTAATAGGTACTTAAGAATTTTAAATAATCATTTACCTCATCTACCAAAGAATGTATTATTTCGTTACGACGTTCATTTTGTTTCATATGTGAAAAAAATTAATGTAATAGTATAACAATGACTAAATATTTCACATATAGTAAAACAAATATGCATGACGAGACGTTTCGAAGTACTGCTTCTTCTTAGTATTCAAGTCTTAAGTGGGATATCCACAAGAATGAAATGAATGGTTTATATGGAATTTTTTGGAATAATTGCAATAAATTTTATATAGATAGAACTTTCAGAAATTTTCCAATGAGATCATTTGAACATATACCAAGTTTTCAGAAAATATAACCTATATAACATTGTTCTGCTGAAAACCAACAAGCTCGAAACACGTGTTAACGGTCAATATCGTTAACTTCTACTTTTGTTTCAATGAATACACATACACACACACATATATATGAAGACAAGTGAGCTTTGTCGGCATATCCCGCAATTGGTAGCAGCTGTTCACGCGTGTTTCGAGCTTATTGGTGCTTCTCAGAACGGCGTAGCCTATTTAACCTAATATATAATAAATACAACCTAATTATGCGAACTATTCAATTATGCGAACTATTCAATCATGCAGGAGAATCATGCACTCAGTTTAAAATATTAAATAGAGAGAATAATGGTTTGAAATCAGATTTCCTAGAATCAGTACCAATCAATAAATTCGAAAGCTCAGATCAATTAGTTAATAAACAGTTAGATTTAGGTGATTATCTTTTACACAACATTTTCCATAGTAGTTTTTCATGTACAAGGCCGAAATGACTACCTTAAAGATATTTTTATACCCATTGCAATGAAAATTCCATTATTTAATAACTGAGATTGAATTTTCACTTACCTCTTGGTGAAACATGATTGACTAATAATTATAATCAAACTTTTGGCTTAACGTTTCACAATTATGTCTGAAATATTTTGTAAAAACGTAATATTTGTGAAACATCAAGCGAAGACGAATTGGTTGCGGCTTTCGTGGCCAGTTGTTGTACTAGTGTTGTCCTGGTTCGGGTCTAAGGGACGTCGTCGGTTGGAATTTCTTCCTAACGTTTCGCTAGCACGAGTGGCGAGCTTCTTCAGAGGTCGTTCCATTTCTGATTCTGGAAGTAGACTGCAGTAGATTCTGAAGTAGACTGTCTACTTCCAGAAGCTCGCCACTCGTGTTAGCGAAACGTTAGAAAGAAATTCAAACCCACGACGGCCCCTAGACCCGAACCAGGCCAACACTATTTCATCAAGCGAAGAGTTTGAGTGAAATTTATTCCATTATTTGATTATGAACTAAAATTTAAACACTTGAACTTTTGATTTACACTTTATTGACAACATAGCATGACGCGTTTCGTCGTTACAAACGACTTCTTTAGATGCTAACAGAATACTCTTATAATTGAGCATAAACTAAAATTCAAACACTTGAACTTTCGAATTTAAACTAAAATTCAAACACTTAAATTTTTTTTTGACAATTTATTGACAACATAGCATGACGCGTTTCGTCGTTACAAACCAGTATTCTGTTAGCATCCGAAGAAGTCGTTTGTAACGACGACACGCGTCATGCTATGTTGTCAATAAAATGTAAATCAAAAGTTCAAGTATTTAGTAGTGTTGACGTTCACTTGATGGAAATCCATTATAATTGAATATAAACTCAACTCAGTATTCTGTTAGCATCTGAAGAAGTCGTTTGTAACGACGAAACACGTCATGCTATATTTTCAATAAAGCATAATTCCAAAGTTCAAGTGTTTGATTTTTAGTTTATATTCAACTATAATGAATTTACATCAAGTAAACGACAACACTATTAAATAATTCATTGTTTGTTTCAATTGCTATTCTTGATACGTCTTTTCCTTCTTGTAACTTTCTCTGCTCTTAGCACTCTGTACTACATATTAGTCACTCATTTGTAAATTACTTGTTAACTTTTAGTCTGAAGATGAATTAGAATATCGAAACGCGGGTCATGAGTATCCGTTTTTATATGTAAACAGATTCAAATCTTGGTTTTCTATGAATAATTTCCAAATACAAGCCTCATCAACTGTTAATTGATGTAATAAATTGATTATTTGATTCCAAACCGAAAATGTTCATTAATATCTCAAAAATCTCGTTTTTTCAATATTGAGATATTTTTGAGATGAGATTTTGTATTTCTTTCAACTGCCTTAGAATAACGGTTTTGTTTTACTGTTATATGTAGGTATATTTACTAGAACATGTTTCGAGCTGGTTGGATCTCATCAGAACGATTTAGCAAAGTTTGAGTTACATCTAAATTTTGAAACGAAATCGAGAAGTGAAATCAACGAATGGCAACCATTTGTTCAGTCAGCTAACTCATTTCATCTCATAATTATCCCTGCAATAAACTTTGTGCGAATTTATAAAATATATCAAATTGAATATTGCGGTCCTATAAAATATGAATCAAATCTGAGGTTTCAATAATTAATTTACACTTGTCAAATATTTAATTCAAAATATTGATCTGCCGTACCTAAAATAGGTTTACAGTTTTCAATTGGAGCATTATTCGAAAAAGCTGAATTAAAATTTTCAATCAGATTATCTCGAGGCTAATTGTACCACAAATGTCAAACAGTAACAGCATGAAATATGCGAAATAAAATAACAATATTTGGCACAATGAAGTATATTTCCGTTAATATTAGAATTACAGCTATTGTTTTTTCCATGTTTTCATTAAACGTGAATCATACTCATTTAGGTATGATCAATAAATATAACTTTCGGCAATGTTATATGGAGTTTTGCTGTTTGTAAATATTTGGACAATAATATTGGAAAAAAAGAAACGTCAGCTATTTTCTGGATGTAAAGGGTGATTCATTCAGACGTTTTTGTGGTGGAGATGCATTTAATTGCAGATTGCGCATGCCTCGTGTCAACTGAAGTAACATTCTTGTTCAGTAGTGTTTGACAATTCATAATGGAAAGACTTAGCCCGGCACAGCGTCTACAGATTGTTGACAATGGCTCTTGACAAGCTTGCAGAAGATCCACTGTTTTCGACAAAAATATTGTTAACCGATGAGGCCCATTTTTGGCGTAATGGGTTCGTGAATAAATAAAATGCCCGTATTTGGGGAAATGAACAAACCGAAGAGGTTGAAGAGCTGCCATTAAACCCAGAAAAAACAACTGTTTGGTGTGGTTTATGGGCTGGAGAAATAATCTGTTCATATTTCTTCAAAACAGAGGCCGGCCGGAACATTACTGTGAATGGTGACCGTTATCGCGCCATGATAACAGACTATTCGATACCAGAAATTGAAGGCCGTGGTCTCGACGGAATTTGGTTCCAATAAGATGGCGTCACTTGCCATACAGCCTGTAAAACCATGGCTTTACTGGGTAAGCGATTCGGCGAACAGCTCATTTCACGTATTGGACCAGTGAATTGGCCGGCTAGATCATGTGACATCACACCTCTTGACTTTTTCCTTTGGAGCTAGGTAAAGTCCAAAGTCTACATGGATAAGCCGGCTACAATTGAGGCATTGGAGGCCAATATTACTCGAGTCATTGGCCATATACCACTCGAAATACTCATACGCGTCATTGAAAATTAGAATTACAGAATGGACGTGGTTAACCGTAGCCGCGTACAACATTTGAAAGAAATTATCTTTAAAAAATGATTGTAAAGTATGGTTCTTTTGTTTGTTAATGAATATGATAAAATAAAATTTTTTTATTTGAAGAAAATACCTCTAAATGAATCACCCTTTATATACCATCAGAAAATACAAAGCTGCCAAATGAAACTTTCGCTTTAAAATATACCGCTACCCATAACTAAATAAAATCAATTTCTTGAAATTCGAATAGTTATTGAGTGAAATTAAGCGAATTCGAAGATTAGAAAAACAATAAATTGATTTCGAATAGATTTATAAATTGTTAACTCCTTAAAATATCCTTGAGAACTTGGAAATGCAGAAAAAAACAAAGATGGATCCTCTATAGGGAGTTTAATTTCTATATAGTTTATACTTATCGTTTACTTCAATTTTTGTTTATATTTTCTCTCGCATAGAAACTTTATCAATTATTCGAATTATCGGTTTCAAATTCGGTAAACTATAATAGTCGCCAGAAAATTGAAGTAATTTATCATATCTCTCAACCTGGAGAGTTCATGCAGAAGCCTGAAAGTGGAACATCTTTGCAAGAGTTTCGTTTGGTTTTTTTCATCTCCAAGTTCGTACACAATGAATATGGCTACGCCGTTCTGAAAAAAACCATTAGAAGAGATACATTCTCTTCTAATGCTAAGAAAATTCATTATCTCATGAATGTTTTAAATTCATCAATCAAATGAGAAAACATTGACATTGAGGAATTAGCTTTAATCAGAAGATCTTCTATGGTTATTTGCTTCGATAATTATACAGTCGAATCTGTTGAAAAATTGATGGTGACTTCAAGGGCATCGGCAGATAATTAGTCTTCATTTGTTCTTGCCGATTAAGTTTACTATTTTCTCAAAGTAATCGAAATAAAACGTTAATTTGGATAAGATTTTCAGAAACGATTACTTTAATCGTCAATATTTATTCCCTGAAGAATTTTTCATATAAAAATATATATATATATATATATATATATATATATATATATATATATATATATATATATATATATATATATATATATATATATATATATATATATATATATATATATATATATTTCTTGAAATTGATTTATTGCCTGTTTGAGGTATTTATTTTGAAAGTTTTTAGCATTAACAGGCTTTTTAATATGAAAAAGTTTATTTCTGTTGACGTTTCGTTGTTATATTACAACTAATTAGTTTTGACAAAGTTGTAATATAACAACGAAACGTCAACAGAAATAAACTTTTTCATATTAAAAAAAGCCTGTTAATGCTAAAACTTTCAAAATATATATATATATATATATATATATATATATATATATATATATATATATATATATATATATATAGATAAAAGGTAATTTCTCAACCGTGCGATACTTAGTAAAATTTAGGTATCGGGAATAATCGGTCTTGTGAAGTGTTTGAAAACTCATTTATTCATTAAAATTCTCTATATTTCGACACTTATTTGTGTCTTCTTCAGGAGAAAAACAAGCTGCAAAGTAATGACTACAGCGATAAATTTCAATATGTATAAAATAAAATACTTACAATTAGAGTTTATGCCGTGAAGATAAACTAACTAACATTTTTTTTATAATAAATGTTTCTTATACTGTTGCCACTTATGTAGCGAATCAATGTATAGCTTTATACTCATTGAGTATATTTCATTATATGAGCATTATTCATTATAATTACTTCTTTTATTGATAATCGTTTTTAACGTTTGCATTATACCCTTTGGTTTTAATACTGTATATGTATATATTCTTTGAATATTTCCTGTATCTGGGTATTTTTACCTGTAGGAAAATAAAGACTCTTTATTAGGTAATATTATTATTATCTTATCAGTTTATCATCTATATCTGATGGAGCCATTGTGTTGGCGAAACAATATTGTTATGTTTAACTGAAATATTGTAAAAATTTATGTGAAATATTGTAAAATCACTTCTTAGTTTTATTTGAATTACGTATTTAGATTTTCATCAAGTATCGTCCCAATTGATTAATGATACCCAAAAGTCTTATAAAGACAATAGGCCTTTTTTTTTTGTATTAATATGAGATTCCACTCTTATAATTCTGAACTTCGACAGCCTCTCAAGCCGAAGTCAAATGAGACTTCAATAATATAGTTAGCGTCTTCCACTTCGAGGGTCTAGGAATTCACTCAAATGTCTGAACTTTCCAGCCATACTCTTAATTGAGTTGGAAACATGATCACTCATGGAGATGTCTATAGCTATTTCAATATCATTGAATTTATGCCAGGGCTTAATGCTATTTATTTGGTTGCTGCCTTCAGAAATGAGGTTCATTATACGAGCAACAATTGTATATGAAAAATAAGATATTTGTTCAAAGAATTGCTTAAAATAATAATATTCATTCAGCTGAAGATATACAAAAAACATATTTTGTAGATTTTTAATTACATAATTAAACAAAATTACATAATTTTGAACTACATGCTAATAATGACAGAAATGAATAAGATATGTGAGCATCCCTTATACACACATTCCCTCTTCAAAAATCATTAAATTCTTCAAAAATAATAATTTAAATATAGCATTTTCAAGTCACAGCAGATTGGAGAGAATGATCTTTAATAACAAATTGTCCAAATCCGAGCCAATGAAGAAGTATGGAATTTATTGATTGGACTGTGAAGAGTATAAGTCGTCATATGTTGGCCAGACCGGAAGATGTTTTGAAACTAGGCTGAAAAAACACGTAAAAAACGGACAATCTGCTTTTCGGTAACATCTAGAGTCGACAGGACATAAGATCTCACGTTGTTTCAAACCTAAGATTCTTCATTACTGTGAAAAGGGAATTAAAATGAACTACCTGGAAGCCATGGAAATGAATAAACTTCGAAAATCCGATAAATACAATTTTCTTAATGATCAGTTAGACCTAAACCACTCCCCGCTGTTAAATCTCTGATAATTTGGAAACCTCCACGTCTATGATGGAATTTAAGGTGGTCCGAACAGATCTGCAAAATATTTATAGGTTGTCTTTGTAATATGTATTCATTATGATAATGCTGTAAAAGGCGAAACTAGTCGAATAAAGAATTGTTTAGTCAGTTATTTTTAGACAAGTTTTTATTATTACCTTTCATTTAAATATGAACTATCACAGAGTAGATTCATCGTCCATTGAATTTATTCATATTTTTATATATAAGCACAAGTCTTGGATGCGATCTCGGAAATATTGCATATAACCCAATGATGTCGATATTGGAAAAGCCCGATTTGAAGCCCATTAGTCTCAATGCTTTTCTCAGAACATGTTCCAGAGCATTAATATCGCTATGGAATATGCTGACTATATCGCCAACGCACCTTTAATTCTTGATCGTGCCTATGCATAATGCAAGATTTTTAGAATATCAACTCGAAAATACTGATGGCAATATTTGAATATTTAACGCAGCAAATGAAGTGCATCGGACTCAATTTACATTATTATGGAAACTATTAAAGATATAAAATTTACTGATAAAATATTTGAATAGAAATTCTACGTGTATAAAGAAAATAAAATAATCTCAAATTTAATACCATCGACTTCAACTACATCGAACTGAAATCTGTAGGATTTTCGTCCAATTGATAACTATTATTACAGTCATATTTTTCGAAATATTTTCAATACGTTGAGCATGTTGGCTGTGATTCTATTTTGCCTCTTGTGGTGTGCCACAGGAGTCCAATTTGGACCAGTTATTAAGTTTGTACAACTTATTCGTATGCATCTGCATTTCATATGATTCGAAGATGACTTTCTGTCATTATGGATTATAGGTTTTCTTAGATGATGATTTGTGGTGTACCATCAGTGGAACAAAAGTAAATATGATTAATTGTAAAGTTGTATATTAAAATAAATTAAACTCTTGGCTTAATGTTTCACGATTTATTTAACAATATGTATAGTCAACATGTTTCGAGCGTTAGCTCATTTTCAAGACTGAAAGTCTTCAAGACTTTTCAGTCTTGATGTTGACTATACATATTGTTAAATAAATCGTGAAACATTAAGCCAAGAGTTTAATTTATTTTAATATTCAATTATGTTTCACCAAGAGTTAAGCGAGAATTCAATCTCATCAAGTAAAGTTGTATTATTTTCTCGAAATTTTACTCCAATCGATTACGGATATGCATTTGAAGTTCAAATTCTTGATAGATATGTTGTGTTGAAGGTTGTAACGGTTGTTTTTGACTATAAGCTGCCCTTATCACATAAGCTGGATCATGAATTCTGCTTCTAGAACGCTGGTTTATATTACCAGACATTGGAGTAGCTTTGTTGATCTTTATATAAAGAAAAGTCTTCACTATCATCTCATTCGTAGTAAATTAGAATATGCTTCAATAATTTTGGTCCTTTGTTATCTCTCGTCTTCACCTATATATAGAAGTTTCAGAAATTTCCAAATTAGAATGAACGAACATAAACGAAGTTTTGAGTAGAACAAAACTGATTCTTATTATGCCAACCACTCAATAAAGAAGAGTTTCATTAAGCTCAGAGTTTACAATATTGAATAGCGAGTATTTAATAGTGTTGGCGTTTACTTGATGTAAATCCATTATAATTGAATATAAACTTAAATTCAAACACTTGAACTTTTGATTTACACTTTATTGAGCATGACGCGTTTCGTCGTTACTAACGAATTCTTCAGATGCTTACAGAATAATGCAGTTATTGAAATATTCTGTAAGCATCTGAAGAAGTCGTTTGTAACGACGAAACGCGTCATGCTATGTAGTCAATAAAGTGTAAATCATAAGTTCAAGTGTTTGAATTTACGTTTATATTCAATTGAATAGAGAGAACAAATATTTCGATTTGAATTTTTTTGAATCGTTGCAAATCAATAAATTCAAAAATTCGGGACTTTTAACCACAAATGCAATTAGATGATAGTAATAGCCCTTCATTAATATGTTCAATTTTAGAATTTCTAGTAGCATATATATATTTATACCTAGTTTCTATTATCTTGTTTCTCATGTTCAACCAGAATTTCCAATTATTTCACCTTCTTTATTACCTTGTTTCTTTGTTCAATTTAAATTCTTAGTTTCTATTCTTTTTTTATCCTATATTCTAACTTATCTGTTCAATTTTAATTCTGGGATTCTTTTCCTTCCGTTGTTTTCACAAGATCAATATCTCGACCCACAACGATGACAGTTTTATTGGTATCTCTAAAATATTGTACATGTCTTATTAAATATTAACTTATTTGGTTGTTAATTATAGTAGTATATTTCGATTTTCATTTTTTTGTTTATTAATGTAACATAGAATCTTACGTTTTTCAAGTAATCGAAGAATAAATTTTACTAAATATCTCAATATTGTACATAGTGATTAAAAAAAATTCGTATTCGAGTTCTTTCTTTGCATTTTCTGAGAACATTTACCATAGCAATGTATTTTTTTACATTATCAGAAAGAAGAAATTTCAACGAACAAAAAACTCCTTGACTTTTTTTAAAAAGCTAACATTTTGAAGTGAGAATTTTCAATTGAAAATTGGGCTGTTTTTCCGATATTAAATCAAAACAAGGTGAAAAAACGAATATTTTGAATCAAAAAAATTACTGTGCCTTTAGGACATAGAGAGGTAAATTTTCATCAAATTTCGTGAAAAAAATTTTTTTTGCATAAGATGAAAATAAAAAACGAAAAACTTGATTATTTGAATTTTTCACATAAATTTTGAGGTTATGGAAAAAATTGTGATGACAAAAGTTTTAGGTATATTTATTACTCACAACTTTGTCATGAAATTTTTTTCCATAGGACTTGTAGTTTTGCCGGAAATTGAGGTACACCGTCATTTACCCTTAAAAATTCACCCCCATCCACTTCTCGACCTCAGATCGCCCGTGGTTTATTTCTCCTTTCATTTTTGTTATATTCTCGTTCTTTTTAACGGGTTTCATCCTACTATAATTTTTTTTCATTTTTTACCATTTTCAAACTTATCGACCCTGGTCTGCTTGTTGAAGGAAGTGTTTACATCTGTAAAACGTTGTTTTCTTGGACAATTTAATTCATTAAGCTCAGAGTTTACAATATTGAATAGAGAGTATTTAATAGTGTTGGCGTTTACTTGATGTAAATCCATTATAATTGAATATAAACTTAAATTCAAACACTTGAACTCAAGATTTACACTTCATTGACTACATAGCATGGCGCCTTTCGTCGTTACTAACGAATTCTTCAGATGCTTACAGAATAATGCAGTTATTGAATTATTCTGTAAGCATCTGAAGAAGTCGTTTGTAACGACGAAACGCGTCATGCTATGTAGTCAATAAAGTGAAAATCATAAGTTCAAGTGTTTGAATTTACGTTTATATTCAATTGAATAGAGAGAACAAATATTTCGATTTGAATTTTTTGAATCGTTGCAAATCAATACATTCAAAAATTCGGGACTTTCAACCACAAATGCAATTAGATGATAGTAATAGCCCTTCATTTATATGTTCAATATTTGAATTTCTAGTAATATATATATATATATATATATATATATATATATACGTGGTTTATTTCTCTTTTCATTTTTGTTATATTCTCGTTTTTTTAACGGGTTTCATCCTACTATAATTTTTTTTCATTTTTTACCATTTTCAAACTTATCGACCCTGGTCTGCTTGTTGAAGGAAGTGTTTACATCTGTAAAACGTTGTTTTCTTGGACAATTTACGAAAAATAACACATCTAATTCGTCTCTCAGCTAACAGAAGTTGAACGTACATTATTCTGCGAGATTGGTAGCTACGAAATACTCGAAACAATCCTCGATAACCATGTTTGACATTTCTCTGACAGCTCAAATACAATGACGCGGTTCGCTATCATTGTGAATAGGGGAAATTGTCTGTGAAGGTGTCCACTATATATCGATGGCCAGACAGAATGTTCGATGGCTGCTATCGAACACCCTTTGTGCTTGTTCCATAGACATTGGGGACAAAAACAAATGTCGTTGTATGAAGTCAGATCTGGAATCTCTGTATTGGTTTCCTCGAGTTTGTGAAGCGCTTTTCCAATATGCAATCCGTTGGAAACAATTTCAATCCATGGTTTTCCATATTAGTTCCAGATTGTTCCATTTCATCTTCAAGACTCATATAAAAAATATATTCCAAAAGACATACTGTGGTATATTAAGAATTAATAAGAAGTTACATCAACTTACAAACTCAACAAAAATCGTATGAAAAATTCTTCAACGAAACCACTCATAATACAATATCTATAAAACACAATATATTGTATTAACACCTACTTAATTTTCAAGGAAGAATATGATGAACTCTAAGGCAGAATTTTAATCAAATTATATTTCCTAAAATGATTTCTCAAATGCAAAAGTTTCCTGTCTTTGAACATTATAGTGAAAATGAACATTATGTAATGAACATTAGAAACGAATGAACATTACTGTAATGACAACAATAATATCAAACAATCATCCATCTTGCAGTTAATATGTGTAATAACAATCGAACTTTGATAGTTTCCAGGTTGGAAGCATACGAGGTTTGTTCGAAAGAAAAGGGGAATTTGGATTTTTTCCAGAAGTATTTATTTATTGATGAATATTCATTTTGTCAGCTACAAAGTACTCCCCTTCAGAAATAATGCACTTATGCCAGCGCTTCTTCCAATCCTGGAAGCACTTCTGACATACGCTTTTCGGTATGGCCATCCGTTCCTTCTTTGATTCTGACTTTATCTCAT
Source organism: Henosepilachna vigintioctopunctata (assembly GCA_030704895.1). Taxonomy (NCBI): domain Eukaryota; kingdom Metazoa; phylum Arthropoda; class Insecta; order Coleoptera; family Coccinellidae; genus Henosepilachna; species Henosepilachna vigintioctopunctata. The sequence continues at coordinate 1,740,462 of JARQZJ010000005.1, forward strand.
CAATTGTGGCAGAGCGCTTTCGTTTCAATAGTCTCTTCAGTTTTGGAAATAGGGAAAAGTCACAGGGAGCCAAATCTGGTGAATACGATGGTTGACGCATGATAACGGTGTTGTTTTTGGCCAAAAATCACAAGCATTGACGTATGGGCTGATGCATCATCGTTTGAGACGTATTGCTCCACGCAAACGTTACATTATTTCCTTCTGGTATTCCTTATTAACCGTACGGCTTGTTCCCAAGAACTCATCGTGCACCACTCTGTTGTGATCGAAGAAAACAGTGAGCAAAACCTTCACGTTTGATCGAACTTGGCGTGTCTTTTTGGTCTTGGCTCTTCTAGCCGATTCAATTGGGTTGATTGGGTATTGGTTTCGACATCATAAACATATATCAGTTATGACCCTTTTCAAAAACTCCTGAGCGATATTAATGCGTCGTAGCTTCTGCGGAAGATTTAGCAATATCGAAACATACTTCGCTGCCACACATGCCCAAAACATCCGAGAAAATCCGATTGATACGCCAACATCCTCCCCAACTTTCCTAATAACGATTCGAGGTTTTCTAAAACCAATTTTTTCTGTGTTTCGATGTTTTCTTCGGTTGTTGACGTGGTTGCAACTCCAGGATACTTATCGTCATCAACATCTTCTCGCTTGTTCCACTTATAAACACTTTTTTGAGACAAAATACACACTCTGAATGCCACAGTCAGCATTTCTAGTGCGTTGGAGCACTTTAATCGATTTTCAAAGGAATAAACATTCTTGTATTCGATTTCTATTCAAAATTTGATATAGATTCTGCGATCCATTTTTCGAAAGTAAGAAATCGAAGAGCACACAAAACGTGACTAACCTTTTCAGTTGTCAAAAACAAACTACTTATCCAAAATGGCTGATTATTTCAAGATATGAGAAACGTATGTGTACCACAACGCAAAAAATTCGACAATCGAATGTGCACAGCTCGCGAAAATTCAAAATTCGGCTTTTCTTTTGAAGAGACCTTGTAGGTCATAAAATTGTGTATTGTTATGTTAAGCGGTTTGTGAAGAAGATATCCTGGGTTCAACTTCCGAGTTGGGTATTCAGGTTGATTCGTGTCTTCGAGACATAGGTTCGAAGCCTGTTTCAAACCTTGTTTTGTTTTAAAGACTTTTCAGAAAATTACCTCCATGAGAAGAAACCTGCGCATAATTTTGATTATATAAATTTTCTTCTCGTTTCGAATCTCAGAATATTATCCGACTGTATAAAATCCACTGAAGGACCTTTTGAGCTAGCTTATGAAATTATTCGTTGTTCAAACATAAAAGATGTAATTTGGGTGAATAATTAGATATTGAAGTGTGCTCAACAAGTACTAAATATTAAGCGTATCTCACAAAATGATGTTTGGAAGGAACATTTGTAATGAGTTTGATGCTTTTATATCTAAGAACTCATTCCATCGATTTTCAACGAACCTATTCGACTAGCTGTTTAATGTGGCCTGAATTTGAGACATCTGCCGTATTCTCGCTTTCTGCTATTCTACATCATTTTGATGTCTTTCCGTTAGCTACTGGAACGAAGTTGTAATCTTTCAACATAATCAAAATGAAGGAATCATTCGAATATATATATATATATATATATATATATATATATTTTTTTTCGAAAGTTTTTAGCAATAACAGGCTTTTTTGATATGAAAAAGTTTATTTTTGTTGACGTTTCGTTGTTATATTACAACTTTGTCAAAACTTTTGTTTTTTCAAAAGTTTTGACAAAGTTGTAATATAACAACTCGTCAATAACAAACGTCAACAAAAATAAACTTTTTCATATCAAAAAAGCCTGTTATTGCTAAAAACTTTCAAAATAAAATATCTCAAACAGACAATAAATCAATTTCAAGAAATATATATATATATATATATATATATATATATATATATATATATATATATATATATATATATATATATATATATATATATATATAATATATAAATATAATGAAAGGAGTATTGCCTGGTAATTTAAATATAATTGTTGTGGGTTATAGGCAAAATAAGAGGCCACTATGAATAGATTTTATCCAATTTGTCTGCCTGGTCTATATTTCGACTGTGTCTACAGTCTTCATCAGGACTCTGAAAAAGATGTTTATACAATTGTACTGATAAAAATTATGATTTACAACTTACGGCTACCTAAGTATAAAAGGTATGTCCAAAAACCATCAAACAGGAATGTCTTTTTCTTAAAATTAAGCTGAATTAAAATATAGATGCAAAAATATTCTTATATACTAACTAAAAACAATGATAGGTGAATAATAGAATAGAAATGACAGGAGCACAGAGAGACATTGACACTAAAAACCGAACACAGAGGCGATAGAGTAAAATCACCGTAGTAACAAATGTCATATTACACACGTAACATATAAAAGTCTATTAAAGTTGTGAGATGTCTGCGAATTTGCGAAGGTTACCTAAAATGATTTGAGAGTGAATAACTATATATACGCCTTATATAGGGTGTTTCAGAATGTTTTCCGTTTTTATATGTTGAATAAAAAACAACAATATCAATTAAAACACGTTTTATTTATTGTTAAATTAAAGAGCAGGTCTTGAAATTTATTTATGAAGAACAACAGTTTGCTCGCTTCTTCACACTCATGAGCTTCACAACTTGGAGCTTAAATTTTCAATCACTCGCTGGAGCATCGCTCTTGGAATAGAGTTGATTTCTTCAGTGATTCTTCATTTCAAAACATTCAGGTTGGATGACAATGGATTGTAAACTTTACTTTTTAGGTAGCGCCATAGGAAAAAATCAGAGGGAGTTGAATCAGGGGTCCTTGGTGGCCAATTGATGTCTCCTCGTCGGCTTATCACTCTTCCCGGGAATAAATCGTGGAGATCAGCTAATGTGTCATTCGTAACATGAGAAGTGGCTCCATCTTGCTGAAAAAAAAAGGGTTGTGGTTGTAGCCATCCTGGTTTTACATTTCTGTAGCTAAAAAAGGCATAAGGACCAATAATTCCTTGACTTGATATGGCAGCCCAAACAATAACTTTCGGCGAGTGAAAGGGCTTCAATTTTGTTTATTCACGTGACCGTTGATGTGAAAATTCGATTTATCGGAGAACCAGATGTTATTGAAACTGCTAAAACGGTTTTTTATTGTCCTACATAATTCGACTCGTTTATCAGGATCATCAGGATTCATTTCTTGAACAATAACAATTTTATAGGGGTGAAAATGAAAGTCTTTCGAAATAATGCGATAAACCGTAGATTTGTTCAAATTAAGAGAAGCTACGCGCAATCTCAACGACTGTCGTAGGTCGTCCATAACAGACTGGCGAACGCCGTCGACGTTCATGCTTGTTCTTGATGTCCTTTTGCGCCCAGACGATTTGTCCGGCATTGCAATCCGAGTCATAATATAATACAAGAGGCGCAAATAATATCCGAACAACAAAGTATCGTCTAAGTAGGTCAAAAAAAACTCGATAGATTATAATTTATACAATATCTTACCTTCCCATTCCAAAAAGCTTCCTTTCAATAAATTCAAAATAAACATCAATAAATATCTTCTTAGGTTTTGCTTTCATTCTGTCAGCGAGTATTCGCAGCACTTCAAGGCAAAGTCTTTAATAAGAACATGCTCACCACTTCTTTTTATGTGTTACTTTTCATAACTTATTTTTTTGCATTATATAAATTTCTTTTTTTTTCAGTTTTATGATGAATTAATCACTAAGTTTACGAAGTTTATACGTATTAGAATTCAATCTTAAGTTTCATCTTGGTTTGATTTTGTATCTTCATCTACTATTTTATATTATTTTCTACTTTATGTTCATTTTATATCTGGAGGAGTGAAAGAATGTTTCGTCAAACTCCTACCATTTGTAAGAAATTTCTTTGCTCTACAATAAAGATTACTTCTACTGATACCACTACTATACTGCTAATACAAATGAATATATTATTCTTGGATTCTTTTACCATTTTTTAAGTAATTTATAATGCTTTTAAGAATGTAGCAAGACGAAACTATCTCACGAACGTTGTTAGGATAATTTTATTTTATGCAAGACAGACTTAAAACAGTTTAAGTAGAATGGAGTGTCAACCACTTGACAGATAACTTGTCATCTATCCTAGCATCTGAGGAAATACTTTTTGCCTCAAATTGAGCTAAAAAGCTGGCCAATACATTCAGTGCAGACTAAGATTGATGTTTCGATCTAAATTAGCTTTTACTGTTGAAATTTCCTTCAACTATTACAAATTCGACAAAATGTACTAATTTCAGATTATCGATCTACGTCAAATTATGAGTATAATTGTAATTCTTTCTTTCCTTGAACCAGATGGTATCTCAATTTAAAAAGTTCAGAGAGATCTCATTTATTTTTACTTGGGGACATGGGGATTGATTAACAAATTACCCCTAAGCGCAGTCTAAAATTATTGAATATAAACTTAAATTCAAACACTTGAACTTATGATTTACACTTTATTGACTACCATGCCACCCATATCCACATAAAATGTCAGCGTTTCAAAGTATGATACACAGATTAACTAATATATCTTTATCAGGAGAAAACTTCAATAAAGAACTGAATATCATTAAACAGATTGCGGTTAATAATAATTATGAACGCGAACTAGTGTCAAAAATTCTTGACAAAAAACTCTATCGAAAAGCTCTGCGATTAGTATTTCCTTATCAGTCGGATATAAATCGCAAATTTAATAGTTTAACATACTTTGGAACCGTCAGTCAAAAAGTCAAAACCTTTTTAAAAACATAATTTTTTTTTCATTTAAAACGAACAATAATTTATGGAGACACATTGAGAACAATAAAAACAAAATTAAAAGAGAAGACAAATCAGGTGTTTACCAATTGAATTGTGGAACATGTCCCGGTATATATTCAGGTAAAACAAGTAGAAATTTCGTACTAGAATACAGGAACATAAATATAGCTTCGCGCATAACAAATTAATTCGAATTATGTTAACCATTTATTAACATAAAACCATACGTTTGATGCGAATTTCACATACATAATATACAGAAAAGTATTATATTAGAAAAGTTAGATTTTTGGGAAATAGTGGAAATAAATCGGCATAAAAATTCTGGAAATTTGCTCAATGAACAGATAGAATTGGACAATTCACCCTTGTTAAACCTTTTCAGTTAATAAAAATTAGATTTCAGAATGGAATATTTTAAAACCCAAAGTCATAGAATCTCAAATAGAATTCATAGAATTCCCTGATTTTATACCTGTGTTTTTCAAATTTGTTGTTATTATTCTGTAAGCATCTGAAGAAGTCGTTTGTAAGACGAAACGCGTCAGCAAGATGGTACTTTAAGCTGTTACTCAAAAATTTCAAATTATTGGAACATTCTTCAACCTCGAGGGTTTTCGTCGTCATTCCAATTGAAATTTTCATTGTAAATGGCATATCGCATAGACCCTTCCATTGCAAGCGGAATGGAAGGGTCTTATTTATTTTACGTGAGACAAACCTCCAGCCTACAACACATCCAACAAAGTTTTTCAACATGATTTTCGGTCTGCGGCACGTTACAGGGCTTGGCTGCTTTACCTCATTTTCCTCTTCTCCTTTATGTTCAGTGAGAAGTTTAACATGAGTTTTCAATATTTCAAAAACAATGAAAATGTAAAAAACTTATGAATTATTCATTAGGATGTTGATCAGTATGGAGCAACCTTTTCAAAAGAGAGAAAACAGTTCAAGTTTCGAAATAATTTCACATTTTTTGCCGATTATCTTTAAACTTCTCGTGGAATGAATTCTTATAGCATTATTATTGGAGATTCTAAACACAGATATCACATATCAAACGGTAAAATAACAAGGTTTAAAATCTGCTCGTTGTTTGTCGAATTATTCGATTCATGTGCCATGTTATTATCTATTGATTCTCAACACTCAATTGAAGCAAACCCGTTTCAAAGTTCTTGAGTTAATTTGGTACAGAGTTTGTTGGAGTGTTAAGTCATTTTCTTCTTTTTAATCTCAGGGAAGTCAAAAAGGAAACAGAAAACTTTGATGACAATGAAACATCACTTCTGATCAGGGTTTTCCTCAGGATATTTCACTCGATATTTCCTTTCATTAGTGCAGCCGAGTATGTACTTCTCCTTTGTTCTAATTTTCAAACTTGTGAATTCTATTATTGTCCAAAGATTGTCCAAAGTTCCTAAGCTGACTAAACTTTCATATCTCCTGTATAAAGTGAAAAGAGCTTTCTTTTTTATGTCCAGAAACCTCGCACAAATATTTGAAATTCTCTACGGTACATAACCTGTGGAATATAAGCAACTGGATGGGTACTGACCTGTTCACCACTTTGATTTCCAGAATCTGAAGCATACTGTTTCCTCAGAGCCCTCTGTACTTTCTTTTTTCTGTGTATGTATGTGTATATTGTTTCATCTCCTAAATTGTTTAATTATCTAAGTGTTTTTAGATTAAGTTCAGTTCTTTGTTTTTATTTTTTTTATTTTCTCTTTCAATTCTTCTCTCTTTATTTATATCTATATATTGTATTTTGTCAGCTCAATTGTTTGGAAATTTGAGAATTTCTGTTTCATTCATTTTCAGCATTTATGTTATCACTAGTACCATTCAAATTTATATTATATTATACCTCATAGTTGAGTTGCTGTAAGCTGTAAGTCATATATTTCAAATAGATGAAGAAATGAATAACTATCGCAGAAATAACGGGTGATTTTTCAAGTGTAGTTTTTTTTAAACCGGATAAAGCACTGAATTTGCATCATATATTCAAAATTTTTGTTGAAATTGATAACTTGGCGTTTGCCATTTACATTTTGAAGATAACTTCATGTTAATGTTGTCCACGGCTCCGTTTCAAAAGGGTCCATTCGGAAGGTGCAATTTTGCGTCACTTTTTCGAGTATTTCGGCCTGTATCCCACGAATTACGCGTGTTATGTTATCCTGTAAGGCTTCCATCGTGTTCGGCTTGTCCACGTACACTAACGAGTTTACATAACCACACAAAAAATAATCCAGAGGCATTAAATCGAATGGTCTTGGCGGCCAATTCACAGGGCGATTTCGCTGAGACAAGTTGCTCACCAAATTTATCCTTCAGCATGTCCATTCTTCCACGAGCTGTGTGGCATGTGTCACCGTCTTGATGAAACCACATGTCAATCAGTTCAACTCAACCAACTGGGGCAAAAAAAGTTGCGTATCATGACTCGATATCGTTTGCCGTTAACGGTAACGTTTCTGCCACGGTCGCCTTTGAAGGAAAATAGACCGATGATGCCACCAGCCTATAAACAAAACCAAACTGTCGTTTTTCGGGATGCATCGGTAAATCTCGGTATGGCATGTGGCTGTTTATCACTCCAGATGGGACAGTTTTGTTTATTTACATATCCGTTAAGCTAGAAATGAGTCTCATCGGTGAACACAATTTTCGATAAAACAGCGGTTTCTCATTAAGCTTCTCCTAGTATAGGCCGATTTACCAAAAATTAGAGGTTGTGGTAGATTCCAGATGAGATGGCAGAGTATATTGAAAACTTTTCACTTCGACAGATGACGTTTGAATGCCATTACCAACCAGAGCCGCCAACCTGAAAAACTCAACTCTTAAAAATCACCTGTTAGTACGAAAGAATATTCAAAGGACATTGATGAACTCGCTACACTGTAACAATGTGATCTGAAACTGCATATCAGTAAATGTAATTTTTTATCATCTTCTCGATAGTTGACTCAAATCCACCACAGCTATACTTTGGTACGTCAAACTCTAGGATTCTTTTCGATTATAAGCTATCCTTCTCTGAACACATAACTTGTACCACGGCTTCTGTTTTCAGAATGCTGGGTTATTTGGTCAGAAATTGGTGCAGCTTTGTTAATTTTTGCACAATGGAAACGCTGTATTATTCCTTTTTCCGCTCTAAAATGGAACATGGTTCAATAATTTGGTCTCCTTTGTACAATAATTCTATGATCGACTTTGAGCTTTTCGAACTCTCCTATCAAATAGATTAATATCAGGTATAACGACACAAACAGTTTGACCAGCTCTTTGGTGCAGTTTCAGTGCAATCTAACGTTTATATACTCTAGAATTGCCTTTGGGTGGTAGATTTTTGACAGTGTCTCTTTTTCTATCTGTAGTTATCCTGTGCTATCTCTCAATTTTCATTACAGCATATTTTATGTTAATACATATAACAGGTAAATATATGATATCCTCCAGCCATGTGTTAAATTTGATGAATCCTTATGGCTACTTCTCATTCAATATCATCTTGTCTACCAATATATTAATTATAGTTGCCAGTGGAAAAAGACTTGAACAATCAACCATGATTTCTACTCATCGGAAAACATCTGTCAAACAACAGCTACTTGTTCAATTCAATTAAGAATCCAGGGATTCTTTTCGATTATAAGCTATCCTTCTCTGAAAACATAACTTGTACCACGGCTTCTGTTTTCAGAATGCTGGGTTATTTGGTCAGAAATTTGAGTAGATTTGTTGATCATTGCACAATGAAAATGCTGTACTACCCCTTTATTCGCAGTAAACTGCAATATGCGCCTAAAATTTGTTCTCCTTTTTACAATAATTCTATTGTCGACTCGGAGGCAGGTCAGAGGAAATGTCTTAAGTACCTATATGTATACAGATTTTATGGGCAATATTCTTTGAGTGACCATTTCATCCTATACCAATAAACTGGGAATTTGATTAGTTTGATCGGTTGTGAAGAGTTTAATCAAACTTTTCTCTTAAAAATTTTGCACAATTCAATCGACTAGCCATTTTTTGTCAGCAAAATGAATATTCACGTACCAAGGCCTGGTCTGAGGAGGAAAAATACATTGTATGTCGATTAAAGCAGATCAAGTGTTATGTCAAGTTCTCCTATGAACTGTATATGTGATATTTAAGATGGGTGTTGCGGTCGATGTGATATCTATTTTGATCGGCTATCAGGGATCTTGAAATGTCACTCAGAACAGCGCTATGGGATGTCGTGATATTTACATGAACTTCTGTTGTCTACATATGAATTTGTAATATATAATATTTAAATTTTAATTTTGTTTCGTTTGGGTACTTTATAAATATCTTTGAATAGATAACATTTTATTTTTAGTTCGTTCCATTCGAATATAGTTTAGTAGTATTTCAAATGCTTTTAATTTCATTTTCGTTGAATATATTCGCTTATACACTTTTTTTTCTTCAATTTTTCCTTATTTATTATTCGAGATTTCCTCCATTACATACAAATCAAATTTACGCAATTTCGTCATCAAAAAGCATATATAGACTTAGTGAATCTAAAATGAATATTTGGTAGTCTATATTTCACGTAACTAGCATTATATTATTCATAATCAATTCAAGCTGGTATGAACTCCTTTCTAATAAGGGGGAGCAAGAGTTAATTATCTTTCAATAGCTAATGAGAACATAGAAGTTCGTAACAAATCTATCAGATATGTTCTATGTGAATGGATGATATCCGGAAACTGAAACAGAGTGTTATTAATTCTCTTGTGATAATGTATAATGTAATAATAAAAATTATTATTACACTAATTGGATGCCTAACCTTGTACCTCGAACAGAATATAATTAGTGATCATTTCCCTTTCAGTTCGTAGTGTAGGCGGTAACATGATGAAGTTTCGTACATTATTGTATCATAAATGTTTGATTGTTAACAGGATGTTCATAAACTTCCGGCTAATACAACTCAAATTTCCTAAATCCTAAGCCGCTTCTGCAAATTCTAGAATTCAGGCATTATTAAGTGAATTTTTGAATTTGGGAGTATCCAACTGAGGACACTGATAGAGGATCTTCTGAAAGGCAAAAAGATGACCTTAAAACATTTTCAGAAACTCAATCTGAAATTTGTGAGTCACAGAGTATAGTTGCAACTTGATTCTTGGGTAATTCGACGTAATTTTGTGTTCGTTTACGCAATAGAAGATCAACGTTCTATTATAGTCTTCATGGTACAGTGGTTCGAGTCTGCCTTCTGCCGAACTCAACTGGCTATAACACAAATAAAGGTTGAATTTAGATGCCTGAAGCTGTCTCAATCAGTAGGTAGACGTTTGAGTTGCTCTTTGAGATATACTTTTATATGTAGATGTAGAAATATAATACGTTTCTGCTCCCAATACCTCTTAATAGTAATAGTAATAGTAATATTTATTCATGCTTTACATTTTCCATATGTTTACACTCGTCAATTAGAAATATTTTTGAAATATTATCCAATTTCAAAATAACAGTCATCACAGGAAAAAGATGAAAAAAAATACCCACAAAGAAGAGACAATCATCCAAAGTCGCAAACAAGAAACTCTTCAACCTCATAAAAGGCTCTTTGAATCAGAAATTTCTTAGTGATAGTCTTGAATTTGATAGGAGAAAGGCGTTTCATCTCTTCCGGAACTATATTATATAATTTCTTAGATGAATAAAAAGGTCCTTTTTGAGTTATGGATAGCCTACAATAATAATTTCGAATCATTTCCCTGGCTCTTGTAGGATAGTCGTGGAAGTCTTTATTCTGATTAAACACACCCCTATTTTCATGCACATAAATCAGAGCCTCTAGGATATAGAGGCAGGGGAGAGTCAAAATTTTGTTTTTAATAAACGCATGTTTGCATTCTTCACGATAATCAAGCCCAGCAACTATTCGGATAGCCCTTCTCTGAAGAGAGAAAACACGGGTGCGTGTAGAACAGTAGCCCCACGCTAACAAAGAATATCTCAAGATGGATTCAATCAGAGAAAAATAGGCAGTTTTTAAGATGCTAACTGACAAACGATTTGACATCGACTTCAATAAAAAAATGTTTTTCGTTAATTTAGAGGCCAAGTGCCCGGTGTGTACATCTCAGCGAAGAGAGGAATCAAGATAGACCCCCAAGAATCTAGCATTATCAGCCAAATGAACAAGAACATTATTTTTTAAGGTGAAAAGTTATTTTTCCGTTAGGATCTATATAAACAAGAAAATGGGGTTACGTTCTATATTCGTGACCTAGCCAAAAAGAATGATTTCCATCTAGTGGTACATATGATACTTCAAGGGTTGTTGTACGTTTTTGTATTAGTGTTCTTCATTCTTACCTAATCTAAGATGGGGTTTTTACCATTTTCCATGCTCTATTTGAGATGAAGTAGGCACATTACATAAAAATGAGAGAAAATGACAAAACACAAACTCGCTAATCATGGTTTCAATTGAACACTGACAAAAGCTCAAATTCATCAATTAGAGGTGTTAACAACGATATTGCTCATATTAAAAGAAGACTGAGTATTGGAGGTCTAACGTCGAAAAAGAACACGAGAAAGGCAGATATTTCAATATTTTGGTCATGTTATGGGGGCACTCAAACATCTACTATACAAAATTATGGAGGGAAAAATATTGGAGAAAAAGCCGTCGAAGACCAAGAACCTTGGGGATTTCAATTCCAAAGACTGAATTGGGATGAGCTTTGATCAGATGTTTAGAATAGCTGTAAATAAAATCCTTATGACTGTAGTGTTATCCAATCAGAAGAGAGTTACAGTTTCCAAATTAACATGCTGATGTTGATGAAAAGCTGTTAAAAATTCAAGCAAATACGATTTGAATTGAAAAGTGTGCCCCAATGTAATCAGTTTTTTGTTGTGTATATATTCAAATTGAACTGGCCCAGCTCAATAACATCGTTCTCTCCATTAGGCTCACAGAATAATACCCAATGAAAAAAACGTGAAAAGCAATACCATGTGACGAATAAGCTCATTTATTTGTTGTCAACAAATTTGGTACGATTTTTGATTGAGAACGGTTACAGAGAATGAACTAATGAAAATCTCTTCAGTCCCAAAGAGATTGTGATTCCCAGTGAGTAGGAAGTGGGTAGTAGAATTCGAATTGCAATTTTCCAATATTTCATTGAATTGGTCGTTTCTATATAATTCAACAAATCTCGTGACCTAATATCGATATGTAGAAACTCAAATAACTTTCCAGAGGATAAAAAATGTCAATTGAAAACTCGTGGAATGGAAATGAAGGAAGTACCATTCACATATTTGTTTCTATATTCACAAGTTTTTACTAACCCGGAACTATAACTTTATACAGAGATCCACATTAGTCTATTGACTTTTTGAGACACACAGTTATGTATTACCTCTTTCCTATGCAAATTTACATAGGTTTTCCCAATGGAGTTTTCTACTGTCTGGTTTTCCTTTAACTACAATAGTTCCAATTTTTAGAGTTCATCTTATATTTTTCCATTAGTGTACTTGGTTACCCAACTCTTCTTTTTCTCCTTTATTTATTGATTCACTATATATTTCAAATTGAAGAGCACCTCTAAGAATGTTATCTCCCCTAAATAATTGCAGCTCTGCCCCTTGGAGAGTCGGAGTTACCAGCCGGTACAACTTTCTTTTACATAATTGATTTGTAAAGGCTCTTGGAAAATTCCTTAGGAACTCATTTATTTGTGAATTTCGTCCTATTCCTGAAGTTTCTTTCAGTAGTCACAATTTATCTAGAATATAACATCTAAGAGATGTGTACTCTTATAATTCAATAGCTTTCGAACTGTTTAGTTCAGTTTTTGCTCTCTAACTCACAAAACATTCTCGCCGATTTTGTCAGATAATTATTTAATAAGTCGATACTCATCGTGTTTCAAGCTAAAATTCACCGGAATATAATATAAACTTTCAATTAAATAATATATGTTTTCAACTTGAAGCGGAGGTTAAATTTTTGTTTTTCTTCCATTACTGATATTAATTTTGCACATTGTTCTGGATACACGGATTTTATGAATATCACGATTTTCAGCGAGTTTTCCTTTTCCTCTCATAAGTCCGTTGCTGAGGGCACAAAACCTACACCCGACTTTTAAGGACCTCATTTTCAAACGAAACATGAGAATCAATGACCTGTTGAGGAATACTAACAGAAATAAATGACAGGTTTCCATTGTTTTCTCTCCTGTTACGAATCTTCAATCTCAACGTAATTGAAATTCATAATGAGGAAATAATTTTGGGAGTAGTGAACTGAAATGATGGGAAACATTCCGAAATGAAATACTACATAATTCAATTGAAAATTAAAATAGTTTATTTCATAAATTGTCTACATGAGCAAAAATATCCTAAAGGGATGCGTTTCCTGTTTCTGATGATACATCAGAACGACGAAAATCGGTTTTTTATTTTCTGATGGAAATATAGCGTTGATTAAATTATATCAATGAAAACTGCAAAATTTATACGTGCTGTTGGATTAGAAAAAAAATACTTTCTTTCAGCTTTTAGAATTATTGAGATGGAAAAACATGCATGAAGAAAATTCGAATAAAGCCAATAAATGTCTAAAAATTATTAAAAATTATTCACTGTAAACCATAATGAAATTATTACTCTTATTGCATTTTTTTCTTATAATTGAATGAGAGATTTCATTTCCAAATGCAGTTTCTTCTAGTTGAGAAAAAATTCAAGAAATCAAGAATTCCTTCTGAGATTCTTTAATTTTTTCAACACTACATCATGTAGATAAATATACGTTTCACCAATTCAAAATCACAAACAATTCTGTATATTTTTCGATTTTTTTTGTATTCACAAGAATTATTCACTGTAAACCATAACAAAATAATTATCATCATTGTTTTGCTTTCATTGAATGATACATTTCATTTCCAAATGCATTTTTTCTAGTAGGAAAAAAGATTCAAGAAATCAAGAATTCCTTCTGAGTTTCATTCATTTTTTGAACAATAAATTATATAGATAAATATACGTTTCACCAATCAAAAATCACAAACAATTCTGTATATTTTTCGATTTTTTTTTGTATTCACAAGAATCATCCAACGTAAACCATAACAAAATTATTATGATCATTATTTTGGTTTCTTTCAATTGAAAGAGAAGTTCCATTTCCAATTGCATTTTCTTCTAAATGGAATAAAATATTCAAGAAATCAAGAAATTCTTCTGAGCTTCATAAATATTCCGAACAATACATTATATAGATATATGTATAGATAAATCCCCAATTTAGAATCACAAACAATTATGTATATAAACAATACATTGAAATTAACACACTTGGCTTAAGTTTCATTATATATCAAAAACTCTACATATGTTTCGGGTGGTTAACCCATTATCAAGAGTATACAACATTACTGAACTCTTGATAATGGGTTTACGACCCGAAACATATGTAGCATTTTTAATATATTCAGTGAAATTTAAGTGTGTTAATTTTAAATTATTATTTTCAACATAATGTTTCACTAAGAGGTAAGCGAAACCTTCGTGTCATTAATTCTGTGTATTTTTCGAATTTTTTGTGTTCACAAAAATTATTCACTGTACACCATAATAAAATTATTATGCTTATTGTATTGTTTTCTTGTTATTGAATGAAACACTTAATATCCAAATGCATTTTTTCTAGCTGAAATAAAAGATTCAAGAAATCGAGAAATGAAATTATTCGCTTGAAAATCTTCTGATAAGAACTGATATAACAAAATGCAGACATACGAGCAAACAAGTCGAAGTTTTTTAACAATAGAATTCTATATAAGTCATGCATGAGAAAATCAAATGTCAAATATTTATCAAGGACCCGCTTTTGAATAGTGAAGTTATGAAGGTTTTTCGGTGATGTTGCCAAGATAAACATTTCCTTTTCGCTATTCCAATTCAAATACGTTAAATTCCTTCGGATGTGGAATACCTGAAATAGTTTTACTACCCTGAAATTAGTAAAATAGGAAACCGTAAATGAAATTTTGCATTCTTTTTATGCCTTTTCGGTTTGCAAATAGTAAACATTGTTCGAAAACCACCGTAGTATTTAATATCCATTTTCAAGTTGAAATTACTGTAATTTTCACGAAATTTAATAACCTGAGGATGAAAAGGTAACTCATTCTGAAATTCAAAGCAATAAAAGTTATGACTTGCAATTTGCCAGTTTCCACCAGTCTGCACGTAGGTCTTGATGTTTCTTGAGTCATATATGCTAATATCTGTATTTGATTAAACTTTGGAAATTTTTTCAGTTATTACAATAATTTAGGCATTCTTTCATATAAAGACAAGTAAAGTCAAGAGTTAAAAGAAAGGAGGAGTGTGAAATGCATTTCTGCAGCAGAATCGTTAATCTAGATTTCCGAATACGAAGTTTGTTCAAAATAAAAGGTGAATTTTGAATTTTTTCGAAAAGTATTCATTTATGCATCAATATTATTCTGTTACCTTCAAAGTAACCCTGCTTAGATACAATGCACTCATGTCAGCGCTTCTTCCAATCCACGGCCACCTTCAATACAGGCCATGAAGAGCGTAGTCCCTCGGTGTTCCAAAGTTGAGTTAGTGGTCTACTCTCTTGAGTTAGTGGTCTAAAGTTTCAAGCATTATTTCAACTCTTCTCGTATATTGCGAACAAACAAGAAATATTATTAGTATTAATAAATGCCTACACGCAGGTAATAAAGGGAAACGTTTAGACCTTTTGGAAGCAATTGAAATAAGCAGTCCTTGGAAGAAAAAAAAGAAATAGTAAATGAACAAGTAGATTTTCAATTATCCTCCCTACTCACATCCATTGTATAGATATAAATTTGTTGTACGTTCCTTATAGTAGTTTAGTCTGGAAAATGAGCTAACGCTCGAAACATGTTGACTATTCATTTTGTTAAATAAATCTTGAAACATTAAGCCAAGAGTTTAATTTAATTTAATAAAACATGCAAAAGTTTAGTCTGCATTCAACGTTATTCAATCATATTAAAAGAAGTACATCGAAAGTTCATCTTGTAAATTGTTTGATATACAGAGTTTGTACTATCAATTTTATTCAATTCTGAATTTTCTAAGTATCAACCAGATCAGTCATCATTCAAAATTATATTCACTACATGTATAAAGTGTTGAAGCATGAACACAAGTCTAAGAGGAACATACGTTAAGTACTCAATCACAATATTTTCAGAAGTCGAAACTTTCCATAATTCATAGATGACATGAGTTCAAATCTTCCAAAGCACTATTAGTCAATCTATGTTCTTGTCTTCTCGAAGTGTATAATTTCATATGAAACGATTTCACGACAAGAGTTTCGAATGTATTCTGAAGCCATATGTGCACATTTCATTGATATATTTCTGTCAAGTACAAAATATACTATGGCGTAAATCATTCACATCACATTTTCATTCTGCACCATTCAACATCCAAACTAATTTAAAAATTTCACCATTCGCAGTGATGTCATAAATCATCTATGATGTTGATATGTCACAGAAGATGATATACTCTTAAAATTATTGTTATATGAATAATGAACTGTGTTAATCGAACTATGATTGCACTTCATGTTTCTCTGTTGAAAGCAGGGACGTCTTTACTTTGAAGTGGTACATTGAGCAAGTCGTCCGACAAAATTTTCTCAATCCATTCAAAGAGCGAGATAAAAGAACAATTTTGCATAACATCAAACAGGTATCTATTTCCAATCGATTTTGAACTGCTCCAGAAATAACCTCAATGAAGAAAAATCATTTCATTGGAGGCGTGCAACTCAGAATGACATAGAGTATTAAGCCTAGCAAATTTATGAGACAAAACAACTTCAGAAGTCATAGAGAAAAACTTGCATAGTTGCAGATGAAAATTCTAGCATGGTAAGCACATTAAAGGGGTCACCTAGACATATGAGGACGAAGCAAAATTGAATAATAATAATACATTCATTCTCAACAGTTATACATCCAAGTACAGGGAAAAAATAACAAATTGAATACAAATAATAATGAATAGAAAAAATAAGAGAGTATAAGCGAATATATACAACGAAAATGAAATTAAAATAAGTTGAAATAATATTAAACGATGAATAAAGGGAACATACTAAAAATAAAATATTATATTTTACTAGGTCAAACGTAGTTAACAGAAATTAATGAAATGTAGTCGATGAAGTCAACGAAAATGAAATTAAAATCAATTGCGTTCGTAATGCAAAGTAACCGAATGAAACAAAACTAAAATTGAAATATTATATATAACAAAATCATATGTAGACAAAAGAAGTTCATGAAAATATCACGACATCCCATTGCGCTTTTCTGAGTGCATTTCCAAGATCACTGTTAGTCGATCAAAATATAGGGTTTTTTTTAGAGGTATAGAACTTTAAATTGCAATAAAACAACGATGGATCATTCGATTGACAAGAATGTTTTTTTATTCGAGAGATAATCTTGTGGCTTTACATTTGGATATGATTTCTGGCATATGACCGCCACATCTGACTCGGATGTAGTCCAATCTGGACGTCCAATTTTCGATGACTTTTTCCAACATTTGTGGCCATATATCGGCAATAACACGGTGAATATTGTCTTCCAAATGCTCAAGCGTTTGTGGCTTATCCGCATAGACCAATGACTTCACGTAGCCCCACAGAAAGTAGTCTAGCGGTGTTGTCTCACAAGATCTTGGAGGTCAATTCGCAGGTCGAAAACGTGGAATTAGGCGGTCACCAAACGTGTCTTTCAATAAATCGATTGTGGCACGAGCTGTGTGACATGTTGCGCCGTCTTGTTCAAACCACAGCTCCTGGACATCATGGTTGTTCAATTCAGGAATGAAAAAGTTAGTAATCATGGCTCTATACCGAACACCATTGACTGTAACGTTCTGGCCATCATCGTTTTTGAAGAAGTACGGACCAATGATTCCACCAGCCCATAAAGCGCACCAAACAGTCAGTTTTTCTAGATGTAACGGTGTTTTGACATACACTTGAGGATTATCTTCACTCCAAATGTGGCAGTTTTGTTTGTTGACGTATCCATTCAACCAGAAGTGCGCTTCAACGCTAAAATCCGCTTATGGAAATCGGGAACAACAGTAATCTCGTTTTGGGCCCATTCGACGAATCTACGCCTTAGATATCACATCGACCGCAACACTCATCATAACGGTCACATATACAGTTCATAAGAGAACGTGACATAACATTTGATCTACTGTAATTGACATACATTGTATTATTCCTCTTCAGACCAGGCCTTGGTACGCGAATAATTATTCTGCTGAGAAAGAATGGCGAATCGATCGAATTGTACAAAATTTTTAAGAGAAACGGTATACCAAACCGTTCACGTTTTCCCAACTTCAATAATTCAATTCTCAGACTATCGGTTAGGATAAAATAGTTGAAGCCTTTTGAAAGATATTGCCCATAACATCTGTAGTACATATACTTCACACATTTCCTCTAAACTGCCTCCAAGTCGACAATAGAATTATTGGAAAAAAGAGACCAAATATAGACGCATATCGCAGTTTACTGTAATTGAAGGAGTAGTTCAGCATTTTCATTGTGCAAAGATTAACAAAGCTACTGCAATTTCTGACCAAATAACCCAGCATTCTAAAAGCAGAAGCCGTGATACAAGTTATGTGTTCAGAGAAGGATAGCTTATAATCGAGAAAAACCTCCAGGTCCACAATTGAATTGAATTAGTTGCTGTTGTTGAGGCAGATGTTTTCCAACAAGAAGAAATCGTCGTTGATTGTTCAAGTCTTTTTCCACTGACAACTATAATTAATATGTTGGTAGACAAGATGATATTGGATGAGAAGTAGCTACAAGGATTCATCAAAATTCAACACATGGCTGGAGGATATCATATATTTCCCTGTTATGTGTATTAACAGAAAATATGCTGTATCGAAAATTAAGAGATAGCACAAGATTAACTACAGATAGAAGAAGAGATACTGTCAAAAATTTGCAACCAAAAGGCAATTCTAGCGAATCTAAACGTCAGATTGTACTGGAACTGCATCAAAGAGCTGGTCAAACCTTTTGTGTCGTTATACCTGATATTAATCTACTTAATAGAATAGTTCGAAAAGCTACATCAGTTCTAGGGATCATCACAAATACCAAAGCTTGAATGAGAATTCTCAGTACTTCTTCAGACATATGCAAATGAACAAAAACAAGACATAAGAACTATACTGAATCAAACTATAAAACTCTTTGTTGTTGGGAGGCTTTTTCTTAGATCTAATCTGCATCACCGTCTTGAGCCTCATACTTCAAAATTGACTTCAAAACTATTTTATATATGATATCTGATATGAGTTAACTTCGTCCTTGAACGGTGCGTACTCCGTAAGGGTTGTATTGGGGCAAATTTTGCCTAATGTTTCGTACTTCAATAACTTGCATTCCATTCAACAATTGATTTAATATTCGTCTTCAAAAATTAATGACTTCTTCTTTTCAGTGGCTGTAGTGGTGGCTTTCTTCATCTGCTGGGCCCCATTTCATCTTCAAAGGTTATTCAGCAAGTATTCCAGTGAATTCCTCAGCAAAGACACACATTCCTTATATCTCAAGATCTACGAGATAATAACATATATAAGTGGAGTTTTATACTACGTGTCAGCTACAATAAATCCTATTTTGTACAATATAATGTCTGCCAAATTTAGAGAAGCATTTAAGGTGAGTGAAAATCTCGTAACTTTCGATAAATTTAGTGACGGTAGTTCAAACGTACATTTAACCCTGAACAGTTCGAAATGTGATAAGAGTAGTTCAAAAACCAGAATTTACATTCAATTATTCGTGAAGGAAAAACTGGGATTGAATATATAAATTTTTTGTGTGTCAAAATACAGATGCAGATAATTTTTTGAGATTATAAATGAAAATGGAATTTTCTGTGACTTCAACTCATTCAATTTAAATCAATGCTCGTTAAAGAGGAAGAAATTTTTACTTACAAAAGATCTCTAATTCCTTCTCGTTAAAATTGTGTGCTCAGAATATTGAATCGAATGAATTTCTATTAAACTTTTTGTGAATAGTTTTTCAGAATAAGGTAGAGGTATTCAGTCGAAAAATTGAAGCCAAAAATTTTGAAAAGCAGTGTATACGTAAATGCTTTGAATGAATATTGGCTGATTTATCGAATAGATGGTACCCCTACCTATTCCATTTTCATTGTTAATTTTCAAGCCTTTCCCAATGAATGGATGGTATTCTAAAAACAATTGCGTAATCATTTTTCATGTTGAATTGCACACCATTGATTGTGGTATGAATTAAAAGAACTTTTCTGGAATCGAAAAATTATGAAAACCAATGTGGGCAGCTTTAATAATTCCCATTTCATTTCAGTGGCTTCATATTTTCGTAGAATTTCAAATGTTGAACCTACGCCAATTCAGATATGAAAAAAATAATGATAATATTAATAGGAATATGAAATCCTACTCTTTTAAACCTCTGAAACTAAGTGTAAGGGCTTTATGTAACTGGTCATTCGATTTCAGCTTTGTTGAAATATTCCAATATCGTATTTTCATACTGTTTTGTTCAAGGCTCATTTGTGCATGTCATTTTACTCGTCTGCAGTAAAATACTTGCTGCGAGTTGATTCGACATACGAGGTTTATTCAAAAGAAAAGGTGAATTTCTAATTCACCTATGAATTATCAAATATAAATAATTTAAATGAAACTGAGTAGTTTTTCGATTTTCGAATCGAAAAACTACTTACTTTTATTTAAATTATGTATTTAGATTTTCATCAAGTATCAATGATTTCAAAGATCTCTTCAGTTTTATTAATAGAACAGAGTCGCAGGAAGCCAAATCTGGTGAATACGGTGGTTGAGGCTTACAGCGGGGTCGTTTTTATTTCATCAATCGTACGACCTGTTGGCAAGAACTCATGGTGCACCACGCCGTTGTGATATAAGAAAACAGTTGGCAAAGTCTTCACATTTGATCGAACTTGGCGTGCTTTTTTCGGTCTTGTGTCTGCTGGCCACTTCCATTGTGATTGGGTATAGGTTTGGAAGTTATAGCTATATACCCACGTTTTGTCACCAGTTAAGATCCTTTTGAGCAAATCTAGATACCAATGCGACGTTGCGTCTGCTCAAAATTTAGCAATTTTGTAGACAATCTTCGCTGCCACATGTTTCATGACCAAAACATCCAAGGAAATTGCATGGCATGAGCTGAGATATGCCAACATCC
This sequence comes from Henosepilachna vigintioctopunctata, assembly GCA_030704895.1. Taxonomy (NCBI): domain Eukaryota; kingdom Metazoa; phylum Arthropoda; class Insecta; order Coleoptera; family Coccinellidae; genus Henosepilachna; species Henosepilachna vigintioctopunctata. Next base: position 1,761,678 of record JARQZJ010000005.1, read on the forward strand.
TCTGCAGCTTATCTTATAGTGATTCGACGATCTTCCAAAACAATTTTCTTCACTGTTTCGATGTTTTCTCTGCTTGTTCACATGGTTGCAACTCCAGGACTATCATCATCATCAACACTCGGCCTTCTCTAAAGAGCTTTTACCACTCAAAAACACTTTTTGAGACAAAGTAGACTCTGAGAATGCCACAGTCAACATTTCTAGTGCGTTTTAAAGCAAAATGTAATACAGATTCTTAGATCCATTTTTTAAAAGTGAAAAATCGAAGAACACACAAAAAAGACCTAACCTTTTCAGTTGTCGAAAACAAACTACTAATCCAAAATGGCTAATAATGTCAACATATGAAAAACGTATGTGGGTAACATATCAAAAAACAATTTCGATAATCGAATGTGCAGAGCCCGCGAAAGTAGTTCTACCTGGCTCTAGTAGTTCTACCGCCTACAGCAACAAAAATATACGACTCCGTGCCTTTAATCTAAAATTTGAAAAGATTTCCTGCCAACTGAACGGCCCATCAGATTGAGGCTTTGAAGGCAAGAAGGGTCCCAACTTTCCCACCCCTAGCACCGATCCTGCTCATATATTCCGGATGTAGCTTCAATTCTTCCAGGAACGATGCCGGTTGATAGGCAAAAATAATTGATATATCTACATCTGTCTCCGATATTTTCAATTTTTGGAATTCCGAGAAATATGAGATCTATAAGAGAAAATGTCTAGTGTAGTCAAACCACACGATCTTGATTGACAATTTGGGAAATCGTTGCGAGAGATGACCCTATAGTCTAACTAGCCATACACAATATTCATCTTCTGTGGTAATATCTCCTCAATCTATTTTAAAATTTGGAACTTCGCTATATCGAATTCCTCCTCAATGATAATTTTTTGTGGATAGAGTGAAATCTGGTCAAATTTGTTATAGTTAGTGTAATATCATATAATGAAATTCGGGTTATTAAAGCACTCATTTATTTCAAAATGAGCTTTTTCATTGAAGACGATTTTTCAGCCCCAACACTTCCCCTTGAAAAGTGCACAAAAGCACAATGTGAACTAAGGTATGGCATTTGCTATTTTTATGCATCAGAAAATTTCATTTATTTTATCGATGTTACTCTTTGTAGAGAGTTGGCGGCAATATTGAATGATAATCAACAAATATGAAAATATTGCTTGATTTATCGAAAAATTTGTGGTTTGCATCTACAAGCTTCAATCGAGTTGAAGAATTTAAACCTGCATTCGTCTGCCTGGCTCTAGTGTGAACATTGAGCTGACGTTTTTCACAATATTGTTTCGGTTTTCAGGGTTCTCTATATATGGCGAGATTCAACTATTTATCGAAGAATTCACAGACTACTTACATTTTTCCCAGACGTTTTAAAATTACACTAGAGAGAGCTCTAACCTATCCACAGTCTACTGTGTTTAATACAAGACGAAAAACAAGAAATCTAGATGTCTCTCCTGAAAGAGACTCACTGTAAATTTTTAAGTTGACGAGATGTATTCTTATAAGGTAGGACGTGCCTGAAAATTGAGGAAAGTTGTACATAAAGTAGCTCCTGTAGAAGTTGCTTTCGATATGTACCATATAATTCCACTTATAGTTAAAAAAAATTAATTACTTTATTACATTATGATTTGGTTTGTAAATATCTTATTGCATTTTGGCGATGACTGCTTTGTTTGCTGAAAATCGTATACAGCTTTTTTTTGCGATAGATCATTTCAGTGAAGAAAGTTGGCGGAAAGTAATGTATACGAGGGTGGGATGAAAAGTTTCAGGTCTGACCTAGAGATGGCGACTCTGGGTCTACTTTTGGAGCGGCGTCCTACAGTACCATACCTACTGAGCTTTTATGTAAAGAATCAGCTCAATCGCAACGTTAGTTTGCGTTTTAAAGCATATAGCGGAGACGCTTCCGTTGTTTTCGTGAGTACAGAAAAATTGGAAAACGTGCTGTGATCAAATACTGCTATTTGAAAAGCTCTAGACCAAAACAAATAAAAGGAGAGATGAATTCAACACTAGGAGACGTCTCTCTCTCATATTCAACTAATGAGCAATGAGTTTGTGAATTTGAAATGGGTATCTCTGACGTGCCTCGCTCAGGACTGCCCGTTGCGGTCACAACTTCAGAAATGATCGACAAATTCCATCAAATAGTATTGAAAGACCGCATATTGAAAGTGCATGAAATAGCAGAGACCTGTAGGATTTCAGCTGAACGTGTGTGAAATATTTTGCCGAACTTCCATCAAAACTTGATACGAATAAACATTTGCACCGAAAATTTGTCGTTTTATAGGCGTAATACAACGAATTATTGCGTCGATTCATAACTGTTGATGAAACTTGGGTTCACCATTACACTCCTAAAAATAAGAACAGTTAAACAGTGTGTTGGAAAGCGGTAATCAACTCCAAAGAAGGCAAAAACCATTTTATCGGCAAACAAGGCCATAGCTACTGTTTTTTGGGATACGGTAGGAATTATATATATTGATTATCTTGAAAATGGCAAGACTGGTCAATACTACGCAGACTTATTGCAACGTTTGGAGGATGAGGTGGAAATAACGACCTCATTCGGCGAAGAAAGAAATTTAGTTCCATCACGATAACGCACCAGCGCATTCGTCGATTGTTGCCATGTCCAAAATGCACGAATTGAAGTTTGAAATAATGCCGCATCCTCCCTACTCTCCAGACTTAGCCCATAGCGACTATTACCTGTTTCCTTACCTCAAAAATTACCTTATCGGTAAAATATTTCAGAACAACGAAAAAGTTATCGAAACTCAGTATTTTGAGGATCTGGACGAAGCTACGTTTAAAACTGAACAAGAACGCCGTTTCGAGAAATGTATCAGTGTTGATGGAACTTATGTTGAAAAATAAAGCAAAAAAAAATTTTAAACACGTTTTTCTTAGTCAGGCTGAAAACTTTTCACCCCACCCCCGTATAATCAAATTGCTCCATCTGGCTCCTATTTCAACCTTAAGGTTTCTCACAACGTTGAAAACTAAACATACAAGACATACCAACATGTACCCTTGAAATTTATGTGCTTGTTCGACATAAACCACAATTATATTCTGATTTTTCTTCAATAAACGAATACTCTCGAATAAAATCAGACTTTTACATAATTGAAATTAACAGAAGTTTAATGAGAAAATAATCTTCATTTGATAATTTCAAAACTGTATACTTTAAACAAATATTGAAAATAATAATTCGTTAAAATTCTTGAAATGTCTTCGTGTTGTATTGAATTCCAATTTGTTCAAACTGGCTGCAATCTCGTCAAGTATGGATTTGCCAAAGAAAAAAATATAATTGTATTCTATGTCAAATCAAAAGGAGTTCTGAGCATTCATGTTGATATCTTGTATAATGAGTTTTCAACTTCAATTGCCTGTGTAACAGAACTTAGGATCGTAATTAAAAATATTCTCTTCACATTTTTGTTATAATAAACGTAAAGAAGTGAATTTATTCCTTGTTCTCGCGTTTCATTATAGCTTTAGAATGACGAAACTCATTAAATATTTCCAGGCATTTGTTGTACATTCAGTTCATATACCTTAAAAACGACAGAAATAATTTTGATGAAATTTTATATACGTAAAAACATTCTGACAAAATGTTCGTCTATGAAGATCAAAAGTGTGGTTCAAACGAAATGTTTCAATTCAACGATGACAATTTAATATGGCGCCATCTAGTATATTTTTTCAATAGTTGCATTTCAATAATTATGAGATAACTTCTACTAATACTTTAAAAGTTTGCAAGATGGCGCTACATAACATCACTTCATTTGAAAATAATCACTAAAATCTTTGATTAACTTTTAAAACCTGTATAGTTCTCAGTACGAGCTGTATATCGAAATATATTCACTACACTTCATTTATCATAAATATAAAGAGGTCTAAGTGGAATTCAGCCACTTGAAATATGTACTGTCTTTCTTTGACATGGAAACTTTATGCGCTGTTGTCATTTATCGTGTCCCAAGTCACGATGAAAAATTGCTAAATTACACGATCTTTGATTTCTCCGTAAGACCTGTTTATCGACAGATTCTCACTGAATACATCATTTATCATAAATATAAGGAAGTCTTGATCGAAATCCGCCACCTAAAGTATGTACAGTGTTTCTTTTACAGGAAACCTTTACGCGCTGTTGTCATTTATCGTGCCTCAAGTCACGGCGACCAGAACGCTCTTACTCAGTGCTCTCTCGTTCTGCTCTCACCGGCTGTGGCGCACGGGAATCAACCACAGAATCTGGAAAAGAGGACGAACATACATCTCAAACGCACACCACACTACTTTCAAACAAGGACTCAACGCAGTCTTTCGGAGATTCGTCGGTAGAAAAGAGGTATGTTCAATCTTATACTTAATAAAAACGTTTTATCACTCGGAAATATATATATATATATATATATATATATATATATATATATATATATATATATATATATATATATAAACATAAATATTGTAATGAGTTATAGGCAAAATAGGACGCCCACTATGAATGAATTTTAACTACCTTGATAACCTGGTCTATATTTGGATTATAATTATTATCTTCATCAGAACTCTATAAAATAACAGATGGTAATAAATATCATGATAAAAAATTCTTACATCTTACGGCGATTGATTCTAACTGGATATTAATACTACGATATAAAAATCATGAAAAACTAACCAACAACGATAGAACCGATAGACTACAGCTGACCGGGATACAGAAAAATGTCATTGAAAAAGCACAGAAAATAAAAGAGTAAAACACTGTAGAAACAAATGTCATACCGAGCACGTAATACAAAACTCTATTGAAATTAAATCTTGTTGACGGAGGTTATTTAAAATATTTTGAAAGTAAAAAACTGTAAATGCAACTGAGTCTAGAAACGTCTGTCCTCTTATTGATGCTATTAGAATTATTTATGTGGACCATTTCCAAGAAAATTCTATGTTGACAGTAATATCCACTATTCTGAAGTTCTCAAAATCAAAGAGATGTATCTGTTTTGAGGGATGTAGCGCAAAATCACAACTATTAGGGTGAAGCCTTACATCACTTTTATGGAGAGTTATTTTTCTTTCAATGGTATGCGATGTTTCACCTATATAAGGTCCTTCACAATGCAAGCAAGGAATACTGCAGATACAGTCTGGTATTAAAGATGGAGGCACCGTATCCTTCAGTCTTGTGAAAACACTTCTAAAGGAGAAGTGAACACTAATAAAATTAATTTTTTAATTTCATGATCTAAAATAATGATGAAATGATTGAAATAATTTCTTTATTATTTCATCATCAAAACGTATCTGGTTCATAAGAGATTTGTAATCTGAATTTCTGCGCAATTTCATGTAGTTTTTCTAAGGCGAAAATCTCTTCAGTACTGTTGTCTGTGATAAAACATTTTCCATGGATAAATGAAAATCTAAAACATAAAAAGTTTATAATACTAACTTTTTTATGTAGATTCTTAGTGTTAGCATAGTTTCACAAACTGTAAAATGGCATGTCTGTTTGTTTGAATGAATAAATAAATAAATGTATTCACAGATGACGATTCAAAATGACACAACACTTTTTACAGCGAACATCACGAGCTAATTTTCATTTCAGTCTTTCAACCACACGTAGACTGATTTCTGTGTAAATATCTGCAGGCTTGTTCAATTCTGTTCAGAGTTTAAGTAAAATAGTTTTTTAACAAACATGAAAATATGGATGAAAAACGAGAATAAGTGGCGGATTTTCCTTCTAAAACTCGTAGTTTCGATAGCTAAACCAACATTTATCTTGTAGAACTTCACCATTCGGAATCTAAGTATACGTGCCAGTAATTCAAACACGGATATAAACATTTTCTGCCCTACCGGGTAAAACAACAAGGTCGCTTTAGGCATGTTGAAATTTTAGCACTTCAAAAAGAAGGATATTTCTCTGAAAAGCAGATGATGGTCTGATCAAAAAACGACAAGTTCAATTGTTTAGCGTTTCGAATATCGTAAAATGTAGAAGTGATAGCATTTTTGTTCACTCATCCATCTTTGGGAATGTGGAAATGTAAATTAAACAAGATCGTCTGGTCAAAGCCTCTACTTCCTTTATGAAGTCACACAACCATGGATTTCTTCTTCTCAATATCACAGACTTCTATGAGAGGCCATATTGTCCTTCAAAATAATAGATCTACTTCGAACCCAGATTAATAAAAATATATCGACACATAGAGTAAGAATACTTCTCTTATCGATGAAAAGTGCACACCCCTGATTGTGTCGATAGATTTTATTGGGGTGTGCAATTTCAAAAATAAATCACCTGTCGAATTAATATAAAATAAATTATATAACTTACTTAAGATTATATATATATTTTTTTTAATTAATAGTACTCAAAGTAATACTCAATGTTCTTTAACTTTAATAATGAATATTTCCTTATCTTCAGGCTATAAAATTAAAACTCAATTATCTTGAAACAATACATAAAGGACATTCATCATTATTGCAGTGGACCCTTCAAATACGAACAAAATTATAACATTTTATCATATAGTGAATATTTTCTTCAAAAAAAGAGTATTGTTGAAAATTGTTCAGGGTAGAACCCCCACAAAAGGCGTCTACTCCTAAAAATGCATATATTTCCTATGAATAGATTTTTAGAAAAATACAAAAAAAAAGATGTTCATTTTTCGATTAGGTCTAATTATTTTTCCTTATTTTCAGAAAGAAGAATTCATCGATGATGATTTCATCATGTTGAGAATTCGTCATCGATAGTAGGCGAAGAGTTTCCTATTGATTAATTATCTTCAATTAGTAATAAGGGTCCTCGATTCCACTTTACATGACAATCCGGTCTACAAACCGCATGTTTGTGGGTTTTCGATAATCTATGTTCAGATAATTACCGCTCTTGTCCTTTCATAGAGGGATTGTAAATTATTTAAACTAGTGAACAACTGACATCTGGTATCGTATTAAACCATGTTCAAAGTGGATGGCTTCTCCAAATAGTTTGGTGATCTAAACAAGATATATATATATATATATATATATATATATATATATATATATAATATATATATATATATATATATATATATATATATATAAATAGTTAAGAGTTTTCGGTATTTACCTGAGATTTACGTTGCTTGTTTATTTGTAACAGCCGTTTACATATGTTTACATAATTGCTCTCATCAGAACGGCGTAGTTCAAGTTATTAGATGTTCAAACGGTTGATTGAAACAAAAAAACACAGAACAAAACAACACAAAATTCCACGTGAGGAATCTACATCATTTTTGGTTTAAAATTGAGTATCTTGACCAAGCTGTTACAGCTTTATTTTCAGACTGAATCAATGTCTACCTGCGATGAGATATTTATACCTTCTAGAAATTTTGTACCGACAATATGATAAATTAAGAACAAGGTTTGTCAGGCTGAAAAAGGAGTTAAGAGTTTTCGGTATTTACCTGAGATTTACGTTGCTTGTTTATTTGTAACAGCCGTTTACATATGTTTCAAGCTAATTGGCTCTCATCAGAACGGCGTAGTTCAAGTTATTAGATGTTCACACTTGAAAGTTGATTGAAAAGAAAAAACACAGAACAAATTTTAATTTGATTTTTGTAAAAAATAAGTTTGACATTTGATATCTATAGTAACTCATAAATTCAATTATTCATTAGTTTTGACAAAGTTGTAATATAACAACGAAACGTTAACAAAAATAAACTTTTTCATATCAAAAAAAGCCTGTTATTGCTAAAAACTTCTCAAAATAAAATATATATATATAGTAGTAGTAGTCAATCTGGGAGAAAAACTAATTATAACCAGCTAAATTAGGCTGGATATAATTAAACCAATAATTAGAAATGTATTTGGCAGGATAATCCACTAAAAGAAGACCAATAGTTCCATAGTTGAATCAATTTCATACTAGTTTCATTTTATCTATATTTTACTTTCACTTTCATTACTTTACCTTTATTTGTCTATATTAAGACAGTGGTTTCCAAACAAATCAATAGAATATGAAATAATAACACTATTTGCTCTATTCAATATTCTTCGTCTAATTAGCCCGTAATATTTTATTTTCAGGGGGACCAAAAGATGCCAACATGAGGCCGGCCAGAAGGTTACTCTTCAAAGTCATGTATGCCCATCCGACAGTAAATGCAACTATGAAATGACACTCCGCAATCTCGATTTCATCGCCATTCACATCAAACCTACAGAAAATACGAACGACAAAAACTCTAAAATATCAGGTTGTTGCCAGTTCTTCGAATGTATAGCTCAAGAAAACCAAGTTCATCGTAGAAAATTCTCTGCGTATTACACAACACATTATTTGGAAGCCGATATTTTGGCGGCTGAAAATAAAAACAACGATGATAGTCCGTGTGATATAAGTAATAGTAGTTTGAAAGATGTCGAGAAAGAAGCTCTAGATGACGAGCTAACGGCCTATATGAAAGAAATACAGAGACGGGGACAGATCATAAGCTAAGACGAAAAATGACCATCAATAGTGTACATATCCATTTTCATTTTCAAATTTACTGCAAACTGGAAATAAACAACTTCAACATTTCAAGTAAGTAGAGTTTTTAGCATATTTAATGGTTCGAAAACAAGTCATTTGCCTTTGGGGGTTGGTTTCTGAACAAAGCAGCTTCAAGTTGAAATTAGCGAGGGTAGTAATCAATTTTTCTCGTCAATAATTTGCAAGTTCGTAATGTTAACTATAACTTATTATCCCTCACATGATCAAACTTAACTTGATGACCTTATACAAAATTATTGAAATTTCGAACAGTATTTAGATTATCGACTTCTGGGAGCAAATTTGGTCACATTCAACAGATAAAAGTATTTCTGAAGGAATAAAACTTTCACTGTAATTTGAGGCTACAGAACTGTAGCTGTCAACAAGCTTACAATAATATGCATATCAAAGACAAGGTAAATTCTGGATTTCTAGCTGTGAAAATACATTTCTACATCAGGATCAATAGTCTAGATTTCCTAATAATCTAACTCACCTTCTTTGAAGTCCAAAAGTACTGGTTGTGCCAGAAGAACACCATCATAGAAGTATACGATATATAATAAAACAATTGTTAAACTGATTTACACATATTAAAAATAATACTGCATGACGTACGTTTCGATGAGATTCACCTTTTTCAAATGCTACGTGCAGACTAATGACAATTTCTCGAATACATAAGTTTATATATTTTAAGTTTAAATATTTAAGTTTATATATTGTATGTGTTTATAAAGTTTGTAAATCTAAAAACAATGTTTTTTTGCTATTTTAATTCGATACTAGTTATTTCGTTACTTGTCCATCCTTTGAAAAAGCTTCAGTATTATAAATTTAAATGTCCAATTTGTATCCATTTCTCTTAGGAATAATTCGTTAAAATATCGATTATTGAATTGTTGATCTAGTTGAATAAATACGTGCCATACGAACACTGAATATTGAAATATGTAGGAGATAGAAAAATATGACCAGATTCGTTTGTATACAAAGCTATTTATAAAGTCTCAAAAGCATAACAGATTGTATAAACAGATGATAAAATAATAGAAGTGTTATTCAACCCAGCTTCCATTATTTTTATTAGAGTTATGTTTTCCATCTCTATCAAAATTATGGAGATATTCAGTCTGTAGGGGCAAACTTAATGATGTAATTATTTACGTTATTTTCTTCTTTTTCAGGCTTCGTATGGAATACGGTCTTTTGGGTATCGTATTCCATTATGACATTTCCTTATTACGTTCTTCCAATGGCAGCCGAAGGGGGATGCAAAACGGTTAAAAATTGTTTCCGACTTTTCTGAATGGCTTGAAACTTGTTTTTATTTATTAAAGGGGAGTGATTTATATCTGTTTTTGCTTGATCCTTCCTTTGTTCGAATAAGTGGTTACGTGTTAGAAGTTTTCGATACGAATATATGCATATTATAACTGCAAAAAAAGTTTTTTCAGCAAACGCTCTTCATTTATTGGCAAAACCAAAGAAATACAAAAGAATAATTTATTTCGGTGGTTGACAAATCAAAATGTTCCTTCCTTGATTCATTTCAAAGCATTACAACTGGAATTACATACAAAAGATCAAAGGTGACTATGTAATAACAGTTATAAACGTTGTACTGGTAAACAATTTGTAACATAATTTCTGTTGACTTCGATTTTTAGGCTGTTTTAGAGGTAAATTGACATGCTGGTTCCAAAACTTTAATCAGTGTTTTTGTATCACGTCAAGTTTTTTTCTACAGTTGTTGCGCATACTATACTGAAGTGTTTGAAACTGTGGACAAAAGAACACGTGGTAAACTTTCTGTTTGTTATACCAATAATTTAGCGAAAACCTAAATACCACTGCAATGATTGTTACTTTTTATAGTAAAACCAATTTACCGTCAGCTATACGCCCTTGTCGCATTCAGCTGAAATTCCAGTGCCAGTTTTTCAAGAAAAAACTCTTTATTCAATTTAATTAAGTTTTGTCAACTGAAGGGAACTGTTTTAAGTATATCATTTCGGCATTTCCTAGCTTGTCATATGAGAAGATAAAGGCTGGTGTCTTTGATGGTCACAGATTCGGCAATTTATTGAAGATAAAGATTCATTGAAACAATGACCGAACTTGAAAAGAATATTTGGTTGGCATTCAAAAGTATTGTCAAAGACTTTCTTGGAAACACACGAGCGCAGAATTACGTCGAAATTGTTCAACAACTCTTAGAAAGCTTTTAAAAGCTTGGCTGTAACATGAGCATCAAACTGCATTCCTTACTTAGCCATCTTGCTAACTTTCCAGAAAATCTTGACGCTGTTACTGGTGAAAAGGTTAAGCGATTCCACCAAGATTTGAAGGTCATGGAGGCAAGGTATCAAGGTAGATGGGATGTCAGTATGATGGCTGACTACTGTTGGAGCATCAAGCGAGAATGTCCCCAGATTGAACATTCTAGGAAAAATATAAGCGAAAATTTTTACCTTAATATCTTTTTTCATTTTTGGTATAAACACAATTTAACTTTCAATATTATAATAACCTTTTACGAATGAAATATTCTTATATGTTTGTTTAGGACCCACTTTATTTTCCTCTGTATGCCCATTTTGTATGACTTTTAGGCTAAAGAGAAGGTATTCTGTAGTTTGAAAACTTGAAAACGCGATAGAAAAAAATTGATAACATTTTTGAATTGTGACACCGAAATTCAGTCAAAAACAAGTCACAGATCTAAGACAACAAAATTGCTGTTCCACAAAATTGTTGTTCGTAGATGCCACAATGCTTCATTAGTGGTGAAAAAGCCAGACTATGACAGAATTAATCAATGGAGACTGAGCGATAAGAGTTTATCTCTGAGTGTAAAAAAGTCTAAACTTATAGTTTTGGGTAGAAGTGAAGATCTGAAGGTAAATAGTAATGAAATTAAAACATTTAAAATTGAAAAGCAGAACGTTGAAAGTGCAAAAGTTGTTAAATATTTAGGCGTTATGTTAGAGGAAAAATTGAGTTTCAATGATCACGTCGACTACATATCCTCTAAAATCTCCAAGAAAATCAACTTTCTCATAGGAAAAGAAAAAATCAGACGACGTATGTGAAGTTATTGCTCTTTAAGTCAATAATAATGCTACACTTTGAATATTAATCAATATGCTATGTTGTCAATAAAGTGTTAATCAAAAGTTCAAGCGTTTGAATTTTAGTTCATATTCAATGAGAATAAAGCTATAGTTCAAAATTCACTATACATGAGAAAATTCCTGATTCCTACTAATGAAAGCAAATGAGTCACTGTTGATATCGCATTTGTCAGACACATCCTCGAATAGCGAACATAAAGGGTGTTTTTTTTAGAGTTATAGAACTTTAAATTGCAATAAAACAACGATGGATCATTCGATTGACAAGAATTTTTTTATTCAAAAGATAATCTTGTGGCATTACATTTTGAATATGATTTCTGTCATATGACCGCCACGGCTTGCTCGGATGTAGTCCAATCTGGACGTCCAATTTTCGATGACTTTTTTCAACATTTGTGGCCGTATATCGGCAATAACACGGCGAATATTGTCTTCCAAATGGTCAAGCGTTTGTGGCTTACCCGCATAGACCAATGACTTTACATAGCCCCACAGAAAGTAGTCTAGCGGTGTTGAATCACAAGATCTTGAAGGCCAATTCACAGGTCCAAAACGTGAAATTAGGCGGTCACCAAACGTGTCTTTCAATAAATCGATTGTGGCACGAGCTGTGTGACATGTTGCGCCGTCTTGTTGAAACCACATCTCCTGGACATCATGGTTGTTCAATTCAGGAATGAAAAAGTTGGTAGTCATGGCTCTATACTGATCACTATCGACTGTAACGTTCTGGCCATCATCGTTTTTGAAGAAGTACGGACCAATGATTCCACCAGCCCATAAAGCGCACCAAGCAGTCAGTTTTTCTGGATATAGCGGTGTTTTGACATACACTTGAGGATTATCTTCACTGCAAATGCGGCAGTTTTGTTTGTTGACGTAGCCATTCAACCAGAAGTGCGCTTCATCCCTAAATAAATTCGCTTATGAAAATCTTATTATCAAATAAGAATAGAATTCTATTCTTATTTTATAAGTCATAATAGCAATGAAATAAATCATACATTGTAGCCATGAATAGCATGAGAAGTCTTTTAAGAAAGAAGAAGCATTGATATTTTGGTTCTTTGACACTCACAGGAAGCAAACAATTTCAGAGCTAACCTTACTTATTCCGCCTTTGACAGACATAATTGTTTTTGACAATACGAATTTTTAGAGTTAAGATTTTGCTATAAAGTTTAATTGTTGATGCTTTGTTGCTGTATGTAATTGAGAGTTTTTTTAGAAGTATATTCAGTAATGGTTGTATCCATTTTTAGTTATTGATAACATAGAAATAATTCAGTTCTTTTGTTTCTTGCCATGTAACTTATTTTATAATCTCAACTATTCGGTAAGTCTTGATCTTCAGTAATGATTTTTATAACATCGGCTCATATTGCAGAGTCCTGATGATGGTTACGATTGTTTAACCGAAACGTTGGCAAAAATAAAGGTAGTACACTAAGTGGCCTCTTCTTCCATCCGTTTACAATCCCTCACACTATATAGTAATAATACGGAGGTATTCTTGCAGTTTAAAATATATATATATATATATATATATATATATATATATATATATATATATATATATATATATATATATATATTCAACAATAATTCATATGGCAAAACAACGTTGGCCGGGTCAGCTAGTAATTGTATAAGTGTTCATGAAAAATATAAGAAATCATACGGTTACGATTTCGAAAATTCATTAACTATTTCACAAACTTGTTACCTCCATTCTAAAAATAGTTCATTACAAAGTTCGAGGCACGTGTGACGTTCTCTGCTGTTCATTTATCTTCTTTATTCGGGGTTAATTGAATTTTTTCCAGGGTCGCAATTGTGTTCGAAGTTACATTAGTGAAGTTCTAAAGAAGACGGACAATCGCGTCATCAATAGAACCAAAGAAATACTCAAAGGTAATAAAAACGTGATTTACAAAAAGTTTGTTCACACTAGATTTAATTAGGAGGTTAGGCCCAATCTTGATGGAAAATTTATCTACCCTTGTAAGAAAAATTAGTCATGTGACTGTGATAAATAGTTCTACCTTTCACTACTCATTACGACTGATATATGCGAGTAAATAATTTCCAGTATTAAGCAACTTTTGATAACTATCAGTATTTCTATTTAAACCCAAGCACAACACTGACATATGTTACATATTTTATTACATTGCATGGAAGCAACTGATTTTTTATTTCAAATATGAATATATATCTAGCAAAGAGTAGTCTATGTTCAATATTTAATAGTGTTGGCGTTCACTTGATGTAAATCCATTATAATTGAATATAAACTTAAATTCAAACACTTGAACTTATGATTTACACTTTATTGACTACATAGCATGACGCGTTTCGTCGTTACAAACGACTTCTTCAGATGCTTACAGAATAATAACAACATTTTGAAAAAACCGGTATAAATATCAGGGAATTTTGGGATTCTATGGTTTTGGTTTTACTTAAGATATTCCATTCTGAAAAATAATTTCTTTTACCTGAAAAGGTTTAACAAGGGTGAATTGTTCAATTCTATCTGTTCATTGAGCAAATTTCCAGAATTTTTAAGCCGATTTATTTCCACTATTTCCCAATAATCTAATTGATTCAATCGTAAATGAACAAGTAGATTTTCAATTATCCTCCCTACTCACATCCATTGTATAGATATAAATTTGTTGTACGTTACTTATAGTAGTTTAGTCTTGAAAATGAGCTAACGCTCGAGACATGTTGACTATTCATATTGTTAAATAAATCGTGAAACATTAAGCCAAGAGTTTAATTTATTTTAATATTCAATTATGTTTCACCAAGAGTTAAGCGAGAATTCAATCTCAGACGTTATATTATATATATATATATATATATATATATATATATATATATATATATATATATATATATATATATATATATATATATATATATATATATCCTTATATAACGGAATATAAACACAACAAACGGGTGCTTATTTTTTTATGCCGAGAGGTATTGAACGTTGAGTTGGCATTACTGTTGAAGATGGCGACCGATTTAACATCTGAGAAGTGATTTATTCTCACTTTGGTTTGGCAATTCATCATGAATAGACTCACGCCTGAATAATGCTTGCAAACAGTGCAATTTCATTTCGAAAATAATGGTTCTGTGCGGAATACGTATCGCGCACTACTTCCATTTTATCGTCGACAAAATCGTCCATCAGAGCAGTTGATTCGATTAACCATGGAACGTTTTCGCACCACGTTTACTCTTATTGATAACTCGCATCCCCAAAGACGCCGTACGGTGCGTACAGAAGAAGCTATTGCTACTGTAGAGCGTAGCATTGAGGAAGACCATAGTGAGTCCATTCGCCATCGAGCACAGGAATTGGATCTGTGCCCATTGGATTCGGAAGGATCTTGGTTTGCATGCTTACAAAATCCAACTCGTGCAAGAATTGAAGCCAAACGATCATCCAGCAAGGCGTAGATTCGTCGAAAGGGCCCAAAACGAGATTGTCGTTGTTCCCGATTTTCATAAGCGAATTTTATTTAGCGATGAAGCGCACTTCTGGTTGAATGGCTACGTCAACAAACAAAACTGCCGCAATTGGAGTGAAGATAATCCTCAAGTGTATGTCAAAACACCGTTACATCCAGAAAAACTGACTGTTTGGTGCGCTTTATGGGCTGGTGGAATCATTGGTCCGTACTTCTTAAAAAACGATGATGGCCAGTACGTTACAGTCAATGGTGATCGGTATAGAGCCATGATTACTAACTTTGTCATTCCTGAATTGAACAAACATGATGTCCAGGAGCTGTGGTTTCAACAAGACGGCGCAACATGTCACACAGCTCGTGCCACAATCGATTTATTGAAAGACACGTTTGGTGACCGCCTAATTTCACGTTTTGAACCTGTGAACAAGATCTTGTGATTTAACACCGCTAGACTACTTTCTGTGGGGCTATGTAAAGTCATTGGTCTATGCGGATAAGCCACAAACGCTTGACTATTTGGAAGACAATATTCGCCGTGTTATTGCCGATATATGGTCACAAATGTTGGAAAAAGTCATCGAAAATTGGATGTCCAGATTGGTCTACATCCGAGCCAGCCGTGGCGTTCATATGCCAGAAATCATATTTAAAATGTAATGCCACAAGATTAGATTGTTGTCAATCGAATGATCATCGTTTTATTGCAATTAAAATATTTATACCTCTAAAAAAACATATATATATATATATATATATATATATATATATATATATATATATATATATATATATATATATATATATATATGTTTAATATACAAACAGAAATAATTTACTGCTGGAATCCGTGACATAACATGAAAAAAAACTTGTAAAACTGTTCCTTCTCTCACGTTCTTTCGCTAGATTCCACAGCGAACTCCGAAACGTTTTGAGAATGCCCATAAAGAATTTCTATCCAATTCAAGTCTCCAGTATATCTATGTGAACGTCGTCGAATTTGCATTCGAAGCTGACTTCAAAAAGAGTTCAAAAGCTATTTATTTTCCCATTTTATACTTATTCTAAAGCATTCACTTCGAGGAACAACTTCGAATTTCCTTGAAAGAAGTTTTCAAGAATACTATCTGGACAATTCATCTTCCTTTCACTCAAATTTCAAATGCCTTATTACACAAACAATTTCATGACTTATTGTAGGCAATCTTGCGGTTGCCAAGCAAACTTTCATCAATAAATTAGCTTTAACAAATTGAATTTCAATTGAAATTTGAGATATAAGGAAAATTGTTAGTTGAAAATAAAGTTTTTGAAGAATATTTGTTCGAGAACGATTTATGAAAATAGCATAATTGATTGTTTGACTACTGTACATAAAATGCAAAAAAATTTGTTGCCTGAAGAAGACAACGAACAGTTTCGAAAGCTTGAAATATTTTAAGGAGAAATTTTTTTTTCTTGCACATGGCTCCCATCTTAGTTAAAAACTAAAGTTGTATACTATAATTCAATGCAAAATTCCACAAAAATTGTTTCATTCAATCGAAATATATTTTGGCTACATGCGCATTATCTTAAATTTGTCAGTTTAGCAATCAATTCTTGGTACAGATGACAAAAGGGATTTTGCACCCACGTGCCATTCTCCACAGTATGTTACACGTAATATACACTTGAAATGCGTCAAAACTTTTCGACACCTCGAGCGCTTCACGTCATATCATATCGTAACAAGTCCCCAGGTGTTAGATTTGACATTGATGTAGGTACAGTTGTTGACAAAATGAAATTTTGCATATAATATCTATATTAATAATTTTGTCAAGGGGTACGGTAGACTCGATCGAAACTTTATATGAATAACAAAACATAAAAAAATATTGATTTTGTGTCGAGAATATATATCCGCGAAATTCGAATTATGAAGAATTTCTTTAAATTCCGATGGCACTGACAAACAAACCACTGTCGCCATCTTAGATACGCCTCGCCAATCAACACATTGCTTGCGCGCGCCAAAAAAGTATCTCAATTTTCTTTAACGTATATTAAACATTCACAAATATATAAACAAGGTAGGGTGAGTATCTAATTTATTAATGAAGATAGGTTCACAAGATGTTCGTTGATAAATATTGAATATTAATTGAAATATACACTTCTGTGTAATAAACACCCTAATCATTTCTGTAGAACAGTAGAATTTATTTCAGCTGTAACACAGCAGAATTTAGATGGCTATATACAAGACTGTAATACACATTCATAACACAGTTTCTAGGTAATTTATCCTTAATTCTAGAGATTGCAAAAAATGAGTTACTCAATTTTTTACATGTAACATCAGTTGTCCATCTCAAATGTCTGTATACATATATTCCAAGAAACTTAGTTGTTTGAGATGATATTATCAATCCGCTAAGTTGTCTCCATATTAACATTTAAGGAACCGATTGCATTACCCTTCAGGCAAAAATGAACACGTACAGTTCATTCTTACCACATACATACCATTCATCTGTGGTGTCAACATTCACCATCAGATTGTTCATTCGACACCAATTCACAAACTCCCTCAAAATGCATTCACATGCCTCCAGAAGTCCTTCAGGAGTCCTGCCAGAAATAACCACCGATGAATCATCGGCAACTAGTGTCACCAAAAATCAAGACAACTTCGCAGGCAGATCGTTTATAAATAATATCAATAGAAGAGGTCCGAATACAGGGCATTTTTGCTTGCGGAACCCCAAGAGCAATATCATGTCTTTGATAATAACTTTCGCCTATTCTAAATACCATTGTTCTCTCTTCAAGGTAATTACATAAGCAATCGAAAAAAACGTACCCTAAATTGTAGCATTCATCAAGAAAAAATTCAAGGGATATTGAATCAAATGCCAAAGATAAATCAAAGAATAATATAAATAGAGTTACAGATTATCATAGAACATACGAAATAGGTAAAGAATAATTATACGTCTATAATTACGTCTATACAGTATAACAACAAAATTCATGTATTTTCGCATAATGATGAGTGATAGAACACATATTCAAGAAGAGGGGATTAAAAGAAGGAAATTAATATTCATAAGACACAATATTAATAAAAAATTTCGAAATTTCAAATATTACCCTTGACAAATAATTCAAAGCTTTAATTCTTCAACAGATGTTTAATTAGACAATATACTCGAAATAATTTTGTGTAGTCAGAGTCCTTCGGTATCCTTCTATCAATTGAATCCTTTTCTGCTTCTCTTCTTCAGAATAATTTAGAGCGCATCCACCATGAATTGCTGGATGCGCTCATTCATCTCGAATATTGATGCATTCATACACTTACACAATATAATGATGATAATAAGTCTTTATTTTCCTACAGGTAAAAACACCCAGTTAGAGGAAATATTCAAAAAAATATATACAGTATTAACACCTAATGATAAAGGCTGATTTTCAAGCTTAGTTTTTTTAATGAATAAAACACTCAATTTGCATCATATACTCAAAATTTTTATTGAAATTGATAACATGGCCTTTGCCATTTACATTTCGAAGATAACTTCATGTAAATGTTGTCCGTGGCTCTGTATCAAATGGTCCATTCGGAAGATCCAATTTTGCGTCACTTTTTCGAGCATTTCGGCCTGTATTATGCGTGTTATGTTATCCTGTGAGGCTTCAGTCGTGTTCGGCTTGTCCACATACACTAACGACTTTACATATCCCCACAAGAAATAATCCAGAGGCGTCAAATTGCATGATCTTGGCAGCCAATTCACAGGGCCATTTCGAGAGATAAGCTGCTCACCAAATTCATCCTTCAACATGTCCATTGTTTCACGAGCTGTGTGGCATGTGGCACCGTCTTGATGAAACCACATGTCAACCAAGTTCAACTCGGCCAACTGGGGCAAAAAAAGTTGCGTATCATGGCTCGATATCGTTCGCCGTTGACGATAAGGTTTCTTCCACGGTCGTCTTTGAAAAAAAATGGACCGACGATGCCACTAACCCATAAACCACACCAAACTGTCGTTTTTTCGGGATGCATCGGTAATTCTTGTATGGCATGTGGCTGTTTATCACTCCAGATGCGACAGTTTTGTTTATTTACATATTCGTTAAGCCAGAAATGAGCATCCTCGCTGAACAAAATTTTTCGATAAAACAGCGGATCTATTTTCGTTAGACGTTGTAGTAGGTCATTCGGCTTCAATTCTTGCAGAAGTTGAATTTTATATGCTTTCAAACCCAAATCAATACCTCAAATTTTCCATGTGGTTGAGTAACACATGCCCAATTGCTGAGAATGGCGACGAATTGACATTTCATGATCATCATTAACACTGTACGCTACGGCTGCAATATTCTCTTCAGTACGCACTGTACGCATGCGTGACAATGGTTTAATGTCCAACAAAGTAAACTTGGTGCTAAATTTGGTGATAACAGCACGAATTGTTGATTCACCAGGTCGATTATGACGACCATAATATGGTCGTAACAAAAGATACACATTTTTCACAGAGCACGAATTTTGATAGTAAATTTCAACAATTTGCAATCGTTGCTCGTTTGTAAGTCTTTCCATGATGAAATGGCAAAGAATACTGAAAACTTTTCACTTCGAAAATGACGTTTGGATGCCATTACCAACCAGTACCGCCAACCTGAAAAACTTAACTCTTAAAAATCAGCCGTTGCAAATGTTTAAAAAATGATTTTCAATAAAAAAAGTAAGTAATTGTAATATATAACAAACAATAAGAATATGTCTCGCTTCAGAATTCACTTAACATGAAAAGCGTCCAAGTTATCCCAACTTATGAAATTCTGTTGATATCGCATTTGTGAGACACATCCTCGAATAGCGGACACATAAATCTAATCGGTGATTGTATTAGGTACAAATATCGAAGTACCCAATGAAAAAAATTGATTTGAACGTGAACATTGTCTAGGAACATAAAAATCAATAGAGCCAATAAGGGTAGGACAGTCTATATAACCATGTAAGAGATTATGCAGAAACTTCAGAGGCAACATGTCCCTGCCAACTTCGAGTGATTTAATTAGCTCCAAACCTGTTAAACAGATCAATTTGGCTATATCCTCTGGTCGGATAAACGTGATCTTCCCTCCAAATTTTATATTTGTGAAATTTTCGTAGTATCGACTCTAAATGATTTTTATGAAAATTGTAAATGAGACGCCAAATCATACATCCTAAATTTACTTTACTCTTTACAAGCGCATTGAATAATTGTATAAGTGTTTTTTTCGAAAAGTGTCCAGCATTATGCACAATAAATCCATATGATTTGAATCCTGTTGAAATTGTTTTATTTATATGAGACCCAGAAATGAATTTCTAATCAAATATTGAACCGAGCTCTCGAATTTCAGAGACCCCTGGTTTCGTTACTTGTGTAGTCAAATTGTATAGGTCGTTTCGTTTTAGTGAATGTGACAACGTTACATTTAGTTACATTAATATTAAGTTTACTCTGGTAACAGCAATCAGAAACGCGGTGGGGCCATCCTGTAAGCTTATGTAGCCATATGTTTCAATTTTGCGATATATTTTTAAGTCATCAGCATACATGAGACTATGAACTAGACAGTCAATTAGATCGTTTATAAAAAGAAGAAACTACAATATAGGTGAAGAGGATATTGAACCCCCTTATATACGCCCCTGATCATAACATTTATTACTGTATTGATTGTTATTTGTTTATCGAGCAAAAACGTTGTTCTTGAATTATTCCAATTTGTCACGCAGCGTGGTAATGACACTTCCGCTCGTTTTTCACCTCAGAAAATGTCGATTTCTGGCAAGCGTGAAGTCCAATGTGATTGATTTCTCTCTCTAACGTACTCTGTGGTGACTAGTGCAACGAAAGAAAGAATCGTTTTATAGTTTAACCTCTAATGTTTACAAATAAAAATATAAGGTTATTCGCGATGGAAAAATTTGAAAGAAGTTTTTGTTTCACCATTTACAGTTGCTGAAAATAGATGAGATTCCGAAAATAATCCACTGTATAGTAATGAAACTTTATGGTATTGAAATAGAGACTTTAATGAAGACGAAGTTGGTGCAGTATTATCTTCAAGTGATACAGATCGAAATTATAGGTTTATTATTTTATTTTTGGTTTTAGAATGCAATAAAAACATGTAGAAGTTATATTTTCAATTGTGAAATTGAAATATGTTTTCGCAAAGTTTTGACGAAGAGAAAATGCCAGGAACCATTAACGAAATAAGTCAATTTCAATTTTATGGACGTATTAGAAATTATGAAACTTAAAATAGTTTTTTCACATTCGTTTCGGTGTTATTGTTCTCCATCAAAATATCATAGACAAGTTTAAGATTTATTTATTTATTTATTTAACATACACTGTTTTACAGGACAGGTCCTAATTACAAAACAGGAAACACAACATATACAAAAAACAAAATTGGTAGTGCAAAAGTTTCAATTTTTGTACTTTCATTCTAAATGAAAGAGTTTGTGATATGAATCACAACTGATGAAATGAAATATAATAATTATAGGAATAAAAAAACTTAAATGCTGACCAAACTTATACATACATATAAATTTAAACACACAAATACATATACATTCACATATTAACACTTATAAGTATATGCGTGAATATGAATTATGTTCGTGAATACATATAAATGATTGTTTATCAGAGATTTTGTATATCAAGGAAACTTGCCTTAATATCAGTAACAGAACAGTTGAAAAACAGTTGAAGATGTGCTAGCTGAGGAATAGAAATAAAACAAAATATAAAATTGAAAATTCACACACTTAATTTTCACTGAATAATTAAAAACTCTACATATGTTTCGGGTGGTTAACCCATTATCAAGAGTATACAATATTACTGAGTATATTTTTCAATGAAACTTAAGTCATGTGTTTCAATTTTTAATTTTATAGTTTTTAACATAATGTTTCAAAAAAGAGATAAGCGAAACCTCCGTGTCATTTACATATAGTTGAGTTTTATACTTATCCAGAATATGTTTATATTATATTGATTGGTTTAGTGTGTGAAATTGATGAGTTTTGAGATATGATGTTTGGTGATTGTTGTGTATTCATTTTATGAGTGTTATTTGTAAGGTTTATCAAGTCGTTGTAAATAGAATTAAGATATTTTATGTCTGTTCTTTCATTTACTGTGTTTTCCAAATTTTTACGAATGTGTAAAATTTCTAACATTTCTAAAATTTCTTCACTTTTTTTGTCTTTTTCAGTTGCCAAAATTTTTGTTTTGTTGTAATCAAAATCGTATTTTTCAGTTATTTTATGTTTATGTAAGGCTGTTATTTGAGTTTTTGCATATTTATGTGCTTTTATTCTTTCTTCGAGCTTTTTCGACGTTTGTCGTATATAGCATTTACTGCAATTATTACATGGTATATTATAAACAGTATGAGTTTTTTTCTATGTTATTGTTTCTCTCTTTAACTTGGTATATATTTCTTCGATTTGATTTTGGGCAGTATAAGCTATTATTAAATCATAAAGTTTTAATATTTTTGCAATGTTTGTACTTAATCTTGGAATATATGATAGGGGAATGTAATTATTTTCGTTAAATCTACTTTTTTTTAATGTAAAGTATTATATAATTTATTCATTCTGTTTTTCATGATTTTGTTGATCAAATTTAATGGGTAATTATTTTTCATGAGAAGTGTACGAACTTCTTCAAGTGTTTCATGTCGTAAACATGATGATGTTAATTTTAGTGATCTATCTATAAAAATAATTATTATTCCTTTTTTCTGGGAATAGTGATGATGACTCTTATAATTTATTGTTCGTTGAGAACTTATTTCTTTTCTGTGTCATCTTGATGAAATTTTGTTATTTTATATTTCTTAATTACCGTTAAGTATATATATATATATATATATATATATATATATATATATATATATATATATAAATTTATTCTGTTATTTATCGGTATTGAACTTGGAAATGATGTACTTGTCTAGGATATAAAATCTTATTGGAGAAATTTAAATGACAACTTTGGTGTGTCCGAGTATTTTCCATTTGCCCTCTTGACCTCTACTTAGCGTTAGTCACGTCATAGCGTTCGTTTCCGGTTCCGATTACAAATACACACCTCTCTAGCAGACCAGTGAAACAAAGCATAGCTCAATTAACGAATTTAAATAAATTATTTAATAAAATTTAAGATCCGCGCAGTCAGGCGATATAAAAAGAAATTATTGAATGGGCGGTCGTCAGTTCTTACGTTTGAGTAGATTCTATACAAGTGAAACTACCTTGCCCATTTATTTCATTAATCGTGCTACAATCTCTGTCGCTGCGATTTCAACAAACCCGAAATCCAGTTGAATGATTTCTAACTTACGCAAGTTTATTCACTTTTAGTTTTAGTTTTACCGCGAGTATGAGCGCTTCACCTGCGACGGAAGTTGATAGACGGGATGTGTTTTGCAGGGGGCCACTGTTGCACACGGTGCAGATGGCACAGGTTTTCAAGGACTCAAAGACATTCGTTGATATGAAACTCAGACACAAACCGGCAAAGATACTCGAAAAATACAATGAATTCATGATAAAATTCGAAAGACCCTTCGTTGGATCAAATAACACAGTTCGTGAATGAAAATTTCGAAGAAAATGATCGAGAGTTCAGGGAATGGGACCCTGAAGATTGGACTGGACAACCAGCATTCCTCAACAAGATCATAGACGAAAACTACCGACAGTTCGGTCGAGATCTTCATCAAATTTGGAAAAGTTTGGGAAGAAAGATCAAAGAAGAAGTTAAGAAAGATATAGAGCAACTAAGTTTGATATGGGTACCAAATCCTGTCATTGTACCAGGAGGAAGGTTCATAGAGTTCTACTACTGGGATTCTTACTGGATTATTAAAGGTCTACTCATCTCTGAGATGTACACAACTGTAAGAGGCATGTTAGACAATTACCTCTACATAGTAGATAACCTTGGATATGTTCCAAATGGCGGAAGAATATACTACTTAGGACGATCACAACCACCCTTACTTATACCTTCTTTCAAACTATACATGGATACTAAAAATGATTTAGAATACTTAAGGAAATCCATCATTTATTTGGAACAAGAATTTAGCTTTTGGCTAAATAAGCGAACAGTACAAATTAAAGTTAATGATGTAGATTATATTCTAGCCCATTATGGTGATGATTCAGAAGGTCCTAGACCCGAATCATACGCAGAAGACGTAAAATTTGCATCTTCTATTGAAGATCCTATAAAGAAGGCACAATTTTACAATGAAGTTAAGGCAGCATGTGAATCAGGATGGGACTTCTCCAGTAGATGGTTTCAAAGAAACGATTCCAGTAAAGGTCACCGACTAGATATCTCAACTTCTTCAATAATCCCAGTGGATTTGAATGCTATTCTCTATGGCAACGCTGTTATTCTTCAGAAGTTTCATGAGCAGCTCGGGAACTCTGAACGAGCTGAATATTACAAAAAATTAGCTACTCAGTGGTTAGAAGCTGTCACTTCAGTCCTGTGGGATAAAGATGTGGGTGTATGGTTGGACTTTGATACAAAGAGAATGGAGCGGATTAATTTCTTTCATGCCTCTAACCTTACACCTCTGTGGACAAGATGTTTCGATGAAACCATAGAAGATGAGGTAGTAGAATTAACCTTGAAATATTTGGAAGATATGGATATACTCAGTTATCCAGGTAAGTTTGAAGTTACATTCTTAAGAAAACCATTTCTTATTCAGATTTTTTGTCGAAGTCTGAGTCATAGTGTCATCAATTTCAGTGTCAATTCAATATCAATCAATCATAGTGTCGTTTGAATAAGAAAACAATATTTTATAATGCTGAAATGTTTGAAAAAACACCATTATATATTACTGCGTACTACAAAACAAATAAATGATAAAAGGCATAGTGTTTTTGAACTTGTGAAAAAAGTGAAATATTCTCTGCTTTGAAAATATTTGGGAGCAAATAATTTTCTCAGTATTTTCATCGTTACAACAGTATTAGAAACAAAATTTCCTGATAACATTTTATTAGAAAAAGTATCCAGTTTAGAAGCAAAATGATCTCTGTTTCTGGCACTTTCCTTCTTAAACATTTTTAATTATTTCAAGATCGTTTTGAGTCATTAATCAATTTTCTAATCGTCTATATAGTTCACTAGAGCTAGAGACTTTATTCAGCTGAATACAAAATGATCTAGGGAGCTTTAAGTCCACGTAGAGACCAATCGAAAGAACATCAAATGTCACTGTTAAAAAATAACAAGAAATTGAGTTGAACGTCTTGCATGATCTTATTACACTCGTTGTTAGTAGAAATTTAATTGTATTTCGTGATTTTAGAGGCCGTAAGACCAAATACTATTTTACAGAAAATGGAAAAAAAATTCTTGAATAATTGAATCAATTATGAAAAATTTTCTGTAATCAAATCAATATCTTCTCTGAAAGTCATTCTATTTCGTACGTAGTTTATTGTGATAGAAAAGTTTCTGTAGATACTTGCAGTTTTGAGAAATATCAATTGAGAATAAGTTGAATATAATCCTAAAATTTTCATCTGCTACTCAAAAGAAGGAAGTTGAATGTTAATATTTCCTGGGAGTAATTGGCCAGTCTTAGAGAACGTAGATTTCTATACTATCCTAAAGATCAAGGTTAAATTATATAAAGCAACTTATATGAATGTATCCTTCCATGAATATAGGTATATCAAAATGAAACGTATACCTAAATCGAAGCAGGTAATTTTCTATATTCAATATCTCACGGAGTTCATATATTACGAGGTAGAAATACATCTTGTAAAGTTAATGTTATTTGCTTCTTGATAAGATGAAAGTTTTTTATAGATCCTATATATCACTCGTCATCATTTTTCGAGTACTGATAATAATTCAAACATAATTTTGTTATCCGAGGCAGTGTTGACACAAACTCTTTCGAAATAACTACATTTTCCGAGCAAAAATTAGTGAATCGATGGAAATTTGGATTTGAAAATTGAGTACAAATTTCCAACTTCTTTATTGAGAAGCAATATTAGCTGATCTGCAGAAACATGGGTTAATATAAATTGAATGAAAAACACTAGGTTTCACATAATTATATTGTTCACAATTTGGCTCAAATCAACTTTTAAAAAATGGGTTAACAGCGCGTATCAATGCTATCGAAATGAACGTAATGTTTTTTATTCCATTTTTATTTCTTAAAAATGGGTTAACAGACCGTACAATTCTTGAAAAACAATATGATGCTATGAGAATAATCTTAATGCTTTTATTCCATTTTTTTTTTCAAATTGGTAGTATTTTATAGCTATTGAATGAGCGTATAACATCGTAGTAAAATGACAGTAACTTCGACATAGTTCATAATTTATTTGAAATTTGTTTTTCTAATATCCTTGAACAGAATAAAGCAGCTCTGCTCAGGGATATTTGAATAAATCCTGTGAAATCGGATGAATGCTGTGGTGAATTAAATCGCTACGGTGTGAAAGTATCCATTTCAAAGTCATATACGAGGTCTGTTCAAAAGTAAAGGTGAATTTCGAATTTTCGCTGGCTGTGCACATTCGATTATCGAAATTTATTTTCGTTATACAACCTTTCTCATATGTTGAAATAAACAGCCATTTAGGATTAGTAGTTTTTCTTCGACAACTGAGAAGGTTAGTCAAGTGTTTGTTTGTTTTTCGATTTCTTACTTTTGAAAAGAATGGATCGAAGAATCTGTATTAAATTTTGCGTTAAAAATGGAATAAAGTGCTCCAACGCATTAAAAATGTTGACTGTGACATTCGGCGAGTTTACTTTGTCTCAAAAGAGTTTTTATGACTGGTACAAGCGCTTTACAGAAGTCAGAGACGATGTTGATGACGATGAGCGTTCTGGAGTTGAAACCACGTTAACAAGTGAAGAAAACATCGAAACATTGAAGAAAATGGTTGTGGAAAATCGTCAAATCACTATTAGGAAAGTTACAGAGGATTTTGGCATATCAATGGGCTCGCCATGAAGTTTTCTTGGATTTTTAGGCTTGAAAATTTTGGCACCGAAGTTTATTCCGAAATTGCTAAATTTTGAGCAAACGCAATCGCATTAGTATCGCTCACGAATTGCTGAATGACCTCAACGGCGATCCAGATTTCGAAAAGGTCATAATTGGTGAAGAAACTGAAGTGCCAAGCCGAAACGTGGTTATGACATCGAAACCAAGGCCCAATCAATTCCAATTGAAGCAGCAGAAGAGCCAAGATCCAAAAAGGCACGCCAAGTTCGACCAAATGTAAAAGTTTTGCTATTTTCACTGTTTTCTTCGATTACAACATAATTAGTTCTTGCCAAAAGGTCGTACTATTAGGAAGGAACTCTACAAAGAAGATATGCAACGTTTGCGTGAAGCAAACGATCGGAATTGTGGAAAAATGTGCATCACTACAATGCACCAGCTCACACATCAGTGCTTGTTCGTGATTTTTTAGCAAAAAAACAACACTATAATCATGCCTCAACCACTCTATTCACAGATTTGGCTTTCTGGACTTTTTCCTATTCCAAAAACTGAAAAGACCAATGAAAGGAAAGCGTTTTGCCACAATTTATGATATGAAGTGGAAATCGAAGAACGAGCTGTTTGCCATAACGAAAAGCGCTTTTCAGAAGTGCATTATATCTGAGAGGGAATACTTTGAAGGAGTCAAAGGAGATACTGATGAATAAATGAATACTTTTCAAAAAAATTTAAAATTCGCTTTTTCTTCTGAACAAACCTTGTACAGTGTGGTGTGAAAAAATACCGGCAAAATTCCGGGTAAACGTAAACAACAAGAATTTCTATTTGCGCCATCCTATATTGTCTTTGTTTTGTTAATTGTCACACATTTGTATCTGTTTATTTTCTCATTTTCTCAGAGTTCCCATCTAAACAATTGTTATTGTTTTTGTCGATATATAATTATTGTTAGCATTGTAGAATAGATTCCAATTGTTGAGTTACGTATTAGTTAGTAACTTGACGTCAGATTGATTATTTATTGCTCACTTAACGAACCTACTTTTCACATTGTCTGAGGTTAAAGTACAAAGCAGGAAATTGCATGAAAATACGATGAGAAGGTTGTATTAAATAGGTAACTCAACATTTTTCTACGAACGTTCACTTAAATCCTTCATTATTCAGTGTGCTAAGTTTGAAGTTATAGATCAAGAGACAGTGAACAATTTTGGGTTGTCATTTCAAATCACCAATACTTACGACTCAATATTCAATACTTCTTTAATGATACCAGTCAACAATTAGTAGTAGACTATTGTAGTATACCAAAGAAGGTAGGAAAAAGAATAATAATAATAACATTTATTCCCAAGAGATATACATCCAATAACAGAGGAAAAATAACAAATTGTACACAAATAATAATAAATAAGAAAAAATGAACGAGAAAAAAAAATAGGGTATAAGCGAATATAAACAACGAAAAAATTAATTCAAAATAAATTGAATTAGTATTGAACAATAACCAGATAACTAAAAATAAAATAAAATATTGTCTATTACAAAGGTACGTATGGTCAGCAGAAGTTGACCATATATTAACGAAATATGTTTGAAGAATAAAAATGTTGACAACAGAAGTTCAGGAAAATATCACGACACCCCATTGTGCTGTTCTGAGTGGCATGCCAAGATAACTGATAGAAAAAATAGATATCACATCGACCGCAAGAAACATCATAAAGATTACATATACAGTTGATAGGAGAACGTGACGTGCTGTAAGTGACATAAAATATATTATTCCGCCTCAGACCAGGCCTTGGTACGCGAATATTTATTTTGCTGAGAAGAAATGGTCAGTCAATCGAATTATGCAAAATTTTGAAGAGAAACGTTAGGCTGAACCGTTCACGCCTCAACTTCAATAATTCAACTCCCAAACTATCGGTTAGGATGGAGTGGTCGAAGCATGTACAAGGATATTGCCCATAACATCTGAAGTACATATACTTCAAACATTTCCTCTGCACTGCCTCCAAGTCGACAATAGAATTAATGTACACAGGAGACCAAATTATAGACCCATATTCCAGTTTACTGCGAATAATTATTTACTGCGACGAATTAATTTTGTTATTTCCAGTCACAAAACTTTGGAAAATTCTTTCAAATAATATTTTGAATTCATAAAAAAATTGCCAGCACATTTTCGTCCCTATAAATTGTTGTAAGAGAATTATAAGCCTATTTATTGCAAATAGCCGTACTTCTGTCATTTCAGGAGTCTTGAAATTAGCTAGCACGAAAGAAATTTATCTTGAAAACGAATTAATCTATATAAAACGAAGTAACCTATGATACTTTCTATCTATTCTTCGTAATACTTTGTAGTACTTTCTATATACTTTCGCTTCCGATGTCTGGTGATAATTTTAACCAGAGTATTTACCAGATTTGGCTCCCTACGACTCTTTTCTATTCCCAAAACAGAAGAGAAACCAATGAAAGGAAAGCGTTTTGCCAAAATTGATGAGATAAAGTTGGAATTGAAGAATGAACTGATGACCATACCGAATATCTCATTTTTTTAGCGTAATAGTTTGTTCAATTTTCACCTTTTTCTTTTGAACAGACCCCGTATGTTGTTCAAAATATACCATTTTCTCACTAGCTTTTATTCAGCACCTACCTGTGTGAAAAGTTTATAGCAATTCATTGTGAAGTATAATTGAGTTCTACTGAAATCTCACAAAAGGGTGGAACAATAATCAACTTTTTTTCTGCATAAACAAAAGGGGTTGTACGAATATCTTCAATAACAATTAGGAATGAAGCGAAAGGAAAATATGCTACGGAAAACTGAGTATCATCTCGGAAAAATTTCCAATTTTAAGTTTCCCTAAATCTATAAGAAAACGTACAAAATTCCAGTTTGAAAATTGTTTATTTTTATTCTCTTTCATTAATTTTTTTTGCTTTATTTCAGGTGGAATACCTCAAACTTTAGAGTGCACAGGGGAGCAATGGGATTTTCCAAACGCCTGGCCCCCCTCTCAACATATATTATTTCTGGTCTGCATAAGACGAACAATCCAAAAGCTAAACAAGTTGCCAAAGATTTAGCTTCAAAATGGTTGATCTCGAATTATGATGCTTACACCAAGACTAAACACATGTCAGAAAAATATAACGCTACTATGGTTGGTGTATCAGGAGGGGGAGGAGAATATAGTGTCCAATTTGGCTTCGGGTGGACAAACGGAGTCGTCCTTGATATTTTGTTGAATTTTTTCAGTACATGAAGCAAAATTCCTCAAATCTAAGAGTGTGTACAATTTAAAATATTCCAGTTTCATGGAAAAAGTTCCTTTTTTATTTTAAACTAATGCAGTGGAAATAATTTTTTTATGAGAATGAGAAATACTTAATTTAACTGTAAGGAAATATTTCCAGTTGTAACAAATTACTGAAATGATGTAAAGTTCTTGAAGTAAAAGTAATAGTTTCAAAGTACTTTATGCATTTTATTGTAATCCGAACGAACAAATTCCTTAAAATTTGCAATTTTTAATATTGTACATACTATATGTAAGAATAGGTGTAAAATAGAAAATTAATATTGATAATACAGAATATCCGAAATATTATTAACATAACTTATTTCCACATATGTATTTATATATGTTTTTTTTTCAATATTTCTTCATCGAGGTATATGATTACAGTGCCATATAACATTATAGTGTTAATATAATGAATATATCTTTCTAAAATCCATATAGAGAATGAACTCTAATAGTGCCATCTGGATCTGGTAGAATGAAGTATCAAAGGAGTATAGATTTCTACCATAATATTCAGTTTTCTTCAGCAACTACAAGATGTGGATTAAAAATTAATCTAATCACTGAAATATATATTGATTTCAAAAGTTTTCTAAATAATGATTTAGTGCTCCAGAAAAATGTCGAAATAATGCAACATTCGACTTGGTTTCAGAGCATCCTATTGATTGCTTGACAAGTGATTTGGGGTTGTTACCCCATTTTCTAATGGTAAAATGATAAATTTGGTTGATATTTTGAAAATGGGTTTGTTTCGCATTACATTTGTTAAGCATTTTGACAAGTCTGTGAAACTAAGCTAAGTGTTTTTTAAATAATTCATAGTATTGAAGATTTGCTACCCAGATTTGTTTGTTGTTAGCAAACTTTCACTCTTATAAGGGAAATTCGGTATATATACTGAATAAAAAAGGTTAAATATTATTCTCATATATTTAGCAACATCGTAACCTCAATCCCTGGATAATATTCATACGCACTACACAGTGTAGTATTCCGTATCTCAACTCCACAACTATTAAATTAATTATTTTTTAAAGTGGACTAAAGTTTGAAATCACGAAAAATTGAAATGATGCAAAAATAAATCAAAAAGTTCTTGGCCCATGAGGGGATCGAACCCGCGACCTTCGCGTTATTAGCACGACGCTCTAACCAACTGAGCTAATGGGCCACATGGTATTGATGACAAAATATGCTACATTCAATCAGTACTTTGGAATAAAGTTTAATTTATATATATAAATAATAACAATAATATTTATACCGTAAGTTTACCTAGAAAAATATTTTTTTAATGTACCTGTAATTCAATCAAAACTTCTTTTATATAATCACACATTCAATTCAAGTCAGAACTCCAATTGATTCAAAGCGCAGACGAAACTTTTGAATACCCTCCTATATCTGGACATTCTCATCGAAAAAAAAGCATATTTAGATAAATCTTTAATCGAAAGATCGTTATATTATTTATTCATTCATAACTGATCAGTTATATGCTCTAGACATTTCATATATTAAAATAGAACACCTGCACGTGAAACCAATAATATTCGTTCACATGACACATGACATATTGAATATCACTGAATTACTATTTCAATTTGTTTTGAATAATTTGAATTCACATTCGAATTATGAATATTGCACACATCGATAATTGATGATGTATTTTACACATTTTGTCCACAAAATATTTCACAATGACATAATTCTCATATTTGATGATCACCATCAAAAAAATTATCAATTCAAGTTGGAAACAGTTGGACTTTGTTTATTTTATATAAAATTACGTACGATGGAAGATTCTATCAGTTGCTAAGAATCTGTTATGCATTTCTTCATTATTAAGATCACGCAATCTTCTGATTAATTTTAATTTGTCCAATGAAAGACTCAATATTTCTTGAAATATTTCATTGAGTGTCATCAACAAATACATGTCTTCATATATGTATTTGTAGTGTATATATAAGAACTATAACTATTTCATTCAAAATAAATCTGGTAACATCAACTGTAAACTTTATTCATCGAAGAAATAACATTTGTTATAATTTTTAATTAAACATCTAATTCCGTATTGGATGTAAAAATAAGTTCAATTGACATGAATAGAAGGTGTATCTGGACAGTTGAAAATAATACTGGATACGCATTTGTCCCCAAACCTCCAGTATAAAGGATCATTTCCATTACTTAGAGACTTATACGCAAAACTCTTGATCTCTTCGTCTTTTCTGTTCTCCGCTCTGTATTTCTGGTACCTCGTCTTTCCTATATCAGGCATTGTACACGACTTGAAGAGAGACGTATAACTTTCTGACATCGCAGAGTTGACATTTGACAGTCTGGAATTTATTACGTTTGTCGTAGCTGCATCACTGTTTCTGAGACTTTCCGAGGATTGAAGTTGATTGATACCCAGAGGACAAATGTGAGTTGGTTGTAAATTGTGTACTTCGACATACGTTAAATCTGCGACGATTTGATCTCCTTGTATTAGGTCCTCGTGGGTGGCAACATTGTTGTCCAGGCCTTGAAAAGTAACAGAATATTAACAATGAAACAAAAGCAACAATAGAAAATTCCCAAGGCAATCGATGCTACTATATTAATTATTATATTCAAGACCAATAGGCCACCACAATAAGCATATGCACGTTATCACTAAGAGTTGTTGATTTCTATTTAACCTATGTAGATATGGGCTGTACTTTCTGTATGATTGAGTTTTATCTCTGTTTCAATCTTGAATTTATAATTAAGTTTGATTATAGTTAAATTTTTCGTATATCAATTGAATATCTACTTAATTGTTTTATATTAAAAATGGAAAGTATGGAAACTAGTATAAAAGATCGTTATTACTCATTGAATCAAAACTGGCTTCTATCATTTCTTTCAAAAGGAATTCAGAAAAAATCGTTGCTTTCACCGTAAGGCAAATGCCAATTTTCTTAAAAATTCAAATATAATTTCGACTCAATCTAGGTACCTTTAAGTCTTGAAATATGATTTCAAACATGTGGACTATATGTTATATATGCTTTAAAATGTTACTACCTATGTTATTAACCATATTACCTTTGCTTTAAATTGAATATGATAATATTTGTTTTTATTTCAACATCAATATTCGCTAGTTTTCACCAAGTTAATTATAAGTGTTCAATTTGAACGAACACAAAATAATTATAAGTATTTCCTTGTCAGAATCTTACAGAATATAGGTTATATGTCACATTGAAACCTAGGGTGCATTCCACTAAGCGCTCACAACGACCACGCTCACGCCCACGGTTTTCGCCGTTCCACTTGTTTCTGAGCATCACAATCATTAACTCAAGTGGAACAGAATTTGGAGCGTTTTGAGCGTTCATTTAAATAATACAAACGGCGCGAAACAAGACGAAAGGTTGATTAGGTTATGTTACAATTTGTGAGTGGTATCAATAAGTTCTATTAATTATTAATAGGTAATAAAAATATAATAGATAATAAAAATAACAAAACTCATTTTTAATTAACATAAAACTTATTTATTAGCTAACTTTTCTAATACTTTTAGAAAATTTTCATCCATTTCCATTCTTTCTTTGTGCCTTTTCCTCCTCTGTTCCTCATGATCTTTTTTTTGATGGGTTTCTGAGTTGAGATCACCTGTATCCCCAATATCAAGACATGTTTCATTAAAGAAAGACAGGTCATTATCAACAGTAGCCGATGTCGATGGTGATTGTTGGTTTAATTTTTCTGATATT
Source organism: Henosepilachna vigintioctopunctata (assembly GCA_030704895.1). Lineage (NCBI taxonomy): Eukaryota > Metazoa > Arthropoda > Insecta > Coleoptera > Coccinellidae > Henosepilachna > Henosepilachna vigintioctopunctata. The sequence goes on from JARQZJ010000005.1 coordinate 1,796,158, forward strand.
AATTTATTAGGAAAAACTGAATCTGAAATCAAAATAACTTTCGGTTTGACAAATATATGTTGTAAATAATATATAAATGAAGTTGTTGATTCATCAACAAATGATGAAAATATATAAATTGCGATAAATTATAAACTGTTATTATGCTTACTAAGTTTCATTTAACAATATTATTTACCTGTTAACGCACGTTCAGCATCTGCAGGAGAAACTTCGAGATCCACTAACGTTTCCTTTTCTGCACAATAGAAGGAGATTTTTGTTGTCGCCATTTTTGATGCTTTAAATGTTTTAAAAATCGCGCTATTTCTCGAAACGCTCACATCGACCCACCTCTTGAGAAAGGTCGTTGTGAGCTTCGCGTGAGCGTTAGTAATGACGTCATTGATGACGTTTTCGCCGCGACCACGACGATCGTGGTCGCCATGTGGAACGCTTGAATGAGTATTTTGGGCGTTGTGAGCGCTTAGTGGAATGCACCCCTAGTATATTCTCATGAATTAAATTTGAGAATATGAATATTGAACTTTTAAGTATAATCTCAATTTGGCTGAGATCCTATAGGGATAACATGAAACTGATGGCAAGCTAATGACTACCCATACACCTCAATATTTCAACCATGTGAATACCGTATTATCATTGTTATTTGTCCGATGTACCTACATTAGTTCAAATTTTCAGCTAGGCCACCTGTACATTTGTTTTGTTTTCTTTTCCTGTAGTCTTGTTCTGAGTTCTTCCGGCTGAAACGTAATCCAATAGTTTCTGCTCTCGATCTGCAAAAGTTTGTGCAATAAACTAAATATAATAAGATTGGAGAAGCACAGAAAGGAAATATCGAATTAGATGGTTAAGAAAAAGGAACTAACCTGAATCGAGATTTTAATGAAAGAAATGTCAAATATTTCCACAGAATTGAATCCAAAGCAAAGATAGAATATTTGTGATTCTGTGACAGGACATTTTTGAATTGAAAGTAACATGACAGAAGATATTTCTGATATAATCGGACAAGAAGTATTTACTTAGTTGGTTTTGAAGCATTAAGAAATATGAGAGAATAAGATTTGTAGTAGGAAAATATTCAATTCATGTAGTTTAGGACAAATGAACAGGAAAGACAATGTTGAATTTAGTCAACAAAACCCTCATTCAATTTATGCCTTTCGAGGCGATTAGATTAACATGAGACCATAGACACCAGAGATTTAATAAACAGTTGAAAACAATTATGATGGGTGTTATTTTCAGGATCTGTTCCGCGGAACCGTTTGTCACTGCGGAAGGAACGAACGTTTTTTTATGTTTGAAACAGACTTTATTATTGGACTGTTATTTTAAGGAACAGACTTTAACGATGGACTTCAATCGTCCGCCGCCAAGTTATAGAAAGAGATAAGACAGCGAAATAAATTGCGCACGCGCAATGAGGGTAAGTGGGGAAAGATAACATTGCAAGGAATCGGTTCCTTCGATGATAATAGAATGTATCTTATCTATATGGACAAATGGAAATATCGCTCATCTTTCATATTATCTAAAATGAGCTCATTTATGCTATAATTTTTTTTATAAATAAAAATATATTTTTTCTCATTTCACTTCAAATATGACCATTTATTTTCAATCGCATTTGGCTTTCATTTAATGGTTGTTTCCATTAAATTTGCTTGTGACTATCAGCTCATTCAATAACATCGCAAATATCTCCTATTTTTTTTACTTTTTGCTTCCATTGCATTAATGAATATCTATTAAATTTACCTGTTACTATATCGTCTTTCAATAAGACAGACATAGCAAATATCATTCATTTATAGTATGATTTTAAGTTAATTTTTGAAATACTGCATATTTTAGGTCAAAAAGTTCAAGGCCAAAACACGTTTAGTTTATTTCAATGGAAATCAAAACTGTGATCGCAGTCACTACTAAAATTCACTGTGATTGACAAATCACAGTCACTGTGATCACCGATACTTAAAAATCACTGGATCGCTCATCTCTACTGCATAGTAATCAAATTTTAAATTTACCGTTTTTTAAGTCCCCATTTACTCCTGGCTCTTGCACCTTCGGCAGTTCGCCTCCGGCGCTCTGTTCATTCTTGCTGATGCGTGCTGACCTGCGAGGAGACGCCTGCGTCGCTTTCCGTCGGAAGGAGACGACCAAGGGCCTGCGAGAATCGTACACTCGCGCCATCTCGGCGTCCAAGTAGCGGAGTGAGCTCTGCTTGCTGTAAGAATCGGTGTTGCTATGACTGTTTACTTGAGATGATCTGCCGGATAAAGTGGCGTAACACCTACCTCCACCGGGGTCCATGACCACCAGATGGCGCCGAAAACACTGCCGAAACGTATTCTGAAAAGAGTTAACAGTTATCTCGCAGACCAATTCATGAAAAATCAGAAGTTATTGTATATTATTCTTTCACATGTTGATTATCACGGAATTAGAATACTATTACAAGAGTAGATATCGTTGTTTCTCCGTGGTTCGTTCATGTATTGATGCTTTATTGATGAGTAGTAGCGCCACCTGCTAATGGATATTTGAGTCCGACGGAAATTGTTTACAGAACGCTTTGTTAATGTTATGATTTGGCTAGAGCGACACTATTCGGTAATAATTCTGATCAACTACGATATATTAATGTGATAGATGGCGGGTATGTGTGATATTTTGATTCAAATGTCATATTTATGGTTCATATAAGAAAGAATATAGTCAAATTTAAAGTTAATAAAGCATGTGGTTTCCGCAGTTGGGACAGATAATAGATTAAAATAAAAAGAATTATTTAAATGGCGAAGAACTATTGTCGCTTGCCATATTACTACCCGACCTTAATAATAAAAATAATTTTCTTTGTGAATGTAAGTATCTACGGTAACAACAATTTCATTTTCTCATTATTTGATCACTAATTTTCAATTATTTCGTCAGGCAGTTTTTCCAATTAATCTCAGATTCTAATTTCAATTGGTTCAATATATACTTTATGTTTTTTCAAAATACATTGTTTATTATTTCATGAGTTTTAGTTTTCACTCGATGAAATAATAGGTTAGGTGAAATAGCCTTGAATTTATTATCAAACAAGATAATTGTTCAGGATAATTTTGAAAAAGGAAGTATAATTGATATAATTCGTTGATTATTTTGAGAATTTCAATGATGAATTCATGAATTAAAGTTAATGAATCGAACTTTCACAAGTAGAGAGAAACATTCCTATTTAAATGAATCATTTTGTATGACTTTATTTCTCGTAACATAGTGTGAGGTTTTCAAATTGTCTGAAATTGGAAGTAAAATTTGAATATACAGTTGCTCACGTTTATGGTTTGCTACAGGTAAAACCAGGTTACATATTGCCAATTTATAGCGATATTGTTAACAAATCCTCAGAGATTTACGATCAAGTCACGTTTCCTTTTAAGCATATAACCGAAAAACAACACTGTATCTCAATATCCATCAAGTAAGCACAGTGACGTCATATATGTGGGAGATAATATCGTACTCTGTTCCAAGTTCTTTTTATACCGTGATACCTCTATCGAACACTGACATTTTTTCTTCTGTCTGCATTGTATGAATATTAAACCTCACGCTTTCACGAAACCATACCCAAAACACTCTATTCATGCAAAAAATTGCTTTTATACCCAATTAATTACAACACGTCTTGTCGATGTTTACATTCGGCCATAATATACCGCAGAAATACATAATTGAATTTTTATTCCACTTTGATGCCACACAAGTTCACGAAGCGATAGAAAATTGATCTGAAATATAGTATCTGAGGAACAAACAATAACAGTTGACCTTTCAATTGTGGTTAAAGTATTACTGGTTTAAATTTTGGAATAACGTTCATTTTTTGCGATGAAATTTCGTGAAATTTGTTATGAAAATATTATGAACTAACATTTTCTCAAAATATCCTCACGTATTTGTCTATTTTCAATTTGTGTGAAAATAGTAAGTAAATAAAATATAAGTAAATCGGAAATGAATTTACTACTATTCAATCATCTCAATCTCACCCTTGGAACTTTTGAATATTAGTCCGCATTACGCAATAAAAAAAAAGAAATAATAAAAAAAAATTTAAATTTTCTCATATATTAAAAGTACAACTTCCCCTTTAGATGTTAAATTGACACTGGTATAATTTCAAGAACACAGATGGCTGTACAAATTCTAAAGTGCCAGAACATAGAATAGAAAAAGGAAAAGAATAGAATCTAAGAATCAAATTTAAAATTGACGAAGGTAAACTCGTCAATGAAGGGTAGGTAAAACCATTAAATTAAGATTATCTACATTAAAACATAGAAATATTAATGAAATGTGGTAATGAAAATGAAGGGGAGATAATCTTGTTTGACCTGCTTCTTATTGTTTTATTTAAAATTTGAGTAAAGGCTATTATTAAACTCTGATTGACTATTAGGTGAAAGTCGTGAATTTCTGAATTTATTGATTTGCAACGGTTCGAGAAAATTTAATTTGAATCTTTGTTCTCTCATTTTAATATTTTTTCTGAACTAAATGAGTGACTTTCCTCAAGTCAAGTGGTTGTCATTATGGGAATCGGTTTCATTATTTCCTAAATTTCGTTTAAGATTTGATATCCTTATTGACAATTCTGAAGATTTAGTAGATTTTAACACATTATCACACTGATATTATAAATTGTATGCACTATATTGATTTCACAAAGAATATAGTAGCCACGAAAAAAATGGATTGATATTATGTATTAATGATTGATAAGGCCGATACTTGGAGAAAACTAATATCAATAATGAAACAATATTTAGAATTTTCTCATGATTTAACACTAATACGCAAGACGACGTTCTACTTCTTTATCAATGCTGAATTAATACAACGTGTAATTTTACAAACTCAATACTTATAGCTACTCTCACAGAACATACCAGGTATGTTCTATGACTAACCTGGAATGAGGACCATAGATTACAACTGATGTGTTAACAGAATAAAGAATCGTATACCTGGAAATGAACATAGCAAATCAATTTCCTAAGCCAAGTATACCAACTAAGAATTAAGGAGAAGGTAAAAATAATTAACGAACCAAGATTTCTAAGAACAAATAAAGGAAAGTTAAAATTTTTGACCGAAAAACATAAAATTGATAGTGAATTAACTTAAACTAGGTAGTCAATCTGATCTGCTAGCTGGAATATTATTATTGAACATATTAAGTAGAGGGCTAAGTGTTAACCTCTAATTGACTATTGAGTAAATACCGTAAAAAGTACAACATCAGTTGTATTCTATGGTCCTCATTCCAGGTTAGTCATAGAACATACATGATTTGTTCTGTTAGAGTAGCTATAAGTATTGAGTATGCAAAATTACACCTAGTATTAATTCAGCATTTGATAAAGAAGTATTATTCGAAACGTCTTCATGCACATTTTCATTAAATTATGAGAAAATTCTAAATATTGTTTCATTATGATATTATGTATCCCACATTCGAAATTTAAATTACTTTTTTAATGGTTCTTTTCACCAAGAAGAATGTTCGAATAACCATTTTTCATAAATCATTTCCTTTGAAACAAAGAATATTTCCGTTGAGGAAATTTGAAACTTTTATTTTAATCCCGCATTCTGTTTGGAATCTCAATTCGATAAAATCAGTCCTATCACGTAAAAGCAGTTAAAACAGAAAATCTGCTCCACTTATCTCTGATTTGTAGGGGAGGCAACACATTAACTCTTTCTTTTATTTTTAAAATCGACCAACATTGTAATGAAATTCAAGCTCGGGTTTCTGAGCAAGGAATAAGAACGAGTTGAAAATGACCAGAGGATAAATTGGGCAAATATTCTACAGCGATGTAACTGGTTAAAGATAATTAAAGGAGACCTTTTCGAGAAAATAAGAAGGAATGAAACTATAGCGTGAAATTAAAGTTCGTTCTTAATTGAATAAACTTGTGCCAGCAATGTTGAATACCACTAAAATCGTTCTTACATTATATGAAAATAGGTACAATTGTAGTATATTCTAACACAGAATAATCAACGTTTACAAAATCATCATCATGAAGATATTCTGTGACCGCGACGGATTGTTACTTAGGGCAAATATTTCCCTTTATTTCTCTGAAATTCAAATGAAAATTGTAACAGACATTATATGTCTAAGTTGTTTCTAACTCCCGGATCAAAATTTCATTAATAGAATTAATTACATTATAATTCCGTAATATTCCTCCGACATTTTATTACAATGAAAGAGAACGGTGCAGTGTAAATTGCACTTTCGTCGGCAGTTTTAAGATCCAAGTAATAGGGTAAATTGAACACTTTCAAAAGAAATGATTTTATGTTTGAGTTTCCAATTACTCAAAGAATAAGTGGATTCAGATGAGAAGTGAAGCGAGTTCGAACTCTATGTTTATTGTCAATTTGAAAATGTTTTTCAATTAAGAACTGTACGGAAGTAGTTTTATGAGTTAATTTTAATTCAGTCACGTTCGGAGTTTTATAACACACTTAGTATTTGTTCTATAGAGAATCACATCAGGAAATTACAGAATTTAATGTTGATAAAAGTACTCTATTTAATTGATTCATTCGAAAAAAAATTTTACTAAGTAATTCATTTCATTTGTATCTTTAACCTGTATATCTCCACAAATTACCTCAATTACCTTGCAAATACACGTATGACTCAAACACAAGACAACATTCGAAGTGACAGAAAAAAGAGGGAACAAAAATATCCTGAAAAACGTGAAATCAAAACGCAATATAAAACTCAATAATGCTCAATAAATGGCTCAATAGATTCTGCTGCATGTACGAGCCTCATAAACTTCAATTTTTCTCCACATGTAGTTAGAAATCGTACAATACTGGTTGTAGGGAAAAGCAAAACAAAATGTCACGAAAGTGATATTGTGACATATGACATACGACTTATTCATTAGATAACCTTAGCTTATCTAGTTTTTAGGTTATGTTAGTAAATGGTTTTTAGGAATTGATACATCTTGTTGTGTTAGGATAGTCTTGTGAATCTTCAAGATTGCAAGGACTTTCAATTTCAGATATGTCATAACCCTGGAAGACATTTGATCATCCCAAAGTATACCTATATTTGAAATTTGACTCTTTGGTCTTGATTTCCAGTCTGAATGCGCCTAAAATCCGATCGCTATATTCTAGAATCGACGAATTGAGATATACTTCATTCTGTTTATAATTGTATCACATATTTCGTCTCCAGTTTTATAAATTTTTGATCAACTCTGATTGAATCAATTCTACCGAACATTCAATGATAATTTTCTCATTCAGACCATTAAATCAACAAGTTTATCTAATTTCGTGAAATCCATTCACCTATAAATGAAAAGATGAAATTGCAAAAGTTTTTCTATTCAATTGCTGTAAGTGATAAATGCCTGCAACAAATAACGAATTAAGAACTGTCTCATTTCTTTCTGACGAACGAACATAATATCGTAGATGAGTGATTTCCACTTGACGAGATACACTAAGTTAAATGTAGTTATTTCAGCTTCATAGAACTAGATGACTTCTAGAACTTCGACCGTTATAAGTAGGCTGGAAATTTATCGAAAAAATATCAAACTTTCTTATATTGGTTATCGGATAAATGTCATTCTCTGAATCAATTCGAGGAGGACGACTTGTGAAGTTACACGTGATTTTCAGGGCCGGATTAGCCCAAAAACAAATTAGCAATTTCTTAAGATCAATAATGAAAATATATAAATATATATATATGAAACACATGTAAATATATCTAGCTACTGCTATTAACAAGGAAAACACTTCCGTGGATAGCTTAGGAGAGCATCAAGTAGCCGTTATTTTTTATAAAAAATTCTTGTGAAGCTATTTTTTAGTCCAATATTTTTTGTCAAACATTTTTTATTGAGTCATTGAAGAGAAACCAACAATTTGAGTTTGGTTCCTAACGCAATTTAATTTGGAATTTTGTTCATGAGCCCTTTAAGCCTTCAGCCCTGAACAGAGATCTATTACCAGCCTATTTTGAATAAACTTCAAAATCCAGAGTCGATATTACCACATTATAAACATTCTATAGTGCAAAAAAATAAACTTATGCTTCTTTCCTTGAGCAGAAATTGATTTGATGATTTGGGGTGTTATCCTTGTCAACAAGAATGAATTTTTGTGCTTTTATGAGAGTGAGTCATGGAAAAACTGATTTCGAAGATGCAGAGAAACAACTTTGATACCCAAACGAACTGAAAATATCATGAAATTCAGTGTAATCATTACTCATTCATCGAAAAATTTCAAAATAAATATATTTGCCACTACAAATTGCTAGCGAGATTCTTCGTCAAACTGATGAGTTCAGAAAGAACGAAAGCTAAGCAGAAAGAGCTGAAAAAACACAAAGTTGTGGTGAAGCCACAGATGAAAATCCAGTTTTTGAGAACGCAAGACAACCCTGAAGTTCAAAACAAAATTCGAGAAAAAGTCAAGAGATCAAAAAAAGTGTTCTCCTCTGGAAAACCAGAAAGTTGGTTTCTGCATCTTCTCGTTCTCTTCTTCGGTCTCTTCAGGCAAGAAGAGAACCCTAAGACAAGGCGAAATGTTCGAAATATTACGAGAGTGGGGTAAAAAGTTTCCGGGCTGATCAAAAAAACGTTGTTTCAATATGTTTTCAATTTTTCTCATAACGGTGTTCCAATTTAGTTATACCAGTCTTAAGCTGATTCGCTATGTTCCTCAAATACTGATTTATTGTTTCGATAACTTCATCGTTGCTCTCAAATTTCTCACCGCCAAGCGAATTTTTGAGGTTAGGAAACAGATAAGAGTCGCTAGGGGCTAAGTCTGGAGAGTAGGGAGGATGCGGCATCAATTCAATCTTCAATTCGTGGATTTTGGAAATGACAACAATCGATGGGAATGCGCTGGTGCGTTATTGTGATGTTTTTTCTCCGCCAAATAAGGTCGGTTAATTTGCACTTCGTCCTTCAAACGCTGCAATAAGTATGCGTATTATTGACCAGTGATAGTCTTACCTTTTTCAAGATAATCAGTGAATAAAATTCCACTCCCATCTCAAAAACTAGTAGCCAGAACTTGCTTGCCGATAAAATTATTTTTGACTTCTTTGGAGTTGATTTCTCTTTTCCAATCCTCTGTTTTGACTGCTCGTTGTTTTCAGGAGTGTAATGGTGAACCCAAGTCTTATCAACAGTTATGAATCGACTTTGGGCTGAAGTGGCCCAAATAAGAGATCTTGCGTTGTTTTATAGTTTTCAATAACACACACTCGACGCCGGCTCTTCTAAGTACTTCCTCATTCGTTATTCGGTCCACCCAAGGAATCTTTAATAACCTGCGGAATGTCCACATCTCAAAAGCCTCTATACGATTCATGGATTTTATTTTGACCATGTTTCGGCCCCATATGTTATTAAGTTGTGAAGTTGTGACCTCAACCGTGACCTCAGGCCGTCTTGAGCGAGTCAGAGGTGCTCAGACGACCCATTTTGAATTCAGAAACTAACTGCTTTACAATTGAATATTATGGAGGGGAGTCTCTTAGTGTTGAATCCATCTGTTCTTTTATTTGTTTTGGAGTAAAACCTTTCAAATAGGAGGATTTGATGAGAGCAAGTTCTTCCAATTTTTAAATTTTTACGGAATCAACGGAAGCTTCTCGCGCTATGTGCTCTCAAACGCAAACTATCGTAGCGATTGAGCTGAAACTTCACATACAAGCTCATTAGGAATGGTACTGTAGGACGTCGCTCCAAAGGTGCTCGTAGTGGTGTTATCTTTTGGTCAGCTCGGGAACTTTTCACCCCACCCTCATATATCGTCACTAATTCTGAATAGACATAATTAATTCACAAGTGTCGTTGCATACATGTTCGACGAAAGGCTCGGCGAAGTACTCGACAAATACGCAACCTGGGACATCCTTTGAGCTTTCATCAATGTTGACGTGCCCTTCCTCAAACAGAATGGATGGAAGCAACGAAATTTATTTCAAATTCTTGATCTTTATTCTGAATATATCTGCCACTGATCAATTTTCTCCAAGGACAATATATAAATTACTCTATGCACGTTTTGAATTTTTCTTCAACAATTTTTGACACCCACATCTGTATGAAAATATGGAAAACGAACAACAATTTCTACTGCACGAAAAGATTTTATTCCAACAACAAAAGAGACAACTAGTAAAAGCAAATGAATTCAGTATTGTACTCTTTGAATAGGGATATTACCTACTTTTTAGAATGTGAATGCCTAAAAAACATCCCTTCATACATATCTGTGTATCAGAAGTTTTTATGTCAAACCGTGGTCATATTTTCATCTTGAATTACCTTTGAACCTGAAAGAACAATTTAATATTCATTTTATACGTTAGAAGAAGTTGAACGTTCATCGTTTCCATTCGAATGAATGAAACATAGAAAGCAGAATTCCAAAAATGTTTTCTACAGAAAAACATATAAATAAATCCCCTCTCTTTTTCGCGAAGAATACTTCGTAAATGAAGGCCAAAGTTGGAATAGTTCAAACAAAACATATTTCTCAGGAAATATACATTTTCTTGGAATGATTTCCGAAGTCGGGTGGCAATGAATAACTCCGAATTTCCATGCAATAATCTGAGCATTGTGGAAAATATTGCGATCCCTTTCGGCGTGTATGTTTCGTTTCCTTGTGTTTTTATCATGGTATTCATATCCCGCTTCGATCTGCAACGCAGATATTTAATTCAGAAGGTCAGAACCAGGGTTTCTCTGTACGATATTGGTATTTTTTAATTGAACTGAATAACAAAACATATAATTCACTCATTTCATTCGTTTATTATTCACTAACATGAGTGAAAATTTCGAGGACTTTACGATATTTAATTTTTGGTGGTGCGTCTGTTTTTTTTGACACTTATTGAGATTAACAATCTGGTGCGTGTGTATTCGACGAATTTACTAATTGAAAAATAATGGGTGATTTTTTAATCGTAGTTTCTTTTAATCGAATAAAACACTCAATTTGCATCATATATTCCAAATTTTTATTGAAATAGATTACTTGGCCTTTGCAATTTACATTTTGAAGATAACTTCATGTAAATGTTGTCCGCGGTTCCGTATTGAATGGTCCATTCGGAAGGCCGAATTTTGCGTCACTTTTTCGAGAATTTCGGCCTGTATCCAACTAATTACGCGTGTTATGTTATCCTGTGAGGCTTCAATCGTGTTCGGCTTGTCCACATACACTAACGACTTTACATAACCCCACAAGAAATAATCCAGAGGCGTCAAATCACATGATCTTGGCGGCAAATTCACAGGGCCATTTCGAGAGATGAGTTGCTCACAAAATTCATCCTTCAACATGTCCATTGGTTCACGAGCTGTAAGGCATGTGGCACCGTCTTGATGAAACCGCATGTCAACCAAGTTCAACTCGGCCAACTGGGGCAAAAAAAAGTTGCGTATAATGGCTCGATATCGTTCGCCGTTGACGGTAATGTTTCTTCCACGGTTGTCTTTGAAGAAAAATGGACAAATAATGCCACTAGCCCATAAACCACACCAAACTGTCGTTTTTTCCGGATGCATCGGTAATTCTTGTATGGCATATGGCTGTTCATCACTCCAAATGCGACAGTTTTGTTTATTTACATATCCGTTAAGCCAAAAATGAGACTCATCGCTGAACACAATTTTTCGATAAAAGAGCGGATTTTCATTATGCTATTCTAAGGCCCATTCACCAAAAATTAGACGTTGTGGTAAGTCATTCGGCTTCAATTTTTCAGAAAGTTGAATCTCATAGGCTTTCAAACCCAAATGAACACGTGAAATTTTCCATGTGGTTTAGTAACACTTCCTCAATTGCTGAGAACGGCGACGAATTGACATTTCACGATCCTCATTAACACGGTACGTTACGGCTGCAATATGGTCTTCAGTACGCACTGTACGCATGCGAGACAAAGGTTTAATGTGCAACAAAGTCAACTTGGTGCGAATTTTGGTGATAACAGCACGAATTGTTGATTCACCAGGTTGATTATGACAACCATAATATAGTCGTAACGAACGATAAACATTTTTCACAGAGCACGAATTTTGATAGGAAATTTCAACAATTTGCAATCGTTTCTCGTTAGTAAGTCTTTACACGATGAAATTGCAGAGCATACAGAAAACTTTTCACTTTGACAGATGACGTTTGGATGCCATTACCAACCAGTGCCGCCAACCTGAAAAACTTGATATAACTAAAGAGTCGTCTATCTAGGGTGGTAGAGCTAGTAAAGGTTTTAAGTGTGAAATGTCGTCTTGTCAAAGAGCATACATTTGAGATTGTTTGATCAATACTTTACGAGATATGGATAAGCCTACTTTTGCTAACTAGTTATAGATTTGTATACATCTTCGATCTCACACACACAAGATGTATACCTGCGATTAGCCTCTGGTTTTAAGCCTGAGTTACTGCTAAGCGAGAACTGAAATTTAATGAATTGTACCACACCAAAGTTAGCTACACTGAAAATGGGATGGGTTAATTGAGTAAGAAAAATTTAATGACAGAGGTTTGAATGTTCTCGGTACAATTCCATTGGTCTTCTGGTGGATCAAACAACAACTCCACCAGATGTAACAGTTTAGTTCTCCCTAACACTAATATCCACTTGGTTCAATAATTGATATGATATATATATATATATATATATATATATATATATATATATATATATATATAGAATAAAATTAATAACTGAAATGCAAAGAAGAATTGAAACAAATGAAAGATAAATTAATTCTCTCTTAGCTAAGAGGACTTAATCGTCACAACAAAAAAAATATATGATGAATGTTTCAATGAAAAAGAATCTTCAGCATGAAAATTGAACAGTTATGAAATTAAAGTAAACTCAAGGTTAATGAAATGAAAATTAAATCAAATATCAATTGTCTCTCCAAACAATGTACTGGAATACTCTCACCACACCAAGCGTACTCAAACTTCCAGCTTTAGAATAAAAGATCCTCTAGCAAACCTTCTCCAAATGGCGATTCTCAATGATTCCAGTACTCAAAAAAATGGAGAAATCCAAAAGAAGGAAATATAAAAGTGAAAATAAAAATGGAATTTAGAACACCAAAGATGTAGTGTGCGGTTTACTGTGTATCAAGAACACGTGCTTTGATCCCCTGAAGAGTTCTGTTCACAGTTTCCAAATAAACAAATGCCAATTTAGCGACCATCAATTTATCGCAAAACTGGATACTCATTCTTCTCTTCAAAACAAAATTCCATAAAAGCAAAAGTATATATTTTGAAGAAGGTCTCAACATGTCTCCTATATTGATGAAAATTGATATCTGATCATTTTTACAAAAAAAATACCTGCCAACTTTTTTTTCTAGTCAGGTTAACTTTCCATCAACTTGCAAACAAAACGACATGACAATCAGACCTACTTAACAGTACCAACCTAACCTATAAAAACTAAAACCACTCCTCTCATCCATTCTGGACAAAAGATATGAAAAGTAAACGAAATTATTACGTTACACAGTCATCTGCCGAAAAAAATAAAAAATCTTTTTTCATCAAACTATAATTATTTTCGTTTTCATGGTGAAAATATGCATCGCTGATGCTCAAACGGGAATATGTTCCGAAAATGCAGCAACGACCCAATTTCGGTGACTTTGTGCATTCATATATGAAAAAACTTTTTCCGTTGTTCACATTTCGTGTTCGGTTCATAGTTTCGAACAATTTGTTGCGGTTTATACTATTTCCCGTAGCGTAGGACAGTTTGGTTCGCCTTGCTGAAATAGCAGAATAGAATGAAGAGCGGAAAAACAAAAATTCATGTTGTGTTCTGGAAAGTAACATGACTCCCATTTTCTGTGAAATGCTGAATTTCGAAACATTATTCGGGTATATATGCGGCGAACTGGAATCTATTACAAGGGGTAGTTACAATTAATTGATATCGAAGCCCTAGGTGGTTGAAAGTTGGGAGAACAGGGAGGAACTTTGAAATTCAGAAACTATTGTACCTCTAATTATATCTTCAGTTTTACAGAGATTTTAAAAGTTTTGATTGGGTTTAACAAAACAGTTGTGGAAGAACACTGAAAATTCTTTTAACCCATCAAAAGAACAACACTTTTGTTACGATCTTTGGTTATAAATGCACTGATTGTAACATCTTGTAGAAATAGTTATAATTATACCAGTAGAAATTGAAGGAGGATTCCTTGCATGTACGAAGAAAATTTTTGAAATTTTCATATTTATTTCTTATAATAATAATAATCTATAATATAAAAATGAATCGCAAAATGTGTTGATAAGCGCATAACTCAACAACGCCTGGACCAATTTTGCCAATTCTTTTTTTGGAAGATGTTCGTTTTCCATTTTTTCCGATAAAAACGTTTTCTAACTAAAATATAGTGTCAATTTGAACTTTATTGTATATTCAATAAAGGTTATATTAAAAACAAGCACTAATTGCTGTCTAAGAAATGTAGGTGTGTTTCTAACTTCAAAGAGTCAACTTGCACTATATTACCGCTGCACAAAGTTCAAATTCAATCATATCTATCAAAACAGTGTGCGTGTACGTGTTGGAGGAACATATAGAACATAGAGCGAACATAGAAGTGGGGGTTTCAAAACTATCAGAAATCTCTGATAACGAACATAGAACGGAGTTGATATTGTTGTTCTATATTCCACTACCTCCAGGAACCGAACCACAGAACATATTTGAAAGGTTGTGTATGTAATATGTATTCATTCTTGATAATGCCATAAAAGGCGAAACTAGTCTAATAAAGAACTGTTCAGTTGGTGATTTTTAGACAAGTATATCTCATTACCTCTCATTTAAATATGAAATATCACAGAGTTGATTCATCGTCCATTGAATTTATTCACAATTAAAATTCGATTAATGTAGTTCAGTGGTTTAGAATAATACTTATCAAATATAATACTCACTTTGAAGGCCTCTCTAAACTTATGCGACATAATATTGTACAAAAGGGGATTCACAGTTGTAGATAAATAGTAGAGAACACCGCTGATGTAAGTAAGAGTGAGGTAGGCCTTGATCATTTTCGAAGAAGATCTTTCACCGTAAATAGCCAGAAGACGCTGGGCATGGAATGGCGCCCAACAGATAAAGAACGTCACAACTACTGCAACTGAAAATTTAAAAAAATAGTTAGTGCAGTATTCACTATCCATAAAAATATAAATGAATGACACGGAGGTTTCGCTTATCTCTTGGTGTAGTAAAAACAATAAATTAAAATTAACACACTTGACTTAAGTTTCACTGAATATATTAAAAACTTTACCATATGTTTCGGGTGGTCAACCCATTATCAAGATTGTAAAATATATTAATACACAACTCAAGTTGTAAGTCGCAAACAATGAAATTGAGTGCGTTTATTTCATTAGTACATAATGAAATAAACTGCTGATAATTTTAGAAAAGAAGTTTGTATAATAAAAACAATAGCTATTAACAATGGTTATAAACCTTTCTTTATCGATAAATTAATCGAAAAAGAGAAAGACACTTTTACAAAGAATTTTTCCCATTCATTTAGAAAAACAACGAAAAATATTCCATTCAATTAATTATATACCTAACTTAAGCAATGAAATTTGTAAATGATTACATTAAAAGAACGTGAATACAATAAAATATACAACAAAAATAATATGGGTTCATTGTTGGTAAATTACAAGGACAAACTTGATTTGTTTTCGAAAAGTGTCAAACTGATCGTTCTGTTCAAAAAAGAATAAATGAACATAGAAGATCAATATTACTGAATAAACCTAATATTTTTCTGAACACTGCGTTATACATAACAAATTTTTTGATACCCAGAAGACCGAAATATTACTCTCAGGTAGTAAGGGCCAAAGATTACATACCCTTGAAGCCTAGGAAATGCCGATAATAGAAAAAAAAATTTCCTATTTGTAATGACCAGGTAGATTTTTCCGTGAAACCAGTGTTGAATTCTGTGTTTTGGGATATATAAGTGAAAGCTATACATTTTGAAATTCAGTAACATTGTATACTCTTGATAATGGGTTAACCACCCGAAACATATGTAGAGTTTTTAATATATTCAGTGAAACTTAAATCAAGTGTGTTAATTTTAATTTATTGTTTTCAAAATATAGTGGTACTTAAGTCGAAGACTTTTTAAATTCGGCTATAAAATGTTTGATATTTTTCTAATCAAGGATTTCAATATACACCAAACAAAATTTTCATTATATTTTCAATTTTTCCCACAATAGATCCCCTTGTCTCCTATCAAAATTCTCCGATAATATTGTGCCCAGTAAAAAGTAACCCCTGTGGTGAAGAGGAGATCTAATCTCAATTTAATTATTTGGCTGGTCTGATTAGAGGCAAAAAGCTCTAAACACTCGTTACCAGCTGTATCCTTATGCAACTTAAAACGATAAATGTTTCATTTGGTACTACCGAATTCGTTTCTGGAATGAATCTCATGAAAATTGTCACAAAATTCATCATAAATGACATTTCTCAACTAATTTTTGACTGAATATTCAACCTAGGTAGTTCAGAATATTCATAAGAAGGTGGAAATTCTTCGTATTTCCACCTTCTTCGTATTTTCGTAATTCTTCGTATTTCTTCTTTCGCAATGACTCAGAAGAATTTTCAAATTTGAAACATAATTAGCGAAAAAACCAATTCATCAAAAAGGAGACTGTTTTTTGAAAAAGAAGAGAACCATAGTAATGTGGTCTCGAATGGAATGAGTGACTCAGAAAATAACCTCTTCTATACTTCACGAAAGCTCCTTTTTTGAGCCAGTATACGAATATCGACGAAAACTTTCACAAACTCGAGGAAGTCTCCTGTGATTGCGTAGGTTGATAAAGTGATCGAAGATCAATAAAAGATACAGAATCCAATTCTAGGATTCCTTTCTCAAATTTGAATTGAAAAGTTATTACTGATTGAATTCTGCCAAAACCTTTGCGATAAAGGGATTAAATTCCTGTCAAGCTACGAATAGTCAACAAACTGCTTGGTTCATATCAAATTGCGAATCCCTACATGTAAAATATTTAGGAAGGAGGATTTGTGTAATTAGGTCAAGCTTATACGTTTAGCACATGTTGCCGGCTTTCCACTAACATAAAGTGCAGTAATCAACCTTCATATGTGACAAATAGCCAGCATAATAGTTGGGAGTATAATAACCATTTCGTTATAATGAGGAGCGAACTGCTGCTTATCTCTAGCCGCCTCTGATATGAATTGTAAATCTCTGACTACCTACATTCCGCTACTATTCAACGTATATACTGAGATGATTTTTCAGAAGGCGCTAGACAGTCAGCAAAAAGGTGTAAAAATGAACGGAATCTCAATAAAAAATATACGTTATGCTGATGACACTGCCATCTTAACAAACGATTTGGAAGATCTACAGCAATTTCTAAACAAAATCAATACGATAGGTGAGGAATATGGACTCAAAATAAACACCGAAAAGACAAAATTCATGATCATCAGCAGAGAACAGCATAATCAGGCCCAAATAATGGTTGAAGATAAACCCATAGAAAGGGTCAATAAATTCAAGTACCTTCCTTGTAACATTAAAGACAAATTGGATAGCGATATGAGAATAAAAATGCGGACGGCGGTGGCAGGAACTGCATTCATTAAATTTCAAAGATATCTATGCCGAAGAGAAGTATCATTAGACATGAGACTTCGTACGGTAAAATGCTATATGTGGCCCATAATAATATATGGGGCCGAAACATGGTCACTCAAAATAAAATCCATGAACCGTATAGAGGCTTTTGAGATGTGGACACTCCGCAGGTTATTAAAGATTCCTTGGGTAGACCGAATAACGAATGAAGAAGTACTTAGAAGAGCCGGCGTCGAACGTGTGTTATTAGAAACTTTAAAACAACGCAAGATCTCTTATTTGGGCCACATACTCCGAGGCAATAAATATGATATCCTAAGACTAATATGAATGGGTAAAATAGAAGGTAGAAGAGGTCCAGGCCGAAAACAGCATTCATGGTAGCGCGATATGAGGAACTGGTGTGGAGTGAAAAACGTGGGTGACATATTCGCACTAGCTACGGAGGGGCAATTACGTATTATAGAATGAGTGGAAGATCGCCTACTCGCTGTAAGCGTTTGGCACGAGAAGAAGAAGACTACCTACATCAGTCCTGAAAAATACTTGTCTTATAAAAATCGTGTAATGCTGCACCAACACAACCTGATAACATTTCTATAACGTATGCTTCCACTTTCAAGCTTTGTACTACGCCATTTAAAATGTCAGGTAAATCCAGAAAAGTATCCATAAAACTGAATAAGATAATAATCAGGTAAGAATCTTCTCTTCTTGAGCACATTTGAAAAAAATTTTCTTTGAAAAAAAACACAGTTTGGAAAAGTTTTTACTTTAAAAACCCACTAAGGCACTAAGAATACATATATCAATTGGTCACACCTCAAGGGAGTGCATCAAGGTTCCATCCTTGGCCTATTCGTTTTCAATATAGTCATTAATTATCTCACAGGTAACATAAACTAATGCTTTGGACAAACTACATGCTTGATGTGATTATTTTCTTTCCGAAAGTCTATGAAAATCGTTGCCTGAGCAGATGTTTTTGAAACAAATGGCCTTAAAATCAGCACGAAATAGACCCACTACGTGTGAGTAGGGTAAATGCATCTTTGTTAAGGCCCCTTAATCTTAAGCATATCAATTCATCAATAGGAGTTAAAGTGATACCAAGTGAACGTCGAAGATTAAGACAGAAGAAGAAGAGAAGAAAAAAATTGGACAGATTTCCCATTGACAAAATACATTCGTACTGAAAATCATGAACAGGTGGTTCATTCTCATTATTAGTTGTATTAATAACCATCATCAATGAATTAATCTTTGTGGAACACTTGAAGAGACATGAATGAGAGATTTTCACTCCTGTTGTTTTTCTTAAATGACACATGAGCCATTTTATTGTAGAATAAATAACGTGAGACTCCAAATCAATGTTATAGCAAGATAGATTGACATTTACCATGAAGTAATATTTGATAACTAATGGAGGAATGAAGATTCCGAATAAATTTAATAAAAGTCAGAAATCGTCAATTTAATACCTACCTATTCAATTTTTCAACTGAAATAATCTAATATCTCAAAGTTTTTTCATTCTGTTTCAAAGTTTTCCATGCGAACTCCTCGAATGAAGAGATTCAATACCAAATTATACCTTTTTCACGGTTTGAAAAATTATGAGGTTATAAAAGCCTATCCTTTGAAATTTCGCAGTTCGGAAAGCAAACAAGATGAAAGGTCCCCTCACATTCGAATGTATTTTCTGCCTCGTAAAGAATAAAGAAATGAAAAATTCGTTGAAAATGGCCTCTCGACCGTCATAACTTTCAAGATCTATCGATGTAGGTTTTTGGAAATTTTTTTTATGCATTGTAGTAGGTCCTAAAATTATGGAAATGCGCATATCGCCTCATTTTATGAGGTGGAAAAACACGCTTCGAATATCGTGAGTGAGAATGAGTTGAAATGAATTTGAAAAGTATTTCAGCTCAAGGTATGACATTTTCACCAAACATTATCCTTTTCAACTTTTCGAAAATGAAAAACTTTTGAAGTTTTTCAACAAATTTCATTTGCCTACTATTTTAGCACTAATTCTTCAATTTTTTGAGCTCAACCTTCAAACTCAGTTCGAAGATATTTTTGATTCTTTGTTCCATTATTGATCTTCCAGTTTTTCTCTGTAAGTCAAGTTCTCTCTCTTGAAGTTGTGAGTATTAACTTCCATTTTACTGTTATTTCAATTTTATTCAATTTTTTTTGGGCTTTGATTTATCATTTGATTACAAATGCATTGTCTTGACAAATTTTCATTTAGCACTTTTGATTCATTATTCGAAAAGGAAGAAACTAGTGAATTCCTAGGTCCAATAACTAAGCAAATAGACACAGAAAGTGAACACAAAGAACTTGCTTTCAATTGTAGCGTTATTACGCAGTAGTATTCGCTTTACTACTGTTTTAATTAATTTTTTTTGGTCTGGTTTAGGAAAAGTCTCCCTTATTTAATGCCCTGTCATCAACTGACATGCAAGTAAGTGATGAAGTAAGTCATCATCAGACGTCATCATATCCTGAGCTTCTGGGTAAACTTAATTTCTTCGTTCCTCAGATTTCTACTAGAATACTAGAATAACTTTCCGAAGAATATACAGAATATAAAAGTAGCTTGTATCTCTAAAACTAATCGCTTCTTTTAATCGTTTTCGATAGTTTTTGCATTCAGTAAACTAGAAGTCATAGGATAGGACTAATTTTAAGAAACAATTTCATTGTTGCCCAGAGTAAATGAGTTTGTTTTCCAGAATATTTCTCAATTCTCATTGAGAGATATTAGAAATTTGAAACATTGTCGTAGTATTCGATCTAAAACTACGGTCCAGAAATATCGAATAGCCATCATTTTCTTTTGGTGTCATTAAATAGAATTTACCAAATATTTTCCATGAAGTGAGGAAATATTGAACTGAAGATTATGAAGTTTGTAGTTCCTCTGAGAGAGGGCTTCCAAATTCTGAACTTCCTGTGTAATTCAATTTTAGTAATACCATTTAGATGATGGAGATTTGCACTGTTAATATAAGATGCTCAAAATGACATTTGTTAGAAACTGGGATTTGTTTTGCATGCACAAAATGATAGTTTTTCCCAAAGCAAATTGAAATATAACATGGCATGCTTACAAGTTTATACTCTTCAAACAATTGTTTTCATTATCTTTTTTTGGGCTTTGATTTATCATTTGATTACAAATGCATTGTCTTGACAAATTTTCATTTAGCACTTTTGATTCATTATTCGAAAAGGAAGAAACTAGTGAATTCCTAGGTCCAATAACTAAGCAAATAGACACAGAAAGTGAACACAAAGAACTTGCTTTCAATTGTAGCGTCATTACGCAGTAGTATTCGCTTTACTACTGTTTTAATTAATTTTTTTTGGTCTGGGTTAGGAAAAGTCTCCCTTATTTAATGCCCTGTCATCAACTGACATGCAAGTAAGTGATGAAGTAAGTCATCATCAGACGTCATCATATCCTGAGCTTCTGGGTAAACTTAATTTCTTCGTTCCTCAGATCTCTACTAGAATAAGCCAGACATTTTACTCAAAAACCGACAGAACCAATCTTCTCTCGCAATCGCCGCTCAGCTTTGCATGTTTTACTGCGAACCAGGAATCAAGCTGCTGTGCTTTGCATTGGTACTCACTTGTTTCCATCATTAATGTGTATTTAAGTCTTAACCATTGAGGTATCTCGATTTCTTCCTGTTTGAGTACTGAGTGATTTGTTTTCTTGTTTAGTTATTCCTCATTGTTTAGAAATTCAGTTAAAAAACTGAATATTTAGATATTGATCTTATTTATTTAGCTTATTATATTTGATAATGTTTTTTATTATTATAAGTATTTTTTAATTATAAGTATATCTATGTTATTATTGTTAAATTTAGTCACCATATATTGTATTTCATTATTCATTATGTATTTTCCTGTAATCGGATTATCATTATTATATTACGAGTATTATACTGTTGAACAATGAACTTTCAATTCAATAAACTTATCAGTTAGTGATTTTCTCTTCAAAATAAATATTCGCGTACCAAAACCTGGTCTGGGACAGAATAATACATTTTATGTCAATTACAGCAGATGAAATGTTATGTCACGTTCTCCAATCAACTGTATATGTAATCTTTATGATTGGTGTGGCAGTCCATGTGGTCTATTTTGATCGGCTATTAGTGATTTTGACATGCCACTCAGTACAGCGCAAACGAGATAATTTCATGAACTTCTGTTTGTATACGTATGACTTTGTAGTAACGGGTGTTTTTTTTAGAGGTATAGAACTTTAAGTTGGCATTACTGTTGAAGATTATGACCGATTTGACAGCTGAAAAGTGATTTATTCTCAGTTTGGTTTGGCAATTCACCATGAATACACCAACGCCTGAACAACGCTTGCAAATATTGCAATTTTATTTCGAAAATAATGGTCGCACTTCTGGTTGAATGGTTACGTAAACAAACAAAACTGTCGCATTTGGAGCAAAGATAATCCTCAAGTTTAGGTCAAAACACCGTTACATCCAAAAAAACTGACTGTTTGGTGCGCTTTATGGGCTGGTGGAATCATTGGTCCGTACTTCTTCAAAAACGATGATGGCCAGGGCGTTACAGTCAATGGTGATCGGTATAGAGCCATGATTACTAACTTTTTCATTTCTGAATTGAACAACCATGATGTCCAGGAGCTGTGGTTTCAGCAAGACGGCGCGACATGTCACACAGCTCGTGCACAATCGATTTATTGAAAGACACGTTTGGTGACCGCTTAATTTCACGTTTTGGACCTGTGAATTGGCCTCCAAGATCTTGTGATTTAACACCACTATACTACTTTCTGTGGGGCTATGTGAAATCATTAGTCTATGCGGATAAGCCACAAACGCTTGACCATTTGGAAGACAATATTCGCCGTGTTATTGCCGATATACGGCCACTAATGTTGGATAAAGTCATCGAACATTGGACGTCCAGATTTGACTACATCCGAGCCAGCCGTGGCGGTCATATGCTAGAAATCAGATTTGAAATGTAATGCCACAAGATTATCTTTCGAAAAAAAAGTCTTGTCAATCGAATGATCCATCGTTGTTTTATTGCAATTTCAAGTTTTATACCTCTAAAAAAAACACCCCTTATATAATATTTTAATTTTCGTTTTGTTTCATTTGGTAACTTCACATTACAATTGCAATTGATTTTAATTTTTCTTTCGTCGGCTTCATCAACTATATTTTATTAACATCTGTTGACTACGAGTGACTTTGTAATGGACAATATTTCATTTTTAGATTGTTCCATTTAGTTATTGTTTATTACTATTTCAATTCCTCTCAATTTTATTTTCGTTGTACATATGCACTCATACTCTCTCTTCTTCCTTAAATTTCTTCTTATTGATTAATATTTGTGTTTAATTTGCAATTGTTTCCCTGTAATTTGATGTATATCTGTTGAGAATAGATGTATTTTTATTATCAAGATTTTTACTGTGGGGTTCAAACTAGACCACCCTATAGTACAAAACCTACACTTGTTCATTGTATATTGACTTTTAATCAGCTTTATAGATAACGGTGGGCGTCTAGATACGATCCCAGGTGTCAAAGTAACTCAACACTCTCAAGATAATTGATTGAAGGTTCAAGAATGCATTGAGACGTTTATTAGTCTTTGGCACATGAGTGGAAGTGTAATCCCTCCAATTGAAACAAATAATTCAACTCATAAAACGTCTTAATATCTGGAATTCAATTTAAAAAAAAAAAAATATTCCTCAATTTAAAAAACTTCTTAACTGAGATTTTGTCAAACTCGAACGGAACAAAATGAATCAATCACTGATCTTGAGTGATGAATAACACAAGTCTCAAAACCACTTGAGTTTGTATTATATTACAGGTTTGCACTTATTTAATCATCATCAAGAACGGCAACATTAACTGCTTTGTTTTCTTCTGTCTACCCTCTTGCTGATAAATATTCATTGCTTTAATTTCTTACCTTGGTGCTGCCATAATAATGGAAACTAGTTGTATAATACGAAGTTTTTTGAGACTTATTTTCTTCATTATCCAAGATATTGAATGAATTACCTCATTTGATAAAGTTAACGATTGGTCTATTAATTTTATTAATTATAATTTGATAATTGCATTTCATTAATTGATTATATCAAGTTTACCGTAACTCATAACACTGCGCAACAAAAAACATTTGCGCTACTTAATGGTTCAATTATTACTGATGTTGGGTTAAAAAAACGAATATGACAAAGAAAAAAATTATTGGCCCTACATGATATGTAAATTATGAATATGAGGGTAGATATTATCTCTTATCATGAAAAAATCTATGTATAACTCCCTTGAGTGCTTTCCAAGATTCCTTTCCTTTCACTTCCAAAACTAAAAATCGATAGCGATGTCTTTTACAAATTGACGTATTTGTGGCCCAACAAAGATGCCTTCTTTGACCTTTGCTTTGACACCTAATTTCGGAAATTTGTCCCCAAAATGCGTTTTTGTGAGGCCAACGTTATTTCGTCACAAATGTTTGTTACATTTGTGTAAAAAATTAGCTAAATGTACACATTTCCTTGGAGTGTAGATTTCTCTCTTTGAAACACTCCGAAACAAGTTGATACGCACGATATGCTATAAATTTCACCGTTATCGCAATAGTATCACACTTAGTAATCTTCCGGCAGTCAAATTATAATTTGACAAATCGAATTCATGAGTATTCTGACCATTAACAGTGTTGCCAGTTTCGAAAAACAAATTTTCCACATTTATAGAATAATTTTCCGAAGAATATACAGAATATAAAAGTAGCTTGTATCTCTAAAACTAATCGCTTCTTTTAATCGTTTTCGATAGTTTTTGCATTCAGTAAACTAGAAGTCATAGGTTAGGACTAATTTTAAGAAACAATTTCATTGTTGCCCAGTGTAATGAAATGAGTTTGTTTTCCGAATATTTCTCAATTTTCATTGAGAGATATTAAAAATTTGAAACATTGTCGTAGTATTCGATCTAAAACTACGGTCCAGAAATATCGAATAGCCATCATTTTCTTTTGGTGTCATTAAATAGAATTTACCAAATATTTTACATGAAGTGAGGAAATATTGAACTGAAGATTATGAAGTTTGTAGTTCCTCTCAGAGAGGGCTTCCAAATTCTGAACTTCCTGTGTAATTCAATTTTAGTAATACCATTTAGATGATGGAGATTTGCATTGTTAATATAAGATGCTCAAAATGACATTTGTCAAAAACTGGGATTTGTTTTGCATGCACAAAATGATAGTTTCCCCAAAGCAAATTGAAATATAACATGGCATGCTTACAAGTTTATATCCTAAAAACAATTGTTTTCATTTCTTGTAGAATGTTTATTTTGCGTCGTAGTATATTAAAAGGGACCTAAGGTTGATAGGAGAATTAATGAAGTTGAATGAATGAAAACTCTTGGCTTGGTTTCACAAAATTTATAATTAATTCTTGACAATTGTTTCGGGGTGTTACTCCATTTTCAAAAGTATTTATTATGAATTTTGTGAAACCAAGCTTAGTGTTTTTATTTAATATGATAAGAGAATTCTTGATCTTGGTGTATATATTTTTTCCACAACTGCTAAGTTGTCTCACAATGAGTTTATTTACGCATAAAAATTCCAAATGACTTTTCAACACATATAGGAGGTCTAAATTCTAGTAGACGGGGTATCCCCAAATTCAAAGAAATAATTCTTATGAACTTTAATTTAATTTGATAACCTTTAGGTTTAAGGAGATATAAGGCTTCATTCCTTTTTTGACTCACATTTTGCTGAGATTTCCAAATGGCCTTTTAAAAAATTTAATTCTTACAAATAACAAAATACTGGCAAAAGTTCCAGAGTATCCTCAGTGATAGTCAATTGAGAGCTCATGTCTAAGTGTTTTGTTGTTTTTATTGCTAGAGTTCCAGAACAATCTTGATTGAAACCAACGGACATGGTACCCGCAGAAAAAAACAACATACGTGCGCAATACGACTCCCCCCAGAGTAAGGATTATCCTAAACATTGAACCAGAGGAGAAAGAAAATGATCTGGCCCCTACGTTCTCCAGATGCAACACTTATACATTTTTTCTTGTGAATTTACATACAACCAAAGTTCAGAACAATGAACCTCCTTTCTTGGCACAATTGAAAGGTTTTATTCCTTTCGAAATGAAAAGATATCATCAGTAATTTCAAGCTTTAAATGCATATAGTTTTTGAACATTGGGATATTCATTTTGACGAGGTTATCCTCGAGCTATTAATTCCAAAATATTGTGTTCCAATAAACAGAAGCATTTTTTGAATAGACTTTTTTTCACTGTAGTTCATTCACTAAATATAATCTTTTTTGAGATACTTGTCACATATATCCCTCTAATTCTTCGTAAGCATTTATTTCTGATCCAGTATGAGATTGAGAATTCGCAAAAACCCTCCTCTAGTGTAGAATGGAAGATTATGCACACAACGTATAAATTAACATCGAATTTGGGAACAAAAACGCTTTGTTAATTCTGAAATGAAGAAATAATTTTCTGTTTAAGTTTTAGATTGAAAAGGAGAGTGAAACTCTCAAAATTGGATTAAAAAAAAACTCTTGGATTGAAAGGGCTTTAATTTAAGAGGATACAAGAAAGCAACAGCTCGTTTTTTACGGAAAGAATGATGAAGTAGAAAGAGATGTTATGTGTACAAACTATACAGAGCGAATTCGTACTTGGTCTATGGAAAGTGTTATTCGTTGAGAAGGAAACTCCAAAGTTAGCAAGCAATGTTTTGAAGAAGTTATTACTTCAAAGGAGTTCAAGATTGAGAGCGCTTGGGTATAAGGAAAATGAAGTATTCTTGTCGATTTGATATTTGATCAATTCGAACTTCAAATAATTCAATTCGAATTTCAAACTCAAGAACTGTGAAAGTTCTTCAGTTTCTATGTAAAGGGTGTTTTTTTTAGAGGTATAAAATTTCAAATTGCAATAAAACAACGATGGATCATTCGATTGACAAGAATTTTTTTTTATTCGAAAGATAATCTTGTGACATTACATTTTAAATATGATTTCTGGCAAACGACCACCACGGCTGGCTAGGATGTAGTCCAATCTGGACGTCCAATTTTCGATGACTTTTTCCAACATTTGTGGCCGTATATCGGAAATAACACGGCGAATATTGTCCTCCAAATGGTCAAGCGTTTGTGGCTTATCCGCATAGATCAATGACTTTACATAGCCCCACAGAAAGTAGTCTAGTAGTGTTAAATCACAAAATCTTGGAAGCCAATTCACAGGTCTAAAACGTGAAGTTAGGTGGTCACCAAACGTGTCTTTCAATAAATCGATTGTGGCACGAGCTGTGCGACATGTTACGCCGTCTTGTTGAAACCACAGCTCCTGGACATCCTGGTTCTTCAATTCAGGAATGAAAAAGTTAGTAATCATGGCTCTATACCGATCACCATTGACTGTAACGTTCACCAGCCCATAAATCGCACCAGACAGTCAGTTTTTCTGGATGAAACAGAGTTTTGACATACACTTGAGGATTATCTTCACTCCAAATACGGCAGTTTTGTTTGTTGACGTAGCCATTCAACCAGAAGTGTGCTTCATCCAAAATGGACGTAGTGCGCGATACGTATTCCGCACATAACCATTATTTTCGAAATAAAATTGCACTATTTGCAAGCGTTGTTCAGGCGTGAGTCTATTCTTGATGAATTTCCAAACCAAACTGAGAATTAATCACTTCTCAGCTATTAAATCAGTCGCCATCTTCAACGGTAATGCCAACTTAAAGTTCTATATTTCTGAAAAAAACACCCGTTACTTGTTATTCAACTCTTATTTCACAATTGAAATAGACGCCACAAAAAAATCCAATAAATGTTCAGTTCAAAAAAAATGAGTAAATCATTACACTTTTCATTTCTATTAAAAGATCATAATGGGCCAATTCTCTTTTATTTTCAAATATATTATTAGAGATATCAAATTGCAATTTAAAATAATGAGAAAAGTTTCGCCAGTAGTTTGTTTTCGAGATTGAAAATTCCAACTTGAATTAGATACTTAATCCGGTTTAAGTTACTGAAGAATTTCAGTAAATTTTCACTGGATTGCAAAGAAATTCGATAAAGTTTGGTTTTTCGTACCAACTACTAACAATACGCGTTCGATTTTGTGTCTATTTGGTTTTATGAAAGTGCTCTGAAAATAGTTTTCAGTTTTCACGATATTTTCATCGATCTATCGGCTTTCCCGATCATAAATAAATTCATCGGTGACAGTTAAATTGAGCGATCCCTTTCATATCTAGGAGCTGATAAGAAAAATGAGCTCACCCACTCAACGAAATATAAAGAAGACTCTTTCCAAATAACTTATTCACGTGGATTATCGATTGATATCAAATTGAACATTTTTACCTGATAATTCTGAAGGAATTATTCACGTTGTGAATATATCCAGTTATTTCCGAATAATAAATGAACAGTTCTGACAGGTTATGTCTTCACAATAAAATTTCAGAAAATTTGTAACACTGAATTACTGACTAAGAACAAAACAACGATCAGTTTGTGTTTATGACAAAAATACGAAGTCAAGTCGCTAAAGGCTAGTACCCATTAGAAGACATGTTGCCTGATTTTAGTCTCTGAGACGTGTCTCAAGCTGCATACGACGATGAAGACCAATCGACTGTTGTGAGATGAAAATTTGAGAGATGGGATGCATAGTGTGCGATTTGTTTCGCTATGTATCTTCTAAATGGAGAGGATTCTCAAAAATCACCATCATATATGCCTATATACGATTTTGAAAAATATTTTCAATCAAAATAATTTAAATGAAACTATCAGTAAGCTGTCAGATAGATGACAGTTGACAGCAGTTGTACCAATCGAAATCGTTGGAAATACCATAAGACGCTGTTTCATCATATTATGGAAATCATCAGTGGCATACATTTTTCCAAACGTACCAAGACCCTGTCCTTTCAAAAGACCGTAAAGAGCATGGAAAATGCTCCAGTGGTCCAAAACCTCTATCGAAAAAATTAGATGAACTCTCTCAAGTATGGAGAGTGGGTTCGTGCTCAATGCAGTAATCATACAAAGATGACACACTTTGAAGACATTTCATTCAAACACCTTGAAGCTTCTTGTGGTGTATACGAATCGACCCTTGCATTATCACTCCGGTTCACACCCTAGCGGGCAATATGACAAACTAGCTAGGATGTGAATGGAAATGATAGGGCAAAAATTGATGCTCCTTCTTTTTGAATAATAGTAAATAGAAATTGAATGGTTCACATCACACTGTTAATATTGTTGACTACTCTTGATGATGAGCAAACCACGCGAAACATATGTCGAACTGTTAATATATTCAGTAAAAATTCAGCTAATTGTTTCAATTTCTCACTAAGAATCTATCTATTATCTCTCCTTTTGTTTTAGTAAAACTACCATAAAAACCTGAGTTACAGTCACAAATGCTGGAAACATAATGAAAAATCTTGAAGTCATCAGCGAACAATAAACCCTCAATATCTATGACATCGATTATATCATTTATGAACATTGTAAAAAGCAAAGGACCAAGTATGGAACCTTGGGGCACTCCAGATGAAGCACGGTATTCAATTGATGTATATTGTTGACTACTCTTGATGATGGGCTAACCACCCGAAACATATGTAGAGAGACAATATGTTCAGTTAAACTTAAGCTGATTGTTTCAATTCCTCACTAAGAACTATTATATCTCTCCTTTTTTTTAGTAGAACTACCTAATAGAACTACTCAAATGAGAAATACTGAATTGATGCTTTTTTTTCTTGAATAATAGTTAATTAAAACCAAAATTGTAACACTTGTTTTAGTTTGGTAATGAGCTAACTACCCGGAACATTTGTAGAGTTGTTAATATGCTCAGTTAATATAGCTTGAGCGAAGTGTTTTGATTTTAATCTACATAATATTTCACCAAGTGATAAGCGGAAATTCCTGCGTCATTTATTTTCTTCTTTCTAGATGGAAGGTAAGAATTCTGTCAGATTAAACAGACTCCTTTAGTTTCTTCATGATAGATTTATTGTTATCGATTTTCTATATCCCCATTGAACAGTGTAACCCTAGAAAATATATGGGGAAGTTTATTTGTCTCTCCAAGTTTCCCTTGATCTTTTCCTAGCCAGAAATTATCGACGCTAAACTCCTACAGGGAAGGATGTGTCTATATAATCAGTATATTCCGAATATCCATACCCATCCTCATATCCGTACCGGAAATTTTAATAGATTTCCTATCGTGATGGCTCCCAAGCAATACATAACAAATAGGGTGAATAGACCACTTTCTCCGGTACAGTTTTCGTTATATTAACATAAATTTCCACGTTTTGCTCAGTTTTGCGGAACTTATTCCGATTTTCATTCGTTATACTACAAATCTTCGTTGATTTATAGTTCAGGGAATCCGAACTTGGGTATTTAGAGGACTCGTTTGAATTTATTTACTCGAAATGATCCCCCCTTGTTACTAAACGCAAATTTCAGAGCTTAGCTTAGGTAAATTAACACTGTACGATACTAAATTCCTTCAATGACGTTATTCGTTACTCGGTTCACGTAGTCTTTATGGGATAAAGATTCGTTTATGTAATTATAGTAAAATATTCTGAATGAAACTGAATATATTACATTGGGGACATAGCTGACAGAGTTTCACTGTGTCTTGCTCTTTAACTAAATGAAGTTTTGAAGACGTTATACTGGTACAAATACGTTTCTTATATGCTGAAATTATCAGTCAGTTTGGATTAGTAGTTTGTTTTCGACAACTGAAAAGGTAAATCACGTTTTGTGCGCTTTTCGATCTCCTACTTTCGATAAAAATGTATCGAGGAAACTGTATTTTGCGTTTGAAGATGAAATAAAGTGCTCCAATGCACTTAAAATATTGACTGTTGTGTTTGGAGAGTCTACTTTGCCCCAAAAATGTTTTTATAAGTGGTATACAAGAGCTTTACAGAAGGCGAAGAAGAACAAATGAAGAAAACATTGAAACAGTGAAGATGTTTTGGGAAATGGTCGAATCCTTTTTTGGGGAGTTGCAGAGGATGTTGGTATATCAATAGGCTCATACCATGCAAGTTTTTCGGATATTTTGGGCATAAAACTTGTGGCCACTAAGTTTGTTGCCACAAGTTTTAAGTAAAAAGTAACGTCGCACTAGTATCGTTTAGTAGTTGTTCAATACGTCAACGACGATCCAGATTAGCTTAAAAAGGTTTCAATTGATGACGAAAAACGTTTCATCATCAATCCCAATCAATCATCCCAATGAAAGCAGCTAGAAGAATCAAAACCGAAAGAGGCACGCTTAGTTCAATCAAATGTGAAGGTTTTTCTCACTGTTTTCTTCGATTACAATGGTGTGGTGCACCATGGGTTCTTGCTAACAAGTCGTACGGTTACTAAGGAATACTACAAGGAAGCTATGCAGCGTCTGCGTGAAGCTATACAGCTCAAATGATCGGAATTGTGAAAGAATGAATCATGGATTCTGCACTAGCTCACGCATCAATGCTTGTACAAAAAACAACACCGTCATCATTTGTTTCGGCCAAAACAACACCGTCATCATTCCTCAATCACCGTTTTCACCAGATTTGGCTCCCTGCGTTTGTTTCCTATTCCCAAAACTAAAGAGACCAATGTAAGGAAATCGTTTTGCCACAATTGATGAGATAAAGTCTGAATCAAAGAACGAGGTGATGGCCATGAAGAGAAGCCATTTCAGAAGTAGTTCGAGGATTAGAAGAAGAGCTGGCATAAGTGAATTATATCTGAGGAGGATTTTTCTGAAGGGAACAAAATGGATAATGATGGATGAATGAAAACTTTTCGAAAAAAATCAAATTTTATCTTTTCTTTCTTACAATCTGAACGAATTATATCAAACGAGACTTTCAGCGACGGGAGTTTTATACTGATCTTAATACCGGAAATGTTTCAGGAGAAGTTGAGAAACAGAAGTAGAGACTACTATGTCAGAAGCATTAATTTACAAAGAAAATACCTGTGACTTTACCCATTATCATTGATAATTGCACTACACACAGAAAATGGTATTGTGGAATATTTCCTCAATGGTTAAATGATCCTTTTCGTATTTTTTTTTAATTTTTACAATCCGAAATAAACTCTTCATTATCTTTCATTATTTCATGATATCAGAAGCCTCAATTCACAAAGAAAATACCTGTGACTTTTTCCATCATCATTGATAATTGCACTACACACAGAAAATGGTATTGTGGAATATTTTCTCAATGGTTAAATGATCCTTTTCGTATTTTTTTTTAATTTTTACAATCCGAAATAAACTCTTCATTATCTTTCATTATTTCATGATATCAGAAGCCTCAATTCACAAAGAAAATACCTGTGACTTTTTCCATCATCATTGATAATTGCACTACACACAGAAAATGGTATTGTGGAATATTTTCTCAATGGTTAAATGATCCTTTTCGTATTTTTTTTTTAATTTTTACAATCCGAAATAAACTCTTCATTATCTGTCATTATTTCATGATATCAGAAGCCTCAATTCACAAAGAAAATACCTGTGACTTTTTCCATCATCATTGATAATTGCACTACACACAGAAAATGGTATTGTGGAATATTTTCTCAATGGTTAAATGATCCTTTTCGTATTTTTTTTTAATTTTTACAATCCGAAATAAACTCTTCATTATCTTTCATTATTTCACGATATCAGAAGCCTCAATTCACAAAGAAAATACCTGTGACTTTTTCCATCATCATTGATAATTGCACTACACACAGAAAATGGTATTGTGGAATATTTTCTCAATGGTTAAATGATCCTTTTCGTATTTTTTTTTTAATTTTTACAATCCGAAATAAACTCTTCATTATCTTTCATTATTTCACGATATCAGAAGCCTCAATTCACAAAGAAAATACCTGTGACTTTTTCCATCATCATTGATAATTGCACTACACACAGAAAATGGTATTGTGGAATATTTTCTCAATGGTTAAATGATCCTTTTCGTATTTTTTTTTAATTTTTACAATCCGAAATAAACTCTTCATTATCTTTCATTATTTCACGATATCAGAAGCCTCAATTCACAAAGAAAATACCTGTGACTTTTTCCATCATCATTGATAATTGCACTACACACAGAAAATGGTATTGTGGAATATTTTCTCAATGGTTAAATGATCCTTTTCGTATTTTTTTTTAATTTTTACAATCCGAAATAAACTCTTCATTATCTTTCATTATTTCACGATATCAGAAGCCTCAATTCTCAAAGAAAATACCTGTGACTTTTTCCATCATCATTGATAATTGCACTACACACAGGAAATGTTATTGTGGCATATTTCCTCAATGTTTGAATGATCGTTTTTGTCCTTCATTTTGTATTTTTACGATTCGAAATCATTATCTTTATCAATGCTAGAAAAATACATCAGTTCATTCAAGTAAATGATTTATCTAAGACATTTATCGAATACAGTAATATTAC
The DNA here is from genome assembly GCA_030704895.1 of Henosepilachna vigintioctopunctata. NCBI lineage: Eukaryota > Metazoa > Arthropoda > Insecta > Coleoptera > Coccinellidae > Henosepilachna > Henosepilachna vigintioctopunctata. The sequence goes on from JARQZJ010000005.1 coordinate 1,829,621, forward strand.
CAATGACGAGAAAAATCGCCAAAACTTTTTCAGAGAAAATCGTTCACCTGCTAAGGAAACTCGAAGTTAATTACTTCGCTTTTTACTGTTGCAGTATAAAAAGTCAATTTGTTTCGAGATGAAATACCTCTGGAAAAAGACCGAAGAAACCAATTTATATATGTCGAAAAGAGAGCACTAGGAAAACCAAAATTCAATGACTCGTTTGAGTACGGAAGGAATAAGACTGTACTCGAATATATAATTTTATCAGTAGTTGACGAAAATATATGTGGAAAAACATTATAATATCGTCAACTTCATCTACAGATAGATAAACAGATATTCATTGCGGCAATTGAAATTATCACATTTTATTTATCATGCCTATATACAGATAGAGTTGAAAAGAAAAAACAAAGAATAAAAGTATTCGGTGATTTTTTAAGCGTAGTTTTTTTCAAATCGGATAAAACACTCAATTTGCATTATATATACAGAACTTTTATTGAAATTCAATACCTTGGCCTTTGCCATTTACATTTTGAAGATAACTTCATGTAAATGTTGTCCGGGGCTCCGTATCAAATGGTCCATTCGCAAGGTCCAATTTTGCGTCACTTTTTCTCGCATTTCGGCCTGTATCCCACGAATTACGCGTGTTATGTTATCCTGTAAGGTTTCAATCGTGTTCGGCTTGTCTACATATACTAACGACTCTACATAACCCCACAAGAAATAATCCAGAGGCGTCAAATCTCATGATCTTGGCGGCCGATTCACAGGGACATTTCGAAAGATAAGTTGCTCACCAAATTCATCCTTCAACATGTCCATTATTTCACGAGCTGTGTGGCATGTGGCACCGTCGTGATGAAACCACATGTCAACCAAGTTCAACTCGACCACTGGGACAAAAAAAAGTTGCGTATCATGGCTCGATATCGTTCGCCGTTGACGGTAACGTTTCTTCCAGTTTCGTCTTTGAAGAAAAATGGACCTATGATGCCACCAGGTCCTAAACAATAACAAACTGTCGTTTTTTCGGGATGCATCGGTAATTCTTGTATGGCATGTGGCTGTCCATCACTCCAGATGCGACAGTTTTGTTTATTTACATGTCCGTTAAGCCAGAAATGAGTCCCATCGCTGAACACAACTTTTCGTTAAAACAGCGGATTTTCATTAAGATATTCTAAGGTGCATTTGATAAAAATTAGACAATGTGGTAGGTCATTCGACTTCAATTCTCGCAGAAGTTGAGTTTTATAGGCTTTCAAACCCAAATCAACAAGTAAAATTTTCCATGTGGTTGAGTAACACATGCCCAATTGCTGTGAATGGCGTCGAATTGGCATTTAACGATCCTCATAAACACTGTACGCTACGACTGCAATATTCTCTTCAGTACGCCCTGTACGCATGCAAGACAATGGTTTAATGTCCAACAAAGTAATCTTGGTGAGAAATTTGGTGATAACAGCACGAATTGTTGATTCACCAGTTCGATTATGACGACCATATAATGGTCGTAACAAACGATACGTATTCATCACAGAGCACGACTTTTGATAGGAAATTTCAACAATTTGCAATCGTTGATCGTTTGTAGGTGTTCGTTTCATGATGAAATGGTAGAGTATACTGAAAACTTTTCACTTTGACAGATGACGTTTGGATGCCATTAACAACCAGTGCCGCCAACCTGAATAACTTAACTCTTAAAAAATCGCCCGTTAAAAATAAAACAGGTCAATGTTTATCAGTTGATTCTCAGTTCTCAGTTGATCAGTTCTTTCTTCTGTTGAAAGAAAGAAAAAAATATTTTTCGCTGCGTTATTCTGAATGGCCGTTGTGTCAGAAAAACTTTGAGAATCTTGATAAGAACGACAACAAGAGAAAAATCGATATCTGTCAACATAAAACGCGACTTTCAGAAATAAAATGCACAGTCACTCTTCTATCTTTACCATAAATGCTCAATCGTATTTTCTCCCCAATATAGCGTGAAAATGAGGCAAGTTTATCGTGACCTTTTCAAGTCATTTCGTTTTATGTTACCACATTCAGTGGAAAGCTATGTTTCAGTGCAGAAATCTCATCGAAACACGAAAGAAACGCATAACAAATTATACTACTTATTAGGTAACACAGAACTGCCCTTTGTTAAAACTTCAACAGGAATAAATTACTATATTTCCAGAAAAGTCAGCTTCACTTTTAATTGATGCATATAAACTCAACATGTGAAAAATTCTGAATTGATGGCAAGATGATTGGAAAATGATTCGTGATGTCAACAAAACATCTCTTGGAATAGTGCGAATTCTTGAATAAGAGCTGCACTCCAATCTTCAAGGCGATTTCATCTCTCTTAAACGAAGAAAAATAACTCAAAATACGTCAGCTTATTGATAAAGGCATCTCTTTTAAAAATAAGGGACGCAGCAGTTTATTTAACATACACTGTTTTACAGGGCAGGTCCTAATTACAAAACAGAAAACACAACATATACAAAACACAAAATTGGTAGTGCAAAAGTTTCGATTTTGTACTTTAAAATATTGAAGTTCCATTTTAAATGAAAGAGTTTGTGATATGAATCACAACTGATAAAATGAAACATGATAATTATAGGAACGAAAAAACTTGAATGCTGACCAAACTTATACATACATATAAATTTAAACACACAAATACATATAGGTTCACATATGTATATGAGAATATAATTATTTGGGTGAAAATGAATTCTGTTCGTGAATACACATAAATGATTGTTCTAGCAACGATTATGTATATCAAGAAAACTTGCCTTAATATCGTAACAGAACAGTTGAAAATATCCACCTTAGCTCCCAAAATATTATATTGTTCACACATCGTGTGCAATGGAAAAAATTTTAGAACATTCGTTCTAGCTGCTGGAAGGTAGAACGTGAATGCGCTTCTGGAAGAAACTCTTGGAAAAATAAAGTTGAGCTTTTGCAATAATTCCTGACATTACACTTTATTGTTAATTATTTATTTAAAAAGATTATTGCATGGCATTTCCTTCGCGCACTGAGTGTGTCCACATCATGTCGAATTGTAATCGTTCCATGTTATATGCATAAAGGTGGATATATTCTATCAATTCTGAAGCTCAAAAGTTTCAGGAAGTTTCGTTGTATAGACTCCAGTTGATCAATGTGCAACTGATAACCAGGATTCCAGACTGTTGATCCGTATTCGAGTTTAGTTCTTACGAAAGCACAATACAATGTTTCCAGAGTTGATATATTGATAAATTTTTTACCAATGCGAATAATGAAACCATATACTCTACAGGCAGTGGTTACTGTAGCATTGATATGTGGCACGAAAGTTAGTTGAGAATCAAAGGTTACGCCAAGGTCAATAACTGTATTCTCTCTCTCTCTTCAGTCCTTCACCCTACGTGAGGGTATGGTGACATCACGTGTTGATTTTCCTAACTTCTTCGGACCAAGTTCCTCGACTCTGCGCCATATGTGAGGCCTCCGGTAGATTATGGCCCACTAGGGTTTTAATTTGATCTATCCATCTCTTAGTCTTCCTTCCACCTTCCCCTCTACCATCAGTCTCTCCATTGAGTCGCCCCTCCTAGCAATATGTCCAAAATATCTCAGGATTGATTGATTTATTTTTGTGACTAGACGTGTTTCAATGTTCAGCTCTTCGATAATGGAAATGTTTGTTCGACGAGCCGTCCATGGCACTCGTAACAGCCGTCGATATACCCACATCTCCAAGGCGTTTATTCGTTGCTTATCACTTTCCATTATGGTCCACGTTTCAGAGCCATACATAACGATAGGAAAGATGAGGGAGTTCGCTATGCGTAATTTATTGTTTCGGGTGATTGCAGTCGCCTTCCATATTTTCGTCAGTTTTGTGGTTGCGTTTCTCGCCATTGCCACTCTGCGTCTGATCTCAGCTTCGCATCCTCCAGAGTTTGTTATCATGGAGCCTAAGTAGTTGAAGTGACTTAACTGTATTAGGACTTCCCAAAATATTATCACTAATTTCATTGTTGAAATTTATCGAATTGTATCAGTAGAGAACGACATAACATGACATTTGGAGATGTTGAGGTTCAATTTGTTGAAATCATACCAATTCACAATATTACGGAAGTATTTTGCAATGCGTTCACAGTCACCAATGTTGGAAACATAATGAAAAATCTTAAAGTCATCTGCGAACAATAAACCCTCAAAATCAATGACATCGATTATATCATTTATGAACATTTTAAAGAGCAAAGGACCAAGTATGGAACCTTGGGGCACTCCAAATGAAGCAAGGTTTTCAATTGATGTATCACGCACGGCTAAAAACGCGTTGCTTTCTGCCTATCAAGTATGATTCGAAAAGTTTGATGAGGGATATCAAAAGCCAGAAAGTGTCTAGTTTATTCAATAGAAGACCGTGGTCAAACGCTTCAGAGAAGTTCATGTATATCACATCAGTCTGTTTGCGATTATCAATACCCTCAGCAATGTACTGAGTGATAGATGTTGGAATAGAAATTGTTGCACGACCTTTCATAAAACCATGTTGGAGTGATGAAATCATGGGATTAACATCATGATGCGATATTTTTTCATGTCGAACAATTTCAAATACTTTACAGAAATTACAATTTATGAAGTTGACAATAGTAAAACATAGTTTAACTGCTCTCCTACTCCATAATGCGTTGTTATTAAGTTATTTCGAACCTAACAGCAAATTAAACACTGTAACATTTGAAAATTTTTTTCAGAAACGTAGTAGGAGAGACATAAAGTGGGTAAAATATATACCCTGAAAGACTATTTGAACTTCAAATTCAAATTTCACATCGTAATCATTTACTCGCATATTCTTGTAAGGCTATTATTCAAATATATTCAGTAGAAGAGACAACAAGGCTCACTGATCATCGCTGTTGTTAACTGAAAGTTTGAGAAAACTTAGAAAGAAGTTTCCAGAAGACTTGTTGCATAAGTTGATTAATAAGTTAAAGATACGAAATTTCGACCTCCACGATTCGGTAAGAATGAATTAGCTTTTACAGGCAGTGTAACTTATTATACTTCTTCAGCTTCGAATTGGGCGAACTAATGGGCAATAAGAATATGGCAATTTTACTCACACCTGTCACGAAATGGGAATTTCACCCTCTTCCAACTTAGAGTAGGCCGAAATTTTCTTCCTTTAATACTTTCTACGACCTTGAACCTAAAAAGGTTACACTCGGAAAGTAGCAAAGTAATTAAATATACTTCTATTATTCCGTTTCCCTAGTTTCCAGATTCCTTCTGACAATTCTTCGGGAACGTGATACGATTGGGGAAATTCAAAAATTAATCACAAATTTTCTTGAATTGCTTTAATGTGCGTTGTACCTTTTATACGTTCATAACGAGTATTAAAGTTAACTTGAAATTATGCAAGCTGGACGAAACGTCGGTAATGAACTGGAAGAATGAACTGATTACTGAAACACGCTGAGAAATCATATCATTTTTCTCCGAATTATTCTGAAAATATTTCGGTAATTTCCGAAAATCCGCTCGAGAAACTCTGAAATTGTGAATTTCAATAAAAATTGTAGTCAATAAAGTGTAAATCATAAATTGAAGTGTTTGAATTTAAGTTTATATTCAAAAATTTAAATATAAAGTGAAAATAAACTAGTGCCATATCACGTTTCCTGAAATATCTCTTTACACTTTAGCTGCGAAAATTTTCTTTCCATGTATTCTAAAATTATAACTGTCTTTAACTGTTTATTTCAATAATGGTTTTATTATTTAAGGATTACTTTCTGAATTTCTTCTCTCGTGTTTTTCACATACAAACGTTATTACTCTTAATATACAGCTTTTTTTAAACTCTCTTACTATTTCTATGAACTTCCTCCAATTGCTTGTCTTATTTTGGATCTTCGAAAGTTTTATTACAGAAAAATTTCTCTAATATCTCGATACAGTTGAAGTTATACCCTTGTCCAATTAAAATATAAAATTAGTTTTATGCAAAAAGGTCCATCATAGATGGTGACCTTTTGTTATTGATATTCGAATGCGAATATCAAGATTACTGGATTTTAATAAAGCTCATATTGGCCTTCTTGAACCCCAGACTTAAACACCCCGTATTTTGCAACCTTCTCTAATACACAATGTAAATGAATTGAAAACAATGAATAACAACTATTGCTTGAAGTGTTTCACTATGCTTGGTGGAAAGCTTCAGACACTGACGTGTAAGTCTACGAAATATCAATAGAACAAAGGAGTTTAGTACTGTTAGACACTGGAAAGCGAGTGAAGTGAAGAATCATCAAAGTTGTTCATTATTGACAATGTCAACTGACCACTCGGAACGGTTTTTAACACGTTGTCAACAGCAGAAGATTGTTGAGAAATATAGTAATTCAACTAAAACTTCGAGATTACATCAATTCCTTACAATGCCTCAGTAGCCCGAAATACTACGTGAGAATGAAAGTAATCTTTGGAATTTCGACAAAAGTTGGCAGTTATATATTGAATATCATCGTTTTTCGTCTATCTGAATAGAGGATAACTCAAGCAATTAGAAATTAGTTCGTCAAGCATGAAACTAGCAGTAGAATGAAATATATAGATAATTATCAAAAATGTTGTGAGCATTTGAGTTTTTGGAATGATACTTAGATGATAAAAATTCGGAATAGAGCTCAAAATTCAACTTACTCAGCATTTTCACCACGTGCTTAGTGGCCTGAGCATTTTTCGCGAAGTTTTTTCTTCCATCCTCTTCTTGATTCGTCTGAGTAGGTTTTTCTTTGCCATTGTTGACCATTAGAACGGTTTGTGCTGTTGAACTCCCGTACGTCACAACTGGCTTGTAAACTCTATGCTTCAATTTGACACTATTTCCTCTGGAGGGACCCACAGTGGACTTATGGAGTTGCAGACCGATCAAAATATACAGCACTGTTATCAGAGACATCGGAGCGACAAAAAATACACATGTTGAGATTTCAAAAGCATGTGGTATCACTTGACGTTTCACCATACAAACACAATGTTCGTCTATGATGGTTTCGTCGATTTTTTCACACACCACGCCGAATCCCATAGCTGGAGGTATCGCTAAACACAGAGCCACAATCCAAATGGCGACAATGAATTTGATTGCTCTGCTCAGTTTCGACAAAGTGTGAGATAGAAACGGATGACATATAGCTACGTATCTTTCTACAGTGAACGCAGTTATCGTTAACACCGTGGCATTAGCTGAGGTCTCTGCTGCGAAACCTTGAAGAATACAAAACGCTTCGCCAAAAATATACGGATATTTTGACCAAACAGAATATATTTCAGGTGGAAGTCCAGAGATCAACAGCAGTAAATCTGATATAGCCAAACTGAACAAGTAGTAATTCGTTGCTGTATGCATTGATTTATTTTTTGAGATAACTATACAGGTACTTATGTTTCCTATTAAACCACTGAAGAATGTTAACACATAAATTATGGTTATTGGTATAACTATTTCCAAAGCGTCACGTGTAGGTCCCCAGTCATTCGGCAAATGGACCTTACTGGAGAAATTGAAGGATGTAAAAGAAACATTTGATAAATCGTACACTTCACTTAAATTCACTGGGAAGTTTATTGCCGGCAGATCGTCATTTAGATGCGTTGAATTGTGCTCTGGAATTTCTTGCATGTTGTACTTCAAGTAGATAGCTCCATTTTGTCAGATGTTGATCTGAAACAAAGAAATATCTCATTTAGGAACATATCTTCATAAAACACTATATAAAAAGGGATAGTTGTAAGTGTCGAAAATTCTAGGCTCCATTATTTGGCATATTCTGCTATCTAAACATAATTTGCAACAGTAAAAATGATTTATTATAAAGGAATGTTTGGAAGTTTGTATTATATATTATTCAATTTTGAATATTTCAATAAGTGTTCGATGTGACTTGTCCAGCCTTGATATGAGCATTCAATCTTTTCATCAATGACTACTAAACCCTTTCAACGAGACAGGGGTGATTTCTATCTGAGTTCAACCAGCAGATCAACGATAACCAAAGGGTTTCGAGTCTGGAAAACGCTCAGGCCATTTGGGTGACCATTTGTGAACAATGATATTCAAATGAGGTGATCATCATTGTACATTGGCCATGGAAACTTTTCTTGCATGCCCATTTGAAATCTTCCAGATTCCAGAAATGATTATATGACAAACAAACATATTTTTCATGATACGTGGACGCATTACTTACAGTATATAGTAATTTTAATATAGTAGTATATCATCTCATAATGATCCTAATAATTGAGCACTCAATTTAAAAAAAAATGATTAAAATATATATATAAATGAAATATTCATAGTAGTATATGAGCTAGTACTCATCTCTATAATTCAGTACCCAATAAAGATAAAATATCTCAACGTTTCACTCGAAATATTCGACATCGTTGGATAATTACATACTACTAAAAAATTTCAATCTCGTAATTTTCAACAACAGACCGAAAAAAAAAACAATAGAGTGCTTTTTGTCCAAATTAATTAAAAGTCCATGATTCTCAATGAAGAGTAATCGTGGCATTCGACGCTTTCGGAGTTTTAACGAATATCAAGAAATGAAAAGTTGGCAGGAAACGTACTGAGAATTTAATCAAGAGAAATATTTTTTTTTCACTCCGTATTCCCAGCGATGAAAAAGAAAGAATTTAATATTGGATACAATGCAAATATCTTTGAATCTGGATGTATAAATATGACTGCATTCAAATTTCCAAAGATATATATATATATATATATATATATATATATATATATATATATATATATATATATATATATATATATATATATTCGTTTAGTTTTCTTGTGCTTTGCTTAATAACATAAGGGGAAGGTTTCTTGGGAATGAGCACAGTTTAAACTTGATGGAGTAATTATTTATTCAACATATGTTTCGGCTCTAGGTCTTTTTCAAAAATATATATATTCTTATATATATAAGACTTTATAGGTTCATTGTTGGTTGGAAATTGACTTCAATTTCACAAATCTTTCGTAAAACTGAATAGTGCGAGAATTATGGTCTATGGGTAACATCTGTAGGTTCGTTTGTTTATGACATGCGCATCTTCCGATGAATTCTTATCTTTGGTTTCATGGGCGTGGAGAATTCAAGAACTGCACGCCCATGAAACCAAAGATAAGAATTCATCGGAAGATGCGCATGTCATAAATAAACGAACCTACAGATGTAATCATGGTTGTTCAATTCAGGAATGAAAAAGTTAGTAATCATGGCTCTATACCGATCACCATTGACTGTAACGTTCTGGCCATCATCGTTTTTGAAGAAGTACGGTCCAATGATTCCACTAGCCCATGAAGCGCACCAAACAGGCAGTTTTTCTTTCTGGATGTAACGGTGTTTTGACATACACTTGAGGATTATCTTCACTCCAAATGCGGCAGTTTTGTTTGATGTCGTAGCCATTCAACCAGAAGTGCGCTTCATCGCTAAACAAAATTCGCTTATGAAAATCGGGAACAACGGCAATCTCCTTTTGGGCCCATTTGACGAATCTACGCCTTGCTTGATGATCGTTTGGCTTCAATTCTTGCACGAGTTGGATTTTCTTAGCACGGAAACCAAGATCCTTCCGCAAAATCTTCCATAAAGTGGCAGATCCAATTCCTGTGCTCGATGGCGGATAGACTAATTCGGGTCTTCCTCAATGCTACGCTCTACAGTAGCAATAGCTTCTTCTGTACGCACCGTACGGCGTCTCTGGGGATGCGAGTTATCAATAAGAGTAAACGTGGTGCGAAAACGTTTCATGGTTAATCGAATTAACTGCTCTGATAGACGATTTTGTCGAAGACAAAATGGACGTAGTGCGCAATACGTATTCCGCATAGAATACCGCAAGACCATTATTTTCGAAATAAAATTGCACTATTTGCAAGCGTTGTTCATGATGAATTGCCAAACCAAACTGAAAATAAATAACTTTTGAGCTGTTAAATCGGTCGCCATCTTCAACAGTAATGCCAACTTAAAGTTCTATACCTCTAAAAAAACACCCGTTACTACTCACGAGTATTAATGCAGCATTTAATGAAGAAGTAGTACTTTGAAACGCCGTCATGCGTATTTGTATTAAATTATGAGAAAATTTCAAATATTTTTTAATTTTATCCAAGTTAATGAGATTGAATTCTCGCTTAACTCTTGGTGAAACATAATTGAATATTAAAATAAATTAAACTCTTGGCTTAATGTTTCACGATTTATTTAACAATATGTATAGTCAACATGTTTCGAGCGTTAGCTCATTTTCAAGACTAAACTACTATAAGAGATGTACAACAAATTTCTATCTACAAAAAAAATGTTTTTTTGTAGATAGAAATTTAGAAATTGTAGATAGATAGATCATTTTTTTTGTAGATAGAAATTTGTTGTACGTCTCTTATAGTAGTTTAGTCTTGAAAATGAGCTAACGCTCGAAACATGTTGACTATACACTTTGTTAAATAAATCGTGAAACATTAAGCCAAGAGTTTAATTTATTTTAATATTTTATCCAAGTATCGTCCTCATCAATTATCAATTCAAAATTTCAGTTTGAATAGATTCTATCTTTTGAAGATATCTTATGAATAATCTGAATGAACCATAATATATATTAAAAAATAATATCATGAATTTTTCGATTTAATTTTTTTGGTAGTTGAAGTATAACAGTTCATTACATTATTTTCGCTTTTAGACCTGAATATACTCCCAAAATCCCTTCTATTAATATACTTGATAACATCCTTCAAACGTAGGTCATAATATTTTTTATGGCAACACTAACATATCAATAACATTAGAAATTGTTAGTGAAGAATCTTCAGCAATAGAATAAAATGTTCCTTTTGTGTCGTAGGACCCTTCAGGTTAGTGTCAGATGGCCCAGATCACCCTAAGCGTGAGTGGTTTTATTACTTTTATCCAAATTGCCCCATCATATCGGCCGTAGGAAATGGAACTGGAGAATAGAATATAAAAGAATTGCATAGTCGAAAATGTCCCACTTTGGGACGAAATTGTTAACTTGCAAGGTTTAGATTATGTAATTGAATTGAAATTGACACCGAATTGATATTGGAAGTTCTCAAATATATGAATAGCAATTTTCCATGTCACTCTTTTATATTCTCTTGATGCCTTACTAAATCTCTAGACGTAATATTATGTTATATGGCAGAAAGAACTTATCTTCGACGTTCTAAACTCCATTGGATATTATACGCGGGTGGGGTGAAAAGTTTCCTGCCTAAACAAGAGATGAAGCCACTAGGTCTACTTTTGGAACGGCGTCCTACAGTGCCATTCCTACTGAGCTTGTAGAGGGTATTTTTTTTAGAGGTATAGAACTTTAAATTGCAATAAAACAACGACGGATCATCGAATGACAAGAATTTTTTTTATTCGAAAGATAATCTGGTGACATTACATTTTAAATATGATTTCTGGCATATGACCGCAACGGCTGGCTCGGATGTAGTCCAATCTGGACGTCCAATTTTCGATGACTTTTTCCAATATTTGTTTCCGTATATCGAGAATAACACGGCGAATATTGTCTTCCAAATGCTCAAGCGTTTGTGGCTTATCCGCATAGACCAATGACTTTACATAGTCCCACAGAAAGTAGTTTAGCGGTGTTAAATCACAAGATCTTGGAGGCCAATTCACTGGTCCAAAACGTGAAATTAGACGGTCACCAAACGTGTCTTTCAATAAATCGATTGTGGCACGAGCTGTGTGACATGTTGCGTCGTCTTGTTATAACCACAGCTCCTGGACATCGGGGTTGTTCAATTGAGGAATGGAAAAGTTAGTAATCATGGCTCTATACCGATCACCATTGACTGTAACGTTCTTGGCATCATGGTTTTTGAAGAAGTACGGACCAATGATTCCACCAGCCCATAAAGCGCACCAAACAGTCAGTTTTTCTGGATGTAACGGAGTTTTGACAAACACTTGAGGATTATCTTCACTCCAAACAGAACCATTATTTTCGAAATACTATGGCACTAGTTGCAAGCGTTTCTCAGGTGAGTCTATTCATGATAAATTGCCAAACCAAACTGAGAATAAATCATTTCTCATCTGTTAAATCGGTCGCCATCTTCAACAGTAATGCCAAATTAAAGTTCTATACCTCTAAAAAAAACACCCGTTATGTAAAGTTTCAGCACAATCCCTACGTCAGTTTGCGTTTGAGAGCACATTGCGCAATACGCAATGTTTTCGTGAAATGGAAAATTTGGAAAACGTGCTGTTATCAAGTACTTCGATTTGAAAGGTTTTACACCAAAACAAAAAAAAAGAGGTGGATTCAACATTGAGAAAAGCCATCAAATAGTATTTGAGACCTCAAATTAAAAGTGCACGAGATAGCTGAGACCTGCTGGATGTCAGCTGAACGTTTGTGAAATATTTTGCAAAACCTTGTGAGTATAGAAAAGCTGTGTGCAACATGAGTGCCGCGATTGCTAAGCTAGACCAAAAACTGATTCAGAAAAGCATTTCTACCGAAAATTTGGCGCTGTATAGGCGTAATCCAAACAAATTATTGCCTTGATTCATAACTATTGATGAGGTTTGGGTTCACCACTACATTCCTAAAAATAAAAAACAGTCAAAACAGTGGGTTGGAAAGGAGGAACCAACTCGAAAGACGGCAAAAACAATTTTATGGACAAACAAGGTTATGGCTACTGTTTTTAAGGATGCGAGAGGAATTATATACATTGACCATTTCGAAAAGGGTAAGAATATCACTGGTCAATACTACTCAGACTTATTGCAACGCTTGAAGGACGAGGTACAAATTAAACGACCTCATTTGGCTAAGAAAAAAAATATGATTTCATCAGGATAACGCACCAGCGCATTCGTCATTTGTTGCCTTGTCCAAAATCGACGAATTGAATTTTGAATTGACGCCGCATCCTGCCTACTCTCCCTACTTGGCGACTAGGGACTATTACCTCTTTCCTAACTTCAAAAAATGGATTGGCGGTAAAAGATTTGAGAGGACAAAGAAGTTATCGAAACTATAAATCAGTATTTGGAAGAGCTTGACGAATCTACGTTTGAAACTAGTATAACTAAATAAGAACACCGTTATGAGAAATGTATCAGTGTTGATCAGTTATGATCCGTTCATTCAAAGAATTTAGAAAAGGTTTACTGAGAATTTATATTCTGCGGTTGAAATATTCGAACAGTGTAATATTCGATGACAAAAAACTGAATCTCTTTAATTTCTCTGAAGGTACTTTCATGTTTATAATATGTGACTGTTAAAAACACGATTTATTATCTGGATATTCTTTCTCAAGAGAAAAATCTCTTGAAATCTCTTGAGAATAGATCAGAAATACTATTAAATATGAAAGAAATCAATGGAACATGGAACTGAAGTACATTAAATTCATCAATTCTACAATTTGACGTAGAATTGTGTTTTCTGACCTTGAAAATTAATGTTATCAACAGGCAATAGATATTCTCTATGATTTTTGTCCTATGTACCAAATTGCGAATACACCAATGAGATAAAATGCTTGAATTGTTGAAAAATATCACAAATTTGTATTTTCGAATTATTCTCACGACAGATTCTTTGCGAATGTAAGTCTCTTGTATAGAAAAAATATTTATGATTCCATAATCTGTTTTATATGTAGTTTGCTGGAAAAAGAAAATACGCTTTCAAAAAGATTCTCTTATTTTACCTAATAAAAAAACAACATTAGGACCTCTGAAAGCTATCATATATATTGAGTTCCCTGATATATTGCGTATATTCTCTGTATTCAGTCTGGGCAACTTACGAAAGTGAGGAGAAGAGTGTCTAGTTCCCTGGAGATATCGTTCCAATTCTTTTCAGTGAGACGTGTTGGAATGTACGAAATCAAACTGATTGGAAAAGATTGGAAGTAGCTCTTCTCAGCAGTAAAAATATGGAAGTACGAGTATAATAGGATAATTTTGAGAAAGATTTCAAAATATATTACATTTTGGTTTGACAAGAATACTACATTCACATTCAGTTATCAGTCTAACGTCAAATGGAACGAAGTTTCAATTCTCATTGAGCTGTCTCAATAATAATAATAAGTTCTTTATCCTCAACAGGCATAACACCCAATTATAGAAAATAATAACAATGTTGAATACATAACTAAATAATCAAAATGAAAAAGATATAAAAAAGAGCTCAATCTAATCTATAAAAATACTTATAACTTATAACTACATTACTGCATTCAATGAAATACTACAAAGAACTCAACCTAAATCAACTCCTTTCAGTCAATTTTCTTTGTTCATATTCCTGATAATAAATTCCTGATAATAAATTCCTGATAATAAATTCAATAAAATCTGAAGTTTGAATAAATAAATCATTATTAAATAAATAATGAAGTCAAAGTGAATGTCACAATTATTACAACTCTATGGAATGTAGACTCCATAAACCAAATGGGGGATTGTAATAGCGAGTTGGTCCTCGGACTCTCTAAGTGGAATAATTCTGTATTACGAGAATTTTGGCTAGGAACACGAAATTTCAAAGCGAACAAAAGAGGAGGACAATCAATAATATTGTGCAATAATTTGTACAAAAATTTGAGTGATAAAGTTTCTCTCCTGCTCTGCAATGAGATTGATCTAAATCGACTCAAAAATTCGTTATGATTGACTCCTCTCTGTGGATAAACTTTATCCTCCCTCCAAAATGAGAATTTCAAGAACTTTCTCTGAATAGCCTCAACGTTGAGTTGATGTTAAGTGTAAATGGGATGCCAGATCATGCTGCCATACTCCAACTTGCTACGGATTAGGGTATTAAATAGTCCTATTTATGTTGAGGAATATTTGAAATATTTGCCATTACGTATAACGAATCCATATATTTTCGCAGCAGATGAAAAAAGTGGGTGATGTGTGGGACAAAGGAAAGCTTCTGGTCGAAGACTACACCAAGATCTCTCACCTTATCAAAACGAGAAAGAACCTGATCACCGACGCTGTAATCTCAGTCAATTCAGTTTTTTTTCTTGTGTAAGAGTGAATATTATCCATCAGATCATTTACGAACAGAATAAACAGCAGTGGCCCAAGATTAGACCCTTGAGGTATTCCATGGGTAGGTAGAACTCAGACGACTGTATACCCTTCAGCTGTACGTATTGAAGTCGGTCAACCAGGTAAGAATGAAAAAGGTTGGTGAGGCTATCAGAGAATCCAAATTTGTTGCGTAATTTCTGTACAGGAGCGCATCAGCAACTTTATCAAAAGCTTTCTGAAAATCTGTGTAAATCACATCAACTTAACCGGTAGAGTCTAGTACTTCAGAAACGTACTGTGAAAACAGCAATAGATTGCTTGAACAACATCTCATTGACATGAATCCATGTTGCTCAATCTTGATGCTATTTCTGACGGCTGGATATATAGCATTATAGACCACAATTTCAAAAAGTGGTCAAAAAGTCTCAAGTGACTGAATTTATGAAAATCCATAGAAAATATTCAGATCATACAAACATCAGTAGCTACCGAATACTCTTACACTTGATTACAACATCTATTTCGACATGTAAATTCAATTTGATAAAATATTGATACATACATTAATAAAACATATATAAGTATATGTACTTAGACGAATAAATATAAATATAGAATGATATGGTGTATGAAATATTACGGAAAACTTTGAGGCATCAATTCTCTTGACTACTGCTAGTGTTTGCGTTTTGGTTTCTTGATTGTGTCACTTCTTATGTTGGCAATCACTTCTCGACCTTTCGTTTGTGTTATCACTGAATATGTGTCCATTTAACTTTTAATTTTCATAATCTGTCTGTTAAAATATACTAAATGTATAATTTTTGTCTCTACTTCAATTTATAATTGATTCTTTTTCAACCATCTTTCTGTAAATCTTATTTATGAAGTGACGTGAGAAATTATGTTGTGGTTTTTATTGTAATGGCTAAAATCTAGCTCGTGTTTTCACTTTTCCTGCATTGACAGAGCAAAAATTCTATGAATATGAAGAACTAAATCCATCACAGGAGACATCTACTATTGTGTGTAATCATGGCACGTATCACAATCCATTATGGGGTGACAGAGTCACGTATCGCGATATTTCACTACGAATTATTTTGTAACCGACACTCCTCCAACTAAAGTGTGAAGCTTACAGTTTTTCATGAGATATG
Organism: Henosepilachna vigintioctopunctata; assembly: GCA_030704895.1. Lineage (NCBI taxonomy): Eukaryota > Metazoa > Arthropoda > Insecta > Coleoptera > Coccinellidae > Henosepilachna > Henosepilachna vigintioctopunctata. Next base: position 1,845,951 of record JARQZJ010000005.1, read on the forward strand.
CATTCAAAATACGGATTTAACCTGAGAAGAATTCTGTGAAAATAGACGCAACTCCAATAAAAGTTTTATCCATCAAATTTGCACCTTGGATATTCGCTCTTTCTAATTTTTTCATGGATAAAATATATTCTTTATTTCAGTTACATCTATCGTAGCTGACTGAACTTCGGGAATGACGAATCAACAAAATTCCAATAATCGAACAATTCTGAATATTACACTTTTTTCGAATGTTCATCTATTTTCATTGTCAACTTTTAATTTTATTTATTATTATTATCTATCGTGAATGATGATAACAAATAAATAGGAGTGATGATAACAAATATTATATAGGTAATTTTGAATGTAATTTTGTTGAATTTAATTTTCCATTCATATATTGTTCCTTTTCTGGTTTTGCAACATCACTCCATATAGATATTTATATATATATATATATATATATATATATATATATATATATATATATATATATATATATATATATATATATATATATATATATATATATATATATATATATATATATATATTTATTTATTTAATTATTTATATATTTCGAAATTAATTTATTGCCTGTTTCAGATGGTTATATTTTCAAAATTTTCAGCAATAACAGGCCATTTTCAATGTTGAAAGATTTGTTTTTGTCGAGGTTTCGATGTATATAACAATTTTGTCAAAAGGAATGAATAATTAAATTTAAAATTAATGAATTTAGAATTAGAGAATTACCATAGTTATCAAAACGTCAGACTTACTTTTTCGAAAAAAATTGAATTGGATTTTTTGTCTCTTTAGTATTCAGAGGAATATTTCTGGCTTAGCATTCGCTTCGAAAGTTTTAGTCTTCCTCACCATGACGAAACCTGAAAAACTCATGGTAAGCCAGTTGATTCAAATGAAGGAGATTTATATATACATATAAAGATACATATAATTTCACATATTTGAGTTTTATATACTTATTCAGAATATGTATATTGAAATATTTTTATGAGTTGATGTGTGTGAAATTGATGGTAGATACGGAAAGAATGAGTTTTGAGATGTGATGTTTCGTGATTAATGTGTTCATTCATAATAAAATTCATTCTATGAGTGTTATTTATGAGGTTCTCAAATAATTTTAAATAGAATTGAAATATTTTATATCTGTTCTTTTATTTACGTTGTTTTCCAAATGTTGACGATTGTGTAACATTTCTTATATTTCTCAACATTTCTTGTTCTCGGTAGCTAAAATCTTGATGAAAACCAAAACTTCCGAAGCGAATGGTAAAAAAATCGTAGAGACAAAAAAGTCTGTTTGATTTTTTTTCAAAAAAATAAGTTTGACGTTTTGATATCTAGAGTGATTAATGAAATTCATTAGTTTTGACAAAATTGTAATATAACGAAACGTCAACAAAAATTTAGCTTCTAACAATGAAAATATTCTGTTATTGCTAAAAATATTGAATATATATATATATATATATATATATATATATATATATATATATATATATATATATATATATATATATATATATATATATTCATGCAAATTAAATATGTTAAACGTACCTAACGTCTAGTTCACTCAACACTCATACACTAAAAAATGAAAATCAGCTTACATTATATTAAATTACCTCGCAGTACCATCAATATCAATTGTAATTATTAACAAGGTCCACTCCTGATAACGCGTATGATGTTTTTATTGGAATAGACGATACTGTTGTGTAAAATAATGAATAATATGAATAAATTTCGGTATTGCCAGAAAAAACTCTATTCTTCGAAAACCCATATGATAGAAACAAAGTTCTCAAAGATTTTAAAGTAAAGATTTTGAGAAGAAATTCAAGCTGTGCTAAAAAGAAAAAAGTGAGGTTATAACTAGTTCTAATAGCACTGTGAGAATTAATCTACAGAGTGTTAATCACTTGTAAATACTACAGATTCTTGAAAAATTCTTTTCTTGAATTGTTATAGAAAATTTTTTGTCGTATTAATGATTATTATTACCTAATTATTATTTTCGAAATTTTTTCATTATTCAATCATTATTATTTTCTCACTATTTCATTATCGAATTGTCAATCATAAATAACACTGGGGAAAGATTTGAAACATAATTTATGTTGAGTTGGGGTTGTAGGCTGTTTTAGAAGTACTTTGACATTCCAAAACTCAATCATTTTTTTTTCTATCACCTCAATTTATTTTACAGTTGTTGTGCCCACTATTACGCTTCGCGTAACTGAACGCGAATCACAGAAAGATTTTTATTTTCAAATCTTTACCTTATTTACATTCCGTAATAATTAAATGTCTTCTGTTGGGTTTTGTTTGAGTTCTGGTTCCTCGAACACTCAGTAAATATTGATCGAAAGTATAATGGTATTATTATTCAAAACACGTCAAGAAACTCCTAAAAAAACATCAGACAAATGTAAGAAAAATTGTATACCTGATCTCGATTATATTATGATATATTTGGGTCTATTGCCGGTGGAAACAAGAGAAAGAATAATCCAGGTTGCAAATAATAGTTCGTCAAGAGGGAGAAAACCCAATGTACTTCCCCTTATTTCCTGAAATATCGAGAAATGCTAAATTCAACCACAACTTCAACTTCATTTTTTCATTGAGCTTCTGCTGAATCCACAAATTTCAATTCAATTTGGTTAAGTGAGATATAACATTAAATAAATGATGTTTGAAATCGAGGCAATTTGTTCGGTCCAACCTTGGAGGAAGAAAAACACACTGTTGAAAGGTTTTATGTATAAATTAACTTCAAATCCTTATTTAATGTTTGATTTCATTTGCTGAAGGAGGGAAAATAAATGTACCCCTTCGGTGGTAGAAGCAGCGCAGTTTTCGTCACCGTAATCAATGATTTCTGTGCAACTTCCTGGAGCTTATTGAACCACGAAAAAAATTCTTAATTCGAAAAAGAGATCATAGAATTTATACAGAATTTCTAAGAGGACGGTTTCATTTTTCATTGCATCTCATTTGACATTTTGAAAAATTGTTACAAAGTAAGAAAGAATATATTTCGATCAGCACATAATTCTGTACTCAATTTAGCAATAATATATTACCAATTTCTTTTATATTCTCATTTTCTTTTGTATTTGTTGAATTTCTATAGATTATCTAGGTCTAAAATTCGCTGCATTCTTCTGTATGGTTAAATTATATGCAGGTTAGTTAGCTGTAAGCGTTGATACAATTTTTTCAATCCTGTTTATTCGACGTTGATATTTGTAGTGTCCTGATGAAGTAATATCCGAAATGCTGGAGAGAATCACGAATTTGTTGTCACCATAACGAATTTATTTTTTCCTAAAACTTATGAACTTTGCAATTTGAGTTGTAGGCCAATAAACATATATATTTTCATTTCAGCCATTTGGAGAGCGTTTGAACTTGGAATAACAACTTTTTAGGACATTTTTTCTCTGATCTTGCTGAATTTTTCTCTGATCTCGGTCCATAAATGGTCATCTAACATTGCGCATTACATTTCAACAATTTCCAGTAAACAAAAGAGAGCTAAATAAAGAATTGTTCAGTCCGTGATTTTTAGACAAGTTTTTATTATTACCTCTCACTTTCATTTTTTCCTAGGATTTGAGATGTACATTAATCTATGCATTACATATGCATACGATTTGCTGTATATTTCTGTCTCACAATGGAGCGTATGTGAGGATTGAAGTCGTTGCATTTCATGCGTAACTGATGAGTACCTTGTAGTACGAAACAGTAATTCTCTTACGTTTTCGATAAATCTGGGCATCGATTTCAATATTATCTAACATTTATCCCTAGAAGGATAATGGAGACATGGCATTGTTCATGTTTCACATAGTCAGCTCTGCTATAATGTTATTTTTTATAATTTGTCAGAAAATTATCGAAAGAAAGTTATAGTATACTTTGATATATACATCTCAGAAAATTTTTCACCCGAATTCAGTTTTAAACGAAATTGGGTCAGGCAATTGCTGAACATTCTAAGTGAATTGTTCTCCATAAATTAATTTGATCAGGGCCTCAACAGCTGGCCCTGTACCCAGTTATATATTTCAATTAGATTAAGTGGAGGAGTTGTTAAAATGGTGTGCACTGATGCCTCCGATTCGCAATGATACTGAGGAAATTTACAAGACCTGAAACACTCCGTTTAATATACTGTCCATTTTCATCAAATTCAACAGTTTCAACTACTTACATTTCTGTTCATTAGGTGGATTCATTCTCAAAATTTCACGAAAAGTATATGAGTAATAATGCAGCGTTAATTAACCATAATGATTTCATTTTGAACAAAATCTTGAGTTGTTCAATATAATCTCCCAAATTAAAACAATATTTAAGTTTCACAAACTGTGCATCCTGTTCTTTCCTGAGGAGTTGTGACCCTGTTGTAAAAACGTTGCAAGACGTTTCTAGAAGTTATTATTTAGTAAAAACGTTTCTTTAAAATAAAAAATGAACTTTGTTTTGGAAGTTTTGAAAATATCTCAGAATGTTTTTTTCCGAATAATACATTTCACTGTTCCTGATTTAAATATAGCTGCAGGGTGATTTTTTAAGAGTTAAGTTTTTTAGGTTGGCGACACTGGGTGGTAATGGCATCCACACGTCATTTGTCAAAGTGAAAAGTTTTCAGTATACTCATTTATTTTTCAGTATAGCCATTTCATCATGGAAAGACTTACAAACGAGCAACGGTTGCAAATTGTTGAAATTCTCTACAAAAATTCGTGTTCTGTGAAAAATGTGTATCGTTTGTTACGGCCATATTATGGTCGTCATAATCGACCTGGTGAATCAACAACTCGTACTGTTATCACCAAATTTCGCACCAAGTTTACTTTGTTGGACATTAAACCATTGCCTCGCATGCGTACAGTGCGTACTGACGAGAATATTGCAGCCGTAGCGTACAGTGTTAATGAGGATCGTGAAATGTCAATTTGTCGCCGTTCTCAGCAATTGGGCATGTGTCAAATTCGACATTCCGAATGGACCATTTGATACGGAGCGGCGGACAACATTAACATGAAGTTATCTATAAAATGTGAATGTTAATGATGTTTGGATTCTTTCAAACTTCCAAGTCAAACACAAATTCCGTTTGGTAATGATTGAAGTTTGATTATTTCCAAAAAAAAATTGATATTCATGAAATATTTTATAGCAAAAATTTTCATTCAACTATTGAATTCATTTCAACGGTTTCATTTGGAAACTAGACGTTTTCAGTACGTATTTTCGAAGACGAAATGAAATACGAAATAAAAGTAAATACTTAATTTCCGGATTGAACTGCCTCTATAAATGTAATTTTCTCCAATAGATTTTAAGTCCTTTTCATTGCAGAAGTTTCGAGGAATTTATCTCAAATAAACTGACATGAAATTCTTCAGTTCACAGAGAAAATGCATATCATTTCAGGCGTTTCCAATTTGATTAATTTTTCGCAGTATTCCAAATATTAAACGCTATCAAAGCTACGGATTATATTGATTATTATTCAAATAAACGTTTATATTGGATATCCTAACACCAATTTTTTCCAAACAGCTCGTATAAAATAGAAGTAAAAAGAAAACTTCTACTATTACTAATGAATGAATATTATGTAGGTTATTGATGAATAAATGTTCAGTAGATAACACATGTCAACGAAAAAAGTGTTTGTAAAACTTTTTAAACCAATTCACCTAAATCTTATGTATTTTTGGGTGCTGAAACTGTATTCGTAAATTTTTTTATCATCCACAATTTTCTCACAATATGACACCCATTATATATTAAAAAAATAGAGGAATTTGATAAATAAAAATTAAAAATTTTGCTTTTTTTCTTTAAATTACAATTTTCACTTAGAATAATATTGAATTATTAAGATGCGAATATTATGTGCTTATTTTTTTGTATTTTCTCATCTCTGCTGTCAAATGTCTTGCATAGCTTTTTCTCCGATGTGATGAAAATTTTTCCTCTTCCTGCTTAAAAAATTGAGTTAACTGTGCATCTCTTTTTCAGAAGTGGCAAATAGATGTTTCAGATTCCAATAAATTTTTTCTTTGAGTATAGAACCAAGCAGTTCTGCTTTTTCCTTAGTCAAACCCAAATCCTTCACTAAATCATTTAACTTTGCTTGTGTAAACAAATGAAGTTTTACATTTTCTGGAGAACATTGAAACTCATCATCACATCTTCACTTTCATTTGATTCAAGACTGACCTGTAAAATGTCATCAGTAGAAATCAGGTGGCATAGGGAGAGGAAGTCCCGATCAAGTGAAGTATTGTTTGGATAGAGAATTACTTTCTCATTAAAAGAATCATATCCAGAAAGATCTATGCTGCAAAAATAACAATCGTTTGAATGTTTATTTTTTTCTCTCCATACCATAGATACTTCAAATTAAAATGCTTTCTTCTCCTTCTTAAACCACTTCCGAGATCCTCGAACAACCATAACAAACTTTGTGACGTACCCAACATTTGCCTTGATTACCGATTTCTACACCAAAATATGCGAAATATAGTTTTTTTACAAAATTAGTGATGTTCCTTCGATGTTTTTTAATTACAAAGTCACCACATATGTAACAAAAGGCAGTGGGAAATTTTCACACCGACGATTAGCCAAATTAGAGTATGAACAAAAATCACTCAGTTTGAAGACTGCAATGAGATGCTATGTCAATCGAAAGAAAATAAAAATCTATGCAGTTTATTACAACTACCACCAAATATCATTCACTTTTATTGCCAACCTCATAACACTAAAATATGTTGTCAACTTGATGTATTTAAATGATTGAAGGTAGTTTGCCTACATTTTGAATATTTTTTTTTGAATAAATATGGAAAAGTTGGAAAATCGGTGGGTGATACATTTTTCTTATTATTATTATATAATAATTATTTTCGGAATCAACACATCCAATAACATAAGGATTAGATAAAATAATTGAAAAAGTTTTTTCATCGTTGGCCTGTGATAATCAAACAATCCATTGATTCTGATAAATATAATTGCAAAAGCTAACCTCAATTCTTCATGAGATGTCCACGGTTCACATAATGACACTGAAGGAACCATCGATACTTTTAGATCTATCACGTACTGTTAAATCTTCAGAAAGCGAGAGATTATGTTCATTATACACAATTTTTTCAGCGGACTGTTCATTTCAACAGACATGGATCTTATGTCTATTTTTATACGTCTCAATGTTATGAATTCTTAAATGTTTTACGATCAGATGATGCAAACTGACGAATGAGACTGGCTTTGTTATCTAGACTTATAAAAATGCAAAAATTGTCTGCATTTGAGAAAAAATGAGATAAGCCACGGTTTGGCGAAAAGCAATTCTAGTGTGAGAGTTAAATTCATTAATTAAGTATTATCTAGGGATCTAATTTTGAATGAATAGTACACACAGCGCGGATTCCCAATGTAAATATTCTTTCCAAGGAAAAATTTATATATATAGTGTGCATTAGTGGCCATTCATGAATCACGTCACAAGAATTTCATGATTTTTTGACTCCTCCACCGTCCATGTCAGAGCGGTTAACATTGCAATTTAACATCTAGAAATTACTGAGTTGAAACAGTAGTTCTTGAAATAGGTTCATTTCCATTTCAATTATTTTTTAATGAAATAAACACCAAGTCGAAGATTTCAAGAACACAACAAAAACGATTACTTATATTAGGTAATTAAAGAAAACCTTATCAACTTTCTTCAGTGGAGAACAAGAACGAACTACTTCTGATTGTTTATAACAGGCATAGTAGACACTTTGTTCTCATTTTGGCTTGTTAATCCCAGGAACAATCTTTGTGTCAACATCTCCTTCAGGCAATCATAGAACATCATTGTCACATAGCCTAACTCTACTTACAAGCCATGAACTTAGACTTGGCAACGCCGCATCAGCTCATTTCAGTAGACCGAACGATCTTCCAATATCGGTCTACTGAATGTTATAAATGCCTTTTCAATAAACTTTTCAGTGAAATGGTACTTTCACTGAAATCCTCTATCCCCCATAACGTATGACACATTTATGGATGGACCTTCAGAACGATATCGTTTGACCACGTTGTAACCACCTTTCTATAAGGATTTATGAGCAATTTCTACTACTATAACGTATACTACTTTTTCACTATACCAAACAATTACATTGAATTTAAATTAATTAGATTCAAATGTAAGCTTTCGTCAACATTTCAAAACGCTCGTGAATATATCCTGTAAATTTAAATTGCAGTCGTTTAATCACTCACTTTCGAAGTAAATCATGGTTTTTACAACTCACTTTCGTTAATTTCATGTTAATGCTCTTTTTTTAGATAGCGTGAATATCATTAAATATTGCTATGACAACATGACGAATACTTGACATTGACAATTCTTAGAATACATTCGAAGTTGAAATTTTCGATTTTTCTAAAGGATATTGTGAGAATGTTAAATTGAAAAAATCGTCCGTCACTAAAGAGCGTTGTACTATCCTGAATCCATAGAATAGGTTCGCTCATTATTTAAGTAATGGTTTGAAAATATTGAAGTTTTTCGTGCCTCTTTCGAAAATACGAGAAAAATATGGATATTACGACAGATTCAGTTTTTTTTGTCATGTTTGGGCAAAAACGTTTCTCTAATGCTGGCATTATCAGCTATCTTGGATTAATAGTTTGTTTTCGGAAACTGAAAAGGTTAGTTACGTTTTTGTGTTCGTATTTTTACTTTTGAAAAAAAGGATCAGAGAATCTGTATAAAATATTGCGCTGAGATAAAATAAAGTGTTCCAATGCGCTTCAAATGTTGAGTGTGGAATTCGCCAAGTCTACTATGTCTGAAAAAGTGTTTATAAGTCGTACAAGCGCTTTACAGAAAGCGCTTGATGACGATGAGCTTCTTGGAGTTGCAACAATCTCAAAAAGCGGATGAAACATCGAAACAGTGAAGACAATGGTTTTCGAATATCGTTGTATCACTGTCAGGAAAATTGCAGAGAATGTTAGCTCATCAATTGGCTCATACCATGTGAATTTCTCAGATGTTTTGGGCTTGAAACGTCCAGATTCAGAGTGGCTCAAAAAGATCATAACTGAGGACAAAACGTGAGTATATGGTTATGACGTCGAAACCAAGGAACAATCATCCCAATGGAAGCGACCAGAAGAACCAAAACCGAAAAAATCATACCAAGTTTGATCGAATGTGGAGGTTTTGTTTAGTGTTTTCTTCGATTACAACGGCGTGGTGCACCATGTACTCTAGCCAACAGGTCGTAAGGTTAATAAGGAGCACATAAGCGTTGCATAATAAGTTATGCAACGTTTGCGTGAAGAAATTCAGCTTAAATAATCGAAATTGTGGAAATACAAATCATGGATTCTGCATTACGATAATGCACCAGCTCACACATCAATGCTTGTTCGTGGTTTTTTCGCCAAAAACAACACCGTTATCATGCGTCAACCGCAGTATTCACCAGATTTGGCTGCCTGTGACTTTTCCCTATTCCCTAAACTGAAGAGACCAATAAAAGAAAGCGTTTTGCCACAATTGATGGGATAAAGTCAGAATCGAAAAACGAGCTGATGACCATGGCCAAAAGCGCATTTTTGAATTTCTTCGAGGATTGAAAGAAGCGCTGGTATAAGTATATTTGAGGTGGATAACTTTGAGGGGACAAAATGGATATTAATTAATGAATAAAAACTCTTCCACAAAAATTCATAATTCACCATTCCTTTTGAACAAACTTTGTATAGATGATAAGGGTTTTCTGAATTGACACTCACCAGATGGCAACACGCTTTCAAGTGAGGTCAAAAAACTGTCGAAAGTGTCAGAACTTATGAGTTTTCTTAATCTTGATTGAGTTTAATTACAGTTTCAATAAGATCAAAAAATGTAACTGAACAAAAAGGGTCAAATAAGTAATTAATGTTCTACTATCTCGTCATATTGTGGTGGTGGACCTCATGAGTAGGTAGTGACAACTGGTGGCGTCAATTCTAGTGAAAAACTCATCAAAATGAAATGAGGACTTTACAGAATGATTTGGAGTGGCGTGGCCTGAAAGTTTGGTTTTCGAAAGTCTCTTTTTATCGAATTTCAAATACGTATATCCTGCTGAACTCACGGAAAATGTAGAACTGAACAGCTCAATATGAACAAAGTTAAGGGAGTCTCTTACTATGTTAATGTAGAACCGCATGTAATATAATCATAAATTCATAAGTATCCATCTTTCTTATATTACCTTCATACATATAAATTAGACCGTCAAATTCTCCCGGAAATGAAGCATCTTCAAACTGATCAGTTTCCAACGCTTTCGCTATTAAATAAGGTTTTATTTGGGAAAATAAATCGAGATTGCATTAGCTATGAAAACATTTTATATGCTCTACACTTCTTAATGTACCTATTACACAATATCTCGATCATTACGATCAGATAGCTACATTTTGAGGGTAATCGTTTGATGCTTTATTATCTTTTTCGATTTAAATTTTTCATCTCTCGATCTTTCTATGAAATTGCCTTTTCTGCTTCAGACTTTCCCACAGGATCCTCTGTATTTGAGACATCATATTTCCTGAAATATTCTTGCGTTACTGCTAATTTCGATAAAACACGACATGTAGAGGTATGAAAATAACGGGTGATTTTTTAAGAGTTAAGTTTTTCAGGTTGGCGGCACTGGTTGGTAATGGCATCCAAACGTCATCTGTCAAAGTGACAAGTTTCCAGTATACTCCGCCATTTCACCATGGAAAGACCTACAAACGAGCAACGATTCCAAATTGTTGAAATTTACTATCAAAATTCGTGCTTTGTGAAAAATATGTAATGTTTGTTACGACCATAATATGGTCGTCATAATCGACCTTGTGAATCAACAATTCGTGCTGTTATCACCAAATTTCGCACCAAGTTTGCTTTGTTGGACATTAAACCATTGTCTCGCATGCATACAGTGCGTACTGAAGAGAATATTGCAGCCGTAGCGTACAGTGTTAAAGAGGATCGTGAAATGTCAATTAATCGCCGATTAAAGCAATTGGGCATGTGTTACTCAACCACATGGCTTGAAAGCCTATAAAATTCATTTTCAGCAAGAATTGAAGCCGAGTGACCTACCACAACGTCTAATTTTTGGTGAATGGGCTCTAGAACATCTTAATGAAACTCCGATGTTTTATCGGAAAATTGTGTTCAGCAATGAGGCTTATTTCTGGCTTAACGAATATGTAAATAAACACAACTGTCGAATCTGGAGTGATGAGCAGCCACATGCCATACAAGAATTACCGATTCATACCGAAAAAACGACAGTTGGGTGTGGTTTATGGTCTGGTGGCATCATCGGTCCATTTTTCTTCAAAGACGACCATGAAAGACACGTTACCGTCAATGGCGAACGATATCAAACCATTTTACGCAAAAGCCAAAGTTACGCAACTTTTTTTTGCCCACATGCCACACAGCTCGTGAAACAATGGACATGTTGAAGGATGAATTTGGTGAGCAGCTTATATCTTGAAACGACGATGTGAATTGATGCCAAGATCATGCGATTTAACGCCTCTGGAGTATTTCTATGTAAAGACGTTACTGTATGTGGACAAGCCGAACACGATTGAAGCCGTACAGGATAACATAACACGCGTAATTCGTGGGATAGAGGCCGAAATGCTCGAAAAGTTATCTTTAAAATGTGAATGTCAAAGGCCAAATTATCAATTTCTATTTCGAATACATGATGCCACTTGAGTAATTTATTCAATTAAAAAAAACCACGCTTAAAAAATCACCCATTATAACGCAAAATTCATGAAATTTATTATTCTTATTCCGTGAACAAAAAAACCAACGAATTCGATTAAATTTTATCACACCGACTGTTCATAAACACACGTTAGCATCTGTATTATTCGAAAGAAAACTCATTTCACTTCAAGGACTGAATTGAAGGTTTTCTTTCTTTTCACTGTCAGAGTGGTTTTTAGACCACTTTTTATGAGTAGGGACTTTTTATGCATTCATGAGATGAAGCCAAATCTGGAGACGCAATTCAGGGACAAATTCCTATTTTTCCTGGGAATTGGGGATTTCACTTTATCGAAAATAATGATAGTATGGGACTATACAGAACGGGAGCTATGTATTCCAAAAGGAAAGTGAATTCGTTTAGCGAATCTACCGCCTTATATAATTTTAACAAAAAAATTAGCGTTCGAAGCTTATGATGAATTATTTTTCAACTTTCAATGTATTCATCAATACTATTCTTCCAAATTCCTACCGGAATCCATTACAGATAGCAATCAGAAGTAGAAACAATTGTTTCAACGTTCCTTTGAAATGAAGCTTTCGATTTGATTTAATCCTATCTCATTTCGACTACGCCAAGAATGGATGGATTCAAATTCTAAATCGGTGGGATACCTCAATGGATTCTCAAGTTCAAGAGCTTATGAAGTGCTTTTACTACCAGCTTTCATCAGAAGTATCGATTTTTAACGAACTTTCAGCTCCAAATTCAATATCAACCCTCTGAATGTCAACGACTGTTAATCTGATTCAAGAAATACTTATAACTATAAAATGTTCCGAAATAAAGCGAATATTGTTTGATTAGATGAAGAAAAGAGTAGGATGTTTATTGAAAAACTTCTGCGGATATTCAATAATATCTGAGTTTAATATTCTGATCTCAAAATCTTTTGGCTCAACCTAAAATTTCAAATTCAAATTTCAACGGGTTATGAAGACGTTGGTACCATGTTCGAAATTCAGGGCAGCATTCAATGTATGAAAACAAATCACAGAATTGTATCACTATTCTGTGATCACATTTTGACGACCCACCATCAACTGTCAACATATATATCAACTGGATAACAACATACAATTTCACCCTTCTCTTAAAGTCGCTTCTATGAATAACAATCGGTCACTTTGGCTTGCATCGAGTAACAACTGTAACAACCATATGTTCAATAGTTACTACTGCAGACTCAATAAGTTGCAGCTAAACTTGAACAAATGCCATCATGTTCTTTTCTCCAAAAGTAAAAATCCTATCTCTTTCAATTTGACATTGTCAGGTCAATGTTTGAGTGAAGTCACTTCAATTAATGATTTGGGTGTTAATAAGAAACTAACCTTAGAATTGCATATTCTAATTAATCCAAATTATGATAATCTTACCTTTTAATGAAGTAAATGCATAAAAAAGCGTAAATTCTTCATATTAATATGAAGTATGTCCTCCTTTCGCAGAAATAACTTCCTGAACTCGTCTAGGCATCGATTCCACTAGCGTAGCGCAAATTTTCTTCAATTCGTCGTCATGAAACCACACCTGAATTGCACTCATAAACATTTTTTCTCTTGTAGTTTTAGATTTTTGCCAGTCGTTTCTTTGAAATATTCCATAAATTCTCTATGGGATTAAGATCAGGTGAATTCCCCTGCCAATCGAGTACTTTTATTTCATACTAACGCATAAAGGCCTGAACGCGTTTGGAATTGTGGCTGGGAGCCAGGTCGTGCTGAAATGTTCCATCAAACGTTTCCATGAATGGGACAATCCTGGTGCACAATATTTTCATATATTTCACTGAATTCATCATCCCTGTTATAAAAACTTATCGTCCAGTGCCATTGGTTGTGAAAAAGCCCCAAAACATTTGTTTCGAAGGAAGTTTTACTCTTTGCTGGATGTGATCAGGCCGCAAAGTTTCCCCATTACTTCGTCTAATAACACTTGATTTGTACCCTTGAACAAACAAATGTGTCTCATCACTAAAAACCACCTTCTTCCAGTCGTCCTCAGTCCACGCACGGTACTTTTCGGTCCATGCCAAACGTTTCTTCATCATTTTGTGGGCAAGCAACTGCTTTCTTCTTGGTCTTCTTGCCTTACGGTCAACTTCCTCAGCCGTTTTCGCACAGTTGAGGTGCTCACCTCCACACCAGAAACCATTGAATCGCTTCGAAGATCAGTGCTTGTCTTTCTCGGATTAATTTTGCTTCTTGTCAACAATTTGTCTGTTCTTGGAGTGGTTTTGCGTTTTCGGCCACAGTTTCTTTTTCTTTTTGGAGACGATGAGCCACTTCCTTCAAATGTTTTTAAAATTCTCGAAACACTGGACTTTCCCACACCAACAGCTTCAGCTATATCTCTTGCAGTCATTTATGTGTGTTCATTAAGCGAGATGATTTTGAAACGCTTCCTCGTAGTGATTTCGATCTTTGGACAAGACAATACAGCACGTATTAAAATTGAAACCACAAACTGTCGCAACGGTAGGCTCACAACTGAATTACTGGCGAGGTCAAACCGGTCAGAATATGAATGATGGTCAAGGTCGAACCTTCACGTCACCTCAGGTAGTAAACAAGCAGGTATGAGGGTGTTTGGGCCACCCTGGTACTCACATAGTTACTACAGTAACTCAGACGAAGAGAAAAAATGTTTGTACCAATTAATTCGAACAGCATGGTATTACTATCTACCAAGCAGAATATGTGAGAACATATGCTGCAACACTATGAAAGTTAAATTTCAAAATGTTTTTTCAACATTATATTGCATTCAAAAACATTTTAAGAGAAAAAACTCAAAGATTAAATAACCAGAATTCCATAATAATGAGAAATACTATTTTAATTTGCCAGAAAAAAGTACCGAAACAATACAAGTTTATCACAGATTATTTTTTTTTCAGTTGGTTTTTCTTGATAATATATAAGAAAGGTGCGCTTCACGGCAAGAACAAGTTGAAAAAGCTATAAGAAGTTGAGATTTGAATTTTTCGTTTTTAACATCGAAACAATAGTTTTTAAATAAAGCAGGAAGTTGGATATGTTACTCTGAACAAGATAACGTATAAAAAGTTCACAAAAACTTAAATTGATCAACAAATTATAATGATTCTTATGCAAGCATTTCCGAGAAACAGGACAAATAAAGAATGAATTCCCCCTTCAAGTAGAAACAAAGACCAAATTTTTTATGGATGGAATTTTTTCCTTATGACCTCATTTTTAATTTTCTGCTTTTTTGTTTTTTTTTAGAGAATCTAAATGAAGGTCTACTTATTTTTCAATTTTTCTTTCTAGAGAATGGAAATGAAGGTCTTTTCAAACACAATATTTCGAAAGGCATGTCTCCCATGCCCCCTGGATCTGACATAGCTTTTATAAACAAAAGTTACCACGCATAATTCTGTCACGAAGAAATAAAATGGAATTGAAACACCTGCTTATTTTTAGAGGTTCTTTCCTTCAATTTAAAACAATTTTTTCATCAATGTGAACCTGCAACTAAAAGCAATTTTAATACTTAGAAGAAAAACATATTTTCACTTTCCAACATTCGAAATGTTACTCGTTTTAAACAGTCAAATCGAGTAAAAAATTTGATAACAATCCTAATTGCCCATCGAAAATCGATCAAGTGATTTCAACGAACTTTTGAACTTGAAATTGCGAAATGTTGCCAAAACGACGAAATCAATTTATTGAGGATATTGAAATGACAAGGTAATAATAAAGTTCTTATAACTATGACTGTTGTTAAACTCAAGAAATTGAATTGTTATGCAACTCAATTTCTATTTTAACCTGCATCGAGAGTTGGAAGCGAGATTAAATTGGAACTACTCTGCCTATTTTATGTCTAAACTATGAGATTGAATCAGTGGTATTGACTGTGGACGATTTTCGAGAAAATAATCGAAATTTCTGGAGGAAATGGAACAAGTCGTTGGTTAACAATGTGGTGCGAGTGAAAGTTTAAAACTAAGCAATACAAGTTCAAATCTCTCTCAAAACATGGACAAAAAAGGAACAATGAGTGTTTGCCATAGAGTAGTTAACTCTACTTCTAGGCACATCTATCTATAGTAACACATACAATAAAGTTAGACCATAGAGCAAACTACGACGATGTACAAATCCTAAAAACTGAACGTAACTATCACAAAAGTCTTAAACATTAGACGATAGAATTAAGAAAAGATGAAAATTCTATAAATAAAAAAAATTACACACAAAACTTGAGTAACATATATAGCTACTTACTGAATATGGAGCAAGAAAGGAAACACGACAAAAAAGAAGAAGAAAGGAAACAACTGGGATCAGATGATACGTGATAAGAATATAAATATTTAACCTAAAATAATATATTAGAATTAAATATTGAGATTAAAATGTTGGATAAATTTGGCAAATTATGCTAATGTTATTGCTGTTAAATAGTTTAATGAGTGTAACCGCAATTCTCATGTAAGCAAACATTCTATATTGTGTTGTAGATGTTGGTTAAGGTTGTTTTATATATTTTAGGACCCTTAAGAAACAATAAAGTAGAAGGCGAAAGCTTGGTAAAGAGAAAAGAGTACCACTGCAGATACTGAGTCAATAAACCCTTACAAATTATTATAAATTGTATCCTACGGACTCTTAAATAACACACAATATATATATATATATATATATATATATATATATATATATATATATATATATATATATATATATATATATATATATATATATATATATATATATATATATATATATATATGTTTCAAGCGTTAGCTCATTTTCAAGACTGAAACATATATGAAACATGTTGATATATATATATATATATATATATCAATTATACTGCTCGAAAAATTACAATCTTGGATGATACGAGTAACTTAAGCAGCATTAAGTGAAATAAGGAATCATTATATCAAAACATGTTCAATAAACCTTCACCTTTTCTCTTAACAAAATTCTCTAGAAAAAATCAACTTCTATAACATCAATATGCTTTACAAAATCGCATTTTTTCGTGATGAAAATATAATCAATTAAAAAAAAAACATTTTCAATTGGTCTAGTAAATAGTCATAATTCAAAATTGAAATCTAACTGAAAGGGACAAAAATTTTTCGAAAATTGAATCGATTGTTGAAGTGTACATTATTTTTGGTCAGAAGAGGAAACATTTTTCAATTTCAGAAAAGAAGGGTGGAATTTATTTGTGTCTTCGAGTGAGATTCTTTTTTTTCAAATAAACCTGTTTTTTCATTTTGAGTAAACGACAATCATATTTTCGTTCAGAAGCTACTAGTTGTCACTTATAGAGACTATTCTAGAATATTCGTATGTTTGAAGCTGATATCCACGAAATTATACATTTGGTTCAACTATTTCGAATCCAGTTCCAATATTTTATCCCAACTTTCGTCATTGCATAAATTTTCAATTAAAACAGAAACTTAAATATGCTATCAGTAAATTTGCATCAAAATATACTTTGTTGTGTCTATTTATAGAAAAGGAGGTTCCAGTTATTCATTTAAATTCACCACATTTATCGAATTATAGCAGAAATGGCATTAGAGAATTTGGTTCTTATATGCAACCTCTTCGTATACTCAATTGCAGAGTAAGAGTTTGTTATTTGTAAAACTAGTCTAGTTGAATATACCAGGTGTCTCTGTGAAGATGAATGACCTATGAATCGTCTCCAGTGAACCCGACTGAATTTTATCAACATTAACAATAAAGTAAATGCGTTAAATACTACTACAGGTAAAATTCCAGTTCGTTATCTCAGTTTCTATTTTTTCCATCAATTTTTATTTCATTAATGGAAAAATCCAGGGTTAATTTTCGCCAGTTGCGCACATTTTTTATTGAATTTGTTGTATGTCCTTTCAATAACGAAACCCACCATATTTTTCTATCACACCCCCTTCAACTTTATAACAAATTTTCAACATCCGCTGCCCTCAAAATGTACTAAATCTTGTATACAATGGAAAAGTATACCATTCAAGAAATTGATAAATTTTCATAATTGGAAAAGGATGCTAACGTATCTTCCTTATTTCAAAAAACTGCAAATTTAAATAATCTAAGTTCTAAGACATTGGATCAGGAAGTTAATAACCCTATTCTGTCAGTAAGAGTTCTAAATGTCAGTTAAAACTTTTTCTCAGTGATAAAACTAAATAAAAACATATTGTTAAATTACATTCCATTTTAATTCGAACAAAAGACATATTCACAAAAATTACAATTTAGCCCCTGCCAATAAATCTCCCATATACCATATACAGCCCTCAATGTTTCAAAAATGGATTTGGAAAACGGTTTCACGCCGCCCTTTTATTGTCTCTTCGCCCCTGGAGTGGCCTGCCAACCAGTTTGTTACCCTTAGCGTAGACGTTCACTGACATTAATTACTAACCATTAGAGTTAAATTCGGTATCGAAATTTAATCTTTTGATATATCAATTTAATTTTAATTTTAATCTTAATTTCATAATTCAGACAGTCCAATCAACATATTTTCGTCAAATTCAATCAATAAACCATTTTAGATTCAAAGTTTTTGTATTACTCCTTTTATTTTTATCATTCTCTTTCAATAATTCAATTATTTCAGATATCAAAAAGTTTGTACTCACCACAACTCAAAATGACTTCATTGTTTTCATTTCAATTGAAAATATTCCATTTAATTCAGTGTTTACCAATTCACATTATTCTGAAACAAACAAAACACGTCCGTTTCACTAAAAATGTAAACTGATACACTGCACCAAATAAACTGTTTCTTCCTGAGAACGTATTTCAACTTCTACTTAACCTTCGCAAGGTAAGCAAGACTTACAACATTCCGCAGATGAGGGTTCCTTAAATCGATCCATATTGTCTAAATACGCGGAAATTTGATGTTTGAATAATAGTTTTAATTGAAATCAGCTTTAATGTGACTAGATTTTTAATTAAAAACCCGACCTGCTCAGTGACATCCGCTTTGTACGAGTTCGTTATAAACTCTCAAGAAACAAGGTTTTAGTCAAAAGCAGAGATATTATCATATCTTTTATACTAACGTTGTTACAGTCGCGTTATTTCCAATTAATATTGAAGTAATAAATTAGATAAAAATCCAAGAGATGGAGTCAATGGTTTTTGATGGAATATTTTAGTTGTTCGTTTCGAATAAATTTGAATAATCAATTGAAAATGTGTTCGTATAACTGTTATTTTGCCTTTTGAAATCTTATCGAATGACTTGATCATTACGTTGAAGATGAAAGTAGTTTTCGTAGTCGAAATTGTGATATTTTTCGATTTGCTACGAATTTTTTCGAATTAAATAGTATAACTTTTGCAGGAATATCGATATAATTGTTGGATGAAAATTTAATAACACAACATTATGTACTTTTTCTTCTTGTGCCATTTTCTATACTCCTGTCAAACAACCAACGTAAATCATGGGCCAGGATGTTCTTAAAGGATGTCCTTCACCAACTTGTTTCGTTTCTTGGTATTTCTTCAAGAACTTCAAATTTCTTGACCTAATTAGATGAACTAGATTCTGTTTCCTTGCATACTCTCTATAGCACTACTTTGTTCCTTATGTCTCTCTTCTTGCCTCTCCAGGATATCCTTCAAATTTTTCTGTGGGCCCACTCCTCAAAAGCTTTCAATTTCTTACATTGTGTACCTGTCAGTGTCCACGTTCCGATACCCTAAGAAGAATGTAGAATACATAGCACTGCCCCATTCTGGTACCAAGGCTAATATTTATAATGGGTGTTTTTTTAGAGGTATAGAACTTTCAATTGCAATAAAACAACAATGGATCATTCGATTGACAAGAATTTTTTTTTATTCGAAAGACAATCTTGTGGTATTACATTTTAAATATGACTTCTGGCGTATGACCGCCACGGCTGGCTCGGATGTAGTCCAATCTGGACGTCCAATTTTCGATGACCTTTTCCAATATTTGTGGCCGTATATCGACAATAACACGGCGAATATTGTCTTCCAAACGGTAAAGCGTTTGTGGCTTATCCGCACAGACCAATGACTTCACATAGACCCACAGAAAATAGTCTAGCGGTTTTAAATCATAAGATCTTGGAGGCCAATTCACAGGTCCAAAACGTGAAATTAGGCGGTCACCAAACGTGTCTTTTAATAAATCGATTGTGTCACAAGTTGTGTGACATGTTGTGCCGTATTGTTGAAACCACAGCTCCTGGACATCATAGTTGTTCAATTCAGGAATGAAAAAATTCGTAATCATGGCTTTATACAGATCACCATTGACTGTAACGTTCTGGCCATCATCTTTTCGAAGAAGTAGTGACCAATGATTCCACCAGCCATAAAGCGCACTAAACAGTCAGTTTTTCTGATTGTAACGGTGTTTTGACATAAATTTGAGGATCTTCACTCCAAATGTGGCAGTTTTGTTTGTTGACGTAGCCAATCAACCAGAAGTGCGCTTCATCGCTGAACAAAATTCGCTTATGAAAATCGGGAACAACGGCAATCTCGTTTTGGGCCCATTCGACGAATATACGCCTTCTTGATGATCGTTTAGCTTCAATTCTTGCACGAGTTGGATTTTGTAAGCACACAAACCAAGATCCTTCCGCAAAATCTTCGATTAAGTGTATGGACACAGATCCAATTCCTGTGCTCGATGGCGGATGGACTCATTCGAGTCTTCCTCAATGCTACGCTCTACAGTAGCAATAGCTTCTTCTGTACGCACCGTACGGCGTCTCTGGGGATGCGAGTTATCAATAAAAGTAAACGTGGTGCGAAAACGTTCCATGGTTAATCGAATTAACTGCTCTGACGGACGATTTTGTCGACAATAAAATAGACGTAGTGCGCGATACGTATTCCGCACAGAACCATTATTTTCGAAATAAAATTGCACTATTTGCAAGCGTTGTTCAGGCGTGAGTCTATTCATAATGAATAGCCAAACCAAACTGAGAATAAATCACTTCTAAGCTGTTAAATCGGTCGACATATTCAACAGTAATGCCAACTTAGAGTTCTATACCTCTAAAAAAACACCCTTTACTTTTGTTGCAAAACAGTGACATTTCAAAACAAGGATTCTTCTCCAAAATAACATCAATTGATTTTTTAAGCATTTTTCATTTCTTTCCATCAGAATACTATCAGAACTGTCTGTGAGAAAGTGGCAGCAAATTTAAGATTGCTCAAAAAATGCTATCAACCAAGGAATTTATAATGATCAAACGGACGTGCTTATGCTCTACTAACAGTTGATGGAATTAACAAAAAACAATTTTCAATTTTCTGCCGAACAGTCTTAAATACCGAAACTAGTAACATTTGGAAAAGTACCAACTCGAAACTTTCATCCAGTAGGGAGAAGTTCTCTATTGCAGAGATAAAGATTTCATGTTTCCAGCTATTATTAAGTCGAAATTACTCCTCATTAACTCTATAGAATATTTCACATAACCCAATTTATATTCAGAATTCAGATCATTAACACAGCAACTTCATTTGAAGCGTTTAATGAACACCGATCATTACAAACTTCTTAATCATATGGTGAATCGATGTCAATGGCTTATTGTGTGGTCTATATATTAAAAAATGAGGCCTGAATTATAATTCAATCAATTACTCAGAGAATAACTTGATTTAAGCATAATTTTGGATATTACTAGAGATATAATGAATTTCAAAAATGCTGTAGTATTATTGGCTCAAAGTTAAGAAATGCAAACAATTCTACAATTTGTTTCCAACTAATTCTCTTTTTTTCAAATATTTTTCTCTTTTCTTTACTTCTTTAGGAATTGAATGATGCCGCCGAACAGAAATGCCAAAATGGAATCAGCATTGCAGTGGAGTACTACAATGGTGTACCAGTGCAGGAATCTTCACACAATACGTGTGTTGTCAAAAATTATGTATTTCTTGGCTGTGAATACAACGTTTTGTCTCTAGGGTTATTTCGAGTCTAGTTCTTGTATTTTTGTGTTCTCAAAGCGATGTTCTTCTATGAGCTCGTTGACAGAATTGATGAGAGGTCTGACTACAAAAGACTTCAGTTGGTAAACTTATTTCAATAAGGCCAAATACTTATATCGATGATGTTGGCAGTATTTCTCGTATTATAAATTTTTTAGATAACGGGTATAATCCTTCTGGTGAAGTATATGAAAATTCATATATTTTCATTCACAAACTTTAATATTTTCGTTTTCAAAATTGTGACCATAGTCTTGGACGTGACACGCTAATGCAAAAGACACTTTTGTGACTACTATACGGTTTAAAGTTTACGAGTAAATCATTGACACCCTACGCACCAGTTCCTCTCCTTCAACCTTCTAGAGCAGTGTTTCTCAAACTGTGGTACGTGTACCCCTGAGGGGTACGCAAAAAATTTCGGGGGGTACGCGGGGTAGTTTCATGAGAATTGTAATTATACTCTCTGGTACTCTCTCGCCCAACATTGATGAACAATGTAAAAAGAACCAAGCTCATCTTTCTCATCAATGTTTTGTAATTTGTTTCAAATATATTGTGTTTATTATGTAAAAACGTGTTTTCAATTGAACACACCACCTTTTCAATAACGAAGGTGTACGCAGAAATTTGATACTTCACTAAGGGGTACAGTCTTTGAGAAAGATTGAGAACCCCTGTTCTAGAGTGTTGAATTTCGGACCATTTAGTTCAGCAATATGTAGGGTACAAGTCAAAACATAATAAGAGACGTTTGTTGAATAATGTTAGTTCTATTTCTATCATTACATAAACTCTAACTTTAAAAAGTTTTATATTTGTTACAAATTCAATTTGATCATTGTAGTCATTACTTTGCAGCCTGTTTTTCTCCTGAAGAAGATACAAAAGTGTCGAAATATCGAAAATTGTTATGAATATATGAATTTTTAAACACTTTAGATGTTTCAGATATGATTTTTGACGTTACCTATATTCTAGAACATTCCATTGAATATTGAATAGGTAAAAGATCTGCGTTGATTATCAAAATAACAATTGACGTTTGATATCCATAATAATATATGAATGTTTGAACTGAAATCAAGATTTTCCAATTGAAGAAACGTGTTATTAACGCTGAGAATATCAGAAAAACTATACATAGCAATAACACTTTTGGTGTGTAATTTATTTATTCAAGTATTTTCAATAGTCGAATACCGATTATTTATGATAAAACAAGGAAAAACATAGATTGTTTGGGTTATTGTGGGTGTTTCTATAAAAAACTCAACCTTCGCCTTTTGAAAAATATTTGTTGAACATAACTTTTCAATTAACAAATATGTTCGACTTATTGCATTACAATTTTCGTAGGCTAACAAATTAACGTTACCAAATGCTTTGGGAAATTCTTGTGAAAATAATGAATTTAATTAAAATCTTTCGTTTGAGGAAAAACTTATTCAGATGTTATGAATTGACCACTAATTTTGCTTTGTCAAACTGAAGAACTTTTTCAAGAAAAATACAGTTTTTTAACAGAATATTTCAGACCTAGTACTCGGTTTTGTTTCGAATTTTACAAACGTTGAATTCATATTTTAATATGTAATTAGCTCTTGAATTAAGAAAACACACAAGAAAGTGGAAAATTCCTACAGAGCCACTAATTGGAAAACTAGTTCAAACTGTTGAAAGTTACCTTTCTAACGACAAATTAAATCAGCTGAAGTTTTTCTCGCTTAGTTTTAAAGGGTGTTAGAAGAGAGGGACAACCGTTGACACTTTCAAAAACAATTTAGCAAACACTAATCCAATTCACATCCCAGTTTCTCAAGAAACTTTGAATAATGATCCTAGAACGTAGAACGTAAAGTTGGTGGATCAGTTTACTATATCCCAACTAATTCAGGCTAGTTTTCTATTGAAAACAAATTTTTTTTCTCTCATATTCAGTCTTAAATGTTCACCTTGAATAATTTCAATATTTTTGAAGTTAAATATTCTCGTAGGACTTTCTTGAAGTTCTCAATAGTTACCTGAAGGATAAGGAGAAAACGTCTCATGTGTTTGTAGATCCATTTTCAGCTGTGATTTCATTGAAATAAAGAAAAGTTTTTTCTTGAATTCTTTGACTATTTCGGTTCGTTTCGATGTTGGAGGTTTATACTCTTTTACCTCAACAGAAAACGGGTTTTCTCATCCCTTATTTCTTTTTTACTCCAAATCCTGAACTGTTTTTCTTTGGATGTGTAACTATATCTATTTAGGGGGAACAGACATTCCCACATCTTAAGAAAACACCCAGCTGTTGTTGTAGCTGGCAAACCTCAGAGCTGAATTCTAAAATAAAATATATGCATCCAATGGACTGAAATGTTTGAGAAAGCTTAAATTTTTTGTGTCAAATTCCTCATCTAAACTCATTCAGAAAATTCTCTGATTTCGATCTAATATCTCGCTTTGAATTTACTTTCTATATACCTTCTTCTCATTTATCTACAATCATTTATTTACAATCCAAAGTAGAAGATTCTTCACTATTTTGAAACGTTCATTGTTTCATCGTTAGCTATGTGAACAAATCAAATTTTAATTATTTAAC
Organism: Henosepilachna vigintioctopunctata; assembly: GCA_030704895.1. Lineage (NCBI taxonomy): Eukaryota > Metazoa > Arthropoda > Insecta > Coleoptera > Coccinellidae > Henosepilachna > Henosepilachna vigintioctopunctata. Next base: position 1,870,457 of record JARQZJ010000005.1, read on the forward strand.
TTATAATCTTGTGAACCTTAATCATATTTATTCGTTATAAATTGTCTAGAGTGTTAGATAAAAATGAAGTAGTAATGGCAGTATTTTTGGATTCACAAAGAGCTTTTGAAACTGTTATTCGGTCGTTATTATTTTGAAAATTTGCCAAGTTTGGCTTTTTTTGTAACAGTGTTACAATTGTTCAACTCATATTCACATAATAGAGCAAAAAATGTTAAATACGAAACTATGTGTCCAAACCAATAATTTCTGATTTTGGAGTTCCACAAGGAACAGTTTTGGAGCCGTTGATGTTGAATTTTTTTACATACGTTTATTTATAAACGATGTAATTAATTATGTAAAGAATTGGGAAATTTCTATATTTGCTGACGACATGATGTTGTATACTGCGGGCAACAATTCACAAGAATTAGCTAATGAAATTAATAGTGACATTTATACTTTTCATACATGGCTGTGTGATAACAGTCTCTCATTTAATACTGATAAATCTGAATATATATTATTGTCGAAAACAAAGCAAAATTATCTAGATTAGGGTATGATATACAAATCGTAGTTAATAATGTACCATTGGAACAAGTCAGTGAAATTCAGTATTTAGGTGCTATTATTATCGATGAAAATTTGAGTTTCAAAAATTATTTAGATATGTTAGGAGTAAAATTCAAGGAAATGTACATTTTTTAGCAACGATAAGTAATAATGTTAGTCTTCACAAAGTATTTAGTGTATAAGTCGATATTATTACCATATATAAACTTTTGTTCAACTGTATTATACACCTTGCCTCAAAATGATATTCAAAAGTTGCAAAAGTTCCAAAATAGAGCATTTAGAATAATTATATTGAAGTGCAATAGGTACACACCTATATCACTTATGTTAGAAGCACTAATATAATAACTTTAAGTTGTTCAAATATTAGGCAGCATATAGTATATAAAACTCTAGACCTTGTTTATAAAATAAATTATGGCAAGGTTCCTAGCTATATTTTTGACCCTGTAAAATACGTTGAAGATGCACATGGTTACCAAACAAGGTCTAGGGAACAAAATGATTAAATGCCTAAATAATTTATGTGCGAAAGGAATGATTTTATTTAATAGTCTAGATCCGAACCTAAAATTATGTTAGAATCATAATGACTTTAAAAAATTATTGTATCATTTTGTAAAAAATAATATCTAGGATGAAATATGTTGTTTGATGTTGTATATATAACTTGTCTTTTTTTTGTAAAGTGTTTTAGTTGTGCTAAATAAAGTTTACTACTATTAACTGCTCGTGATCTCAAGCTACGTAGGGAATAAAATTTTAATAAGGTACAAAGTAGTTTGGCCTATTACTTCGTCATCAAATATGTACAATTAAAACAAAGAGTTCGTTTCATAGATCAATGACATAGAAGGGAAAGGAAGAAAAAAATTACATAATAATAAAATAAGCAAAAATTAAGAAAGCAAATTTCTATTCACTTTTCGTTGTTCTGAAACCCTCGCTAACTTCACATAAAAAAGAAAAAGATCAAAATCCTTGCTATGGTCATCTCTTTCTTCCTTTAGCTTTTGTGTCCTCATATCTATGAATGAAACTCTTTGTTTTGATTTTACATACTTGATAATTTAGTAATACGTGAAACTAGTTTATTTACAATGAATTTAGTGGTTTTAAAACTTAATACCTCATTGAAGTTCTATTTAAAATGAACTAAGACAGTTAACATTTCATCTATTGATTTTATCTACATAGTGAAAATTTCTTATCGGCGTATTTTATAGATATATTTCATAGATTCTTGCTTTCTCAGGATATCTGTAGAAATCACTTTATATACAATTCTACGAATCGGGGGGTTCATTTTATTACTATTGTAAAGTCCTTGAATTTCGCCATAATGCTTCAAATGCGGTATCCACAATCTTGCAACAACATTTAGAAGTTTACTTGCTTGGAAATTATTCACCCTACCTTCGTATCTTGAGTTTATAAGATAAGGATGATCCTTTGATAGCCTACTACGTTAAATCCTTAACCGTAACTGATATATACTCGTACAGAGCTTTCCAGGTATATGGAATGTCTCAGTGAGGATACAATTTCAGAGCAAACGCCAGAAACTATCTTGGAATGGCTGGTTGTCATGAAATGTACTTAGGACGAGCTCAGTGTGTTACTGTACTTCCATTTTATTTATTATACTCAGTGAATTTTGTCACAATTATTGATATAAATGATTATCATAACTTATAATTTATGAGTAATAGGTGATTTTTGAGCGTAGTTTTTTTTAATCGAATAAAACACTCAATTTGCATCATATATTCAAAATTTTTATCGAAATTGATAGCAGTCGTTACAGAAAATGAATAAAAATACGTTGCTGAAGATCGACCTATATAGTTTTTCTAGAATTTATATAGTTCAATGACAAACAAATTGTTCGTCATTTCAACATTTGATCAAATGTGTATTCAATCAAAAAATTAAATAACTTTTCATTCACTTCTGTGTTACTGTTTAGGTACTACACCAACACAATGATTTTTGTATTTTTAGACTAAAAAAAATCCTTTATAATGAGTGATTTTTAAGCGTAGTCTTTTTAAATCGAATAAAACACTCAATTTGCATAATATAATCAAAATTTTCATTGAAATTGATGATTTCAATGGCCTTCGCCATTTACATTTTGAAGATAACTTCATGTAAATGTTGTCCTCGGCTCCGTATCAAATGGTTCATTTGAAAGGTCCAATTTTGCCTCACTTTTTCGAGCATTTCGGCCTGTTTCCCACGAATTATGCGTGTTATGTTATCCTGTAAGGCTTCAATCGTGTCATACCATTATTAATTCGCACGTAAATAACTGAGTGATAATACACGAAAATGAATGTAATGTTTAGCAAAGTATTAAAAATTTAATAAAAACATTGCCAAAAGAGATGAAAATAGCAGATTGTAGGAAACCAGGTTATATCCAAGGTAACTGAAAGGATCGTACAATAATTTGACATCGTACGTCAATATTTCTATATTTGTCATAACAAAACGAGGAAAACTTCAAGAAGTTAGTCAAACATGTGTTTGTGTTTTAACAACGTAGTATTTTTGATAATTTTTGCAATAAAGATGGTGGAGTCAACAAACGGTACAAACAGAATCGTTGGAGGTTCAAAATGTAACATCAAGGACTATCCTTTCATGGTTTCGTTACGTTATACTAAGTCACTAAAACACTGTTGCGGTGGCTCACTCATTTCAGAAAAGTGGATCCTGTCAGCTGCACATTGTATGAAAAACGTCCTTAACACACCATGGCTTTTAACTGCTGTATTTGGCGAACAAAGAATTGACGTCACCACAAACGGGCAATTGATACCAGCCCGTGAAATCTTTAACCACCCTGAATACGATAAAAAAAATTCACGTAATGATATTTCTTTAGTTTTATTGAAATCTGAGGGGTCCATTTTATTGTTGGAATTTTTGATACACTCGATCTACCGCGCTCATTATTTATGTCAGAAGATTTAACAATGGAACTACTAGATCGTCAACTCGTAGCTGCTGGGTGGGGGTCCACAGAGATTGTTCATAGTTTCAAAAACTATACTGCGATTGCTTCTCCAGAACTAAAATGTGTTAATGTATCATATATCACTTTCGAAGAATGTTTCAAGCTTTCGAAGTCAGCTACCAGAAAACATATTTGTGCTATTAGTAAAGCTGGAGGCGAAGCCAGTTGTAAAGGGGACTCTGGGGGTCCTTTGTTTCAGGGACGTACTATATACGGTATTGTATCTTGGGGATACGAATGTGGTATCCTTGGATCGCCCCAATTTTATACTAGAGTTGATAAATATTTGGATTTTATTGACGATACCATGCGTGCTGGTGCAAACAAACCAGCTTCATTATATAGTATTTCAATATTCCTAATAATCAGTGTTTATATTTACTTAAATAAATTTGATACATTTTTGACAGATCTTTGAATAAATTCATATATGTTTGATGTATATATTACATTTTTCAATTTTAGTATATAATGCAAATTGAGTGTTTTATACGATTTAAAAAAACTGCGCTTAAAAAATCACCCATCACTACTTTCGCTGTATTTTAGTTAATTTTGGGAAAACAAATATTATTATTATATTATTCAAAGATCTGTCAAAAATGTGTGAAATTTATTCAAGTAAATGTAAATACTGATTATTAGGAATATTGAAATACTATATAATGAAGCTGGTTTGTTTGCACAAGCACGCATGGTATAGTCAATAAAGTCCAAATATTTATCAACTCTAGTATAAAATTGGGGCGATCCAGGGGTACCACAATCGTATCCCCAAGATACAATACCATATATAGTACGTCCCTGAAACAAAGGACCCCCAGAGTCCCCTTTACAACTGGCTTCACCTCCAGCTTTACTAATAGCACAAATATGTTTTCTGGTAGCTGACTTCGAAAGATGGAAACATTCTTTGAAAGTTATATATGATACATTAACACATTTTAGTTCTGGAGAAGCAATCGCAGTATAGTTTTCGAAACTATGAACAATCTCTGTGGACCCCCACCCAGCAGCTATGAGTTGACGATCTAGTAGTTCCATTGTTAAATCTTCTGACATAAATAATGAGCGCGGTAGATCGAGTGTATCAAAAATTCCAACAATAAAATGGACATCGGATTTCAATAAAACTAAAGAAATATCATTACGTGAATTTTTTTTATCGTATTCAGGGTGGTTAAAGTACGGGCTGGTATCAATTGTCCGTTTGTGGTGACGTCAATTCCTTGTTCGCCAAATACGGCAGTTAAAAGCCATGGTGCGTTAAGGACGTTTTTCATACAATGTGCAGCTGACAGGATCCACTTTTCTGAAATGAGTCAGCCACCGCAACAATGTTTTAGTGACTTAGTATAACGTAACGAAACCATGAGAGGATAGTCCTTGATTTTACATTTTGAACCTCCAACGATTCTGTTTGTACCATTTGTTGACTCCACCATCTTTATTGCGAAAATTATCAAAAATACTACATTGCTAAAACACAAACACATTGTTGACCAACTTCTCGAAGTCTTCCTCGTTTTGTTATGACAAATATAGAAATATTGACGTACGATGTCAAATAATTATTGTACGATCCTTTCGGTTACCTTGGATATAACCTGGTTTCCTACAATCTCCTATTTTCATCTCTCTTGGCATTGTTTTCATCAATTTTCTAATATTTTGCTAAACACTACCTTCATTTTTGTCTATTATCACTCAGTTCTTTACGTGCGAAGCAATAATGGATGACACGATTGAAGCCTTACAGGATAACGTATCACGCGTAATTCGTGGGATACAGGCCGAAATGCTCGAAAAAGTGAATCAAAATTGGATCATTTGATACGGAGCCGCGGAAAACATTTACAGTTATTTAAAGTTATCTTTAAAATGTAAAGTACAAAAGTTTCAATTTTCTACTTTCAAATTTAAGCGTTCAATTTCAAAAGAAGGAGTTTGTGATATGAAATCATAACATGTTAAATGGAATATAATTATAGGAATAAAAAAACTTGAATGCTGACTTAAATTATACATACATATATACATAAACACACACATGCATCTGCATGAAGATATTAACACTTGTACACACATACAAGTATATGCGTGATTACACATATATTATTTTTATAGCCGATATTATGCAGATCAAGGAATTTTGCCTAAATATCAATAACATAACAGTTGAAAATATCCACCTTGGCTCCCAAAAAATTACATTGTTAACACAGCGTGTGCAATGGAGAAAATTTTAGAAAATCAGTTCTAGCTGCTGGAAGGTAGAAAGTGAATTCGCTTCTGGAAGAAACTCTTCGAACAATAAAATGAAGCTTTTCCAATAATTTCTGATATTTCACTTCATTGTTAATCATTTTATGCAAGAAGATTATTGTATGACATTTCCTTTGCGCACTGAGTGTCCACATTATGTCGACTTGTAAGTGTTTCATGTTGTATGCCTATAGGTGAATATATTATTTATTCAGAAGCTCAAAAGTTTCAGGAACTTTCGTAGAAGAGACTCCAGTTGATAAATTACAAACGACTTCTTCAGATTCTTCATTATTCTGTTAGCATCTGAAGAAGTCGTTTGTAACGACGAAACGCGTCATGCTATGTAGTCAATAAAGTGTAAATCATAAGTTCAAGTGTTTGAATTTAAGTTTATATTCAATAATAAAGTCGTGTCAAAAACTCAAGGCGTTGAAACTTCTCCAAAATTGAATTGATTTATTCAGATAAAGTATGTGTGATTTAATGTTGCAGAGAATGTTTACTTGCAGAGTACACCACATATCGTGACGAATGTGAAGAAGCAGGAAAATAGGCAAAGAAATATAACAAGCTATAAAATCGTTTAGGTAGTTTAACAAAATGTATGTATACATCCCGTACAGTGCTTCGCTGAATAGCATGCCTCGTAAAAACGATTTATTTCCGAAGAAGGGTGCTTAAAGAATATGGTGAGCCTATTTTGTATCGCTCATAATCCCTTATACCACATTCTGTCATTCCTTTCATTGTTTGTATAAAACAAAATGAATTAGTGAACATTAATTCAAGAGATGTACCAGGGGCGGCTGATAAGTTTGCAGCCTAGAGTACTTGAGGAAAAAAAAGTTTAGTTTTTCGATTTTTATTCTTCAAAATAATCACAGCCAAGTAAACTACACTTCTCACATCATGAATACAATACCTTTAAACAATTGGCATAATATTCTGAATATTTCTCTTGAAAATGGCTCTCTACGGCTGACTTCATCTCAGTGTCATCCGAAAACCTTCGCTTCCTTAACCCCTTTTTCAGTTTCGATAAAAACAAAAAGTAACTGGGAGCCAGGTCCGGATGAGGATGATCAATTTCTGCGAACCCAATGGCTTTAAAGCATCCCGCAAAACGAGTGGTATGAACGAGAGAGTTATCTTGCATTACATCGCGTGCCAACTTGCCACGTATCTTCTGTACGACTGTTTCACGTGCATTACACAATAAATTGACGAAGTATTGACCATTCATAGTAGTTCCGTTAGGCAAGTAATCAAGTAATATAATTCCCACGCTATCCCAAAAAATAGTCGGTATAAGCTTAGAGACCGATTTTTTCACTGTAAACTTCTTTGGTGGTCTTTATTATTTTTTAATACACTGTATTGAATTTATCGTGGTACTGAATGCGTACTAATTTTCTTCATGTGTAAATTTTGGTGTAAAATTTCTATGTAAAATTTCTATTTCTATCTGTAACTCTTCAGATATATAATAATAATAATAAGACATTTATTCCGAACAGATATACATCGAATTACAGTGAAAAAACTTAGAAAAAATTTCAAAATTGTACACAAATTGTTATAAATAAGAAAAAAATGAAAGAGAAAAAAACAAAAATAGAGAGAATAAGCGAATATATACAACAAAAAAATTAATTCAAAATAAATTGAAATAGCATTGAACAATAACCAGATAATAAAAATAAAATGAAATATTGTCTATCACAAAGTTACGTATGGTCAGCAGAAGTTTTTTTTTTTAGTAATATTTAGTAACGAAATATGTTTGATGAATAAAAATAAAATTAAAATCGATTACGTTAGTACTATGTAGTAAACAAATGAAATAACTAAAATTAGAATAATATTTATAACTGTATATATGTAGACAACGTAGTATATATGTAGACTGTATATAATGTAGACTGTATAGTATTATATATGTAGACAACAGAAGTTCAGGAAAATATCAGGACATCCCATTGCGCTGTTCTGAGTGGCATGCCAAGGTAACTAATAGCCGATCAAAATAGATATCACATCGACCACCCATCATAAAGATTACATATACAGTTGATAGGAGAACGTGACAGAACATTTGATCTGCTGTAAGTGACATAAAAGGTAAGGACATAAAAGAAAAGGTGAATTGTGAAATTTTGGAGAAATGTTTATTTTTTCATCAATATCCATTTTTTCCTTTACTTTGCTTTATTATAATTACTTTGGGACAAGTACCACAACTCAACTCATAGATACCCGATTTATCATCAATTTTATCTTTCGCATTTCTGATGTGTCTACCCACGGTATTCTGGGTTTTGAAAGCTAGCGATAAATTTCTATCAGATAAAAACTTCGAGATTTTCGATACAGGGTTGCCTAAATACGTTAATGTTCCAAAATTTTTGTGACTATCTGCTACTTTAGAATATACTTGAGAAATGGCTTATTATATAATCTTTTTCGTAAAATATTATCGACGAAAAAATGATGATACCCATTGTTTTGTGCGATCTGCTTAATGATGTTCAATTGATGAGTATAATTATCTGATGATAGGTCAGTTGATCATTGACATCTGATGATGCCAATATGTTGGCGAAACGCTATTGTCATGTTTCTGAATAAATTATAGTGAAAATCGAAAAACCACTTAGTTTTATTTAAGTAATGTATTTATATTTTCATCAGGTATAGGCCCAATCGATTAATAATTATGTTCGTTTCGATATCAAATCCCAAAATAGTGATCTGCTAGATGATTTGGTAATAATAAGCCGTGAAGTTCCAAATTTTTCTCAGAATTAACCAGTAAATAAAGGAAGTAGTTAATCGATGTTTTTAGAAAAATGAAACAATTATGGAAATTAAATAACAATATCTGAAACAACATTTCCAAACACGCCTTTAATTATCTGATTCATCAACAATGTAACTTTTAATGACTGGTCGTTATTACGTTGAACTTTTAGTTGGCCCAAAGTTCAAAACGACGTAATTGATGTCATGCAAAGTAAGTAATAATGCTAAGAAAAGGAGGAAGATAGTTAATTCAACGAAGATGAAGGAAATTTATTCAGAGTATACGGGGTTCTTGTTAGGGGCATCTTGCTTTGGGGTCACCACTCATCACTTTCCAAATGCGTTGAAACGTATCTTATTATCTTTGCCAGAAAGAAATGGTTGTCGTTGACAGTTTTATGATACTAACCCAGAGAACTAGGATAAATTTACGACAGCTTTAAGAATCCGGAGATGTCTACTAAATAGAAAAAAAATTGATAGTTTATTGAGTAATGGTCTTCGTTTTTTCGTGAAGACTTGGAAATTCAATAAGAATTTTCGGTTTTTAACACTGGGGAACAGCAATTTTGTTGTATTAGATCTGTGACTAGTTTTTGACTATATTTTGGTCACTGAATTCAAAAATGTTATCAATTTTTCTCTATCGCGTCAAGTTTTTAAACTACAGGATACCCTCTCTTTACCCTGAAAGTCATACAAAATGGGCATACAGAGGGAAATAAAGTGGATACGAACCAAATATATTAGAATATTTTTTTATACAAAGCTTATTATAATATTAAAAGTTGAATTGTGTCCATAATAATAATAATGATAACTTTTATTCATCCTTTCAGACAAAAAACACTTGCATAGGACACGTTTCCAAAATACACAAAAACAAATAATCTAATTAATAGCAATGACAATAGTAAATATATGAAACATAAAATAGATACACCAAATAAAAGAAAAAGAGAAGCAAAGAAACATCAAATAACTAGTTATATGCTAGCTCATATTGAAATCAAAATATTCTTTCTGTTCTCGTTGAGCAGCATTTTAATTTCCCTCTTAAATTTACTGTATTCCAAAACCTTCAGTCTATCGGGCAGATGATTAAAAAATTTGATACCATTGTACATATGTGACCGCTCGGATTTTGGAAGATAGATGTTTTGGAATACATAGTGTTTCTTTGTGTCTTGTGTCATACTCATGAGACTCCGAACACTTTAGTGACACACTTCTACGAGTGTACAACAGACAGCCAAAAATATAAATACATGGTAAACACATTATTTTGATCTTGATAAAAGAGGGTCTACAGGTCTCCCCAGGTTTCAAGTTAAAAATCAATCGGATTATCTTCTTCTGGCAACTGAATTATTAAATGAGGAATCATTTAGTAATTCCATGACCTTCAAATCTTGGTGGAATCGCTTACCATGTTCTTCACTAACAGCCCCAAAATATTCTGGAAAGTTAGCAAGATGGCTATGTAAGAAATTCAGTTTGATATTCATGTTATAGCCAAGGTTTTTAAAGCTTTCTTAGAGTTGTTGAACACTTTCAACGTAATTCTGGGCTCGTGTGTTTCCAAGAAAGTCCTGGACAATACTTTTCAGCTCTCTCGCAATGAAAACCTTTTAATATGTCTCTTAGATTTGGCTTGAAGAATGGAGATATTATCACCTTCTTTAGAGTCTTGAATGAACTACTTTCAATTGATTTGAGTGATGTTTATTCACTTTCAGTGAACACAATCGTCTACGAGGTCATTCGCTGAAATTGAAGCCCGGAATCTTTGAAACTACCATTAGACAGTCATTTTTAACTCATCGAGTTTTTGGTGTGGTACTCTCTAGACTTCGTTTATTCGTACAGCGTCAATAAACACTATAAAAAATGGCGTAGATGTTTTTAAAAGTCACTTAGACTAACTACAAAAATTGTCTTACTCACATTCTGTTCACCGTGAAAACATTTAAGTCTTGTTTCGATTTTTTTTTATTTAGTAGCTTTGTTAGATGTAATTTGTTTAGTTGCAATCTTAGATTTTATTTTATATGTACATTTTGTGATGTACATTGTGTTTATATGTATGATGTACACTTCCTCCAGAAGTTTCCTAATTGAGTCATAGGATGTTTATCCTCCACTCTGATTATGTTTTTAGTAATAATGATTATTAAGTGTCTTCCATATTAAACCAACATCAATGGAAACACTAGGATCGATGTTCACAATAATACGTTCCAAAGAAAATAAACGTCGACGGATTCGTCAGAATTCAACTTTAATTTAATCGCAGAGAACCAATCAACCAAACTAGAATCTATCTCATCATCCAACTCCACTAAGACAGAGTCAGTATTCGACATCAGCTCAGCATTCGACACAGACAAATTGTGTCATCAGCAAGCAGTTGTACCGAGGCACCGGGTAAGTAATCAGGGAGATCGTTGATGAAGACCAGGAAAAACAGGGGTCCCAGTACTGAGCCCTGTGGAACCCCGAAGCATAACAAATCATCACAATAAATCTGCAATTTTGTTAAATATAAGTATTCGGAATGATATTTCTCGAGATCCTCATTGTGAAGTAGTCAAAAATGTGAAGGTCGCAAAACACTATGATCATAAAACAAACGAATAAAAAGAACAATTGAAGAATCACAAAATAACGAGGCTGTAGAATAATGAAAGAGAAAGAATGAAAGGACTGTAGAATCATCTATTAATTTCCTATACGAAATTAGTAACGATGGGTATTGAAATCACTCTTCAGTGACACTTTAATTGCATTTATGGATATTTTTCGAACGGAAGGATGAAAATGAGTCCATTGAAAAGTTGGCCCAAGTTCTTGATTTTCTGAATTCGTAACAATTTCTAAAAATGAACTGTTCTAAACAAGGCATTGATGAATCGAAGCACTAAATAAATAATCAATAAGAACATTCCGTTGAGTCCTACATAATGACAGCAATATAATTTTATTGGTAACGTGAATTTATGAACTCTGGAACGATGAAAATCAATTCGGATAAGTAAATCAACGTTCAATCTTCCCCTGCAACACAAAAAATTCCCAGGCTTATAAGTTTTTTTGTGAAAAATCATTTCCTTTTTGACAGATCTCGAATGCGGGGGTAAATAATGGATTTATGTGGAAGTGACATCAGAGTTGGTATTATTGATGTGACAAAATAACACTCCAAGCATCTCCTACAGCTTTATTTTCATCCTCTCCCACTTTCTTGATCGAAAGCAAATATATATGTTTATGAATTTAATCACAGAAAGAACATAACTTTATTCAGGCTCAACAAACATCCATAGTTTCAACTCTTTTCAATTACTTAATGCAAATATTGCAAAACTGTCAGATATTGGATGTCAGATAAATCGCAGTATATACAGGGTGATAGATGTTCGATGCCATCAGGCGTTTACACCGAATCGTACATAGGATTTATTCGAAACTTTGTTCTGAAATACATTCTGCGTTGCAACGTTGTCGCTTATGTCAAAAAATGGCAACAGCGTTGATATTCTACTATATAGCAAGAATTGAAAGCTGCTTATTTTCTCAACTTTTCCTGAAAACTTTGAAAGATGAGATGATATTTTTATAAACCCATAAATTGGCTGTTTTTTAACCGAAAGTAATGGGTGATTTTTTGAGAGTAGTTTTTTTCAATCAAATAAATCACTTCATTTGCTTCATATATTCAAAATTTCTATTGAAATTGATAACTTGGACTTTGCCTTTCACATTTCAAAGATAACTTCATGTAAATGTTCTCCGCGGCTCCGTATCAAATGGTCTAATTTTGCGTCACTTTTTCGAGCATTTCGGCCTGTATCCCACGAATAACGCGTGTTATGTTATCCTCTAAGGCTTCAATCGTGTTCGGCTTGTCCACATACACTAACGTTTTTATACACGTGTCCACATACATAACCCCACAAGAAATAATCCAGAGGAGTCAAATCGCATGATCTTGGCGGCCAATTCACAGGGCTAATTCGAGAGATAAGCTACTCACCAAATTCATCCTTCAACACGTCCATTGATTCACGAGCTGTGTGACATGTGGCACCGTCTTGATGAAACCACATGTCAACCAAGTTCAACTCGGTCAACTGGGCAAAATAAATTGGGTATGATGGCTCGATATCGTTCGCCGTTGACAGTAACGTTTCTTCTACGGTCGTCTCTGAATTGAAATGAACCGATGATGCCACCAGCCCATAAACCACACCAAACTGTCTTTTTTTCGGGATGCATCGGTAATTCTTGTATGGCATGTGGCTGTTCATCACTCCAGATGCGACAGTTTTGTTTATTTACATATTTGTTAAGCTAGAAATAAGCCTCATCGCTGAACACAAGTTTAAGATAAAACAGCGGATTTTCATTGAGCTGTTCTGAGGCCTATTCACCAAAAATTAGACGTTGTGGTATTAGACATTAGACATAGACATATATAGACATTTAGACACAATTAGACATTCAAAATTAGACATTCGGCTTCAATTCATGCAGAACTTGAATCTTATGGGCCTTAAAACCCAAATCAACACGTAAAATTTTCCATGTGGTTGAGTAACACATGCCCAATTGCTGAGAACGGCGACGAATTGACATTTCACGATCCTCATTAACACTGTACGCTATGGCTGCAATAGTCTCTTCAGAACGCACTGTACGCATGCGAGACGATGGTTTAATATCCAACAAAGTAAACTTGGTGCGAAATTTGGTGATAACAGCACGAATTGTTGATTCATCAGGTCGATTATGACGACCATAATATGGTCGTAACAAACGATACACATTTTTCACAAAGCACGAATTTTGATGGTTAAATTTATCAATTTGCAATCTTTGCTCTTTTATAAGTCTTTCTATGATAAAATGGCAGAGTATACTGTAAACTTTTCACTTTGACAGATGACGTTTGGATGCCATTTCCAACCAGTGCCGCCAACCTAAAAAACTTAACTCTCAAAAAATCAACCGGTATTAAAATTTGTGCAAATCACTAGTAAATATTGTTTTTCAAGAATATTTTATCAGCTTTTTGAAAGTGAACTGCAGTTTAACTTCTAAAAATGGAATAACACCTCGAAGAAATTATCATGCAGTTATTATGATTTTTTTAAACTATGCCATGTATTTTTTATTCAATAAAATGGCATAAATTATTTAAATCAAATCATTCGTACTTTGAATAACGCTAAAATATTCAAGTGATCTTCACTGAAATATGAAGCTGTATGTTCAATGTTCAAAATTGGGAAAACGATTTCAACCTTCTTGTACAAACTAACTCCCCTATTTACCTGTTGACTTCGGGTCCCAAGGAGCCAAAGTTACCTATCCCAGGGGAGGATCGAAGGGCCTCATACGTAGGACAAATATTTTTTCGTTAACCTTCAATATCTAGAAATTCACATTTCATGAATGATTTAAAATGGGCACAAGTGTTGATATAAAACGAGAAAAGATTGCCATGAATTTTGCAAGACTGACGAAAATTTAGTTTCAAGGCTTGCTACCAATATTCTCCCAGATTGGAGCTATCGATTTCGAAGAGTTTGGATTTGAAATTGTCTTCGAATGATTGAAAATTGCTGACAGAATTGGTAGTCGTAGAGCTTCTTCACATATTTTCATTCTTAGAATAGCTTGACGTGATTTCATTTTGTAACATCGTTCCAGGAATATTCAATATACATTTTGAGTCAAGCTCTCAAACGTAAATGTTTTCCAGTTGAGATTTAATACTCCCAAGTACAAAAATGAATTCTTTTGATGTCCAAAATCAGAATTATAGATCAGCATTTTCTTTCGTTTTGTAATATGTTTCATATTGTGAAGTATCTGAAGCCTCTATGTTCTTTTCGAAACGTTCTCCATATAAAAATATTCCAAACTGTCATAGGAAAATATTTGTAATGAAAATTTCTGTAAGGATAGTATATAAGGGTACTTTTTCTTTTTGTGTGTCATCCCTTATGAGCTGGATATAGGACACAGTCTCTTCAAGACGAATGTTGAGCGAGAGTTGTTGAGCGATTAGTTGTTTAAGGGATTATTATTAGATGTATCAGAGATTTTTGCATGAGTACTTGCAATAATTGTGATAAAATTGACAGTAACCGGTATTCACCTGATAATAATGCACATGTTTCGTGCTTGTTCCTTCTCATCAGAGCAGCGAAGTTAGAATTAAGTACAAACATAATTTTGCAGTGTTATGTCAGATTATTTTTGTAATAAATTATTTATATCTATAATTTCACACAAGGAACTGAGACCGATTTTACAGGATTAACTAAAAACAGATATATCAATATTGTCATTAAAATTAGGAGATTAACATCTCAGTGAGGAACATCAAATTTAGATCAAGAAAAGTATGTATCACAACAAACATCAGTTTAATTTCGTCTAAAATTTCCTTATTGTGGAAGGAGCCTGAGTTTCCTGCCCCCCCCCCATGTATCACAAGCTTCTGGTAAAAATTAACATATTTCATACAATAAATAAATTGAAAAATACTCACATTTATCAATAGTGAACCATCTTCATTGTCCATTCTTCAACCCTCTAAATTTAAATGTTTTCGTCAAATTATTTATGCGGTGGAGGAACTAAATTACATTGAATATCATACCCGATCAAAATAGAAATATTTTTAGTATTTGATATTTAATAATCAACCAAACAGCGCCCCTGTCAACTAAAACTCATAATGGACAGTTCAGATTGTAAAAAGTGAAGCGTTCAACGAACAATCTGCGAATTTCCAAAATTTTGCTACGAACGAAATCAATGAATCAATTTGATATACCTTCTGAATTAATTATCCGCATAATTATTTTGAAACGAATTTAAATCGCAAATTTTGCGAATTTCATCATTGATAACTCAAATATTCTCATTGTTTCTTCGAGTGTCTTCGAACTATAATTATTCAATATTTATAAGTATATGAGTTATTACACAATCAAGGTTTTTGTAGTTTCAATTTAAATATTTGAAAGTATCAAGGACAATTTTATATCAGGTAATATAATTCTAGCGATCATACGATTTTCTCAGAAAGAAATGGAAAAAAATTTGAAAATTCATTGAAAAACTCGAAAATTTTATTTTCTTTCAGATTACACTGCGCAGAAATGAAAATTGTTTTGGTCTCAGAATTCATTTTGTCGGTCTCTATTTTATGTCTTGTCGTTTACTGAATACAAGAACTACCATTTAAAGAACCGATTAGTTTTAGTTTCAAAGATACAAGATACTTTTTGTATTTTATAAATTCGTCTTTTTAAATTTGCGGAAAATTTGTTTTTCGAAATTGGCAACATTGTTGGATGTTGCCAATAACTAAAGATAGATGACTGATAAATTTAGTGGACGATGAATCAACTCTGCAAATCAATCACAAATTATATGGGGTAGTAGGGACAGAAAATTATATTATTTTCAAGCAGATTGACCTGCAAGAAATCTCAACCCTATTGAGAAAAACGTAATTTCTTAAAAGTTGGGCTTGATGAAGGATTTTGTCGAAGCCATGAACCGAGAAGGCCATGCTTTGAAATACTTTTGAGACAAATTTCCTAAATTAGGTCATGCAAAGGTAACGGAAGGCGTATTTGTTAGGCCACAAATGGTCAACTTGTAAAGGACATTAGATTTAGTTCTGGAAGGAAAAGAAGATGAAGCTTTCGAGAGAGTTAAATATGGATTTTTTGGGAACAAAACAGATGAAAACTAACCTCAATTGGTTACGGAACTTCGACAAAAATAGCACCAACTTGGCTGAAATATGCCCTTAACATTCTATTATCTCCACCCCCATCTTGAAGTGTAGAACTAATAATTTTTTTCTTCGTCATATTCGTTTTTCATGACGCAACATCAGTAAAAATTGACGTATGAAGTAATGGAAACGTTCAACCTGTTTTCTATTGTCCAGTATTATGGTTTATACCCTGTACAATCTAATATTTACCATGAAAGCCAACAAATTTCACAATTTTTCACAATGTGAAAGAACTTCAAAATAATTAACATTTTGAAATTTTTCTAAAACTTCTCAGAAAAAGCATTTGAAAAACAATTAAAATTAAAAAAGTGATGAAATCAAAAAACAATATTTCTTTCAGAAGCAGTTAAATCTGCGAAAAGTTTGTTGCTTAATATTTCAAATCAATAAGATACAGAAAAGATAAAACAGAATGTATCGTGTAAGGTCACGACAGTAATCGAGTGAAACAATAATCACAAATTATTGCTATGCGGTCCTGAAACTAGTAAGTTGTAGTTCCTCAGAATAGATTGTGGGACATTATCGTCCGAGCCAAGAGAAATCGATAGAATTTAATGTGGCTTTCGAAAATAGCCAAAATAAGACGGTTGCTGAACAAGGGTGAGTTTTGCAGCATTTTGTCGCAACTCGGTATCTTCAGTCTTCGGCTTATATGTCACGAACGTGACGTAGAAGATAGTACTGTATACATACATATATATATATATATATATATATATATATATATATATATATATATATATATATATATATATATATATATATATATATATATATTTTTCATATATATATGATATTTTTCATATATATTCATATATATGATACGTTCACACAACTGGAAGACAAGGTACCATCATCTCACATACTGTGTATATACCATTCTTAGATTGTGGAGGAGTGTACATAGGTCAAACTTCGCAGAACATCAAGCGAAGAATTACTCTCCATAAGAGTGATATAAGACTCCACCAAGACAGATGTGCTTTGGCCCTCCATGCGGCAAAGATGGGACATCACTTTGACTTCAATAATTTTAAAATCCTGGATATAGCTAGTGGCTATCAGAAGAGATTATTTTTGGAAATGTGCCATATTAATGCTAATGGCAATAGCATTAATAAAAAAACAGACATTGCTAGGCTCAGTTGCATCTATAGTTATCTGCTCTCGAAGAAAATTCGATAAGCCCAGCTACAATTCCTGAGTTCTGTTTGATGTTTTGTGTTCTTTCACTTGTGGTGACAGTTGACAGAGAGTTTTGCACTTGACACCCTGTGATCCTTTGTTTATCTGTGTTTCCTGACAGTTCGGTATCTTTAACATATGATTGTTGTGACACCTGATTTTATTTTAAATATTTTATATTGCGTTTTTAATGAGATTATCTGGTTCTGTAAGTTCTAAAATTTGTTTTACCATCTATTTTCACTGCTGCGTACAGTCTGGCTACATCTTCAGCCTAGTTAACCGTAAGATGTAATTTTTTGGTTAAAACACTTTGTTTTACACTCATTTATTTTTCAGAGTCCTGATGAAGAATGTAAACATGTTCGAAATATAGACAAGGTTAATATATTGGTTGTGTATCAATTATAGTGGCCCTACTTTTGCCGAGAACTCATCATTTTTTAATAATTAATATTATACGGCAATACTCTTATTTATCGTATATATATATATATATATATATATATATATATATATATATATATATATATATATATATATATATATATATATATATATATATATATATATATATATATATATATATATATATATATATATATATATATATATTATTATAACGATGGTTTCCCATGAGGAGAGCGATTGAACTTGAATTCGCAATTCTTAGAATTTTTGCTTTATCTTGTTCGCCTTCCAAAAACGTCTCATCCTCTCTTAATGCTCTTTCTTCCGTTCATCTGTCCATTTATTCCAGGTTGGCGATTTGATTTTTGCTCAAACTTCACATGTGCGATTTCATGGTGACACCCAGATCTACGAGTTTTTTTTATATTGATCTGTTGTAGATACTTTTGGACCTCTTTTAGCCATTCTGTTTCGCATTTACTCTCCACAATTATATCGATTAGTTTCTTCGGTATTCTGGACTGTTTCATTCTGTAGACATGTGTATAGAACTTTGCTCGTCGTTTTCTGATTTCTTCCGTTATCGTATTTGTCTTTTGATAAAGTTCATTCTGAGGTCGTTTCATCAAAATGCCGTTTCTATTGATTGGCCCGTAAATCTTCCAGAGAATTTTCCGTTCTTATTTTTCTATTTCTCTAATACTTGAATAACCGTCAGTACCCATAATTTCAGATACGTAGATTGCTTCTGGAGGAATCGTTTTGTTATAATGCCTCAATTTGGCGCCTCTCGAAATGCATTTTTTGTTGTAGTACGCCCATGTCAGCTTGTAGGCTCTTTGGAGCTTGGTAAGTCTTTGTTTATTAGCGATTCGGTTTATAGCTTCTATATATATATATATATATATATATATATATATATATATATATATATATATATATATATATAAAGGATACAATTCAGGAATATGAAATTCAAAATGTGAAAGAAAACAGGACCAGTTCAGACCTTACGTTAACAGATAACATGAAACTGAAAATAAATAATGACATACACCAAAATTAATTTGCATATTCAAAAAAGCACTGGAATAGAACCATATCAAAAAAATTAAAATTCAGCAGAACAGGATCAAGCGTATTGTTGCATGCTGATGTTGAGATTAATCAAGTTGACGTAAGCGAACTAATTAGGTTCCGTGTTCACCACCTCTGAAAATATCCATATTTCAAGAATATCCAACGTGCTCTAATCAGTGACGTACTTTCAATAATGAAGAACACTTGTAAATTCTGTTGAAATCATTAATGTATACTTTCACTCTAGTCTTGTTTCTTCTTGGAACTCCCTCGTAGTAAAATTATTTCAATGAAAAACAGAAATATTGCTTTTTCGTATTCAGTTTTGGCATGTTCAGATTGAACTGGTGGCAGTCCAGAAAACTGTGGACTGAGTAACATAGTTTGAAGCGACAATATAGTCATTGAAAAATTCAGCAATAAAAATAAACAGTATTTTCCTCAAATGAAAACCTAAATTTCTTGGCTTTCCTCATACAAAATTTCCCTTTTCGATTTCTTGATTTATTTGCTTAATAACTATATTTTATTTATTATTATATAACTGTGTGTTTGAGTGTCCATTCATTTCAATTATTCTTGTGTTTTCATTCAATTCGAAGAATATAATTACTAAATGCTGACTTGTTTAACTGTGTAAAATAGATTGAAATTTTTTTTCGCTGATGAAAGAACAGAAATTAACACGTCTGGCTGACTTGACAAGACATATCCCACTTTTTGCTGTTAAAGAACCCTCCATAAATATTTATTTCAGATAGGTTCGCAGCAATAAAATTTCCATACGATTCTCATTTTATTTGGAATTCCAGTGAAAATACGGGAATTGAACTGACATCCTCTATGTCTAAATTCTAAAGGCAAAGCTCAGTCTTGCATTCTTTTGTTTCGCACAGTTCTATGAATAAATCCGATAAAGACGTAACATACGTCATAGACTTTTTTGGAAAACCCCTAAAAACAAAAAAACGTTATTTCTTTTG
Organism: Henosepilachna vigintioctopunctata; assembly: GCA_030704895.1. Lineage (NCBI taxonomy): Eukaryota > Metazoa > Arthropoda > Insecta > Coleoptera > Coccinellidae > Henosepilachna > Henosepilachna vigintioctopunctata. The sequence continues at coordinate 1,890,606 of JARQZJ010000005.1, forward strand.
GCACAAAACATCAATGGTTTTCGAGTGCAAATGAAAACGAATTTACATTTGTAGAAAGCTTTTTTCAGGTTTCTCCATTCGGAAATGTTTGCTAATTCAACCGTTTTGACGAAAGGTGAACTTGACGTGTTATTCCAACACATTTTAATCGGGTAATTTCAACTTCCTCTTGAACTGAATAAACCGTTAACAAAGCACTGAAATGAGGGAAAACACAGCATCAACCCAATCCTATATCTGCTTCCTCATTGTTTCAACTTATTTTGTGTATTTTTCTCCAAAACGAATATGGTATTCAGAATCACATTTCAATAAATGAATTTGACTTTAAACTGTAAAATATTAACTCTATACTTTTCAATCACATTTTTTTTTTCGATTGAATATAAACTTAAATTCAAACACTTGAATTTATGATTTACACTTTATTGCCTACATAGCATGACGCGTTTCGTCGTTACAAACGACTTTTTTCGTTAGTTTTTTGGCAGGTTATTGGTACATTCTTTTCGTATTTCTGTTGTGTATTGGTTCCTTCAATATAGCTCCAATCTGATCACCAGCGACGAAAATTTTCGAAGAGTTTCATTTTGATTTTGAAACCCACAAAACTACGGAAGGCTTGCAGTTATTGTTATTGTTGTTGCTTCATAGATTCTAGCATTCCTCTTTCACTTTCAATTTTGGTCCGAAGCAGTGGTAGTCACATACCAGATTCTTCAGTTTGTAGTCTCTATCAAGATAGCTACTGTAACTATAGGTAGTATTCCTCATCCTTCAAATACTTCATTTAAATCGCAATGACTTGTGTAAAAAGTCTCAGAATAGAACTAATCCCAAAATCAATACAAATATTCTTAGACATCCAAATGTATAAGTTCCTTTATAAGGAACTTATAAAGGAACTTAACTTCACTACTCTCTAACTTCAGTAGTGATGTAGATTTATAGTAAATACTGGAAATGAAGGCGAATCAAAATAAGGAAAAGTAGGCAGCTAGAGGTAGAAAGCTAATTTTGGACATTTTGGCTAGAAAACATCAAATAGAGAGCTCTACGTTACACCCATTTTTCTATAATTCTAGTTGGTACGTTCTGTTGTTTTCAGTTCAATAATTGCCAACAGACATTGTTTCCAGGATTATTGATATATTTATATTTAGAGCCCTTTGTACGTTGTAGCCTTTTTTAGAAGATTCATTGAACAGATGAACATGAAATTTGATTTATATTATATGTCAAGTAGTTACTTATTATAATAAACCGTAGGTTAATTTTTGTCTATAGGCTTCAATACTCGTAATTATATTCTCTTTGTTCTAAAGGAATTAAACATTTAAATTATTCTATTTGTATAGTAGTTATAATAATAGTTATCTATAATTTGTGAAAACTTGCTCCAAAGTATATGGGAAGAGAAAGGACAGAAACACCCTAATACAATTCAAACCAATAAATTGAAAAAGATATATTCGAAATTTGACAAATGGGCGACGACTAGAGCCTATGATTAGACAAAGATGTGAGTTCTTATCAGCAATATAAAACTCTAACAAGAACGAAGAATAATAATGCTTTTATGTGTAAAAACATATGATTACGACGATGTTACTCTGGTATTATACTTTCAGAATAAATTCATTCGTATCCGGAACATGTTTCAATAATTTCATCAAAGTTTCAAGTTACAGCATACTCAAGTTATACAGTTTTACCGATATTGAAAACTCTCAAGGTCAAGATGGGGAAACTTTCTCTTTTGTCAATTTGGGCTTAACGTAAAAGTAATGGATAGCTTTCTCAAACTTCACATCAGAAGGTACGAATAATTGCCACTAGAAAGGTCCAACGGAAACTTTACTGATTGTTATTCTGTCGATATGATTGCAAACTTTCGATCAAACTCAATTAGATATGAGTTCAGAGAAAGTAATGCATCATATTGTTTCACGCTTCTGACAGCACCAGCATGTGTCTGTTTCATTTCTTAGTACGATCAGAATCGACTTATATTTTTCTGCTTAATCATCCAATTACGGTTCCTACAGATTAGTTTATTTAGTTGGGAGGATATTTGGTGTATATTTGGTGTTACAAACGTAATCAGAGAAATCCAATAGATGAGCGACGGGGACCTCTCCACGAACATATGCACAAAAAATCCAAACAATCCGAGAAACAGACAAACTTTACACTACTGGAGAAAAAGATGGGAGAAAAATAATCTTGACAGATTAGAAATTTTAAATAAAACTGATAGAGGAACAAGGAAAAATCCTTGAAATTTTCAAGAGACGTTGAAAATAAACATGTGAAACAGAGAAGGGAGAGCTCTTCGGAGATCTCAACTTCAGCTGAATCCTCAGGAGAGGCTGGCGTTTCCGAGTCAGTAGTAGGCTAAGGTTAAAACTTCTCTCAAAATCAGCAGAAAAAAGGTATAAACGAGATGAAGAGGCGTATGGAAGAAATTCCGGTCCTCATTAAAATGAAAAGACCACAGAGAGGTGTTACAAACGAAAAACGAAAACGAAAACTGACTTAGTGAAAATGGCAAACAACATGATACAAGAAGTTTTAACGGAGATCAGAGACGGACTAGCAGCCCTGAGAAAGCATGGGTTCCCGGCTAATGAGTTCCTGAAACTCATTGTTCAAGAACAACTCGATGCAGAAAATACATCGATCGTCAAACGAAGCCCCGCACCGCGGAGCTTGAACACTGATAACGGCCAACGAAATAGGCACGGAGAAGCGAAAGAACAGTCGGAGACGATGGGGAAGCCTCGGAAATTAACTGAAGCACAGTTAAACTAATATTGAAAATTCTTTACATTAAAACGATTTCGAGGAACCGAGAAGAACGACGAAGTACGAAAAACTAGAAACAGTAACGCAGACGTCAACAAGGAATTAGTACGAGGCCCTGAGTGACAGAAGTGACGAAGAACAAATGGAAACCAAGAACCAACAAACGACCGAGAATGAAGGAAAAAGCGAGAACAGAGAAGAAAAAACCAAAATTCAAGAAAGAGAAAAGAATACTGAAAATATACCTCCATTAATCATCCGAGAAAAGGAAAAATGGAGCCAAATCGCAAATGTCATACGAAACAGGGGCATTCAATATAAGAAGGCCAAGCTTATCTTGCAAGGAGTGCAAGTAGAGACAAAAACAGAAGATGACTACAGGAACCTGTTCAAAACCCTAAAAGAACAAGACGTAGACTTCTATACCTGCATAAGAGAAAGAAGAATCTAAAAATAGTCATAAAAGGAATGAAGACAGAAACGAATGAAGAAGAAATACAAGAAACAAGAAGAAAAGAAGACCTACAATATCAGGGATACCCAGTCCTAAAAGTAACGAGGATGAAGGGAAAAAAGGGATGCCCTGACCCCCTGGTACTAATCGAGATATCGAAGGAATACAGATCGATATACAATTAACTTGAAAGATGCTACGGACTTTCTGTAAAAGTGGAAAGTTTCAGAACAAAATCACAAGTGATCCAGTGCCACCACTGTCAACTTTTCGGCCATGCTCAGAGAAATTGCCATGCAACGCCGAAATGTATGAAATGTGGAGAAGAGCACAGCACCCACAAATGGGAAAAGCCGAGAACACCGGCACCGAAATGCGCTAACTGCTAGGGAGAACACCTCTCCACAAACATAAGATGCACAAAAAATCCAAACAATTCGAGAAACAGACCGACTACGGAACAGAAGATGATCGATGCTCCACCACCTCCGAAAAATTACTGGAGAAAAAGGTGAAAGAAAAACAAACGAACAGAAGAAAAACCGAAAGCAAGAAACACAAAAAACAATGACCTAGACGAACTAGCCATAATACTAGAAAAAATGACAACAAACTTCAACAGCATAAATTCAACGACCGATCAAAGATTGAGTCTGATAGAAGATCAAGGAAAAATCCTTGAAATATTCAAAAGACGTTGAAAAGAAACATTGAAAAACAGGCGAGGGAGAACTCTTTGGAGCTCTCAACTCTAGCTGAGTCCTCAGGAGAGGCTGGCGCTTCCAAGTCAGTAGTAGGCTTAGGTTAAAACTTCTCTCAAAAGCAGAAGAAAAAAGGGCAAAAACAAGATGAAGAGGCGTATGGAAGAAATTCCGGACCTCATCAAAATGAAAAGATACAAGGATGTTACAAACATACACATCGGCATGATCTACCGTACGCTGTGTGAACGTTATCAGCCAAGCAGAAAGTGCCAACGCCTTGCCCTTAACAATTATCTCTAGAAGGATAATAGGGCCAACATTGTAATATGTTGAACAACGGTACAAATCGACGAAGAAGAGGCATATGGAAGATAATTCCAGACCTCATTAAAATTCAGTGGATCTCAGTGGTGTTACAATATAACACAGGATACGTCGGCATGATCTGCCGGACGCTGTTTGAACGTGATCAGCCAAGCAGAAATTACCGACGCCTTGCCCTTAACAATTATCCCTAGAAGGATAATGGGGGCAAAATTGTAAAAAGCAGAACAACATGCAAATCGACGACGAAGAGGCATATGGAAGATAATTCCGGACCTCATTAAAATTCAGTGGATCTCAGCAGGTGTTACAATACTTGTCTGAAGGGCGTAAAAATTGTACAGACACCTCTGTCTCTACAATTTTTGTATGTTTGTTAAGTAACGTTAATAGTGCTCTCTTTCTTCACGCCTCCTCAGTGGGCAATAGACGAAATATATTCATGAAATAAAATATTTATAGCTATGCATACAAATATGAAGTGATATACTTTTAAGCACATATGCATATGAATTTAAGTTCTGAAACTGCTTTCAAGGAAGCATAGCAATAAGGTTGAAGAATCTTCATCATCAGAATATTGATGATGATAGGGTCTTCTTGTAGCGAGAATGAAAATGGAAAATACATGCAAGTGAACTAGAATATTCTTGTTCGTCCAACTAGAAAAAGTAATTCTTCAAATCGATACACTTACAACAAGAACATTGTACATATTTCACAACTGCAAACCTTTTAGTAAATAATACTACATTCTTCTACTCTCTCATTTGCTCAATTTAGCTAAAATTGATAATATAAAATATTTATTGAAGAGCATTGAGTGAACATTTCAAAATTCCTAATATTTTGCATTTTCCTACTAGAATATTTTGCAGCATGCATGTCATTAATTGCCATACCATTCGAATCAGGTGAATCATGACGTATTTTCCAAATCAGCCTTTATCTTTGAATTTCTAGTGATAATTTTTGAAACATTTTATTCAGTAACTACTTCCAAAGCGTTTTGAAACATTTCTTTCAATCAAAAGTTGAATTTGATGTTAGATCCACTAGTTTTTGATAATTGTAGTATTTGTCAACACTGGAAGAGTATTGTTATAGTAGTCGACAAAAATCGACAACATGTTGACATTATTTGCGAAATGGTACATTTTTACGTCTCGAGATTGTCTTTGGGAACCACGGAGACACCACCAAAAAACAGGACGATTTCGTTAAAAACACAACGTCTGATTGCATTACCAAAGATATATGTAAAATATGTCTTTAGTAAGGGATGTTACCTCATAACTTGCCATGCATACTGAACAGAATTGGCAGATATAAGCTTCAATGATCAAAACAAACCACATCATCTTTGTTTACTGCTAGAAATCGCACTAATTCGTCCAAAGATCGTAGCGGATCGACTTCATTAACCTTCGTTATATAATAATCCAAGAACGGCTTTGTTGCATCCAGAATATTGAGACATACAAATTACAGTAAGGATACTCAAAATTGACAAGGGTGTGAAATTAAATACGTGTAATACGGTGGGTGAAACCAAATATAATCAGGTCAGGAAGGGGAATTTCCTCCGAAGACAAATGGGTTTAGTTAGTGAAGAGAAATTCTACGTCGTAGTGGTTTATTGCTGAAGAATTTTGAATTCAACCTGTTTTAATGATATCGAGAAAAAAGATTTCAAAGGAATCCGTCAAATATCGATAAAGGTGGAAGTTTTATAGTACAGTTATTCACATTGGGTGAAAAGCAAATCAGTTTTTAACATGTCGTCGATTTCTTTTCGATTTCAGCTTGAAATAGATGTGAAGATAGTGTAAAACAAAGGAAAATGTCATGTTTTAAGACAATTCATGGTTTCTTTTCATCCCTACGCTTTTTCCAGAGCGAATTCTTACCCTTATACAAGTTAAGGAATCGACTCAAGTCTGCAGCTATAAAATCAAGAGTATTAGTAGAATTAGCAACCTAAATTGAGTGATGAAGTCCAAAAAACTATCAAGCTTCACCTGGAGCAGTTGCTGTAGATTAGGGGGAACTATAGCGTACCCTACTTTCCTCTCAGAATCCTTGGTACTGTCATTTATATATATTATCAATGAGCACTGTAAGAAAATATAAATACTGTAATTTGTATTCAAAGATTAACCACTAACCAACCTTCTGAAATATGAAGCTGTTTTCTCTGGGTAAAGGTATTAAACCTGAAAATACAAATAACTAGGCACTATTCAATATGAACAAGATTTTAAAATAAGTATGAATAATAGCAAAAAATAAAAATATTGCGTATCTAACGTAAAAAAATACTAGATCCATTAGTCACAAACTTTGTCTTGTTTATTTCTGCAACAGTTTAAATAATCAAGGCATAACCCGATCCACAAATATCGTTAGAAAACAAATTAGGTTCACTTAAAGGTAGTAATTTATAAAGAAAAAACGAACAATGAAATCAGGAATATACATTTTTTCGTGATTGATACTCTCATTCAACATTCTTTAAAGAAATGTGCGAAAGTGTAATTGATTAACTTTGTTTTTATCTTATCATAATGGTATATTTCAGTTTTATTCCCGAAGTGTTGTCTTCGAGTGTTTTCAACATTTCTCAATAATTTCTATTAACAGCTTTTATCTTATTATAATGGTAATTTTTAGCTTTATTCCCGAAGTGTTGTCTTCGAGTGTTTTCAATCTTTCATAACAATCTGTATCAGTAAAAAATCCTAACTCCGTTTAAAGGTCAAATTGATTCGCCAGTTATCAAAGTTAAGATGTGAAAACCTGGAATCGAATGAGGCTATCACTTATGAAAATAAACAAGAATTTAGCAAAGAAACGGCAAACTGATCAAAATAATCTCATAATAACACACATAATAATAATAATAATAATAATAATAATAATAATAATAATAATAATAATAATAATACTAATAATAATAATAATAATAATAATAATAATAATAATAATAATAATAATAATAATAATAATAATAATAATAATAATGATAATAATAATAATAATAATAATAAGTTCTTTATTCTCAACAGGTATAACACCCAATTACAAAAAATATCAACATAATGTTGAATACTAACTAAATAATTAAAATGAAAAAGATATAACAAAGAGCTCAATCTTATCTAAAAAAAATAGTAACTAATAACTACATTATAGCATTCAATGAAATATTACAAAGAACTCAATCTAAATCAATTCATTTTAGTCAATTTTCTTTGTTCACATAACTAATAATAACTTCTATGTAGTCAAAGTGAATGTCACAATTATTGGCAACTCTATTGAATGTAGACTCCATAAACCAAATGGGGGATTGTATTAGCGAGTTGGTCCTTGGAGTCTCTAGGTGGAATAATTCTGTATTACGAGAATTTTGCCTAGAAACACGAAATTTCAAAGCGGACAAGAGAGGAGGACAATCAATACTATTTTGCAGTAATTTGTACAAAAATTTGAGTGATAAAGTTTCTCTCCTGCTCTGCAATGAGATTAAACTGAATCGACTCAATAATTCGTTATGATTGACTCCTCTCAGTGGATAAACTTTATCCTTCCTCTAAACTGAGAATTTCAAGAACCTTCTCTGAATAGCCTCAAGATGGCGTTGATGGCAATTGTAAATAGGATGCCAGATCATGCTGCCATACTCTAACTTGCTACGGATTAGGGTATTAAATAGTCCTATGATTGTTGAGGAATTATTGAAATATTTGCCATTGCGTATAACGAATCCATATATTTTCGAGGCAGTTGAAATAAGTTGGGTGATGTTTAGGACAAAGGAAAGCTTCTAGTCGAAGACTACACCAAGATCTCTCATCTTATCAGAACGAGAAAGAACCTAACCACCGACGCTATAATCACACTCAATTCAATCTCTTTTCCTTGTGAAAGAGACAACATTACACCTTGACACATTCAAACTCAAATAATTGTCCTCATAAGCTGAGTTGTCACTCATAAGCACACATACCGGCTGTTGAATTCGCATCATAGAATTCAAATTAACTCAATATCTTGCTGTTCTCGAAGCATTCTGTGGTAAATTGCCATATTACGTTTGATAGAAATCTCGAGTTTCTGGGACGGAAATGCCTTCAAATCTTCTAGTCAAATTTCCAATCGATAATGAACAGTTAATTGATATATCTGTTCGACAGGTAATCAATCGAATACCGACAATGACATTTTGAACGTTTGAGATAATGAAATAAAAAGTGAAATAGTATCATTAAAAATAGTTGTCTATTTTTCACAGCAATTTATTCATTTTTTCAACATATGTTTAGGGCATACAAAAAGGTGTTCGGATGAAATATCTACAGAGTCTGCCAACTTTGTATGAAAGTACGCACGAGATGATTTTGTAACGAAGGCATTCTATCATACTCGGGAGAGTTTGTCTCATTTCTTAGATAGAGGGAGCTCACGTGAGTATGTCACAGGCTTCATCCCAGCTTTTGAAGAGATAGGGCAATCGTTGAGTGCATTCGGAAAGAATATCAAAACTCGATTAATAGGGTATTTGACTGTTTCCACGAAAATATCTCAAATTATTCGTTATAGCTGATGCATATTTCCCATTTGATTTAATTCTCTCCAAATTTTTCTAATTTTCATAAAAATTACAGATAAAGTTTGAATGAATAAGAAACTCGCCACAACTTTGCTATAACAGGTTACTTAATGTGCTGACGTCACGATGCAATGAACACGGTAACTGTCACATTGTAATACGACTGTCGACTATTAAATTCAGTGCTTGTTGACGATTTCATAACATTACTGCAATAAAATGTCTTATAGATGGTGCGTAGGACCAAAATGTACTAACACATCTATTGAAACCCAGGAGAAAATGTTCGGGAACCTTCCGACAAACAAAAAATTGTCCAACCATAATAGCGTCTATTATTGGGAGATTTCTGCTACCAACTTCAACAAAATTGCTTTCCATCGTACCTCATTTAATATATATTTATAATTATTCGAAATAATTTCTCTGTTTTATCTCTAACAAATGAAATAGTCAATAAAGCCAGGAAATAAACACTCAAACACACACGTACAAACACATCAGAAAAATGAACGTTACCCTTTGTTGTCTGTGTCTTTGTGCCTTTGTTTCCTGCACGGTGACGTCACTCGCGATTCAGCCAATTCAGTGCATTGATTTCTTTTAAAAATCATATATATTTCAGAACGATGTAATGGCGTTTTTGGTTCAACATAATATTTACTATCAACCTAACAACATTTTGATCTATATTTTTATTGTAGTCAAGTACCCTATTTGAAGATTCCTAGATTATTTAAAAGATATTTCTATGCTTGAATCTAATTTGAGTTTGAAAAAGCATGTCAATATATAACGCCCCTTGTACAAAAAAGATTGTGGAAACTTCCTGGAAGATTGTGGTTTATTTCACCTCAGCTTGTTTCTGATTGATATGCATAATTATCTTTCTCATAAAGACTCTACGTAACTGAGGGCATCACACCCGGAAATTGAAAATCTGATGTGAAATCTCATTTCTATGAAATGTGCTACAACTATTTTCTGGGGTTTCAATCAGAAATTAATTAAAATATGAAGCTAAACTCTGAGGGTACAAGATTCAATATGAATTAGTGGTAACTTTCTGTGAATAATGTAATTTAAATTTCTATATAAATAGGAAATATTTCTGAAGATTATATTTTGACGAAATATATTTCCGGAAGAATATAGTGAAGAGATTTTTTTTCCAGAAATTGAAAGTATGTTTGTTTTCCTCATTTTTTGAACATTTGGTATCAATTTGTTCCAAATGTCAATTGTCACTTTCAGTGTTAATTCTTGCTCATCTGAAGATGATCACCCTTCGTAGAATATTCCAAGGAATACATGATTTGTTATGACTAAAGGAAAACAATTTTTTATCATCCATCTTATATAAATCCTGGATTATTAAAATCTGTGAAAACCTAAACTAATAAGATATTTATTTGATGTCAGATGAAGTTCTTGTTTTATACTTCGCCATGAAAAGTTATAATCATTATGTTTAGTTGGTCCCCTGGTATTTGTTCGATATCTTGTGCGTCTTTTACCTACCCACTCAAATTTCCCTTGTGGTTTCGATCAACTTCTTCAGTGCAATCGATGCAAGTATGTCTTTCAGCACGAAGTTGCTGAATAACACTTTTTAATTGTGGCATAGTAGGAGTAACATTTTTTAGACGCCTACGTTTTTATCTACCTGATGATCAATAATACGCTGATTACTGATGCTTGGGGTAGCCAAAAATAATCAATGTGTTGAAACACCCAAATTAATTTGAATGACATCATCTGCTTTCACAGTTTTTTGGTAATCGTCTACAATTTTAATTAGTAGCTAGATCAGATTGAAATATGATGTAAGTTGTACGAGGTTTGTTCAAATGAGAAGATGAATTTTGAATATTTTCGAAATGTATTCATTTATTCATCAATACATTTTGTCCCCTTCAAATTGATCCTCCTCAGATATAATGTACTTTTGCCAGTTCTTCTTCCAATCATGGAAACACTTTATAATGCGCTTTTCAGTATGGCCATCAGCTCGTTCTTCGATTCTGACGTTTACCTCATCAATTGTGTCAAAACGCATTGCTTTTATTAGTCTCTTCAGTTTTGGAAATAAGAAAAAGTCGCAGAGAGCCACGTCTGGTGAATACGCTGGTTTAGACATGATTACAGTGTTGTTTTTGGCCGAAAAACAGTTTTGGGTCCATTACTATTTTTAATATATATTAAGGACATAGTAAAGGTAGCCACAAAATCTAAAATAACTTTGTTTGCTGATGATACGATGATGTATATAGTGGGGGAAGATTTACATCAAATGGTATCGGATATGAGCATTGAAATGAACAAATTATTCGCGTGGCTATGCGATAATAGATTAAGTTTGAATGCAGGAAAATCAAAATTCAGTATATTCGTCAAGAAATCACGAATGATAAATGTGCAGGTTGATAATATATATATTTATGTAAACGGAGAAGCCATTGTTCACGATGCATATCAAATACTTGGGTACAATTTTGGATTGGTCACGCTTATCAGATTATATAACCAAAAATTTTCGTGAGCTTATCGAATAGGCAAATCTTTGTCTATGAGTACAAAGTTGTCACTCTATAAATTCATTGCACTTTCGGACAAACTTCTCTGACACTTGTTTAATAATCCTCAATATCAAATAAGTTGATTTAAAAAATGCAAAATGGCATGAGATGGTTGATATTAAAATGTAATAGATATACCTTCTATAAAAGTGATTCGACGATTTTTAAACCATCTTCATCACTGTTTCGATGTTTCCTTTTCTTGTTGACGTGGTTCATTTTTAAACTGAAAAGAAATATGTTACCAACCTAATTAGTGATAGAGTTCGATTATTTGAAGATGTACATACTTATAATACGATTCACTCTATCTGGAAAATGTAACACCATCAAAAGCTCAAATCTATTTTGTATGAAGGTTTAATTGAATTTAATGGACTTCGGCAGATATAAAAAACTGTGAAAGTTTAAAAGTATTTAAAAGACTTTTGAGAACGTTCATCTGAACTAAACAATACAGTTTAAAGTCACTCTAATTCAATTGGGCTTTGTTTCTGCTAGTACTCTAATTGATGTTTCCATATAATATTGGTTAGGTGCAAAGTATAACGTTTTTGTTTTTCTACTATATTATGTTATTCACATATATTGGTACTTTACTTAATTCACAGTATTTTACTTCTCATTATTTTAATTAACTTGTTATAACTATATTTTGTAATATGATGTAGCAATTCTGCTAAATAAATACATTATTATTATTATTGAAAATCACGAATAATCTTTCTTTGATTCCATTCTTTCGAAAAAGAGAAATCGAAGACCACACAAAACGTTGCTTGCCTTTTCAGTTCTCAAAAACAATATAATGATCCAATATCGCTGATAATTTCAACATATGAAAAATATATGTGTTCCAACATAACGAACAAATTTTTTCGATAATCGAATAAGCGCAGCCTACCAAAATTCAAAATTCGCCTTCTCTTTTAAACATACCTCATATTCTTAACATTACATAACATTAAATATTACATTAGCAGATAAATTTCACTAGAACTCATCGCATTGAAGAAAATCAGAATTACCAACAAAATGTGTCATCAACGTTAGCATGTGAGACCAAAGACCTAATAGATTCATATGTTAAATATGTTAACTAATTTAGGGGTCCTTTTGATTCAATATAGCTCCTTTAATCGTTTTTGTTCAAAGTGTTTGTAACGCTATAAACAAAGTCATTGAACTGACCCCTTTGTGCTTTATTTTCTATTCAATATTCTCCTCTATGTTCCCATGTGACATCACTATTCATTCATTGAGAAATTATAAATGCGCTTAGGTACTTCTAAATTAGAATAAAGTAAGGTTATGATCAAAGAGTGCTGACGAAAATAGATCAAAATAATACTTGTCTGAAAATCACTGACTGAATTCTTTATTCGATTTCTTTCTCGAATAAAAAATTGTTCAGTCAGTGATTTTTAGACACGTATTTCTTATTACCTCTCATTTAAATATGAACTATCACAGAGTTGATTCATCGTCCATTGATTTTATTTTAGATCATAATAATTATAAAAGGAAAATAGTATCAACAAGTTTTTCGTATCTTCTTTCAGTAATCAAAAAAATTGTCACAATTGTCTAATGCAATTGTCACAGTACAAACTTCGCCAAGTGAAGTTAATTGAAGATAAAACAAAACAAAGAGATAAATCGACACCTACATCAAATGAATGGAAAGTTAATAAACTCAGTAGACAACAGAAGCACAAAACTTTGAACACACATCTTTAGTTCTGAATTATAAGTACGTCTACCTACTAAATGCCTTCAATGCATTGTTGGGTAATACTTGAGAAGCTTTCCGTCTTGAATTGAATAAAGGGGTCAAACTTGCCCTTATTTTGTGTTCACAGCTTATATCAATTCATTCAATAAAGAAATATAAATAGATTACGAAGCAGAATGAATCCTTAAAATGATAAGTCAACATGCACTGTTTGCCGTGTTGAATGTAATCATTCAGTGACAAATGTCTGGAATATATCCATCATAATGTATACTTCTGGAGAGGGTACAAATTGGAGCCTTGAAGTAACACCTCATTAATTCGCATTCACTGCTCTGCTCTATATACAACGTTTGAATAATTGTAATAAACTCCGTATCTTAGCAAGCGTAGATATATTCTCGTTCATTGAATGGGCTAGTTGAGTAAGGTTAGTTCAACAACAATAATAGAAATTTTCGAGTAAATACAGCATGCTGCAATGAAAATGACATGAATATTACCTTTGAATTAACTAAAGGAATCCAACGAAACATTGTAGGAATTTCACGTGGAATATTATTAGTTTCGAAACAAAATTAATTTTGTAAATGATGGCAACTGCTGGAATAAGTCCTTTAATAAACCAAATTACAACGAATACCTACACTATGTGAATTCCTAAGCATAAGTATGTTTCCCTTTGGATCAAAACTGTTTGAAATTAAGAGAATTATCTCCCTATCTATGTTTTGGACAACTTAGTTTTTCAGCTACAACTGCAGTATTTGAATAAATTTTGAAAATTCTTGGAATTTTCCCAAAGTTACGTCAACTTACAATCTTGAAAGATTGAATCTCCAAAATAACTCCAGCAACATCTATTGATCATAGAAAGGAAACTTATACTCTCTGTGGAACTACTTTATATATAGGATCTTCTTTAGGAACTGACGTATGTCAGATCAAAGTAAGATGGGTTATGCGCTTTTTAAAAATCTGATGATTGGAGATAGACCTGAGGGACTGGAAGGATTACAAAGTTTCAAGAAGATAAGTGACTTTGACAACCTTGAAGACGGTAGAAGTTTTATCAGGAAATAAAATAAGAAAGACCGAAAAATTATTATCTGTCCATTTCTTTTAGTGGAGGTGGTGAATATATTCAGAGATGTACTTACTCAGCTGGAGTGAAGCATTTATTTTTCACTTGTTTCTTAATTTTCTATGTACTTTAGTTCGGTATATTTTAAACGGAAGAGGAAACATTGCTTTCTTGAATCATATAATTCTATCAATACAACTGCGACATACGTTTCACTATTAAAAGTAAAACGTAGGTCGTAGTTGTTTAATATTATATTTCAATTTTGAATTGGATTTACATCAAATAACTGCCGTAAACATTCGAATTTGTTATATTTGTGTTTGAAAAGGAGTATATGAATAATATTTCAGGTTTTTATAATCTTTTTAGGAACACTGTGATGATAAAATGACTTGTATGATCTCTAGACAAGTTACAATTGAAATTTGTTGAATTGACATCAGAAACAATGAAAAATATATGGCGATTTTGAAGTATGACAGATCGAAATTATTTCAAACCTAGAATGAAAATACTCCGCAAAATAATTGTCAAATATTTGACCAAAAGTCTAAAGATATCAAGATGAAGTTATCAAACTCTTGAAAATAGGTTAGCAGATTGAAAGATATCTAGAGTTTATTAAAAAATATTTATGGAATTAAGATTTATTAAATATTAATTAATAATTAAGTTTATCGATAAACGTTTCATAGCCTACTTCATTCAACACAAATTATCTCATTATATTCTATTTTTATGACTACATATAATGTTAAATGATTCTAAGTGAAATATTGCATAATATCTCTTTGAAATTATATTCATCCTCTCATATTATGTATGTTTATTCTAAAACTTGTGAGCTAGGTATATACTCCGATACGGCAAAGAAAGTAAAGATCTGAATCTTAATGGATGAATATGATACTTCAATCAAATTTTACGTATAGATTCAAGGTTAATTTATAATTTGTCACTATTAAAATTGAAAAGGCCTTTCAGAAATTCCATGTTAATAACCCTGAGCTTCAGAACAAAAAGTGCGATTCAATTCTGAATGTAATTAATCAGTTTACACAAACCAGCATTAATATCTTGGAGAAAATTTACTTTAGAAATATAAAGCGAACCGAAATGCTGAACTTAATAGAATAAACGAAAACATAATTTTCATTTCAATCCTCTTTGAATTATAACAAAAGTCTTCATTCTATTGATATGAACCTTTTCATGAAGCAAATAAAGGATTCAGAGTTTACTGTCTTCAACTATTCAAATTGAATGAATATTCAAATTTGAGGTTATGTTGTACTGATGCAGATGCCTCTGTTCAAAATCTTTGAGATTTCGAACAGATTTTCTATACACAATTAATAATAGAAACAAGATAGGGGCGAGAATTTTGTACAGCCGTCGAAATGAAGCCCTTGTTGTTAGATCGTCGGAGCCTCCCAAAATGTTCAGAATCTTGAAGATTTTGTACAGATTTATATAGTTAGAATAGGAAAATATTTTATAATACTGCATTAGGCAATAAGTAAGTAGGTTAACGCAACTATTGCGAATATCATGGGTTAGTATGGTTATCACCATACTAGCATGAGTGTGATGAACTTCATTTTAGCGAGTAGGCAGTTTTTATTTTATGTAAAAATACGTTAATATTTTCTTGATAAAATCAGTTCTACATCAGTAGTCATTCATAACTCATTCACCTGACAAGGAGTAGGCAGATTGAGGCCTTGTCAGCAACGAAACCCTTTCATACCGATTTCCAGGAATCAGGAGAATTGGGCCTTATATTGGTTGTCAATCAGTCGACAACTAATCAACCCCCTGACAACGTATTACACAGCATAAGAGTGATTGTCGTTTAGGTAAAAATTCTTGTGCAGTGGTGCAACACCATAGTGATACTGGACATATATTCGACTTCAACAATGTGAGAATTATTGATCAACATAGCAATTATAAAACGAGTCTTTTTCTGGAAATGTGTCATATAGCGAAAAACAAAAATTGTGTCAACTATAAAACTGATACGGGCCAACTTAGTAACATCTATTGCCGAATCATAAAAAGTATGTAATACATCCTCACTCTACCATCACTCAGTCGTGCGGTACCCACAATGTTTCTTTGTTGTATTTTAACGTCCTGAGACTCTATATCTGTAAGTTCTGTGATGTGTTCCTTTTATCTTTACAATTAATGTAATTTCATTTCATTTTAGTGTACTCCTGATGAAGTCACCAATTTACAGTGACGAAATATTGAGTTTAACGAGAACGTAAGAGTTTTCATTTTCCCACAGACCGCTTCCGAAAGAATTCAAAATATTTAATACGTAGTACGGTCGATAACAATATACTTTATATATATATATATATATATATATATATATATATATATATATATATATATATATATAAAGAGTATTGATATATATATATATATATATATATATATATATATATATATATATATATATAATTGTTGTAACTGCAATTCCTACACATTTGGAGCCCTATTAGAGGATAGTAACTCAAATAATATACAACCATGTTTTTCTATTTGATCTATAAGAAAACGTATCAAATTGTTATTTTCTCTTCTCGATTGTTGAATCACTGAATAACTTTGGATCCAGTGAATCGATTATATCAGTGCAAACAAGATCGAAAAGGTTGAAAACAGACATGATATAACGAATTGTTTGGAAAATGCTCTAGCATACACCTCATTATATTTTTCATGGACCGATAATCATAAAATCACTTTCATTATATTTGAAAAGTTACCATCAGTTCCAGCAAAACAAAATAAATACATCCCAATTCACTTTGGAAATCTAGAGTGTGATTCTCAAACGAAATTTTCATAGAGAAAAATAAAGTTTTCAACGTCTCTAAATTCAAATAAAAGAAAATTCTATGAAAAAGCACCATCCATACTCAACTACATTTCATATAAAATCTTCAAACTTCAAGCGTTGCCATTATTTTTTTTTATATGGCAATAACACGATATTATACTTCTCAAATACACAATACAAAATATCCAAATTAAATTCAAACAGATAGAAAAATGAAAAGCTTGATATTTGACTTCATATATATTCTGCGTCTACAACTGTATAATAGGTTTTATAGTACGTATTTTATATGAATGAGCTCAAATTTTTGTCCCCATTTCATTCCTCGAAAAAGTCTTCGTCATCAAAAAGACTTTTCATCATTTTCGTAATTCAAATTCAAGAGATACTGGATGTTAAAGCTTCAATGAATCACTTTCTGAAGTATCTGATTGCAATCGATGGATCAATTCCGAACAAATATTCTTTTTCATTGTGATTCTTACTAACACCAGTGGCGACTCGTTGTCAAGGGACTTCGATAGCATACAGCCACTAATAATAAGAAAAATGCTAAAAGTTAAATTTTAAAAATAAATCTTAACTTGAACAGTTAGAGATTTAATATTTATTCTCGAATATTAACTTCACTAAATGAATATTTAAGGGGTATCCAACACTTTTCTATTGCCAAAATATATCTCAAACACATCTCGTATGTATATTATTGATAACGTCGTATTTTATGAACTCCAGTTAGTGAGAAAAAATCAATAAATGGAAATATTTTATATGAATTAATTCCAAAATTGGGTTCATTAATATATACAACATGGAAAAGAAATTATTCATAAAATTAAATATGATCATTAATGGATTCACCTAATGCATAATTTAAATAAAACTAAGTAGTTTTCTGATTTTCACTATAATTAATTCAAAACATGATCATATTGTTTCGCCAACACAGTGGCTTCATCAGATATTGATGATAAACTGACTTATAAACTGTTTATCATCGACATCTGATGAAACCACTGTGTTGGAGAAAAAATATTGTCATGTTTTCAATTAATTATAGTGAAAATGAGATTACTACTTAGTTTTATTTAAATTATATTGAATATGAGATATACATCAGCTTATAAAAACCATATTAACTGAAGACAGGCTGTAAAACAGACCTCATAGTATAAACAAGAGCTCTATTGAAAGCTATCAAATTCTGAAAAAATTATTTCAAAGAAATTCTATCATACAACTGTCTGCATAGTGGTCCAAATTTGACAATAATTCATTTAATTTTCTAGTTTTAATTTTGTTAGGTTTTTCAAGAAACTTAGGAAGTACCCCTATATAATCGTTTCTCGTGGTGTTCCTTATCCTTTTTTGCCTTTTATTCAATTCTCCTCTATTTCAAACTCTTATAAACCAGCAGTAGCTACTTTTGCCAATTGGAATGGCAAGCAGAATCTTCGTATTCTTTTCAATTGAGGTTTTCTTGGAATTCAATTCATGTACATAACCTTTTTTCTGAATAAGTATTTCATTTTTCATTGAGTAAAGCAATATCAAGATTCCTTCATTCGTACAGATACATTTCATTCAGTTTTCATTCATAAATTGATTAATTTACGATAATTCACTGGATAATATGTTGTATTTCACTCTGTCTTTTTTATCTTTCTGTTACGGCAGTTTACTATTTTTTTTTACTTTTTTCGAATTGCAGTGCGAATGTCTGTGATTTTATGAAAAAGTGACAAAACCCTCATTTTTGTAAAAGTTTCATAGTTATCTTTTTGCAACTTTAGAGCCCTAAAAAAATCATCTTTTTGTGTAAATTGATTTATTGATGCGGCCAAACTTGGAGAAAATTAATATCCATAATGAAACAATGGTTTGAATATTCTCATAAATTAAATGAAACGTATGACGCAAGATTTGATTTTTTATATTTTCTATTATCTCATTTTTTATGTCCATGTGTAATTTTTGGTTAGTTTACTTACTTTGTATCATCTGGTTTTTAAATTCATTTTTAATTCTCAGGTTCTATTCGTTTTCTTTGTTATTTTAATTTGTGGGGTTCTAGAATATACATAAACATATTTACTTGTAAAATTATAGTACTGTTTCATGATTTAGGATCTGAAGAAGATATTGCACTCCGAAACGCTAGTCGTGTGTTTCATTTAATATATTAGAATTTAATTATTGTTTCATTATATTTCAATAAATATAGAGGTATTAAATGAAATCAAATACTGGGCTTAATGTTTCACGATTATATTTAACAATATCAAATGTTTTGATATTTGATAAATATAATCGTTAAACATTAATCGAAGTGTTTAATTTAATTCAATATTCAATTGTTTCTCTTAGAGTTAAACGAGAATTCAATGTCAGGCAAATATAGAGATTATTGTATTAAGTGAAAAACATATATGAGGAGTTTTCGAACAAGCATTTTCATTTTTTTTCAGAAGGTTTGAAAGACGAAAGAATTCAGTCTGATTTATAAATGTGTTTTTATGTGAAAAAACTCACCCTTTATCGAAACATTCAGGCCGGACACGATAAAGCGCGCTCAAATCCTAAACGTACAAAAACATCCCCTACTTCTTCTGAAAAGTGCGGACGACGTACTGACAATTCTCAAAACAGGATACTCGAAAATACGCATACTCCAAAGTTTTCTTCGTGAATTTCCTTCGAGATCCCCGTTGCAGAGCATCCCTTCCTGAGCCAATTAACCAGATCTGATATTGGAGGAAATTGACTATCAATTTTCACGATTTTGTGGGCTCGCCTGAATGTGTTGGGGAAATCTGTCTTCTCAAATATCTGACTTCCGGTTTTACTGTCACGCAGTTATAGGGTTGAATGTCTAAGCTGGAGGTAACAACGGATATAGAAAATCACCCTTTAGGCCCTTTAATCTGAAGACGCTGATTGATTATAATATTGTTCTTTTTTTGGTACACATCTATGTATAGTTTTATGCCACATGTCCATACATGTTCAAGAAATGTTCAACTACAGCTCGCGCTGGATCATATTGCTAGTTGGTGTAAGGACAATTATTTGAGTTTGAATGTGACAGAGTGTAATGTTGGTTCTTTCACAAGGAAAAGAGACCGAATTGAATGTGATTATAGCGTCGGTGGAAAGGTATTTTCTCGTTCTGATAAGGCGAGAGATCTTGGTGTAGTCTTCGACAAGAAGCTTTCCTTTGTCCCACACATCACCCAACTTATTTCATCTGCTGCGAAAATATATGGATTCGTTATACGTAATGGCAAATATTTTAATAATTCTTCAACATTCATAGGACTATTGAATACCCTAATCCGTAGCACGTTGAAGTATGGCAGCATGATCTGTCATCTCATTTAGAGTTGCCATCAACTATTCAGAAAAAGTTCTTGAAATTCTTAGTTTGGAGGAGGATAAAGTTTATCCACAGAGAGGAGTCAATCATAACGAATTATTCAGTCGATTTAGTTTCATCTCATTGCAGAGCAGGAGAGAAACTTCATCACTCAAATTTTCGTACAAATTACTGCACAATAGTATTGATTGTCCTCCTCTCTTGTCCGCTCTGAAATTTCGTGTTCCTAGGCAACATTCTCGTAATACAGAATTACTCCACCTAGAGACTCCGAGGACCAACTCCCTAAGACAATCCCCCATTTGGTTTATGGAGTCTACATTCCATAGAGTTGCCAATAATTGTGACATTCACTTTGACTCCATAGAATTTATTATCAGGAGTTATGTGAACAACGAAAATTGACTAAAATGAATTGATTTAGATTGAGTTATCTGTAATATTTCATTGAATGCTATAATGTAGTTATAAGTTACTATTTTTTTCATATTAGGTTGAGCTCTTTGTTTTGAAATCTTTTTTTTTTTAATTATTTACTTAAATCTTTTTTCTAATTATTCAGTTATGTATTCAACATTGTAATTATTTTCTGTAATTGGTGTTATACCTGTTGAGAACAAAGAACTTATTATTATTATTATTATTATTAGTATTAGTATTATTATTATTATTATTATTATTATTATTATTATTATTATTATTATTATTATTATTATTATAAAAATCCATATGATGATACGTTGATCAATACGAGGTTTGTTCAAAAGAAAAAGTGAATTTTGAATATTTTCGAAAAGTATTCATTTATTCATCAATATCCATTTTGTAATCCACCTCAGATATACTGCACTTATGCCAGTGTCTCTTCCAATCCTCGAAATGCTTCTGAAATTCGCTTTCCGGTGTGACTATCAGCTCGTTCTTCGATGCCGACTTCATCTCATCAACTGTGGCAAAATGCTTTCCTTTTATTGGTCTCTTCAGTTTCGGGAATAGGAAAAAGTCGAAGGGAGCCAAATCTGGAGGGAGAATACGGTTGTTGAGGCATTATTAGGGTGTTGGTTTTGGACCAAAAAGTTACTTCCTTCTTGTGTTCCTTATCAACCGTACGACCTGTTGGCAAGATCTCATGTTGCACCACACCGCTGTTATCGACGAAAACAGTCATCAAAACCCTGACATTTGATCGATCTTGGCGTGCTTTTTTCGATTCCTTAGTACAATAAAAATTTGTTACGATTTGACAAGGTGGAATGGTCAACTAATTGCCAGTACATTTTATACTCCAATTCTAGTTCCTCTCTTTATGGACAATGAACGTCAAAAATGTTAAAGCAGTAGAGAAACTTCAATCAACTAATCTTCAAACTTTTACTCCAATATGAAAAGGCATCTGAAATCTTCCACCTCTTCATTAGATTTAGAATTGGGACTAAGCTTTATACTAAGATTCATAATATTGAAAATTTTTTTTATTTAAGATACAAGTTAGAGAATCATTGTCACTATGATGAAGATATGAATATTTTGAAAGGTACACTAGAAATAAAAGAGTAAAACTGTTACTTATCCTCTATTACTACACACCACAACAAAATTTTCTTTATATATACTTACAAACATAAAGCTCCATTTATGTTTATGTTAAGAGTCTTTGGAATTTTGAGCAATATATATTCACTTTCAGTCAACCATTCGCTATAAATTACATCTTTCAAATGCTTGCCAATCGAGGAAGTCTCTACAGATGATACTAAATTATCAGTTTTTCATAATCAACCGAAAATTCGGGAAAAAATGGTTTATATCAAACGTATATGCGCCTGGTTTTTCGACTATATTTCAATGTGATTTATTGTCCAACGTAAAGATTATTAACGTTGGATGGAAGGCTATAATTCACTGAATGGCCTACCAAACGTGAAAATTACATTCACAGTTGAAACTTTTTTCATTTCAAGTCATCTACGTTTCAATCTGTTATTCAATGAAACAATAAAATTTGAAAAACTATGGGAACGAACTTGCTGGAATTACCTCTTACTTAAATTATGTTGATATGATACTGATTCACAGCTGTTCGAAAAATAAACTTGTAGGTGTATTACGTAAGAATATTTTCTATTCACAAGTGTTGAAAACCAAGGGCATTTTTTTCGTCAGTTGTTGAAACTTACGTTGAAAAAAACGATATGTTTTCTGACGATAGGCAATAACCTTGAAACATATGTAAACGGCTGTTATATAAAAAAAATGTGTAGGTTTTCAACGTAAAATTTTTTTTACTTAATTTTAGTTTGCCTGCATTAAATATAATTCTTAGAATAATTATTTTATTGTTAAGATTATCTGGGTAGTTCCAGAAGCTATAAAAGTCTCATAATAGCCGGACGGTATTTCATTGTCGTCTGGAACGTTGTGTTGCACGAAACTGTGTTTCGTGTTTTATATATTAATTTTTTTTATATATCTCTTCAAGCACTTTTTTTGAAACATATGTCAGTTCAACGTAAGTTTCTTCTTTTAAATATCATATTTCATATTTCAACATTCCAAAAGTTTTATCAAAGTTACAATACGAAACAATAAACTAACTCAAAAAAACTCCGATACATATTCAATTCAAAAAGCGGTATTAATAATAATAATAAGTTCTTTATTCTCAACAGGTATAATACCCAATCACAGAAAATAATAACATAATGTTGAATACTAACTAAATAATTAAATTGAAAAAGATATAACAAAGAGCTCAATCTTATCTAAAAAAATAGTAACTAATAACTACATTATAGCATTCAATGAAATATTACAAAGAACTCAATCTAAATCCATTCATTTTAGTCAATTTTCTTTGTTCACATAACTCCTAATAATAAATTCTATGGAGTCGAAGTGAATGTCACAATTATTGGCAACTCTATTGAATGGTAGACTCCATAAACCAAATGGGGGATTGTATTAGGAAGTTGGTCCTCGGAGTCTCTAGGTGGAATAATTCTGTATTACGAAAATTTTGCCTTGGAACACGAAATTTCAAAGCGGACAAGAGAGGAGGACAATCAATACTATTGTGCAGTAATTTCTACAAAAATTTGGGTGATGAAGTTTCTCACCTGCTCTGCAATAATATTAAACTAAATCGACTCAAAATTCGTTATGATTGACTCCTCTCTGTGGATAAACTTTATCCTCCCTCCAAACTAAGAATTTCAAGAACCGTCTCTGAATAGCCTCAAGATGGCGTTGATGGCAATTGTAAATGCGATGCCAGATCATGTTGCCATACTCCAACTTGCTACTTGGATTAGGGTATTAAATAGTTCTATGAATGTTGAGGAATTACTAAAATATTTGCCATTGCGTATAACGAGTCGATATATTTACGCAGTAGATGCAATAAGTTGGGTGATGTGTGAGACAAAGGAAAGCTTCTGATCGAAGACTACAGCAAGATCTCTCACCTTATCAGAATGAGAAAGAACCTGATATCCGACGCTGTAATCACAGTCATTTCTGTCTCTTTTCCTTATAAAAGAAACAACATTACACTTTGACACATTCAAACTCGAATAATTGTCCTCACACAAACTAGCAACATGGTCCAGCGCGAGCTGAAGTTGAACACAGATGTCCTGTTATCTAACTTCATGATATAGTTTCAAATCGTCTGCGAACATCAAATGTGGAGAGTGAATATTACCTATCAGATTATTTACGACCAGAATAGATAACAGTGTCCAATATTAGACCCTTGAGGTATTCCAGAGGTATTAATACCAATGTGTAACTGAATGTTTCAAATTACTTTTAAATTGTTCGCAAAGGATTCAGTTATCATTCGAACACTTTCAAACAGATCATGGACGTTTTCAATTTTCACCCTGCAGTAGTGTGAAATTCATGGCTTAACAGATCCCCAAAAGAAATCATCCATTGGTTTCAAACCTGGCGATCGTGTCAACATCCCCCAATCCAGCCACTTAATGCTGCAAAATGTATCTTTGATACAAAGGGGTTCAAAAACATCACACAGTATATTTTTAGACCATGAGAAGAAATAACCTCTTGTATATAAAACATATATTTACCTGATATTCTCGATTCATTATCAAATTTAGTGATATATCGAACCTATTGCTGATAAATATCGACACTTGGATTATTTATTCTATTAACATTAATTCTCATGGATTTAATTGAATCGAATTTTTCATTCACTCGCAAATATAAGATTAAGAGTGGATTTATTATGAGCTGGTTCATGTTTATAGCTTGTTTATAATTAATTCAGAAATACATATTCCATCTGCAATGTATTTCATCTCACGTAGTCAATTTGCATGTCTATCCGTTGTTGTATTTAATTATAGAAGTAAATAACTGAAATTTTGATAGTGTTAGTTTCATTAAAATTATCTGGAATATTGAATTTGAGGCTAACGCTATTATATATAAATTATAATTATTCACAGTGATTAAATCTAGGAATTATAACAATATTTGTGGAGCCAAAAATCCTTGCTTGCGCAATATCTAATTATATATCCTACTGAGAAAATGGCAACAGCGTAGTGATCTCTTTTTCTTTTTGCTTAAGCTTGCCAAAGCATTCGAAGTATTAGACTGTGGACCTCCTGTTTCAGTTCATATGTTCAGTTCAACGAGATAACTTCATTTCTCGACTTCGAATGAAGAACTGAATACATTCGAAAGCCCAAGCAAAGAGAAAACAGTTGTACTACCCTTTTGCCATTTTCCCATGTAATATATCATAGTATATCATTCATTTTAACCAGCTTGAAGCTGGTTATGTGGAAATGGTAAAAAAATGGTAACAAATGGTAAAAAATGGAAATGTGGTAGATGGAGCTGTGGAAAAAGGTGAAGGCATAACTACAAAGTTATGAATTTGAAATTATTTCTAAAATTTCCATATAATTCAAATTATTCTCCAATATTTGTAATATTTCTTCATTAAATTTAAATAGTTGTTTTCGAATTTTACCTATTTCATGGAGAAATTATTCTAAATAATTTGAGGATATAAAAATTCTTTCTATGCTTGAATAGAAAATGTATTTCTGTCGAAATATTTTTCTTTACAGCATGAATTATATCACTCGGAAATTCATTGCTTGGCAACGGGCGTGAATTTCGATTTATTGAAGTGTTCTGCACACGTATTATTTTCCATTCAATACATTTCCATTCATAAAACCTTCTGGCCCTATTTTTCTTCGAAATACCATTATTTTTACGTGAAGACATTTTTGTCCGTTGAGAATTTTCCCTTTCATTCCATTTTTTAAATATATATTTAAACACAGATGATTTTTTACTTTATTAGGATTTGGAAAAATCAGAGTATGAGACGAATTTCATTCAAGAAACAAAAATTAATATCACCTCTTTTCAACGAATTTACCTCCTATTTTCAATCATATTCATTCGAATATTTTCGTGTACTATAACACGATTATTTCTCATTGTATTACATGAAAGTTACAAACATTATTTAACTTCTTTTATTCACACGGAGATTTCTATGGATTGATTCATGCCATTCTTTACTTCAGACATATTCATATCCGTCGGGAGTTCCACAGGGATCAAACCTTGGTTTGTTGAAGTTTTCAACTCTTCAAAGTTCACTATGAAGGGGTGATTTCAAAGCGCTTGATATATATTCACTCGACTTGATTGTGAACATCCTTGCCTTCTTAAAGATCAATATACTACTTCCAAAATTGAAAAACACTTAGAAACAGGTATCAGAACCTTTTGACATTCAAACCGGAATAATATTCGTGTTTTCTTTAGTTTTGATAAACATATCACTCCAGAAGTAAAAGAGGCAACGATTTCAATATACTCTCATCGATTGCAAGACAGAAATATAGAGTAAATCGTACGCATATATAATGCATTGATTAACGTACTAAAATCTTAGGAATAGTGAAAAGCACATGAATACATCTAACATTGAAAATTGCACACGTCCTTTACTTATATTATACTAGCGACCCGCCCCGGCTTCGCACGCCGCAAACACTACACCCCGCAATTTTTAAATCTGTAATATCTTCGAAAATATTCACTTAAATCATACGGTGTAAAGGGCCATATATATCTATATTAAATGAACAATGTATTCAAGGTATTTAATTGGTTAAGGATTAATGCTGTATGGGTTAAAATCGCTTCGAAAATTAGCCATTATTTGTCGCAAAAAGTAAATGACAAAAAAAAGTTATTGTGGGTTATCCATAAGAGATAGACAATGTCTATTAGACATATACCATCACGGACTTTTCTGTAGACCTTTTCAATGTGTACAATACTTAGTACATTATTTTGATAAAACTCGTAGGGTTCAGCCTGCGTTTGCAATGTAAGCGGAAAAAATGTAATTATTTACGACATCACATTAGAAACCTCAAAAATAACAGTACTTCTCTACTATTTAGTGGATGTTATTATACATATAAACCTTCCTCTTGAATCACTCTATCTATTAAAAAAAACCGCATCAAAATCCGTTGCGTAGTTTCAAAGATTAAAGCGTACAAAGGGACAAAGGGACAGAAAAAGCGACTTTGCTTTATACTATGTAGTGATAAAAATAATAATTATTATAGAACTTTATTAGTACTCCATCACAAAATTCATAAATACATGGCGCTGCTAACATTGTTGAACATACTTATTTCAAATTGCATTGATATAACTTTCCTAACTATAGAGTCTTAAGAGGTGGATACTGCAGGGGTTGATTAGTCCAACCATAATAAAAAAACTGTTTCACAATAATTTTCTCCATGAAAAAAAATAAAATGAATTAAAATAAATAAGATATATATAGTGGTTCAGTGTAGAATACAGATACATCCATGTTTATTTCCCAAAAATCGAGCTAATCGAACTATGCAATCAAACTCAGACCAGGTTTTGTTCGTAAATTGAGGGCAATAGAATGGAAACACCACCACTTTGAATTCGAATTCGAAGTTTTGTTTTTCATTCTCGTCACAGAATGTTGTGATTGCCTTTTCAATTATTTCGTGTATGCGTGATTTCACTAGCCAAACTGTTTTGAATGATGTCTAATTTTGTTTTCAAACGAAATAGTTGAATCAGTCCGACATGAGGTCTAAAATAATTTTGAGGAAGAAAAAAGAGAGATTGGTTTGTAGTTTTCGTTCCATTGACATCCAATGCGAACGAATACAAATCAATAGTAAAGTCAAGTCTTCCATAACATTCAGAAAAATATAAAAGTATAACATGCCTATGTTAAGGACTGACAGCTCGTCATCAAATTCATTCTTGCCAGTGGAACAAACGTCACATAATTGAACATTTTTGAGGATTTCAGTTAAAGGTTCTAATTAGTTATTAACTTATTAATGGGTGGTTTTTTAAGCGTAGTTCTTTTTTGAATGAAATAAAACACCCAATTTGAATCATATATTCACAAGTTTTATCGAAACTGATTATTTGACCATTGCCATTTACATTTTAAAGATAACTTCATGTAAATGTTGTCCGCGGCTCGTATCAAATAGTCCATTCGGAAGGTCCAATTTTGAGTCACTTCTTCGAGCATTTCGGCCTGTATCCCACGAATTTCACGTGTTCTGTTATCCTGTAAGGCTTCAATCGTGTTCGGCTTGTCCACATACACAAACGATTTCACCTAACACCAAAATAGATAATCGAGAGGAGTTAAATCGCATGATTTTGGCGGCCAATTCACAGGGCCATCTAGAGAGATAAGCTGCTCACCAAATTCATCCTTCAACATGTCCATTGTTTCACGAGCTCTGTGGCATGTGGCACCGTCTTGATGAAATCACATGTCAAGCAAGTTCTAGTCGGCCAACTGGGGCAAAAAAAGTTGCGTATCATGTCTCGATATCGTTCGCCGTTTTCGTCTTTGAAAAATAATGGATCAAACTGTCGTTTTTTCATGAAGTATCGGTAATTCTTCTATGGCATGCTCATCACTCCAGATGCGACAGTTTTGTTTATTCACATATCCGTTAAGCCAGAAATGAGCCTCATCGCTGAACAAAATTTTTCGATAAAACAGCGGATTTTCATTGAGCTGTTGTGATAGGTGATGTTGTGGTAGGTCATTGGGCTTCAATTATTGCAGAAGTTGAAATTTATAGGCTTTCAAAACCAAATCAACACGTAAAATTTTCAATGTGGTTGAGTAACACATGCCCAATTGGTGAGAACGGCGACGAATTGACATTTCACGATCCTCATCAACACTGTACGCTACGGATTCAATATTCTCTTCAGTACGCACAGTAAGCATGCAAGACAATGATTTAATGTCCATCAAAGTGAAATTATTGCGAAATTTGGTGATAACAGCACGAATTGTTGATTCACCACAGAGCATGAATTTGATAGTAAATTTCAACAATTTTCAATCGTTGCACGTTTGTAAGTCTTTCCATGATAAAATGGCAGCGCATATTGAAAACTTTTCACTTTGACAGATGACGTTTGGATTCCATTACCAACCAGTGCCGCCAACCTGAAAATCTTAACTCTTAAAAAATCACCCGTTATATACTGTATTATAACATAAGAGTTGATTAATAATAACATTCTAGGTAAGACCACATTTCATCTGTAATACGAACCCTCGAATTTTTGTCGACACTCCAATTTATCACAATCTTTGACAGACACATTGTTTGACAGTCACCCTGTCATGAATTTGAGAGTTGTCAATGAATACACCTTCACTATCGTTCGAAAACTTTTCAGAAAAGCACTCTAGTTTTTCTGTTTACTGAAGAGACATTTATCATAATAATTTTATCTCCTTTCTTTTGTCTAGAACTAAAATCAACTAAAATATCAATCAATTCAATAACTTCGAATATTAAAATTCCTGGAATTAAAAAGTCTGGGTTTAAAGTATTGATAAATTTCCCTAAATTCCCCTACAGTTTTAGCAACAAATTCTATTCAGAGATTCTCATTTCAAAACCGATCGAAAGACATATGACTAGAAACTCGTATTTTATTATTATAAGTACCTATACAAAAAATTTTCTCTTGGGCATTCTCGAGTTATTCATTTTTACATAATAAATCTGAATCCAACCCTGTGTCTAAGAAATCCGCTGCTTTTAGTTGACTTTTGAAAGGGAGTAATCTGCAAAGAAAATTAAATAGTTAGGGAAAGTTTTTCCTAAAATTCGGAAAATATATTCAGTATCCACTGAATAACAGTAATGAAAATATAGTATTAATATGAAATAAAAAAAAATGAGAATGAATAAGAAGCATCCGAAATCTGACAGAATCACACTTATATATCTAGTTGTATTAAACTCTTGATAATTTTTTAGTAACCCGAAATATTATCAAGAGTTCGATTCACTCGACTTAAGACCCTGAGTCTAGTGAATTGATACAAGATAAATTAAATTTAATTTCGTATTAGCTGATTTTCTCACCTCAATGCGTTAATGGTTGGATACAAATATCTTGGTAATGATAATTCGATTTCGTCTCTCCTTTGCGCCATCATTACAGCATGGGCAACTCCTTCAGGGGGCAACATACTCAGTACTTTATCAAACCTAATTCGCGGATTTTTACAGAGACCTGTATTTACCATATGAGGATAAATGGCCGTTATATGAATATTATCGAAGGATTGTGCCCTCAATTCCATTCTTAAACTTTCCATCAGACCCCTTACAGCGTATTTTGAGGCACAATATGGAACTATGTTATTGAAACCAGCCACTCCTGCCATAGAAGACATTCCTACTATATGACCACAATTATTCTTTTTCATACTCGGAAGGAATGCCTCAATAAGCTGAAAAAAATTGAAATCATACCACAATTGAAACATTTCGAAACACTGTTTAAAATGAGACAATCAAAGTAAGTAGGTCAATAAGGGAACATTTATAGAACACTGAAACAAATATCAAGTAAAGAAAATTGAAAAATATACAAAGATGTGAAGATACGAGTATAAACCATATTGTCACGAACTAAATCAGATACCAAAGGAACTACATTTTGTACTGTTTGCCTCACAATGTATCGTTCAATCTTTTATTGATACTGCACCACCCTTATCTCAGACTCAGCATTTTTTAAGAAAATATCACCCTATGGATTTCTCTGAAATCATTTGCAGTGGAAACTATTAGAACTGTTACATCAAGACCAGAAATGACTTATAAGAGCTAGATGAATTCGTCAGTCATTATAAAAAGCACTTGTTTCGTTTTTTTCCGATATATGTGTTTTATAGTTAGTTCAAATGTTGTACTACTATGTAAATTTCACTTCAAGTAACAATACTTCAATAAAATGGTAACGAGTTGATACTCATCCATGAATCTGATGGATGGCAGATCCCCACAAGGATTTTCTTGTGTTAGTTTTATTAAAGTCCTCACAACATTAGTGAAACAATAAGAATTGTCTTCATTAAGCACTATACTAATACAGTACAACACACCAAGAAGAAGCGAAGTCTAGCATAAACTACTCAACTTGACCCCTATGAAACGAAAAGCACAATAAAAATATATATGAACAAAATTATTTCCTAAGTTACTGAAATAAAATAATGTCAACACTCTATTAACCACGATGGGCCACCAGAAAAGAAGCACGGTAAAAGCGGTTGAAAGAAACTAAGAAAGTAAATGCCATAACTGGAAGATTATAGAAAATGGAAACTGCTTTATAGGGAAACATCTCCTAAAACCAGACAAACGATGTTTAGTAATTTCCAGGATGGTGGCAAACGCCAAAAGGCGTCCCCGAAGCAAGATCACCATATATACTAGAATACCAGTAAAATATTTAAAAAGATTATCCACTCTTAGCCAATTCACTTCATTGATTCCTACAGACGTTACGTCATACTTGAGCAATCCAGAAACGCAACGACACCAAGCATTCTATTTCCTCTGCATTCATCCTCTTGTCATAGCATATAAACAAGGATAAATTAAAGGAAGTCCATAGCCAAGGATCGAAAGAACTAACATTTCACACAGCCTTTTTCGCAACAGAAATCCCAGCAAGTGACGTCGCATAACTAATTGGGGGTTGGAACTGAGGAAGGAACTTCAGTTGAGACTCTATTGCTACATAGTAACGTGCAACATTCAGCCTGGTTCGATAATGAATTGTGTATCTTCGGAAAGTTGTAAATGGCATAAAAATCTAGATTCAGCTGATGTAACACTTTATCTTCATTGGACGGTTCAACATTTATAAGCAGCTACGTGTCATCAGCGGAAGAACGCATTTGTGAATATTTGACTACCTCATTAATAGAGGAGAGGGCCCAATACTGAACCCTGTAAAACCCTGGAAGTTAACCTGCAAATCAACCAGATTCACCGTCAGCCGTGATCTCACGCTGCCTACGATATCTCAAATAATATAGGAAAAAGTCATCCGACACAACATCCAATCCATAAAATTCTAGTGTCGCACAAAGAAACCCATGATCCAAAGAATCGAGGTCTTGGAGTAGTCAAACAATTGTCCTCCAGTCCTATCTCAACAGATCTCTAATCAGTTTCACTCAACGTTGAAGGTTCTGTAAACATCCAGAAAGTTTCAGAACAAAACTTTGAATTGCTCCTCAGGTGGTCTACCCAACATCTAGAAGGTCTCCTTCGAGGATTCTGAAGAAGCTAAAATTGGCTAACGTCAACCAAAATGAAGAGAGCACAGCCTCTGCACCTAGCTAGCAAAGTAAAACGCCAAGATTTTGTAAGCCTATAAAAAAACTTCTAAAATGAGCAGATTTCAAAAATATGAAATGGGACGCACTACAACATGGAGCAGCTTGAAGTACAATGACAACGAAAATAAAAATGCTCCCGAAAATGTTTAGAATATCTAAACAAGAACCTTCGAGTCAAGAAGCAGCAGCAACAATAATAAATTGATCAACCAAACAGGTAGACTTTCAATTCTTGATTTTATCAAAATTGATTCTTTAATAGAAACTGATTGTGTCAACTCTTTCAATCCAATTGAACTAAATTAATAATCTCCAATTATATCAATTTGTTACAATGTTGTTACACCAAATTTTTTTCCTTTGAACAATGGGATATGAAAAAAGTAAACAACCCACCCAAAAATACTGCATCACATTAATATCAATTATTCTCCTTATTTCGTCCGCAGAATGTTCTTCCAAAAGATGACAAGGCATAATTCCAGCATTAATAATAACGATTTTCACATCTCCAACCTCTCTTTGTACTTTTTGAGCA
Source organism: Henosepilachna vigintioctopunctata (assembly GCA_030704895.1). Lineage (NCBI taxonomy): Eukaryota > Metazoa > Arthropoda > Insecta > Coleoptera > Coccinellidae > Henosepilachna > Henosepilachna vigintioctopunctata. The sequence continues at coordinate 1,923,447 of JARQZJ010000005.1, forward strand.
GTCTCCAAAACATTTTCTCTATTTGCTACATTGCATCTGTAAATAAATTGAAGAATGTCTACTTCGATTCAAAAATTTACTAGACACGTGTGTTCAAGGTTTTATGAAGAGAAATGTAAATAACTAATTGCATACTCCGTTACTTTATGATAATGTATGATGATTCTAAACAAGTTATTTAGTTTTTTATTATATTTATCTTTAATATACTAAAAAATTCAACTGCGATTGTAGTTTGTGGTTCGATAATCTTTGAGCAAACTTACTTGAAAAAGTTTCTAAACTTCAATAAACTATATCATTTTGGGCTACTCTGTATTAAGGTCATAAGATATAAAAAAATCTTGCGTATATGTCACGATTTTTTCACAGTCATACTTTAGCTTTCGAAAATAATTTTCACATAGCAAGTTGAACGATTTTATTGTTATCATCAATGAGATCTCTATACCATCTTTATAATGACTCAAAATTACTGAAACCAACTCCCCGATATGCTCAAAATATTTCCAATAATCGCTGGAAGCAATTTTCCGACAGAAATTTTACGAACAGGGTATCTGGGAATGTCAAGTGGCAGGTGCACTTTATGAGTATTATAGAATACTGAAATTCCAGAAAAGTTGTGAGCTATCAGTATATTCGATTTTATGTTCTAAGTAGTTGACGTGACCTTCCTATTTTTACGGAATAAAATCGTACAGTTCATACTTTTATGTACTGTTGGAGATATATTTTTATGGTATGATAAATACGAAGATTCGTTCCTTCAGGAAATTCAGAGAATGTTCAACACATCATATTTTCACTGCAACATAGTTTGTAGTGGAGACAAGAGTGAGATTTTAGGTTCAATATTACGAATCACATAATTACACTGTTCAAAAATCGTTGTATCAATATCAAAAAAACAGGTGATAAATGGGTCATTATTCATAATGCCCGGACATTATGGGCAATATCCTCATTCTTTCCTTGTTCCATTATAAAAGCAAGATATTGTGTGTAGTAACTCATTGTCAAATGTTGTGTCGGTTTTATTAATTAAAATTATAGCGATTTCTTCATTCAGAAAAAGTGTTAGGAATTCAATCTAATTATAATAATTGAAGAAGAATAATGGAAGAATGTGGAATATATAAATATCAATCAACAAAGATTGAAAATGTCAAAACTACTTACACATAACCCCGTGCTCGGTTTGGGTATTTTTTATTGATTTCTTTCATAGTTTCATCATTATTTGCTTTGTTTATATCCCATCCTACTACAGTAGCTCCGGCATCTGCGTAATACGAGGCAAGTAGCTTGCCTATTCCATGTCCTGTCCCTGTAATCTAAAATTATTGAAATATAAAACTTTGCAACATTGCGAAAAATATATCTGTATGAAAATTTCGTAAAATATATATATTTATTCAAAATATTTGAAGAATAGAATCCTGAGCTCAGCAATGGTCTTCGTAGCATACGAGGGTGGGGTGAAAAGTTTCCTGCCTGACCAAGAGATGGCGCCACAAGGTCTACTTTTGGAGAGGCGTCTCAATTCCTACAGTACCATTCCTACTGGGCTTGTATGTAAAGTTTTAACTTATAGCTACGTAAGTTTGCGTGTGAGAACTCATTGCGCGAGACGCTTCCGTTGTTTTCGTGAAAATTAAAATAATGGAAAAACTATTCAACACTAGGAGATCCTCCCCATCATATTCAACTATTAAGCAGTGGGTTTTTGAATTCAAAATAGGTCGTGCGAGCACCTGTGACGAGCATCGCTCAGAACGGACCGTTGAGGTTACACCTTCAGAAAAGATTAAGAAAATCCATCAAATAGTATTGGAAGACCGCAGATTGAAAGTGTATAAGATAGCTGAGACCTGTTGGATGTCCGCTGAAGGTGTGCGAAATATTTTGCACAACCATTGGAGTATATAAAAGCTATGCGCAAGATACATGCCGCGTTTGGTAACGTTCGACCAAGAACTAATTCGAAAAAACATTTCTACCGAAAATTTGGCGCTGTATAGACGTAATCCAAACGAATTTTTGCGTCGATTCATATCTGTTGATGCGACTTGCGTTCACCACTATATTTCTGAAAATGAAGAACAATCGTAACTGTGCGTTGGAAAGGGGGAACCAACTACAAAGAAGGCAAAAACAATTTTATCAGCAAACAAGGTTATGGCTACTGTTTTATGATATGCGAGTGGAATTATATAAATTGATTATCTTGAAAAGCGTAAGACTGTCACTAGTCAATACCACGCAGACTTATAGCAACGTTTGAAGGACGAGATACAAATTAAATGACCTCATTTGGCGAAGAAAATTTTGTTTTATCACGACAACGCACCAGCACCAGCGCATTTGTCGATTGTTTGAATTGATGGCGCATCCTCTCGTCTCTCCAGACTTAGCTGCCAGCGACTATTACATGTTTCCTAACCTCCAAAAATGGCTTGCCGGTAAAAAGTTTGAGACCAACGAAGAACTTATCGAAACTATAAATCGTTATTTTGAGGAACTTACGAATCTAGTTTTGAAACTGATATAACTAAATTAGATCACCGTTATGAGAAATGTATCAGTGTTGATGGAGATTATGTTGAAAAATAAAGCAAAAAAATAATTTGAAAACATCGCGTCTCTTGGTCAGGCTGGAAAATGTTCACTCACACTCGCACAGTTTAGAGTACAGTTTTGCCAACCTAGAGTTCTTAGTTCCAATCTCAACTTAAGACATTGACGTTCGTGTATGTATATGAGGTTCAGTGGTTATCAAATTGAGATTATTATTATTGAGGTTATTGAGATTATCAAATGGTTAATGTATAAAGATTACAAGTCCAAAATTCGGAATAAAAAAAAAGTCCCAGTGTTTAACACGAATTATTCAGACAAAATTCAATTACTGGCCGAACAACTAAACAATATTCTGGATTCTAATGAAGGATTAGACGACTGACAATATTTTAACTCACCAACACAATTTCTCCCTGTACTGATTTAGGTGCAGGCAACCATATCATCCTGTATATACCTTCCATCATATAGTAAATTGTTAAGACAATCCATGCTACAAGTAAGAAGATCATCTCTACTATTTGGTTCATCATTTCTCTGTTTTGTGGTGAAGATCTACTGAAACAATAAATGTTCAAACATTAACAACAACTAATATTTATTGTGAAATGAATTTTAAGCATCATATATGAATAATAACTCTCTGTGCACAAAAATAATGGCCTGAAACAATCTAGTATGATTGTTAATACAAATCGAAATGATTCCCATTTACGTTTCGGAAATTACAGTTGATAGTTTTAGTTAAGAAATCATGAAATGGCACTGAATTTAATATCAAGGAAAATACTAGAATATTCCTCGAAAAAATTTAATTAATAAAGAATATCATAGCAGAGTTCACCATGTGTGAACATGTACGATCTGATACCTGCATCATGCTTTAAAGGGTTATTGTTAGAGAATATTAAAATCGATTTCACACTTGATGCTTGAAGCTGCAAACAGACTGTTTCGTTCCACATGGAACTCATCAGTTGCGCCACATCCGTAGCCAACAACGATTTCAATATCCAAACACCCTCTTAAGAATCCAAAATGAAGAAACGTCAGTAATGAATAATTGAGAGTTCCATCTACAGGAATCGGTAGGAAACATCTCTCAGATCAGAGACACGCCAAAAACATAAACGTCCATTTCCGAAGGTAACTACTGAATTGCAACTCTATTTGACTCTATTTGACAAATATCATCATAAGAACTTGTAGAAATATGAACATTTTTTATCCACCTCTGGCTTGAAATTGGCTAATCACTTCATAAACTTTGTGGTGACTTCGAGCCTTTTCATGACGTCATCGACATATTTGCATGCGTGCCTGGTGACGTCAGAAGAGCTCCCGCCTGACTATTTTTAGTTATCGTTCATATGTATTGTTTGTACATCATTGGTATTATTTTTAGTTTTATTTTACATAAGTTGTAAACTATATTTTATCTTTCCCACTCAGTAATTGGCTCAAACTGTTGAGTGGCGTATTTGTAAATAAATAAATGAATAAATAAATAAATGGATTTGATATGAAAATGAATCAAATCTTTTCTCTTTGTATTTTATGAAATGGGCCCAGAAGTAGGGTGTGAAATTTGTCAGTTATGTTTGAGAACGTATAAATGCGTATTTTGAGAGAATCAACAGAAATATTTGAAATAAGTGATTATTTAATTACAGTTATGTCTGTTTGTCATCAGCAAGTATAAATAAATTGAATCAATAGATGAAAACAAAACGAAATGATCGATTACATCATTTCGTAACTTATCCCATATAATACTTCTGTTATCTATCAATTACACTGGATTGAACATAATCTCTTCGGTTTTAAAAAAGAAAGATCATATATTTTGTAATAAGTAAAGTCATTGCGGTCATAATATCACGATATCGAATGCATATTATTCCGTTGTTTACCTTGATCTCAAACTAAAGAAATACCTTTGAACAAGGTCGATTGGGTTTCTGTAATCAACAACCTGATTCACACATGTCATGATATTAACATGACATTTTAATTTACGAAACATGCAATTATTGTTCATATTTGAAGACTATACAAAATTAAAGGGCTAAATTATTACTCAAAAACAAACTCACGCCGTTTAAATGTTCCATGTATTAATTGTAGTGAAATCTAGACAGATCAAACATCAAAAAATGTAGAAGCACTAATAAAAGATGTTTCAGAACTACGCAAGATTTGAATTGAATAGAAAACACAGTTTTCAGTCTTTTGATTGTAAGTTTTGTGTTGATTCATAAAGAACATAGTATGGGTTTATTTATGGAATAACACATCGGGCAAATGGCCTTCATGGCTTTACATATGCATTCGTTTGTCGAAAGTTTCCATGACCATTCTGACTAAATGTGACTCAATTTCGTTGATAAAACGTAAAACCTCCTCCTTCAATACACTTTGTGATAGTTGTTTTGTTGTCATGGGCCTGCGATTTCAAATAACACGATCTAGAGGGCCAATTTTAATCACCGAAAATGTCTCTTGCAATAATTGAAGTGTTAAACCGTCTTGTCGAAACCACATATTGACCACTTCGATATCGTCCAATTTCGGCAGAAAAAACTGTGTTTGGGAATACTCAAATAACAGCTTGATAAAATACAAATAAACTACATGATAACTACATAACTACATGAACACAAAATAACCAAAAAAGACTTCAGACTCTACTTTTTCAGTACTTAGAAATAAATAATTTTCACTAAATAACTGTATTCATACAGGACGACATTGGTGACATTCAAGGAATTCTGTTGTTAAAAGTTTTGAATATTGTAATGAAGAAAAACAGTGTGTCAGATAAAATTCCCTGATATTTTTCAAAACAACTTTGAAGAAACTAACAGATTTCAGTTGATGTTTATTTCTGTACCATTCTACAAATATTCCTTTAACTCAATCATATATTAACATTAATATAATATTCACAATGCATTTTAAAAAAGTACGGACAAATAGGAACATAAGAAACAACCAAAATACAAATAGTTCCCACAATTCCAAGATGTACATGATAATTTTGACACCTCATATATGTAATATCTATATTATTCTCTTTTTAAAATGACCCCCACTGGGACCACGAATTCCGAATCTACGAAATTCTTCCAAAAACTCCAATTATTCAAATACGTTATTCATTAGAATAAAATTAAATAAATCTTCGTTTTCCTCGAATGTTTTATTCTGAAATAACATTAACAACAGTATTACTTTAATCAAACTCTAGAATATTATCAACATACCTGGAAGATAGAACTGATAGTCAAACCTGTCAAGTAAGAACTACACTGAGCCAATATTTTCATTCAATTCACGATCCCTAACAGATAACAACTTATCAAATATATAAATATTAGCGGAAAACGTCTGGCAACAATAAGAATTCGAGTTTTCTTACTCATCTGCGTGTCATACCTACAAATATGTAAATTAGACGAAATTAATCAGATTATTACTCACGCAACACTTATTAAAACATTGTAGAAAAGTATAATTGAATAATTAAAACACTTCAGTTGATCTCAGAACATGTTTCGTTCTCTAGTGATATATTTCGGGCTGCTAAATTCTGGTCAAGAATTCTTATAAACTGACTAACACGTCCTACATATACAGATGAACATCAGGAACATCATTCGAAAAATTCGAACCTAGTCAGGAAAAAATTTTCTAGAAGAAATGGCAGGATTAGCATGTACCATGTGACACCTTCTCCGTCCTTTGATAGATAGTGTTAGAGAAGATTGACATCTATATCACACTGAATGCAAGCACAAGATAGACGTTTAGTTCTACGAGAGTGTCATCAGTTGTGCTACGTCATCTCCAAGCGAGGCAATTTATGTAATAATAATAATAATAAAATAATGTTTATTTGTACGTCGAACCGTAAGGCATGTACATGTCAAAAATGAGCAATAGCACTAATCAAACAAGTGCAACAGTTTAATATAATGCCCCTTCAAGTAAATATTTCTTTAGTTCCAGCTGAATTTGTTGATCGAAAGGGTAGAGATCAGACTCGCAGGCAGTCGGTTGTACATGAGAATGGATATAAATAGAGATCTTCTATGCCGTACTGTGTTTCAGATTGACCAGGATATTAGAATGTCTTGTGACATACCTCAAATCTCCAAGCTTTTTGAGATTTTCCAAATTAGTTTTCGCATAATTGGCCACCTTCAAAATCAAAATGGATGGAAAAGTTAAAATTTTATAACGAACAAAATGATCTCTACAGATTTCCATGGGCTTTAGATCAAACATTTTTTTAGATCATTTAGATTTTTTGTTGAGCAACAAAAACTCTTTTCCAGTGGCTTTCTGCACCCCATATCAAAATATTGTAACGGGTGTTTTTTTTTAGAGGTATAGAACTTTAAGTTGGCATTACTGTTGAAGATGGCGACCGATTTAACAGTTGAGAAGTGATTTATTCTCAGTTTGGTTTAGCAATTCACGATGAATAGACTCACGCCTGAACAACCCTTGCATATAGTGCAATTTTATTTCGAAAATAATGGTTCTCTGCGGAATACATATCGCGCACTACGTCCATTTTATCGACGTAGCACTTCTGGTTGACTGGCTACGTCAACAAACAAAACTGCGCATTTGGAGTGAAGATAATCCTCAAGTGTATGTCAAAACACCGTTACATCCAGAAAAACTGACTGTTTGGTGCGCTTTATGGGCTGGTGGAATCATTGGTCCGTACTTCTTCGAAAACGATGATGGCCAGAACGTTACAGTCAATGGTGATCGGTATAGACCCATGATTACTAATTTTTTCATTCCTGAATTGAACAACCATGATACCCAGGAGCTGTGGTTTCAACAAGACGGCGCAAAATGCCACACAGCTCGTGCCACAATCGATTTATTGAAAGACACGTTTGGTGACCACCTAATTTCACGTTTTGGACCTGTGAATTGGCCTCCAAGATCTTGTGATTTAACATCGCTAGACTACTTTCTGTGGGGCTATGTAAAATCATTGGTCTATGCGGATAAGCCACAAACGCTTAACCATTTGGAAGACAATATTCGCCGTGTTATTGCCGATATACGGCCACAAATGTTGGAAAAAGTCATCGAAAATTGGACGTCCAGATTGAACTACATCCGAGCCAGCCGTGGCGGTCATATGCCAGAAATCATATTTAAAATGTAATGCCACAAGATTATATTTCGAATAAAAAAAAATTCTTGTCAATCGAATGATCCATCGTTGCTTTATTGCAATTTAAAGTTCTATACCTCTAAACAAACCTATACATAAGTACCATATTTGGTAAACTTTGTACCAAACAATAATAAACTTTGAGCAAATCGTCAACACTGAGGTCAGATTTATGCTGCATTATAGCGTAGTAACTTTCAGTTATTTTGTTACAATTCACCAAACTGCGCATTAATCTTACAACCAGCCGCAAAATCTGTTTTGAATTTTTTTACAGTAGTCTGCCTTGCATTAGAAAATTCAACTATAACAGTTTTATCCTCATTTAATATAAGTTTATTTCTCTGTCACCAAGAAACCATTGCATCATGTATCCCACTCATAGCAGCTTCAAATTCGGCACTAGTCTAGCCACTGACAATAATTGCCGTATCATCGGCATATAACAGCACCTTAGCATTGTTTATGTAGCTTGAAAGATCATTTATAAACAATAGGATCAACAGCGGCCCTAGTGTTGAACCCTGTGGAACACCCACGTTGGTGATATATTTTTCAGAGTAACTTTGTGTGATCTCGAAGGTATTTTTCAATGATTTCTGTAAATGACTATGTGATTTATGTAAATTGGACGGTTTCGTCTGGATCATGACAGGGTTACTGAGGTTAACATCGTTACAGCACTTGGCGATGAACTGCTGAGTTAAATTTCAATATTCTCTATCATTATCCATCGAAGGAGAGTCGAGACGTCAAATCGTCTTTCTACTAGAATATAAATCACTAAAATCGTTTAATAATAAAAAACTAAACTAACTAGCTTTGTCTATTAGTGCATTTATTTTGTAATCACGTTTCAATCCTAAGGAACAGCACTTACTATCTTGATAATGCTCTAATATATACGCAAAACTATTTGCAAATTATAATTTAATGGTTTTAGTGGCTTTCAGTTGGTATTAAATCAACTTAATTTATTCAAGATTAACTACCAAAGACAATATCATTCTTTCATTTGTGTAAATTCATTATTTTCAGAACTAATGTAAATATAATTTATGTACCGGTTTCACTCGATCAAGGAATAATTTACGCTAATTAACAATAGTAAACATCGAGAATTCCAACAAAATAAAATACATTTATATTCATTGTTCATCATTTTTTCCACACGGTTTCAAATAACAAAATATGTGCAAAAAATTATCCTAGTTCATATTTTTCCTCAGAGTTTAAATAGTATTTTCGAATAGCAGATACCTATTTAAGATTTTTAAAATACGAATCTGCGTTCAATTAAATACTTAGAGTAAATTAAATTGAATATAACATTTTTGCAATCTCTTGAATAAAGAACATTGTACTTTAATTTAAATAAAACTAGGTAGTTTTCATTTTCATTATAATTGATTCAAAAACATGAGAATATCGTTTTTCTAACACAGAGGCTTAATCAGATGTTGATGATAAATAGATCTTGATATTCATGATAAGATAACAGATCACATAATATATGTGATCAGAGATAACATATAAGATAACATATCCGATGATGATGATAAACAGAATGAAGACAAACAGATGATGATCAGGTTATCATCAACATCTGATGAAGCCATTGTGTTGGCGAAACGATATAGTCATGTTTTTGAATCAAATATAATGAAAATCAGAAAATTACTTAATTTTATTCAAATTATGTATTTAGATTTTCATCAAGGATCGGCCCAATCGCTTAATGATAAGAACATTGTACCTAGAAACTGTGTTATGAATGAATGTGAATTAGAGTCTTGTAAATAGTCATCTAAATTATAATATTCTGCTGTGGGACTGCTCTACAGGAATAAATAGGGTGTTTATTACACAGAAGCGGATACTTGGATTACTCACTCTACCTTGTTTATTTTATAGATGTTTACTATATGTTAAATAAAATTAAGATAGGTTTATTAAATTGAATAGTAATCATGAGTATTCAACAAGGAACAGTGATGTGCTACTTATTCCTAAGTATAAAGCAGCTTAATTTGAACACTCACTCTATTATCGGAGTATTAAAATCTTCGACCATTTAATGTCAAATTTGAAATTACTGAATGCTTATTTGTTTAGGAAGACAGTTAAGTCATTGCTGTTAAAAAAGGCATACTATAGTGTGTCAGAGTACTTCGATGATTCGAATGTAGGCAATAATGTATGAATCAATTTTTTGTATCATATGTTTGTTTATTTTTTAAACACGAATGTCCCACACCATGACAAATTGGCTCGAATGTTTAATATATCTAAGGTAATTTTTTTTCGAATAAAGTTCTATATTATTGTGAATATAAACGTAAACTTGAACCAATATTTTTTTTCGAGGGCTAAATGGAAGATTAGACTCAAAACGTAATTCAGTACTTTTGGGAGCATTCTTCTTAGTTGTAATTATTCTATCAAATGAATAAATGTTATTTTACAATGTAAGGAATGTTTCTCAATAAATGTTATTATTATTAAAAAAGAATAGAGTTCGACTTACTCTGTTTTGTGAAGGTGAGAGTTCTGGGAAGTGCCAGGGTTCTGTTCTTCCGTCATATTTGCAAATTCTTTGGACTCAAACACCGGCAGAAACAATCACCAAGGAAGTACCGAACTGTTTGAATAAACTGGAAGAGTTAACCTACAATACGCAGAGAAAAACTCGTTATTTACCAGAATACCACAACAGGAATATAATCCAATTTGAACGTTCAGTACTATTTTTAGACGGAAATCACGAAATTTTGGATTGTATATGGTGGGGTATCCAAGTCGGCTATGTTAGAGTATATCTCTTGAGTTGATCGGTTAGAAATGATTTTAGGGACCTTGACAAGTTCATTATAGTTTATGTGTTGTTTGTTCACATTTCGCTACATCGTCTTTATTTATATTCGAAAGTTGATAATCAATAATATCATTGAATGAGCTGAACGAAGATTTTACGAGAACAAATTTATTTATTTTATTTATTTATTGAAACCATAAATTTACATAGAAGTTACAAATGTCTACGCAAATTCCCACAGAGATAAACACAGTTATCTGTTGGTGGACACGGCGGCTTAAACTTAAACTTAAAATTACCCACAAACAACTCAACAACCCCCAAACAAATCACCCCCCCCTACTAGTCCACATCCACAAACTAAAACCCCCTCCCAGCAATCTATACCCAAATACACAATCATTTCACGTTATAGATACATTGTTTTTTATCCATTCTTTTAGTTTAATTTTTTTATTCTTAGCAAATAAATACAAACAAATATTTAATTCTATGTACCCCATCATAAAAAGCATATGAAGTTTTCTAGCACCCAGATGCACCCAGTTTCTCAAAAACTTGTACAGGTTTTAAAATATTTAACTAAAAGTAAACCAAAAAATTAAACTAAAATATTTGATTTTTCAAAATATGTAAGTTTTTGTTTAGCTTTTGCTTTCGTGGGGATTTGATACTATGATAGAACAGAAGTAGGCATCGAGTTTTAATTCTACAACCTCAATTTTTGTGACCTAACAATCATTGTTTGTTGGGTTATAATTTCAATTGTTTATAGAAATTTTCTGACCAAGGAATTATTCCAATCCAAGGCTCGAAAACTGAAAAGAAAATAAACGTCATTTGTTGCACTATGTCACTCTACACAAAATCTTCAACACAATTTATAGGCAAAAAATAATATATTCATAATAAAACAATTGTTAAACAAAGATTTACACATATATTAAAAAGAATACTGCATGACGTACGTTTCGATGAGATTCACCTTTTTCAAATGCTACGTGCAGACTGCAGATGAATCTCATCGAAACGTACGTCATGCAGTATTCTTTTCAATATATGTGTAAATCTTTGTTTAACAATTGTTTTATTATGTTTATCGATTTACATCAGTATCGGCCTCATCAATTATTAATAATATATTCATTGATTCAAATGAAAAATTTCATCAAGTTGCTTTTGAGTTCATTAGTATAGAGCAGTTTATACCTAGCGGGATATTTCGCAGTTCAATTTTCTATTACAAAGTGTCCGCTATTGATGACAACCAAAAAATTTTAAACACGTTTTCACAACTGCTTCAGTACGTAGCTTTTGTCTGTCTCATTTCATAAGACCACTGTCAGCAAGACAGCAAGGAAAGTGATAAAATTAATAATTGTTCGAATATCTCTTCTCAAAACCAATCTTACTTTTGTATTATTATATAACTTACATTTGGTATTATTATACTGCGTTGATTTTCTGTTTATGGCACTTGTAACAAAGGTTTTTGATTTTTCTATATATTGTTTCTAAACGAAATATTTAATAATTCAAACTATGTTCACCGCATCGGAAAGCGTCCTCCGTTTTATTGATAATGCAATCACAAACATAATGTGATAACAATAATAATCGATTTGTAAGTGGACTTCCCAACACTAGCAAAAATCTTTCTACTCGTTGGTTTGACGTGAATTAAGTATAGAGGAATTTGAAAATATAAAATAAAGAGAAAAGGAATATTTGAATAAAGATTAATATTAAAATTATAGCTAGTGGTAGTGACTGACTGAAATTGATATGTTTGGATATTGCTATATTGTGAATAGACTGTTTAAAATTTTCAAGAATCACATAAATATAAAGATTACACTATAATGATTTAATTACGTTGATTAAACAAATAATAAACTGAGTGAAGCTTAGAATGCCTGATAGCTTCTAGAAGGATCAACAGTACACTGTTGATCTCTAATGTTGTAAAGGGTGTTTTTTTAGAGGTATAGAACTTTAAGTTGGCATTAGTGTTGAAGATGGCGACCGATTTAACAGCTGAGAAGTGATTTATTCTCAGTTTGGTTTGGCAATTCATCATGAATAGACTCACGCCTGAACAACGCTTGAAAATAGTGCAATTTTATTTCAAAAATAATGGTTCTGGGCGGAATACGTATCGCGCACTACGTCCTTACGTAGTTTTACGATTTTATCGTCGACAAAATCGTCCATCAGAGCAGTTAATTAGATTAACCATGGAACGTTTTCGCACCACGTTTACTCTTATTGATAACTCGCATCCCCAGAGACGCCGTACGGTGCGTAGAGAAGAAGCTATTGCTAATGTAGAGCGAAGCATTGAGGAAGACCCGAATGAGTCCATCCGCCATCGAGCACAGGAATTGGATCTGTGTCCATCCACTTTATCGAAGGTTTTGCGGAAGGTTTTGCGGAAGGATCTTGGTTTGCGTGCTTACAAAATCCAACTCGTGCAGGAATTAAAGCCAAACGGTCATCAAGCATGGCGTAGATTCGTCGAATGGGCCCAAAAGTTATTTTCATAAGCGAATTTGGTTTAGCGATGAAGCGCACTTGAATGGCTACGTCAACAAACAAAACTGCCGCAATTGGAGTGAAGATAATTCTCAAGTGTATGTCAAAACACCGTTAAATCCAGAAAAACTGACTATTTGGTGCGCTTTATGTGCTGATGGAATCATTCGTCCGTACTTCTTCAAGAACGATGATGGCCAGAACGTTACAGTCAATGGTGATAGGTATAGAGCCATGATTACTAACTTTTTCATTCCTGAATTGAACAACCATGATGTCCAGGAGCTGTGGTTTCAACAAGACGGCGCAACATGTCACACAGCTCGTGCCACAATCAATTTATTGAAAGGCACGTTTGGTGACCGCCTAATTTCACGTTTTGGACCTGTGAATTGGCCTCCAAGATCTTGTGATTTAACATCGCTAGACTAGTTTCTGTGGGGCTATGTAAAGTCATTGGTCTATGCGGATAAGCCACCTACGCTTGACCATTTGGAAGACAATATTCGCCGTGTTATTGCCGATATACGGCCACAAATGTTGGAAAAAGTCATCGAAAATTGGACGTCCAGATTTGACTACATTCGATCCAGCCGTGGTGGTCATATGCCAGAATTCATATTTAAAATGTAATGCCACAAGATTATCTTCCGAATAAAAAAAAATTCTTGTCAATCGAATGATCCATCGTTGTTTTATTGCAATTTAAAGTTATATACCTCTAAAAAAACACCCTATATTAATTGAAGACTCCAATGAAAACAAAGGGTTTTTCGGAAACGCGTATTTCAGAAGTGCTTTGACGATTGGAAGAAGCACTGGCATAAGTGCATTATATCTGAGGAGAGTTATTTTGATGGGGGCAAAATGGATATTGATGAATAAATAAACTTTTCAAAAAAATTTTAAATTCACCTTTCCTTTGAACAGACCTCCTAGTCTTGCTTACAGTTATAGCTCTAATATTTTCTGTTAGGCTGCTCTACAGAAAACAATATGGTATTTATTATTCAGAAGCGAATAATTTGTTTAATATTATACCTATATTCATTGACTATCATCTTGTGAGTCTATCTTACAAAAAAATTTCAACCAGCATTGTTCATATATTTATATATGTTTTTGTATGTTGAAGAATATTCGGATAAATTCATTAAATTGAATTGAATCATGAATATTCAGCATGGACAGTGATATATCATTAATTACCAAGCTTAAAACATCTAAATATGAAAACTTTATTATCATAGCAATAAAATTTCCAATCATTTACAGTCGAATTTTTGAAGACACTGAATATTTATATTTGAAGTTGAATCTTTGCCGTTGATATAGGCGAACTTTAATATGGAAAAGTACTTCGAAGGTTCAAATGTATCTAGTGATATACGAGGGTGGAGTGAAAAGTTTCCAGCCTGACCAAGAAAAACGATATTTAAATTTTTTTTTGATTAATTTTTCAACATAATCTCCATCAACAGTGATACATTTGTTATAACGGTGTTCTAATTCAGTTATACCAGTTGTAGATTCGTCAAGTTCCTCAAAATACTGATTTATTGTTTCGATAACTTCTTCGTTGCTCTCAAATCTTTTATCGCCAAGCCATTTTTTGAGGTTATGAAACAGGTAATAGTAACTGGGGGCTAAGTCTAGAGAGTAGGCAGGATGCGGCATCAATTCAAACTTGAATTCATAGATTTGGAATGACAACAATCGACGAATGCGCTGGTGAGTTATCGTATGTTTTGGTGTTAAACCTTTCAAATAGAAGCATTTGATGGCAGCTCGTTTCTCCAATTTTTCTATTTTCCCGAAAACAACGGGAGCGTCTCGCGCAATGTGCTCTTAAACGCAAACTAACGCAGCGATTGGGCTCAAACTTTACATACAAGCTCAGTAGGAATGGTACTGTAAGACTCCGCTTCAAGAAGTAGAACTAGTGGCGCCATCTCTTGGTCAGGCCGCAAACTTTCCACTCCACCCTCGTATATGAATCAATTTTGTTTATTATAACTTATCCTTTATCGTTATTATATTGTTCTGCTTATGACTAATCCTATACTATGTGGAATGATCTTAAAGATTCATCCAACGTCTATCTAGCCATCATATATATCCAAGTATTCAAGTTCTTATCAGTGGATAATGTATGTTCTTTCAATATTTATAGAAATATTCTTTATAAAATGTTTACATTCAGTTTTCTCAATCATATACCTAAATTAAACTCTTCAATTAAGTGGTTTATCTTTTCTCTATGCCAAATTGCGCTCTCAAAAGTATCCCACAAAATTCAATAAATCCATACAACAAAATTCAAATAAATATGTAGAAAAAATTATTGAAATGTAATCGACAAGATATTCTTGTGATATTGAAGCTAATAAATTACCTAGCAAATTACCTACCGTTGAAAGCCCTAAAAGTTTTCGGTTATATAAAATATCGAAAGTTTCCCCATCTTCTTTTCGATATGTTTCTCAAATTTCTCCCATCACATGTCTTCAATTTTTACGTACATACTTTCATATTAATATTGATTCTTCACGAAATGATTTCATAATTGGAATTTTTTTTAAAGGAGCCCAAAAATAACACTTAAATTTTGACATTTTGACTAGATATTGACAAGTAAAACAAGAGCGACATCTATGTCTAAATTATAACTTCATATTATTCATGAATAATAATATATCTATGACTTCTTAGCACCAAGAAGACATATAACCTAATGAATGATGTTGTTTCATTTCATTATAAAACTCTTACATTGTTTGACTACTGCAGATATACAAAAATTCATATTATAATGGTCCTCAATAGACAGAAGGTTTAGTTTTCACGAATATTAATGAAATTCCAAAAACTGATTAACGTTAGAAGATTATAGAACTCACTGCATAAATTGTAATGACATTGAAAAACTGAAAAACACTTGTTTCTGTTTTATTGAACTTTATAATTGGAACTTGTTACAATTCTTGAAATTTAGGCTCATTATCAGGAGTTATAATTATTGAATTTATTGAAAAGAACTTCAGGTAGTGAGTATAGTTAAGCAACTAATTATTGTAAGAATCCTTTCAAAAATACCCAATTATACTTTTCAAGGTTCCGTATTGAATATTTATAGGTTTAACATATTTCACACAATTTTAATGAAACAACACAAGAAATACCTGCTCAAATATCACATTTTGTTGCATTTATTCAAAACAGATACTCGTATCAATAATATTTTCAAAATGTGGGACAATTTATTTGAGGATTATATAATACGATTTTCAATTCTGTTCTCGCGCATTAAATACGGTTGGTGTTCTCAACATTTCAGGAACAAATTTCACATTGTAAAAAATAAATTTAAAATTGAACTGGAATATCTATATATATGAAACCTCATGAAACGCGCACAAAACTGGGTTAAAAATTTCTTATGATAAAACCAAATACATGGAAAAAAACCAAAAAATTAATCTTCTCTTATCACAAAACATGGTGAAATTCTGCAAGTAGGCCATTTTAAATACCTCGGAGAAGTTATACAGTCCTCAGGCTTAAACCGAATCGCTAATGAACAGAAAATTACCAAGCTCCAAAGGGTCTACAAGCTAATATGGGGATACTATAACAAAAAGTGCATTTCGAGAGGCGCCATATTGAGGCATATAGCACAACGATTCTTCCAGAAGCAATCTACGCACTGAAACATTGGTTGTTGACGGTCATTCAATAATTAGAGAAATAGAAAAACAAGAACGGAAAATTCTTGGAAAGATTTACGGTCCAATCAATAGAAACGGCATTTGGATGAAAAGACCTCAGAATGAACTTTATCAAAAGTCAAATACGTTAACGGAAGAAATCAGAAAACACATGTCTACTAACGAAAACGATACTCGACACTAATATGGTAGCTACAATATTAATATTTCTTTTCGGGCCACTAATAATATTGGTAACATAATCAAAAATCATAAATCAAAAATTAATAAAAATCAAATGTGTGGGGTATACAAAATTAACTGTGGTAGTTGCAAAAAATTTTATATAGAAAGAACTTTCAGAAATTTCCAAATTAGATTATCGGAACATAAACGTAGTTTCGAAAAACAGAAAACAGATTCCCATTATGCCAGCCATTTATTAGAGGAGAGTCGGAGTTTGAAATATTAAATAGGGAAAATAAAGGTTCCAAGCTCAATCCTCTAGAATCGTTACATATTAATAAATTCAAAAATTCGGGACTTTGACTTAATATTCAGTTAGAGGTTAACACTAGCCCTCTACTTAATATGTTCATAAAGAATAATTCAGGTAGCAGATCAGATTGATTACCTAGTTTTTAGTTAATTTACTTTCAATATTATGTTCGATGTTCAAAAATTTTAACTTTCCTTTATTTGTTCTTAGAAATCTTAATTGTATATTATTTGTATCTTTTCCTACATTAAGTTGGTATACCTGACTTAAGAAAATAATTTTCTGTGTTCATTTCCAGGTGTACGATTCTTTCTCTTTTTGTGAATATCAGTTGTATTCTATGGTCCTCATTCCAAGTTAGTCATAGAACATTCGTGGTATGTTCTGTGGGAATAGCTATAAGTATTGAGTTTGTAAAATTACACCTATTATTAAATCAGCATTTTGATAAAGAAGTGGTTCTTCGAAACGTCGTCATGCGTATTTTTATTAAATTATGAAAAAATTCTAAATATTGTTTCATTATGGATATTAATTTTCTTCAAGTATCGGCCTCATCAATCAACATTTTTTTTCCTTCGTGACAATTGAAAAAACTATCACAAAAAGTTTCTGATGAGCCTCAATATTAGCTGATACTTCGTTCAAAAACAAAATTCGTAATAGAATAACAAATATTGGCCAACTAAATTTGTGGAAATGAAGAAAAATTCACCGCACTCACAGTGACTTACTTTTTGCCTGGATTTTATGTGAAAGCTCAAGTAATCCATGATTAATCGTTATCATCCGTTATAAATTACATCGCAATCAAGGCTAATCCTATATTTAGGGCGGCTTTTATCGAGGCTTAATCAAGGGCAGATGATAATCATCCTAAAGCTACTAACTTCCACAATAAAAAATGTTGATAGGAAGAATATCTGAATATTATTTGCTCCTGATTAGTTATATCACTTAAATTCACAATTAGGTAGTTGTTATTAACTAATTTGTATATTTTCTGAATTATTTTACTATATTTTCATCACTGGAATTTCAAAAAAAGATTGTTATTTTGTTTTCTGATAATGAAATCAGTTGTGTGAATATTTGAATTCTGATAATGAAACGCTGTCCTTAATATGTAGAAAATAATATGTTGTCAATAACAAAAGAATCGATATTAAAAATTTGAGTACCTAACGTGAATATAATTAGAACTCAGAGGCTTCAAAATTTTTTTAGCAATAACAGGATCGATTTTATGAAAAAAATCTATTTTAGTTGACGTTTCATTGTTGATACGTATTCCGCACAGAACCATTATTTTCGAAATAAAATTGCACTATTTGCAAGCGTTGTTCGGACGTGAGTCTATTTATGATGAATTGCCAAACCAAACTGAGAATAAATCACTTCTCAGATGCTAAATTGGTCGCCATGTTCAACAGTAACGCTAACTTAAAATTCTATACCCCTGAAAAAAACACCGGTTATATACGAGGACAAGACGAAAAGTTTTTGTCTTAGTTCCTCAGACATATATTAATTGCATGAAAATTGCATTCATTCTCAAGACTAAAACTTAATCATTTTACGAAATATGAAAATTGTCAGTCTAAAAAATTTCGAACTACAGTCAAAAATATTCATTTTGTGATGAGAACTTCTTATATCAACTTGGTATGTGACATTCTTAATCTTGATATAACTATTTGAATTCTGCGATGATTTGAAAACGGTGAGTTTCTCAGTTTCCCCTTATAGAGCTGCGTCTATTTTTGTATCTCTCAGATTTAGAAATAGATGAGCATTAGTGAAAGACAAACAAGTATGGCAAATAAGGTCGATGTTTCAAATAATTCTAATGTAAATTCTTCAGTTTTCTCCTTCATTATCTGATTCATTGTCCCATTAAAACAGGATTTAATTGTTTACTAGTACAAGCTTAACTGCCAATTTTCCCAGGTATTTTCTCAAGAATTCGTGCATAATTCTCGCTAGTTGAAATTTCACGTAATTTCCAATAAATTATCTGCACCCGCATCTGTTTTAGTTTAAAACCTAAAACAACCAATGTTGAAAAAGTCAGCCTCGTGTCAAACACTATTAAAATGTCAATAATTTATACTAGATTTCGTATCAACTGTTTCCATAATTGAAAACAGATCATAACATCGATAATCTAATTTCGAAATTGTTGGGCAATACGACACACTTTTCCGTTCCTGATTAAAATGCAAACTAAATTCCGGCACAAGTTCAAATAAACATTTTTCTCCTGCACCGACGAAACACGTTTTCCTGTAATGTAGGAATGAATGGCAGTATCATTTTCAAAGTGCAACCAGTATGTGTACAGAATACAAAGTTCTACTGATCATATTCTGTGTTTCATATACATGGACCGTGCAAGGTAGGAAACTGTAAAACTATTTTGTATTGGGAGGACTGTTTTACGAGGAAAATTACGAAGTGTCAACGTAAACTTTGATTATGTATCATGTTTTTATATGGTTTTAACAATGACGACCTTCAATTCCTCGATAAAATTCGGGATAACAATTCTTCTCCTCTTAACGCTGAATATTCCAGGTGAACATTTCACTATAGGATAATTCAAACACTTGACAACTAACAAACTAATTTGATTTACACTTTTATTGTATTAACCTGACGTGTTTCAGACGTTAACAGAATATGATTTAAAGTTGATTGAACGTTCGCTAATCTCTTGCTGAAACATTGTTTAATATATTAAATAAAAACACTTGGCTTGGTGTCAAAAAATTTTATAATGAATACTTGACAATTATTTCGGAGTGTTAACTCATTTTCAAAAGTTAAGCTGAAGTGTAACTTTTCATAGCCTTTCGAAAATGGGGTAACACCCCGAAAAAAATTGTCAAGTATTTATAATAAATTATGTGACACCAAGCCAAGCATTTTTATTTAATATATAGTTTATGATTTAACAACAAATCTCTGTGTACAAGTATTTATAAACAACAATGGAATTCATAAGAAGAGGAGCAACCATAGAGTTATTCTCAAAGACCTTTAGAACTTATTTATTTACCTGAAAAGGTTAACAATAGTGAATTTTTTTTTATTTAATAGTGTTGGCGTTTACTTGATGTAAATCCATTACAATTGAATATAAACTTAAATTCAAACACTTGAACTTATGATTTACACTTTATTGACTACATAGCATGACGCGTTTCGTCGTTACAAACGATTTCTTCAGATGCTTACAGAATACTAATACTAAATAATACTAATATTCTGTAAGCATCTGAAGAAGTCGTTTGTAACGACGAAACGCGTCATGCTATGTAGTCAATAAAGTGTAAATCATAAGTTCAAGTGTTTGAATTTAAGTTTATATTCAACAATAGTAAGTTATTTAAATGCATTTGGTCATTAATTTGAATGACAAGTATGATTTTCTTTTATCAAATGATTTGAATAATTTGAAATATTTTTATTATATGTTAAACTGTATTAGTGATATTTAATTCTAGTACCGAAATACTTACAAGTTTTGCCTATATTTACCTGAACATTTACGATTCAACAACCACGATTTTACTGATAAAAGCCAGATTTCTTGTCTTTTTGAATTTTCGTGTTATTGATATCAAAACAATTTTGTTTTATAGCGTATACATATCAAATATAAATTCACAAATAAATTTTCTAATGATTGTATTCAATAACAATTAATTCATCATATGTCAATAATAATATCAGCAATTATATATAATTCTAGCGAACCGAAACGACGATGTCTTATTAACACATCTTTAATTCGAAAATTTTAAAAACTCGATTGCAGCGCCACCTACCCGGTCCAAATCTGAACCATTCACGAATAATACACCAACACACAATCAGATTTCAAAAAATCGGTCCAGCCGTTTAGGGGTCCAGTGACATTCACACATGTAGTAAAATTAAATATATATTATATGAAGTTATTCGAATTCTGACGGTATTGCTCTCTGATCTTAAGTAGAATTTTGTTATTTGTTATAAAAGCAACCCCTCAGATTGTTTCGCATCCATTCCTGATCAAGAAGAACAGGTGAACGATCATCGATGACTACGTGGTAGTTCCACAAAGAAACTCCAGAGCCTGCCTCACGCTCAGGACACGAAACTTCAACTCATCGTCGAAGTTGCGACCACTCTCAATTTGAGTTGAGAATGTACGAAGATATACTACAGAAATGATCCTGTGAAGTATGATCTTAATGTTGCTAGAAATTTTTGGGTACTGAAACGACGTTATACCGCTGTACTGAGCGACGATAAGAAATTAGTGCCATCTACCGGCAACAACAAAACTACACAAGCGCCATCTCACCTAAACTACTTGTATTAGTTGACTAATACCACGGTACTTGAAGCGTAAACATCTGTGAATGGTAGGAACATAATTTGTAACTGTTTTTCTTGATTGAGTTTATATCCAATCATTGATAGTTGCAGCGTTTTACTATTCAAAACAATTCAAATTGGTGGAAATTTAATAATATAAATATATATACGTATATATATATATATATATATATATATATATATATATATATATATATATATATATATATATATATATATATATATATATATATATATATATATATATATATTCACAATTCGTTACTTTGTTTTAATCCATTTCAAATAGTAAAGAAAACACTGTTCTCTAGATTTACAGTTTTTTATTGAACATCATTAGTTCGATGAAGTGTACATCAATTGTGTAGTGAAATTGGTAAATCTTGAACATTTCAGTCAGTTAACTGTTTTTCTCGTCTAATTGTTAAGCAAATTTCATTCAATAACCCAAGTGTCATACTTCGACAAAATACAAATCTATCGAGTAATTTCTAGTTGAAAAATCTTTTCTTCCACTACTCATTGTTTCAATTCTGAAAAATACTACATATATAAATTTAAATATAAAATAGTTAATAAACTTGAAAGTAACTACTTCAAGAAATCAAGAATTTCAGCCGCTTCAATTTCGAATCTTAATCAAGAAACCTCTGTGTATTTTACGAGGTTCAATATATTTAATGTCTGAAATGGATTTGGGAACTCATAGTCCTTAATTGCCCTGATTTCCGATCATTCGATACGTGCCAACCTCGTTTTCCTGTTCCAAAAGTTTTTTCTTCTTTCACGGACAATTTTTTATCGTTCCCTTTAATATTTATAGCATTGGAAAAGTTTCGTTTATGGGCGCCATTTGCTAAACATAAAAGTGAAACATGGCTGGTTGACAAAGTTAGTTGATTGTTGTAAGATTTCTACTTTTTTATTACCTCAAAATTTCGGTTAGTTAAATATTTTCCCATATATCGTTTGGAGAACGGAATTATGTTCAGCTTTTCTATGACTTCTGGTTAAATGGTCGATTTTTGTTTCAGTGAATAGGAGCGCCTTATTTTATTATTTTTCCCTTATTTTATTTATGCTTCTGATATTGATATATTTCACTTTATAGTATAATTCATCGAAATGTCTAGTAAGACTCTGATTGAAAATGTTAATAATACTTTATTTTTACAGGGGATTTCTCAAAACCACACAATTTGGATGTTGTCGAAGAAGTTCAACATGCCGTTTGTAATATCTCCACGAAAGACATACAAACTTCTGCGAATGCTTCTGTAACAAGACAACTTAAGGGAGTGTGCACTTCTAGTGAGTATGAGGTGCGATTTTTATGCTAATGATCTTCAAAAACAAGAAAATTTGTCTAGATGTCGCTCAATGGTTTTGAAGGGACCTAAATTCATTGTTTCCAGACGCAGTAATAGTTCCAATGCATCTATTCTGAATTTCGAAAGGTTAGAAATAAAATATAGAACACAAAATCCAAAGCCCGGCTAG
Organism: Henosepilachna vigintioctopunctata; assembly: GCA_030704895.1. Taxonomy (NCBI): domain Eukaryota; kingdom Metazoa; phylum Arthropoda; class Insecta; order Coleoptera; family Coccinellidae; genus Henosepilachna; species Henosepilachna vigintioctopunctata. The sequence goes on from JARQZJ010000005.1 coordinate 1,946,681, forward strand.
CTCAGTCGGTAGAGCATGAGACTCTTAATCTCAGGGTCGTGGGTTCGAGCCCCACGTTGGGCGTATACATTTTAGAGTTTTAGTAGCTATAAAAAAAGATGGAAGAGGGGCACTCTCGACTTCTACTGTTGCTGAGGTTCTCGATTCTCATTGTACCTACTCTTGGCTGTATTATGGCGTTAAAACTGTAATCCTTATTTCAAACTGCATCCAACACAGGAATATATATTTCGGACATCCGGTTGTAGTATAACAGTGATAATAATAATGAGAGAGGAGAAGAGATCATTCTCTAGTTCTATAGGAAACTTATAAGGCTCGAAACATAAAATAAAATAAATTTTATGTATCGTTGACATTTTCCTTCCTTCCAGAGATTTGGTAATAGTTTTAAAATAAAAATTATGTGATTATAAAGTTCTTACTTATTTTGAAATTATCACTAAATAATTAAATAATCATTTTTAGATTTTCAACAATATTTGAGTTAACATTTCGCCATTAGATTCTTATAATTTTCGAAATATGGAAAGATTATTTTGACAATTACGTAAAAATTTTGATATTTTTTTCAAAATTGATAACTTTGACGTCGCTTTATTTATTACCAGAAAATTTATTTCTATAGATTTGAGATATTAATAAATAATTGATTTAATAATTTATGGATAGTTTTATACTTATTTTTATGGTTATATACTTGAACTTATTCAAGAAAATGAAACGAAAATTAAGGAGAAATTGAAGAAAAACTTTCAAACATTTCAAGGAAAATTGCATTACTAAACAATTTCCAATGTTATAAAAAAAACAATAAAATAGTGTTTTCCTCATTTGTGATAATTAAATTTTCAGAACAATTGGATCTCCGAATGAGACAACTGGAGCTTAAAATTATCAATGAATTAGAAATTATCAAACGCATTCTAAGCTCTCAAAAAAATTACAATACAATATCTTCAACCACAAATAATCTGCCGATATTTTCAACTAACTACGAGGGCTATTCCGATCCCAAAATGAATGATTACGAAGATATTGACGACATCCAACCGATATTTTCATCCTTTAAATCCACATATTTCAAGAAACCCAATCATTCTGACCTTGGGGCAAGATCTCCAATTTTAATAATAGATGAGAAACCTACTGAAAGCATAAGAATTAGTGATAGAAAAATAGAGGACAACCTGTTATTTTTAATGTCAAAGAATGAAAAAAATATAATAAGTGAAGATATAATTAGAGAACTGAATAATACTATACAGAATACTCAAAATGGAAGCGTATTCTACTACTTCTGGAAGATCGAAAATTTCAATAAACTTATGACCAGATTTGAAATATATATTAAAAGTCCGACGATGATGGTGCATGGTGAGTTGAATGTCCAATTCTTACTTCCTGTAAGGTTTTTTTTATATGTACCAAAGTTGAAACCTCAAAGAAAATATGTATTATCAGTATTAGGTACTTGCAGAAACAAATTTTTTTTTGTTTGAAAAATGCCGTCACTTGATTAGAATACATTTCAACAATAAGATCGGGAAGAAAATACTCTTGTATATATCCATAATTAATTAATTCTTATCAATTATTATAATTAATTATTATTATTTATAGTAATTATATAGGATTTAAACTTTGTGTGTTTCTACGTCTTAGTCGGGTATTTTCATGTTGAAATGGTTTTTTCAACTTGTGGTTAGTGTTTTGTTAATATTTGAATGTATTTTGGTTCCATGCCCACTTCAGTCTTTGTGTTATTTTAAACATATATCAATCTACACCAACGTATATATATATTATAATACATATATGTATAAATCTGGGATAGAGGGTGAAAAATAAAACTGAATACTTTTGAACTGAAAACTGAAAGTAAATGACCTAATTTATTAATTTATCAATTGATTTACGCAGTCATATAAGTGAATTATTAATTTAAATATTAAGTGTGATAAACACTAAGTGTTTATTATTTATTATTAGCTTTTTTATCCTTAACTTGGGCAATTTGAATATTCGCGAAGAATTAATTTATTACAGTATAAATCAGAACTATATGATTGCTATACGATCAGAAAATAACATTATTATCAAAGAAAAAAGGTATTAACAGTAATATTTATTACTATCATTAATTTTGCAATCATACATACTCGAATTATTCGTATCGTACACGTTATGGTATAACGAAAATGAATTGAACAATATACATTACAAATTTTGTTTTTAATTAAAAAGCAACTCCTCAGATTGTTTCGCATCCATTCCTGATCAAGAAGAACAGGTGAACGATCATCGATGACTACGTGTAGTTCCACAAAGAAACTCCAGAGTCTGCCTCACGCTCAGGACACGAAACTTCAACTCATCGTCGAAGTTGCGACCACTCTCAATTTGAGTTGAGAATGTACGAAGATATACTACAGAAATGATCCTGTGAAGTATGATCTTGACGTTGCTAGAAATTTTTCGGTACTCAAACGACGTTATACCGCTGTACTGAGCAAGGATAAGAAGTTAGTGCCATCTACCGGCAACATACTACCCACAACAAAATTACACAAGCGCCATCTTGAATTAGTTGACTTATACCACGGTACTTGAAACGCAGACATTTGTCTACGTAGAATAATTCCACGGTATACAAGCTATTTATAAAAATTTCATTCTTGAATATTCATCAAACTGGCACCGATGGAAATTAGTAATATATGTTTGCCACTTCGGACAAGCCCATAATTAAATATTTTCTCGTAATTATCAGCATTATTTGCAAACCTAAACATTTCATAACCTCAAATTCAGACCATATCTCAATACAAGCTCGTATTACTCTCATAATTCTTTTTTTTTTGTAGGACATGAACTGATTATGCAATTCCATCCAAACCAACCAAAACAGGACTACATGACAATTAAATTGAAAACGAGTTATAGTTTCCAGAAGAAGCATAAATTTGTAATCCTCCACAGACGTGGATTGCAAAAGGATATTGAAAGTCCTTTACTGGGTGCCATTAACAATCCAAATGTATTTATAATTCCAATGAAGTTAATTCATAGCAATGGTTGCTTAAAAAACGATAGCATAATTGTAACTCTCACTATTTTTTTAGAAATTAATTGATTTTTAAAGAAAATGGTCGATGGAAAGTCACTTGCAAAGAGTGCGTAATTGTTTATACTTGATTTATTAAGTACGGTGCTCAGCTTATATGGTATAAGGAAACGAAAATTACATTCTATGACCATTCTAAATAAATTTTAACGGTATTACCTTCGTAATGAATGGCATTATAGGATAGGATACTTTGAATAATAGTAATAAAGAGACATACTCGTACGACATAACTTTGGTATTAGATCTTAGTACAGTTTAGACCAAATCAGCATACTTCTCTTATATTTCTGTGTTCTTATACAAACAAAGGATTATCATCTATGTAAGATTGTAAGAACTGTGTTCACGTTCACATGATATCAATTATATTATTTAATGTTAATTGAATTCTCTCAGATGTTAAAAAATTGTTGAATGTATGTTAAAAACACTTAAATTGAATGCATTTGACAAATATATATCGAGCTACAAATCTATTACCAAGAGATCACAATATTTATGAAATTTAGTCGTGTTATTAATTATATTACACACTATTTTTTCTTGCATTCATTTTTATTTATGTAATTAGATAGAAATGTAAAAGAACATTGATATTACTTTTTCCATGTATAAAAGGGAAAATAAAAACTATTTATTATAAATTTGGTCCCTTCTAAATATCCAGGAAGTAAACTTTTTATTTTGAGCTCACGATTTTACTAGTGAATTGTTTCAAATTAGTATGTAATGAACTCTGTATATAACCTGTATCATGTTCGACATTCTCAATATTTTAAACCCATCACCAAATGTAGGTATATAAATATATCTATAAAAAATCTCTTAGTAGGTATTATGGTCGATTATTATTATTTTTAATTAAAATATGAAATAACTTAACCTAAGCAGTAGAATATGACAAAACTTTCCAACAGAATAAAAGGCATAAATTACAACATACAATTCGTTACTTTTAGGTGTATCAAAAATATAAAAGAATTAAATTTTAACTTTAGCAAATTTGATACTTGAAAAATTTTTACAACGAAAAGCAAGCAAATTACAAATCGTACTGTCACTATTCAACTTAGGTTAATTCTTTGACTCAATAAATCAAAAAAAAAAAACATGTGCAATAAGTTTCATATATGTATAAGTACATTGTAGGATAAAATGACAGGAAAAATGAGAAATAGCAATTCCATTCATAATAAATCGAATCAGCAGCTTTCAAATTTTGCCATTGAAAATATCTTGATATTCTTAGTTTTATATAGAAAATCACTTTTCTAATCCAAATTGTGGGCAATGAGATTTTCCATTAATATTCCATCCTTGACTGCGGCAAATATAAATTTAATATTTTCAGTATCTGAAATCACACAGGAGGCGTTAGTATTCTAATTGAATTATTAGCGGAAAGATAATAAGTAAAAAGCATAAATTCCACCCCATATAACCACATGTTAAAGTTAATTGGTTAAAAATAAGGAAACGAAAAATAAATGCATAATTATAATAAGCTGAAGAGGGATTTGTCATTCAAAATGAATGGAAGAAGTTAAGCAGACAATATGAACGCATAGAAAAATTTATGTCACAATTGTTTCCGATAAATCCAAAGCCGTTCTTTCAATAGATAGTAATTCGATCAAGTGTTAACTTCTGCCATTCATCATATAACAATGTTTCGCAAATACCAAACAATATATCAATTAATATGTACAAACTTTTTTACATATATACATAAAAGATATAACTTTTAATTATTCGAATGAGGGCTATTGTCCTATGCAGGAATTGAGGCGAAATTATTGTGGAAAGCGTTCAAATGATTTTACAGAATATCTATGTATGTACCATTATTTACAGATAGAAACAGCCTCATATGAGGATGACAACGAAAATAATATTTGGGTAAGTTGATAATGATTAATTTTAATACGACTTGAAACCAGTAATAAACATATTCCAGTCTCTAAAATGCTCAGATCACATGACAATAATCCATTGAGGATTCAAGCAATCTTAATTATTTATCTCTATAGGTGTCCCTAGTTAGGAATACAACAAATGCAAAATTAGTGATAAGGACTTTGGTGTATTTGAAACAAATTTTAAAAAATCGACTCAGTAGTATCAAGTTCACAAGGTTAAGGGTTGCTGTATTACCTATATCTACAAAAACCATTGAGTTGGTTGTACTTTGTAATTTAAATTATCAAAAATTCAAATATTTACTTTGAAAAATCAAAAGTGCATATTTCAAAGTATCAATAACTAGGAGTACGTTCACTAAATTGTACCTAGGCATCACGATTCGATGTAATTATGAATATAACATTACCTACCTATATTTACAAAAACCAGTTGGTTCTACTTTGTAAATCTTCTTAAAGTTTCTTTTTCAATGATGTATTATTAGCCTGCACTACTTATTGAATTGGAATTTTTTAATAAAGAGCAACGTGATACAAAGTAGCGCATAAGGGTTGGTTAATCCAATTTTCAAACCTCCGAGACAATATAAATATATTTCTAATCTTCGTCAGGTTATTTTATAAAAGTATGACGATAACAACGTATTATTGAAATTGAAAACTTCAATTTTTTTCATGTGATTTAATTAAAATGCCTCAAAACTAGTTCAACAGAATCAATGAAAACAACTAAAAACAAAAATAATACATGCATTATTATTTGCGACATTTTTGAATAATCTACATAAGCTCCTTTTCAATAAAAAAATTCACATATAAGATTTATAAATATTGAATATATATTACTGTATATAATGAAAAAAAAACTGAATATGTAATACTTTCTAAAAAAGGGAAGGAACACTTTGTATAGTACTTTCTGCAAAAAATGCTTTTAATCAGATCAGGCGATCCCAATCTTTCAAAAGCCTATTTTATGATGTTTGACCAATGCTCATAAGAAGCAGATAAATGAAAATGAAACAAAACAAACATGCAAATGAACTTTTTTATTTGTTACAATGGGTCGATGAAATTGTTCAATGATGTTTGAAGAAAGACTGCATGTATTCAAAAGTGATTATGTGTACCAGGTGTCCTCGAAGACTTCTATTAAACACGATAAGTGGTTCTCCATTTGACTAATCGATTTACGTTGTCAAATTTATTGACAACATACACAAATACGATAATAAAAATAAATAAATCATTTCAAGACAGTATACACTATTTAGTAAAAAGCTTGAAGCCCTAAAACAGATTGCATTATTTTTGACAAAAATGGAAAACTACATCTACAGCACTAGAAGAACTTTTTGAATGAACATTCAATAGAGTACAACAAAATATTTATATATGTATATAGAATATACACAAATGAGATATAAATGAAATAATTACTTCAAAATACATAGAAAAACTTTTCAATTATAATTCAACGCTCATGGTATCAAAGAATTATCAAGATATACATAAGAACATGTTAGTTTTATGTACTATCAGTACAAATAAAATAAGAGCTTTCGCAAAAACTAATGCATACGTTAACGGTTTCAACGATAGGGAAAAAATACCCAATTGCACTTCAAAATAAAAGCTTAGAAAGAACAATACAAAATCCAAATTGCATGTTCTCTTAGACAACATAAACCGAAAAAGATAATTTTTATTGGTTAATAATTCAATCATTTCACTTGATTCAAAAAATCATTGTAATAGTTATATTGTATATAGTCAGTATCAAAATATTAGGTAAGTTCCTTGAGTAATTCATCTTACAAAATATTTATGTATCTTACGAGACGAAAACAGTCAAACATTTTCTTTGAGTATAACTTTTCCAGATTTCCTTCGCCATGAAAATTTAATGATTTAGCTGGAAAACACTTGATATTTAGGAAATACTTAGAAAATACACAGAAAATGACAAAATTATATAATCTCTCGAATGTCTTGACCTCTTGTGGAAAAGACCTCTTTTGAAAGTCTTATTCAATACGTTATTATTACAATGTTATAAACCTCGTCAACATGTTTATTTTACCTGGATGGCAATTCCTTGGTGTTCTTTAGGCCTAGCGATTCTCTACCCACGAGCAGTGTAAAGGCCAGGTTTCACAATGTGGAAAAAGGAGTTTATCAGGAAACATTTGACTCTTTGTTTAAAAAGATAAACCAAAGAATTAAGAATAATTCAATTTCAGACAATTCGTCTAAATAATTGTTGCTTAGTATCAGAAAGAGCTTTTTATATCGAATCATTACAGACAACAGTGCCTAGATAGGAACTCTGTGTATTTTTCAGAAGAAATAATGAAAAAAACAATTACCAAAAGACCCGTAGGTATCCATGAAGAAATGTTTCATATAGAGGAATTACTATCGAAGAATATCAAGATTTGATGGATACACTAGAAGACAAGATAACAGGGATTTCGAACTAATTTGTCAGAAGAGGAAAGAATAAAAGCTCTATAGCTTGAAATTTGCTATCTGGACCTGCACACAAACAGTTTGCGCCTTTATAATGACCAGAGGATGTCTAGAGATCTTGGAAAATAATTTAGAAATTCTAAATATTAGTCGTTTTCCATATAAATAATAATAATAAAATGGAAAAACAATCAAAAATGAAAACTTAAATATAAATTTCAAAACAGTTCATTTTTTTCTTTCCCTAATACCCTTGTTATCCTTGGTTTTAGGAATATCATTTAAGGAAAGAAATTCAACTAAGTTTGGCAATTATAATATGAAAGTGTAATACATAAAAATTATATCTTCAGTTCCCCATAATCCTGATATTTTCAGTACATAAAATGACACAATCTGTCAACACATCCAGCAATTTTCATTGTTAATTTTTTGCGATTGATCACAATAAAAATTTTGTGAGACTCCACACTTAACTTTTTTTGAGAGAATACATGAAAAAATTAATATGGACATCAAGAAAATCAATACAAAATTGTTTATGTTCTGCACATGTACAAAATATTGATAGTAGCACAAATCAAGTGTGAATATGTACATCACATTGAAAGTTGACAATGCATAAAATAATTATTGAATTAAACATTTCATAGCAATAACTAATTGATGCAAGAAGTCAATGAATACCTACTAGTATTATAATGATTTCTGAAATCCTGAACATAGAATTATTATGGCAGCACCAGGATTTCTGACTTTTAGATTTGATTTTTTGTACTAGTAGAATCCGAGTTGTGGGTTCGTAGATAAAACAACTCTGTTAACTGAGCGAGGACACCTGGTATTAGATTGGAGAAAAAATTTTGTTCTTACGTTCTACATATTTCTACATTAATTTAATATATTATATATAACAATACTATTTATATAATGAATCATAGTCAGAATGCTATCGCACTGTTTAAAAACACTTTGGCTTCAATCCATTGTGGACACATCGTTTCCTAGTAAAATGGCACTAGTTTTATTCCAACGCAGCCGCTAAAGCTAAGCGCACATTTCTGGACACAAAAATTTTATCGACAGTAAATTAGAATAACATCACAATTGAAGGTCCATCCAAACCTGTATCACAAAAATACAAATCTCTGGTTCTTTCTTCTAAACCAAATTGTATTCGCGAAGATTGGATTGTAGTATTGTATCCTTCACAGCCGCAAATACGAATTTTATGTTTTCGGTATCTGAAAAACAACAACAATTTTAGAACAAATAAATAACCTTGCTAATATTGTCGATAACACAACCAGATGTGCACCCATGCAGCGATGATGAAATATCGATATATTTATAATATTGACTATGCAAAAGACTGAAATATGAAGTTAGTTCACTGATATCACTATAAGTGTCGTTGAAATATGTCAAGTGATAAAAGATTTGGTTAATTTATAAACAAAAATTCCATAAGAACATTAAGTCACAGTCACACCATTACTTACATATAACATTACTTACATATGTGACTTGAGTAACTACTAAGTAATGTTATATGTAAGATATCACTCGAGTAATATCACTCTGATATTGCGTTATGCAACATCACACTTTACGCGAACAACTTACATTACAGTATCGCTTCAGAGTAATATTCTGTTCTGTGTAACATTTACGCGATAGTAATATCTGTGGCAATGAGACAATAGAATTGACAAATATTACCTAGCAAGCCTAGTTTTTACAGCTAGACAAATCAGTTTCTTGATTTTGAATTATGAACATTACTAGATATTCCAGAAGATTAATATTACGTCAATCCGAAATAATGTTCTACGCATTCTCAACACGATTTAGACCAAAAACTTCATCAGAATTGACATTTATTAGTTGCATTTAGAATAAAAATATCAATATTAAAATCAATGTAGTACAGTCAGGACCCTTAAAAAATGGATTCACAATATAAAGCAGCAAAGTAAAGAAATAGTTTGACACATTTACGTTGACACATTACATTCTGTGACACAATCACAGAATGTAATATAAGCCACTTGACAAGTAATATTACGACGAAAACGTCACGACTCGATCAACTATATCAGCGATGGAATGATATTACCGAGTGATAAACTTCTGTGGGTGATTACAGTACCTTATCGTGTTTGCGCACATATACGCTCAACGTTTCTATCGAAGAAGTAAAATTTACAAACGGGATATATGAATATGGACTATATGATCAATTTTTGATAAAAAATGACTTTTCGTGCAATTATTTAGTTTACAATGTGAAATGCACTTTATGAAATTTATTATTATATTTTAATCAAGCAATGTTCAGTAATGTAAAGAATACTACGTACCTTTCAACAAAATCTGGTACGATTACTCAAAAACAACAATTATTGAATTTTGCCTGAACACCCAAAATTGTTGTTATACAGGACAGCTGTTCATGTGGCAATCAATAAACACTTAAATAATCTCGAGAAATACATACCTTTTAGAGGGAAAAATCAACTTAAATTTACTTGAAGATATAATTAATAATTATAAAGTAAAATTTAAGAACTTCAACAAAAATCATTACTTTGCGAACATCAGGGAAATACTTAAATATTGAATATTTAACCGATTTTGATTAGATATTTTACAAATAAAAAAAATCTGCTCATCTCTCAGTACCGACTTCGACTAAGTTTTCATTTATTAGACCATTTGGTTTACAGTTACATATATAGATATATATTTCAAATATTCATTTATAGAAATAAATAAATATAATGTAAATAAATAAAAAATAAATAGGTATATTATTATTATTAAAAGTTCACTAGACAAAAGATCAGTATTATTATTTCTGCAATACGCAGCAGTTTGGAATTTACTTATTACCTGAATTTGCTATGTATGTTGGAAACTTGTAAACAATAGAATGTCTGAATTTCAAAGGATACAAAAACTTAATTAACATGGAAAGCTTGGTATAAATGAAAATGAATAACCACAGCATGCTTACCTTCCTAGTTATACTGTTTTGTTGATGTACAATAGTTTCTATCACAATGTCCCTATGATGCTCTAAAAATCTGTACTCGTTAATCAATTGACTAGCATAAAGCTTCACTAAGACTCAAACTGTTCTCGTTAGATATGTATATAAATACTTTCCAACTTTAATTATATTATTTCGTCAGATTTCGCGATAAATACACAACTATTGATATATACAATTAAGTAGCTTAATAGACAAGCCTGCAGATGCAAATCTGGACATCGCCAGACGTTATTACATAAAAAGCAACAGCAGTAAATTCGTATTAAACATCGTAAAACTCTGCTGATTATTATCAATTGTTGATAACCATAGGCCATCAAAACGGTTTGAAAAAATTGTTCATGTCAATTGACTCATCAGGCTTGACTGTATCTTCGTCAACCGCTGATCAAAAAGTTTTCTATACGTAGTTCTGTAATTTATAAGAACACTAAAGGCTGAAACTTCAGCATTTTCAATTTATGTATAAGCCAAAATTCAAAAAAAGAGTATTGTATTTCTATAAATAGATTGCGTCGTCAAATTTTATTGATTGCGCCATAACAGTTCTTAAAATATTTCAGTAGGTATGAATTTTCGAAACATAAAGTGCACTTCTCAAATTGACATTTCATAGTAACAATAACTATAAATTAGAAGTAATACTTTATTAGCAGAGCCTTTTTTTCAAACATGCAATATTTTCAATAATTTCTACATTACTTCGAACATTCCCAAGTTAAGGTATCAAATTTAATAAATCGATCATAAACACCACAATATCTCAAAAATTATCACTACAAACGTACCCCAATCCGTCATAAAACACTACAATAAACGAAAAAATACAAATAAATAGTTGGGAAAAATTTCAATTATCACCTTCAAAGAAATCGGCATGCTTAAATAGTAAATTCATGCCAAATTGAACTCCTTCAGTGCAGATTGCATAATGGTGTCCTTTACGGCACAAAAAACAAGTTTGATATTTTCAGTATCTGTACAAATAACACAGCCCATTCCAACGATGCATGCAAAAACACGTAGTTAGTGTAAAAATGTGCAATAAAATGATAAGTGAAATAATGTCAGAAAGAACATCGCCTTTATATTGAAATATTCGATAATTCTGAAAATCTAGGTTTATATATCTTGATTATACTAAACAAAATACAAGGTATGTTCTTTCGAAACATCAAGGATGTGTTAGTGGAAAAAGGCGGGGATTTACAGCACAATTCGGCAAATGTGAAGCTCGTGCAAATATCTGTAAAATGGTGATACCTGTGGCGCAAGTAAAATGTGAGTATATAATTTTTTCACTGTCGGGGTTGAGGTCTACAAACATCCTGAGAATAAACTCCCTAGCTGCAATCGCATCTCTTTGTGCACCTAATCAAAGAAAATACATCAAGCGATTACTAAACAAATACTCAACTTCAATGAACTAGTTGTTAGTAACATAAAGGTACATAAAGTAACATAACTATTCATACAATAAATGTGCGCAGATATTATTCGTCTTATTCAACATCCTCTATTTACCCTTCCTTTTTACTATTCCTTTCATCAATATATTTTATTGTATAACCTCCCTATTTTTAACGTGAAGATCAAATAATGTAAATGACAAGAATCACTTGCATTAACTGAGTTTTGATGTCTTTGATACATAATAAAATATTTAAAAATTAGTACAACAAAATCGGAGAAAACCGTTAAATGTCTATAAAAAATACAAAGATTAATAGAAGATTTTCATTCACAGGGTATAATGGATTTAATATTGTTTTAAACTATTAACGCTGAAACATTTCCAATACTGTGGTACCTTTGGTTTAATTTTAAGCTCCTTTAACCTAATTTATGATTGTTATGATAATTGATTCTTTTAAAATGCTCAGTTAATACAAAAGCAAGTGCCTCATAAAATACTATTGCTGAAAGGATACACAGAATAAAGAATATATTTTAACAACTTATGATTCAATTAATACCAGATATGTTTGAAATAAAGATTGCAATGATAAATTATTGATTATCGAAATTTGTGAAAATTTTGAGTGCTAAAAATCAGCTAGCAATACATGTAGAATTATAAAAAAGAAATCTAGCCATCTACTTTGTTTTGAATTAAACCTGTAGCCGTGGTGAAATGCGAATAACAACTTCGTTCCGGATCTGGATTTTCTTTCAGATAATTTTTCAAAATGTATTCTCTGGCGGCAACATGATCCTGCCTAGGTCCTTAGAATGAATAATTCGAAAGAATAATCAAAATAATTTTCAAGATTATATATTTCAAGGAACAGTTTCGGACATACAAAACGTAAAATGAAGAAGTTTATTGTAATAATTCCGATACAACATTCATTAATAGTTACATAAGAAGAAAAGTTTGTAAAATATGAAGTATTTATAAACAAAAATTACCAAAACGTGGTGACCTCTCTTTCAATTATTTGCTTAACACGTTCTGATGTCTTAAGCTTTATTATGGCCAAAATTTGGAAAAAAGCTAAAAAAACGTTTCTAGGAAACTGTCTCACTAAATACATAGAATATTATTTAATGAGTAAAATTTCTCGTTAACTCTTGGTGAAACATAATTAAATATTAAATTAAACTAAACTCTAGGTGATACTCGTGAAACATTAAGCCAAAAGTTTGATTTAATTTAATAGAAGATTATTACAAAATTTTTGAAACTAAATCAAATTATCAAGTGATAAGATAAAATCGTAGTGCACCCAATTTCGATTTGACCATTCAAAGAATCAAAAAGAAGAAATTTACGTTTTATATAGCCGTACCTGTACCATGAAATTCGATTTGATTTCGATAATTCGACGTCATTTTAAATTCCTATACGAATTAGTACTCACCATCATATTCTGGAAAATAATCTACTAAATGCGAATACATGATCTTTTCTTCGAGTAAATCTTTCTTATTTAAAAATAAAATGACTGACGAATGTTGAAACCATGGATAGGTAATAATTGTTTTAAAAAGGGCTTTCGATTCCTCCATGCGGTTCTGAAAAATAAAAATGTCAACGATTAGAAATTGGCACTCGAAGTTCAATATAATAATAATAATAATAATAATAAGTTTATTTGTCCCCAAGTGTACAACATATAAATTAAATGTTTCATACAAAATTTCTATCAATTAATACACACATGCGAAACAAAATAAACTAAGAAAATATACAGTGTATACCCATAAAGCTTTTGGCTGTCTATGGGAAAAAAAATTTCAATTCTAAGCCAATTTAGTAGAACTCAATACTATTTATCATATGATATAATGTCCGATATCAAGGCACCCGCGAACAACAACAACACCACGAAAAAGATTTTTACATCAACATTACCTAAAAGAATACAGAAAATGATATCTAAGAACTTACCTCGTTTTCGGATTCGAAAAGGATCTGATCATATTCACTTAAAGCTACTAAAAATATGATAGATGTGACGTTTTCAAAACAATGAATCCATTTTCGTCTTTCAGATCTCTGTCCTCCTACGTCTACCATTCTGAAAACACAACAAAACATGAAGAAACTCTGAAACATAATAATAATAATAACTTTTTATTCATCCCATTGATTAAAGTGCAATGTTACAAATTTAAATTAAATCAAAACAAAAAACAATTTTAACATGAGCTTCGTCCTAAATATTACATATACGGAATATAAACAATTACATACGGAATATATACAATTTTTTTTTTCAGCCTTTGATGAAGAAGTAGTATTTTTATTAAATTATGAGAACATTCTAAATATTGTTTCATTACTATTATTTTTGTCAAATAACATGAAAATTTCCGAATTTGAACAGTAGAATCAAAAATCTCTATACGAACCGTGTTTACTTAGGAATAACTTCAATCCATACAGAAAAAAAAATTCAATAAGTATTGAAAGTTTTTAAACGTTCTACGTGAGGAAAGAAAGTGAAATTTTATGTGAAATTTTTAATCAATAGCCTGAGAATATTCAAAACTTTACTGTTTTCTTGATAATCCAGTCATATATAAGATTGATAATATTGAAATTTTCTTCATCCTAGGAATAAATGAAGATTGAAAACACTCAAAAAAAAACAAAAACAATTTGGAAATATCCTTTTTAATTCAACAAAATGTTACGTTAGTATATATAATAAAAATAAACGTGATAAAGTAATGAAAACCATATCATGCAAAAAATTTTAAAAAGCCATCCCCTACTTACATACAAGCACAAAATAATCCCATTTAACAAAACTTACCAGGAAAATACACAATGCCGTCTTCAAATTCCTATTTTTAGCGGATTTATCTTTAAATAAGGTTGTTTAAATGGTGTTAAACCATCCTTATCGTCAATAATTTAAAAAAATTATTTGACATCAAGAGTTATGTAAACATTTATGAATATATATTTAAATTGGTATCACTCAATTAAATATAACTGATTCGAATTTCAAAGAATTAATATTAATTGAGATTAGTGAATGCAAAAAAATTTAAATGATCAAATGCAAAAAGCCGATGAAGATTTCACGTGAAGAAACACTTCTTTCTTAGTCCAGGATCCCTGGACCATTTTGGAACTTAATTACTATTATGCTAATTTTCCGTGAGTAGCTTCATTTTGATGAGACGACCAAGAATTTTCTGTACTAAACTCCGGTTCTGGCAGCTAACAGAGATAGCAAGCATGAAATGTGTTTATTTGATCATTCTGAAAATATGTATTACTACCCGTATTTTTTTTTTGTTAAGTCTCAAGATAATTATTTAAATTATTCGAAAAAAATACATGTCCTACAAAATCTATGCCTTCATCGAGGAGTCCCCTTTTTTGAACATGTATCAATAACGAGGTCATCACAAACGAAAACTAACCACCTGATTTTTGTTTTTTTTTTCAATAAATTAAAATTTATTTATTTATTTGTGTTTATTAATCTTGAATCTATTATTGAATCACTTCAAATTAATAAATACAAATATTTTGGCAACCTTTTGAACAGCCAAATCGATCATACCCCAAGCCCCCTTCTCAATCTTTTCAAAATTACTTACTTTCCTATATAGTAGTTCAGTATGAATTGATCCCTTCTACCTGTTATCTACCTGTTTTCTCTGTATTCATAATTTAAGTTTATATATTGTATGTATTCGAGAAATGTCATTAGTCTGCACGTAGCATTTGAAAAAGGTGAATCTCATCGAAACGTACGTCATGCAGTATTCTTTTTAATATATGTGTAAATCAGTTTAACAATTGTTTTATTATATTAAATATTCCCGGAAAGAGTCCAGCATTTCCGAACATAGTCGAACTCTCCGACGCTTGATGAAGTAAACAATAAGCACGTGGACATATTTTATAATTGCTACCTCTGTTAGCTACCACAATCCAGAATTTTCGCACAGGAAATTGTTGGGCGTCCCATCGAAACGAAGCTATTCATGAAGATTCAGCTAGATAGTAATTACTTTTACATCGAAGATCGATTCGACTACTTTTGAGTGTAGGACCGGAATAACGTACCACGCAATTTGTAGGACAATAAGTTTATTGAATTATATAAATTTTAACTAACTAAAACAACAAAAATCAGCTGGTTAGTAATCTTTTATGATGACCTCGTTATTGATAGATGTTAAAAAATGGGGACTCTTTGATGAAGCCATAGATTTTGTAGGACATTTACTTTTTCGAATAATTTAGATAATTATCTTGAGACTTAACAAAAAAATCGGGTAGTAATACATATTTTCAAAATGATCAAATCAACACTTTCATGCTTTAGCTACCACAACCGATTTTCGTACAGAAAATTATTGGGCGTCTCATCAAAATGAAGCTACTCACGGAAAATTAACTTGATAGTAACCTCCAAAAATGCTCCAGGGATCCTGGACTATTCTGAATTAAGAAGGGAATTATGAAAATTTAAAATCTAGATATATGTATAGTAGTGGCTACTTCACTTATTATCGTAACTAGCAATCATACTATAGGAGAAATCAAAATATTCCTTCAACCCTACCTAAATATAATGGAGTCGAGATCAAATGGATATTCTAGAATGCCCGTTGTGGGCGCACGTGCCCTGAGAATGTCTTGTTCCGTGGGCAGATATTCCGGGTCCTCAATTCGTTCCAGGTCACTAAGGTAGCTGTAACCAACAACACAAACATGCAACGTGCAACGAAAACGTCCAAATCTTACATAACAAATAAATAACACAAAAAATAAAGTTGCTTCCGTTCGGGTCATCCCTAAAAAGTATGGTAAACATTCAAGCGACTTGGTTCTTCTTGAATTAGCTCATACCAACAAACTTTCATGTTATGAAGTCTAGTAAAAGAAGTAATAGAACAAAAAACTCTTCAAGAAGAACCGTCAAAATATCGCTAAACAATAAAGTAACGAAAATTAAACCACTTGGAAAACAAAACGTTCATCATTTCATGCGGGCGTTCATTTAGGCCCCTACCTAAACCTGATCTCATCCAGATCAAACGGGTACTCTATGATGCCTGTAGTTGGTACCCTTACACGGAGTATATCCTGCTCCGTTGGCAGATAGTCTCGAGCTGCTACCCGATCAATTTCCATCAGATAGCTGTAATAGTTAAACAATTTCGTACACTAAAATTCATTTAAACGTATTGTGTCCTTGAAAAGAAATAGAAAGAATATACGAACGATAAAACAGTGAGAAAAAAGTCTGAAATTGTTGACCAAAATTTATAGAAAAAATCCAAATATCATCCAAATTTCAAAATTACTTTAAAATCGTCAATACCGTTACATTTTTTTATTTCATTCGCTATTCGAAATGATCAACTACTTAATTATATACTGGTTGAAGTATTATTATTAATTGTACAAATTAAATTAGCAAAACATTAAGAAAATACATAAAAATACGAATAAAATACAAGCAAAATATTGAAACACTTCAGAAAACAAATAAATTTAAAGGTAATTCTCCGTTAACTCAATATAAATCCGACCTTGGTTTTTTCCATATCACCTCCTACACATTTAATATCCACATAGTTATACCTTAGTCAAAAATTCCTGATAATCAATATCCATATTAATAATTCCTCTGATAAATCTACCACTGATGCAATTGAAAGTCTCACTCGTTCGTTAGTATAGGTAGCTAACATTTTGAAACGTATTGTATAATTAAGAACTGATTGAGTCTACTTAAACTTTACATAAGTGGATAATAGCCCAAAACATTATTATTAGAGTATTGAAACAATTCTGTGAAATTTATCAATTTGTTTATCCGAATGAACACATTCGTATTCGTATGTCCTGCGCTTAATTTTGAATCATTTGTATCTAAAGCTTCTTTCTGAATGTACTGAAAATCCATAGTTACCCATCGTCAAACACGTAAATGATGATTCATCTCCTTCATTCATCACCTGAATTTTGATTAAATGAAGATAAAACCTAACAATATTAATATAGAGACATTTTTGATATCATACAACACAGCCTATTTAATACTTACTATTTGGCAGAGTCGGTGAGCTGATATTCTCTACGCCGATCGTAACATTCTTGGATACCGGCATCAGCCCAGAGGTCCTTAATTGCTTGTACGTATGGAGGCTCAAATGTAGTTACTGTTTCATAGTCAATCTCCTTAATTAATTCGGCTTTTGCCTAGAAGAATGCAAAAAATCAAAGTAATCAGAGAATTCTAGTTTTAATGTGGTATGCTAAAAACATATATATGTAGTTTGAACTTCTTGAATGATAAAAAATTGAGAAAAATTAAAATAATGGCGATTTTTTAGATAGCCGTTTTTACGAGAGATTTGTGGGTCTTTTAAATCATTTTTACATGAACTGTTAGTAATATCATCTCATAATCTCCACTGCATATTTCGGAATTCAAAAGATAATTCAAAGTGATGTCACTATTCAGACAAATAAATTGAAATATCTCACATTAAACTAGATTGTAGGCCTTATAGAATAAGCTTTCAAAAAATAGAGCAATAAAACACAAATATTGTCATATTTTAAAAATGTAACTTCATGAAATATGTTTCACTATTTACTGTTCTTAGTACATCTAAAATTGACTTGCAAAGTCTATCATCAGAATCGAATGGGCACAATCAAATTATTCAAGTCTAAATACATTACGCAGTAACATTTGATGAGTCCAACAGTTCTTAAAAGCAACAGGTAATATGTGTCTATTTAATCTCTAACCAACAAAGCTTCATATTTACTTTCACTACAAAAAAAAATTAAACTTTCAGTTACAAATAAAGTTCATTTTTAGAACAGAATTTCATTTCTTATCTAGGTTAAGGATAAAGTTATATGAAATTCATTTGAGGAACGTCACTAATAATTGAATTCAATTATGCAACAACAATTCTATATCTCGTTCTCATTTGCTAACAGTAGGAGACAAACTTCACATATACACACTGTGTATGAATGGAGTTAGTAGAGAGAGTGGGACCGATTGTCTGCCCTTGCTTCTCCTCATCAGTTACAATCGAAGAAAGGCTTACCAGTATAACCAACTACAGCAGCTAAACAACTTGCTTCAAAATAATTACTTCATCAAAACAAATTGAGATGTAGATCTTTGGAGACCCTATGTCCTGATAACGCTTAATATGACAATGATTTGGTTTTTATAAATAGCTAACACAAGGCACTCTTGTGAGCAAAATTACACCATGAATTAAAAACATTCGTCATGATCGAAGAATACCTAATAGTGTCAAAACTCACCTGGTTGGAAGACTCGGCGTAACATATTTTTAAGAGATCCATGGCCTTGATCATGCTCTGCATGGCCATGAAAATGTTTTGATAGACGAGTTTGATAAAGCCGCGCTTGTCCTCGTCTGTGTAACCAGCACCATGGATAATGCGCATCTGTTTAATAAATGTTGATTTTCCAGACTCACCAGTTCCTATGAAAAAAAAGAAAATTATGAAAGAACAATCAACATCAATCAAAAACATTTTCTCGTAATTTTCACTTCAATATATACCTATGTTATTAGTTTAATGGAACTCAGTAGGAACTAGTGTTGGCTTTGAGTATGATACAGCATTGAACATAGAGGAAGAAAATTGGAATAATTAAAATTAAAGTGTTAAGAGGAAGAAATGCTTCAAATTAAGCAAAGGTTGAAGGTTGAATTAACTAAATTAAGCCTTCACTTGGAACAATGATATGATACGGGTTTGATTAAAAATCCTGAACATATAGTATTGAAACTGACAGCAACTGCAGCAACTTCTGTATACTTTAGATTCGAGCAGTTGAAATTACTGTGTTTAGATAGATATTGTTTTTAGATTGTGTTTAGATAGATTGAAAAATATTGTGGATATTATGCACCTGTCACCATGTATTACCCATGGAAAAATAAGCCGAGAAAGTGACAGTAAAGCACTTTCTCAGGTTCTAACATAAAAACAAAATCAGAAAATGCAGAAATGTTTATATTAAAAAAAAAAGAAATAGACTAGAAATAGAACATAAGAAATAGACATAAGACACGTTATATAAACATACAAATATGCTTCATACGAGAGAAAACATTGCTCTTGTTGAAGGGGACTCCAAAATGAATTTTGAAGATTAATTTCATACAAAGCATCATTATATGGTTCACAACAGCGTTAACTAGTTAAGTTGTACTATATTACCAACTGGCTGTGGAAATATAAATAATGTTTCAAAGATCACCACAGAACAGAACTGCATTGGGTACTTGAAGATAAATCTTGATATAGAACATAGAATAGACGAATAGAAACTATACACATGTATATAGCATGTAAAATTGTTTAAAACCATGTGCTTATATGTGATAAAATTATAAATATATATGAATTTATATTAATGACTCATATTAATATAAATTTCTTCATGTAGCTCTCTTTATTTCCAGTTATATGTGTTATTGTATGTATATTTATGTATTATATTTGTATATTATGTATATACAGTTATTGGACTCCATATTTTCAAAGGTACCAAATATTATAATGATCATTTGAGTATGTAAAATATGTAAAATTGTTTAAAACCATGTGCTTATATGTGATAAAATTATAAATATATATGAATTTATATTAATGACTCATATTAATATAAATTTCTTCATGTAGCTCTCTTTATTTCCAGTTATATGTGTTATTGTATGTATATTTATGTATTATATTTGTATATTATGTATATACAGTTATTGGACTCTAAATTTTCAAAGGTACCAAATATTATAATGATCATATGAGTATGTAAAATTGTTTAAAACCTTGTGCTTATATGTGATAAAATTATAAATATATATGAATTTATATTAATGACTCATATTAATATAAATTTCTTCATGTAGCTCTCTTTATTTCCAGTTATATGTGTTATTGTATGTATATTTATGTATTATATTTGTATATTATGTATGTACAGTTATTGGACTCTAAATTTTCAAAGGTACAAATATTATAATGATCATCTGATTAATAATGCGATAAAATGTTATAATTCACGTTAAAAAGGATGTACATGTCGACTCTTAATGTAAAACATTGACTATTTCTCATCAATTAACATCTGCACTAAAAGATCCAGAAAAATATATTCCTAACAAAAATAACGCGAATTCCGCTAAACAGATTTCTTTTCAAAAGCCCATAGAAGTAGTTCTCATATTATTGTTTCTAAATTATGATCATGGGATGTATGGAATGTACACACTTGGAAATGTGTACAAATAAGTTACGTACATATTCCTAGCGGTTTTGCTAACATTAATATTAAATACAATAATAGGAACTCAATTATCTACATAATGACTTTTCCAAGCCATTTCGAACTTATCGAAATCGATTATATTCCACGGAAGTCACTGCATGGATGTTTAAACGATAATATGTTTTTAAAAATATATATATATATATATATATATATATATATATATATATATATATAGTTGAATGTTTAACGACTGTAGATATGTATTTTCAGTGTTTAATTGGGATTGCAGTCTAGGACAGGAAAATCAGTTACCTCTTTAGTATTTTCCAAGCTTTCGAAAATGTTTATTTTCTTCTTCAGGGCTAAAATAGTACAAAAATTAACGGTTTATATAGCAAGGCACTATAAAAAGTTTTTTCTTACAATTACTGTGAAGTTAGTCCGAAAGTACATTAGTTTTTTGAATTTTGAAAATAACTACAAGTGTTCCCAAATGCATTGGGTTGGAATGTTACTGCATTCTACGTGCTGGATAGTTGAAGGAGATACGGTCATTGTCGTGGCCATGAAGCCACGACAATGACCGTATTTCTCAATTTGGCTTTTCAAGTAGAGTGTTCCCAGATGTTTTTAAGGGCGTTTCTTAAAATGCATAACGTTGGCCGAAGTTTTATGACTAACGAATGAATTTGTTTTTTTAAATATTCAGAATGGATTTTTCGGTGAATAGGATATCCGAATATGAGCCATTAATCAGAAGAACCTATGAGATTTATATATATATTGCTTAAATTATCTGTATCAGATTTTTTGTTAATACAATTTCCTGTCTTTTTAATATGAACCATTTCTAGGAAAAGGCGTTTGTTGTAATTGTTTGCGTGATCTAAAATTTTTGTGGCATTGTAATTCATATAATGACCAGTGGCTTGCACGTGTTGGGTTAATGCAGAGGAATACTAACAAGACGAATTCCTCTGCATTAACCCAACACGTGCAAGCCACTGGTCATTATATGAATTACAATGCCACAAAAATTTTAGATCACGCAAACAATTACAACAAACGCCTTTTCCTAGAAATGGTTCATATTAAAAAGACAGGAAATTGTATTAACAAAAAATCTGATACAGATAATTTAAGCAATATATATATAAATCTCATAGGTTCTTCTGATTAATGGCTCATATTCGGATATCCTATTCACCGAAAAATCCATTCTGAATATTTAAAAAACAAATTCATTCTCTTTTCGTTAGTCATAAAACTTCGGCCAACGTTATGCATTTTAAGAAACGCCCTTAAAAACATCTGGGAACACTCTACTTGAAAAGCCAAATTGAGAAATACGGTCATTGTCGTGGCTTCCTTCAACTATCCAGCACGTAGAATGCAGTAACATTCCAACCCAATGCATTTGGGAACACTTGTAGTTATTTTCAAAATTCAAAAACTAATGTACTTTCGGACTAACTTCACAGTAATTGTAAGAAAAAACTTTTTATAGTGCCTTGCTATATAAACCGTTAATTTTTGTACTATTTTAGCCCTGAAGAAGAAAATAAACATTTTCGAAAGCTTGGAAAATACTAAAGAGGTAACTGATTTTCCTGTCCTAGACTGCAATCCCAATTAAACACTGAAATATATATATATATATATATATATATATATATATATATATATATATATATATATATATATATATATATATATATATATTCATTTATTGTCTAACATGTGTTAGGATTTCTAATTTCAATATACGAATTGCAATAATTGATTATTTTTCATTTCCAGAAATAATCAAAACTTAACTGTTACTTTTACTACGAGCGCTGTTTACATTTCGCTTTTATAATTTGCGGATTTTCATAACTCTATACTTCAAAAATATCGATTCATTTTTAGAAATTGACTATATTTTTATTAAATTTCAGTACCTATACATAACTAGTGTCTTTCTAAAACCAAAATCAATCAGATTCCGTCAATATACAAATCAATTTTTTCACGCATCAAACACAACAGCCAGGAAAAAACTTTAAGGACCGCTGACCTGAACCATAATTCTTGAATCGTTTTAATCGACCAGATTTTTTCACGTGAAAATTCAAAATGAAATAAATCTTATCGCACACTTGTATAATTAGTCAAAAAGAAAAAGAATCAGCAAATTTTTGTGTAAAGTATAATTCTTTTAATTAAGTCTATATTCGTTTCATATATGTTACTTTAGATTTTATGCAACTTCCTGAAATAATGCTGAACTAACCGTTTACTTTGAATCAAGCAGACTACAAATAGATACCACAATCAATATATACAAATTCATTTTTTTTACCGAGTATCACAAACTCAGCTCGACAAAAAAAGGGTTAAGGACCGCTGACCTGAATCATTCTCAAATCTGGAATTGATAAAAGAGCGCGATTTTTCTCAAGGAAATTTATCATCCAGTGTGTCACCTACCAGAATAAATTCACTATATTGAAGACGAGTTGGTGAAACTTCATTCATAATTAATTTGGTTTATCGGGTCGACGTGGTTTGATAGAAAAATAAACGCATTTTTTCGTTAAATCCTTGTACGAATTCACGCGTCGTTCGAGATGCGTACACGCTGAGAAATCTTCGATTTTCTTAATATAGAAATTAACAATGAACGTAGTACTTATAACAAGGCAATTGTTAGTAATCGAGAACCGAGATAGACGAGGTAGGTAGACGAAATCAAATGGAATTACCTAATTATATAACAAAAAAAGGATCGTGTTTTATTCGGTTATAAAATATCCGACTGAATGAATACATACATGACTTACGTTACGTAAAAATGTCCCTGGTACATTCGTGGAATTGAAGCAATCTAAACGTAATGATAGGAATGAATGAAATTATAGGTTTGATTTTTTCTTGTTCGCTATAGGAGCTCTAAAATAACTAACAGATGACGTGGAACGTGAGTACGAATCTCAGTAGCTTTTTCTTGAAAACCGTTCGTCGATTAGAAGAAGGTTTTTTCGTTGGATGAACGATTTCACCTTGCCAAAAGCCGCGGTAAGGAATTTCATTCCGAAAAAATAAATCTGTTGGATTCATCACTGATTATCAAATAGTTTCTTCTTCAAACCATTTCGTCTATTTGAAGATAGATCGCCAAATATTTCATTAAAAATAGTGAAATTTACGGGACGTAACGCTTTTTCGTAACGTGACTATTTTCACTTCCACACGCCGCTCCACGAAAATGCGAAAGAATCTGTTGAATTCACTACTTCCTTCTTCAAACCTTCACCTGTCAGAAGATGACCGTGAATATTTCGTTCAAAATAGCTGAATTTATTGAATGTAACGCGTTTTCGTTACGTGACTATTTTCACGACCACAAGCCGCGCCTAAGAAATAAGAAAAAATATTCTTGATAATGCTGTAAAAGGCGAAACTAGTCGAATAAAGAATTGTTCAGTCAGTGATTTTTAGACAAGTTTTTATTATTACCTCTCATTTAAATATGAACTATCACAGAGTAGATTCATCGTCCATTGAATTTAAGAAAAAATATGTTGAATTCATCAGTTTCTTATTCAAACCCGTTCCTCTGTCAGAAGAAGACCGTACAATATTTCAGTCAAAATAGTCGAATTGTAATGGAATGTAACGCGTTTTCGTTACGTGACGATTTTCATTTCGTGAAGAAATCTGTTTTAAAAGGCGCGAAATAATTCGAGCGTTAAAATTTACTGCGGCATGAGAGAATTACATCCTTATCATTACACACTATTTCGAGGTTAGCGGTCGTCTTCCTGATTCCCAATTGCATTTTCCATAAGTGTTTCGCGTACATTTATTGAAAATCCATTAATCATCACGTCCGATAATCTAAGGTGGTATATACACGATTGGCCGACCGAGTTTATTCAAAACGATCACGCGTCCTTGTATATATCGCGGAAAATGATCCGTAATTGAAGTATTTTTCCCGTGAAATATAATCTAGCTTCGTGTTTCCTTTGCCGATATCCGCAGAACGACGCACTATCGCAAATATAGGTTATATAGCGAAGAGAACGACGGATAAAGCTGTTGACTTAATCGAAAAAGTAATCGAACGATCCCAATTAAGGTTTAAGAATCTATAAAAATACAACGGAATCATTCACGAATATCCAAAGGAACTTTTTCCATTTCGTTTTTATGGTGTTGCCGTTACTTTTCGAACAAGACACATTCCGCATAGAAGAAAGACCTCTCTCTGATTATTTGTACGCGTTTCTAGGCCGCAAGATTCAAATACTACTTTAAGCTGATTTTTACTCACATCTAGACACCCAATGCTCCAAGTTATTATCCCGCAAATATGGAAAAAGTCCAAAGTTTCACTCTCTTTCAAAATTTTAATTTGTAATTGTAGAATCTTGTATTGTTCAGAATAAAGGTATTATTGATCCTTTTGGACGATGATATGAAAAAACTGCTATTAAAGCGTTTTGAAACAACATATCAAGCGATACGAATTTGAAACACGTTTCTTACAAGATTTCATCAAGTTTTTGGAGCTGGCATAATTTGTAGGAAGCTTCTTTTGAATGTCCAGTCTTATTTCTAATAATTATAATCAATGTTAAATGTTTACAGTCATAATTGTTTAAAATAAAACTGTGTAAATCTACCTTTTTAATTAGAATTCATCACTTCCATGTCTACTGGAGTTATTTTTTCAGTAGACAATATGCAATAGCAAATTTTTCATCAGAATAATTAGTATCTCCTATAATATGAAACTTTTAAAACAGTAGGATTTTCAACATTAGGCGGGGATATTGATTTACAATAATACCTATTTTATAATTGCGACCAATCAATAAATCCATGTGGATGTCATATGTGAAATTTCAAATAACAGTCTAGTACTACTTAATATTGATAATTTTTACTTATTCAACAAACATGGATAGGAGGAAATTCCAAGAGATTGTGTTATGGAGAGATTTCTAGGAATTACTACCAAATAACAGAAAAAAAAAACCTGGACACTCGCAGTAATGAGTTGGGCATGCACCAAAGTCAATACTTAAAACTTCATTGCATAGGTTGCACTGCAGCAATCTAACTCTTTTCTGTAACAGAAAACACCTGAACATCAGACCTGCAGGTAGTAAAACACCAAGGAAACAGAAATTGTTGAAGGAGGCAGCAGCAATTTGAAAATTGACGTAAATAACCTTCAATAATTCAAATCAATAGGTTGATAATACTTGACTCTGAACAAAGCATAGAGAACAACGATTCTGTCAAAACAACTGCTTGAAGCACCTATAAAGAAGTGAGCGTTATTCAAACTGCTCCAGAGAATGGTGAACAAAGCATATAATATAGAAAACAAAAGAGACAAGACTGAGAAGAACAGGAAGGAAATACAACTTTTGCAATATTCATTTGCTTTGTCAGGTTTGGAATAACTTGTCATTGAAGTAATATGTTCCTGATTGCAACACCACTCTTCTCAACTACTTGACACAATTTAAAATAGACAAGGTAACAGATAGATGACCGATGAATTATTGGTAAACAACAATTATCTTGATAGAATTGAACTCTAAGAAGTTCTTTGCTTAACAAGCAAAGCTTAAAGATTTTAAACTCCATCCACATATTTGCTGCCAAAATATACCTATGTGTAAGAATTCAAAGAGATTGCAACCATAAAACAAATTTAAGTGAAACACTATACCTATAGAAATATTTTATCTGCAGCATGCAATAGTACAAAATTTTTATGTTCACATCACTTTGTCACTTTCAAATGCTGAACTAATTAGCTTACACTTTACCCAGAAAAATACAGAAAAACTTGAAAGCAAAATTCACAATGACTGACTTCAATTACTTAGGACACTTAACAATGAAATCAACTGACTTTTCACTTGTTCAAAAGTATAAGATCAAAATTTCAACAATTCATTTTACATTCATTACATTTACATTCATAAAGTTTATTTATTGGGATCTTTCAGAAAATTAACACTAGTTACCACGTGTAATATCATTTCAAACACAATTCAATGTGGTAGCTAATTATAAATTGAAACATATTTTGTTTAACAATTTTACATAGTTAACATGATAAATATTACCAATTAATTTACATTCACAACTAAATGGAATTACCTATATTGAAAGTAAAATAAACAGGAAAAATAGATATTGGAATTACTAACTCATGAAGGAAACTTAGGAAATTTAATGCAGGAAATGATAATCTCACAAATCAATGAATATTATAAATTAAAAGGTAAGTATCACCTATTCACTTATATAAAAATACAGACGAATTCATTAATCTTTTATTAGAGATATTTGAAAATAGAACAAAGGAAATGAATGATTTAGTAAGTACTAAACGTATTGTATATACTTTTAATTAGTATCAGTATTATGAAGTTCACTTTGTCAATAATAAAATATTCCACCTAGATAAGTGCCTTGTGAAAATATCAAATACTGTCAATCAAAATTTAAAAATTGATTCACATTTACATATTCAACTGGCAAGAAAAACTGGTTAAAACTTTATATCATCAAGATGAATAGATACACTGTGAAGAAGTGTTAGATTGAAAGTGAGGATTTTCAAACTTACTAAATAATATGTTGACCACAAATAAGATAATATACTCTAGTTTTGAAACTTCCTCTATGTTGCTAAGTGAGATGATAACTACTATTCTCAAACTAAACCTCAATATGTTTTTGCACAAAATAGAAAGAGCAAGAATAAATAATAATAAAATAAATTAAACAAATAAAAGAGTATAAGCACAGAACATATGACTAATAAATGAAGGTCTTGATTTCAGTTTTTATTTATTCAGGATAACAAAACTTGTTGATACAAAAATCACATTACTGCATTAATTTTAAAACTAGTTATGATGCAAAAACTGACAGAATGAAGTTCTTTGAGTACATTTGCTTAATATTTCAAGTAGGTAGGTATTTATAGACACACATATGTCTATTTATGACCAAAGATCTTTTCATCGATGATAAAAAAGGGATTGAAGAAGGTGAGTATATGAATACTCTTTCAGTGCATTTAAATAAGGCGCAAACCAGCAGGAAAAACTTACCAAGAAGTAAAAGTTTAAGTTCTCGACGTGCATCTCTCTTGTCGCGGCGAAGTTGTTTTTCTATTTCGGCGTTAATTCTTTTTTGTTCTCTCGCCTCATCCGACTGGCAACACTGCATGGTCATGCTCTTGCTTAAGGCCCCCCAAATTCCTTTTTCCTATCATCCACACTATACCAAAACACACACCTAAAAAGTGACACTTCCTCGCACGGTGATCCTAGCAAGCTGGGTGTGGTGCTTGGTTCTCATTGCCGGCATGTTCTTATATTTACCCCAGCCCTGAAAATAATCCTGTTACCATAACTAGATTGAGGAAGCCTCATTCACCATCCACAACTAAACGGATTACAACTTATCAAGTTGGCTTTTGCAAACTTGCCTCTGTAGTCTAGGCCGCCGCTTAGGTTACAAACTTCACTCTAAATACAGTCTACTACTACAGCTTTAACCAGACTACACGAGAATTTTCCAATAAGTTATCCATCAATAGCCATTTTCCAGTGACACTCTTATTTGTAATACACTGTACACGTACTAAAAATCCATTTCACTGCAAACAGCAGCCGCCTCTTGTCAATATGGCGCTGCCCTAAGCTAGCTGTTTTTATCTACGCAGAACAGGAAGTGTCAAACCACGCGCGAAATCACCGTAGATTCAAAAGGCTCTGTGAAGATTATTTCTTATCGTGTTAAACGTTAACATTTTCCTTGATTATTTTCATTGTAGGAAGAGTTATAGGGAAATAATCAATTTAATTTTTCGAATGCAGTTATCATTGAGTTTATAATATTCTAAAGTACTTCTAGAATAATATGATTATAATTAAACTTTCTGATTATGTTGACAAAACATGACATCTGACAAATGATATTTCGCCATTGGCGGAGATAATAATTTAGGTAATGAACATTACATTCATTTTAAGAACAGTTAGAATTTGTTAGACATATAAAATAAATTCGGCATAATAAAATTGAATTTTGCTGTAACCATAAGATATTTCACTATTAGTCGATGTCTTTAACAAATTAAAAAAGTATAACGACCATGAAAGCTGGCAGTAATGTGATATGTAAACACTGGTATATAATCACAAAATAATAAATGCGTTTCGAAGCAGTGGCGTAACGTTGATCATTTAGCTTAATGTTTCATCAGTCTAAGAAAATTGCCTTTTTCAATTTCGTTTATTACATATCTGCCGAACAAATGATGAATCAGTAGTTTACTTTGTAGTAATCAGAAGACTGCACTGTTATCGTTGTTAAATAATTATTTGGTTTTTGATTGTTGAAAATAAGGATAATGATTAACTAAATATTAAATATGTTTAGAAAAAGATTGATAATTCTATTTAGTATCAATCAATAGCGTACAATTTGAATCATACTGCAAAAAAGTTATTCCTAAAATGTTTAGAAAATTTTTAGATGAAATGTTTAGAAGAATTAAAGAATACAAGCCTGCAAATAAGCCGCCAGTAGCCTTCGAGTTGTTGAAAACCTACAAAGTTGTGATATATATATATATATATATATATATATATATATATATATATATATATATATATATATATATATATATATAAATCATGGACAATTTTGAAATTATCTCCCAGTCTACTTAATATTAAGTAGATTAGACACTATATATAATATCAATTTATACATCGCACAACATTGTTATATTAAATTGGTCAAACATTGTTAAAAAGTGTAACACTAACGAACGCAAGCGTAGACTGCTATTTTTTAATCCACAGAATAAGTTAATTTTTTTGTGATTGAAAATAGCCTATATGCTAGTGTTGAGTAGCATTATTTAGACTTTATATTATTCAGACAAATTTTGATGAGATCGGTTCAAAAAATTCTGAATAAATTCCATATTTAAAAAAAAAAAACTACCATATGACCAGCGTATATTTTCTGGGATAGCGGCCCCCTTTTTGTGACGAAATGAAAAACAATGTCGGCTCCTTACCCACTAAAAACAAAACAAAATTTCTCCAAGATAAATAAATACTATTTATTATTCCAGATTGTTATCTTTCCTTTACCACATTTCATTTCTAACAATTCAACTGTTTTGAGGCAATTGTTTAACAAATATCTATGTAAACAATTTAATTTTTAACATTTATGTACCTAATTCAAATCACTTGACTATATTTCAAAAAATTAATTAATATGATGTAAATGTTTTGTTTTATTAACCCATTATTAAGACTTGATACAACTTGTTGATGTGTTAGTAACCCCAAATATATATCTAGTGGAACGAACAATTTGTAATTATTATTGTACCTAATAATTATAGTAATTCAGCCAATTGTTTTGAATTATATTATTATACATATTTAACAAACAGAATTAGCGTTATAGAAAAACTTATATATATATATATATATATATATATATATATATATATATATATATATATATATATATATGTATATTATGTCACTGTTCACTTGACATTAACACTAACATTACAGTCATTTTGCTGAAACTGTTTCCCAACTATAGAATCAAATAAAATTTAATTTGTATTACAAAAGTTCACAACATAAAATGATTTATCAATTCCTCTTTTTTGAAAAATTCTTATCTAGTTGTTCTTATTATTTGTCCACAAAAAAAAGAATTGGGAGGCTGTAGCAAAGAAAGAGAAATTGAAGTAACATCATAGTAAACAAAATAATTCATTTATTTTAATAAATACTTTTTCTCAAACATGTCTCAAATATTCATAATTGAACAATATATTGTGAATCTTGACTTCCTTAACTCCTCCAACTTAGAAGCAATAGCCCAAGACTCGTCATCCAATGTATTCTTCCGTAACTCAAACAAATCAACCTATTCAACACAAGAAGATTATGTAAATCATCGGGATTGCCCCCTTGCTGTCTCATTTCAACAAATTTATTTTGGATCAATGTTTGCACATTATCTCCCAACTTGTAGGTAACCATTCTAGCCAATGTTAAATATTTTCTTATTTCATTCAAAAGATCAGGTTTCAAAAAGTGCTTAGCTGCTTCTACAACTTCATTGAAAGTACTTATGTGCGATTCCTCTGGTTTGAGAATTACATGACAATCTGAAGGAAGCATTGATTTGAATTCGGAAGTAATTAAACAAGGGATATCACAATCGAATTCAACAGGATAGTAGTTAAAATCGTAAGACATTTTTTGAGTTTTAATTAGATTGACCAGTGAGTTAACAGCCCCTAGTCCAGCCTGATCGAGTTTACCAGGCTGCAATTTAGTTTCATCCAAAACTAGGCTTGTGTTTGCACTGAGTTGCAATAATCCACTAACTAATCTATCACTTTCATAATCCTTCTTAGGTACAAATGTTATATTATTCAAATTTTCAATGGTTAATGGTAAATAATGACTTTTAGGTATCAATAATTGAATGAATTCATACAATTTCTCAACATAATTAAGATTTTCGAGGACAGGAATATTAGATAAATTGAGGGAAAATTTTCCTAGTGCCATTAAATCTTTCCTAATATAGACTTCAGAAATTAAATGACAAAGAAGATATTCAGCTGCAACTTCATCTCCTAGTAATAACTGAGTCAATAATATCATTAAGTCTTTTCTAATGTCCATGAATTTAAAGTTGTTTAGATCAACACCATCAACTAGGGGATTCTGATGTGTAAGAGGTTTATAACACAAACAATGGATTCTTGGAATTAATGAAGGTGGAGGATTATGCATTTGCATTTCTATGTCTGTCTCATATTCCTCAGGAGGAATACTCTCATGTGAAAGTCTAGGATTTACACTCAAAAACCCAATAAACTCATATATATGGTTCAACTTGATGTTCCCTTCATTATTATAAACTTTAATTAAGCAGGCTTTGCCATTTTCATCTTCTATCGGAAAATTTAGATGTTCAATTGGTACATTTTGGTTAGATTTTTCGTTCAGGTTTGTTGGTTTGGTACAATGTTTTTTGCAGGAATTGCTCCGATCTTCATTTGTATAACTGGTACCCAAATCACTTGACGAACAAGCTTCATCTAAAGTTCTTTTCTGAGAATTTCCTCTTAATGTATCTACCCTTAAGTTACTTTCAATTCTTTCTATATCTTTTACCCACTGATTCTCAGCAGGAGTTGATATTGCATAGAATGTATGTAACTCTTTTCTAACTGTATCTTCACCGTAGAAGTTAACACTTTCAATATCTTCAGGTTTGATGAAATCTATGTATTTGCCACTTTTGATATTTTTCTCCTGGGTTTCATTATTTACGCTCACATAACTTTCTATGTAGTATTCGGGGCTATGCATATCTTGGATCATTCCTACAAATCGAACAATTTGACCGTCCTTCAAGGAATCAAAAGCCACTTGGTTGAGTAATGGAAATGATTTCCAGGAAGAATTTTGCAATTGATTTAACAACACTTCTTCGTTCTGAATCCATGTCTCAGGAGTATATTGTGTTAAATCCATTATGTATTTTCAAGAGGGAAACTCAAACCAAACTAACAAAATAGCGCGAATTTCAATAACCTGTTTTAAGAAATACATAACAAAACACGGAGAATAAGTATAATGATTTTCTGTGTTTTCTTGATTGCATAGAAAAAAATTAATTTTAGTATAAAATTTTTTTTAGAAGTAAAACATTTCAATATGCTGTTATCAATGTTCCGCTCAAAGTGTTGTTTTGAATAAATTATTTTACGTAATAGTTTTGCCTTACACTTAGCTGCATAAATTGATTGTCGATGCTACACATTTGTCTATTGAGCAATCATATCAACATTCAAATGAGTAGTAGTTAATACAAATAAGATAAAAAATTAAATATTTTCTGTATTACAGTTGATAATATGGAGCACAGAACTAGAGAGGAAATTCGAAAAAGAATCTATCAAAACACATTCAATCAGGGTACAAGAATATAAATTTTGAAGGACCGGCCAAATTACATTAGAGTAGACATAGAAATGGAGTTTGATATCAAAACGTCCGCTTTCGAATAAAGCAATTTTACGTTTTATAATTTTTAATGAAGGACAAGATCCTTTATTAAGGAGAGGATTCAGAAAGTAGGTATATGAATAAAAAAAACGTGAATTAGATCTACTTGTATAGTAACTACGATTGTTAAAATATTATTTAATTAACGTCAGGCAAATCTATGCGCTAACCTAAAAGTTATATTTTGACGTTTAAATGTCAAATTTCTTAGCCTCCTTAAACTAAACCTGTCGGGCAAAGTAGAGGTGGTTATATTGGATGTGGTTGTCGTCTCATCATTCTAATCCCGATCGTTTAGCGCTTTGCTAAAGCTCGCTGTAAACCAAGGTGAAGGATCTCCGTTAGCTCCGCTTTGCATATCCCAGGACCGCCGATTACCACATCATCGGGAAATGTTATTTGTGTACTAGCATTATGCTAAAAGTAAACTAGTGGTTACGAGTCTTCTAGTGGGTTTAAATGCTTTTATCACGAATTTTTCTCTAGTTTTTTTATATTTGTGAGTGTTTTGTGTTAACCTGGGAAATATACAAGTTAAATTTAAAGAAATGGCAGAAAGTAGGGGATCTTTATTGGCTAAATCTGTTCAGAAACATGCAGGAAGAGCAAAAGAAAAGGTTAGTTACGTATAGATATAATATATAATTTGCATCCCTTCTTGCTCTCACTTATCATACACTCTCTTAATCATATTTATCTTTAATGTCACCTGATAAGTATTGAAATTCATTTTCCTCATTTTGCGGAAAAATTGGTACCATATATAATTATTGGTATTTGAATTTTATAATTTGATCATAAATGCGTCTTTACTTTTTAAACTTCTTCTATAAATGGACTGGCTATTTTAGACTCCTACATAAAATTTTCATAAATTCTGCCATACCAAATATGTAGGTGATTGTCTGCTATAAAATTACTTTCGGATTTAGCGAGAAAGAGCTAGTGTGTAGGCCTCAATATATTATATGGTATTTTCATTTTCCCTCGGGTTATATTCGAGCTTTATTCCACTTTCTCAAAAAGTGGGACATTCGTCTGAGGCTACAGTCGTCGGTTTTTTAACTAGCCCAAGTATTTAATATTATAACATCTTCATTTCTAATATACCTATAAGTGTTTACAAAATAATTTAGGTATATAAAATATAAGAGATTATAAATTGTAAAAATGCTCCAATTCTCGCAAAATAATTGAAGGAAGCTAACTATCGAGAATCAAATAAATTTATTATTTTGTTGGAGTTATTTTTAGCAATTTGCCTATTCCAAAATAGAATTAATATACTTACCTTGTTATATCTCTGTCAGGTTACATCACTCTCAATTTCTATCGCAGTTTCCAATTGTTCATGACTACAGTTGATGCATAAAACTCAATAAAAACGATTTTTCAGTGTGTAAAAAAATAATCCCCCATTCTTACTCATTTGTTCAATAAGGTGTACCTATAACTAATATATCTTAGGTACAAGTAGCAATAAAATGTCTACGTTTTTATTTTCCAATTCCGGGCCCATTTTCTTTATTTATATTTGTAGGTATTTGTGCAAAAGTTAATTATTTTTGTTGATCAATATTGTTTTTCATAATTCTAAGATCAATTTCAACTCGTCTGGTTGTTCTCGGCAAACTATATATAACAAATGATGCAGTGACTGAAAATATTTGAATAATAGCACAGAGTGATTAGGTATAACAATAGCTGTGAAGCATATAATAATATACTAACACACAACTTGCCGACTTTCAGAACTTGCTGAAACGAAGCAGTGTTTTATATTTCCGATTACTAATAAAACTTGGAATACTTACCGATTTAATTACGTTTTTGATAGCTAAATTTTAGATCCAGCACATTTATTAAACTATTAGAGTGTTTGTACTAGTAATTGTTAACTACTCATATTATTAAATACCTGTTGTTATCAATAGATGTGTGATACAATATATCTACATATTTACTGTGTACTTGTACTAAAGGCCCCCAAACTTTTCTCCTTTGGTCCCTTTCTTGATAAATTTGGTTTCCACATACTACTTTCATGTGTAGTAAATTTTATTTTTTCGAGAAGTTAGTAAAAATACATATCGTAGTGATTTGTAAAAATTTGTATCGTCAATTTGTTAAAAAGTTGAAACAACTCTTATTGGCTGCTTTATTGAAAATAAGTCAGAAATATTTGGATGAAATGTGAGTCAAAGCAATCTCTCTTGAATATTACTAAAAATAATAAGGAACAAATATTGTTACTGTTGTTGATCATTATGAACATGATGTTCTAAAGTAAGTTTTAAGTGGAATTTATTTATTATGTTATATAACTATATTCTTCAAGAACATTTTTTGTTGATCTTATAATACAAATTTTTATTTTAAAAGAACCATAAGCGATTTCTTCCGATTTTATCATGTTTTTCTGTGATTGGCGGCTTCCACCCTCGAATAAACTATTCCTGCGAGTCATAGACATAATATGAAGTTAATAAATATGTAATTGTTATCAATAAATCTTCAAAACAAACAAAAAATTATGATATTCGACTTGGGATTCGAACTCGGATATCCAGCGTGGGAACTTATCTTGTAACCACTATTTCGTAGAAGAGATTTTCGAATACGTGAACTTAAATCCCTATATCTTATTTGTGGCTAATCTACACCCAAATCGAATGCACACCTTACATCGGATTGTGCATATAAAGATTTCTGAATAAATCCTCTGTGATTCGAACTCACCTTAGACCGTTACTTGTACTATATTCAGGTTGGTCGCTTCGAAACTAGGAACCGTTAATTAATATACTCACATTTCGGAGAATACTCAAGGGGCACCTTCTTATGTCTTAAAAGTAACTAAAGTGTTAAAATGTTAGAGATGTTATAGTACATTCATTTTCGAGAGGCTAGTGAAATAAACAAATGTAAAAAAAAAATTTATTCTGGCTATTTGTGATCAGACTTTTTGTATCAAACATATTTCTTTTTGAAGGGAATCTTCATCTGTCACTTTTCTCAAAACAATTGAAATAACTGAACGCTGAAGTCCGTTAGACATTTGACTTTTAGAATGAAATTATATTGAAATTCAATGTAAATTCTGAAAATTAACTTTAAAAAAGTGGTTCCATTCTAAAATATTAATAAGTTGAGTTAAACTTTTGTTAGAATCGTAAATCAACTGATAATAATTTCACTTTACAATCTGCTCGAAAAACATCCGTAAGTAAACAAATTTTCCGAAAAATTCCAACTACTGATTCACTAATATATTTATGTGAAATACTGCAATTTCAAATAAATATTATTTGCGTATTCCCCGTATAACTATTTTGTAGCCCTTTTCTGTCCTAAAATATTCTCATGTGCGGAATAATACTCTTTATTCTGCCGGAAACCACATAAAAAAGATAGTCATGGGACGTAAGTCAACAACAAGCATGTACAACATATTACACGACAATGGATTGACGACAACTTACTAATGAAACTGGAGCTGTGACTTACTTAGGTATTCAAGAAAGGAAATACGAAACAGAGTGTTTTATTTCATGTTCAGTAAACTGACAATCTCAATGTGTTCAGTTTTATGGTGTTTTCGACCACATACCTTGAGATAATTGGTGGTTTTCTATATCAAGTTGAATATTTTGAAGGAATAAGAACAAGATTTCAGATATTTACGATTTGAATCACTTACAATTGAAATACTTTCATAGGCTGAAAATAAAATCATTATATAAAAGTGAATGTATACCTAATCGCTTGGCTTCGTACTTCACTATATTCAACACCAATAATTAGCATATTTCCAGTGATGAACTTAATAATTTTTTTACGAAAAGTAGTAGACAATCAGGATGTATGTAGTCTTTGACTACATACATTCAGATAATAATTGGTGGTTTTCATTATCAAGAATATTTTTATTTATTAAAGAAATAATATCAGATTTTTACAATTGAGCCCAAAATATTTTCAATCTTTTGAGAACGTCATATCATATTTCAATTTTCAAGGTTATGTCTGCATATACCTAACTAGATTTCACATATTGTTCTTGACTTAAAATGACTGTAAGAGCATCGATGATTTGTGTCATATTACAATATATCTATGACTTCAAGTGACAAAAAAGGTAAAAAATCACCAGTGGCGTCAGCTTCACGTCACCTCTGAAGGAGGTAACCATATCTTCAAATCGTTCATATTTAATGTGGTTCTGGTGTGGTTAATACACCGATTTTTGCTGGAACTACACGTTTTTTAAGCCTATTAGTTATCATTGTTCTATAGGGCTTGATTTTGACGTTATAATAATTTAAGCAGCGACGTATTAAAAATATACGAACCAATAAATTTGCAGGCCTAAAATCAACAATAGTTATTAATTTATTATCACCTGACGATCGTGTTGTGGGTTGACGTTACATTTACGGCATTTTGGTTATAAACAAAGTCATTATTTCGAATAATGCACCTTTTCTGCAACGATGATGGTATGTTTGGTGTTTTCGTTAGCTGAGTATCCGATTGTTTTGAAAAAATGGATAGCCATTTATCAAACAAACGGTATTTTCTACCGTGATTTAGGTACAGTTGGACCGTGCACAGGTGAAGGCCTTAATTTCGACGGAAAATTCGCCATGGCTCAATTTACTTAAACGAATGTTCTCATGTTGGTTGTTTATTTTTCGGATTGGTTTTCTGGAATTTTAGAACCAAAAGTGAAATAGTTGATTCTAACAAGGTAACGTGTCTGCTTTAAATTAGGCGCATCAATTTTATATAAAATAAATCAACTGATTTTCGCACTTTGCACACATTCCATTCTTCGTAAATAAATAATCATAATACTTATACGTTTTCACGGGATTATTTCATCTTTGCTAGGGTCAATACCTCGCACCTGAAATGAAAGGTAGACAGAAATAGGCAAGCATACGCGGAATGATTACAACACATTCGAAGAAATTTCTAGTACGAAAAACTCAAGAATTGACTCGTTTGGCATTTATTTTTAGTTTGTGTCTATTTGAAACG
The DNA here is from genome assembly GCA_030704895.1 of Henosepilachna vigintioctopunctata. Taxonomy (NCBI): domain Eukaryota; kingdom Metazoa; phylum Arthropoda; class Insecta; order Coleoptera; family Coccinellidae; genus Henosepilachna; species Henosepilachna vigintioctopunctata. Next base: position 1,985,227 of record JARQZJ010000005.1, read on the forward strand.
CGGACATTGCGAGTTTTCGAGATCGCCAGCTAAATAAAACATAACCGAAGCACTCCACTCGTCAAGTTGGCTCTGAAACGTTTCGAATTGCGAGCAGTGTTGGCAACGGTGGACCGAAAATATTCCCTGTGAATGCAAAAAAAGAAGTAGTAATTACTGTTTAGTTGAAGTTGATTGGCTTCTCAATTATTTTGGTTTTTTAGTCTTAGATTTTTTTGGAGTTATTTTTAAACGTTTTATACCAACTTGATAACCTGAAGTAACAAGATAACAGAAGTAACCTAAAATAAAAATGCGGAAGGATTCTAGCAAGATTCCACCAACTCCTTATGAAAAGAAAGGAGGAGAGTAGTGATGCTTGAATGTATCACACTAACTTGTGATTAAACATTACTTCATTTGAAATGAGAACGAAAATGTTTATTAGGAAACATGAGGATATAATAGTCAATACTATGACATAAGAAAATCTGAAGAAATACGTTTTTTGAGCTGAAAATCATTTACCTAGTAAGATTGCCATAATTGAATGTAATACAAAAATAATCACTTCAAAGTTGAATTTCAACATATATTCGTGAAATCACTGATTATTTGTGGTTTGAAATGAAGTATAACTTCTGTGGTTTAATCACTCTCTCTTATGAACACGAGTATACGTATTTTGAGACTCGAAACTTCTAAAAACCATGGACACGTTATTACACACTTCATAGATTTCTTTGTTGTAATCATATGAATATTTTCTGTGTTTCTTGTTATTCCTGAGTTATATCTACAAGTGACATAATTTATCTTTAATTCATTGATATTTCGAAAAAATGCTGAAACTTGTATTGAAAATATGTTATATCATTTGAAAATATGTTAGAATTCTTCCTAAACATTTGAAATTAACCCATAGAATTAATGAAATTTATTTGGTAAAACCATGAAGTGTGTTAGCGGTTTCAATATCATGTGAAATTGTTTCTTGAACGGTAGTGCAAATGTCATCATATAATATTTCTGTGTTACATTTCTGTGCTTAAAAGGGGATCACTTTTTCGACTAGCACTAGGCTTACGTTATTTTCTATGGCTGTTAATTGATTCGTTAGAGAAAAAAGCATCTCACTTCAATAATTTCGTCTGGTATGTTTACACAAGAACCGTTACAAAAATTATCACATGGCGGTACCATCACGAGGAGTTACGGGGAAATTCATCACGAAGAATCTAGAGAAAGAGAAATTTCGCAACAAAATATCGTGAAATGTTAAAGTTTCTATTGGTAGTAATCAGCCTTCTTCAATGGTAGGTGGAGAAAGGATGAGGTATTAGGATGTTGTAATTCACAGAGAGCATATTTAATATCCAATCATGTACAGACTTCATAAAATTGATGTATAAAACACACACAAATCTTAATTTAAAGGTAATTGTTAAGCGGACGAAACATTTTTAAAGGATATTTGAGGACATACTTTAAAAGCAAAAAATTTCCTTACTTTAATGTAATCATCAACTTTAGTACTTAATTGCTGTAATTTTTGCAAATAGTATGAAGTTTTGAATCAAGAAAGTTTTTTCAAATTTAGCTTTTTAACCAATCTTTTTTCCTAGTTTTCTAAAAAATTATTTATTTTGCCAAATATGTACTTTCTTTAATAAAGCTTTACCGCTTAATTCCTGGTATTTCCTAGAATAGCATAGGATTTAAATAATTATTTTCAGTATGAAGATCATAAATATTTCATAAAACTTCTACTAAATTCGTTACATAAAAAAAATTTGACAAAAAATAACTGGAAAGGTTGGTGGTGAGATCATTCAGAGATATAATTCTTATATTTGTCTATACAGATTGTTACTATAACTTTCTCAGTATTTTTATTTATAATAATTTCATACATATTCATCATAGTATCGTAAATTAAATATCCGTTAAAAATACCTTCACAAGACTTAATGGAACGATTCATTTGAATATGTTACTTTGTAACGAATACAAATCAGTTAAACTTCTTGTTGCAAATTACATACTGTTATTGTATTTATTATCGTTTTCGCCAATCGGAAGGAATTTCTCGAAGAAGAAACATTTGAACAATTGTTTATGCTATAAAGTTTATAAAATCATTCGTCTGAGACAAAAGTACACGCTTTACGTTTTTGAAAGATATCTATCTACTCTTAATTTTTCACTTACTTTTTCTGGTCTTGGTTTCTAACTGCACATTTGTTCATTTAATGACAATAAAGTGAAGGTTGACGACTAGTCAGTTCATTGCAGTTGTAAATAGGTATTTCCTTTGGAACCTGATGGCGTTTGATTCAGTTCCACACATTAGTAATTATCGTAGTTATCCGCTAGAATGTTGAACAATCCCAACATACTTGTGATACTTTCATGCGGATTTAATACTCATTTTCGAAGTGACACACCTGTAAAATAATTATATCCACGTGCGATTCCGGCTTTAATGTTGTCTCGAGTTCAGGGCACCATTTCGAGTTTTTCTTCCGTCAGGATGAAAAGGTCGATTCGTGAATACCGCACACACGATAAATTGTTTCTTAGATTGTTTTACCGGATCTTTCCGTACCTATATATTAATACGTAAAGCGAAAACTTTGTGTTCTTTTTTGATGAAATTCTGTGGATGGATCAACGTGAGATTCGACACAGTTGAAGTTTATGACACACAACATAGACACACATACTTACCATACTCACTCTATGGTCAAACTATCGTTTATTTTTTGACTTTAACCATTTCTGATTGTGGGTATTCTCTTTGTTCTTATTTAATGGAAATAAAAGAAATTGAACTTAGTAATGGTTTTAGTTTGTAGTGTAAACACAAAGTGTTTATATTCAATAATTATTGCTTATAATTTGTGTAATACAACTTGCTCGAAAGCATAAAGTATAATGTAGAAGTATAGTCTTTGACAAAGGAACCTTATTACAGTCCAAACTCAAAAATTTAGAGAATGATGGTAGAATTTTAACCACAAATCTTTAAAACCTGTGAATACAATCTGAAGGTGAAGCCTTATAATTGGTTGTTTTGACAAAGTCAAAAATCATTGTATTGTGATTTAATATGTTAACTTCAAATAAATATTTACGTACTGTCATTATATTTTATAAATAGATTCATTTATTATTGTTGTGACCTACCTTATTTTAGTTAAAGTTGTTCAAAATTTGTCAACATTCATCGATATTCACTATCCAGAACTAGAATACATTTAACAGAAATTAATCTCTAGAATTTATTTGAATATTTTCTGTCATGTAATTATATTATTCAAGCAGACTTCCCAGTAGGTTAATATTAACTGTATCCATTTATAAGTTCTAATGAAATTTAACTTAAAAATCTCAAATAAATATTATTTCACGTTGATCTATATATAGCTATATCACCAGCAATTGTATTGTTCGTGCACATAGTTGTTTATAATATTCTAATTGCTGTATATTAACTGTTTGTATGAAAACAATAATTTTGGTACATAACATAACCTGTAATCGCAAGATCGATTTGAAAGGTCTTACAATAGATCACAGAAAGCACGATATGAAGTTAAGACTACAACCACAGAAAAGTTTGACATAAACATACGAAATTCAAATACAAATATTGAAAGCAAAAATATTATTTAATAGTAGGCGGTGGAAAATTGAAACGTGAACAATAAAGAGAGGGACGCTTAGTTCAGTTGTAAAATAATTCTGGAAGAAGAAAGATAGAAAAATGAACGCCAAGATATAAAATAATATATTAAGAGGGTATATTCAGTCTGTGCTATTTGAATCTAGTTTTGACTCAAGTAGGTTCCAATTTTCTGATTACGATGGTGAAGAAAGAAATGCAAATTAGTGAGATCACGAAGAAAAAGAGATTTTAAGAGGTACTTCAAATATATTTCCTAATCTTCTAATTAGTTTAATTCTTCATTTCTAAAATATCAGTCCCAGGCTCAATTGTAATCAATTCAATAAATGATTCAGTAAGATCACTCATTTTGAAACAAGTGGTACCTACTACTTCACTTGTCATTACTTGATTGCGTTATAAAGGAAATATTTATCGATAAGAATAACATTAAAAATGAATTTCATATTAATACTCGTGCTTAATGCAAATATTTATTTTCAGTGTGTTTATACAACAAACTGTTATTAACCTTGACAATTACTTTGAACGATTTATATTGTCAACTGATTTGAACATAGTTTTCAGTAAAATTGATCCTGCCTTGTTTTCTATAAAATAATTATAAGTATTAAATTAAATTATTTTTATCATTATTCATTTCATTTTTTTTACAGGTTTGTATTTGGAGATTTGGTGTCTGATTTTGGTGACGAATCTCAAGGTAACGTGAGTTGCTTTGAACTTATCATTGTTTGATATAACTTAGTCTTTCAATATTATTATATAATTAAGAAGATAAATAATGATTAATGCTGATTGTTTTAAATCATAAAGTCTTATCGCGGTTTATTTTATTGTACCTGAAATGACGTTGACTTTTAACCTATAACCTTTTCTATAAACCCACAATTTCCTCAACACCGTATGGATATTAAGTAGGTTTGACATGTAAATAGTTAATACTCGGTTTGTAATAAAACGTCAATGCAAAATACCTTCTACAAGGACGTGCAATTAAATAATAACATTGTTGTCTATTACCATGTACTAACAAGAACCTGTAGGTTGAATTATTCATCAAATTCAAAATGAAATACTACTTTCACAACGTAAGAATGTATCGACATTTATGGTTATATCTCTGTACCAAGCGTATCTATTAATTACTTGTATTTGTGTGTGAAATATATTACATGTTTTATTTTTCTGCTTAATAATTTCACTGAAAATTTTTTTAGAGTTACGATATTATGATCTCGGAGAGCTCTAGAGCTCCGAGAAGTCTATGGGGGGCTCTATAACAGGGAGGATTCATATTTTCAAGATATTCTAGTATCTCGCCTATCGTCTAGTATCTAGTAACTATAGTTTTGTAAGGATTTAAGGTATAAAAAATTTAAAAAAAGGACGATAAGTAGTTTTTCATTTCTTCAAGGTTTCTTTTCCTTTCTTCATAAGGAGTTCTGATACATTTATTTAAATATTGTGGGCTATGTTGTTTACCTGAAACTATTTGCTAGTGAATCAGAGTTGAATAAATTATAATTCGAGATTGAACTGGTCGCCTCCTACGTTTAATGTTCCACAATTAAATTCCCTCGATTCTCTAGTCTATATTTTGGTCACGCCTTAACTAGAGAACAATTTGACGGATTTCATTATATATTTATTTCAAGTTTTGCAGTACTTCGTGGATGATTCTTTCGTTAATAAAATTCTAAAAATTATATAGAAGATTAGAAAACTTGAAGAAATAAACGAACGTTCATACGCTGAGTTTGACATTACGTGGGGGTGCAAATGACGTTTGACAGCTGACGTCAGTAAAATCGACATTATAGTCGAAGGATTATGTCAATCAAAAAATATGGAGATGAATTAATTAATCCATTTTTTATTAATTAATTAATCAGATAAAATGACTAATTTAAAATAAATGGACTTGGTACTTGAACGATTTGACCAATTAAAATTCTGTGTCCACATTTTCGACATTCACCTTTTTAAATGAATAGTAAACTTTGACTTTTGTTTTCATTTGACAAGATATTAATATTCACTCTTTAATGAGTGATTCCGTTTCATTGATTTCAACAAATAGATCAATGAAAATAGAATAAGATAACGGTGATATAAAATATCGGAACCCTTTGTCAATAATTTCGAGAGATATATATTATTTTCAATTCTAAATTTTTGTAATGTATCTTTATTATCTTTTGCGAAAGGAAGTAAAAACATATATACATCAACAAAATGATGTGATAAAAACAGAGAAACGCATTGCAAAAATCGCGCTATAGAGATTGATGAAAATCGTCGTCAAGTGAAAGTATTTTTACCACAACGAACACGGTGTAAAAAAATACGTTATAGTTTCTTTCTTCTTGTCCTCTTTTGAAATTCCAATTCAAGATTGAAACTACTCATATACGTCAGTGCTTATTGTAATTTTGTATAATGAATAACGAATTAAAAATGGGTGAGATATAAAGTTGTCATTTCGACAATTGATATCCTTGGAAATTTTTATCAATGACAATGATTCAATTTATGTAGAAGAATGAAAACTATTACTTATCTTATACTTCCTTTGATATCAACTTCATAAAATGATAAATCAACTTTTGGAAGATCTGCACATTTTTCTTTTGTGATTGACTGCGATTTATTAATTGAAATTTTAATACATTTAAAAAACATTGTTTTGGGTTTTGAAAGAATAATTTTTGTTGTTTTGAAAATCTGGTTTATCTTTCAAAATTTTGGTTTTATAATTGTTTTATCATTCATTTTGCTTCGTGTGTTATCTTTACTAACTTTTAGAGGTTCCTTCACAGGTCAACGAACAACAAAAGTAGCGAAATATCATTCGGAAAATTGTTCACAGATTAGAGTATTAAATATGTAGGTCAAATGACTTAATTCTATAATTATGCTAATGTATTGCACTGTATGCACTCATCATCGTTATCCTTGACTACATTTTCGTATCTTCATCAGTTCAAATCTATCCTTTTTTGTTTCTTGCATTGTTATCCTCAAGGAAGGGGGAGCTTTGGGGGTCTCCAAAAAAAATTCGAAAATAAGTCTTCAAAGATTCGCAAAAACTGGAAGTTTCAAGGCAAATGTTTTAACTCCTCTTTTCGTTCCTATATTATGTAAACTTTTTTGTAAATTCAAATTACCGTAAGAATAAAAATGATTTTTTGACTTTCTTGTTTTGTTTCCTGACAATTCACTCTGAGTTTCGTTTTATTATATTATGACTGAGGATGTTTTCCAAACGATTAGAATTTTGAGAAAAAGACGTTGCTAATGTTTTGCTATAATGTTGATGCTATATAATTTGAAATATAGTGTAATAATTATTATGAATCTGCTTTTAAATATTATCTATTAATTTGTTTGAACAACACCTCGTATAATTGCCTTATAAAAGTTGATTAATAATAATATAATAACTTTTTGTCAAACTTGCTGGTTGTTCTCACTTTTTGTTAAAAATTGCCGATACAGGAAAATTGAGATAATTTTATTTCATAAAGTCGTCTATCATTACCAGACATCCGATCTGTTTATCTGCTCATTTCGTCAAGTTGAATAAACAGAATACAATTTAATCTTTATTTTGCTACAGTCTGATAGTTTTCAAAGATGCATAGGTTGTTATTATTCTAGTATTTACTGCAGGAAGTTAATTCAGAAATAGTGGAAATATTTATTTATACTCTCGCCAATTTTATTAGCATGTTTTATTCGGAAATATTTGCGATTCATAAAACTTGAATTATCCGTTCGTAAATTACACAAATAGTCTTGAAACAAATCATTATTTTATGACAATTGTAGTTACTTTAAAAATAACTATTCTATGTGCATGCACAACAGAGAATAGTTATTTAAACAGTTTTTCTGTGTTAGTTTACCACCGATGAAATCATACTATGCTGTTGGAATGAATTGGGACCAAGGATAAAAAACAATGTTTTCGTAAAATCTTACCTTTTAATGAAGTAAATACATACAAAATAGCGTAAATTCTTCATATTAATATGAAGTATGTCCTCCTTTCGCAGAAATAACTTCTTGAACTCGTCTAGGCATCGATTCCACTAGCGTAGCGCAGATTTTCTTCAATTCGTCATCATGAAACCACACCTGAATTGCACTTATAATCATTTGTTTTGTAGTGCAATACATTTTGCCAGTCGTTTCTTTAAAATATTCCATAAATTCTCAATGGGATTGAGATCAGGTGAATTCCCCGGCTAATCGAGTACTTTTATTTCATTCTCACGCATAAAGACCTGCACTTGTTTGGAATTGTGACAGGGAGCCAGGTCGTGCTGAAATGTTCCATCAAACTTTTCCATGAATGGGACAATCCTGGTGCGCAATATTGCCATATATTTCACTGAATTCATCATCCCTGTTATAGGAGCTAATCGTCCAGTGCCATTGGTTGTGAAAACGTCCCAAAACATTTGTTTCGAAGGATGTTTTACTGTTTGCTAGATGTGATCAGGCCGCGAAGATTCACCATCACTTCGTCTAACAACACTTGATTTGTACGCTTGAACAAACAAATGTGTCTCATCACTAAAAACCACCTTCTTCCAGTCGTCCACAGTCCACGCACGGTACTTTTTGGCCCATGCCAAACGTTTCTTCATCATTTTCTGGGTAGGGCGTTGCTTTCTTCTTGGTCTTCTTGCCTTAGGGCCAACCTCCAGCAGTAGTTTTCACACAATTGAGATGCTCACCTCCACACCAGAAACTTATCAACAATTTGTCAGTTCTTGGAGTAGTTTTGCGTTTGCGGCCACAGTTTCCTTTTCTTTTTGGAGACGATGAGCCACTTTCTTCAAATGTTTTTAAAATTCTCGATACGATGGACTTTCCCACACCAACAGCTTCAGCTATATCTCTTACAGTCATTGATGTGTGTTCATTGAGCGCGATAATTTTGGAACGCTTCCTCGGAGTAATATCCATCTTTGGACAAGACAATACAGCACGTATCAAAATTGAAACCACCAACTGTCGCACCGGTAGGCTGACAACTGAATTTCTGGCGAGGTAGAACCGGTCAGAATGTAAATGATGGTCAAGGTCGAACCCACCATCAGGTAGTAAACAAGCAGGTGTGAGGGTGTTTGGGCCACCCTGGTACTCACATACTTACTACAGTAACTCAAACGAAAAAAAAAACGTTTGTGCCACATAATTCGAACAGCATTGTATGAACCAGCAACCAGTCAGAACAGTATATTTCTAAAATGAATTGTTTGTTCCTAAAATTTAGTATGGGTAAAATGTTAAACTTTCGAAAATTGGGTAACACCCTGAAGCAATTTTCAAGAAACAATATAATTTTGTGAAACTGAGTGTTTTTTATTCAAAATATCAAATGATGTTTCATTTGGATCAACTTAATTGAAGCTGCTGGGTTCGCTTCGCACCGTGTTCTTGGGCCGGGTCCAAGCTTCGCACAAGCACAGAGTGTTTATTAAAAGAAACTAGCTTCATCAGAATGCGTTCGAAATGAAAAATTTAATTAGAATTGAACGAATCCATGTTTTCCTCATAAATTTAGCCTCTTACCAATGTGATTCTGTTTTTGAGAAAAGAAACATGTATAAATGTCTCCAGTTTAACTATTACCTACCATTTGATATAATCGAAAATCCTACACTTAAAAATTGCGTGTTAAAGGAAGCAATATAATTCTACATTAATGTTTGAATAAAACTTCTAAATTGAATTGGTCTTGCTATATCTATTTTCGATTGCCAGGATTGCTCCGACGCTAATTTAAAAAACGAATAATTGTTTTCTGGCAGTGTTGAAGTATTGTAAACGTTCCATTTCGTCGAGTTACTTAGCATGTAAAACTGAAATTGTAGGTGCACTAGGCAGTTATTTATTTGTGGTTAACGGTTATCTTACATTCCGATATAGGCGTAAGTTCGAGACTGTACTAACGTCGTATTAAATCTAACGTATGCATATTACAAATATGAATATTTTATTAGTAGCATTTTCTGCCAATCATAGAAGACATGCATAAAAGTATTCAATGACATAATGTTTGTCAATTGAAATGGATAGTTATCTATGTTCTTTGTTGTCATAAGGTATTAATCAAGATAGTATTCATGATAAATGATGCAAGATTGCTTGCAGTGTCCATGAATTATTTGCCAAGCCTAAAGGAAAAATACAATTTTATTGAAGTGAGAACTACTTTATCGAAGTATGGAAGAAGTTTTTTAGCAATGTTGAGAAAAATAGTCAAACTTTTCTGTCAAGCTCGACAGTTTCGTCAACATGACGTTTGTAAATTTAGTAGAGGCTTAAAAAAATTATTCTAATAATACAATTATAAAATAACTGTATATAATTATTTCAATTCGAGAGAATTTATAGTGAAAGTGATTATATATTTCTTTTGAAGGATTTGGTATTATTTTTTTCTTAACTTCACTTTTTTGGCAAGTTTTTTTGGCAATATACTTTTATTTTTGTTTTGTGGCAGTATACGGTATATACTAGTTAAAGAACCGAAACACCAGAAGACGTGTTAGCAAACACATAATTTCGAAAACTTCCAAATTACCATGACATTATAGTTTTCAGAAAAGTTTAGCAGATATATTACTTGATATTACAGAGTATACTGAAAACTTTTCACTTTGACAGATGACGTTTGGATGCCATTACCAACCAGTGCCGCCAACCTGAAAAACTTATTGTATCAGGAGAACCTTAAATAAAGATTATTATTATTGTCAACACGGGTTTTGATTCTTTTAATTTTTGATAGAAGCAATACAAGAAAATTCGACTATTTATAGCAGGAAAATATACCGCTATTAATAATTAATATTGACGATGGGATGTTTATTTCATTTAACAAACTAATAGATCGATTACAGTGGTAAATGTAGGTACGTTGAAAGTTATATCAGATTAACCTTGCAGTATGTAGTTTATATTCCTTTACGTGCACCGCGAAATCTATAATTCAGAATATCCTAGTTCTCTATTGACAGTTATCGATGCTGTGGAATGTTAGCAATGTTTCAATCTCCCATTGATTCCGACATCATTTTTGCATCATTAACTCTATTCATTTAAAATTTGTTCTATTAGAAAATAGTTCGTCGATATCTATGATCTCTTACAACAGCTCTTATAAATTTATACTGTGGGGAACTGTACTTTGTATGAACCTATACCAGCGGTTCTCAAAAGGTTTCGTGGGGACCACTGATATATTGATTTACATTTCTGAAATCATTAAAATAGATTTCGATTGGAATAATTTTGAAGTGACAAGAGGCGTGCAATTAATAATTTTTGTAGAATTTTCATGCGTAAAGGCTGAAAGTATACAGTAAATCATCCACTGGTACCTAGCAGTGGGTGTTCATTTCCTTCTGAAAATATATCAAGAGAACTAGAGATAACATTTATAATTTTCGCTTAAATCAAAGGACACAAACAAACACCAAACCTAGAAATAAGTAAAAATGCAAAGTTAATATATTTATTTTATAATGAAATAATATTTAGAATTTTCTCATAATTTAAAAAAAATACGCATGGCGCTTTTCGAAGTACTACTTCTTTATCAAATGCTAAATAACAATGATTTATTTCACTTTCTTTTCTGGTTGCTACTCAAAACGAAGACCAAGTTTCTCGATTTATATCTAGAATCAGAGTCGCGATCTACAGTTTGGGAACCGCTTAATTAATTAGTTTGTACATACTCGTATTTAGCACGTTATAATGCAGTTATTTTTCTACACCGATGGTTAGTTTTTTCTTTATTGTCAAAAGCAACATTTTAGATAAAAGCCATGTAGTTTCTTGTTTTTTTAAAGACTACAACTTTTAAAGAAATGTCGATGGCTACAAGCCTAGAGCCCAATTTCAAATTTGCAATCCTAAGTTGTATCCTAATTGTATATTTATCTATATTTATTTTGTATTTTTACAAAGGTTTAATTTTGTTCAAATATTTTCGAATAGAAATTTTTTTTTGTCGTCTTCAGTTTCTTTAGTTTTTGTCGCCCTTCAGCGCACACAGTGATGTATATTCTGGGCACCCCTTCCTTAGAAGCTGATTACCAAACGGTTTTATTCGATTCGATAGAATTTTATTACCATTTTTATAACAATGTTCAGAACAATACGTATGTAAGGTTGTTTAACTACCGTTTATCGAAATTACTACCGATGTTAATACTTATTGTTTATTAGTTAACATTTATAAATCATCGATAATACAATGGCGATAAAAAGTTTGAATAACCAAATAAAGCCGTAGTACATTTTTAACTTTCGTTTCACATCTACTATGAAATATACTTCATTTGGTCCAGGTTATCTTAATGTACCTTCTATTACTGTGTTAAAATTTAGTTTTTTTCGTTATTTCTTTCGCTGGGATGACTGAAAGTAATTTCGTCAATATAAGTTATCGATAGTCGTGACATACTGATAATAAAAAAAAATTATTTCAGATTAAACATATTTGATGAAAATGTTGGACGAAAGTAATGGTTTCTTTGCCGATAGTGTAATTTGAACTTTTATTGTTTTTTTTAGTTCAATTTTTAGTGTTTACTTTTATTATTCAATCTGTCGAAAAAAGCTACCTTCATTGGGAATACTTGTCGAAAGCCAACGAATTAATCAAATAAAACCCTCAGAAATACTTCACATGACAAATAAGTAAAAATTTTTCATTGCCTCAATTTATGAATATGTTTCAGTGACTATACTGACTGAAGTTGAGAATGACTCGACAAATATATTTTATAATATGCCCAGTTCAATTCTAAACTTTATTCTTTCTAAAATCTGTAGTGGTCCATGAGATTGGAATTAACTAAAAAAGTGACAAAAGGTAAATGGTGTTTTTTAGAGGTATAGAACATTAAATTGAAATAAAACAACGATGGATCATTCGATTGACAATAATTTTTTCAATTCGAAAGATAATCTTGTGGCATTACATTTTAAATATGATTTCTGGCATATGACCGCCACGGCTGGCTCGGATGTAGTCCAATCTGGACGTCCAATTTTCAATGACTTTTTCCAACATTTGTGGCCGTATATCGGCAATAACACGGCGAATATTGTCTTCCAATTGGTCAAGCGTTTGTGGCTTATCCGCATAGACCAATGACTTTAAATAGCCACACCGAAAGTAGTCTAGCGGTGTTAATTCACAAGATCTTGGAGGTCAATTCACAAGTCCAAAACGTGAAATTAGGCGGTCACCAAACGTGTCTTTCAAGAAATCGATTGTGGCACGAGCTGTGTGACATGTTGCGCCGTCTTGTTGAAACCATAGCATGGTTGTTCAATTCAGGAATAAAAAAGTTAGTAATCATGGCTCTATACCGATCACCATTGACTGTAACGTTCTGGTCATCATCGTTTTTGAAGAAGTACGAATCAATGATTCCACCAGCCCATAAAGGGCACCAAACAGTCAGTTTTTCTGGATGTAACGGCGTTTTGACATACACTTGAGGATTATCTTCACTCCAAATGCGGCAGTTTTGTTTGTTGACCTAGCCATTCAACAAGAAGTGCGCTTTATCGCTAAACAAAATTCGCGCGATACGTATTCCGCACAGAACCATTATTTTCGAAATAAAATTGCATTATTTGCAAGCGTTGTTCAGGCGTGAGTCTATTCATAATGACTTGCCAAACCAAACTGAGAATAAATCACTTCTCAGCTGTTAAATCGGTCGCCATCTTCAACAGTAATGCCAACTTAAAGACTATACCTCTAAAAAACACCCCTTATAAACTAACGCTGACGTTTTGTTATTGAATTGCTATTGCTTTTCTACGTGAATATTTTTCCATGGGAGATTTCATTCGAATCTCGCAAAAAATTGTTCGAAAGTTAATATATTTAACATTATATATTATGCGGCGAACATATGGACAAAAACCGATACAAAAAACTACAGGAAGGAGAAGTTTAGAAACCATTGATCTTGATGAAGATATTGGTATTTTTCTAACAAAAACGTGTAATTTCTTATTCTTTCTATTGGTGTGAAACTGATTTCATTAATTCTATTAAACAACGCAGGGACATTTCAGTTTTCCAACTATTAATTCAGATTCCAATGCATCTGGTTGAAGAGTTAAATATTTCCATGCATGAATTGTTAAAAGAATTTCTTTATTTTAGGAACTCAAACAATTATTTAATTACGCTCAACGTAGCGTTTTAAAATTAACTTCACTCTTATAATTAGTTGATTATTCAAATTATTGTGCTGTACTCCTTCCATATATCTTGAATAACAGTTTAGTTTAGTTATCCAATGATTTTACCGGAAGCGCAGTATTATTGTCGAATTATGTTAAGTACATTATAATTCCAACTAACATGAAACCATAATTAAATTCCAATTTCCATCCATAATTCAACACGTAGAGGTACCTAATGAAAAGTTGAAAATCAGGTGGTTCGTGAATACGATATACTGTTTCTGATCTTGAGATGTTTGCTCAGTTGACTTCGATCGGGACTTTCCATAAAAAAGAAGAAAACCGACCAATGAAACTAATTCAGAAATTACATCCCGAGTAAATAAACCCTCTCTAAGGTAGAGCCATGTTGAACATCTTAGGAAATAAATTAGACTTGTTATAAAAAGCAGTGTTCTCATTTCTGCAAAATTCCTTTTATACAAAGCACGTGGTTTCAACCATTTCTTATGCCAAGTTTTATTCCACTTCACTAACCAATTTCTTATGTAAATGGCGTTACAAATTGAATGCAGTAGGGTACAGTGGTTATTCTGCGGCATAATTGCGTGCTAGTTCATTTTAGAACTCGTTTTTTACTAAATAATTGTGACAAGAATCCAAACTATTTGTAACAGTTCTAAACGATAATTTTCATGTTTTTTTATGCGTAATAATATAGGGAATCTCATTGCTAGCAACTGTCTGTGTCACTCTTGATATTCTAACGACCGGCAATGAATTTAAATGATAAGAGCTTATCCAATTCGAAATTGAATAAAGGAAATCCATTTTCTATTAATAAAATGTATGATTTGTGTGATATACCAACAATTTGATTGTGTTAGACACTGATAAGGAAAACAAAGTTACACTTTGCGAAAAACGAGCCTGTCTACATTTTATACTGAATGTTTATCGAGTTTATAAAGTAGGTATCCTACAAAACAAAAAATGAGGCGTTTTGCCTCTCAAAACACATCATCCGCTCAGAATGATCGTTTGGTCGTTTATGCTTGTTTGGCACAATGTTTTTTTGTGTGTTTTAGATCCTTTTGACGTCTTTTAACCATTTTGTGCTGCATTCACTTTATTTAGTTGCCTTGCTGTTCTGGAGTGTTTCATTCTGTAGATATATACGAAAAACTTTGCTCTCCGTTCTACGAGGTTGAGGTAAAAAGTTTCCGGTCTGGCCAAGAAAAACTGTTTTGAAATTTTTTTTTGCTTTATTTTTCAACATAATCTCCATCAACACTGATACCATTTCTCGTGGTGTTCTAATTTAGTTATACCAGTTCTAAACGTAGATTCGTCAAGGTCCTCAAAATACTGATTTATATTTTCGATAACTTCTTCGTTGCTCTCAAATCTTTTACCGCCAAGCCATTTTTTGAGGTTAAGAAACAGGTAATAATCGGTGGGGACTAAGTCTGGAGAGTAGGGAGAATGCAGGGTCAATTCAAACTTCAATTCGTGGATTTTGGACATGGCAACAATCGACGAATGCGCTGGTGTGTTATCGTGATTAAACAAAATTTTTTTCTTCGCCAAATGAGGTCGTTTAATTTGCACCTCGTCCTTCAAACATTGCAATAAGTCTGCATAGTTATTGACGAGTGGTAGTCTTAGCCTTTTCAAGATAGTCATAATTCCTCTCGCATCTCAAAAAACGGTAGCCATAACTTTGTTTTCCGATAAAATTGTTTTTGTCTTCTTGAAGTTGGTTCCCTTTTTCCAAACCACTCTTTTAACTGTTCTTTATTTTCAGTAGTGTAGTGGTGAACCCAAGTCTCATCAACAGTTATGAATCGCCGCAAAAATTCGTTTGGATTACGCCTATACAGCGCCAAATTTTCGGTAGAAATGTTTTTTCGAATCAGTTTTTAGTCGAGCGTTAGCAAACGCGCCACCATCTTGCACACAGCTTTTCCATGCTCAAATGGTTGTGCAAAATATTTCGCAACGATCAACTGACATCCGACAGGTCTCAGTTATCTCATGCATTTTCAGTATGCGGTCTTAAATACTGTTTGATGGATTTTCTCAATCATTTCTGAAGTTGTGATCTCAACGGGCCGTCCTGACGAGGCTCGTCAGAGGTGCTCACGCGACCCATTTTGAATTCAGAAACCCACTGCTTAACAGTTGAATATGATGGGGAGGAGTATCCTAGTGTTGAATCCATCTCTTTTATTTATTTGGTGTAAAACCTTTCAAATAAAACTGTAATGACGCACGTTTCTTCAATTTTTCCATTTTCACGAGAACAACTAAAGTATCTCGCGCAATGTGCTCTCAAACACAAACTAACGAAGCGATTGGACTGAAATTTTACACTCAAGCTCAGTAGGAATGGTACTTTAGGACGCCGCTCCAAAAGTAGACCTAGTGGTGCCATCTCTTGATCAGGCCGGAAACTCTTCATCCTACCTTCGTATAATTTCTTCCGTTATTGTTTTTGTGTTTCAATGAAGTTTTGAGGTCTTTACATCCAAATGCCCTTTCTATTGGTTGTTTAATGTCGTCAATCACCATTGTTTCGACTGTGTATAATGCTTCTGTAAAATTTAAATAAACGTAATAATATAATATATTTTTTAAATTGACGAAAACCACCAGTGGTCAGGGTAGATCTTGTGTGGTCCCCAATCCTGGACAGCTTTCTCAATTAACCCCCGTCACGTATTGTGCTGTTTTTTTTAGAGGTATAGAATTTTAAGTTGGCATTACTGTTGAAGATGGCGAACGATTTAACAGCTGAGAAGTGATTTATTCTCAGTTTCGTTTGGCAATTTATCATGAATAGACTCACGCCTGAACAACGCTTGCAAATAGTGCAATTTTATCCAAAACCAGATTGCCGTTGTTCCCGATTTTCATGAGCGAATTTTGTTTAACGATGAAGCGCACTTCTGGTTGAATAGCTACGTCAACAAACAAAACCGCCGCATTTGGAGTAAAGATAATCCTCAAGTGTATGTCAAAACACCGTTACATCCAGAAAAACTGACTGTTTGGTGCGCTTTATGGGCTGGTGGAATCATTGGTCCGTAATTTTTCAAAAACGATGATGGCCAGAACGTTACAGTCAATGGTGATCGGCATAGAGCCATGATTACTAACTTTTTCATTCCTTAATTGAACAACCATGATGTCCAGGAGCTGTGGTCTCAACAAGACGGCGCAACATGTCACACAGCTCGTGCCACAATCGATTTATTGAAAAACACGTTTGGTGACCGCCTAATTTCACGTTTTGGACCTGTGATAAGGCCTACAAGATCTTGTGATTTAACACCGCTAGACTACTTTCTGTGGGGCTATGTAAAGTCATTGGTCTATGCGGATAAGCCACAAACGCTTGACCATTTGGAAGACAATATTTGCTGTGTTATTGCCGATGTACGGCCACAAATGTTGGAAAAAGTCATCGAGAATTGGACGTCCAGGTTGAACTACATCCGAGCCATCCGTGGCGGTCATATGCCAGAAATCATATTTAAAATGTAATGCCACAAGATTATCTTTCAAATAAAAAAAAATGTTGTCAATCGTATGATCCATCGTTGTTTTATTGCAATTTAAAGTTCTATACCTCTAAAAAAACACCTTGAAATAAAAAAACTGAATACGTATCATAATATCGAGTTGTTAGTTCGTAAATATTTGACCTCGAATATAATTTCGATCAAATTCAATGACAATCAGGAACTCAAATTTGGTAAATTGTTCCCAAGCTCCTCCTCCAACTGTTGAGAAAGTGCGGAAAAGAAATTGTCCCTAAAAGGCGATATTGGTTCTATGTGAAACTGATGATTAGGTAGAGAAAGCTTTCTCGAACTTGAAAAGACCCGATAATTAGATTATATACGCGCATTAAATTGATTACGAAGCCAATCAAATAATGGCCTCCATTGGTCAGTTATTGGTGTGAAAAGAACTTTGTTTTGTTTCTATGTTTATTGCTTTCGTTTGATAGGTAACGTACGGGGGTCGTTCAAAATGTATACGAACACGGCAGCACATCAAAAGCATAATGAAACTGAAGAAGATATTTATGTTATAAGATTTTCGAGCGCAAATACTTATACTCTATATTTAAGTTTACCAGAAATGAGAGGACATTAAAATGGGTAATTATTAATTGACGCTGTTGCCACTTTTTTCATATACGTATTCAAATTTTTGCTACATGTTGTTGAATGTTTCCATTTAGCTATGTCGATTAAAATAGATTAAACAATTCCTTGCTTTTGAATAATTCAATAGATTAATTTAATTGGATTTGAATCAGGAAATGTAATAACTTACAACAAAAGTGATTTTCACACATGTATCTCAATGAAAACGTGACTACAACTATTACATCGTATTTTAATTTGTTGTTTTTTATAGATTATGCTCTGTATAAAACGTATATGTTTTCAAGAAATTCTAAAATCCCCTTGAATGTTATTAAAATAAAGAGAACGTTATATATACTGCGCAAGGAAGTCAACTTCACTAAACTGTAAACCAAGTATTTTTTAAACTTGCACTTTGAGGTCATGTCTTTTCGAAAATAATGGCATTTTTGTGTTGTAACAAATTTTTCTGGTTCTTGAAGGTCGCAATTTCGAGAAATTTTGAAATTTTAGAGTGAAAGTGACTCGAAAAAGTCAGAGAATGCGATCAAGCATTTTGACGCACCGTTTTAAAGCACAGGTATTAAGGGTACTTTTGACAGGACCAAAAATTTTTTTTGGGGTTCTTAAAATTTAGAAAAAACTGATTCCAAAAATTGATGGCCCAACT
This sequence comes from Henosepilachna vigintioctopunctata, assembly GCA_030704895.1. Classification (NCBI taxonomy): domain Eukaryota; kingdom Metazoa; phylum Arthropoda; class Insecta; order Coleoptera; family Coccinellidae; genus Henosepilachna; species Henosepilachna vigintioctopunctata. The sequence continues at coordinate 2,003,972 of JARQZJ010000005.1, forward strand.
TTAGAATTTTTCTGTTCCAGAATAACTGAAATTTGCCCGACAGTGAATTTCACAGAAACTTGTTTTTCTATATTCGAAGTCTTCATTGTTGTCAGATTTTATTCGCTTGTTCATTTTAAATTTAAAACATTATTCTTTCTTCTTCTCAGTCGTTCACTCTTGCCACAGTGGTCGTGATCGTGTCTCGGTCTTGTGCCACTGTGTCCCAAGCGATACGGCGCCACACTGTTCTATGCTTAGCGGCTCTAGAGTTTCCATTGATGCTGGAATGCGTCACAGATTTTTTAGATCTGTCCACTGTTGGAAAGCGCCGACGCGATCTTTTGCCCTCGACTTTCCCTTGGACCACCAATCGTTCGATGAGTCTTCGTTTCGGGTTATATGTCCAAAGAATTTAAGAATTCGCATCTGCACACTCGACGATAACCTCTCTTTGATGTTTAGCTCCTTCAGAATCGAGACGTTGGTTCGATGTGCAGTCCACGGGATTCTGAGCAAGCTTCACCATCACCACATTTCTAACTCATCAATTTTGCGGCGATCTTGCATCCTCAATGTCGATGTCCCAGCTCTGTACAAGAAGATTGGAAAGACTAGGCATTTCATTAGTCGAACCTTTGAAAAACATTATGGGCAACTTTATTTTTGAATAATAAATTTCGATTTAATGCAAATTATTTGAGAAAATTCAAACCAAAGCCTTATCTATACAAAAAACTCATTTGTGTTGATTCTGTCAAATTTTTTTGGGTTCGTCATCTTTGGACATTACCCATTCATATCATTATTTTCTTCTTTCCCTCATAAATTTCGTGTTCCGAGAAAAACTTGTAGAAATATGAACATTTTTTATCTACCTCTGGCTCGTACTAATGTTCTGGCTTTTTCACCATTTCATAAAATTTGTGGTTACTTGTGAGCCTTTTCATGACATTATCGACATATTTGCAAGCGTGCCTGGTGATATCAGAAGAGCTCTCGCCTGACTGTTTTTTAGTTATAAGTTTTTTAAATATAAGATTTTCATGTGTATTGTTTGTACATTAATGATATTATTCCTAGTTTTATTTTACATAAGTTGTAAACTATATTGTATCTTTCTTACTCAGTAATTGGCCCAAGCTGTTGAGTGGTGTATTTGTAAATCAATAAATCCTAAATATTTCCTTACTCAATAAATTTTCATGTCTTATAATGCATCTCCAAGAAGGCATTTCCTTTTATTCGTTCTCTTGGGCTTGTTTACTTTGTGTATTACCCATCAGATTTATTATCCCTCTTTAACTTGAATCCCCCCACCTCTACGCTACGAATAGAGATGGGGGGATCTTCTAAAACGAATGTATCTTACGCATTTATATTTGTTTGTTATGGTTATTATTGAGAACGAAATTATGTTTTCTTTGTTCACGGCGAAGGCAATAAAGAATTAAACAAATTTACGAAAGTCACCTTCCGTTTGTGTTTAGTTTCATTAGCTGAATAATTCGTTCGTCTATTTAATTTGAAATGGTTGTAGTTGTTCGAAAAAACAGTCGAGGTCAGCAAGCAACCTCACGTACTATTTTTGGAATGGATATAAATGCGATTTGAATGCATCGAAACTATTACGACTTTTAAATTCAATTTTGTTTTTGTCACTTTGACATTACCCAATGCTCAATTAGTCCATATTGAATTTCCATTGTAATCTTTATAGTATTTACATCAAATGATAAATGTTTTTATCATTTACCAACTTTTCTCAATTTACCAATTTTACAAACTGCTAAAAGTTGTAATTTCAAAGTACCAAAAGTTTGATTCAAAAACGGTCATTCATAAGTATCGTTCCGTCACGATATAATATCGTGACTTAAATATTCGTGACTCGCTCAAAACGTTACTTTGACAGTTATAGAATAAATTTGATATCTCGAAATGTCAAAAACAGGAAACCCAATCAAAAATACATTTCCATGAAATTTGTTATTTATTTGAACGAAAGATGATTTTGAATTATCATTTGGAAAATGTCAAGGTCTAAGATTATATGATAAAGTTGGCATAATATTATTTGTTATTGTACTTTTTAGAGTGTATGATTTTCGATTTATTTGTTTTTGTTTTTATGTTAATTTCATCAAATAATAACGTTAAGTTTTTTATCAGAATATTAAAATTCTTTGCTACTTAATTCATCTCTATTCTTAAAACCACTGATCAGAATGTTATGTTGAATTACAATATCTAAGATCCATAAAAAGTCATCCATCCTTTGGATTGAATGAGCGGTACTTATTTGAAAGTAACCGCTAATAGAATGATGTCAAGCAACCAGTGACATTCTGATATAAATTGAATTGGGTATATTCTTGTCATTTTGATCTTCAGTACTTACCTTTCACCTATGGATTAATGTTAGAATATAGTCCCGGTGTTTTTATCTTCAGTTGAAAAATCCGATAAGATTTATCTCTCATTTTTGCGTCTTTTCACTTCCAGTTAAAATAAACGCTCTGTACTTAAAACTCTGCACCGACAGTTCAGTAAGAGCTTCAATTTATCTCTCGGTCAGAGAATTTAGCCAGAAGTTTAACCGAATATTTTCGAAGGTCACTAGGACCGGATTTTTACATTCAAAAGAAACAGTTGTATTTTGTTTTTATTTTTTTTTTGTTTGGTGTTCATCTTGAATCTAATAAATTTTTGCATCAGAGAGTGTTCAATCCTGAACAAACATTTTCGTGAGATTCTTGACAATTTTACACATTCTTAATTGAATCTTATTGAATTAAATATAAAATGGCACCCCATCAAAAAACAATTCAAATAGAGTCCTTGAAATAATATGATGCTTGTAACGTTTATTCTAATGAATTTAATTTTCAATTTAGGCATTTAATGGAAAAATGGCGGATAGTAAAAAATTTCTCATTTTTGTACTTAATCTGATTTAGTCTGCTTCTGTATAGTTGTCTTTTTTGAAATGTGGGTATTATTGTGTATATTCTGCAACGTCAATCTTAATAATTCGATAGATTTTAACTGCGTGACCATAAAATTTAATGTTTCCAATACCACATAACATCAATAATTCATTTAATTTCCTTTTTGAAGAAACACACAGAAATAACAATAATTCCTACAGCAATTTCGAATAATTTCCCATTGTGGTATCTTTTATGATGGGCATAAGTAGGGATAAATTACCATCTTATTCAAGATTTATATAATAAACCGCCTATTTTACAAGGAAAGAAAATGTTATGACATAACATTAATGAGTCGATTGAAGATGTGCTATTATCTGCACCGCCATCTATGTGCAATTAATAAAAAAATGTTTGTTGATACTCGTATATGGTAAAATATTGTTGGGTACCAATATCGTATAATTAAAATCACTAGAATAAATTCCAAAAGAATTGTTCTATCGAATACTTTCCCATCATCAACATAAAATACAACTAATTCAAACAGAGAATAATGTATATTTTTAAAAATTTGACTATAACATTCTATGGTTGAAATGGAACGCTATTATCACTTCTTCTTATCTTTTTTTCCTGTTGAAACTTCGATTATCCAGATGATTTTGTCTGGCTAAATTAAAATTAAAAAAATGTATTATATAATAATCTTGCATGGGAGTTTGATTACATTTTACGTACTTATCCATTAAATTGAAGAAAACAAAAAAGTTCATGTGCCCATTGTGTTCTGATGTCAAGCTTTATTCAATGTTGTCCAGCTTCTATGCAATTTTTATATTCGGTGGAAATTTTGAAAATAGTGCATTTCGTATAATTAAGTCAAATTTAAACTGTCAATGTCAAGTCGAAGGAAATTTGATGTTTTTTTAATACAGGTTGGATAAAATGTAAGTATTTGAAATGGGAAATGTATTTATACGTGTTTGTGATAAATTTTTACGATACCCTTCAAATAATAGTTCGTATGCTTTGAGTGCCAGTTTGAAACGGTATAACTCCCTTTATCTTCACTCAAATCCTAAAGAAGTGAGTAACTAGTTTATAAATCATATTAATTTCTCATTGAAACTGTTCACGTCAGTTAGAATTAAATCACAAGTGTTATAGTTCTAGAAATATATTGGCTACGCAATGTAGGCAATATTTTAAAATTTCTTTCAGTTGTTAAATAACAGTTGGGAACAAATTGTAACATCATTTCTGTTGACTTCGATTTTTAGGCTGTTTTAGAGGTAAATTGATGTGTTGATTCCAAAACTTCAATCAGTTTTTTTCTATCACGTTAAGTTTTTTCCTACAGTTGTAGCGCAGAACTGAACGCACTTTTTCAAGTAACGACAAACATCAGTTCTTTTGTCAGGCAAGCTTTTTTTGCTTATTTTAAAGTAAAAAAAAATTGTTGACCAAGATAAACCATGCCCCTCACAAATTCTGCAAGCAGTGTGTGGAGTGTTTGAGTATGTGGACACAAAGAACACGTGGTAAACTTCCGTTTGGTATACTTCAATGATTTGGCGAGTACCCAAAGACCTCTCCAATGATTGATACTTCTGTATAGTAAAAACTGCAGGATATAACAAAAAAACAAATATAAAATAGATTACCCTAGTTTACCGTCGCTATATGCCCTGTGTCGCATTCAGTTGAAATTCCAAATTTGTTTCCTTCTTGGCCCGCAACGCGGATATACCAAGTATCCCTGTTTTCTATGCATGTGGGACAGCAAAGCTCAAAGTGGCCGTCCGATCTGACCTGAAACCTGGTGATCCAAACATTCCAAATCAGCCACTTGTCGACAGAAAAAACTTTATACATTATATTTCCGTCCGTTTTCGGCATTTCCTAGCTTGTCATATGAGAAGATAAAGGCTGGTGTCTTTGATGGGCCACAGATTTGGCAACTTATTAAAGCTGGACGTTTCATTGAAACATTGACCGAACTTGAAGAGAATGCTTGGTTTCCATTCAAAAGTATCGTCAAGGACTTTCTTGGAAACGCACGAACCCAGAATTAGGTGGAAATTGTTCAACAACTCTTAGAAAGCTTTGCTAAAACATGAGTATCAAACTGTATTTCTTACATAGCCAACTTTCCAGGCAAACTTGGCGCTGTTAGTGATGAACAGGGTGAGCGATTCCACCAAGATTTGAAGGTCAAGGAGGCAAGGTATCAAGGTAGATGGGATGTCATTATGATGGCTGACTACTGTTGGAGCATCAAACGAGAATGTCCCCAATTGAACATTCTAGGAACAGTTATAAGCGAAAATTTTACCCTATTTTTTTCTGTATAAACACAATTTATAAATGAGAGGTAATAATAAAAACTTGTCTAAAAATCACTGACTGAACAATTCTTTATTCGACTAGTTTCGCCTTTTACAGCATTATCAAGAATGAATACATATTACAAAGACAACCTATAAATATTTTGCAAACCTGTTCGGACCACCTTGAATTCCGTCATAGAGGTGGGGGTTTCCAAATTATCAGAGATTTAACAGCGGGGAGTGGTTTAGGTCTAACTGGTCATTAAGAAGATTGTATTTATCGGATTTTTGAAGTTTATTCATTTCCATGGTTTCCAGGTAGTTCATTTTAATTCCTTTTTCACAGTAATGAAGTATCTTAGGTTTAAAACAACTTGAGATCTTATGTCCTGTCGACTCTAGATGTTCCCGAAAAGAAGATTGTCCGGTTTTTACGTGTTCTTTTAGCCTAGTTTCAAAACATCTTCCGGTCTGGCCAACATATGACGACTTACATTCTTCACAGTCCAATCTATAAATTCCAGACTTCTTCATTGGCTCGGATTCGGACAATTTGTTATTAAAGATCATTCTCAGCAGATCAAGTCACAGCAGATTGGTTAGGTTAGGCGGTGGTTCAATTCACCTCATAATTTTTAAAAGTCTACACTGAAAATATCTCAGAGATTCAACAATGAATATGTTGTGAAATATCTCATGATTTTGTCACACAAGTACAGAAAGGTGCAATATTTAATTATACTCAAAAGAACCAACTAAACTACCTGCCAGATAAACTTGCTACTATCCACAAAAACGACGTCGTTGAATATTAAAACGAGAAACTCCTTCAGAAAATACGGTTGTTCATTTTACATAAAATGTCATGCATTGCAAAGATTTGTACACTCGCCATGAGAAGATCTTGTTATGCACATCCATCGCATTTCAGTATTTAAATCACAGTTAAATAAAATGAAGTACTATGAAATTCATTTTGAAGAAGCTATTCGGAAATATTAATTCACTTATCGTCTATAAAGGGCGATATTTTGGCGAATACCAATAGAATTATATATGTTCGTGGTTAAAGGTTAACCTAAACCATATTTCGGTGTAGGTGCTCCTTCAGCAGAAACTGAACGGATATTGTTTGAATTATGTTTCAATAAAACATGAATATTAGACCTTTTTTATCTACAAATGCCTTGTGTTTGAATCATGTAGTTCGGTTATAAACGCTTGTTGAGGTTATTCAAGATTTAAAATAAACTTTATACGTAATAACACACAATATACAAACACGTACATACCATACTTACTGTATGCTCTAAATGTGGGTTATTTTCTGTCTGTATAGCTTCAGTGATTATGTTGTAGTATTATTGAATGTCAATGAACAACCGACCATATATTCTTTTTTTGAAATGGTCAACCTTTAGTTCCCTCAAGTCGACTTTGTTTGAAACAGTCGAAATCCCGAATCGACTGCAATAGTTACGAGGGGTGGCTGATAAGTTCGCGGCCTAGAGTACTTAATGAAAGAAAAGTTTAGTTTTTTAATTTTTATTTTTCAATATAACATTGAAATAATATTTTGAAGATTTCTCTTGAAAATGGCCATGTGCGGCTGATTTCTGCGCCCCCTAAACTGCTTTTTCAGTTTCGAAAGAAGGAAAAAGTCACTGGGAGCCAGGTCTGGTCTATAGTGGGGATGGTCAATTTCTGAGAGCCCAATGGCTTTTAAAGCATCCCTCGAAACGCGAGCGGTGTGGACGTGGTTTGTCTTGCAGAAACAACACACCGTGCGCCAAATTGCCACGTCTCGTCTGTACGACTGTTTCACGTGCCTGACCCAATAAATTGGCGTAGTACTGACCATTCATAGTTGTTCCCTTAGGAAAGTAATCAATCAATTAAATTCCCTCGCTATCCCAGAAAATAGTCGCCATAGTCTTAGAGGCCGACTTTTCCACTTTTAACTTCTTTGGTGGTCTTTCTCCTTTTTCAATCCACTGCATAGACTCTTGTTTGGACTCCGGATCATACTGACAAATCCAGGTTTCTTCTACTGTCCAATGCGGTTACAAATTTCGTCCAAATTGTTCATAGACAACTCCAAAAAATCCTTACAGCTCAACAGTCGTCGTTGTTTGTCGAGTGGTGTGAGCATTTGCGGTAACCAACGCGCACTAATTTTTTCAGATGTGTAAATTTTGGTGTAATTTTTCTTCGATTCACTCTTTACTAATGTGTAACTTTTCAGCGATCTGTCACAATTTTCTCCTTCGATCGACCAATACTAATTTTTCAACATTTCGAACATTTTCTTCGGTCACTACTGGGCGGCCTGGGCGGGGGTCGTCTTGACAGCACTCTCTTCCTTGTTTAAAAAGTCGTGCCATTTGTTTTACCATTGTATATGATGGCCCGGAATCCTGAAATTTGAAATTTGCAATTTGAAAATTGTCTTTCGGCGAGTTTCTTTTTTTTACAAGGAATTTAATCACTGCGCTGTGCTCAAAATTGCTGGAATTCTCAGTTTCGGTCGACATAGTATTGTTGCCTTTTCCAGATTTGAAGTGCTAATAAACCAAATTGAACAAATGGGTGTTATTTGTACTATCAAGTTGTGCTATCAATAACGAGATGGTAACCTTTCGTTAAGTACCTTAGGTCGCGAAGTTATCAGCCGCCCCTCGTACTTTAAATCTTTTTCTTTGAATTTAACCCTCGTAAAAGTGTATCCTTATGAGAATTGTAATGTAACGTAAGCACATTATTAAAGTTTAAGATTGTCCAAGAGAATCAATTCCATTGTACAAAATAATGAAACGTATTAAAAATATTCTGTGTACTGCAGTTTGCAATTCTGATATCAAATGAAAGACAAGGCTGTTCATAGTTGATGAATATATCCCAATTGAAGACTATTATAATACAATAAAGTATTATTTCATCATTATTCATGAGTTTGCATTGTAGCAAATTGCAATAAAGTGTGCATATCCGTAGCAGTGTTACTTTATTAGATCGTGTGTCTATAATATAATTAACCGTGGTATATTTTTATGTAAACTCTTGATTGGACCGTACAAACGTGCAACGATGTAGACTGTCGTCACGAATTTTAATTGCGAATCGAGATTGATTTTGTGTGGATTTTATCGATGTTGGAGTTTATGTCATACACGTTCTAAAACAAGGTTATTTATACATAATTTCGATAATGAAAGTTTGATGAATGATAAGAGAAACGAATAGACATTTTGGTGCCATCGATTTTTGAACAGTTTTTCAAAATAGCCTTCAGATTTGGCCTATAAAAATTTATTTTCTATATGTCAACTATAACTATCGCCAAAAAAGTAACAAAAAGAATTTATTACTAAAGATAAGTAAGTAAGGTACTACTAACTACCTATTGACACGTTTAGATATATGGTGATAGTTGTCCAAATAGAAGTTGTAATTCAGTAGATATCTAAGAGAAGAACATTCAGTGCTTGGTGTGTCTATGATCTGAGAAATGTTTCCTGTTGATTCCTATAGATGGAGTTATCAAGTATTCATTACTATCAGTTTTTCACATCGGAGTCATAAGAAAGCGACTGGGGATGAAGTCGTTGGTACATTTGGCTATGACTGATTGTCAACTGATGAGTCTGATGTAGAACGAAACAGTGTGTCGCGGCATCGGCTTCAATATTCTCCGTTTCTACATTTTATTCTTCGAGTGATGATGGAAACACCACATCGTATATTTTCATATAGCCCTTGGCTATTCTTACGGCTGATTTGAATTTTTCGTATGGATATCCCAGCATTCTCTTTGTTCTGATGAGAGCCAATAAGCTCGAAACATGTGCTAATTGCGGGTTATACAGTTAGCTTCTACTTTTGTTCATATTTATATTTTCTATTTTCCCTTGAAATTAATTTTAATGATTTGCTTTTCTTTTTTTCAGTTCCTCCAGAATTTAGGAAAAGTAGACCGGACGGCGGACGAGATATTTGACGAGCACTTACAAAATTTCACTAGGCAACAGAATTGCGCGAATAGACTGCAAAAGGAGTTCAACAATTACATTAGATGCGTTCGAGGTGAGTGTGGTACTTAGTTAATGCGACTAATTGCGACTCGACTGGGGATAAAGGCAAAGATGTTATTTGTGTCACCGACAATTCAAAACAGCGTGCAGGTCCGTAATTCCATCAACAAACAAATTTCCATCATTATCACTCTTATTTGATCTTCTTTCGTTTTTTGCCGTTTGAACACTATAATAGCATTGGGATATTGTCTATCGCCAGTATCGCGACAAACTGGAACACGTTTTGTGAATCGATAATAAAAAAATTTAGCACAGAAAGTATGATAAATACATCTTTTTATTTTTATTCATGAAAATTATTCAAAATTTTTCAATAATATAAAATACTGAAACAAGATTCTTAATATATAACTCGTGTTAAGATCTGTAATCGTAACAATTTGAGAAGCTCTTTATATAAGTAAAAAAAAGTATAAAGAGAAATAGGGATTATCGGTATAGTCCGCAATTGGAAGTAGTCGTTGACACGTGTTTCGAGCTTATTGGCTCTCCTCAGAACGGCGTAGGCAAGTTCAAGGTTTACGAACCGGGAGATTAAAAAAACAACAAGGCAAATACATTCTTGTGAAGGAACTCTCCACAAGCGATGCAATGGCCAAATCTCCCAATCCGGAGAGTTCATGTGGAAGCCTAACAGCCTTGAATAGTCTAGGACCCTCAGAATCAGATGAAAGAAACATTTGTTCAGTTAAAGACAACACTTGTAAAAAGTAGTCAAGCTTCATTCAGTACTTCACGTACAAATGTTGTGGAGACCAATACTTAGAGCAAATATAAATATTAGAAGACTGACTTAATGTGCACAATTACGAGAACTTGCGACAATAGTATTCGAAAACACAAAATAAAATTAAAGCATTAATCAAATCACGAATACAGGAACATAAACGGTGTTTTTTTAGAGGTATAGAACTTTAAATTGCAATAAAACAACGATGGATCATTCGATTCACTAGAATTTTTTTTTATTTGAAAGATAATATTGTGGCATTACATTTTGAATAGGATTTCTGGCAGATGGCCGCCACGGCTGGCTCGAATGTAGTCCAATCTGGAGTCATCTTTTCGATGACTTTTTCCAACATTTGTGGCCGTATATCGGCAATAACACGGCGAATATTGTCTTCCAAATGGTCAAGCGTTTGTGGCTTATCCGCATAGACCAATGACTTTACATAGCCCCACAGAAAGTGGTCTAGCGGTGTTAAATCACAAGATCTTGGAGGCCAATTCACGGGTCCAAAACGTGAAATTAGGCGATCACCAAACGTGTCTCAACAAATCGATTGTGGCACGAGCTGTGTGACATGTTGCGTCGTCTTGTTGAAACCACCGCTCCTGGACATTATGATTGTTCAATTAAGGAATGAAAAAGTTAGTAATCATGGCTCTATACCGATCACCATTGACTGTAACGTTCTGGCCATCATCGTTTTTGAAGAAGTACGGACCAATGATTCCACCAGCCCATAAAGCGCACCAAACAGTCAGTTTTTCTAGATGTAACGGTGTTTTGACATACACTTGAGGATTATCTTCACTCCAAATGCGGCAGTTTTGTTTGTTGACGTAGCCATTCAACCAGAAGTGCGCTTCATCGCTAAACAAAATTCGCTTATGAAAATCGGTAACAACGGCAATCTCGTTTTGGGCCCATTCGACGAATCTACGCCTTGTTTGATGATCGTTTGGCTTCAATTCTTGCACGAGTTGGATTTTGTTAGCACGCAAACCAAGATCCTTCCGCAAAATCTTCCATAAAGTGGATGGACACAGATCCAATTCCTGTGCTCGATGGCGGATGGACTCATTAGGGTCTTCCTCAATGCTACGCTCTACAGTAGCAATAGCTTCTTCTGTACGCACCGTACGGCATCTTTCTGTAAACGTGGTACGAAAACGTTCCATGCTTAATCGAATTAACTGCTCTGATGGACGGTTTTGTCGACGATAAAATGGACGTAGTGCGTGATACGTATTCCGCACAGAACCATTATTTTCGAAATAAAATTGCACTATTTGTAAGCGTTGTTCAGGCGTGAGTCTATTCATGATGAATTGCTAAACCAAACTGAGAATAAATCACTTCTCAGCTGTTAAATCGGTCGCCATCTTCAACAGTAATGCCAACTTAAAGTTCTATACCTCCGAAAAGAACAGGCTATACAAACAACAAAAACTGATCCACTTACTCGTAGACCAAGAAAACACAGTGAAAAAAACGTCAAAACATCAGCCAATCTACATTAAATTCCCAAAACCATTTTACATATAAGCACCTTAATGAATATGAAATTCAATAAATAATGTTATCGCCCATGTAGTTAAAATGGCATTAAAATTACTGTCCAACCCCCGTACTAAAAATTGAATTCATTGCCGCTATGAACTCCATACAAATTTCAATTCGTAATTGCATATTGCATTTGTTAATAGACAAACCCAACGAGCTGCTTACGGTTTCTATTATAATTAACCTTTGCTTTCATCTTTGAATGCGTAGTCGGAAAAGTTCTTTTTAAACGTCATACACGACCTTCGTTCAAAGTAAATTCGATAATAATTTTTCTCAATCGTCCATGATATACAGAGACATGTAATTTTTATTGTCAACTAGCTGGCCCGGCAAACTTCGCAACGCTTAACAGTCAATGAATGAAGTGATTCTTTTCAGCTGAATTGATGATTTTGATTAACGATTAATTAATGAAGTTAATACAATCTTATAAACATAAAATTACTGTAAGCAACTCGCCTTCCTTTTAGATGTTCCGATATAATTCGAAGGAGAAAAGATTACCGCTCTCACTCTGTCACGAATGTCAGTGACGAGTCATGCCCAAAATATTCTTTCATCTACGACGTCGGACGGTTTCTTTAGCCGTCATCTCGTCGCTTTAAATGTTTTTTTTTCAATGATTACAGGTTTTTACTCACGAATATCATATTTTAGTACCCAATATTTCATTCAGGACAAAGACAAATCAAAAACCAGAAAAATGTGTCCAGCTGTTCTTAACTTATGAATGGCGTAACGTGTAACTAACATGATTTAGTTTTATATATTTATATACCTAGAATATATAGAAGATATAACTCAATTAAGTTAGAATAAAAGTTTAATTCATTTATGTACTGTTGAAATAAAATTCAAAGCCTTTCGAATGATTTTTTTTAAAATGTTCGTTCTATTTGGCTAGTTTTTCCACGGTTGTAAACGTCTGAAAAATAACCTTAATAATTAATACAGATAAAACCGAATGGAAATTACATTGAATTATAATTTTCACTCTTCATATTAGAATGATTTAACGATCTGTTAATCTCAGATCGAACTAGGTTAGTTTGGTTGGTTTCGTGTTGAGGAAATTGTCAGAGACATTGAATATTGTTTGCGCCTACTACAAGGACTATACGCAGTCTATTTTGAAAAGAATGATATTTGGCAAGCTGTCCAAGTTTAAATTAGATGTTGTTTTAATAAAAACTGCTCTTTCCTCATACTTTTGTACTGGGGATTTTTCGAGTCCTTTTCATGAATGTTATGTGGATAACGATGATTGATTTAACAAGGACTATTCTACAGAAATCATGTATCATTATGTGATAAATCACATGTTTCGATTTGTTCTTATGAGTGTTTTATCGAAGATATTTTGCAACACAAAGTAGAGCCTTAGGTGTACATTTTCTGAGGGGTTCAATTAGGTTCTTCATTAGTTATATTATATTAAATAATATAACTATTTAATATAAAGAATTTAGTAGATTTCAAGCCCACTGGCCTTAAAGAAAAAATTTTTTTTCAAAATTATCTTATCATCAATCATTTTACTTCATTTTTTGAATTCTAGTATTAAATTTAATGATGATAGATAGATTTCAACTTTATGTAAACTGTTTCGAAACAAGAACTCCTAATACAGATGTCAAATGTCGGTTTTTAATCAAAATTCAAAGGATAAATGCGATAGGAGCTTGTCTGTCTGTTGAAAATACACTAACACACTCATAAGCATGTAAATATAAAACAAAATGAACCAAATAATTTCTTGAGAATTTCTACCATAGTTCTTAACTTCAATATCGGACTTTTTCATCGTAACTGACTTTTTTTTTATTAGAAAATTGCCCGCATCAACCGCAAGGGTTATTAGCGGTGGTGCAGTAGAATAACAAAATTAATAAAGTGAAACAACTTATACAACTAAACAAAACATAATCTTAAATAAATTTCAGCAAATTCAGCTCAATTAAAAATCTGATAGCGTTACTCCATTTACCAGTCAAGGTGGTTTTTAAGTCATTGTCCAGGTCATGATTTATTCGTTGCTCACTATATTCTTCACAGTCACAAAGGATATGTTGTACGCGGCTCCGTATCAAATGGCCCATTCGGAAGGTCCGATTTTGGGTCTCTTTTTGGATCATTTCGGCCTGTATCCCACGAATTACGCGTGTCATGTTATCCTGTAAGGCTTCAATCGTGTTAGGCTTGTCCACATACACTAACGACTTTACAAAACCCCACAAGAACTAACCCAGAGGCGTCAAATCGCATGATCTTGGCGGTCAATTCACAGGGCCATTTCGAGAGATAAGCTGCTCACCAAATTCATCCTTCAACGTGTCCATTATTTCACGAGCTGTGTGGCATGTGGCACCGTCTTGATGAAACCACATGTCAACCAAGTTCACTTCGGCCAACTGGGGCAAAAAAAAGTTGCGTATCATGGCTCGATATCGTTCGCCGTTGACGGTAACGTTTCTTCCTTGGTCGTCTTTGAAGAAAAATAGACCGATGATGCCACCAGCCCATAAACCACACCAAACTGTCGTTTTTTCGGAATGCATCGGTAATTCTTGTATGGCATGTGGCTGTTCATCACTCCAGATGCGACAGTTTTGTTTATTTACATATCCGTTAAGCCAGAAATGAGCCTCATCGCTGAACACAATTTTTCGATAAAACAGCGGATTTTCATTAAGCTGTTCTGAGGCCCATTCACCAAGAATTAGACGTTGTAGGTCATTCAGCTTCAATGCTTGCAGAAGTTGAATTATGTAGGGTTTCAAACCCAAATCAACACGTAAAATGTTCCATTTGGTTGAGTAACGCATTCCCAATTGCTGAGAACGGCGACGAATTGACATTTCACGATCCTCATTAACACTGTACGCTATGGCTGCAATATTCTCTTCAGTACGCACTGTACGCATGCGAGACAATGGTTTAATGTCCAACAAAGTAAACTTGGTCCGAAATTTGGTATTAACAGCACAAATTGTTGATTCACCAGGTCGACCATAATATGGTCGTAACAAACGATACACATTTTTCACAGAGCACCAATTTTGATAGCAAATTTCAACAATTTGCAATCGTTACTCGTTTGTAAGTCTCTCCATGATGAAATGGCAGAGTATACTGAAAACTTTTCACTTTGACAGATGACGTTTGGATGCCATTACCAATCAGTGCCGCCAACCTGAAAAACTTAACTCTTAAAAAAATCACCCTTTACTAATAAACGAACTGTGTGGTAGTCAGTCATTATCTTTGATTTCCTCGAAGTAAATTTGTTTTTCGGTTTGGCATAAACTAGGTAGCCCCAATCGTTCATAGGGTGTTGAGCACGTGCCCAGTGGTAAAGAGGGGCATGTCGGGGATCTATTAGACCACTTTGGAGCCACCGACTTGACAATTTTAGATTTCAACCACTTGGAGCCTGTTTTCAAATTGATTGAAATGTTGATTCGACAATACTTAATTGAGATCTGAACTTTCAGTAAATAATCTAAAACTACCCCAAACACATTTGGTGCGGCAACTAAACATTTTGGTTAATTAAGAGGTAATATTTGATATTGAAGACCACATCAAATTTCCAAGGTTTCGTTAACAAATTCACAATTTTCCCAGGGTCTTCAGATTGAGGACCGCTGATTCAGCAGAAAGTTCTACTTATTACTAAAAGATACACGTACCTTGTTTGGTTTAGTCAATAAATTGTCTGTATTTCACCAATTGAATAATACGCTTAAACCTGTCGTTGCACGATTTATATTGAATTGGACGTTGTAATTAGTGTTTCAAACCAAACGTGATTTACAGCTGCCCAAGCAGCCTCAAAAACTCTGCTAGAAGCTATAGGGGAGACGTACGAAAGTCAATGGACTGGTCACGACCTTTTGTATGTACATTGTCAATCAATCGACATGCTGTGGCAAGATTTCAGTCATAAACTTGGGGACCAAGTTTTACTTCCTTTGAATACGTACCAACAACAGTTTCCCGAAATGAGGGTAAGTGGTTTATTGCATTTCAAATACTCACTTGGTACATTTGTTTTTTTTTTGTTGTATACCCCCCGTATTTAATTAGATTTGAATGATTGAATAAAAAAGTGTTCTGAAACATGCGGATAGAGTTGATTTTGTCGTAGGTGTGCAACTTGTTGCTGCCCGGACCGGTTTTTCTTTCCAGTTTGTATTTTAATAATAGGGCAGAATATGAGAATTTGCATGAATCTAGGATATATTGAATATTACGAAATATACAGTTGAAGATTCGGATGGAAAAATATATCTCATATTAAAGATATATTTTCCAGATTCACGAATCTTTTATGGTCAGTCAATAGGCTGATAATGAGAAATGATTCAAATAAAACTCTCTGAGCGATGTCTACACAAATGTTGTTAACGTAAACAAAGCAAATCGTATTCGAGAGTGAATATTAAGTAAATGCGTTCTGAAAAATATCGAACTTGTTCGAAATATCATACAGCGCTGTTTCATCCTATTATGGGAATCTTCAGTGCAATGCATCGAAATTAGCAAGTTTCGATGGTTTTCCAAAAGCACCAAGGTTCTATCTATCTCTTCAAAATGAGGCAAACATCCTTTAGTGAACAACTCATATCAGCTCCCTCTATCGAAGAAACAAGATAAACACCCTCGAACATTGATACAAGATCAGTACGTACTTGCATACAAATATGGATTGATGGTGATAGGTTATGTTTCCGTTGACAACATTTGTGCATACAGCTCCCTGAAAGTTTTATTTGAAATTTTTTCATTTTTCGTTAAAAATTCACAGTTATATTCACATATATAAAATTAAAAAAGAGACTTCAAGTAGAAATGTAGATTATACAAACTTCTCTGATGGTTCAAATTTCCATAATAAATTTTAAAAGCTTATAGCGACATCAAATGTTTCTTTTCCCAGATGTTGGAAGTTTGCCAAAAACTGCTGATAAATTTATAATCTCTTGAAGTTGTTTGTATTTCGTTTTGGCTTTGAAATACGGATTTATATATTACGAGTATTTATGTATCCCATATTCAGTATGCTCCAGTTCAATCATGTAACTCTGATTCAACTTCATGCTCTAATTTCAACTTCATAATCTAAATAAATACTCATTTTTTTTACTCATTTTTTGGCAGAAAAAAATCGACAAGCGAGGAAGGAAATTGGTCGATTTCGACAGTCAGAGGCATAGTTTTCAAGCGTTGCAAACCAACATGAAGAAGAGGGACGAAGTGAAAATCAACAAGGGTAGAGAGCAGTTGGAAGAGGCGAAAAGAACGTATGAAATAATGAATTCCGAATTGCATGATGAACTGCCAGCGCTCTACGATTCCAGAGTGTTATTTTTGGTCACCAATTTGCAGTCTCTCTTCAATGCTGAACATACTTTCCATTCGGAAGCGTCTAAGGTTAGTATACAATTAGGGTTACTCGATGATCATCGATGTTCGATAATCATCGATGTTAACTCACGGTCTCACGCACAACCAATAGGGTTACTCGATGTTCGATGATCATCGATCTTGAAAGCAAGAACATCGATGTTCGGTATTCGATAAATATCGAACATCGATGTTGGGCTTTCGATTATGACATCGATGTCTTTCAAATATCGATCATCCCTATATACAATTCTTACTGAAAGGTAACGACATTCAATATCCCGTTAGAAATATGCACCTATATTGTCTATGGTAATGTCGTATTTTGTGTAAAATGTCACAGAAAACACAAAAAGTTTATGTTGAATATTACAGTTTCTTAACTCTGAAAATAGGATTCGATTGCTCAAAAATTAAAGCTGTCATGGTATAAATGCAAGCTCCACCTATAGAGATGAATAGAAAACACCCTTCAAAGCATATGTTGTCATTGTTCATCTCATTCGTCATAATACTTGCAGGAAACTACGAAATTTGATTAATCTACTTTTTGAAATCTGTTAAGAGTTTTTTTTCACGATGCACTTGAGCTGTGCCTATTTAGTACGACTAAGTAACGGGTGTTTTTTTTTTGAGGTAAAGAACTTTAAGTTGGCGTTACTGTTGAAGATGGCGACCGATTTAACAGCTGAGAAGTGATTTATTCTCAGTTTGGTTTGGCAATTCATCATGAATAGACTCACGCCTGAACAACGCTTGCAAATAGTGCAATTTTATTTCGAAAATAATGGTTCTGTGCGGAATACGTATCGCGCACTACGTCCATTTTATCGTCGACAAAATCGTCCATCAGAGCAGTTAATTCGATTAACCATGGAACGTTTTCGCACCACGTTTACTCTTATTGATAACTCGCATCCCCAGAGACGCCGTACGGTGCGTACAGAAGAAGCTATTGCTACTATAGAGCGTAGCATTGAGGAAGACCCGAATGAGTCCATCCGCCATCGAGCACAGGAATTGGATCTGTGTCCATCCACTTTATGGAAGATTTTGCGGAAGGATCTTGGTTTGCGTGCTTACAAAATCCAACTCGTGAAAGAATTGAACCAAACGATCATCAAGCAAGTCGTAGATTCGTCGAATGGGCCCAAAACGAGATTGCCGTTGTTCCCGATTTTCATAAGCGAATTTTGTTTAGCGATAAAGCGCACTTCTGGTTGAATGGCTACGTCAACAAACAAAACTGCCGCATTTGGAGTGAAGATAATCCTCAAGTGTATGTCAAAACACCGTTACATCCAGAAAAACTGACTGTTTGGTGCGCTTTATCGGCTGGTGGAATCATTGGTCCGTACTTCTTCAAAAACGATGATGGCCAGAACGTTACAGTCAACATTCCTGAGTTGAACAACCATGATGTCCAGGAGCTGTGGTTTCAACAAGACGGCGCAACATGTCACACAGCTCGTGCCACATTCGATTTATTGAAAGACACTTTTGGTGGCCGCTTAATTTCACGTTTTGGACCTGTGAATTGGTCTCCAAGATCTTGTAATTTAACACCGCTAGACTACTTTCTGTGGGGCTATGTAAAGTCATTGGTCTATGTGGATAAGCCACAAACGCTTGATCATTTGGAAGACAATATTCGCCGTGTTATTGCCGAAATACGGCCACAAATGTTGGAAAAAGTCATCGAAAATTGGACGTCCAGATTGGACTACATCCGAGCCAGCCGTGGCGGTCATATGCCAGAAATCATATTTAAAATGTAATACCACAAGATTATCTTTCGAAAAAAAAAAATTCTTGTCAATCGAATGATCCATCGTGTTTGATTGCAATTTAAAGTTCTATACCTCTAAAAAAACACCCTTTATGTATGTGTGTAATATTAACACAAGAAACTCAAACAACTGTATATTCTATGTTTGGATGAAGTAAAAAGTACTACCGTCAGAAGGAATACCAAGTATTGATGATTTCATCTTTTTGTTTTCTTTAAAAAACAAAATTAATTTAGAAAGTTAATTATGTTAGGTTTATTAAATTTGATTTTATCTTCAACATCTGGCAGTTTATTTTATGTGTTCTAGATCTTTGAAGAACTGGAGGCAATAGTTGACAAATTGGCAACGGATAGCCAGCGAGGATCGTACAGTGTGAAAAAAACGAATGGTGCTAGTCTTCCTCGTACAGCGAATTATAATAATTCTTCTTCGCTCATTATAAATAATATTTCACCAACAAAACCGTCAGTTCGTAAGTCATAATTCATTAAAAATTCGACAGTAACATTGTGAAATTTATGATTTATTAACCATATCGAGAAATAAGAAATATTCTGAAATGTGTATTTTGTTTCTAAATGGATCTTTTTTCTCGAACTAAACTGCATGGTAGATATATCAATTATTCGATTTCATTTCATTTGAATAAATAAATATTATAACAGCTTCCACATACAAATTTTATTATGTCATTATTATATCAAATAATTTTAAGCGTAACATCAATTCCATATGCATGAATCAGTTTTGAATTAAAATATTCATGTTTGTCTTATTGTTATAAAAATGGACAGTATTATTTTTCCAAAGTTATGCCAGACACACTTATTCAGTATTTTATTATGTCATTTTTAGATTTTTCAACTTCTATGAATGAATTCTATGACTGAAAAGCAAAATGAAATTACTGAATATTCCACAAGTGAAAATAATCAAAATAATTGATTGGGACTTTGATTTTATTTATATTTAACATTGACGTTGTCAATATTAACGAAAATTGACATCAAATTTTTTCAGTAAAATCTGCGTATTAATGCAATTTTTGTTACGTTTCTTAAATTTCAACTTCAAATTGAAATTAGGTTATCCAACACCTTCAAATAAGTAGATGATGAATGATAAAAACTTACATTGGCAGCCATCTTGAGTCATAGAAAAAAAAGGCTGTTAAAGTGGATAGCCCTTTTCTTCGTTTTTATTTCATTAACACCATAATTTTTTTTATAACCCAATTTTTTTATGTTGTGTGTGTTTTGCAGCCGATCAACCCGCACAATCCCCCACAAAAACTGATCAGCCCAAAACCGAACTAACAGACCAGATATCGGTGGAGCAGGACAAAAGTTCTGCTCCCGCCTCCCCTCCACAGTCTCCCTCTAAACCGGAATCTCCCAAAGATAATCCAACGCCAACCACCAACGGTGTGAGTGGTGACGCCATTCCCGATGCGCCATCTAGTGAATCGACGAGCAACCGAAATGGAACTACCACGGTCGATAGTAAGTCTCCTTCCCCCGAACCCTCCGCTCCTAAAAAAGCTTCTAGCGTTGCGGCTGTCGTTAATAACATTTCCCCTAACAATACCAGCACCAACAGCAAAAATCTCGAAGAACTGTACGATATACCTGTTGGTGAGTAGTGCGAATTAATTGATTTTCTCATACTGAGGGGAATATCAAACATTCGAACAAGTTAGGAACTTCAAGGTGGACAAGGTGCATCAGTAATTTCTTAAGTAAACAAAAAAATAGACGTTAGACTCTAGGTCCAATCGGAGCTATCTAGGTCTATGACCTCTTATATCAATAATAATTTAGTCAGGATATTCCAGCCAAGCTGGCATAGATAGATGTGAAAGAAGTCAGAAAAATAAATCAATTTAGACAGAGTTCCCCAACCCTTCTTGTACAAGGCCCCACCTTAGCCTCTCTTGAATTTCTGTGCCCCCGAAAAGGGTGAAAAAGTTGAAAATAAGAACTGGGAAAGGGTTGAACTCGTGTCGAGTCTATTTTCGAATTGCCCCCTGCCGGGAGTGTGCCCCACATTGGGAAACACTGCTGTAGATGAAACATCATAATATAAAATTCATTCAGTTCCTGCTGTAAAAACTATATTGTTTATTAACATCGATGTTTGGGAAATTTAGACGTTGTGAAACTTTTGTCAACATTTTGATTTCCTTGAATGTGCCTAAACTTCAAAGATTTTTGATGATGCGTAGCTCAAATTTTGTTTGTTATCTCCTCAGTTTGTTTTTGTTTTTTAAATCAAATAACCGCTCGTGTATGTTTTAAACATTTACATTTTCGAATCCATTACTTATTAAAGACGAAATATATTTCCTGTTTCAGGTGCAAGTACTGATAATTTACCGCCTGGAGTATTGTACAAAGTGAAAGCTACTTACAAATATAACCGTGAAGATGTGGACGAATTATCTTTCGAAGTAGGCGAAATCATACAGGTTGTGGAATATGATGATCCTGAAGAACAAGTATGCCCTTTAAAGTTTGGCTTTAAATTTGATCAACATGTACAAAACATTTAACCTCATTCTAAAAGTTTATTTAAAAAATAAACATACCTGAAAATGTTTGAAATTAGAGGAAATATATTCTGGACAAATTTATCAACATATTTGTTTAATAAATTGGTTGAGGCTTTCGCAGCCAGTCGTTGAACTAGTGTTGTCCTGGTGCGGGTCTAAGGGTCTACATGGTTTAGATATGTGGATGACACTTTCGTGGTTTGGAGTGCCGATATGGACAAGCTAAACGACTTTCTTCAGCAACAACATCCAACATCCCAGTATTCAGTTTACCATGGAAACAGAAAAGGATCAGCTACCTTTCCTGGGCGTCCTAGTGAGGAAACGAGGAAACAAGTTAGGCCATACGGTGTACAGAACACATACACATACGGACAGATACTTACACGCCTTATCTAACTATCATCAGAGTCGGAAGTATCGTATCATCAGAACCTTGACGGAACGAGCTCGAAGAATTTGTTAACCAGAGAACCTTCAGTCAGAACTGGAACACTTAAGAACTGCGTTCGAAGCAAATGGCTACAGGAGGAGGGACATCAAGAGATCGATGTGCGTAAAAACACCTGGACATAAAGAAACCGAGCAGAGATCGACGATTTCATAAGCATACCTTCCTGACATTCCAAGAGTCGCAGATAGGATCGGCAGGATTTTGAGAAGCCACGATGTCAGAACTATCTTCAGACCTACACAGAAGATCCATCAGATCATAGGATCAGTGAAGGACAAGAGGGGCCCACTTTCGGCTGCAGGAGTCCTTGTTCTTGCGGAAAAGTCTACATTGGGACGACGAAAAGATCAATGGGAACTAGACTCAAGGAACACAAGGCAAGTTGCCGGTTAGAACAAACTGAGAAGTCTGCAGTAGCCGAACACGTACTGAGCGAAGGGGACCACAAGATATATTTTGAGGATGCCAAGAGCGTACACTCTTGGCATCAGTAAATGGCCATCAAACAGGCTGGTCAGGGATGCCATTGAAATCCGAAAGCATACCAACAATTTCAACAGAAAGGAGGAAACCCTCAGTCTCAATCTAATCTGGAATCATATCATAAGGCATACACGAGTGATGCCATTGGATATCAAGGCGCCAACCGGAGCATAACGAGCCCTCCTCCACACCTTAACCGAAGCGGAACAAACCACGTCCCTTATGCCGCGATATAAATACAACCTGCGTACAAGAATTCACCAGTCTAATTCCAAAATCAGAAATGGAACGACCTCTGAAGAAGCACGTCACTCGTGTTAGCGAAACGACAGGAAGAAATTCCAACCGACGACGGCCCTTAGACCCGAACCAGGACAACACTAGTTATTCGTTTAATAATTTTATATTGAATTGATAGGTATATGTTGAATAACTAAGAAATCACATAATTTATATTCATATCTTTAGGAAGTATTCAGCTTTGATTATTATTTGCTCTGTTTTTATTTTTGTACTACATTGAATAGTTCAAATATCTTTAATTTTTGTTTGTCTTTCAGGAGGAAGGATGGCTGATGGGACTCAAGGAAACTACTGGTGAAAAAGGAATGTTCCCAGCAAATTTCACAAGACCAATCTAGTTCCCATCTTATTTAACTTGTGAGATGTATTTATTAAGTTTTAACAAGATCTAAGTGCCTTAATGATTTAGCATACTGGTGGACAAGAATCTATTATATGTGATAAATTTATTGTTATCACATATTGAATAAGGGCTTCTGAGTAATATCACGGAAATTATTTTAAAATAAGATATGCAGATTAATCACAAAGTGCTCATAATATTTATAAAATTGCAACAGAGACTTTGAATATGTTTTCTTTATACAGTATAATTTTAATGTATTGTCGATATATTTATAACTATATTTCAGTATACCCTTTTGAAATAAATTTAGAGGCACAGAAACTGAAATTATCGAGCTGCCAGTTTCAAATAACCTTGTAAAATATTGAATTATTCAGATATTAAATTATACAGAATTGTTGTAGTTATAAGAGTTTGAATAATCTAATGATATTTTCGATTTCTAATCAATATATAGAAATGCATTTTTTACTCTGATACAGTTATACTTGAAAGTTTTAATATGCAATATAATTCAATTGAAATTGGACATTATATATATAATTAAATCATTTATAGCTGCAATTACAACTGAAAGATAACGTTATAATAATTATTATTTTCAATGCATTTAACTCAATTGGTAAAGATGGCTTCATTCAAAAAATGGATGAGTTAAAATAATCTCTAGTCAGAGTATAATCTATTTGCAGACTCTTCACCGTAAGTAAAGTGCCAAATTGAATTAATTTTTGAATTTTTTATCCCCTCAAAATAAAGAATTGAGTGCCAGGTTTCAGTTCTGAAATGTATTGTGTGTATTTTTTTCTATATTGGGAGATGAAACCTCGATAAACAATGTTATTTTGTAAATATTTTTGTTTGTTTTATTGAAGTATATTCGAGTTGACATTGTTATGTTTTATTAGTTTATACAGTGAGCCTTAAAATATTTAAACGAATACATATTGTAAAATATATATATTTCAGAAATATTTGCAGAATATTTGTGTTGTTGAGCTTATAGATCTATGAATTGTTCTCCGTTAACACATTGTTTGGACGAAAAACCTTGGATGTGTCATGTTGTATTTGATTTTTTAATTTTCCTAAAAGTAATTTTAAGATAATTCAGTTCTATATTTTATTTCCATAAAGTATGATTTTCATCAATCAGCTTTTTGAAAAATTGAGAATAATTTTGCTTTCCTTTGATGCATGGTTTAAAAGAAATATTGAGGAAAAATACTGCACTAAAAAAATAAGTAAAAAAGTATTTAAAAAAAACATTTTCAGAGGTCCATTATAATTATAAAATTACGTCGTATTAACTAGTATACCGTTTCCCTGAAATTTTTAAAATTATTCCACCAATATAAAATTAATCCCATATATTGGAGAAACAGTTCTGTTTATTGATTTCTAGTTGAATAATACTCCGATATTACTTTTATTTAAATAAAATTGACAAATGTTGAGATAGATAAGCTAAAGTGTATTGAATAAGAATTTTGAGCAATTTCATTATTGAAATGATATTCTAATTGATAACATCTGTGAAGCTTGTAAGAAATCCAAATATTAATCAGATTATCAATCAATTTTGTGTAGCTATATAATAAATTCTTTTGCAGTACTCATTTTTTACCTTCAAAGATTAATTGAATGTATTACCGTGTTTTATTCTTCAGGTAGCTCATTCAGTTTTGCAAATCTTTCACTTGTTTGTAAGTTGACATTCATTGTTACAACCTTCCCCATTCATTTTATTCTCAAAATAAACTGTTATAAAAAAGGATTGTTGAATTTGTATCCATGTATTATAATTTATTTTTACTTATGTTATTTTATTTTACTACTGTTAATAACTAATGAATAGGTAGATTGTATGTTTGGATTATGTTCAAATAAAATAAATTATTTAAATTACTGCTTTTTTATTGAACACTCAGTTGGAGTTACCCCAACGGATTTGCCTCCTTTATTCATTCAAACGAATCGTTTCCTTTCTCTATTGTTTCCATATACAATAAAAATTTATTGTATTTTTAACTGTTTATTGTATTTTTAATCTTCCACACAGATTTTGATTATCTAAAGTGATTCGAAATAAATATTCCGACAAGAATAAGATTCATAACTAATTTAGTGATTGCAAAGCTTTTGAAGGTTTTAACATGTTTTTAGTAATCAAAAATACAAAGTTGAAGATTAGAGAATATGAAAACGGCAAAATAAACACAAGCAACATATATTGAAAATTAACTGAACTTACTAATGAAAAACTTGTCATTAATGAACGAAATTCTTCGAAAAAATAAGTCATGAATTATGAACTTATTCCAAACATTTCTTCATACTATTATCAAAATATTTTAAATATTGGATATATGACTCCGTTTGTTTGTGATAATGCTTAATATTATTGAGAATTCATTTTTTCTTTTAGTTAGTATCAGTAGTTATATTCAAACAATCCCAATTTCTTGATTGATGTCCATGAAAATGTAGTTAAACTACGTAACTAACGGGTGTTTTTTAAGAGATATAGAACTTTAAATTACAATAAAACAACGATGGATCATAGGATTGACAAGAATTTTTTCTTATTCGAAAGATAATCTTGTGGCATTACATTTGAAATATGTTTTCTGGCATATGACCGCCACGGCTGGCTCGGATGTAGTCCAATCTGGACGTCCAATTTTCGATGACTTTCCAACATTTGTGGCCGTGTATCGGCAATAACACGGCGAATATTGTATATTCACAAAACCATTATTTTCGAAATAAAATTGCACTATTTGCAAGCGTTGTTCAGGCGTGAGTCTATTCATGATGAATTGCCAAACCAAACTGAGAATAAATCACTTATCAGCTGTTAATAAAGGCCTGCACTTGTTTGGAATTGTGGCAGGGAGCAAGGTCGTGCTGAAATGTTGCGCAATATTTCCATATATTTCATATTTCTGAATTCATCATCCCTGTTATAGGAGCTAATCGTCCAGTGCCATTGGTTGTGAAAAAACTACAAAACATTTGTTTCGAAGGATGTTTTGCTGTTTTCTGGATGTGATCAGGCCGCAAAGTTTCCCCATCACTTCGTCTAACAACACTGGATTTGTACGCGTGAACAAACAAATGTGTCTAATCACTAAAAACCACCTTCTTCCAGTCGTCCACAGTCCATGCACGGTACTTTTTGGCCCATGCCAAACGTTTCTTCATCATTTTCTGGGTAAGCAGTAGCTTTCTTCTTGGTCTACTTGCCTTACGGCCGACCTCCAGCAGTCGTTTTCGCACAGTTGAGATGCTCACCTCCTCACGAAACGCTGGACTTTCCCACACCAACAGCTTCAGCTATATCTCTTACAGTCATTGATGTGTGTTCATTAAGCGCGATAATTTTGAAACGCTTCCTCGGAATGATATCCATCTTTGGACAAGACAATACAGCACGTATCAAAATTGTAACCACCTAAACGGTACGACCTAAAATTGTCACATCGGTAGGCTCACAACTGAATTGCTGGCGAGGTAAAACCGGTCAGAATGTAAATTATGGTCAAGCTCGAACCCTCACGTCACCTCAGGTAGTAAACAAGCAGGCGTGAGGGTGTTTGGGCCACCCTGGTATTCCCATACTTACTACAGTAACTCAAACGAAGAAAAAAAATGTTTATCCCAATTAATTCGAACAGCAAAGTATATCCATAAAAATTCAAAATTAGTTTAATCAAACACTATTCAGAGTAGAGGATAATGTAAACCTCACTCAATGAATGTACAGTGGAGAAAACAAAAAAGTAGTTTAAACACAAGGACACAAAACGTCCAGGGGCTCGTCAGGATGATTTTACTCTTCATACACACATGAATAGAGCCACGGTAAGGAAGTAGCTGTAAAGTAAGACACAGGACGCTAAGCGCAGAGAAAATAAAACGTTGTTTTCAAATATTCAAACCTATCGATTTTATATGATCAAAAATATTTTTATTTACCTCTATATTATTTGAAGATAATAAAAAACCTAAGTAGTACGGCTGATAGAATCGTATATATTGAATTACAAATTTTGACATTGATGTCTGAAATTACTACAATTGAGAATAATATGCTCGACAGTTCCCATTTCCCCGCACTGACAGAAGGGATCATGTCTGACACCTACTCTACTTCTCTAGAGAAGAATAGTTACACTTTTAATTACATATTTAAATAACATTAGTACTTATACTTTTAAACAAAATCCAAATTATCATAATTCTCTTATACCTCGTTTACTCACTGAGGAATTTCCAAACATCTTTTGTAATTTTTCAAAAATATTTAGAATATCTGAAACAACAATCGTAAATTCACTTTCAAATCATCTAGAAGAGAAAACATAATCTGCAGTTATATCCATATATTTGAACGATGGCATAACAATGTTGCCGGCGATCAAAACATTCTACTGAAATCATTAAAAATGGATTTTAACCTTCAAATGTACTCATACATTTTCTGCACATTCAAGGATTTAAGGTGAAAATCTGTCAACATCGCAAAACTATCACATGCGAGTGGCAACGAAGGTTTTAGAATTTGATGTTTGAAATGAACGAAAGATTCTCTGATAGAACTGAAATGTTTTGAATGTGAAGATTGAATCGGGCAGGCTGGAAGCGATCGGCTATGCTCGGGAGCATTCGTTTTAGGTTGGAATTTGAATTCTGGATAAACTCAGACAAGGAAACTTACAGATCTCAAAGGAGTTTTATTATTTTAATTTCCCACACAGATTTTGATTTTTTAAAGTGATTCTAAATAAATATTCCTACAGAAATAAGAAGATTCATAGGTAATTTAGTAATCGCACAGCTTTTGAAGGTATTCACATGATTTTAGTATTTCGAATGATCATTTAATCAGATTTTACAAAATTTTTTTTTAAAAATTGATATTTCGGCAAAAGAAAACGACAAAATATTTCAGCAGAAGGAAAAATACAACATTGAGGATTAGAAAATATGAAAATAGAAAATAAACATGATGAACATATATTGAAAATTGACTGATTACTAATGAAGTAAATAAATTAATGAAAAACCTGAAATAAATGATCATTGAAAATGAGGCATAAATTATGAAACTTTTTATAAATATTTCAAATATTGGATAGATTACTGTTTGTGATAATGCAGAATATTACGGAGAAATTTTTTTTTTACTTATACTTATTATTAGTACGTATACTCGAACAATACCAATTTCTTTACTACTGTGCTTGAAAAATATAGTAATACTACGAAACTGCAATAGCAAAATAATAAATATAATGATAAAAAACAAAGTGTACTTTCTCTTTAACCAAATATTTCAATTTGGATAGTCTCAACATGAAACATTTCTTATGATTCGAAAATTAAATTTATTGATGTAAACCAAATTCATTTATTTAATTTTTTTGGAAAAGAATAGTGTCATTTGATTGTTTAAATAATATTGCTACTTATACTAATCAACAAAATCCAAACTATCATTATCGTTTCATACACTCATTAAAAAATTTCCAATAATTTTTTAATAATTTTTCAGAAACATTTAGAAAATCCTAACAACCAACAATCGTAAATTCAACAAAATCGCCCAGACGAGAAAACACAGTCGGCAGTTTCATTCGAACGATCGCTAAAACGTCACATCGACCAATGTTGCCAGCGATAAAAAATTCTACTGAAAAGTCATTGAAAATGGATATTTAACCTTCAAATGTATTCATACATTTTCTCACATTCAAGGTTTTAACGTGAAAATCTGTCAACGTCACAAAACAATCACATGCGAGTGGCAACGAAGGTTTAAGAATTTGGATGTTTGAAAGAACGAAAGCTTTTGAGAGAACTGAGATGATTTAAATTTGAAGATTGAATCAGGCGGGCTGGAAGCGATCGGCTCTACTTGAGAGTGTTCGTTTTATTTTGGAATTGTTTGAATTATTGGATAACCTCAAAAGATATGCAAACCTTGCAGTTCTCATAAGGATTTATGGTGTTTTTCTTTTCTCACACAGATTTCCATTATTTAAAGTGATTCGAAATGAATATTCTGACCAGAATAAAACGATTCACAGTTAATTCAAAGCTTGTATATTGAAAACATTTTATTTTTTTGAGTGTTTTCGAATCATCATTTTGCTTTGATTAGGTATGCAAGATTTTGTTGATAATCAATATTTCGCCTGAAAAAACCAACGAAATATTTCAGCAGTAGGAAAAATAAAAAGTTGAAGATTTGTAAATATAAAAACGGTAAAATAAACATAACCAACGTATCTTGAAAATCGAATGAACTCATTACTTAAATAAATGAATGAACCAAATTCATTTGAAAAATGAGTCATGAATTATAAAAAACTATAATAAATATTTCATCATACTTTTATCAAAATATTTTAAATCTTGGATAGGTTCTTCAGTTTGTGATAATCCATATTATATTATTATAGAGAGAAATTTGATTTTTTTTATTTATACTTAGTATTAATATTTATATTCAAATAACAATTTCTTTACTAATGTTCTTGAAAAATGTAGCAATACTACGAAACTCCAATAGCAAAATAATAAATATTGTGATAAAAACAATGTGTATTTTCCCTGTAACCAAGTATTTTAATTTGAATAGTCTCCACATAAAATAATAGTAAGCATTGCTCATGATTCAAAAACTAAAGTTATTGATGTAAACCAAATTAATTTATTTAATTTTTTTGGAAAAGAATAGTGTCACTTTTGATTGTTTAAATAATATTGCTACTTATACTAATCAACAAAATCCAAAATATCATTCTAGTTTCATAAACACTCATTAAAAAATTTCTAATAATTTTTTTCATAATTTTTCAGAAACATTTGGAAAATCCGAACAACCAACAATCAAGTTCATCTTGAAATCGTCCAGACGAGAAAACGCAGTCAGCAGTTTCATTCGGAGGATTGCTCAAAACGTCCAATCGAGCAATGTTGCCAGCGATAAAAAAATTCTACTAAAAAGTCATTAAAAATGGATATTTAACCTTCAAATGTTTTCATACATTTTCTCACATTCAAGGTTTTAACGTGAAAATCTGTCAACGTCACAAAACAATCGCATGTTAGTTGCAACGAAGGTTTAAAAATTTGATGTTTGAAATGAACGAAATCACTGAAATGATTTTGAAGATTGAATCGGGCGGGCTGGAAACGATCGGCTCTACTCGGGTCTGTTCGTTTTAGGTTGGAAATGTTTGAATTATTGGATAACCTCAACAGATATGGAAACCTTGCAGTTCTCATAAGGATTTATGGAGTTTTTCTTTTCTCACACAGATTTCGGTTATTTAAAGTGATTCGAAATAAATATTTTGACAAGAATAAAATGATTCACAGTTAAGTTAATTCAGGGACTGCAAAGCTTTTATATTGAAAAGATTTTATTTTTTTGAGTGTATTCGAATCATCATTTTGCTTTGATTATGCAAGATTTTGTTGATAATCAATATTTCGCCTGTAAAAAACAAAGAAATATTTCAGCAGTAGAAAAAAATTCAAAGTTGAAGATTTGTAGATATAAAAACGGCAAAATAAACATAACCAACATATCTTGAAAATCGAATGAACTTATTACTGAAATAAATAAATGAATGAATCAAATTCATTTAAAAAATTAGTCATAAGAAAGCTATAATAAATATTTCATCATACTTTCATCAAAATATTTTAAATATTGGATAGATTTTTCTGTTTGTTTTTAACAAATCATAGTATTATAGAGAAAAATTTAATTTTTTTCTACTTATACTTAGACTTATATTCAAAAACTCAATTACTACTACTTATATTCAAAAAACCCATTTTCTTCCATAACGTGGTCGAAAATGTACTAATATTACGGAACTGCGATTGCAAAATAATATATATAATGATAAAAAAGCAAAGTGTATTTTCTATATAACAAAATATTTCAATTTGAATACACTCAACATAAAATTATTGGAAAAATTATTCATGATTCAAAAATTGAATTAATTGAGTTAACCAAATTCAATTATTTTATTTTTTAGGAAAATGATAGTTCTATTTGCTATTATTCAAATAATTTTGCTACTCAGCGATGAACATAATCCAAATTATCAAAATCGATTTATACACCGTATACTCATTAAAAGATTTTCAAACATCTTTTATAATTTTACAAAAACATTTGGAAAATCTGAACAACCAGCAATCGTAAATTCACCTTAAAACCACCCAGAAGAGAAAACACAGTCTGCAGTTTCATTCGAAGGATCGCATATAAACGTACAGTCGAACAATGTTGCCGGCGATAAAAAATTCTACTAAAAAGTCATTAAAAATGGATATTTAACCTTCAAATGTTATTGTACAATTATCACATTCCAGGTTTTAACGTGAAAATCTGTCAACGTCACAAAACAATGGCATGCGAGTTGCAACAAAGGTTTTAGAATTTGATGTTAGAAATGAACGAAAGCTTTTCTGTTAGAACTGAAATGATTTGAATTTCAGGATTGAATCGGGCTGGCAGGGACGGATCGGTTCTGCTCGGTAGTATTCGGCCTGTCCCTAAAAGAATCAACTTTATTATGTATTTTACGCATTAATTGTATCAGATTTTGTTTATTCAAAGAGATTGGAAATAAATACATGATAGGCATAAAAAGATGAAAATTTCGTTATGGCACCAGAAAGCTTTTGAGAAAGAACAGTTTAGTTAATTCTTAAGTAACGTATTCAAAGTACTTTTTCATTAGGTAATTTTACATTTCACGTTTCAAAAATATTTAGCATAAAGAAATCATCAAATTATTTCAGCAGGAGGAACATACATATATACATTTGTTTTGGTACTCAAAGTTGAAGAACAGGAAATAATAATACTCTTTTACAATAAACACAAAAACCAGGAGAAAATCTTACAGAAAACTGATCGTTTCTTTAATTTTGCATTCTTCAATATATCATCAACATTTATTTGGTTAATAATATAGTAATAAGTTTTTTATTCTCATCAGGTATAATACCCAATTACAGAAAACAATTACATAATGTTGAATAAAAACTGAATAATTGAATAAATATTTTAAAAGAAATATAACAAGAAGCTCAATCTAATCTAAAAACAACTAAAAAAGAAACTTATAACTAAATAATAGAATTGAGTGAAATATTACAAAGAACTCAATCTAAATCAATTCATTTTATTCAATTTCCTTCGTTCACATAATAGTCTAGGATATAGGAGCTAGCAACGTTTTTGAGAGATAATTACAGGTAGACTAGTTTTTAGATATGTTATCTCTCTCACTCGGTAAAATATCGAGTTCTCAATCACTTTAAAAAAAATCGGAAAAAAATTTTTTTCTTCCGATTTCGATGAAAATTGAGTTTCTCTACAAGTAAATGTCGTAGAACCAGAATTTTCAATCAGTTTTTCTTTAAAACATATGGTTTGGAAAATAGTTTTCATTTCGCGTATTTTCGAATTTTTCTGCAAATTCCCTTAACGTTATAAAGGAAACCATGAGGTTTGCGCGAGAGCGGTGTGTGAATTCGTTCTTCGGACACGATTTCGTATAAAAGTCAAATTTCAGCACAAAAATTTTCATCAAAATTTCCGAAAAATTTTCATCGATTTGGTGAAAAAAAAATCGGAAAATAATTTTTTTCTTCCGATTTCGATGAGATCTGAGTTTCTCCACAAATAAATGTCGTAGAACCAGAATTTTCAATCAGTTTCTCTATAAAACATATGGTTTGAAAAATAGTTTTTATTTCTAGTATTTTCGAATTTTTCTGCAAATTCCCAACGTTATTCAGGAAACCATGAGGTTTACGCGAGAACTGTTTGCGAATTCGTGCTCTTCAGACACGATTTTGTGTAAAAACGTCAAATTTCAGCATAAAAATTTTCATCAAAATTTCCGAAAAATTTTCATCGATTTGATTAAAAAAAAATCGGAAAAAAATTTTTCTTCCGATTTCGATGAGAATTGAGTTTCTCTACAAATAAATGTTGTAGAACCAGAATTTTCAATCAGTTTCTCTATAAAACATATGGTTTGAAAAATAGTTTTCATTTCGCGTATTTACGAATTTTTCTGCAAATTCTCTTAACGTTATTCAGGAAACCATGAGGTTTGCGCGAGAACTGTTTGTGACTTCGTGATCTTCGGACACGATTTTGTGTAAAAACGTCAAATTTCAGCATAAAAATTTTCATCAAAATTTCCGAAAATTTTTCATCGATTTGATTTGGTAAGAAAAAAAAATCGGAAAAAAATGTTTTTTCTTCCGATTTCGATGAAAATTGAGTTTGTCCACAAATATCTGTCGTAGAACCAGAAATTTCAATCAGTTTTTCTATAAAATATATGCTTTGGAAAATAGTTTTCATTTCAAGTATTTTCGAATTTTTCTGCAAATTCCATTACCCTTATTCAGGAAACTATGAGGTTTGCGGGAGAACTGATCGTGATTTTCGGACTCGGTTTTGTGTAAAAAATTCGAATGTCAAAATCAAAATTTTCATAAAAATTTCCGAAAAATTTTCATCGATTTGGTTAGAAAAAAAAATTGGACAAAAATTTTTTCTTCCGATTTCGATGAAAATTGAGTTTCTCTACAAATGAATATCGTAGAACCAGAATTTTCAATCAGTTTTTCTATAAAACATATGGTTTGGAAAATAGTTTTCATTTCGCGTATTTTCTGCATATTCCCTTAACGTTATTCAGGAAACTATGAGGTTTGCGAGATAACTCATTGTGAATTCGTGATCTTCGGACTCGATTTTGTGCAAAAACGTCAAATTTCAGCATAAAAATTTTCATCAAAATTTCCGAAAAATTTTCATCGATTTGGTTAGAAAAAAAAATCGGACAAAAATTTTTTTCTTCCGATTTCGATGAAAGTGAGTTTCTCTACAAATGAATATCGTAGAACCAGAATTTTCAATCAGTTTCTCTATAAAACATATGGTTTGGAAAATAGTTTTCATTTCGCGTATTTTCGAATTTTTCTGCAAATTCCCTTAACGTTATTCAGGAAACCATGAGGTTTGCGGGAGAACTGATTATGAATTCGTGATCTTCGGACTCGATTTTGACTTCGGACTTTTATTTAAATAAAATTGACAAATGTTAAGATAGATAAGCTGAAGTGTATTGAATAAGAATTTTGAGCAATTTGATTATTGAAATGATAGTCTAATTGATAATATCTGTGAAGCTTATAAGAAATCCAAATATTAATCAGATTATCAATTTTGTGTAGCTATATAATAAATTCTTTCGCAGTACTCATTTTTTACCTTCAAAGATTTATTTTTTTAATTGAATGCATCACAGTGTTTTATCTTCAGGTAGCTCATTCAGTTTTGCAAATCTTTTACTTGTTTGTAAGTTGACATTCATTGTAACATTCCCCATTCATTTTATTCTCAAAGTACTGTCTCAAAAAACTTTTGTAAAAAAGGATTGTTGAACTTGTATCCATGTATATTTTTATTTTATTTTACTACTGTTAATAACTAATGAATAGGTAGATTGTATGTTTGGATTATGTTCAAATAAAATAAATTATTTAAATTACTGCTTTTTTATTGAACACTCAGTTGGAGTTACCCCAACGGATTTGCCTCCTTTATTTATTCAAACGAATCATTTCCTTTCTCTATTGTTTCCACATACAAAAGAAATTATGCCATAATAATCCTTGTAGTGTTCCAAAAGAAAATGGGAAAGTTGAGGGTAATAAAGTTTCAAATATAGTAAATTTTTTATATAAATAGAAAATAAAAAATACATCAAATTCAAATTTCAATATTCATTTATAACTATTAACCTATGTGAATAAACAAATTAAATGTTGATTTTACTGGAGAAAAGAGGTGAAAATATATTTATTTCTCAGAAATTGTAGAAAATTAGCCATTAAAATAAAAAACAGTAAATCCACATATTGGAATATTTTCACAGTGAAAAACGAACATTATTAGTAAACTTAGTTTGATTCTTCCAGATGTAACAACTACATATCATTAAACATCAACATAACTTTACAGTAATTCCTTAATTAAAATCTGATAATATATTAATAATTTAATATTTATATAAAATGTTCGATGGCAAACAACCAACAACTGGGTTTAAAATCCAATCAAAATTTTGTACTGCACAAAATGCTTCTGTTTATTGAGTGGTCAGAAGACCTAGCTGTTTTATCCTTTGAGGAAAAATTATACAATACAATTAACACCGTTCCATGTCAAAGCAACTATTCTTCAATATATAATTGATTCTCAATTTCAATTCAATAAATGATCAACACTGTTATGTATAAAAGAATTAATAATTAACATTCTTCATTAAATGAAAATTTTTATCTACAATTTGTTACTAAATTCAACATAATTTTCAAAATTTTAATATATCTGTACAAATATAATAACTGGTCCTGAAATATACCACAAATTATGAAATGATACTTTCATTAGGAATAACTTATATTTTACAATAATTAAGAGTAATTAATTCTATAACAGAAACAAAACAGTGTTTTGCAAATTTGGAAATATCAAAAAATCTTTCAAGATTTTTCAAATCTCAAATATGTACCATTGGTTTGACATGAATGGATTAAAAATGGGCACTAAAATTAAGGATATATAAACAGTAATTTACATTGAAAAATTTTGGACCACTGTAGAAAACTTTGGAATTTTTTTCATAATTTTTATGAGAATTACAAAATTACTCCCATAAATTATTAAAAATCAATTAAGAGAACAATTCTGTATTTCTCAGTGAAGTATTCACTAAATTGAAATTTTAAATCCCAACGTGTTCTATTAGGTCACAATACCTAATGTGATAGTCGTTTTCAAGAAAACGTAAGTAATTATGTGTATTCAAGTGAATCTACTCAGAACCTAAAATCCTGTACAAAATATGATAGTTTATATAAACGTCTGGCGTTCTACTAACAGTGAAGTTAGTATCAAAGTAAACGTTATAATTTCTGCAAATTTTCATATAGGTTAATGGCCAAAAATGAAAAACCACGCGTGAATCATTCTTAATAAAAATCCTAACACCACAGCCAGGGCTCCCATGTTGTCTCTTCTCTCCAAAAATCGGGACACAAATCATTTTTTGGTCAATAGTCCATTCTGTATCACTAAGATTGTTTGTTCACACATTTAATCTTGATTCTCTTCTAGCTTCCTTTTCTTTCCCCTTGATACTGGTAACAAAGAGAAAATTCAATCATATAATTGTTTAACAGTTCTATAATTATGAATTATAGAAGTATATAATTGGAGGTTATCAAAAGCAGTAAATTAATACACAAGAAATATAATATTCACCCTTTATGATTTACAATATAAGTCCAAATAAATATATTAATAAAAAAGAGATTCCTTGAAAATTATATTGAAGAAAATATGTATATGTATTTTTTCACTCAGTACAACTAAAAAATAATCCAAAATTAACTTGATCTATGAAATATGTGAGAATCGAAAGTTTTTTTTCTAAGAATCATATATTTATGTTTATAAATCATAGATTTGAAAAAACATAAAGTACATAAACCAAAGAGGATTTTTCTAGAATAACAACTTTTTTGGAATTGGACAAAAAGTCTAGTAGCTAGCCCATTAGATTCCCTGTGGAAATCCTAATTAGAAGAACAACTTTGCTAACCTCACTTGCATGTAACAAACTAAATATTGGTAACGTGGTAAATTATATATTTGGTAAAAATTAATATTTATTATGAACCCACGTGAAGTAGACATACCTTCAGGCGATTCAGCTTCATCAGCATTGTTTCCTTCTTCCTCCTCCTCCTCAATATCTTCATCCTCCTCTTCCTCTAATGCCTCATAATCTTCTTCATCACTTAAATCATCCATGTTATCAGCATAGACCGCATGCAAACCAACACTTTCATCTAAGTCATCATCGTCATCAGAAGAACCACCATCCTCATCTGACTCTTCAAAACCTTCATTACCATTAACTTCTTCATCTGTATCTTCTGCTTCCCCTTCATGCTCATCAAATCTGTGAATTTACAAGTTATTTAGGATAGATTATTAAAATGCATTATGTATACCACACACTAAAACAAAGATACTGAAAATAAATAATCCCTCTTCTCTCAACTAGACTTTGTTCTAGAAATTGAGTGTATATATTTCACAAATGTTCAATTCAGAATATATTAAAAAATTACAGAAATGAAAATATTTCACTAATAAAAAATTGGAAACATATTCATAGTCGATAAACTTTTCAACTACAAATTTACTCAAAATTTACTAATCACAATAATAGTATACCATAATAATTGCATATCATAAATATTAAAAATTAATTAAAAATGAACTTTCAAAAAACAATATATTAAGCTTACCCATCAAGATTTTTGAGGCTGGGAATTGTTTTGAATATTTTTTCTCTATAATTCTCAACAGTTGTGACCTCATTATTGAAGAGATCCAAATTTTTCAAATGTTTGAAATTCTTCAGAGGTTCAAGAGTCTCCAAATCCTTAATTTTGTTCCCACTTAAATTGAGATGAGTTAATTTTGGACTTGTTTCTAACAAGTTTAGACCATTGTTAATCCTGAAACATTAATAAATTATCATCACACCCAAGTGATATGATTGTTTTGTCAATAGATTTACATGTGGTAATGAAATTAAATATGGCTATTTCATAGCATAGTTACCTGTTGTCACTCAGCTCCAATTTTTTCAAATTTGGTAGCTTTGGAAATCCTTTGAGAGATGTTAATCCTACATTTATTAACGATAAGCTCTCCAAATTACAGAATTCATCCGTTAATCCTACAATGCTTGTGCTCCTGCAATTGTCCAAATTCAGTTCTTTAATCTGAAAACAACCATCATCATATAATACCTCAAAAATTACCAACAAATTCTTCGTAACGACATATGCATCATAATTAGGTCATAAAATAGTATTCATAGCATCCTGCAAACATCTTTGAGACTAGGAAAATATGTAAATACCGGTAAATAATTGCGTTGTTCTAAATAGTATCGAATATTTCGAAGATGCACGCTATCGTTTGAAAAAATTGAACAATAATTCACCAATTGTAATATCATCACGAAAAAGAATATAAAAGCAGTATGATTACTTGAACTTGAAGACCCATGTGGATGGAATACAAAGTAAATTTACGAGTTAGAAAACTTACGTCTGATGGATTGTTGCCTCTTTTCTCTAATTCTATACGTTTTTCCATTTTATTACCTTCCAGTTATTTTCATAAAACAATAAATCGAAGTAATGATTAACTGAATTAACCCGCTAAATTTCAAATGTCTCACGAATAAAACAAATGGAAAATCAAGAAACAAGTTCACACGACGATTAGAAGCTCACATCGATTAACACTTTGCTCACAGCAGATAGCGGCGCGGCGACTCGATGAACGATGGTTCAGACTACGACAACGTTCATGGCTATCGAGGAAGTTCAATATTGTCTAGAGGGGTACCGACAATAACAATATTCTGTGGTGGCGGGAGATAACCGACCAATCAGTAACCAGTATTCGACATTTTGAAGTTCTTGTGATATATGAAAGTTTTTTAATTGAAGTACAATTTAGATGCTAATACTGGAAATATTGATATTTTCCAAAAATTTACCATGAAATTACACCTTCAAATAAGCAAATCTTAATGTGAACACAGTTGAATAATCAATAAATATGCGCTTCAAATTGTGTCATCAAACTTGCAAAAGTGGAGGGAAACTTAGGCGGGAAAATCGCCTTCATTTTGAATCGTTGAAACAAAAATTTACCATTTATTCGAATATATTTGCCACAAATAAATTTATAAAGAAATACATATAAACGAACACTGATTAAGTAAAATTGTTCGCCATTATGTTAGCATTATATAGGCAGTCATCTGATAATCAAGTATTTTCCTAAATAATTAGAAATCATGCGATGAAAAGCTAATCAAATATATTGAGCGAGTACATCTCTAAAGGAAGTAGGATTTATTTCAAAGTATTACCTATTATAAAGAATCATCTGTAATTGAATGTTTGAAATACATTCGTCAATTTTGAAACGTTTTGTTTTCTTCACGTCTATTGTTACTCATAATATTCGATAATTAATCTGCTGTTTAAAGCTATTATATTAAAAAATGCATTTCCTAAAGTAAATGTATATTTCCTTTTTCATTATTACTTTATTTAAATTTTGAAGAATTCACTGAAAGAAATTGTGTTTAATACTTCGTAAAAGAGATGTAAAATTAGTTCTGATGAATTTCTGAAATTCAAGATTACTATGTTACAAAAATATGTATACAGATCAATAACGAACATATCAATAATGAAGTTATGTTCAAAAATATTCAGTAAAGTATAAAAAAATTGATAAATTATAATAATTTATGAATTATTATGAGAAAAAATAAGGAAAAAAAAAAGAAAACTCATTATAGCTATTTGTTCAAAAAATTATGATAATATTAATTTTTCTTTTACCATTGTGAAAGGTTTGAAAACTTACCTAATTTGATCAAATTTCCTTTTCGTTCTAGCTATTCCTGACCAATTATTAAGTCATCATATGTTTACTGGGTAATTACTATCGCGCGTTTACTATTAAGATGAAGTACATAAGTACACCGGAAATTAATCTTGTTGTTGTTGATTCGATTTCTATGGGCCAGCTGCTAAGGCTATTATGCCCAAGGCAAGAAATTAATCTTCTCTCGACATATTTAGCTCTAAACATAGAACTAAAATGTGAGAACCAAATCCCTCAACCCGAATAAAAAGTAAAAAAAATAGGGTTCTGGGTGATTGACCTGTACTATAGTATTACCAAAAAAATATATAAAGAATGAATATTCGAATTCACAAATACAACAAAAAACATATTAACATAATGTTGAAAAAGCTGAAAAGAAACATTTGCACTACACCAAATGGGTATTGGTACTTCCAAGATCCGCGTTACAGCAGGCCCACTGGTAGATGACTGTAGCCCACAGAACATAACAATAATGGGTATGTTCTGTGCTGGAGCCTGTCTAGATGGCCATGGATGATGTGGACATAGGTAAAGGATGAGAAGAATAAGAATCTGTGGTTCTTACTTCTAACCTTTAACTCTTATGTTATATTTATAACCAACAAATTAATGGATTTGCAGGGTTTTAAAAATGTCTTACTGAGGAATTAAGTAATGCGATGGACAGTAATTTATGGAAATGACAAAGTATTTAAAATATCTCAATGTCAAATTCAAAAACAGTAACACAAAATGAGGAAGTGGATAGCAATCAAATCTCGGGCGTAAAAATCACCAAGAAAATGGAATATCTGAACTCTTTAAAACTTGTTGGAAAGGGTAATATTTTTGAAACAAAATCATATATTGCTCTTATGTACTTCTTCATGATTTCATGGTTTCATTAAATATAATTTAGAATGAGTTTCCTAAATTTTCTAAGAGATCCTGTTAGGTGTATATTGTTCAATTTGCAATTAACATGCCAATCTACAAAGTACATTTACCTTTGAGACAAAGGTGTATACCTGGAAAACTATTGTAACCCTGTATTAAATAATTTTGATTCTTTCTCCTGGCAATGATATGTTAAACAAAATTCTTGTCTCATTGGAGGTAGAAGAAGAAAAATATATTATTAATATATGTATTATTTGAGTTCATCCATCTTCTAGTAAAATATAAGTTATTTATTTTACAATGGTTATGGGTACACTAAGACTATTGTTATCTATTGCATTGATTAACTACAATGCATTGATTTTATTTTATGAAGTATTTACTCCTGACATAATAACAATTATAATGATACTGAGAAAGATAATTGGTAAATTCATTAAGTTTAATTGCATCCATGTTAGTAATTTTTGAACATATATTGTTATAATAATCAATTATTATTAAATGTTATGTAGTTACTTTGGTGAATTTATGTAACCTATTGATAATTTACTTAGTGTATTCTATCTTTTATGTTTTGGTTTCAAATATTTATTTGAATAACCCTTCAGAAAGCAAAAGTAAATATTGTGCTCCTTGGAAACAAATTATATTATTCTTATCAACAAAGTTTTGCAGATTTCAAACCCTTGATGTCCAACCCAAAGCCAAAAATAGTCACAAGACTCCTCAGAAATAGAGTTGTGTTGAAAGAAGTTGATATAGAAAAAAAAATTAACAAACATGTTCCAGCAGTCACAAAAGGTAAATCTAGAATTTGAATAGTGAATAGTTTCATATAAAAATTATTTTGACATGAAGTTTTCAACCTTCATCTATTTTGGGATTGAATTTCTCTTAGAACAAGAATGGTCTTTGCTTTTTCCCCCTATTGTTAATTCATTTTAATATGTATTGATTTACTACTCTTCTAGGATTTTCTCTTGCTTCTATTTTATTTTTCATTAGCTTCAAATGTCCACATAATTTTGTAATAATTCAACTTATGTAACCCTCCAGTTTTTTTTTTGGCAATTTTTGGTGACTTTAAACCTCCAAATTTAGTAGAATCTTCCTGAATTTGTTTCCCTAAGGAATCATGTCAAATTAAAATAAATGTGAATTATTTGATTATTTCAGAAATTACACCTGATGCTATTAGAGACAGAGATGTTGCAGAACAGAAAATTCTGTTTTTAGCACTTGCCAATAACATACCAATGGATGGTTTGATGAAAAAAGTGATTGGTAAGTAGCATACCAACAGTTTATAATGTTCACATTAGTTTATTTAAAGAGCACATCTATTCAAAGCTTTTCTACAATTCTCTAAACACAGAAAATTAAATATCAATTGCCATTCAATCAATATCAATATCAGTAGCCAAAATTCAGTTATGAGCTATGGGTTAATGGAGTTCTTAAGTCAAATTATTTCACCAGAAACAGAAATTCTAAAAATAAGATTCCATTCTGAGTTGCTAAAAATTTGTTTATTTTTAATATTTTGACAAAAAAACAGTATCGACTTCATATGAATATCATTCAAATCTGATAAAAATAATTTTGATTTGCTTTAATGAAATTAATTAATTTTTTCAGCATTGTCACCTGTAGTCAAAATAGAAAGGAGACCACTTTTTCCAAATCACTCAAGCAAAATATCCAGTCACAGAATATCAGAACCCACAGGTAAGAAGCTATTTGATGCATAAAAACTTATTTTACCTACATTTGTTTATTTGTTGAGATTGTTACACAGCTCTTTGATAATTTTGTTTTTATATGTATTGATGTGAATCAATATTCTCTGTTATACTGAGAGAGAGCTAACTTCCTTTTTGGGTCCGGCTCTGTTGAACTGTTGAATATGAAGAATAATTATGATTTGTGTCATGATTTCATTTTCAATCAGAACTTGCCATGTTTTAAAATTTATCATCCTAGAAAAAATATTAACAGATAAAAGTTCAATTTTATTTGAAATGGGAGAAAACTGTAAATCTCAATTTGTTAACTGAATCATATACCTAATCCAAAGCATGATTTATCTCATTTGTTTATTATTTTTCAGAAATATCTACCAATGAGGATTTGCTCAATGAAAGAGGTGAGAAACATTTGTTACTACATAACGGTACTGATCAAACCAACATCTGTTCAATTTATATAATTTTTTTGAATGAATTTCTAATTAAAAATTAATAAATAATTAAAAGAATACTTATCTGCTAAATTCTGATCTTTTTGGAACTTCCCTAACTACAAATTATTGAAAGTTTTTTTTTTAGGGAAGTCTTTAGATAGGGAAAACAGTTTTGAAAAGAAGCCATTTGTTGATATGCAGACAAAAGAAAAATTAACGCCGTTGGAATCAGGTGAATTTAATAATTGATTATTACAATTCTT
The DNA here is from genome assembly GCA_030704895.1 of Henosepilachna vigintioctopunctata. Classification (NCBI taxonomy): domain Eukaryota; kingdom Metazoa; phylum Arthropoda; class Insecta; order Coleoptera; family Coccinellidae; genus Henosepilachna; species Henosepilachna vigintioctopunctata. The sequence continues at coordinate 2,046,903 of JARQZJ010000005.1, forward strand.
TCTGTTACTTTGAAATGTAAGAATACAAAGAGCAATGTTTTAGGAACGGCAGAGGAAATTAAAACAATTCTTTTGAATTCTGAACAAATAAGTGAGAGTGGAACTATACACTTAATAGAAGAAGAGCTTCATCCTGATATAAAGATAAAAGGTGAGGTATTTAGGTTAGTAAAGGGTGTTTTTTAAGGAGTATAGAACTTTAAGTTGGCATTACTGTTGAAGATGGCGACCGATTTAACAGCTGAGAAGTGATTTATTCTCAGTTTGGTTTGGCAATTCATCATGAATAGACTCACGCCTGAACAACGCTTGCAAATAGTGCAATTTTACAAAAAAACGAGATTGCCGTTGTTCCCGATTTTCATAAACGAATTTTGTTTAGCGATGAAGCGCACTTCTGTTTGAATGGCTGCGTCAACAAACAAAACTGGCGCATTTGGAGTGAAGATAATCCTCAAGTATATGTCAACACACCGTTACATCCAGAAAAACTGACTGTTTGGTGCGCTTTATGGGCTGGTGGAATCATTGGTTCGTACTTCTTCAAAAACGATGATGGCCAGAACGTTACAGAATGGTGATCGGTATAGAGCCATGATTACTAACTATTTCATTCCTGAATTGAACAACCCTGATGTCCAGGAGCTGTGGTTTCAACAAGAAGGCGCAACATGTCACACAGCTCGTGCCACAATCGATTTATTGAAAGACACGTTTGGTGACCGCCTAATTTCACGTTTTGGACCTGTGAATTGGCCTCCAAGATCTTGTGGGGTTATGTAGGGTCATTGGTTTATGCGGATAAGCCACAAACGCTTGACCATTTGGAAGACAATATTCGTCGTGTTATTGCCGATATACGGCCACAAATGTTGGAAAAAGTCATCGAAAATTGGACGTCCAGATTGGGCTACATCGGAGCCAGCTGTGGCGGTCATATGCCAGAAATCATATTTAAAATGTAATGCCACAAGATTCTTCCGAATAAAAAAAAATTCTAATGAAAACACCCTTTATTAGTATATATTTTGTAGATTATTTTTTATATTTATAAATTTCATCTGCTAAAAAAATAATCCACTAACAATTTTATATTGAAAAATATTTAATTAAAACAATACTACAATGAAATTATTTTCGTTTGAATTTATTGTGTATTGAAAGAAGTAATTGAAAAAAAAATTTCATGATCTTTCATAATAAGTCTGTAGCTAAAGTAAATGGTTTATTTTGTGAAAGGACTGATTTGAATGACTCATTTCAACACTTAAAGTAAAGCTAACTTTCAATGAACTGAGTTCCTGAAAAAAAAATTCATTCTTTTAATAATGAATTAAGAAATATTTTTGTGATCCTTTTTTTAGAGTCTTCTCCTTATATTGAACTGTCCATTGAAAAAAGTCAGTATAATGAAAGAACTGAAGTGGAGTTGCGTGAAGGTACAACTGATATTGTGGAAGAAGTAGGAGAGAGTAAAAGTAAGTGGTAGTTTTAATTTTTTTCGATAATATGTAGTGATATTTTCATGATTTTAGTATGTATAACAGAAGATGTACTATCAGTTGAATCACAAACTGAAAGAAACTACTGTGATTTTTGTAATATAGGATACACAAGTGATACGCTTCTTGAAAAGCATAAAAAAAATTGCAAAATGAATCCACTTAATAAGAAAACATTTCCTGGAAAAATATTTTACTGCCGTTATTGTTATTTTGGAATAACAAATGAAAATTATTTCAAATTGCATGAATCCAGATGTAATAATGAGCAAAAGAATAATAGCAAATCGAAGAAACGGTAAGTGTATCCCATTACAGTTAATAATAATAATATTTACTTAGCTGAAGCAATAAATAACTTATACAAAAAATCTACATATTTTTAAATGTCAATTTTTAATTACATACCTAGCTCATTATTTAAAATATACTTTCTTAGATTACGCTTAAATATTTTAATACTAGTACTAACTTTCAATATACTTGGTAAATTATTTAAAGTCTTAAATCTGTCATAGAGTATGCCATTTTTAGATTCAGAACGCTTACAACTTTTGGATATAAAAACTATCAGTATTTCTAGTTTTATACCCATGCACATCACTGCCATTTGTTACATTTTTTATTACATTCCATTGAAGCAACTGATTTTTTTTTTAAATATGAATACATGTGAAGCAAGAGTATTCTTTGTTTAACAGACATTAGTTCCAAAGTGTTCAGCATAATTTCAACAGGGGTATGCCTATTGCACTTTAAAATTGTTTGCATGGCTCTATTCTGTAACTTTTGTAATTGTTGAATTTTTTCTTTAGTCAAACCAAATAACAAAGTGGAGCAATATACAAAATGTGGCATTATTATTGATTTGAACATCAATAATTTCACATATGGTGACAAATTTTTTCATATTCTTTTGTAAAAATTGATTTTTTTAAAGATTTTAGATGATATGAAATGAACATGATCATTGAAACTCAATTTTTCGTCTAACATAATACCTAAATATTTTACTGTTTCTACTCTTCTAATTTTTTGTTCATTAATCTTTATAGTTGTATCCTCATTTTTATTAATCTTAAGGGTTTTTCTTTTACCCAAAACTATGAAGTTAGATTTTTGCACATTTAGGGATAAGCTATTGTCACATAACCATTCATTACTGTCTCTATTGATTCACTCTGTCATATTCTCAATATCTTTAGCACACATAAAGTATAGTATCATCATCATCGAATAAACAGAACATTTTTTCACATGAAAGACAATATAGTTATATATAAGGAGAATAGCAGGTGCAATGTGTCATTTAATTTGATATTGTTATTCTTTTATACGTATTTTTCTCATGGGGTAAGAGTCATGAGATTTATTATTTTAGCTTCAAAAGAACATCCTGTAAAGAGCCAAATGATACCAAGACTAAACGACCTAAAATGGATATAAACAAATGTCCACATTGCGATTATAGTACTAAATACTTGGGCCACTTAAACGAGCATGTGCGAATTCACAGTAAAGTGCCACTATGCATTTGTGAAATATGTGATAAAGGTTTCAATAGGATGAGTTCTCTACGAATGCACATGTTTAAGCATCTGAATTTAGCTGAAGAAATAAGCCTAGTAGAGTCCAAAGAAATTTGTGAGGAGAATGCTAAAAAAATTACAATGCAAGTCAAATTAAATGGTAGAAATATTGAAATTGTAAAATACGAATGCAACAATTGCGAATTTGTAACAACAGTCCTTTTCAGTTTAGAAATGCACATAAACACAATGCATTTGAAGAAACAGGAATTTAAATGTAACGTCTGTCCATTCACCTCTTTTATAAAATCAAATCTTCGTCAACATCTCAACATTCACACGAAAGAAAGAATATACAAATGTAAAAAATGTCCATATGAATGCTTAAATGCAACTTATTTAAAAAAACACGATAACCAAGTGCATACCAAAGAAAAGGTTTTCAAATGTAGTTCCTGTGATTTCAAATGCTATAGACAAGAAAATCTCAAGTGTCACATCAATTCAATGCATTCCAAAAAGAAGAGGTATGATTGTAAATTTTGTAAATATTTTTCTTATTACCAGTCAAATCTAATCAATCATGTGAAAGCCATTCATATTGGATATTAAAAGGTTGGTTATTACATAATTGTATTACATATTTGTATTACCAAATGGTAATTATTACAGGTAATTAATTATTTATTAGAGTTGTGATATGTATAATTTAATTTCAGTCAATATGTAACAATATATCACAATTTGTGTAATGTGATGTTGAATTTATTCTCATTATTTGTATTTCAGCTTTGTTAAAAGTATTAAAGAAAAATTGAAAACAATTGTTACAGTTTTATTCTTCCTTTACAGTAAAAATCTTTAAAAAAAATGAAATCCTTCTCAATGGTTTCTTACCTTCTCTGTAAGAAATCTCGAAAATTTTGAACATGAAGATATCTTATACAAGTTATTCAATTAATTTTATTCGAGTTCTGAGTATTAATACTCTTGATTTTGATTTCAGATCGGATCGAATTAAAAAAAATTATTTTAAGTTCAAGAATATAAGTTGTTTCAATTATTTCCAAGGATAAAAATATACGGATATAAATCAAAGTTTGCTCTGTAATGTTATAAATTATTTACAATAACGATCCATAAATGGTTAGTGATGTCCAAAACATGGATTTTCATTCACGTTATTGTTTTATTAATTGCACAAATCAAAGAATCAAGATCAAATAGGGGTACATTTGATTTATCTACCATACCTACAAGTGATAAAAAAATCGATATAGTGATATTACGCCTAATGTAATGTCGATATTCTATAATAGACGGTTATCCCTACCTATATTATTATTCTATGATATATATTTATTTCAATTTCTATGAACCAATTCATGATCCAATGGCGAATTTGAATTTAAAATTAATTAAACCATTTCAAACCATCAGGTGAGTTTATCTAAAATTTTCAACTTCCAACAAATGTTTGAAAACTTGTAACTTGCATGAGTAGATTTCTAAATATTTTGATATAAATTTTACATGTAATATGCAGATCATTTAAAATTGTGTAACGCTTTAAATATAGGAAGAACGTACCGAAATCTTTTTCAACACTTTTTCTCAATATTGAAAACGCAATATTGTAACTATTAGGATGGGATAGCTTTGAAATATCATAAAATGAAAACTCATTACCTGAATAATCTATGTTCATAAATATTTTTGTTTTAATCTTTAACTTTGTGCACTTGATTTATTAGTAATCAATTATTACTTCAGAATTCAAGAAACAGAAAAGTGGAGAAGTCTTGTAAGATCCTAATATTTCAGTTTTCCAAGTATTTCTCAAATAAATATTGGTAAGTCGTTCTTATTAATTTAATTCAAAAAATACTACTTTATCGTTATCAGGAATAATATTATTTTTCACTTCTCATAAAGATGATCTGCAATCTGGTTTTGATATAATTTTTAAAATGGCGTCAAAGTTCTTAAATCTCCTTTATGCAGAGACACCATATTTGATTTAACTTTTAGTTAACAAAATTCGAATTAATAATTTATTTGAGAAGAAGAAAATCGAATGTGTTATTTCGGAATTTATATTTCATTTCAATGAGTACTGTATTACTTCAAGGGTAAATATAATAATTGTCTGGGTTTCAATCAGAAACCTAACATTCAATATTTAATTTATGAAGAGCGCCATTTCAAATTTATTAGGAAAGTTGAAAATTGTCATCAACTCTTTACCGAATCCTTACCTTCACAAAAATGAATGCTTTTTGCTTTTTTTCTCAATCCTTTCCATTATAGTTAAGCAGTCATCTTTTTTTTTTAAATAAACATAGAACAATTTATTTTTGAATTTTATATAAAATTGAAGATAGTTTTATTGAAGATTGAAGATCTCCGCCCATTTTGTGTTACTTTTCCATGAGGAAAAATGGAAAATAACACGAATAAATGGTCAAAGGAACAAAAACATGGCAGCTTGAGGAAAATGGAGTTACCGATTTCAAAAGAAAAGCAACCACTTGCAGGTAGTACTATTTACTTTTTTATATTCTACTAATTGAATATGTTTAATTGTTTGGTACATTGAGGGCCGAACTACCGACTTCTACGAAAACTAATATAAATAAAAAACAATTTCTTAAAATCTAATTTTTTCAGAAAATTCCAGTAAGACCCGGAAAAAGAAAGATGAAGATCAAGAGTTCAAACTTAATAACTCTATCTTAACTCAAATTGACTCAAAAGGTGAGTAAAAAAGAATATAATTACTTAAATAATCTTTGAATTATATCTATTCTCTTTTGCAAAAAAATATATTTATAATTTCAGGTCGTCGCTATCCAAAACGTCAAGTTGGAATAAAAAACTATAAAGAGATTGATGAACCTCAAGAAGATCGATATGTTTGTAAGTATAAATATAGTATTCTTCATAAGAATTATATAAAAAAAATTTAATTTAGATAATTAGATTTTCACAAATTATAAATTTTGTGGAAATCTTTTTATAAAATGTGGTTTAGTGTTGTTTTTTAGCCTTAAAAAATAAGAAAACATTGTAAAAACTTAGAAGGTTTTAAATTAAGCCTGCTCATTTGAAAGTATTTTTAATAAATAGATCCACAATCAGTTACCGAAGCCCAAGCAATCACATTTTCAAATAATTGTATGTTAATTTTTCTACAAAGAATACCATTTGCTTATTGTAAATGACGCTATAAATATATTTGTTTATTGTATAGAGGCTTTAGAAATGCTTTAGAAATAATTTTGGTTTGTTTTCGATCGAGAATGATGTAAATTGGAAATTTCAGTTTGCGACTTCTGCCAAGAGACTTTCTTGGACTGTTGTCCCAAATGTGGACAACTTGCATTTTTGCAAGATACTGTTGTAAAAATGGGTATTGAAAACCGTGCTAAGCTTACACTTCCAAGTAACTTTGTCCAGATATTGCCTTCCAAAATACACGGTTTAGGAGTTTTCGCCAAAGTCACCCTGAAAAAAGGAATAAAAATGGGACCGTACCAAGGTATAACCACCAGGGTTGAAAGTACTTTAGGTTATAGCTGGAAACTGAGAGACGGTTTCTTAGTGGACGCTGGAGATGAAAAAAATTCCAACTGGATGAGGTATGTGTTCTTCTTCTTATGACAAAATGTTAATTTTTTAAAAGCAGGGTGATTTGAAGTATTTTCAGAATAACCCATCTTCATGAATTATCCAAAAATCAGTGTAAGTAAATCCAAAATGTATGGTGATAACACCTGCTTTGTCGTAAAATATTAAGATGTCCATATAGTTTCATCAATGTAAAAAAATTGTAATTGGTTCATTATAATCTGATAAAAATTTCTCTTGATGTTCAATCTGAATCATTAAGTATTTATTATATAAAGGTGTGCCACAAGGTATTATAATGGTCCCATTACTTTTCATAGTATATGTTAACTACCTAACTCTAGGAATTGTATAAAGGTGTGCCACAAGGTATTATAATGGTCCCATTACTTTTCATAGTATATGTTAACTACCTAACTCTAGGAATTGTATAATATTGTGAAATAAAAATGTTTACTGATGGTAAATTGATATAAATAACGGTGATGCATCTAGAGGAAGCTATAGAGAAGTTGAATAAAGATAACGATAAGGAAAAAGGCTGAAGCAATGTTGCTTTATTTATTTATTACTTATTTGCCAATAACGGAATTGTATTAATTTCCTGAAAGTCGTAATGTAAAAGAGAGATATATATATATATTTATTTTAAAAGCTAAAGTCATTTGTGGATTATTGAAATAGACCCTAGATTTCAGGAAACCCCACAAGAAAAAGTCTAGCAATAACAAATCGCACATTATTGGTGGCCAATTAACGTTATCTCTTCAAAAGAAAACCATAGTTGAACTAGTTAATGCAGAATATCATTGTGACTTTCGCTGTGGACACATATAATGTCTTGCCTACATTCAAGCTTTCAATTTGGCCAAAAAGTAGTTGGTTATCACCATACTGTTTCTATCTCGTTTGATTTTGGTCGTCTCGCCAATGCCTTTGCAAAATAATAGAGATCTATAACACTGCTGACCGAAATCCTCATCACTATGTGTTTTTTGTAGATTCATTGTCATTTGGTAAAGTTCCAGATAGCAATGATTCTACCCTTTGTCAGCACTATGGTACCACTGTCATCATTTTGGTCACTATAGAGGATTTTTGAGCACAAATTGTGGTCTTCTCCTCTGGACCCAAAAAGTAAAACGGTTTTGAACGATTAAATTGAATTCTTGGATTAGTTACATCTTGTACAATTTCTAGGTTTAAAGTCTCGAAACTCTTGTGCAAGGTCCACCTACCTTCTACCAACTTTTACGCTGAGTGGAGATGTTCTGCTTGGTAGATCTGGCCTTTAACACTTACCAAAATACTTTAAAGTACCAAACTTTCAGCCAAATCTTTTACATAATCAACGCTACACAATTTAATTGTCTTCAAGTAATGAATAGTTTAGACTTTCCCTTTCTGAAATGATTAATGTTTCTTTAGATATGTAAACTGCGCAAGACATTTCAAAGAACAGAACCTTATGGCGTTCCAATACAAAGGCGAATTATACTACAGAACTTGTCAGGACATCGAACCAGGTCAAGAGCTGCTTGTTTATTATGGGAACCACTTCGCTATGAATTTGGGTATAGACGTAAAGAGTTATTTCAGACCGAAAGAAGACAACATCGTGGAGGATGGAAGATATTGTCAATTCTGCCGCATCGGATATAGGGATTCGTCACGTTTAGACAATCACATAATTTTATGCAAATTGAATCCGGCTAATTTCAAAAAGCCACCAGAAAAGATTTTCACCTGCCGATTTTGCAGTATTGGAATAACTGATGAGGAATATTTTGTAAACCACGAGAAGAGATGCGAAAAAAGATGTGAGAGAAATAAGGAGAATATAAACAGGTGTGTATTTATTACTTCATCACCTTTTTTCAGTCGTATCGCTGTAAATGTCGAATAACTCAAATTGAATAATTTATCTAAGTATAAATACATATTATATTTCTGACTACTATAACTACTTTATGAAAGTATTGAGCTTTCTTCGTTTATTTTTTGATTCAGTTTTCTCGTGTCCAGCTTGAATATTTTTTGTGTGTAGTCATTCACCACATAAACAGCAACAATAAAAATCTTTCAAGGACTCATCCAATGACACTCCTAAAATAGTGAGATTACACAAAATAGCTTTCTAGTGTATATTATGCAAAAAGGCCCGTTCGTGAGAAATAAATTTAAAAAATAAAACTCCTATAATTTGATTTACAACCAGGAATACAACAAATTTAAGAAGTCATTTCAAGAATATATACTTATTATAAACTCACGTATTCCAAGCTTGAATACCTATCCTCTACACTATATTTTACAAAAAAATTATTTGTAAGTAATCCGTACTCAAAACACAACACAAATTCGATTCGATTAAATCGGTACACACAAAACACTTCGTTTTTATAATTTGATGTTATGTTATCCACAAACTATCAACACTAGCACGTAAATAACACTATAGAAAATTGATGAATAGAGGATTAGAACTGAAATCGTAAAATATTCAACTTCAAACTACGAAAGTCTTGAACAACACAAAATTGATTTTGTTTCACTGAAATTTATAAACAAACTGAACACTTCGTTTTTTAGTGTTTGATGTTGAGATTTCAACAAATTATCAACATCAACACTTGTAATACACTGTACAGTATTGAAAAATATAGAATTTATACCAAAAGCTCAAATTATTTAACTTCAAACTGCGAAAGTTTTGGGAAGAGTGATGTTTGTTTTAGTATACCACTACAAGAAATGGCGGCAATATTAGACTACCTTCTGACATATGTCAGATATTCATTTCACGGCCTGTAGTAAAGGTGGTCGTGGCAGTACATTGGATGCTGCAAATGACAACATAATATTTAATTTCATGTGATTATTTTTGGAACATTCTACGAGAATTGCCATGACAAAAGGGGTATATGTAGATTGGTATATATAGTTCGGTCTAAATTTTGAAGATTTTAAATAACAACTGTTCTTAATAAACAACTGTTGTAACAAGCAAGGAAGTTAATAATAACGTCTAGTACGACATTCGACAAAAAATGTTGAAAAGAACTGCTATATGCTTGTAAAATCTTGAAACATTTCATAATAATCGTTCCTTTTCTCTTTTCTCTGAACAATCCTCCTTTACTTAAAAAATTGATTTTCTAAATGGTTGTTTCCACTTTTTTCATTTGAAGTTTTAACAAATATTTTCTATTTCAAACCATCAAGTTTAACGAAGTATTCAAGAATTTGCTATCTATTGTCTTACTTTCTGGTAGACTGCATTCAATTTAAAATAATTTGTATGTATTCTTCTTTATAATCGAATATACCACGTGCTTTGTTAGTAACGTGTATGTTAGTCTATTTAAACTAACCAAAATTTTATATTCAGTAGAAGTTTTAATATAAATCGTGATAGCTCTTAACTAATCGGAATATGTGATAAGATAATCACTTTTTTACATCCTCTTTTTGAGACTTAATTATTTCCTAATTATATTATTAATTAAGTATTCTTGAATTTTCTATTATTACACGCATTTTTTAAAATTCTTCCCTGACAATAACATACACAACAAAAAAATAGTGAAATTGGTACAGCCGTTGACTCTACATTTTAGTTAGAAAAGTTTTGTATAGGAAAAAGAGATGGGCTGTTTTTAGTTATTCCACCACCAATTATTCGAAATTGTTTTGGAAAACAATCCTTGGATTTCAATGAACATTTTAAAAAAAGAATTGGCAAAAATGGTACAGGCTTTGTTGAGTTATACGCTCACCAACACATTTTGCGATTCATTTTTATATTATGGATGAGAAGAAAATTCTAAATATTGTTTCATTATGCATATTATACGTATCTGTATAAGCGCTCTGATTCTTCAAACTAGGTCGACAGTCGGATCCGACTAAATGAAAGGTGTCGACCATTTCTTAAATGTAATTATAGCGGTTTTAATTTTAGGAACGCTTAAAAAAATTCATGTATTCGATCCACTAAGAAAAATTATGAAAAGAGTAGGTACCTTTGATCGTGGTCGACTCACACTCGCGATAGAATTGAGCTTTTCGATCTACGTAAACTCACTTCTGCTTATCAAACACTTCATTTTCACGTTAATTTTTTTCATGTATCTTATAAATTATGATAATGTCTGAAATCACAACCGGAGGTGAAGTAATAATTTTGCATGCGGGCAAAATCAGACATTGTTGGGAGAGTCGACCTTTAGTTCTATGGTTTCTAGGTCTATATTAAAAAAATTATTCATGTATCTGATCTATAGGACTTTTATACGGCCGGTTCTCGGACAAACAGGGGGCTTATACATAAGGCTGATAAACTTGTTACTCGTCAAAACTTGAAATGTAAGTTCGTCCGATTTGCCAAAAACAGAAATAAATAATAATAATAAAACAATATTTAGAATTTTCTCAAATTTAATATAAAATACACATGACGACGTTTCGAAGTACTACTTCTTTATCAAATGCTGGATTAATACTGCGTGTAATTTTACAAGTCAATACTTATAGCTAATTTCACAGAACATACCGAGTTCGATGTTCTATGACTAACAAGGAATGAGGACCATAGAATACACTGATATTTAACAAAAGAATCGTATACCTGGAGATGAACACAGAAAATCAGTTTCTTAAGTCAGGTATTCCAACTAAATGTGGGAAAGATACAAATATACAACTAAGATTTCTAAGGACAAATAAAGGAAATTCAAAATTTTTTTTCAACATAAAATTTAATGTAAATTAACTAAAACTTAGGAAATCAATCTGATCTGCTAATTGGAATATTGTTATTGAACATATTAAGTAGAGAGCTAGTGTTAACCTCTAACTGTCTATTGAGTAAAAGTCCCGAATTTTTGAATTTATTAATATGTAATGATTCTAGACAATTTAGCTTGGAACTTTTATTCTCTCTATTTAATATTTCAAACTCTGAACTAAATATATGACTTCCTTCTAATAAATGATTAGCATAATGGGAATCTGTTTTCTGTTTCTCAAAACTACGTTTATGTTCCGATAATCTAATTTGGAAATTTCTGAAAGTTCTTCCTATATAAAATTTTTCACAACTGCCACATTTAATTTTGTATACCCCACACATTTGATTTTTATTAATTTTTGATTATTTTACCAATGTTATTATTGGTGCGAAAAGAAATATTAATCTTATAGCTTGCTAAAAGTAATTTCAATTTCAAACTAAGTGTCCCCATATATGTTAAAACACTGTATATCGACTTTTCTTTAATAAGAGGATAAACTTTTGAAACCGCTCTTTTGAAAAGTTTTTTGTTTATTAAGTTGTTTATTATTTCAGGTTGGTAGTCATTGTTTGAGGCTATTTGCATAATTAAGCTTTTTTCTTTGTTGAAATCAACGTTCGAAAGCGGCATCTATTATGATGACATTTTTTGTTGTATGGGGTGAACCGAACTATTATGAATTTACTGTTTTGTGTGTTATGGTTTGTGATAAATACAGAACGAATGTTTATTATCAAATTTTTTAATTGTTAGGTCTAAGAAATTAATTGAATTGTCAAGTTCTTTTTCTAATGTAAATTTTATTTTGGCGTGTATTGAGTTAATGAAATTTTGGAAAGAATGAAGATGTCTTTTCGAACTAGTAATCAACAAATAATATCGTCAACATATCTGAACCAATATAGAAAACTATTTAATAGCGTTGGCATTTACTTGATGTAAATCCATTATAATTGAATATAAACTTAAATTCAAACACTGGAACTTATGATTTATACTTTATTGACTACATAGCATGACGCGTTTCGTCGTTACAAACGACTTCTTCAGATGCTAACAGAGTAATAACAACATTTTGAAAAACACAACTTGGGATTCTATGACTTTGGTTTTACCGATCTCTGTTTAAGATACTTGCCCGGTCGCCATTATGATCACGCTAAAATAACAAATTTCAATTACCTGTTTTAAAGATATTCCATTATGTTTAACTGAAAAGTTTTAAGAAGGGCGAATTGTTTAATTCTATCTGTTCATTGAGCAAATTTCCAGAATTTTTATGCCCATTTATTTCCACTATTTCCCAATAATTTCCCAATCTAATTGACTGCTTCTTTCTAAATTGAGATGGACATCACACATTGTGGTCTTATGTAAAAAATTGAGTAACTCATTTTTTGCAATCTCTAGAATCAAGAACATCGTACCTAGAAACTGTGTTATGAATATGTATTACAGTCTTGTATATAGTCATCTAAATTATAATATTCTGGGGGGGGGGTGCTCTACAGAAATAAATAAGGTGTTTATTACACAGAAGCGAATACTTCGATTAATATTCAATATTCATCAAGGAACATCTTGTAAACCTATCTTCATTAATAATTAAACATACTTGAGATTTTTACGTGAAACTTTACCGTGTTTATATATTTACAGATGTTTGTTATATGTTAAAGAAAATGAAGATAGGTTCATTAAATTGAATAGTAATCATGAGTATTCAACAAGGAACAGTGATGTGCTACTTATTCTAAGCATAAACCAGCTTAATTTGAACACTCTCTCTATTGTCAGAGTATCAAAATTTTCAACCATTAATAAAGATTTTATCATTACAGGTCGAATATTGTGCAGAGAAACATCAAACAGAAATGTAAAAAGAGAACAGAATTAGGTGAAAAGAAATTCAAATGTTCTAAATGTGAGTACACTACAAAACAAACATTTAATTTGAAAAAGCACGAAAGGACCCATTCAGATAAATTATTGTTGGTATGCAGTGTTGCCAAAAAGGTTTCAACCGCAATGTGGAATTAAAACAACATATGTATTCACATTTAAACATAGCCGATAAAATAGAACTTTTGGATGTTCAGGAAATATTAGAAAATTACGGACGCAAAAAAATACTGATGGCTTTGATAATGAGAAGTTCTTTCAAAATTGTAATTTATGAATGTAAAAATTGTGAATATGTAAGTACAATGCTAGGAAATTTCAAAAGTCATATAAATAGCAAACATAGGCATGTGATAAAGTTCAAGTGCCATCTTTGCTCTTATGTTTGTTCGCGAAAAGTAAACATGGAAAGTCATCTTAATAGAATTCATTTGAAGAACTTAATTCGAAAGTGTGAGAAATGCGATTATAAAACGAATGGAATTAAAGAATTGAAAATTCATTTCAAGAAGACTCATTTGAACATCAAGGACTACAAATGTGGCATATGCAATTTCGAATTCTCTTATAAAAGAGTCTGAAAAGGCACATATTAAATGTTCATCTAAACATAAAGAAATTCAAATGTGAATTGTGTACTTTTTCCTCATCGACAAAACTTCACCTCGATATCCATCTAAACGCGGTACATTTCAAAAGCATTAAGTATGAATGTACTTCTTGTACATATTTTTCTTATTATGAATATAATTTAAAACGTCATATAAAGAAAAAACATCAATCGTGAATAAGTAAAAAATTATTAAAATAAAATGTATGTTACAAACACTGACTAATTTTCAATAAAATGAATGTTCGAATGTTTTTCATTTCTCATCTGCTACAGATAAATCGTAATTTAATTTCTAATTGAATTAGGATTAAATTAAAACACTTTACGCACATTGTTAATTGAAAATTACTGAAGTATACTCGATGAAACATTGTTAGTAATAATAATAATAAGTTTATTGTAATTGCTTTACATACAAGATTACAAATTGCTGGAGTTTAGTCAGGCTAATCTTCCACTCACCAGTATAAACAAGAAAACACAAAAACTCAACACTATAGAAATTAAGCCAAAAATTAACAGGATATTCCTTTATAACAGACGTAAATAATAAACCCGAAACTAAAATTGAATGAATTGATATACTTTAAATAGTAGCATTAACATAAAATTAATAAAAAGAAACAGAATAAAACACCGAATTTAACCTATCTAAAACTTAACTAAAACTCTCCTCTCGTAACCGATTGTACAGTTTCTTCTTTAAATTAATTATTGAGGTATCAGCCTCAAATAACACTCTAAACTTATTTAATGTGTGAGAGGCTATATAATTGAAACACCCCTCAAATTTAGATCATCTATGCTGAGGAACGCTGAAATTACCAGCCTACCAAGTAAATCTACAATATAAAAATGAATCGCAAAATGTCTTGGTAAGCGCATCAAGTAAATCTACAATATAAAAATGAATCGCAAAATGTCTTGGTAAGCGCATAACTTAACAACGCCTGGACCAATTTTTTTTTTAATGTTGGATGGATTCAAGAATAGTTTTTACGGCGTGAAAAATTCGAATAATAGCCGGGAAAATCCAAAACACAGCTCATTTTGTTCCCATACAAACGTTTTCTAACTAAAATGTAGTCAACGGCTGAACCGATTTCACTATTTTTTTTGTTGTGTTTGTTATTGTCAGGGAAAAAATTCAAGAAATTGTGTGTAAAATAAGAAAATGTAATTAATAATTAAAGTTACAAATAATTATTAATTCTCAAAAAGAGGATTTAAAAAAAACTGAATATTTTATCACACATCACGGTTCTGAGCTTTCACGACTAATATTAAAACGTCATATTAAAATAAATTAAGCTCTTGGCTTAATGTTCCACGATTTATTTAACAATATGAATAGTCAACATGTTTCGAGCGTTAGCTCATTTTATAGACTAAACTACTATAAGAAACGTACAACAAATTTATATCTACACAATGGATGTGAGTAGGGAGGATAATTGAAAATCTACTTGTTCATTTACAATTTTTTCTTTTCTCTTCCAAGAACTGCTTATTTCAATTGCCTCCAGAAGGTCTAAACGTTTCCCTTTATTACCTGCGTGTAGGCATTTAGTTTTCTCAAAATCTATAAAGTGATTAGAGTTAATGCAATGTTCTGAAAATCCGGTTTTATCAAAATTATACAAAATCGACCTTTTATGCTCGTCAACCCGAGTTTTTATTTTTCTACCTGTTTGGCCGATATAAAACGCTGGACATTCATTACAAAAATCTTATAAATCCCGCTTTTGTCTTCAACATTTGTCTTTTCTTTATTATTTACTAAAAGGACTTAATATTTCTTTTATTGGTACAAATGGTTTTTATTTCTCTCTTCTTTAATCTTTCGCAAATTTTTTCACTCACATGAGGTATGAAATTAATAAAATGATATTTTTGTTTGTTTTTTATAATTTGAGATGGATAAATTGAATTTAAAAGAATTTTCCATTGCTTTTTTCTTATAAGATTATCTATTATATTTTCGTCATAACCGTTATTATTTGTTAGTAGTTTCAAAGTTTTCACTTCTTTGTTGAAATTTTCTTTGGAAAGCGGGATAGTCGTAAGTCTATGTATAAAATAATAAAAAGAGCTGAGTTTAATGTTCAATGGTTAAGTCAACATTAAGCCAAGAGTTTAATTTATTTTAATATTCAATTATGTTTCACCAAGAGTTAAGAGAATTCAATCTCAGTCATTAAAACGTCAATTTAATATAAAATTTGGGTAAGTATGAATAGCCTAACATACGCGTTACAAACATAGTACGTGATATATTTGATTATAAAGAAGAATACATAGTTTTCTTCAATTTACAGTTGAAATTTTTAAAAATGACAGCTATTAGATGTAAATTTAAGTCGCAGAACTCACAATGCAGCAAGTCAAAGATTTAAAAGAGCAAGTCAAACTGACGAGCAGCCCGAATCTCGGGATGAAAATGAACGGAATCGAAATGAACAATATGAAAAGGTTGCGTTTACCTTAATCGACCTGCATTCAGTAATAACGTTGAAATAGATTACAGTTCACATCAAATCGTGGCTATTGAACCAAGAACGTTGTGTGTCCATATTGAAAGGCAAAGTTTAAATCTTATTGATAAGAAAATACTACCAATGATGCGACAAATTATTGCCCGAAGAGTCAATTCAAATAGACGCTATTGGTTCAGCCACCAGAGCCACTATATTCATTGGTTTCTGGAAATGGACTAAATTCTTTACATTTTTTGACTTATATCCAGCAAATATCTCATATAATTAATGATGAGAAATAGGGGACAAGTACTTACTACTAAATTAGGAATGCCATTCAACTATAGAACGGGCAGGTTAATAACTTTCACTACATCACGTGTATAGGAATTTTTTGATAATTCGACTGATTTGAAATAACAGGAATTATTGCAGTTTCTTCTTAACTGAGTAAGACCCTGGCCTCACACGGGATAAACATTAAATACAACATAGTGTAGCATAAATAGTAAAACATGTCTTTCCGGCTTTTTGAAAAATATTCA
Organism: Henosepilachna vigintioctopunctata; assembly: GCA_030704895.1. Taxonomy (NCBI): domain Eukaryota; kingdom Metazoa; phylum Arthropoda; class Insecta; order Coleoptera; family Coccinellidae; genus Henosepilachna; species Henosepilachna vigintioctopunctata. The sequence goes on from JARQZJ010000005.1 coordinate 2,063,897, forward strand.
GAGAAAAATAAATGGGCGTAAAAAGTTCGCCGAGTCATCTAGTAGAATAATAATCTTTATTAATCCATTATGACAATATACAATTGTGTTGGACAGGTCATAACTAACTAAAATCAAAGGTATATTATTCTGAAAAGAAAGAAGAATGATACAAAGATGAAATAAAAACAAATAATTCTATGTAGTTGCAACAAATATTAGCTATGAGATAAATCAATAGTGATATCATCATTTAAATAATCACTTATACTATAAAAAGATTTATGTATTAAGAACTTTTTAACAAATTTCCTGTGTAATAAGGTGAAGACCTACTTGAATAGTCTGTGATTCAATATGCACAGTATTTCCTCATTTGTGGTGTAACAATTTCTTTCACATATCAAGCATTTATATATAAATACAAGAACAGTTAGAATACGGTTAGAAACAAAGCCGGTTTGCATATTTCCATTGGTTTCAGATTAAACATTATTCGTAAGACACGTTTTTGTCCTACAAAAACTCTCATTGAATCAGTAGAGTTACCCCATAGCAAAATGTTATAGCCAATATGACTATAAAATAATTCATAATATACATTTACAATAGCATTTATAGACAAAGAATTCCTAATCCTTCCTATAGCGTAACAGGCTTAAATATTTTACATAGTGAGTCAATATGCTTTTACCATATTAATTCACTAGCTACTTGGATAAGAAATGGATGCTTTCTTTAGATATAATGGTAATTCCATTATGATTATCCACAACTTAGATCACCGATACTAACACGTGCATTGAAGAAGATACATTAACTTGTATTTACATTTAAAATAAGAGCCATCATTCACTGAAACATGAGGTTAATTTTGCACATTTCTTCGACAGGTCACAAGACGTGTTTGGCGAAATCGCGACAATTCTGCAACAATAGTAATTCTACCTCCCACAACGTACTCCGGCAAATCGTTTATAAATAATAAATAGAGATAAGTTGAATAAATGGCTATATTGGTGTAATTTCACAAAAATTTCATTAAATTATTGCTTGACAATTTTTTCGGCATGTTAACCCATTTTAAAAAGTTGAACATTCGTCATTGTCATAATAATAATTTATTTATATGTAAGGCATAACACTTATGCATATACTCGACAACAAACACTTAGCGTAAATATAAATAGGTATAAACACGAATTACAAGAATTGTACCATCAATCTGGCAAAAACTCTGAAAAGGAATAAAAAGCTTTTTCAACGAGATATTTCCACACAGCTACCTTGAATCTTTTTTGCGACAGAAATTTCAAGTCGAGGGAAATTCTATTGAACACGACCAGCGCTACATATTGGGCTGATTTTTTGAACAAGGGAGTAAGGATGTTTTGGTACTTTAAAAGTTTGAGAGTTGCTCATCCTATACTGGGTAACAAGCTTATCAAACCTATGTCGTCTAGACGTGGCATACAGTGCTGTCTTGAAAATATAAATGGAAGGAACCGTCAATACCGATTTCACCTTAAATGTCTCCCAACAACAGTCCAATGGCTTTAACAATTCTTTTTTGGAAAACAAATATTCTATGCCATGCAATTAAGAATGACGTGTAGATGTTTTATGAGAAAATTTAAAAACAATTAAGTGAAAAAATGGGGTTTTGGTTTTCACTAATATCTCAAAAACGATTCTAGAATCATCAAATTAGAAAAAAATTAAAAAGAGGAGAAAAAGCCCCAATTTTCGCAAAAATTGAAAATACGCTCGAAACTGTGGCTAGATTTAACTCGAAATATAGAAAAAACTCTTACAATGGCAGTCTGCAAATGTTCAAATCTCTTAACCTAAATATATTAGAGGTGGGTATCTCAGACACATAAAAATTAATAAAAATACACTTATATTTTAAATTAATATACAAAACATTCATTTACAATATAACACTTCAATGCTCAACTTGTTTTCTGTGGTCTAAATATAATAACGTCCAAAATGACAGTTCATCTTAATAAATCTTCATTGCAATGAGAACTACATCTTTTTTTGGTGTGGTCGAATGAAGTGATTATCTTCTGGCATTAATATTCTGCAAAAAATAATAATTATTGAACCACATATAGCGTAGCCTTAATACTAAATTTGTCAAATTGTTTTGCAAACAACTTAGATTATTTCGCAATTATTAAGAATTGGTAACATTGAATAGATATTTCATAATTGAATATAATATTGATGTAGGAACAAAAAAATTTTTGCTTACACGTTAGCATTACTCTGCATTCCTGGTACCGATATCGGTGCAAGTTTGGCCTCTTCTGGAATCTTAACTGTTAATGAAGAACGTGGACCAGTTTTCCATGTGTTACTTTGCTCGTCTATAACCGAAGCATCGACTACCAAAACGTATTGTCCTCCTCTAGGAAATGCTAATAGAAATTGAGCAGTGAAAAAATCCTTATGTGGTGTGACAGTCTGTGTCAAAACGAGGCTCGTCTCTAAATTCTGGAGAAAAATCACGAAATACTTTAACGAGCTTAAAAACTTTTGAAGAAATTCAATGATAGGCTCTTCTTGTATTTGTAAAATTTTATATACATAATTCGTAACTAAGATAATGAAATTTCTGCATTGTCTGTAATACTAATTTATGAAAAATTTTTTAAATGTTGCAGTTTTAATTCATTTTTGGCAAGCAATGGAGTAATTTTTTAGTAGCAGCCGTCTGACATTAACGCATCTGATATAAAAATTGCAAGCAGCTGTAAAAAAGGCTGTTCATCTTTGACAATAATGTTTAGAAAACACTTTCTTCTAGGGAAACTTTAATTTTACAGTTTGCCTCGAATAAACATAGTATAACTGATAACATAAATATTGACAAATGTTCTCCAATAGAACTAAAAATTAAGAATTCTAACCCAGAAACAGAAATTCCAATAATATCAAACAATAGATACTGATTCTTTTATGTATATTCACAAATGCTGCCCAGGAAAATGTAAGTATTTATTATCATAGGAAAATATTTTATTAATAATAATATTATTTTATATATTGTGTTTTTAATGCCCCAAACAGAAAGTTGTACCTTGAAACATGTGTCATGCATCAATATTATGATACTTATTGATTATACTTGTTTCAATTTTACCACTTACAGTGTAATCATTGTCTGTGATAATTTTTATTATTATTATTATTATTATATGAGAAAAAAGGTGTTATTTATATTTTAGTTTGTCTATGATGCTCACTGATATCTCTCAAGATATAACATATGATTTTTATTCGTATGTGAAGTAAACTGGTCAACAAGTGATATAAATTAAAAGTGTGCTCAAATATTAGAAATGACATGAAATAAATTTTTTAGAAAATCAACTTCTGAATGTCAGAAAATCCTCAAATAGTTTCCATTATAACACTAACCTTCGTCTCTACATCTTTTCCTTTGGGATTATTCTGGAACTGAGATGTAACAGTTACCACAACTTCTTTTATTTTTCTAAACAGTCCGGGTTTAAGGCCATGCTGAATCACACCTTCCACTTTCACAGCCAGTTGAGACCCTGCTTGAACACTAATGAATTCGCCCATGACTCGAGGTTGTGGAGAAATAGCTAATTTCACACTAGTAGACTGTAATATTTGGAAAAAATACCTTGGAATAGGTAAGGATGCATTTGAGAGCACTTCCACAATTTTCTTCAAAAGATCCACTTGCTGAAATAAAGTATTTTTACATAACTGAATAATTACAAAACGGAAATTAAAATAATTAATGAAGGGTAATTGAATAGTTACAATCAAAACATATTCTGTTATCTTATGATTGATTATATAGTGAATTGATTATAGTTTCACTTTGTTTATACTTGTTATAACACACCTTATGTGTAATTGTGGAAATATTGGAGTCTTCTACTATAGCATTAGATATTTTCATGGCATTTTCACAAGCTTTAACAAGTTGCTGTGATTCAAGCCTGACATTTTGTGCAGCAAATTCGACGGGCTCGCTTTTCACTTTCGACCCACTGACGCAAATACTCTCTACACATTGTTCCACTAACACACAAATCTGCTGCAATCTGAAAAAAAATATAGCTTGATTTCGTAATAAAAGGAAATTTAGATGAAGAATAAAGGTATAGGTTAACAAGAATTTACAATAACTCTTGAATCTGGAGGATTATTAGGAGTAGGACATTGTTATTAGTTATCGGATCAAATTATCGAACGACTTAAGTCACTCTCTTTTTTGGTATATACCTAAATTAGTAAGTATTACTTTTGATGGTAAATTATAATAATAATACATTTATTCCCAACATATATACATCCAATTATTACAGAGAAAATAACAAACTGAATACAACTAATAAATAAGAAAGTAAAATTAAAATAAATTGATATAGTAATATAAATAACCAACTGGAACAAACTAAAAATAAAATATTATCTATTACAAAGTCACATGTAGTCAACAGAAGTAATGAAATATTGTAGATGAAGTCAACAAAAATAAAAGTAAACAAATTTAATAATTTTATAATGCCTGACACTCTCTTACTGAACAAAGGAACTGAAGAAAGTATAATAAAATAGTAAGATGAAATGATGAGGAGAAAAATATACTAGATTTCACTATTAGTTATAGGAAATATCGATATAATCTAAAGGTACTTACATTTGCATATTTTCCAATGTGGCTGGATCGGCATCGAAAGCCGTCTGGTACAGTTTCCAATACAAATCGCCGCAATTCTTAAATTCCTTGACGCTTTTTCTCAATTGATTCGTTATATATCCATGTCTTTGATATTCGTCCCTCGTATTCTGTACAATAGCAGCTGCTATTGCAGGCGGAGGAACGATGCACAGAATGTTACAGGTATATATGAGCTGCACCAAGCATTGTAAAAATTCTGTACGAATCCTCATATACTCGGCTTGGAATTGTAATGTATGTGATGGAGTACTTGCGGCCTAAAATATCAATTCATTCTATTTATTTGGTGTTTGATGAACAATATAAATGAATTGATGAATTTATGACTACAAATTACCAATAATGAAGGGTGTTTTTTTTTTAGAGATATAGAACTTTAAATTGCAATAAAACAACGCTGGATCATTCGATTGACAAAAATTTTTTTTTATTCGAAAGATAATCTTGTGGCATTACATTTTGAATATGATTTCTGGCATATGACCGCCACGGCTGGCTCGGATGTAGTCCAATCTGGACGTCCAATTTTCGATGACTTTTTCCAACATTCGTGGCCGTATATCGGCAATAACACGGCGAATATCGTCTTCCAAATGGTCAAGCGTTTGTGGCTTATCCGCATAGACCAATGACTTTACATAGCCCCACAGAAAGTAGTCTATCGGTGTTAAATCACAAGATCTTGGAGGCTAATTCACAGGTCAAAAACGTGAAATTAGGCGGTCACCAAACGTGTCTTTCAATAAATCGATTGTGGCACGAGCTGTGTGAAATGTTGCGCCGTCTTGTTGAAACCACAGCTCCTGGACATCATGGTTGTTCAATTCAGGAATGAAAAACTGGATGGACACAGATCCAATTCATGTGTTCGATGGCGGATGGACTCATTCGGGTCTTTCTCAATGCTACGCTCTACAGTAGCAATAGCTTCTTCTGTACGCACCGTACGGCGTCTCTGGGAATGCGAGTTATCAATAAGAGTACACGTGGTGCGAAAACCTTCGACGAATTCGACGAATCTTTTCGACGTTGTTCAGGCGTGAGTCTATTTATGATGAATTGCCAAACCAAACTGAGAATAAATCACTAATCTCAGCTGTTAAATCGGTCACCATCTTCAACAGTAATGCCAACTTAAAATTCTATACCTCTAAAAAAACACCCGTTATTAATTATTCCCGAAAATTAAATGAATTCGAATGTGTTGAACAGGATCTGAAAAACTGCGTCAATATAAATTTTTAAGAGTAACAGTAACTAACATGTCTATATACAATTTCGTATTTTTTAAATTATACCATTTAAAAGATCTCTGATCATAAATTACTGTCTCTAGAATTTTCGTGTATCTCACAGTTTGTCCCATTTAGGCTTTGAAATCACCTTGGGGGTGAATACAGAAGTGAATGCTAAAAGTAAATATTTTTAAATTCATATATTTATTATATTTTCATTCAAAAATGAACTCACGACACATCACAGTAACAATAAATATTATATGACGCTATTGGATCAGTTGAAGCAGTAAAACAAATACTTATATTATAAAAACATTGTTCCATTTGTTCCATGAACAGAAGCAGTTAGTACAATCCATATAGGAATTTTGTTCTACTGCTTTGAACAATTGTTCTGGAGACAATTCTGAATCAAAATTCTGACAATTATCAACAAAATGGTTGAAAAAACAGATTTATGATTGGAAATAATTATGTTTTAAATGATTTAAAACTCTGAGGAAGTTTTAATGAAAGCATACAGATACACACTATACTAAAAACATAATAAAATATAAAATAAATTCTAATGAAACAAAACATTTTTGCATCTTTTCCTTACCAAAAGGAGGACCTAACCTACCTATAGATATAAGAATTACTAAATTGAGGTAACTATTTTGATAACATGGGGAGACAATATGATTCAATATGTTACCTATCAAAATATTTCAATATTTAAAGATTGAAAATTATAAATCTGGTGTATTAAAGACCTCATACCTATATTATTATTTTAAAAGTATATTGAATATCATAGGTTGCCTTAAAAATAATTTTCTGAATTAAACAGCACATGTAATATTTGAAAATTAATATATTAGAAGGAAGAATAAATTATGTAAATTTATGGTTTTCAATAAAAAAAATAAAAATAAATAATAAAATGAAGTTGTATTCAAGCAAATTTGAAACCGAAATACCAATTATTATAAAAGAAAAATTGCTTTTAAACGCAAATATCTCACCTTTAGTGCAGCCAGGGCTTTATTGTAATGAATAATAGAGCTATCTAACCTACTGACCAGAGTGTTTGCATCTTCTCCATAGAGTTTTGCTTCAGCCTCAGACATTTCTTTGAGGCAAACTAACCAAAAGTGAAAATGTTCTGAACTTACTTGCTCCTTCAATTCGTCAAATATGTTAATAGCTATTTTATGATGGCCGTATCTTACTGCTGCTCTAGCTATGCAGTAGTTTGCCCACATATTATTACGGTGAACCACCTAATCAGAAAAACATTTAGTTAACTTAAGTCTTACTACAGATATTGAGAGAATGAAAAATTTGAATTCTAAGAATGATTGCACAGTATGTGCAGCGTTCCACAAAATTATCAATATTTTTAATGGTCTAAACTTAAGATACTGTAAATTAACTATTATTAATTTTTAGAATCTTATTGAGTTAATAATTGAGGTACATAATACCATTTACTATTCAGAATTACAGTAACTCTAGTAGCGGCTATTTTGAATTTTGTGAATGACATTTTTTACCTTAGCAATTGTATTTTCAGTTTGCAAGTTCCAAGTATAACCACTAAGAGTTTGGAAAATCAAAGTGCACAACATTGTTTTTGTATGAATTTGTGCAGACGTAGGATTTGGTGTATCTGCTAGGGCATGAAGAAGACTAAGCGTGTCATCTACTAGTGGAAGTAGAGTATCAGCCTTCAAACCTCCAATAGCTCCAAGAGTTTCACAAATTACAATTGTATAATCACCTACAAAATTGAAAATATTTGAAATTGGAGGTCATACAATTTCATAATAAAATCCCTATGAGAGTTTCTGTTCAATATAAACAGAGAGCAGAAACACCCCTTTTTTTTCAAACGATCACTGATTTTATTTTAAATCTTACAATTGAAAAATGTTGAGTAAATGTCGCCAACCAGCTTAAAAACAAATCAAAGGTTCATGGGACCAACATATACAAAATAAATTGCAACATTAAAATAAAAGTTCTTAAAATCTTTACATATATCAGCAAATTCTCAGTATTCAAGCAAAACTTATAATCATCGTTTAGTCTGTTTTAATACAATCCTAGGTAGGTACTTAAATTTCATTAATTTTAGATCTTGAAGAAGTATAGATTGTCAGATTTCTATTGTCTATGACAATTAAATTTGCTGAAAGATTATATTACAAAAAAGACTATTAATAAACATAATACGTTAACATTAATAATTCTTACTATTTACGTTATCTAATCTTGTTCCAAGTAACTCCACAAAAGTATCACAGTATTCCAGTTTAGATTCACATAATCGAACCGCACATTTTAGAGCAAATTTCAACTCTTTTGGACGTTTTTCATCACTGAATGTCAACAATAATATTAATGTTTCTAAAGCAGATACCACCTCATCTGCCCTTTCAACTTCAATGTTCTCCTTATAGCTGGAATAAAATGTTTCAAGTTATTCAAAAAATTTTCAAACTGTATTTGTATTTATATTGAAAAATCGCCAAATTTTATTTCAAAATGATCTTGAACTAATATCCTTTTAAATTGATTATAACTGAACATACATCATTTCAAATGAATGAAAAACTTACCAGTAGCATAAAATTTGTGTTAGAATTTGAATTGACTGTGCTGCAATAGAAGGTTGGGGGCAATAACAATTTTTACTGCAGAGCATTCTCAGTTTTGATGTAGGTAACCTGTGGTCATGACACATTCTTGGAGATTCTGCTAGCACTTGGATAACCCCTTGAAATAAATAACAAGACCATTACGACAAAAAGTATAGTGTTTTAAATATTTCAATATTTTTTTGACTTTCCCAAATTATTATACATTCATGGGCATAATAACTCAAGTTCATACAAAAAAACTATTTCAACAAAATTTGTACTATATATTTTTATATATTCATTAGAGAAATGTTATATCATTTAAATGAATAAGAATTAATTATAGTCATTAATTGATTGAGACCAATACTTGATGAAAATCTAAATACAGAATTTAAATAAAAGTAAGTAGTTTTTTGATTTTCACTATAATTTATGACTTCATCAGATGTTGTGTTGGAGAAACAATATTGTTATGTTAACTAAATTATAGTGAAAATCAGAAAACTACTTAGTTTTATTCAAATTATAATTAACCATGTGCTTTTCTTAATGGAGTGAAATTCAAATTTAAAATTATACTTCATTCTTACTTACTCAGAGCCAATGTCAAAATCTTTGTTTTATGAGTATTCAATGCAATATCTATTATTTCATCTAATGCACCGGGAGGCCACAGGTGAGCTCCAGGTTTAGCCAATTCAAAAAGATGGAGTAAACATTTTGATTTAATATCCCATCTAGGGTCAGTTTTCAAATATCTTATAAGCAGATTGATCTGAAATTGATAATCACATTTACTATTCAATAGAAAATGAATAAATTTAATTAATTTGAAAATAAAATAATGGAAAAAATCTTACAAGATCTAATAAATACTGCTACCTTCAACATCTTTAATGATCACATCATTTTTCTCAATAATGGTTTTTAAATGTGTTCATTTGTATACAATAAAAGTATATTGAGAACACATACCTTAAGTAACAAGATAAAATATTTATAAAATATATGTTATATAATAAGAAGCTAATAGAGCTATATGACAATAACTTTAAATGCATCATATAATTGAAAAAAATTTACTTCATTGCTTTTTATGGGTTTATTCCAAAGAAGTTTTTGAAATAATAATGTGTACCTTTTGTAGAAATCAAGTCCAGTGAGCTTATTCACTAAAAATTACGTTAACAAACCTGTGTAGGTATATCCACAAGAGTAGTTGCAGCTAACTGTGTTAGAGTATTGAGTGTCACTAATACAAAATCCTGCGCTGGATAACTAGGCAACAAATTTATACACAAAGTTCTAACCATTGCCGCTGTATTTGTGTCATGATGCATATATTGTAAAATTGGAATAAGTTGTAATTTCATGCTTGCCGGAACTGATTGTCCTTGTATCATATCCGATACTTTATTACACATGCTAACAGCGAATGCTCTGAAGTAAGAAAAAAATTGTTTAAATACCATGTTAATAAAAGAAATTCAAATTAAGAAAAGTATAAATTTCACAACTTACTTTGATTGAGCTGCAAACTGAATAGCAGCATAAATGGCAGCTTCCACTTCCACATTGTCATGTGAATCTAAGCTACGTCTTATACTGTGATGAATTTGTTGCCTCTCAGGAATGATAGCAGCAACAGCCCCAAAGGTTCTCAAAGTAATAGCTCTACCAATTGGATCATTGCAATGCATAACACTGTAAACTCTTCTAACAAACTCATCAACATTTGAGATTTTGTCTAGATGTTTTTCACTTTGCTGACAAACTTTCAGTACACATAAACGGAGAAAGTTGGTTCTATAATGAAAGCAATATTGGTAGCATACATGATTTGATGAGAAATTTCAAGTGTTTACCCTAATCGAAAGACATCTGCCAATTTCAGTAAAGATGCATTTATTAAAATTGGAAAAGGATATTTTTCAAATAACTTTGGAAATCTCACTATGGCTTCACACTGCTCTCCAACTTTTCCGGAACGAAGCCCTAAATGAAACTTAAGTTATTTAAATTTTGCCATAAATACAACATTTGATTTTACCTTTATCTAATTCCGTCAGAGCTGAATTAGCGTCTTGTTCAGGCTCGCCCAATCCATTTTCATTAAAAGCATTCATTCTTATTCCCATCATTTTCCAAATGAATTAGTTTTTACAAAAATATTAAAATTTTATTAAATAATAAGGTTTTGTTTACAAAATACTAGACAACAGTCATGCCCATACAATGAAACAAAATTTTATGAATTCTGTGGTTCATCATTACAAATATAATTAATCTAATAATGCAAATATGCTACGACGACACACCATAACAAATAATCTTAAACAATAAATTCTTCATTAACTAGTCTAATAAAAACAAAGAAATAATTTACAAAATCAGAAAAGGAAAAATTTTTGTGCTTAATAACTAGATACAATCTATTATCTATTCTGTTTTGCAAGTATTTTCTGTTTTTTCAATATTAAGTATTTATACTTACTCGATACTTAAACTGAAGCATTAACCAAAGTATCTAACACATTTGAATAAAGAGTACTCTGAAACAACAAAACAAAGCTAGTCTAGGTGACCGTAGCTAAGATTTGATAACAAGAAAAAGAAGATAAAATAGATAGTATATGGTTCTATTACACATCATCCTGTGAGAGAATTGAGGTTATTTTAATGAAAATAAGGGTTAGAATTTAGCAAAATAGCTAAGAATTATAAGTTCAATTAACAACTAGTTTTATTGTCCCTTTCTAAGGATTGAACACTCAAAGAAGCGGTAAGAAGCATATTGGTTTGACGAAATCATTGGAATCTATTTACAATATTTAATATATTTACAAACTATAATATGGAGGATCAACTTCCTGTAAATCCAGTTAGGAGAAAGGCTCCAAATATTATGATAACAGGAACACCAGGTGTTGGAAAATCAAGATTATGTAATCAGATATCTGAAATGACTGGTTTACAATGGCTAGAAATATCTAAAATCGCCAAAGAATACAGTTGTCTTGAAGAATTTGATGAAGTATATCAGTGTCCTGTATTGGATGAAGATAAATTGTTAGATGGTTTAGAAGAAATCATGTGTGTAGGTGGCAATATTGTTGACTACCACAGTTGCGAATTCTTTCCTGAGCGATGGTTTGATGTTGTTTTTGTATTAAGGACAGATAACACATTGTTATATGATAGATTGGTTACTAGAGGTTATACAGGTAAAAAACTAGAAGACAATATGGATTGTGAGATATTTCAAACAGTTTTAGAAGAAGCTAAATCATCTTACAAAGAAGAAATTGTTCATGAATTGCATAGTAACACAGCTGAACAGTTAGAATTTAATGCTAATAATATATGTCTTTGGATCCAAGAGTGGTTTGATCGCCATCAAGTACAATCAGTAAATCAGGCAGAAGTAGAAACGCATGTTACAAGTGAAGTACAGATGGCATAGAGAAAAAATAAATTTTTGAAAGTGAACTTCATGATGTACATACTTTAGTGCAATTAATGGATTTTTTCACTAAGCAGAATTGCTTTCCGAATTTCAATATTTTCACTCAAAATAATTTTATATTCAAGACTTATGGATAAATATCTATTTTTTCCAAATAATTTTCATTTTTCTGATGGTGAAAATTATTTTCTGTAATACAATTAAAGTTTCATATTTACTAATTATTGTAAGAAACATCTTCAGCTGTATTTAGGAATACTATGTTCTAGCATAGATAAATAGATGTTACAAAAACTATGAAGATATTAGCATCAATTTTTTTTATAAGGAATGATTTTCTTTAACAAATTTTAACTGTTACAAAAGTTCAAATGAAAAAAAATTGTATAATACCAATAAAATATTAAGCTGGCTTAAATTTTACTTGTATATTAACATCATGAATTAGAGGTTTCAATTCGTTGATTATTATCATGTACTTTGAAAGTTTGTAATTTGTGTATTCCTAATTGTAATTATATTATTGAGACAATTTTTCCATGTAAATAAATTTATTTTTATATAATTACTGAATTAATTCATCAAGTTAAGTAAAATTACAGATTTCATATTAAGTGATGATTTTCTACATAATATTAATATTTCATGTGTATTCCCTTACCTGAATTGCATGGTTTTCTTTTTATGCTATCTGATGTAGAACACATTGCAATACATTCTTGAGCAGTTACAATGAGGAGAGACATCACTAAAAAGGGTGACATAAGAATAAAAAATTGAAAAATTACAGAAAACTGCAGATTTTATAGCTTTCCCAAAAATAAAAAAGCTACGACAAAATAATGTGAATAAGCTGTGACAAAAAACAAGTATAAGCCTAAAATTAAATAGGCATTCTTGAAAGAATCTTTTATTTCAAATCTGCATAGGTTACTGACCAAACGATCAACCACCATGACAAGAAATGCTTTACTTGATCCTTGTTTATTAAAAATTGCCTATTACTATTATCGTGAATTTTTCACCATTCATTGTAATTTTAATCAATTACAAATAGATTAAAAACTTATAATCTATAAACACTCTTAGCTACTGTTGGAAAAAAAAATACATTTGACAAATGATTCAATTTTATTTTCATCATGTTTGCATAATCTCATTTTTGTTCTGTGGAAAAAAGCATAACAAAAAATTATAGACAGCTTTCATATCACCTGAATTATTACATTATAACATTTCATTAGGAAGAAGAATTTATTTTGCAATTGATGAAAAGTGAAGATGAAATCGTAGAAAACATTCTCTTCCAAAGAAAAAGATATTATAGGGCGTGTTCAAAACATCCAGAAAAAATTCAGTCTAGAACCTTTCAGTGGATAATTCACACAACTGTATCCACAGGATACAGAAAATAATTGTATCAATTTTAGTACTCAACTTAGCTTAAATTTATTCACACTGTTCGTTTGGGACATAGAATAACAATATAAAAAAGTTTAATAAAAATAACAAAAATAAGTTAGCTATATACATGCTAAATATTTAAATAAAAATTAAGTTTTTTGAAGCTATTTTCAGTTAGAACACCTCTGTATTTCTGTTTCTTTCTCAATTTTTATCACGAGATGAACAAACTGAATCTGACAGGATATTACAATTTTCAACTTAGAATGTTAAATACTGGTTTATTCATTTGGTAAGTTTTGATTCAATAAAGCATACAGTTTTAAACTACTACAAAAATTTTGGAATATTTTTCTTCTCATTACAAAGAGAATGTTCCAGATAATAAATATACAATCACATTCAATATTCCCATGCTCCAATTACATATTAAACTTTCACTTCTTTTTACAAACTTATGAAAGTAAAAATTGAAATGTTATAAAAATATTTTTTCAACTATCTCCTTCGTTTCTAACACTGTAAATTTTCATTACCATTGATAGTTGATCGATTTTATTTCAATTCAAACCAATGAATTCTACATTTGAGTTTACTTATACTCATCTATTATCTGGAAAATTCTTTTATTAGACAGACACATTCGCAAAACGAATTCTCTTTCATATTTTCCAAGCACATATTATTTACAATACACACCAGATCTTTCAGAATCGACTTTTGAACTTCCCTTTACTTTCCAGAGTACTTTTTGTTAAGGACACCCCTCCTACCAGTTGAAAGCTCAAAAACTTCTGTTTAGTAGTATAAAATGACAGGAAGAGTAAAATAACAGGCCCTAATATAGTTGCCACTGATAGATGATCCTCTGTCTACAAGGGCTATAGATATATTTAGGTATGACACTTTTAGCCGTAGGATAGTAATAAATAGAATTAATTTAGTATTATTATCTCAAAGCTAAAACTAATTTATCTAAGCGAAGTAGACGCGATAGAACTCATGCTAGATAAAGGTGTATTTGACAAAGCAAAATTCGATTTTTCTAATTCCTCGTCCACTTGATTGTTCCTCAACTCCTGAGTAGTGTAGAGGAATTTATTCCATTCGTCGTGCCTCGGATGAGCGAAACTCTAAAACAACATCGAAATAAATTTCAAATTGGATTTGAACTATATTTTAAAAATATTTTAATTAGTTTTAATATAAAATTATGAATTTTGTATACTATGCTGTTCGAATTGATTGGGACAAAGGATAAAAAAACAATGCTTTCGTAAAATCTTACCTTTTAATGAAGTAAATACATACATAATAGGGTAAATTCTTCCATGAAGTATGTCCTCCTTTCGCAGAAATAACTTCTTGAACTCGTCTAAGCATCGATTACACTAACGTAGCGCAGATTTTCTTCAATTCGTCATCATTAAACCACACCTGAATTGCACTTATAATCATTTTTTCTTTTGTAGTGCAATCCATTTTTACCAGTCGTTTCTTTAAAATATTCCTTAAATTCTCAATGGGATTGAGATCAGGTGAATTCCCAGGCCAATCAAGTACTTTTATTTTATTCTCCCACATAAAGGCCTGCACTTGTTTGGAATTGTGGCAGGGAGCCAGGTCGTGCTGAAATGTTCCAACAAACGTTTCCATGAATGGGACAATCCTGGTGCGCAATATCTCCATATATTTCACTGAATTCATCAGCGGTACGGCCAACCTCCAGCAGTCGTTTTCGCACAGTTGAGGTGCTCACCTCTACACCAGAAACCATTAAATTCCTTCAAAGATCAGTTCTTGTCTTTCTTGGATTAATTTTGCTATTTCTTATCAACAATTTGTCTGTTCTTGGATTTGTTTTGGAACAGTTTTGCGTTTGCGGCCACAGTTTCCTTTTCCTTTTGGAGACGATGAGCCACTTTCTTCACATGTTTTTAAAATTCTCGAAACGCTGGACTTTCCCACACCGCTTCCTCGGAGTGATATCCATCTTTGGACAAGACAATACAGCACGTATCAAAATTGAAACCACCAACTGTCGCACCGGTAGGCTCACAACTGATTTGCTGGCGAGGTAAAACCGCTCAGAATGTAAATGTTGGTCAAGGTCGAACCCTCACGTCACCTCAGGTAGTGAAGAAGCAGGTGTGAGGGTGTTTGGGCCACCCTGGTACTCACATACTTACTACAGTAACTCAAACGAAGAAAGAAAAAAAATGTTTTTCCCAATTAATTCGAATAGCATAGTAACCATCTCTTATAGAATCTTACCTCTGCTACATCATACACCCAAATTTTTCCTTGATTATCTCCAACTGTAACGTGAGTCCCAGAGGGAGTCCACGAGACCTTGTTTAAAGCAGGACATCCTTCAACCATAATACTAGCTGCGGGTACTTCTGTGTCTTGATTTAGGTTCCACAAGTCGAGCCTTCCGCTACCATCAACTGCAGCGAAAAGAGCTGGGTTAGTCGGCGACCATTTGACATCTAAAACGTAGTCGCCGTTATCTTCGAACGAATATATCGGTTTAGTATCCTGCAAAAAAAAAGACAACATGATGATCACGAAAAGAGAACTTTAAACACAAAAAATTTTAAGAGGAAATCTCCTTTAAGAGGAAATCTCCTGTATTATGTGAAAATTAAGTTTTCTATTTAAAAACTTCTCTTTTTGTCTGTTATATTTTTTTATAACTCTAGTATACATATTAGTATAACAGGTTTGTTTGCAAAGGAACTCAAAGAGCTAAGCTAATTAACTCAACTAACGCTTAGAGCGCATAAGCTTAGTACTCAGTAGTTCAAAAGTTGTTTATATTCGCTTTCTAAACTAAATAAGAAAAGTTCGAAGATTTTAAATGCTGATGTACCCTAGTATTATTACTAGACAACTAATCATTTCTTCATCACTCCAGTAAAATAAATATTCCTGTTGGAATGTTAAAATGGGTTCAATCAACAACAAAATTAATTTTTACCTTCTTAATGCAAGTGAAGTAATTATTACCATCAGTAACCAAATTACAGTGAATAAGGACATGTTAGTAACAGCATTTTTAAATGGAAAAAAGTTGTACACTGATTCAAGTTGGATTTTACCTATTAACTTTAAATTGAATAGATGGTCTCAAATAGAAAATTTGTTGATAAGATACAAAGATATTCCAGACAGTGTGAATCAAATTTTTTCAAATATTTATTCCAGAAAAGTTTATGTTATTTAAATGATATAAAGAAGATAAAATGAATATGTGCTCAGGAATAATATTTCAGTATGTTATAAATACCAATCATATATTTTATCAGTTCGGAATATACAAAAAGTGTTATATATATATATATATATATATATATATATATATATATATATATATATATATATATATATATATATATATATATACATATGTAGCGGAAAGAAGTGTAATGAATTCAGGCCAATTTCATTACTGCCCAGTCTATCAAAAATTGTAGAAGTAATTAAAACTCGATTGCAAATAGAGCGCAATAAAATAATTTCTGAGATGCAGTTTGGTTTTCGAGAGAGAAAATCGACTAAGGATGCGATTGCTACTTTGACTGGGAGAATTTACGAGGCTTTTGATAACGATGAGGTAGCTTTATGTATATTCATCGATTTAGCTAAGGCATTCGATACAGTCGACCATGAAACGTTGCTTAATAGCCTAAGGGAAATTGGTATGGTAGGCGCTGGTATAAGACTGATGCAGAGCTATTTAACTGATCGGCAGCAGACGGTACGAGTTAAAATCAAACTCAGTGGCAAGAGGTTGGTGGAGCGAGGAGTCCCACAGGGTACAATATTAGGTCAAATACTGTTCACAATATATATAAATGAATTGTTACAGTCAAGTAGCGACGGGCGAGTTGTCGTTTTGCGGATGATACAGCTTATTATTTATACCGGAAAAGATTGGACAAATCTGAAAAGGAAAGCAGAAATTGATTTCGTGAATATTGACAGATGGTTGAGACACATCATTACTTAACATTGAATGTTGAAAAAACCAAATACATGCCATTTTCTATAGATAGGCGCTTATTACCTCAGTGCACACCCTTAACAGTTGCGAGAGAGGATACCACGTTCACGATTCCGTGCGTTTATGAGTGTAAGTACCTTGTAATAGGGTTGGATTTACATCTCAGATGGAACTTCCAAGTTGGAACATTGATTGGTAAGCTTAGATGTTTATTACCAAAATTGAGAAAACTTTCTCATGTTCTGGATACAAGTCATCTGACAGTGGTTTATAGAGCGCTGGTAGAGACACACTTGAGATCTGGAGTCTTTGTATGGGGAGGCGCTTACAATAATGTTATGAGGAAGTTGGAAATACAACAGAAGTGGCTACTGAAGATTATACATAGCAAAGATATAAGATTTCCAACGGAGCTGCTGTTTCAACTCTCTAATGTATGGGATGTGCATCAACTTTTTTGTGCTTCAGTGTTAAATTTTACTAAGAAAAATATAAATAAAAACGTTTTCATAGAACATAAAGCAGGTACTCGGTTTAGTGAAAGCTCACTGTATGTACGTAGATTTAGTAAAACGGTTTGTCAACGCAGTCACTTGTATATTTGTCCAAGAACGTATAATGAAATACCTCTGGACTTAAGAAATACTTCTAATTTGAAAAAGTTCAAAACTAAAATAAAAAATTGGATTAAAACAAGAAGTAGACATTATATCCATAAACTGATGGAAATAGCAATTGGTTAAGGGGATGAGCGTAACGATATTTTGAAATTTTTTACCTAAATTGAATTGTATGTACTGAGTTGTATTTAGATCTGAATGCAATATTTTTTGAGTTAAGTTCACCACAGGCCCTTGTCTTTGTGAACTAACCATTTATGGTATATTTTTGTTTTTATTCGGGAAATGTTATTATCTAATACCCATTATATTGAAATCATTTCTAAATATTATTGTATCCATCGATTATTCTTGAATAAAAATATTATTATTATTATTATTATCGTAGTATTCATATTTATCCCTTTACCTTTAAACTCCACAGTTTGATGGTCCAGTCGATAGAAGAAGTTAAGAACATATGCGAAAAGTCGATGCCCCCTTGTACGGCGTTCACGCTAATGCCTGTTATGGGTCCCTGATGTCCCTCGTACACGTCGGTAACTCCGGCTTTAGCACCGTGTCTACAGGCGGAGTACGCGGCCCCTTCCTCGCTGCCAACTACGAAATTGTTTACATCGGAATGGGGAAAATCTAAACAAGTCACAGCCACTGGTTTGGATTGCACCTTGTGCAAATCCAGCGTTTCTTGGGGTTGACCCAGCATATCGAGAGACCACGAGCACAGCCTACCGTCAGTTGAGATGCTGATAAGGTTGTGCGCATTGGTGGTGCCCACTACGTTCATGCAGTACACTGGATGCTGCAAATTACAACATAATTTTTAATTTCATGTGATTATTTTTAGTACATTCTACGAGAATTACCATGACAAAAGGGGTATATGTAGATTGTTATATATAGTTCGGTCTAAATTTTGAAGATTTTTAATAACTGTTCTTTATAAACAACTGTTGTAACAATCTGGGAAGTTAATAATAACGTCTACTATGACATTTGACCAAAAAATGTTGAAAAGAGCTTATACATGCTTGTAAAATCTTGAAACACTTCATAATAATGCTTAAATTTTCATGCAGTACACTGGGTGCCGCAAATTACAACATAATTTTTAATTTCATGTGATTATTTTTAGTACATTCTACGGAAATTACCATGGCAAAAGGGGTATATGTAGATTGGTTTGGTCTAAATTTTAAAAGTTTTTAATAACAACTGTTCTTAATAAACAACTGCTGTAACAATCCAGGAAGTTAATAATATCTAGTATGACCTTTGACAAAAAAATGTTGAAAAGAGCTTATACATGCTTGTAAAATCTTGAAACACTTCATAATAATTCTTAAATTTTCATGCAGTATACTGGTTGCTGCAACATCCAGTATACTGCATAATTTTTAATTTCATGTGATTATTTTTAGTACAGTCTACGGGAATTAACATGGCAAAAGGGATATATGTAGATTGCTTCAGTCTAAATTTTGAAAGTTTTTAATAACAATTGTTCTTAATAAACAACTGCTGTAACAATCCAGGAAGTTAATAATATCTAGTATGACCTTTGACAAAAAATGTTGAAAAGAGCTTATACATGCTTGTAAAATCTTGAAACACTTCATAATAATTCTTAAATTTTATGCAGTACACTGGATGCTGTAAATGACAACATAATTTTTAATTTCATGCGATTATTTTCAGTACATTCTACGGGAATTACCATAGCAAAAGGGGTATATGTAGATTGGTTCGGTCTAAATTTTGGAAGTTTTTAATAACAACTATTCTTAATAAACAACTCTTGTAACAATCCAGGAAGTTAATAATGGGTTAACTTGGGTCTTGATAATGGGTTAACCACCCGAAACATATGTAGTGTTTTTGATATATTTAGTGAAACTTAAGCCCAGTGTGTTAATTTCAATTTATTGTTTTTAACATAATGTTTCACCAAGAGATAAGCGAAACCTCCGTGTCATTTGTTATTTATTGCCCTTGGAATGTTGATGTTATTTATCTTTTTCAAAATGTATTATTTCATTAGGTAGATCTCTGGTTTAAATAAAGAATAGGTAAGTATATAAAAACGCCACTGATAAAACGGATGTTGGAGAAATACACTTACGGTATGCGCAGTAGCAGAAAGAGGTGTCCTCTGTATGGGTGTTCTCTTCTGTACCCTATTATCCCACAAAACGATCTGGCCGGAATATGTACCGCCCAAGATCAAATTTGGATGAAACCGAGCGAAAGTGGTGGACAGTACGGAACTTTGACAATGGAAAATATATTCTGGGGTTGTCTTCTTAAATTTAGTGTTCCAAATCAGTACCACCCCGTCTGGATCGTTAGGCGCCTCCTCGTTATTGTTATAAGCGGATAATAGTAACTCCGGATACTGTGGACACCAATCTAGGGCTGTTACCACCCGGTTTTTGGTCCACCTTTCATCGAAGAATGTCCTATTAAATGAGACGCATTGATGCGATTTCTCATCCCTATAAAATAAAGTAGTATTACCGGGCAAATTCAATAGAATGAAGACAGTTGTTTAGCTACACTTTATAGTCATTCCCTATTTTACGCCAATTTAAAATACAAATATATTCTGTTAAAACTTCATGTCTTTCTCGAAATGGTAAATACCCACAAAATATTAACCCTTATAATCAAAGTGCTAAGTACTTGGAGATTCAACAATAGAAAATATAAAGTCAACAATAATCATATTGCTGATGAAAGAGAAGCTTTGAAGTTTCCTTAAGTAAATATCATAAAGTATTTCTTACAAATTAATAACCACATATCTGCTAGGCAATCTATAACTTGTTACATACTTGTTATATATGCAAATATTTATATGCAAATATATAACAAGTATGTAACAAGTTATAGATTGTAGATGTAATATGCAAATTTTCAATACCTAATGGCATATGGAATCTCATTTTTATAACTCAGAAACGAGCACTCAGGACGATTTTTGGTCTTCGATTCCGGGAATCTTGCAGAGGGGTGTTTAAAAAGAATAACATTCTAACTGTTATAGGGTTGTTTATATATAAGTCCATAATTTTCCTACGCAAACACCCAACTTATTTTCAAAACCTTGAAAATAAAAATGGAACAAGGAAAGTCCATCCATATTTGTATCCAAGACATAGTCTAACACTTAGATCTAACAGTATGCCTTATATGTGCTTGAAATTATACAATTCAATGCCAAAATTTTTTCACAATATATCGCCTGAAAAAGTTTTCAAGAACAAGCTTTATTTGTTCATGGTAAATTGTGAGCCGTATACGATGGATGAGTTTTATCAATATTTGTCACGTGAATAGAAAAATGGTATTGAGAATTTTTGACGTGCTTTCATTTTGTAGTGTTGTAATTTGATTTTTTGTTAGATTATATTGTACAACAATTCTGAAAATAAATACATATCTATCTATCTATATACTTGTTAACAAATGTTACGAAAATACTACTACCCTCTTTGAGAAAAACTGAAACTCCTTAGAAATGTTGAGTTTGTTCTTAGATATTTGTCAAAACTCGAAATGTAAATTCGTAAGTTTTGCCAAAAAGCGAAGTAAATAATAATCATGGCATAGAATTTCAAATACTGAAGACATCTTTAAGATTTTTTATCATGCAGTCCTACAGGAACAACGATTTATATTAACTTAACCTAATTTCGAAAGTCATCATATAAACATAACACTTACATTCCATCTTCGCCCAATCCGCCACTATAATCCGTATAAATATCGATAGACTCGCATAACGCCCTTTCCATTATCCTTCCTGCCCTGTCGATGAAGTGTTGGAAATCCTCCGAAAGGATGATCATCTGTTTTTCCTCCTCACTCAGCTCCCTCACTGAAATGTAATTACAGTTTATCATTTGATTCTGCGAATTTTTCTTTACAAAGCAGACTACAATTTCAATATATGAAATGAATAGCTTTCAACATTCACAAAGATCTTATAAATTTATTCACAAAGATCTTATAAATTTATTTTCCACTAAGAATAGACATACCAATTCTGATATACTAAATAAAGGTATATATATATTATATATATATATATATATTATAAACTGTTTTTGTATTTATATATATATTTTATATAATAACTTTTGTGGCCGTATATCGGCGAATATTGTCTTCCAAATGGTCAAGTGTTTGTGGCTTATCCGCATAGACTAATGACTTTACATAGCCCCACAGAAAGTAGTCTAGCGGTGTTAAATCAGAAGATCTTGGAGGCCAATTCACAGGTCCAAAACGTGAAATTAGGCGGTCACCAAACGTGTCTTTCAATAAATCGATTGTTGCACGAACTGTGTGGCATGTTGCGCCGTCTGGTTGATACCACAGCTCCTGGACATCATGGTTGTTCAATTCAGGAATGAAAAATTTAGTAATCATGGCTCTATACCGATCACCATTGACTGTAACGTCAACGTTTTTCTGGATGTAACGGTGTTTTGATATACACTTGAGGATTATCTTCACTCCAAATGCGGCAGTTTTGTTTGTTGACGTAGCTATTCAACCAGAAGTGCGCTTCATCGCTAAACAAAATTCGGCAATCTCGTTTTGGGCCCATTTGACGAATCTACGCCTTGCTTGATGATCGTTTGGCTTCAATTCTTGCACAAGTTGTATTTTGTAAGCACGCAAACCAAGATCCTTCCGCAAAATCTTCCATAAAGTGGATGGACACAGATCCAATTCCTGTGCTCGATGGCGGATGGACTCATTCGGGTCTTCCTCAATGGCTACGCTCTACAGTAGCAATAGCTTCTTCTGTACGCAACGTACGTAAGAGTAAACGTGGTGCAAAAACGCTCCATGTTTAATCGAATTAACTGCTCTGATGGACGATTTTGTCGACGATAAAATGGACGTAGTGCGCGATACGTATTAGGCACAGAACCATTATTTTCGAAATAAAATTGCACTATTTGCAAGCGTTGTTCAGGCGTGAGTCTAATCATGATGAATTGCCAAACCAAACTGAGAATAAATCACTTCTCAGCTGTTAAATCGGTCGCCATCTTCAACAGTAATGACAACTTAAAGTTCTATACCTCTAAAAAAAAAAACACCCGTTACAATGTGCAGTTTCAGTTGCCCAAAAAGGATTTCTGAAAATAAACACATCCAACCTGTAGGGTTGGTAGAACCATGGACATAGTTCAACTAAACATTCACCAAGGATTTTTGTTGTTGTAATATAGTACTTGGCTAACATAAAGTAAAACAGATATCAACTGAAGGAAGATACAAAAAAGCTATACAGCTTTTTACAGTGACCAATATTTAACTTAATTGGATTTACTTACCTTCCTTGACCTCTTGCTTGGCCTGTTCTTGTTCCACGGCGGTGATGGCAGGCTGTACTTCCTTGACCTGGGGTAATCCGTGCGGTAGAATCCCTGGTGGCAGCTTGCTGCCGAATCCACCAATGTGCGGCAGGCTGCTCTCCTCGTCCTCACCTTGGCCATCGTCATAGGTCAAAACTGTGGTGAATAAGGGGTACGTTCTTGCTCGCACACAGTCACGCATTCTCAATCACACATCTGATTTTACTGATACCGTGATAATATCACGATCACATCTAATTGAGCCACATTTAATAACGGGTTAAGTAAGCAACAGCGGTTAGTGTAATGTAACTAGCGATGAGAAGAATGAAAAAATTTTCAGAGACCATAATCGTCGGGATTTATTTTCTTTTTTTGGTCACAACATGCTTCGCAATAAACAATACTTCGAAAACTTCGACTTGTCGACCAGAAGCTATATAAGTTGTAAGAATTTCGAGAATTTTGTATATTAAAAACCATTTGAATTGACCTACTACCACAAAATAAATATTAGTATGATTTATTATTACAATGATAATGAATTTTAGATGAATGGTAATTATTGGATCACTAAATAAAAAATATAACTTCCAGAAAGAAATACGTCTCAACAAGTTGAAAATTATTCAAGTAAGTTCAACTTAATTTTAAGTCAACTTAAGTTATTAAAGTAAGAATTGTGAATATGCTCGTTGAAAAACTATTTTATCGACTGATTTGTATTTTGGCTGATATAGTTCCACCGATCCTTCAATTTATCTCTGCATACACATTTTTGTTATCACTACTGGTACTTACTTAACAAACGACTTAATAAAAAGTTTGCTGAGAAAGCAAAATGACAGAAATGGAAAAACAGAACAGGATAGAGATATAATTCGATGCTCATATGTGTCCCATGCGCCATCGACCCTAGTTTAATAATACTTGGCTTATTAATTACAACCCTTAAACAATCATTCGCTTATGATATTAAGAGGTTAACGAAATCAGTGCATGCAACTATAGAAAAACAACCAAGATTATTCTAAGCGCGGCTTAGCAACTTTTAGCAACATGACCTTGACGGTTTTTTTTTTTTGAACGACAAACACTTGTAGAAAATTCTCAAAATTATACCTTCTTAATCTTCCCTTCCAATGACTGTTCGAACATCCAAGGCTACAGTGGATTTAATATTGATACTTTTTCATTAAGTTTCGCAAAAAGGTATTAGTGCACAAAAAAATACACAATAATAAGTTCATATGCAATATTACGAAAATTCCATTTATTTTGATATTCATATGAAATATAATGATCTAATTAACTTGACCGCAGTTTTAAGATGGACTGAATGCTGTTTTAGTTTTTAATAAAGTTGAATGAAGCTTAGCTACAAAATAATCCACAAAATTTTATTTTTCCGTTAAATATTACCAATCAATTCCAACCGTCAAGTTTACAATAAATACAGTTGTTTTGTTGAAGTCAGAAACAATATCTAAGCTTTTGAAAATTCAAATAATAAATTATCTGTACCAGAATTTTTTTGAAGTGAAAGACTCTTAAATATCATTACTTGATACATGAATATTTTTTAATCAATAATTCAAACTATATACAAATATATCTTTACCAACACAGTTTTTAAGAGGGTTTATACGTAATTTAATTTTCGACACATTTGAAGGTGAAAATCTTGTTGAAATAACGAAATGATCTAATTGCCCTATGTGAAAACTGTATTAACAGATCTTGTGGAATTAATCTAGAATGTGAATTCTAGTAGATTAGCAAAATTTCAACATTCGAATCTATAGTACACTACAAACATTTTAGCGTAAGCTATCAAATGACAAACAATATCAATATTTATTTCTAGTTTCCACAAGAATGCGATTGCATTAAACACAATAAGTAGATATGCCTCAAGCACGCATTTATGGGTCACACAGACCCCAAACTACCGAGTTGTGGGCCTCGTAGACCCCAGATCATCAGGTTGTTGGTCTCGTAGACCCCACACAACAATTTTGAAATAAGCTGCAGCATTCAGTCGCCAATAATGTGATCAGTTACTAAAAGCGATCGAGCCGATACAAGCAGGAATTTAAGAGAGAAAAAGCTGGCTACTAAGCAAGTGTGAGGTGAAACGGTGCCAATTATTAGTTCTTTGGACGAGGATCGGAAAAGCCACCTACCTGTGAACTCGTCCTCCCATTCTAAACCCGGATTTAGATTGTATTCGTCTTGAGAGGAAAGAAACATGTATCAGTAGGAATAGAATTAAATTTCAGCTTTAAATTCTGCTAATTCAAAGATTTAGAAGGTAATTATTTCGAAAAATAAAGAAACGAACGTTGGCGTTGGATTATGTTATATTCATTTTTTTTTCAAGTGACTAAATGTCATATGCACAAGATACCTACAAAAATAAATTTGACAAGAAGGTGAACGCATGCTGTTAATTTTGTGTTAAGTGTTTTTAAGTTTGTTAATGAAGCTAACACGCGAAGAAGAATACACTTTTACCTACTAAACGCCAAGTATTCATCAAAAGTGTTCTTTATATTGAAAAAATTAATTTTTCAGTGGCATAGGTACTTAACAATAATTGAAAAACATTATTTTATACAAATATATCTATTAAAATATCGATTAAATATCTGCATCATATACTACTTCGAAATATTTGATGAATTAAAATCGAAATCTTTGAAAACTAAATTCTCAACTAAGAAAAAAAATTTTTTTAGGGATAATGTAATTTAATAATATTTGTAACTACATATACCACTGACAAGAATCTAAATCAAGAACACAAAAATCGAAAATTTGTAATTCATAATTTCTATGAACTTTCTATGATATGATTATATAGTCAAGGAGAAAATTATCGATGGTACTTAATAAATTCAATGGACGATGCCTTAAATTAAAAAATTAGCCGCCGCAATGTGTATGAAATGAAGGTGGCGTTGATAAGCAATAAGATTTGATCTGAACAAAGACATACATATATAGATATACAAAGAGATATATATCTTCCTCTTTTTAAGAAATTGTCCCTCATTCTAACATTCTTCAATATTGTCAAATGTGGCAACTTTATTACCACTAGCGCCACCTTTATTACACACATTTTAGAAACAATTTTTATACCTGGTGATAATTCTCTTTACCATTAAACTACATATTAAATCATTTAAAATACTGTCAAATTTTCTCAACGCCTTCTTGTTGTTACAGTCGAGTTCGTGAAAGGAATTGAAATTCTGGGCGTAATAGGTATTCATCTTCGATGTGCATCTATTTACAGGCTTGCATAACTCAGTGTTAGAAAAAATTGGGTTATAACACAGGAAACTATATCCCAGAGAAGCCACAAATCCTTCCTGATAGGCGAGATCAATGTACAGACATTACGCACGGTATGTGAACGACCATTTTACATCTGACATATTTAGGTACGACATAAATTCTTAATTATCGCGATTTAATGACAAGTTCCTCCGTTGACACGATTAAAATTTGACTTTGATGATCCAATACGTCAGTGTTAAGGCATACTCACAGCAAACAAAGTGTTCCGATTTTGATCCCACTGTTTTTTGACAAAATAACATTTAGCAATAATAAAGGAATTTTTAATTAATGGTATGCATTTACAAAAAAAAAGCAGAAGAGATCTCTAGCACAGCAAACCATTTCAAAAACGTATCTTTGAAATAAGAACTCTACAATTTCCTAAATGTTGAATTTTGAAACGATTAATTTATATTATTTATAAATATTATTTCATGGAAGATGTCCCAAAAGTGAAAGCTTCTGAACGCTCTACAATATGTGTTTGTTTTAGGATGACCTCTTCATTATACTCCAATTTATTACTATCCGGAAGTTCTTAAGTGCGACACAAAATAGTCGCATTGGACTAAGTCTGGACAATATGCTGAACAGGACGTGGTTGTTTTGATGGTAAAACACTTTTTCTTCCCCAAATGCAATCGTTTTTCTTTATACAATATTAAATTAGTCAAAAAGATCTGTATAATATTGATCATCCTTAAAACCATTAGAAATCTCTTTTTCCTTTTGGGACATGCGCTTTCTAATGATTTTCAGACCTAGAACATATCTATAATTTTTTTTAAAAGTGACAGACACTTATAAAAAACAAAATATTCAACAATTATTCACTGAACACTTCAGTTGCTGTGTAAATATATCTAGAGTGAAAATTCATCAATAAACCTAGATTTCAAAACTTTCACATCAAAACAAAATGATCTCGGTCAGGCAAAATCTAATTTCGACGTTTCGGTATTGGAACATCATCAAGACGATCGTATTTCCGTTATTTATCGATGCGAATGAATGAATCGTATTATCGACATTCCCAAACTAACCATAACGTAGAAAAGCTACCTACGCACTACCGATTTGCCATGACTTGGCGGGAGGCGGGTAAACAAGGGAGGATGCTAGAAGCCCTGAATTATTCAAAGTGAAATCATAAACTTACCGTAATAATCGGTGGCATGAGCTGGGAAGGAAAGGATATTAAAAATTATTCATTAACAATTTTTACCACAACTAAGGAACTACTACTTATCACTAAATTACCAAAAATATGCATCGAAAACAACATTAACATTTCGTCAGAAACGTCCCATATTCCATTTTATTTCCACAAGAACATATTTTACTGGCTAAAATAAATTTTAGACATATCTCGAAGCATTACAGTTTAAAAAATTGATTAATTTCAAATTAGAACATTTTTTTAAATCAAACCTTCCATGAATAGAAATGATAACTATCTTTCTAACCATAGACCTTAACCAAATTGAGTTCATTTCTCGTCTATGTCTCCATTAAAGAGTCATAAGTGAACTTTATCTATTTGATCGCAATTCAAACGTACTAAAGAACTCCACATTGTTTAATTTTGAAAATCACTCGACCCCAAAAATCCCACTTATCTGTTAAAAAAATCCACAAATGCAATACAAGCACTCATCGAAAAATTTGAAACGTATCGTGACGAAATGAAAATTGTTGTTTTTGATAACTCAATTGTTTTTAGTTTTCTACTTCATACTTCCTGTGTCAGATATATGCCATTCGACTAGGTTTAAAAATTCAAACGTTTGCAGGTTTGTGTTTATGCAAATTTATACCGTGGTTTCAAACATCCCTGCTTTAAATTTGTTTTTTCATTCTTATTTTCACAATATAGTGAACCTATTATTTCGATTGTTTATGAAACTGTATGTCCATTTCTATCTGACCAAAATAACGATATTGAAATATTTAATCACAAACAAGCACATAAAATATCAGTCATTGAAGAAATACAGCAAATCACTGAGTACCTACGCGTAAATTTTAAATAAAACAAATAATTACAACATTCGGCGAGTATATTGTTCACCTTGAAATTCAAATTGATTTTCAATTATCAGCGATTAAATCTTTAGTCGAATGTCATATTTATTTTATAACACAACTTATTTTTCAATATATCATTCTAAAAAAAATAACTATACCTACATAAATATTACTAATACTAAACATATTCCCAAATTAAAATAAAATATTTAATTTTCCGCTGAATGTATTCTGTTTATAAAAAAAATATATTTCAAGCAGAATGGAATTCGTAATAGACCAAAATTGTTGTAAAGCACGCAATAATATATTTCAAAAAGAAGTACATAAATAGTCAAAAATATTTTTTTCATATAAAACAAGACGATATAAGTTTAAGTAAGAAATTTATGTGGAAATTTCAATCTTCAGCAACCTAATTGTGTAAAAAATAAGGATGCAGTTCATTTTAATACATTCAATTCATACCACTTTAATGACAAGACATTATTTCTAAATAAAGATTTCACTCCAATTTTCATTTTACTTTATGGTATAAATCAATTGATAGGGATCAAAATGAACTGGAAAACTTTTGAAGAATTAATTGAAACGTAGGAAACTACCTCAATTCAATCTTTACTCCACATTTCATTCAAACTATGTACACTGAAAGCCTTGCTGGAAATAATTTTCATCATAAAATATACAAATTTCCACCATGTGACAAGAATGATTATAATATACAACAGATAGAGCATTAGAACAAATGAATTCATGTCCATACTCTTAATTAAAAGGTGGATAAAATAAGCAAGCATAGCAAAAACAGGAGAATAGCTAACTCATGCAAAACATAAGTTTTCTTTCGAAAATAAATTTCCATAGTTTACAATAACCTATCACATGAAAAATACCTAATTGCCACATGGTCCTTTTTTGATACGGTGCAATGATTAAATCTGCCAAAGGTTTTCAAGCGTACTATGAAGATTAGGGCATTAAATAAAATAAGTAAACCATTCATTAAAGCGTGTCGGCAGGCATTGGTGCTGATTTATGTACATTTTGTGCATTAAACGATCGACACGATATATACGTATATAAATATCGGAAGTTCTTAACGTGCACCATACCTTTTCGAGGCCGCCACCAGTCCTCTATGTAGCCTTTAAGTGGGGTGGAAGATGAAGAAGATCCTTGTTAGCAACGCATATAATAACATGTCACAAGAAAATGAAAACTTCCAACAATTTAACCGAAATAAAATAGAAACAAGTTTCTCAACGTTCTAAAAGTGTAGAAAGAAATACTGAGCAGTTCATCTATCAATTAATTTTGATCTACATCGCGGCAACGAGTGAAAATGTTATCCTATTCATCTAGACATAAGGTGATGAGAAATACTACTATAAATGATTTTATGATCAGAATTTTATTACGAAGTGTCAATACAACTACTGACTAAATGCACATTAATCAAACAGCTCTTATGGAGAATATGGTTAGATTAGTTTCGGCGCCTTTGCAATTATATTCATCCTCAAGTGGTAAATAATCAACCTGATGTGTTGAATCAATATATTCCAGCTTTTGTTTGTACCTTATTGAAATGGTCTGGACATTGCAGAGGAGCTTTCAGAACTATCTGGATGTTTTTCACATCTTGTACATCTCATATTAGAAACTAATAATTAAAATAAAAAATGAAACTACATAGACTATTTGTTCAATGTGTGTACCAAGAGTCTACTTCAACAAGTCAGAACATTTTCAATAAAATAAAACCTAGTAATGGTAGGAATAAATGTCTCAAATAGATATGTATCTGATATATTCACTAATTCATCTGATCTTATGGTGATCAGTTACAATTGTTGACAACCTATACTGAGGTTTTTTGATAATTTACCACTTATTGATGAATCAAAAAAATTCATATTTCGATATAATGTATATCATTCCTCATATAAATTTATTTGCAGGAAATGCGTCGCAGAACTTTTGAGATGATATATGTGAAATATTGAATATATTTCTAACGATATTCAATTATAGAAATTTGTTTATAAGAAAAAATGAAAAAATCTATTTTAAATCTTCTCAAGAAAAATAAAAAAATGATCTCTGTACATTTAGAAACACTATAACAATAATGATTATTTATATTATGTTATAGGTATTTATACTTCTTGATGAAGAAGTACTACTACTTCATCTTCAGATGCTGACTAAATAATCTCATTATATTATTTAAACAGCAACTGTATTTTCATTTTACTATATCCAGCCATAACAGGCATAAGTAGATTCTAAATATGCATGTTCCAATATACATATATTTTTAGTTATACAACTTTTTATACAACATAAGATAATTAGAATTTATTCAGTTGAAAGAATACAGTCTATAAGAGATAGAGCCTGCTAATTTCTAAATGAAAAATGAAATTGGATAAGAAAACTCCTTCAATATTATTGTGATTATTATAGAATTTGTACATTAGAAAATTGAATAAATTCAACTTACCGTCTCTCTCATGACTAGAAGTGGTTGTTTGAGTTTGTTTAGTGTAAGAAACAATTTCTTTTGGTGGTATATTTGTGGTTTGAACAGGGACAACAGTGAGCTGTGGTGAACGTTTTTTAGCATGGGAAATACTGAAACATGAAAGAAGGATGATTATAACTTGTACAATTGTATATATTGTAATTAAAAAACGTAGCTTGCAAAAATAGTTTACTACGTGTATAGCTTAGGATTACTTAGAAGTGCCTACTTACTTATTTGTTAGACTATGTGGTTGTAGTGACACATCCGGCGTATGGTTCTGACTTTGATCAGGAGTTAGTGAATTGGCACTTGATATGCTGGACAGAACATCAGACAATGGGGCCACTCCTAACGAGCTCAACATATCATCCAGCTCTTTTCTGTCGCCTCCAGCCCCAATTAAAGTACGAGTTGTCGCATCTTCTACATCTTTCATTTCTTTCTCACGTTTTATTCTGCTTTTTTCTTCTCTCAAAGCCTGAAGCTTGGCTTTTTTCCTTTCTATCTCTGCCCTTCTGTCTGACATTTTGTCCTAATATGGAATAAAGCAATACGAATTTGAATAACAGTAAATTTTACTTTTCTTCTTTTACATTGAAAAATGAACGTTATCTTCAACTAACTTATAAGAAATCAAACTATAACATCCTTGAAAAAAACTGTGGGAACAGAGGTCGGTAGTCTCTTTTTGTTATATTATATTATTGATTTTGAATTATATAAATAGCAACAATAATGAGATAATATATCGAAAACTTACGTTTTGTAATGAAATATATCACTTGTAATTGCACTCAAATTATTGATCATTAATACCGGGAATACTTATTGATATTTCCTAATTTTACTACGCCCGACACTCACAACCACCATTTCTACTTAGCTTAGCTCACCTTTATTTCTTATGACGTCATTGACATGAGCGGTCTGAATTTGACAGAAGTTTTGACAGTTTTTAAGCGTACGAAGCAAGATGTAGATTAAAACTCTGATTCTGTGATTACAATTAGAATTAAGCTTAAGAACAATAGTTCAGATGAACTTATTTATTATGCTTAGTTGTTTTGTGAATTAATATGTTCCGCAGAGAAAAATTCAGTACAAATTTATATATATTGTACTGAATACTATTCTACTCGTATATATTGTACTGAACAAGGCAGTCGAAAAATGAGTACAAATAAAATGGTATCACCCTATAACCCCTGAAATTTCATTACTTAACTACCTACTGAAATTTTGTAAATTGACGACGTATTAAAAAGATTTTTATAAGAAAACATATAACTACATGCAGTTTTTGAGATACTATAACTTTGAGATAGTATAATTTCATTTTTGTTTATAAATAACCTACACGGGCTTAGTAGCCAAACGGTATAATGACCCTATAACGCTTTCAGTCTACTGATGCTGGTGGGTTCTCTTCTCTCCGTCTTCTTGTGTCGGTCGTAACGTAATCTGATTTAAACTGTAGGTCGTCTAACTTTTGCACAAGTACAGAGTGCTTATTAAAGAATGAACTAGCTTTCATTAGAATAAATAAAGTTAGCCATTTATATTGCAGGAATGTTTTCTATCATATCAGCTGTCGTTCGGACTTTCTGACGACAGATTAGTCCGATATCCACACAGTTGAACTCCAGATCCAAATATCGACACTTTCATAAATTTGTATTTTTTGGGCAGAACTTTCAACATGTATCACATTTAGGCTAAACATATTTATTGTTGATAACAACATAACTCAGCTAGAACGACACAAGCGCACGATGTGGTTAGGTCTGTCAAGTAGATTACTTCTTGAAAATTAATTTTATTTTTGATATTAAAATATGAAACATTCAGCTATATTTCAAGGGCATTAAAACCATAAGTCTTATCTCTTGTCAAGTAATATGTAAAATAAAGGGAAGAGTATAAAATTATCGATAACATCCTCACGGTAAGTTCAAAAGCAACATTTCCATTGTTCTCTGTATTAGGTACGCTTATGACTTGGACAGAGATAATTTGGCAAATACCTGAAATATTGAAGCTCCAACGCCGTTAAATGCTATGAAATACACTTGTGGAATATACTATATGGAAGTTGAAAATTGTATTGATATTTCAATGAAATATTTATTAGTTCTACAGAAGTGTTTGTGATGATTTTAACTCCATTCTAATCGTTACACTTGCAATGATGCTGACCTTCAAGCTTTAAACTTAAATGTTAATGTTGGAGGTACTGAAGGACTTCCTCAATACTTTTTCATAACTTTACATAAATGATTTATGATAAAACTCCTAGAAGTTCCGTTAGTAAATAGTCATTGGCACACCTATCACAAAGTAATGAATACCAATTGATCCTTTTCCGTTCTCTTTTTATTAGAATCAACTGTCTATTATTACCGAATTACGTATTAAACACTACTAATGTTACTCATCCATGACGTCATTTAAAAACTAGCCCATCAACTTTTAACGGTAGAATGACGAAACCAAATGAAAGATTCCCTCAATAGTACCATGTTGCCATACCCGATCAAGTTTTCTGATTGGCTGCTACTGAAAATGTTTGATTAGCCGAAATTTAACGATATAGTAAACATTGACTTGATATTTTAATTTAGCATCTAAAGGATTTTTTTAATGAGTTAGAAACAATTTGAGTTTTGAAACTAATCAGCAACTACATAAATTACTTCATAATTCCACGAAATGCATAGATCCACAATAAATGAAGGAATAAGAATGTTTAATAATTTACCTGCTGATGTAAGAAATTGTATTTCACTGAGGAGTTTTAGAAGATCTTTGAAATTATTCATATTTCGAAATATTGTATTGTGATAAAAGTGGATAAATATTATTATTGAATTTTTTTGTAAAAGCTACATGCTAAATAAAATTATTATTATTAAAAAAGTTATAGAATAAAAATAGCTTTTCTGATTTTGTTTGACAGAAATATGTATTCAGTTTCTCTTTTTTGACGACAATTTTGCTAAAATATGTTGCAGCTATGAAAAGTGAAACATATAATTTTTCAGTTATTAAAATGTTTACATACGCATGTCTAGGCATTGAACTTTTGTTTCTGCTGACTGAAAATTTATAACCTTTTTAGTAGTGTGTGCTGTTCACATTAAAACAGCAGAAAGGCCCACGGAGTTTTATTCAGAATTCTGCTTGATCCGGCAACAATGTTTTGTTAAAAAAGGAATTGCAAATGCATAGGTTGTTTTCACTTCAATATATCTGACAGTTGCATTTTGTGGTTTGTAGTGGTTAGAGGTACTTTTAATGAGGTGAAATTTTGATTACCGAACGCAGCGTATTTCAATTTTAGAATTGCTCACGAAAATTTGGACTGCGGTTTTCAAAGAGGAATGAAGTGGTTTTAATACTACTTGATACTTGATATTGTGTTTTATTTTACTTCTGTTGTGGGAAAACTTAATCAGGGATCACTTGATAACATAAATAATATCAGTGTGAGTATACTTTAAACTAACTGTTGACCGTTGATTGTATTACATTTGATCTATTTATCAGTGCATAAATTCAGATTACCTCTAATTGTAAGGTTAAGTAATATAGCGATTTTCATTTTAGTATATTTAATGTATATCGTATATTAAATTAAATGAATATTGAGATACGTATTTTCCATACGGATTCGGATTTTTTCAAATGAAAATAGTGTGGTATGTGAACAAGCTACGCCTTCCAAACTAAAATTAAACTTCCTGTTTCTATTAAAATAGTTTGGCGGTTAATTGAATAGATTGAATAGCGCAGTATCTTTTGTCAGTCTGGAACCTGGGGTAACCCAATTTTGGTTCATATAGTGTAGCGTCAAAACACAGCTCTATTCGTTTGTAATCGTGTTGTAAAAATCATCAAGGGGAGAAATAGGTAAAAACCCTGAATTATTTACTCATAGGCTTATGCTTATCTACCATTGCAAAAAAGTTTTACCGTGCCTTATGTGAACACGAGTTTTATCTGAGCCTTTTTTAAACTTAATACTTCTGGAAGTAAATTTCTGCATATAAAAATATTGATTTTTGTATTAAATTCGTGAGGATAAGCACCTTCTCCCTGTACCATCTTGTGCCTACCTATTTCCGTGATTATAACAGATTAATTCAATTTTTTCATGGAATACAATTTGAAACACGGCAATATTTTGTAACATTTTCAGTATTGATTAGCTTTTACATTTTTCTTTTATTTTGAAAAGTGGAACATCTGCATTCAGTTATAATATAGAAAGCGTATATTATTCTTGTAAACTGTTCATATTAACTGTGAGTAGTCCTCTTAATTGATTAAATTAATTATTATTTGAACTCTATTTTATGTTTAAAGGAGTAAGTACCTACAAGATCATTGTAATTATTAATAAGATTATAATTACTGAATATTTTTGTAAAATTGCGAAACAATTCTAAATTTTTGGAAATCCCGAAGGAATTTAGGAACGTATAAGCCCTTATACAGAATAAGGCAATTACTTTCATCCAGTTTTATACCCTACAAAGCCTAAAGAAATGGGCACTTCAAAAATCAAATTAGGAGAGTAATATTTACTTATTTACAATTTCGAAAAAGTAAAGTGTTTCTGCACATTTGCTGATATCGAGCTATTTACTTAGTAATACAAACCTGTAGGTCAACTAATAAATGGAGCACTTCAATCAAATCTGCATAATTGACATCTGAGCTCAAGCTCGTCTCAACTTTATCTAAAAAAGGGTTAATGACTCTGGCAATCATATCTTCGTGGAAGGAAAAATTGTTACATTCGTAGACGATGAGTTGTCGTATCATTTAGTACCATAATTTCAGAAAATCATGTTCTTGGAATTATCTGTTCGAATTTATTTACATTACTTCTTGATAACAGTCCACATATTTGCAAAACACACATATATACATATTTATATACTGTACTTTTCTCAATGTATTATCAACGGGCTATTGAGATCAAAACCATTCATAATAAAACAATTATTAAACAAAGATTTACACATATATTAAAAAGAACACTGCATGACGTACGTTTCGATGAGATTCACCTTTTTCAAATGCTACGTGCAGACTTTGAATCTCATCGAAACGTACGTCATGCAGTATTCTTTTTAATATATGCGTGAATCTTTGTTTAACAATTGTTTTATTATGTTTATCGATTTACATCAAGTATCGGCCTCATCAATTATTAATTCAAAACCATTCATTTAGCCAATATTTATTTGTAAATTTGAATGAAAAAAATTGAAAAACCTTTTTCTATCCAACTTTATCCTTAAAACAATGAGGAACTGATTTCTTTTCTATTTCATTGACAATCAATAAGACCAAAGAGAATAATTATTAAATCGTATAGACCAAAATGAATTATGTACAGTTTGATCATAAAATCAGTATGGTTTTTATTTGTGTCTATGTTGTCTGTCATTCAAGTTGAAAAGCGTGCAATGTTTATTATATAATATATAAATGAATTTTATATAAAACAAATATAGGGTGAATTTTTAATCGTAGTTTTTTTTAAATCGAATAAAACACTCAATTTGATCATATATTCAAAATTTTTATTGAAATTGATAACTTGGCCTTTGCCATTTACATTTTGAAGATAACGTCATGTAAGTGTTATCCGCGGCTCCGTATCAAATGGTCCATTCGGAAGGTCCAATTTGACACATGCCCAATTGCTGAAAACGGCGACGAATTGACATTTCACGATCCTCATTAACACTGTACGCTAGGGCTGCAATATTCTCTTTAGTACGCACTGTACGCATGTGAGACAAATGTCTTACAAAGTAAACTTGGTGCGAAATTTGGTGATAACAGCACGAATTGTTGATTCACCAGGTCGATTATGACGATCATAATAAGGTAGGGATGGTCGATGATCATCGATGTCGAAAGCAAAAACATCGATGTTTTAACATCGATGTTCGCTTTTCGATAAATATCGAACATCGATGTCAACGGAATCGATATCGATGTTAACTCAAGGCCTCACGCACGACCAATAGGGATACTCGATGGTCATTGAAAATCGATGTTCAAAGCAAGAATATCGATGTTTTTACATCGATGTTCGGTATTCGATAAATATCGTACATCGATGTTGGGCTTTCGATTATGACATCGATGTTTTTCTAAAATCGATCATCCCTATAATAAGGTCGTAACAAACGATACACATTTTTTACAGAGCACGAATTTTGATAGTAAATTTCAACAATTTGCAATCGTTGCTCGTTTGTAAGTCTTTCCATGATGAAATGGCAGAGTATACTGAAAACTTTTCACTTTCACATTTATTACGTTTGGATGCCATCAACCAATGCCGCCAACCTGAAAAACTTAACTCTTAAAAAATCACCCGTTAGCTTCATTTCTCTGTATACATTTTAAATATGACAAATTTGAAGTTCATCCCTTCTAGTAATTTTCCTAAAAAGGGATGCAAAGTTAATGGGTAACTTATTCTAGTTTCATTGATTTTTTACGAAGATTTTATGATACGTTACAATTAGGTACTGCATGGTTTTTAAATTTTTTCTCTAAATTACCGATATCTACTTCAGTAAAGGGTACACAAAATCATTAAGCTTTATAAAGCAACTCGTTTCTCGTAATATATCGTTGAGAATGTAAATAAAGGAAGGGCTCTGGGGGACTGAAATGAAACCCATTCATTTATGTTTGCTTTTTTAAATTATTTATCAGCGTTTGAAGTGTACCAAGCGAAATCATGGTGGAATACTTCTAGATACATGTCTGTTGAAACTTTTGTATACCGTTAATGGAAATTTGAAAATATTCCAAAGCCTTTTTTCCTCATGAACGTACGAACTACAATTCTAATATTCTTTATATTTTTTGTGCAAGTTATTTTTGTAGTCGATCGATTTGGATAGATATATCTAACATTTGATTAAATTATTATAACTGCAAATAAAATTCCAGTTTATCTCAGAATACACATTGCGTCATCGCTAAACCAATTATCACCGCACACTTGCCAAGCCAGAAAGTAAATCCTGCATCAGCCAAATACTAAGAAGTGTGGAAGAGTCATGTTTTGTTCCTTTTAGTTGTATCGACCCCGACAATATATAAAATTTGATTTCATCCAATGTTAATATTAGTGTATTATCGATTAATACAGGAAAAGTTTACTAAATAAAAAACCTGAGTAGGCATTATAATTCAATGTTCATTATATTGTTTTTTGAAATATAGGTAGGTGTTGATTGAATAGTTTTATTTTATGCCTTGTATTAGAAGTTTTATTTTTATCAGTTTATTGTTGAGTTGATTTGTTTGGAATTTGTACGATATATTGTCTATATAATCCCCGAGTTCCCGATTTGTGTTTTCGCCTGTAGCGTTTTGATTCTTTTATACTTTTTCAAGTTCGTTAACAGTCACAGAATTTTATTTCGGATAACTTGTAACGGTCATAATTTATGATCACTTACTGCAGACCATAGAAAATTTTATTGGACAGTTGGTACCATTTTATTACATCGTATGTTTCTGCAATGTGTTTTGACGAAAACTGCATTAGTTTACGGATAATAAATATTAGAAAAACTTCGATGTCATAATCGAAAACCCAACATCGAAGTTCAATATTATCGAATAACGAACATCTC
The DNA here is from genome assembly GCA_030704895.1 of Henosepilachna vigintioctopunctata. Lineage (NCBI taxonomy): Eukaryota > Metazoa > Arthropoda > Insecta > Coleoptera > Coccinellidae > Henosepilachna > Henosepilachna vigintioctopunctata. Next base: position 2,102,944 of record JARQZJ010000005.1, read on the forward strand.
GATGTTCTTTCTTCGAACATAGGAGCATGCCTATTGGTCGTCCAAGAGGCATTGAGTTAACATCCATATCGATTCCGTTAATATCGATGTTACGACATTTTTCCTATAGCAACATCGATGTGAAAACATCGATGTTCTTGCTTTCAACATCGATGATCATCGAGCATCCCTACTTTAGTTAAATTTCACGGTTCTGAAATGTATTCCTTTCTTATCGATGACATGTGTGAATAGTTTCCATCTTATACAACAAAACATATCATATTCATGATATAAATCGCCATGGGATTATAGCTCGTCATGGTTCTAAATAGAATATCGTTTCAATTCATCGCAAATGAAATATTACAATGAATTAAATTAGCTAGTATAATTTTTCAAGTATTCGAGGTTTCAGGTTTCGCATAGTTGGTGGACATTTGATATGTACTCAATAATTACATTTCAGTAATCAAATGAATGGAATTGTAACTGATGTGTTGAATATTGACAAAGAATTTCGAGAAATTCGAACTTGAATGTCTTGGATTTAAAAATATAGAAATATCGGTCAAATTTACACAATAATTTAAATTTTCAGCTGTCAGATTTGAAAAGTCTCAGTAAAGTTTGCTTTAGTTGAAGAAAATAACTTTAATCCTAATGAGTTTGAAGAAGTAGTAGTGATAGTGGCATTCTCTGAAAACATGATTTTTCACCTAGAATATATAGGGTGTTTTTTTAGAGGCATAGAACTTTAATTTGCAATAAAACAACGATGGATCAATCGATTGACAAGAATTTTTTTGTATTCGAAAAATAATCTTGTGACATTGCATATTAAATATGATTTCTGGCATATGACCGCCACGGCTGGTTCGGATGTTGTCCAATCTGGACGTCCAATTTTCGATGACTTTTTCCAACATTTGTAGCCGTATGTCGGCAGTAACACGGCGAATATTGTCTTTCAAATGGTCAATCGTTGGCGGCTTATCCGCATAGACCAATGACTTTACATAGCCCCACAGAAAGTAGTCTAGCGGTGTTGAATCACAAGATCTTGGAGGCCAATTCACAAGTCCAAAACGTGAAATTAGGCGGTCACCAAACGTGTCTTTCAATAAATCGATTGTGGCACGAGCTGTGTGACATGTTGCGCCGTCTTGTTGAAACCACAGCTCCTGGACATTATGGTTGTTCAATTCAGGAACGAAAAAGTTAGTAATCATGGCTCTATACCGATCACCATTGACTGTAACGTTCTGGCCATCATCGTTTTTGAAGAAGTACGGGCCAATGATTCCACCAGCCCATAAAGCGCACCAAACAGTAATTTTTTCTGGATGTAACGATGTTTTGACATACACTTGAGCATTATTTCCACTCCTAATGCGGCAGTTTTGTTTGTTGACGTAGCCGTTCAACAGAAGTGCGCTTCATCGCCAAACAAAATTCGCTTATGAAAATCGGGAACAACGGCAATCTCGTTTTGGGCCCATTCGACGAATCTACGCCTTGCTTGATGATCGTTTGGCTTTTGATGATGAATTGCTAAACCAAACCGAGAATAAATCACTTCTCAGCTGTTAAATCGGTCGCCATCTTCAACAGTAATGCCAACTTAAAGTTCTATACCTCTAAAAAAAACACCCGTTATTATAATATATTTCAGAGTTTCAACTTGTCATTTTCTGAGAACTTTGATTTTTTTGTCTGCCATTTTTATTTGGAAATTTCTTGTTTATAGTTTTCAACACTCTCTCACTTTCGGAGGGGGTTTGGTTTATATTCCATATAGGCAACAAATATGGGAATGATTTCCATATATATTCAATAGACCATTATTTTGAAGTGGTCTATTTCTCAGACTCGAGATCACGTATCGAGATACAATGCGTCCTTGGTATTTTCACTTCCTTTTGTGAATTTTCCACATATGGCACGTCTCTATTAACCACTAATGCGTCCTCTGAATCACTTTCGCTATTTATTGTCGCATTAACTATCCTGTAAGTTTCTCTCGTTGAATTGATACGTCTGTTTCTGAAGTTGTGAATCTTTTACATTGTTCTCATCATAAATTTATAGTTTACAAATTTTAACTCAATAATTTTCACAACTCATTTAAATAACGCATGATTATATTTTATTCAATTATAGGTTTGCTGATGGGTATTTTTCTCATATCTCTCTTAATCTCGAGAAAATAATAAGCTATAATTCTTAACCTAGCCTAATTGACAGAACAATATGAATCTGCTACATGTTTTAAATAATTTATTCACTGAGAAAGGAGAATAAAACTTTTATCTTTTCTTCTTTTTTGATGAGAACTTTAAGTTGGCATTACTGTTGAAGATGGCGACCGATTTAACAGCTGAGAAGTGATTTATTCTCCGATTGGTTTGGCAATTCATCATGAATAGACTCACGCCTGAACAACGCTTCGAATGGGCCTAAAACGAGATTGCCGTTGATCCCGATTTTCATAAGCGAATTTTGTTTAGCGATGAAGCGCAGTTCTGGTTAAATGGCTACGTCAACAAACGAAACTGCCGCATTTGGAGTGAAGATAATCCTCAAGTGTAGGTCAAAACACCGTTACTTCCAGAAAAACTGACTGTTTGGTGCGCTTTATGGACTGGTGGAATCATTGGTCCGTACTTCTTCAAAAACGATGATGGCCAGAACTTTACAATCAATGGTGATCGGTATACACCCATGATTACTAACTTTTTCATTCCTGAATCGAACAACCATGATGTCCAGGAGCTGTGGTTTCAACAAGACGGCGCAACATGTCGCACAGCTCGTGCCACAATCGATTTATTAAAAGACACGTTCGGTGACCGCCTAATTTCAAGTTTTGGACCTGTGAATTGGCTTCCAAGATCTTGTGATTTAACACCGCTACACTACTTTCTGTGGGGCTATGTAGAGTCATCGGTCTATGCGGATAAGTCTTAAACGCTTGACCATTTGGAAGACAATATTCGCCGTGTTATTGCCGATATACGGCCACAAAAGTTGGAAAATGTCATCGAAAATTGGTCGTCCAGATTGGACTACATCCGAGCAAGCCGTGGCGGTCATATGCCAGAAATCATATTTAAAATTTAATGCCACAAGATTATCTTTCGAATAAAAAATTATTCTTGTCTATCGAATGATCCATCGTTGTTTTATTGCAATTTAAAGTTCTATACCTCTAAAAGAACACCCTTTAATTATAAGGTCTATGTTTGAATAAAGAACTTGATAATGACATTATATATGGACCAAGTGGTATGATACATAGTTCAATGGTTTTAAGACTTGTTTTATTTGTTATTCAATAAGAATTCAGAATGAACAACCACAAAGTGGACGATTAAGTAATTCATTAATTTCAACAATAATTATGTAATTCATTTATTATCGAATAAAATGATAATTTTCCTATTAAAGTTTTTGAAATATATCGACTAAAAACTCGTTCAAATATCTGTAACTGAAAGTTTACTGCTATTTAATCCAAAATTATGGTATAATTCGAAAAATAATAAAAATACACGTTAGACATGTCCCCCAAGACTTAAAATTCAACCATAAAATAACAGACTAAGAATATTAGAAATAGTTAGATTGTTACTTGTATTAAATTAGTTGTATGCAACTCTTAAGAATAAGTTAGTAGCCCGAAAAAAATGCCGAGTGTGTAAAATTTTTATCTGTTTTTCAATTTTTGTGTATGCAAATATGTTTTTATTAAATAAGTTCCGTATAAAAATTGTTTTGGGTTAGAATTATTTTGTGTAGTTTCTATAATTATATACAAATGGAGTAAAACTCGTTAAATGGTATCGTGTACAACAAAATTGAGATCAAACCTTCCTAAAATAGCGCAACCTTGAATATTCATAGGTATATGTTCATACTTATTGACCTAATATGTCCACAAAACATTATGTAAACATTATTAAACAGTACATTAGGACTGGTACAAGTTTTTCCTAATTTCAAACAGAAGTAATCATATTTCACCTCAATGTGGCGAAAACAATAATTTATTGAATCTGAGCGTTAACAATGGCTAAGTTTGAAAAAATTGTTATAATGAGATTTTGTTAGATATATACAGCATATATTTTTAAACGCATTTCGTTAGTGTTAGCGTTTTTTGTTAAGACCTACTAGTGAATAGATAAACATTCTAAACTGCAAGGTGATTGCGCTAGATTTCAACGGTGCGATGTTTGTTGTGGTGAGATTGATTCACTTTAGATCAAGGCGATCGAACAGTCATTGACCTAAATGAAAACAATATTCATAAAGTCGAGTAAGATAAATGTTAGCTAGTTTCAAGTTTTTCTATGATTTCATTTTTATCTTTCTTCATTTAATGAAATCTAATATAAATTTAATATAACTTTTATTTTGAATAAAACACTTTTGTTTCCTTATATGACTACATTTAGCAATCTGTCTTGAAATGGAATAACGTATTCCTAAAGGTTTGTTGGAATTATCTTTATAGGTTGTATTATAATTTTTCAAGATTCCACTTGAAAAGATTAGTTGGATGACATTTGTTTAGGGTCCATTATGATTTGCAATATGCATTTCTATGAATATTATATCGAATTTTTTATGATGATTTTTTAATTATTATCTATGATTATAACAATTCAATTTTCTACTGGATAAAAATGTTATAGTTATATCGAAGTAATGCAGACCAACTTTCAATTCTTGTTCTGTTCTAAATCCTGTCTCTACATCTAAAAATACAAATTTGTCATCGTAGTAATGAACCAGTCCATTTAAAATACAAACGTATATATGTTTATGGGAATCTATTAACTTATGTGACCTTGATGTCTGACCCCAAACACGAAATTTCATTTGAATGATATTTTGATATCATCATTGTTCCGTAATTTTTGTTATTCCATCATTAAGTAAGTCGCAACAATATTTCAACAAGTTAATTTCCAATTATTTCGTAAGTGAAAAATCGTGCGAAAAACTCAGAATTCGTATTTAATTTTAGTGTATTGTCTTGACAATTGGTTATAATTCAGACATGATGTTTACCTGCTTTTACATGAAGGTTTATTTTCAGACAGTCTCACTTCGAATTGAAAAGGTTCTTTCCAAAATTTTCAAATATTTTTCGTAAGGAAACATCGAAAAAAAATTGTTGGGTCATACAAATTGTTTATATTACATGTACTCAATAATCTTCAATATAGAAAGTAATATTTTCATTATTTATGTAATATTCTTAGTAGTTTTAGATTCTAAAACGAGCACAGAAAAATTTACAGGAAGTCAATATATGTCACGCTCTTAACATGGTTTTCTACTTGATATACTAATTAAATCTTTTAATAAACTTTTAATTGATATTCTACAACCTTAGCAGACATATAATTAATAATATATATGTTGCCTGGTTTGATTTCTACGTCGCATTATTAGAAAGAATAGTAACTCCTCAAATCAAAATACTTGCAATTTGAGTGAATGCAATTTTTAACGACAATCAAAATGTATGCTTGGTATATGAACCGTAAATAACTGAAATTAACATTGCACCTATGTTACTTATGATAAATAAGAACTGATTATGAGTTGGCAACAATAATTTGAATCATCTGTTTCTCCGTCTTTGAATCATGATTCCTTAGAAGGTCATGGTATATAATCCGAGGAATTAACGATTCCAAAAATAGATGGCGAGATTGTTAATCTTAAATAATAGGGTTATTAAATTTGGGGGAACTTTCATCAGAATTAATAATGTTATTAATAACACTCTATGATTGAACGATTTTTGTTCTGATTGAATTCGAGTCTATATTTCTACAGAATAGAATATTATTATTACACGTCGACATAATTGAGATGTATTATCTATTGGTTTTATTTCCTTTTTTATTTTCCATCAGTAATTACTGAATGAGTCACATTTTTATTTTAAAAAATTAGTGATTGATTCTTGAAGAAAATGCCCGATTCAAACAATTGTTTTTGGTCACCTTTTATCTTCCTTTTATCCAATAACAATTTCAACTTGAGTATATCCTACAGGCTATCAATATGACGGAAACAAAGGACGAAGAGCAGGTTGTTATGACACCTAAAGGAAAGACTGCCAATTCAACAACATTGGTCATTGAAAGAAAGAAAATTCAGAAAACTGATGACAAAATGCACATAGCAGGCGGACAGCATACTGGAATTGTTATCAACAAGGAAATTGTTATAGGTAATTGTTTCATTCAATTTAGTATATTTCATCAAGAGATCATAGAATAGTTGATCAACTTTATAGTTTTTATTTCTATGATATTTGAATATCAATATTCAAATATAATAAAATCAATACTTTCCATGGTACGTTTTCAAATAAATTTTTAGAAGTGGTATTTACATTATTTCAAAAGAAAACATTTTATATTTCTCTTAACTTTATTTCAAGCTTCAATAGTGATGTCATTTTTTTGAATCACTCAGATTCGTAAGTTATTTGTAACTATTTTGAAAGATTTATTTTGTTGTTTCATTTTCTATGTTTCATTTTCATTAAATTTATTTCAAAAATCTTTAATATCAATCATTTTATGAATTACAATTTGTGTATAGAATATTTTAATATTTATGATTTTTTAGATTTGCTACTAATTGCTCTGTAATTGATGTTTCTAATCCGTCATATTCATCATCAATGTACCTTTATTATTATTATTTTTTCAGAAAATGGCACATCTGAACCTCCACATTTATCTCTAGAATTCAGAGTTTTTTTAGTAAGTTCCCAAACTGGAAAACACACCCAAGAATCCAGGACGCTCAGGTTTTGGTTCCGCCCAGCTTCTGATAGCACAGACCATCCGTCTGAAGATGGACAAGCTACTGTTGCCCAAGATTTTTTCAAGGAATTGGTATCACCTAAAGAATTTCCTAGAGGTAAAACTGCCCTTTTTTGAACAATTTTATTCCTCATAGTATTCTGCTTCTCATCACAGCTCTTCATTTACTTCCTGATAGAAACAATAACTGTTTCTTATATATTTATACAAGAGTATGGGTAGATACATATTTTAAAGAATAAAATTATGTTCTGTTGTAAATAAAAATAAACAGCATCATTAAAATATTTATTACTTCCTTCCAAACATAATTTGAATGACTGTTTATAATTAATCTCTCAAAACACTTAGTAAAAATAAATAAATTACTATTAACGATTTATTTGATAAACATTTCCAGTTTTATTTTATCTTGATGTTAATTTATCAATCACCAATGTTTTGGTGTTACCAAAACATTGTTTGATGTTTAGGGGCTCCTAGATTCTATGTGATAACTCCAGTGTTTTGGAATTGTATTAGTAGTTATAATATATTATTAGAATTAATAAATAGAAAATTATTTGATTGCAGACTATGTTGGTTTCATAAAGAAAATAATGAAATTGATGCAACACAATTACCAAACTATCAAGAAAATTGAAGTTGAATTGAAACAGTTGGAAGGAGAGGCTGTTCCAGTCAGACCATGTAAGTATTCTTCTTACTTTATATTTGAGTTGAATTAAATTAATTGAAACATTTGAATATCAAAAAACAAATAAATAATGAAGGGTACAACTTTAAAGTAACAGTATTCCATTACAAGATAGAAAAGTTCCAAACTTTTGCAAGCCAATAAAAGTAATTTATCATAACGCCAATTTTTTTGTTTCAAATTCTATATTTGTAACAAATCTTTCAATTTGGAATTGTCAACCTTGTTCATTCAATTTTCTAGATGGATCAGTTGTTCTACGATTTGACCTGAGAAAATATAATACAGGTTTGATTAAGCTTGACAAGTATTGATAAATATACTAATAGAGTACTGTGTTGTATTATCCTAAATTAACATCATTGAATTTGAATTATAAACCAACAATCATAGCTCCTTAATACACCATTGTTATTGAAGCAGTTTTTATGTCTGTTTGCTTCTTAATTTTTTAGTATTTCTAAAAGATTTTTCATGTTTTTTGATCAGATTAACATGCTTTAACATTGCTTTAATAGAAATCTGTATTTTCAATATTTTGAGCTTCGAAAATATTTGATTTTAATTTAATTCAGTGCATGCAGGTAATTTAGACTATGATCACAAAAATTCAAGCATATTTTCAATAATTTCGTTTTTAGAACGATGCTTTTGAAGGACTGAATTGTAAAACAATTCAAATCTTTATATGTTAAATATGATTAAATATATTTTTTGATTCTTCTATGCTATGCTGCTAAACTATTTATGCTGCTATGTTTTCAACATAATGATTTGTTTTTTCAGTATCTGCAGAAGAACCTCTGGGTAATGTTACCTTATTGACAGTTGAAAAAGTTCTTGACTTGATTGAATCGGCCTACCCAAATCCAATCACCATACAGGATGTTGCCAAGTTAGTGTTTTGTAACTTACTTTATACGGTTTTATGATTGAAAACCGGATTAACATTTGTAAATGTTAATTTATTTGTCTGCTTTTAGAGATAATAGTTGGGACGAAGAAGAGGTAGCACATCATTTGGCAGAATTACAGTCTCGAAACTTGGTCAAGAACTTGGAACATGGTGCTTTTACCAGACAACAGTCACATGATGTACAGGTGACAATTGTTAAACAGATGCCAACTATGATCAGTTCCAAACAACCTACCATTGCTATTATAACAGCTCAATATTGTGAAAAATTGGCTGTTGATGCAATGATTGAGAATAAAGAAACTTTTGTAAGATACACAACAGTAGGTGAGTGAAAAGTTCGTAAAAATATTGAATTCTTTGATAAACTTAAAAATTATAGTTATGAATAATGAAAAATATAAGTTATGAATGACTTATGAAGTTATGAATAGTAATAGATAAAAATATATATTTAGTTATAAGTTTTTTTTAGAGCACAATTAAATCACAATTCAGATTATGACAAAATAAAAATAAAGAAAAATTACCACATTCATTAGGCGAGTTTTGGTTACGAATTGTTGATTTTGTTTTTGTGTAATATATGCGAATTTACCTTAATTTCGAAGTATCACTTGAAAAATATATCATGTGTTAAGAAATTGAATATAACGAATTGAAAAAGTCTGATCCGCAAATATTACGAATATAAATTCTGAAAATCGATAATAATTTTGATAAAATTTAAAGTGTAAGTATATTTTGTAATTTGTATTGTGAAAAACAGGTTCCAGTAGTCCTTCGAGCGATGGGGCACCTACAAGATTTGGTAAGATGGAAAAAAATTTCACAATAGAGGCCGCAAAGTGCACCTATTTCGAAACAGCATTCATTTGTCCACGCCACCTATATGTTTTTCGTTGATTTCACGTGTTTGCTTTTCACAAAAACCACTCGAATCACATGTGATATATTGTGTTTGTTGAAAAGGAAAACGTGCCTTGATTTCGTTGTAATTAAATATCATCAATTCTATGGTCCAACTAATCCATTTGTAATACAAACATCTCGTAAAGTTTTGAATGTATCAATTGATTTATATAAGCATTGAATCTATTGATACTAAGACTATTGATTTGTTACTGACGTTTATTATTATGTATACAATACATATTATATATTCGTAATGTGAATAAAATTATTAACTGTTTTTAAGAATATCATTGGTGGTCGAATAAGTATCAACACTTAAAGGTTTGGAAATTTTTTTTACAATTATTACATAGCAACATACGAAAATAGCTGTTCAGATGGAATATATAATGCATAGTATTATAGAGAACTATACACTTTTTTATCACTATGTATATATTATATTTATTATATGTGTGCTTGAAAATGTAGTAATAATACGAAACTGCGGTCGCAATATAAAAAGTAAAGTGTATTTCTCTCTATAATATATGTTCACTTATTCGATATGTTTAAGTGTAATCCCAATTTTGTTATCAGTAATATATACGAGGTGAAAAGTTTCCGGCCTGACCAAGAAAAACTATGTTTTAAAATTTTTGCTTTATTTTTCAACATAGTCTCCATCAACACAGATACATTTTTCATTACGGTGTTCTAATTTAATTATATCAGTTTCAAACATAGATTAGTCAATTTCAAAATACTGATTTATAGTTTCGATGACTTCTTCGTTGCTCTCAATGTTGCTCTCTTTCATGAGTGTAGTGGCGAACCTAAGTCTCATCAACAATTATGAATCGACGCAAAAATTCGTTTGGATTACGCCAATACAGGGCCAAATTTTCGGTAGTAATGTTTTTTCGAATCAGTTTTTGGTCGAGCGTTAGCAAATGCGGCACCCATCTGGCACACAGGAGTCGCCTAGTGTTGAATACATCTCTGTTTTTATTGTTTTGGTGTAAAACCTTTCAAATAGAAGTATTTGATGACAGCACGTTTCTCCAATTTCTCCATTTTCACGAAAACAAAGGAAGCGTATCGCGTAATGTTCTTTCAATCGCAAACTAACTTAGCGATTGGTCTGAAACTTTACATACAAGCTCAGTAGGAATGGTACTGTAGCACGCCGCTAGTGGCTCCATCTCTTGATCAGGGTGGAAACATTTCACCCCACCTTCGTATGTGTTTACCATAAAAAATTTACGTTATTGTTCATATTTTTTTCATATACAATTTTTCAAGAAACAGAAAAGCAATAAGAAATCCAGTTCTGATTTTTGCGTTGATCATTTTTTCTATTGGGCATTGATGTGATTTATTCCTTAAACCTATTATTTAAATTTCATAAGTGATTCAATTTTTTATATTAAAAATTAGGCGGTGCATAAAAATTTTATAAAGGTGGTGCATAGCAAAAAAGTTGGGAAATACTGCGTATAGCTAAACAAAAGTCAGTCTTTTATGTTGCAATATATTGTGATATATATTCTGGGTGTTTATAATGGCGTTTCGTTTTCTTAGTAAATAAAGTAAATTGACATTGAATATAATTATGCATGATAATCAGCACAATTCACTCGGAATGAACCTGTTACTAATTGAATGGAAATCACATATTATATGAGCATGAATTAACATATGAAATGAAATGATAGCGCAAGTATATTTACAAGTTAATTCCATACAATGACAATATTTGTCTGCTTATCAAATATGTTTATTAAAGCAGGCAATTTCTTTATCTCTGGCATTAATCGATTGATATCAAATTTGGCGTGTTCGAAACCCTCTTTAATCTTTCAATATACCAGTTTTAAAGTTGAAAGTCGAAAAAATCGCTGACATTCCGTGACATAAACATTGTTTATTGATATTAGATGAACACTTTTTTTATAATAATAACTATGTTGACATTAACCACGGAGAAATACATACTTTTTTTAATATTGAACAGTTCCATCATCAATATTATCATCAAAAATTGAGAATTGGTCGTTAATTCATTTGTTTATTTCTGAACTTCAATATGTAGATATAGAAAGACGAAATTTGGTAATGCTCTCTATACATGAGGAATTTTTTTAGAATGAATTACAACAATTTGGGGATAATATTGTGCAGCCAGAAGGGAGAATCGCTCACTATTCAATTTATTATGTACTTATTGAGTAATCACCAATTTTTACAATTTTATAATCTATATTCGAACATTATTCATATCATATTGAGGAACAACTCAATGTAATAAGTTGATGTTCGCTTTTTAGTAATGTTAACGTTTCTGTAAATAAACGAAATGTTCAATAAATGTTTTGTAAATAAGCAAAATGTATTTTCACAACATTTTTCTCCTTTTTTTTATTTTAAGTTGGATGTTGTCTTTTGCTCATCTTAATTTTATGAATGTTACTTCTTTTATACGTCTCGAATATTACATCATTAAAACCACTGGTGTAAAAATGGAGCTTAGCTTTTTCGTTTCATTTTTATTGAAATCTATATTAATCTATTTATTTGCGTTTCAGGAGAATCAAACGTCTATACGTTGGGTAATATCGGCGCGCATAGAATAGTATGCACGAAGTTGCCATCTGTTGGTCACACTCGGGAAGCAATGACAGCTGCTGGTAATACTACAACAAGACTGCTAGGTACGTTTCAAAAAGTCGACTATGTTTTCCTGGTTGGTGTAGGAGGAGGTGTACCTCATTACACAGACTATAATAAACACGTTCGACTTGGTGATGTGGTGGTTTCTTATCCGTCCAAAGACAAGTGAGTTCATTAATTTTATTATCGTTATTGGTACAAACGGGTGTTTTTTTATGAGAAAAAATTATACTAGTATTTAGTGTCCCGAAAAATTAGAGTAAATTAAGGGTAATCCCATTTGATTTTGGCAGATCTTTTTTGGTATGCCTTCTTTTGAATAACCTGCTATCTTTGTTCTCTTGCAAGTTCTAAAAGTGGTTATTTTTTAATTTATTCATCTATTACTTTATGAAAACGGTTGTAAAAAGTGAGTGTGTAAAATAAAGCTGTATAAAATTGTAGAGCCTGTCTCTAGAATCTGAATCACTAGAAAATAATTAAATTTGATCCGTGCTGATTTTATTGCAAAGTGTTCTCGACGACGAAGGGCACCACGTTAATACGCGTTGCAATCCTTTATATTATATATTTAAACAAGGATCAAGAGTAACGAATCTAATCCATGTTTACTTATTTCAGGAATATTTATTTATACTGTGAAAAAGCCAACCAAACTGATAAAGGGTACGAATTCGAGGTAAAACCTTACCGGCCAAATAATTTGAATCTTCAAGAGATAGCGCGTAATTTGAAATCGTCTGCGGAGAATAATGAGGTCACTGCACCTTGGGTGAACTACATAAAGGATGCTTTGAATCTACTCCGTACTTCCACCGAACCTGACTTCAGACCTCCTAGTGCTGATAGTGATAAATTGTATATGAATATTGGTAACAAAGACATAATTGAAGTAGCGCATCCTCTTCCACAGGACAAATCAGTGAAAAGGTAAGTGAAAATTTAAGAGTGTAATGAATTATATCATATACGATATAATGGATATAATCTACATGGATAGATTTCATTGCAATGATTCATTAAAATATATAGGCAACATTTTAAAGCTTTTGAAGTCTTTTGAAATTCCAAGTTGCAAACTTTTTAAAATCAACAACAATATTTTGCTGTTATTTGATTGATTAATTGAGATTGTGATGATTTATTTTCATTGATTGAATGTGCTTCAAATTATTAGATGTGAAAATTGAGTATTACTACACAAATTAATGAAATTTGTAACTGAATATTTAAATGTATTAAATCTTCAAATTAATATTCCTAAAAAGGTTTCTAAAGCGAGTATCATATGGTAATAATATTAATTCTATAATGATTCAAACATTTAAATTAGATACATGTAAACCTGTTATATACAACGTAGAATATATCAGATAAGATATCTTATATAAGTAAAGAGTAATGAATAAAATTTGAAGATACATATTGTAATACTGCAGATATAAAGTAAAAGTTCCAGCATTTTCAAGTTTTGTTTGTAAAAGGTTGTATATATTCATATTTTAGATATTGTTGATAATTGTCTAGTTGTATGAAGCGTTTCCATGCCATCTTAGTTTACTTCTCTCTATCTGTTATTCACATAATATACAAAAACGTTTATTCATTAATGTGTAATGTATAAACTATGAAATAATCGATATGTTGTTTTTACATTCATTTTGAAGGGATTATATCACATGAATTGGTATCAATGTGCCTAATATATAATAATAATAATGAAATTTTATTTAGCATTTTGCTATTTACAAAACTATATTATCATCACATTGTATCTTATTTTAATATTAACCTAATATATTGTTGTTACAAATAATAAAATTAACATACAAATTAAATATTTTATACAGTCATTAGATGCCATATATTTAACATATATCAATCTTTTTTTTGATAATGTCGCTTTATTTTACTGTTCAATTCTGCAATTTTTCTGCATATATAAAACTTCATAACTTGTCATAATACAAACATATTAATGTCCTTCATGTTCCCCTTGCTGCCTGGATTTGATAGAAGATTGACTTTCAGTAAACCACCTGTATCCATTCGTAAAATACGGAAAATTACTCCAAGAATTAAAAATATAAATCAGTTACTCTCTAGGTTTGAACCAGTGCCTAGTTTATATTAATTTTTCATAGGTAGTATTATAAGCTGGTTATTTTTTTATTTTAAATCATATTTTGACACGCAACAGAAGGAAAAGTTTTCTTCGTCCACAAAACGTACAGTAGATGTTGTTTTTAATTGCACATTAAATATTATTGTAGTTAGCATCTGAAGGCATAAAAGTTTTATTATTGAATCGATTATTGTACATTATTTGATTTATCCATAATTTAGAAACTTTTTTTATTCACATAGAGTTAATTAGATGATACTTTTATACATATATTATGGTTTTTACTTTTCAATAACTTGCAATATAGTTTATGTAACTTGTGAACTTTTAGATTCAAATCACCATTAGAAGATTGTTGGTGTTTTTCATACATTTTTTAATCGCAATTTAAAATTTATTTCATTCATTCATTTATGGTTTTATTTATTTCAGACAAGAAGGACAGCCGAGAATTCATCTTGGAAGTATTGCTTCTGGTCGACAGATAGTTAAAGATGACACCCTCAGGCAAAAATTTGCCGCTCAAATGGGGGTATTGTCATTTGACTGCGAATTCGACACAGTAATAGAATCTATCTTAGGAAATTGCAAGGACAGCTTCATTTGTATCCGTGGCATATCCGACTACAAGGACGGCACTAGGCAGAAAGAGTGGCAGCCGTATGCTTCACTAGTATCAGCCAGCGTTATGAAGGCTATCATATGCGGATTGGAACCACCTAATAATGTTTGAACCCGTCGTTCGCAAGTAAGAAAGTATATTCTGTTTATTTTCTAAGACAAACAATTAGTTTCTTTGTTTGGGGCTTGCAAATAAAAATTTTAATAACAGTAGAAGCTCGCTATTCACGCTTCTTTTATTCGTGTTTTCACTATTCACGGATTTTTAAAAAATGCTACCCAATTCCTATATTTGCGGCAATAGATTTCTTTATTCGCGGATCTAATAACTAATTTTTGTTTGAACCGAATTTTGTTTGTTTCGGAAGTTGAAACTAATTAAAAAAAAAGAATATATACTTTGAGCAGATCTAGTTTCGGATAATGCTCCAGGTCAACCTCGCGAAATGGAAATTATGCATCCAAATATAAAAGTAACATTTTTTCCTTCCAATATGACGGCTTGCTTTAACCTATGGAGCAAGGTAAAATCCTGGCCTTTAAGTTCTGTTACATTAGACGAACCTTAAAAATCATATTAGATAATATGGAATGTGATCCTGATATGAATGTTATGAAATGCTGGAAGTATTTTAACGTAGTAAAATGCATAGTACCTAA
This sequence comes from Henosepilachna vigintioctopunctata, assembly GCA_030704895.1. Lineage (NCBI taxonomy): Eukaryota > Metazoa > Arthropoda > Insecta > Coleoptera > Coccinellidae > Henosepilachna > Henosepilachna vigintioctopunctata. The sequence continues at coordinate 2,118,369 of JARQZJ010000005.1, forward strand.
ATATAAAAGAATCATTGGAAGAACTGAAGCCATACACATTGAAATCATGTGTAAAAAACCTGTGGCCTACTCGGACTGCGAAAAATGACGAAGAATAAGTGCACATTCAAATTTTGACTGCAAACATAGCTGAAATTGCGAATGGAATAGGACGAGATGGGTTTGAAAAGATAGATTCAAGTGACATTCAGATTTTGCTCTATCTGAAGTCATCTATTATCTAAGTCATCGCAAGATGAAGATTTGACTGAAACCGACTTGGAGGAAATGTTAAATTCACATCCTATTGAGAAGGAGGCTTCAACAAGCACAGGAAACGTGACATTCAATTGAAAATTCTTAGTTAAGGTGTAAGAATGGCTAATAAGCATTGTGTTTTCATTTATGAAAATAGATTCGTCTTTGGAAGTCTCATTTTAAAGGCAAATTGCTAAAGTCATTGCTTAATATCAGTCTGAATTGAAGGAACCTTTAAAAACTGCCAACAAGAAGAAATTACAAAATTCTTTAAACCATTACCTAAGCCAGAACATAATAATTAATCAATATGATCAGAAACTTCATTTGAATTAATTTTTTTATATACTTTTTTCATTTTGTCACCCAGGAACGTATCCCCTAAAATCCCATATAAATTACCATTCCATATTCACGGCATATTTTTGGAACGTATACTTCGCGAATAAAGAGCTTTTACTGTATAAATATTGCGAAAGACTGAGAAATGAATTATGATTTTTTTGATAAATAATCGTGATTATACTTAAGATTTTTTTTGTTACAGTGGGGCACAGGGGAGTGATTGTGAACATTTTTCAAGAGAGATGAACGCCCTAGCATCTTCAGATGATATTTCGAAAATTGTGCCATATTTGAATAATACACTAATCATTCAATATTTTAAATTACTGGAAACAATTTGAGAGAAGTCTTACAAATGTTAGATTAATTTATATTCAGAATCCCTATTAGCATCTTATGGTAGTTAAGTAATTAATAATTGTGTTGATAATGGGACATTAAAAAAATTCAATATTCGTCAATAATCATCAGATTTAAGCATAGATATGAAGTTACAAATTGCAACAAATTAAAAATTTACATTATTGAAAATTAAGTCTATAATTTTCATATGTAAATTGAAAAATATCAACTATTAACAGCTCCCAAGAATAAGCAAATAACAAAGTTTATAGTTCAAGAGCCTTTCTTAATATTAAAAATTGTGTATGAATTTCATCGATATTGTCAACTAACTGCCATTAAACTAAATTTTAGATTGATACAAATATGACATTAAAAATTAAAAATGTCAAATGCATTAGTTATATCAAGATCCAATTATCTTTGAATAACTATTATGTTCTCTTTGAGTAGGCAGAGGATCAAATTTGCAAGTACAGAGATAGCTAGTCAATTTAAGTTCTATATTAAATAATAGAATAAATAAGTAAAAATGTTAATCAATTAAAAGCCTACTACGTACATCGATGTAGTAAATATCTATTTAGATGTTTTTTACGAGGACCATGTCATTTATTTATATAAGACTATAATTATGATGTTCCAAAAGTATATTTGAAAGTTACCAAAAAGAAAAATTCAAACTACTGACCACAAATAAGTCTAATTATTATAAATGTATATAAGCATTAATTTAGATGAAACTGCTTATGATTGGTTTTATATTCCATAGACATTCCTGTTCTTACAGTTGTGTGCATTTTATTACATTTAATTTATTCAGAGATACATTCATTTTATTCCAATTTTAATTTATATTTCTATCTGTTTTTTCATCGTTAGTAGTAATTATTTTTGTTTTATATTTTGCTGTTTTCATGCCACCAAATATTAACTTAATGTAAACTTATTTTAATTTTCATAACAGTTTTTTATTATTTTATTGATATATTTATTTGTATATATGTAAAATATATAATTTCAGAATATTTTGGTATTTATTATTTATGCCTGAAGCAGTTAAAGATATAGGTAATAATTCCCTGATTTGTGTTTGGTAAAATTACTTCTTTTATTTGAACATTGATGCAGTCTCTGAATATACCCCCATTTCTGAAAAAAAAAGTAGCGTTAATAAAGAACATTAATATCGGCAAATCGGAGGAATAAATTTCAATGACTTTCACCTGCATAAATAGTCTGTCATATTGAATGGACCATCAATATAATGTTTGTATAAATTATTCACATCAATGTGCTCTTTGAATAAGCAGGTAATTTCTCTTAGTCTGAATAAAAGAAAATTGTAAATATCTATATAACTTCATATATATGATGAAATAATGGAACATACTTCTCAGGCCATTTTCCATTCATTTCAGTATTAACATGAGTAGTCAATTTGTGATTATTTGTTAAAATATGTAGCGACTTATATTCTCTCAAATCATAACTGAAAGCAAAAATTGTAATGTCATTTTCGTTAATTATGATTGAAATTACAAATTAATATTTTTATAGTTTATAAATTCAATAATCAATTCTGTAGAAATATACTTTCTTGTAAAAAAAAATAATAATAGTCCACATCGGGATGTGTTGAGCTTTGTTCATGATATTATTTTAACATCTAAGCCACACACAAGGTTCCTGGGTGTATATGTTGACAGTCGTCTCAGGTGGTGCGATCGCGTAGATCAACTCTGCAGAAGGCTCAATAGTGAATACTATGCTATATATAGAATTAAAAAGTTTACCAGTGGACACCTTACTTAGTGTTTACTATGGACTATTCTATGTCCACATGGACTATAATATTATATTGTGGGTAATTCTGTGGATGCAGGCAGAGTTTTCTTATCGCAAAAACGGATAGTGAGATTGATGTTTAACTTGGGACCTAGGGAGTCTTGTAAGAAATCGTTTGTGGATAAAAATATACCAACAGCTCCTAGTTTTTACATATTCCGATGCCTGTTATATATTAGGGAAAATGAGTGTTCACTTCCAGACAGACAGTCATCATTATCTCACTGGCTATGGTGGTTTGGGCATTGCCCAAACATAGGTCCTCTAGATTCGAGTCCTCGCCTCTTTATCAGGGTATGTACCTGTATAATCCACACCTTCCACCTTAGATCTCTTCCGTATCCTCTTCAAAACTAAGGTGAGAAAGCAGTTATTCCGTAAAAGGTACTACAGCGTTGGTGAGTTCCTTGGGGATAGGTTTGATATTCGAAGTAGGTATTTTATGAAGTACTTTGTATGATTTTTAATTACGATATTCTGCATTCATATATTTTTATTGTGACTTATACTATAAATTATTTAGTGTTAGAAAGGATCAAATAAAGATTATTATTATAGAAAACTACAAAGTTAACCAAGTTATTTTTTGTACAAAATTCATATGGTAGAATCAATTTCAAAAAATTAAAATAAATATTTTTGTGGCTAAATATTTCAATACTTATGTAGATAATTTAAATATTAGATAATTAAAATAAATAAAAAATGTATTTAAGTTTGAACAAACCTACATATATTACATAGGTTTTAGCATTGCAATTTACATATTACATACACATCACGAAAAGAAAAATAACTGATCATGTTGTCAATTTTTATTGAAAATAAAAATATCACACATGGGTCCAAGTATCATGCCAATGTTTTTAAAACTTTAAGTAATGATCAGAGACAAATTTTCTTTATTGAATAATTGAACAAATTTCAGAATTTTTATATGGAAAAATCAAAAAATTTAACCAATGCTCTTTTTTTTTATTCAAGTAGGGATTAAACAAAAATATGTAAACATATTCTAATTTAGTTAGAGTTTTCTAAAGAATATTGGAAACCTGAATACAAGCAAGAAGAGCATTTCAGTCATTATATAAACATTTCAATAGCATGTCCCAAAGATAAAGATTATTAAATTGAATAAATGCTCAAATATTACTGAACTATCTAAGCATATTCAGCATAAAGAACCTAGACCAATTGCAAGATTCAAATACTGATATAAATTACTTATAAATAAATAAAAATCAAGTATAATAAACATTTCTTTAAAAAATTGAACAACTTTCAAGAAAATCTATTTCTTTCCTTTTTTGCCCTTGGATTGAGGTGTTGGTGCACCTGTTAGGACTGCTAACTTATTTTTCAAAGCTAATAATTTGTCTACTTCTGGCTGCCAAACAGATTTCTCACTACCTCCTTCCTTAAGTTTTCTAACTATCAGCCCCTGTTTCATTATTTCATCCTCAATAAATTTGGGATCTTCCTTTGGAATGTCACATACTTCTCTGTTTTCAAGCTCTTTCAGTTTTGCTTTCAAAGCTAACAATTTGGCTACTTCAGGTTGCCAAATGCTTTTCTCTGCCCCGCTTTCTTTCAATTTCCTTACAGCCAAAGCTTGATCATCCACCATCTTTTGTGCTAAAAGTTTATCTTCAACAATTGGTATGTTGTTCTTTTTAGTTTTATTCAATTCTTCTTGTTTTCCAGCAAACTTTTTCTTAAGGTCTTCAATTTGAGTCTGTTCTATTTTAGTGAATAAGGGTGAAGGATCACCAATGACATGACCCTCAGGTAAGAAATTAACAATACCAGAATCGGGAACTAATAAGTATTCCTTTGCATTCAACTGCTTTCTTATATTTTCACTTGTTTCAGGCATGTAAGGAGATAAGATCACAGACAATAAACAAACAAGATTACATGAAATACCAATAACAGTTCCTCCTCTTAGTTTTTCTTCATCGGTCCCTTTAAGTAATACCCATGGTTGATTAAATTGCATATACTGATTGCCATGTTTTGATATGGCTAAAATGTGTCTTATACCATCTCGTAACTTAGCTTTTTCAAGTGCTGCCATATATTCCTTCAACTCCTTATTGCAAAGAGCTAATAATGTGTAATCATCTTTATTTAAGACCATTTTTGGTATAATTTTCTTGAAGTTATTTTTGGCAAACATCAATGATCTATTGATGAAATTTCCCAAATTATTTAGAAGTTCAGAATTATTTTTTGTTGCTAAATCCACCCAGTTGAAATTTGAATCCTGAGATTCAGGACGTATATACAAAAGATAGAATCTCCAGACATCACTAGGAATTTCTGTATCTTGGGCATCAGTACCAAACACTCCAACTCCTCTAGACTTAGAGAATTTTCCTTCTTCATAATTCAGATACTCTGTTGCCATAAGATGGGATACTGTGACATATCCTCTATTACAACCAAGAAGAGTTGCAGGAAACATTATTGAATGGAATGGTACATTATCTTTTGCCATGAAGTTATAAAGAGTAACAGGAGTATTTGGATTAGGTTTCCACCACTTCTGCCATTGCTCAGTATAAGTTTTGGTTATTGACATATAACCAATAGGAGCATCAAACCACACATAAAACACTTTGTTTCTATATCCATCTAAGGGTACTGGTATACCCCATTTTAAATCTCTTGTAATACATCTTGGTTTTAAGCCTTCTTTTAACCAAGCTTTTGCTATGGTTTGAGAGTTGCTAGACCAGCCTTGAGATGATAGTTTAAACCAATGTAAGAGAAGAGGTTCTAATTTTGGCAAGTCCATGAAAAATTGGGTTGATACTTTAATTTTTGGTGTACTTCCACAAATCTTACAGCGGGGATTTTTAGTTCTACTGCATTTACCAACTTACCACAGCCATCACACTGGTCCCCTCTAGCATCTTCATAGGTACAACCAATATTTGGACATCCACCTTCTACAAATCTATCAGCAAGAAATCTATCGCATTTTTCACAATGCAACTGTTCAACATTTTCAGTGAACATAAATCCATTTTGATTCAATTGTAAGAATAGATCTTGACATAACTCTGTCTGTTCAGGAGTTGAAGTTCTACCAAAATGATTAAAACTAATATTGAACCATTTGTATATAGCATCATGGATTTTAAAATACTTATCACAAATTTCCTGACATGTTAGACCTTCTTCTAATGCTTTAGTTTCAGTGGCAGTTCCATATTCATCAGTTCCACAAATATATAATACATTATGATTGCAAAGTCGTGAAAATCTAGCAAAAACATCAGCTGATAGGACACAACCTATGATATTACCTAAGTGAGGTACATTATTGACATAGGGTAATGCTGAAGTTATCAATATATTTTTTTTATCTGTTTTAGGTAAAATAGGATTTTTAGATTCATTCAGATCTTTGGTAAGTGGTACACCTTTCTTCCATGAATTTTCAGCATCTAACAATTCTTCTGAAGTAACATTATCTCTAGTTTGATCTAATGTTGTATTACTTATTTTAGGACTGTCAGAACTCAAATCTGAAATATATTTAGAGCTATTAAATAGTATTTGATAAGGTACTTGGTCTGGGGTTAGAGGATATTTTTTAATTGCCTCTGTCACAAAAGGCAATTCCTCTATGTTTCTAAACCATTTGAGTAACTCTGTGAAATCATTCATATATTCTTTTGAAATACTTTCATTTTTTATAAATGGATATAAAACGGACCAGATACAAACATCAGAAGGTGATAATACATCATCCACCAAAAATTTTCGACCAGTTAGGCTGAAATTCAGTTTTTTCAAGCATGACATCAACTTTTCTTTGAGAGCCTTATCCTTAGAGGAATTTCCAATTAGTAATGCAAGACAAGGAGATAATACCAAAGCCTCCCATTCCAGCCATTCGTTTACTTTCAACTTAACATTTTCTGGAGTAGGCATTAAATACAATAAGCCAGCGTTAGAAGTGAAAATTAGTTCTTCCTCAATAACTAAATATGGCAAATGTCTTGGTTGTTCCACATTTTTATCGTTAAGGTTAACAGTATCAATTTTTACTTCTTTCTTTGAGAAGATAGCACCCGATATTAGCTTAAACGCTAAAGGATTATTTTCGTTCGAATAAATTGATATCATCATTGAATGTTTCGAAATATATCGTAAAATATGTTATGAAAACTATAATCAAGATCCTATTCTAACGAGGACATAGACAGTTGACAGTAAGTGAATAGGTTAAACCGGTATGTTAATTCATAGAATAGGATTATTACAAACAAAAAAGAAAATTATATCTTTATCTTGTGCAATTTAGAATTAAGCAACCACAGCCTAATTCTACTAAGTAAAGTTAGGCTGTGTAAACAACGTAACAACAGATTTCGTTGCGTTAAATTTAGCATGGAAGATGTAGCATTTGAAATATAATTAGTACCTCATTAAATTCATTGATCAGGCTATAAAAATAGTACTAATAATTGGAATTGAGCTTGATTAAAAAGTAAGAACTCTACAATCAATCATAAATCCTTTAGTTACGGGTTTGTTACGATTATTATTAGTTACAGTATATATCTGCATTGTGTAACCTTGTACTTACTTTCCATATCCATTTTTACATAAATTATCTAAATTTTCTCTTATTATATTTTCTACTTCATACTTCTTTGTGCAACCTTCAACAGACTCTGAAAATATTGCGTGAATCTGAAATATAAACCGTTCAAATGAAAATATATGCCTTGAAAAAATATTGATAGAAAAACCTCCGATGCTACAGCTAAGCAAGTTGCACATTTCAAGCAGGATGAAGTAAACGGATGTTTTTTAATGTAGTTCTTCAAAGGCTCCTCATATATATTGATGATCTTTTTCGGTTTGATAATGAAGTTACATTTTTTCATTGGCTCGTAATAAGGTGTGCAGTATTCGTCATCCAAACTACTGCAATTTAACCCATAGTCCCTTCTCATCCGTACAGTACAAAATATATTCTGAAAAAATAAACAGACCAAAATAGTTGATCTAAAAAACATCAACAGTAAAATAAAAATAATAAAAGAAATGTCATATTACTTTTTTTTCGATTTTTCTGAAGTCAAATTGGAATATCTTATTTCAAATTCTATGAACTTGAAGTAGGTATATCTGCTCGAATTATATTATCATTAATATCGATCAATGAATTATTGATGCTTCATAACAAATTGTAAGTTTCAAATGTTTAAATAATAAGCACAACTACATACACACTTTTTTGTCTATATTTTGACCTATTGTTTGACAGCTTTTCATTATAATCCATAGGCTTGTACTGTAAATATGGCCATTACATATTTAATCCTCTACCATACATTCCAAGGGGCAGATGCAAACATATATGAAGACGAATCAAATATAAATATATCTGTATTTGTTGATCAAGAGGAGAAGATTACACATCTGCAGGTATTTAATTGATATAGGATAAAATGATTTTGGGGATACTATCATGGTTAGAATATTTTAATTGCTTCACTTGAAAAAAAAAGTAAAACGCACTGAAAAATATGAGTACCTGGTTAATGGACAAAGAACGGAGGCTAATTACTACATCATGAAGATAATATTAAAATGCCCATGTCCTAAACATCATGAGCTAATTCAAATTCCAATCACAAAATTAGAGTATAACTAAATTAAACTCATTACTATTAGTACCGACTTAACATCATTTCAGCAAAAAATTGACGTAAACAAAAAGTACTGAATATGGGTTTCAATTTGAAACTCATATTCAGAAGCACATAGTGAAAAATGCACTACGTTGTCCAAAGATTTCTCGGTAACGCCGTGCAACCTCAATTATGAATAAACAACACATAGAAACAGCAAATCTTTGATATGCCTTTATTACTTAAATAAAAATTTAATTGAAATTTTTGCGTTAACTCTAAGAACGACCATTACAATACACATTACAATTAATATCATCAATTCAGGGTTATCTATCCGAGTTGCATGACCTACTTGCATATTATAATAAAATTCTAGATAAAGAAATCGATGTTTACTCTCATTTAATACTGACTCAAGGTTGTCACTATACAGATCTGAAGTTTAGGTTTGAATTACTTGAGCAATCTCTATTGTGTTTTCATCTTAAGTTTTTTGTAACGTACATAGAAGTTCTTATTAATTATATAATTTCAGAAATATGATTCGGACTGCTTTAACAAGACATATTTCGATAAATGGGTTTTTAAGTAAAACATTTCTGCAAAACGGGTTAAAATGTCAGTTCTGCTCTAGTATCAATAATTACAAGGTAAATGATTTTAAGTTGCTTGAAATTAATTTTCACTGCGGTGATTACGAACCAAGTTTTTTCAGTGCGAGTTAATGACCATTGGATCACAAAAAATCAATTATTTGAAAGTTGGAAATGGACCTAAGAATATACTATGTTGTCCTGGAAACTTAGGTACAATTTGGACAGATTTCAAACCACAAATCGAAGGCTTAGATAAAAATAAATTCACGATTGTTGTATTAGATCCCCCAGGACATGGTGGCAGTAGACCACCAGAAAGGGTTTTTACCGCTAAATTTTACGAAGAAGATGGACATACGGCTTATGAGTTGATGCAGGTGCGTTTTCAGTCTATTCTGGTATATCTATTCTATTTACATTTCTTGTTCATTTGTACAAGTGTTTTGGTTACCGGTTTTCAAGGCTAAATACAGTGGCGTATCATGCCCTGGGCGTTAAGTGGAATTAACAATTCACAGAACAAAATAAAAATATATTAAATTTACGTTAGCAACAAAATAAAAAATCCAGTTAAGAATTATGCTAACTAGGAATTGTAAAAAAAATTTGCTGAATGTAAAAAAATTCGTTCAGTGAAATGTTTCTAAAATGTATTTTTCTTAGAGATGAATTATTTTGTCAACTTTATACATCTGTCACACATTTTAAAACGAATAATAAACTCTGAAAGAATATAGGAAAAATAAAATAAAACAAGTATAAAGTAACCAATGTATTTTCATTGATATTTTCCGTTTATAGAACCTTGGCCTGAAACCTTTTTCAATATTGGGCTGGAGTGATGGTGGAGTGGCAGCAATCTTTCTAGCAGAAAAATATCCTGAAGCTGTTGATAAATTGATAATTTGGGGTACATTCAGTTATATTTTGGAAGAAGAACGAGAACTCTATGAAAGTGAGTAGCAATTTTTTTTGCATCATTATGTTTTATAAATATAAAAAATATTTCACTTTGAAGAATTAAGAGACATCTCACGTTGGCCGGAGCATATTAAAGCACCATTTATTAAAGTATATGGGGAAGAGGTACTACAAAATATGCAGAACAGTTGGTACAATGCTATACAAGAAATTTACAAAAATAACGGAGACATTTGTCGATCTATAGTGAAAAATATAAAATGTCCCACTTTGATTCTACATGGGGATAAAGATCATTTAATTTATCCAGAGCATCCTAAATATTTTATGGAAAACATTAAAGATGCTAGGTAATAATTTTGAAAAAAGCTTGGAATGTGTTTCATAATTTAGTTTTATTGATTTTCTTTACAGAATTCATCATTTTCCTGAAGGTAAACATAATATTCACATTGAATATGCAGAAGAGTTCAATAATTTAGTAACGAATTTTATATTGCATGGGAGTAAGTCATAGAAATTAGACTAGTGTCATTTTTTATTTCTATGTATATCGTTATACATTAGAAATTCAATTTACAAATATAGTATAAGTGAATAATAATTTTTAAATATGCATTATAATAAAACAATGAATAACACACAACTGTCTTTTACACATCCATTAAGATAGATTACTTACATTAAGATATATTGTGAAAGATGAATAAATTGATAAAGTAAAAGTTAAAAACATCATGAGCTAATTCTTATTCCACCACAAAATTAGAGTATAACTAAATTAAACTCAGTACTACTAGTACCGACTTAACATCATTTCAGCAAAAAATTGACGTAAACAAAAAGTACTGAATATGTGTTTCTATTTGAAACTCATATTCAGAAGTATATAGTGAAAAATGCACTACGTTGCCCAAAGAGCGCCGTGTAACCTCAATTATGAATAAACAACGCATACAAACAGCGAATCTTTGATATGCCATTGTTACTAAAATAAAAATTTAATTGAAATTTTTGCGTTAACTCTAAGAACGACCATTACACTACACATCACAATTAATACAATTAATTCAGGGTTATCTATCCGAGTTGCATGACCTACTTGCATATTTTTACGAATTATGGGTTTCGACAGATAAATTCCAATAACTTTTAACAATCAATAAATATCCTTTATTTAACAACTGAAAATAGATACAACAAATGTCAATAACAATATCACTTATGTCTAACCTTATTTGCAAAGAACTCTAGTCTCTACTATGCCGACTAGAGATGAGCGATATTTCACTTCACAGTGATTTAGTCACTGTGATTTGGAAATCACGAGTCACACCTGTGACTACATATTTGAAATCACTGTGACTGTGATTTTCGGCCATGTTGTAAATATATGTTGTAATCTATACTTCGTGGTCAAATTGTAAAACCTTCGTTGCTACTCGCATGCGATTGTTTTGTGACGTTGACAGATTTCCAGGTTAAAACCTGGAATGTCAGAATATGTTTACATTTGAAGGTTAAATATCCATTTTTAATGACTTTTCAGTAGAATTTCTTTATAGCCGGCAACATTGTTTGACTGGACATTTACAGCAATCGTTGGAATGAAACTGCACACTGTGTTTTCTCTTCTGGGGGATTTTGAGATGAATTTACGATTGCTGGTTGTTTACATTTGTCAAAAGATTTCGAAAAATTGTAAAATATATTTGAAAGTTCCTCAATGAGTACTGTGTATGAGATGATATATGATAATTTTGATCTTGTTTATTCGTACGAGTAGGAATAATTATTTTATATAAATATTGAACATTCTATCCCGAAAATGAAATGAATGAATTTTTTCAACTCTGATAATTTTAATTTTTGTAACTTATGAATAATGTTTACAATAATTTGATCTTAAAACTATTCAAATTGAAATATTTTAACTACATGATGAGATATTTATTATAACTTTGTTTTTAATCATTATAAATTAACTTCCTCATGAATTTCGTTTCATCAATTCTCGATTTTTCATTGATTCATGAATTCTACCTATTAATAAATAGGGAAATTAGAATAAGTGATTATTTTGTTGTTAATCGTGAGAGACAATTATATATATTCTTCTTTACAATACTTTTCTTTTCTCTCTACAAGATCTATTTTCTTTCTACAAGAATATTTTGTTGTTTTCTTCAGACGAAATGTTAATTTTTCACAAAACTTTACCAAATCACTTCAAAAGGATCATTACAAATAATAAAATCTTCTAACATAAAAGCTTTACGTTTGCTAAATCGATAGTGAATATTGTTGGAATGTTTACAACATTGCTTCAACCCTGCAGATATTTTGTATTGGTAACACGGATTATGTAAGCTCCTCTATGTCTCTAACTATACACAGTTGCAGTAACGCTCTCCATCTTGAATAAGTTAAGTTTAGAATAAATGTTGTATAAGTTAAGTGTTCCTTTTATTACCTCTAAAACGTACAAAGCTTCCAAAATAGAAGTTATATCTAACAGGTTATGGGACCAGGCAAAGTACGTAGTGAATTTTAAAAGTTACTAAATAACTGAGAGTGAAATTCGGTCAGTAAAGTCGTGTTGAGTAAAACGTGCACGTGCAACAAGTCAAAATGGCGGTATCGTATTTCAACAACATTCCCAAACTCTTAGGACGCGAGAACTATGATGAATGGAGTTTCGCAATTGAAAACGTAGCTGTATTGGAAGGATTAACTAACTGTTTAAACGGAACAGAACAGGACACAGTGTTAGTGGCCAAAGCCAAGGCAAAAGTGATCCTTACAATTGATCCCTCCTTGTACATTCACGTGAAAGAAACAAGAAACGTGAAGGAAGTATGTGATAAATTAAGAAACCTTTACGAAGATTCGGGCTTCTCACGCAAAATAGGACTATTGAGAACCCTAATCAACTTGCGTCTAAACAACTGCAATTCAATGGAATCGTACATCAATCAGGTTATTGAAACTTCTCAGAAATTAAGAAGAACAGGTTTCAAGATTGATGATGAATGGGTAGGATCGCTTCTTTTAGCTGGTCTTCCAGAAAAGTTTTCTCCAATGATAATGGCTATAGAAAACAGTGGTTTGGATATAACTACAGATTCTATCAAAACTAAACTGCTAGACATGCAGACAGATGGTAGTAGTAGCGGACCGTCAAATGGAGCATTCGTAGCTAAAGGAACTTTCCGGAAATATCCAAAAGAGGGTACCACAGGTAACAAGAAGTTCCAAAACAAAACAAATAAATATGACGTAATATGTTATGGTTGTAAAGAACGTGGTCATTTTGTAACAAAATGCCCAAACAGACAAAAACATAACCCTAAAAATTCGAAGTCTAAAACTTCAACTGTAGAAGACATGAATGCTTTTAATGCAATATTCATGAGTGGACAGTTCGATGATAGTGATATTTATGTAGATTCTGGAGCGAGTGTACATCTTACTGCTAGAAAGGATTGGTTACAGAACATCAAAACAGATGGAAAAGTAAAGGAAATAACAGTTGCTAATAAATCGAAAATGACAACTTCAATTTATGGTACTGTGTATATCAAAACAGTTATTGGGAAAGAAGAACATAGCATTAAGATTGATAATGTTTATTATTGCCCAGGTATAACAACCAATCTTTTGTCAGTAGGCCAAATTATCAAAAATGGCAATAAAGTGGAATTTACAGAAAATGGTTGTATCATCACCAATAAACTGGGAAAGGTAGTGGCTACTGCAGACTCTTTGGGTCATGTGTTCAAATTGAACTATGAGAAAGATACACTGCAAAGTTGTCCCAGTGCTTCTGTAAATCTAGCAGTTAATGATGAGACTTGGCATCGCAGGTTTGGACATATGAATTACAAAAACTTACAAATAATGAATGATAAAGATACTGTAGATGGTTTACAAATTAATGGAAAGGTATCGAAGAAATTTTGTGAAGTTTGCTGTGAAGGTAAACAAACCAAATTACCATTCTCTAATAGAGCAACTGCTTTCTTAGAAATAATACATGCAGACTTATGTGGACCAATGGAAATGTTATCACTAGGAAAAAGTAAGTACTTTCTACTTTTAGAAGATGATTACAGTCGTATGGTTTTTGTGTACTTCCTAAAAAGCAAAGATGAAGCTTTCCAACGATTTAAAGAATTCAAAATGTTAGTGGAAAATCAGAAGAATGAAAAACTAAAAATTTTGAGAACTGATGGTGGAGGTGAATTTTGTAGTATTGAATTTGAAAATTTCCTGAGATACTGTGGAATTATTCATCAGCAGACAAATCCCTTCACGCCACAACAAAATGGATTAAGTGAAAGAATGAATCGTTCTATAATTGAAAAAAGTAGATGTTTGTTGTTTGATGCAGGCCTCGACAAATCTTTTTGGGCAGAAGCTGTTAACACAGCAGTATTTCTGATAAACAGGTCAGTAACATCATGTTTGGATAACAAAACACCTTATGAGGTTTGGCATAGTAGGAAACCAAATGTTGAAAAATTGAGAATTTTTGGTAGCAAAGCTATGGTCCATATACCTAAGGAGAAACGTCGAAAGTGGGACAAGAAAGCTACGAGCATGATATTTGTTGGCTATTCTGAAAACATAAAAGGCTTTCGTCTATATGATCCAACTACAAGAAAGATAGTAACCAGCAGAGATGTGACTATTGATGAGAGGCACCCTGAGGTTAAAGTGATCATCCAAGAACACAGTAATGAACTCTTCGAACATGAAGATTCAGTGGGGGATTCAAGCTCTGATGAAAGTAATCAAATCGATGCAGAGATAAATGACCAGTCAGATGCTGATTATATCCCTGAAGATGTCACACTTGATGTCGAACAAGTTAGACGATCAACTAGACAGCCTAAAACCAAAATATATCCTGATCATGTCACATATCTTTGTTCACCAGGTTATGTAGAGACAATCTTGGAAGATGTTCCTTTAACTGTACCAGAAGCATTATCAAGTCCCGATGCAGAAAAGTGGAAAGTGGCCATGCTTAACGAGATGCATTCCTTTGAAGAAAATGATACGTGGGAGTTAGTGAAACCACCGAAAGAAGGAACTGTTGTTAAGTGCAAGTGGGTATATAAATTAAAGAGTGGAAATGACAATAGTGTAGTGTATCGTGCGAGGTTAGTGGCGAAAGGTTACACACAGAAAGAAAACGTTGACTATAAAGAAACTTTTGCTCCTGTAGTGAGACACTCTACGTTGAAACTCCTTCTGAGTTTATCAGTTAAATTAGATTTAGATATTACTCACTTAGATGTAACTACTGCTTTTCTCAATGGTTTTCTTGAAGAAACTGTATATATGAGACAGCCAGAAGGTTTTGTCAAAAAGGGTTTTGAAAACCATGTATTCAAATTGAAAAAGCTATTTATGGCTTGAAGCAAGCTTCTAGAGCTTGGTACATGAGAGTAGATGAAATTTTATTGTCATTAGATTATTTAAAGTCTCAACATGAGCCATGTTTGTACTATAAAAGAAAAAAGGAGTCCATTACCATAATAGCTCTATATGTAGACGATTTTTTTGTTTTTTCAAATGATATCAATGAGTCTGTTAATTTGAAAAGTTGCTTAAAGTCAAAATTTAAGGTGAAAGATTTAGGACATGCTAAACAAATTTTAGGTGTAAAAATAACCAGAGACCAAGACAACAAATGTTTATATTTAGATCAAGAAAGTTACATTGATAGTCTACTGTCAAAATTTAAAATGACAGAATGTAAAGGGATGAAAACGCCCTTAGATACAAGTTTAGATTTCAATAAGGTTGATGAGAATATTTGTGATCCCAATATTCCATATCAGAACTTGATCGGAGGTCTCATGTACTTGGCTATTTTAACACGTCCAGATATTGCTTTCTCAGTTAGTTTCTTGAGTCAATACAATAACAAGTATACTAATGTACATTGGCAAAGTGCTAAGAGAATATTGAGATATTTGAAACAAACAAAGAAATTGAAATTGAAATATTTTAAGAATGATATCGATTTGCAGGGATTTGCTGATGCGGATTGGGCAAATGATAAAAATGACAGACGGTCTTATACCGGTTTTGTATTCAGATTATCTGGAGGTGCCATTTCATGGCAAAGCACAAAACAAAAGACAGTTGCTTTATCGAGTACTGAGGCAGAGTACATGGCCTTAAGTGAAGCAGCTAAGGAGGCAATAATAATTCAAACAATTCCAACCTCAAACGAACACTCTCGAGCAGAGCCGATCGCATCCAGCCCGACCGATTCAATCTTCAAATCATTTCAGTGCTTTCGTTTCTTTCAAACATCAAAATCTAAAATCTTCTTCGTTGCTACTCACATGCGATTGTTTTGAGACGTTGACAGATTTCCACGTTGAAACCTGGAATGTCTGAATATGTTTACATTTGAAGGTTAATAAATATCCATTTTTAATGACTTTTCAGTAGAATTTTTCTATAGCCGACAACATTGTTTGACTGGACATTAACAGCGATCGTTGGAATGAAAGTAAAGACTGCGTTTTCTCTTCTGGGGAATTTTGAGATGAATTTACGATTGCTGGTTGTTCAGATTTGTCAAAAGTTTTTGAAAAATTGTAAAAGATTTGAAAATTCCTCAATGAGTACAGTGTATGAGATAATATTTGATAATATTGATCTTATTTATTATTATGAGTATCAATAATATTTTGAATAAATAGCAAATCCAAAAAATTAAATGAATGAATTTTTTTTACTATGAGAATTTTAATTTTTGTAATTAATCAATAATGTTTACTATAATTCAATGTTAAAATTATTCAAATTTAAATATCTTGACTATGATGAGATATTCATAATATCTTTGTTTTTTATTTCGATAAATGAACTTTCTATGATTTTCGTTTCATTAATTTTCGCTTTTTCATTGTTAATGAATTTTAGTATTAATTTTAGTTTATTGAACAAAATTTGAACATGTAATTATTTTGTCTTTATTCGTAATAAACAATTATATATTTTCTATCTTTCCAATACTTTTCTATTTTTCTTTCTACAGGAATATTTTGTTGTTTACTTCAGACGAAATGTTAATTTTGAACTTAACCCAAACTAATCTTATCAAAATGATCATTCAAAAAATAGAATCGTTTCAATATAAAAGTAAAGTTTTTTATTCCCGTCGGAATATTCATTTCCAATCACTTCGAATAATCCAATTTGTGTGAATAATAAAGAACATGATAATTTCTATAATTAATGTAAGTTTCGGTAATTGTTCAGTTCATCCAATAATTCAAACAATTCCAACCTGAAACGAATGCTTCCGAGTAGAGCCGATCGCTTCCAGACCGCCCGATTCAACTGCAAATTCGAATCATTTCAGTTCTTTCAGAAAATCTTTCGTTTCTTTCAAACATCAAATTCTTAAACCTTCGTTGCCGTTGCCACTCGCATGTGATTGTTTTGTGGCGTTGACAGATTTTCACGTCAAAACCTGGATGGCAGAAAATGTATGTGCCATTTGAAGGTTAAATATTCATTTTTAATGACTTTTCAGTAGAATTTTTTAATAGCCGGCATCATTGTTTAACTGGATATTTACAGCGATCGTTGGAATGAAACTGCAGACTGCGTTTTCTCTTCTGGAGAATTTTGTGATGAATTTACGATTGCTGGTTGTTCACATTTGTCAAAAGTTTTCGTAAAATTATAAAATATAATTGAAAATTCTTCAATACCTACGGTGTATGAAATGATATATGATACGTTTATTAGTACGAGTAGCAATAATATTTTGAATTAGTATGAAAAATTCTATTCCCAAAAAATGAAGAAATGAATTTTTAAAACTCTGATAATTTTAATTTTTGTAACTTATGAATAATATTTACTGTAATTTATTGTTGAAATTATTCAAATTGAAATAGTTTGACTACATGATGAGATATTTCAGTATCTTAGTTCTTAATTATGATAAATTAACTTTCTACTGAATTTCGCTTCATTAACCTCCGCTTTTACATTGTGTATGACTTTTATTTTTAATTTTAATTAATTGAAAAAAATTTGATCATGTGAATATTTTGTCTTTAATTGTAATAAACAATTATATATTTTCTACTTTCCAATACCTTTCAATTTTTCTTTCTACAGGAATATTTTGTTGTTTTCTTCACAAGAAATGTTAATTCTGAACATAACCTAAACTAATTTTATCAAAATGATCATTCGAAAAAATAAAATTCTGTCAATCGAGCTTTGCGGACGATATATAAACTGTAAATTTTTTATTCCCGTCGGAATATTTATTTCCAACCACTATGAATAATCCAAATATGTGTGAATAATAAAGAATATGATAATTCCTATAATTAATGAAGATTTCGATAATTGTTGAGTTATCCAATAATTCAAACAATTCCAACCTAAAACGAATGTTCCGAGAGCTGAGCCGATCGCTTCCAGCCCGCCCATTCAATCTTCAAATCATTTCAGTGCTTTCGTTTCTTTCAAACATCAAATTCTTAAACCTTCGTTGCCACTCGCATGTGATTGTTTTGTGACGTTGTCAGATTTTCACGTCAAAACCTTGAATATGAGAAAATAGTTGAGTACATTTGAAGGTTAAATATCCATTTTTAATGACTTTTTTGTAAAAATTTCTTATCTCCGGCAACATTGTTGGATTGGATGTTCACATGCGATCCATTGGAATGAAACTGCAGATTGTGTTTTCTCTGCTGGATGGTTTTTAGAATGAATTTCCAGTTGCTCCTTGTTCAGATTATCCAAATGTATTTGAAAAATTGTGGAAGATATTTGAAAATTCCTTAATGAAAACGGTGTATGAGATAATATATGATGATTTTGATCTTGTTTATTAGCACAAGTAGTAATAATATTTTAAATAAATATCAAACATTCTATTCCCAAACAATGAAATGAATGATATTCCCTATAATTCAATGTTGAAATCATTCAAAATGAAATATTTTGTCTTCATGGTGAGATATTCATAATATTTTTTTTAAATATGATAAATTAATTTTCTAATGAATGTCGTTTCATTAATTTCCGGGTTTTCATTGATTTATGAATTTTAGCATTGAATTTACTTAACTGAAAAAATTAGAATATCTGATTATTTTATCGTTAATCGTAAAAGAGAATTGTATATTTTCTGCTTTACAATACTTTTCTATTTTTCTTTCTATAGAAATATCTTTTGGTTTTCTTCAGACGAAATCTCAATTTCGAACAAAACCTTACCATATCAGTTCAAAATGATCATTCGAAAACATTACATTCCAAAAAATGAAATCGTTTTAACATGAAAGCTTTCGGTTTGCTAAATGAACTTTGAGTTTTTTTTTCTGTTGGAATATTTGTTTTGAATCACTTATTAATCAGTGAAAAAAAAGAATATGATAATCCCTATAATTAATGTAGGTTTCGATATGTGTTGAACTTATCCAATAATTCAAACAATTCCAACCTTAAACGAACACTTCCGAACAGAGCCGATCGCTTCCAGCCCACCCGATTCAATCTTCACATTCAAATCATTACAGTGCTTTTATTTCGTTTCTTTCAAATATCTAATTCTAAACTTTCCATGCAACTCGCATGAGATTGTTTTGCGACGTTGACAGTTTTTCACATTAAAACCTTGAATGTGAGACGATGTATTGGTACATTTGAAGGTTAAATATTCATTTTAATGATTTTTCAGTAGAATTTTTTTATCGCTGGCAACATTGTTCGACTGGACGTTAATATGCGATCTTCGAATGATACTGCAGACTGCGTTTTATGTTCTGGACGATTTTAAGATGAATTTACGATTGCTGGTTGTTCAGATTTGTCAAATTTTTTCGAAAAATTATAAAATATGTTCCGAAATTCCTTAATGAGTGTGGGATGTAAAAAACGATTATAATAATTTGAATTTTGGTTATTCAGTTAAGTAGCAATATTATTTAGATAACTAAAAATAGAACTATTCTTTCCGAAGAAAAAGAATAAGAATTCCGATTTCCCCAACAAATTTAATTTTCAAATAATGAGTAATGATTTCATAATTTTATGTTTAGACTATCCAAATTGAAATATTTTGTTATATAGAAATATATACACTTTTTTCTTTATGACTATATTCATTATTTTGCTATTGTAGTTTCGTAGTATTACTACGTTTTCAAGTATATTAATAAAGAAATAGGATTGTTTGAATATAAAATCTAATAATAATTAAAAGTAAAAAATGTGTATTTTTCGCAATAATATTATGTATTATCACAAAATAATGCACGAATCTATCGAATATTCAAAATATTTTGATAAAAGTATCACGAAATATTTATAATAAGTTTCATAATTCATAAGGTATTTTTAAATGAATTTTGTCCATTAATTTCAGGTTTTTCTTAATTTTATTCATATCAGTAGTAAGTTCAGTCGATTTTCAACACACGTTGTTAGTGTTTATTTTGTCGTTTTTATATTTTCTGAACTTCAACTTTATATTTTTCCTTCTGCTAAAATATTTTATTGTTTTCTTCGAACAAAATATTAATTTTCAACAGAATCTTGCGTAATCATTTCAGAATAATGATTCGAGAGCATTACATCCGAAAAATAAAATCGTTCATAAAAGATTTGCGGTCGCTAAATTAACTGTAAATCTTTTCATTCCTGTCGGAGTACTTACTTCAAAACTTCTAATGATCAAAATCATCCAGTAATATCAATAATACGATTATTCACTATATTAAACATCTGCAGATTTTGATAACTGTTGAGTTTATCCAATAATTCAAATAATACCGACCTAACACGAGCATGTCCGAAGCAGAGCCGATCGTTTCCTGCCGCTCGATTCAAACATTTCAGTTCTATCAAAAAAGCATTCGTTTCTTTGGAACGTCAAATTGTAAAACCTTCGTTGCTACTCGCATGCGATTGTTCTGTGACGTTGACAGATTTCCAGGTTAAAACCTGGAATGTCAGAATATGTTTACATTTGAAGGATAAATATCCATTTTTAATGACTTTTCAGTAGAATTTTTTTATAACCGACAACATTGTTTGACTGGACATTTACAGCGATCGTTGGAATGAAACTGCAGCCTGCGTTTTCACTTCTGGAGGATTTTGAGACGAATTTACGATTGATGGTGGTTCAGATTTGCCGAAAATTTTCGAAAAATTGTAAAATATATTTGAAAGTTCCTCAATGAGTACTGTGTATGAGATGATAATTTTGATCTTGTTTATTAGTACGAGTAGGAATAATTATTTTAAATGAATATCAAACATTCTATCCCAAAAATGAAATGAATGAATTTTTTAAACTCTGATAATTTTAATTTTTTTAACTTATGAATAATGTTTGCAATAATTTGATCTTAAAACTATTCAAATTGAAATATTTTAACTACATGATGAGATATTTATTATAACTTTGTTTTTAATCATTATAAATTAACTTCCTGATGAATTTCGTTTCATCAATTCTCGATTTTTCATTGATTCATGAATTCTACCTATTAATAAATTTATTTAACTAAAAGAAATTAAAATAAGTGATTATTTTGTTGTTAATCGTGAGAGACAATTATATATATTCTTCTTTACAATATTTTTCTATTTTCTTTCTACAAGAATATTTTGTTGTTTTCTTCAGACGAAATGTTTATTTTGAACGAAACCTAAACTAATCTTATCAAAATGATCATTCCAAAATATTTCATTCGATAATATTACATTAGAGAAAATAAAATTGTTTCAATATAAAAGCTTTGCGGTAGCTAAATTAACTGTAAATGTTTTTTTTCATTGCTGTCGAAATATTCATTTCGAATCTCTTTGAATAATTAAAATCTGTGTGGAGAATGAAGAATATTACCTATAAATCCTATAATTAATGTAGACATGTCCATATTTGTCGAGCTTTTCCAAGAAATCAAACAATTCCAACCTGAAACGAATACACCCGAGCAGAGCCGATCGCATCCAGCCCGCCCGATTCAATCTGCAAATTCGAATCATTTCAGTTCTATCAGAAAAGCTTTCGTTTCTTTCAAACATCAAATTCTTAAACCTTCGTTGCCACTCGCATGTGATTGTTTTGTGACGTTGACAGATTTTCACGTTAAAACCTGGAATGTCAGAATTTGTATAAGTACATTTGAAGGTTAATATTTATTTTTGATGATTTTTCAGTCGAATTTTTTTATTGCCGGCAACATTGTTCGACATTTATGCGATCGTTCGAATGTAAAACTACAGACTACGTTTTCTCTCCTGGAAGATTTTTAAGATGAATTAACGGTTGCTGATTGTTTAGATTTTCCGAATATTTTTGAAAAATTGTGGAAGATATTTGAAAATTCCTCAATAAGTACAGTGTATGAGATGATATATGACAATTTTGATCTTGTTTTATTAGTACGAGTAGCAATAATATTTGGAATAGATATTAAACATTCTATTCTTAAAAAATTAATTAAATAAAACTTTTTTGAGACTATTGAATTTAATTTTTGTGAATGTACGATTAGCAATAATATTTTGAAAAAACATCAAACATTCTATTTTAGAAAAAAAACAGATAAATTAATTTTCATACTCTTATAACTTATAAATAATGTTTAAAATATTTTAATGTTAAAACTGTTTAAATTGAAATATTTTGACTACATGATGAGATATTTACAAAATATTTGTTTTCAATTATGATAAATTAACTTTCTAATGAATTTCGGTTCTCTGATTTCCCTTTTTCATTGTGTCATGAATTTTAGTATTAATTTTAGTTAATTGAAAAAAATTCGAACATGTGATTAGTTTGTCTTCAATCGTAAGAAACCATTATAATATATTTTCTACTTTTCAATAATTTTCTATTTTCTTTCTACAGGAATATTTTGTTGTTTACTTCAGACGAAATGTTGATAATTTTGAAAATAACCTAAACTAATCTCATCAAAAAGAAAGCAAAATAAAAGCTTTGCGAACGCTAAATTATATGTAATTTTTTTAATCCCGTCTGAATATTCATTTCCAATCCCTTTGAATAAACCAAATATGTGTGGTTAATAAAGAACATAATAATTCCTATAATTAATGTACGTTTCGATATCTGTTGGGTTTATCCAATAATTCAAACAATTCCGACCTAACACGAACATGCCCGAAGTAGAGCCGATCGCTACCAGCCCGCCAGATTCCATCTTCACTCACATTCAAAACATTTCAGTTCTATCAGAAAAGCTTATTCGTTCCTTTCAAACATCAAATTGTAAAACCTTCCTTGCAACTCGCATGTGATTGTTTTATGATGTTGACAGATTTTCACGTTAAATCATTGAATGTGATAAAATGTATTAGTACATTTGAAGGTTGAATAACCATTTTAATGACTTTTTAGTAGAAATTTCTTATCTCCGGCAACATTGCTCGACTGGACGTTTACAACTGTATCGTTGAAAGGAAACTGCAGACTTAGTTTTCTCTTCTGGAAGATAATAAGATGAATTTACGGTGGATGGTTGTTCAGATTTTCCACAGGTGTTTGAAAAATTATGAAAGATGTTTGAGAATTAGTTAATGAGTATTTTTTTATCATTATATTTATTATTTTGCGACTGCAGTTTCCTAATATTGCCACATTTTCGGCAAATTATTGAAGAAATCAGGATAGTTTGAATGATAAGTATGATAGTCATACTAATAAGTATAAGAAAAAATTGATTTTCTATATTATACTTTGCGTTATCACAAATTAACTGACGAATCTTTCTTATATTCAAAATATTTTTGAATGTAAGCAGGATGAAATGTTTATAATATCTTTTATAATTCATGACTTATTCTTTTTAATGTATTTGATTCATTAATGTCATGTTTTTCATTAATTCATTTATTTCAGTAGAAAGTTCAGTCAATTTTCAATAATGTTGGTTGTGTTTATTGTGACGTTTTCATATTTTCTAATCTTCAACTTTGTACTTTTCCTTCTGCTGATATATCGTGTTGTTTTCTTCAGACGACATGTTTATTTTGAACAAAACTTTACCAAATCACTTCAAAAGGATCATTACAAATAATAAAATCTTCTAACATAAAAGCTTTACGTTTGCTAAATCGATAGTGAATATTTTATTCCTGTCGCAATATTCATTTCGAATCACTTTGAATAATCAAAATCTGTGTGAAATATAATTCAAACAATTCCAACCTCAAACGAACACTCTCGAGCAGAGCCGATCGCATCCAGCCCGACCGATTCAATCTTCAAATCATTTCAGTGCTTTCGTTTCTTTCAAACATCAAAATCTAAAATCTTCTTCGTTGCTACTCACATGTGATTGTTTTGAGACGTTGACAGATTTCCACGTTGAAACCTGGAATGTCTGAATATGTTTACATTTGAAGGTTAATAAATATCCATTTTTAATGACTTTTCAGTAGAATTTTTCTATAGCCGACAACATTGTTTGACTGGACATTAACAGCGATCGTTGGGAATGAAAGTGCAGACTGCGTTTTCTCTTCTGGGGAATTTTGAGATGAATTTACGATTGTTGGTTGTTCAGATTTGTCAAAAGTTTTTGAAAAATTGTAAAAGATTTGAAAATTCCTCAATGAGTACAGTGTATGAGATAATATTTGATAATATTGATCTTATTTTTTATTACGAGTATCAATAATATTTTGAATAAATAGCAAATCCAAAAAATTAAATGAATGAATTTTTTTAACTATGAGAATTTTAATTTTTGTAATTAATCAATAATTTTTACTATAATTCAATGTTGCAATTATTCAAATTTAAATATCTTGAATGTAAGATATTCATAATATCTTTGTTTTTTATTTCGATAAATGAACTTTCTTATGATTTTCGTTTCATTCGCTTTTTCATTGTTAATGAATTTTAGTATTAATTTTAGTTTATTGAACAAAATTTGAACATGTAATTATTTTGTCTTTATTCGTAATAAACAATTATATATTTTCTATACCCTTTCCAATACTTTTCTATTTTTCTTTCTACAGGAATATTTTGTTGTTTACTTCAGACGAAATGTTAATTTTGAACTTAACCCAAACTAATCTTATCAAAATGATCATTCGAAAAAATAGAATCGTTTCAATATAAAAGTAAAGTTTTTTATTCCCGTCGGAATATTCATTTCCAATCACTTCGAATAATCCAGATTTGTGTGAATAATAAAGAACATGATAATTTCTATAATTAATGTAAGTTTCGGTAATTGTTCAGTTCATCCAATAATTCAAACAATTCCAACCTGAAACGAATGCTTCCGAGTAGAGCCGATCGCTTCCAGACCGCCCGATTCAATCTGCAAATTCGAATCATTTCAGTTCTATCAGAAAATCTTTCGTTTCTTTCAAACATCAAATTCTTAAAACTTCGTTGCCACTCGCATGTGATTGTTTTGTGACGTTGACAGATTTTCACGTCAAAACCTGGATGGCAGAAAATGTATGTGCCATTTGA
The DNA here is from genome assembly GCA_030704895.1 of Henosepilachna vigintioctopunctata. NCBI lineage: Eukaryota > Metazoa > Arthropoda > Insecta > Coleoptera > Coccinellidae > Henosepilachna > Henosepilachna vigintioctopunctata. The sequence continues at coordinate 2,143,856 of JARQZJ010000005.1, forward strand.
AGGTTAAATATTCATTTTTAATGACTTTTCAGTAGAATTTTTTAATAGCCGGCATCATTGTTTAACTGGATATTTACAGGGATCGTTGGAATGAAACTGCAGACTGCGTTTTCTCTTCTGGAGAATTTTGTGATGAATTTACGATTGCTGGTTGTTCACATTTGTCAAAAGTTTTCGTAAAATAATAAAATATATTTGAAAATTCTTCAATACCTACGGTGTATGAAATGATATATGATACGTTTATTAGTACGAGTAGCAATAATATTTTGAATTAGTATGAAAAATTCTATTCCCAAAAAATGAAGAAACGAATTTTTAAAATTCTGATAATTTTAATTTTTGTAACTTATGAATAATATTTACTGTAATTTATTGTTGAAATTATTCAAATTGAAATAGTTTGACTACAACTACATGATGAGATATTTCAGTATCTTAGTTCTTAATTATGATAAATTAACTTTCTTCTGAATTTCGCTTCATTAACCTCGGCTTTACATTATGTATGAATTTTAGTATTAATTTTATTTAATTGAAAAAAAATTGATCATGTGAAGAATATTTTGTCTTTAATTGTAATAAACAATTATATATTTTCTACTTTCCAATACCTTTCAATTTTTCTTTCTACAGGAATATTTTGTTGTTTTCTTCACACGAAATGTTGATTTTGAACATAACCTAAACTAATTTTATCAAAATGATCATCCGAAAAAATAAAATTCTGTCAATCGAGCTTTGCGGACGATAAATAAACTGTAAATTTTTTATTTCCGTCGGAATATTTATTTCCAACCACAATGAATAATCCAAATATGTGTGAATAATAAAGAATATGATAATTCCTATAATTAATGAAGGTTTCGATAATTGTTGCGTTATCAAATAATTCAAACAATTCCATCCTTAAACGAATGTTCCCGAGCTGAGCCGATCGTTTCCAGCCCGCCCGATTCAATCTTCAAATCATTTCAGTGCTTTCGTTCCTTTCAAACATCAAATTCTTAAACTTTCGTTGCCAATCGCATGTGATTGTTTTGTGGCGTTGTCAGATTTTCACGTCAAAACCTTGAATATGAGAAAATAGTTGAGTACATTTGAAGGTTAAATATCCATTTTTAATGACTTTTTTGTAAAAATTTCTTATCTCCGGCAACATTGTTGGATTGAATGTTCACATGCGATCCATTGGAATGAAACTGCAGATTGTGTTTTCTCTGCTGGATGGTTTTTAGAATGAATTTCCAGTTGCTCCTTGTTCAGATTATCCAAATGTATTTGAAAAATTGTGGAAGATATTTGAAAATTCCTTAATGAAAACGGTGTGTGAGATAATATATGATGATTTTGATCTTGTTTATTAGCACAAGTAGTAATAATATTTTAAATAAATATCAAACATTCTATTCCCAAACAATGAAATGAATGATATTCCCTATAATTCAATGTTGAAATCATTCAAAATGAAATATTTTGTCTTCATGGTGAGATATTCATAATATTTTTTTTAAATATGAAAATTAATTTTCTAATGAATGTCGTTTCATTAATTTCCGGGTTTTCATTGATTTATGAATTTTAGCATTGAATTTACTTAACTGAAAAAATTAGAATATCTGATTATTTTATCGTTAATCGTAAAAGAGAATTGTATATTTTCTGCTTTACAATACTTTTCTATTTTTCTTTCTATAGAAATATCTTTTGGTTTTCTTCAGACGAAATCTCAATTTCGAACAAAACCTTACCATATCAGTTCAAAATGATCATTCGAAAACATTACCTACATTCCAAAAAATGAAATCGTTTTAACATGAAAGCTTTCGGATTGCTAAATGAACTTTGATTTTTTTTTCTGTTGGAATATTTGTTTTGAATCACTTATTAATCAGTGAAAAAAAAAGAATATGATAATCCCTATAATTAATGTAGGTTTCGATATGTGTTGAACTTATCCAATAATTCAAACAATTCCAACCTTAAACGAACACTTCCGAACAGAGCCGATCGCTTCCAGCCCACCCGATTCAATCTTCACATTCAAATCATAACAGTGCTTTCGATTCTTTCAAATATCTAATTCTAAACTTTCCATGCGACTCGCATGAGATTGTTTTGCGACGTTGACAGTTTTTCACATTAAAACCTTGAATGTGAGACGATGTATAGGTACATTTGAAGGTTAAATATTCATTTTTAATGATTTTTCAGTACAATTTTTTTATCGCCGGCAACATTGTTCGACTGGACGTTAATATGCGATTCTTGGAATGATAATGCAGACTGCGTTTTATGTTCTGGACGATTTTAAGATGAATTTACGATTGCTGGTTGTTCAGATTTGTCAAATTTTTTCGAAAAATTATAAACTATGTTCCGAAATTCCTTGATGAGTGTGGGATGTAAAAAACGATTATAATAATTTGGATTGTGGTTATTCAGTTAAATAGCAATATTATTTAGATAATTGAAAATGGAACTATTCTTTTCCGAAGAAAAATAATAAGAATTCCGATTTCCTCAACAAATTTAAATTTCAAAAAATGAGTAATGTTTTCATAATTTTATGTTGAGACTAACGAAATTTAAATATTTTGTTATATAGAAATATATACACTTTTTTCTTTATGACTATATTCATTATTTTGCGATTGCAGTTTCGTAGTACTTATTCCTACGTTTTCAAGTATATTAAGAAAGAAACTAGGGTTGATTGAATATAAATTCTATTAAGAAGCATAAGAAAAAAAGTGTATTTTTCGCAATAATATTATGCATTATCACAAAAAAATGCACGAATCTATCGTATATTCAAAATATTTTGATATCATGAGATATTTATAATAAGTTTCATAATTCATACCGTATTTTTAATTTCATTTTGTTTATTAATTTCAGGTTTTTCTTAATTTCAGTAGTGAGTTCAGTCGATTTTCAACACACGTTGTTAGTATTTATTTTGTCGTTTTTATATTTTCTAAACTTCAACTTTACATTTTTCCTTCTGCAGAAATATTTTATGGTTTTCTTCAGCTAAAATATTAATTTTCAACAGAATCTTGCGTAATCATTTTAGAATAATGATTCGAGAGTATTACATCCGAAAAATAAAATCGTTCATAAAAGATTTGCGGTCGCTAAATTAACTGTAAATCTTTTCATTCCTGTCGGAGTACTTACTTCAAAACTTCTAATGATCAAAATCATCCAGTAATATCAATAATACGATAATTCACTGTATTAAACATCTGCAGATTTTGATAACTGTTGAGTTTATCCAATAATTCAAATAATACCGACCTAACACGAACATGCCCGAAGCAGAGCCGATCGTTTCCTGCATTTCAGTTTTATCAAAAAAGCTTTCGTTTCTTTGGAACGTCAAATTGTAAAACCTTCGTTGCTACTCGCATGTGATTGTTCTGTGACGTTGACAGATTTCCAGGTTAAAACCTGGAATGTCAGAATATGTTTACATTTGAAGGTTAAATATCCATTTTTAATGACTTTTCAGTAGAATTTCTTTATAGCCGGCAACATTGTTCGACTGGACATTTACAGCAATCGTTGGAATGAAACTGCACACTGTGTTTTCTCTTCTGGGGGATTTTGAGATGAATTTACGATTGCTGGTTGTTTACATTTGTCAAAAGATTTCGAAAAATTGTAAAATATATTTGAAAGTTCCTCAATGAGTACTGTGTATGAGATGATATATGATAATTTTGATCTTGTTTATTAGTACGAGTAGGAATAATTATTTTAAATGAATATCAAACATTCTATCCCCAAAAATGAAATGAATGAGTATTTTTAACTCTGATAATTTTAACTTTTGTAACTTATGAATAATGTACACAATAATTTGATGTTAAAACTATTCAAATTGAAATATTTTAACTACATGATGAGATATTTATATCTTTGCTTTTCATTCATTTATGATAAATTAACTTCCTAATGAATTTCGTTTCATTAATTTTCGATTTTTCATTGATTCATGAATCCTATTGATAAATTCAGTTAATTGAAAGAAATTAGAATAAGTGATTATTTTGTAGATTTGCACATTTTCGGCAAATTATTGAAGAAATCAGGATAGTTTGAATGATAAGTATGATAGTCATACTAATTAGTATAAGAAAACATTGATTTTCTATATTATACTTTGCGTTATCACAAATTAACTGACGAATCTTTCTTATATTCAAAATATTTTTGAATGTAAGCAGGATGAAATGTTTATAATATATTTTATAATTCATGACTTATTCTTTTTAATGTATTTGATTCATTACTGTCATGTTTTTCATTAATTCATTTATTTCAGTAGAAATTTCAGTCAATTTTCAATAATGTTGGTTGTGTTTATTGTGACGTTTTCATATTTTCTAATCTTCAACTTAGTACTTTTCCTTCTGCTGATATATCGTGTTGTTTTCTTCAGACGACATGTTTATTTTGAACAAAACTTTACCAAATCACTTCAAAAGGATCATTACAAATAATAAAATCTTCTAACATAAAAGCTTTACGTTTGCTAAATCGATAGTGAATATTTTATTCCTGTCGCAATATTCATTTCGAATCACTTTGAATAATCAAAATCTGTGTGAAATATAATTCAAACAATTCCAACCTCAAACGAACACTCTCGAGCATAGCCGATCGCATCCAGCCCGACCGATTCAATCTTCAAATCATTTCAGTGCTTTCGTTTCTTTCAAACATCAAAATCTAAAATCTTCTTTGTTGCTACTCACGTGATTGTTTTGAGACGTTGACAGATTTCCACGTTGAAACCTGGAATGTCTGAATATATTTACCTTTGAAGGTTAAGAAATATCCATTTTTAATGACTTTTCAGTAGAATTTTTCTATAGCCGACAACATTGTTTGACTGGACATTAACAGCGATCGTTGGAATGAAAGTGCAGACTGCGTTTTCTCTTCTGGGGAATTTTGAGATGAATTTACGATTGCTGGTTGTTCACAAAAGTTTTTGAAAAATTGTAAAAGATTTGAAAATTCCTCAATGAGTACAGTGTATGAGATAATATTTGATAATATTGGTCTTATTTATTATTACGAGTATCAATAATATTTTGAATGAATAGCAAATCCAAAAAATTAAATGAAAGAATTTTTTTAACTATGAGAATTTTAATTTTTGTAATTAATCAATAATGTTTACTATAATTCAATGTTGCAATTATTCAAATTTAAATATCTTGAATGTAAGATATTCATAATATCTTCGTTTTTTATTTCGATAAATGAACTTTCTTATGACTTTCGTTTCATTCGCTTTTTCATTGTTAATGAATTTTAGTATTAATTTTAGTTTATTGAACAAAATTTGAACATGTAATTATTTTGTCTTTATTCGTAATAAACAATTATATATTTTCTATACCCTTTCCAATACTTTTCTATTTTTCTTTCTACAGGAATATTTTGTTGTTTACTTGAGACGAAATGTTAATTTTGAACTTAACCCAAACTAATCTTATCAAAATGATCATTCTAAAAAATAGAATCGTTTCAGTATAAAAGTAAAGTTTTTTATTCCCGTCGGAATATTCATTTCCAATCACTTCGAATAATCCAGATTTGCGTGAATAATAAAGAACATGATAATTTCTATAATCAATGTAAGTTTCGGTAATTGTTCAGTTCATCCAATAATTCAAACAATTCCAACCTGAAACGAATGCTTCCGAGTAGAGCCGATCGCTTCCAGACCGCCCGATTCAATCTGCAAATTCGAATCATTTCAGTTCTATCAGAAAATCTTTCGTTTCTTTCAAACATCAAATTCTTAAAACTTGGTTGCCACTCGCATGTGATTGTTTTGTGACGTTGACAGATTTTCACGCAAAACCTGGATGGCAGAAAATGTATGTGCCATTTGAAGGTTAAATATTCATTTTTAATGACTTTTCAGTAGAATTTTTTAATAGCCGGCATCATTGTTTAACTGGATATTTACAGGGATCGTTGGAATGAAACTGCAGACTGCGTTTTCTCTTCTGGAGAATTTTGTGATGAATTTACGATTGCTGGTTGTTCACATTTGTCAAAAGTTTTCGTAAAATAATAAAATATATTTGAAAATTCTTCAATACCTACGGTGTATGAAATGATATATGATACGTTTATTAGTACGAGTAGCAATAATATTTTGAATTAGTATGAAAAATTCTATTCCCAAAAAATGAAGAAATGAATTTTTAAAACTCTGATAATTTCAATTTTTGTAACTTATGAATAATATTTACTGTAATTTGTTGTTGAAATTATTCAAATTGAAATAGTTTGACTACATGATGAGATATTTCAGTATCTTAGTTCTTAATTATGATAAATTAACTTTCTACTGAATTTCGCTTCATTAACCTCCGCTTTTACATTGTGTATGAGTTTTATTTTTAATTTTAGTTAATTGAAAAAAATTTGATCATGTGAATATTTTGTCTTCAATTGTAATAAACAATTATATATTTTCTACTTTTCAATACCTTTCAATTTTTCTTTCTACAGGAATATTTTGTTGTTTTCTTCACAAGAAATGTTAATTCTGAACATAACCTAAACTAATTTTATCAAAATGATCATTCGAAAAAATAAAATTCTGTCAATCGAGCTTTGCGGACGATATATAAACTGTAAATTTTTTATTCCCGTCGGAATATTCATTTCCAACCACTATGAATAATCCAAATATGTGTGAATAATAAAGAATATGATAATTCCTATAATTAATGAAGATTTCGATAATTGTTGAGTTATCCAATAATTCAAACAATTCCAACCTAAAACGAATGTTCCCGAGCTGAGCCGATCGCTTCCAGCCCGCCCGATTCAATCTTCAAATCATTTCAGTGCTTTCGTTCCTTTCAAACATCAAATTCTTAAACCTTCGTTGCCACTTGCATGTGATTGTTTTTTGACGTTGTCAGATTTTCACGTCAAAACCTTGAATATGAGAAAATAGTTGAGTACATTTGAAGGTTAAATATCCATTTTTAATGACATTTTTGTAAAAATTTCTTATCTCCGGCAACATTGTTGGATTGGATGTTCACATGCGATCCATTGGAATGAAACTGCAGATTGTGTTTTCTCTGCTGGATGGTTTTTAGAATGAATTTCCAGTTGCTCCTTGTTCAGATTATCCAAATGTATTTGAAAAATTGTGGAAGATATTTGAAAATTCCTTAATGAAAACGGTGTATGAGATAATATATGATGATTTTGATCTTGTTTATTAGCACAAGTAGTAATAATATTTTAAATAAATATCAAACATTCTATTCCCAAACAATGAAATGAATGATATTCCCTATAATTCAATGTTGAAATCATTCAAAATGAAATATTTTGTCTTCATGGTGAGATATTCATAATATTTTTTTTAAATATGAAAAATTAATTTTCTAATGAATGTCGTTTCATTAATTTCCGGGTTTTCATTGATTTATGAATTTTAGCATTGAATTTACTTAACTAAAAAAATTAGAATATCTGATTATTTTGTCGTTAATCGTAAAAGAGAATTGTATATTTTCTGCTTTACAATACTTTTCTATTTTTCTTTCTATAGAAATATCTTTTGGTTTTCTTCAGACGAAATCTCAATTTCGAACAAAACCTTACCATATCAGTTCAAAATGATCATTCGAAAACATTACCTACATTCCAAAAAATGAAAACGTTTTAACATGAAAGCTTTCGGATTGCTAAATGAACTTTGATTTTTTTTTTCTGTTGGAATATTTGTTTATTTAGATATATATTTTATTTTTATATTTAGATAATTGAAAATGAAACTATTCTTTTCCGAAGAAAAAGAATAAGAATTCCGATTTCCTCAACAAATTTAAATTTCAAATAATGAGTAATGTTTTCATAATTTTATGTCGAGACTATCGAAATTGAAATATTTTGTTATATAGAAATATATACACTTTTTTCTATATGACTATATTCATTATTTAGCGATTGTTGTTTGGTAGTATTACTACATTTTCAAGTATATCAATAAAGAAGTAAAAAAAGTGTATTTTTCGCTATAATATTATGCATTATCACAAAATATCAGGAATCTATTGAATATTCAAAATATTTTTATAAAAGTAGGTATCATGAAATATTTATAATAAGTTTCATATAATTCATAACGTATTGAAAATGAATTTCAGGTTTTTCATCATTTTATTCATTTCAATAATAAGTTTAGTCGATATTCAACTTAGTTGTTAGTGTTTATTTTGTTGTTTTTTTATTTTCTAAACTTCAACTTTATATTTTCTCCTTCTGCAGAAATATTTTATTGTTTTCTTCAGCTAAAATATTAATTTTCAACAGAATCTTGCTTAATCAGTTCAGAATAATGATTCGAGAGCATTACATTTGAAAATTGAAATCGTTTATGAAAGCTTTGCGGTCGCTAAATTAACTGTAAATCTTTCATTCCTGTCGGAGTACTTACTTCAAAACTTCTAATGATCAAAATCATCGAGTAATATCTATAATACGATAATTCGCTTTATTAAACAACTGCAGATTTTGATAACTGTTGAGATCACAGAACATACCCTTAATAGAAATGCAAACTCGGTGCATTGGATATGGAAACAAATATGGCCGATTTGACGTTCACAGTGGGCGGAAGTAATCATCGAGCGGGAGATTCAAACTCATGTCACAGTATGTACACAGAACGAGTCTATTATTCTATGAATATTCAGACATTTTTTGCGAGGGAATTTCAAAACTACTACTTAAAATATGGATTGATATTCAATATTAACGTACCCACCCAAAATTAAAAAGAGTTTCAAATAAAAAAGAATTTTATTATTATAAACTGATTATAATCATGTAAACAGTAACACCTCACAAGTAATTGGAATTTAAAAAAACCTACAATACATAAATTGGTTTATTTACAAAGTTCTATTCTGTTCTGCCTATTAGGCAGAAAATGATGAACTGAACATTATTCCTGGAACAATGTGAATAAATAAATATAACCAGATCAATATTACAATATAATATAAACCAGATCAATATTAGAACAAATAACAAAAATTTCTTAGATATAAAAAAATAACAAAATATATATTTTTTAAGTTGCTAAGTTTGAATGAGAAACATAATATTGTAACATATATACAAATAAACTAGATCAATATTAAAAACTTTGGTATAAAAAAAGAACAAAATATACATTTTCTTAGTTTCTGAATTGAAATGAACATAATAAGAATGCTAAGTTTGAATGAAAAAGGAACATAATATTCTAAAATAAATACAAATAATCTAGATCAATATTAAAAACTCAACAAAATAACAAAAAAATCTTTGGTATAAAAAATTAACAAAATATACATATTCTTTGTCACTTAAATAATCAATAATTATCGGTCCAACTGTCTTATCAAACAACACTTTTTCATATCATGTTCAGAGCAAAAATCATATTGCGAGTAGTGATCTCTGTATAAAATTTTGGGGTAAATCACCTTTGTGCCCATAGTTATTCAAAAACTCATACAATTTATTATGAATATCCATTATAAATTTAGAAATTTTATGAGATGGGTATATCAATTTCCTTTTGTTTTCACAATACTCTTTGAACATAATGAAAGTGTGTTCATGTGAGGGTTCTCCTAAATTTCCTAAAACATTTTATTCCACGTTTTTCGAATATTTTATTTCACAGTTGTAAATAGCAACACGACTTCCCGCGTAAAAATTTAAACAAGTACTTCTTAAACCGTGGCGCGCCCTAGCGGCAAAAGATCTGGTCCTAAAATTGATACCATACTTTTAACATTACGTTCGGACTCCTTATATCTATACTTCGTGATATATGGGTGAAAAATGAAGCGGTAGGTAGCTTCGTGGACGTTTGTGAGGTTTATCGCACCCGCCATCTACATTATCTAGTTAGAAGTATAGGAATATTCACATACAGAAAGCTTGTTTGAATATACAATATAACGGCGTTAATCTAATCAAAAATAATGTTTGTAGTTTTATCTCTTTTAAAATTTTATTTCAACAGTTATAAAAATTTTTCGATTAATTATGAAAACTAAGATTGGAAATACAATTTCAGAATAATCTTTCTCTTCCGAAAATTGAAAATATTTAGATGAGGATTACTTGAGAAATTTTATTTCAATGAAAAAATTTTTATTCTTAAGATCTGAGTGTATTATGCAAAAATTGAATTAGGAAATGATTGAATTTATTTAATTAACATCATATTAAAAAAAACAAAAACGATTTCATTCATGTTATGAGACATAAAAATAGTGCTAAAAAAATAATAATAAAAAATAATCTAATTAAGAGATTATTGGATATTTATATGTATATAAATGAAAAGAAAGTTCAATGCGGAAGAAAATACAAACAAATGAATACATCATTGTTATTCCGCAATCATGTCGACGGAAGCAGCTCTCTTCAGAACATCGTAGAGAAAAGTTATGAGCTAGGTCATTTTGGTCAATTGAATATGTCATCATAATTTGTTTGTGTTTTCCCGTACTATTCATTTTTAAATTTATTTTATTTTGAAAGTAATCATTTTTTTTTATTCGTTCAATAATTCAATTTTTCAATCAAAAATTTCATATTATGTTAATTTAATGGACTCTCAGGAATATTATTTTTTAATATGTATATTTTCCTGTTCTGAATTTTTTTTTCGAATAAATTCTATTTCATAAGCTCCACTCAAATATTCAACATTTCGAAAATAAAATATTCGCTTTGGAAGGATAAAAATTAAAATAGTGCTATAGTTAGCACTATTATAATATATAACCTCGATCACCGATCGCAATCGCAGTTTAAATTCACTCACAGTTTAGATCACACTGATTCAGAATCGCCGTGGGTCAAATCGCCGTGATTCAAAATCGCGGTGATTTAAAATCGCGGCGATTGAAAATCGCTGTGATTCTAAATCACCGTGAATCACAATCACCGTGATTGAAAATCGCGGCGATTTAAAATCGCTGTGATTCAGAATCGCCGTGATTGCAAATCGCTGTGATTGAAAATCGCCGTGAAATATAATCGCAGTGATTTACAATCGCCGTGAATGAGACTGGCAATCTGAGTTTAGGTCGTGATCGCAGCAAGTTGCTATTATAAAATAATTTTTGGGAATATGAATAAACAGAAGAAACTTTAGATGTTACTCCCAGTAATTTCTTTTAATTTTCGATTCTTTGTGAAATCATAATTTTTTTATTGAAATTTTTTTCCTGAAAACAGTTTATTAATGTTATTAGGATTTATTACATCATTAGATTATTATTTAGGAAAATTATATTTGTATTATTCGCTAATATTGGTTTTATGGTAATATGGGTGGTAATTATTGATTTTATATTAAAAGCAAAATTTTAGTCATTTGCAGGCGAAAAATATTTATTTCAAGTGTGTTAAAAGAAGCATGCTATATTAAATGATTTTCAAACTTTTTCATTCTTCCACAAAAATTATTTCTGATATGATATATTTACTTTATACATTTATATATTATACATTTGACAAAAGCTGGTTAGTTATACTGTTTGTTTAGCTCAATGGTTCTTTTTTATCGATGGATTTGAACACGAATGGGGTTACTATCTTTGTACATTACTTATCATTCAATCACTTAACTTAATCAATAATTTAACAATTTTCAAGTATATGAAATATGAATGATTTAAAAATTTTAATAGGCGTTATCCATAGTATTTTGTTTTATTTTTTGTGAAACATAATTTTTTAATACTTATATTACTCCTAAAAACACATTGCAGGTAAAAATAACATTTCTATGTTGAATATGATATTTTCAGAAAAGAAGCATGCTATATTATACTACGATTATATTTTATTGAATTGAGAAAAAAAATCATTAAAAAATATTTCAATATTTCAAATTAGAATTATATTATTTATTGAATGAACTTTTGAATAAATTGTACCTTTTCATTTTGAGATAAATATATATTTTAGGTCAAATATACCTTCAGAATATTTGATATTGTCTGAACATTTAGTATATTGAAAGTCTTGACAGTCACTACTAAAAATCACTGTGATTTACAAATCACAGTCACTGTGATCACCGATACTTAAAAATCAATGGATCGCTCATCTCTAATGCCGACACGACCGACACGTAGTTTCTACTCTTGTTCTTCTCTAACGATCTCAAACGGGAGTGACCGAGGCAGTTCGATGTCCTGAACTTCAACAATTCAACTCTAGATGAGCTCTGTGGTCGTGCCTACGACGGTTGTCAACAGTCTCATCATTTCTTCAAACATCCATCAACAATTGGGGGCAAATCTGTAACACTATTATAATAAAATTCTAGATAAAGAAATCGATGTTTACTCGCATTTAATACTGACTCAAGGTTGTCACTATACAGATCTGAAGTTTAGGTTTGAATTACTTGAACAATCTCTATTGTGTTTTCATCTTAAGTTTGTTGTAACGTACATAGAAGTTCTTATTAATTATATACTTTCAGAAATATGATTCGGACTGCTTTAACAAGACATATTTCGATAAACGGTTTTTTAAGTAAAACATTTCTGAAAAACGGGTTAAAATGTCAGTTCTGCTCTAGCATCAATAATTACAAGGTAAATGATTTTAAGTTGCTTGAAATTAATTTTCACTGCGGTGATTACGAAGCAAGTTTTTTTCAGTGTGAGTTAATGACCATTGGATCACAAAAAATCAATTATTTGAAAGTTGGAAATGGACCTAAGAATATACTGTGTTGTCCTGGAAACTTAGGTACAATTTGGACAGATTTCAAACCACAAATCGAAGGCTTAGATAAAAATAAATTCACGATTGTTGTATTAGATCCCCCAGGACATGGTGGCAGTAGACCACCAGAAAGGGTTTTTACCGCTAAATTTTACGAAGAAGATGGACAAACGGCTTATGAGTTGATGCAGGTGCGTTTTCAGTCCATTCTGGTATATCTATTTACATTTCTTGTTCATGTGTACAGGTGTTTTGGTTACCGGTTTTCAATGCTAAATACAGTGGCGTATCATGGCATGGGCGTTAAGTGCAATTAACAAAAATATTTTAAATTTACGTTAGCAACAAAATAAAAACCCCAGTTAAGAATTATGCTAAGTAGGAATTGTAAAAAAAAATTGCTAAATGTAAAAAAATTCGTTCAGTGAAATGTTTCTAAAATGTATTTTTCTTAGAGATGAATTATTTTGTCAACTTTAAACATCTGTCACACATTTTAAAACGAATAATAAACTATGAAAGAATATAAGAAAAATAAAATAAAACCAGTATAAAGTGAGTAATGTATTTTCATTGATATTTATCAATGAAAATACCTTTCGTTTATAGAACCTTGGACTGAAACCTTTTTCAATATTGGGCTGGAGTGATGGTGGAGTGGCATCAATCTTTCTAGCAGAAAAATATCCTGAAGCTGTTGATAAATTGATAATTTGGGGTGCATTCAGTTATAATTTGGAAGATGAAAGAGAACTCTATGAAAGTGAGTAGCATTTTTTTGCATCATTATATTTTATAAATATGATCATATTTCACTTTGAAGAATTAAGAGACATCTCACGTTGGCCGGAGCATATTAAAGCACCATTTATTGAAGTATATGGGGAAGAGGTACTACAAAATATGCAGAACAGTTGGTACAATGCTATACAAGAAATTTACAAAAATAATGGAGACATTTGTCGATCTATAGTGAAAAATATAAAATGTCCCACTTTGATTCTACATGGGAATAAAGATCATTTAGTTCATCCAGAGCATCCTAAATATTTTATGGAAAACATTAAAGATGCTAGGTAAGGATTTTGAAAAAAGCTTGGAATGTGTTTCATAATTTAGTTTTATTGATTTTCTTTGCAGAATTCATCATTTTCCTGAAGGTAAACATAATATTCACATAGAATATGCAGAAGAGTTCAATAAATTAGTAACGAATTTTATATTGCATGGGAGTAAGTCATAGAAATTAGACTAGTGTCATTTTTTATTTTTATGTATATCCATATACATTAGAAATTCAATTTACAAATATTTTTACAAATATAGTATAAGTGAATAATAATTTCTAAATATGCATTATAATAAAACAATGAATAACACACAACTGTATTTTACACATCCATTAAGATAGATTACTTACATTAAGATATATTGTGAAAGATGAATAAATTGATAAAGGTGAAAGTAATTCTACATCGAATTCCAAAAATCGTTATTGACTGTTATTTGTATCATCAGATAAACGGTGAGCACCCTTACCTTCAAATTGTAATTTCAATATTTTTTGTAATTTTTAAAATATTTTTGCTAAAAGTATTTTAAAATATTAAAAACAAATTTGAAATAAAGACATTAATTTTGGTGTTTAATAATTGGTGTTTTTAAAAACAAATATTTACTTTCAAATATTTTTCTTTTAGCTTAATTTCAGGTTTAGGTTAAAATATGTCAGTATAACTAGAGGATAACACACACAATAACAATAATAATAATTGAATATAACTTAAATTTAAACACTTGAACTTATGATTTACACTTTCTTTCAAAGTGTAAATCATAAGTTCAAGTGTTTGAATTTAAGTTATATTCAATTATAATGGATGTACATCAAGTAAACGCCAACACTATTAAATACAATAATAATATTTATTAATGAAGCCATACAATAAATTAACATATTTTGAACTGTCAATTTTGAATTACATACTTATCTCATTATTTAACATATACTTTCTTAGATCACGCTTGAATATCTTAATACTAGTACTAGTTTTCAATATATCACAACAATAAATCAATTGAATTCTTGCTTCGGAATAATAGCAGGTAATACTACAGATCATATCCTCGATGTTCTGTTCTGTGGAGAATACTGAATAAAGAGTAAATGGAAAAGAAAGGAGCATAATAAATAAGTTTAATATGCAAATATGAATGGTGGATCTAATATTGAAAATTAAAATACATTAGATAGCATTTACGTAGACATCAACAATCGACTATTCAATCTCACTACAATACCTTTCGTTGAAAATGCATTACTTATTATATAATAAGCACAAAAAATTCAGTATGCATTCCTCTATTGGCAATAATAGTAAATTCATCTCATTAGATACAACAATGCACACATTACAAAAAAAAATTATTCAATTCCTTTTTCGTTTGCGCGTTGAGAAGTGGTAAAGGAAATTGAGTAAACATCCATCTATTGAGTTTTTGACTAATTAAGTGTAAAAGTGACATTTTTTAAAATGTGGTTGGATATTACATTCAACTAATTGCAAATGATTTTATTATCGATTTGTTATCGATATCGATTTTAAATATCGTTTTGTTTGGTCAATTAAATCGATTTTTCTGTTAATCGATCTTAGAACGTCATCCCTAAGTCCTATTTTGTAAATTGTATTCCTCATATGGGTTTTTTAAATACTTATACAACGGAAATTCATACATTTCTCTTCATCTCGTTCGAGGTATGATTGCAACGAGATATTCCATGTACACCCAAAACTGGCGTGAAATAAATTTTCATCTAAATTTTGTTGACTTAACGATATATTCTCGACCTCTTATCGACTTTTTTAAACATGAATCCACTGTTATTTATTAAGTCAATAGTCAACAATTCTTTGAAATCGTCACAATTTAAAGTTGTGGATATTAAGACATTTTCCACTAAACGAAAGGTATTTTCCATAATGTTTTGATTCATCTCCTACAAATTCTAATGTCCTCAATTCTGTTTTGCAGTGAAAAATTGTTGAAATTCATTCACAACGAATAAATTATATGAAGGTTGGAACTGGCAAAAATAATGTTTTGTGTTTTCCTGGCGCTTTAGTTACAATATGGAGTAACTTCAAACATCAGATAACAGGTTTAGATCGAAGTAAATTCACAATTGTAGCATGGGATCCTCCAGGTCATGGCTACAGCAGGCCACCTGAGAGACTGCTAAATTCCAAATTTCATGAAGAAGATGCTGCCACTGCTCATGAATTTATGAAGGTAAACACTGTATTATTTATTGTGTCCTTAATTTTGTTATATTTTTACAGATTCTTAGTATTGAATCTTTTTCCTTATTGGGTTGGAGTAATGGAGGAATTTCTAGATTTTGGCAGCTAAATTTCCAAAGGTCATTGATACATTGATTGAATGGGGTTCAAACTCTTTTATGATGCCAACAGATGTTGAGGGATATGAAAGTATGACAGAAAGGATGATTAAATAATGATTAAGGATTTTAACAATATACATATTGATTTTTATAGAGTTAAGAGATATTAAGAACTGGTCTGAAAAGGCAAAAGCTCCTCTTATTCAGTTGTATGGGGCAAAGGCCCTGTAAGATATGCAGAATAGTTGGGTTGATGCAATGCAATGCAAGAAAATAACAAAAATGGTGGGGATATTTGTAAATACACCTTGAAAGACATAAGATGTGCTACTATGTTAAGATGTGCTAATTTTGCATGGAGATAAAAATCCTTTCGTACACCCAGAACATCCCAAATATTTACTAAAAAACATCAAGGGGTCTAAGTATGTAATTAATTAAATATTAAAAATGTTTTAATTCCTAAAACTTATTTGTGTTCTCTTTCAGAATATATCATTTCGCTGAAGGCAAGCATAATATTCATTAAGATATGCAAAAGAGTTTAATAATATTGTTACTTACCAATTTGTCACTTAATTTGTAGACAATATAAGAATTTTGTTTGTACAACATATTTTTTTACAAAGTTTGTATAATATATAAATTTTTGAAATAAATTATCCATGTAATTCTTGCTATTTATGTTCAGAAACAATAATGTGTAGAGTATACTGAATAAGCAGTAAGTAAATGCATAAGTTTAGTATGCAGCATTTATACCTATTACTCTTTTATTAGATATTTTATGAGCAATAAATATTCAACTGCTTCTTTAGGAACGCGAATATTTTCATGTTTGGCATTGATATATTCATCAATTTGATTGTTAATTCATTTCTGTTTATGTGGAGAATGTGCTATGTTTTGTGGTGTAGTATACCGCGTAATCTAGTAACGCTAATGTTTTACACTAAATTTTGAAAGTAGGTATAATTGATATTTATATATTATATAATTACGAAATTAAATGAAATTTGGAATAACTTATTTATATTAGAGATATCAATAATGTTGGCAGTGCTGTGTTTGAATCATATAAAATGAAATGTGAATAACCATTAAATCCCTATCTATATGGTTTGTATTTGCGTTACATTACAACTAGACTCGTAAAGAAATTCAGTTATCATCGTCAAAAGTCAATCGTCTAATAAAAAATTAAAGGAAATGAGCTCTTGCTCGCAACATGTTGACTAATTCACGTTGTTAAATATAATCGTGAAACATTAAGCCAAGAGTTTAATTTAATATAAAGGAAAGTGTCCGTTGTTTAGTGATATGATGACAGTAAACATTTGAAATTCTAAATTATCGTATATTTTTATAGTATGTATTTTTATTTTGAAACTACAAAATGATTGATCTTTAAATCGATTTATAAATCTATACACAAAAAAATCTATTTTTCAAAATATCAATATTCCGATAAATATCAATCACTATGTGATATTTATCCTTTATAATTTAATTGCTAATACAAATGTATTGTATGAATGGTGTATCTAATAATAAAAATTAACATGACCAACTTCATTAGAAAGCATTTACGTTGATAGCAAGAAGCGATTACTTAATCTCCCCCCAATTACATTACATTGAAAATTAATTACCTATTGTATAATAAACACAAAAAAATTCAATGTGCATTCCCCTATTCGCAATATAATCATTAGAATTGTTCCATCAACTCATTTCATATAACAATACACACATTACAAAAAATTATTTAATTTCTTTTTCGTTTGCGAGTTGAGCAGCGGCGAAGTAAATTGAGTTTCCATCCATCTATTGAGTTTTTGAATTGGATAGTACATCCGACTAATTGAAACTAAATTTTTGCTGATATCGAAACAAAAAAAGAAAATCTTGAGTGAATTATCGATTCGATACTGAAGATCGATTAAAAAAATCGTTTTTTCGCTGGTCCATTAAATCGATTTTTCGATCTCAGATCGCCATCCCTAAGTCCTATCTTGTCATTTGTATTTTTTATACCACAGAATATACCAAATTAACTAAGGTATGATCTGTGCCTTATACGGAATTTTATACATACATACATGTACAAGGGAAATTCATACATTTTTATTCACCTCGTTCGAAGAACGATTGCAACGAAATATTCCATGTACACCCAAAACTTGTGTGAAATTAATTTTTATTTTAATTTTGTTTATTAAACGGTGTACTCTCGCCTTCTTATCGGCATTTTCATGTCGACCTTCAACATGAATCGACTCTTATTTATTAGGTCAATATTCAACTATTCGCTAAAATCATCACAATTTGATGTTATGGATATTAAGACATTTTCCACTAAACAAAAGGTATTTTCTTTGATAATTTTTCATTCATTTCCTGCAAATTCCAACTTCCTCAACTGTTTCACAGGGAGAAATGGTTGAAATTGGTTCACAACGAATAAATTATATGAAGGTTGGAACTGGTAAAACGAATGTTTTATGTTTTCCTGGCGCTCTAGGTACAATTTGGAGTGACTTCAAACCTCAGATAGAAGGTTTAGATCGAAGTAAATTTACAATTGTTGCATGGGATCCTCCAGGTCATGGCTACAGCAGACCACCTGAGAGACTGTTAACTTCAAAATTTTATGAAGAAGATGCTGACACTGCTCATGCACTGATGAGGGTAACAATTTAAAATGTATAGTTTATGTCTCAAATAATAGTTTAGTAATACTTTCACAGTTTCTTGGTATTAAATCATTTTCATTATTGGGTTGGAGCGATGGAGGAATTTCTGGATTAATTTTAGCAGCTAAATATCCAGAGGTGGTTGATAAATTGATAGTATGGGGTTCAAACTCTTTTGTGATGCCCACAGAGGTTGAGGGATATGAAAGTATAAGGATGATTAATTAATGAATATGAAATTGTTTTGAGAGAATACTTATCATTGATTTTTATAGAGTTGAGAAATATCAAGAATTGGTCTGAAAAAGCAAGAGCTCCTCTTATTGAGTTGTATGGGGAAAAAACCCTGCAAGATATTCAGAATAGTTGGGTTGATGCAATGCAAGAAATTAACCAAAAGGGAGGAAATATTTGTAAATCTATTTTAAAAGACATAAGATGTCCAACTCTAATTTTACATGGAGATAAAGATCCTTTGGTAGACCCAGAACATCCCAAATATTTACTTGAAAACATCAAGGGATCTAAGTATGTAATTTTATTCTTTCTAATGTTTTGATATCTAAAACTGCCTTGTCTTTTTTAGAATACATCGTTTTACTGAAGGCAAACATAACATTCATTTGAGATATGCAAAAGAGTTTAATAATATTGTTACAAATTTTTTACTTAATTCAGAGGGAATATAAGAATTTTATTAGAATTGTTGTTTGTAGTACAGAATTTTATTTTGAAGTTTGTAAATTATATGAATTTCTCAAATATATTATCCAAATAATTCTTGCAGTATTCATTCATTAACCTACAAATTTGGTACTTTTAAAGATATTGTAAATTTCTCATAATTTTCGTTAATAACCTTTTCCATTAACGATTTGTTATTAAAAATCAAAGTTTTGAAGAATATATGTTTGTATTCAGCTACAATAATTACATTGAATTATAGAAACACACTAATTAAAAATTGACCTTTATTAATAACCATTCATTTCAATTACATAATAAACAACAAAAAATTGTTGTGAATTTGTTATTATAAACATTTACTATAACATAATAACAATAATATTAAATATATCTTCAATAGATCATCTTACATCTAGTAATCTAAAATCTAACAAAAATAATTTACAAAGATCAATTTTCTTCTTATTTTTGATATTTCATTTTACAAATTTTTCATTTATTTTAGCAAATCAACAGCAGATAATTTACAATATTTGAAAACTATCCCTCACACAATAATTTTTTTTCTGAAAAAAATCTCAATTACTTTTGAAGATTATACGTTTGAATGTACAAATATCAATTTTTCAAAAGTTTTCATCATTAGAGTGCATCTTGAAATTATTCGTCATTACCTAGATAACACCAAATTAATACAGTAAAATTTATATTGTGGAACTAAAACAATATTTACAGTGATATGATACATACAATAAATTCAAAAAGCACTTTTTTAGATGAAAATATAGTTTTAATAAGACTTCATCTGCAATGATGATTACAATAATTTATTTTGATATTTCAGTATCAGTGAAATTCAACCCGTACAACTTGGCATTGAAAAAAATCATAATAAAAGTGACAATTTATTTAAAAAAAAAAAAATACAACAAAACAAAGTGAGTTGAATTTCACTAATTTTTCTTGATGAAATAAACTTTGTGGGAAAAATTATATCTTGACCTATACAGATATCAATATTTTTTTCAGAGTTTCGATCTGCTGATAAATTATCATCGATAGTAAATAAATGTTATGCAAAAAATTTCAGAAAATCAAGTTATTAGTCTGTATAATTTTAGTCTCAGATATGTAAAAATTCTCTGAATTATCACGAAATATTTACTATTATAAATTGAGTGAAAAACTTTGAAAAAACTCATTTTAATTTTTTGGCAAGATCGAAACTCTAAAAAAAAATACAAATTTAGACCCTAACAGACTGAAAATATGATGAAATAAACTGTTGTTTCTTGACTAATGCAAGAAATCATTAGTTCATGAACTATTATTTTGAAATATTCCTATGGATTTTTTGTGGTTTAATGATTTTAGTCTATAGCAAGGCATTTAAGCAAAACAGAATTTAAAAGTATTTGAAATATTAATATATTATATTTATTTATGGCAGGTAATTTCAAAAAAATAGTTTTCATGGAGAATCAACATTTTGTAAAAACTATATGGGAAAAACTTTCAATGTGTAAGATAATTTTTCAATTATATTAACATTTTGAATTTTTCTATTACTATAAATATAACAACTGTTTTCTTTAATGATGTAAATTGACATATCTGTCATGAAAGAAATAAAATTAAAAGCTTCATGACTTGAAGAAATCATGTATATGTATATTTCTTAAAATAAAAAGTGAATTCTTAAAACTAAATTGAAAATTGTGTTGTATAAATAAAATTATGATAAGTTATGTGTAGAAATATAGAAAAAGTAAAAGGTGACTTGAATAATGTAAAAAATTCCAATATTTCAAAAGTAACAGAGATTTTCAAGACCCTGTTGAAGAAATATCAATATATGTATATATATTACAAATATTAAAAAAAAAGTGTTATAATTACACTATTTCACTAAATACAGAAGAACAAAGCTTTGGTGCAAAAAACCGATGTGTAATTGATCCCTTAAAAAATTTTTTCCATAAAAAACTTTTATATACAATATTGTTTCTTTACCTACTTTAAATTTCTGAAAATATATTAAATATCTCAAGGCATTGTACAATCAAAATACATACATTATTGAATTTCACATATTTTCCAAACTCATTCATTCCCGTCATCTTGCAATTTTATTTACATTATTGGATCAGTGAATTTTTTACCTTTAGATACAAATATTTCCCCGTACGCATCTGATTGTTCAAGCTCCAGAACATGGAACTTCTTCAAGACTAGTAGACTGTAAAACTTTTGAGCAGCCTGAAAGAAAAATATTACTCCTTTATCAGATTTGCCAATTATTTTATATTGTTAATGAAATGAGTTGTAAACAATGTTAGGATTTCTTAATACAATGGACTTCCATGTAACGGGTGTTTTTTTAGAGGTATAAAACTTTAAGTTGGCATTACTGTTGAAGATGGCGACCGATTTAACAGCTGAGAAGTGATATATTTTCAGTTTGGTTTGGCAATTTATCATGAATAGGCTCACATTCATCAAGCAAGGCGTAGATTCGTCGAATGGGCCCAAAACGAGATTGCCGTTGTTCCCGATTTTCATAAGAGAATTTTGAAGTGCGATGAAGCGCACTTCTGGTTGAAGGGCTACGTTAACAAACGAAACTGCCGCATTTGGAGTGAAGATAATCCTCAAGTGTAACAAACGAAACTGCCGCATTTGGAGTGAAGATAATCCTCAAGTGTATGTCAAAACACCGTTACATCCAGAAAGACTGACTGTTTGGTGCGCTTTAGGGGCCGGTGGAATCATTGGTCCGTACTTCTTCAAAAATGTTGATGGCCAGAACGTTACAGTCAATAGTGATCAGTATAGAGCCATGATTACAATTTTTTTTCATTCCTGAATTGAACAACCGTGATGTCCAGGAGCTGTGGTTTCAACAAGACGGCGCAACATGTTACACAGCTCGTGCCACAATCGATTTATTGAAAGACACGTTTGGTGACTGCATAATTTCACGTTTTGGACCTGTGAATTGGCCTCCAAGATCTTGTGATTTAACACCGCTAGACTACTTTCTGTGGGGCTATGTAAAGTCATTGGTCTATGTGGATAAGCCACAAACGCTTGACCATTTGGTAGACAATATTCGCCGTGTTATTGCCGATATACGACCACAAATGTTGGAAAAAGTCATCGAATATTGGACGTCCAGGTTGGACTATATCTGAGCGAGCCGTGGCGGTCATATGTCAGAAATCATATATAAAATGTAATGCCACAAGATTATCTTTCGAATAAAAAAAAATTCTTGTCAATCGAATGATCCATCGTGGTTTTATTGCAATTTAAAGTTCTATACCTCTAAAAAAACACCCTTTACTTTAATTATGCTGAATGCATAATAATTTATTTCATATTTTTACTTAATGTTACTATTTTGTTTTAAATAAATTAAAATGTAAATACTTAATTTTTATTTTTTATAAAATATCGAGTCATTTAGTAACAAAAATATTAATTATGATATATTACGCTCTCTTTCATAGTATTATAAGCTAAGGCATAATTGCATGGGGAGGAGCCTATAAAAATAATCTGGATCAACTACAAAAAATACACAATAGATTATTAAAATTAGGTTTTAAAAATAAGTTCGTTGAAAAGAAACCCATAACTTAAATCAGCTCTTTTCTCTGCAAAGTCTTAAGTATTACCATAACAATCTTAAAAATATTTATATAAACTCAACTAGTAAAACTAGAAATGAAATTATACCACTGCCAAGGGTACATACGACTGTAAGCGACAAGAGTTGTTGCATAAAAGATTTTTGATCAACTGAAATAATTTAAAAGATTTAGATATTATTAAAAAATCATCTAATGAGAAATTAAAAGAGTGGGTATACGAAAACATACTGTTATGAATTAAACTAAATATTATGTATAGAGAATAAAAATGAATATTTTATTTAATGTTACTGATGACAGTTTTATTGCCATCAACTATTACATATGTTTATGACCAAAGTATACAAAGCTAAATGGAATGAGAATGAAAAAAAAAAAAAAAAAACATTAGTGTATGAGAAGTATTGTATGAATGAATGATGTGTGGCTGGAAGTTTTTTTGTGTGTGCACAATAAACTAACCGGCATTATTATTCTGTTATTATTATTCTATTTCTTTTTGTTCTTTTTCTTTTTTGTAAACCAGACCTGAGAACAGGAAATATTATTTTCCTATGCAGGATTTGCAGCGCTGTTTCTGTTCTTTTATTTTGATCGCCTGTAAATGTTCCTATGTAACTCTGGATTTAAATAAATAAATAAAAAAAAAACTATCTTAAAATAATCTTTGTATTGTACTTCTTGTGTACAATATTTCACATAACCTCTATTGTAATTTCATTATGAATGAGAAAACCTGGGGAATTAAGTTGACTCTTGTATCTGTTCGTGATACGTAGCAAAAAATTTGAAAAACGATATTGGAACATAACAGAGTACCGAGGAGTAACATGAAGACATTTGTTTTTACCTGTTTTTTGTAATTTCGGTGACACATTTCAGTTAAGGTTATCCTGTCCGTGTTTTCTAATTTACTTCGAACAACATTGAACATCTGATACGCCCTTTTGTTCAACACCCTCTCTTCGAATTGTTCATCTGTCTCATCCTGCTGTTGTTCTTCAGTCTAAACGGATTAGAAAACATATTTGAAATTAAACTGAAGGAAAAAAGGCTCAAGTTGTAAGTAATAGTCAAACTTTTACTTACAGGTCCAGCGGAATGTGGAAAATCAAAATCTCCTTGCCAAGGGGAATGTGCCCTTTCCGACATGTTGCCGTGAGGTTGTGGTAGTTGCTCGTCATAGCCCATATTCGCCATTTGATTCTAAAAAAAGGGACATTTCAAATTGTTTTTCTCCATAAAGAAAGTAATAGTCTACTAAATAATAGCTGACCTGGTCATAACCCATATTTTCCATTGCAGGTAAGTGGTGGTGTAAATTTTCCAATTGCTCAAGTGGAAGTCCAGGTTCGATACCACTGTGATGTGGTGTAGCTCCACCAATTCCATGAGCAAGTAAATCTTCGGTCGTGGCGTGGGGGGTCATCGGGGGGACAAGACTAGCCATTTCGTCTTGTTCTTGAAGTATTGATTTGACCTGAAAGAATACAAATTTTTCCCATTGTATAAGTCAGTATGAGTTTCAATTGTAAAAGTCATTTTTCAAGAGTTGTGCCATTCAAGTGATAACATATATCACAATCATAAGTAATAATATAGTAAAATATCAAAAAATAATAAAAACAAAATTTGATTATTCACATACATTTTTACAATCGGATCATTTAAGTACTCTACCAAAATATATAATGAATTTGTCAGCAGCAATAATTGATTCCCTTCCTAAACAAAATTATTTTTCGACTTTAAATTTGATGGCAAATGATAGCAGATTTTAATGATTAGATTTTGGGCTCATATTTTGTAGTTTTATGAATAGTTCATCACTGTTACTCGTTGAATTTTCATAAGAATAATTTAATAAAATTGTTCTGAATATCTAATCTGTAAACGTACAAACAACTTACAGATAAACTTACAAGATGTACGTCGATAAATGTTGAATATTTTTAAACATTTCACCTTTTATTCGCCTAACTGTCACAATTGAACAGTTAAGCAAATTGGACAACTATCTAATTTCTATTTATGTTTGTACATCAGTATAGTAAAGTAAATCACAACGAGATGGTTTTACTTTAATATTTCAACTGCAAAACAGTTCAGAATATTCCTTTTTAGTGTTAAATTGATTATAAATGTAGCATCGTTTTTTAGGAGTAAAATCTACTAAACTTGTAAACACTGTAACTGACAGACATGAAAAGAAGTTGCCAATCTAAGCAGAAATCGAATTTCCATGTGGCAAATATTGAAAAATCGCTACAAAGACTGAGATTTTTTTCAGAAAAGAAACACAGAGCGTGCAAAACTTATAGCTGGTTTTTAGTTTTACAGGGCGAGCATTATTATGGCAATCAAAATAACGCAACAACTATGAACATTAATGGCCAACTAATTTGTAGAATAAAGTGATAAAGTGGGTGTAATAATATCACTCCGTAACACAGGAAGTACAAAAGAATAAACAAAAGATTCCTTTCTAACATATCAAAAATAACAAATCTAAGGTCAACAAAAATAAAAAATCAGGAGTATATAATATAAACTGTGGTAGTTGTGATAAGTTTTATATTGGAAGAACGTTTAGAAGTTTTCAAATAAGAATTTCTGAACATAAACGTAGCTTTGATAATCAGAAGACAGATTCACATTATGCAAATCATTCAATTAATGAAAATAATCATATATTCAATTCGGATTTTGAAATTTTGAATACTGCAAACAAGGGATAATTGCATGTTATATTAAATTCATTGTAACGATATTTATTATTACAATAAGTTATTGTAAAATACGTATGTATTCAATTCGTATATATTTCCAAGAAATAATTCATGAAAAATTACATGCTTATAATAATGCATGTTTATAAACACTCTGTCCTCACATATGAACTTACAAAGTTAACGACAGAGGCGCTACTAGTTCTTATGCAGGTTCTCGATAAGATTTTCATTCGCAAATTCATTACTGTAACTTGGGTACTAACCTGGTCGGCATGTAATTGTGGCATCTCTTCAATATGATGGAGCGGTGTAGGCGGGGCCGGCGTGCCAGGATAACCCATCACTTGGGGCGGAGCCGGCGTTTGCGGATGATACATGGGCGTTCCCGGCATGTGAAGTTCTTCTTGCTGATGATGCATCATGTGCGGAGTACCAGGAGGCATCTGCATTTGCTGCATATGCGATGGTAAGCTCTGTTGCATATGAGGCGATAATTGTTGCGGCTGCATATGAGGCATCATTGGCGTGCCTAAATGAACATGTAAAAATGTTTATATATCGACATTTTCATTACATTGCCTTCGATAATATTTTATATAACTACTATTTGCCAAACTTATATGAATTTACAGTAAAATTGTCAAGTCTATATAACATATACACAACATATTGCTTATTTTAAAAGAAATAAATAGAATTAGTTTTCTCATTAGTCTAATATTGATCCATTTTAATAATTTCACTGTCAAAACATACTTGACACGTTGTAGGGTGATATTTTTACGTAAATTTCAAGAAATACAAATATGACATCACACTTACCTTGCATTTGGTCCAACATTGGTGAAGGTGATGGCATTGGGACGTGCATCGGTGAAGGAGGAGGCAGTGGAGTATGGGGCTGCATCATCGGAGTTGATGGCGGAAGAGGAGTCGGTGGAGCCATTGGCGTAGGAGGAGCCATGTTTATTGATCCTAATGGAGTGGGTGGGGCCATCGGCGTTGGTGGCGCCACCAATGGTACGGACATAGGAGTTGGAGGCATCATGGCTGCAAGCATTTCTTCTGGTTGCATCATGGAGTGGTGAGGAGTCATCATATCTGAGTGGCTTTGGTGTATAGGTGTTTGACTCTATAATTACATAGTATAATGATAATTTTAAGTAAAACTTTATACATATATTTATGAGCGTTAGTATATTTACAATATTTCTAAATAACCTTAATATCCACAGACTTTTATTGATGATTATAAAAAAACATAATCAAGGTCGAAATTCGTAATTCGAAGCTGATTGATGTGAAATGTATCTATTAGTAATTAAGATTTTTATGCACGATTATTAACTATTATTGTTATGGATTACTGTTTAGTTGAATTTTAAAATGTTTGAGCTGATGACATGTTAGTTCTATGATGGAGATATTTTTAACAGAATCGTCCACATATCGCAATAATGCAATTAATTTCAAGCTCCAATTCAACATAAAAAAATTATATAGTAAAACGAATACAACGCAAAACATTTTCTTACCGGATCTTCTTGCACTTTCCGTTTTCGGCCTCTTCTCACCGGCGCCGGAGGCTCTATTGAAGGCTGTTCGTCAGCATCCCTGACTTGATCCAAGGGCAAGGATTCATCATTTGGAATAGCCCCGAATTCATCTGTATTTATTGTCTTCAATGTGAGATGTCGTTGATAATTCTGTAAAATTATTTCATCAAATTGAGCCAATTCGCAAGAAGTACACTATATTGCTTTACCTTGAACAGCGCTCTGGCGGGTATAGGTCTCCCGGGAAGAGCGAATAGTTTTTCTACGCCTCCGGTTTCTTTCCAATGCATCAGTCTTTTTGTTGGCGGGGCCAAATCTAGCGTAGTGACGATGTCGCTAGTATCTGACAACTGGTTTTTCATTTCTTCTCCCGATATGTTTTTCACTTCGTCGACAATCAGTTTTCGTTTTCTCTTAGTTTTTGTGAATCCTGTTGAAACAATTTTTTTGGTTACTTCACATAATCAATTCTTGTGTTTTAATTTAATCTATTATTTAACCTAATGTTTCACCAAGTGATAAGCAAAACCTACATGTTATTTATTAAAAGATAATTATTATTATTGTTTGTATTAAGCAGGGTTTAATTTGCCCCCCTTAAAGTATAATGTTTCATCTAATTGTATATTATACCATTGCTTATACTTGCGTGTGCTATAAGGACAAAATATTGTTTCCGATAATATAAAAACAAGATAATGCAAGATTCATTATGTTCATTATGATTCAATATAAATAACACTAGCCGTTATTGGTATGCATTCAGTGAAAAGAGCATTAACAAAGCAAATACATAATTTTTTTTTCTTTGAATGTAAAATTAAAAGAACGACGTCCAACTCGTTTTCTCTTAGTTTTTGTGAATCCTGTTGAAACAATTTTTTTGGTTACTTCACATAATCAATTCTTGTGTTTTAATTTAATCTATTATTTAACCTAATGTTTCACCAAGTGATAAGCAAAACCTACATGTTATTTATTAAAAGATAATTATTATTATTGTTTGTATTAAGCAGGGTTTAATTTGCCCCCCTTAAAGTATGTTTCATCTAATTGTATATTATACCATTGCTTATACTTGCGTGTGCTATAAGGACAAAATATTGTTTCCGATAATATAAAAACAAGATAATGCAAGATTCATTATGTTCATTATGATTCAATATAAATAACACTAGCCGTTATTGCTTTGCATTCAGTGAAAAGAGCATTAACAAAGCAAATACATAATTTTTTTTCTTTGAATGTAAAATTAAAAGAACGACGTACAACTCGAAAGTCTTAGCTGAAGATTGCCTTCTTACACCATCATTGACTCTAAATAAACACAAAGGACCAGCTGGAAGAATTGGTGTATTTGGAGGAAGCCTTGAATATACTGGTGCTCCTTACTATGCTGTAATTACTTCAATTAAAGTAGGGGCTGATTTAGTTTATGTATTTTGCATGAAAGATGCTGCAACTGTTATTAAGTCATATATTCCAGAACTTATAGTTCCTCCCTATTTGGATCATGAACAAGCAGAAACAAAAATTGAACTATGGTTGGAACAATTGCATGTTGTATTAATTGGCCCTGCACTAGGAAGAGACTGTGCAACAATAAAATTTGTAGAACAATAAGATCTTGTAGAAAATTGAAGAAAACTTTAGTAATTGATGCAGATGGACTTTT
The DNA here is from genome assembly GCA_030704895.1 of Henosepilachna vigintioctopunctata. Lineage (NCBI taxonomy): Eukaryota > Metazoa > Arthropoda > Insecta > Coleoptera > Coccinellidae > Henosepilachna > Henosepilachna vigintioctopunctata. Next base: position 2,173,077 of record JARQZJ010000005.1, read on the forward strand.
TCTACTTACTAACAATATAAAAATCATTAGGAATTATCCAGCTAAACTTATTATAACTCCAAATGTAATTGAATTTTTGAGACTAGTGGGATACACTGAATATTCAAAATAGAGAGACAATTTGACAAATTTATTAAAAATATGCCCAAATTTAACTATTCTTAGAAAGGACCAGCAGATATTATCTTTGATGAAAAACTAGAGGTGAAAGTTGTAAATGTGGGGTCTGGTAGAAGATCTGGAGGACAAGGAGATGTATTAGTTGGATCAGTGGCTACATTCTTGACATTGTCTCTACAAAATAATGCATGTGATGAATGTCAAGATGATAGAGCTATACTTGCAGCATTTGCAGAAAGTAGGCTCGTACATGAATGCAATAGATTAGCTTTCTCCAAATTTGGAAGAAGTATGACTGCTCTAGATATGACACATGAAGTACATACAGTTTTCGATTGAATGTTTTAGAATAAGGGAAATGCTGGAAACACTTTAGATTAAAAATCTCTTTTCATAAATCCGGTTCTCTGATTTCTCATGAGTATCATCTGGGAGATCACATGTTGACTTGAGTAGATTCTGTTCGTGACCTTGGTGTGATATTCGATGTACATCTTAATTTCAAGGAACATCTGAGAAGTGTAGTTTCCAGATCTTACCAGATGCTGTGTTTCATTATCCCCAAATCTGCCGAATTCTCACCCAACACTATCAGAATACTATATTCTTGCCTTTCTAGGTCAATACTAAGAGTATGGCTCCAGCATTTGGTCTCCATACTACCGCTGCGATATCGAGAGTTTTGAGGGAGTTCAACGTAAATGCCTGCGTTTTTTGGGTAGGAAATCTGGTTTCCAAGTCAGACGAAACTATGATTTCATGCGTGTCTATTTTAACTTGGATTCATTGGAAAACAGACGACGTGTGTCCGATATGTGTTTCCTATTTAAAATACTGAATGGTTACTTAGATTGTGCGGATGCGTTACTCAAAGTGGATTTTAATTTACCATACAGAATTACAAAGCACACTCCTCTCTTTCGCTTGAGAACATGCAAAGCGAACTATATTTCGAATTTTTTTGTTAATCGCGTTCTGTGGCTGAGCAACCAGGTATACCATGAGATTGACTTTTTCTCTGGTTCACCAAGATCATTTAAATTGATAGTACATAGGGTAGTGAATTTGAATTTTAAATAAGATTTGTATTTGTTTTTAAGTAAGATTGTATTTTGGCTACTTTGCCTCTATATGTAAGATTTATATATGTTTTTAAGTTGGTTGTTACTTTATTCTGTGTGCTATATTTGTTAAAAGGGGGTTCCCGTTCACTAGGTATTTATATATATGTTCATATTAAGTATATACTTAAATAAATAAAATAAATAAAAAAATATTACTTATATTTTACCTGCACTATACATATGTGCTGATATATAACATTAATGGTAAGTTTCACATTATTACTTTAGATATTTGGTTAAAATAAATTCACAACCGTAAGAAACTGGTTACAAAGTGAACAGGAAATACATATCTAGAAAGTTTGAACAGATCATCTCCACCATTGAAGCATTTATATATAACAAGGACTAGCAACGACTAGCGAGGATTTTAATTCTTAGATGGGAGTCATCAGGAAGATCTGATTTGATATCATATTTGATCTCAAACCTTTTAAACTTATAAATTGAATTTGAACTTTTAGAAATCAATATTGTTCAAAGCTAAGTTTTTGGCAAGTATTAAACCTTTTAATCAAGAACACCTTAAGTACTGTGACGTGTTTAGAAAGACCGCAATAGATCTGGGATTACCATAATAAAATAAATTAAATTCAATAGCCATATTCTAAAATAAAACACTTATTTTGTTATTTCACACACCTTTCAAGACAGAAGCATCCACAGGAGCTAATGCAAAGCTCTCTTCCTCATTGCTGTTATTCTGCAGAAGGTTGTTCGTATCGGCTGGAGTTTCTGCTCGTTCTGGCTCATGCATCTCTGGTACCTGCGGAGGTTCGTGGTGCATCGACCTGGTGGACCTGACAGTGGGAGTGGGCGAAGGAGCAACTGGTGGATGGTGGTCTATGGCCGAAGGAGGCCTAGATTCGTCAGAACTGTGACCCCCGACCGAAGGTGGCCCACCAAAATTGTCCAAATCGTCGTCGTCACTGTCATGCGCAGGAGCTAAATTGTCTGAAGGCTCGGGAATAGGTGGCTCTACTGGAGGAACTTCACCCATTGGTGCATCATCGAACAAACCACCTTCAAATAATCCTCCAGCTAAGGAATTTATGAGATAAATAATTAAATTTCACAAAAAAGAATGCTATTACTTTCAAATTGAATACTCATTGATTTACAATTTACTATTTGGATTGATAGAATATTTTACCTATCATATTTTGATCCAAGTTCCCACCAAATCCATCATCTCTTACAGAAGTATCAATTTCCATAGGTGTATGTTGGGTACCTGATGTAGATGGAATAGGTTCCTGATCTTTATCTAAACCAACACCATCTAAAACTGGTCCGTCACTAAACAACAGATTACTCTGAAATACAAATTGGAATGAAGTGTTTGAAAACTTAAGGGGGGGATTAAAAATACCTGCTCCATTGATGGGGTCAATCCAGAAGCATGTCTCATAAGATCCGGACCGTCAGTATCAAATCCCATATCCCCAAATCCATCATCATTTGAAACTAAAGCAATATTACCATAATCCTCTCTCATTGTAATTTCTTCTGCTCTAGATTGGTTCATACTGAACTGGGCTTCAATATCAACATCGCTAAAAATGAGAAGTTGACAATGTGGCATTTTAATATCAGCTGATACTTAAATTGTCTTTCAACTAGTAGAAAAAGCTACTTCAAATTTAGATTGAATTTTCTACATTCTCTAAAAACAAATATTGGTTTAATACATGAAGAATGTTTCATTATAGGAAATTATATTGAATAAAAATTAAAAATAGAAATGATGATCATATATTGAATTTTTATCAATCCTTAAAACATTTGAAAATTTTGCTCGATCCCTTTTATAATTCATTCAATGAAAATTACATTTGAAAATAAGAAAAATAAATACAAATGAATTTCTTTTCAAATATATTAATTTAAACCTTCATTAAATATTATTCTCATAAACTGTCTTAAAATTATTACGTCAATCGAAGTAGCTTTGCAACATTATTTTAATATGCATTCTGTTAAGTTTCTCGACCAACCCAACACCTCTTAATAGTTTCATGAAATATCTACTGATGAAAATATATATTACTCACTTTAATTCTGGCATTGTAGTATCAAAATCATGAAACACTTCAGGAAGAGTGATGGCATTAACTGCTGCTTCTCTATGCCCTTCAGGTAAATCTACCATTCCCGGTCTAAATGCCATTTTAATTTTAACAAATGCCTCATTACAATCTTGAAGCAGATATTTTGCTTTCCGAGAATATATTCTAACCACTCCTAACAATAAATGACCAGATGTTCTCAATGCCATTTTAACTTTTGGCTGTAATATTCCGTCAACAGATTTTTCTATATTTGTTTCAAAAACATGAGCCCTCGTTAGCTTCTTATCCCAATGGGCTGCCAACCAAATTCGGGCCAATGGGCCCTTTTTGGCTAGTATAAAATGTGCATAAAACATTTTGATTCCAAGGGTACCTAAGTTCAATACTGAAGTTACCTAAAACATGTAAATATTAGTTTACATCTGAGGATAGATGAAACTTGTTAGTATACAATAAACAGTTGGCGGTAACGGAAGTACAAGTGTTTACTTATACCAATACCTTTTTCTATTGCATAAAACTATGTTGTAACGGGAATTAATGATGATTTATTATTCAGTTTTTCCATTCCCAGATATTATTTATAATAATCTTTTCGAAACCTAAAGATATATCAATCTAAACACTGAAAACGCCAAAATATTGTCAAGATGGCGCCTGACCAGTTTGGAAACACACACATGCGCATATTGTGAAAAACCGACATTGCCAGATTATATGCGGTATGCGGTATGTTCTGTGGATGACATGTTTAGTTCGATTGATATGTAGGTAGAGCCAATAACGACTATTTTTGCCTAACATTTTATATGGAAAACAAAATTATAAACCAAAGTTTAATGATTTTCTTTTAATCTTCAATTCTTAGCGAAAAATCTTATATATTTTATGAAACAAATCAGTTTCATAAAATTAGTTATGAAACAAATAATTCTTTCGAAAATTTTTCAAATAATTGTTATTTGATCAATTCAAGTGAAAGTAATTTATATGTATCAGAATAATTAAAAATGTATCATGTTTCCAAAAAGCTGACATATTTTTGGTTACAGATCAGTTTTACTAGTATTATATGCAACTGGACATGACCTCTCGTCTCAATTGACCGTGGTGCACATTTCTCCATTAAGATCGATTTGAAAAATGAATAGGTATACTTAAATATTATATAAGTGTATAATATTATTGAAGTTGATACATGGGTGCTGACAAAATTGGTGATAGAATGAGAACTTCAAAGTGTTTATTTCGTAAAAAAGTATCTAGTTTTTAATTCGTTTATTTTTATATTCTTTTTTATACATTTGAGTTAAAAATTTGAATAAATAACCTTCAAAATAGAATAAACAGGTAACATAAGTCTTATTTTATGGCAAAAAATTAGAAAATACTGAATCAAATATTTCTTACGGTAAAGTAACGGCTCTACCACCTTCTGTGACATCAAGACTTAGGCATAGTCACAAAAAAGGGGCGGAGCCAATAATTCGCTCTAATCAAAGAAGTTGATAACGGTAAAGTCCCATAAGTAATATTTCATTTAGTGTTTCTCATTTTTGGCGATACCTTAATTTTTTTTGGCGATTTACCTTACCATATGACTTCCCCTTTATATATTTTGTTTTGAAACCTGTGTTTTGAAGAAAAGGTTTTCAAGCGGAATTGCTTATTTATATTTACTCAATTCAATTTAGTCAATTATTATTTTTACTTGGATAAAAACAAATACGATTTGCTTAAAAGACTGCTCTTTAAACAAAGAACACCCATTTACCTATGTACACAAAAACGAGAAAAAACTTATTTTTATGGGATTTTTCACTCACTAATAAACCTATTTGTTTGGAGTCAGTATGACGTCAGACTTTGGCAGTCTAATAGATTAATTATCCTAATGTACCTTAATTCCAGATTAGTTCAAACTTAACATTTAAGATTCGTAAATACCTCAAATTATTAAAAATTTTCTTTAAGATAGAAGCTGAAATTTTTATTTTTCATATCGTTATTTGATAAGCAGACAAATGGCAAATAAGACATTTAGTTTATATTTAAATTACGAGTGAAATGATAACACTAGTCTGAGATGTAAATATCTCTATTTGGTACTTCGGAATTCATTGATTTGTAATTTAATGTTCTGATAAATTTGAATTAATGAACTGAAATAGCTGCTTGTCTCTTAATTCTATTTGGATAATCTATCAGTTGAACTTTGAGGTCAATTGTGAATATTTGAGCTCCATGGCGTTAAAAACTACAGGACTATTTGAATATATTCTTATTAATTACAGATGGGTATTTGTTTGCCTGTTTTTACTACCCGTCTCTTTTTTCTTCGATGCATGGATGTATTTAAGAAACTACATCGTGTTCAAGTTGAATAGTGCTCCTTTATTGCATGACAAGAAAGTGCAATATGTTCAGAAACAAATACAAGATTGGAATAAGATTGAAAAGCAGAATAAACCAAGATTATGTACAGCAAGGCCAGGATGGCAAACAATGTCTTTCCGGGAAGGTATATACAAAGATACATATCACAAAATTCAAGTGAACTTAGTGGACATTCTACAGGTTGATGAAATGAAACAAACAGTTCGAGTAGAACCATTAGTTAATATGGGACAACTAACTGCAACTTTGAATAAATTAGGTTGGACAATTCCAGTATTACCAGAAATGGATGATCTCACAGTGGGGGGATTGGTTATGGGAACAGGGATTGAATCTTCATCTCATATATATGGTTTATTTCAACATACATGTTTGTCATATGAACTAATATTACCTGACGGTTCACTTGTAACATGTTCAGAAATTGAAAATAGAGAATTATTTTATGGCATTCCTTGGTCTTATGGTACATTAGGAATTTTGACAGCAGTTGAAATAAAATTGATTCCAGCCAAAAAATATATCCAGTTGACTTATCAACCTTTTAGATCCCTAGAGAAGATGGCAGATTATCTCCAAAAAATTGTAGTGAATGAGAAAAATGAATTTGTAGAAGTATTGGCATTTAATGAAGATGAGTCAGTTGTTATGATTGGTAAACAAACGGATAAAATTAATGGAGGTGTAGTCAATTCGATTGGAAAATGGTATAAACCATGGTTTTTCAAGCATGTTGAAAGTATATTAGGAAATAATAAATGTGTTACTGAGTATATTCCACTGAGAGATTATTATCATAGACATACAAGGTCAATTTTTTGGGAATTACAAGATATCATACCTTTTGGTAATAATTTTATATTTCGCTTTTTGTTAGGATGGTTGGTGCCTCCTAAGGTGTCTTTGTTAAAGTTGACTACAACAGAAACAATAAAAAAGTTATATACAAACCATCATATTATTCAGGACATGTTGATTCCTTTGAAATATTTGAAAAAAAGTATTGATTTTTTTCATAAAGAAACTAGGGTATACCCTCTTTGGATATGTCCATTTAAATTACCAAATAATCCAGGGTTTGTACATCCGGCTAAAAGTAATGTTGAAATGTATGTTGATATAGGAGTGTATGGTGTTCCAAAGATTGCAAGTTTTAAACCAAGGGATACTACTCGAAGAATAGAAAAATTTGTAATGGATCTAAATGGCTTCCAAATGCTGTATGCTGATATTTACACAACCAAAGAAGAATTTAGAAAAATGTTTGATCATACATTGTATGATGAGTTAAGAGATAAATTGAAATGTAATGATGCTTTTCCAGAGGTTTATGATAAAGTTTCCAAAGAAGCTAGAAGATGAGGATTATACACCAACTCATGAAACTTCATCTTTATAATTGTATATTTCCACCAAATGTACTGTCATTTAACACAAAATGAAATTTCTTTTACATGTTTCAAAAGATAAATAGTATGTAAAGTAAGTTTCAATATGATTTGGGAATTCCTAAAATGAACTGCATCTTTTTATAACCTTGTGCTACTTTCAAATTTTGAAATAATTCGATTTGTTTTATTAGAAAATTGTGTAGAATTTCAATATAAACTCTTCATTATTTTTAATTTGAAATATATATCAACATTTCTTAAATCATATCCAGATGCCAATATAAAAGGAGCACATTATACCAAATTATTTTGTTTTGTATTATTGGATTGGAATTTTGAAAATCATGTCAGTTGTTAAATGGTGATAAATGGAAAAACGTACAATATTAAAATTCAATGAATGTCCAACACGTTGAAAAGTTTTAACTCGTGTATGTTAGTGGTATATAAAGAAAATATTAATGTTAACAATAGATTATTTTAATGGAATCTATACATTGATGTCATTTAGTACACTCAAAATACATTAGATGTCGCGTTAATACCTTATGGTTTCAAAGCGCAATGTCATATTTAGGGGCTCCAGAATTCACGAGAAAATCTTTTATATAGAGAGGGAAATAGTGTAAGTCCCGGATTTATTTTGCAGGAACGAATTTTGAAATGAAATTCATAAAATAAATATCATTCATAAGAAATTAATAAAAATTATATCTTCAATTTTCTCCATTAAACTCCTCAATATTCAGTAATTAAATACGTCTAAGGTAATCATTTATATACTCTGCTCATTTCTAAGAGGCCACTGAACGAAACAAGAGTTTTTGACTATATTTTAAGGCGAGACCACTGAAAGAAACAAGAGTTTTTGACTATATTTTAAATTCTTGTGATAATAGAATAAAATATATTATTGAAATACAAATCAACGAAACCAACCACATAAACCACTCAAGGTATTTAATTATTTAGTACTATACGATGAAGAAAATGTGTCAAATTTATTTAGTTTTGTTTAAATATGTAAATTTAACCTAATTCATTTAAATTACCTAAAATTATGTCTTTCTCCTACCTGCAGTCTGATAATTGCCCATAAATTCAAAATAGGTATATGGAACCATTAAGAAATTTTTATCAGGTATCCGACGAATTAAAACCTGTACGTAAACACATCGGGGGGCGATCACAGGAACACAGTTTATGGCCAGCAACAATTTTCAGCACGCGAAGTTCTAGTGTAACTGCCATCATTACCAAAACAGCAATATATTACGTTTAAGACCCATGATTTACTTTCCTAAAATATGGGCTTCGTTTTACTCACGCTCTTTGAATTATCCAACATGACTTACGGCACTGCATGTGGGCATCGATCTTGTTGGAAAATATCTACGGTTAATTTTTAATATACATTGAAAATAGTAGACAGTTTCGATTGATTTTATATATTTCTATGTATGTAGGTTTATGTGTATTACACATATAATAACGTTTGATATATTAACTGGAAGCTTTCGATATAGTTTAGAACAAGACGTTGATTTATAAATGATCTCAAGCAAACTTCTCTATATTTCTCATAAAATGAATTGTTCATTTTCTTTATAAAGCAGCATATCAAGTTGAAATAAATAACAGAATATCAGCACGAAAATGCTTAAGACCCGGTGTTCCCCAAGAAGCTATTATTTCACCTACTGTTTTCAATTATTTCGTAAATTATTTAGTTAAAAATTAGCACAACTTATATTTTATATAAGAGATCAAAATTTACGATTGATTCAAAAACACATTTATACTATTGAGAAAGATTATGAAATTGGAAAATAAAAATAAACGCTGAAAAAATAAATGTCACTCATTTCACAACAAATATTGAAGATACTTCCAGCATAAAACTTACTTTCTCCAACGCAGTCATAAATAGCACAAACAAAACACAATATTTGGTAGTTTCAGTCGATAAAAAACTGACTTTCAAGGAGAATATAAAGTCACAAATGACTTTATCTTTATCTATTTTATGTTAACGTTTTATGCGTTTCAATTTTGGATTTCCCTCGCCAAATAGTGACAGAAAAGCATTAATTTTTTTGCATTCATACAAAACTCTATAGCAAGTTCTTCACAAGCATCATTATTTCACTTTATTATGATATTTGGAATGTTTTGTATGCCATAAAATTTCTTCACTACTATGTTACTGTTTATGATAACGATGTTTTCATTCAATTAAATGAAAAATGATTTATGCACAGTGTACTGCACCCTTAACACTGTAACGTGTTTACATGGTGTCAACACGGTGATGCAAGATCAGGCCTATCATTTCTTTAATGAGGTGTTTAAATACCGACAATCTACGGGACGTCCCGATGATATTAACCTGTTACGACTCTGCCATCCAGTTGTTTTACGTGATTCCATTATGATACGAAGTTTTAATCTACGTGTGTATGTACCTTTAGAGAATTGAATTGTCAACTTGGCCATGTGGGAAGCCGGCATATAAAATCTTAATACACCAAAACATCAATCTTCTTGGCTAAACCGTGTTTTGTAGTCGTGCATTGGTTATTTGTTTGTGTCCTGTTTATTTCCCATAGTCCTATGACTACATATCCATTGAATGTTTATTAAAATCGTTCCTTAATATAAACGAAAGCAATTTCCAGCTATCACTATTTATGAAGCATTTTGACAGGTAATAATTAATAGTTTGTCTGATAATTCTGAATTATGGACTATGGACTTGACGTTAAATGTTGAACAACACAGAAGAATGTTAAAATAAATGATATTTATTTTCTTAATATCATAGAACCTTTAAAGTTGGCGTTAAACTGACAAACGTTTGCTTGACACGCGAAGTTATACTTTCGTATTTCACGATAATGATATGAAAAACTGGTTTCCAATTTTCTTGTGTTTATACTTTTAATGCTTTTGAATTTGACATCAGTAAAATGGAAGAAGTAATTTTACACGATTTTAATGTCAGATGCAATGGAACAGAACTGATTTCGTTTATTGGAAATAAATGAATAACGATAACGATTATGAATAATTGATAATACTTTAATTGATAAAGTTAGTGATACTCTATGGAATGGAAAACATATTCGAAGAGTTGAACCACGAAGTATAGATATATATCTATACTTCGTGAGTTGAACGAAAAACTTGAAATTGTAATGATATAAAGTAGTTACATATTTCGATATTTACACACTTTGGAATTTTTGTTTTAGTTTAATTTATGTCGTCTAATATTTTCAGAGATTTATCTGGATTATTCGCAGAAATTTATGGATATACAGAGCCTGTTACAAATATTTTTTCGAAACTGAGACATTTTTTTCAAAATATATTTTTCAAAGTATTATCCAAATTTAGTGGTTTTAAAGATTTTTGAAAAGACAACAATTTGTGGTAAAACATTAGGAAAAATAATCATGTCTGAAATTTCAAAAACTTTTAGTGCTAAAAATCGGAAAAAAAGAATATTAGGATGCAAAAAAAAAACGTTAGGAAAGTCCGAAAAATTATATGATGATGACAGTTAAATTTTTCATCTAAACTTGATACTTTAGCTGGTATTTTGAGTTACGTAGTTGTTTCTACCTTCTCTACTCGAAGCATTGTGGATTCTGTGTTCGTTCTTGTTTCATCATGAGTGTTACACCGTGTTCTTGACGGCGGTCTGAAAACACATAAGAATATCGTAAAGTTGCCTATTTTGTGCATATTTGCATGAGTCGACAAAATATAAAGTTTTGTATGGAGAAAAAACCACAAACATCCTGCCACACAAACTGTGATACCTGATAAGGTCTCAAGCTGCGGCAAGTAAACTAACATTCAGCGGGTGTTTGTGAAGTATTATCTGATGTCATCTTACAAACCTTTTTTATCAGAACAGAAAAGAGCTCAGCGGTACATGAATGTACACGAAGACTGTCCCAAGAGCTTAGGGTCCTTAGTATAATCCCAAAAAATCTATTGTCAAACATAAGAGAACAAACGTCAACACATAAACTCGGTGTACATCTTCATGAGGAATTACAAATCGGTGTTACTTGCCATGCCAAGGACTGTCTTCTGATTTATGATATCTTGAATAAGTAGAAGTTACCCTGTGAGGTTGTGTGAATGTCATTGAAATTGGGAAAATAATAATAAGTTCCTTATTCTCAACAGGTATAGAGTGTTTTTTTTAGAGGTATAGAACTTTAAATTGAAATAAAACAACGATGGATCATTCGATTGACACGACTTTTTTTTATTCGAAAGATAACCTTGTGACTTTACATTTTAAATATGATTTTCGGCATATGACCGCCACGGCTAGCTCGGATGTAGTCCAATCTAGACGTCCACTTTTCGATGACTTTTTCCAACATTCGTGGCCGTATATCGGCAATAACACGGCAAATATTGTCTTCCAAATGGTAAAGCGTTTGTGGCTTATCCGCATAGACCAATGACTTTACATAGCCCCACAGAAAGTAGTCTAGCGGTGTTAAATCACAAGATCTTGGAGGCCAATTCACAGGTCCAAAACGTGAAATTAGGCGGTCACCAAACGTGTCTTTCAATAAATCGATGGTGTCACGAGCTGTGTGACATGTTGCGCCGTCTTGTTGAAACCACAGCTCTTGGACATCATGATTGTTCAATTCAGGAATGAAAAAGTTAGTAATCGTGGCTCTATTCCGATCACTATCGACTGTAACGTTCAATGATTCCACCAGCCCATAAAGCGCAAAACAGTCAGTTTTTCTGGATGTAACGGTGTTTTATGTAATATCAAATGTAGTGAGTGAATATTAAAGCTGATTGAATGTTCGCTAATCCCCGTGTGAAACATTGCTTAAAATATTATATAAGAACACTTGGCTTGCTTTCACAACATTTATAATGAATACTTGAAATAAAACTTTCCACTTGTTGTGGCAGGTCCAGAGTGCGTACAGCAATTTCGATGACTTTAAATCTATCTGGAGTGAATGTTATCCATCAGATCATTCACAAAGAGTATAAATGAGAGTGGGTCAAGATAAGACCTCTGAGGTATTCCAGAGGTAGGTATTTCAGACGACTCAATACACTCAAACAGTACGAACTGATATCGGCCAACCAGGTAAGTAATAATAATAATAATAATAATAATAATAATAATAATAATAATAATAATAATAATAATAATAATAATAATAATAATAATAATAATAATAATAATAATAATAATAATAATAATAATAATAATAATAATAATAATAATAATAATAATAATAATAATAATAATAATAATAATGATAATAATAATAATAATAATAATGATTATAATAATAATAATAATAATAATAATAATAATAATAATAATAATGATAATAATAATAATAATAATAATAATAATAATAATAATAATAATAATAATAATAATAAAAATGATAATAATAATAATAAGTTCTTTATTATCAACAGATATAATACCCAATTACAGAAAATAATAACATAATGTTGAATACTAACTAAATAATTAAAATGAAAGAGATATAAGAAAGATCTCAATCTATTCTAAAAAAACTAAAATAGTAACTAATGAGTAAATAAAATCATTTAATGGAATATTACAAAGAACTCAATATAAATCAATGCATTTTAGTCAATTTTCCTTCTTCACATAACTCCTAATAATAACTTCTATAGAATCAAAGTGATCAATACTATTGTGCAGTAATTTGTACAAAAATTTGAGTGATACAGTTTCTTTCCTGCTCTGCAGTGAGATTAAACTAAATCGACTCAATAATTCGTTATGAATGACTCCACTCTGAGGATAAACCTTATCTTTCCTCCAAACTAAGAATCTAAAAACCTTCTCTGAATAGCCTCAATATGACGCTGGTGGCAAGTGTAAATAGGATGTCAGATCATGCTGTCATACTACAACTTGCTATGGATTAGGGCATTAAATAGTCCTATGAATGTTGAAGAATTATTGAAATATTTGCCATTGCGTATAACGAATCCATATATTTTCGCAGCAGATGAAATAAGTTGGGTGATGTGTGGGACAAAGGAAAGCTTCTGGTTAAAGGCTACACCAAGATCTCTCACCTTATCAGAACGAGAAAGAACCTGACCACCGAAGCTATAATCACAGTCAATTCGGTCTCTTTTCCTTGTGAAAGAAATAACCTTACACTTTGACACATTGAAACTCAAATAATTGTCTTAAAACCAACTAGCAACATGGTCCAGTTCGAGCTGAAGTTGAACACAGTTGTCATGTGATCTAATTTCGTGATATAGTTTCAAATCGTCTGCGAACATCAAATGTGGAGAGTAAATATTATACATTAGATAATTTCAAACAGAATAAATAACAGTGGTCCAAGATCAGACCCTTGAGGTATTCCATGGGTAGGTAGAACTCAGATGACTGTATACCCTCCAGCTGTACGTATTGAAGTCGGTCAACCAGTTAAGAATGGAAAAGGTTGGTGGGGCTATCAGAGAATCCAAATTTGTTGTGTAATTTCTGTACAAGGAGCGCATAAGCAACTTCATCAAAAGCTTTGTGAAAATCTGTGTAAATCACATCTTGACCGGTGGAGTCGAGTACTTCAGTAATAAAAAATAACGGTATTAATCGTATCATCTGATGATACGATTAGGAATCAAATTAGAATAATCGTATTTGAATAACTTTAATACCATTCTGTTTGCCGACGACACAACGATCTCTGTGACATCAAATGATTTGGCTGGAGGAGGGTGTCACTGCACAGTCGAGAGCGGTTGAGTGATTCACATCGAACAAACTTTTGGCTAATGAACAGAAGACGGTAAAATTACTTTTCACTCTAAAAAATGATGTTCTTGTTGATTTGGCTGATAATGCTAGATTCTTGGGGGTCTATCTTGATTCCTCTCTTCGCTGGGATGTACACACCGGGCACTTGGCCTCTAAATTAGCGAAAAACGTTTTTTCATTGAAGTCGATGTCGAGTCGTTTGTCGGTTAGCATCTTAAAGACTGCATATTTTTCCCTGATTGAATCCATCTTGAGATATTCTTTGTTAGCGTGGGGCTACTGTTCTACACGCACCCGTATTTTTCTCTTCAGAGAAGGGCTATCCGAATAGTTGCTGGGTTTGATTATCGTGAAGAATGCAAACATGCATTTATTGAAAACAAAATTTTGACTTTCCCCTGCCTCTATATCCTAGAGGCTCTGATTTATGTGCATGAAAATGGGGGTGTGTTCAATCAGAATACGGACTTCCACGACTATCCTACAAGAGCCAGGGAAATGATTCGAAATGATTATTGTAGGCTATCCAAAACTCAAAAGGGACCTTTTTATTCATCTAAGAAATTATACAATAGTTCCGGAGGAGATGAAACGCCTTTCTACTATTGAATTCAAGACTATCATTAAGAAATTTCTGATTCAAAGAGCTTTTTATGAGGTTGAAGAGTTTCTTGTTTGCGACTTTGGATGATTGTCTCTCCTTTGTGAGTATTTTTTTTCATCTTTTTCTGTTGTTCCTGTGATGACTGTATTATAATTTTGAAATTGGATAATATTTTGAATATATTTTTAATTGACGAGTGTAAACATATTTGTAACATTAACATTATATGTAAAGTGTAAAGCATGAATAAATATTACTATTACTATTACTATTACTATTACTATGATTATGTACCTTTTTCAACATTCGGATGAATACTTCTCATCTTTGAGTGATATATCTCTCACATTTCACCTGAATTTATATTTTCCTGAGACCGAAAATTGCTAATATTCGTAACTGCGCTGTGCGTTCTGCCGTTAAACTTTTCCCGGACACCAGTCGGCCTAACGCCGTTTATTCGCGAACATGCCTCTTGCTAGGGGTTCCGTAGGACAAGCGGTAACATAAACACGAGCGGGAAGTGCGATTTGATTTCCTAGTGCATCCTCGTCGTGGGAAAAAAAGAGTGTTAAAAAAATCTAAAAAAAATGTGAGGAATGATTTTTTGCATGTGCTGTTGACTACAAAAAATTAAAGGAATTCTCAATTATTGAAAAGTCATTAAGACTTTTTTCCAGAAAAATTAATTTATGAAGTGTTCGATGTTGAGCTCAAATCCTTTTTCTGAAAATATTAAAGAATATAAATAATTACTTCACAAAAACTTCTTTCGTATCAATCACGATATGGAACAAAGTTAAGAATGTTTATTGACCTACTAATTCACTAAAAAAATAATTGTATATACATGTACAATTTTTTGGGAGAGAATAATTGGGGTAAAAGTGAATACGGCCATTTTGATTTTAAGGAATAGCGCGTCTATATGCGTCAATCACCTTCAAAAATGGATCTGTAATCCTCAAATATATTTCAGAGAGTTTTAAAAGTTTGAGCTATAAATACCAAACGGAAATATTTATCAAAACTCTGAAAAAATATATAAAACTTTGTTATGAGACGAAAAACTTTTTTCCACGAGCGTTCAGAAAAACTTGTTATTATTCTATAATTAATAAGTACACAAATCATTATGCGAAATACTGTGACGAAAAAAAATCTATACAGTAACAACTTATTGCAAATAGTTCAGTTAAACTTTCTTCAAACTAGTTGACTCGAAATCTAAAAGATATAAAGATTACATATCAATTGAAAATTAATTCTGGAGTATAATTCTACTAATCAATATAAATTACCTGACATAAACCACAAACATGTAATTGATTAAAGAGATAAAATAAGACTGTGCCATGTTTGTAAATATAATCCACATATCTCTAAATAATTAAGAACTATAAGCGACAATTATTATCTTAAATTAATGCGTGATGAATTTTTACGTTCGTACTGAGCAATTTTGAAAAGGCTACGTATATAAGTTTACCAAAAATGCAAATAGTAGTTTCGGCTTCGGAACTCATATAGCTAGGCATCCTCAACGATAAAAGAAGAGAATATTTATGGAAATACAGGAAAAGACATTCGATGTGAATATTGAAATCAAGGGAATGGATATTTTGCTTGATTTGAGAACATTGAATTCAGTTAGCAGATTGTGTAGCTTCTTATGAAGTACGAAATAATAATTGAATATAAACTTAAATTCAAACACTTCAATTTATGATTTACACTTTATTGACTACATAGCATGACGCGTTTCGTCGTTACAAACGACTTCTTCAGATCCATACAGAAAAATCTCAGATTAATTACATTAATTACAGAATTATTCTGTAAGCATCTGAAGAAATCGTTTGTAACGACGAAACGCGTCATGCTATGTAGTCAATAAAGTGTAAATCATAAATTCAAGTGTTTGAATTTAAGTTTATATTAAATTATAATGGATTTACATCAAGTAAACGCCAACACTATCAAATATACGATATAATAAGAAAAAAAACCTGAAAAAATGTTTGTTATAGTTGTTATGTTTAGTGTTCCCAGAATCGAACTTGTTATTTAGGATATTTAGGTCTCCTACATAAGGGCCATTTCACACCTGTGAAATCTTTATATATGGAGGTCGCCCATTTTCACTCCTCGAACACCTGATCAAGGTATCCATTATTGATGTATAGCTGGGAGAGAATTTTATACGAACCTTGAAAAAATGAGCCGTAAATGGCGAATAAAATACAATATAAATGAAGTATAAATTTAAAATTAGGCACTGATTACTTTATATATTTAATAGTGTTGGCGTTTACTTGATGTAAATCCATTATAATTGAATATAAACTTAAATTCAAACACTTGAACTTATGATTTACACTTTATTGACTACATAGCATGACGCGTTTCGTCGTTACAAACGACTTCTTCAGATGCTAACAGAATAATCAGATTATTAACATTATTCTGTTAGCATCTGAAGAAGTCGTTTGTAACGACGAAACGCGTCATGCTATGTAGTCAATAAAGTGTAAATCATAAGTTCAAGTGTTTGAATTTAAGTTTATATTCAATTCTAATGGATATACATCAACTAAACGCCGTTATTCTGTTTGCATCTGAAGAACTCGTTTGTAACGACGAAACGCGTCATGCTATGTAGTCAATAAAGTGTAAATCATAAGTTCAAGTGTTTGAATTTAAGTTTATATTCAATTCTCATGGATTTACATCAACTAAACGCCATTATTCTGTTTGCATCTGAAGAAGTTTTTGAAACGACGAAACCCGTCATGTTATGTAGTCAATAAAGTGTAAATCATAAGTTCAAGTGTTTGAATTTAAGTTTATATTCGATTACTTTATAGTTTAATATTTTTGAAAAATTTTTGCATTAAGGAAACTTTTATATAAATCTCAATTAAATAATAATTCCACTATGAAACTGAAAAAAAACTTGAATAGATTATGTGAAATAATCCTAAGAAAAATTTTGCAGATAGTCTAATTGTATTCATTTAAAATTTCGAATAATATTTCCACACAAACACACACACACACACACACACATATATATATATATATATATATATATATATATATATATATATATATATATATATATATATATATATATATATATATATATATATATATATATATATATATATATATATATATATATATATATCTCATTGAAATTCAGCGTTTGTTAGCATTTATATTGGCGTGGCAACTCTGACGTCGAACAGCATCGAAAACAATGCAACACTGTTAAATTGGATTACAAATTTAGAGAGTATTTTATTAATTAACTATGACATATACTTGGAATGATTTGGCATATATTCGTTTATTCTGAATACTAGTTTCATTAAATAAAATTCAACTGAATATTTCATTTAATATCTAACCTCTATTCTTCTATTCATATAACATAAAATGTTACGATGTAGAAACATCAATAAGCCAGTTCAAACAATCAAGCCAAATTAAGTATTTGATATGCTTTAAATTTTTGGCTTCTTTCAATAATATTTTACTGACTACTTGATGGATACTTTTGAGATATTCAAAAATTGGAAACTGTAGAGTAAAAATAAGTTTACGATTCCTGATTTGGAGGATTTTAAAGGAAGAGCTCAACATCATTCTTCTAAGTTACAGTTGTTTATCATGCACAATCTCATCTCACATTGCAAGCATTTCACTAACCGAAAATGTTTATAGTGTTAGTGATGAGGTGCTATGTGTGCAAAACGTCGACAACGTAGAAATTTTGTTTCGAAACTAGTGTTTTTCAAGCTGGTAGCAGAAAGTAAGCCTACTGGATGTTTTTTGTATGTCATTCTTCACTTCCAATGCAAGCTGCAAATCGGATATATGTGCTCTTCTCGTTTATGATTGCATACGGTATTTGCATTTCCTCTTCCTATGTAGATCTTTTGATTGTTGTTTGATATGTAACCACAGAATATTATCAATCAGAGTGAAGGGGTGGTTGTTAAGTTTCAGGAATCACAACTAGAGGTGCCGGTGTTGCAACAAATGCGACTTGTTTTCAACATTACTAGAAAAAACTGGGAAAATCATTGAATTTGTTTTGAATTTCCAATAGATAATACGTAGAAAATTCGATAAACATCAGTGGTGTTCAACTTATCGAAAAAAGAACACCAAAAATGCTTTATATCCATAAGTACAGACAGAAGAAAGAATTTGAATTGATAAAAATACACGATATTAGGTAATCATAGAATATTTTGTCCAAAATGATTCTTGCAAACCTCTCTGTTTAGAAAGTACATGGAATTATGATTATTCGAAATATTCTTCAAAATTTCTATGAAAAATGTGTAAATTAACCTACTATTATACGTAATAGTGTATATATTTACTGGACTTGCTTTGGGATTTGAAACCATGACGAGAGTTTGGAAATTAAGCAGAGAATCTAAACAAACGCTATTATATTTTTGCATAGTGAGAGTGAGAAGTCAAATGAACTTATATATGTTATTATTTATGTCACATTTGTGTTATCACGATATATTTTGAATTATGAATGATTTAGATCACTAAACAACATAATTTTTGAATGTTTACAATGCCTAAATTGATTTTGTATGACTGTTGTATGAATTATCTGGTATAATATTGACAATAAACGAAAATACGTCAAGTTTCACAATTGCTGTCCTTTATATAATCGCGAAATCAATATGAAAATTTCTTTGAACAAAACAAAGAACACTTTTGGAACTTGTCATGTCTTTTTCGACTAATTTGATCTGGAATGAAAAGAAAAAGATTTTTGAGTGATTCTTCAATAAAATTTTTGTGATGAACTGACAGTCGAGACATAAGTCCAGTCTGAGATGGGACTTTTAGGTAACCTAATTGATAATATTGCGACAAAATTACTATTAATATCTGTAAAATAATGAACAAGCTAGAGTCTTCTAAAGAAACATTTCACATATTCAAAGTTGGCCAAAGTGGATGAATAACTCGAATAAGTGGCTGAATATATTCAAATATTAATTTCCAAACTGTAATTTCATAGAAAACGTTTGACACTTCAATAATCTGATTGATACATATTCTGTGATGTGAATCTGTCAATTTTGTGTTTAATGTGTGTATTGATATCATTGTTGATTATGAAGAATGACTTTGCCAGTATTACAGGGCTTTTTGTGAAGAAACAGTGTTTAGTGGCAAATATCAAATGAACTCAATGTATATATATATAATCCCAAAAGGTTTACACAGGTACATTTTTAAAAAATATATATATATATATATATATATATATATATATATATATATATATATATATATATGTATATATATATATAACGAAATGAAGTTTTGTGCTTATAGCACTGAATGAAATATTTAAGAGAAAGAACACTAGGCGATTCATTCGAAAAATCCAAACTAACCAATGGAATGTAATTGCAGAGCTAGATATGTGGACATGTACGATGTGAAGCCTCCATTATCCTTCAAGGGATGAATGTTAGAGAAATATTGAAATCGATGCCACACCTGATGGAAGGGCGAGACAGCTGTTTCGTTCTGCAAGGAACTCGTCAGTCTCACCACGTCCATCGAAGTGAGGCAACGTTTTCAATCCCCAAGCATCTTCTTATGATTCCAAGTGGAATACCGTCAAGTTATGAATACATCAGAATTCCATCTTTAGGAATCAATAGAAAATGATTTCAAATTACAAAATCGATTAAATTAGTCGATAGCTACGGGTAAAGAAGAGATGTGAACGTTCGATGCTTGGTGTGTCTATGATCTGAGAGATGTGTTCTATTGATTCCTTTAGATCGATTTATGAAGTATTCATTACTTTACGGTATTCCACTTGAAGTCCTAAGAAGATCCTTGGGGATTGAAATCGTTGCCTCACTTCGATGGATGTGGTGAGACTGACGAGTTCCTTGCAGAACGAAACAGCTGTCTCGAACTTCCATCAGGGGTAGCATCGATTTCAATATTTCTCTAACCCTTGAAGAATAATGGAGGCATCACATCGTACACTTTCACATATCTACTATAACATTCTTTTGGTTCATTAGAATTTTTCGAATGAATGATCTAGTATATATATATATATATATATATATATATATATATATATATATATATATATATATATATATATATATATATATATATGTGTGTTAAGCGAGTGATGCCGTAATGATAAGACTTTCAAAAATATTTTGGGTTATCGGCAAAAGGTGGGCAGAACTAATTTAAACGACTAATCGTCAGCAATTCTATATTTCGAACGAATTCCGTCTTCTTCAGGAATAATCTGACATAAGTCAACAAACCAACAAAAACGACACAAAAGTCATCCAAAAGTTATTATAAAAATGTTTACGACGTAAGATTTATATATATAACATTTTTATAATAACTGTTGGATGACTTTTGTGTCGTTTTTGTTGGTTTATTGACTTGTGTTATTTATTTGTTGGTTATTCCTGAAGAATGGAATTCGTTCGAAACATAGAATTGCTGACGCTTAGTCGTTTAAATTAGTTCTGCCCACCTTTTGCCGATAACCCAAAATATTTTGATATATATATATATATATATATATATATATATATATATATATATATATATATATATATGCGTAATAAAACAAAAAACTCTCCTACGACCTTTGCTATAGGCTGCACTAAATTAACTGAAATTTACGAGTCCTAAAAATTTTAGAAGAAAAAAAAATTTACGATGAAATTATGTAAATAAAAAAAACCCAAGTTTTACATCTGTGCAATTCTTCTAAATATAATATAATATATTAAATTTATTTAAAGGAGAATGATAACTACCAATTCGAAATTATTGATGTAAATTTTTAGTAAATGTTATAATTTCTATTTTATAACTGAAGAGGAATAGAAGGTTTGTAACACATAAAGTTCCAGGCGTTCAAAGTAACGATCACGGGGACATGCTGTAAACTGCGACTGTTAAGATAGTTAATGAAACATAGCAGTTTCATTATGCAATTGTCTACATGTTACCCCCGAGACAAGTAAAGAGCTAGATGTCACTTGTTTCACGACACTTTGTGAATTCCTATCTCATAGTTTGATAGAATATTTGAGGCAAACTAACAGGAAATTAATGAATCTCAACTTGCAGAATATCGAATTTGTTTGATGACAAATAATGAGAAAGTAATTATCAGAATATTGATGAAGTTCATGCATATAATTAGTAAATAATAGATAGAATAAACAATAGAAATAATGAATGCATTGGAAGAACATCGAACTTATTGAAAATACTACACATTGATGTTTTATCCTATTTTGACAATCATCAGTGGTATGCACCCAAAAATAGAGTTTTGATTCACAAAGGCACTAAAACCGAAAATTCGGAATTGAACAAATGTTAACTCACCTGATCATCCTCTTTCGAAAAACCAAGATGAACTTTCTCGATGTCTTCAAAGTCCGCTATCTATGTGTGGAATTACACACTAAATTTTGTCCCGGATGTATTTTATGAAGAGGGCTTAACTCGCGTATTATTGTTTCTTTAATTCGGGAAGATTATTGCAACTCGATTATTTGGATAGATGTCACTGATGATTTCCATAATAGGATGACACAGGGATGAATGGTATTTCCAACGGGTTCGATGTTCTTCGAAATGCGCCAAATATTTAATTTCGAAAGTTGATAGTTCTTCCCGTTGACAAGATTTTTGCAGACAGCTCTTTGGTAGTTGTATTCGAATCATTTATCGATATTTCGAATAAAAATTTCAGAATGTACTATATATCTCGTATTGTTTAACGTTTCTCGTATAACTTGGTCAATATCATTGTATTGGACAAAATTTCCTTCAGTATAGGACAAATAATTGTTCCTCAACATCACGATTTATGAAGAAGAAATCAAGCTTAACCAATCTGCTTGAATAGGTTCAGTTTATTCTTGACGAATTTAAGGGAGACCGACAGGGGGATATTTGTTATACCAACATATTTGACGCCATTGACCAAGTGAACCACGCTATCTAGGACCTTGTTGTTTAATTGATAGGTTTTACAGGCAGTCTTTGAAAATGGATGAAGAGCTAATACAAAAATAGAAGTCAGGTTGTAAAAATTGATTGATTCTGGTTATTGATTCTGGTTACGTCAGGTGTTCCACAAGATAGTCATCTCGGTCCATTTTTGTTTTCTATGTTTATTATTGATATCACTTTAGTTGTTAAGTGTTCTAAAGTTTTGTTGTTTGCCGATGACTTGAAAATCTATAAATCCATCTCCTCAGTTGCCGATGCTGCTGATAATACAGAATAAATTTCTTTTATATATATTTCAGGAGGCAATAACTCGTATAAATTTTTCAGAAACTTTTATTCGCATTCAATTAGGTATACAAATCTTGGCTTCAAGAAGAATTATATTTGATTTGGCCTTTCTGTTCAAATATGCGAATAATTTTATAGATTCTAATGCATTGCTTGGTCAAATTGGCTTTCACGTTCCTTTCAGAAGAACTAGAACTGACAATATATTTGCCTATTCCACCTGTCGTACTAATTATTTGACAAAGGCACAAATTAACAGAATGTTATATTATGGTAATCGCTGTGTAAATACTGACCTATGTTTTTGTACACGACTAAGGCAGTTTCGCTGTGTAATTAACGACTTAACTAAATTTAGGTCTAATTATATCTTTTTTCTTATTTTTTGTACATATGTTTTTATGTAAATATATAAATAAATTCAATATCATCATGATTCAATCTTTTCTCACACGATTTAATTAGCTAAGGGCTATTTTTGGATTGAAATTATGTTTGTGTTACGTATCAATTCATTAAACAAAACATCTACAGGGAGATTAGAGTTAGTGGGCATTTCCTGACATCCGGAGCTAGTACTAAGCGATATCCTCAATTCCTGTATGTAAATTACATCAGCAAGGCAACAGTCCATAAACCTAATATAATTCCAAATGTAAACTTCAACGCCGAGTAAAGCCATACAGCTAAATTACATGACGTCCAGGTCTAGATAGATTATATTATTTTTCAGGAAGAGACAGATTTCAGTGTTAGAAACGGTGAAACTAATTCGTATTGTCTTTCATTGTATTTTCATCGTAAAAATTACTGAGATACTGTTTAAGGAGTGTATATTGTTTATATCGTCTGAAATGTTACAGAAAATCAATCATCTCAGAGGAATTAGAAAAAATCAAATATCTGAGACGTATTGAAAAAATCTTACAACATATGTGAATTTTTTTTCATCATATGATTTCTTTAGTTAAAACCACTAAATATTGGAAGAAAATACAAAAATAGAAAGAATTTTATAAGGTGATGACTTCGAAGAGATAATAATAATAATAATAATAATAATAATAATATAATTTTATTGAGAAACATTCCTTACATAGTAAAATTACATTCATTTCAATTGATAAATAATTACAACTAAGAGAAATGCTCTCAAAAGGACCGAATTCAGTTTGGAGTCTGATCTTCCATTCAGCCCTCGAGCAAAAATATTGGTTCATACAAAAATCTTGGTTAAATTCATATTTACAGTAATATACAATTTTGATTGAAAAGAAAAGAAAATGAAAATTTCCTCAGAGATATTAAACATTTGAGACAATTTCACATGGTGAAGAACATTAGTGTTATAAATATACAAATATATGATACAAAAAATTGATTCAAACATTATTGCCTACATCCGAATCATCGAAGTACTCTGACACACTATAGTATGCCTTTGATAAGAGCAGAGATTTAACTCTCCTCTTAAACAAATGAGCTTTCAGTACTTTCAAATTCGATGGTAAATGGTTGAAAATTTTAATGCTCTGACAATAGAGAGAGTGCTCAAATTTAGCTGTTCTATGCATAGGAATAAGTAGCACATCCCTGTTTCTTGTTGAATACTCATGATTACTATTCAATTTAATAAACCTATCTTCATTTTCTTTAACATATAACAAACACTTATAAATATATAAACACGGTAAGGTGAGTATGTAATTATTAATGAAGATAGTTTTACAAGATGTTCGCTGATGAATATTGAATATTAATCGAAGTATTCGCTTCTGTGTAATAAACACCCTATTTATTTCTGTAGAGCAACCCCACAGCAGAATATTATAATTTAGATGACTATATACAAGACTGTAATACACATCCATAACACAGTTTCTAGGTACGATGTTCTTGATTCTAGAAATTGCAAAAAATGAGTTACTCAATTTTTTACATAAGACCTCAATGTGTGTTGTCCATCTCAAATTTCTGTCTACATATATTCCAAGAAACTTCTTGATTGGGATGATGATATAGTGTTGTCCCCATATTTAACATCCAAGGTGCTAATTTCATTGTCCTTCAGACAAAACTTAACACATACAGTTTTGTCAGAACCATCAGATTGTTCATTTGACACCAACTTACAAACTCCCTCACAATGCATTCACATGCCTCCAGAAGTTCTTCAGGAGTCCTGCCAGAAACAACCACCGATGAATCATCGGCAAATAGTGTCACCAAAAACCGGGACAACTTCACAGGCAGATCGTTTATGAAGAATATGAATAGAAGAGGTCCGAGTACAGAGCCTTGATATCCAGTTTGTTTTGATTCAACAAGACTCAACAAGAAAAAATGAATTATTTGAATATCTATCTGATGAAAATTTGAAGTGAGGCAACGACTTCAACCTCCAAGCATCTCCTTGTGACTTCAAGTGGAAGATCGTAGAGTAATGAATACTCCACAATTCGATCTATAGAAATCAGTAGAAAACACCCCTCTCAGACTACAGACACACCAAGTCTGTAGTTTTATACCTGCGTGTATAAAAGATATGTGAAATTTCGATTCGATACCTTATAATGATCAAAAATCATTATTTATATAACCAATGTTTGATGACATTTCCAACCAGGGAGTGGACTTGTCAAATATCATAAGGTAACGCAGATTTGTTCAACCAAAATAAATATTTGTGTTAACATTTGAACAAGAATAAAAGGTATCTTGGCAAGCTTCCGATAAAACATTATTATCTGTGGATCAACCTTCAGCTAATGGGAATTGCAATTAACGAAACTTCAAAGATTGAAGGTAATCTCTATTGAAACAGCGGAAAGCCCTTGTTTAAGTGCAAATTCTATAAGCTCGGGTTTCCAAGTTGAATGTTTGTGAAAGTTTCTCGTTAAATTAGAATAAAACTATATTTCCTTTATTTCACTGATGCGATACCAACTTTGATCTTCAGAAAGGTTTTTTACTTCAAGATGAGTTGTAGCTTTGTTGAATTATAAATGAAAAAAGCGTACTATATATTTATCTCAATAATGAAGGCATATTTCAGATGAAAACTTCAATTCATATTCAGACGATGATCTCAAACTGAAATACAATAATTACAATAGTTTCAACTTCACATAATATTTGATTTTGAACAAAGATATCGAAAAGTTTGAAGAAGCATACTTGTATCATGAAAGAAATATGAAATTTTGAAATTAACTCGTATTGTTTTTAAGTTATGTAAAATAGATACTCATACAGAATTACGGGGTTGTTACGGGGTTGAACGAAGATATAATCTATCTTCGAAGGAACGCTTGTTTGACAAGCCTGACTTAGTACATTATTTCCCACCAGAGGTGACTAGATGTTGTAGAGATATTGTCATGGTCATTCGATGGAAGAAAACATGTCACAGAATAGTATCACTATTCTGTGATCACATTAGCACTCCCCACCAGCAACTGTCAACATATAAATGGGTTACCAACAAACAATTTCTCTCTCTCTTCGAGCTCTTCTCTGACCGTCACTTCTATGTTCAAAAATCTGTCTCTCGCTTCCATCGAGTAACAACAATAACAACCACGTGTTCAATAGTTCGCTCTTTGTAAATAATCATAAATATAAATTCTCAATACAAGTGTCGTTTAATATTTCCACTTACGATCACGTCGTGGTGCTATAATATTCTATGAGTGGAAATATTAAACGACACTTGTGTTCAGAATTTATACTTAAAATTATGTACAAGGAACGAACTATTGAACACGGAGTTGTTACTGAAGTTATTCGATGGGAGTGAGGGTGACAGATTGTTTAGCATAGAAATGACAATCAGAGAAGAGCTCTGAGAGAAGAGAAGAGAAGTTGAAAGTTGGTAGTCCATTCATATGTTGACAGTTGATATCACAGATTAGTGATACTATTCTGTGATTTGTTTCTTCCATCAAATGTCGATGAAATTCCCTACACTTGTCTTAACCTAACCCAACTTATCGTAACCAATCTTCTTGAGGTCGTTTCTTTGACATGCCTGTTTCTGTTCAATACCTCCCACAGCAGAGACTACTAGATATGTCAAATTATAATTGTGTTTTTTAAAAACATGAGTATTTGTTATTTCTTCTAATGACTGCACGATAGAATGAGTTAACGATTACACGAGTTTTTCAAATTTCTAAATTTAAAGCAAGGGTTGTTCGAAGATTTCGGAGAGAGAAACTGAAAGACACTCCACTCTGAAAATAATTGCTAATTAAAATACCAATACTCTCGCTTCTTTTATGTTCGACCTCGAGCCTTCGAATGAAATGGAAATAGGAGGCAACAACTAATTTACTCGACATTTAATCTCTTCCAATGCTTGGATTATCGGAACATTGCCCGTTGACTGCTATTGGCATTTCTGAGTCGATTCCACGCTAGTGGGGATTTAAAAGAATTTATATAAATCGAACTGAAAAGGGACATCAGGAGTCTCTAGATGAGTTGAATGCAATTTCTGACATTTTCATTCATTTGAATTGAAATAAATCTTTGGCTCTCTCATTTTTAGTAGTGGTCAAAGACCATTCGTTAAAATTCGGCCATAGTTAATTCAGTTTTTGAGTTTGAAATTTATTCGAATCTTTTGTCTTATATAGGGGATATATCATTATAATAATAATAAATTTATTTACCCATAGTGTAAAGTGGTACTTTGTTTACTTAACCACTTGTTCGAATTACAAATGTTTCGAGTACATAATTTTGTTAATTATGATTATAAAACACAATGACAATAATGAAAATAATTCAGTATTTACTAACACTGCGCAAAAAAAATAGTTTTGTCATGTATGTTCGAAACAATGGGTATCAGAAAAAAACACCCATCACATATATACATTAACATAATCCTATAAAGATGTCAAGGTATAAAAAATCCATTTTTTTATTGGCCAGTGTATTAATATTCATTCCACGAATCTCTGTACTATAAGGTCTCCATAATTCTACGCACGTAAGATGACCAAAAGAAACCTGTTCTAATTCTTTCTCTTTATTCAAGTCAGTAAGTAGAGCGTAAAATGAATGCGCCATTTTTCATATGCTCTTGAAAAATTGAAAGAAAAATCCTGCTAAAACATTGAGGGATTGAATTTCTTAGGAAGGTCCATTTCTAACTGAAAGGGAACGATATTTTTCCAGTCTGGTGTAATGGCTACAGAGCGCTTTTTCTGATGAGGGTTGGTAATAGAAACCTACACTGAGGGATGAAATACTGGGGAGATATTAGAATACGTAAACGCTCTAGAAAAAGGGGTGTGAAATTTTAATCACTCTTCCAATGTTTGTCACTAGGAAGTCGATATTTTTATTCATCTTTTCCTTATAATTAATTCGAATAAAATAGAAGTTAAATAGAAAATTCAATTTGAAACTTTTGAATTAATTGTTCTTACGAGTGCAAACACTTGGTTGTCAGTCTAGATTCTCGATTGAAAAGGAATGCACATATTAATAAGTTAATTTCTTTTTTTTTTGACTAGATTCAAATATTTAAGTAATTGTTAGTACTCATTTGAAAATGGTATATCAGGACCTTGCTAAGTCACAAATGCGATATGGAATCATTGCTTTGGGAAGCGCATATTCAACTTGTTTGAGCAAATTAACAATAAAACAGAAGTGGTTACTCAAAGTATGTACAAAAAGAATATGCTTCACCCAACGAACTAGTAACTTAAGTTAGCTGAGGTGTGAGACCTACATCAGTTGTATTGCTACACGCTAATGAAACATACGTACAACAATATAAGTCATTCGAAACAAATTGCACATGGGTTGAATACCAGATATAGTAACCTTTCTCTGGGAGTGCCGATGGAAGGTTAAAAAATCAATTGGTCAACGTTTAAGTAAGGTAAATGCAGCCTATAAGATGTACTACTTCTCAAGTAGTTGCGTCAGTCTTATCAGACTGAAGGAAGATATCTCCATCCACAAGAGAAACAGCCAGAACTCATACAAGCATCAATACAGTAAACTACTGAAAAATACATATATACAGCTCGAAAAAGTGCCAAGAGCAGTTTTCAGAAGGCTTTCAATGCTCTCTCTCTGCACCAGTGGTTCACAACGAGGGAACCACGGCCCACAGCTGGGCAATTTGATTGTCAAGGGGGGAATTTCGAAAATCTATTCACCTAGCGTTTAACCCTTTCGCACTTCTTAATTTTTCCATGTTTTCGGAGATCATTAGACTCTTAGGTAGGTTTAGGGGAGGAATATAACACAAAAAGTATCTTTCTATGACCCATATTATCCATGAGAGTTCACCGCGGCTGTCAATGAACAGAAATCATTCAGAAGTAGAGGAGAGACCAGTGCCTCCTGCACTTTCCTGGTGGCATAAGACTTTAAGAAAGGCTAAGGTGAGGGAATGGCAGGAAAAAGTATCTTTATAAACTCATATTATCCGAAAGAGTTCACCACAGCTGCCAATGAAGAGAAGTCATTCAGAAGGGGAGAAGAGACCAGTGCCTCCTGCACTTTCTTGTTGGCATAAGACTTTTAGAAAGGCTGAGGTGAGGGAATGGCACGAAAAGGTATCTTTATATAACTCATATTATCCGTAAGAGCTCACCGCAGCTGTCAATGAACAGAAATCATTCAGCAAGGGAGAAGAGACCAATGCCCCTGCACTTTCGTGGTGCGATAAGACTTTTAGAAAGGCTGAGGTGAGGGAATGAACCGAAAAAGTATCTTTATATAACTCATATTATCCGTTAGAGCTCACCGCAGCTGTCAATGAACAGTAATCATTCAGAAGGGGAGAAGAGACCTGCTCATCACCCTTATATTCACCCCTGTCAAGAACAATATGTGAAAATATTCATCTCATTAGTAGCTTCTACGCATGCAGAGTTCCTTAGCTAATGGATACGAGTTCATGTTCTAACCCTACATGCTTATCGACAACCAAGTCCCAAATCTTCTTATCTTGATAAGATACATCAAGTGGGAGTATAATTCTGTCGCATAAAGTTGGGAAACACGCGATCTCACGATTAGTGAAGTTTATCGAACAACTCCGACTAAATTCCTTTCCTTTTGGTTTATTTTGCGATGTTCTCAAGTAAAGAGGGCCATTCGGAATAATGTCTTTATATCTAACTGGATGCAGTTAGGAATTCACCGCAGAATTCATGTTTCCAATGACAGAAACTGAAAGGCTTCGTACGCGCACGAAAGTTACAAAATTCTGAAATGACTAAGATTTCATGACTTACTATTATGAATAACCATTCAACAAATTTGAAGTAGGATACCATTAAGAGGAATTTTTTCCTTTAAGTACACATTAAATTGAATTATTTGTTTTCATTCTCTAAATGTTTCGTCAAATCAAAAATACTTGCTATAATTAACTTTATTGATTCTTATTAAATCGAGGGTTAAATGCAATCGAGTTGTATGGAACTCCTGATAATGGCAAGTTGCTCGAAACAAGTGTTTCAAAGAGTTGAGTGGATTCTATTTGAGTGTTTTCAATGATATGCTTCAAAATGTCCTCAACGTGTTTCGTGAAGAATCGATCGAAGTTATTATTCTAGAAAATGGGTACTTTTATTCTAGAGATTGTTTTAATTGGGGTAACAACTTCCCTTATTTATGGCAGAGAAAATGAAACTGACAAGTATTTTATACATCACACTTCCATCTACCGGATTAAATAGTAGATAATTATAAGGTCATAGAAATGTCATACACATGTATCAATTCTCACACATAACAACAAAATTTGATGTTTTGACGTATTCGTTCCTGTTATATACGTGTTTTTTCCAATACTGCATAGTTCTTCTGACTGTTGAGTAGCTCCTGTAGGAGAATATCAATTTAAGCATAGTATGACGTTGACGTTTTGCTTCAAATTGTTGCTTTTTTGAAGGTTTTTACACATCTACGATTCATAGCGAAAATTAATTAACTTATAAAGTTTAATTTTACATGATTTATTTACGATTTGATTTAACTCTAACTGAAGTACATATATTTAAGTTGAAATGGTATCCGAATTACCAATTATTCTCATAATTTATTCATTCAGAATTTATTATCGGCCTGATTCATAAAACACAATACTTGTTCTAATGAAAATTTGAATGGGTTACCCTCCATTTCAAAAAGTTTTTTAAGACCACAGTATAAGAAGTACATGCTTTCGTTTTTAGATGAAACTTCGATCAGAAAATTCTAAGTTTCTTTTTCTTACAACACAACATTCTATAATGAAACACGCATAACATCTCAAATATAAAGTTAGAAAAACACTTTACGATGAAAAAAATACGAAGCCCATCAATTATTACACTGGGGAACAAATTGTAATATGATTTATGTTGACTTCGATTTTTAGGCTGTTTTAGAGGCAAATTGACATGATGATTCCAAAACTTTAATCAGTTTTTTCTATCACGTCAAGTTTTTTTTCTACAGTTGTTGCGCATACTATACTGTAGTTTGGTATGTCAATAATTTGCCGAGAACCCAAAGACCCCTCCAATGATTGATGCTTTTGTATTGTAAAAACTGCAGAATATAACAACAAAAAACAAATATAAAATAAATTAACCTCATGAGAAATACCTCTTTAGAAATACAAGAAGATGAGTTGAGCGACAATCGAAGTGACCACACCGACAAAGATTTTAAAGTTAAGATTTTAAAGTGACGATGATTCTGTTCGTGAAGGATTTAATCAGCAAGAATTAAAAGACTTGGTACGAGATTTGGGACTATACAAAGAAGCGTCAGAACTTTCAGCTTCAAGACTACACTAAAAAAACTTGTTAGAAGTAGGACTAAAGTCACGTTTCATTGAAACAATGACCGAACTTGAAATGAATGCTTGGTTGACATAAGAAAGTATTGTCAACGACTTTCTTAGAAACACGAGAGCCCAGAATTACATCGAAATTGTTCAACAACTCTTAGAAAGCTTCAAAAAGCTTGGCTGTAACATAAGTATCGAACTGCATTTCTTATATAGCCATCTTGCTAACTATCCAGAAAATCTTGGCGCTGTTAGTGATGAACAGGGTGAGCGATTCCACCAAGATTTGAAGGTCATGGAGGCAAGGTTTCAAGTAGATGGGATGTCAGTATGATGGCTGACTACTGTTGGAGCATCGAGCGAGAATGTCCCCAGATTGAACATTCTAGGAAAAGTTATAACCGAAAATTTTTACCTTAATATCTTTTTTCATTTTTTGTATAAACACAATTTAACTTCTAATATTATAATAACCTTTGTATGAATGAAATATTCTAATATGTTTGGTTAGTACTCACTTTTTTTTCCTCTGTATGTCATTTTGTATTACTTGTAGGGCAAAGCGAGGGTATACTGCAGTTTAAAAACTTGACGCGATAGAGAAAAATTGATAACATTTTTGAATTCGAGACTAAATTTAGTCAAAAACAAGTCACATATCTGAGACAACAAAATTGCTGTTTCCCAATGTTATTGAAAATATTTCATGATATAACTCTAGAAGATCTATGAAATATTCATGACCTCTATGCTTATAAAATTTGAGGATATAGTGAAAGTGCTTAGTATTAACTATTGCTAATTTAAAAAATCAGTGTTCAGTATCAAGTATTGATAATTGAGATATTCGATACACGAAAAGTATTTCCTTAACGATAAAAGAATTATTCTAAGAATTATATTTAATGCAGGTAAACTAAAATTAAGTAAAAGAAACTTACGTTGAAAACCCACACATTTTTCTATATAACAGCCGTTTACATATGTTTCAAGGTTATTGCCTATCGTCAGAACGGCGTAGTTCAAGTTAAAGATGATAGTACTTGAAGAGATATATAAAAAATTAATATATAAAACACGAAACACTGTTTCGTACACGTTTTATACACCCAAAACAAATTGGGAAGAGTCAACACAACGTTGCAAACGACAATGAAATACCGTCCGGCTATTGTGAGACTTTTATAGCTTCTGGAAATCCCAGACAATCTTAACGATAAAAGAATTATTCTAAGAATTATATTTAATGCAGGTAAACTAAAATTAAGTAAAAGAAACTTACGTTGAAAACCTACACATTTTTCTATATAACAGCCGTTTACATATGTTGTGTTGACTCTTCCCAGTTTGTTTTGGGTGTATAAAACGTGTACGAAACAGTGTTTCGTGTTTTATATATTAATTTTTTATATATCTCTTCAAGTACTATCATCTTTAACTTGAACTACGCCGTTCTGACGATAGGCAATAACCTTGAAACATATGTAAACGGCTGTTATATAGAAAAATGTGTAGGTTTTCAACGTAAGTTTCTTTTACTTAATAAAAGTATTTCCGTTTGTTTGTGTTCAAATATTGGAATATAGGACCAGTTCTCATTCAATTAATCATAAAGTATCACTGTAATTGATACTGGAACTCTAACTTCGATCTAACTTCTACAACACCACAAGAAGGGCCAGATAGCAACTGTTTTCCATGTTTATTTGCCCCGAACTTTGCATTCAATTAATTGACCGCGGCTCTGTTAAACTTCTAAAACACTATGCCTGAGAGACAAAGGCATCTGTTCCTGTTAAAAGCCTCCAATGATATTTCACAAAACTGTCAGAAACATTAATGATCACGACAACGTTTCCTTTCTTTCCTTTCATGGAAATTGCAAGTTGTTAGACTTTTCAAAGAAATTTAAAAGTTGCAGTAGATATTTATTCACTTCAAACTCAACTGAAACTTTTTCCGGCTGTGGTTTAAATCAACATTAAGTAACTTATCTTAGTTTATGATTGTTTTAGGACGCATTTCATTCATTTATTTATGTACGACGAATGAAATATAAACAGGTGAAATGCAATATAGCATTCACAGTTTGACTATACATAACCGTTAATTTATTAATGATCAAATAGATTTTAGGATTTCACCTGTCTATGAAGCTCTATGATAGAAAAATACACCGTGGCGTTGGATGTACTTAGAAGAAGAATACAAACTTTATTGCTGGTTAAATCTATTCTTATATTTTAACAATCCCAATTTCTTTATTGATGTGCTTGACAATGAAAATCCTAAGAAACTGCAGTGGCCATATAATAAACATTGAGATGAAAAACAAGTATATTTTTCTTATAATAATAATAATAATACAACTTTTTTGAATGGCAGCTCATTACAGTGTTTCCTTAAATATTAACAACAAACAAGTAGAAGCACATAAGCAACGGAACCATTTCAAAAGGTGGTTAATATTGGCTTTCGTCAGTATTCTATTAACCCCATAGAAGCAATATATTATTCCTAAGAATGATTTGCTTTCCCTTTTTCTGTTTATCTAACAATAAATTTTTCATTTGTGTTTTAAATGCAATAGTTTCATCGTTTTGTATTCATTATTCAGTTGGTTGAAATATTTAGAGACCAAGTACGAAAATGATGGCTGAAACTTCACGGTATTATGTTTTGGTATATTTATCAGCATTTTGTCACGAATATTTCGAGAATGTAATTTATTTCTGAAAACAATTTTTTCGGCCAGATACATGGGGCAAGATGTTGATAAAATTTTATATATGAATACATAAAATTGTGATTGAAACCTGAAATCCATTTTTAGAATTTCATTGGAATTATATATATGACTTATATGATCAAAACGTCTTATATAGTAGCAAAAACGTATGCAGGTATTTTGTAAAAGTTTTAATTCGTTGTTGAGTAGTACAGTTAAACAGGGAAAATATGCGGCATTAGCATAATAACACCTTGACAGAATTAAGGAGTTTAAACAGTTAATTTTGATTTATTGTCTAAGATATATTTGAGTGGCGAAGGAGTTCTAACTTTAAGATATGCTGCCTTTAATTGCAGTTTCATATGTTTTTTGATTGTTAATTGTTGATCCGTTTACAGACCGAGATTTTTAACTGTAGTTATAGGTATAATTATTTGTCCGTTTAGAACAACATTGTTTATAAGGGACAATTTTTTGTGAATTGAGGAGGAACCAATGAAGATCAGTTGTGTTTTGTCTACGTTAACTTTCAGACCATGATTTTTGGCATAAACATTTATTCGTTCCAGATCTTAACTGTGTATCATCTGCGTAACAGTGCATAATACCTCATAATTTTCATAATTTTATAATATGGAAATTTATATGTGCTATAAATAATAAATATAAAAGTGTGTATAATAACACTTGTGATGGTAGAGGGGAAGATCAAAAAGACTTGACCCCTTAATCGTTGAAATAGTGCCCCCCGGCCCCCGTTCCAGTACGAAGAATACATGCAGTATTCTTTTGAACATATGTGTAAATCTTTGTTTAACAATTGTTTTATTATGTTTATCGATTTACATCAAGTATCAGCCTCATCAATTATTAGTTTATACAACTGTTGAACAAATTATATTTTTAGAATTATTTGAATAATTCTCTATTGAATAATGAGATGTATTTCTCCCAATAACTTTTCACTAGACGACAGCGAGTTCGAAATACGATGTTTGAATGAAGACTTGAAATTCAATATTCCGAATTTTCGTATAAAATGGAACAAAGGAAGTATGGTTGAAATTCATTTTGCCGCGAACTCCTGCAAACATCATTCGTTATGCTTTGTTTTCCGATTCTTGTTTGTTTTTCCGCGAATACGTTATCACTTGTATTAGTCAACAAATGAATTCGTCAAACAAAGTTTAAACGATTTTCATATACTGCTTTAATGCAATGTTTTCTCAGTGGAACGATTTCCACTATTTTCACACTGAACTCAGTGTGTTCATTTGATTGCCATTGTTATTGAGCTT
The DNA here is from genome assembly GCA_030704895.1 of Henosepilachna vigintioctopunctata. NCBI lineage: Eukaryota > Metazoa > Arthropoda > Insecta > Coleoptera > Coccinellidae > Henosepilachna > Henosepilachna vigintioctopunctata. The sequence goes on from JARQZJ010000005.1 coordinate 2,208,825, forward strand.
TTATTTGTTTAAAGAGTTTGAAATAGGAATGGCCTCTCTGAATGCATGTAAATTTGTATTGGGGGAGTTTCCAGATAACTAGCGTCTACTGACTCGTAGCTAGTACCTTTAACGATAAAATATGTATTACGAACAATATAAAGTTATGTTGTACAAACTGAAAGCAAAGTAAGGTTTCTCCAAAGATCTAGTTTGCCTGATTCAGTCTTATTTAAATAATCGAACACATTTTGTACAATTTGAGGGTCATAAGTCATATGTATATACAGTCATTTCGGGCACCCCACAAGGCTCTCATTTAGGCCCACTGTTGTTTCTTTTTTTCGTGAATGATTTAATAGACTGTCTAGCAGTTAAAAGTCTGATGTATGCAGCTGATTTAAAATTTTATCGCAAAATTGAAACATTAAAAAATTTTATTGAAAGATTGAAACAGGAATGCCGATGAAAGCTTTGAATATCGAGAACTTGAAGTCAAGAGAACGTTATCAAGACTCAACAACTTTTTATAGTCGAATATTTCAGTAATGTACGTACTATGCTGTTCGAATTGATTCGGACAAACATTTTTTTTCTTCGTTTGAGTTACTGTATGTAAGTATGTGAGTACCAGGGTGGCCCAAACACTCTCACACCTGCTTGTTTACTATCTGAGGTGACGTGAGGGTTCGACCTTGACCATCATTTACATTCTGACCGGTTTTACCTCGCCAGTAATTCAGTTATGAGTATACCGGTGCGACAGTTGGTGGTTTCAATTTTGATACGTGCTGTATTGTCTGGTCCAAAGATGGATATCACTCAGAGGAAGCGTTTCAGAATTATCGCGCTTAATGAACACACATCATTGACTGTGAGAGATATAGCTGAAGCTGTTGGTGTGGGAAAGTCCAGCGTTTCGAGAATTTTGAAAACATTTGAAGAAAGTGGCTCGTCTACAAAAAGAAAAGGAAACTGTGGCCGCAAAAGCAAACTACTCCAAGAACAGACAAATTGTTGATAAGAAATAGCAAAATTAATCCGAGAAAGACAAGCACTGATATTCGAAGGGATTTGATGGTTTCTGGTGTGGAGGTGAGCCCCTCAACTGTGTGAAAACGACTGCTGGAGGTTAGCAGTAAGGCAAGAAGACCAAGAAGAAAGCAACTGCTTACCCAGAAACTGATGAAGAAACGTTTGGCATGTGCTCAAAAGTACCGTGCGTGGACTGTGGACGACTGGAAGAAGGTGGTTTTTAGCGATGAGACACATTTGTTTGTACAAATTAAGTGTTGTTAGACGAAGTGATGGGGAAACTTTGCGGCCTGATCACATCCAGCAAACAATAAAACATCCTTCGAAACAAATGTTTTAGGGTTTTTTCACAACCAATGGCACTGAACGATTAGCTCCTATAAAAGGGATGATGAATTCAGTGAAATATATGGAGATATTGCGCACCAGGATTGTCCCTTTCATGGAAACGTTTGATGAAACATTTAAGCATGACCTGGCTCCCTAACACAATTTCAAACAAGTGCAGGCCTTTATGCGTGAGAATGAAATAAAAGTACTCGATTGGCCGGGAATTCACCTGATCTCAATCCCATTGAGAATTTATGGAATATTTTAAGGAAACGACTGGAAAAAATGGATTGCAAAAGAAAAAATGATTATAAGTGCAATACAGGTGTGGTTTCATGATGTCGAATTGAAGAAAATCTGCCCTACGCTAGTGGAATCGATGCCTAGACGAGTTCAAGAAGTTATTTCTGCGAAAGGAGGACATCCTTCATATTAATATGAAGAATTTACGCTATTTTATATGTATTTACTTCATTATAAGGTGAAATTTTACAAAAACATTGTTTTTTATCCTTAGTCCCAATTAATTCAAATTGCATAGTACTTCTTCAAATTGAAAAAATGAAAAGATACACAATTTTCGCTTTTATAATTTCGGAGTATTCTGGTGAAACTTTTTTCATTAGCTGCATGAAATCATTTGACCCAGCGTTTTGCTCATCGGAATGGACATTCATGAGGAATATAGGTAGGTACACGAGGATGATTGATGGGGATTTTCTCGCATCAGGATCTCCAATAATTTATGAGAATATAATAAAAACTTGTTTTCATTCAACACCTGACCTTATCCATGTAAAATCTCTTTTGCAGCTCGAAAATATTCGAAATGTCTCGTTGAAAATTGGGATATTTTGGGATATTTATTCACATCAAAATTAGTTTACCATAGTCTGCTATTATAGGGGAGGGTTTAAGAAGCTGACTTAACCATCCCGGGGATTTGAGCTCAAATCGGAGAAATGTATGCCGAATGAGCCAAGGTTACCTAGTCTGAAATGTAAAGGGTGTTTTTTTTAGAAGTAAAGAACTTTAAATTGCAATAAAACAACGATGGATCATTCGAAGGTAATTGACAAAATTTTTTCGCCAGAATTCGAAAGATAATCTTGTGGCATTACATTTTAAATATGATTTCTGGCATATGATCGCCATCTTCGGCATTTGGCACGGATTTATACTTGATAAATGCTACAAAGGTTTTAGAGGTGTGACTTTTTTTGAATTAGTGGCCGTATTTATCTTGAAGAAAGAACAATGGTAGTGAAAATAGGCGAATATTGTCTCAGAGACATGACATTGCTTTGGGGTGCCGCAAGGTTCTGTGCTCGGACCTCTTCTGTTCATATTGTTTATAAACGATCTGCCTGCGAAGTTGTCCCGGTTTTTGGTGATACTATATGCCAAAGATTCATCGGTGGTTGTTTCTGGCAGGACCCCTGAAGAACTTCTGGAAGCATATGGATGCATTGTGAGGGAGTTTGTCAGTTGGTGCCGAATGAACAATCTGATGGTAAACGTTGACAAAACTGTGTGTGTTCGTGTTTGTCTGAAGGGCAATGGAATTAGTATCTAGGATGTTAAATATGGGGAGAACACTATATCATGGTGTTAAATCAAAGGTCTTGAGGCCAATTCACAGGTCCAGAAATGAGAAATTGGAAGTCACCAAACGTGTCTTTCAAAAAATCGAGTATTGTGGCACGAGCTGTGTGACACAGCTTTCGTCTTATTTTGCGCCGTCTTATTGAAACCACAGCTCCTGGACATCATTGTTGTTCAATTCAGGAATGAAAAAGTTAATAATTATGGCTCTTTAAACCTACCATTAATGATTGCATACACACGTTCTCACCATTTATTTATTGATCGTTTGTAAAGAAAATGAAGACAGGTTCATTAAATTGCCATCATGAGTATTCAACAAGGAACAGAGATGTACTACTTATTCCTATGCCAGCTAAATTTGAGCGCACCAAACAGTCCGTTTTTCTGGATGTAACGGTGTTTAGACATACACTTGAGGATTATCTTCACTCCAAATGCGGCAGTTTTGTTTGTTGACGTAACCATCCAACCAGAAGTGCGCTTCATCGCTAAACAAAATTCGTGCGATACGTATTCCGCACAGAACCATTATTTTCGAAATAAAATTGCACTAAGCCTGAAGCGTTGTTCAGGCGTGAGTCTATTCATGATGAATTGCCAGACCAAACTGAGAATAAATCATAATCAGCTGTTAAATCAGTCGCCATCTTCAACGTTAATGCCAACCTAAAGTTCTATACCTCTAAAAAAAACACCCTATTATGGAAATCATGTTTAACTAGAGCATTCGCCATTTTGCACGTACAGAATATATTTTTTATTACTTTGTGAATATAGAGAGTTTCACAGAAATAAAACTGTTCAGTTTCTCTTCTGCATTTAATTTAGTTTTAAACTTATCTTCATTAGTTTAGAAAAATATTAGACATTAATACCTGACATGACTCAAATATTATTTTGTTTAAGACCATCCCAATCAAGTGAAAATGTAGGAAAGTATCTGTATTTTAAGTTATAAATTCAAATAATGCAATAAAAGCTTCAAAAATTCAGAAAATTCACGTCTCAATCGGGAGTGGGTATTTTCATATAAAATAAAATGATAAATTTCCGATTGAATGGTTTAAACGAACCGTTTCTGTTGCGATAAAACAAGGAATAAATAACAAGAATAAATCCCGAATTTCTGAAATAGATACAAGCTCACAAATCATGAAAGTGCGTTATAATTAAATGCTAACCCGGGGGCATGACAAGTAACACAAGACGTCGCACTCCGTTGCTGAGAGGCACGTAGAACCAGCATTTTGGCCCTAGGGATAAATAATATTTATTTTCCTCTACCCTTACTGAAATCGATCGGGCCTGAGTAATTAGATTGGTAGAAATACGGCCTTTGAACTCGCATGCCCGAATTCATATCACTAATTCCGTCTTAATATGTATGAAAAAATCGATTATTTCAGGAAGCTCCCAGATAAAAATATTTGGTTCTTATTCGGTTCGATTATAATTTTCGAATACTTTTTGCTGCTAAAACATGTTTTTAATAATTCAAGAACTTGCTTCATTCACTTTTTAATGAACCATTTCGAGATGATATCGTTTAAATAATATGGAAAAAAAATGATTTCTAGGTTAACTTATTTTCAATTATATATTTTTCAATCTAATAAAATTACTTTAGGTGGAAAATATTATTTTAACTTTAAATTTAATTGTTGAAATTGATTCACAATGAAAATCAATTTTCCCCCTAACATTTGAATATTGTTGAATGTGTGAAAATAGGGTGGAATTAGACACTCTGAGGGGACACAGAAGATTCTGTGCTATCTTTATCAATGTTGATTTTGTTCATTCAAACACCGTCAACATAATGCCCAGATGTATAAGATATGCATATCAATTCATGTATTCAAAACGACGAAATCTGCCCTTTTTCACATTTTGATATCGAATAATATTGAACGAAATTATTTACAAACCGAATACAATTATTAAAAACCACAGAATGAAGAGTCATCAATGCCTTTTGAAGATTATTTTCTAGATTTTGAAAATCCAGGATTAGGATATTCAGTTTGAGGCAAAAAGCATAGTTAGGCAACTAGTTTCAAAGAACGTATTTCCAACAGGAAATGCCCCCTTTTTTACAGAAGTAAATGAGATTCAATATATTTGCAAATATTGTTGAGAATAGAATCGTTTTTCTGGTTCAATTCTAAATCTCAAAATTATGCGTAGTATTTTTTACAATTGTGAGGAATTTTCCAATTTTTCATGAAAAATATTCAATTCGAAGGACAAGTAGTTACCACTAAAGCAGCATTCAACGAAAAACCTGTTAAAACGTATTGATATCTCCTAGCGGTAGATGATGGATACAAACTTGAATATGATATAACGAAATGAAACATACGGAAGAAAAGCCCTTTTTTACGGCTTCTGCATGAAATATCCGGTTTGGGTTATTCCATATATTCTTTGACAAGAAATTTTGAAACTCTTTAAGCTTTCACGGAATCTTGCAAATGGGTGATTTTTTGAGAGTTAAGTTTTTCAGGTTGGCGGCACTGGTTGGTAATGACATCCAAACGTCATCTGTCATGGTGAAAAGTTTTCAGTATACTCTGCCACTTCATTATGGAAAGACTTAGAAACGAGCAACGATTCCAAATTGTTGAAATTTACTATCAAAATTGGTGCTCTGTGAAAATGTGTATCGTTTGTTATGACCAATTTATGAACGTCATAATCGACCTGGTGAATCAACAATTCGTGCTGTTATCACCAAATTTCGCACCAATTTTACTTTGTTGGACATTACAACATTGCCTCGCATGCGTACAGTGCGTACTGAAGAGAATATTGCAGCCCTTGCGTACGGTGTTATTGAGGATCGTAAAATGTCAATTCGTCACCGTTGGAAACCACATGGAAAATTTTACGTGTTGATTTGGGTTTGAAAGCCTACAAAATTCAACTCCTACATGAATCGAAGTCGAATGACTCACCACAACGTCTAATTTTTTGTGAATGGGCCTTAGAACACCTCAATGAAAATCCGCTGTTTTATCAAAAAATTGTGTTCAGGGATGAGGCTCATTTCTGGCTCAACGGATATGTAAATAAACAAAACTGTCGCATCTGGAGTGATGAACAGCCACGTGCCGTAAAAGAATTAGCGATGCATCCCGAAAAAACGGCAGTTTGGTGTGGTTTATGACTGGTGGCATCATCGGTTCATTTTTCTTCAAAGACGACCGTGAAAGAAACGTTACCGTCAACGGCGAACGATATCGAGCCATGATACGCAACTTTTTTTTGCCTCAGTGGGCCGAGTTGAACTCGATTGACATGTGGTTTCATTAGGACCGTTCCACATGCCACACAGCTCGTGAAACATTGGACATGTTGAAGGATGAATTTGATGAGCAGCTTATCTCTCGAAATTGCCCTGTGAATTGCCCGCCAACATCATGCGATTTGACGCCTCTGGATTATTTCTTGTGGGGTTATGTGAAGTCGTTAGTGTATGTGGACAAGCAGAACCCGATTGAAGCCTTACAGGATAACATAGCACGCGTAATTCCTGGGATACAGGTCGAAATGCTCTAAAAATTGGACCTTCCGAACGGACCATTTGATACAGATTCGCGGACAAAATTCACATGACATTATCTTTAAAATGGAGATGGCAAAGGCCATGTTATCAATTTCAGTAAAAATTTTGAACATACGATGCAAATTGAGTGTTTAATTCAATATAAAAAAACTACTTTTAAAAAATCACCCATTACGATCAGCGTTTTGGAGACCTACCTTCTCAGGTTTCGTGCTGAAAATACCCCATAGCTTATAAAATTGAACAGTCAGCAATGAAAACAATAACGTATTATTATCCTACCCCATCGAAATGTAGAAACAAACGTTCCGATTTGTAAGTGAAGCTTAGGAAAAGTTTTATGTAATAAAGATTCTCAGACATAGCTTTACAGGAGGAAATAAATAACCTCTAATAGGAATTTATGGCAAATAAGAATTCTCCTTCGAAAACAGCAGAGCTTCAATAACATTTGACACTATCTCTTCCTGAGAGCTCTTCACCATTATTCCTTAACTTAATGTCTCATTCCAAAACGAAGCCGTAAAAATGCCACATTAACTGCGTTTTATTTTATATTTCCTTCGGTTGGCTACACTTCGTTCCGAAATTACGGTCAGGTGTTTGCCCTGGAAACGTAAATCGGAAAATTTCGAGTTGTTTGTTCCAATAGCAAATTTAAATCAATTTTTCCACATTCAACTAGTAAATCAATTGGATGCCTCCGATTTTATCCAAAACTGAAGTTAAAAGTAACTTCAAATTCAAGGTCAGTTCTATGGTTTCACAAAAGTTTATTGACATGAATATTTGTAAGAAATCTACAAAAAGAGTCACAGAATTTTCTTAGACCACAACAAATATATGGAATTAAAGGGGTGACCAAATCGTTGGTTCACAGTTTATATCGTTAAAAGGGACTTACTATCTACTATAAGCGGATCTATGTCTTTATTATCAATTCTTAATTCGGTAAGATTTATACCTCAAATATTCAGTATTTTAGGTACATCCTGATTATGTATTGCCTAGTTTTCATTATTTTGGGATATTGTCACGAAATATTCAATTAGATATTGAGTTTTATAGCAAATTTATCGTTCTTCATAGGAGAAACTTCGTTTTTCTCGAGCAGGATTGAAAATCAACAGATCCTTATGTTTCAACAGGGATATATTGACAAAACTGAACGAAACAAAGACCAAGTTGAAGATGGTAAACAAAAGCAGAGAGGATGAGGGTGAACGATATGTGAGATGATGAAAACAATATGGAACATATGGCAAATTCAATCATCGCCTCAGTTTGCCGAGCGTTAAGGACAATCTGTCGAAGAAATAATTGGATATAAACACGATCTCCTTTCAAGTTTTTCGATTTTCATTCGGAGAAGAATTTATCAATGAAGAAATAAGATGAGAAACCAACTTCATTATTGATTATTGAAATAAAATGAATTGAGTTTATTCTGGTAGGGATACCTACTCCTGTATGAGATGAATTCATCATTAGAAAGAAGAGAAGAGAAATTTGAAACTTGACTCAGTGAAACTAAAGTCAAATTTGTTAACTTTAATTTATTGACTGAGATTGAATTCTCGCTTAACTCTTGGTGAAACATAATTGAATATTAAATTGAATCAAACTCTTGGCTTGATGTTTCACGATATATTTAACAATATGAATTAGTCATATGAGTTAGCTCATTTCAAAGACTTTCCAGTCTTGAAAACGAGCTAACGCTCGAAACATGTTGACTAATTCATATTGTTAAATAAATCGTGAAACATTAAGCCAAGTGTTTAATTTAATTTGATATTTTAATTTATTGTTTTCAGAACGGAGAGGTTTGATTGAGAGTATCTGAACAAAGGATGAAAATAATACTATATTGATAAGTTGGAAGCGAAACTAAAACTTTTGGAAACCAGTAAGAAGTTGAAAACTTGAAAAAAAATTTCTTTTCCATTCACGAGATAGAAATTTGTAGTTTTCATCAAGAGCAATGGATGCAGAACTGTATTTTACCGCGTTTAACTTGCTATTAGGCTTGTAAGGCCTTAATAACAGCGTAATAGGCAGTGTACTACGTATAATATTGTTAACTTGTTACACTACTGCGTCTCTTTAAACAGATATTATCGTATTTAGTATTAGAATTCGACTCTCCTTCCTCAAGATTTCGCACACTATTCTAAAGGGTGTTTTGTTTACATCTGGCTTCATCACTTAATTTCGTAGAAATGGTTTGTCACTACGCATAGTACATAGGTCGTTTCCGCAAAGTTTATTGATTTCGCATGATATGTACTTATCAGACTATTTATTGGTAGTGCTAAAGCTATATTTTGAGGGTCTTTGAGCTCTTAAGTATTTCGAAGAACTCCCGAATTCTTAACAACACCATAAGGCATATTGATAAATATGCCTTTAACAGCAGATAATTACACTAAAAAAATGAATGTCATTAAACAGATCGCACAAAACAATAGATATCATCATTGTTTCGTTGATAACATTTTGAGGAAAAGATTATATAATAAGGCCATTTCTCAAGAATATCCTGAAGTAACAGAGAGTCATAAAAATTTCAGAACATTGGCGTATTTAGGCAACCTCATATCAAAAATTCCTGATAGGAATTTAAGGATAGCTTTCAAAACTCCGAATACCGTGGGTAGGCATATCAGAAATGCGAAGGATAAAATTTCGCATATAAATCGGGTATCTATGAGTTGAGTTGTGATACTTGTCCCAAAGTATATGTTGGTCAAACTGGCAGGAATTTCAAACGTAGGATATATAAAACCGATTCTACGTATGCACCACATCTAATAGAAGAGAACCATGTCTTCGACAACAACTTGAAACTATTGCATACGGAACGAAAAGGTTATAAACTAACTCTGTTAGAAGACATGGCAATTGATAAGAGGAAGAAATAAAATAGTTTATTGAATTATCAAGGTTTAATCAACAATTCTTCTTTATTAAATTCATTCTAGTAAAAGGCAATTGAAAAAAGTATTCTATGGCAATCACCCCATATTTCAGAAGAAATATGTTCTATATTCATTCCCCTACTTCAAAGGAACAGTGTTCCATGGTAATTTCCACACTTCAGGATAAATGCAAGCAGTCCACAATGTAATAGCTCAGTTTATCATCAACATCTGATGAAGCCACTGTGTTGGCGAAACAAAATTTTCATGTTTGAAATTAATAAAAGTGAGAATCATGAAAACTACTTACTTTTATTTGAATTATGGTCTTTAAGCCCTTTAGTGTTTTTGAAACACTAAAGGGCTTAAAAGTCGTTGAAAAACCATTGTACCAGTATAGAAACCGATGCTGAGAGGACAAATAGGAAACAGTAGACCAAACATCGCCGACAATGTTAGAATTTTCGATTATTCGAATTCATCTATCAATGAATTCCTTTCCCCATTCAAAGAATTCTGATTTTGTTGTTCGATCATCTTCAAAAGTGAACGTAAATATACCAAAAGCCATCTGAAATTCAAACGAGCATTCAGAGAAACCAGAGAATACGGCAGACTCGATCAGTAATTACTCAATAGATTTTTCAATTCCAGATTCTTTTTAGAAAATGGGATTCGATCCAGAGTGCAATAATGGGAACTTCTTCTTCCAAGAGGAACGCTTCGATAATTTCAGCTTTTCATAGATTTGTTCCAGTTTGCATATTCATCCAGGGAAATTCAATTCCGGGAATCCGGGAGTTTTTTATTTGGTGCTGAGTTACCGGACACTTTGACAACTTTTCAATTCTTTTCTGTGTAATTTTCTATTTTCTACACGCAGATTTTGGACGCTTTGTTAATGATAATGATGAACTGTAATACATGTTTCAACAAAACATGACAAAAATTTGGAGCTATTAATGCTAGTAACAATCTTCCGTAATATAAAAATGAATCGCAAAATGTGTTGGTGAACGCATAACTCAACAATGCCTAGACCAATTTTGCCAATTCTTTTTTCTAAATGTTCTTTGAAGTCCGAGGATGGTTTCTACGGCCAGACAAATTCGAATACTAGCCGGAAAAACCCTAAAAACAGCCTTTTTGCTTTTTCCATTTTTAACGTTTTTTTACTAAAATGTAGAGTCAATTTGAACTTTATTGCTATTCAATAAAGTTCATATTAAATTACCCAAATATAATCACAAAATGTGGGAGCTAAAGATCACATTAGTACTGATTTTCAATATGGTTGGCTGCGCGATATTATTTCTTTTGTTTTAGTTTCGGCACGCGACATAAAATGCATCAGTTTTCACGTCATTACATCAGTCAAACATAAACCATAGCGTTACCAAAAGTGTTTTATTATTTTTATTATGCGTATTAGTTCATCAAATCAGATGAGATTGTTCAAATAAATAGACTTGTAAAATGTAGTATCTTAATTGATAAGGACGTGCAAAACTTCAATGTTAGATGTAATCATGTGCTTTTATAATTGATTCCTAAGATTTGAGATGTACATTAATCTACGCATTATATATGCATACGACTTACTTTATATTTCTGTCTTACAATCATTAGGATGGTATGTGAGGATTGAAATCGTTGCCTTCCATTTGTTGAAGGTGGCGTAACTGATCAGTACCTTGTAGTACGAAACAGTCACTTTCTTTCGCTTTCAATAAATATAGATATGGATTTCAATATTTTAAAACATTTATCCCTAGAATGACAATGAAGACATCGCATTGTTCATGTTTTACATAGTCAAAAAAATTATCGAAAGAAAGTTATAGTATACTTCAATATTGAATATCTACAAGTGCGATAATATAGCACGAGAACTACAGAATTCTTTTTCTTGTTGTAAATTTCTTTCATATATATACATATATCTATATACAATATATGAATAATGTTCAACGCGGGGGAAAATTTCAATCAAAAGTAGACACTGTCGGCATATCTCGCAATTAGTAGCAGCCGTTGACACGTGTTTCGAGCTTATTGGCTCTCCTCAGAACGGCATATCCAAGTTCAAGTTTTACGAACCTGTAGATGGAAAAACAAGAAATAACAGACAATCCACTGAAGGAAGTCGACACATTTTAAGCTACCGTGTTTTTACTCTCCGGGTTGGGAGATTTGAAAAAACTACTTCGCACGTAAGGCGACTATTTATCCATCAAGGATGCCTCTAGCCGACAAATTATACAATATATGAATAATATACATTTTATTCATGTATATCATGTATATGTTTATCATGTATAATTAGTCGGCTAGAGGCATCCTTGATGATTAAATAGCCGCCTCACGTGCGAAAGAGTTTTTTCAAATCTCCAAACCCGAAGAGTAAAAACATGGTAGCCTGAAATGTGTCGACTTCCTTCAGTGGTTTGTCTGTTATTTCTTCTTTTTCCATCTCTAGGTTCGGACAACTTGAACTTGGCTACGCCGTACTGAGGAGAGCCAATAAGCTCGAAACACGTGTCAACGGCTGCTACTGATTGCGGGATATGCCGACAGTGTCTACTTTTGATTATATCTATATATAGATATATATATATATATAGTTCAAAGATTCACAGGTAATTCAATACTAGTAAATACTGAGACTCTTAATCGAAATATCGAAATATTTGAAATGAAACTCTCAGGGATCTGTCTACACAAATTTTGTCGACGAGAACGAACCCATCACTTTCGAGAGTGAATATTAAGAGCGTTTCGAAAATATCATCGATCTTGTTGAATGATAATAGGATACAATTGTTTCATCATTATTATGAATCATCAGTCCATATTTAATCTATCAATCAAGAATCGATGACTTTCAAAACGAACATAGGTCCATTATACCAAATTGAGAGATATTCTACGGAGTGAAATATTCACGTAGGCTCCCTCTATCGGCGAAAGGATTACTACTCTATTATTATGACTATTATCATTCAACAAGATCGATGAATTTTTCGAAACGCTCTTAATATTCACTCTCGAAAGTGGGTGCGTTCTCGTTGACAATATTTGTGTAGACAGCTCCCTGAGAGTTTTATTTGAAATATTTCGATTAAGAGTCTCAATATTTACTATATATATATATATATATATATATATATATATATATATATATATATATATATATATATATATATATATATATATATATTTATATATATGTTTCTCAGTCGAAATGTGAACAAATGTAGTTATCCGCCTAATAGCGAGAAAATACGTAGAAATCCACCCAAGGAATAGAAGACACTTTGATAAATTATAGTGCTGTTTCTGAATTATTCATGGAATGGATATCTGATGTGGATAATCACTACTTTAGTGACGATGAAACGATTTTCCCACACAGTATGTTTAAATAAGCAGATTGCATGTTATTCGCAATTTTCAAGCACAATTACTTGGTAAAATGTAAATATGCAAATAGGATATTCATCTGAATTGCAAATGCATTGATTAAATTATCAATATATATATATATTTATAATTTATTGAAAGACATTTACTGTTTCTGTATTTGACAGTTACCGTATTTGGGATACCCACGCAGTGTAGCATATTCACTGGTGAAGTAACCCTAACAGACTCACTTAGCGGCCTAATCACCCTTCAACAACTATATTCTGAAAATATCGTAGTACAGCAATTGAGAGAAGAATTATACAAATTGCAGACTCAACAGTATAGTGTGAACTTCATTTGGATTCCATCCCACGTAGGAATAAGTGGAAATGAAAAGGCCGATGAACTAGCAAATTAGGTCTTAGTTCACAAAACCAACAAAAAATGAAATACAGTGCCATACAGTGATCACAAACCTCACATCAAACAGTTTATCGACGATCTATGGCAATCTGAATGGGAAAAAATAGAGCCAACAAACTTTACCCGATTCTACCCAAAATAACCATAAAACCGACAGTACCTCAGAAGAAAAGAGACCATGTTGTGTTGAATAGAGTGAGAATAGGCCATACCAGGCTAACTCACAAACACACCCTGGAGAGAGAAGAACCGCCAATCTGTACAAACTTCACAACAGCAAAAACAATTCAGCACATTATGATACGCCCATTATTCAACAGACAAAGAGATGATCTAGAAATGAGCAACCAAGACCCCTTCGAAGTACCCAGGACCAACCCCCAAAAAGTTATGAAATATCTTAAGGAAATTGAACTGTATGATGTAATTCGATTTTTACCTATAGAAAAAGCCGCTAATAATCCTTTGTGATTGATGCAGTCTCCACTTCTTTTATGGCTTGTGATTTAAATAAAAAAAAAGTTACTGTTTCGTACTACAAGGTACTCATCAGTTACGCCACGTTCAACAAATGAAAGACAACAATTTGAGTTCTCATCCTTCCTATTGATTGTAAGACAGAAATATAAAGAAAGTCGTATGCATATATAATGCATACATTAATGTACATCTCAAATCATAGGAATCAATGAAAAGCACATGAGTACTTCTAACATTGAAAGTTTCACACGTCCTTATCAATTAAAGTACTACATTTTACAACTCTAGGTTTTTGAACAATTTCATTCAATTTGATGAAGAAATGCGCCATCTAGGTTGCGGTTGAAGAAACGCTCGTTGTCATTTCTCAAAACATGAACTGGAGAATTCTTTTTCTTTTAGTAAATATATATATATATATATATATATATATATATATATATATATATATATATATATATATATATATATATAATTATTTTGTACATTAGTGGTCAAATTTATGTAATTAAAGCATTCTTGTTGTAACCATTGAATCATTCATTTTGGTTAGTTAAAAAATTCAACAATCACCAATTGAAAAGTAAATGATACATTAGCATCGAAGACCTTGAGAGGCCAGTTGCTCATAGAACTTCAATGTATTTCAGAAAACGTGATTCAGGAAACCATCGTACAATAAACAGTATACAAATAAATTGATTTCCTGTAAAGTTTTGGCCAATCGAAAGTCATTTCGTTCACAAGATGGTTTCTAATCCCGCTCGCAGTTGCGGACCTAAAGGGCTTCCTTTTGACTGTGTAATAGCGACCAAATTAAATTCTCTAGCTCTCCGGTGCAAATGGATAGAGCTTATAATTAAATTGGCCATTGTGGATATTTGGAAATGCGTCAGAGTCCACTTTTTGAGACAAACGCAGATGAGTGGTATTCATGACAGTTCTAAATTAGGTCTGAACTCTTGAATGAAACCAACCGCCAACTTTACGAACACTGACGCTAAACACGAATTTAATAATGGTGGCAGTAGCTAAGACCCATTGCTGTATTCGTATTTCTTCATAATTTTTCTAAATCAAGAGATATTTTTTTCGAATATCAAAGAAATCGAAGTATTTGTAATATTACCTAAATAAGAGATTACCTTCATCAATTTTTAATACTCACAATTACCCATTAACTCGTTTCTGCATTCTTGACTTTGACATATTCTCCATGTGAGTACCATATAACTTCTAAATTTCAGTGATTTTACAAAATTTTATAGAACATAGTTAATTTGTGACATCAAAAGAGCTCTAAGTCTCCACATCAAGGCTTAAGATATAAAAATAACGAAAACAATTCGTCATCATATATTGAGAGCTAAAAATTCGAACATTCTTCTGGGTCTCTTGGGTTTACAGTGGATGTCTTTTTCGTACTTTTCTAGCTCTTTGAGCAGAAGATTTGAGTTCTGCAGGAATGTGGCGAATATTCACACTTTTACCATTCGAATGGTCTTCTAAACAAGTAAAGGGTGTTTTTTTTAGAGGTATAGGACTTTAAATTGCAGTAAAACAACGATGGACCATTCGATTGACAATAAGTTTTTTTCTCGAGAGCTGGCTCGGATGCAGTCCAACCTGGACGTCCAATTTTCGATGACTTTTTACAACATTTGTGGCCGTATATCGGCAATAACACGGCGAATATTGTCTTCCAAATGGTCAAACGTTTGTGGCTTATCCGCATAGACCAATGACTTTACATAGCCTCACAGAAAGTAGTCTAGCGGTGTTGAATTAGAAGATCTTGGAGGCCAATTCACAGTTCCAAAACGTGAAATTAGGCGGTCACCAAACGTGTCTTTCAATATATCGATTGTGTCACGAGCTGTGTGAGATGTTGCGCCGTCTTGTTGAAACCACAGCTCCTGGACATCATGGTTGTTCAATTCAGGAATGAAAAAGTTAATAATCATGGCTCTATACCGATCACCATTGACTGTAACGTTATGGCCATCAGTCAGTTTTTCTGGAGGTAACGGTGTTTTGACATACACTTGAGGATTGTCTTCACTCCCAATGCGGCAGTTTTGTTTGTTGACGTAGCCATTCAACCAGAAGTGCGCTTCATTGATAAACAAAATGCTTATGAAAATCGGGAACAGCGGCAATCGTTTTGGGCCCATTCGACGAATCTACGCCTTGCTTGATGATCGTTTGGCTTCAATTCTTGCACGAATTGGATTTTGTAAGCACGCAAACCAAGACCATTCCGCAAAATCTTCCATAAAGTGGATGGGCACAGATCCAATTCCTGTGCTCGATGGCGGATGATCTCATTCGGGTTTTCCTCTATGCTACGCTCTACAGTAGCAATAGCTTCCTCTGTACGCACCGTACGGAATCTCTGGTGATGCGAGTTATCAATAAGAGTAAACGTGGTGAGAAAACGTTCCATGGTTAATCGAATTAACTGCTCTGATGGACGATTTTGTCGAAGATAAAATGGACGTAGTGCGCGATATGTATTCCGCACAGAACCATTGTTTTCGAATTTGAATTGCACTATTTGCAAGCGTTGTTCAGGCGTGAGTCTATTCATGATGAATTGCCAAACCAAACTGAAGATAAATTACTTCTCAGCTGTTAAATCGGTCGCCATCTTCAACAGTAATGCCAACTTAAAGTTCTACACCTCTAAAAAAACACCCCTTACTAGGAAATCCAAGGTATCAGTGAGTTTCTTACCCACCAAGAGACGCCAACAGCAATACGTAGTAACTTCAGTTCTGTGCAATTTAAATTTCCTCTCGAATAAAAACACTTGTCTCACTGGAAACAAGTATTTTTAATAGGGACTCTTCTCGTCACCGATAAACTACAACATAACTTCATATTTCTCTGAAATTGAGATTGGATCATCTGAATTTGAACCCCCCTAAGAAACTGGGTCCAAAGTGAAGTATATTTCCATAGAAAATGTGCACTTGAAACAATTTTAATAAAAGTATTCAAAAGTAAAGCCGTAGGTCTAATATATCATCTCTTCTCTCATGACAGAAGAGGTTTCGTTTGATGAATTGTTTTCATAATAAGCACTCCACATCATTTTTTATGTGAAAAAGAAAATATGATATATCATCCTTTCTTAAACTCAAACCAATTAAGTGCCCTTATTTACTCGGAAAAATTCTGACATTTTAATGAACTCTAAAGATGTATCTGAACGATTTATCTGGAAAATCATTCAAAATTCCACCTACAATTTTCTCCACGAAACGAAAAATTTCGTAACGAAAATAATCAATTGATTGAAGCAGCTATATTAGTGTTTTTACGTTCTGAAAATTTTGAAAATTGAATCAAAGGATCCAATTATTTTATTCAAACGTTGTAACATATTCTATGGAAAATGAAGCTACCAAAGATGATGTTATTACAACTTTAACGGAGAAAAATGTTCGTCTGGTCTAATTTGGAGTATTTTGGATTAAAATTATGAAAAATTATACCATCGAGTTTCTAGAGAATTGCCGATGATTGATAACGGCAATTTGAAATTCTCTAGAGTCGGTCACGAGCACAACAAACTCCAAAAAAAAAACAGAATTATATCTAAATTTCACGTCAGGGAATGCGACTATCGAATTAGTTGATTTAATATCCGTTCGAATGAAGATCTGCATGAATGCTCCGATTCAATCCGAGTTCTCATTGTAGCCTGTTAATTCTATTAAGCTTTCTCTCTTCACTGCGAATCCTCACAAAACTGAAGCCGCTTTAGAATAATAGTATATCTCTAATAAACCGAACGACATAAACACCCAACCGAGCGTGTGGAAAAAGGCATTTCAATGCGACTGACTAATATAATTAATTTCTGGAAACTTGGTTCCATTAAGAGAACTTACCGATTGAATTCGTCGAAAATTACGTTTCTTTGTATTAAGATATTAATATGAAGGTTCACAGAATTTAGACATTTTATTAGATTTCTATACGTTTCTTTCCTATCGATACCAGGAATTTACTGAAATATTTCATGGGAATTTCTTTATGAATCACAAGTTGCTGATATGTTGTATTTGTTCAACATTGTGAACGTTTTTGGATAAAATTTCTCAATATATCACCTTTTCATAACGAGAAGGGATTAGTTCAGTATATATAGAAACAATTTGGCGCTGTACCGCTCATAAGCTTGGTAGCGTAGTGGTTAGAAGTGTAGACTTAAATGCCGAAGGTCCCGACTTCGAATCCCGCTTCAAACTAACAACAAAAATGCGCCCAGATATTGTTTAAAGTGCCTGGCATAGTAGTTCTTTCTCTCTGTGAAAACAGAGAAATTTTCACACACGTAACTTGACCAGAAGAGGCAGAAGAAGAACAAGTTGAATATCTATACTATGCAATAAAGCGATTGAGAAAGTCATTCATAGAAAAGATTTGTCGAAAGAATATCACATAACTACTGTCATCAATTCTGAAGAGCTTTTTGAAAATAACGGATGACGTTTGTTGTATATTTTGTTCCAGAGATTTTTCTTGAACGTATAAGACAAATTTTTTCAATCTACTTCGATATTTTCATTTCAAACCCTGTTTAAGTTAGCCCAAAAGTGTATGTGATTTTACTGTAGAATGCTCAAATTAAGCACTGAAATTCCAACTTTTGTTCTCGTTCTATATTGGGGATAGAATTAGATAATAGATATATTGCAATATTACTGAAAAAATCAATAATCGTATTGCTACAAAATTAAATTTCCTTTGAAGAATTATTAAAAAATTCGCTCTTCATATTCGCAAGTCCTAAGTGGGTTTAAAATTGCCCCAAAATGAAGAACTTTCATTATGGGGATATTTCTCGTGTAGTAAAAATATATAAACCTGAATTGAGATGAAAGACTGCTGTCCTAATGAAAATTTGATGAGAGAATAGAGAGATTATGACTAGCTCTATGAATGTGTATAAAAGACTAAGTGAAAAAGGCGAACTATAATTCAGAGTATCGTAATTGAATTATTAAAATTCGTCTATTTGAGTGGCCACGAGTATGGCGAAAACTAGATTGCAGCTGGAGTGTATTCTCGGAGTTCTTTTGATATAGAGTTGAATGGCTCTAAATCCATGAATTCCGACTTTGAATATTACTGTAATATCATGGAGGAATTCGAATTATCCTCAAATTAATAAAAATTAATTTTTGTGTTTGAATTTTTGTTGATTATACTTGTGGTTCATCGAATGTTCAACTGCCTCTTTCATTTTTCTATATGTTTCGATTGGTTTTCAATTTTTTCATGAACTCAAGTGGAATGCCATAATTTTTATCTACTTATTTCTACTATACAAATTCCAATTGCATGTGTATATCGTTTGCTTATGGTATGTTCTATATTTCGAAAAATAGTTAAATTACTTATTTCTTCCAGTTATATGACATATTTTGTGAAAATCAAATTTTTATATATCCAATTATGTGATAATATGTCTCTTTTTTCAATTCATAAATCATAATTCATTATAACATGCATTAATTCTGTGATCAATATATAGGAAGAAATAATTATGTCATTTTCTTATGAGTTTTATTGCCTTTTTATGAGTGGCGAAAATGCATATTTTTGTCAGGCTTGGTTTTAAATCAGTGAAAGTTAACTAGTTTTCTTTATGAATCATATTCCGTTGAAAATTGGTGTTGATTACACTGAATTTTTCGAAATTCGTTTGATAAAGCGTCACAGCAGTCGAAAATTTGAACTTTCAACAATTATTTTCATCCGTACAACGCCCACTACTAATGAAGGCAGGAAATTTGATTCACTTTAGCATCATTTTTTTCCAAAAACTCTGATTCGATTCAACAGGCCAATCTTTTTTTTATTCGAAACTATTTAGTTGGAATGTGATTAACTAACAGTCTCTGTTCTGAATATTGTTAAACTGAAATTGTAAACGAAAAAATACTTCATAAAACAATGTTAACATTAAGATATTTTAAACCAAGAAGAGAACAACAGAATTAGGAAACAAAATGATACAATAATTAACTGAACATTTGAGAAAATTAAAACACTGTCGACATAAAGCTAAAAGTTGGTAACAAACTCAGGTAATAAAATAAGCAAACTTAGCAATCCATATTTATAACTGAAACTGATTGAATTGTAGGCCTATTACATTGAACAAGTTCATTCTACATTTCACAAGGTACAATTAAGCATTTCTAAAAATAGAAACGTTGAAGAGCACAAAGAGAAAAAACACAATGAAAAAATTCAGAAATTCATTTGATTAAAATACGTTAAGATACGATGATAATGATTGATAAAGTAGGTACACTAAACAATTTTTGTAGCACGATTTATATCAAGGTCAATTTCTTTCAGTTTTTGATTTATCGATAAGTTCACTATAAAAGTGAATCACTTATATCAGCCCTCGAAAATATGTAAGCATCCCGAAACAAATGTACAGTGAAATGACCAATGTTGCCAAGTGTTTCAAATTATCCCTTGAGCTACATATTTTTTTTCACGATAATAAACTGCATAATATCTAGAGCAATCAGAGAATTTAAGCAG
Organism: Henosepilachna vigintioctopunctata; assembly: GCA_030704895.1. NCBI lineage: Eukaryota > Metazoa > Arthropoda > Insecta > Coleoptera > Coccinellidae > Henosepilachna > Henosepilachna vigintioctopunctata. The sequence goes on from JARQZJ010000005.1 coordinate 2,229,153, forward strand.
AAATGAGGATTGTTTGTTTTATAATATCTGATTAATGAAAATAATTCAGAATAATGCACCAATGAAATCATCAAATGGAACTAATTGTTTTCATCATTGGTCGATTGAGAAAATGAATATTTTTCTCATATTCGGTTGAAAAAGTTTGAAACATTCTGAAAAACTCTTCTGGAGTGAATCAATGATTGCCACCTGGAAGAATAAAAGTGTTTTCAACAAACAAATTACGCCAATTCATTAGCCAAAATGGAAGATCATTGAAGTAATGGGTAATTTTTTAAGCGTAGTTTTTTTTGAATCAAATAAAACACTCAATTTGCATCATATATTCGAAATTTCTATTGAAATTGATAACGCGGTCTTTGCCATTTTCATTTACAATGGTCCATTCGAAAGGTCCAATTTTGCGTCCCTTTTTCGAGCATTTCGGCCTCTATACAACGAATTACGCGTGTTATGTTATTCTGTAAGGCTTCCATTGTGTTCGGCTTGTCCACATACACTAACGACTTTACATAACCCCACAAGAAATAATCCAGAGGCGTCAAATCGCATGATCTTGGCGGCCAATTCACAGGGCCATTTCGAGAGATAAGCTGCTCACCAAATTCATCCTTCAACATGTCCATTGTTTCACGAGCTGTGTGGCATGAAGCACCGTCTTGATGAAACCACATGTCAACCAAGTTCAACTCGGCCAACTGGGCCAAAAAAAGTTGCGTATCATGGCTCGATATCGTTCGCCGTTAACGGTAACGTTTCTTCCACGGTCGTCACCAAACTGTCGTTTTTTCGGGATGCATCGGTAATTTTTGTATGGCATGTTGCTGTTCATCACTCCAGATGCGACAGTTTTGTTTATTTAAATATTCGTTAAGCCAGAAATGAGCCTCATCGCTGAATACAATTTCTCGATAAAACAGCTGATTTTCATTGAGTTGTTCTAAGGCCCATTCACAAAAAATTAGACGTTGTGGTAGGTCATTCCGCTTCAATTCTTGCAGAAGTTGAATTTTATAGGCTTTCAAACAAAAATAAACGCGTGAAATTTTCCATGTGGTTGAGGAACACATGCCCAATTGATGAGAACGGCGACGACTTGACATTTCACGATCCTCATTAACACTGTACGCTACGGCTGCAATATATTCTCTTCAGTACGCATTATACGCATGCGAGACAATGGTTTAATGTCCAACAAAGTAAAATTGGTGCGAAATTTGGTGATAACAGCACGAATTGTTGATTCACCAGGTCGATTATGACGACCATAATATGGTCGTAACAAACGATACACATTTTTGTTGCTCGTTTGAAAGTCTTTTCATGATAAAATGGCAGAGTAAATTGAAAAATTTTCACTTTGACAGATGACGTTAGAATGCCAATAGCAACCAACTGAAAACCTTAACTCTCAGAAAATCATATGTTATCAACAAACTGATAATTTCTACGTCGCCGAACTTAGTAGCCTCACAAACGTGACTTCCTTGCTCCCTCAATTTCCTCTCAACAGTTAACTTGTTGAATCCCACAAGAGAAGTAGATTATCTGCGAAAAATTCAAGTCGAATCATCCATGTATAATTCAACCGCTGGCAAAGACCTGGGAAATATATGAGACAAATTTCCATCTCGTTCTACGCCTGTCTCCTTTCCATTGAAAGAAATCGGGATAAGGATTACAGTTATAGAATGTGGAAATGACATATATCTGGTTTTTTGTACCGCACTTTTATAGAAAAGATTTCAAAGGCTTCACGTTATAAAAGGCTGTAGGCGATAACTTTAACATGCCGAATTCACTCCACCAATATAGGAATAAAATAATTTTCCAGGAAACGAATTTGAATCAAATGCGGGGGAAGCTGCAGCATAAATCACAATAATATATCGAGTTCTGAGTTGAAATAATATCGATATGTATTTTTTCCTTATCTGAATGATAATTATCAATTTTGTAATGATGATAATATTATTTATTTAGCAAAAGCTGTTACAAAATTCATATATATATTTGCGTTCAAAATATATTATCAACAATTATTTGTTTAAAATGTTTCAATTTTTTCAGAAAGTTGATTTTGAAGTCGATGTAATTATTGAAACTCTATATCTCATCCAACAAAATGCCTAAATATTTAACAATTTAAACCTTTTTAATGTTCTGGTTTTCAATTTTAATAACTGTATTTCTATAACTATTTACCTCAGAATTCTACTTATACCCGAAACTATTTATTTAGACTTTTTTACATGCAGCGATAAACGGTTATCGCTTAGTCATTCATTTATTGCTGCCAAGTCTCTATTGATCCAGTCTGTCATACTCTGGATAACTTAACCATTAACATAAAGCATTGTATCATCAGCGAATAATCGTATGAAGCATTTTTCCACATGAAAATGAATATCATCAATGTATAGGAATAATTTTACTACACTATTTACTATATTACTATACCGCTTTGATCACTATCAAGAAATTTTACGTGTTTGTATCGTTTTGAACATAAATTAAAAGCTAACAAAATAAATTAAAATATACATGGTGCATGTGAATTCAATATAATGAAAAATAAAATCGGGTTTTTATCACAAATATTGCAAATTTAAATTAGTATTTGACCATTTTTTCGGGCTGTTTCAAGAGCAGAACTGAACACTTGTAGTTTCGACTGATGTATAGGGTGTTTTTTTAGAGGTATAGAACTTGAAATTGCAATGAAACAACGATGGATCATTCGATTGACAATTATTTTTTTTATTCGAAAAATATTCTTGTGGCATTATATTTTGAATATGACTTCTGTCATATGACCGCCACGGCTGGCTCGGATCTAGTCTAGTCTGGACTATATCTAATTTTCGATGACTTTTTCCAACATTTGTGGCCGTATATAAGCAGTAACACGGCGAATATTTTCTTCCAAATGGTCAAGCGTTTGTGGCTTATCCGCATAGACCAATGACTTTACATAGTCCCACAGGAAGTAGTCTAGCGGTGTTAAATCACAACATCTTGGAAGCCAATTCACAGGTACAAAACGTGAAATTAGGCGGTCACCAAACGTGTCTTTCAATAAATCGATTGTGGCACGAGCTGTGTGACATTTTGCGCCGTCTTGTTGAAACCACAGCTCCTGGATATCATGGTTGTTCAATTCAGGAAAGAAAAAGTTAGTAATCATGGCTCAATACGATCACCATTGACTGTAACATTCTGGTCATTATCGTTTTTGAAGAAGTACGGACCACTGATTCCATCAGCCCATAAAGCGCACTAAACAGTCAGTTTTTCTGGATGTAGCAGTGTTTTGAAATACACTTGAGGATTATCTTCACTCCAAATGCAGCAGTTTTGTTTGTTGACGTAGTCGTTCAACCAGAAGTGCGCTTCATCGCTAAACAAAATTCGCTAATGAAAATCGGGAACAACGGCAATCTCGTTTTGGGCCCATTCGATGAATTTACGCCTTGCTATTAATGATAAATTCCCAAACCAAACTGAAAATAAATTATTTCTCAGTATTGTTGAAATTGCAAATTTCGCGTTGCCATCTTCAACAGTAATGCCAACTTAAAGTTCTATACCTCTAAAAAAACACCCTTTTTTCATATATTTCCATATTTGAACCTACTATAGATACCTGGTGGGAAATAAAAGAGGGGACTAAATAAAGAAATTTAGGACGAAGAGAGTAATAATGGCGACAAAATGAAGATAAGTAGATGGTAAGTTATATATTTTAGCACATTTTTTTTGACATAATTGAATGAACATATTCAAGAACTCGTCTCAGAAGGTTCTATACTGGACATGTGATACTGTTTGTCCAATATCGACCTGAAAGCTATTACGTACTCTCGAAGTTGACGGAGAACCCTGGAAGGCAGGGAATGTGGCTCGAAGATATTATCAAATTCAATTTACGGAGGGAAAATGAGAATGAAAGACGAAACATCCAAAGTTGTCAGCTTCTTTACCTGGAACAAGGGACTGTTGAGTTTCGCATTTTCAGATACAAATTTCAATTTGAAGGGAATATAATGGATCTTTTTCTTTGTCCTAGGGTTCATATGAGACACTCACGCAAAATATGACATGAAATTGAGAGTTCGGCATCTCGACAAATATCACGTTTAGCGTGATATATTTCAGATATGATTACGACAAATATTTGAGGAAAATTGGGAAAGTGAAGCGATTATGTGTTTTGAACTCTGTTCAAAATTAAAATTCAGGATTAAAAATTATTAGACCTTCGATAAAAAGTTTCCTGTGCCTCTTCTTCTTTTGCCCCTTCTACAAGAGGATTTGTATTCCTTTTCAAAAAAACTTCTGGATCACATTTTTAAATTAACATTTAACATATAACGTGATAAATATTTAAAAATTTGGATTTGAGTCAGCGCATTCGCCATTTTGCGTGTACCCTGCAAATTTGACGAAAATCTATACGAACAATGGTTTCATCGAAAATCAATATTGATATATTTTGTGGCATATTAGTCGAACTATTTTGAAGCTCGCAATAAAATGAAACAATTCAATGAACATGGAACTGATTTTCTGCCGAATCATAACTACCAAACATTCAGCTCGCTGAGATAATCGAGTTCATAGTATTTTTGTGTTTATTGGCAGCTTTAAAAGCCGATATGAAAGAGCATTGCGTATTTACGAGCAGTTCACTACCTGCCATTCGGCGGGATGAATTGAATGGTTCGATCTGACGAGAGCGGCTTAAATTGGTCCATTTATAATGTGGACGACCGAACCATGCTTTAATTAAAATGAAAGCAAATCCGAAATAATGAGTAGCTCTTTGGATTTCTAAAAGCATCGATACTGATCTGTATATGTGAAATTAAATAATTTGCTGAGTTTACTGAATGAAACAGGCTTTTTTATCCGTTTTACAGCGTTCTTTTGTTCTGAAGGCGCTAGTTTATTTTATTTTTTCATTAAGCAATTGCTATTTACATCTTCAGACATATTGTCATAAGATTCATTTCGATAAAAAATAATTGGAACGTTAGTTTCTTACTTTAGTTCATAGTTTTTTTCTTTGAACATAGCAGTGTCTCATGAACCTAGAGCAAACGCATGTCGAATTAACAGCACTGTTATATCAACACAATTTTGATAATTCAAATTTGAATAACTCAAAAGTGAAATAAATATATAATAAACTACTCAAATTTTATTGAGAAAATCATGGAAAGTGTTTAATAAAAAATTTTTTATACATTAGATACATCGATTTCAATTTGAAATAATTGAAAATATCATAAAGGACTATAACTTATTTATTATTTATTGAATAGATAATATTTACTTCTTTTATAATTAACTGAATAGTAATTCTTGAAGGAACTAACGTTCCTACCTCGTGTCCCGTGATACGGTCCCATTTTTGATATGTCCATATCAGTTTACTGAATGATGATATTAAAACGATATACTGCTCTCTAATTGAGAGTAAAATGTAACTATTTAGACAAAAACTGCTCTCTAATTGAGAGTAAAATGTAACTATTTAGACAAAAAACGATAAATATGATTTTGAACGTCATAAATAACTCTGTGATAGTTTATCTTCAATGATTATACTTCTAAATCATGTGCCACGTAGTTTTACTAGCTAAAATTCGAATCAAAATGATAGATTGCATCTTATAGAACTTTGAACAACCCAACTAACGAATAATTAGCAAATACGAGGTTTGTTCAAAAGAAAAAGGTTCAATAAACTGTTTATCATCTGATGAAGCCACTGTGTTGGCGAAACGATATTGTCATGATTTGAATTAATTATAGTGAAAATAGAAAAACTACTTAGTTTTATTTAATTATTATAGAAAGAAGCGCTAGCACAAGTGCATTATATTTGAGGAGGATTATTTTGAAGGGGACAAAATGGATATTGATTAATAAATGAATATATGAAAAATAAATAAATAAAAATATCTTTGGAAAAAATATAATATTCAACTTTTTTTTGAACAAATCTCGCATCTCAAGTTATAAGTATCAACAACCTAACCTAAAACAGATAACAGTTGCAGGTTCAGATGATATTGAAATAAAAAAAAGAGATATATAGAGACAAAATTTTCACTCTACAAGTATTAAAGATATTAGATGTATCGTATATCATCGTTGAGATCAACTTGTAATCGATGATTTAGTTCCTTAACAACCTTTACCTTCAGAATACTTGTTGTGATTTTTGACAATAATCTCATTATGAAGTTTAATTTCGTAAAAGCCTTAAGCTATCAACTCGTAGTGAAGTATAAGCCTATATCAGCATTGGTACATACTCGAAAGCACGTTATATGTGGGGTAGAAATTCGGGTAATGAGTTCGTAATTTATTAGCAACCCCTTATGAGAATTCGTAACATATGCGTATGTTTCATTGAAAATTAATGGAAATTTTTTAATTCACACGGTTCCTTTTCAACATGTAACTCCAGAAAGTACATGGTGGCGCATAAAACGGCAGATAATCAGAAGAATGACTCTTGTATTTATGAGAAGATAATTAATTGTGGAGGATTAAAATTCTTGAGCCAAATAAATCCCTTCAGGTAAAACTTTTCCACTCTTATTTTATATTTGAATTTATGGGTTTCAGAATGTGAAAGAAAATAATAAATATAATAAAACAATTGTTAAGCCAAGATTTACACAAATATTAAAAATGATACTGCATGACGTACGTTTCGATGAGATTCACCTTTTTCAAATGCTACGTGCAAACTAATGACATTTCTCGAATACATATAATAGGTAGACTCAAATTATGAATACAGAGAAAACAGGTTAGATAACAGGTAGAAGGGATCAATTCATACTGAACTACTATATAGTAAACTAAGTAATTTTGAAAATATTGAGAAGGGGGCTTGAGGTATGACCAATTTGGCTGTTCAAAATGTTGCCAGAATATTCGTATTTGTTGATTTGAAGTGATTCTAACAAATTAAGCTTCATTCCCTTATTTGCGATATTCAAAATTTCAAAATCAGAATTGGATATATTATTTTCATCAATCAAATGATTTGCATAATGTGAATCTGTCTTCTGATTATCAGAGCTACGTTTATGTACAGAAATTCTTATTTGAAAACTTCTAAACGTTCTACCAATATAAAAGTTATCACAACTACCACATCTTAAATACTCCTGATTTTTTATTTTTTTTTTAAATGAACTGTCGTAGTTGTGATAAGTTTTATATTAGTAGAACGTTTAGAAGTTTTCAAATAAGAATTTCTGAACATAAACGTAGCTTTGATAATCTGAAGACAGATTCACATTATGCAAATCATTTTATTAATGAAAATCATATATTCAATTCTGATTTTGACTTTTTGAATACCGCAAATAAGGGAATGAAACTTTATTTGTTAGAATCACTTCAAATTAATGAATACAAATATTCTGGCAACCTTTTGAATCTTTTGAAGCCAAATATTTTCAAAATTACTTAGTTTCCTATATAGTATTTCAGTATGAATTGATCCCTTCTACCTGTTATCTACCTGTTTTCTCTGTATTCATAATTTAAGTTTATATATTGTATGTATTCGAGAAATTGTCAATAGTCTGCACGTAGCGTTTGAAAAAGGTGAATCTCATAGGAACGTACGTTATGCAGTATTATTTTCAATATATGTGTAAATCTTGGCTTAACAATTGTTTTATTATATTTATCGATTTACATCGAAGTATCGGCCTCATCAATCATTAAAATAATAAGTGTACTTAATAGTTAATAGAAAGAAAAAAATTATATAGGAAATCTCAATAAAACTGAGATGAAATTTATATTTAGTTGGTTTGAAATTGTGATATTTTATTCATTGATTCGATTTATTCGTTCATAGTTTAGATTGAAATCTTCTTGACAATAATTTTTGTACTACCAATTTCTTTCAAATGTTGTTTGAATAGATAACTATTATATTCTGAACTATTGAAGTGGAATTTAAAGGGAATAAAAGTTCGACAAACTGGTGAATAATTACTCTTTATAGCAGGATTCTTCGAATTCATTTTATGTTCATCTAATACCATCAGAAAATATTTCTCGGGTGTGAATTTCAACCTTTAGTGTTATAAGCTCTTTATAACACGATAAAAGAATTCCCTCTAGATCGGGGTGAAAAGGAATATTAATATTAATATTTCTTTTCGTACCGCTAACAATATTGGCAAGATCATCGAGTATAATAAATCAAAAATTCAATGGAATAAAATGCGTGGGGGGTTCAAAATTAACTGTGGTAGCTGTGATGAATTTTATATAGGTAGAACTTGCAAGAACTGCCAAGAAGAATATCTAAACTCGAACGAAGTTCTTAAAAGAATAAAATCGATTCTAAATTTTCTTGATTGATTTCTCAACATTGTATCAATCACTTGATAGAAGAAAATCACACTTTAAGTTTTAAGTTTGAAATATTGAATAGAGGGAACAAAGGTTTCAGTTGAAGTTTTGTAGAATCCATACAAATCTTTAGGTTGAAGAATCGAGACTTTTACTTAATTTACAATTAGAGATAAATAACACTTTACTCAATATGATAATAATAATCAAACAAATTTATTGGGAAACATTCTTTACATTGTAGAATTACATCAATTTCATTTGATACAATAATTACAACTAGGAAGAATGCTCTCAAAAGGACTGTATTCAGTTTTGAGTCTGATCTTCCGTTCAGCCCTCGAGCAAAAATATTGGTTCAAACAAAAATATTTACAATAATATACAACTTTATCTGAAAAGAAAAAAAAATTACCTCTGAAATATTAAACATTTGAGACAATTTCACATGGTGAAGAACATTTGTGTTGAAAAAATATAAAAACATAGGATACAAAAAATTGATTCATACATTATTGCCTACATTCGAATCATTGAAATACTGCCACACTATCGTAGGTCTTTGTTAAGAGCAGAGATTTAACTCTCCTCTTAAACAAATGAGCTTTTAGTACTTTCAAATTCGATGGTAAATGGTTGAAAATTTTAATACTCTGATAATAGAGAGAGTGCTCAAATTTAGCTGTTTTATGCATAGGAATAAGTATTACATCCCTGTTCCTTGTTGAATATTCATGATAACTATTCAATTTAATAAATCTATCTTCATTTTCTTTAACATATAACAAATATCTATAAATATATAAACACGGTAAGGTGAGTATGTAATTATTATAATGAATATAGGTTTACAAGATGTTCGTTGATGAATATTGAATATTAATTGAAGTATTCGCTTCTGTGTAATAAATACCCTATTTATTTCTGTAAAGCAGCCCAACAGCAGAATATTATAATTAAGATAACTATATACAAAACTGTAATACACATTCATAACACAGTTTCTAGGTACGATGTTCTTGATTCTAGAGATTGCAAAAAATGAGTTACTCAATTTTTCACATAAGACCTCAATGTGTGATGTCCATCTCAAATTTCTGTCTGCATATATTCCAAGAAACTTTGTTGATTGGGATGATGATATAGTGTTGTCCCCATATTTAACATCCAATGTACTAATTCCATTGCACTTCAGACGAAAATCAACACATACAAATTTGTCAACGTTCACTACCAGATTGTTCATTCGACACCGACTTACAAACTCGCTCACAATGCATTCACATGCCTCCAGAAGTCCTGCCAGAAACGACCACCGATCATCAATATTCAATGAAAGAATTCCCAAATAAGCAGGCCTGAATGATTATCCCCTTCTTAGTTTTCATACTTTTCTTTCATTAATTTCTCAACTATGTTGTAGTGTCGTTTCAATTATTATAAGTACACTTTATTGCCTAGGTTTTTGACAATTTTAATTATGATTCTTAATTCATATCCTCATTCTTTATTATTCTATGTTATGGCACTTTAGAATTTGTTAAGATACCTACATTTGTGAAATTGTACCAGTAATAATTAAGCATCTGAAGAGGAATTTGTAATGCGAAACGCGCGTATTATTTAATATATGAGAAAATTTCAATGTGTGTTTCATAATTGAACATAAGTGTTCATTTCAATTTTGGAAAATGGGGTAGCTTCAGGAAAGAATTGTGAATCAACAATATGATTCTTTGAAACTCCGAAACATTTTATAAAATATTTTTTATCAATACGTAAATATTCCCATTTCACGATCACAATCACAGAATAAAAGATGAACAAGTAGCCTGAAATGCACATTGAATTTATCAATCCATTCGTCGATAATTATTCTGTTCATTTATCAAAATGAATATGAAAATATGTTTCCACTAGGATAATTCTTTTTTATGACTGGGATCATATTATTCCACGAAACCTTCATTACTTAAAGGATACCGCTGAAGAGATATGTCATCAAAACATGTTGAAAATTTATATGAAAGTAAATGGACGCACAAATGTGTTCTATTTCGGGTCAAAATTCTCTCTTTGAACTCGGATGTTAAATCGCAAGATTTGTTTGTGTTTGTACGAACGCTTCAGAAAATACCAAAATGAAAAATACTGTCATTAATCAGTCCAGTGGTGGTTAGCCTTTCGAACTCCCAAAACCATCGTTTGTCCCCTTTCAAAGTTACACAAGGAGGAGTTGGTTGAGATGGGGGAGATGACTATCGATCACCGCTGTTGCCTTTTACCCATTTCTGGTTTCAACAGGTGGCCCATCGGCATTGGGTCGCTGTTTTGTATGCCAGGAAGGACGGCCATTGTTAGGATCTATGCGTTAGTGTAATTAGACTTTAATTCTCCGGTTGAAACTACTCGAATGGAAGCGAACGGACATATAGTTTTTTGCGAGGGCTTCGCTTCTTGAATTCGAACCAATTTTATTCTTGCATGCTGTCAGCGATACAGTTCACTGGTAGTTCCGGTTAGTTGAAATTGTCGACAAGTAATAATGACAACAATGATAGAAGTAATAGTATCTACAATTAATTATAACGATAATGATTAATTTATCGTTTAATGAAGAAAGAAATTCACGAAACGAGTGAAAGTTGTGCTGAAACTCACTCGACAGTGAATATCTCTTCAAGATTATCAACTCCCAAAGCTGTTCATTCTTCTTTTCTCATTCGGAATATTAGAATGGGGCACGACTGACATCGACAACTTGCAACGAAAGATCAGAATGCTTTCAACAAAGTTCAATAACCACCACCCAAAAAGCGCAGTTGAAAGGACCCCTCTACCAGGACATGATGGCTTTAGAGGATTGACAAACATCGGTAACTTGTTCTACCAGTAAATATTGAACCTCTGACACTGAAAAGTCTGCTGACTTTAAGCTACCAAATTGAGGACTCCTCTCCTGTGAAACTCAGGCAAGGTCAGGTTACAAATTATCATAAATTCAACATCCAAAAGCTACAGTTGAAGAGCCGCACTGAGATAAGAATAGAAAATGTCGACAGAATTAATGATGGGTCTCGGGCAGAATGTTTCTTCAAACGGAAGGACCTAGCTATCCAAAGCCTGGTTATTCTTCCCTCATTCAAATGAAATACTCAGAAGAAGACTTAACAGGGTGGAACGATAGGTGCCAATACTGATTCAAACATCAGAGACAATTCAGGACATACCAGAGGGTTGCCGAATATTTGCACCAACGGAATACGAAGGAAGATATGACGCTGTAGCAAAAATTTTGCATCAAGAACCGACATTAAAATTAAATCTTCAATGGCAGAATAAGGTACCTTACTAAAACTACATTCCTGGATCAACTTTAGAAAATTTTGGAGACACGAACCAGAAAAAAATAGACGTGACATCACCTTTGTTGATCTGAACAAAGAGAAATTTTACCACATAGAAATCACACATCCAAGTGACAACAGTCTGAGGGAAACCAAAAGAACGAAACTGATCAATTGTCAAGTCTTAACTGAGAGTAAAAGCGGGTGTTTTTTTAGAAGTATAGAACTTTAAGTTGGCATTACTGTTGAAGATGGCAACCAATTTAACAGCTGAGAAGTGATTTATTTTCAGTTTGGTTTGGCAATTCCTCATGAATACACTCACGCCTGAACAACGCTTCGAATGGGCCCAAAACGAGCTGGCCGATTTTCCCGATTTTCATAAGCGAATTTTGTTTAGCGATGAAGCGCACTTCTGGTTGAATGGCTACGTCAACAAAGAAAACTGCCGCATTTGGAGTGAAGATAATCCTCGAGTGTATGTCAAAACACCGTTACATCCAGAAAAACTGACTGTTTGGTGCGCTTTATGGACTGGTGGAATCATTGGTCCGTACTTCTTCAAAAACGATGATGGCCAGAACGTTACAGTCAATGGTGATCGGTATAGAGCCATGATTACTAACTTTTTCATTCCTGAATTGAACAACCATGATGTCCAGGAGCTGTGGTTTCAACAAGACGGCGCAATATGTCACACATCTCGTGCCACAATCGATTTCTTGAGAGAAACGTTTGGTGACTTATTTCATGTTTTAGACCTGTGAATTGGCCTCCAAGATCTTGTGATTTAACACCGCTAGACTACTTTCTGTGAGGCTATGTAAAGTCGTTGGTCTATGCGGATAAGCCACAAACACTTGAACATTTGGAAGACAATATTCGCTGTGTCATTGCCGATATACGGCCACAAATGTTGGAAAAAGTTATCGAAAATTGGAAGTCCAGATTGAATTACATCCGAGCCAGCCGTGGCGGTCATATGCCAGAAATCATATTTGAAATGTAATGCCACAAGATTATCTTTCTAATAAAACAAAGTTCCTGTTCACAAAAAAAAAAACACCCTTTACGAAGCAATATACCAAGTAGCAAATTGTTGCATTGTTAAAATTTAGCAGTGATTGTGGTACTCAATAGAACAAAAGCCTTTGGGATCATTGGACGCCTTTAGAGTATAACCTGAAAGAACTGGTACTGAAACTAACTATCAATGCAGAAGAATATCATCATGTGAACCTGTAGAATGTCAAGAAAATACTCTAACACCAGGGATTGCTCAAATCATAACACTGTGAGAGAATCCCAATCATCACTAGTAATTTTGTCTCACTTAGTAAATTATTTTTCTCGAAGTATTGACGAAGTTACGTTAAAAGAAAAGGAGTTTTCGTTTTTACTTGACTGTTTTTGACAAGATTAACGATTTTCAGCTGAAATGATTGGCAGAAACAAGAAAACTCTTAAGAATAAAAAAAATATGAATATTTAAGATTTTCAGCTGTATTTGTATATGATACAATGCTGTTATAAACTTAATATATGTGGCTTTATTCCACTATAATTCCCATTTGCTTGAATTTCATTTCATTTCACTTGCAAATCTTGATAATGGATTGAAAATCTGAAATAAATGTATGTCTAGAATATCAAATTAGTAAAACATTTGTAAATTTCAGTTCTAACCATATTACGAATTAATCTAAAGTTGAATTTTATTTGGAATTTCTAACGCATTGTACACATTTTGATAAATGGCATGGAGGTTTCGCTTATTTCTTGGTGAAACAATATGTTAAAAACAATGAATTAAAATAAACACACTTGCCTTGTAGAGTTTTTAATATGTTCAGTGAAACTTACGTCAAGTTTGTTAATTTGAAGTTATTGTATTTAACATTCCAATATGTTCAGTTAGAGGGTGCACAGAAAATTCCTGATTAACACATTTACATGAAATGTTAAGAAAGTTTTCTAAAAGTACTCCAGGGACTCGAAGTTCACAAAGAATAATTTCTGGGAATTCGTTCACCTTTGAACTCACCTGAGAACACGAATGAAGAATAATGCGAACTGTATTCCCTTAATACGATCAGAGAAGTAGAAAAGGAGAAGCAGTAGGTATATAAATAATATATTCAAAGCACATATTAACAATGGAGTAAAGTTTGGTGTGATCCCAAAGTCAACATTTCGATCATTTGAAAATATTCAAGTTCTTTTCGAATTGAGTGAATTTTAACTTCGAGATATAGTTATAAAACGCGTAGGACGTTGGGGGTCATTTTAGTTTTCTTGAAAGTGTTGGAATAGTTTCTAAGTAACAAGAAAAAGACAATATTTCAACGAAATAAGCACTCCAGTTCTTCTGCCTTAAATATTTTGAGAAACGATGAATAATATCTTTATCTTACAGTATTGATATGTCTTGGAAGATTACCAGAAAAAGACTTCACATATATTAAAAATATATATAAAAAAGTTCATTTTTACCGAAAACATAGCCACCTCTATTGATATTAGAGTTGTATTATAGGGGGAGCTTGGGGTTCAACAAGGCTCAGTATTAAGCCCTGTGTTCTTCCTGGTCGTCGTTGACAATCTCTCCGATTACTTGACCACTGTCACTGTACATCAATTTCACCGAAAAAATGAAGTGACACAACTTTGTCTGTGTTGGATACTCAACTGGCTTATTAAGTCTCTGAGAATGAATTAACGTTGAATGCAGACAAAACAGTCCTACTTTTATTTTCATTACGACGTAATATTGTGAATATGAATTCCAATGATTATATAGAATTTCTCGATGTTTCTATGGATGTTGGTTCAACATGGTGGCTACATGTGGGTCAATTGTGCGACAAGCTTGTGGAGAATTTGTTCATTATTCGCATATTATCTGGCTCTATGTAACTACATGCTTTGGGAAAAACCTACTTCGTTAATTGAGTCATACATAAGATATGGTAAAGGTTCTTCTATGGGGCTACTCTTCTGGAGATAATAATATATTTGGCCTTCAGAGAAGATGTATTATATTATAAGGTAATCTAGACTATCCATCCTGCTGCAGGATCACCGTTTCTTCACACCTAGGAATCCTGAATTTGCCTTGTCTTCATATTCGTAGAATCCTAATCTATTGTCATTAACTGAAAAAAATAACAAAATCAAAGACGGGCCTTTATCTTCTCATACGACAAGCTAGGAAATGCCGAAATGATATACTTAAAACAGTCCCCTTCAGTTGACAAAGCTTTAACAAATGGCTTCATGAGACCTGATTTTATATGCAAAGGCGGAAATATAATATTTTTCCTATCGACAAGTGGCTGATTTCGAATGTTAGAATGAAAGGTCAGATCTTGGCGGCCAAAGATCTTTGACTGCACCAAATGGTTCTCACGAGCTCTGCTGTCCCATATACATATAACTACAACAGGAATACTTGGTATATCCGCGTTGCTGGCCAAGGAAACAAACCATTTTAAGGTCAACATAGATTATCCATTGGTGTAAGTTATATTGCAAGAAATCAATTACCTTCTTTATGTCTTCCTATACTTCATGCAAAGAAACTGAATTAAATAATAATAAACTTATTTGGACTGAACCATATAAATTAAAGTTCCGGCGACAGGAGTGCAGTAGGGCTTTCTGTAATTCGCGTTCAGTTCCGCGAAGAATAATAGTATGCCCATTAACTAAAAAATTGACGTGATAGAAATAATCAATGAAAGTTTGGGAATCAGCATGTCAATTTACCTTACCACAGTCTGAAAATGAAGTCTGGAGATCTAATTACCTCTTTTTGACTCTCGTTTCTTTCTTATTGTAACTCCTTTTTGAGTTTAACATTCTATATAGTATATTGTAATATAATATTCGATATTTTCATATAGAGGAACTGTACTTGGAATATAACAATGTGAAATTCATCAATAAATATTTATCTTAATGATTGATGAGGCCGATACTTGGAGAAAATTAATATCCATAATGAAAACAATATTTAGAATTTTCTCATAATTTTAATAAATATGCATGACGACGTTTCGAAGTACTACTTCTTTATCAAATGCTGGATTGATACTAGATGCAATTTTACAAAATTCACTACTTATAGCTATTTTCACAGAACATTCCAGGTATGTATTATGACCAACTTAGAGTGAGGACATAGAACAACTGATACATAACAAAAGGGTCTTATACCTGGAAATGAACAACGAAAAATCACTTTCTTAATTACGGTATGCCTACTAAAGATATAAATAATATCCGGTAAAGATTTCTAAGAAACCAATAAAGGAAAGTTAAAACTTTTTTGAACATGAAACCGAAAATTTTTTACAAATAATTAACTAAACCTACGTAATCAATCTGATCTGCTAACATTCTTATTGAACATATTAAGTAAAGGGCTAGTGTTAACATCTAACTGGCTATTAAGTAAAAGTCCCGAATTTTTGAATTTATTAATCTGTAATGATTCTAAAAGATTTAGTTTGGAACCTTTATTCTCTCTATATAATATTTCAAACTCTGAACTAAAATTATGATTTTCATCTATTAAATGGTTGGCATAATGAGAATCTGTTTTCTTTTTCTCAAAACTACGTTTATGTTCCGATAATCTAATTTGGAAATTTCTGAAAGTTCTTCCTATATAAAATTTTTCACAACTACCACAATTAATTTTGTATACCCCACACATTTGATTTTTATTAATTTTTGATTTATTATTTTTAATTATTTTACCAATATTATTAGTGGTCCTAAAAGAAATATTAAGCTTATAGCTTGCCAAAAATGATTTTAATTTTAAACTAGGTGTTCCCATATATGTTAAAACATTAAATATTGACTTTTCTTTAATGAGAGGATAAACTTCTGAAACCGCTCTTTTGTAAAGTTTTTTGTTTATTAAACTGTTTATTAATTCTGGTCTATATTTATTGTTTGAGGCTATTTGCATAATTATGTTTTTCTCTTTGTTAAAATCAACCTTCGAAAGCGGCAAGTTAACAAGTCTATGAACCATACTATTGAATGATGACATTTTTTGTTGTATGGGGTGAACGGAACTATTATGAATGACTGTATCCGTATGTGATGGTTTGTGATAAATAGAGAACGAATGCTTTTTGTCTACTTTTTAATTCTTAAGTCTAAAAAATTAATTGAGTTTTCCATTTCTTCTTCTAATGTAAATTTTATTTTGGGGTGTATTGCGTTAATGAAATTTAGAAAAGAATGAAGTTGTCTATTCGAACCTGTAAAGCAACAAATAATATCGTCAACATATCTAAACCAATATAGAAAACGTTGGCTCAACGGATGGTCGTGGATAGTATGTTCTAGGTTGTCCATGAATATCTCAGCACATAAGGGACTCAGCGGATTTCCCATTATCAAACCTTCAGTACTGTTAAAAATCTGACCGTTAAAACTAAAATAGTTTTGTTCTAGACATAATTCCAAAAGCGAAAGAATGTCTGACTTCAATATTGGATCTACACAGTTATTATTAAGTGACTTTTCAATCAATTTTAATACATCGTTCGGTGGCACACTTGGGAACAGATTAACGACATCAAAAGACAATAATTTTGAATTTGCAGGTAAAATTACATCTTTAATATTGCGAACCAATTCGTACGAGTTTTTAATAGCGTATTTAGGTATAAAATTACAATGTTTTTTAATAACCTCAATTAAAAAATGTGACAGAAAATACGATGGGGCGGTAGTGAACGAAACAACTGGACGAATAGGGTATCCTGGTTTATGCAATTTAACTAACGAATACAATTGTGGAATTAACGGATTAGATACAATAAGTTTGAACTTTTCGTTATTTTTGATTAAAATATTGGAGTTTTCTAAAGCTAATTTTACATTTTTCTGAAATTTAATTGTCGGATCGTTTCTCAATATATTGTAATTACCTGCATTCAAAAAATCTAACGTCTTCTGAACATAATCGTTACGATCTAAAGCTATAACTGTATTACCCTTGTCAGCTTTCGTGAAGATTACTTCATTAATTATGGATTTTTGTTCGATTGACTTCAAAATTGAATTATCAGATGTATTAATTTTGTAATTCGAAAACTCTTTCTTTATAATTTTTGAGGCTTGGTGTTTGATAATGGTGTTATCCGGTATATGCCTTACTGCCAATTCTGCTTCAACACCCAGTTGATCGAATTCATGAGTTGATCCAGACGGCTGGATATTGTGTTTGAAACCTTTACTTAACAATTTCACTTCATCAACAGAAAAATTGGTGTTCGACAGATTAGTGAAACGTTCAAAAAATTGATGAGATGAAAACTTTTTATTATATTTATTTTTATTTGAGTTAATTGTGTGCGGGTTATGTTGTTTATTCTGGATAAGTGAATTTAATTTTCGTTGCTGTACTCTAAATTTCTTATCAATTATTATACTAACGGATGATCTAGTTTCAGAGTCAAAAATATCAAATTCTACGTTATGAAGTCTATGTAGCAGTTCAGAATGAATTACCTTAATGTATATATTGTAGACATCCCTTCGTTTGAACAAGATCTTCTGTTCTTCTTTCAACCATCTAAGTTGTCCAAAAGCGATGGCACTCACTGCAGGAACACTTCGATTATCGGTCTTCAGGGACATGTACTTCGGAAAGACATTATTCTTCCGGCACATTGTGAAAAAGTACAAATTTTGATTTGTAATTGCACATTTTAGTAGTAATTTAAAATACCACAAGGCCAAAAAACTAGTTTTAGCTTTTTTCAAATTAATGATTGATGAGGCCGATACTTGGAGAAAATTAATATCCATAATGAAAACAATATTTAGAATTTTCTCATAATTTTAATAAATATGCATGACGACGTTTCGAAGTACTACTTCTTTATCAAATGCTGGATTGATACTAGATGCAATTTTACAAAATTCACTACTTATAGCTATTTTCACAGAACATTCCAGGTATGTATTATGACCAACTTAGAATGAGGACATAGAACAACTGATACATAACAAAAGGGTCTTATACCTGGAAATGAACAACGAAAAATCACTTTCTTAATTACGGTATGCCTACTAAAGATATAAATAATATCCGGTAAAGATTTCTAAGAAACCAATAAAGGAAAGTTAAAACTTTTTTGAACATGAAACCGAAAATTTTTTACAAATAATTAACTAAACCTACGTAATCAATCTGATCTGCTAACATTCTTATTGAACATATTAAGTAAAGGGCTAGTGTTAACATCTAACTGGCTATTAAGTAAAAGTATCTAAGTATCTAAGCATCTAGTATCAATCCAGCATTTGATAAAGAAGTAGTACTTCGAAACGTCGTCATGCATATTTATTAAAATTATGAGAAAATTCTAAATATTGTTTTCATTATGGATATTAATTTTCTCCAAGTATCGGCCTCATCAATCATTAATTTGAAAAAAGCTAAAACTAGTTTTTTGGCCTTGTGGTATTTTAAATTACTACTAAAATGTGCAATTACAAATCAAAATTTGTACTTTTTCACAATGTGCCGGAAGAATAATGTCTTTCCGAAGTACATGTCCCTGAAGACCGATAATCGAAGTGTTCCTGCAGTGAGTGCCATCGCTTTTGGACAACTTAGATGGTTGAAAGAAGAACAGAAGATCTTGTTCAAACGAAGGGATGTCTACAATATATACATTAAGGTAATTCATTCTGAACTGCTACATAGACTTCATAACGTAGAATTTGATATTTTTGACTCTGAAACTAGATCATCCGTTAGTATAATAATTGATAAGAAATTTAGAGTACAGCAACGAAAATTAAATTCACTTATCCAGAATAAACAACATAACCCGCACACAATTAACTCAAATAAAAATAAATATAATAAAAAGTTTTCATCTCATCAATTTTTTGAACGTTTCACTAATCTGTCGAACACCAATTTTTCTGTTGATGAAGTGAAATTGTTAAGTAAAGGTTTCAAACACAATATCCAGCCGTCTGGATCAACTCATGAATTCGATCAACTGGGTGTTGAAGCAGAATTGGCAGTAAGGCATATACCGGATAACACCATTATCAAACACCAAGCCTCAAAAATTATAAAGAAAGAGTTTTCGAATTACAAAATTAATACATCTGATAATTCAATTTTGAAGTCAATCAAACAAAAATCCATAATTAATGAAGTAATCTTCACGAAAGCTGACAAGGGTAATACAGTTATAGCTTTAGATCGTAACGATTATGTTCAGAAGACGTTAGATTTTTTGAATGCAGGTAATTACAATATATTGAGAAACGATCCGACAATTAAATTTCAGAAAAATGTAAAATTAGCTTTAGAAAACTCCAATATTTTAATCAAAAATAACGAAAAGTTCAAACTTATTGTATCTAATCCGTTAATTCCACAATTGTATTCGTTAGTTAAATTGCATAAACCAGGATACCCTATTCGTCCAGTTGTTTCGTTCACTACCGCCCCATCGTATTTTCTGTCACATTTTTTAATTGAGGTTATTAAAAAACATTGTAATTTTATACCTAAATACGCTATTAAAAACTCGTACGAATTGGTTCGCAATATTAAAGATGTAATTTTACCTGCAAATTCAAAATTATTGTCTTTTGATGTCGTTAATCTGTTCCCAAGTGTGCCACCGAACGATGTATTAAAATTGATTGAAAAGTCACTTAATAATAACTGTGTAGATCCAATATTGAAGTCAGACATTCTTTCGCTTTTGGAATTATGTCTAGAACAAAACTATTTTAGTTTTAACGGTCAGATTTTTAACAGTACTGAAGGTTTGATAATGGGAAATCCGCTGAGTCCCTTATGTGCTGAGATATTCATGGACAACCTAGAACATACTATCCACGACCATCCGTTGAGCCAACGTTTTCTATATTGGTTTAGATATGTTGACGATATTATTTGTTGCTTTACAGGTTCGAATAGACAACTTCATTCTTTTCTAAATTTCATTAACGCAATACACCCCAAAATAAAATTTACATTAGAAGAAGAAATGGAAAACTCAATTAATTTTTTAGACTTAAGAATTAAAAAAGTAGACAAAAAGCATTCGTTCTCTATTTATCACAAACCATCACATACGGATACAGTCATTCATAATAGTTCCGTTCACCCCATACAACAAAAAATGTCATCATTCAATAGTATGGTTCATAGACTTGTTAACTTGCCGCTTTCGAAGGTTGATTTTAACAAAGAGAAAAACATAATTATGCAAATAGCCTCAAACAATAAATATAGACCAGAATTAATAAACAGTTTAATAAACAAAAAACTTTACAAAAGAGCGGTTTCAGAAGTTTATCCTCTCATTAAAGAAAAGTCAATATTTAATGTTTTAACATATATGGGAACACCTAGTTTAAAATTAAAATCATTTTTGGCAAGCTATAAGCTTAATATTTCTTTTAGGACCACTAATAATATTGGTAAAATAATTAAAAATAATAAATCAAAAATTAATAAAAATCAAATGTGTGGGGTATACAAAATTAATTGTGGTAGTTGTGAAAAATTTTATATAGGAAGAACTTTCAGAAATTTCCAAATTAGATTATCGGAACATAAACGTAGTTTTGAGAAAAAGAAAACAGATTCTCATTATGCCAACCATTTAATAGATGAAAATCATAATTTTAGTTCAGAGTTTGAAATATTATATAGAGAGAATAAAGGTTCCAAACTAAATCTTTTAGAATCATTACAGATTAATAAATTCAAAAATTCGGGACTTTTACTTAATAGCCAGTTAGATGTTAACACTAGCCCTTTACTTAATATGTTCAATAAGAATGTTAGCAGATCAGATTGATTACGTAGGTTTAGTTAATTATTTGTAAAAAATTTTCGGTTTCATGTTCAAAAAAGTTTTAACTTTCCTTTATTGGTTTCTTAGAAATCTTTACCGGATATTATTTATATCTTTAGTAGGCATACCGTAATTAAGAAAGTGATTTTTCGTTGTTCATTTCCAGGTATAAGACCCTTTTGTTATGTATCAGTTGTTCTATGTCCTCACTCTAAGTTGGTCATAATACATACCTGGAATGTTCTGTGAAAATAGCTATAAGTAGTGAATTTTGTAAAATTGCATCTAGTATCAATCCAGCATTTGATAAAGAAGTAGTACTTCGAAACGTCGTCATGCATATTTATTAAAATTATGAGAAAATTCTAAATATTGTTTTCATTATAAATATTTATCTATCTATCTATGGAGGCGACTAAAAAGACTATAATAATAACTTGGTTATAATTTCAAGTAAGTTTGTTCTAATCTTAATATCTTCACTCAGAACAACAAGTCTCATTGCCAGAATAGCCAACACAGTTTAAATTGTTTTTCATGAATCCAATTTCCTTAAATTCGGTTCCCGAAGTCCCAAACAAACCTGACAAAGTTTAGACTTTATATTCAACTTGTGCACTATATAGAATTAACACATTTTTCGATTTCCTGAAAATGGAATTGAGTTAAATGTTCCCAAGTATATCGAATCGGTAAGTACGTCTTTCAGTTCAGAGGAATCGGTAGTTTTCTACTTTAAACATTATTCACCAATGTCAACCTGTCAACTGATACAAACTTTCTAGCTGAGAGTTTTCAACGACGTGAAAAATTCCTAAGCAGAAAACTTCAGTAGAATATAATACTGGGTATTGATTCGGTTTTATTAAAAACTTCACAAGGAGTTCATTGCGCCTGATGTTAAAAAAAAGACTTTTAATGGTTATTGAGTTCGCAACTAATATTGAATTTGGGCTTTGAAACTTTTGAAAGTGGTAGGGAAGTTCTTTTCAACTTGATATTTGTTGGGTGCTTCGTTTTGCGTAGAGGAACGTTGAGGATATCATTTTTCATTTTCGACTTTCCCCATTTTTCGAAATGTCGATTTCCAAAAGATATCAACATAGAAAGCAAGAATCCTGGATGGTATCGTAAAATTTCTCAAAAATCTCAAATCAATATCTAAAAATCTATTTCAATCAAATCTATACTCAATTTGAACATTAGAATGAACAAAATTTGAGATATAATTTGAATACCTACTTAATATTTCCTCTCAAAAGTGATGATTGTGTTTTCGTTGACAACATTTGTGTAGACAGTTACATGAGAGTTTTATTTGAAATATTTCGATTTGAAAATCTTAGTATTGACTAGCCATGAGCGATTTGTGAATCTGGAAATAAAGTACATAACTCTCAGAAAATCTAAAATGCATTATTTTCCAGAAAATTTTCCTTCAAAAGTAATAGGATAGCACGAAAGTGAATAAGGCGAACCTCAAGGAACTGTCTTGGATCCGTTGTTGTTCTTCTTATATATAAACAATATTGTCTCTCATGTGAAATGTGGCATATGTGGCAAAAATATTAAGAATATGACAGAGGAGACCAATAGAGACCTTTCTGCAATTAATGAATGGGTATGTGAACAGAAAATTGGAAGAGTAAGAACAGTGAAATATTTAGGCATTATGTCAGACAAAAAATTGAGTTTCAATGATCATGCTGATTTCATAACATCTAAAATCTTCACAAATAACAATTTTTTGAATGGAATAGGAAAAAATCTGTCGATATATGTGGAATTATTGTTGTTCAAATCAATAATAATGCCACATTTTGAATATTTCTCCACTTTGTTATTTGGTTTGACCAAAGGAAAAACTCAACAATTACAAAAGTACATACAGAGTAGAGCCATGCGAACAATTTTAGAGGGCAATAGGTATACTCCAGTGAAAATTATACTGAACTCTTTAGAACTAATGTCTGTTAAACAAAGAATACTCTTTGCTTCATATACATATTCATTTTTAAAATAAAAAATCAGTTGCTTTCATGTAATGTAATAAAAAATGTAACATATATCAGTGATGTGCATGGGTATTATACTAGAAATACTGATAGTTTTTATATCCAAAGTTTTGAGCTTTATAAATCTAAAAATAGCATATATTATGACGGATTTAAGGCTTTCAATAATTTACCAATTATATAGAAAACTAGTACTAGTACTAAGATATTTAAGCGTGATCTATGAACGTATTTTTTAAATAAAGAGACAGATATGTAATTCAAAGTTGATAGTTCAAAATATGTAATTTTTTTGTATAGCTTCAGCTAAATAAATATAACATTATGAAAATGTTTCTTTTCTTCATTTTCGATAGTTTCTTAATGAAGTTAATATTATTGTTACTAAATTATTTAAAATGAAATACTCTTTCAGTCGAACTGACGAAATATTCTTTATTGGTGGAAAAATGGGATTAAAAGTGTGATAAGTCAATAGGAACAAACTCTGGCAGAATATTGGTAGTCGAATCCGAAGAAATGGCTTTCCCTACTTGGTTCAATGAACCGCTGCAATCTGCTGGATTAGAGTTCGTTAAATTTTAATACCGTCCTAATTTTCCCTCAGGAATATCCGATATAACGCTCTATTTCTCTAATAAGAAAGCCATTCCACATTTTAATTTCGTTATGGCGGGAGTTGTGATACTCAATAAACCAACAGAAAATAACAAGGTCGTCTTTCTAGTGAAGCATTGTGGAATGTCTGATTTATGTTCTTGTGGAGTTCAACGAAGCTATTTATTGTTAAGTCTTCACTTACGCTCTATTTCGGTTGATATTTCCATTATTTATCACTTTTATATGGACATAAGAACCAAAATTTCCATGAAATTGACGCTTGTAGTAATTGAATTTCATCAATTTTATTATGAATATTTTTGTGAAAATAGAGAAATAATTTGGAAATTGCTAGCCAAACGAAGTAGAACCAAAGGAGAAAATTTTTCGAGTGGTAAATGCGGAAAAACTTCAAAAAACATTGTTTACTCCGTCATTTTATGATAGGTTTTTGTTGAAATCTTTGGTAATCATATTGAATTTTTCAAAGAAGTACAGAAAATGGGTTGAATAAATCTCACTTACATATTCTTTCTCAGTTTTATTCCCCTCTTAGTTTTCTGGAAAAGTGTTCAAAATTATGAGTATGAGAATAAAGAAACAGAGCAATAGACCTCTTCGGAAAGACATGAATTCATCATTAAACTCAATTTCATAATACATCATAATGATTTTGAGAGCGAAAGATTCTAAAATCATTCAATTATGTAGAATTCATTTCCTATTTTGGCAACGCTGCTTCAATACGAATGCATAAGACGTTGCAACACTGCACTGGAATCAATATAACAGATTAAATACAAAAACTCAATGATTTTAAAACATTAGAGACATAATCTTTCAGGAATTATCACAAATTTAATGGCAATTTCAAATCTTTTTCCTACTAACCAAATTCAGAATCAGGAATGAAATGAAAACCAGGAACAAATTCTGACAATGAAGAAAAGTAGCCACAAGTTAGAGGACTCATGCCGTGAGAATTATAATTAATATTTTTCAGGAATATTTTTTGTTTTCAAAGGATTTCAAAAGAGTCCAATTATCCTTTTTTGCGTTCTATTCTGCACAATTTGGAGCTGTTGACTTTGTATTGTCTACAGTTATCTCTGATTATGAGGATGAAATAGAAACTTCACTCATTAGGTTCGTGTTGAAAGAATTCTCTCATTCAGTTTCATTGAATAAAACTGAGCCCCATCATTCGTTCTTCTGGAGAGAAGCATTGATCAATCAAATCGTTAATAAACCTTCTATAATATCCCACACAACATTTTCATTATCTTTCGAATAATTCTACGCAAAATCCCTCAAAAGAAAATCAATTTTACTTATGCGTTTTCATAATTTTTCATTTTATTTCAAAATTTCTGACGAGTTGAACCTTCTTCAATCTTCAGTCTCGATCGGAGGAGATTTGCAGCATATTCTTTGATATCGGAATGAAATCACTGTTTTAGTTTCATCTAAAATGAATCATAATTTCACTACTAGTGTGCTTAAAATTAATGGAGGTTCAAGAAATGTCACGCCACTCGATAACGCCATCTAGGAAGGTCAAACAATAATAACGTCAATTATTGTTGTTGTTTAAATTATTGCTGAAAACAATAAATTGAAATTAAATCAAGAGCATACATTGTTACTGAATTTCAAAATTAACAGCTTCACTCATATATCCTAAACCACAGTATTTAACACCGGATTCAAGGAAAAATCTTCGTGGTCATTGCAAACAGGTGAATTTTTCTTTATGGCTATCGAAATTTCCAAGACTCCAAGAGTATCTATTCTTTGGCCCTTCACTACCTGTCTAAGAAATGATTATGTTTAACGCAGTGTTCAGAAAAACCTGTAGTAGTTTCTACTAAAACCTGTAGTTTATTCAACAATATTGATCTTCTATGTTCATCGATTCTTTTTTGTATAGAACGTTCAGTTTGAACTATGTAAAAACTATCATATACACTGCAAATTATTTTGTAAACGCCATATCTCCAAAATAAGTCAAGTTTGTTCTTGTTATTGGTTAACCACCCGAAACATATGTAGACTTTTTAATATATTTAGTGAAACTTAAGCCAAGTAATTTTAATTCATCGTTTCTAACATAATATTCACAAGGAGGTAAGCGAAACCTCCGTGTCATTTATTAATAATGACTTTGTTCGCATAGTTCCATTAACAGAACGTAAACTGAATGTTTCGTTCTATGGTTTCAACTTTCAGTGTTCTGACACTTTTGACACTTGTCTTGCACTCATGCTTACGTGCTGCCACCTGGCGAATGAAATTTCAGAAAACCTTGGTTTTGACATTTTTCAGTTTTTGAATGTTAGCAAAAGTACTTAATTCCATTTGAATCTTTGAATTATGAAGCTAGATATATGCATACGCCTCATTTGCAAGTGTTATCATTCATTAATCAATCAATACGGCTGCTAAAACTTTCGTAAACAATGCATAAAACCAAACGTCATCGAAAATTGACAGCTATTCATCTTCTTCTGTCGACGACGCCATTTTAGTTCATACGCACTCCATATCTGCGACAGAAATCGAAATGCAAACAATCTATGGCCCCATAGCCAAGTCAAACCGTTAATATTGACTCTGTCAACAGAATTCTCACTAACGTTTGGAAAAACTCATCGGAGGTCCATTGTTGGAAATGAAAAGGAAAAAGCGCACTATATTTATAGCGTCGTCCGTTTATTCGTTGCAAAAGAGATGAACTAATGTTTTAATTTCCTGATCGAACGCACAGACAAGCATTTCAATTCAGTTTGAATTCAATAATCCCGAAAAATGAAACATTGTTGCTTGAGTGCCCTCTGGTGGTGGTCGTCGGATTTTAATTTCATGTTATTACCGCCACGAATAATGGCTGTCGTTTCGAGCAAGATATTATGCTTTATTCCCCTGAAGCACTTGAATTAGAAACAAATCACGTTGGAGGGATTAAGACTGTATTTTATAGTGAAGCCAATGTAAATTGTACCGCCTCATTGCAACAATCGACCAGATCCTGGTTCATATTCTCGCTTTTGTACACGTTTCATTATTTTTTATCGAAAAACCAATAAGCCCTGTATTGACTGAGTTTCATAGAACAACCCACATATTTTCCATACAAAAACGTACTATGTTCTATGCATTATATTATTACAATTGCCTCAATCATAGAAATTCAGAAGAAGAAAACGAGAATCAGTGTCAGTACTTCTTTCATTTACGCCAGAGTTTCGACTATAACGCTTCACCATTATCAGGACAATGAAATATGATAGTTGATGTGATTGAGAATAGTATTAAGTATATATTTTTATTGATTCCAGAAATATTATAACATAAGTTACAAAAGCTAGCACCAGAGGGCATTAAACCACGTTAGCAGAAAAAAGCAGCTTTGAACTTTACATTAAAGATGAATATTTTACTGTAAAAACTGAATTTCTTATACATTTATATTGATTTCATACCTAAATATATTTTGAGCAGGTTTCCACTACAGTTATTCTCAATTTTACACTTAATACAATTTTTTTTCTAATGGATGCCCATGTAGTTGACAAATTAGGACAGAACCTCAAAAGTAGCTGAAAACTTTACAACTCGATGTCGGATTTGTCACAATTTGTAGAATTTTTTCATAGAATGGAAGACATCCTGACATAGAAACCTTTTGAGTACAGAAATTAATCTTCTTCTTGTAACTATAATATATACATGAATAGTAAAGAGGAAATTGGTATAAGAAAATTCGATGGTATATCAGAAATACAATCGTTTGTTGCTCATATAATCTGTTGTTTAAATTAGTTAAATCCGATAAAATTTGACAAAACATTATCAATTGCACTTAGATCTATATATGATTGTTTCACTAGAAAGAGAAAAGTGATATCTTTTGATTACAACATTGAAGGTGTTAATCTGACCCGACTTCTGGAGGTTGAGGATCACGGCCTAGTATTTGATCAAAAATTCTCAATCATACCTTATATCAACTGATTAATTTTATCATGTAGTAAAGTTTATGGTTTCTTCGTCCGCAATCCAAGATTGTTCTCGAATTCCTGAACGCTGATCCATTTGTTTAATAACCTAGGGAGAAGAAAACTTGAGTATGACTGTCTTTTTTGGCGACCAATATATAATTCGAGAGGGTGGTGCATATCCACCTAGGGGTTGTGATCACGCATGTTTGCTGTCGAGGTTTGACACTAGGAACCTCGATACCAGGAGAACATTGTATGCATTGAAATTTTTATTCAATTTGCTCAATGATAATCTCGACTGTCCTGAGCTTCTGGGTAAACTTTATTTCTTTGTTCCTCAGAGGTTTACTAAAATAAGTCAGACATTTTACTCAAAAATCCACAGAACCAATCTTCTCTTGCAATCGCCTATTATAGCTTCATATGTTCTATTGCAAACCAGGTATCAAGCTGCTGTGATTTGCACTGCGACTCACTTGTTTGCATCATAAATGTGTATTTAAATCTCAACCATTGTCTTGAGTTATCTCGATTTCTTCTGGTTTTAGTTCTGAGTGATTTGTTTCCTTGTTCAGTTATTACTCATTATTTAAAGATTCAGTTAAATAATTGTATATTCAGATATCGATATTATAGATTCAGATTATTATATTTCATAATGTTTCTCATTATTATAATTTTTTTCTAATATTGTATATCTATGTTGTTATCTATTTATATTTTTAGTCACCATATTTTGTATTCATTATTGATTATATATTTTCCTTCAACTGGGTAGTTACCTATTGGAAAGATATGCTTATTAACAGATGCTTCCACGCATCAAAATGCCAAAAAAGTGGAAATTCAGAAATTATTATTGAAGACAAACAAAACAACAGAATGAAATTTCTATTTCCGATAAAAATTAATTACAAAAGTTCATCTATAATTTCTGAAGCATCTTTGTAATAATTGATATCAAATGACAATTCTCTATTAAATATTCCGTGGTCAAATACGTACGCACATTATATTAATATTGGAACGTATCACGAACCTCGTCGTAATTCAAAATTTGATAGTATCATTTGAAATTTCCAGGTACCAAATTCACGTCAAGGTGAATCGATAAATCATTAGGAAGCAATATGAGTAGATTTCACGAGACCCGAACAATCTCTGACAGGGGTCGAGGGCTGCGTTCAGCAACACTTTTGTTCGAGTTGATATTGAGGTTAGACAAGAGGGTCAGTACGTCAACATACAGACATTTCATTTAAGAGAACGATGGACTCTAGCACTTTTCCGGTTGGATTTATTGGCTTGGTAGGCGATTTTCATGCTCTCTGAAAGGAAAACTCGATTTCTTCAGAGTAGTTTAGGTGAAATTATAGCAAATACGTGTAACTTAATCTTCTTTCAGAACCCTTTTCTCCGACAGTTTCAAGTTTTTTTGGATATGTTCAGTAAGCTTACGTTTAAGCGAATTCGAGGTAGATTTCTAGCTGAACCAACAGTTTGTTAACTTTATTATGAGTTCTTGGTCTATAAAATCTTCAGGGTTTGGAACTAATCACAGGTACTTACGAGGGTGGGGCGAAAAGTTTCCTCTGTAACCAAGAGATGCCTCCACTAGGTCTACTTTTGGAGCGGCGTCTTACAGTTAAAACTAATGAGACAATAGTAAAACAGTACTATTAAAACAATAGTAAAACAATACTAATAAAACAATCTGCCCATATAAAGATCGATGGAGAACAAAGCAACAATGTTGAAATCTGCAGAGGAGTCCGGCAAGGGTGTGTTCTCTCACCTCTGCTGTTCAATTTGTATTCTGAGAACATCTTCCAAGAGGCACTTGAGAACATTGAGAAGGGCATTAAAGTCAATGGAACATGGATTAATAACATTCGCTACGCGGACGGTCTTGATTGCTGATAATATGAATGATCTTCAACACCTTGTCGATGTAGTGGGACAACACAGTCAGAGAATGGGCCTTAAGATAAATGCCAAGAAAACAAATTATATGGTTATTACTCGCCAACCTGACACTTTCAAGAATGCAGGGTTAACATCTGATGGATCATCAATTGAGCGCGGGAATAAATTTAAATACCTTGGAGTATGGCTCACTGAGGACTGGACATCTGATCTGGAAATAAAATGTCGAATAGAGAATGCTCGCAACACATTCATGAAATTCAAACGTATTCTTACCAATGCGGACTATAGCCTAAACCTGAAGGTGAGATTTGTGAGGTGTTACATCTGGTCGGTGTTGTTGTACGGTGTGGAGAGCTGGACACTAAAGGTAGTCACAATGAATAGAATAGAAGCCTTCGAGATGTGGGTATATCGCAGAATACTGAAAATCCAATGGACGGCCCGAGTGACCAACGAAAATGTCCTACGAAGAGTAAACAAACAACGTGAACTGCTGCTGATGATCAAAAACAGGAAAACTGCATACCTGGGGCATATAATGCGAGACACGAAATACCAGCTCCTACAACTGATTATCGAGGGAAAGATTGAAGGAAGGAGAGGAATGGGAAGGAAGAAGATGTCATGGCTACGTAACATAAGGCAATGGACGGGCTTGCGAACAGTGGAAAGCCTAATACATACAGCCAGAGACAGGACAGAAATGAAGCGTGTGGTCGCAAACATTCATTAGTGAATATGCATTGGAAGAAGAAGAAGTCCTACAGTACCATTCCTACTGAGCTTGTAGGTAAAGTTAGCCTAATCGTTAAGTTAATTTGCGTTTGGAAGCATATTGAGTGAGACGATTCCGTTGTCTGTCGAAATAGAAAAATTGGAGAAACGTGCTGTCATCACATACTTCTATTCGAAAAGTTTTACACCAAAACAAATAGAAGAAGAGATGGATTCAACACTAGGAGACTCCTTCCCATCATATTCCACTATTAAGCAGTGGGTTTGCGAATTGAAAATGGGTCGTGTGAACACCTTTGACGAGCCTCGCTCAGGGTGGCACGCTGACGTCACAACTTCACAAATGATCGAGAAAATCCATCAAACAGTATTGGAAGATCGCAGATTGAAAGTGCATGAGATAGCATTTCTACCGAAAATTTGGCGCTGTATAGGCGTAATCCAAACGAATTTTTGCGACGATTCGTAACTGTTGATCAGACTTGGGTTCATCACTACACTCCTCAAAATAAAGAACAGCCAAAACCATGGGTTGAAAGGGTGAACTAACTCCAAAGAAGGCAAAAACAATTTTATCTGCAAACAAGTTTATGGCTAATGTTTTTTGGGATGCGAGAGGAATTATATACATGGATTATCTTTGAAAGGGATAAGACTATCACTGGTCAATACTACGCAGACTTATTGTAACGTTTGAAGGACGAGGTACAAATTAAACGAACTCATTTGGCGAAGAAAAAATTTTGTTTCATCACGATAACGTACTAGCGCTTCCGTCGATTGTTGCCATGCCCAAAGTTCACGAATTGAAGTTTGAATTGATGCCGCATCCTTCCTATTCTCCAGACTTAGCCCCTAGCGTCTATTACTTGTTTACTAGCTTCTAAAAATGGAAAAATGGAGATTGACTAATCTATGTTTGAAACTGATATGATTAAATTAGAACACCGTTATGAAAAATGTATCTATGTTGATGGAGATCATGTTGAAAAATAAAGCAAAAAATTTCAAAACATAGTTTTTCTTGGTCAGGCCGGAAAATTTTCACCCCACCCTCATATAAAGTATATCATATATTTTTATACTGTTTTACAGTACAAGTCTATACAGCATTTCAGCATTTTGAGTATTATCTCTTTCTCAAGTTCGATTTTTATTTTATATTTTCATAGTTTTTCGATTATTTTCAACTCAATCCTGGTCTGCTCTACAAGGCCCAATTATAGCGAGTTCTCCGTTTTTCTGATATTTCTAGATGATCTGATGTGAAATAAGATATTGAAACATCTGCAGAACTCAATTTCAAATGAGTCAGTCTTTCAGGAGGTCCTCAATTCGAAAAAAGTCATTTAAGTCATTTTACTTAGCCTTTTTTTTCTTCTTGATGATTTAATTCACTTATTTTAATTCACAATTTACTTAGAATACATGGGAAATATTCAACTTAGTGTTGTATACGTAATAAGTATAATAGATCAGTTTTCACAGAATGCCGTTTCAAATATCCTGAATAGAATAATATCTTTTCATAGAATAAAATTCCTTACATAGAACTCGTCGCCATAGAATTTAACGTTGATTCTATGCTGGGTTCCCAGTCGATCGATCACCGTCACCCGGCAGCAGCCCGCTTCCGCTGAAGCGTATTTATAGCTTTCGAAGGCCCGCCAACTTTCCACCTCCCGGATCAGATCCACCGCACGATTTGCGGCCGGACCAAGGCGTATGATTGTGGAACATGGCGAAGCATCCGACCGCCTGTTCAACAGGTTTCTAAAGTGTTTCGCGAAAGTGGCGCAGTCGGAAAGGTCCGCAGGGAATGCAGGAAGACGTTTTTACCGATTCGGCGGTTACTGATAGTAAATTGGTACGCACTATCTCCATGAATTGGGGTCATTGTTGTGTTTCAAGATTTTCTTGCCAATTTCAGCGTAGTTTTCGAACTTCAGAGATATCTAGTTGAACTTATTGTTTTATTTTCACATCTGGGAATGAAAAATCGAATATAACTGATCGAAATAAACTGTCATGAACGTCAAGACACTTTGTGAGCTTTTAAAACGTTAAGTATTCCTTCCCTAAGATTGAATATAGTTCGAAAACGTCCGATCCAACTGTATTAACCAGTTTTTTGGTTGTTTGAAACCGTTTAACAAAAAATTCGTTGGGTATACTTGTGTAAAACATATCAATAAATGAATGTTCCACTTCTGGGAATGAAAAATCGAATATAACTGATCGAAACAAAGTGTCATGAACATCAAGACACTAAGTAAGCTTTTAAAGCTTTAGCATTCCTGCCTTAGGATTGAATATAGCTCGAAAACGTCTGGTCCAACTGTATTAACCAGGTTTTGGTTGTTTAAAACCGTTTAACAAGAAATTCGTTGGGTATACTTGTGTAAAACATATCAATAAATGAATGTTGATTCAGTGGTGAAGCAATGGGCGATGTACTTTGACTTTTAGATTTTTATTTTGTGTTGGCACATTATAATTGAGACCTACGTGGAAACATTTTATTATACAGTACGTTGGATGAATATGAAGACAAAGGGGTTCATCGGTTCATTTGGCATTTGATGTTGTTAATGTATTGTGAAAATCATAATCAATAAGAAAATATTCAATCTCGCATTTTCGAACAAAGGAAATGAGGAATTTTGTTGAAAATGTTCTATCGTAAAGTACATTATTCTGAGTCTGAGATATTAAGTGTAAATCACGGTGTACCACAGGGAACTGTTTTGGGTCCGTTAGTATTTTTAATATATATTGATGACATAGTACAGGTAGCCACAAAATCTAAAATAACTTTGTTTGCTGATGTATATAGTGGAGGAAGATTTGATGATAGTGGTATCGGATATGAATTGAAATGAACAAGTTATTCGTGTGTATGTGTGATAAAAGATTAAGTTTGAATGCAGGAAAATCAAAATTTAGTATATTCGCCAAGAAATCACGAATGATAAATGTGCAGGTTGATAATATATATATTGCTGTGAACGGAGAAGCCATTGTTCACGATGAACATATCATATACTTGGGTACAATTTTGGATTCGAATTTAAACTTTCACGCACATACAGATTATATAACGAGAAAATTTCCGAAACTTCTTATCACGAATCGGCAAATCTTCGTCTATGAGTACAAAGTTGTCACTCTATAATGCCATTGCACTTCCTCATTTACGATTCTGTTGTTCCTTATTGTTTAATTGCCCTCAATATCAAATGAGTCGATTAGAAAAAATACAAGACAGAGCTGAGAGATTTATATTAAAATGTAATAGATATACTCCTGTCAAATCCATGCTTAATGTGTTAAATATGTTATCTGTTAGCTAAAAGTTTAAGTATAACGTTTTTGTTGTTCTACTACATTGTGTTATTTATATTGGTACTTTACATAATTCACACTATTTTACTTTTCATTATTTTAATTTTTAATCAAATTGTTATTACTATATTTTTCAATATTATGTAGCAATTCTGCTGAAAAAATACATTATTATTCTTTTATTTACATTTGTTGAAAACTAGAGTAACGACTTCATAAAATTGTTATCACGATGAACGGAAAATCGGGATAAAACCACTCATACATACAAAAATCGAATGAATGGTGCCCCGAGCTCCAATCTAGATGAAAATAGCTCAAAGAATCGAGAAGAAGATTAACCATATGCTTATTGATTCCTGGGAGCCTGATTCGTGTATGCAAATTCAAATTTCGTCGAATATCTTTCTTATGGAAATTTATGTGTAAGTTTAGAGTCAGAAACGTTTCGCCAAGATTTTCACGATACCAATTTGGAGTAAAACGTGATCTGACAGCAAAATGCATATGAAAATTCAACTGGAAAAACTCTACACTAGGGCAGCTTATGTTTTCTTCGTTGAGATGAAGAAGATATATAAACGTAAGGCTTAACCTGTCATAAAGAATCAATTGATACGAATATTTCTCCATAAAACAACAATTCTCATAATATATCAATTTTGTCTATCCCGGAAACGAAACTTACGATTTCTATACGATTTTTATCTGTCTTTTCATTGAATAATTTTACTGGGAAATAGAAATTTTGTTGTCTTAGATCTGTGACTTGTTTTTGACTAAACTTTGGTTTCTGAATTCAGTAATGATTTTTGTCGATCCTGTCAAGTTTTAAAACTACAGGATACCCTCTCTTCACCCTAAAAGACATACAAAATGGGCGTTCGGAGAAAAATTAAGTGGGTACTAACCAAACATATTAAAATATTTTATTGATACAAAGGTGACTATAATATTGAACGTTAAATTGTGTGTATAAAAAAATATGAAAGTATATAAGGTATAGCTTTTCCTAGAATGTTCAATCTGGGGACATTCTCGCTTGATGCTACATCAGTAGTCAGCCATCATACTAATATCCCATCTACCTTGATACCTTGCCTCCATGACCTTCAAATCTTGGTGTAAACGCTCACCCTTTTGATCACGAACAGCGCCAAGATTTACTGGAAAGTTAGCAATATGGCTATGTAAGAAATGCATTTTGATACTCATGTTACAGCCAAGCTTTTTGAAGCTTTCTAAGAGTTGTTGAACAATCTCGCGTAATTCTGAGCTCGTGTGTTTCCAAGAAAGCCCTTGACAATACCTTTGAATGCGAATCAAGCATTCTTTTCGAGTTCGTTTTTCGAGTTATTGTTTCAATGAAACGTTCATCTTCAATAAGTTGCCGAATCTGTGGCCCATCATCGACACCAGATTTTATCTTCTCATATGACAAGCTAGGAAATGCCGAAATGATATACTTAAAACAGTCTCCTTCAGTTGACAAAGCTTTAACAAATTGCTTCACGAGACCTCGTTTTATATGCAAATGCGAAATTATAATGTTTTTTCTGTCGACAAGTGCCTGTCGACTGTTTGACATTCTGTGACAGTTCCGCGAAGTGTAATAGTATGCGCAACAAATTTAAAAAAGACTTGACGTTACAGAAAAAAAAACTAATAAAATTTTTAAAATCTGCATGTCAATTCAACTCTAAAACTGCTTAAAAATCGAAGTCAACTAAAATTATGTTAAAATCATATATAAATAATGTTAAATTGAAATAATATACTACGAGTATTACACGTGTTTCTATATGTTTATCAATTTTTTTTCACAGTTCTTGTTTTATACAAAAGCTCACAGTGTAACTCATATTATTATAGTAGCTAGTTAGAGCCTAAGAATAAATTGGTTTATTTAGGATTGATGATGGAATTACAACTTGTTCACATAGATTATTTACAGGAAAAGCAATCGTTAAAAACCTGCTCGAGAAAATTGGAAGATAATGCTGTCAGTTTATTATCAGATTGAGTTTATTTTGATGTTTTGTTGAAAATTGGGAGATATTGATAGGGCATCGTATGCCTGTGTTCAGTGTTTATTTTGTTAAATCTAATTCGGGTTATATTTTTAGTTATAACATTGGCTCTCAAAGATTTTCATAAAAGTTGTTTGACATACGATTTATATGGCTACCTCTGCCAGGTCATGAAGTTGGCTAATACGAGTATATAATATATGTTTGCAATCAACCTCAATATTTGATTTTGGAAAGACTGAAATGGCGTAAGGGACCAGGATTTGAGATGACACCAGGATGGTAAAGCATACGTTATAATTGACCTAATTATGGATGTATCTATATATGAATCTTTTAATATATGAGTTCAATTTACTTTTCTTATTCATAAGAGGATACAGTGACCTATTTACCGCAAACGCTTGGCCAAGAGAATTAGGTATCTGTTTCTTGGTAGTGAGTCTTTTATCTAACTCGATTCAAAGATATTTTGATGATACGACTGTTTACTTTTAAGGAAGTAATTATTTTTCATTTGTCGACTTTCGACTGAAAACTATTCTTTCTGTTTTTTCTTCATTCATATTCATCTTCCATTTTTTGTGATAATCCTTCATTCTCAGTAGATAATTACGTAATAGAAAAATAGAACCTTGCACATAGTAATGAGTGTAAACAGCCGAATCAAAGCAAAAATAACAATTTTGGTATTCTGATATTCTGGAAAGCCCTGAATGAATATGTTAAAGAGTGTGGGTCAAAGTACTGATCTCTGTGGCACTCCCGCTCTAATTTGAATGCCGATCTTCTCCGAAAGAGTGATAGAACTTCCTCGAACTTCTTGCCTACATCGACACTAGACAGAACCATGAAACTAATATCACCACAGAAATGGAATGAAGGTATTACAAGAGTAACCGTGTATCCAAAAAACTTAATGAGAGTGTAATGAACTAAATAACTTATATTTGATACTCAAAAACTATATAACAATGCCACAAACAGTAGATTCAAGTAAATCAGATTTTAAGTTAATTGAAGGCAACAACCCCTTCAAAAAAAATCAAATGGAACGTATTCCCACAAATACACAAATCCTGCAACAATTTCGTCGAACAAACACAAAAGAAAGAAAATCATAAAGCATGATAAAGCAAATATATTTACAACGAAACCAAACGAAAAACAACTATAAATACATGGAATGCTCTGCAAACAACGAATTCAGAAAAACATTGAGGATAGGCATTATGCATTCCAGAAATATTGAAGAAAAGAAAAAGATTGATTCGTGGATCTGGAAATGTTTATAAATAGACATTATTCCAGGGATTGTACAGACTTCAGCCGGATATCGAGCGAGTTCATTTTATAGTTTCAGCTTGTCAGTTTTAGCTCTTCAAGTTACATTCATGTCTGTTTCCTTCAAGCAGAATATTTATTCAAGCAATCGCGGCACTTTATCGAAACTCAAAACCAATATTCACTAACTCAAAGGCACTATATTCCTTTGTTTCACATGCAGATACAGAAATTCTCATTACTGAGTGATTTTAATTCATGTGAAGCTCATGAAATTATTGGACGAGTGAATGTTTAATTAGGTATATAGAACCGAATGAAGGAATAATAAAGAAGTAAATGATAAAATATGAAAAAAGTAATGAGTGTTTTTTGATGAAAAGCAGTGGAAATTGAAACTTTTTTTTCATCAAGATGAATTTGTGTATGTATGTGCATGCACAGGTGTGTAGAGATGTGCATAGTAGAACTATGTGTGTGTGTACATATGTGTATATTCATTTATGTATGTATATACTAGGTCTGTCCAGAAAAAAGGTGAATTTTGAATTTCAGAGGGCTCTGCACAATCGATTATAGAACTTTTTTTTGTTATGTTGGTACATATACGTCACTCATATGTTGAAATTATCAACCTTTTTGGATTTGTAGTTTGTTTTTGACAACTGAAAAGGTTATTCACGTTTTCGTGCGCTACTCGATTTCTTGTTTAGAAAAAAATGTATTAGAGAATCTGTGTCAAATTTTGTGTCTAAATCGAATAAAGTGCTACATAGCACTTAAAATATTGACTGTGGCATTTGAAGAGTCTACTTTGTCTCAAAAAAAGTGTTTATAAGTGGTACAAGCGCATTACAGAAGACCGAGAAGATGTTGATGACGGTGAGCTTCCTTGAGTTGTAACCAAGCTAACAAGCGAAGGAAATATCGAAACAGTGAAGAAAATGATTCTGGAAAATCGTCCAACCACAATAGGGGAAGTTGCAGAGGATGTTGGTTTATCAATCGGCTCATGTCATAACATTTTCTCGAATATTTTCGGCATGAAACGTATGACAGCGACGTTTGTTCCAAAATCGTTAATTTTGTGGATAAGCAACGTCGCATTAGTATGGCTCAGGAGTTGTAGAATGACGCAATGAAAATCAAGATTTGCTCAAAAAGCTCATAACTGGTGACGAAACATACGTATATGTTTATGACGTCGAAATCCAGTCCCAATCATCCAAATGGAAGTGTTCAGAGGAGCCAAGACCGAAAAGAGACATTCTTGATTCCATCAAGAGTGAAGGTTTGGTCGATTACAACGGCGTGGTGCACCATGAGTTCTTTAAAATAGGTCGTACGATTTATAAGGATTACTACAAGGAAGTTATGCAACGTTTGGGCGAAGAAATAGTGTTGAAACGTTCGGAATTGTGGTCAAACAAATCATGAATTCCGTATCACGCTAATGCACCAACCCACACATCAATGCTTGTTCGTGATTTTTTGGCCAAGAACAACACCATCATCATGCTTCAACCAGCGTAATCACCAGATATGGCTCCTTGCGCCTTTTTCCTATTTCTAAAACTGAAGAGACCAATGAAAGGAGAGCTGATGGCCATACCAAAAACTGCATCTCGAAACGGCTTCGAGGATTGGAAGAAGCGCTGGTATGTGTTCATTATATAAGAGGAGGTTTACTTTGAAGGGGACAAAATGGATACTTATGAATAAATAAATACTTTTCGATGAAATTCAAAATTTACCTTTCTTTTTGAACAACCCTGGTACAGATGATAGAGGATTTTCTGAATTGACACTCACCAGCTGGCAACACGCATTCAACTCCAAACAACTGTCAGAAGTATCAGAACTCATGTATTGTCTTAATCTTGATTGATTTTCATTACATTTTCAATAAGATCCATGATGTAATAAAACAAATTAGTAATTGATCTTTTCTTTCGAACAAACCTCGTATGTAGTTTTTTTTATAATTGTATTTTATAAGTTATCATTTCATTAAACAAACTATTCTTTCGAAATAAAATTTTTAAATTTAAAAGTACAAAATTGAAACTTTTGAACTTTCAATTTTGTTCTTAGTATTTCTTGTCTTTACTGGTTTTTAATTAGGACCTGTCCTGTAAAACAGGGTAAGTTAAATAAATAAATGAATAAAATATATAAAACGTTTCATCATAAATGTATAGATTCATCATTAGAAACCTCTAACTATAAAAATATCACAATTACTTAATGAAATCGTATAGTTACCAAGGACAGAAAGCGAATTTTGATGAATACTTTCAATGCTTTCATCGACAAGTCAACTCGAATCAAATTAAGAAAACGTTGGGTTCAGTTGTAGGTCATTTCCTGCTCTCAGCGGAATATGTAGTCTATAACAAGCAAGAAATTCACTCACAAGACTGCAATTTCCGATGACTTCACGTCTTGAACAGTTTAAGAGTAGGTGGGGGAAAGGTCCTCGAACATCCTCATTCCCTTCAGTTGTGGCTGTTTCCGGAGTGCCCTTTGAAAGCACACAGAAGAAGCTTTATATAATTGCAACTTCAGGAAATATTGATTTTTTCTATATCGTGTCGATGTCGAAAATTCTTTCGAGATGCTTCACTTCGATGTAGGAAAGACAGCGAATTAAAACATGCAAATGAAAGTTGACGCCAATTAAAGGGAGATTAGTAGAGGTAGGGGATGTTGAGAGAGTTAATTAACGAATGAGAATGGAAGATGTGAAAAAAATACAAACAATTATGAATGAAATGTTTTTGTTTGCGACAACTCTAAGTAAAAATTGGTCAGTTAGAAACTCTGTATTTAAATTTTGAACTCTGTGATTTGTTTGGAGATGGGGTACAAATTTTCATTTGGACATCACTCTCAAAAGGATATTTTTCATATTCATATGTTTTTTTTCCAGTTATATTTTTTATATCCAAATGTTTCTAATTAAATGTCAATATATAGAGGGTGAATTTTGGGCACATTTTAAGAAGAAAATACAATAATTTGTTCAGTTTGGGTGTTAGATTGTGAATATGCGGTGAAATACCGAATGGTAGATTTATTGGGCTGATGTTGCTGATAATTTCCTGGTTTGTTTCCATTATATTGCTGCAAGCTCTCGATGATTTATTGATCAGTTTAAGTGGATAACTATTATCAAGCAGAATTTGTTCTCAATATTGAGGAGGTAACTTTTTTCCTGTCCTGGACTGCAATACCAATGAAACACTGAAAATGCACATCTAAAGTCGTGAAACATTCAACTATATATATATATATATATATATATATATATATATATATATATATATATATATATATATATATATATATATATATATATATATATATATATATATATATATATATATATAGTGTTTTTAAATTTTATTAATTTATTTATAGGCTAGATAGAACTTCAAGTTGGCATTACTGTTGAAGATGGCGACCGATTCAACAAATGAGGAGTGATTTATTCTTAGTTTGGTTTGGCAATTCATCATGAATAGACTTTAGAATAGAATTTAGCGATGAAGCGCACTTCTGGTTGAATGCCGACGTCAACAAACAAAACTGCCGCATTTAGAGTGAAGATAATCCTCAAGTTTATGTCAAAACAACGTTACATCCAGAAAAACTGACTGTTTGGTGCGCTTTATGGGCTGGTGGAATCATTAGACCGTACTTCTTCAAAAATGAAGATGGCCAGAACGTTGCAGTCAATGGTGATCGGTAGAGAGCCAAGAATACTGACTTTTCATTCCTGAATTGAACAACCATGAGGTCCAGGAGCTGTGGTTTCAACAAGACGGCGCAACATATCACACAGCTCGTGCCACAATCGATTTATTGAAAGGCACGTTTGGTGACCCCCTTATTTCACGTTTTGCACCTGTGAATTGGCCTTCAAGATCTTGTGATTTAACACAGCTAGACTACTTTCTGTGGGGCTATGTAAAGTCATTGGTCAATGCGGATAAGCCACAAACGCTTGACCATTTGAAAGACAAGATTCGCCGTGTTATTGCCGATATACGGTCACAAATGTTGGAAAAAGTCGTCGAAAATTGGACATTCCGATTGGACTACATTCGAGCCAGCCGTGGCGGTCATATGCCAGAAATCATATTTAAAATGTAATGCCACAAGATTATCTTTCGAATAAAAAAAAATTCTTGTCAATCGAATGATCCATCGTTGTTTTATTGCAATTTAAAGTTCTATACCTCTAAAGAAAACACCCTTTATATATATATATATATATATATATATATATATATATATATATATATATATATATATATATATATATATATATATATGAATGATGTAAGATGAATACATAATGATATAGTTGAGCTTAAGTAGCTCGAATGACAGTTGATTAAATATGGAAAACTCGACTCTGGAAAATTTCCAACATCTCTAATAGTTTTCGGAAAATCCTGTATTGGGACAACGATTTCCTTCCTGCATGTGAATGCCACAAGTGAACTGAATGTTCATTTTCGTCTTTTTCTCGACCTGGGGAGCCTACTTGAGGATATCGTGAAAGCTGAATCGAACTTGAAACTTCAAAAGGATACAATTGAAGATCGTCGAAATTGCAGAATATTTCCGTCGGACTGAAAAACCCAAGACGGCTGTGGCCGCTCATTTAACGAAAGTTCGTCTCTATGGATGAAATATTTTTCCTGGAATTGTGAGTTCTTGGAAAAATTTAACAAATATCGCAAATGTTAAGGAAACTTTGTAGAATATCCTCTTAAATTTCATATTTTGGGACGGAAACTTCTATTTTTCGATCGAAAATTATGTTATGTAGAAGGGATTGTTAAATATATTGATATTTAAAGACGAAATAACTATATGAAGTGTAATTTTCAATCTTTATCATCTTTATACAAACATTAAACATGTGTAATTGAACAGCAATGTTGAGCATATCTGAGGAATGGTATAAAGGTACGAGGGTGGGGTGAAAAGTTTCCGGCCTGACAAAGAAGAACGATGTTTCAAAATTTTTTTGTTTGTTTTTTTTTCAACAAAATTTCCAACAACACTGATACATTTCTCATAATGGTGTTCTAATTTAGTTATATCAGTTTTAAACGTAGATTCGTCAAGCTCCTCAAAATTTTGATCCATAATTTCGATAACTTCTTCGTTGCTCTCCAATCTTTTACCGCCAAGACATTTTTTGAAGTTAGGAAACAAGTAATAATAGCTGGGGGCTAAGTCTGGAGAGTAAGGAGGATGCGGCGTCAATTCAAACGTCAATTCGTGGATTTTTGACATGGCAACGCACCATGCGCTGGTGCGTTATCGTGATGAAACAAAATTTTTTTCTTTGCCAAATGAGG
Organism: Henosepilachna vigintioctopunctata; assembly: GCA_030704895.1. Taxonomy (NCBI): domain Eukaryota; kingdom Metazoa; phylum Arthropoda; class Insecta; order Coleoptera; family Coccinellidae; genus Henosepilachna; species Henosepilachna vigintioctopunctata. The sequence goes on from JARQZJ010000005.1 coordinate 2,272,092, forward strand.
TCGTTTAACTTTCATCTGGTCCTTCAAACGTTTCAATGAGTCTGCGTAGTATTCACCAGTGATAGTCTTACCCTTTTCAAGATAATCAATGTATATAATTCCTCTTGCATCGAAAAAACAGTAGCAATAACCTTGTTTGACGATGAAATTGTTTTTTTCTTCTTTGGAGTTGGTTCCCTCATAATATTTGTTCTGTCATAATATTTTACAAATCGTAGAAGAAATTTGACCCGTTTCAAAACACATATATAGGTAGAACACAACAAATCTTTCGAAATCAGAACAATTTTTCTGTAAAATGATCGATGTGACCTCTAATCCGTTGATATATGCGAGATTAGGTCTATTCTTGTCGATGGAAAGCAGACTACACTCATTCATGTTCAGAGGAATATTCCACGTATCCCCCCATTCAGAGACAGTTAATTAATAAGTAATTATAATATTATAACATTATAATTGTTTCACGCTCCACATAATTTGGTTGAATATTAACAACATTTGAAAATATGGTTACATGAAAAGCGAGTCAATATATGGGTGGTTTTTAGTGGCGTAAATAATTGCAATTTACACTTGGCAAGCCAAATAGGCGCTTTGATCTGTGCTTGTACTGTACCGCTTCGCTGCATTCCAGTAAATATAATTGAAAACCACACGACGTACTTATATAAACTTCAAAGGAGCTTGGAAAGAACAGAAGAGCGAAGGAAATAATATTAAATATGACGATTGAGAATTCATTCTGATTTGTGGATGATATTTTCAGTAGATAACTTCGTAAAATTTTTACCAGGCATATTATTAATATGTTCAAACCTAATATTGAGACTAATTGTTTACTTGAAACGAAATACTTTCTTGATTCTCTATTGAAGATAGCTGAATTTATTGGGACTTCGTTGCAATTTGTACCAGTTCAATTCTCAGAAATAAAGCGTTTTTTTGTAGAAATTCATATTTTTATTATTTGTAATTTTTCGCTTGATTAGACTACAAGAAAATCTAATTGCACGTGAGTCAGGATGGCCGAGCGGTCTAAGGCGCTGCGTTCAGGTCGCAGTCCACTCTGTGGGCGTGGGTTCGAATCCCACTTCTGACAGTTGTTTTTGAGTGGTTTACCTGAATGAATAATTCAAAATGGAAATTCAGATCAATCTAAAATGATGATTGTACATTGTACACATCTGAGGTACATAACACGTCTTGAAAGATGTTTTTTCACATTTTGGTACCTACTACACCTCGTGGTGGGGTAAAATAGAAATAATTCGAAATAATTTCTTGAAAATAACATGATTTTTTTTATAATCGAAAATATTCAAGAATTATTTCTGGAGTACCCTTCAATTATCGCCCAAAACAATATCAGTTTCTGTCAGCGACATAACAGTCATAAATCCAATTAAATACCTAAGCCAGGATGACTTTGGAAAATTTGGAAGGTACTCTGTTTCGTGACACCAAAATGAAGTTAACTATAAACGGAAAATTTTTTTTGAATTTCCATTTATTCAATTCAAATTCTGAACAATAATTCAAATTCTGAACAATATTGCTTTTTTTAAATTATTGAAACTTAAAGCCCAATTTATCAAAAAAAAAATGTATTTTATGAATGTAAAACGCTATTTTCGTTGATAGCAGAAAAAAAAATCTTACTTTACTAAGTCAGGATGGCCGAGCGGTCTAAGGCGCTGCGTTCAGGTCGCAGTCCACTCTGTGGGCGTGGGTTCGAATCCCACTTCTGACAAGGTTTTTGTGTGACATATAGAAACATGATGAAAGCAGATCTGATGATGCTTTCTAGGATAGGAATTCTTAAATGCACCAGATTATCCTTTGTAAATATGTCTTCTGTTATAAAGAATTCTCCGTTTGCGAGACTATCCTAGTACTGCTAAAAATCTCTGAATACTCATTAGTTAACTAAATTCAGAATGAAGTATTGATCTTAGATGTAGCGAAGCTTCTTGTTTAATTTGTCTGAAAATCATAAAACTTCAAGTTCATTATCAATTTTTCTTTCATCTTATGATAAGTGAAGTACTCAACTTGATTTAAATTTGGTTATTCCAGGTCATCTTATTTTATGTATTAAAATCCTCTGCAAAATATGCAAAAAAATTGCCTAAAACATGGAATATCGAAGCGAATGGCAAGGAGAAAGTTTTCATGATTTAAGTTTCTAATATAAACATTTCCTCGGATATTTCATCAAGATATTGGAACCTTAAACAAACTAGTGATTTCACAACTTGGATTGCAATATGAAGACAGTTCAACAAAGTATGTAACACTTTATGTAATTGGAAAACTTTAAGAGTAGTTAACAAATTATGAATTAAGAAATGGAGGCTCTGATCAGACCACTTGAAGGAATGAAAATCAATTCCTGTCATAGAAGATATATCGGTGGGTATATTCGGTAAAGAAGAATATGAAATACATAGATAAGTACATGTCTGAAAAGTTTGAATCAAACATGGAACTCACGTCTTATTCGAACTGCTTTGATAGAACCCAATTTCACATCGAATATGACATTTACAAATTGTCCATATTTGTATTTCTCTTATTCCATTGCTTGTACAACATGAAGAAAAGCTGTATATTTCATCGTCCATAGGACATGACTTTTCATGAACGTAACTAATCATAAAATAATAGTGATTATAAGTATGAGGTTTATAATTCATTTATTATCATTTATCATTTTTATACTTCACTTTCATTCACAAAACAATAGTTCAAAAAACGATTAAAGTATTATCGATGACTAAAAGTCAAACAAGAAAATACCTACTTATCAAGTTAACTGTACGAGGAACAACTTGTGGTTATATACATTATTTTTTGAACATTTTCACTATTTCATTATAAAGGGTAATTTTTTGAGAGTTAAGTTTTTCAGGTTTGCGGCACTGGTTGGTAATGGCAGCCAAACGTCATCTGCCGAAGTGGAAAGCTTTCAGTATACTCTGCCATTTCATCATGGAAAGACTTACAAACGAGCAACGATTGAAAATTGTTGAAATTTACTATCGAAATTCGTGCTCAATGAAAAATGTGTATCGTTAGTAACGACCATATTATGTACACATAAGCAAGTTAATTTTGTATTACTTTGTCTGATTTCGGGTGACGGGCCTCAGCCCCCTGGGCCCCTGATGTCAGCCATCTCTTGGAATAAATTATCTTATAACAAAATGAATTGTCGATATCAATTTAATCGATTAAAACGAATTTCAATCCCTATAAGGAAATTTCTTAATATTCGCACATAATGTATATATTTTTGACACAATTAACATGAAATTCAAATTAGTTGTTTGTTCAACAAAGCACACAACGAGAATAAATGCAAAATTAGAGGAGTTTGAGATAATTAGTGATATTAAAGTATTAATTCAAACAGCTCGTATTTTAGAAATTCATCCTCATAATTTCATATTCTCTTGTTCTGACTTAGACGCACAATGAGAACGTAAGGTATTTTGTCCCTGAAGATTTTGTATTAGCAGTACTTATATCTGAGATATTAATGACTTACCTTTGGAATATTCCCCCAACGTATTATTTCGAGTTAAGTTCGGTATGATTTATATGCGGCCTACGTGCAGCTGAGAATACAAGCCACAATTCGCCTTAGTCATGTCAGAATTCATTAATGGCAAGTCTTCAATTGCCGACTTCTCGTACTACATATCCGACTCGATCATCTCGGCAGTTTCTCGAACTTTTCGATATTTTGTTGATTGATATTCGGAAATCCGTGAGTATTTCGAATGTTTTCAGAAAAATACAAATATCGAGATGCCTCTAACATCTTGTGAATATGACTGGCTATACGAAACTGTCTCTTTGTTTTGATCGATTGGCATCAATCATTTCAAGATAATTCTATCTCTACTTCTGCATATGATTTTGATTCTGTGATTTTCTGATGATCTTAAACCCTTAAAAAAGTTTAAAATCGTTAATATCAATGGTAATTTGCTGAAATGAGTTGTCAGAATTCTTTTCCTCCTATGATGTCTTATCGAAATATCTGTAATGTATCTGGGCTCAATTCTGGACATTAACAGAGCAGTATATGTAGAAACTTGGGGTTTTGATTCCAAAGTTAATGGTAAATGCTGAAATTCCCACAGTGTGAAAAACCTACTAATGAGCAGATCCTTTGTAGAATACGAAAGGAACGGTGAGTTCTAAACAGTATTGAGAAACAAATACTGGAATATTCAGTCACATTATACTCTATTCAAAAAGAAGGCCGGGAAAAAAGTTTTCTGGCGTTTGAAATTCGTTTTGATCAGCAAGGCGTCTTCATGAAAGATCTTCCATAGAAGTTTCTTGCACATTGTTCAGTATTTAGTTATTTTAGAATGCTGATACATCTGATGGTCATTTCGATTTCTGCCACAACGAATTCTTCTCGCCGAAAGAAGTGAAAGAATCGGGTCTTCCTAATTCTTGTCGGTAAATGGTTTTGCTATCACTCCTCATTGACTAGGCCCCCAACATGTACATGGTCAGGTTCTGTTAGGCTGTAGGCACAACTGAATATGGTTTCAGCTTTATATTCTTCTTCCGCCTGATTTCATCCGATGTATCAATAAAAAATTAGTCTCTCCTATGTGGCCTGTCAAATTCACTGATAGCCGATCAAAAAAAATATATTACATCGACCACAACAGCCATCATAAAGGTTACATATACAGTTGATAGGAGAACGTGACATAACACTTATTTCTTTTGCTGAGAAGAAATAGTAAGTCAAACGAATTGTGCAAATTTTTGGAGAGAAACGAGAGACCAAACCGTTCACGTCTCAACATCAATAATTCGATTCCCAGACTATCAGTTAGGAAGGTATGGTCGAAGCTTCTCGAAGGATATTGCCCATAACATCTATAGTACATATTCATTTCATCGTTCAGACATTTCCTCTGAACTGCCTCCAAGTCTACAATAGAACTATTGTACAAAGGAGACCAAATTATAGACACATGTTCCAGTTTACTGGGAATAAAGGATAAGTCCAGCGTTTTCATTGTGTCAAGATTAACAAAGCTGTCCCAAGTTCTGACCAAATAACCCAGCATCCTAGAAGCGGAAGCCGTGATACAAGTTACATGTTCAGAGAAGGACAGTTTATAGTCGCAAAGTGGCCCCAGATCCTTAAACTTATTGCATCTATCTAGAATTTGACCTTCCACTGTATAACTATGGTGGATTGGAGTTAATTTTTGGGAAATGAAGGAATTTTACATTTACTGACATTCAGTTTCAGCCCATTGTTTTTACACCCCAAATTGACAGATTATAGCTTTAACGAGTTAAAATTAAAGAGAAAAGTAACTATCTGATGAATCACTTGATACCACAAAAACCTCAGAATATTCGTGGAATTGAACTCAATATCAAGAAATTAATATCTATAAAAAATTAAAATAATGAGTATTTTCGTTGAATAAAAATAGATCAACTATTCCAGCTGTCTCGATTCAGAAAGGCCAAATTTCCCTTGTCGAAACAGTAGATCTGCTATGATCCATTCAATTAAGCTAGAAATAGTTTCCCCTATTGAAATTCTCATTTTGCCTCCAGGTACTACATGTTATGACTCCGTCATTTCAGAGAGCCGCAATCAAATTTGTCGGGTAGAAGCGGATAGATCCGGTGAGGATTTGCGGACGCTTCCAAACGAAATTTAGGGATGAGCGTTCTGGACGCACAGAATATAAATTTGCAATATCGACACCTTCATAGCGATGACCAACTGTTGCTCTGACTGGAATTTATTCACAAATCTTCGCCTGGAAAGCTTCAGATATTCATATAATTACAAAATTCAAACCATAATATGAAATGATAATTAGTCATTAAATTTCTTCTGAAATATGGGGCATGACCATAGAATACTTTTCTTCGATTACCTTTTACTGGAATAAATTTAATAAAGGAGAATTGTTGACTGAAACTTGATCATTTAATGAACTATTTGATTTCTTTCTCTTACTAATTTCCATAGCTTCTAACAGAGTTAGTTTATAACCGTTTCGTTCCGTATGCAATAATCTGAAGTTGTTTTTGAAGATATGGTTCTATTCTATAAGATGTGTTGCAAGCGTAGAATCGGTTTTTCAAAATTTTTTTTTCAAAACATCTTAGTTCTATGGTTTTTTCAAAGCATCTTTTGTTCTACAGTCATTTCTACATACTTTAGGATAAATGCAAGCAGTCCACAATGTAATAGCTCAGTTTATCATCAACGTCTGATGAAGCCACTGTGTTGGCGAAACAATATTGTCATGTTTGAAATTAATTATAGTCAAAATCAGAAAACTACTCAGTTTTATTCAAATTATTTATTTAGATTTCATCAAGTATTGGCCCAATCGATTAATGACACATTTTATTCCTTGAGAAACGTCCTGAGGCACTTCTGATATGTAACAGTAGCCTGTCAAGTTTGTAATATATCCAATAACTCAATTTAGGTTCGAAATAATTATTAAATTATCACCACGAAATATTATCATCACATCATCGATTGATGATCGTTTTGAACATCACTAAACTAGCGCTCAAATAATCAATCGAAACATTTCCCACGCTACACAAGAGAGAGAGGAAATAAATTCAATTATTCTACATTGAATTAATTATGGAATTTCGATGTGGAACGGACTGACAGCTAATTAACAGGAATTTCTTCGATTTTTTTCAATTGGAATTGACTCCTTGTCTTGATTGAAGTGATTTCTCTAATTCAATTTGAACAATTTTTAAATTCTTTGAAACATTTACAACAATTGAACACCTTTTTCTTAGTAATTTTGGAAAAAACACACTTATTGGATGGATGTTCCGTAGGGAAGATATTTTGCATTCGATTAATGATTTATATAGATACATTTATGAAATGACAAACCCGTGGTTAATCTTAAAAGATTAATGTTGGGTATCAATCTGAAATTGCAAAAATTCATTGTGAGTTATACTCTTATCTATCGTTCTATCTTTTATAATGGGTGACTTTTTGAGCGTAGATTTTTTCAAATCGAATGAAACACTCAATTTGCATCATATACTGAAAATTTTCATTAAACTTGATTGTCTGTCCATTCGGAAGGTCCAATTTTGCGTCACTTTTTCGAGAATTTCGGCCTATATCACAAGAATTACGCGTGTTAGGTTATCCTGTAAGGTTTCAGTCGTGTTCGGCTTGTCCACATACATTAACCACTTTACATAACCCCACAAGAAATAATCCAGAGGCGTCAACTCGCATGACCTTGGCGGCCAATTCATAGGGCCATTTCGAGAGATAAGCTGCTCACCAATTCATCCTTTAACATTTCTATTGTTTCACGAGCTGTGTGGCATGTGGCACCGTCTTGATGAAACCACATGTCAACCAAGTTCAACTCGTCCAACTGGGGCAAAAAAAGTTGCGTATCATTGTTCGATATCGTTCGCCGTTGACGGTAACGTTTCTTTCACGGTCGTCGTCGAAGAAAAATGGACCGATGATGCCACCAGCCCATAAACCACACCAAACTGTCGTTTTTTGGGGATGCATCGATAATTCTTGTATGGCATGTGGCTGTTCATCACACCAGATGCAACAGTTTTGTTCATTTACATATCCGTTGAGCAAGAAATGAGCCTCATCGCTGAACACAATTTTTCGATGAAACAGCGGATTTTCATTAAGCTGTTCCAAGGCCCATGTGACGTTGTGGTAGGTCATTCAGCTTCAATTCTTGCAGGAGTTGAATTTTATAGGCTTTCAAACCCAAATCAACACGCAAAATTTTCCATGTGGTTGAGTAACGCATGCCCAATAGCTGAGAACGGCTACGAATTGACATTTCACGATCCTCATTAACACTGTACGTTACGGTTGCAATATTCTCTGCAGTACGCACTGTACGCAAGCGATGCAATAGTTCAATGCCCAACAAAGTAAACTTGGTGATAACAGCACGAATTGTTGATTCACCAGGTCGATTATGACGACCATAATATAGTCGTAACAAACGATACACATTTTTCACAGAGCACGAATTTCGATAGTAAATTTCAACAATTTGCAATCGTTGCTCGTTTGTAATTCTTCACATGATAAAATAGCAGAATATGTTGAAAACTTTTCACTTTGACAGATGACGTTTGGATGCCATTACTAACCAGTGCCGCCAACCTGAAAAACTTAACACTTTAACATTTTAAAGAATACGTATTATATATATATATATATATATATATATATATATATATATATATAAATGTATAAATATATAAATATATCAAATTATCGATTCAATTTGAGTTTGGTAGAAATGTTATATATAACGTTCATGAAAGAACATGAATATTGATTTTAATAATGCTTTCACGTGAACCAATGTGGAAAGCTTCCAGATTATGAATTTCCTTTGACGTTTCCAAATTTAATGCTTCAATCGCAATATGCACCAATCACTTTCCATTCAATTATCCTCAAGTCGCATTGTCAATAGTGCCTAACTTCATTCTGTCAAAAAGTAAGCCGTTTCCTTGCAGAGTTTTGTTTTAATTGAAAATGAATACATTTTATTTCAGACTCGATTTGAAGTAACAAGTTGAGATTGTCATTTTCGGCAAAAATTCACGAATTCTGATTTTTTAGAACTCAGATATATAAGTTTACTTTACAAGAGACTCGAAAGCGAATAATAACTTTACGTGAAACTTGTATAAATCTCAAGAAAGCGAGAATATGAAAAGGAAGACAAAATACTGATGATTTATTTCGAGCAATCTTTTCCAGAAATTAAGTCATCCCTTGGAGAAAGTGATATTATTATTTTCCACCTGGAAATGAATATTCAGATTTTCAGCTCTTGAAATAATTGAGTGAACCTTCATATCTTGTTGGAGATTGGAAGAACACAACTTACAGTCGAGGTTTCCTTGATAAAATAGACAAATGGAAGATCTTAGAAGTTGAAACTTTGAAACTTCAAATATCTTTTATACTGACTTGCCGCAGTAGATTACCACTAGAGATGGATAACTTATAATTTTCTTTAATAGTTTAATCAGAATGATGGAATATTTTCCATCTTTTTGGAGATGAACATGAAGACTACTGAAACCAAAAGACGCGAAACACATTTCTTTGTTTTATTGCTATATAAGGTGATCCACTGTAGCTTTTTGAAGGCAACAGAAGTCATCGATTTTTGTCTAATAGCCTATGTTCTGAAGTCATAACAATTTCCCTCCTTCTATCCCCAAAAATATAGAAGAAGAATCTGAAAAATTAATTCCACATAGGAAACTATTGGTAATATCTATGAGTATTTTAATCTGAGTTTTCATTTTTGATATGGTTCAGATTGTGATTTTGAGAACAAGAAATTGAAATAAACACACTTGACTTAAGTTTCACTAAATATATTATAAACTCTACATATGTTTCGGGTAGTTAATCCATTATCAAGAGTATACAATATTACTGAATTTCAAAATGTACAGCTTTCATTTATACATCCTAAACCACAGAATTTAACACTGGTTTCACGGAAAAATCCACCTGGTAATTGCAAATAGGTAAATTTTTCTTTTTGGCTATCGAAATTCCCAAGACTTCAAGGGTATCTTTTGACCTTACTACCTGAATGCATTATTTCGGTCTTCCTTGGATCCAAGAAATGATTATGTTCAATGCAGTGTTCCGAAAAACCCGTATTAAGTTTATTCAATAATATTGATCTTCAATGTTCATCGATTTTTTTTGTAAAGAACGTCCAGTTTGACCTATGTAAAAAAATCGATACATAAGAAACAATCGATGAACATAGAAGATCAATATTATTGAATAAACCTAATACGGGTTTTTCGGAACTGCGTTAAAAATAATCATTTCTTGGATCCAAGGAAGAACGAAATAGTACACTTATGTAGTAAGGGCAAAAAATAAGATACCCTTGAAGTCTTGGAAATTTCGATAGCCAAAAAGAAAAATGTACCTAATTGCAATGACCAGGTGGATTTTTCCGTGAAACCAGTGTTAAATTCTGTGGTTTAGGATATATAAGTGAATGCTGAATGCATTTTGAAATTCAGTAATATTGAATACTCTTGATAATGGGTTAATCAACCGAAACATATGTAGAGTTTTCAATATATTCTGTGAAACTTAAGTAAAGTGTGTTAATTTATTGTTTTTAAAACAATGTCTCACCAAGAGATAAGCGAAACCTCCGTGTCATTTATGATTTCGATTTTATATTTTGCAAATCTTGATTCTTTTTCACTTCAAATTATATTGATTTGATTAACAAGAATAAAACTCAGGTTATTATTAATTCATTTCATTGAAACAGGACCTGTTTTTGAAACTTTCAACGATTGAAATATCGTACAAGACCACTAATCAACACAAGCAATCGTGTAAAAGGTCACCAAGAAGTTTTTGTTGTCGATTTCTTCAAATATTTCACCTAACAATTTTATTGAAGAATAATTCAAATGGAAATAAACCTTATTCTGCAACTACTGTTTTAATTTAACAATTTCTGCATGTAAACTTGCAAATACCTCATCTTGACATTTGAAGAAGATTTATTTTTGGTAAATATTTCAAACTCTGATTAAGTGTCTAGAGCAATCTTCATCAAAGTTGAAGCTTGAGACTTATAAATATATAACATATAAACCCTTACTCCCAACAATTCGGTTTTGAAGTTTTGAAGCTCATGTTTTGAATGTTTTGGTATCATTTCATAAAACAAATTAATGCAAATATATGGGCTACTTCTCGTGCCAGCAAGTAGAAATGACTTCATCATTCCAAAAGTTCAATATCTCCTTTCTTCGCATCAAACTATTCGAGTTGTTGCATGAAATCACGAATTATTCTCGAAAAGAGAATTCAAATCTGCCCCATTCGGCGAAACTTAATTTCCCTAATTGTTTTCATTTCATGTAAGTCCTAAATGGATTAATGTTTACTTAACACGAAAGCACATGAAGTCAAATTACAATTGCGAACTCATTCTTGATTTACATCACATGGATTGCGGTATCCAATCAGATTTGATCTTCCATGAATCAAAATTTTGAATGTAGATACATAGAAAGTATATCTCAAACACGAAAACTTTAATTCCTTAATGGCAGGAAATCATATCATCGTATTTCGTGGAAAAGTATTCAGTCAACAGAAGTCATAATTCCTGTTAATTCTTCTTGAATATTTGTAATCGTGTTCATAACAACAGCAAGTGCTTCCGAATTTTTGGGAGCATATCAAGTCGTTTAGTGACTCTCGAGTTCCTCAGCTGTTAAATGTAAACTCCATGAAACTTTATGGTAATAATTGAGCGGAACTACTTTGTAGTGTTGAGAAGCAATACATGGTCGCTGGTCATGTATGGCATCTACTAGCTACTATTCAGTAAAACACATACTGAATTGAAAAATGACCTCCATGAAGCCTGCATATTTCAAAGTATACACCACAAGACAGGCAGCCCAATGCGCAAGTGTGTACACCACTAGGCACTTTCCATCTGAACTGAAATTAGCACTAGTTACACCAATCTTCGAAAATTCAGTTCTATTCGTGTTTTCTAAGGTTTTTGAACGTTTTTTCGCGTTTTTCGTTCTTTCTGGATCTTTTTGGTATATCATCGGAGAGAAAATTCGTTTTCCACTTGTCCACTAATTCGTGAACAAGGTGGTTTGATTAGGACGTCATCTGCAGCTGTCGGTGACGTCTGCAGCCGTTGGAACTTCTGGGTGTCGTTGTGGATGATATCTATGTTGGGAGCACCATATCCATTCTTTGTGCACGTCTCTATCGTCCAATTGCTACGCCATTAAATGTCTTATTAATCGTGTAGATTACAGTGCGATGAGATTCTATTACAGCGCATACGCTCAGTCAGCATTATACTACGGTGTTTTATGTTAGAGTCATAATACAAATATCATCAGAGTATTCAAAATGCAAAAACGGATCATTCGTTGCCTATATGGTATTCCTAGTAGAGAATCGTGTAGACCTTATTGCAAGAACAACTTACTTACCCTTCCATCTTTATATATGATGCAGAGTTCGTAAAGAAAAACATCTATCAGTTATCCCAACGGGGTCAGTTATGTATTTACATAACTCGTTCTTCCAACAACCTGTTGGAAGAATGTTCTGTTCTTTAGGCTGTTATTTCCAATATATATAAAAGTGATTTTGCGAGCGTAGTTTTTTATCAATCGAAGGATTGATAAAAACACTCAATTTGGATCATATATTCAAAATTTTTATTGGAATTGATAACTTGGCCAGTTACATTTTAAAGATAATTTCATGTAAATGTTGTCCGCGGCTCCGTATCAAATGGTCCATTCGGAAGGCCCAATTTGACACATGCCCAATTGCTGAGAATGGCGACGAATTGACATTTCACGATCCTCATTAACACAGTACGCTACGGCTGCAATATTCTCTTCAGTACGCACTGTACGCATGCGAGACAATGGTCTAATGTCCAAAAAAGTAAACTTGATGCGAAATTTGGTGATAACAGCACGAATTGTTGATTTACCAGGTCGAATATGGTCGTAACAAATACACATTCTTCACATAGCACGAATTTTGATAGTAAATTTCAACAATTTACAATCGTTGTTCGTTTGTAAGTCTTTCCATGATGAAATGGCAGATTATATTGAAAACTTTTCATTTTAACAGATGTTGTTTGGATGCCATTACCAACAGGTGCCGCCAACCTAAAAAACTTACCTCTTAAGAAATCAACCGTTATCTTCAAGGCAGTATAAAGGAAATACTTTTGTAGGGAGAATTCTATTCAGTAAATGAATATTTCAATTGGAATAGACTACAAACTTAAGTATGGAAACTGTGATCAAATGCTGTGTACGACATAGTTTGGTACTTTAATTATCTTTTTTTATGTTGTTGATTTGTTGTTTATTTATAAGTTCATGTTGTAGGAGTTCTTCTTTATGACAATATCCTATAGGCTTATGTAAGTCTGCAGGAAATTAAATTATTAGCATTATTATAATGTTGGATGTCAGTTGAAGAGCCACATGATAATGAAAATATCAGAAGAAACACCAGAATAACACAGACGCAGTCTCTGAGACTCAATTAATGTAGCAAAAGGCAGGAGATGTGACCCGGATGCGCAACGACAGACAAAAATTTAGAGTTTGGGAGCGGAAAAATGTGAAGTCGGCAGACCGATGAAGCCATGGGCTGATAGCATTGAATCCACTGAAGTACGAGTGGTTTAAAAGTGGTCGAGGATAGGAATATGAGGATAAACTCTAATAGAACTTTCTTCAGCAATATAACATCTACGTTTCATGTAAATGGTCTTGAAAAATGAACAAAAACTCTCCATGAAGAATGGAATCAAGTCAAGGACTCAATATCTTTTGACATGGCAAGATTTCACTCCGATTCTTTTTGTGAGAAGAAGCGACAACAATTTTGATATTATCTGCAACATCTTCAGTTCTCAACATCTTTATTTCGTATAAATCTAAATTGAATCTGAACTGCCGAAGACGAAAACACCATCATAGTAAGAGGGAAATAATTCCTTAATTTCGTAAATATTGACTTCTTACGTTCTTGACAGACTGGTGCTAAATCGATAAGAGCCAATCTGACAAGCTCGCACTAGATCAGAGAACAAAGCGTGAAAACTCCCGTCGGAGGCCAATATTGAAACTGAATTGAGTCGTCGGCAATAAAAAGTAAAATTTTCCTTGCTTCCGGGTTTTACGGTTGAATTGAAAGAGTATCAGGTCACGTGTCGGGAATTCAACAACTGTACGACGTTGTAGAAAGAGTTGGTGGAGTGGAATTTCATTTCATGGCCGTTTATTACATTACTTTTCTGCTGGATTTGTTCAACGCTATGGGAATTATCTGTCAAGCGTTGGTTGCTTTTTTTTCATCTCTTTAACGAGGTAGAGGAGATGCTTACTCATATTACTTTTCTTATAGTTACTTCGGTGTGGAAGATTTTCAATGAGGAATTCTGGAAATTTTTGTAATACAGTATATTTGGATTTATTGGAATTTTCCCAGCTCATTTTTAGTGCGCTCGAATATAAAAGGTCTGAGAAAATTGACTGAGATATGAGAGGGGGTTGCAAGTGATAGGTGTGTTGCCAAGCTGAGGTAGAAATGGGATTTGTCCTCTCCTTAGCTCTGTACAGACATAAGGTATAGTTTTGTTTTTTTCTGTTGTCGACAACGTAACATTTACAAAAATTAGCGTACTTACTAGTCATTGCCGACTTTAGTCAGGCCTTCAAATGAGTATCTGCCACGGTATCCTAGTGGTCTAACAATCCCGCCATTAGTTGAGCTGGAATACTAATGCAAATAGGAAAGTTCTCAAAACTTTCGCAGTGTGAAGTTGAATAATTTGAGCTTTTGCTTTAAATTCTATATTTTTCAATTGTGTACAGTGTAATACATGTGTTGATGTTGAAAATTTTTGCAATTTCAACATCAAACTGTAAAAAACAAAGTGTTTAGTGTTTATGTTGAAACCTCTATTCATCAATTTTCCATACTGTAATTTAGGTGCTAGTGATGATAGTTTGTGGATAACAACATCAAATTATAAAAACGAAGTATTTTGTGTGTACCGGTTCATCTTTGTGTTGTGTTTTGAGTACGGATTACTCACAAATAATTTTTTTGTGAAATATGGTGAAGGAAAAAAAAAATGAGGATAGGTATTCCGTAGATGATTCAGTAAGTTTCAAGCTAGGAACTGGTGAGTTTCTAATTTAAATAAAAGTATATTTTCTTGAAATGACGAAAACCTGTTGCATTCCTAAAAATATGCCATTACCTAGGAAAAGCCCAGCGGAAAGGCGGATAAATTATTAAGCTCGCAATGATAATTCGAATAACATTCTGGAAAAGTCAGATTTAATTGTCAATTTTCAAGATTTAATTCTTCATTACTACAGTAAAATAAATATCCCTGATTGTTGAAATGTTAAAATTTTTTTTAGTTATCAACAACATTTTTATCTTTTTAATTTAAGTGAAGAAATTATTACCATTAGATATGTATTACCATATGATATGTTAGTAACAGCATTTTTGAATGGAAAAAATTGGTGTCGGTTTAAGTAGCATTTTACCTATTGACTTCAAGTTGGATAGGTGGTTTCAAATAAAAAATTTGTTGAAGATATACAAAGATATTCCAGACAGTGTGGATCAATCTTTCACATATTTAATCGAGAAAAGTTTATATTATTTAAATGAGGCATCGATTAAAATTAGTCGTGAAACGATGCTCGTCTCATACAATATCTATGTTATAAATACGAATAATATTTTTTGTTCGTTCGCAATATACAAAATGAGTTGAAATAATGCTTGAAACTTTGGCAACAAACGACTAGGAGAGTAGACCACTAACTCAATTTTGGCAACACCGCCGGATTACGCTCTTCATGGCCTAATTAAAGTCGGTCGTGCACTAGTAGATGTTAACCTAGTTCTTGGTGGGTTGAAAAAGTAGTGAAATTAGTTTATCTCCAGCCTAGCAAAGGGAATTGGAAACCGGGACTTTGAGTACCTCTCCTGGTACGTCACACACATCTCCTCTTAGTATTGGTTTGGGAAATACAAGTACTTCATGATGAAGTTGTTTTGGATATACATATTGGACAAAAAAATCAATTATCTTTTGATAAGAATTCCAAAAAAGGACATTATAGAGTATTACTTTCTTCTGTATTTGAGGTGTTAACAGTTTTCATGCCGGAAATTAGAATATGCGGACGATTGGGTACTGGCAGTGAGACATCGAAATTTTGGGGAAAAGGAAACCATTTTAACAACTGGTGTAGCCATAATATGAGCATTTTTCGGAGATGGAGTTTGAAACGAAGTACAACTAACACTGAAACGGCCTGCTTACATCTGTGCAATATAGAGACGAATAGACAACTTCAGGTCTACTTTGGCGACAAACTGCTACTCCAAAACCAACATCCAAAATACTTAGGGGTCATACTGGGCCGTACACTGTCATTCAAGCGAAATCTAGAAGAAAATTCTGCACAAATAAGAACCAGAAACAATATTATCCATGAGCTGTGAGGAATACCTTTAGTTTCTACAGCAGATACTCTACGCACTTCAGCACTTGGTTTGGTCTACTCCACTGCGTAATATGGTGATCCACGTAATAAGCTTTAAAACAGTGAAAGAATTTTTCAAATCGGTTCAGTAGTTTTGGAGCCTATTCAATGTAAACAAACAACAAACAAATCTTCCTTCTTTATAACATTACTATAGGTGTGCTCGATTGAAAGCTTTTATAAATTTTGTGTAACCCTTAATAATAACTACTGGGATATTTCATGACTTGCTTGATTTTATCTGTGGGTTAGGCAATGAAATTTTCAATGCTCTTGATATTAGTTGATATCGTTTTTTAGTAAATCAGCTGATACAGTTCACTTAACAAAACGTAAATTGACCTTTTCTTTATATATTTTGTAGAAGTTTCATTGAGAATGAATGACTTGAGCTTCAACTCCCCAACTGAAAAAGAATACCGGTTTGTTTCTTATCGCAACAATAATTTCTACGAATTCACATAACTTATTCATGATAATTTGATGTATTGATTCGTTTGTTTCAATTCATATAACAGTTGTGTGAACTTGAGGAACACGTCTGCAGAACCAGTTTGACATCAGTTAAATTGTTCACACGGAGTTTGTTAACAGCAGTGTCAACTTGAATAATGTCTTTTCTGACTTTAAGAAAACTTATTTAGGGTGTTTTGTTTTCATAAAATGAACTCCGTGACGTGTTTCATCGAATACAAGGTTTCCCTTTCTGTTTTCTCTCACAATATCTTGTTATTATTGGATGAATTTTCGAAGCAGACTAACAAACTCAGGAAATTATATCACGATATTATTGAATTTTACAGCGAAATGAATAAAGTTCTAACTTTGTCGCTTTCATTTTCTGTTATGAATACGAATTCGTGAAAAATACGGTTTTATTTTATTCTTACCATGGAATTGTTTCAACCTTTTCGTATGTCATCATTATATTTGAACTTCAAAGGTTGCTGTCCTCCCACTAGCCGATAAAAAAAGCAACAATTTTATCTTTGATTATCTGAACTCAAAAATATTTTGCGAAAAAAAGTGATACACTTTTTCATCCCTATGCGCAATTTTTGCGATATTTTTCAAACTGCAAAGTCCACTAGAAACTCCGAGAAGTGTACTCAAAACTATGCTGTTAAATTTTCGCTCATTTAGAAATAAGCTATTGTCATATAACCATTCATTAATTGCAGAAAGGTCTCCATGGATTCCCTCTGTCATATTCTCAATATCTTTGACACATATATAGAGCATAGTATCATCAGCCAATGAACGTATAGAACATTTTTTCAAAGCTATTGCTTCAATCTTTCACATATTTTCTTGCTTAGGTGTGGTATTAAGCTAATGTAATAATATTTATGGTCCATTTCAATAGAAGATGAGGGATAGATTGATTTTAAGAGATTATTCTGACGCTTTTTCGTATGAGTTTATCTATTGAGATTTTTTCTTAACCGTTCAATTCAAAGATTTTAGTTTCATTTTAAACGTTTCATTGCTATCATGAGGAATTAATATATCTGTTTATGTGGGCTTCTCTATATATGTCAAACGTTAAAATGTTATCTTTACTAGTAATTTTCAAATCTGAAAAATCTGATGCTCATTTTATTTTTCTTCAGTGAATTCAATAAGACTTCATGTATTTTGAAATATTTTTCCTCTTTATATCAATATAGATAGGTTTTTTCCTGAGAGAAAATTGTAAAGAAAAATCGGAATAGTAAATGCATGGAAACATTAGAACTGAGGCATGTTGTATTGAAGTTTTCTATTCCTGAAAACTACAAGTAGCAGAGATAATTGAAATACGATTCGTTCATCACCCACACGAAGATGTTGAAATCTCAAAGGACGACATTTCATTGTGTTGTCAGTTAAACACATCTACCCCAATTCTCATCAATATTCCTTCGCTTTCGTGCGTCTGAAATCCATCTGGAATAACTTGAGTTATGCACTACAAACAAGCGTTTTGTGAACTGGGGGCGGTCGTTAGGGACCTCAGACTGCTATTCGGATGTTGAAAAACTCAGCGGGATATTTGATCAACACTTTTGGACCTTCCGGTTGAACTATTCTTGCCAGATGTGGTAGGGGCTTAATGATACTCGAGTTAACCTTCACTACCCTACGATATTATATTGCTTTGAAATAGGGTCAGAGAAAAAACGTGGCTAATGATTGAAATGTGAGTGAGTTACTTTATTTAGCACAGCTGATAAACTGTACAATAGAGAAATTATATGTTTAAATAGCAAACAACATATTTCAGCCCTACATTTAATTTTTTTTTAAAAGATTCAATAATTTTTTGAAATCATTATGATTCTCACATAATTTTAGTTGCGGATCTAGACAATCAAATAAAATCATAGCTTTCGCACGTAAATTATTTAGGTATTTAGATGTACTGCACTTATTATTATTATTATTTCGATTGTTCCCCATGAGGAGAGCGACTGAACTTGAATTCGCAATCATTAGGAATTTTGCTTCATCTTTTTTTTGCCTCTCAAAAACGCTTCATCCTCTCTGAATGCTTTTTCTTCCGTTCATCTGTCCACTTTACTCCAGGTTGACGATTTACTTTTTGCTCAAACTTTATATGTTTATAGCGGCATTCAGTGCGATCTTCGAGATTTTTTATATTGATCTGTTGTAGATCCTCTTGGACCTCTTTTAGCCACTCTGTTCCGCATTTACTATTCATAATTATATTGAGTAGTTTCTTCGGTATTCTGGACTGTTTCATTCTGTAGACATGTGCATAGAACTTTGCTCGTCGTTTTCTAATTTCTTCCGTTATCGTATTTGTCTTTTGATACAGTTCATTTTGAGGTCTTTTCATCCAAATACCGTTTCTATTGATTGGCCCGTAAATCTTTCTGAGAATTTTTCGTTCTTGTTTTTCTATTTCTCTAATTCTTGAATGGCCGCCAATAACCATTGTTTCAGCTGCGTAGATTGCTTCTGGGAGAATCGTTGTGTTATAATGCCTCAATTTGGTGCCTCTCGAAATGCACTTTTTGTTATAGTGAGCCCATGTTAGTTTGTAGGCCCTTTGGAGCTTGGTTATTCTCTGTTCATTAGCGATTCGGTTTAAGCCTGAGGACAGTATAACTTCCCCGAGGTATTTAAAATGGCCTACTTGCAGAATTTCACCATGTTTTGTCATAAGAGAAGATTTATCTTTTGGTTTTCTTTCCATGTATTTGGTTTTATCATAAGAAATTTGTAACCCGGTTTTCTGCGCAATTTCATGTAGTTTTTCCACGGCGCGAATAGCTTCAGTTCTGTTGTCTGTGATGATAGCAATATCGTACTGCACTTATCAATATAGAAATAATTTTGTTCCATAGCCCTTGTTTGGTATCCATGTACATCTTCCACGTTCTTCACACGGTCAATGATATAGTTGATAAAACATATTTTATTTTATAAATAAAGTCTAAAGTTTTTCATAGTATATGCTGCCTAATATTCTAACAACTTAGTCTTTCCAGCATAACTGATACAGGTGTGTACCTATTGCACTCTATAGTTGAACAAGAGTTAATTGTGGTAATATTATTGATTTGTAAAGACACTAACATTATTACTTATTTTTAATAGAATGTACTTCTATTTAAATATAATATAGTTATATAGTACTGTACATATTGGAGATGAAAATAAAAAATATTGATATTCAATATGAAGAAACTGGAAACTATTAACTTACCTCATGAAACAATATATGTTTTTTTAAATTTTTCAACTCAACAGACAGCTTAAAAGTGTTAATTAGAAACTATCGACCCATTGTCTGAATGATCTAGAAAAAAAACTACTCCTACCAAAAAAAAAAAGAAAGATATCAAAACTTCAGAAAAAAGTAACTCAAGTAAGTTGATATAAATACACTGATTCAATATCTAAATAAAGTAGTTCCCAAATATCTCTTACACCAAATGAAACGATGTGAGAAAATATCCAAATTGTTTTCTAATAGTTTCTTGAATTTCATTATGCTTGAGTGTTTTTTCACAATTTTTTCAGAGAGCTCATTCGAAAAATTTGTCATTAATATTTCTGTACAACTAGTAACTTTGTCAAAACGTCGGAAGAAATGATATCCACTAGTTGACAGTATTTAAATTGTAAATTTATCAGTTTGATTGTATATTAAATATACATAAACACGAAATATTCAAAGAAAAATAATAGTTATAAGAACAGAACAATTTGAGCATCAAAAAGCATGAAATATAAAAGGAAATTTGATCGTATACGTAAAAATTCTGGAAACCTACTACCAACAACGTGCTCCTATATTATAGGACAGTTTTAAATTGTCTGTTGAGTGAGCCCTTGTATGTAAAAATAAAAAAAAATAAAACAACAGGAAAATATGGACTATATTAGTCCAGTTTATACTGAATCAACAATTCATCGGACGCTTCTTCATAACAGAACCATATGATTTTGTTCACTACAAGTTTTTCAGAGGGTTTCTCATGAAGAAAATCAACTTTTGAAGCGTCAACTTACTTCAGAAGTAACATGCAAATATTTTCCTCTGATACATTAATTTGTTTATATACTCTTGTATAGTTGTTAATATAGTATTCATTTTTTTATCACTTATTTTCTTCTGAGTTATGTCATTAAAGGGTCAGAAGTATTTCCGAAATTCAAGTGTTCTACCAAGAAGAAACTGAATTGACATACTTGATTGAAATACAAAATTGAATGTATATTACCATAGATATTAAAATATCTACTTGTTCATTGCCCCACATCGGTTGAGCATATATTCGAGGAATACAGAGTTCCTTTGACGTCTCTGTTTGAATTCTAATGTGAAATCACAATGTGTATTATTTGAATATGTGTAAACCATAGAATATTGTACCTTGAAACAAATGAATTCAGGAGGTGCGATAAAGAGTGGTTCTGGAATATGTGAGAACTATATAACTGTGTATTTTAAATGAAGGGATTGGTGTGATAATATCCCTGCCTCACACCTTCGACACAACTGTGAGAGAGCAAGAATCCTTTCAAGTTATCGGAGATTTTCCACGTCCATAAAGTGCTAATATGTGAGCTAATTAAACCCAACAGAATATCATAGACGAATTTGTTCAATGAGCATGATACGACGTGACGACTCCACCATATTTCAATGCCTACTGTCAGAGAATATTGAAATCAATGCCACACTCGATGGGAGCACAAAGAAATAGCCTTCCTTTGTGAAAGGAACTCATCAGTCGTACCATTACCAACTGATGCATCAATTCCGATCTCCAATAAGCTTCCAACTCCAGGAGTAAACTGGCAAGTGAAACACAAATCACAATGCCATCTATAGGAATCAATGGAAAAAATATTTTTCTTTATCTAGTCGCTAAGTACTTTATACTTATTCGTCCATATTCGTTGGTCTCTACTTTATATTGAAACGTGTGTAACAATTATTATAACATGGTATTAATCTGCCATGATTCTAACAGAAATATAGCTGTCTTATATGTAGAGTTTCTAAATGCAAAAATCAGAAAGGTAAATCATTGATTTACTTTATTGGTCTTTACTTTATATTGAAACTTGTGCAACAATTCTTATAACACGTTGTTTTTACATGCCAATAATTTGCCATGATTCTAACAGAAATATAGCTGTGTTAAATGTAGAGTTTCTAAATACAAAATTCAGTAAGGTTTGATTGTAAACATACACCATGAGATAAATTCAAATCTTCAAATATTAATAAGCTGAAAATGAAATGATCCCGAAACGAGGCTCTGATGTCAAGAGCTAGCTTTCAGAGAATGAAGAAGAACACAAAAACCCAGTAACGCTTATGTGCAGTTGCATCAATATTTCAGGAGTTTGAACAAAACGAATATATAAAAGCCCTCAGGAGAGACCTCTCACTAATTAGCAGAAAGATTCATTTATATTTCATTCGAAACATTGAGTTCATATGAAATAAAACAAATATAGAGAAAATGAATTCTCGCTGTTGAAATTTTATATCTGTTGCTACTTTTATCAGTTTCTCTATTTATCGTTCGTTGAATGAACATCGAACTCTGTTTAATTGTAACATAAAAGAGTTTATATGCTGCAACATGATACTTACACAGAAGAGGATGGAACAGGTTATATATTATGTTTGTACTTCAGTGTTTACTGATTCCCCTCTAGGGAAAAGTTCGAATTGTGGTCCAGCTTCAATGAAGTTCTTAATTAAGTCGCAGTCGAGAGTAGAGTAAACAAGTAAACAAGTATCAGTCTACGTACAACTTGTTGAGCTGCATTACATGTAGAAACTATCAATTCGTACCGGGTACCTATACTGAAAACAGTTTGCTCGGATCGCAGAAGAACTTGTTTCTTTCAATTCTATGAATACTTTTTGCGTAGTATTCCAAATGACAGTTAGAAAAAATGTTAATATGATATTCTGCTTGATTTTCATCAATATTTCAACGCTTAATTTATTTCATCGTTGGTGAAATCAATTGATAGAAAACACAATTGATATCGAATGAAATGTTGAAGCATGATCTTGGAGTATGTCAATAAATTTGAACAACTAGGAGTTGAAAAGAGACATGTTATCAGAAAGCAAGGAATGCTACAATACCTGAACATCAAGACCAAAATTGATGTATATGTTTTGGATTATGTTGATAGCACTTAAAATCTTTAAGTGGCCATGAATGATCAATTAAATTCTGAGGGACAGGTTAATAAGTTTGCACAGATCTGTTTCTTCGAGCTGTTGTGCAACAAGTTATGAACAACTAGGAGTTGAAAATAGCCACTTGATCAGAAAGTGAGGAATGAATGCTACAATACGTGAACACCAAGACAAAAATTTATGTATATGTTTTGGAATAAGTTGATAGCACTCAAAATCTTCAAGTGATCATGGATGATCAATTGAATTCTGAGGGACAGGTTAATAAGTTTGTACAGATCTGTTTCTTTGAGCTGTGTTGATGGTTGTTCAACACTATGCTGTGCATAGTGTTGAACATTTAGGAGTTAAAAATAGCCATTCAATCAGGAAGTTAGGAATGCTACAATACGTGAACATCAAAAAATATGAATGTATATATTTTGGAATATGTTGATAGCACTTTAAATACCATTCTGTTCCATACAGTTTTATATTTGATTACTTAATCATATCATTTCATAGAAAAACATGACACATGAAGATACCTTTTTGAAATAAGAACAGGGTGTGAAATACACCTGAAGGATCATTTCACTTTGGAATTCTTTCACACGAGGCCCAAAATGCATGTGAGAAAGTCTGTGAATTCAACTTGAAATGAGCAGTTTGCGTGCACAATTCCAGTACTGCCTTATAATTTTCCCAAAACTCGACGGAATTTGTGTTAATTGACCTAATTCCGTAGGGAATTTTACCTCGACCAATACATTTTTGTTATAATAAACATTCGTTGTAATTATTGAAGTAAGATATTTTTTATCTCATGATCGGAACACGTAAAAAGAGTACATATTTCAAGATATATCCGTTATATTTCTGCAAGTAAAAGATTTGATATTTAATTTTGTTCACTATTATGGGCCCAGAAAATTCAGTAAAAATTGTGAATACAAAGAAATAGTGTATGAGTGGACTCGTCTGTATATTCATCATAAAACACCTCCAATTCGGGGGAAACCCAGGGGGGTCAATGTGCAAGAGGGGGTAACTTCGAAAGAATAACATTGAAAGAAAATTAATTTACATACTTTAATTTACAGTATACCTTCGAGAAGAAAATAATATATGTGCACAATTATATTAATTCAATTTACATGCCAAAGCTAACACTGGTTGATACTTGCTGAAAAACTGAAGTATGCAATACCTCAGTCGAAACTATTTGTTTGTTCAGTTTATCCATGCATTCGCAGTAGGAAATTTGGCTGCAAAATTTCTCCATATTAAATTTAATCTGATATGCTTGCATGACCACACACAATTTAACATTTCTTGTTACAAGGGTCATATTTTAATCGTTATGTTGTACTAAACTGAACGCAACATCAGTTTTATACGAGCCTGTAACATAAAATTCCAGATTTATATTTTTTGAAGACGATAGTTTAGACATGCGACCACATTGTTAAACATTGTATTGTCATGTCCTTTAATGAAGCTACTGAACTCTTTTCACGCGATGCTATATAGAAAACCCCATATTTCCACTTAATTTGAAGTGGTATAAATTCTTATACTTGCATAATTTTTCGATTTCATCGGACACTTTCAGATAATAAGCTGGAAATGCGTGACTAGGTTCCAGTTGGATTTATTTTCTCTATAGAATTATATTCCATTAGACAAGCTTTGAATTCGAATTTCCCTGTACCTCCAATAATTTGGATTTTCCATCATTACTTCTCTTTTATCTTTTCCTTCGAAAATAGCATCCACTTGGAATTCTAGCTGAGGTATTAGAAAGAAACATCATAGAGAGTCCCTGAGAGTTTTGTGTTTGCCTGAAATGTTTTTTTAATAGAAAAAATTTCAGAAATTTGAACGTTGAATACTTTTTCTACTTTTCGTAGCTGTTCAAACTATTGAAAGTAAGTAAGAGATGGACACATTTTCCATTGATTCAACTTTTCTTTCATAATATAGCTGTAGAAATGAAAATCGATAATTGCAAGACCGCTGATTAAAAATAAACAGGTTCTGAGCAGAATTTCGGAGTGATTGTACAGAAGTTTGAAAAGGGCATGAATTATATTTTATATTCTTTAGCAATTCTACTTTTTCGTAGTTCTGATTTGAGTTAAGGTGCTTTAACTCCAAATTTAAAAAGTTAGTATTTGCAGTTCGAACAACTATGAAAATTGAGTTTAAAAAAGGACGCAGTAATAGAGTTACATTCAGTTGAATTGATAGGTTTTAAAAATAGGTTGAATTGAATTAAAATAATGACGAAAATCATGTTTTCAGTGGAAGTATTAAACGAGTTATTGGAATATAAAAGGAAAATTTGATATTAGAGCAATGAAAACCAATGATAGCTGCTTAAAAACTATACAAAACATCTCCGGACACCGTGAAAACCAGGACTGTAAAAGTTCTGGGAAAACAGGATGGTTGGCAACTCTAGTTCGACTATATTCAAGGGAATTTTTTTGAAGCTAGTGCCTGCAAAATGTAGAATATCATAATTCTTGCACCCCCTTTGCGTTGACAAATGCGTTGGCAAATGACTTATTTGCCACATGATATGGATAAACTGCAGAAAGTATATTAATTCATTATGATGAAAATAACACTGAAAAACTCTGGTAAGCCAGTAAATGAAAACTATACCAATATCTGGCTTACCATGAGTTTCCCAGATGTTTTCTCGAACGAAAAAAGATATAATAAAATTCTAAAGTTGATGCTGAGCTAGTATTTTTCACTAAAACATCAAATAGCTGGTTTTCATTTCATAATATAAATCACAGTTGTTTTCAAAGCTCAACAAGTCATGTCTTGATCGTAATGAAGTCGATATTCAATAGATTTGAGTGATTTTCACAGAGCACGAATTTTGATTGTGAATTTCGACAATTTTCAATCATTGCTCGTTTGTAAGTCTTTCCATGATGAAATGCAGAGTATACTGAAAACTTTTCACTTTGACAGATGACGTTTGGATGCCATTACCAACCAGTGCCGCCAACCTGAAAAACTTAACGCTTGAAAAATCACCCGTTATATACTAGATTGTGTTACTTATGTCCACAATAATTTATACAAGCTCCCATTGAATATAAATTTTCATAACTTTAACACTAGAAATAGAGGACAATTTCTTACACCTCTTTTCACGAAAAAAAGTGAAAATTTCTTAACTTCTCAAAAATTTTTCACATGTAACGATCAATGACGTTTTAGGCATAAGAGTTTTTTAATACTTCTCAGAATAGGTCTTCTTGAATTTCAGTTCAATTTCCTGAACACATTGTGGAAAATCGTAGTAGAAAAAACGCGCGAATTATTCTCAACCTGGAAAACTACATTATCGCCAGTAACCCTAAAATTTTCTTCGTTGAATATCCTTCGACCGCGCCCTTCTGCACGAATTTTCATTAGTTTCCTCATCCGTTTCCGATAACAGAAATTACTTTCCAAACGTAATGAATGTTCCTGGATAGTCATAAGAAAATCTCGCGCCTAACTAATGAAATGTTGCTGCAAATCACGCGAGGTCGAAGAACTACAAAGGAAATTGAACCTACAGGTCTATTTATTATTTCGAGAGTGTTGACTAGAAATTCTAGAGTACTTGATGTTTCTTTCGGATCTGAAACTTTGATGAAATAAATTATTCGAGAACTGAATTAGTGAAAAAACAACTAATGTTTGATATTCCTACGATTTTCCATTTTCTCTTGAAAACTAATATTGTTTTACTATTTGAAGCCAATATTTTTTCTGCTGATATGAACAAGTTCATCAAAGAAAGGAACGAGAACACACCGTTATCAGTATTCCTGGCTTGGGTGATATCAGTTTTTCAGTAGTAGACGACTCGATCCACTTTGAGTCGTGCATTGAAGCTAATGTTGAGTTGGTTCTTTCCTCAATAATAAAAATAATAATAAATTGACATGAGGACGGTAGACGATTGGCAGACATCGCTAACTTGTTGGGCTAGCAAATAGGGAATCTTCGGGAATCTTCATTCAGAAAGTCTGTTGACTGATATCTGCACAGAGTGATCTGCCAAATTTATAACTCCACTCCTCTGAAACTGAGTGAAGTCCAGGTTTCAAGTTATCATCAATTTAACAACGGAAAGTTACAGAGTTGGAGAGAAAAACCACTACATGGGACACTACATTGAGACCACGAAGGAAACTGTCGAAGCGCCTAAAACAAGGAAGCGTCGAACTACTGGTTGGTCTCAGGCAAAATGTTTTCCAAAACTGAGGGCCCACTCCTAGCTATTCAAGATCAGGTTATTCCAACCTTCCATTCCCTGAAACACATCCTTAAAGACGCAACAGTTAGGCACGACAGGTGTCGATATGGATGCCAAACATCAGAGACAATCCAACACATAACTCAAATATAATGTCAGATATTTGCACCAACGGAATACGAAGAAAGAAGTGGCGCTGTAGCAAGGAATGTACATCAAGAACTGGCATTTAAACTGAATCTTTTATAGAAGGAAAAGGTGCCCTACTACAAATAACGGGTGTTTTTTAGAGGCATCGAACTTAAAGTTGGCATTAATGTTGAAGATGAAGATGAAGATGAAAGAGTCCATCCACCACAGA
Source organism: Henosepilachna vigintioctopunctata (assembly GCA_030704895.1). Classification (NCBI taxonomy): domain Eukaryota; kingdom Metazoa; phylum Arthropoda; class Insecta; order Coleoptera; family Coccinellidae; genus Henosepilachna; species Henosepilachna vigintioctopunctata. The sequence goes on from JARQZJ010000005.1 coordinate 2,299,611, forward strand.
GCACAGGAATTGGATCTGTGTCCATCCACTTTATGGAAGATTTTGCGAAAGGATCTCGGTTTTCGTGCTTACAAAATCCAACTCGTGCAAGAATTGAAGCCAAACTATCATCAAGCGAGGCGTAGATTCGTCGAATGGGCCCAAAACGAGATTGTCGTTGTTCCCGATTTTCATAAGCGAATTTTTTTTAGGGATGAAGCGCACTTCTTGTTGAATGGCTACGTCAACAAACAAAACTGCCGCATTTGGAGTGAAGATAATCCTCAGGTGTATGTCAAAACACTGTTACATCCAGAAAAACTGACTTTTTGGTGCGCTTTATGGGCTGGTGGAATCATTGGTCGTTACTTTTTCAAAAACGATGTTGGCCAGAACGTTACAGTCAATGGTGATCGGTATAGAGCCATGATTACCAACTTTTTCATTCCTGAATTGAACAAGCATGATGTCCAGGAGCTGTGGTTTCAAACGTCCAGATTGGACTACATCCGAGCCACCCTTGGCAATCATATGCCAGAAATCATATTCGAAATGTAATGCCACAAGATTATCTTTCGAATAAAAAAAAATTCTTGTCAATCGAATGATCCATCGTTGTTTTATTGCAATTTAAAGTTCTATACCTCTAAAAAAAACACCCTTTACAATTACAGAAATTCAGTATTACTATCACACAAATAGCTACAAATACACGTCAATAAAATCAAAGTTATAACTAGAAATCTAATATAAGAACATTTCAACTTCTATATATTGGAAAGGTAGAGATCAGAAAAAATCAAGAGTCAAATTCTTGATTTTTACTCATTTTGTTTGTGATATTGTCATATTTTCAATCAGTGAAGAACATATTGAGTGATTTTCATTCAATTTATATTTCCGAAAGAAAATTGTTTTTCTTCTAATTCAGTGAGTATCCCTGGATATTCACCTCATTCAAATTTATTTCTACGGATTTAATCTGAATGAATAACTAAACATCATTTATATCTGTTCTCTAGGGGGTGTAGTTGATTTACATTTCCCTCAGCAACACCTTGATTAATGTACTACCATTAGTGCGATAATGAAGTGCTTATAGATGATAAAATGGTTCACTGTAGTATGGCCTTCTGCCAAAAAACAACCCTGACTTCTTAGCATACTTTAGATCCATCCTGATTTGAATAACCTTTTATGAGTTTCTATAGTCACAAAATTCAATATTCGACATTTATTATTTTTATTATTTATTATTACATATTATTAAAGGCAGGGGTCTGAAGACCCATAAGCCCATTAACACTTTTTACAGAATACTGCAATGTGAGGATAATACATTAGATAAACATTTGAGAAAAATAATAACAACAAGAGGAAAAAAAAATAGTGATCAGTAGGTACACATTGACAATGAAAATACATGACAAAAACAATTTCTCAAAATGAAAACAAAAATTTATCTATATCTTCAACACGTTAACTCACTGAGAGTTCACAACTTAAGCTGGCAAACTGTTCCATACACTGAATACACGATTAGGTAAAAAATTCTGCCATCTAGATGCATGAAATGATTCCTTCTTTAGCTTTAAATTGTGACTACGAAGTCCGTTGCCATCAAGAATGAATAAACGCTTTTATAAATAAATTCGTAGTTCAAATAATGATTATTTCGAATTGAAACGCTCATGAAATTGAATAAATGGAGGCTCGTAGCCTTGAATTAATAAAAAGGATTGATATTAATTGATAAATAATCCTTTTAATCAGTTAGCAGGTGCGAGATTGTTTTATATATTCTGGAAATTAATCAATACCGTTTCGCTAATGATTTTTAGATCACGTAAAATATAATGTTTCCCTCTGAGCGATGAAATTAGTTCAGCCTTTGTTCTGGAATTAGAACTCTATTGTAGAATGCCAATATTTAGTTAACATCCCATCGAATCAGGGGTGAACACTTAATTAATTTCCTCTTTTACAATCTTTCGTACTGAATATTCGGAAAAATATCATTCGGAAAATTGAGCAGTTATTAAACGTTAATTCATTCTTTTTATGAAAGTACGAAATAAAGTTGTATCACCAAATTCATTTTATCAAAGTTGAGAGCATTGATCTCATTTCTCCAATAGAGGGAGACACGTGAGCATTAATACTAGCTGGAGTTCGCCTTGAGAATATATGAGTATGTGTTGTGTTTGGAAATATAATCGGAATTCAATTGTACGGATGTATATCACTGATTATTCCTGAACTAGGATGAAACAGCGCTATATGGTATTTACAACGAGTTAGATGTTCCTCGTAAGCCACTAAATATTCACTCCTATGAGCTGATAACTTTTGTTTTCATTGACAACATTGACACATTCAACTGCCTGAGATTTTGTTCTTTCGATATCGCGATTCTTAAGAAAATCTTAGAATATGCAATATTTATTCAAGTTCATCAGAAATATTATAAGTTGAGATTAAAATATCAAATATTTTGCACCACGAAGCTTTTGAAAGATTTCCTGGAAGGAAACTGGAAGTTATTGAGAATATAAGACACAATGCGTTGAGAAAACAAGATATGTTTTCATAACGAACCAAGAAATCTTCAATTTGTTTGATGAATGAAGAATGGAGAAAGGTGTTTCTCTGGCTAAGGGACAATTAAGGAAAACACAGCCTGTTGCAAGCCTTTATTGAATTTTCTCGAGAGTTTGTTGACGATAAATATTAAAGTCGAGGTAGGCTGGGGAGAATCGCAACGTTATAAATTTTGTACTATGTTTATGCGTATCTTTTATGAAATTCTTGGGGGCATAATCTAAATTTTGTGATTTCAACGTTCAGGCTTGTAATTTTGATCTGAGAAAATGAGAAGATTATTAAATTCTGATTGAATAACAGCAGATTTGTGTAGTAAAAGTCAGATGGTTGTCATAGAAATGATTGTTTTCATAATGAAAGAAACATATTGGAAAAATAAAGATAAATCTAACTCAGTGAAGTACTGAAGTCATTTCAATAGTAAATCATTCATAAGTTCTTAAGAGGGTATATTAGGACTTAATGATCATCAATTCATAAAGCCATTTTTTTTGAAGAGCTGCATCTCTGAAAATTATTTGATTGGTCCTAATTTTTGAATGAATCTTTCTGTTCTTGTTATTTGAATACTTTGCAAATCATGAATCGAAATGAAATCAATAAATCTCGCCTGTTACCAAACTTTGTTCTCAACATTTTCATTCTCAATCCATCTTATTCTCTTTTTTATAGTCTTTTTTAATGATGTTAACTGCAGAAAATTGAAGAAGAACTACAATGTAATGTTCTGAATATTGCGTTTATATCTGCTTCTTCAGTGAAACTTTTTAATCAACATCAACAGCACCTATAACTATAAAAAATATGTTGAATTGTCTTGGTGTTTATTCTGTGCAGTTTCATCTATAATGAAATGATCGTTTCAGCGTGGTATTGTCATATCTTAGTAGGGTTTTTGGGTTTTGAATACATCAATTATTGTTATCGCTTTCTCACACATTACTCGATTGGTTTCAATGAATGCAAGTTTTCAAAACTCACAATTTACTGCCAAAAACTCGCCATTCAGTTTGTTCAATTCTTTGATGTATCTATTGTTACTTGCGTGATCAAATTGAAACGAATGATGTTCTCAACCACAGAATGATACTCAACCACAGAACTCATTTAACAAATCAGTTCTTTGGTTGAGTATTTACGAAAGGACATATATACGGGTCAAACACATAACCCTAATCGTTTGCAGGAGGAAGGCATCAAGGAAATTACAACGTACAAAGAAACCGTTTTTATCTCTTGACAATTACAACTAGTACACTAATGTCTGCTTTTTCATCCATTTTCAACTTGAATGAATGAAAAATATCTTCAGTTGCTCCTTGAGAATTTGTCGCATTTTCGACGAAATTTCCATTTGAGTACTCACCATCAGAGTTGGCAGATAATCATGTATATTGGGGAAGAAATACAACAACAGGTGATTGTGAACAATTCTTGAATTTGAGGGGGAAATTTTCGATCATTGTGTGAACTTAAATTCTCAGTTTTCCCATTAGAACTGGATGATTGTATGGGGTCCTATTGATATATGAAAACAGCGTCTTGCTATAGGGAAATACTCGGATGAATACAGACACTTTCTTCTGATTCTGGAATGGTGATTCTCAATTATGTATCACCAGATGGAAGATTTATAGTATAAAAAGACAAGAATTCGTGAGGTTTGAGTAAACGAATGCCTTTGGAGTTGCTATCCATTATTATTTGATGAGAGATAGATAAGATAGTAAATGGACCAACATAGTTATGGTATGATGGGCTATTCTAGAATCAGAACCAGAAATTAACCTCTAGAAAGCCTACTTCAAAGTAAGTTTTCAGTAAGTTATATAAGAATGGAGGATGCAACAGCCTCAACGCAGTGAAAGCCTTTCCTCAAAAATGTAAACGTTGAAACAATACATACAAAAACATTTAAGATGATGTGTGCCTTTCTCATGAAATTTAAAACATAAGCAATGACAATTTTGAGTAAGTAAAATGAATAATAAATTACTGAAGTTAACGAATGAATTTCCAATCTTGTGGAAGTTGAAAGAAGTAGCTATTTCATTCAAAATAACGGGTGATTTTTTGGGAGTTGAGTTTTTTAAGTTGGCGGCACTGGTTGGTAATGGCATCCAAACGTCATCTGTTGAAGTGAAAAAATTTCAGTATACTGTGCCATTTCATCAAAAAGACCCACAAACGAGCAACGGTTGAAAATTGTTGAAATTCTCTATCAAAATTCGTGCTCTGTGTAAAATGTGTATCGTTTGTTACGACCATATTATGGTCGTCATAGTAGACCTGGTGAATCAACAATTCGTGCTGTTATTACCAAATTTTGCACCAAGTTCACTTTGTTGGACATTAAACCTTTATCTCGCCTGCGTACAGTAGAATATGGAAGAGAGAAATATAAAGAGAATATTGCAGCCGTAGCGTACAAAGTTGATTACGATCGTGAAATGTTAATTCGTCGCCGTTCTCGTCGTGGCCTTAGAACAGCTTAATGAAAATCCGCTGTTTTATCGAAAAATTGTGTTCAGCGATGAGGCTCATTTCTGAATTAACGGATATGTAAATAAACAAAACTGTCGCATCAGGAGTGATGAACAGCCACATGCCATACAAGAATTACCGATGCATCCCGAAAAAACAACAGTTTGGTGTGGTTTATGGGCTGGTGGCATCATCGATCCATTTTTCTTCAAAGACGACCGTGAAAGAAACGTTACCCTCAACAGAGAACGATATCGAGCCATGATACGCAACTTTTTTCTGCCCCAGTTGGCTGAGTTGAACTTGGTTGACATGTGGTTTTATCAAGACGGTGCCACATGCCACACAGCTCGTGCAACAATGGACATGTTGAAGGATGTATTTGTTGAGCAGCTTATCTCTCGAAATGGCCCTGTGAATTGGCTGACAAGATCATGCGATTTGACGCCTCAGGATTATTTCTTGTGGGGTTATGTTAAGTCATTAGTGTATGTGGACAAGCCGCCCACGACTGAAGACTTACAGGATAACATAACACGCGTAATTCGTGGGATACAGGCCTAAATGCTCGAAAAAGTGACGCAAAATTGGACGTTTCGAATGGACCATTTGATACGGAGCCGTGGACAACATTTACATGAAGTTATTTTTAAAATGTAAATGGCAAAGGCCAGGTTATCAATTTCAATGAAAAGTTTGAATATATTATGCAAATTGAGTGTTTCATTCGACTTTAAATAAACTTTTCAATGATGATTTAACATTCGTTTGAAATTAACATTCACGAAATTTCCCAAAAATTTTGAAACTTTCTTGATAATTATGTTGAAATCTATATGTTGAATATTGAATATTCCATATATTCTATAAATGTTGAATTCATATTGAAAGGTCATTTCAATATAAATCTGCAAACAAGAAATACTCAGGTTTTCAAACTTTTAATTTCTCAAAATCAACAATTTAATTCAATAGGAAATTCAATTCGAAAATTCTGTTCAAAATGTTGCTCCCCTATCAACTCTGACTTTTCCGGTCAATAATGTGGCAGAAAGTTCAGTATCAAACGTACATTCTCTTCCAGTTGAAAATATTTGACCGAATACCTCATTCTTTGTATGAGAACAAAAGCTATATTGATTCCATGTCGGTTTGCTCTGCTGGTGTTTCAACCTCTTTCTGACTGTTCTATCATGGTCCAACTGGCGTGAAAAATGCTTTGAAATCGACCTGCTGTAACGAGTTTTCTATTCACAATTTATTTGCTACGTACATGCAATAATTGGTTTTCGTTCCCTAGCTGAATGCTGTAATTCTCAACACTCATAAAATCTATTTTTTCGTTGATATATAACGATCTGTATCTATATGACTGTTTCATACTCAATGTAATGACCAAAAATTTTTTTCATACCTAGAGAGTTCGATTGCGTTTATAGGGAATGGGAAAGGCTGTGATAGTAACAGTAACAGTAACAGTAACAGTAAACGTCAAGTTATACGATAATTTTATGAATCTCTGAATTGAGAGAGGTATTGAATGATATATTATCGAAATATCCACTCAATCGATATTGTTGTGAAATTGTTTATCACCTCTTGCGTGAAATATCAATCTTAATATTCAGTTCGAATCTCCTTGTGAACTGAAATCATAAATAATTGAAAATTATAATAGACTTGAATAATTTCGTTCACTCCGCCTCAATCATCTGCCTCCCGAATAAATTCCATCATTACCTCTGTTGAATATTGCCTCACTTATTCATTAGCGGCATCCCCCCTTCCTACCAAACTCGTATTTTCCATTTAGAATCAATTGAAACTTCAAAACTCCGCATGATGTTGAAAACTTTCTACAGATATAGGCCCGAGCGATAATTTAGTCCAAACATGTTTCTGTTTTTACCAGCATGAATTTTGCTTTTAGCTTAAAATACTTCAATTATGGAATTATTATGTATTTCCTCTTTCTAATGGATTTGATCGGAAGAAAAAATATGTCCAAAAGTATTGAATTGAGCTCTACTTGTGGCATAATTTAGTTTGCCAGGTATTCTTCAAAATAATACCGAAAAGAGGAGAAAAACTATTTGAGTGAATTTTTATCGAAAAAAAACAAAAAAACACAATCCTCATAATCAATTATTCAGTTTTGTTAGTTGACAATTGCACCAGGCAACATATTACAATTATGCCGTCAAAAAACAAAAATTAAGAAAAAAATACAAAAAAGCAAATTACAAAATATAATTTTTGATGAGAACATTCACTTGGAACATCAATTCAAAATAGGAAGATGCTTCAATTTATACTTAGAACAAGATCAATAATAAAAAATAAATGTATTTTCAAAAACTAAATGTTAAATCATTATTGTCGTTTCATACAACATTCCAAAACTGTTTTATGACGTTTCGAAAGCATTTGAAAATTCGAATAACTAGCAATCTGAAATTCATCCCAAAATCGTCCAGAAGATTTCAACGCACGTTTCTTGTTTCAATCGAGTTTTACTTTCCGTCTATTTCTCGACTTGTCATCATTCGTCACTCTTACCGGTATCGGTTACTTTTTGTATCGGTACCTTTAACCGAAACCGAATACGTAACGATATATCTCATACTTTATCGGATAAAATTCTCGTTACTTCGATGGTTCCGTTCTGTCCATAGAAAAACTACAGAACTTTCGTGAACAATTGAAGAATTAATATGCATTGTTAAAATTTGAACAGAATTATTACTGTTGAAACGACAAATAGTTCGCAAAATGAATATTCAGGTGAGTACTTCAATTATAATATACTTATTACATTTTTAATTGACGGGCAACAAGAGTTTCTGGGCAAAATAAAATATTTCTTACTGCCTCAGGCTACTTCAATTTATTATTCATATGTGAAATAACGAACCTGAATTATATGAGCGAGACTTAATTTGCTAACTCAAGTAGACGTTTTTATAGCTGCTAGAAATTCACGGAAATAGCGTTGAAACGAGTTCATTTGATAAACAATTCAGACCACCTAAGCAGGCAAAACAGGGATATAAAATCAAGGGAAGCATAGGTATATGTTGTTTTATTTCTCTTATTATATAGCAATATCAAATTTTCACATATCTATTCAATTCTACGTTCAAATTGAATTTTATTATCACAAAAAGACCAATTCATATTGAAACTGTTAAAACATAAATTAAACGATGAATCGAAGGATTTGCATATGAAAAGTATTTGAAACTTGTTTTATCACTGAGTAAGTACTTAAATATGAGAAAAGAAAATGATTTATCATTCTTTCACAGCAGTTCAAACCATTTTCAGTATTCAGTGTCTCGAATTATTCATATAGTTTTTATATGTATAGTTAAAAAGTTTCTCATACTGGTTCATATACTTCTATCTTCTAGTGCTTCATTTTCATCATAATTTTATTCAAGTATCGACTCGATGAAGTATAGATATTTCATTGAAGGTTTTCTGATAGGTTGCTATTTTCAAGTTACTGCTATTTAAAATAAGCTGAAATGTCTTTTCCTCATGATAGAAAAATGCAGTACTTCGTTGCTCGGTATTTACTCCAACATTATTCATTTTTTCTGTAACTAACTTTATTTAGCACAGCTAATAAACTTTACAAAAGAAAAATTATCTATACAAACACCAAACAACATAGTTTAGCCTTAAATATTACTTTTCACAAAAAGATACAACAATTTTTCGAAATCATTATCATTCTCACATAATTTTAGATGTGGATCTAGATTATTACGTAAAATCATAGCAATATAGAAATCATTTCGTTCCCTAGACCTTGTTTGGTAGTAACCATGTACATCTTCGACGTATTTAGTTAAGGGACCTTGCCATATTTGATTTTATAAATAAATTCTAAAGTTTTATATACTATGTGCTGCCTAATATTCAAGAAACTTAGTGTTTCTAAAATAAGCGATACAGGTGTGTACAGCAGTACAATAGCAATTGCATTTCAATATAATCTTAAATGTACTATTTTGGAGCTTTTGCATCTTTTTAATATCATTTTTAGGCAAGGTGTATTATACAGTAGAACAAAAGTTTATATGTTGTAATATTATCGACTTATACCATGAAGACTTATTAAAGACACTAACTTAATTACTTATTCTAGCTAAAAAATTTAACTTTCATGAAATTTTACTCATAACATACCTAAAATGATTTTCAAAACCAAAATATTCATCGAATATAACGCCTAAATACTTAATCTCACTGACTTGTTCCAATAGTACCTTATTAATTTCGATTTGTATGTCACACTCTAATATATAAAATTTCGCTGTGTTTTCCAAACATTTAGATTTATCAGTATTTAATGAAAGACTGTTATCATACAACCATGTATGGAAATTATCAAGGCCACTATTAATTTTATCAGCTAATTCTTGTAAATAGTTGCCCGTAGAATACAACGTCATGTTGTCAGCAAATATGTAAATTTCACAATTCTTTACATACTTAATTACATCGTTTATAAATAAATCAAACATTAACGGTCCCAAAATTGTTCCTTGTGGAACTCCATAATCACAAATTTATGGTTTGGACAAATAGTTTCCGTATTCAACATGTTGTACGCTATCAAGTAAATATAAATTGAACCATTGAAGTCTGTTCCAGAAAAACTAAACAAATGTTTCTATACAATTACGACTTATTTCAAAATAGTTTCAAAAGCTCATTTTCTCTCTCAATCTGACCATAATCAACTACCATGGTGCTCTATATTTCCACAAATTCTTGATGATGGTTTGAAAGTTCGAAACGTATGCCTCTTATCAAACGATAATATTGGAGTTTAGCAAATTTTGTTGAGATGTACTAAACTTCTGGATAATATTACATCAAGTGGTGTGCCACAAACCAATTTAAGTATTCATTTATGATTTAGTACTTCCTTTTCTAATACAGAGGTCATAAGAAGTATAAATTCAGCTTGATACTCCCAATTTGTTATCACAAACGAGCTTTTCAAACAAAATAAGATCTAATAAATGTATAATTTTGAACACTCAGGTATTTTCCACCAAAAATTGTCAATTTACAAAGATTTAAGGTTTCAAAAATTGACAAAAATGATAAACAATAATTAGAATAGTTAGAAGTGAGTCTATTTGTAGTATTGATTTAATAACATCGAAAATCACAAGTCCGAGATGTCGTTACTCAGATCATCATTTTTATCGGAAGGTTAATGCCTTCATGACCTCAAAGGTCACAAGTGAACCCTGTTTTCACCCCCTGTGCAGATATCGAATATTTATAGCGTTCAGTTTCATCAAAATGTTCATTTTTATTACAGTTATCAAATATCTCGTTGCTTTGTTGAATTATTTTTGTGTTTTTGTATGATTGTGTCAGTATAGGATTCATTCAATACGATAAAATATAATAATGAGATCCCTGAGGAGTGATAGTGAAAGGAATAATAATTCATTTTCTATATATTTTATTCAATAATTCTATTTGAAAAATAATTATCATGAGTCTTGTGAATTTTCAATGAACCTGATTATAATTTGTATTTAGTTCAATCTATTTACTTCGACAAATATCGAATATTCGAAACGCCAAAAAAACTCCAGAATTCATAGAAAATAACATTGATATCGAACAAATAATTCGAGACATCAAAAACTCCATTCTGTGGTTCTTATCGATGTCCGAAACAGAAAAGCTCATGCAGAATTTTAATTTCAAACTAACCTATGCAGAAATGCAGATGTCTGTCAAATTAAATATAGGATGGTAAATCGATCACAGAACTGAACTCAATAGGAAGCGAATAATTTCTCGCATTCTTGAGAATAATTAATCAGGTTGGAAAATTACCGAGTTATAACAAATTAAAACATTCTTGAAAGCGACTTGAAGCTTTGTTGACGAGAGCTCTACAATTAACTGGGATTGGAGATAGAAAATTCCGAGACAGGATGAGGTTAGGATTAAAAATCAGGGATCATTATTACAATAGGGATAAAGTAACGAATTCAGGCTAAGCGTTCCTAGGAAATTGATTCAATTACCAGTCCCGTAGTTTGTATCGTAATGAATCCGTCGTTCCTCCTCTAGCAAAAGCAGCTTTTCAAAGTGATTATAACACCTTCTCATGCATAAGATTATAATTATATCACAGCTATGTCTCTCCAAACAGATGGATTTCCATATAATACGAATAGTCACGGCGGAATCTACAATAGAATTAAACGAATACCATTTGCTGGGTTCTATGTATAACGGGACTTATGATTTTATTCCCAAGAACTTACTTTAGAAGACACTTTTAGAGAAAGGTTAAACCTATTTGAAGTCTTAGCAGTCACAAATATGATTTCTGCAAGTGATTTTCCTCCTTTCCCTTCATCTCGTTGTGAAGGAAATGGATAGAATAAATTGAAAATTGGTCTAGATTGTAATAAAAATAGCAGAAAGAGGAAAAAGAATCGTTATCGTAAAAAGATATAAGAAAATATCACAGAAAATCTTACAGTTAGGTGTGTTTTGGTTCTTAGTTTGTAACAAAAATTATAAATGTTATTTGTCTTTCAACAATTTTTGGAATTGTCCAATAGGAAACAGAAAACAACAGAGCTTCATAAAGTGTATATAAGTATATTCAGTTTCAAATTTTGAGAAAAATTTTTAGCTTTATGTGCATATTCGAAATCAGAAGTTTAGAGCAGAAATTTGATGACTGTTTCACACAAGTCCTTAGCCGAATATGCGCTAAAAATTACAGAGGTAATTATTGAAAACTATCATTATTTCTAGTATTATACCCATGCACCTCATTGAGATATGTTAAATTTTTTATTTCATTACATGGAAGCAACTAAGTTTTTATTTCAACTGTGAATATATATGAAGCAAAGAGTATTCCTCATTTACCAGACTTTTGTTCGCATGGCTCTATTCTGTAACTTTTGCAATTGTTTAATTCTTTCTTTAGTCAAACCAAATAATAGTGTGGAGAAATATTCAAAATGTGGCATCCTTATTGATTTGAACAACAATAATTTCACATATGTCGGCAGATTTTTTCCTATTCTTTTCAAATAATTGATTTTTCGAAGATTTTAGATGATATAAAATCAACTTGATCATTGAAACTCAATTTTTCGTCTAACATAATGCCTGAATATTTCACTCCTTCTACTCTTCTAATTTTTTCGTTCATTAATCTTTATAGTTATATCCTCATTTTTTTTGTTTCATGGGTTTAAGCTGTACCCAAAACTATGAAGTTAGTTTATTCATTAATTACAGAAAAGTCTCTTTTGATCCCCTCTGTCATATTCTTAATATTTTTGTCACTTGTACAGAGCATACTATCATCAACGAATAAACGTATAGAACATTTTTTACACGAGTGATAATGTCGTTTAAATATAAGGAGAACAACAACGGACCTAAGACAGTTCCTTGTGGTACGCCTACGTCCACTTTCGTGCTATCCGACAGCACGCCATTGAACTTAGCTTTAAATAACTACCTAGCAATGTCATGAGTGTTGGTAACTGTTACTATTCGCCTATGTTCACCTACTATGAGAATTCAATTTCAGTGCAGGAAACTACCTGATAAGAAGCTTGATGTTAATAAATCGAAGCATTAGAATTTTATCGTTGTTTAGCACTTGAAATGTGGCGTGATGATAACTATATTGCATATTGCGTTTTATGCGCCCAACTTATTTAGCAGGTTGGTTTTATCTTCTACTATTATTCACCAAATATGATGTTTAATATCCGGACGGTATTGATTTTATGGAGATAAAAATATATGCTTTTATTATGGTACACATCACTCATAACACTGAAAATTCATGTGTGAAACGATATTTTCAGTATGTCATTTTCTGAGTTAGTATTTTGTCCGATTATTATAATATTTATCAACTATCAGCTTTCAGTTATTATTTGTGATGAGGGATATACTTTTATCAAATATCATCTCTCAATTATCATTTATGATGAGGGGATATATTTTATCATACGAACTCATCATGGGAGTTTTCTGGAAAGAACTGTTTTAGAATTTCCAATATTGAAAAATGTGATCAGATAATATATAGATCATTATACCGGTTAGGGGATGAAATGAATGAACCGAATCAACCATAAAAAAGTATCCACAATAAGCTTCCGCAAGGAATTTCCAGATTTTGAGATTTGACTTCTCATCATTACCTAACAACTTCTATTCTGCTAGCTTCACCAGTAACGTTTTCATCTGATTTTCGTTCTCTGTGGAATCTGGAATTCATTCCATATTTTATTCAAGCAATTTGATTTTTTTATCAAAATGCTTGAAAATGTAGTAATACTACGAAATTGCAGTCGCAAAATAATAAATTAAGTAATATAAATCAAACTGTATTTTTTTATAACAAAATATTTCAATTTGAATAGTCTCAACACAAAATTATTGTAAGCATTCAAAAATCAAATTGATTTGAGTGAACCAAATTAATTCATTCTTTTTCTGAGAAAAAATATTCGATATTTCAAATAATATTGTTATTCGTACAGAGAAACAATATCAAAATTACCAGATATCATTTCCATTCACCTTAGTCATTAAACATTTTCGGAACAACCAGCAATCTTAAATTCATCTTCAAAACGCCAAGAAGAGAAAATACAGTCTGCAGTTTCATTCCAACGATCGCTGTAAACGTCCAGTCGAACAATGTTGCCGGCTATAAAAAAATTTTACTGAAAAGTCATTAAAAATGGTTATTTAACCTTCAAATGTTCAGATACATTTTCTCATAATCAAGGTTTTAACGTGAAAATCTGTCAACGTCGCAAAACAATCACATGCAAGTAGCAACGAAGGTTTTACAATTTGATATTTGGAAGAAACGAAAGTTTTTCTGACAGAACTGAAATGATTTGAGTTTGAAGATTGAATCGGGCAGGCTGGTAGCGTTCGGCTATGCTCGGGAACATTCGTTTTAGGTTGGAATTGTTTGAATTACATATTGATAAGTTCAACTCGTATCGGAACCTAGACTAATTATAGGAATTCCACATTCTTTATTTTTCACATAGATTTTGATTAATAAAAGTGATTCGAAATGAATATTCCGACGGGAAAAGAAATTCAAACTTCAATCAGCAAACTAAAAGAATATTTTATTATATTTTTAAATTTTGGGAATAGAATATTTGATACTTATTTAAAATATTATTGCTACGGATACTCATAAACAAAATCAAAATTTAAAAGAAATGAAACAAACTGATATCGTTTTCAGTTTTACCATTAATAACACCGATATAGGCAGTTTTTAGAAATATGTTATTTTGAGAGAAAGAAGTTAAGTAAGGTGTACGAAAAAAATTCTATATTAATTCAGAGGAATTTTCATAAAGTAGGTAATTTGCAGTCACCTGGACATCTTTATTAAAATTCCCCGTCTCTTGTAAATTGAGAAAGGGAATTGCGCTGTTCTGTATAAAATGAATTTTGTTAATCATAGTTGTTTTAATGAAAATAATGAGATATTCGAGCAAAGAAAGAACATGTAGATGTTCAATCATTATTAAAGGAATTATATGAAACTTTCCCTATATAGAGAATTCCTGTTACTGACAAGAATCCTTTTGGACTTTCGCCATCATCAGCAATGCATTGATCAAAATAAGAAAACCGTGGGGAAAAATTTGCATTTTAGAACATAGATAGTACACATCATGAAATAGAAAGAGAACCAAAAGTTGTTAGAGGTGTTGAAGTTTGTACCCAATCTCTGTTCAGTATGAACAACTTTATTTAATATAACTATTTACAATGTAACAACTTTAGAATTATAGAACGATGTTTATCGTTTGACAGTTGTTTGACAGAAAAGCAAAGGATCTTGTTGCTTTCTCTTGAGGTGGCAGGATGTGACTAGTCGCCGCATATGTCACACATGGTTAGCATAACATGTGGGGAACGTACTAACCCAACTGTATACTTCATGAAAATCTAATATGGTTGGCAATGTAGTCCAATTTTCGATGCAATTATTGCTGATTTCAGTGGACGGTGGAATTCTTCGATGAGGCCGTACGATTGTGGATAGTCAGGAGTGGTCCATATTTTCGAATCCCTTGTAGATGAGCTAATTGCTGTGAGAGATTAGATACTCTTGAACTACCGTCCTTGATCCGTTGTGAATCGCGAAGTTTCTCCAATACGTGATATCCAGTTCTCGTAGAATTTTGTCGCAATTATATCTGCTGTGATATCTGTAATTAGAACAGCTTCTGGCCAATGTATGAATTCATCTGTCATTGTCAAATAATAACTTGTATCTTCTGAAGGAGGTCGAAGAAGAAGGACTTTATCGAGATGGACATGGTCAAATCTTTTCAATTGGTCAGTGGGTGAATTTACTGTGTCGCATGAATTCTGCTTTTCTACAACTTTCACATTGACTCGACTATTCGTTGCAGTCTTTATTGATGTAAAGTGTCAAGTGTCAATTGAATAGCTATTTAATGAATTTTTGTTCCCCTAATTTCTGTATGAGAAATGTGCAATGTTTCGAAAACCTGGCGCCGATACCCCATTGGTATATATGACTTTACTTACCGCTTGAGTAAACCAAAGTTTTTGTTGTTTGACAAATTGGTAGCAGCTTTAATGAAACACGTGCAATTGATAGACATCGTTTTCGTTATTCATATTTTTAATAAAAAGTTTTAGTAGAATTAAGTCATTATTAAAAAAGTTAGGTAGAACTAGAGTTAATGAAAAAGATTTTCTTTTAAGTTTCTTCTTGAAATATGTTCATATAAATAAATATTAGTTATTTATGTGCGAAATAAGAAATATTCTGAAAAATTTGGAATGAACTTCAATAAATAAAGAAGCAGAAAAATAAAGCAAAGACAAAATAAAATACCTTATATAACCTCAATACCTTAATAATGTCGATGCAAAATGCAAATTATAAAAAAAAATTTTTGTGGCCATTATGAAAAGATTGAACTAATTGTCGTTACCTCTGTACTATAGTTGGTCGTTGCGTCGATCACGTCGGGATCACCGTGTTGGGGTTTCTTAAGATGTGTACCCAAGCTGTGTTCAGTATGAACAACTTTATTTAAGATAACTATTTACAATGTACTAACATTAGAAGCATAGAACGATGTTTATCGTTTGACAGAAAGGGAAGAGATCTTGTTGCTTTCTCTTGAGGGTGGCAGGATGTGACCAGTCGCCGCAGGTGGAGTTCTTCCAGCAGTTCTGTTGAAGTTTTCACCATTAATATGAGATGATTCTCTTTCCAAGAATTGGATTGCAAAACAGATGCTCGCATGAGCTTTTCAGGGACTTGAAACTACTGATAAATTCATTCATGGACTTCAGCTTGATCATAACAATGTTTCTTATATTTGAATATTCAAGATCAGCCTTGTGACCTTTTCTTGTATTGGTACTGAACAAAAGTACATTGATTTAATAACTTACTGTAAAATTTTCAGTGAATGAAAAATATAACTAGTGACTGGTCGATTCTGAGCGTCTATTGTGGCTCAGAACTCAGAAATATATACGCACGTCCATGTCTTTTTCGTGATTCGAACACAGATCGTCCCTTCAGTAGGTTTCCACTTCAGTCAATTTTGTTGGTGGAGCTTTTAGACAACATATCTTTTAATAAATGATACGGATGTTTCGTTTATCTCTTGGTGAAACATTATGTTAAAAGCTATAAAATTAAAAATTAACACACTTGACTTAAGTTTCACTGAATGTTTGAATATTGTATACTCTTGATAATGGGTTAACCACCCGAAACATATGTAGAGTTTTTAATATATTCAGTGAAACTTAAGTCGAGTGTGTTAATTTTTAATTTTATAGTTTTTAACATATCTCTCATTTACCATTTGTTTTTCTTGTGCTTCTTCAGTTTAGAATTGGGGTTCGTCTTCAATAGAGTAGTGAGTAAATTGAAGGAATTTATCGATAATAAAGTCAATTCAATAAACGTATACCGAATTTATAATGCATCTCATATAACGTTAAATTATAATTCCCTGTTGGAATGTAATTTCAGTGCTATCGAACCGTCTATTTCCTGAAAAGAATGGTAAATTTTACGATGTTTCAATAAATAAGAGTACGTCAAGATATCCAATTATCGATTTTCACTTCATTGCATCGCTTGGCATAATGAAATTTGACGCCAGATAAAATTTATCTCAGTCAGATATCAAAATCCGAGTAGTGACAGCGTTAGATGTAGTAATATAATAATGTCATCAAAGACGGGTTGTTTTAAATGCAAATTGATATTCTTCGTGAAATTTCGTTCGTCATTTGAGAGTTTTAAGGGTGATTGACTTGAAGAATGCCGAAGAATGTGTAAGTAGATAATAGTAATCACATATGCAGACATCAATTTTTTCAATTTGGCACTAATTCTATTGTTAACTACACTTCAGGTTGGGTTAGTTTGTACCTAATTATATTGAGATCTACACTTTAGGTGAAATTATATTAGGTTAGGTTTTCTCAAGTTGACATCAACTTTATGGAGAACTACACTTCAGGTGATGTTAGGTTAGGTTGAGTTCTCCCAGTTTGCAAGTTTTTATATTGGAAACTACACTTGAGGTTGATTACTTAGTAATTATATTGAGAACTACAGTCTAGGTGACATTAGATTTGATTAAAATTTCTGAATTTTACATTAACTATATTGGGAACTATAGTTTAGGTTAAGTTAGGTAAGATTTTCTCAATTTGACATCATTTATTTGGAGAACTACACTTCAGGTGATGTTAGGTTAGGTTAGGTTCTCTCAGTTTGCAAGTTTTTATATTGAGAACTACACTTTAGGTTGGTTAGTCAGTAATTATAGTGAGAACTACACTTTAGGTGACATTAGATTCTGCTAGGTTTTCTCAATTTGACAGTAACTATATTGGGAACTATACTTTAGGTTTAGTTAGGTTGGGTTTTCTCAATTTGACATCAATTATATTGAGAACTACACATCAGGTGCGGTTAGGTTCCCTGAGTTTGGCAGTTCTCATATTGGAAATTACACTTTAGGTTGGTTGGTTAGTAATTATATTGAGAAGTGCACTTTGGTGAGATTATATTAGGTTAGGTTTAATCAATTTGGCTGTAACTATATTGGTAACTATACTTTACGTTAGATTAAGTTAGATCTTCTCAATTCGACAGTAATTATATTGGAATTAAATTTCAAGTGGGGTTAGGTAAGGTTAGGTTTTCCCAACTGGACATCAAGTATGTTGAGAACTACACTTCAGGAGCGGTTAGGTTAGGTTCTCTCAGTTTACAGTTTTTATATTGAGAACTACACCTTAGGTTGGTTAGTTAGTAATTATATTGGGAACCACACTTTCATGACTGACATTACTGATTATACTGATTACACTGACGACTGACATTAGATTCGGTTAGGTTTTCCTAATTTGACAGTAGCTATATTAGGAACTATGTTTCAGGTTAAGTTAGGTTAGGTTAGGTTTTGTTTTCTCAATTTGACATCAACTATATTGAGAACTACACTTCAGGTGCGGTTAGGTTAGGTTAGGTTCTCTAAGTTTGGCAGTTCTTATATTGAGACCTATACTTTAGATGACATTAGGATTCGGTTAGGTTTTCTCAATGTGACAGTAACTATATTGGGGACTATACTTCAGGTTAAGTTAGGTTAGGTTAGGTTTTCTCAATTTGACATCAACTATATTATAAACTACACTTCACGTGCGGTTAGGTTCTCTCAGTTTGGCAGTTCTTATATTGAGAACTACACTTTAGGTGACATTAGATTCAATTTGACAGTAACTATATTGGTGAACTATACTTTAGGTTAGGTAAGATTAGGTCTTCTCAATTTGACCGTAATTATATTGGAAGTACACTTCAACTGTGGTAAAGTTCAATTAGGTTTTCTCAATTTGACTGTAACTATATTGGGGACTATACTTTTGGTTAAGTTAGGTTAGGTCTTCTCAATTTGACAGTAATTATATTGGAACTTCAGTGCGGTAAGGTTGGGTTAGGTTTTCTCAATTTGACACTAACTATATTGGCAACTACACTTTAGGTGCGATTAGGTTAGGTTAGGTTCTCTCAAAATGAGTGTTTCTATATTGGAAACTACTCTTTAGGTTAGACTTCATCAATTTGACCTTAATTATATTGGAAACTACACTTTGCATTGTCAACCTCTAGTCATATAACAACTCTCAAACACAGGTTTCTACCATGAGTTTGGTAGAACCCTTCGAATAGTCAGAAGTTATGGACTTCAAGACATATCGATCTATTTTCACAATAACCCATTTTTATTGTTAATTTCAGATGTTTTGATCAACTAGCTAAACGAATTCTTCGGAAATTACAGTCAAAATAAAGAATAGTTAATCTCTCGATTTCTTCTTATACCCGCAATGAGTTGCTTATGAGCTTAGCCTACACTGCAGCTTTGTCAAAGAATATATACACATTTGAATTTGTTCAAGATATGAGTCATTAAACTAAAGGTATAATTTTCAGTTGGAACCTCTGTTGAGGCTCGTCATTGACATATGGTCAAATAATTCTGACGATTTGTTGGAGCAAGTTGTGCCATAATGTCTCTACCATATTTTACAGAGGTATTGCGATTTTAGTCCGGAATACCCGAAACTTAATTTCGTTTCGTGACCGAGTAACTCTAAGCAGCAAGTTTCATGCCGGAAATTTATTAATGGAAGTCTATGAATAACACCCTCTTTGTTGCTTTGTAAGGGTCCTTCGAATTATTACATTTCAGGAAATGTACACGAACTTCCAGTAGATATTAATCCACACTTTATGTATGTCTTATAATGAATTTTTTCATCGATATTAAGTCGAAAACAGAATAATTCGAAGAACTCTTCAAGTCAGAGGGAAATTTCAATAATAATAATCTAGGAAAAATTTTGCAATACCGCAACTGTTGGAATAATGTTCCGCAGGACTCAGTGTTGAGTCCACCTTTTTCTACCTATATAAATGTAATTCTTTCGTTTGATAATTTTGCTACCCTTGTTTTTAATGATATTTCATTATGGTTGTATAGGTTCAAAATTATCTACGTTGAGGATCGTCTGCTAAGGTTCAAAGAGCTATAATTTTTCAGTCAATTCGAGAGAAATTTATTTTGCAAAGGCAGGCATTTCACGCAAAAACCTGTGATAACAATTATTGATATAAAATAGTTCACATGAAAATTGATCCATTGATATATTTTTTTTACACCTTATATTCACCCCAATTTCAGCTTGATACAAAAAAATGAGAAATTATCGAATTCAAATATAATTAAAAAAATTTAAATCAAGAACGAAATTGTCGAAATTAAAAACGATCTTGCTTTCGGGATTCTGTAAATATGTGCCTTATTTGTCTCAGTAAAATGATTTCACTTAATACATACGAGTAACAATTACTTACCTTTTTGCTCCCGTTTCTAACGTGGTTATTGATTTTAACGAGTCACCACCTACCATCTAATAACTGGCTCATGTTTTATTCACCTGTTTACCATGTCAAACACTTTTACTGGAAATTGGAGATAGTTTTATATTATTCCAGACTGACAACGTGTTATTTCTTAGTCTAATAGCGTACTGTCATTTTACTGGATTGAAAAATTCTGTCATCTATATTGACAAATTCACGGATATATATATATATATATATATATATATATATATATATATATATATATATATATATATATATTCATTTTCATTGCTAACTATTTTATTTTTATTTTCAGAAAGAAATTATTGGGTTTTCTGGTTCTCAAAATTATTTATTAAACATCTTCATCACATTACGTTTCGGTCCATTTCTTGGGCCTTTTTCAAATAAAGTTATATCAATTTTTATAACTTCTATTTTAAGTTATATTGTCATCAACACGCAAACAAAAAAACAATACTTATTATTATACTATGAAACAATATTCAAATGAAGAAAGGTTTTTAGAAATTATTATACTTCTAGTAGAGAATTATCTTAATTCACACTCGATGCGCTGTCTTTCACGTTCTGACAGAAGACTAGTCTTTGTCCGAACGTGAAAGACGAAGTTTTAGTTTTGACAAAGTTGTGATATACAACGAAACGTCAACAAAAATAAAGTTTTTCATATTAAAAGAAGCCTGTTAATATAAAAACATTCCAATATATATATATATATATATATATATATATATATATATATATATATATATATATAAGGAGTTTCTAGATCCTCAAATTCTTTATATTTATCGATAATTAAGATACAATGGAGTTGTGGTGGTTTTCTAAACGCACCTAACACGTACATATCTCTTCAAAATAAGGCGAACATCCATTCGTGAAGTAATCAGGTGAGCTCCCTCTATCGAAGAAATGGAATAAACTGTTTCTAGCATGACAGAGTTCCTTTCCCTGACAATATACGTGCGTATTCAGAGGCGTTGTAGACGTTCCATTCTAACATCTTAGAGCTTTCTCTGTCTATGAAAAAAGTGATGTCACAATTTTTCAATGTTAAAAGGGGTGGATAATCAAAAAGATTAAAAAACACCAATATAACCATGAAGTTTTTCACTCGTCTACTTCAGAAATTGTCTTATTTATAAACGTTTTCCTTTTTCAGGATGCTTGGAGGTGTGGCAGGACGACATATGTCGAACCGGAGGAAGGGGTCGGCGATCGTACGAGCTGGAGCTGATGACTTCAACCCGTCGGTGCGGTATGCTCGCCGCCGCAGAGCCGTCACCACTATGGACCATAAATCTTGTGCCCTTATACAAACCAGACTCAAGCTCGGAGATATTATGTGAGTACTATATTAGAGATTTATATCGTGGTACAAACGTCATGATGCTAATAACGAAGACCTACACTGAATGAAGACTTTCCTCAAACGGAATTATTCATTGTGGATGAAAGTTCTGCATACAAGGTGAATCCGACATGAAATACGTCAGTTAACTCAAACGTAGCGACTTGTTATCAACAAATTTGAAGTACTCAATTTCAAGATATACGCATTGATGTCGAATTAAAATTATACTTCATACGCATTTCGATAATTTTATAAACACAAAGTAAGAAGACATTCCAGTATAAAAAGATATTCTATTGGAAATGATTTCCAAGGTAAGCATTTATGTTTCTAGCAGAAATCACCAAAATATTCTGCTGATGGACCAAGATATTTCTAGCAGTATCAATTTCTTCTTGAAATATTATAAAATATAGAATAATTTTATTCTTCGAGAAATATCTTTAAAAATAGAAGACTTGTTTCTTCTAGAAATATCTCCCTATGAATTTCAAACATTGAGTATTCATTCAATTTTTCTCTACATTATAACCAAGTTTTCAGAGCGTTCAGTTTTTTAGTGCGCCTATTTTCATGCTTATAAATGGAAATGGAAATTTTGCATACAAGGTGAATCCTACGTGAAAGACGACAGTTAATTCAAACTAAATTTCGAGATATACGCATTGATGTCGAATGAAAGTTATACTTCATAGACATTTCGATGATTTCATTAACACAAAGTAAGAAGATATTTTTTTTGAACTGATTTCCAAAGTAGGCATTTATGTTTCTAGCAGAAATCATCAAGATATTCTGCTGATGGACCAAGATATTTCTAGCAGTATCAATTTCTTCTCGAAATATTATCAAATAAAATAAATAAATTTATATAAATTTCATTCTTCAAGAAATATTTTTGAAAATAGAAGACTTGTTTCTTCTAGAAATATCTTCCTATGAATTTCAAACATTGAGTATTCATTCAATTTTTCTCTACATTATAACCAAATTTTGCATACAAGGTGAATCCTACGTGAAAGACGACAGTTAATTCAAACTAAATTTCGAGATATACGCATTGATGTCGAATGAAAATTTTACTTCATAGACATTTCGATGATTTTATAAACACAAAGTAGGAAGATATTTTATTGGAACTAATTTCCAAAGTAGGCATTTATGTTTCTAGCAGAAACCATCAAGATATTCTGCTGATGGACCAAGATATTTCTAGCAGTATCAATTTCTTCTTGAAATATTATCAAATATAGAATAATTTTATTCTTCTAGAAATATCTTCAAAAATAGTAGACTTGTTTGCTTCTATAAATATCTTCAAAAATAGAAGACCTGTTTCTTCTAGAAATATGTTCTCATGAATTTCAAACATTGAGTATTCATTTAATTTTTCTCTGCATCATAACCAAGTTCTCAGAGCGTTCAGTTTTTTAGTGCACCATTTTCATGCTTGTAGTTCTGTGGGATATTATTCAAACGGAGGAAAGGTATTTCTCTGTGTTGGTTCATTACTCGAATAACATCATAAAACAGAACTTTCCTCTTGATATCTGTGCTTCATTACATTCCGACCGGAATTAACTGCAGGACATTTCTATCAAACTACTCTGTTGACAGTAATTGGGAAAATTAAGCACTAGATATTCCTCTTAACTGTGAGCTTTCCCGTCCGAATTTCCATTCGAGTAGAATGAATAGTTGTAGAATCTCAATAGGGACAATTGTTGCTCTCATTATGTATTATGTAACTATTGTTCCTCAGAAAAACTTTTTTCACCTGATGAGTATTGTCATTTCAAAGATACTTCTGTTTCATTCATATTCTGAAGCGAAGATCAAATCAGAAGTGATAAATTTTATTGTTTTCGAATTTTCTAGTGTTTTATTTCAATTTTAGAGTCATTAGATGTAGGGTTCGCTGATGAATTATCCACTCAATATAAAAATTCAAGTAATTCCAGTCTTCCTTCCAGAGAAATGACAGTAGAGTTAACTCAGTTATAAAACAACTAGCAAAATTGCGCCTTATACATAACGAATTCAATTTTTTTCAATTGGAAATGTGGGTGAAAATCAAACAGAATTTCTGCATCAATTACGAGCGGAATCTCATTGATAAAATTAATAATAAATTAAGAAAGAGCAATATTGAAACCATCAGCATACAAAGATGAATTTGAAGTTGATTTTTACTGAATAATAAAGAGAAACAGCCGATAAAAGAGAAAAGGTGGAGTATTTCAATCAATTTTGCTGATAGTGACGCATACTACGTAGACCAAACTGAACGGACATCGAAATTAGTGTGTAAAAAAACATGAATTCTTTATATTACGTTAAGAAAATTTTACTAGATACTAGACTTTCAATCAATTACATCCAAAATAACCAATTAATAGATTGAAACTAAATAAAATTGCTGCACTATCAGATGAGAGGAAAAACTGAATCTTCTAGAACAATTGGAAAAGTTTTAATCGTACTGATTGCGACAGCTAATAATGATCAACTTAGTTCCAGTTATTGTTCATTGAATATTTCTTTATCTTCAATTTTTCACATTAAATTGCATTCGTTTTGATATCTACGATTTTATGAATTATCACTTTTTCTTAAAATATTACGTGCTAATAATATTTCGTAGATCTCGATATTAGGTACTGTTATTCTCATCTCTCGACCCTATTTCACCCTATTACGTTTTTATAGTTGCTAAAATTGCAGCATTGCGAAATATATGAATGTTGAAATAGTCCTGAGTTGAAATAGTTGTTCAGATTGAATTTTGGAATTAGGGTAGCTATTGAAATTTTGGGATAGGTTTACGCCAGAAAAATTATACTGTCCTCAGATTTAAACGGAATACTAACCCAACAAAGAACTACCAAGCTCGTATTGGTCTACAAGCTAACATGCGCGTACTATAATAAAAAGTGCATTTTGGGATGAGCAAAATTGAGGCATTATAACACTACGATTTTTCCAGAAGAAATCTACGCAGCTGAAACAATGATTATTGAGGGTCATTCAAAATAGGGAAGTAGAAAAACAAGAATGTGAAATTCTCAGAAAAATTTACGGGTCAATAAAAAAGCCGTATTTGGACGAAAAGACCTCAGTACGAACTTTATCAAAAAATGAATACAATAACGGAAAAACTCAGAAAAAGGCAAAGATTAATGCACATGCCCAGAGCGTGAAACAGCCTAGAATATCGAAGAAACTACTCGATATAATAAACAAGAATAAATGTGACACATAAAATTGACAGATGACCGAATGACAGAGCATTCTGAGAGGATGAAGCGTTTTGGAAAGTGAAAAAGCGGAAGTAAAAGCTATAAAAATTGTGAATTCAAGTTTAATCGCATTCCTATTGAGGAATATTCGTTATAATAACAATAAAAATATATAATATCTTATTGAGGCAAGTACAAAGGTTCATTTGTCATAGTAGAACTGCTCGAAAATTATATTTATCCTGTCGTGATATTATGAAGCGTTACGTACAACCTGAGTAATAGGTTTGAATCAATTTTTGTTCGCAATATACAAATAATATCTCACCGCAAGCAAAAATTTAATTATTCCAGCTCCACACGAAAAAACTAACCTCACTTTGAAAATAAATACCGTAACATTAAATTCGTGTGTCTTCAACCCTTTCAAATTCATTTGCATATGTTTGATGACGAAATATGTCACGTATTAACTTGATGAATGTCGGGGAAATTTTCCCTGGAGGACAATTGTCCTGGCAACGTGAGTGCTTCATTTTGCGTCAGAATTATTCGTTAGAGATAATTCGGAATATCCAAGTTCTATTCGAGTAACAAACTATCAACAAGGAGGGATAAACTGAATGGAATTTGCGCTCCGGTATGAAGTTTATAACTCCGTATAAGCAGTTATTTCATTCTCCTGGTTACCGGATGCTAGTAGACTCTTCTTCTTGAACAACTCGAACGATACCTCAATGAGTAGTATCAAATGTGGATACTTCTAATTATTTGAATCAAAAGGAGTTATATTGGCTGTTAGGTGAACACAGGGCAAGAATTTGAGGGTTTATTCCTCGTCATAATTTAAAATATTTTACCCTATGAATATCTCTGAAAACCTTGAAAGTTCTGAGGTACATGACGTATAGAATCTCTTTCACTAACAACTTTGTCATCGAGAAGTACGAAGTCTGTTCAAAAGAAAGGCGAATTTTGAATTTTTGCGTGCTGTGTACATTCGATTATCGAAATTGTTTTATCGTTATGTTGGTACAAGTACGATTGTCATATGTCAAAATTATCAGTCATTTTGTATCAGTAGTTTTGTTGACTACTGAAAAGGTTAGTTGAGTATTGTGTGTTTTTCGATTTATTACTTGTGATAAAAATGGGTCGAAGAATCTGTATTGAATGTTGCGTTAAAATGGAGTAAAATGCTACAACTCACTTAAAATGTTGACTATGGCATTCGACCAGGCTACCTTGTCTCAAAAAACTGTTTATAAGTGATACAAGCGTTTTACAGAAGACCGAGAAGATGGTGATAATGAGCATCTTTAAGTTGCAACCACGTCAACGAGAGAAGTAAACAGGGGTTACTTCGCATGATCTTGGTGGTTAATTCATAGGGCCATTTCGATAGTTAAGCTGCTCACCAAATTCATCCTTCAACATGTCCATTGTTTCACAAGCTGTGTGGCATGTGGCACCGTCTTCATGAAACCACATGTCAACCAAGTTCAACTCGGCCAACTGGGACAAAAAAAGAAGCGTATCATGGCCGATATCGTTCGCCGTTGACGGTAACGTTTCTTCCAAGGTCACCTTTAAAAAAAATGGGCCGATGATGACACCAGCCCATAAACCACACCAAACTGTCGTTTTTTCGGGATGCATCGGTAATTTTTGTATGGCATGTGGCTGTTCATCATTCCAGATGCGACAGTTTTGTTTAATTACATATCCGTTAAGCCAGCAATGAGCCTTATCGCTGAACACAATTTTTCGAGAAAACAGCGGATTTTCATTAAGCTGTTCTGAAGCCCATTCACCAAAAATTAGACGTTGGGGTAGGTCATTCGGCTTGAATTCTTGCAGAAGTTGAATTTTATAGGCTTTCAAACCCGAATCAACACGTGAAATTTTTCATGTGGTTGACTAACACATGCCCAATTGCTGAGAACGGCGACGGATTGACATTTCACTATCCTCATTAATACTGTACGCTACGGATGCAATGTTCTCTTCAGTACGCACTGTACGCATGCGAGGCAATAGTTTAATGTCCAACAAAGTTGAATTGGTGCGAAATTTGGTAATAACAGCTCGAATTTTTGATTCACCAGGTCGATTATGACGACCATAATATGGTCGTAACAAATGATACACATTTTTCACAGAGCACGAATTTTGATAGTAAATTTCAACAATTTACAATCGTTACTCGTATGTAAGTCTTTCTGTAATAAAATGGCAGAGTATACTGAAAACTTTTCACTTTAGGAGATGACGTTTCGATGCTACTACCAACCAGTGCCGCCAACCTGAAAAACTTAATCTTAAAAAAATCACTCCTTGTATACATATTAACTATCGAATTTTCCAAATTCATTGAGAATTATCATTTCAAATCGTAAGAAATGAAAAAGAATATTTGCCCTTGCCATAAATATATTACAATTTGTTGTTTTTCATTGCGAAAACTTTCTTGGAGCTCTTTTAGGCACATTCTCGCTGAAAATAGTACTGATTCGAACTCTTTAGATCTTTGTATATTCCTATTTTCGTTTTACCGCATAGAGATAGTTAAATTCGCATTCTCAAAAAACTTTATCACTTCGGATCGATAACACTCCCAGTGAAGAACTTTGTAATTAAGGACACATTCCGTAAACGCTTTAATCGAAGTAAAACTACCTGATTTAACTTTGCTTGTGTAAATACTTGTTCCGACGAACGCACAAATTTGAACGGTGCGGAATTGTTTATTCGTGTTTTTGTTTTAGAAACTGAATTTTTGTTTTTGTAAATTTAAATATTGATTAACGGATAGTTCCGAATTTTGTTGAAAAATGA
The DNA here is from genome assembly GCA_030704895.1 of Henosepilachna vigintioctopunctata. Taxonomy (NCBI): domain Eukaryota; kingdom Metazoa; phylum Arthropoda; class Insecta; order Coleoptera; family Coccinellidae; genus Henosepilachna; species Henosepilachna vigintioctopunctata. The sequence goes on from JARQZJ010000005.1 coordinate 2,327,659, forward strand.
GAAATATATATAGCTCAAATGATAATAATAACAATATTCATTCAGCTATAAAAAAATTCAAATTTTGTATTACATTAAGAGTGAATCACGCTTAAATATCTCAATAATAGCACTAATTTTCAAGATATTTGGTGAATTATTGAAATCATTAAAACCATCATAGTAATATGTTATTTTTAGATTTAGAAAGCTTACAACTTGAAGCTTATAACTAATATTATACCCATGCACATCACTGACATATGTACCATCTTTGATTACATTTCATGGATGAAACTGATTCTTAATTTTGAATATGAATATATTTAATAAAGAGTTTTCTCTGGTAAACATACATTAGCTCCAGAGAGTTCAGCATAATTTTAATTGTAGTACACCTATTGCAATTTAAAATTGTTAGCATGGCTCTATTCTGTAACTTTTATATATTCTATATTCTATAACTTTAATTGTTGAATTTTCCCTTAGTCAAACCGAATAACAAAGTGGAGCAATATTCGAAATATTTCATTGTTATTGATTTGAACAACAATAATTTCACATACTTCGACAGATTTTTTCCTATTCTTTTCATAAAATTGATTTGTTTTAGAGATTTCACGATATGAATTTATTGATCTCATGATATGAAATCAACATGATCATTGAAACTCAATTTTTCGTCTAATATAATACCTAAATATTTTACTCTTTCTACTCTTATAATTTTCTGTTCATTAAGCTCCATGGTTATATCCCCATTTTTTATTAATCTTAAGGGTTTCACTTGTACCCAAAGCTATGAAATTAGATTTTCGAACATGTAGAGATAAACTATTTCACATATTCATTCATTAATTGCAGAAATGTCTCTATTGATACACTCTGTTATACTCTCAATATTTTTGCAATATATATAAAGCAGTATCATCAGTATGAATTGATCCCTTCTACCTGTTATCTACCTGTTTTTTCTGTATTCATAATTTAAGTTTATATATTGTATGTATTCGAGAAATGTCATTAGTCTGCACGTAGCATTTGAAAAGGGCGAATCTCATCGAAACGTACGTCTTGCAGTATTCTTTTTATTATATGTGTAAATCAGTTTAACAATTGTTTTATTATTATTAAGAAGTACCTACATACAACACAAACACATATAAATAGAAATAATCAATTTTTGCGAAGTTTTGAGATCTAAAAAATATCTTTTGTGTTGAAGTTTCCATACATTTATTGCTTGAACATTCAACATCATTGCAAGAAGATCACACAAACAAAATGACTGACAAGATGTGCCACTGGTTTTCATTATAATTTCCTTCAGATAGCAAGGTATATATACTCGTAGTACAATATCATCTGCAACATGCGAGGCGGCTAGTGACTAGTTGCAAACTTCGACGGCTTTCTTGTTGTCCGTCATAGCTATTTGAAGTGTTCAATCTAGTGAACTTGGGAATTTCGAAGGAGCCTGTTCTGCAACGATAAAGTACTTACTCACCGCTACTTAATACGTAACCATTATTACCCTTGTTCATATCATAGAGTTTGTATAAGAATTTAGTTTACGGCTTCGGTGGTTTATTGTGTTTCGATTTAAGCTTTACTGGTCAATGCAATAAGCGAAAGATCTCCAGATAAAGCCGTTTATGTGCTGTGTTTATGCGCAGATTGGGAGCTTTAATGGAATAGGAGGGTGGGGTGAAAAGTTTCCGGCCGGACCAAGAAAAACGATGTTTTGAAATTGTTTGTTTTGCTTTATTCTTCCACATAATCTCTTTCACTATCACTATCAACATTTCTCATAACGGTCTTCTAATTTAGTTATGAAGGGTTTTTTAGAGGTATAGAACTTTAAGTTGGTATTACTTATGAAGATGGCAACCGATTTAACAGTTCAGAAGTGATTTATTCTCAGTTTGGTTTGGCAATTCATCATGAATAGACTCACGCCTGAACAACGATTGCAAATAGTGCAATTTTATTTCAAAAATAATGGTTCTGTGGGGAATACGTATCGCGCACTACGTCCATTTCAGATGAAGCGCACTTCTGGTTGAATGGCTCCGTCAACAAACAAAACTGCCGCATTTGGAGTGAAGATAATCCTCAAGCGTATGTCAAAACACCGTTACATCCAGCAAAACGGACTGTTTGGTTCGCTTTATGGGCTGGTGGAATCATTCGTCCGTACTTTTTCAAAAAGGATGATGGACAAAACGTTACAGTCAATGGTGATCGGTATAGAGCCATGATTACTAACTTTTTCATACCTGAATTGAACATTCATGATGTCCAGGAGCTATGGTTTCAACAAGACGGCGCAACATGTCACACAGCTCGTGCCACAATCGATTTATTCACATTTTGGACCTGTGAATTGGCCTCCAAAATCTTGTGATTTAACACCGCTAGACTACTTTCTGTGGGGCTATGTAAAGTCATTGGTCTATGCGGATAAGCCACAAACGCTTGACCTTTGGGAAGACAATATTCGCCGTGTTATTGCCGATATACGGCCACAAATGTTGGAAAAAGTCATCGAAAATTGGACGTCCAGATTGGACTACATCCGAGCCAGGCGTGGCGGTCATATGCCAGAAATCATATTCCAAATGTAATGCCACAAGATTATCTTTCGAATAAAAAAAATTTTAAAAAATCGAATGATCTATCGTTGTTTTATTGCAATTTAAAGTTCTATATCTCTAAAAAACACCCTTTGCCAATTTTAAACGTATATTCGTCAAGCTCCCCAAAAAAATGATTGTTACGATAAATTCTTCGTTGATCTCAAATATTTTACTGTCGAACCATTTTTTGAGGTTAGAACACATGTAATAGTCGCTGGGGGCTAAGTCTGGAGAGTAGGAAGGATTCAATTCAAACTTCAATTCTTGGATTTTGGACGTGTCAACAATGGACGAATGCGCTGGTTCGTTATCGTGATGAAAATTTTTTTTTGCCAAATGAGGTCGTTTAATTCGCTCCTCGTCCTACAAACGTTGCAATTAGTCTAAGTAGATTGACCAGTGATAGTCTTACTCTTTTCAAGATAATCAAGATAATCAAGGTATAAAATTCCTCTAGCACCACAAAACAAAAAACAGTAGCCATAACTTTGTTTGCCGATAAAATTGTTTTTGCCTTTTTTGTAATTGGTTCCCCCTTTCAACCCACTGTTTTCACTGTTGTTTATTTTCAGGAGTGTAGTGGTGAACCCAAGAACCCAAGTTTCATCAACAACCAACAAAATTCGTTTGGGTTACGCCTATACAGCGCCAAATTTTCGGTAGAAATGTTTTTTCGAATCAGTTTTTGGTCGAGCGTTAGCAAACGCGGCACCCATCTCGCACACAGGTTTTCCATGCTCAAATGGTTGTGCAAATATTTCGCACACGTCCAGCTGACATCCTACAGGTCTCAGCTATAGCACTTTTTTAATCTGCAGTCTTCCAATACTATTTGATTACTCATTTGATTGGATTTTCTCAATATTTCTGAAGTTGTGACCAAAAGTGGACCTAGTGCCACCTCTATTGGTCAGGCTGGAAACTTTTCACCCCACCCTCGTATTGTCTTCGTTTTATGATGTATCGAACAAGGGGATGAAGGTCTCTTAGGTTAAAACTCCATCGACAGTTTCTTCAAGTTTGAAAATAGTATATATTCATGAGAAAACAAAATAACTACAAATCACGTATTTAAATGAATGTTTTTATGTACCTGTGTTTAAATGAAATTCATTCATTTTTTAATCAGACATTAGTCCTTTCGATTTGCTATAACTAGATAGATAGTTCTATGTAACTGTTATTCTTCTTAATAGGTACATAGAACCCTCAGTTTGCTTTTAGTTTAATATTTGATGCAAAACGTCCAAAACGAATGAAGATACTTTAAGTTTCTTTATAGTTTCCCATTTGAGATTACATTTCTCAACTTAACAGCAACAGAATCACCTTGAGAAGTGAATATTTGAAAAAGCTCGTTTAGTTTTCTCATGGTGGTTCGTCTATTGCGAGAAACGTAGTTTACGACGTTTTTTTGTGGCGCATAGCAGAAAAATGGTTAATCGTTTTTGAATTGAAAGAAACAAGAATTACCTTTCTGTAGATATAAATGAGATGAATACATAGACTATAAAGATCTAGGTTTATTGTTATCAAGGAACCAATTCAATATTTCTTTCAATTAAGGGATGTTCCAAAGATTTTCATGGTGGTATAAAATTTCTCTGAGTTTTTCAATCACGTTGAAATGTGGAATGAACAGAAAATAACGCGAAGAAACACTGCCGTCAATAACAAAATATTCAATCATAAACTGAAGCCGAATAAGGACATAAAATGTTGTTTTTTCATTCATAATTGGTGAAAACAACTAATTTGTATCGGATTTCAATGAGTGAATTCACGGGACTTGATGTTGCTTATTTTTACTCAATTGAGGAATTTTTATTCGGTTGATTTATATTGTTTCCATTGATTTAAAGCTTTTAAGACTGCTCAACGGTTTTTTTTAATATGAAATTACGCTTTTATATCAATTCTTCACTCATCATTCGAGAAATTCAATATACAAAGTCAATTGAACGAATATTCCACATAGATCTAACTCAAAAGTCGTTGTAAATTCACTTGAAACTTGAAAGGTACACAAAATAAAAAGGACTGAACATAGCAATTTTAATGAAGTTGATTGATTGTTGGCTGATCTCTTCGTGAAACATTTTCCAATATATTGAATAAAATCATTTTGACAAAATTTATAATAAATACTTGACAATTGTTTCGGGGTGTTACCTCATTTTTTGGAGGTTAAAACTCTGAAAATGTGGTAACACTCCGAAACAATTGTCAACTATTTATTATAAATTTTGTGAAACCAAGCCAAATGTTTTCATTTAATATATTGATTTTTCTCAAATGAAGACGAAAAAATATATGACAAAATGTGAACGAAAGAAGTTTCGCTAATAAAAAAAGTGTAGTTTCGATTCGAAAACATTTCGTATTTTCATTGAGAAAGAAAATCTCATTTTAATGAATGAAGCATAATTACTAAAATTCAGTATTCTAGAAAAAAATTCTATTTTCCTGTCAAAATGCAATCACTACATATAAAAATTATCACTCATTCATTGCACAAAGTTTTGACGGCTTCTGTAACATAATTATGAGAGGCCAAAGAAGCAAAAACGAAAAGTGAGAGAGGAAAGGGACAATAATGTAATTCAAAGTGTGATATGGATTCATCAGTGTTCAATCAATCAATCTTCTCGTTGTTAATTTCCTAAAGTGAAGCTTTTCCGTAGTGTGTTCCCTTTAATGATTCAGATTTTGTCTAAATATAGTCCACACTTACGATGTCATCAACCTCAGTTTGAATGCGCAAGTGGTTGAATTCTTGTAGATAAAGTCAGATAATACACTTAAAATTACAGAGTGAATATAAATATTTCATTGAAAGAGAAACTTTTTGAATTGGTTCAAAGTCCCGAAGAAAAATTGACATAAAAAACTAGGAACAAGGCCCATGGAAGTTTTAACTGATCAGAAACAAATAGTCCACTATTGAAAGTTAGGTCTAAAAATGACGAATTCGAAAGGTTACCGCCGAGGAACCAGAGATTTACTCTAGGAAATTCAGGAAACATGGAGTTATTCCATTGTCGACATAAATGTCAACAAAGTATCAATCAGGTTTTCGACAAAATCACAGTTGTGAAGCTGCATCCCAGTACGCACTGAACAGCTTGATAGATAATAATGGTAACGACCTACAGAATAATGATTATTCTGTAAGCATCTGAAGAAGTCGTTTATAACGACGAAACGCGTCATGGTATGTAGTGAATGAAGCGTAAATCATAAGTTCAAGTGTTCGAATTAAAGCTAATATTCAATTCTTTTTTTATATTTAACAACATGAATTAGTCGACATGTTTCGAGCGTTAACTCATTTTCAAGACTAATTAGAGTAAGGAATGAACAACAAATTTATATCTATACAATGGATGTGAGGAGGGAGGATAATAGATTAATTTATTTTAAATTGATTCAATTTAAAATTCAAAGTCAATCTCAGTTTCGATAATCTTATGTCGAAATGAACCATATTAATAAAAACCCATATCACTATATGTAAAGCGTATAAGCAAAATTTGCATTTGCATCACACAATATTTTCAAATTTGGTGTGTTTGAACTACTAAACAATATATCAAAAAGAGCTAAGCTTGCCGTTGATTATTATTGAAATTCCACACATTTATGAATGAAATTATGTAGGTGGTGAATGAAATTTCATACGCTAGCTATAGATAATCCTAGCCTGGCATAATATGATTTATAAAGTATAATTTTCTAGTTGACTTGTCACTACTGAATGATTTTCGGTCGAAGTAATCGTTGACACGATTAAAGCACACCTCTGGGGCATTAAATCAAATTAAATGCTGTAGTTTTCGAATAGATAATCATATGGAACTCGCAGGGAATTTTGAAAACTCATTGAATGAGACCTTTGTAGTATACTAAATAGAGTAGGTCCATTTCCGAATCTAAATTCACCGTGAATATGATCCTCCAGAATATTTTTTCTCAGCAATTACAGCAATTTGGGAATTTAATGAATCTTGATTAGTAGTTGTCGATCCGTAAGAAATTGTAACATAACGGGTGATTTTTTAAGAGTTAAGTTTTTCAGATTGGCTGCACTGGTTGATAATGGCATCCAAACGTCATCTGTCAACAAGAAAAGTTCTCAGTATACTCTGTCATTTCATCGTGGAAAAACTTACAAACGAGCAACGATTGAAAATTGTTGGAATTTACTATCAAAATTCGTGCTCTGTGAAAAATGTGTATCATTTGTTACGATGATATTATGGTCGTCATAATCGACGTGGTGAATCAACAATTCGTGCTGTTATCACCAAATTTCGCAGCAAGTTTACTTTGTTGGTTATTAAACCATTGTCTCCCATGCGTACAATGCGTACTGAAGAGAATATTGCAGCTGTAGCGTACAGTGTTAATGAGGATCGTGAAATGTCAATTCGTCGCCGTTCTCAGCAATTGGGCATGTGTTACTCGACCACATGGAAAATTTTACGTGTTGATTTGGGTTTGAAAGCCTATAAAATTCAACTTCTGCAATAATTGAAGCCGAGTGGCCTACCACAACGTCTAATTTTTGGCGAGTGGGCCTTAGAACAGTTTAATGAAAATCCGCTGTTTTATCGAAAAATTGTGTTCAGTGATTAGGCTCAGTTCTGGCTTAACGAATATGTAAATAAACAAAACTGTCGCATCTGGAGTGATCAACAGCCACAAACGACACAAAAATTACAGATGCATCACGAAAAAACGACAGTTTGGTGTGGTTCATGGGCTGGTGACATCATCATTCCATTTTTCTTCAAAGACGACCGTGGAAGAAACGTTACCGTCAACGGCGAACGATATGGAGCCATGATACGCAACTTTTTTTGCCCCAGTTGGCCGAGTTGAATTTGGTGGACATTTGGTTTTATCAAGACGGTGCCACATGCCTCACAGCTCGTGAAACAATGGACATGTTGAAGGATGAATTTGGTGAGCAGCTCATCTCTCGAAATGGCCGCCAAGATCATGCGATTTGACGCCTCTGTATTATTTTTTGTGTAACCTATAATCTTATAGGTTGAGAAAACACGCGTAATTTGTAGGATACAGTCTGAAATACTAGAAAAAGTAACGCAAAATTGGACCTTCCGAATGAAACCTTTTGATACGGAGCCGTGGTCAACATTTACATAAAATTATCTCTACAATGTAAATGGCAAAGGCCCAGTTATCAATTTCAGTAAAAATGTTGAATATATGTTGCAAATTCAGTGTTTTATCCAATTTGAAAAAAAACTACGCTTAAAAACACACTCATCATAAGTTCAATAAGCATTTGAATTTTTTTTATTCCTCTAATTATATTTCAATCAGTTGTGATTCATGATCACAAAATTTTTTTTTCAAAAAACTTTAAAATTTGGAAGTACAAAATTCAAACTTTTGAGCTTCTGTACTAATAATTTTGTTTTTTTATAAATGTTGTCTTTCCTGTTTTGTTATTAGGACCTGTGAAACAGTGTATGTTGAATAAGTGAAAAAAAAAAACTTGAGAGAACTTGAAAGAAGATGTTTCAGATCCAAAACGAGATATTAATACATAATTGGAAGTTTTCATCTGCAGGAATATTAATTTCTTTCTTCATTTTGTCATTTTGAGCAAGAAAACTGTCCATGAGTTAAAGACTCTAATGCAACTTACATTCGAACTTCACAAAGACTTCACAATGACACAATATTTCTTATTCGAGACTTCAGACCAGTGTTTCGTAACGTGGGGCACAAGCGCCACAGGAAGAAATTTGGTTTTTGAGAGGGGCAATTCTAAAATGGATTCGACGCGAGTTTAACCCTTTCGCACTCTCGAATTTCAACTTCCTAAGAATTTCAGAGAGGCTAAAGTAGTCAAGGCACAGAAAAGGTTGGGAGACACTGCTTTCTCCAAATCATTCACTTTAGCCGGTGAAGTTCTTTCCGTGGAGGTATCTGATTGGTCTCTTTTGGTTTCATCTTACATATTACACACTCTTTATAACAATGTGAAAACCAACAATGCCACATGCAGAATGAAGTATCATCGACTCTTCTGCTGACAGTACAATGGTTTGCTGAAACTACACGATAATAATTAAGGGTGCTCACAAATTGGTTGAGGCTTTCGCGGCCAGTCGTTGAACTAGTGTTGTCCTGGTTCGGGTCTAAGGGCAGTTGTCTTCGGTTCAGAGGTCGTTCCAAATGGAACGACATCTAAAGAAGCTCGCCACTCATGCTAGCGAAACGTTAGGAAGAAATTTCAACCGACGACGGCCCTTAGACCCGAACCAAGACAACACTAGTTCAATTTAGGGTGCTGTTTGCTATTCAGAAAACGAACCGTATCTTATAGTGGAGCAAATAGGGTAGAGATTTTGTCTTGGCTGACATGAATGTTTGCAATTACTCATTAACCAATATTTTCCCAGGACACCTAGTGGTGTGTTCTTCAAAACTTTTTCATACACTCTGCAAGCAGCAGGTAGGATGTATATAGGTATATATCTTTGAGTAGAACTTTTGCCTTTTTCATTTTCTACTAGACTGATAGCGGACAAGTAAATGTACTTCTATTATCGTCAAAAAACGATAATAGATTACCGCTAGAACTACCGAATAGAATAACCGGTATTTCACCACTTATTATTTCCTCTCCAAGATGATATTTATCAAAATATCATTATATGGTGAATCCAAATGAAGAGTCTAGCTATATATAGATCTTTGTGAGGGAGATTAATGAATTTTTTGTGAAATTCGTCATAGAAAAAATACATTTCATAACGTACCTAGTTTAAGTTTCAGTAATCAATTCGATGTCGTTTCAAGTGAGGATATTTAAAAATTCCTGGATTAAAAAGTTACCGTAACTCGATCCAATTCGTTCTTTCGAAGATTTCCACGCTGCAGCGGAATGCCAAATTTCGAATCAGCAACTTCATCGCCAAGTCTAAGTCATTACACGCTATCTCTTACATTTAGAGGATTTGCGTTTCTCATTTCTTCTTTCAACTGTTTAATTCGCTCGAATCCTTTCACAGTATCCTTGTTTCTCTGAATGCAAATGTGACCATGATGTTTCGGGTGTAATCCGATCTCATTGTAATTCCATGTTTATGAAACCTTACAACAACGAGAAAGGTTATCCGATGGTTTCTTTCCATGTGGTGACACCAGAGATATCAGGAGTATTATATCATTTCAACTACTCTAATTTATTGAGCAGATATTCGATATAAAATACTGTCTTATTTGATTTCTCACTGAATATTCTGGAAACATCAAAATTTCCATCAAACATATGGACATCATGGGATGTATATGATGAACTGAGCATTTTGATGAAAACAACGAATTTATACGACTAAAAATGGATACATTGAAGAGAAATAAATGAACACAAAAACAGTGAACAGATAAGCAGTCTAATCGATATATTCTCTATACACAAAACAAATCGACAATGAAAACAATAAGGATTTCAAAAATACAATCAGATTTCTATAAGAAAAACGTCGGTTTGGACTATCGTTAATGATAAACGCATAGTGGACATAGAAAACGTTGGAACTCCTGAAATACATCTCAAATAATAGAATTATTCCAATAGTTCAAATGTACCTCAGTAGTTGCAATGTTTCATAAAGTCCCACAGAACATTCACAGATCATAGAGACTCAATAGGCGCATGAAATCGAGTGGTGGTCTGTTCGTAAAACCATAGTTGTGTTTTTCTTTTTCTTATTCGTTATCGCATTTTTGGATCATGAACAATCTGACCATGAAGCACTCTGTTCTCTATATGAAGCATCTCTATGTTCTAGATATAATAATAAAAATGAGTTCTTTATTTTCAGCAGATATAATACCCATTTACAGAAAATGATAACATAATGTTGAATACTAACTAAATAATTAAAATGAAAAAGATATAACAAAGAGCTTAATTTAATCTAAAAAAATAGTAACTATCACCTACATTATACCATTTAATGAAATATCACAAAAAACTCAATCTAAATCAATTCATCTAAGTCAATTTCCTTTGTTCACATAACTCCTTATAATAGCTTCTATGGAGTCAAAGTGAATGTCACAATTATTGGCAACTCTATTTAATGTAGACTCCATAAACCAAATGGGGGATTGTAGTAGGGAGTTGGTCCTCGGAGTCTCCAGGTGGAATGATTCTGTATTACTAGAACTTTGCCTAGGAACGCTAAATTTCAAAGCAGGCAAGAGGGGAGGACAATCAATGCTATTGTGCCGTAATTTGTACAAAAAATTGAGTGATTCTCAGGTTTTCTCCAGCTCCGCAATGAATTTGAACTGAATCGACTCAATAATTCGTTATGATTGACTCCTCTCTGTGAATAAATTTTATCCTCCCTTCAAACTAAGAATTTCAAGAACCTACTCTGAATACCCTCAAGATGCCATTGATGGCAAGTGTAAATACGATGCCAGATCATACTGCCATTCTCCAACTTGCTACGGATTAGGGTATTCAATAGTCCTATGAATGTTGAAGAATTATTGAAATATTTGCCATTACGTATAACGAATCCATATATTCTCGAGGCAGATGAAATAAGTTGGGTGATGTGTGGGACAAAGGAAAGCTTCTAGTCGAAGACTACATCAAGATCTCCCACCTTAACAGAACGAGAAAGAACCTGACCACTAACGCTATAATCACACTCAATTCGGTCTCTTTTTCTTTTGAAAGAGACAACATTACATTTTGACACATTCAAACTAAAATAATTGTCCTCACGCCAACTAGCAACATGGTCCAGCGCGAGCTGAAGTTGAACGTAGTTGTCCTGTGATCTAATTTCATGATATAGTTTCAAATCGTCTGCGAACATCTACGTGGAGCGTGAATATTAGAGTGAATAGAGGGTGATATTTAACTCCATTCGAAATGAAAGAATGTTAAAAATATTTTGGCTATTCTGCGCGAAGAAAAATAATCTCAATAATTATAAAAAAGTTTGAGACACCTCCGCTATGTTGATACAACTCTTGGAACGAAATAAGGATTCAAATCGAGAATATTCAACATATCAAATTGTCGACGCGAATGGTAGAGAAAACACGTTTGATATTTGGAATCGAAATCAGCTGTATATATCTATAAGCTACTCAAAATTTTGAGTTAACTATCTATCAAACTATAATTAATCATTATATCTTCCATTTTAGCAGTTACAAGCAAATTGGATATTCATTAGGCATGTAGATTATTGCAAAACCTGAAATGCAATGCCCTTTATCTCTGTTGGTGAACAATATGAATATCAGGGCCAGGAAACTGTAATAATTGAAATATACTGACATGTTGGTGATTTTGTTTTCTACTGTAATGAATGAAATGATATAGAAACAATTCAGGTTTTTAGATTTCGTTCATATTACAGAGAACGTGTTAGTTATGAGTTAATTTTGATATCATCATTCGATGAACACGTTTCCAAGATCATACCTTCATCGAAACTCTGTGTCTGTGTGTTCTATGTCAATAGAAATAAATTAAGGTTAAAGTGGTCTATGTTGGTCCACTGCTCGTTCATTGTCTGTCAAAATGGCAGTAAATTGGAGGTTAGGGATGATCGTGGTTGACATCGATGTTGGTCGATGTTCGATATTTATCTGCTCGTTCATCGATGTTTTTGCTTTCTCGATTTTCAATGACCATCAAAATTGGTCGTGCGTTGAGTTAACATCGATATCGATTGCTGTTCGATATTTATCGAAAAGCGATCGATGTTAAAACAACGTCACATCGATGATCATCGACCATCCCTAGTTGAAACGTCACATCATTTAGATTGTTCTACCTAATTTCGTAGTAATTATATTAATAAAAACCAAATCGTTTGGTTTTCATCAATACAAGCGATGGAAAAGAAATGATGTAACTTTTCTCCGCCCTCAGGAAAGATTATAATCTAAAAATGAATCAGTCTCATCTTATATAATTCTCGATGATATATACCGAGGTTATTTTGAATACAAGTCTATACGTCTGCCTTTAAGGCATTCAAATTGTACATTGCATCGCAAAATACATACATTTCGAGCTATTGGATTTCGTAATGAATAAAGTGAATATGAAAGAGATTGAATTTCCACATCTCGTATAGATTTTCCTTTAATACTTCATATTATGAAGAGCAGAATGTATTTCCTGGAAAAAGTGATATCACGGAATTCCATGTAAATATTCTCTCTAAATACGAGTACTTACAACCCGATATTGTCTTTGAAAATATGATCGAGATTAACAGCTGACGCTTCTTTGTGCCATTCAAATTTTCTAGACGAAAAAATTCCTTGGCAATTGCATTTAATTACAATAAAATTCCATCAAAGTATTTTGGTTCGATTGAATCGAAACGATTATCAGGTAATATCGAAGAATAATTTAAAGCACTAGACCTCCATAAAATTATTTGATTCCTTGGAATATAATCCAGGTTGCAGACCCATTGTCACGAGTTAATACAGCTGGTTCAAAAAGGGCGAAAATATTTTCGTAACTAAATTCTTCTTCTCTTCTGAGGGTTGATTAAAATTCACAAAAGTGGGAATGAAAATTCCAAAATGAATAAGTTAAGATATCAGTTCTTGATAAATTATCATATTATATGAGTTGAAGGAGTCCTACATCTCATTGTTGAAGTTATTTGCTATAAAATATCAAAGCTGAAGTTTCACTGCTAAGTATGCGAACTAATGATATAGTTCATGTTATGTCCATAGAATTCTAGTGTTCATTAGTTGAAAATACAGCGAGTTATTGATTGTTTTTAACTCAAGGCATAATTGGCTTCTCTTTGATTCTACAAAGATAAGCAAGATAGGCCTACTAAGCAGAGACTATAAATATTGATTGGGGTGGTTTCGTATGAGGGCATATTTCACAAAGGTATGGGAAAACGAGCTGAATATCATATAAATGTGAGAATAAGTTACCCATGATATCTGAGTTGAATAATATTAAAATTTTGACGAAAAAAACAGATCTGTAAGATAATAATAAAAAATACATTCGTATGTCAATTCTATCAACTAGATGTTTAGTCCAGAAATAATACGCAATCATACCGATTCAACTCGAGAAGAGAATTGCAGTCTATTAGGATAGTAAACGTAGAAACAAGCAGTGCACTCATGTTCATTTTGTTTATATATGCAAAATTCATGGATGACTTCGATTTTATCGAGAAAGGTTGTCTGCGAAGAAAACTGCATACTTGTTTCAACTTCAAAGATGCTCTGAGGAAACCAGACATATTTGCTTAGGATGCAGGATATTTTGTTAGATTCTCGATTCGAACCAATTCCAATGGGAATATACTACAAAGTAAATTTGAGTCTAGTTATTCAAACGTTCATTCCAAATGCCATGAAAAGTTTATCAATTGAAAGAATTAACGCTACAGTGTGCACTCAACTATAGATTCTAGAAAGTAAAAATATTTCTTGATGGAATTTGAAGATCTAATTTTCATTGGAGGTACAAGAGAAACGAAGTTTGATGCATCTATTTCGATATTTTGTCAGAATTGATTCTGTTCGGTAACCTTTTGGAAGTAGCACTGTTTGACTTCCTAAAGCAATATTAGATGAGAATTGCATAGTAGTTTATGTTTAATAGTTCAACCAACGACCACATTTCAGTTTATTTGCCTATGTATTTTCACAATAACACACACAGATCGCTAGATTGATGGATATAAGCCGGAATTATAGCCTGCTAGATTCACAGACTTGAACTCGCTGGATTATTTCTCCTGTGGACCTCTAAGGTCAGGAGATGATCTTATTCAAGTGGAGAAATCCTAAAATTTACGTAATAGCATGATTGTTGGGTGTCAAACAATTAGAAATGAGCGTGGTGTATTTCAAAGAGTTCCAGGCTGACCATGGTATCCAGAAACCCCAGGGTATTCAAACTAGAGGAAGATATTCCGATAATTTTTGCATCTTGAGCAAAATGGCTTCTTTATTCATTGCTTGATGATGAAATGTTGTTATTGTCATATATTTTGTTTTCTACGTACTGCAAGTTATCCAAAAATCAACATAAAACTAGATATTCCTAATATGGACCAAGGAATGACCCTGTGAATATAAATTCAATTTCACAAATCAATTCGTCGTAGTTTTTGCTAAGGAAAAAAACAATAACCTCGTTTTCGTGGAATATAAAATCTCCCAAGAAGGTTTTGATGCAGTTTCTGTGTTTATTCAATTTTACGATTGACCTGTTTTCATAAATACCTCAGCTTGTCACTGTGGCATCAATATAAATTCTATATTGATCGGTTACCCAAAAACTTTCTGATATTGAATACGCAGCGCAAAGTGAGATTGAAAATTTTTTCAGTGGAAAATTTTCATTTCGAAGTGAAGGATATTTCAGAGAATCTTTCTGATATAAACCCTTTCTCTGCAGGTGATGGTTAACTAAGCGTTATAAAGGCCGCTCTTTAGGTAATTGCCGGAATCGTTGAGATGATTGAAAGCAGGACAGGACTATACAAGTATCTCAGCATCTCTTGAAGTAAGAATACTCGATGTATTCTGATAATAGAAAAGTAGTTTTCTCTAAAAACACCCCAGACTAAAATGGTGAACAACCCGAACTTTTGGAGATGCTTCTTGAAAATGGAGTCGCAGAAATAAGTACCAATTGAACTCTACATTAGTGAAATAAAAGTTGGGCAAAGCATGAAGAATATTCCATATACGACGTCTGTTCAAAAGAAAAGGTGAAGTTTGAAATTTCGCTGGCTGTGCACATTCGATTATCGAATTTTTTTTCGTTCTGTTGGTACACATAGGATCCTGATACGTTGAAATTATCAGTCATTTTGGATAACTAGTTTGTTTTCGACAACAGAAAAGGTTAGTAACGTTTTCGTGAGTTTTTCGCTTCTTCATTTTGAACAGAATGGATCGAAAAATCTTCATTAAATTTTGCGTTAAAAATGAATCAAAGTGAAAAATGTTGTTAAACAGTGTTAAAAATGGAAATGTTGAGAGTGGCATTTGGTCAGTCTAATTCTTCTCAAAAAAGTATTCATGAGTGATACAAGCGCTTTACAGAAGGTCGAGAAGATGTGGATGGCGATGAGCGTCCTGGAGTTCCAACCATGTCAACAATCAAAGAAAACATCAACAGTGTTGAAAATTCTTCTGGAAAATCGTCGAATCACTATTAGAGAAGTTGCAGAGGATGTTGGCATATCGATTGGCTCAGGCCATGTAATTTTCTCGGATGTTTTGAGCATTAAACGTGTGACAGCGAAGTTCGTTCCGAAATGGCTAAAGTTCGCGTTAGTATTACTCAGGAGTTGTTAAATGACGTCAAGGACGAACCAGATTTGCTCAAAAAGGTCATAACTGGTAACGAGATGTGGGTATCAAGACCCAATCATCGCAATGGAAGTGACGAGAAGAACCCAGACGGAAAAGAGGACGCCAAGTTCGATTAAATACAAAGGTTTTGCTCAATTTTTTCTTCGATTACAATAGCGCGGTGCACCATGAGTTCTTGTCAACAGGTAGTACGGTTCATGAGTAATACTATAAGAAAGTAATGCAACATTTGCGTGATGCAATAATTATGCAGGAATTATGGAAAAACAGATAATGGATTCTGCATCACTATAATGCACCAGCTCACAGATCAATGCTTGTTCGTGTTTGTTTGGCCAGAAATCAACACCGTTATCAAGCTTCTACAAACTTATTCACCAGATTTGTCCCCTGTGACTTTTACCTATTCCCAAAACTGAAGAGACCAATGAAAGGAAAGCGTTTTGTCACAATTGATGAGATAAAGTCGGAATCGAAGAACGAGCTGATGGCCATACCGAAAAGCGCATCTCAGAAGTGCTTCGAGTATTGAAAGAAGCGCTGGCATAAGTGCATTATATCTGAAAATGATCACATCAAAGTGAAAAATGGATATTGATGAACAAATAAATTATTTTCGAAAAAATTTAAAATTCACCTTTTTTTTGAACAAACCTCGTATTCAGTCAGTTTGGAAGGATTGACATCTGAAATCTCATGAAATTAACGATATGAAGAATAAATAGAACATCAATTCATAATACCTATATCACGAAATTGTTCAACCCTAAACAAATTCAAATTGGACTGATACTGCCATTTACATATACGCAATTATGCTATCAAAATAACGAAACATTTTGACGATATTGCCTTTATTGCAGATGGATAAATCATCAATTTCTTTATTCTTGATGAAGCTGGAAAAACATCATTTCGCACCTGCTGTTTTCAAACTAATCACTTTTGAATTCGAACAAAAATTACGGCTTTCATAAAATAATAATTTCCAGTTTTTCGAGTAATCTATAGAAAATAGAATTTCTCAAGAAAGTTTGACGCAAATTCAGAATATTTCATACTGAGATCGCGATATCTGTTTGCTAGTAGAACAAATAATACTTAAGATATTTAACATTTTTATTAGCAATGCTGACTCATCAAACGTTAAATAGTTCAATTGTGGTAAGAAGTATAAGCAGAGAAAAAATCAGGCTCTTGTAAGATATATAAAAGATGCATAACGCATTTTCGTTACGTGACGGAAAAAAAAATCTTCTTATGTGATGCAATTCGGGGTATTAGCGGAGCTCTTCGTGTAACCGAAGAAGGTAACAGATGAGATGAACTGCGAACGTGAATAATAAAGGCCAAACCTGCTAAAATATATTTAAGGAAGAATTTCGAATCTTACCTTTTTGCAATTAATTTCCAGAATTAGGAAGTATCTGAATATTCATTCGTAGTGCCTGGAAAAGAGGAAACGTAATTGTCAGTTTGATGCGACAGAAAACCTCTCAATGGAAACGAGAAGAAATATTACAAAATAAGAGGCGACAGAGCGTTATTTATTCGAGCTCAAATTTTCATTCACCCGCTTCCTGTTCCTATCATAGAAATTTTCGAGGAGTTTTCAAGTATCATTTTTCTGTAACTTTCAAATTACTCAGCTGTTTGTCTTTTGACAGTTGTGATGAAGGGGTGAGGAAATAATTAACTAATTGGAATATACCGTAGTGTTTTTCTTGAAATATTCATTCTCACAACACGTTTTGAGAAATTTGAACCATCATCAAGAGCTATCTAACTTCTTTGAGAAAATAATATAATTCCGAAAAACTATACGAAACTGTCGAAAATATATTTGTTGGAATAAACAATAAATATTAATGAAAATTATTAATTGAATTTCAATTGATATAAGTAATGTAAGTAGTGAATACTTTTATTGAGAAATTGAAAGAATCAATTCCAGATTTTTGAAATTCATCATAAAAAAGGAATCATGTATTTGATACTGTATTGATAACATCGAAATAGTGCAGTTTTCTACTGAAACATAGAGTAGCGAGAGAGTCACAGAGTACTTACATATCACGTAGCAGTAAATTCGTGTAAAACTTGTTACAAGAATGGAAATATTGCGGCCCTTCAATTTATATAAAAGATTGATTTGCTATCACAGGAAAAAAATTCCGAAATTTCATTCAATCATATTGATTGAGTTGGGACTTTTTTTGTCAATAATTTTTCACCGATGGAGATGTGAAATTATTAGCATTCTACCATTCAAGCTCAAAGAAACCCAATTGATAGAAAATATAATTGTTTATTTAATTGTGTTGGCGTTTACTTGATGTAAATCCATTATAATTGAATATAAACTTAAATTCAAACACTTCTACTTATGATTTACACTTTATTGACAACATACCATGAAGCGTTTCGTCGTTACAAACGACTTCTTCAGATGCTAACAGAATAATAACAACATTTCGAAAAACACAGGTATAAATATCAGAGAATTTAAGAATTCTATGACTTTGGTTTTACCTAAGATATTCACATATAGAATTAAACAATGTTTGTTTAAAACTTGTTTAACCTTTTCAGGTAATAGAAATTATATGTCAGAATGGAATATCTTAGGTAAAACCAAAGTCATAGAATCCCAAAATTCCCTGATATCTATACCTGTGTTTTTTAAAATGTTGTTTTTATTCTGTAAGCATCTGAAAAAATCGATTGTAACGACGAAAGGCGTCAAGCTATGTAGTCAATAAAGTGTAAATCATAAGTTCAATTGTTTGAATTTAAGTTTATATTCAATATAATCGTTTATTTTCAAATCCATCACTGACTCATTAAGAACAAAGGATTTATATTTGACACAGTAGCAAACGAAATTCAATTAATAATTCAAAACACTCAAATCTTTCGATGAATAAAGTGTTTAGTTTATTTTAGTAAGCATAATATAAGTAAAGTGAATAATTTATGAGCGTGTTTTCATTGAATAAAAACTTTCCGCTTAGTTTCAAAGAATTATACCGTTTTTCTTCTATTATCCACAGATAAAATAAACACTGATATGATAGATAAAAATATTTTTCTAATTTCAAGAAACTTTTCAGCTAAAAAACAGGCTTCATTTGAATTTATAAGTACCATGGACATTCAAACCATTGTTGTGCCCTCTAGTGTCGTTCAGGTGAAACTGAGTTATTGATCTAAATTTTCAGACTCGAAACGATCAGCGCAGTTTCCTGTATTTCAGTTTGGTTTATAGTTAAATCGCACATTACAGAGGACTCTCTTCGGAGTTGTGTTTACCGTCCTTCCCGATAGATGTCAGCTGTACGCAGTTTCTGTAAATGAATCTATCCTGTATTAGCTCTAGTCATGATCCGCATCATCCAGAGGGCACTATATATACAAAACCTTACTTTATTCGAAAGGAAACATATTTCAGGGGTATGTGAGATTTGTGATTGTATGAATTGATATGGTTCTAAGGCTCATTTTCAATCTTTCAATATGTTCACAGATATATTTCATGAATGATTTTCTGGAAGAAGATTATCTATTGTAAAACTAAATTCCACGAAACTTCTCAATATGTGTCAAAAAAATTCAGTTTTCCAAGGGAGTTTGAGCGAGAATAACTTTGCTGAAGCCTGAGCTTATTGATATAATCTATATTGTACCAAATACTCTATCTTAGTCGATGCTGATGCTATTCCTGATGAGCAAAAATTATCAGAATGTGATATCTCCTGAATTTTTAATCAAATAGCACAATAAAAAATGAAATCTGGTGTTAAGTGAGAACTAGTGAAAATTTGTTGAACAACTTCATTAATGGATTAAAAATGAACTCCTTTCGGTCATTGAACTTCTGAGCAGTAGCGGCTGATGAACTGCAAGAATTGTGTGAGTTGAAAAAACTGAGGCAGAAAAAAAAATACGCGTAAATACACCATTTCATTAGAAACAATTATAATATTATATGAATTGATACATCAATTCATAAAACAATCAAAAATGCTTGTAATCATTCTATGTTCACAATTAGGTATGAAATTACTCGCACTAGCATAAAATATAACCCATTAGACATTCTGATAAATAATCTACAGTCTGCAGCCTTTGAGAAAAAAGGTTCTCACAACGTTGAAGATTCATTGAAACGACTGAGATTCATGCTTCAGTTGTTTCAATTATACCAATCAGAATTATTTGCTATATTTCACACAATTTCACAATGTTAGAAATTGACGCACAATTATCGTAGTTCTTTTGATCGAAAAATTCAACTAGAATTTTCTCCAAACCTTTTACTGATATTCTGTGATGTTTTCGTGTCCTACAAATATATCATTTTATTCATGTAGCTTCGGTCAGTGCTACCAGATTTCCTGTTCTTCTGATAAGGTTTATACAGTTTCAGCAGAAAAAAGCTATTTTTTGTCTCTTGCATCACTTCACAGCGATCTCCAGAACGTATAACAAAAATACTTGAGTCAATTGAAAAAAAAAATCCGTTAGCATTATTCAATGAGAATAAAAATGATACAATCAGTGGTCTATATTTTCTCGCGTTGTCCCTCAAAGAGCACAAAAGTACGTCTTTAAAGCACGCATTCTGTTATGCTTATATCATACGATATTCCTTATATTTCTGGTCAATTTTAGTAGCGTAAATTCGTTGATTTGGAACGCTGCATGTAACCACACCAAGAAGGGTAGGCAACCAAAGATGCAGTAGAGTGATTCTTATGTCGCAGCTAATTAAAATTAAAAGAACCGGAAAACATTCGGCAATTAAAAAATAGTGGGAATACTTTGTATTTCTAAGAATACTTTTTCGAAATAACACATTGTCAAAATATAATTTTGAGCATTTTTCATGGATTTATCTGGCAGTGCGCGTGATAAACTCACCGAACGACGAACCGCCCCTGTCAAACAAGAAAATAACTCCCAAATAAGAGGGTCGGTAAAGAAGGAAATTTTTTGAATATCCTCAATGCAGAACGGTTATAGCACCATTATAAAATATTCAATGACTGTAGGTTGCGTGACGCTTCTGATTTTCAGTTCTTTGAGTACAACCTGTAACCTTATCAATCGGTTAATAAATAATTGGGGAGGAGAATTGGTGCAAAGCAGTATGCCGCATGAAATCGGTCGAGGTATGAATGGGCGGTGGACCTTGCCTGTGGGTTGTGGGGGGCAGAAGGGATGTAGAATTTGCTCGTACTGTAACTGTCAATCGTTACTGAATGAAAGACAGGATATTTGAAGGCTTTGTGAACATAATTATAGTGTTTTGAGGTTCGATTCCTTTCTTAGCTATCTCCTACCCAGGTTTATATGTTTCTGTATGTTTATTATACGCTCACGAAACTAGAGACTTCAGTCCTAATGGTGGTATTATTCGCCTCTATGATACCAGAATGTGAATCTGATAATTAGAATTAATTTAACCAAATTGCGTAGTTCCCACAATGGTCCAAATTTCTGATGTTTCAAATTTTGCAACGCGTTGCTTCAAAGAATCTTCACACTATCTATAAAAATCTGAGACCAGTATTAAAGAATATTTTGATAGAAAATGTTATTCATAGTTTTACAGAGTTTTCCTCATAGACTTTTGAATATAAAATAAAATTCGAACACTTGAATTTTAGATTTACACTTTATTGACTACATAGCATGACGCATTTCGTCGTTACGAACGACTTCTTCAGATGCTAAGAAAATACTGGCTAACAACAAATTTGAAAAAACAGGTATAAATATCAAGAGAATTTAAGGATTCTAGGACTGTGCGTTTTACCCAAGATACTCCATTCTAAAATATAATTTTTATCAACTAAAAAGGTTTGAGGTGAATTATTTAATTATATCTGTTCATTGAGCAAATATCCATTTTTACGCCGATTTATTTCGACTATTTCCCAAAATTCTAATTGACTACTTTTCTGTATATTATGCAATATTATGAAATTCGTGAATGAATAAAATGAAAGAGATATAACAAAGAGTTCAATCGAATCTAAAAAGAACTAAAATAGTAACTTATAACTAAAGAATGGCATATAATGAAATATTACAAAGCACTCAATCTAAATCAGTTCATTTTAATAAATTTCCTTTGTTCATATAACTCCTTATAATAACTTCTATCGAGTCAGAGTGAATGTCACAATTATTGGAAACTCTATTGAATGTAGACTCCATAAACCAAATTGTATAAGGGAGTTGTATTAGAGATTGTATTAGGGAGTTGGACCTTGGAGTCTCTATATGGAATATTTATATATCTCGACAATTTTTCCGAGAAACAAAGCGGACAAGAAAGGAGGACGATCAATACTGTTGTGCAAAAATTTGAGAGATAAAATTTCTCTCCAGTCCTGCAATGAGATAGAACTAAATCTACTCTGTGGATAAACTTTATTCACAGAGTAAGATCGAAACGAAGAATTGCAAGAACCTTTTCTGAATGACCTTAAGATGGCGCTGATGGCAATTGTAAATAGGATGCCAGATCATGCTGCCATACTCCAACTTGCTACGGATTAGAGCATTAAATAGTCCTATGAATGTTAAGGAATTATTGAAATATTAGATGAAAACCCGGCTTCACTCGGGTGAAATTTGACTCATAATACACATCTAGGTGCAAATTGTAGGTAGATATTTCTGTAGTCATCAGTTCTCAAAGAATATTAAATATAGATTCGTATAGCTTCGTTGGTTGTGTTTAATAAATATAGTAAATAAAAACTGCAAAAGTTTTTACACAAATTATTTTTATTTCAATCAACATTCAAAATAAACTAAGTGAAATGAATACATTCATAAATCATAGAACCAAGTGAATGTACTGATACTTGAATGGAGTTATTTGAAAGTGCTAAATATACATAGTTAGTCTTGGGGGCTGATGTTCTGTACTAAACCTGCTTGAATATTTACGTATCTTCGGGGGTCTGCCGCCATTTGATATGTTTTTTTTCTCCTCTTCGTCTAAAGAAATAAAATCACTGCTGGCTGATAGCAGCTGTTTTTTCTCGTTGTCCGAAGAAACATCATCAGTCATCAGTGAATCTTCGATTAGCGTCAACTGTTCGTTTTCGACCTTAAAGGAGAAAATATATTAGACAAATATTCAAATAATAATAAGTATTGTGAATGTATGTAGGTGTAGGTATATCCTTCCACCAATTATTTTTCATTTCACTTTAGTAAGTGACCTACACCATTAACTTACCTGAAAGTCATCAAATAAACTTTGGAATGCAGCAGGAGCAGTTTGATTTTTTGGAAAAAGATTTGGAAGTGTCCGAGTCTTGGTTATTCTTAACTGCCTAATTGTTTCTAGGCCACAACACTCGCAATAATGGAAATTATCTGCAGAAATATATTATACAATTAATAATGTCTAATTGTATAATAAGAACCAGCCAAGTTCAAGTTGAACTTGCGCATGAAGGGGTCCATTTGTTTGTCAGTGCCATCGGAATTTAACGAAATTGACGATCCTAAATCATATTTCAACGAAAATAGTGTTATTTCATTTGAATTTCATACAACATGAACATTATTTTGTGTCGTTTAATACATTCAATTCATGACTTCAATACCAAAACTATGTTTTATTATCCGAATAAGAAGCAAATCTTCATCATCTGGTGTGTCGTCTCAGAATTCGTCAAAATGATAACTTCATGATGAAATTTTCATGAAATATATTGATGGTCATACAAATTTCATGATTATTGTTGGTCATACAAATTTTGGCAGATAATGCCATTAATTACACTGTTACTATTTCTTAAATTACGAACTCGGTTATAAATTCCATATACCTAATCCTAATTCATATTACAACGAACATAGTGTTATTTCATTTGAATTTTATACAACATGAACATTATTTTGTGTCGTTTAATAAGTACATTCAATTCCTGACTTCAATAACAAAACTATGTTTTATTATCCAAATAAGCAGCTAATCTTCATCATCTGGTGTGCCGTCTCAGAATTCGTCAAAATGATAACTTTAAGATGAAATTTTCATGAAATATATTGATGGTCATACAAATTTCATGATTATTGTTGGCCATACAAGTTTTGGCAGATAATGCCATTAATTACACTGTTACTATTTCTTAAATTACGAACTCGGTTATAAATTCCATATATCTAATCCTAAATCATATTACAACGAGAATAGTGTTATCATCTGGTGTGTCTTGTCAGAATTCGTCAAAATAATAACTTTATGATGAAATTTTCATGAAATATAGACGATAGGTCGCTAGCCAATTCCTCGGGATTCTCTATTTCAGTATAAACAAATCTGCACACAAAAGTTTTTGTAACCTAGTCCGGAACGGCTCTGGCAACGGAGTTTCAGATTCCTCACCCTGAAGTATTTCTTGGAAATGGAGCATGCGTACAATACTCAGTCGGCTCACGTGGTTTCCTCAATACGTAGATGAAAGGTTTTAGAATTTCCGCGTGTTTCGTATTTCCCGAAGAGAAAAAGCGTTGGCTGTATCCGCATTTCTTCGTTCAACCACATATTATCGCAATCTGATTTCTCTTGGTAGATGGCAGCAGATAACATGAACGATGTGGATCAAGTTTCAATGTATGAGGAATTTTTATGTTAGAAAATTGAGCTTGAAAATCCTGTTGTACGTGAATTGCTAAAATCTACTACGAAATATTTGATTAGAGTTTTCTATTTCATCATTTTTCGACTAGAGGAAGTGTTCAGATTCATTCGACCACTGAGCAAATATTTGTTTCTCAGTTAGTTCCAGAATAAATTTATTATTTACAGGACTCCTGGAGTCTTTAGCAGGGCACAAATAAGAAAAGTTTGAAGGGGTTCAAAGCCATAGTTTTGTAATGACAATAACCTATACAGAGCTTCACGAAAAATGGATTAGAAGTGATCTTTCAGAAACAGAAATCGTCTATATACAAAAACTATGTGAAATACATCTGAATGAACCACATATTTCACTTTTCAATATCCAAATTATGTATTAATGAACACTTTTTTAACTTTTACTTACACTCTTTGCTCTTGAAACATCAAATAACTTCTCCATTTAGGAAAATTAAACTGAATTGTAAAATTCACTACAGAAATGTCAATCAGTTAGTCAGTATATAGGGTGTCATCCATAAAGTACGTCACACGTAAATGTGGGGGATGGGAGGTTGTCGACAAAGTGTGACATGGTGTGACAAGGGGTGGCAGGGGTCCTAAATTTTGTGACATCACATTTCAAAATCTAATATATCTAGAGATATTGAATCCCGTTCTTTGAAATATTAATTAAACTAAAAAATATTTCCAACTCTATCATTATGACAATACGGTTTAAATTGTTTCGTTGACGATTTCATACCCGTTCTAGTGACTTACTGTGATTTTACTGTTTCTATTTCATCAGACAATTAACTTTCGCTGAGTGTACGTCGTTTTTCAGTCGTGCTATTTTGTGGATATAAAGATTTTTAATAAAACGAGTTCAAAATGAACAAAATAATAGATTTAGGTAATCTTTACCGTAGACTATAAGAAACTTACAGCGCAACTTACGCTGATAAAAAAACAGCATATACAGGAAGAAGGTAATACCATATGGAAAATTTTGAAAATTAGTGACAATATCAATCCGGTTTACTTGAAGTCATAAAGGACACTTAATGTTTTTCGTGTTCAAAAATTTCAACTTTCCATTATTTGTTCTGAGAAATCTTAGTTGTATATTATTTGTACCTTTTCCTACATTTAGTTGGTATACCTGACTTAAGAAACTGATTTTCTGTGTTCATTTCCAGGTATACGATTCTTTTCTTGTTAAATATCAGTTGTATTCTATGGTCCTCATTCCAAGTTAGTCATAGAACATATCTGGTATGTTCTGTGAGAAAAGCTATATATAGTGAGTTTGTAGAATTACACATAGTATTAATCCAGCATTTGATGAAGAAGTAATACTTCGAAACGTCGTTATGCGTATTTGTATTAAATTATGAGAAAATTCTAAATATTGTTTCATTATGAATACTGAGTAGTCTGAGATTAAGATTGAGATTAAATTTAGTGACTTTTGAAATGACAACTCAAACTTGGTCGCTCGTTCTTGGGCTATAAGGAAGAAAAAATCTGTCTCACTGTTTTTCCTCTAAAACAAAATAGGAGTATATAATTTCTGAGAATGCCTGCGGGAATCTTTAGGATTAATCAATTTTCTGTGTGTCTTCGAGATAGTTCTTCGTTTCCATTTTTCCATATTCTAACTAACGTTCATGCGCATTACCAACATCATCTCTCGTTCATCTCGACAAAATCGCAGACTATGTAGAACTCAGATTGTTGCGAATTTCGCAAAAATCTGTGTATTCTCCGAACTCAGCACCTTCGTTCAACCGAAGAACGCCTACTTGAAATTAATTCCACGAAGAGTGGAAAAGTTGAAGATTCACGTTGGCGCCAAAATATTTTACATATATTTTAAGGCCTTTATCTATTCTGCGACCTACTTGCATGGTTTGTCGTGAATTCGATCAGGGTCAAGTTAATTGAATTAAACTGCAAAGTAAAGCAAACTGTGTTGCGAATGATTTGGATGTGACGATTTCAGTTTTAGATCACGGATAGAGTAAAACACTATGGAGTGCTATCCAATACTCTTTAACGATTGTTATACGATTGAAAAAAAAAATATATACAAAAATATAAAAGTACTGGATTGGAGTAGTTACACAGTTAATATTGATCTATGTCGAACGAATTTCAAAATCATCGAATATAAAGACTTATAATAGAGTTGATGATTGATGAGGCCGATTTTTGGAGAAAATTAATATCCCCTGAAAATAAATGCAGAATTAACAACAATGTTAATTCACCATTTGATGAAGAAGTAGTACTTCAATCATAGTAGTACAGAAAGATCAGATTGATTACCTAAGTTTTTGTTAATTTTCATTCCATTTTATGTTTTAAATGAATGAAAATAAAAATTTTGAATTTCATTATTTATTATTATAATTTTCTTAGTTGTATATTTGTATTTTTCCTACATTTAGTTGGAATTCTTGACTTAAGAAATTGATTTTCTGTGTTCATCTCCAGGTATACGATCCTTTTGTTAAATATCAGTGTATTTCTATGGTCCCCACTCCAAGCTTAGCATAGAACATATCTGGTATGTTCT
The DNA here is from genome assembly GCA_030704895.1 of Henosepilachna vigintioctopunctata. Classification (NCBI taxonomy): domain Eukaryota; kingdom Metazoa; phylum Arthropoda; class Insecta; order Coleoptera; family Coccinellidae; genus Henosepilachna; species Henosepilachna vigintioctopunctata. Next base: position 2,354,918 of record JARQZJ010000005.1, read on the forward strand.
GTGAAAATAGCTATAAGTACTGATTTTGTAAGATTACACATTGTATTAATCCAGCATTTGATAAAGAAGTAGTAATTCGAAAAGTCGTCATGCGTATTTTATATTAAATTATGAGAAAATTTTAAATATGGTTTTATTATGGATGTTAATTTTCCCCAAGTATCGGCGTCATCAGTTACCAAAGAAGTAGTACTCCGAAACGCGTCATGCGTATTTTTGTTAATATATGATAAAATTCAAAATATTGTTTATATTGTTTCATATTGTAAGCATCTGAAGAAGTCGTTTGTAACGACGAAACGCGTCGTGCTATGTAGTGAATAAAGTGTAAATCATAAGTTCAAGTGTTTGAATTTAAGTTTATATTCAATTATAATGGATTTAAATCAAGTAAACGCCAACGCTATTGCAGCACCATAATCCGACTTGGAATCATTTATCTACCAATCTCGCCTCAGAATATTGATAAGTGTTAAATTTTTTACAATGTGATTGTCAAATAGGTTCATTTTTCAATCTCGAAATTAAAATTTCCATAAAATGCAGAAATTCAAGTGTACTTATATTTTGTTCCTTGAGGTTTTCTTGTCCTGTGTAAAAATGCAAAAATTCATACCTTGTTGACGTTTTGGCTACAAATTATTGATTTGTGAGAAATTTGAATTAATTATTTCCTATGAATGACTTATCTAATGAGAAAAATGAATGAATATTTGAAATTTGGTTTTATAGTCCATTTTTATTCACCAGAGAATAGCTCAGCATTCACTTCCGAAGTTTATATATGTACATCATCTTCTTCGCCATGAGAAAACTCCCGGAAAATGTCATAGGGGTGTGGGGCATATAATAAAATTTATGAAGATTTTTATACCTTTAAATGTGTTTATAAATATTTTCTATTTTTTCATTAGCTCAATGTTTAGTGATTGGTATTATTGTTTGTTGCTTGTGGTATGTTATTTTGGGCAGTCTTATTCGTTTTATTCAATCATTTTGAATTAAAATTGAATATTTAATTTTTTTTGACTTTTGATACACCTTCTACATTTACTATCTTTGATGTATTTCGAATATTTTGTCATAATTCATAAATTTCATAGTTCGATCATATTATGAATCAAAATGAATGAAAATTGGAAAAACCTAAACAGAAGATCGTTTTGAAACTGTTCATACGAATAAAAAAAAATTGAAAACATCTTGTATTCAAGTAAAGATATTGAGCCATATTGATAATATCTGAAATTATAATTTCGATAAAGATGCAACAAAGAAAAATTAATATATAAGAGAATAATATCTTTCGTCATTCAGTTTTCCTTTTCATTCAAGCTTTTGTTTTTCGGTTTGTCAATTTTGATTTCACATACTCATAGAGGCAATTTGAATGTTTTGGAAGGATTGAACTTCATTTCTGCCCCTTTGATTCGTATTGTCGTAATTTTCAACGAAAATAATAATATTTTCAATTGAAAATATCCGAATAAATTTATTTAGTTATATAAGAAAAATACATATTTCTGAACTGTCAACTTTTTAATTTCATATATCTAATTATTTTTACTTTTAAGATCACGCTTAAATATTTGATTTCAGTTTTCATAGATAAATTATTGAAATCCGAGATCCGTCATAGTTATGCTATTTTTAAATTTGAAAGCTTACACTTTCATATAAAAAGCTTTGGCGAAAATTAATACATTAGTTTCAACTGATTTTTTATTTTAAATATGAATATAATGGAATAATATTTATTCAGCTGCAGACATTATTCAAAGAGTTCTACTATTATTTGGACAGGGGTGCCTATACATATTGCACTTTAAAATCGTTTGCATGGCTCTATTGTGTAACTTTTGTAATTGTTGAATTTTTTCTTTAGTCAAACCAAATAACAAACTGAAGCAATATTTGAAATGTGGCATTATTATTGATTTGAACAAAAATCAATTTTTTGTCCAACGTAACGCCTAAATATTTTACTGTTTCTACTCTTCTAATTTTTTGTTCATTAATCTTTATAGTCATATCCTCATTTTTATTGCTTTTAAGGGTATTACTTGTATCTAAAACTATGAAGTTAGATTTTACCACATTTAGGGATAAGCTATTGTCACATAACCATTCATTAATTGCAGAAAGGTCTCTATTGATCCCCTCTGTCATATTCTTAATATCTTTGCCACATATATAGAGCATAGTTTCATGAGCGAATAAAGGTATAGAACATTTTTTCACATGAGAGACATTATCGGTTATATATTAAGAGAACAACAACGGACCTAAGACAGCTCCTTGAGGTACACCTACATCCACTTTCGTGCTATTCGACAGCATGCCATTAAATTCAACTTTTTGTGTTTGCGAATCCAAGTAAGATTCGAACCAATCATTTACTAACCCCTCAAAGTCAAGTTTATTCAGATTTTTCAATAATAATGAACGTTTTGAAAGCTCTTTTAAAATCCAATTTTCATATCAATTGAATTTAAAATTCAATTGAACATGCCTATATAACTTATAAATACTTCGAATTCTACATAATATTGCACAACTTCGCGAAATCTTTTTTAATGAGTGGAAACATTGCAATTTTGGAGACGAGATATTCTATCGCTTATGTCAAATCTTATTTTGTCAGACACTGCGTCAATTTACCGAAATATAAAGCAAACTTATGCATTTATCTGTTCAAATAACTACGTGTCCTGCGTAATTCACTGCCCACAAGAGTATCAGCCTACAGTGGGTGGTTTTTGTTTGTTTATCATATCCGTCAGCCTTTCAACTGCCCACTAAACGTCATACAGCGGCTGCCGAAAACTGCTCCTGAAATAATGCGCGCGGAACGTACGCATTCTCGTGGACGATCTTAGCCGATGTCCGCCGAGAAGCCGACTACCCTGCTAGATATCGGGTGCGGACCGACACAAGAAGTCTCGGGTAGAGGGATTAAAAAACGCGAAAATGAAGTGCAACCCGTAATCGAAGTCGACTTTATAAGGCCTGCGGAAAATTGAGAACCGAAATGGCTGTTACGGAAACTAGTAACCATTGCGGAAAGCTGAAAAAATACTGTCGCGTCTAGTGTGGATCCACAAAATGGAGTCATGCTCCTATAAGCACCCTCTAACAAATCAGGTTAGTTTTCATCGATTTAATCGTTAAAATATTACGTTGACGGATTTCTTTGATGAAGATCTGTCCACAATGTTTTGATCTAATGTTTCGATAGTTAAAGGGTGAAATGCCACGTCAGGTTTACCTAACTTGACCCACATAGATGTTTTCAGTTACATAGTGCTCATATCCATAATTTTTCAGTATTCCTTCGAATAATTCAGCTTTTATAAATTAATTGTGACACATATGTCCTCTCACAAGAATTTTATTGAGAACAAGAAATATTCTGTCATACTTAAATTAATTTTAATGAAGATCACCAGTCTATTCGAAAATTGATATAAGAAAATAAACAGAGGATCTTATAATTCGTAGCAGTGATTGAAACAAGAAAACTGTGAAGAGGCCAATTCGCTTAGATCTAGTTCAGTTATTGTCTTTCAGTTTCATTCAATTATTTACGTATTTCATTCTTTAATTAAAACTCAAATAATACATTATAAATTAAGATATGAAAACCATTATATTCAAGTATTATTTCATTGAAATACCCTGTATATTTTCACGAATTCACGAAGTTACTTGCCAGTTTTTTTGATGCTTGTTTCTAGAGAAAAACGTCGAAATTAACATATTTAAAATGTAGAAACTGATGAATGAAAGGTGTAACCAAACGAAAATTATCAGAAACATCACCCCTGTCAAAAATGTATATTCACCAATTGTGTCACTCATTTTATTTCATTATCATACCCTTTTTTTCTCTCAGAATTTGGAACATCAATAATTTTCATTTCGTAATGTTCGTATATTATGACACCGATTTTTCAATCTTTTAATGTTATTTTACCTTTAGAGTTCGTTTTTATACGGAATAAATATTTGATTAATTGAAAAAATATACCAAATAAATTTCGAGAGGAAATCTATAAAATATATCAGTGTTTCAGGTGGTGAATTTGAATTTGTTTACCTCACGAAAAATACTCAGATTTTCCAATATCAGTACTTTATGTCAGTTGCTTCATTCTGAAAAACAGGGATGAGGTTTCTAAGTTGATCGATAGAATGTTGAGGTTATGAAGTTTTGCTTCGAGAAAATTTTGAAAACAACAGAGAATCAAACTGTATGTTTCATTCCTAATATAGACCATTCTGAAATATTTGTAATGAAGTCCGTTTCAAGCAGTACAATATTATTATATTTCTTTTGCTATTCAATTCGGAAATTTGAATCAAACCCTTGGCTTAATGTCTCACAAATAAATTGAATAATAAAATACTATTACAACGTTGAGTTTACATATTTTCGAGCGGTCAGCTCACTATCAAGAGATATAGTGTCTATATTGACTACATGTCGACTCAACGTTGTAATATTATTTTATTATTCAATTTATTTGTGGAACATTGAGCCGCTAGTTTGATTCAAATTTTTATTTAATCATGTTTCCCCTAGAGGTTAGCGAGAATTCAATCTCAGACAATTGATTTAATCTTGAGGAACTACTTGATTTCATGTATTTGTATCAATTCGAAACTATTTTGTTGAAGATATTTGTTTGAATAGGGTTGTAAGTTGCGCTTTTCTTCCTATATCTAGGGTGTTAGCCTAAGGGCCTGTTCGACTCGAGGGCACAGAACGTTTAGGAAAAAGACACTTCACTCCAGTGTAGAACATCTAGTTCTTCTAACAGCTAAATAAATGAACCATAAGAAATGAAAGAAGCTATGAGTGTCAAAAAAACCTTTAACTTCGAAAAAGAATAAATTCAATCGAAAAATTCGCCAAATTTCCAAAAGTCAGAACAATAAAAGGGCGAATTGTAGTTTTTCAGGTTATTTTGACTGAACGTTTAGCGAATATTCCATGAATAAAAATGGAAACAAAACAATCTCTTCCATCGAAAAATTATCTTTCAACTATTCTTTCAAACAATGGATTAATAGATTTCTCAAATTCTTGGTTGATGTTATTTTTACAATTCAACAAATCGTACATTGAATTTTATTGTTAATTCCTGAAATTATTTATTTTGGTTGATTTACTTGATGAAAGGTGAAAAATTATGACAATATGAACAGAAACAACTAATTTCGTGTTGAACTTAAAATTCATCTTTTTGGAAAGAAATATTATTCGATTTGGCCCTCCTCGAGTAACAAAATGTCATTTTCATCCTTCAATTGAGGAAGAAATCTAGGTCCAAAATGAGTGTTAGGAACAATTTATTTGTTGAATATTCTGAATAAATTTTTCTTAAGATTGTTACGTTGAAAACTAATGTCAAGTTCGTTTATATAACTTTATATTTAATTTCGCTTTCATTCAATTTCTATGTCCCAAATCATCTATATTTTGTTTATATTTACTATCAGTTTTACTATCAATATTTCGGAATTTAATCACGTGCTGCTCCCAATTATATGATCCTTATTGTCTATTTTTTGGAATTTTACTATGGAATTTCGAAATGAAATGTTCGCTCATTCGTGAAATACTTAATATTATTTCCAGTTGGGTTATATTAGCAGAATATAAGTTTTAGTATTAGTAGAATATACGATGTAAATTAGAAGACACTTTCTGTTGCTATATCAGAATGATTCGAAAAATATTAAATGAAACGAATCATTCCGATACTTCAGATTCATTAAAACGGTGAATGAAAATTCAAGTACCCCTGTGTTATTTGCGAAAATTACAGAGGCATGAAATTACATTTATGTGTAGTTTGGCGAATGCGCCGGGATGTAAAATTTGTATTCGGCAAGGAAACGTCTTTTATAACACATATAATTCCTAATTTCACAAAAATAAAAGGGTGTAGGGAAAAAATATTCGTGAAAAACCACTATATCGAAAGAAATTCCTGAAACTAAGACCATTCTGATCGATATGTCTTTTGAATCATTCAAATGTTCCTTGATGTTGTAGTTTTGCGTATGTTCTGTTGTTGTAGGATGATTTATATGGAAGGAAGTATAATGGAGTACAAATAATTCATTATCTCGCACTCAACTCGATTTTACTATAATTCTAGGCAATTTGCAATAGAAATGTTGAAGACACACTGTTATATCATCAGAAGGATTAAAAATGAACAAAACGTTTGGTTTTGATACGAAATTGGAAAAAAGAAATGCTATATCCAGAAATAAAAAAAATTACAAAATTCACTCGTTTCGAAATCACACTATCTGAGAGAAACTAAATCAAATTTCTTTTTAAAACTTGTGCTTTGTGCTTAATAGATGCTGATCATTTTCTGTCTGGTTGTGTATATTATTATTATTATTATGTAGAACACTTGTGAAGGAAACAATTTCCATAGTTTTAATACGAGTGAAAGCTAAAATGACGGCCAATGAAAATTGATCTGGTCATTCACAACAGCTGATTTTTCTTATGAAGGGTTGATTATCTATAATAATACCGTAAGATCAGGTCCTTTGGATTTATTTCGTTCGAGCAACGACATAAGCTCTCTCAAATCAATGGAGGTTTTGAAATTACCACAAAGATCTGGAAAATGAGTTGGATATTTCGAGATGAAATTTAATAGGATTTCTTCAGCTTTCATTAGTGTATTGGAAATTTCGTTCTTTATCCAAAGATAATGTACCATTTCATTCCTTGTAAAACTCCTTGTATTTTATAAAAGTATTCAATATGAATTTCTTATGAATTGTTGAAATAGAATCTCAAAAATATTCAGTTTTCCTGTTGGTACTCTTGTTGTGTACTAGTTTATCAATGCAATTGATTCTCAGAATCAATTGTTTTTATATCATTTATTCTCCATAATTATTTTTTAAATCGATTTATATGAAAATATTTTTGCAAAAAGGAATTTATTGAACTCATCAGTATTTTGAGTTATTCAAACGAAATATCGTGTTTTTCATTCCGAAATTCAACTGGTCTCAAGTGGGTTATGTACGATATTCTTCTACTCAACTGCTTTGTAGACACTAAAAGTATAATACATCAACCAGTGGAAGTCATCTTGTCGAGTAATTTATAGCAATCATGTACAAATTGACGGTACCCTCATTACCAGAAGAAAAGGAATAAAGGATCTGCCCACACCAAAGAGGCCTAAAAAGAGTCCTGAAAGATGCAGTAGAAATTGCAGAAGGGCTAAGTGCAGAATCTGAGAAATACAAGAAGTCATCTGCAGTGATATTCAATACGACTACATCCCATTGCTAGACGCCAAAGAAGATCATCAACGAGGATTTGACAACAAAAGAGGACAACCTGAAAACCAAGATTCACCACGGATTACAACAGCAACAGTAGAGGAAAAGACCAACAACGAAACAGAATAGATACGACTCAATAAAGGAAGAAACTTAACACCTTATAAACTCCGAATGGAGTCAAAATCCTCTGTGCCAAATGAACGTTATCGTACCATAGGTATCATCAACATTTTCGGGGAATTCAAGGAATGTTTTTGTACCAAACTGAAGCTCAGAGGCAATTTCTTTGAGTATAACTTTGAAATATTTCAGTAGAAAGCAGTTGACCTCGTTAAATCTGGAGAGTTCAAAGAAAACGTTTTGATAGTAACGAAGTCTTTCAAAAATTAGAAAACATATAATTCTTGAAAATCGTGATTTGGTGCTATAGCTTCCTTGTGTTTTGTAGAATTTATTTATAATAATATACCTCAATAATCCCAATGTTCTTTTTGAAATGAAGATTGAAATTATCTCCTCCATAGATAAAAATTGAACGAACGACATTGTTTAAAATTTGAAATCTAAATATGAGAAATTTTATGCTTGTTTTGTGGAATTTGGATCTAGAAATGATTGTGAAATGGAATTACAAAATTGTGAATGAAATAATTCATTTCTAATAAGATAATTCCACACTGTCTCACAGGAGTTGGGATAATATGAATAATATATCCGCTATATGGTCAAATATGCCAAACATCTTTACTTTTATTCCAAACTAGCGGTGCTTTCTTTTGATGTCATATTCTGAACATGCAAATTTAAATGCATGGGTCAATGTCCGAAAATAACGAACTCAATTCGAGCGAAGCTTCAGAACACAGACATATTCTCTGTTTTATTCAGTGATTTCTGCTGCAGTGTACCTGCAGTCATCAAGTTTCCAGAACGCCGTTGTTATTTTTATGTTAGTCATATCACTGGAATTGCTCTAAACAGCTATTCGTCAGGTTATTTGAGAATTTTCATGGAATTCCTAGTCCAATATTTCAATTAACTGTGTTCAAAACGAGTATAGATCGAACTAATTCTATGATGAATTTAAATTCAAGTTAAAAATATTTTCAATTACAATTATTTATTGTAGTCTTATGGTCTAGAGATGGAAGTCTCTGAACTGGGGAAATCTCTGTTCTAATCTCGGGAAAGATATGGGTGTTTTTATGTTTTTTGTGAGGTCAGTGGTTTTAGAATATAATTCATGAAAAATAGTGTGGTAATTCACAAGCCCAATAATACATGAAACTTATATTTCTTACTTACTTCTTTTTCTTATATTTTTGAGTGATATTGTCGAATTGTGTTAGATATACCGGTATAGATTTTATGCGGATGATTTCGAAATATCGAAGCAGAACAAATCCTTCAACGATTATCCTCTTTTACAGTCCGATCTTAATGCTTTCTCTGACTGTTGCAACCTCAATAATATGCAGCTTAACTTGAACAAATGCCATCATATTCTTTTCTCTAGAAGTAAAAACCCTATCTCTTCCAATTTGACATTGTCAGGTCAATGTTTTACTGAAGTCAGTTCAGTGAATGATTTGGATGTTAAGCTTGATAAGAAACTAACCTTTGAATTGCATATCGAAGGAATCGTCCAACACGCTCGCAGAAATCTGGGTTTCATATTACGAATGACTGGGACTTTTGGTCGACTTGAGTCTGTTATTGCTTAGTAAAATTCTATTGTGAGACCCAAGTTAGAGTACGTGTCGGTCGTCTGGAGTCCAAATTATGATAAATATACGGATAGATTAAGAAATGTTCAATGGAAGTTCATTAATGCTCCTAATTTCCCTGTTAACAGGCACCGTCATGGATTCTCATACGAGAGTAACGTAAAATTTCATAGGTTGGAATGTTTGACTTTGAGATGTGAATACTTAGATATATGTATGTTTCTCCTACAAATTACTTGAGGGCTTAATAGATTATACTACTTGTACATCTACGAGCCTTATAAACTTCAATTGTTCTCCACATGTAGTAAGAAATCGTACAATACTGGTTGTTGGGAGAGCAAAACAATTTATATGTTGAATTCACCCATCCATAAATCTTCCAATGAGCTAAACTTGATAATTATAGAGACCAACTTGGATATTTTTTCTCCGAATTTCATAACTTTCAAGAAACATTTGAAGAGGGGTTATTTAAAGGTCGATAATAGAATAATTATCAGTTTCCATAGAGTTTTCCTTTCATGATGTATTTGTCTAATCTTTTTAAGTAGAATTAGGTATTTCGTTTGTAAATAAAAAGGTTTAGAAGGAACTTATAATTACCTCTGAACTTAGTTTATAGGTAACTAACCTGCTGTTCGAATTAATACAGACAAACATTTTTTTTCTTCGTTTGAGTTACTGTAGTAAGTATGAGAGTACCAGGGTGACCCAAACATCTTCACAACTGCTTGTTTACTACTTAAGGTGACGTGAGGGTTTGACCTTGACCATCATTTACATTCTGACCGATTTTACCTTGCCAGCAATTCAGTTGTCAGCCTACCAGTGCGAAAGTTGGTGGTTTTAATTTCGATACGTGCTGGAATGTCTTGTCCGAAGATGGATATCACTCCGAGGAAGCGTTCCAAAATTATCGCGCTTAATGAACACACATCAATTACTGTAAGAGATATAGCTGAAGCTGATGGTGTGGGAAAGTCCAGCATTTTGAGAATTTTAGAAACATTTGAAGAAAGTGGCTCGTCTACAAAAAGAAAAGAAAACTGTGGCCGCATACGCAAAACTACTCCAAGATCAAACAAATTGTTCATAAGAAATATCAAAATTAACACGAGAAAGACAAGCACTGATCTCCGAAGAGATTTAATGGTTTCTGGTGTGGAGATGAGCACCTCAACTTTGCGAAAACGATTGCTGGATATTGGCCGTAAGGCAGGAAGACCAAGAAGAAAGCAACTGCTTACCCAGAAAATGATGAAGAAACGTTTCGCATGGGCCAAAAGTACCGTGGACTGTGGACGACTGGAAGAAGGTGATTTTTAGTGACGAGACACATTTGTTTGTTCAAGGGTACGAATCAAGTGCTGTTAGGACGAAGTGATGGGGAAACTTTGCGGCCTGATCACATGCAGCAAACAGTAAAACATCCTTCGAAACAAATGTTCTGGGTTTTTTCACATCCAATGGTACTGGACGATTATCTCCTATAACAGGAATGATGAATTCAGTGAAATATATGGAATTATTGCGCAACAGGATTGTCCCATTCATGAAAACGTTTGATGGAACATTTCAGCAGGACTTGGCTCCCTGCTACAATTCCAAACAAGTGCAGACATTTATGCGTGAGAATGAAATAAAAGTACTCGATTGGTCGGAGAATTCACCTGATCTCAATCCCATTGAGAATTTCAGGAATATTTTAAAGAAACGACTGTCAAAAATGGATTGAACTACGAAAGAAAAAATTATTATAAGTGCAATTCAGGTGTGGTTTCATGATGTCGAATTGAAGAAAATCTGCGCTACGCTAGAGGAATCGATGCCTAGACGAGTTGAAGAAGTTATTTCTGCGAAAGGAGGACATCCATATTAATATGAAAAATTTACGCTATTTTGTATGTATTTACTTCTTAAAAGGTAAGATTTTACGAAAACATTGTTTTTTATCCATTGTCCCAATTAAGTCGAACAGCATAGTAGAAACTTATTTCTACACAATATAAATTCAAATAGGATACAAAACGAAACGAAAATAAAAACTCGTTTCACAAGGTATTCGAATATAGACAGTCCTTGTAATACGGAATTTCCTGGAGTCGTTTCCGGCCGGGATCTATCCCTAAATATTTCATTCACATTCTTAGGGTTATCCACTTGTAGGGCGGTAGAAAATGCTGCACCGTACGCAGGTGTATTAAATTGATTGGCTTCTCTTGACGTCATTGATTCAGATGGCTGTGGAAATAAACTTTAGGAACACCACCGGGAAGCGTTAAATTGTGAAGCACCTGGTTTTTGTTCAGTCATGTGTATCTTTTAGTAATCCCTTCTTCATGTATCGGTGACAATTTTTCAAAGGATATAATTTCCATGAACATTTTGATCTCGACTGCATTTTTTGGATATTGATTGAAACCGAAACCCTAATTCGTAGAAGTATTTTCGTAATTAAAGTAATCGAAGGTTATCGACCTCGTGAGGGGTTACACCAAGGAGAACATAAAAAAATTAGATCTAGCTGTTGTTTTCTATTCACAAAATTATACACTTTCAATAAATGACACGGAGGTTTGGCTTATCTCTTGGTGAAACATGATGGTAAAAACGATAAATTAAAAATTAACACACTTGACTAAGTTTCATTGAATTTCATTAGTTCATGAGGTTTCATTAATTCAAAGATTACTTTCGCTCTGTTGTCTGCTGATAATTTCAGAAAAGAAGTTTGTATAATAAAAACAATTGCTATTAACAATGGTTAACCCTTCTTTATTGATAAACTAATCAAAAATAAACAGAGAAAGATACTAAATTAAATTAAACTCTTGGCTTAATGTTTCACGGTTTATTTAACAATATGAATAGTCAACATGTTTCGAGCATTAGCTCATTTTCAAGACTGAACTACTATAAGGAACGTACAACAAATTTATATCTATACAATGGATGTGGGTAGGGAGGATAATTTAAATTGGGGAGGGAATTGAGGGAAAGATACTATCACAAAGAATTTTTCCTCTTCACTTAGAAAAACAACAAAAAATATTTCATTCAATTAATTATATACCTAATTTGAGCAATAAAATTTGTAGACGATTACATAAAAATAACATGAATACAATATGCATCAACCAAAGAAATTTCAGATCGTTGTTGGTAAATAACAAGGACAAACTTGACTTATTTTCGAGAAGTGGCGTTTATAAAATATTTTACAAAGAATGTGATAGTTTTTACATAGAACAAACTGGACGTTCTACACAAAAAAGAATCGATGAACATAGAAGATCAGTACTGTTCAATGAACCTGATACGGGTTTTTCTGAACACTGCATTAAACATAATCCATTCTTGGATCCCAGGAAGACCAAAATAGTACACTGAGGTAGCAAGGGCAAAAGATTATATACTTTTGAAGTCTCGGAAATTTAGATAGCCTAAAGAGGGAATTTACCTATATGCAATGACCAGATGGATTTTTTCGTGAAACCAGTATTGAATTATATGGTTTAGGATAGATATATAATTGTAATATTCTATATTCTTGATAATGGGCTAACCATCCAAAACTTATGGGGAGTTTTTAATATATTCAGTGAAACTTAAGTCAAGTGTATTAATTTTTGATTTATTGTTTTCATACACATTCATTGAACAATATCAATTTTTTTCTATTCTATTACTAACAGGATGAAATTGATGAGATCAACAGAATTTCATGAGGTTTCATTAATTCAAAGATTACTTTCGCTCTGTTGTCTGCTGATAATTTCAGAAAAGAAGTTTGTATAATAAAAACAATTGCTATTAACAATGGTTAACCCTTCTTTATTGATAAACTAATCAAAAATAAACAGAGAAAGATACTAAATTAAATTAAACTCTTGGCTTAATGTTTCACGGTTTATTTAACAATATGAATAGTCAACATGTTTCGAGCATTAGCTCATTTTCAAGACTGAACTACTATAAGGAACGTACAACAAATTTATATCTATACAATGGATGTGGGTAGGGAGGATAATTTAAATTGGGGAGGGAATTGAGGGAAAGATACTATCACAAAGAATTTTTCCTCTTCACTTAGAAAAACAACAAAAAATATTTCATTCAATTAATTATATACCTAATTTGAGCAATAAAATTTGTAGACGATTACATAAAAATAACATGAATACAATATGCATCAACCAAAGAAATTTCAGATCGTTGTTGGTAAATAACAAGGACAAACTTGACTTATTTTCGAGAAGTGGCGTTTATAAAATATTTTACAAAGAATGTGATAGTTTTTACATAGAACAAACTGGACGTTCTACACAAAAAAGAATCGATGAACATAGAAGATCAGTACTGTTCAATGAACCTGATACGGGTTTTTCTGAACACTGCATTAAACATAATCCATTCTTGGATCCCAGGAAGACCAAAATAGTACACTGAGGTAGCAAGGGCAAAAGATTATATACTTTTGAAGTCTCGGAAATTTAGATAGCCTAAAGAGGGAATTTACCTATATGCAATGACCAGATGGATTTTTTCGTGAAACCAGTATTGAATTATATGGTTTAGGATAGATATATAATTGTAATATTCTATATTCTTGATAATGGGCTAACCATCCAAAACTTATGGGGAGTTTTTAATATATTCAGTGAAACTTAAGTCAAGTGTATTAATTTTTGATTTATTGTTTTCATACACATTCATTGAACAATATCAATTTTTTTCTATTCTATTACTAACAGGATGAAATTGATGAGATCAACAGGAATCATTTGGTTTATGTAGTCGACATTCAATATAGTTGCTAATAATTCACTTTGACACCATATGAGTTATGTGAACAAAGGAAATTGACTAAAATGAATTGATTTAGATTGAGTTCTCTGTAAGATTTCATTAAATATCACGAATAGTGGATGTAGGCGTACCTCAAGGAACTGTCTTAGGTCCGTTGTTGTTACATAGACAATGTCCCTTGCTCCTTATATATAAACGATATTGTATCTCACGTGGAAAAATGTTCTATACGTTCATTCGATGATGATACTATGCTCTATATATGTGGCAAAGATATTAAGAATATGACAGAGGGGATCAATGGAGACCTTCCTGCAATTAATTAATGGTTATGTGACAATAGCTTATCTCTGAATGTGTAAAAGTCTAACTTCATAGATTTGGAAACAAGTAAAACCCTTGAAACTAATAAAAATGAGGATATAACTATAAAGATTAATGAACAAAAAATTTGGAGAGTAGAAGCAGCAAAATATTTAGACATTATGTTAGACGAAATATTGAGTATCAATGATCATGTTGATTTCATATCATCTAAAATCTCTAAAGAAATCATGTTTTTGAAAAGGATAAGAAAAACTCTGTCGACATATGTGAAACTATTGTTGTTTAAATCAATGACAATGCCACTTTTTGAATATTGCTCCACATTGTTATTTGCTTCAACTGAAGAAAAAATTCAAAAATTACAAGAGTTACAGAATAGAGCCATGCGAAGAATTTTGAAGTGCAATAGGTAAACCCTTGTTAAAATTATGCTAAACTCTTTGAAACTAATATCTGTTAAACAAAGAATACTCTTTGTTTCACATATATTCATATTTAAAATAAAAAATCAGTTGCTTTCATGTAATGTAATGAAAAATGTAACATATGTCAGTGATGTGCATCGGTATAATACTAGAATTACTGATAGTTTTTATATCCAAAGTTGTTAGCTCTCTAAATCTCAAAATAGCATATACTATGGCGAATTCAAGGCTTTCAATAATTTACCAAATATATTGAAAACTAGTACAAGTATCGAGATTTTCAATCGTGATCTTAGATATTCTATTTTTAATAATGAGATCGGTATGTAATCAAAAATTGACAGTTTCAAATATATAAATTTTTTGTATAGCCTCAGCTAAATAAATATTATTATTATTGGATGCTATTATTCAGTTATTATCTGCTATTTTCGATCTTTTAGATCAGATTGAGCTCTCTGTTACATTTCTTTCATTTTAATTATTTTGTTATTATTCAACATTACATTCTTATTTTCTGTGATTGGGTATTATACCTCTTGAGGATGAAGAACTTATTATTATAATTTAGGTTTCATGTGCTAAATATTGTAGGTTAAATATATTCATGTAGAACATATTTATATTTATATTCATGAATATGTCAGGTGACATAATTAGCATATGTTATTGATGATTTTAGCTTATTTGCCATTTCAAATCTCTCGATTATTGAGGAATAAAATCTTCATTTCAAGCACTTATGATACCATGAAATTTTTGTAATGCTCGTTTGCCAGCTTCAGTTTTATTACTAACTTGGCGCCTCTAACGTATTTGTCGTAAAAACATAATAGACAAGAGTATTCATATTTTCTGTCTTTACGCTTCATTGAATCAACATTTTCCATACCCCACTGATTATTTAGAGCAACGAAACGTTACGAAATTATATTTTGCTGTGTATATCGATTTTGACGGTATAACTGCTTTGTCTCTGATTTGGGATTTGAAGCGCAATGCGATATAAGCTTCAGTTCAGTTTGAAACGGACAATTATAATATTGTCATATATTTTGCTGAGTTTGTTTTACGTGAATCTTTTTTTTATGTGTTTAGAGAGCGGAATAGTTCTCTTGATCATATTTTCAATCAATTCAACACGTTTTGAAAGTATTGACTACAATACAAGAGTTTTATTTTCTTGTATATTGTATGGATGTTTTTATTTTATGTATGCGACAAATACTCCGTTATATCATCATGAATGATGAACGGTAAAGTTGAAATTCGAAAAATTCAAATGGTAGGATATGTATAAGTGGTTGTTCGTGAAGTTTCCGAAATTCTTCAAAAACTTTCATTATTGAATTGGAAATTTAAATGATTTTTCATCCAAAGAGTTTTTGATTCGTTTTTCCTCATTCATTCGTTTTCATCGTAAACCTGTTGTAACTTATTTTTGAAATTCGTTTATTTAAAATTTGTTGCTACCATCTTTTCGAAGATTTCGAAGACCTCATCGTAACGTTTGCGTTCATTACTGATGAGTATGGTTTAACATAGATGAAAATAGCGATATAAATATCGAGATTTTTGAGGCTATTCAGAGAAGGTTCTTGAAATTCTTAGTTTGGAGGGAGAATGAAGTTTATACACAGAAAGAGGTCAATCATAACGAATTATTGAGTCGATTTAGTTTAATCTTATTGCAGAGCAGGAGAGAAACTTTATCACTCAAATTTTCGTACAAATTACTTCACAACAGTATTGATTGTCCTCTTCTCTTGTCCGCTTTGAAATTTCGTGTTCCTAGGCAAAATTCTCGTAATACAGAATTATTCCACCTAGAGACTCCGAGGACCAACTCCTTAATGCAATCCCCCATTTGGTTCATGGAGTCTACATTCAATAGAGTTGCCAATAATAGTGACATTCACTTTGACTCCATAGAATTTATTATCAGGAGCTATGTGAACAACGAAAATTGATTAAAATGAATTGATTTAAATTGAGTTATTTGTAATATTTCATTAAATGCTATAATATAGTTATGAGTTACTATTTTGTTTTTAAGATTAGATTGAGCTCTTGTTAAATCTTTTTTTTTACTTATTTAGTTGAATATTTTTTCTAATTATTTAGTTATTATTTAGTTATGCATTCAATATCGTTACTATTTTCTGTAATTGGGTGTTATACCTGTTGAGAATAAAGAACTTATTATTATTATTATTATTATATTTATATCGAACCCTGTAAATTCGATAATATCAAAAGTTTTGATTTAAGATAATTAAGAAAAAGATATTTTTATCAAAAGAAGAGCTATAAGTTGAAGAAACAACAGCTGCAAACCTCAACATCTCCAAACGTCATGCTTGTCGTTCTCCACAAAATATAATTTGATAAATTTCAACTATGAAATTTGTAATAATATTTTGGGAAGACCTAAAACATTCATTGACCTTGGCGTAACCTTCGATTCTTAACTAACTTTTGTGCTACATATCAATGCTACAGTAAACTATCAAATCAAAAATTAATTAACACACTTGACTTTAGTTTCACTGAATATATTAAAAACTCTACATATGTTTCGGGTGGTTAACCCATCATCAGGAGTATACAATAATACTGAATTTCAAAATGTACAACTTTCACTCTTATATCCTCACGGAAAAATCTACCTGGTCATTGCAAATAGGTAATTTATTCTTTTTCGCTACGGAAATTTCCAAGACTTCAAGGGTATATAGTCTTTTGCCCTTATTACCTGAGTGTAATATTTCGGTCTTCCTGGGATCCAAGAAATGATTCAATAATCAGATTCAAGAAATGAATACAATATATAAGAACATACAGAATGACTAATTTCGAAACATTTTTGAACTATTTCAAATTAATGGACTAAAGCGTCGGTTATCATAGACAAAAATCATGAAATTAGAATAGTCATACTCGAATTTCCTAATTCTCCGGAAACTAAACTAACTTTCCGAAGAAATATCGATATTCATTTTTATTTGTTGATATGAACGACATATCGATAGTTCTCTGTCGATATCATCGAAAATCTGATATCTCGTTGCATCCCTACTACACATGTGCCGAATGTGTCAATGGCATTGATCCTTTTCTTCACTTGCATATTTTCTTGACCACTTCAGTATGAACAGCTCGGTTATCTCAGCATTACAAATTTGAATACACATGATTAACGGAAATCAATATAAAACTTCCATCGAAGTTTCTATATACAAAACGATGTTTTCGTTTGAGTTTGTTGTTTGATATCGAACAATTGTGCAAATTCCTCGTGATTCAGACTGGTTAGTTGAATTATATCGTGAGTGTATTGGTATTTTGTTTTTCAATTTACTGTTGATATGCTTGCGTTAAAATTGATATCAAATCAGAAGATCGACGAAAATACATGACATCTAAGTGTTTACTTCTTCAAGTATAGCATTATGTGAAAACTTTTGTGTTTGACGCCAAATTATCGAAGTGAAGATTAAGATATACATGATTTACTGAAAACTCTGCTAAAACACTCGAATATACAGTTGCAAAATATTCCATTCTTGTTGATTCTTCGAAACAGTTTTAAATTGAAAATAAATCATCGTAACTAGATCATTTCGCAAACCACTTCATTAGTTGTTTTTAATTCTTGGTAATCGTTTGGAAACATGAATTAAGTATATCGTACAATTTCGTTGAGAATTTTATATACTTCTGTAGCAGGTCATAAATTTTGGAAACATCAAATTTGAGTCAATATTTTGCTGTAAAGAAAGTAAACGACAATATTTTGTGTATTAATTGTTCAAATTTTATTTAATTACTACAGATTTATTCTTGATTCTTATAGAATAGACAGCTCCTGAAAATATTCATATTAAATATAAGTGTATTATCTATTTGGTACATGATGTAAAAATGTTTTTATTTCTTCATTAGTATTCCTCACATCTGACGAGCTTTCTTCGTTTTCAATGAAATCACAGATTTAAAAAATTTCTATATGGGTACTTAATGTAATGATAGAGAAAAGATTCTGAATGCTAAAAAATGATAATAATTAATTTTTTTCAGAAAAAGCAATACTAAACGTTACATATTTTGAATAGTAAAACATTTTGGATTACATATTTAGAATATACTTTTTTAACGTATGTTGAAATATCTCTTACACTAGTACTACTACTATGGAGTTTTCAGGAGACTTGATAAATCATTGAAAATATTGAATCCTTCATAATATATACTTTTTTGAATTCAAAGAGCCTGAACTTTGGATGTAAAAGTTTTCAGTATTTCTAGTATTATATATATGCAAATTACTATCGTATGTTACATTTTTCATCACATTACTTGGAAATGAAGATTTCTGATCGAAATATTTCAAATAATAGTCTCAGTGAGCTGTCCACACAAATGTCAACGAAAACACTACATATCACTTTTGAGAGTGAATATTAACGGGGGTTTTCGTTGTTTGAAATACCATACAGCGCTGTTTCACTATATTATGAGAATCTTCAGTGGCATGCACCTACAATTGAAAATAGAAACAAATAATCATAGAATCTGACGCTCCTAGTTGAACCATCAATTTTTTAATCCATGTTATGAATATAGATACTTTTTGTATCATTAGATTAAAGCTTTTGATAATGGACTAATAACCCGAAAATAATGTCCAATGTATTGAACAATTTGTGTGGAATCCATCAAAGTTTGATAATCAAACAAAATATTCAAAATGCTTTGAAACAACGCGAGTGTTTTTAGAGGAGTCAATTGACAGAGAAAATTGTAATCTCTTGTTTTCATTAATTTATTCAACTTGAAAGCAAAGTGTATTATCAGTTTTAATCAACTCCACATAATAAATATTTATAATTCCATTCCAGCTTGCATTTAACGAAATGAAACTGAAATTGACATTTGTAATAATCCACTTCCTCTGTGAAATAGATTCATTCTATTCTATGCTCTCGTTCCGCTTCCTGTCCAATCAGAATTAATGGAATTCGAGCGTTTCACCGAAAGGAATGCTAGACAAAATTGCAAGAAGATGACGTCAGTTGATTCGCATGACCCATTCACAGCTTTTTTTCTGAATCGGCAAAGGTCGTATAGATTTTGTGTTCCCATTCAGTGTATTCTCGTTTGTCATGCGTTTTCCGCAGGCTGTCAGGACCGTTTCAGGATCTTCTTAAACGTTGAATGACTGATGAGACGGTTTCATTAAGAGAAAAATAACCTGAACGGAGCTCGTGAAAAGCGACGGTCAAGGATAATGGTTTTTCTATTAAGTATCCAATGAATATTGAAATAGGTGCAAGAACTACGTAAAGAACGACTCTAGTAGGAAGAAGATAGAAACAGTTTGTTTTCTTTTTGATACTCTTGGACATGTTTTTTATTTTCTATGTTTGTATAATTGTTGAAACGTGAAGCTCAATATTAAAGTAACTAAGAAGATATTTGGATATCGTATGTGTTGAAACTGGAGGTTTCTGAAGAAAATTGGTTTGTGATTCAATGTCTTTCGTTGCTTTGTAATTACATGATCAACCAAGTGATTTACTTAATTATACAGCTCTATTTGTTTGAATCAACAGTACAAACATATTCCAACCACAATGATTTAGGGTATAATACCGTTTATTGCTTCGTTATAACTATGTAATAAACAATAATGAAATATAATTGAAAACACTTGGCTTGAACTCAACGAAATTGTTCAATTCACTTTATGCTAGTAAAGAGTTCCATAAAAATAATTCCAGAAGTCTTATATATCATATCATATTTGAAAAGTATATTAGTAATAATAATAATAATGATAATAATAATAAAAATAAAAATAATAATAATAGTAATAATAATAATGATAATAAGAATATATTTCCAACAGGTAACTACCCAATTACAGAAAAATACATAATAAATAAATATGGTTAATAAAAACATCAATAACAACATAGATATACAATATTAAGAAATAACCTGAAGTAGAGAATTTTTCAACTTGGTGCATTTCTTAATTACTTTGCTTATGTTCAGTTTTATATTATTTGATCAGGTGGTGCACTTCTACCACTAGTTTCATCTAGAACCTATACTAAACTGCTAAATTGCTCCATAAGGTTTCATTTTCTCAGTTTCTTTGCTTTGTGGTTCATTCCAACAGTAAAATTTTCTAGCACCTACAAGGTTTGAATGCTGACTGTGTCAGAAAATTTCAGATTGCATATTTTGAGGAGTTACTTTTATGTATCTGACAGTACTCAAATCTCACTACAAGTTTGAATCGACATTACTCGTATTATCAAATTAGGTTCGAACATTTCCGTTAGAAATATGGAAATTTATTCTAAGTGGAGGTTAACTGTGGTTTATGTATATCTTTCTGCTTTTAAACGTAAGATCAGAAGCGACAATTTATACTGTCATTCGCAGTGAATAAGAAAAAGAATAGAAATATCTGTAAAATGAATAATTGAAGAAGGGTTTTCAGTGTCTCAGTATGACACAGGTGCATCTGTTTAGTATTATAAAATCTCCCTGTATTTTTCTTCATTCTTTCTTTGTTTTCATGTCTTGTTTTTTTTTGTTCCTTCAGAAAACTTTGTTTTCAGGAAATTTTTTCGTCTTCCATGCAGTCTCTTCTTAATCAATAATTTTGATGATTTCTAGCAGATATTTGTGTGTGTTTCAGAATGAGACGTGCGCATCTGTTTAGTATTATAAAACCTCCCTGTATTTTTCTTCATTTTCTCTTTGTTTTCATGTCTTGTTTTTTTTTAGTTCCTTCAGAAAACATTGTTTTCAAAAAATTGTTTTGTCTTCTATGCAGTCTTTTCTTAATCAAGAATTTTGATGATTTCTAGCAGATATCTGTGGGTGTTTCAGAATGATACGTGTGCATCTGTTTAGTATCATAAAATCTCCCTATATTTTTCTTTATTCTTTCTTTGTTTTCATGTCTTGTTTTCTTTTAGTTCCCTCAGAAAACTTTGTTTTCTGAAAATTGTTTCGTCTTCTATGCGGTCTTTTCTTAATGAAGAATTTTGATGATTTCTAGCAGATATCTGGGCGTGTTTCAAAAGGAGACGTGTGCATCTCTTTCGTATTATGAAATCTCCCTGTATTTTTCTTCATTATTTTTTTGTTTTCATGTCTTGTTTCTATTAGTTCCTTCAGAAAACTCTGTTTTCAGAGAATTGTTTTGTTTTATGGAGTTGTTTGTTGATCAAGAATTTTAATGATTTCTAACAGATATCTGTGGATGTTTCAGTGTGACACGTGTGCATCTGTTTAGTATTATAAAATCCCCCTGTATTTTTCTTCATTCTTTCTTTGTTTTCATGTGTAGTTTTGTTTTAGTTACTTCAGAAAATTTTGATTTCAGAAAATTGTTTTGTCTTCTATGCAGTCTTTTCTCAATCAAGAATTTTGATGATTTCTAGCAGATATCTGTGGGTGTTTCAGAAGGAGACGTCTGCATCTGTTTAGTATTATGAAATCTCCCTGTATTTTTCCTCATTATTTCTTTGTTTTCATGTCTTGTTTTTTTTAGTTCCTTCAGAAAACTCTGTTTTCAGAGAATTTCTTTGTTTTCTATGCAGTCTTGTCTTAATCAAGAATTTGGATGATTTCTAGCAGATATCTCTGGGTGTATCAGAATGAGACGTGTGCATCTGTTTAGTATTATGAAATCTTCCCTGTATTTTTCTTCATTCCTTTCTTTGTTTTCATGTCTTGTTTTTTCAGTTTCTTCAGAAAACTTTGTTTTCAGAAAATTGTTTTGTCTTCTATGCAGTCGTTTCTTAATCAAGAATTCTGATGATTTCTAGCAGATATCTTTGGGTGTTTCAGTATGAAACGGTGCATCTGTTTAGTATTATAAAATCTCCCTATATTTTTCATTATTCTTTCTTTGTTTTCATGTCTTTTTTTTTTAATTTCCTTCAGAAAACTCTGTTTTCTGGAAATTATTTTAGCGTCTATGCGGTCTTTTCTTAATCAAGAATTTTGATGATTTTTAGCAGATATATTTGGGTGTTTCAGTATGAAACATGTGCATCTGTTTAGTATTATAAAATCTGCCTGTATTTTTCTTCATTATTTCTTTGTTTTCATGTCTTGTTTTTTTTTAGTTCCTTCAGAGAACTTTGTTTTCAGAAAATTGTTTTGTCTTCTATGCAGTCTTTCCTCAAGAATTTTGATGATTTCAAGCAGATATCTTTGGGTACGATTCAAAACGAATATTTTCCAAGCAGTTGCATTTATGTTATATTCTGAACGAATTCGTAGGTGGGATTTACCGGTTTTCAAGGAGTGTTTCTATGAAAAAAGCCGTATGGAGATGTAGGTTCTTCCATTAATGCATGGACATAAAATTTCTATAGGGGGCACTTCTCTACGTGATTCTTTCAGGAATAATTAAGCTAGTGCGAATCCTTCTCTGCACGATTTCTCTCCAACGCCTAGGCGTCCGTCGTCTGAACGATTGTAGGCGCCTCAGACGCCGTCGACGCCGCCTCCGTTGTCTGGTCAACAATCTTGGCAGTACAACCGAACCGATCTGCGCTTATTTATTGCCATTCCGTTTCCAGAACATGGTTGAATATCGCATTGCGTATTCGAAGAACAATTGTAGAGGTCAAGATATTAAAACTGAATGACTAATTCGAATAATTCCTCAAAAAACAAATAAATTTTCTTCATCATATGTAGCTACTATTCCTCAGACGATTTTTTTAGCGACGAAATTGTCCAAGACAATTACGGATACTTACAATGGTAATTCGAAAAGAAAGAATGTTTTTATCAATTGAATTATAAAAATATTCATATTTTCTAGGACTCTACGTTCAAAAATGTCCACTAATTGAGGAATGTCAACTGTCATTGAGAAGTGTCAAATGTCATCAACATAATGTTTTACTACCGGATGATAGGTGGCGTTGGTGTACTTGTTTCAATTTAAGATCATAGAACAAGTCTACTTACCATACATTCAATGTCTGCTGAAACAAAATTGTTAGATGAAAAAAGGTGAAGAACATTCATTTCTTTTATGGAGATGAAGTATACATTAAATTACAATCCTGATATTTCTTGTATTTGAATGAATACACTGTGCAGTCAAAACCACAAAGATTTTGTTCTTGATTCGATTTTTGGAAAATGATTGATAGGAGCAATTGTACTGTTAGTGGTTTATTGGTATGTGTTTGTTTTTTGTTATTTTCTTACCTTTGTAGTTCTCCTCCTGAGGAATGTAATAGAAACACAGCTAAATATTGAGAATTTTTATTTACGAACCGCAAGTCAGAAAGATCTGCTGGAATAATTATATTTTCATCGAGACTTTGAAATTTATTTGTGAATTTGATTGGTTACGATCACGATACTGTCATTAAGTGAGAATTTTCAATTTTTAAGCTTCAATTTGTAATTTCATTCGAAAAAACTCAAATTATTCAATTTTTACAGTTTTTTTTCCTGAAAGTGAAAAAATACAGTTTAAACAAAGCTATATAAGTTTTTCGACGAACTGGAAGTGATGGAGCTCGTTATTTCAATAGAGTTCAGATTTTATTGAATTTGACTGTTATTTAATTCGGATTGATGCAAAACTACGAGAGAAAGTTGGTTAAAAATCATATGAAATATTAAATATTTGCTTTTCAGTGACCTACTGACCTGATAAAAAGCTCACAATTATCGATTTGAAATAGAATAGTCCCGAAAGAATAAAACAAAACTTGTGTTAATGTTTTACCAGCAACATCAACTGAGAGCCATTTATAACTACTTGTCTGGGGAAAATTTATTAGTTCGTTGTTATGTCGCTATGCTTTGTTTTAGCTTTCGATTCAGCTGCATCGTTTTTAAGGCTACTAGAAAGTCGGACTTCCGTTTAGTCAGCGGAAACAGTGGATGTAATATTTCTACTAGTTCGAGTACTTTCTGAATTAATCAAATGTTTAGTTGATGATTTGTTCAAGTTTTTTTCATTAAAGCGTGTTACTGACAATTCTAATGGTTTCTTTATGTCGGAATATCTTTTTCGATAATGTGAGAAGTTCCAAACGTTTTGGATATTCATTCTTTTTTGTGGAAGATATAAATCGTAGACATGCTTCAAGGTAGTTTTCGGAACAAGTCTTGGGTGAAATATTTTTGTTTACTCATAAGTTTTACGTTTGAGCATAAAATATAATTCATTAAACTGTATACGAGTACCAAATCTACTTTGATAAGAGTGTTAACTCTGGAAAAAAACGTTATTTCCATTATAAAAGTTTATATACCATAAGTATAAGTTTTTACATAAGTGTGATACTGTTTTTACAGAAGACATTATGACGGTTTCAAATCTTTCTGAATCGCGGTTTTCACCACCAACTTCGAAATAATAAATGCGCCTTTCTTTCATCTACTTCCCAGACGTTGTTTTTCGTATTTGTTTGATAATCATCAATAACGAATGCTCTCAGCGAATTTGTAAACATAAGGAATATTACTCGTCATGTCTATTTGGTTTTGTCAATCGATATCTACGCCTACGTGCTCATTTCGGATAAATTTAACTTTTATCGACTAATTCTCCTTGAATGTCAATAACAATCATATAAATGATGAGAAGGTATCTTGTTTTATAACAATTGTTGAAGGAACTAAGTCAAATTGCACAAGAACAACATGATACAAACAAGATAATTGAATATAAACTAAAATTCAAACACTTGAATTTTTTTTGACTACATAGCATTTTGTCGTTACAAACGACTTCTTCAGATGCTTACAGAATTCTGACAACAACAAATTTGAAAAACCAGGTATAAATATCAAAGCAATTTCAGGATTCTATGACTCTGGGCTTCACCCAAGATTTTCATTTCTAAAATCCGATTTTTATAACCAGAAAAGGTTTACCAAGGGTGAATTGTTCAATTCTATTTGTTCATTGAGGAAATTTCATCATTTTTGAGCAATGATGGAATTGTTGAGTATTCATTACTCTACGGTCTTCCACTTGGAGTCACAAGAAGATGCTTGGGGGATGAAATCGTTGCCCCACTTCGATGGACGTGGTGCGACTGACGAGTTCCTTGCAGAACGAAACAGCTGTCTCGCACTTCCATCAGGTGTGGCATCGATTGAAATATTTATCCCTTGAAGGATAATAGAGACATCACATCATACACGTTCACATATCTAGCTTTACAATAACATTCTCTTGGTTAATTTGAATTTCTCAAATTAACGTTCTAATGTTCATTTTCTAAAATATTTAATTCACTGTCATAAGCACAAAAAAATTCATTTCTATATATATATATATATATATATATATATATATATATATATATATATATATATATATATATATATATATATATATATTTCTCATACCCTCAATTTTTCCCTTATATTTTATTATCGCTTTCTTACTATCAGCATTGAACAAGTTGTTATCTCTTTTTTTTCATCTCATATAAATATAATTCTCGGCGAAAATTGAGTTCGCAGAGTTGAAATCGTTGCAATGAAAACGAAAATACTTTCATCAAAATCGTCATTAATTTATATTGGCGTTAAGTTAACGATGCTGTTGTATCATTAGAAAAGTTCTAAATCCCTCGTTATGATTACCCCGAATAGGTTTAGAACATTCTGATTGATTGTTCTGTGTATTTATGCTTCTGCGTCCATGAAACTTTCAGTATCACAGTCTGGATTGTCGGGACAGCTTCATTAGTTGAGATGCTAATGCGAAAATTGAAAAATGCTATTATTTCTGAAAGTGAATCTGTGTTATTAAGACTTGCGTTTTATGTTGCAAATTGAATTAAGAGGTTTCATTATGCTGGTGTCTAGAATAGGTATTAATAGGTGAGTTCCATTCAATTGAAACATACATATTTCAAAAATATGAAAATCTAGAAGTGCTGAGTCAAACGAGTTGTATTTTTCATGTAATTTGAACGTAAATGCATATTTCACACAGGTTTATTATCGTCTTTCAATTAGGATTTCTGCAAAGTCTAAACGTGCTGTTAGGAAGTCAGAAGTAGAACTCTATGCATTGAAAACTCAGAATATCGTATTTTTCAAGGTTTTTTTTTCAATTTTGCCTATTTTTCCGTCCAAATGGTTTTTCGTATTTCGAGAAGCCTGACCCATTCAATTCCAATACTTAAAATAACACCTTTTATCGATGTTCTGTGGTTTCACAGAAAAAAAAGGCGTTCAGTTATCATACCACAGAATCGGTGTTCACATTTTTATGGTTATGTTCATTTCTCCCTGAATATTTTCTGTTGAAATATGATTAATTGCGATTTCAGTATTAGAATTTTCACGTTTAAGGATAGACTAGAGAACTCTAAAATTAAAAATTGATGTATTCGTTCAGTATTATTATATCTCTTACATTTTACATCGTTTCAATTTGATTATTTAATAGTGTTGGCGTTTACTTGCTGTAAATCTATTATAATTGAATATAAACTTAAATTCAAACACTTGAACTTATGATTTACACTTTATTGACTACATAGCATGACGCGTTTCGTCGGTACAAACGACTTCTTCAGATGCTTACAGAATAATTACAGGATTATTTTCAGTTTATACCGAAATGTAATATCATGGTGTTAATATAGATACTCATATGAAATTTACAACAAATTATGTCTATTTCTCAATGTTCTGGCATGACTCATGGTACTAATCTTGGTCCTTTTTTTCAGGTTGGCCGCAGCACAGGAGGCCGCGGCTCAGCAGGCGGTTGCACAGCAGGCGGGGGTGGGCGCAGCTGATAAAATGGGTGGCGCCAGCGCGGCGGGGGGGCAGGGGCCCAGCTCGTTATTCCTCCTAACTGACCAGAATATTATCCGTAGATATACTCGCTTCATCATCGAGTGGCCATATCCTTTTAAAACAATTTTTATCGAATTAAATCATGTTTTTACCATATCTCAGCAGGTTTTAACGATTTACAAACTCAATTATAACACATTTATATAATTTAATCTATATAATATTCAGATAGTTTACTTGGGATGTTTATTGTTGTATAATCAGAAATGATAATGGGAATGGTCTATTGATCAAAATTATACAGGTTGTCATTAAGTTTCTCTCTTCTGACTATTTAAATTCGAATTGTTCTTCTAGCGCTAGCTTTCACTGCCAACCATCAATGGTATTAATTATTATAGATGACTGGAAAAAGTGAAATTTTGAATAAATAAAAGTATATATCCTATACACTCTGACGCTGGCCAAAAAACGAAAAATTTCAGGAAAAGATTGTAAGAAGTCGGTCTAAGAAAAGATCAATCAACTTGAAACCATTGAAGCTCTCTGCGAAAGAAATAACAAAAGTTTGGTTTCTGTTTTTTTATCGGAAACTTCCAGTGATTCATTGAAATTTATTGTGAAATATGAAGAGTCTTTACCGAAATTTCCATTCGGAAGATCGAAACAATTCGAAAGAGCTACACAAATGTTCACAACGTAAACCCAAACTATCAACTTTCTAGAAAAATATTTGGAGAGTTTCGAAGAACATCGAACAGCGCCGTTTTGTCCTATTTTGGGAATGTTCAGTGGCATGTATCTCAACAATCGAAACGCCCCAATAACCTATCTCTTTTAAAGGCGGAATCAAGTGAGTATCGATACTCAGGTGCCTCCATCTGTTAAGGAACCCGAGAAAAAGGGTAATAAAGGAAAACATCACGACCCTCAGTACAGGGGGCCCTATGAAATCATCAAACGTTGAAAACTAGATAATTTCAATACAATTCTGCGTGGTGTCTGGAAATGAAGAGAGTGCAATCTTTACTCTTCACAACAATATAGTAATTCAGACAAGAATTCGGAAAATTCTCGAATTTGAACATGATGACGTAGACAAAGAACAAACACTGCTTCAGTAACGATAGGAAAGAAATGTCTCTTTATCTCTTGAGCAGTAGAACATTTGGATCAGTTGCTAAAATCATTCTTTAGCTGTTTAAATATTGGAATTGTTCGAATTCCGTGAAATATTCCATTCAATATGAAATCACGTTATGAGCTTGGATCGCTTACTTTTTCCGACATCAACAGCGTATCATATACGTCTCTCAATATGCTGACAATTAAATCAGGTCAAGCTCCCCGCCTTTTCACAATTTTACAGCCCTTCTTTACGCTAATCCTTATTGATTACCAATTAGCAATGAGTTGAGAGTCGCGAAAGGAACTTTTGTAGGGTTCTCCAAGTCTGCCTGGTAGTCAGTTTGCTATAGAGTGATACGATCTTCTAAGAAACTCAAAAGATTGAAGAATTTCCTAGCTGGCAGCTTTTAACCTATGAATGAGTCATTGGAATTAATTATAGGAACGATATTTCTCCAGGAATTAAAGTGATTTGAATTTTATCGATATTCTAGATACGGAATTTTCAACAAAGTTAATAAAAGAAATCTCATGAGAATATATAATCATGAAATGAATTATCATAAGAAGTGTTACCATGGTTGAAAAGGCAAAGCAGTTATGATTTTACAATTAAATACACTAAAATATCCATGAATATCATAAAACACCAGGCAGCATATGATATAGTTTCAAAATACAAAGAGAAATAATTTTCAACTCAAAATATAATGATAAAAATTGTAACTGTAATTCATGAATAAATACACGAATAAAAATACAATTATCGAAATGAACACAACAGTAAAATAAAAAATAATAAAACAATAAAATAAAAGAAGGAACAGAAATATTCGAATGAATTCGGAAATATTGAATAATGAACAAAAAACTCATAATTTCAATTAACAAAAAATTTTTACAAATGAAAACATAGTGCGAGAAAAAATTATTTGACTTCAGTATAAGAGGCCACTTTATTCACAGAAAATACTTACGCATGTGAAATGATAACATTTATATAATAACTCGATTATGGTGAAAACTCAGTAAATGTTTGGTTAGGTATATAAGAAATCGGTAAAATGAAAGTTTTGTAGTATAACTTTGTATCAACAAACATTTGTTCGTTTTTTCATTGAGAAAACAAATCTTGAAACATTTTCACTGTACTGATTAAAGTTGCGCTTACAATTCAATAATTCTTCACTATATTCAGAACCAAGAGACCACATGTCACAAGGCACATTCACACGTGACCATTAAGTGTCACCTTAAGAACGTATGTCTTTGCTTGTTTCTCATTAATTTCAGTAGCCTCTTGGAAATGAATAGAGTGAAAATTCTGATGGTCCCCATTGTACATATAATGATTATGTTTCTGAAATGATATTATATGGTCCTTAACTAAATGTTTACTCCGTTTGAGTATGCTGTGCTTTCGACAATCATTGCAAACTGTGTAGTATTAGCCCTTGAAGAACATTTGCCGCACTCTGATAAAACGAATCTGGCGCAAAAACTGGTAAGTGAACTTTTTATTTACGTCATTCACTACGTAATTAAAAACCTTGGTTCTTTATTGACTATGTGATTTTCACTTTCTGCAATGAAAAAAATTTTTTTCCTCATTTTTTCAACAGAATTTGTACACAGATCTCTTGTATTAAATATATTTCTATTCTTTTAATTTTGTTCTTTCTTTATTTTTGTACCTAACTGAATGTAGGTGATCTCCGGCAATAATCTTAGTATGCATTCTCAAGTTTCCAAAGATAGAAGGGTGTAGCACGGCCACCTTTAATACACGCCATGAAATGAATATCTCTCATATGTCAGAGAGTGGTCTAATAATCCCGCCATTAGTTGAGCTGGTATACTAATGCAAATAGGATGCTTCCCAAAACTTTCGCAGTTTGAAGTTGAATAATTTGCGCTTTTGGTATAAATTCTATATTTTTCAATTGTGTACAGTGTAATACAAGTGTTGATGTTGATAATTTGTTGAAATCTCAACATCAAACTATAAAAACCAAGTGTTCAATTTGTTTACAAATTTCAGTGAAACGAAATCAATTAGTCTTTCGTAGTTCGAAGTTGAATATTTTACGATGTCAGTTCTAATTCTCTATTCACCAATTTTCTATAGTGTTATTCAGGTGCTAGTGTTGATAGTTTGTAGATAACAACAGTTTATTTCTCTAATTTTTCCGCCTGGGTGTCCAATCTCAGATGATTATCAATTGTAATTCCTAAATACTTAATGTTATTGGCTTTAGTAATTTCCTCTTCACATCCTGCAATATTGATCCTGTTGTAGCTTGGAAGATTATTGGCAACTCGTGAATGGTAGAAAATGTGTTTTGTCTATATTTATAGTCAACTTTCTCTCTGTGAAAAAATCCATGATAGAACCAAACTCTCTCTGCACGTCAATCGAAAAGAGCTCATTAACATAAAGCAGAAAGAGCAGAGGTCCAAGTACGGTACCGTGAGGAACAACACATGATACAACATCCATTTCGCTAAATTCATTTCCTATTTTGACAGATTGTCTTATATTTCCTAAAAACGATCTCATCAGCTCGAGAGATACTGATCGCCATCCCAGATTGTCAAGCGTTTGTAGAAGCTTTGCGGGATCCACTATGTCGAAGTATGTCCAAGGAATTTATTTGGACAAGAACGTTGAGGAATGTCTACTGGAAAAACCTGCTTAGCGACTATTGGTCCTAATGAGAACTCCATATTGAACAGAACTGGAATGAGCAGAAAACACGAAAGGGGATGAAGAGTTATTGCTCCAAACTATAAGCTCTGGTGTCTTTTTTCTTCTTATTTCAATATCATGATATTTCAATACGTTATGGATATAAAGTTCTTCTATCTATAAACGGGACACAAAGGTGTTCTTATTTTGGGCGTTTTGGTCACTATTCCATCGTTCCATCGTCCATATTTTCTTTTCTGCCATGAATTCAACGTAAATGAAGTTTAATGAAAAATGAAAAATATGAAAGTATATCGACCAAACTGGCCTCAAATATTTTCAATCCGATTCAAATGGTGATCCCAATGAATATCGCGTTGTTTGAAATATTGAATTCGGTAATTGAATATCTGAAAAGCTTCTGATTGATTTCGAACTTTCTCTAATGGATTGGGAATTATTTGAGTTCATTGTGTGTGCCCCATTCATGTAGAATTCAACCTCTATTCAGATTTCCATTCAATTCACAGCAATCTACCATAGCATTCCTACTTCCTCATTTCTTCGACCTCATATAGTGCTCATACATAAAGCATTTTCCTCCTTTTATTTGGAAAGTAATGTTTGTTTCAATGTCAAGGAACGAGAAACAATTATCGAAGAGAAAGCTTCATTTACTAGGTGATCCATAACACCCTTTTTCCCTTTCTAGTTCTCATATACATGTTTCAAATTTGACTGCAAAATAATGAGAGTGTATCATAAAATTCATTATTTTTGTCCGAATAGTTTCTATATGATTCTTCATCTTCAGGAGTAGTGGAGATGACGGAAAAGGTTCATCGTGCTTGACCTTGAGTTTTAAATGAAAATAATATCAATTCTATTCTATAATTTATGGTATTATCTTAAATAATGTTGGTTTGATGTTGCGGTATATATACAGCAATAAGCATTTGTTTATATCATCTGATATTACTAGGTATTCATCTCAACAATTTGATATATACAGTTTTTTCAGAAAAAAAGGGTAATATTGAAAACATTGTGGATGTTACCAGTATTGGCGACATGCTTGATAAGTTTGAAGTGGAAAAACTTTCTAAATAGATTATTCTTCAACAAGTTTTTTCGAATCTTTTCTTAACTATTGATTTTTTTGATTTATTTCTATTTAAGAGAGATATATCATGATTTTTCCTCGTGTGTTACAGTTAAAGGATTCATTAGGGAATCTAGTAAACTGAAACCGTTCTGGAATACTTTCATTTCTGGGATATCTTGTTTCCAATTAAAATGTATCAGAAAATGCGACTGAAAACTTGAGGTTGAAATACGTGATGAAAATACAGCAGCATATACGTAGAGTATTGCTCTAAAAATAGGCGTTAGTTGATTTGAGGAATTTTGAGTAAATTGAATAGAAAGATGTTCATTTCATAATTAATGGAAACAAATAATTAAAATTAATTTCCTAATTTAATGGACGATGAATCTACTCTGTGATAGTTCTGTGATAGAAATGAGAGGTAATAATAAAAACTTGTCTGAAAATTACTCACTACAGTCACTGATTTTTAGACAAGTTCTTATTATTACCTCTCATTTAGAATTAATTTCAATATCACTCACTACGTTTTTTAGATTCAGTGATCACTGAAACAGTCAGTGATTTTTAGACAAGTTTTTATTATTACCTCTCATTTAAAATTTATTTCATTATCACTCACTACATTTTCTAGATATCAAATAGAATTCTCTCAGATATTCACTCAATGCTGAAAAATTCAATGAAATCTTTTTCTCAATTTTAGAAATCTTAAGATGCTTCTTCAATATTATTATTGCTTCATAATGAACGTTATATTATAAAAAAGTTATTTCAATTGGTTTGTCATTCATTGTAGCATTTAATTGTAATGTTTCCCATTTTATTACAGGAAGCAGTTGAAGTTTACTTTCTAGGAATATTTTGCGTTGAAGCATCATTGAAAATTTTGGCCTTAGGTTTCGTTTTACATAGAGGATCATACCTTAGAAACGTTTGGAACATTATGGATTTCTTTGTAGTAATAACAGGGTGAGTTTTCTTCCATTTTAATGTTAGCATTGAACAAAGTGACAGGTTTAGGTAGTATTCTGCAATTTCAGGAAATCATGTAATCCGAATTCGGTAACACTTCAAGAAAAAATTTTAAAAATGAGTAAAAAATCAAACTATTTCGTAAAAATCAAATCGATGGGGGTTGGACTATAAGATATATAAAAAATTAATTTTTATGTGTGAAAATACTTGAAAGTATCCAAATTTTGATGTCAGGGCTACGTATTCATTTGTGGAATCGAAAACACTGAACAATAATAAATATAAATGAAAAAATCAAGCATCTAAAAGCCTAAGTGTTCTTATTTAAAGAAAGGTCTTCGAGTTTTTTAATAGTTGAATCTAGAATAAAGTATAGTCGTTTGCTTATATTTGGAAGTTCAGGAGATAATTAGTCATTCATTCAATTGAAAAATTATTCAGGTTGAAAACCCAATTGTTGCAAATCTATAAATTTCAGATTCTAATTTAACGACGTCAAATATGTAGAAGACAGAGACACTTTTAATTCCACAAAATCTCTGTTTTTATAGGTTGAATTCGGGTTGAAAATATTTGCCCAAAATAAGGCAAGAAAATTTTGAACTTTTGAAAACACGACGATTGTACAGCGTTTTCAGATTGAAAGATGATGAATTGAAATTCTTGAAAGAAGCAGGTCCGGGTTTAAAAAAGAAGATTTCACTCTGTAAAATATAAATTTCGAGTATAGTTTCATATCATAATTCCATTGATGAAAAATCTATATTCACAAACATTTTAGTCAAATGGCAATTTTTTTTGGCATTCTACTATGAAACTAAATGAAAACAATCAACTTTTTTGTCGCTGTAAAGGTTTCATGTGTTTTCCTCTACTGTCAATGTTGTACTGTCAATGTGACAGTTGTGCTGTCAAACGTGACAGTTGTACTGTCACGTCGACACGATGTAAATTGTCACAGGAAAATCGCTGTGTATATCAGATTAACTGAAATTGAAAATCAATTGGTAATCAAAAATAAATTTAAATTTTATCATATAGTGAAAAATGCGCGTGACGCACGTTTCATTGTAGAACTTTCTCTTTAGATGATAAATTAATCCTGGTACCATTTCACAAATACATATATCTATGAATATTAAGATTTCTAGAACATAGAAAACAAAGGAAAAGAGTATAATTGAAATTGAAATCGTACAAAGATATTTGTGAAAAAGGCAGCTTTAACAATTAAAATAACATGAGGAGATGAAAAATGTTAACAAAAAGTA
The DNA here is from genome assembly GCA_030704895.1 of Henosepilachna vigintioctopunctata. Taxonomy (NCBI): domain Eukaryota; kingdom Metazoa; phylum Arthropoda; class Insecta; order Coleoptera; family Coccinellidae; genus Henosepilachna; species Henosepilachna vigintioctopunctata. Next base: position 2,389,552 of record JARQZJ010000005.1, read on the forward strand.
AATATATCAATTAAGAGAGGTTAATCTTTCTGATCTGCTAGTCAGAGTAGCAGATCTAACTCTGCTACTGAGTTAGAGGCTATTATTAACATCTGATTGACTAATAAAGAAACCCAGAATTTTCGATTTTATTGATTCGTAATCAATAAGAAATAATTTGAAACCTTTGTTTTTTCTATTCAGTATTTTAAACTCTGAACTAAATGTGTGATTTTCCTCTATTTCTTGGTCGGCATAATAAAAATCGATTTAATTATTTTATTATGTTCGGATAACCTTCTTTTTCAAATTCTGAAAGTTTTATCTATAAAAAATAGATCGTGGTTACCACAGTCAAATTTGTACACTCCACTTATTTCATTTTCGCGAATTCTTGATTCATTATTCTTGATAATTATAGCAATATTATCAACGGTTCGAAAAGAAATATTGTAACGTGATCACTTTTATACTAGGTGTACCAATATACGTTGACACACTCTATTTTGTCTATTTTTTAATAAATTCTTTACTTTATACCAGTGTTAATCTAGCATCTGAAGAGGAAGTTGTACTTCGAAATTTGCGTCATGCATCTTATTCAGTATAGAGGAAATCCAAATGTGTATTTCATTATGAATATTAATTTTGTCCAAGTATCGTCTTCATGGTCTTTGTACAGCATCCTGATCGGAGATCCAATAATTAGTTATCAAATATTTCAATTTGTTAGTAGTCCTTGTGTACGGAATCTCCGCACTTATCTTCACAACTACGAAATGGTATTAAAATACGAAAAATTTGCATTTATTTGTGATTAACTCGTCTGAAATGAGTATAAAGCAATTGTGGAAATGAAACAGTATATTCTGTTCTATAACTTTCCTTGCATCTTTATTTATAGATCTCTACCTTCGTTCATATCTGCATAATAGTCAACAAATATATCTGAAGATTGAAGTGATTCAGCACGTTGTTGAGCATTGTATTGTCGGCAAATAATACGACGAACATCTTAATATTGTGACGGGAATATAAAAGATAAGATGAATCATTTCGAGTGACAGATTCTTCGGAAATAAACTGAATTGGATTTCGATAATTTTCTTCCTGTTGGCTTTTATATCACCTCACTTTGAAGGTTTTGAATCGAGATATTAGTGTGGAAATGAACTTAAAATTAATGCAATGGAGTTGGCAAGTCTTTAGATACATTTCTAAGTAGCTGATACTTACTGAACTTGGAGAATTCATAGAGCTCAGCATTGAATTTACAGGTTCGTTCAAAGGAAAAGGTGACGTTTGAACTTTTGCATCATCAATCTACATTTTGAACCCTTCAAAGTAACACCCCTCAGATATATCAGCACGTTCTTCCATTTCGACTTCATCTCATCCATTTTGACTAAACGCTTTCATTTCATTGGTCTCTTCAGTTTTGAGAAGAGGAGAAGGTCGCAAGGAGCCAAATCTGGTGAATACGGTGGTTGAGGCATGATAACAGTGTTGTTTTTGGTCGAAAAATCACGAACAACATAAAACATACAAGTCTCGGAATCTAGAGCAAAAAAAACCAGACCTTTCCTCCATTCACCCTGTCTGCAATATCGAAGACTCTGATAAAAAGAATCAGCCCAAAATATAAATTAACACAAATGGTTACATGATTTCCTAGAAACTTGACGAAAAAGTGTATCGACAACTGAATTTAGACAAAAACAACCTGTCACTTTGTAGAATTAGAAGATATTTGCAGGTTGTGACCAAACGAAGCAGATTCAGATCCTATACATTTATCTGTTAATCTTGCCCAGGTCTATGACAATATTTGCGGAAGCTAACGTCGACGTTGATTTGCGGATGCTTAGGTCGTTTCGCGTGCTGCGCCCTCTCAAGCTGGTGTCCAGGATACCAAGTAAGGGCCGAAACGTCAATCTGATATAATCTAATTGTGTCTAGTTGCGGCCCGTTATCTGTAGACGACTAGGACTTCATAGTTGAAACATTTCGTTAGTTTAAATGTAGAATAGATGAACTAGTCACTTAAAACAGTCATGTGTCACTTTTGGCAGAATACAAGGAACGAATTTATTGATTTATTATTGAATATTTATTGTTCGTTATGATCATTTCGATTTTAGGTTTTTGTTTTATTGTGTGTACGATTTTTTTTGTTTGTTTTGTTCGATTTGAAGAGTTATTACGATATGCATGATTATTCGAGTTGGGATAGACAATGCTGTAGATAATATTTATTTATTTGATTATGCTAGACAAAGATGAAGAGTAGTAGAGCCATATTACCAGCACATAGTTTCAAAATGTTCGACTTTGAAACATGAGGATATAATCTTCTAGGCTGATTGGCCGCGGACAACTGGAACTCCTCCTATTCCAGACGTTAAGTCTCTAACTGCGAGAGACATCTTCAGTGGCGGCGATTGCTTCGACGTAGTTGTGTACTGGGCGACGACTATGGGGCAACAGAGACTCTGGAGCAACAGCGTCGTCGCCCAGTACACAACTACGTCGAAGTACTCTTCGCCACTGAAGATGTCTCTCGCAGTTAGCGACGAAACGTCTGGAAGAGGAGGAGTTCCAGTTGACCACGGCCAATCAGTTCAGAAGACATATCACCATGTTTCACATTGAAAGCCTACACGATTTGTATGTATATATGTTTATAAATACTCAATATAAGGGTAGATTCTAGGCAAGAATAAGACTAAAAGATTTGAAGACATAGCAAACACTTGTCGATTTGCATCTATATTTCGGTCCTATATTAGGTACTTCATCAGGATGCTTAAACGTTACAGCGAAATAGACGTAAGGTTTTTTATTATATTTACCAATTGATGTGGTAAGTGCTTACATAACAACTAGTTGTACATAATACGTTTTTGAGGACAACCTGAAAGCAACATATCACACTAAACCCTAGGAAACAATCTCATAGAATGACTATTCACGAAATGGTCGAATTTCAAGAAATAGGTTAGAAAGGATTGTCAAAAGAACTGACCACAGAGTACGTCGCTTCTTTGACATACAATCTAATGATATAAGCAAAAATATATTCTGCTTCTTTACTTTGTGGACATATTCCTACTTTACTCAGAAGTTGGTTGTGTTGTTCTCAAAAGTGATCCAAGATTTTTCAAAACAGCTTAGGAGATTGGTCTCTTTGCTTCATAGAGGTCAAACTTGATGCTAAAGTTCAAGGCTTTCACTCATATCTTTCACATAAAAATGAAACAAATTCACAACCAACTATGCCTTCGCTTCTATACTTGTTAGACATCTTCCAACTTTTCTCAACAGTATCGCAGTGTTTGTATTGTTCATAGATTTTCATTGAAAGGTTTCAATGGACAGCTGAGCAGATTGGTCATTTTCTCGACCTCTCTTTGAGCTCAAACTTGATGCCAAAGTTCACGTCTCCAACTCATTCCTTTCGCAAAGAGTTGAAATATTTTAGCAACCAACTATGCCTCTGATATACGTTTTGGGACATCTTCTACTTTCCTCAACAGTGGTCAAACATGATGCCAAAATGCAAAACTCTGACTCTTATCTTTCATATACATATCAAACAAATGCACAATCACTTATGCCCTCGCTTCTTCACTTTTTGGACATCGTACTTCTCCTCCCAACAGTATCGCACTGCTGGTGTTGTTCATAGATTTTCATTCAACAGTTGTAATGGTCAGCTAAAATCGTTGGTCATTTTCTTGGCGTCTCTTAGAACTGAAACTTGATGCCACAGTTCACGTGTCCAACTCATTTCTTTCACATACACTTGGAATATATGAGCAACCAACTATGCCTTCGCTTCTATACTTTTCTGACATGTTTCTACTTTCCTCAAGAGTATCGCACCGCTTCTGTTGTTCATTTAATTTCATCGAAGAGGTTTTATGGACAGTCGACGTGATTGTCCTGTCCTCTCTTCGAGTTCAAACTTGATGCCAATTGTTAGGTTTCTGAAAGTTTTCTTCAGCATACAATTGGAACACATAAGCAATCAATTATTCCTTAGCTTCTATTCTTCTTTGTCATGTTTCTACTTTCCTCAACTGTATTCCTCTCCTTGTGTTGTTCCCAGATTGTTATCGAAGAGGTTTCCTGAACCCCTAAGGTGATTGCTCATTTTTGTCCCCTCTTGGAGCTCAAACTTGATCTTGGACATTTTGTTTTCGCATACAATTGAAACAAATGAGCGACCAACTATTCCTGCGCTTCTATACTTTTTCGACATGTTTCTACAGTGGGATTCTTCTTCTCAGTAGTATCCCACTGCTTCTGTTAGACAGCTAAGGTGAATGGTTATTTTCTTGGCTTCTCTCGAAGCTCAAACTTCATGCCAAAGTTCAGTCTTTGAGTTTATTTTTCTGCATATAATTACACTGTTTGGTTAGACAAGCCCTCTGTTTGTCTATGCATTTCAAAGGTACATTTCTATTCACATTAATTGAACCTCGTGAATATGTTTCATACGAAGAGTGTTGAAATAACAAACGTACATATATTCTTCATTCGACGCGATCTCGTTATTTTTATGCAGATAATATCGCACATAGAAATTCCATTTCTAAAATTAATGTCAGCAATGAATCGTTGTGGAAATTTCTGCGCCTTTCATACCATTGTTTACGTTTGTTTCGGCATCGAACGAAGAATTATTTACGAGTATGTTTACATGTCTAGCGGACGTTTAAATCAAATATCATTGTGACTGTTGCGAAATGTTTCGATTTTTCCGTATTAAATAGCGATTATATTCCGAATGCGGATGACAGAAAGGGCGTATAAATTATTCGAAACCTTTACGATTGTTTTTTAGAAGTTGCATCTAGGCACAAAACAAATCGATTGTTTTTTTAGATGATATGTCGATTTGTTTTGAAAAAATTAACACTAATTATGTCCAGGTGAATCTTTTATTCATTGAGTGGACCCTACGATTGATATTTTGGGGAGGAAACGGAATAAACAAGTATAAAAACCTTGGAAAATTGCTGGATACTGTAGATCTCTTCTCGATTACTGAATGAATTAGCCTAAGCGTTGAGTGACGTTTTTGGTAAAGTTTTTGGGGCACCTTGAGAGTTTTTTGAATACATTTACTGTTTTATCTAAACATAATGCCGACGCCTGGCTAAAAACTACGAAGTTGTGAATTTTGCCAAGCCATATATCAATGAAAATAAAATTTGAGAGAGGAAAGCAATTGCTGAAGCAGTTTGAAATTTTGATATGTTTGATTCGAATATGTAAGAAAATAGAAAATATAAGAGCCAGACCATTTCAGTCGACTCAATATCTAGCCAGACGTTTCCAAATGTATATTTATGGAAAATTCAAAAACTTTATTTAAGGCATTTCCAGATTCATTCATGCTTGTCCTTGTTATCAATTTTTTCAATACATAATCGAAAGAAACCAGCTCATTTCAATGGAATTTTCTACCTGCCAGACGACCGAGAATGTTAAATATGAGTGCAATAATTTTCATTCTACAATGAAAATACTGGCGTCTCTCATTTATCTACGGAAATCTGGCAGGTCGAAAATTCCACTGTTATGAGCTGACGTATTGAAATTATCAATTATTGATGACAAAGAATATTATATAAACATCTTGAAGTAATTAACATTCAGTGTATGAATTTTTCCGAGAAATAATTTTGAGATCGTCTGGCTCGTTATTCAACCGACTCAAATGGTCTGGCTTCCGTATTTCCTCCCTTCCATATACTCAATTCGAATACATCGAAATTTCAGTGTGCCGCTATAATTTGTTTTCCTAAATTTGAATTTCAAAAATGAAGGAATGGCCAGTAAAATATCCACAACTTTGTAGCCAGCTGTCGGAATTGTGTTGGGATAATAAATTTGAAATAAATTCCACATAAATTTCGAAATTTATTTGAAACATGTTCAATTACTTAATCAAAGTATGGCTGTTTCTTAATATTTTCTCTGTCTGAAAAAATCATCGTGATGGTTAAACGTACATATCTATTGTCGAATAAAAGGGTGTAAAATACGAAAAAAAGTGATCCCTTTGTTGAAATCGATTCACATCAAGTAATGGCCTTCAACATTCAAACTATACTTTTCACTGTAAAATGAGAAATATACGTTTTGTATTATGTTAACGAAAACATCAATTCTCGAATTTTATAAATTATAATATATTGTTAAACTTGAGTGATATAAATGAGATTAATGAAGAATTTGAATGTTCAAAAGAAGCAGTATAAATAGTAGAAGCATTGTCTATATTCCACCTCGAAATCAAATTTTCACAATCGCAAAAACAGTGCGAGTAGAATGACAAAATTACAGATTTACATTTTGAGTTACTGTGCCCTCGGCTGAACTATCAATTGCATTTAGTCTCTCTTTTTATCAATTTTGTTGCGTGGTGTACTTTTTCAGGTCGCATTTTTTAGATTTTTAACAATTGACTTAGTTCACACCTCTCTATCGATTACATAGAGTTAGATGGTATTTTGGAGTAGATGAGTCGCTAGAGGCTAGTATTTTGCAGGTTTTTGTCAATGTTACCTCAGGAGGACATTATGGACCTGCGAACGTTGCGGGCTATACGAGTGCTAAGACCTCTCAAGCTAGTCTCTGGCATCCCTAGTAAGTAGATGACGTGTAGAAAAACCCCAATAGACGTTGAACGAATCACTTCTTAAACTTTTATAACTAATTTCAAATCAATTCAATAGATTATAATAAAATAAAATAAATGTATTGAGAAACATTCTTTACATTATAAAATTACATTTCAATTGATACAAAGAATTACAAGTAAAAAGAACGCTCTCAAATGTACTGAATTCAGTTTTGAGTCTGATCTTCCATTCAGTCCTCGAGCAAAAATATTACTTCAAACAAAAATATTGGTTAAATTTATATTGACAATAATATACAACTTTATTTAAAAAAATTACCTCAGAACTATTAAAAATTTGAGACAATTTCACATGGTAAAGAACATTTGTGTTAAAAAAATATATAAACAAAAAATTGATTCATACATTATTGCCTACATTCGAATCATCGAAGTACTCTGCCACACTACAGTATGCCTTTGTTAAGAGCAGAGATTTAACTCTCCTCTTAAACAAATGAGCTTTCAGTGCTCTCAAATTCGATGGTAAATGGATGAAAATTGTAATACTCTGATAATAGAGAGAGTGCTCAAAATCACTGTTCCTTGTTGAATTCTCATGATTACTATGGAATTTAATAAACCTATCTTCATTTTCTTTAACATATAACAAACATCTTTAAATATATAACACGGTAAGGTGAGTATGTAATTATTATGAAGATAGGTTTCAAGATGTTCGTTGATGAATATTGAATATTAATCGAAGTATTCGCTTCTGTGTAATAAACAACCTATTTATTTCTGTAGAGCTCCCCACAGCAAATATTATTTAGATGACTTATATACAAGACTGTAATACACATTCATAAACAGTTGTAGGTACGATGTTCTTAATTCTAGAGATTGCAAAAAATGAGTTACTCAATTTTTACATAAGACATCAATGTGTGATGTCCATCTCAAATTTCTGTCTACATATATTCCAAGAAACTTTGTTGATTGGGATGATGATATAGTGTTGTCCCCATATTTAACATTCAAGGTACTAATTCCATTGCCCTTCAGACAAAAATGAACACATACAGTTTTGTCAACGTTCACCATCAGATTGTTCATTCGACACCAATTTACAAACTCCCTCACAATGCATTCACATGCCTCCAGAAGTTCTTCAGGAGTCCTGCCAGAAACAACCACCGATGAATCATCGGCAAATAGTGTCACAGAAGAATCAATGAAATTGTTGAATTTTCAGCACACTTACAAAAAAAATTGAAATTAGAACTGAAAACAGGAAACATGTCGAAAAAAGGTGAATAAAGAAAGAGTAACGTATACTATAAAATTCAAAACAAAAAATATTCTGACCATTCTGTAATTAGCCCACCATGTATGTTGGTCTGGTTCGTTTCTTGTATCATATAAGGGAAGATCTGCGTTTGACCTTGCATGATTTCTTTTCGTTATAGTCAGGATTTATAGCTCTGAATTTCCATACTGTTAACTGAAAAGTAAGAAAACTTTATGCCAATAGTTCAGCAGTTTGTAGACAGATCCTGCTTCTTTCTACGTGTTCAAGATAATGAGAAATATTTGAGGGGCATATTTAGGAATAGGCATATAGGGAATATTTGAGGGGATAATAAAAGTGAGTTTTCAGGTCAAACAACATATTGAAACTTTACATTGGATCTCATATAAATAATACAATTAGTACAAGACAAAAAGATTGATTTTTCCTCTAAACTTAAACGCCTTATATCTTGAAAATTGAGACGTGTGAAACAAACATTCATATGTAGTTTTTTCTTCGAATGTGTCCAAGAATCACCCCCTAGAATATTAGTATCAAGAAAAACCCTGTATATATATCAAGACACTGCAACAACTTCGCTGAAAATTTTATGTCAATCGAATGATATAATTGAGAAATCAATTCAGATTTTCAATTTTGAATACTGTTTTATCTGTGTTAGTGAACAAGATAAAAAATTTGAAGTGATTCGTTCAACGTCAGGCCCTTATTGCAAGTAGATGAAATTTTGGATAGAACTAGTTGTTTGCTTGAATACCAATCGCTTATTTATCTTCCCATATTATCATATTTTCTACTAGAATCTTCTAGAATCCTCTATCCTCCAACTTTCTCGATAAACTAGTTTTAGTGAAGCTTATATTTGCGACAATAAATTGGTTATAAAATAAAAAGTATCAACAGAAATATTTTGTTAACCTACCGATGTAGAGGTATGGATAAAACATGAAACAATTAAGCTGTGATAGGAAAAACTCTATAGGGAATCATCATCGACTCGTATAAAATGGAAATGCAAAGAGGAAAACAGAAGGGCTACATGCCGCTGAAAGTGGCTGGAGTACGCTTTAATTAATTCCATTTCAATTTTATATTTCGTTTCATTTCAATGTGAATTGATATTGTTTTCGATTTGTGATTTTTAAATCTATTCAAGCGGCTATTCTGCTCTAGATTTTATCGATGGATTTCCATAGAAATTAATATTCTACACTATATTTCAAATAAAACTCTTATGTAGCTGTCTACACGAATTTTGTGAACGAAAACACCACCTATCACTCTCTAGAGTCAATATTGAGTGCATGTTCAATTCGAACTTGTTGAATTGAATACCATACAATTGTTTCATACTATTATGGGAATCTTCAGTGGCGTGCACCCAAACAATCATGTTTCGACGGTTCCCCAAACGCACCTTGGCCTGTCTTCAAAATGGGACAAACACTCATTCGTGAACTATTCGTGTGAGCTCCCTCTATTGGAGAAACAAGATAAACTCTCTTGAGAATAGTAGATCCTTTCCTCTTGAATAGATCAGTGCGTAATTTAGGCTTAGTAGACAATTCATTCAAACACTGCAGAACCTTGTAGATGTGTGGCAATGATTTCATTTCTTATCACTCCGGTTCACACACTAATGAGAAACTCGATAATCAGTTTTCAGATTCACGAAATCAACATACTGAAATTTTAACAGAAATATTCATTTATTTCAAAGGAATCTCTCAGGGAGCTGTCCACACAAATGTTGTTAACAAAAAGACAACTCATTATTTGAATGACACCATTTTTACACATGTACAGAAAAAATTCTGAAGTTTTGATCCAGAATCATTTTGATCAGATCTTCCATGCTCTGAGATTTTATCTCGCTTGTTCGATAGAGGGAGCTCACGTGATTATTTCACGAATTAATATTCGCCTCATTTTGAAGATAGATTGTAGGTGCGTCTGAAAAATCATCGAAACTTCATTGTTTCGATGCATGCCACTGAAGATTGCATCGACAGGCTTCTACAGTTGCATAGTATTTCTTCAGTTCTTTAATTTTCTTAAAAAGTCATCAGATAATGAAAGTGAATTAGTTATTCGCTAATGTAGATCTAAACTTTCAAATTATTTTCAGAATATTATAACACCTTTTGTTTCAGTTTCTTACATATAGTGTTATAATCGATCTCATAAAAACATATGAGATCGATTTTCCATCACACAATGAAAACAATTTTGGAGATAGGTACATCGAAGCCACGCAAATGTCGAAAATTATGCAATATGCATGAGAGAATAAAAGTAATAATTCCTTTAAAAAAAATCAATACTGCTAAACACTCATTAGGAAAGGTCATATTCACGTATTTTTTCAAATATTTCAGATCTGGAAATTATTTCACTGTATGTAACTATTGTATTATTTCGTTATTATATGTATATTCTTATTATTTGCTTATATGTCTGGTTTACTTTTGTGTTTCATTATCTTAAATAAGGTTGGAATATAAAAGGTCATATTCATAAATTCTTTGAATTTCAACATAGTCTACATTCTATTTCCCATTGTTGTCTATTTCTCAACTTTGCCATTAATTCTTTTATCTATTTTTATACCCACACAATTTTTCAGTTGTATTTTACAACAAAAGATATAATTGAAATATAAAACGGTTCGTCGTCTCCAAATGTCACATTTAGGCATTTTGTTATCAAAAAAGGTATTGAACTTCTTGACATTTTTGTTAAGATGTTTTCTGTTAAGCATATAATATAAAGTACATTCAGTTTAAAGTACTATTATGAATTTTTTTCTGGCTGTTAATAATTAATTAGTCATAAGTGATTGAATAAAAAAATTCAATATTTCTATGTTAATTTTTTCATGTTTTATCTGTATTTCTGGAACAAATGATGAATAGGAAATTTATTTAATTAGAAACATGCTTCATTCATATTTTGTTTGATTAATAACTGTTTGAAGTAATAGAATATTCTTTTCATTTCATTATTATGTCCTCAGATGTGATGTTTGTTTTTTGATGCGTGCTAGAAGGAATATGTAATTGAAATATAATTACCAGTTATTGGAGAGCATACTCCATTAGTTATCGATTATCGTCTGAAGCTAATTGATACAGGAATAACAGAAACGTAGAAATTTTTCGAATGGTACTATTACTTCAAAAATCAGTGTTTGTCATGAATTTTTTTCGATATTTCAATATTTGATGTGTTCAATTTAATCAGTTATAGGAAATATATTATCACTACATTCTGTTTATTGTTTTCGTAACAATTTTGAATACTATATATTCTCACATTTTTCTTGTAACGAAAATTTATCACCGTTTGCGCTTGAAATATTATTGTCCTTGCATAATCAGAAACTGTTTTAACCCTAAGATATTTTAAAAACTGAAGCAGAGTGGTGTTTCTGGAAAATAAAATAAAAAGTGTTCAATTCATTTCAGTAACAATCTTTTGTTCCCTTATAAAAATTGTACCAATTTATATTGTATTTATGCTACAAAATATATAATGTATATAAATATTGTGGAAGATTCACAGCAAATGTAAGTTTTACCGCCATATTTTAACCCTTGAACGAAACATTAAATATTTTTTCTCGATCAGGTTTGCAAGTTGTCTTGAAGTCCATCATCAAGGCAATGGCACCATTACTTCAGATAGGATTATTGGTTCTGTTTGCCATCGTCATATTTGCCATTATCGGTCTGGAGTTTTATTCAGGCGCTCTACATAGAACCTGTTATAGCCTTTATGATATAGGTGAGTGTATTTTATTTCGAATTCGATAATATTTGAGTTATTGCGATTATTAGAAGTACTTCGAGACGCGCCATCGAGAATCTCTTTTCTTTATATGTTCTTTATTCTCAACAGGTATAATAAGTAATAACAGAAAATAATAATAATTGAATATAACTTAAATTCAAACACTTGAACTTATGATTTACACTTTATTGACTACATTGCATGACGCGTTTCGTCGTTACAAACGACTTCTTCAGATGCTTACAGAATAAGAACAACATTTTGAAAAATACAGGTATATGTATCAGGGAATTTTGGTGTTCAATGGTTTTGGTTTTACCTAAGATATTCCATTCTGAAAATAATTTCTATTACCTGAAAAGGTTTAACAAGGGTGAATTGTTTAATTCTATCTGTTCATTGAGCAAGTTTCCAGAATTTTTAAGCCGATTTATTTCCACTACCTCCCAATAATCTAATTGACTACTTCTCTCTATATTGTGTAGAATTTTGAAATTCGTATCAAAAGTATGGTTTTCTGTTAATAAATGGTTAGCATAATTCGAATTACTTTTATTATGGGCGAAGCTATATTTATGTTCCTGTATTCTAGTACCGAAATTTCTACTAGTTTTACCTATATATATACCGGGACATGTTCCACAATTTTCCACAATGTTCCACAATGGATTTACATCAAGTAAACGCCAACACTATTAAATAATAATAATGTTGAATAATAACTAAATGAATAAAATTAAAGCAAAGTAAAACAACAGCAAAGCCACTTTTCCTAAAACATGGAAATCGGCCAAGATAGTACATGTCTTGAAAAAAGGTGATCCTTTTGTTGTAAACAACTACAGGTCAATATCCACCTTATCAAACTTTTCCAAATTTTTTGAAATTGTAGTCCATAATGCTATATATCTAGCCGTATGAAACAGCTTCAAGATTGAACAAAATGGATTCATGTCAATGAGATATTGTTCAAGCAATCTGATGCTGTTTTCTCAGTACGTTTCTGAAGTACTCGACTCTACTGGTCGAGTTGGTGTGATTTACACAGATTTTCAGAAAGCATTTGATGAAGTTGCTCATGCGTTCCAGGTACAGAAACTACGCAACAAATTTGGATTCTCTGATAGCCTCACCAACCTGTTTCATTCTTACCTGGTTCATCGACGTCAATTTGTACAGCTGGAGGGTATACAGTCGTCTGAGTTCATACCTACCTCTGAAATACCTCAAGGGTCTAATCTTGGACCACTATTATTAATTCTGTTCGTAAATTAACTGATGGATAATATTCACTCTCCACATTTGATATTCGCAGAAGATTTTGAACTATATCATGAAATTAGATCACAGGACAAGTGTGTTCAACTTCAGCTCGAGCTGGACCATGTTGCTAGTTGGAGTGAGGACAATTATTTGAGTTTGAATGTTTCAAAATCAAAGAAATTTCAAAGTAAACAAGAGATGAGGACAATGAATACTGATGTACAGTAATTTGTACAAAAATTTGAGGGATTAAGTTTCTCTCCTGCCTTGCAATGAGATTAAACTGAATCGACTCAATAATTCGTCATCATTGGCTCCTCTCTGTGTTTAAACTTTATCCCCCCTCCAAAGTAAGAATTTCAAGAACCTTCTCTGAATGGTCTCAAGATGGCGTTGTTGGCAAGCGTAAGCAGGATGCCAAATCAGTTGACATACTCCAACTTACTACGGATTGGGGAAGGAAATAGTCCTATGAATTATTCAAATATTTGCTATTGCGTATAACGCATCCATATATTTTCGAGGCAGATGAAATATGTTGGGCGATGTTTGGAATGAAGGGAAGCTTCTGGTCGAAGACTACACCAAGATCTCTCACCTTATCAGAAAGAGAAAGAACCTGACCACCATAAAATAACAGTCAATTCGATCTTTTTTCCTTGTGAAAGAGACAACATTACACGCTGACACATCCAAACTCAAATAATTATCCTCACACCAACTAGCAACATAGTCCAGCGCGAGCTGAAGTTGAACTCACATCTCTTACTTCTTTGACATCGAAGTAATCGTCTCTCATATGCCAGTAATACCAACATGAACTCGTCAAAGTTATCTTCCTTCTAATTTGCATAGAATAAATTCATACTCTTTTTTTCTTCTTTTCAAGTCAACACTTTCTGAGAATACAGCTATTTCACTTTGAACGTAATGATTTTTAATACGACAAGTAAAGAACGAATGTCTTTCAAGTATTCAATAAATTGAAAGGCCAGCTGAAATTATATTCTAGAGATGCTAAAATAAATAAACGATTGTTTTACATTGAGTTTGAGTTCAAAGATCATTGATATTATGTGTAATTTGTGGAATTTAGAAACTTACTATCACTAAAAACTTTGCATTTATGTATTTAATCTCGAACATAACCCTACACAAATTTTTGTGGAGTATCTGAATGAAAAGCTACCTAATGATTCGTATTTAATTTCCATTTTCGATTGATACCAGTTTTCTAAATATCTGAGAATATAAGGAAAAATGAGGGAACTGAACAAGACGCAACGAAAAGAGGAATATCAGCAGAAAATTTCACTCAATAGGTTATCATTAATCTTCAGGGTGTTACAGGATTTGTTCCTTTATAATTATTTGCTTACACAGACTTCTTCAGCGGTATTCAAGAGACGCAAAGTCTTTTATGGTAGAATTTTCAGACATTAGAGAAAATCAGGTTGAAGTAGTGATTGAATAAATCTGCTTTGAATGTTTTGAAATTGAATATTACTGATTTATAAATCATTAGGGACAGGAATTTAGTTGAATGTATTGGAGGAGTCTGAACTAGACAACTCAATACTCCATTCACTTTCAAAATCATAATTTTAGAATTAAATACTGCTTTTTCAATAAATACGAATTTATAATCAATATAGTTCGTCTGCCTAAAATTACCAATTTATCTTCGACAAGATTGAAGATTAATCTAAAAACAATTTGTGACAATTTACATCATATTTAGTGAAACCTAGTTTGAAGTAATATAATTTTCCAAAATTAAAACACTTGACGTAAGTTTAACTGAATATAGGTAAAATATATAAAACTAGGTAATATGTTTCAGGTGGTTGAAACCCTTATCAAGAGTATACAATATTTGAATTTCAAAATGTGAACTTTCACTGATATCCTCATCCACAGAATTTAAACCTGGTTTCACGGAAAAATCCACCTGATCATTACAAATAGATAAATTCTTCTTTTTGACTAACGAAATTTCCAAGACTTCAAGCTCTTTTTTTTTGCCTTCACTATCTTAGTGTACTATTTCAGTCTTTTTGGGATCCAAGAAATAATTATGTTTAATGCTGTAAAAACCCGTATTAGGTTTATTCAACAGTATTGATCTTTTATGTTCATCGAATCTTTTTTGTATAGAACGTCACATTCACTGCAAAATATTTTATAAACACCACTTCTCGAAAATAAGTCAAGTTTGACCAAGTTTGTCCTTGACCAACAATGAACCCAAATTTTTTCTGTTGGTGCATATTGTATCCACATTATTTATATGTTATCTTCCACAAATTTTATTGCTTAAGTAAGGTATATAATGAATTGAATGAAATATATTTTGTTGTTTTTCTAAGTGAATAGGAAAAATTCTTTGTAATAGTATCTTTCTTTGTTTGTTTTTGATTAGTTTATCAATGAAAAAGGGTTTATGAGCATTGTTAGTTGCACTTGTTTTTATTATACAAACTTTTTTTCTAAAATAATCAGCAGACAACGGAAGCGGATGTAATCTATGAACTAATGAATGAAAGGCACTAATTTTTATTTTTTGCGACTGACAACTTGAGTTGTATATTAATATGTCGTTTATGGCGTTTACAAAATAATTTGCAGTGAATGTGATAGTTTTTACATAGGTCGAACTGGACATTCTATACAAAAATAATCGGTGAACATAAAAGATCTATACTGTTGAATAAACCTGAAACGGGTTCTTCTGAACACTGCATTAAACATAATCATTTCTTGGATCCCAGGAAGACCGAAATAGTACACTCAAGAAATAAGGGCAAATGATCTTATAACCTTGAAGTCTTTTTTGAAAAGAAGAGTTTACCTATTTGTAATGACCAGTTGGATTTTTCCGTAAAAGCACTGTTAAAAGTTGATGATAAGTGATATTCCCTAATCAAAATTTTCAGTTAGAACTTATAGAACAAAGAAATAAAAGACATGATAATGTTACATCTACAAAGGACATGACATGCGTGTTTTTATATTCTTTCGTTTGATGATATCCTATAGTATCCATTCTAATGATTCCGAAAATTTACATTTGTAGATCAAGTAGTAAAAGAAGGTGAAGTGGAGGTGCCTTGTAATACTGATAACGAGACTTTAGCGATAAACCAGGGAAGTAATTGGTGTAGAGATGGAAACTCGGTCTGCTTGGAGAGGTGGCAGGGTCCTAACAGTGGCATCACATCCTTTGATAACATCGGATATGCCATGCTCACTGTATTCCAGTGCATCACTATGGAGGGCTGGACTAACATCTTGTATCAGGTCAGTCATAAAAAAATTCCACAGTAGTATGGTCATAATAAATCGTCCTTTTATACTTTTATACTATGAAACGTCTATAAATCTTGTCGTGATGAAGCTTCTTAGTATCAATTTCTTTAAAAAAAACCTAGAAGATCCATTTCATTTAGTTGGAGTAGCTACTGGAGTTAAAAGAACACAATGGGGAGAATTTGGGAGTTCTAATCACGTTGACTTTTTATTTACTTTCGACTTATAATGCTACTACTGCCTAAATAAACTGTTATTGGTAAATTTTTCGATTATATGAGTACAACTTTCTTGAACTCTCTGTATGAACATAAGATTCAATTTATAAAGAAACTAGAAGAAAGAAATGTGAAGCTTTTTCACTGAACCAAAATCACTGATACAGGGTTGTTTTTACATTGATGTTTCGTAATAAAAGAACATTGCTACTTGTATCCAACCTCTTGGATGAAGATAGCTGATGTTATCATCGTCACGATGGTTCTACTTCAACAGCTCCTTTTTTCTGGTTTATTCTCTATGACACATCTTCTGATGTCTGTTCCACACCGATGAGATAGCTTGTTGCCTTTAAAACTACCATTTTGGTCTTTCTTCTCATTGGCTGCCTTGAGAAGTCCAGAACAACGTTCTTTAGCAAGTATTTTGGAAATGAAGTTGCTGGTGTTGATGTAATTCTCCAATTTCAAACTCCTTGAAGTTGAAACGTTGTGGGCATACGCTCATATAAATTTCTCTTCATTAAATTGATCCAAGAACCTTCAATATTAGCATACCATTACGATACACCCTGTATATCATTATTCGAACTGTAATAATTCTCTGTTTTCATTTTTCCAGATGAACGATGCAGTGGGTAGCATGTGTAACTGGATGTATTTTGTTCCTTTGATTGTGTTGGGTTCATTTTTCATGCTGAATCTCGTTCTTGGTGTACTCAGCGGGTAAGTTAAATTTTGGTATTCGAAAATTAGTTTTTTAACAGTATCAACTCGTTAGAGAATTTTCCAACGAACGATTAAGGGTTGAACGACGTACTAAGTTTTTTCGAAACAGAACAAGGGCTATGGTTCTGGATAGCCTGGGAAATTATTTAAGATGGATCACGAAAGCAGGTGAAGACGTGTTTGTGGAAAGCACTTTACGATATGTACTGCTAGACTTAACGCATTGGGGCTTCAGTGTAAATAGAAATATATCATTTACTGTTGATATTATATTCACAGGCATAGAATACTGAAGATTAACATAGAATATCGAATTCCGTTAGCTACGAATTATAAAAATAGAAATGAATCGATATTAGAACGAAAATCATTTGAAGAAATTACAACAATAACAGAAGTAACAAAAAATTAATAATCTCAAACCTGTCGGTTTTAGTCTACGAGTATACTATTAATGAATGAACTAGAGTAACGTATAGTACCATATTAATTATATGAAGCATTGAAACACAAGAATTTTTTCTCCATTTTTTGCTGAATTCCATATTTGTATCGACTCGTTATCTTCAAAAATTCAGTTTTGCTACAACTTTACTGAAGCGCTCTAAAACAGTGAGGTTATGTTAAGTACAAATGACAGTTAGTTTTGACGTTTGTGTACAGACGCCTCCTATGTTCGTTTATTCAAATTGTCATTTTGAAAGACGACATTGGTGAAATTTAAGCGTCAAAATAAATCTTTTTCTTTTAATGTACACTTTATAATACAAATTAAGGATTAGTTTCTACTGTGATTAAGCTAGCTAATATTGTTGCTAGGGCGTTTCATTGCACTTTGAATTATTCTGGGTTGTACAAATTATGCTTTTTTGTACCTAGTTGCTAAATATAGTATCTGCTTCTTTCGTATAGTGAGTTTGCCAAGGAAAGAGAGAAAGTAGAAAACCGTCAAGAATTTTTGAAACTAAGGCGCCAAAAAGAACTTGAGAGAGAACTTTATGGCTATGTTCAATGGATTTGCAAAGCAGGTGAGTTTGGTGTCATTGGTTTCTTACTATAGATGAATGGAATAATAAGCCTTCATCAAGTAACACATCTGATGAAGTTGAATAGGATTTTTTAAATAAGGAAATTTTTCTCTCCCATTTTTTCATTAGTGCTCTAATTTTTCCCACGTATTTGGAACAAACTCGTTTTTGTAATTATGAAGAATAAAATACCATATGCAATAAGAAAAACACAGAAGAGTATTTCAAATTATTAAATATCGAAGGCATGATTGATGAGAGACATTTTTTCTCTATCAAAACGATTTCAGGATTCACACAGGGAATTTTATAGCAACAGTTATTTCATGTTATAAAAAAAATCTTTCGAATCACATGTTATAAGAGAATTTATACTGAACAAAAACATACAGGAAAGCTTCACAATTTGAATTAATTCGGGAGTAATTGTTGAATTATTTCCACAAATACAATCTGTGAGATTTCTAGTGATTATCAATACATATATTTATCGTATAAATTATTAAGTTCATCAACGATAAATAACCTGTCAATGAGTTCTCTCCTCTGGAGTAAAATTCCGCTAACGCCATCTATCTATCAATTATTCATTGATCTGGATAATCTTTTTCTATGAATTAATTCCAATTCTGTCATTTTCGTGTTCATTTCAGAGTCCCTGTTCGCATCTAACTTGACAAGAAGATGATACATGTAATTCTATGCTCACTATGATTTTATTATTGCTAATATTATAGTTTTTTCAATAATTTTGATCAACTATCATAAAGTAGAGTGAAATCTCAATATTTCGAATAACTTGTTACTTGAAAAACCTCATATTCAATCGATAAATGTTATAGAGGAGGTCATACTGGCAGAAGAACGAACGACAGAAGAAGA
The DNA here is from genome assembly GCA_030704895.1 of Henosepilachna vigintioctopunctata. Taxonomy (NCBI): domain Eukaryota; kingdom Metazoa; phylum Arthropoda; class Insecta; order Coleoptera; family Coccinellidae; genus Henosepilachna; species Henosepilachna vigintioctopunctata. Next base: position 2,408,704 of record JARQZJ010000005.1, read on the forward strand.
AAAGATGCATATAATGGAGGCCAGACGTAGAGCAGCCAAAAAGAAAAAACTTAAGAAAATGGGGAAAAGTAAAAGCACGGATACAGAAGAAGAAGAACAAGAGGAAGATATCGGCGATGATGGTGAGAAATATTCCACATTTCTGTTACATACTCACAAAACATCTTGATTGTCGTTTCAAACTCTGCACTTTTCATTGGTTCATTATTTTAGATATCTAACGTTCATTGCAGAATGTGCATGATTGAACAGTTTTATCAGATACACACTTCAAAAATACATCGAATATTTGGTACACGTGCGGAGATATTCGAAGATATGTTATTGCTTCATTCTTGGCAATCGTCATTCATTTGCATCATTATTTATGTTATCGATTTTCAACTTCAACAAGGAAAATTAATTTTGTCTATCATACAATAGAACTAGGTCAATTGAATTCGATAATTTTGGATGGAAGTCCTTTCATAGACCGTCGAGGGATTGAAATTTGCATTATCCCTCTAATGGATAAGTTTTTATCTGTTAAAGTATGACAGGGTCGTTGGCGAAATATTTTTACTTCAACATTGAATCCTTCGTTGAAAGAGTTAGAGATATTTTGACTTTGAGTCTTAAACGTTTCTTTCAATTCGATCAAAGAAGTATCAGTGATTAAGCTAAGTTAATTAGATTTGCAAACATTACTCGATATGAAATTGTTGACTATTTAATAGTTTGGTTGTAGTTGACATAATTTCACAACTTGGCAACTCACTTGGGCGACCCGAAACGCAACATGTTTCGTGATCTTTATTTATTTATCTTTATCTCTATCTTAATCTTCATCCCTATCTTTATCTTTGTTTTTATCTTTATCTGTGTTTATATCTTCATCTTCATCTTCATTATTTTTATCGTATCTTACTCTCTCAGTTTGAAAAATCGATTTATTCGTGCATTCATATTTTCATTTTCAGTTTTTGTTTGTTGATATGTTTGTTCATTAAAATTTCGTAGATTATTTTTCTGATTGATTTTCAATATAATTTCTATATTTGAAAAAAAATTTCAATAATATATATATAAAATAAATTTATTGAGAAACATTCTTTACATTGTAGAATTACATTCATTTCAATTGATAGAATAATTACAACTAAGAAGAATGCTCTCAAAAGGACTGAATTCAGTTTTGATCTTCCATTCAGCCCTCGAGCAAAAATATTGGTTCAAAAAATCAAAAAATACTGGTTAAATTTATATTTACAATAATATACAACTTCATTTGAAAAGATAAAAATTACCTCAGAAATATTAATATATATTATGAGTTTTGAGTGAAATGGTTCGAAATTGCAATAAATTACGTAAAATGTGTTTCAAATTTTTCTGTTGATTCAAATTCACTGCAGTCATGAAAATTCAAATTGGTTCTTCTTCTTTCTGTATTTTTCGTAAACTGCAACTGATAAATATGAGGTCAAGAGAAAACCTTGGTTTTACTTTGAGAAACTGTAACACAATTTCAATACAAAAGTTTTCCAATCATGTGAATATATATTAATTATTGAAATTTCCGAACAGTTTTATCAGCAAATTTCTTCAATTGGAAGAATGAAGCAATAATTAAGTATTTCAAAGATATCTTGCGTTTTATGTGGACCACAAATGAACATAAAAAACTGTCACTTTGTAGCAATTTCCTCCATTAATTCAAACCAAATATACAACATATTTCTTGGCATGTTTCTGGTCATCATCAGATTTATGCAAATATTTCGAAATTGACCATACTAGAAGTAACACGTGTGCATCAATCGGTTCCAATATATTGCGATCTCGATATATTGAGAGAAATGGGGATTTTATTGGAAAATATGAAGTAGCATCATGATAAATTCAAGTTTATGTAAAAAATTGAGCAGAATGCGTGCAGTATTAACCCAAGATACACCAAAAGACCAATCACCATATGCACATAGATGAGCAGGGTGAACCCATGTCAAAAAAGAAAAAGACATGAAACGTTACATGTAAAAACAACACAGTAGAAAATTCCAAAGCTTTCCAACAAGACCAACAGGTCTAGTACCAGAATGGAGTTTCTTTAACTCTGCAAGGCCACAGAGAGTGACCTTCAAATCTTTCTATCTCCATAGGATAGAGAAATAATTCAGAAAACCTTTCCTAGTAAAGGGGTTCTCTCCTAGTACAAAAAACCCTCTGAAATTCACCGCTTAAGACGCCACATTTCAAGATGCCATCAATGGATTAAATGTGTGGTCTCCACGTAGGGTGTGAGTCAATATGTACACCAAACCACTTGCTGTCATCAGTCACAGAGCGTTTCCAGTAAACTAAAGCTCTGCCCTCATCCTCACCTCTTCAGAGCAATACGAAATCAAATCCCCATGAGAAATGCTGCTGCCATCTGCAACTAACACCACTCTTGAGTTGAGATAGCCTGAAAGATCATTTATGAATACCAATATAGGACCAAAAATAGAACCCTGTGTGACACCTATGAATTTCAAATTCAAGCTTTCCATAATTATGGAGTGAAATGTCGGTCCTTCTTGAGAATGTTTCACAGATGTCAACATGCCTGATGTTGAACACGTATTGCTTCTAACATAGTGTTCAAAAAGAATCTCATCTAGTTTATAACTTAAATTTTCCTAAAAGTTGGACCATTTGTATGCTAGCTTGAATTCTGAAAAAAAAATCACTGAAAAGTTCACTTGTTGCTATAAAATATTTCAGTTTGCTCTGGACTTCCTTTTACACTTTCTTACTGATTTTCATGTCTTTTAATCCACAGTATTTCTTACAGAGTCTAAGAAAGGACTCAAAGGTATGCAGAAATGAGTGGAATCACATCATTAAGTAAAAGTATAATAGAATTAGAAGTCGATACTCTGTAGTTGCTATACTGCGGATTTTTCAACGAAAATAAAGAATGATTTAATTATAAATTAGATCTGGAATTTGGTAACATTCTTATTTTTCGTTGAGTAGAAAAAACCTGAGTAGAAAAATATTTTAGTTTTCAGGTTAGCTTTTGGCTGAAGTATTTAGGCTACCCTGTACTTATATATTTTGACAAACCTTATTCTATCCTTATTTTGATGTAGTTTGTTTTTAATTTCGAAATATTCATTCATATAAATATACAGGGTGAGTCAAGGTAGACGTGATGGTCTCTTATTACGAAACGGTTAATTTTTGAAATAATATGACCACACAGTCATGTGGGGATTCATCAAGGGTACACTCTAAAAATAATTTGTTACATACAGGATGTTCCAGAAATGTGTGACATACCAAAGTTATGTTTTTTCTTATGGAACGTCCTGTGTTTGACTACGTTTTTGGTTTTTGCTAAAAAAATGATATACTTTCTTCAATATGTCATATATCTAACAATTATAGTTTTTGGGATATTCCGATTTTTCGGAAATTGGAGAGTACACAAAAAAGAAAACATCTCCGAAACAATTGACTTTAGCGAAGTGAACTTTTTTGTGTGAATAAAAGAGCGATTACGTAAAGTTTTGATGAATTCACATTCACTAAAAGTTCTACAGGGTGTCCAAAATTTGATTTCCTCTGCTTACATATTCAAACTACAATATCATGCTTATTTTAAATGGAACATACTGTATATATCAAATTATTTTTAGAATTTACCCTTGATAAATCCTCACATGAGGTCATATGATTTAAAAAATTAACCGTTTCGTAATAACAGACCATTATATGACTCACCCTGTATATATATATATATATATATATATATATATATATATATATCTTCTTATTTATAATTTCTCATTTCTAAAATATTGTATTTGAAAAAAAAAGATAGAATGGGTTTTATCAGTACAACATTTTTGTGTAGTGTCTCTGTCTTGAATAAAAAATTTATTTATTTCTTCTCCTCTTTTTCCTTGAATCAGAAGAAATCATAAAATTTCTTTTCGTCTCATGAATGTACTCTGCAAACTTTTTCAAAGAATATAACTATTGAAATATTTCTGAATCCAATATTTTCTTAGCAATGAAATGAAAGAAATCTATATCTTTTAATTCATTTTTGAGGTTTCCTTTATTTATGTCTTCGAACAAACAAAATTTCAGAACTTAGTTTCTGTACCACTATATTCATGTATATATGTTTTTTTCTTTTACCAAATTTATTTCTGTTTTATTCATAAGTATAAGCTATCAGTCTGACAATATTGTATAGTATTATTTCGGGACATTTGCATTGTAAATAATTGGCATTGGAATTATTGGTTAATCGAGTTTTCGTTAGATGGCGCTATATACTATGCGGCGCTGTATGATATCTTCCAAATAAGTATCATCTCAACTTTCGGCAGATCAATTCAATATTGAATATCATTTTCTCGGTTAGTATCTTAATATAAAAAAAAATACAATTTCGAAAATTATTTTAGAGGTAAATCAAAGGAATCAGCCATATTTTAATCGATCTCATCATAAACAAACCACTTTCTTTATCTGTTCTTCAATGTGGATATTTTCACGACGAAATTAATGTAGAATTCTTCATTTCGTTTATTGCGTGTATAACAGATGGCGCGCTTTAAAAGGTTCTCAATGATCCCCATTAAGAAATATTTTCCTCCATAACTGACAGTACAACATTGCACCATGCGATATTAAAATCTAGATCAATATCATCAACGTCTTGGCCATCGCCAAGATAGACCAATACCACATTTTGAAATCAGAATTGTTGACAGGTTTCGGAAAGTCGTCGTATTTGAAATCGAGAGTTCAAGGTCAAAGTGGATGCGCTCGTTTTTGGCGGGCCGAGAAACGATTTCGTTTCGCCATACGCCATCTGGTGAAGTCGCAGGGATTTTACTGGTTCGTCATTGTGCTCGTCTTTTTCAACACGATATGCGTAGCCATAGAATATCATGGTCAACCACAGTTTCTCACCGACTTTCTTTGTGAGTATTCACTGCAATATTTATTATATTTTCAGTTTATCAAAATTATGATATTTTATATTTATCTCGCGCAAAGAACCTTCGAAAATGCTCGAATATTGATGTTAGATGATAGAATTCATACGCAGATCTAGAAATGCATTTGGTGCAGCTGTAAAGCCAATGGTGATTGTGTGACAAGAAGACGACCAAAACAACCTGCAATTTTTAAGTACACTAGCTTGAACCTTCATGAAGATCCCTAAGTCTACTTTGGAGACTCAGATTCAGTGTGCAATATCGAATTAATATATTGAAAATCACTAGGAGTATTCTTCCAACATTAATCTTTCTTCATAAGATACAAAACTTTCAGAATTGCCACTCATTCAAATCAAATTAGATTGACTCACTAGTTTTCGAAATATGACGCAAATAACAATAAATATCTTCGATGCAAACACTGTGTTCTTATGAGCGTTACCTGATGGCAGGTAGTCGCGAGGATTTATATCAAAATAATGCTCCAGAAAATTGGATTCATAAAGCAGATCTTGCTCTTAAAGCCATTGGTGTTACTAATAGAACTATTGGAAGGGTAATTAGCAATATAAAGATTTTTCCCGATCATAATCTGCATAAAATTCGAAATTGATGTTTTCGTTCGGAAAAGATTCACCCCGCATCACCATTAAGTGAAGCTCTTATAGAAATTCGACCTACAATTGTAAAAGGTCAGAAAATCGATGGAATTGCTCTAGCAAACAAACTGGGGTAGATGAGCTAATTACAACTGAATTCAAAGACTTCAACTGAATCAGTTCATCAGGTCTGAAGGTTCAGTATTTGCACCATTCGTTAGCAAATGATAATAAGCTTCAAGTGACAGATTTAACGGAAACGTAGCCAACAATTTAGGACTCACTGATTGTCAGTAGCAGTTTAATTCGCACAAAATCATTGAAAAGACTGTCTATAATTGTTCAATGTGAGAGCTTCCATTCTGGTCTGAAATATTATTTAATTTATTGCTTCTGGTATCAGAACAATGACAAAAAAGTGACCTAAAATTTATATTATCTTCAAAAGCTAAAACCTTGCAGTAAACCTTATTCAACTCGAATGTAACTCAAGTAATTGTTGTTTTTTTGCAGATATCGCCGAATATGTATTTTTAGGTTTGTTCTTAACCGAGATGTTCGTTAAAATATACGCCCTAGGACCAAGAATTTACTTCGAATCTGCCTTCAACCGTTTCGACTGCGTAGTAATAACCGGCTCCATATTCGAAGTGATATGGTCCGAGGTGAAAGGGGGTTCTTTCGGGCTGTCGGTGCTGCGTGCCCTCAGGCTGCTCAGGATTTTCAAAGTGACCAAATATTGGTCGTCGCTGCGTAATCTCGTCATTTCCTTGCTCAACTCCATGAGATCTATCATCTCTCTGCTGTTTCTACTGTTCTTGTTCATTCTGATCTTCGCGCTGCTCGGGATGCAACTCTTTGGTGGCGAGTTCAACTTCGAAGGGGGCACTCCTCCAACGAATTTCAACACTTTTGCGATCGCACTTTTGACAGTATTTCAGGTGAGCAGTTTCAGATTTTCGTCTATATTATTCCTTCAAATTTTTTTCTTCCTCAAATTTTTATTTATCATTTCTTATAATGTCCCATTCTTCAGATACTGACCGGAGAGGATTGGAATGAAGTGATGTATCATGGTATTGTTGCACTTGGAGGACCAAGAGATGGCGGCATGATATATTCCCTTTACTTTATAGTGCTTATGTTATTCGGCAATTATACGCTGCTAAATGTATTCTTGGCTATCGCCGTTGACAATTTGGCTAACGCTCAAGAACTCACTGCAGCAGAAGAGGAACAAGCTGAGGAAAACAAGGAGAAACAGGCTCAAGAGTTGGAGAAGGAGATGGAAGCTTTACAAGGAGATAGTAAGTGTTCAGTCACAGTCTTCAAGTAGTTGATGTAGATGACAATGTAGTGAAATTATGTCTTCTATAGATTTGTGGAACTAGTTACTATCTTGTTTTAATGAAAATTTTTCCTCACAGTTGGATCGAATCAGAGGATAGACATTCCCTCAAGTCCAGTTAGAAGAAAAAAGAAGAAAGAGGAAAAACCTCCAGAAGAGGAGGAAGAAATAATTGGTCCCAAACCAATGCTGCCGTATTCTAGCATGTTCATATTCTCTCCTACAAATCCGTGAGTATTTCGATACTTGTGCACATATTGAGGAATGAAAACTGAAAGTTACAGTGTATATATTGTTTAAGGTTGAGAGGCAGAAACAAAAAAAATTTAGCTAACACTTCTTCATAACAAGCACCACCACGTCAGCTGCATTAACAATTACTTATCGTTTCAGTATCAGAAGAGGAGCTCACTGGGTTGTGAATCTTCGGTACTTCGATTTCTTCATTATGATCGTCATCTGCCTCAGTTCTATGGCTTTGGCAGCCGAAGATCCTATCAACGAGAACTCTTTTCGCAACCACATCCTGGATCAGTTCGATTATGCCTTCACGTGCGTGTTTGCAGTGGAAATGTTCCTGAAGATCATCGATCTGGGCATCATTCTACACCCTGGCTCCTATCTGAGGGAATTCTGGAATATAATGGACGCTGTTGTCGTCATCTGCGCTTTGTGCTCCATAGTGTTTGATCTGATGTGAGTATTTCTCTTGAATTGTATAAGTCACACATTCTAAGATTCACAGCATTCTGCTACAACTTTCATTCAACCAGTACTACCACTCATGATGTTCAAGTTGATTACTGGTCTACTACAAACATTTATATTTCATTCAATCTTTCAGGTGGAGTATTGTTTCTCCTCGTGGTTCTTCTTTGGTGTTCTGAGGTACTCCAATAATTTATTTCCAAAAATCAGCAGCTTATACTGCTTGGTCATTCGCTAAAGTCAAATTTACGAGTATTTCTGGGCAATTAAGTTTCATGTCTAGGCAGGTCATTAGATGTTGATAGTTGTGATTATGGACTATTTCCCAGTGAAGACAGAGGTAGTTAAATTCGTTTAATCATATCCTCACAAACAATTATCAATGTTTCCAGATGATTGCAGATGAAATAACACATGCTTTTATGGGGAATAATGTTCTCTTGATGAAAAGGGCCGAGAATCAATGTTGTTTCTCCATTTCTGCAACTGGCTCACAGAAATCAATTTTTTTCGTAAGATCCTTGAAATAGGCGATGGTGTGGCTGTTGTCACACTCTGGAACACTGGGTTCCAAAAAAAGGATGATCTACGATGGATGTTTCCAAGGTTTTCGGAATTCAGCAGAAGTTTTGCAGATTCTGTCAATTTTCGTCGATATTGCATTGTTGTTCTGCAGTATGATCTCCATTCAGTTGAGTTCATCTATACCAACATTTATCAAATTTTTCAAATCGTCTTTACAGAACAGTTCTGGTGTCTCCTCATTCTAACTATCAATGGTACGTTTAACATCAGTTAAGTTTTCGAATTGAACAGCCTGTAATGGTTTTTCATCAGTATTTAATCCCTTGGTGCAAGATCTGATAGATAAGAGGGCTGAGGAAGCAATTTCTACAGTTGAGCTTTCGAAACCTTCCTCGTTTTTCTTGCAAAGTGTTGTCTCGCATTATACTGAATCAAAAACGGATGCTTTGCAACCTCCAAGACCGTTCTTTGGTGAATACCGTTCACAGTGGTCTAGAAAATAAATTAGAATAATATTCTGCGTCAGTGATAGTACTTTTCGCCAGATAATCCATAAAAATAACCCCTTCGCAATCAAGCAAGATCTTCGAACTTTTTATGTATATCCCCCATTTGACGAATAGACATTTGCCTTTTCTTGTTCAGTAAGTCCTGGGCGATCATTTTCTCAATTTTTCGACGTAATCTGGCACCCATTGCATAGATAGTTTAGTTAGTTAGTTAGTTATGTCCTACTAGCTTTAAAATGCTTGATCCATCGGTTAATAGTACTTGTGGATTCTGCAGACTCAGCAACTGTTCCTCACTGACGCTGAGTCTGCTGTTTTCACATTTTCTTTCAACAAAATGAAAACTACAACTTCATGCCATTTTACTGCGTCTGCCCTGCATTTCCTCCTGTTTGTATGGATCCAATGCCATGCAAACATGTCAAGACTTTTTTGGCCTTAATAATATTGCCCATAAGGTTTACGTAATTCGATCACAACGCATTTCCTAAAACTTTTGAAACACCTCTCATATTTAAAATGAAAACTACAGATTCATGCCATTTTGCTGCGTCTACCCTGCGTTTCCTCCGGGTTTGTATGGATCAAATTCCATACAAAAATTTCAAGACTTCTTTGGCCTTATTAACATTGCCCATAAGGTTTATCAATCAATCAATCAATCAATTTAGTTTACGTAATTTAATCACAACATATTTCCCAAAACTTTTGGAACACCTCTCATATTTCGTCTCCAGAATGTTTAGAAAGCAACTATTCTTGCATATATGAAAAGTGTTCCAATATCCTCGAGTCAATTCGCCAGATTCACATTCATCGATTCTTATATGATTCTTTATTGTTTCAGATATTCAGAGAAAAGTGCGGCATCAGCGAATCTATCAACTATGAAATCGCTAAGAGTGCTTCGAGTGCTTAGACCTTTAAAAACAATTAAAAGAGTGCCCAAATTGAAAGCAGTCTTCGACTGTTTAGTAAACTCATTGAAAAATGTGATAAATATTCTAATAGTGTACATATTATTTCAATTTATTTTCGCTGTGATCGCCGTTCAGTTGTTCAATGGAAAGTTTTTCTACTGTACTGATAAAAGCAAGATAACGCAAGCTACGTGCCAGTAAGTATTCTTTCAACATAATTAATGAAAATTTATTATTTTTCAGTGAATTATCTTATTAGTACTCCGCCCATTTGCGCATGTTTCATTTATTCAGCAATAATACAATATAAACTTCAAATTTTCCCATAATAAATATTGTTTCAATTTTTTTCACCTAATTTTATTTCATCTCGTATATTTTTCTGTGTTGTTTTGTACTTATTTCATCTTTTTTTCACATCTCTATAGTTTCTATTCCTTTTCGCTCAGCAGATTAGAAGTGGCAATAATTTTTTAGTTTATGCTGAATAATTCAAATAATTTTTTCAATGGCCAGAACTTTAAAAAATTATGTTACCTTCTCTTCGAGACAACCGTTTCTTATGGCAGATACTCCATCAGACCTCTCACTCCAATCTTTCATACCAACACCACATAAAATATCATGAACTTCCGACTGAAAAGTTTACTGCCCCAGAATGTTTTTAAATTGTTTCATCTGTTTATACGAGGGTTGTTGAATTTAACAGCAACATAACGAATGAAAAAACATGTCAGTATTGGTCCAGTGAAAAAATTGTCACTGTCCTCTTCTTACTTCAAAAGTAAGGGAGATGCTATGCGAGATGTTTGTGGGAATCTCCCGTACATCTAATTTATCAGATTACGTCGAATTCAGCGAAATCAAAATTCTGAATAATGTGTTCATTTTTCATTTACAGGGGTAACTATTTTGTGTTCGATGATGATAGCGAAGTACCCCGCGTTGAACCAAGAGTTTGGGGTCCACAGAGTTTTTACTATGACAACGTACCCCTCGCTATGTTGACATTGTTCGCTGTTCAAACGGGAGAAGGATGGCCGCAGTAAGTTCTCTTCTGTTTTGAATGAAAATAATATTAAATATTTAAACTACAAAATTAATTTTGTGAATACATCACTAGATTTTCACACTGAAACAATACAATAAATACAAACAAAATTACCAATAGGAATTCGGATTATTTCAATTTGTTGTTCCATAGATATATAAATAAAAGAAGAATGATAGATGGAGAAAAAATTATAACAAAAAGTAAAAACGTTGATATTAAAAAAACGTGAATTGAAAATTAATATTTTTGATTCATATGATTTTTTTACTATTTGACTCTAATTTTTTCGGTACTTTCAAAGACTGGCTCGATTTTAGAAACAAAATTTCAAACAATGCATTTAATGAATGAAAAATGATATTTTTCGTTGGTTGGTAGTCCTAAATAGAAAATATCAATTCGTTCTTTTCGTATTCTTTGGTTTGACAGCAGGTGCTAACAATTCATCGAAAAATATTTTTCGGAAATAATCTGATGATTGACAATATTTTTTTTCAATGTATAGATATATAATATATTTACAGGGTGCTGCAAAATTCGATGGCAGCAACGTACATAGACCAAGGCCCAATTCAGAACTACCGAATAGAAATGTCCATTTTCTACATTATATATTTCATAGTGTTTCCGTTCTTCTTTGTAAATATATTCGTAGCCTTGATAATTATAACATTTCAAGAACAGGGTGAAGTGGAACTCCAGAGCGGAGAAATAGATAAAAATCAAGTGAGTTTGTAGAAATTTGACAAGATATATATAGCAGGGTCTTTCAATAAGTCTAAAAATTTGTGATTTAATTCCAAAAACACAGCCGGTTTGATTTGAACTACCGTCTTTATTCTCTCATTTATGATTTGGCAATGCCTCATTTTTCATTGCAAGAAAAGAGGATTATGTAAAAAATATATACTTTCCGAAATCAAACTTTTCAATCTTCAAGGAGGCATTGCTCAAGAACATGTCCATTTTAAGACGATTCTAAAATCAATCCTTCTAGATTTGTGTATCCCAACGTGGGGCATACGCCCCACGTTGGGATACCCTGATAAGGAACACGTTGGGAGAAAACTGATTGTAGTGATTTCTTCCTAAGAGCGAAAATTCACTTTTTTCAAGTGAACAATTCATTTTTACGAAATTAAAGATTATTTATGTTACATAGGGAATGTATAGTAATATTATAGAGGCTAAGGTTGGTAATGGTACAAAAAACGTTGGAAAACACTCTTCTAGATAGTAAAAGTTAATAGAGAGGCCTTCTGTTCATTGAATGAATCTGAGAATTTATTGAGTGGAAACGAAACAATATTTGATTTTGGTAACTGGTTACTTTATAACGGGTGAGTTTTTAAAAGTTCAGTTTTTGGGTTGGCGGCACTGGTAGGTAATGGCATCCAAACGTCAACTGTCAAAATGAAAATTTTTCAGTATACTCTGCCATTTCATCGTGGAGAGACTCACAAACGAGCAACGATGCAAACTGATGAAATCTACTATCAAAATTCGTGATCTGTGAAAAATGTGTATCGTTTTTTCTCGTTCGTTCATCGCTCTCAGCAATTGGGTATGTGTTACTCAACCACATGGGAAATTTTGCGTATTGATTTGGGTTTAAAAGCCTATAAAATTCAACTTCTGCAAGAATTGAAGCCGAATGATCTACCACACTTTTTTTTACCATGACTTTCTCATGGACCTTAGAACAGCTTAATGAAAATCCGCTGTTTTATGGAAAAATTGTGTTCAGCCATGAGGCTCATTTCTGGTTTAACGGATATGTAAATAAACAAAACTCTCGCATCTGGACTGATGAACAGCCATATTCCACAAGAATTACCGATGCATCCCGAAAAAACGACAGTTTGGTGTGGTTTATGGGCTGGTGGCACCATCGGTCCATTTTTCTTCAAAGACGACCGTGGAAGAAACGTTACCGTCAACGGCAAACGATCAATACGCAACTTTTTTTTGCCCCAGTTGGCCGAGTTTAACTTGGTTGAAGTGTAGTTTCATCAAGACGGTGCCACATGCCACACAGCTTGTGAAACAATGGACATGTTGAAGGATGAATTTGATCAGCAGCCTATCTCTCAAAATGGCCCTGTGAATTGGATCACGCCAAGATCATGCGATTTGACGCCTCTGGATTATTTCTTGCGGGGTTATGTAAAGTCGTATGTGGACAAGCCGAACACAGTTGAAGCCTTACAGGATAACATAACACGGGAATTCGTGGGATACAGGCCGAAATGCTCGAAAAAGTGACGTAAAATTGGACCTTCCGAATGGATCATTTGATACGGAGCCGCGGACAACATTTACGTGAAGTTATCTTTAAAATGTAAATGGCAAAGTCCAAGTCATCAATTAATCATTAATCATTCATTATCAGTTAATCGTGTTTTATTCGATTTGAAGAAAACTACACTCAAAAAATCACCCATTATTTCTGATTACTTATTGAACGACCCTGTTAAAAGAATAAAGCTCAAATCATGTTCTGCATATCTCAATTAACATTCTTAATTCGCAGAAATCTTGTATAGACTTCACAATCCAAGCTCGTCCTTTGGAGAGGTATATGCCAAATAAACGAAAAAGTTTCAAGTATAAAATATGGAGAGTGGTCGTTTCGACACCTTTCGAGTATTTCATAATGCTTCTCATTGTTTTTAATACGTTATTACTCATGATGAAGGTATGTGTTCTTGTTTTCTCCTTTACAATTTACAGTCGTTATAATTTACCAAATGCACACAATTTGTCAACTGAGTATCTAGAGAAATGTATCCCTCAAAAGTCGGCAGCCTAGACAGGAGCACCAGAATAGAAACAATACAAGGAAAAATAATGTTGGAACTTGATTCATTCTTCTTCTTAGATAATCTCCTCTTTGTCAAAGTCATACGGTTAGATTTTAGATTGTACCGTGTCATTTTCTTAGCCAAGGAAGTGTGTTGACAACTCTGAGTTCCTTGTTATACATAAACAATTTACAAAAATAAACGTCTAGGTTAGGACACTTTTGATAAGAGACAATCAAAATTGAAGATAAATATTAATTTAAGTATTCAAAGTAAAAAGGATTCAAATCTTTCACGAATTCAAAATTATGAATCGTTTCATAACAATAATTTACAACTAGTGAATGGGTTTCACACTTACAGAAACTTAATCTTTTATGTTAACTTTTTTAATGAGTAATATTGCTTTTGAAACACTTCAAATTGAATATGGAGAGCATGTGCCCCCGCTTGTCTTTCAGGAAGAACAAATGGTTTTTCAATTCCAGAAAAAACCTCAAAAATAATTGATAAATTTCCATGAGAAGATGTGACAACCGTCGTATGAAAATAGGGGAGAGACAAAAACCTGAATTTGGCATTGAACAAAAAATAATACAACTGAAAAAACTTTCGAATAAGTGTACAATTCAAAACTCTTGGTGGAATTAAAACAGAAATATTTCATGTCTACAGTATATTCTTCGGGCTGTTTCCTGTTGTCAAGAGTTAATCAACTCTTGAGAACACTCTAGATGCCCGAAATATATGTCAGGCAATCAAATACTTCAGAGAAGTTCTTCGAATGCGTTTGATCATACCTTTCAACTATAAAAAATATTCGAGGTTGATTGAAATTATTGAAAAAAAAACTCAAATATTGAAGTTGATGATTAATTATTTTCGGATTACTTGAAAATTATGGTAATAATTTTTCTTTCTGGGTTAGATTTCCGTACTGTTTCCTTATGTTCAATATGATTTCAACATGAAAAATATAATAGAGTAAGAACCAGCGCCTGCCAGACTTACAATAATCAAGTATAGGAGATTTAACCTTTTATCGTGTTTTGCGTAAAGTTAAACCATTCAGAAGAGTCTGGCTTTTCAAAGACTGACTTTAAATAGTCATTCGAAGATAATATATAAATCCCAGATCTTTTGCTGCAACGTGAGAGAGTTAATTCATTTTGCACTTTATTACCTGCTACCTGGCGAAGTCATGGTATCAGGTAATAAGAATACCTATCAAGGTAAATAGTCAAGGTTTTAACCTACAAAAATTGTACCCTGTACTGGAGAACACTCCAAAAAAAAACTGAAACTATCATATTTCATCTGTTCTCGTAAGTTCTGGCAAGCGCTGGTTCTCTGTTCATGAGCTACATATAAACCTCAAGAGTAAATAATGACTTCTATCGGACATACAGTCAGCATACACACACATCTGAGTCTTATCTGAGAATTGAACCCGGATCTCCAAATTATGCTCACGTAAATTAAAAAAAATTAACGTTTTGATATGAAATATAATATAAATTTTTAAAACACGTATATTAAAACTTAGAAGGGGAATGAAACAACACGGGACATTATTCTTCCTTTATAAGAGTCACACTTTAAACAAATTAACACAATCGAATGCCAAAACAGCAGTGTGCACTGAATGGATGGCGTAAGAGTCCAGCAACCTGACAGAAGTAGTATTCGAGACAACGAAAACGTATTTTGCTTTCTTAACACACGTCATTCGGCTCATAGATTCTTTCGAAATTGTTGCTAGATACATAATTAGTTTCGGCTTTGATTACTAAACATTAGTTTAGTTTGAGTTCCCGTAGAATTTATAGGTTAACTTTTCGATTATACATGTCTAACAGCATGAGGAAAACTACATTAATGAGGTTATCATGTTTGAAATGAGCTTTGAGATTGATAACTGGAAAATGTAGATTTATTTATTTATTTGGTGTTTGTTTTAATTTTTATGCTATAGCAATTCCAATTGCCACATATCTCAAATAAAATAATCTTTCGAATAATGTGTATGAGGTTTATGGTTCACATCATTTCAACGTTATTTCTGGGTGTTCAACCTCAAAGAAATAACTTCAGTTCAAAATGGAGGAGACTTTGTGATAGTACTACATTTATTAGTCTGCGTAGCTTCAGATTCCACAGAAAAAAACATAAATTTCAGCTCAAGCTCTAGTCATATTGTTTCAATGTTCCCCAATGTTTCATTTCGTTATAAGTCAAAATTCTGAAGTTATAAGTGTTGTGTTTACATGGCGCCATCTAGCGAGAATGGAAAACTAAGAAGAACATCGAAAAACCAATGATCATAGAAATATCGCGATTTCAATCTGTCAGTATGCATTCAGTTGGGTCAATCAGATTGGAGTTTAACCTCAAAAGAGTGAATATCTAGCAATAATATTTCTTCAACTATTTTATTTATAACTCTCAACAATAAATTAAAAATAAAATTCATAATTTTTCTGACGACATTATTATGACGTATACAAATCAATATTATCTAGTACTAACAGATTAAAATTATTTATTTACAAAATACATCATATTCCAATATGATGTATTTATGCTTGCCTAACATCATATTCCAATTTAAATCTTACATAGGCGTTTCATAAAACAGAATCAGTTTCCGGACATACCTCTGAAGTTACGTAATCTTAAATTCACTAGCACGCTGTACCACATCATCCCCAAGTACATACTGGTACTCGATCGGTTAAGATCTAAAAATATACGACATAACCGTGCTTTTGTCTTCATCCAATATGAGTCTATTTCGTACACACCAATTGTATACCTCATCAAAATCAGACTGAAGCTTCACACAGTCCTCTAAGTTCTTCACGCTCCTATACATTTTCAAGTCATCAGCGTACATCAATAATTTGCGGTACTATTTTGTCAAATATTTTTGATGAAATTATTGAACAATAGGGGTCCCAACACAGACCCCTGCGGTACCCGCGAGGTAACTGAGAATGAAGCAGATCTTGATTCATGTATTTGCACATATTGAATGCAGTTGCTTAGATAGGATGTTGACTAAAGTGTAACATTTTTATCTGCTAAATTATCTTCTATTTTAGTAATTATTATCTAAAGACCTTATTATCCGAAATGGTTTTATAATTGTACGTAAAATCGCCCAACTAATTGGTACTATGAAGTTAAGGTAGTAAATTGAAATTGAACTCGAATTGTGGGAAGAAAAAGGTAGTTTTCTGCCATTTTTAAGATATCCTATCCGATAAAGAATCACTCCTCTGGGATAATAATCAGTTATTGACGTCTCAAAGCTCATTTCATTTCTCAAATAATGAATCCATCCACCAAAGCAAACGAAATTAATGCATAAATAGCATGTATATATGTTTAAGTGTTGTTTCTCAAATCAAAATAATTTGCGTTGCACAGTTGTGAATGTTGTGTATCGAACATAATTCAAAATAAGTACTGGAGGTTATTTCGCATTGCTCTTGGCTGCAGTGCACAACTATAACACGATCCTTTAGTAGACTAACTTGGATGTTTTAGACCAGTGACTCCCATCCTTTTCTTCTGTTTAGATTTTTGATATGTAGTTATTTCTGCTCATATAACATCATTCTTATCGAGCTCGATGAAATGCTAGTTTAAGCTAGATATTATTATTCCTTCTAATTGTATTTATGTACTAATATAATGAATTTAATGGTTGTTAAAATATGTAAATATTTTTTTAAAAAATTAGAGTGATGAAATATGATGAGAAGTTAAGATTAATTTAGGTTTTAATTTAAGATTGAAAATCTGTTTGCTCAAACTGTGATTTTGTGTAAATACTTGCTATTTGCTTCGGAATTTTAGTAGATTTTGAAACAAATCAATGAATAGCAATTAAAGACGTATTTTACGTCTGGTATTTTTACATAAGTTCATTTCGACCAAAAAAATTTTGAGATTGAATTTTGAACTCATTCTTTTTTCAAATAAGGATGATGATGTATTTTCATAGATTGTTTAGCTCCATATACATACAACTAATATGTGCAATTTTTGAAACATCGCTATGACTTTGTACGAGGATGAATTAATTATAAATCCAACTTTTTTTCACTACAAGTGTTAACTTTAATTTTTATGGTTTAGGTAGCTTCAATTACAAGAGAGTCATTTATATAGAACAACCATTTTTTGTCTGCTATGAATTTGGACTCAAAATTTGTAGCAGTATAAAATTTATTTATATGAATTATCAAATATTTCAAATTATAATTCATTCATCCTTTTATATTACTCTTCATGTAGATATATTTATTTCGTCAATATTTTCACGCCTTGTGTGTTTGCACATGTGAATAAATAGCCATGGATGATTAAACTGTCCTAACTTCAATATTTCGACGTCATGAAATAACCACAGAATAATGTAAATAAGCACTAGATGTCGCTATGAAGCGGTTTGAGCAAATATGTCTTAGACTTTAGCTTTAGCTAAATATGTCGGATAGAATGGCCACATATTGTGTGTTAACAGTTTGACAAGCAAGGCGATATCTACACGAAAACGTTAAAGTACCTGAACTGGGGCTTTACTGCAATGTTCACTGTGGAATGCATCCTCAAGATACTTGCCTTTGGTGTGAGGGTAAGCCAAATAGTTTTAAATGATGACAGTTCTTTTGATCGATCCGATTGAATTTATTCTGAAACTTTATTCGACACGCTAAAGAACAACCTATCACACCTATCTCACAGAATAAAAGTTAGCACGAAGAATGCATTCATATATAAATTGATTTTTTTTTCAATTTTTTCGTAATGCGGGAGAAAGTACTAACAAAAGTAGAAACTCTTGGTATAGCCTTCGATTGGAATTGACATTGACTCGTGTTTCGAGCTTGTTGACTCTCTTCAGATTGACGCAACTAAGTTCAAGGTCTACGAAACTGGAGATCCAGAAAAACATCAACAGAAGAACACTGCTGCAGAAAAAATCACCACTGTTAGGCTTCAATTCCGTGGTTTTCTATCTCCAAGTTCTCTCACCTTGAACTTGGCCACGCAGTTCTGAAGAGAGCCAACAAGCTCGAAACGCGTAAGAACGGCTGCTTCCATTTGCGGGCTACACGCAGCAATTATGACTAAAAATTATGATATCTCAATCCGAATAAAAAGTATCTCCGTTCCGAGTGACAGCTTTTTTATTTTAACGTTATAATATATTCTCTTTTTTTCTGTAATTTAATCAGTGTTTATTTACACTTGGTTAATTCTATTTTACATCTAGCAAGTTTCTATTTTTGACAAAAATAACAAATTTCTTGATTTGAAGGTCTATTTCTTGTTGATTTGGAATAATAAAACATGTTTTGAATGAAAACACGAAGAAATTCAGTAAAATATATGGTGAATCTGAAATTTGAAGACATTATATTTAACTATGAGGAAATAATTTCGAAATTTATTGATTATGGAAGAACAACTTCAATTGATAATACAGATTTTTACCCCTAATTTGGATAATCGAATATTCAACAGACCTTAGGTACTAAATTTATGAATGAAAAATGCTAAATAATAAGGAATAATTAATATGTAATTCAACCGACAATGAAATGATTTTTGTGAGTAGTACGCCAATACTGTAACATTTTATTATTTTTACACTTTTTATTCAGTATGTATATATAGTTTATTTGATAAGTCTGTGTAATAACAGATTTCACGAAAAAAATTCGATAATAATTCAACCAATAAACTGAAAAACAAATTCGCATTGATGATTGATATGGATAGGTTTCGATGTTAAAGTGAACATCATCAACACTAGAGAAAGTACCTTGTTATTAATCTGATTCAATGAGATATTCATAGCAGGCTATACAGCAGGAAATTATTATTCAGTGCTAGTTTAATCGATCTCCAATTCTCCAGTAATAGATGAAGAATGCCTGAAGCTTTCAATATTTTTTTAAGTTTCACAATACTTTTCTAACACCTACTTTTGAATTCATTTGATTCTGATCTGAATGAAGTTTTTTCTCAATGGTATAGCCAGGTATGAAGATTATTTCATATTTGTTGATACTCACATATTTCCAATGTAAAAAGAGCCCCGATACTTCACAATATATTTTTTAAATGTACATGTTTCATCATGTTTTACTTTAATAATTATGTTTTCATTCCATCACCCATCAATGTTCATACTTTGTAAATACTAGATATAAGAATCAACCATTATCTACCAAATTTTATGTAAACTATAATAAAAATCCTTTCCTTTTCTCCTACCTCAGCTTGTATATACTCACTCCGCTTTTTGTGGTGCATGGCTGTTCGATTTTGCATGACTCGCATAACAATGGAACACTTGTATCAGTACACAGCAGGACAGGGTACTCATATGGTGAAAAAAAATTCGAATTTTGCTATAAAATGTCAGTAGTTATTTAATTTTCTCATTCGGTTTGATGGAGACCCTCAAGAGGAAATTCACAGATGTGCTCGAGTTCTGAGAAACCTTGAAAAAATACTCAACAATTCATTACGAGATGAATAGAGTCAATTCTATTCACTCAAATGCTTTGAAACTTTGAAAAGGCATAAGAATGATTATTATAGAATTATAATTGAATTATAACCGGATACGTCATAATTCTTGTTTAAATCTAAGTTACGACATATGTTATATGAGAAGGTGGAATCACAACTTTCAAGTCAGGGAGCATCAGGACGGACGTCGTAGACTAGTAGTCCCTGTAATGAAATTCAGGCCATAGATTAAAATAATTTATTATTAAGATTCGGTTATTTTCAAGTTCGTCAAATAAGTGTATTTACCTTCTGATCAATTACATGAACATTAATTCAGAATCAAAACACAGTAAGTAAATATGTATAGATATATTTGTGCAAATGTTTTGGTATTGAAACAGTTTTAGTTCCAAACAATATATCAGTTTTATGTTTGAACAGTTAACTGAATTATGAACTGGAAGATATTTCATAGATATTAAAAAACAAATAAGGAAATTTCTGGAATATTTTATAAGTATAGTTAAATTCCATTTATGTAGTAGTCTTTGACTAAATCATAATGATTTTTTGTGAAGCATGACTGGTTTGGTGGAAGATTCCTTCGAGTTTTATAGCGGTTTTAGAGCTTTTATGTCCAGTTTAATACGTTCTTCTTATTTTTATTGAGAACTTTTTGTGTGAAGATATTATATCAAAAAATTGGTATGTAGTTAACCAACTCAAAGCAATAGAATCAGTAAGTTTCATCTCCTCGTTTTCAACAACCATTTGAATAGTAGTTAATATAGATCATTTTATTAGAATTACCTATTAGTTTATAATTAATATTTTCTATAGAATACTGTGTTGAAGGAATTAATATATTTCAAGAGCTCAAAACTACAATGTATATCGAAAACTAAAGGAAAATATATGTTCTATGCATAACGTCGCATTTCCTAGAAATATTTTAAGATGAAGTTGAGTATTTTCTCAAAGGTGGCGGAATATTCGAATAGGATGAAGGCCTGCCGACTTTTCTGTAAAATGAAACTCAGGTAGGCAGTAAGCTTGTAGTTTAGAGCTACATATGTGAGTTGTTGTAGTATCACGAGTCACCACCCCTAATGTCGAACATCCTGGCGGCAATGAACATAATATTTACCTTCCTCTTCCTATGTGAAACTGTTCTCAAGCTCATCGCCTTCGGAATTAAGGTAATTCTGGTATATTCTTTTTTAATTATATTACGTAAATTTTGACGTTAGTATAGTTGGATTCGAATATGTAAAACTACGATTAACATTGGTAATTAAGTAAATGAACTGTCATTTAAACTGTCAACTTAGCAGTATCCGTTTATTTCAAACCTCCTCTTCATTCTCAAATTTTATATTTACGGTGTTGAGTTAACTTCAAGGGTTTACTACTTGACTTATAATGAAAATATTTTTTTATTTTAATTTCATCGATCCTGATTTTTAAAAAGTACCATAGAGAAATTGTTAATTTATCACATTAATGGCCTGCTAGATCTCCGGACCTAAAATCTCTGGATCATTTCTGGAGGTCCCTGAATTCGTTATTGTACACTACAGTTGTGGAAAACTTAGACGATTCAATAAATTGGAAAATGCTGGGTCTTACACATAATTATAACCTGCGGTATTTAAAAGAGAAGCGGTAACAGCAAGATTGAATGCTTTTATTTATTAATAATAGCATTATAATGCTATTATTAATAATACGTAATATATACATTCCTTGTATATATTACGTTCTGTAAATACTTTCCTCATTCTGAAATGCTGTTATTTTTTCGAATGATTGGCCGCCATGTATAGTCTAATTGAAGGAGAGTTTCATTAGAGTGATTAATTAGGAGAGTAATTAGAGTGCAGATATACTCAAAAGGTTCAAGAGAGAAAGCTCTTCGCATGAGGTTTACTTTACACATTGAAACAATACGAAGAATTTCAAGAGTCATATTTAAATGGTTCACTACGATATTGTTTGGCTCAACTAACCGATTAATTTATACTTACTTTGTGTTATATATTTCGTTTAAATTTGTCAAAATTTCATTGTAATTTTATGAGCACGTTTCTTATGGACGCCTAGTTTTTCAACTCAAAATATCTCAAGCTTCTTAAACGTTTTCAATGTATATCGGGAAATAATGTTTTACATATTCGAATTCAAAGTAATAACTTACGCTGTTATACTAAATAATATAAGAAAACATTCTTTCAAGAATATATGTAGTGTTTCTACTATAGTAGTGGGGTTTTCATTTCGTATTTTCGAGTTGTACTGACGTTTCCATAAGAATTTGAACTTGTGGTAACTTTAGTTCTTGTAGAAGACTCTTATCCTTATTTTTATTTAAGTTGTTATTTGTTTTAGGAGGTCTCCTAAATGGAAAGTTATAATTTATTTGTCAGTTAATCATTCCTTCGATATATATCACATATGAAGAATAAAATTATAATTATCCGTATAGGAGTGTCAATTTTTACTATACCTACTAGTTATAGTACGAGAACAAGCAGCGTCGGAAAAACAAGCATTTCAGGTAAGCCAGCTTTTAGATATGCTATTTCTCTCACTCTCCCGGACGTCATAAGGGTGGTCTGGCTGGCGGTAGTGGTTGCGTTCATCAGGACGCATCCTACCTGTACATGTAAAATATCGAATTTTGAAATAATTTTGAGACGTTTTGTTTTTCTTTTATTATTTTTATTGAACTTTTTGCAACATGAATCTATCATTGCCAGATGTTTTCATTCTTGATTAAACCATGCCAGACGCTAATTTTTAATTGAAAACAATTTTTTTCGAAAATATTTCATGATTGCTGAAATTTTCATATGATGTTATTCAAGTATTGAAAAACCTGAAATTAATTTGACAAACAATTAACTATTGTTAAACCTTCAGCTAGGCCAATTTAAAAATGAAAAATGATGTGGGATCATTTGCTTGGTCTGGGAATAGTTGTCAAATAAATTACAGAGAAAGAATTAAAATATATTGAATTAATGTGCGGATTAATATAATATCGAAATATATATTCCTTGTTGTACAAAATTACGGTAATGATCAATCTCAAGTATGAAAATGAACAAAAATTATATTTTTTAATACATTCCCAAAACACGGTGTCTACTTGATAATTGTCATCATCATTATCACTACTGTCATTTTAATTATCATCGTCGTCTTCTGGATTGTCATCGTGTTGTAAAAAGTTATTATCTAAAAAATAATTTGTGATTGTAACTTTTCACTTTTAAATCGGCCTGGCTGATTTAAAAGTGAAAAAGTTTAACAATCTAATTATTTTTTGGCAAATTAATTTTAGGTTTTTAGATACTTGAATAACAGCATATGAAAGTTTCAGCCAGACTGACATATTTCGAAAAAAAATTTATTTTAATTCAAATTTAACGTCTGGCGTGGTTTAATCAACAATAAAAATATCTGGCAATAATAGTTTTATGTTGCGAATAGTTCAATAAAAATAATAAAAGAAACAAAACTTCTTAAAATGATTTGAAAAATCGATATTTTACCTGTACAGGTTGGATGCGCACTGATGAACGCAACCAGTTCCGCCAGGCAGATCGCCCGTATGACGTCTGGGAGAGTGAGAGAGATGACATATCTAAAAACTGGCTTACCTGAAATTCTCTCTCAAAAACGTTGCTAGCTCTTATACTATTAAGTCCATCTCATCTTGTACATACATTAGATCATATCCTATAGGTTCTTCAGATAATAATTTAGGTTATTCACGAAAATTTTTCAGTAGTTTCACTTCAGTAGAATATTGCTGGCATGTTAGTTTCAAACCGGACATCCCCTATTATCCTTCATAATTTCGTAGATAGTTTCTCAGTCATAGATCACTTATCATTTCAATCATGAGTTCAGGAATTAGTGTAAACGTACTGTAAATTAGGGTTTCATAGTTTTTCATTCGTCAATCAGTCGGAACTTTTGATACTGGTAATTTCAGGGTTTCTGTATTACTCCTATTTCTATTGATACAGACGAGATATTTATGAAATGTCATTCAAAAATCTGTTAAGGGAAGTGGCTATCTAGATTTCATTGCTTTGAATTTTCTATTTTTCTGCAACAACCATTGAAAAGAAGTTTATAGTTTTCTGCAAGGTATTTTATGACCTTAGAGATTGAAAAACTTTCATGCCGACAAAGCACACCTCTTGTGTCAATGTACTGATAAAAAAGATATCATCGAGTTCAGATATAAGAAAAAGAGTTTAGAAATTTTTGATTCAGGATTTTGCACCCCATTCGAAGGCATCAGGTTAAAGTTTGAGATTTTAGAAAGGCAAGCATGTTGAACGATATCAGGAAGTTGGTATCACTGTATACGATTGGTTTATTTTTAGCACAAAGCTAGAAAGCTACAAATCTTTTCAGAAAAAAGAAATCCTGAGAGTCCCAGTATTCGATATCCTGTTATATGTCTTCTAGGAAGTGATTTATACTTGAATAAACGCAGCATAGTTCCACTCAGACTGTATCCTAATATATTTTTCAATATGCCTGCAGAATTTCTTCAA
This sequence comes from Henosepilachna vigintioctopunctata, assembly GCA_030704895.1. Classification (NCBI taxonomy): domain Eukaryota; kingdom Metazoa; phylum Arthropoda; class Insecta; order Coleoptera; family Coccinellidae; genus Henosepilachna; species Henosepilachna vigintioctopunctata. The sequence goes on from JARQZJ010000005.1 coordinate 2,433,273, forward strand.
AGATCCTTGGAACACCTTCGACTTCGTCACTGTGATAGGAAGTATTGTCGATGCCATGGTTGTGGAATTCGGAGTAAGTTAGAATATTTTTTTCCGATGAAATCAATACAAACGACCTACAGTCTGACACAAACACATATTTTTCTCGAATTTCCGATCAGAGGTTAACAAAATTATGTAAGCATTATTGTTTTGTGCACTTTTGGTACCAAATGCATTCGGTTACTTGTGTTGTGCATTCACATTATATTTTTTATGTACTAAAATGTTGTTTTCCGTTCAAGGAGAGAGCCAAAGCCATCGCAAAAGAAAGGGTACGTTTATCATATAAAAATCATAAGTTGTGTATTCGAATGCTTCCGAGTAAAATTCACTCACAGATATGAATGAATAGTGATATACTTTTCTATGCGTTCGTTGTCATATATGTCATGAAAACTTGTCTAGGAAAACCTGGAAGTAGATTCTGGAATTGATAAATGAACGTAGCAAAAGAAGAGTAAAACACATCTTCAGATTCAGTGAAATGCCTTAAAATTCAACGGAAAAGTTCATAGATAAAGATTTCATACTGAAATTACACGAATACATACCAAAAAAAAATTAAGCGACACTTCATATTATTTATTCATTTCCATCTTTATATAGTAAGAGATCTGGGTGATATTGTTGAGCAAGTATTTGGGTACCTTGAACATTTGTTAAATTCTCCAGCCGTATATTATTGGAATTTCTTGTTGAGAAAGAAAAAAAACATTTCGAGGCAGATTGAAATTTTGATATGTTTGATTCAAATGCATAAGAAAATGGAAAATATAGAAGCCAGACCATTTGAATGAGTTTGATGTCTCGCCAGACGGTCTCAAAGTTATTTTCGTGAAAAATCCAAAAAATATATTTGAAGCACATGGAGATTGAATATAATATTTTCTGTCATGAGATGTTTATAATTTCGAAGAGCCAGATCATTTGGTTGAATTCTTCTACCTACCAGACCACCGAAAATGTTGTACAAAGTACGAGTAACCAGTACTATAGCGTAGAGAGGGGGAAGTCTAGAGTCGTTTATTTTACGACCGAGAAATCAACCGATGAATGCTCGCGTACTTTCACTTACGCAATATCACTTTTCACTTATTGTCGATATTCATCGAATACCAAACATCGACGTAAAAATATCGATGTTCTTGCTTTCAACATCGATGATCCTCGAGCATCCCTAGTACAACATTCTCGGTGGTGTAACAACTAGAGGAATAGAGTCAAATAAGTTAGGTTTTTTCAATTATTCGTTTTTGATAACAAAGAATATAAAATATAAATCTTGGAGTGCCTCAGATATATTTTAAGAATTTTTCAAAAAATAACTTTAAGAATGTCTGGCTGGATATTAATGTCATTAAAATTGTCTGGCTCCTATATTTTCTAACTTCTTTTGATTGTCTTCTACCTGATGAAATTGTGCCTTGCAAATTGTTCTTACATTCTATACATACATTGGTATGAAAAACATTGAAGAACCTGAAAGATCTTGACAATGGCATAACAGCCCGGCTTATACGAGCCTGGTTTATCTAATAAAAAATTATTTCCAGTGCGAATTATTGAAGCTTTTTTTAATTTTAACTGAGCAAATTATTAAAATTAGATAATTACGCTCTCGAAAAATTTTAAACCAAGAGTTAGGGATCACTTAACTTTGCGATCAAATTGTTTTTCAGTATTTTATTCTTATTGAATCTCATACAACTTCTCATATTTTGTGTTTCGAAGTTTTTTACTCGGAAGCATTCAGCCATAGATAATAAAAAATGAAGTGGTGATCATTTCTCAACCCGTAGTTGATAAATAAATAGTTTAGTGTTCCAAAATATGGCAGTTTCGATTGAATTAGGCGTAAGTAAAGTAGATCGTAGTTAGTAATTGGGCATGGTAGAAGTAGAAGTTAGTTTTCAATTTAGCACCGATTTAAATGTTATCACTAATAGTATTTTTCCAATTATAGTCTATTAATCCTCGTACTGCTCGTGAAATGGATTTTTTTACCAAGATCGTCAAGTATATGCAGGTACATATGATGATATTTGAGAATTTGTCTTAGATATCGATGTATACAATCTATATCGAAATTTTTGATATTTTATTTCTCTTAACCTTTGGATGAAATATTGAAGCTTTTTTTTCCTATGAAATGGGAGACGTTCTCGGAAATAAAGAAATTTTAGTTTTTATATCTTCTTGGTCCTATGAAAAAAAAATTAAATTTCCTATCTCAACAATTTCAAATGAGTTTTGATCATTGAAATGATTCAGAAAAACTTCTACCCGAAGACTCAAAATAAATTTCGACGTATCAAGCTCTTTGGTGTAACAATTATTGATTTTTTTTTCTGTTCCTTCTGGTATAAAAATAGAATTTTCAATTTTATATATAAGACGTTTATATATTGTATTAAATTTTCTTGATCTCCATACTTACGCCCAGGAATGTTTTGAAATCGAATATTCCTCTAGAATTATTCGAATAATTGAAAATCTTTCGACTTCGAATTAGAAGTGGTCGAAATTAATTATTTTACTGTTAAAACATGTTGAGGTTATTGTTGTTATATTTGTTTGAGAAAAATAAAAAACTATCTTTGAAATTTCAATCGATAAACTTTTCATAACTGATACTCTAATTATGTCTTTAGAAATTATTCTCGTTAATTCTGAATCTTCCTTATTTTATTTGAAATACGAAAATTAGGAACTAGATTCAAATTCATTCGTTATTTTTCTTCCATTTGACGAGTATTAAATTATATTCTGAAATTTTTATTTTTCGATTCTTATCATCTGATGATTTTCAGTAGATTAATTTTGCGATGTTCTAAACTAGCTTCAAAATCTTTGGAAATCTATACATAATAAAATAGAAAACGCTTTGCTAAATTTAACAAAAATTGTTTATTATACTCGATAAATATTTCGGGAGGTTAACCACTTATCAATGTTCAATATAACTCATTCAAAAGAGGTATGTATTTTTGATATTAAATATCGAATTATATGGTTTGAATTTGAGTTTTTAATTTCATGGTCACATACGTGATTTCAGAGCAGGTAAAATGTTTCTTCTTCATATAAAGACGTTTAGTATATGAAAAGTCTTGAAATTCTCATTTCGAAGCAACTTTTTACAGATTTTGCGTTATTTCTTACTTCTCTATTCAATTCATAAAAGAAATATATTAGTTGCTATGAAATCGCAAAATTCTATGGTTAGAAAATGTTTTGGACGGGACCTAACCATAGAATTTTGGACCCAGATTTCAAATAGAACGTGTTGAAATGAAACTTAAGATAGTTTCCTTGAAGCATTTCTATATTAGTTGCAGTAAGCTCTGCTTGTCTAAAAAGATAAGCAGACTGGAATATATATCGAGTATATTCGAGAATTCTTGGTGGAGGTTCAAGTTTATAATGTTCTCTGACGTTTAAGAGCGTAGTCAATAAATAGTATCGAGAATCGAATCCCAGTCCGGGGTTTTCTGTTTTCTTCGTAATAATATCACTTATTTTTCTGAAATATCTCATATGGAATCTGCCTGATAAGTTAGAAGCATGTAAAATGAGTACTAGTTGAAAAGTTAGCCCAGATTTGGTGAGTATAGTGAAACAAACACACTACACATACCTTAAAAATCACTACATACACTGAAAAAAACATACAAACAAATATAACACAATTTAGATATAAATGGCTAGAATAGATAATCCAGAACAATTATTGCTAGAACGTATAGGTCTAGAAATACTTGTTTTTCGTAACGTATATATGTTCTTGTCGGATTTAGTATAAAATGCTATCATTTTTCGATTTGCTTTTCAGGAGAATTCCATAAATGTCGGATTTCTCAGGTTATTCAGGGCTGCTCGCCTGATCAAACTACTACGTCAAGGTTATACAATACGAATTCTTCTATGGACGTTCGTCCAAAGCTTCAAAGCTCTTCCCTACGTTTGTCTTCTGATCGCTATGCTGTTTTTTATATACGCAATTATCGGAATGCAGGTAATTTTCATATATACTCATACTTTTCAATGCTGGGTGATTGTTTTCCTCATTTTCAGTGAATTTTCACACTTTTTTGTGACTGGTCATCGGTAATGGAAAACGTTTCATTTAATTCTAAAAAAAATTCAAATTGATAATTGATGAGGACGATACTTGGTGAAAATTGATATCCATAATAAAACAATATTTAAATTTTTTTTTATTTTTTTTATTTCTTCAAAATTTTCCCATAATTTAATATAAAATAGGCATGACGACGTTTCGAAGTACTACTTCTTTATCAAATGCTGGATTAATACTAATAGTATACTAATAGTATTAATGCTAATAGTATTAATCCAGTATTTGATAAAGAAGTAGTTCGAAACGTCGTCATGCGTATTTTATATTGAATTATGAGAAAATTTCAAATATTGTTTCATAATATTGTATTATAAAAAGAATTCATATTAAAATAAACTCATAAGGAGTTCAATTATAAAATGACATAACTTTGTTGATGGTTCAATGATTTTGCGAATGTAATGTTACTTTTTGAATGTGAAGAAATCAATCAGTATAATTCATTTAAATAACGTTCAAAGCATTCTTACGAATGAAATACAACTGAATTGCATTGTTGTTCTTTTTTTGCAGTTTTTTTTATAGTACATTGAGTTTTTTCATCACATTTTTCTCAAACTATTTCTAATTGACACGGAGGTTTCGCTTATCTCTTGGTGAAACATTATTTAAAAACTTCAAAATTGAAAATTTAACACACTCGACTTAAGTGTCACAGAATATATCAAAAATTCTACATATGTTTCGGGTGGTTAACCCATTATCAGGAGTACACAATATTACTCTTGATAATGGATTAACCACCCGAAACATATGTAGAATTTTTAATATATTCAATGACACTTATGTCAAGTGTGTTAACTTTTGATTTTATAGTTTTCAAATTATTTATGTATACATTTAATGTCTTATAGTTCAGTAAACATTGTCTAAACATCCCTGCTCGTACAAAAACTACGAGGTTATATGTAAAATATTAAAAATATTTTCAAACAATTATTTTCGAATTTCACCTTTCAGGTTTTCGGTAATATAAAAGAAATACCAGGGAGGATATAAACCGTCATAATAATTTCAGAAATTTCGTCCAAGGTCTGATGTTGTTGTTCAGGTAAGCCATCTAGTTTTGTATTTACTGTAAAAAAACGGTTTTACAGACTCATTTTACGTTTTTTAGTCTCATTTGCCATGTTTTTTTCAACGAAGTTGCTTTCATACGATGAAGTTTCAGCTTTTGAATTATTTTTCACTATAATAAACAAGAAGTATATAAAACAACCTCTGTTTCTGCAGACGCTGGTATAATAAATCTTTCTTGCAAAGTTACTCAGTAAAATTTACATTGTACTTTCAAACACAGTGAAAATTCCTTTTAATAAACCTATTACACTTTTTGACTTTGATATTTCTATTTTCTTCGAACAGAATGAAAAATGAGTTGGCGATGACTTTTGTGCAGTAGGTCATTGAATTTTACGAGATGTATTCTCAATTCTTAGTGGCCAGTTCATTTAAACTGCACCTGTTCTTTATTTGTATAAAGAGTGTTTTTTTAGAGGTATAGAACTTTAAATTGCAATAAAACATCGATGGATCATTCAATTAACAAGAATTTTTTCTTATTCGAAAGATAATCATGTGGCATAACATTTTAAATATGATTTCTGGCATATGACCGCCACGTCTGGCTCGGATGTAGTCCAATCTGGACGTCCAATTTTCGATGACTTTTTCCAACATTTGTGGCCGTATATCGGCAATAACACGGCGAATATTGTCTTCCAAATGGTCAAGCGTTTGTGGTTTATCAGCATAGACCAATGACTTTACATAGCCCCACAGAAAGTAGTCTAGCGGTGTTAAATCACAAGATCTTGGAGGCCAATTCACAGGTCCAAAACGTGAAATTAGGCGGTCACCAAACGTGTCTTTCAATAAATCGATTGTGGCACGAGCTGTGTGACATGTTGCGCCGTCTTGTTGAAACCACAGCTCCTGGACATCATGTTTGTTTAATTCAGGAATGAAAAAGTTAGTATTCATGGCTCTATACCGATCACCGTTGACAGTAACGTTCTGGCCATCATCGTTTTTGAAGAAGTACGAACCAATGATTCCACCAGCCCCTAAAGCGCACCAAACAGTCAGTCTTCCTGGATGTAACGTTGTTTTGACATACACTTGAGGATTATCTTCACTCCAAATGCGGCAGTTTTGTTTGTTGACGTAGCCATTCAACCAGAAGTGCGCTTCATCGCTAAACAATATTCGCTTATGAAAATCGGGAACAACGGCATAATTGCACTATTTGCAAGCGTTGTTCAGGCGTGAGTCTATTCATGATGAATTGCCAAACCAAACTGAGAATGAATCACTTCTCAGCTGTTAAATCGATCGCCATCTTCAACAGTAATGCCAACTTAAAGTTCTATACCTCTAAAAAAAACACCCGTTATAAGTGAAAAATATTATGGTTCATTCAAATCATACAGAACAGATTTCGTCATATATAATACACATTAAAATTAATGGTGTCAAAAAAATTATTATTCTCTCGTCTCCTCATACAATCTCGAGTTTTGAAAGAATTATCACAAAAATCTTAGAACATCTTCACAATTTAAGCAGTTTTAACCGCACAGCTCTATATCTCCAATCTATGACTCTACAAAGTAGCGAGCAGCATCATTCATACATAACACTCATTCTGCCTCCTGAAGATGTTTCAAAATTGTAACCAAAACGTCATTTTCTCGTATTATACCCTGAATTTTGCCACGTTCTTTGAGCTTCCTCATTCGAGTTGAGTTGCCATATCTACTATGCGAAAATGTTTCAGATGTGCAACTGGTGAAGCTTGGCCCAGCATAATGTTGTCCTGCGTCAAGAATAAGGAATGTGATCCGAATGCCAATAAGCCAGATCCGCAAAGTTGCGGGTCGAATTTAGCGTACGCATACTTCGTATCATTCATATTCTTCTGTTCTTTTTTGGTGAGTACAACGTAACCAAATTTGAATCTTTAAAGTTTACGATTATGTCGCATTTCAGATGTTAAATCTTTTCGTTGCCGTTATCATGGATAATTTCGATTATTTAACCAGGGATTCTTCCATATTGGGTGCACATCATCTGGACGAGTTCGTTAGAATTTGGGCAGAGTACGATCCTAATGCCACGTGAGTTTTTCAATGAAAATAAGTTGTTCTCTGAATAAAATCCGAAATAGTTTACCAAAAAAATTCAGTACTTTAGATATTTTTTTGAAAAATTTGACAAAATACACTTGAACGTGTTTTACATTCCACACGACGTTTTGGGCTTGTAATTCATTGTCAAGAGTTTTCTGAACTAATTAGAATCATTATGTGGCAACATTGTTCAAATTCCAAGTTTTGATAGCTTTTTCTCGATCTAATGTTACCTTCTTTTCGTTTTTTCTGTTCCTGCTTCAATATCATAGTAATGGCAAACACATTTCCTTAAAGTGTGGATATTTGATAGTTTTAGGTTGTGTCACATAATAGATATCGAGAGAGACACTACGAGGTCACTGAACAAACAAATCCGATTTGATACTCAAAATGAAGAACGTTATGAGTTCAATGAAATAAATCGAAAAATTGAATAATAATCTGCCAACCTATTAGAGTTTTTGAACAGTTATAGATTATAATTCACAAGTTTTGATGGATTCCCCTTGTTTCTCACTTTTTCTTATACCTTCATTTTTCTGTTTGATCTTCAATATTGTATACACAAAAGTTCTGTTGAAGTGTCGACATCTCTTTGTCTTTAAGTTATGTCACGTAGCAAATATCAAAAACAGAACCACAATATTTGTTATGGACATTTCTTGCTAGGTGGTAAACAATTAGTAAAAAAACAGCAGATTAAATACCTGAAACTAATAACGTTATAAATATAATAAATCAAAAAAATTCCGAAGATTCAAATGTTTACTTCCTTTCCAAATGTTTTTTTTTTCCACTCTAATTATCAATTGGTTATTTCCAGGGGTAAAATACATTATAGCGAAATGTACGATATGCTGAAGAACATGGATCCGCCTTTAGGCTTCGGAAATAAATGCCCGAATCGCTTGGCTTATAAGAAATTGATAAGAATGAACATGCCAGTGGATGACGAAGGAAGAGTAAATTTCACCTCAACTCTTTTTGCACTCATCAGAGAAAATTTGGCGATCAAAATGCGACCAGGTAATTCAACATTTCGAATAATTAATATTTGAAACAAAAATTTTATTGAAATCATTTTAGTTCTTGAAAATATTGAAATTTCAATTGTGACATACTTTCGTTTAGTCAAATAGTACAGAGCGTCATAAATTGATTGTTGTATGTTTTGTTTCTTGCTAAATCTCAAAAAAATTGGGAAAAACTAGGCAGTGTGTTACTTAATCTGAAGATAGACGAACTTCCTTAACAGTAGGCCTTTATCGTTACAATATTCGGTAAAAATGCAAGAATTTATACTTTGAAAGACTCATTCGTAGAATATTTTGACCTACGATGATTGATGAATACCTGTTGCGTTTGTAAGACGCATTCGTAATCAGTCAGTGTACATAATTTTCAGTGTATATAACTTTCAAACTCACCAGAATCGTTTCTGTTAGAGATACATCGAACAATTGTCCGAACTCTTTGTTTGTCTTAATTCCTCATTAGAGTAAAGTAAACAGATGACTTAATAGATTTCCAGAAGGAATAATCCAAGACATTTGAGTCTGGTAATTGCGTAGGCCATTAATGTGATGCGCATCCACCAATTTAACGATTTAGCGTCTAAGATGAGGAAGAGCACCCACCAATTTAACAATTTAGCGTCCACCAGATTAGGAAGAGCAATGGTACATACGTTTCTTGGTGAAATTTTCGTTACAAACATCATTCTCTAAGATTCTTAGAATGAAAAAGGTTCTTCAAAAATTTTCATATGTCAACAAATTCTCAGAATTGGATAAGCGCTGACAACTTGAATTTTTGCGGATTTTGATATTATATAATTGTTTTAGTTGAAGAAATGGATCAGGCCGATATGGAACTAAGGGAAACGATCAAAACAATATGGCCACTGCAAGCGAAAAACATGGTCGACTTGTTGGTTCCACCCAACGATCAATTGAACACTGGAAAAGTGACTGTTGGAAAAATTTACGCTGGTCTTTTGATATTGGAAAGTTGGAGGAGTACCAAATTTGGTCAGGTGGAACCGACTGGACTACCGGTACGTTTTATTGGGTACATTGAGTGAATTAAACAAATGTTACACATTCCACAAACATAATACCAAGATTTGTAAACAGTTTTACAGACTTTGCTGCCATGTGTGGTCCATGAGAACGGTTGTTCGATGTGATTGCTATGTGTCCTTGCCAGTTAGGTATAGTTCCCTTCTCTGGGGTACAGAAAGGTCTATTTTCCGCGAACAATCTCTCAGAAGTGAATATTTCTTCAGGAAATAGAGTATTCAATTTCTACGTATCACTTTGTATTTGTTGAAAATTCTTCATGAGAGGAACGTTTAGCAGTGTTAGTCATAATACTCGATTAACCATAATAATACTACTCATTTATAAAGCATTCAATATATGTAAAAATAAATCAGTTTGTATTGCAATTCAAACAAGTTGAATAAGAAATACAGATACTATTATTCTTTTCAATATTGTTTCGCCATTATAGTTCAGTAAATGTTGACAATCATGAATGTGCTTAAATTAGACTTTCGCTTCATTATTTTATTTCAAATATGTAATTTACCAAGAGAATTGTCATCTACCAATTACAACTTGCAAGTATCTTTTCCTTACTATAAGCAAAAAAAATTCTGTTTTTCATTAGTACAGGACACTGTATAGGGTATTCCATAGAAATTGATTTGCTTTCTCTCACTTTCTATGATGACAATTAGCGTTCCAAGTAGCTTCATCAAGTAGCGCCATCTATTATAATTCATGGAATATACTGCAAAGCAATCTTTTCTTCTATCCGTAAAAGCAGATTCCTTGTACTGATAGTAGAAAACATTGTATCACATTCATTTCAACGTTCCATGTCACAAACAATTAATTTCACATAATTTTTTCAATCAATAATAACCCTAAAGAAATAATAACAACGAAATCATCATCATAGTGATTATTATTCATTTCTGAGATACCACGATATCAATCTATTCTCAATATACATTTATTTCAATCAGTAATTAAATTTATTCGAATGAAATGTATTATTTTGCTGGAATGCTTCAAAAATTGTAAATTATCGACAATTGTTATGATCTGGAGAGGTGGAACGATAGTTAGATTAATCGGATGCTAGATCCTTGCGAGACCATAGACTTGATTGCAGTAGTAGATGCAATATCACATGTCTTCTTTTAGATACTACTCTTACTAAGATTTGAATACATCATTATATGGACATTATTACAGAAAGGCACCACGTTTATACACAGGTTAAATTCTATGGACACTGTCAAACTTATGGTAGCATCACAGAATTTCGCTTCCTCTTGTTGAGTTTGAATATTGAATGAAAAATACTATCCAGTAGTACGTGAAAGAATCCGGAAAAACGTTATCAATTCCTAATACTATTAACAATTTTTTTAAACAAAAGTGTTTTTGAAGATCGTATCATATAATTTGTACAAATCTTTAGGATTTGGAATATAATTCTATTGGTTTGTTTCAAATGAAATTACTTCCATTGTCAGAGCTATCTACGTAAAACAGTTGGGATGAATTAATTCCCTAAGGACCTTCAATAGTTTCAATTTAAGGTGGTTTCTCTTCAGTGGATGTAAGGAACATCATTCAATTTTAATTTGAGTTTTGACTTTTCCTGGCTATAGAGGATGTATCAGATCTTGAGACAGAACATTATTTTCTGATCAAAACGCAGATATTTTCTGTTTGAGTGGGGAAAATTATATTATTTTCCCTAATATTACTAAGATACAAATTTCTTTCAGTTCTTTATTTTTTTTTGATCTTCGAAAAATTAAACTCAAATCTAGAAATTTTTTTAAATAGAAATCAATTATTTTCTCATTTTTTGGATGCAGAAAATGAGGAAAAGAGAAAAGACAGATGAGAAGATATTATCACTATTGAAGATATTTTTTTTGGAATAAATCATTAATTTTAGTTTCCTTTCAATTATTGGGAGATTCAAGGAATATAATATCCAAAAAATACAAAAAAGTTAATCCACTCTAGCACATGAGAAAGATTGCTCCAAAAAATTTGTGAATAAACCCGCTGACTCAATTGGATAAGAAAATTTAGAATTGAATTTTTTTTATATTTTAAATTTTTTTATATTTAATTTTTTTTATATCCACCAACTTAACGGTTCTTAAACTGAGAGACTGGACTCCGTGAGGGGGCTGAGCTTCTTCTGAAGGGGGCACGAAAAATATGAGCCCCCTCTCGTTTTCTTTGAGAAAATATGTTTGAAAAAATATTTTAAATAGAAGCAGAACTGCTACAAACCTGGACACACCAAAAAATTATATGTGACGTATTTAGATTTTTTCTGTGATGTTATCATATCCAAAAATACACTGTCCTATTGCAACGGTATGAAATTAGTGCCTCATGAAGTATTTATCTTTCAGGGTTTTGGAAATAGTCCATCAGCAAATCACGCGGTAGTATAATAATACCAGATAGTAGTATCTTTCTAGATTTTTTTCACTTTAAAGAATTTCTCATTCATAGTACAGTCCTGCAGTAGATATTTTGTAATTTTCTTGTTAGCATTTTTGCCTGATTTTAATAATTGCACTTGTTGCGTCTAAAAAAGTTTACTCTTTTCTCGTTTTTGCAAGTTTAAAATTTTTGGATTTTATTATTCGATAAAGATTTTAATATTTTTATGGAATCGAGGCACAAGATGTGAGAGAATATTTCTTCTATCTTGTGTTTCGCTCTATGTCAATTTTATATAGCATGATGTTTTATTCGAATTTATATATTTATTAGGGGGTGGAGCAGTTCCTTCATTTTTTGAAAATATTTGATGAAAAGTCTGATTTGTTAACTGACATTTGAAATTTTCTATTTACTATATTCAAACTATGAAGGATTTTTTAAAATGTTATGTCCGCTTTAACAATTTTTAATTGCATGGTATTCGTGTAAATATTTTCTTGATTGAATTAACAAATCTTTACATATCCCTTTGAGCTCGGATATTTAAATATTTACTAAGTTTTTGATTCTATGATATCTACTTGTACATAGTATCAAAAATTATTCTGCATGTTTTATACAATAGACTCACCACAGTTAATCTAATTTAGAGTTGATTTTTGGTCGCAATATTCAGTATTTAATAGATATAAGAGAGTATAAAACCATAGAAGTTGAATAAGTAGAATAACAGTTATTAAATAGGAAAAAGATAATTAATTTTGAGGATGGAAGAGAGAGGTATGAGAATTAGAGTGTTTATGGATTGGTAAATCGCTTAAGTATACATTTGTTGGATGACAGAAAGCTTCGTTTTTTGACTGCCTGTTGGATATGGCCGGGCATTTGGGCGGTAGTCGCGCTGGGTCCGTCAGTCTGGAGGGGCCCCGTTGATGGGTGGTCAGGAACATTCGGATGCTCACGTCCACGAGGAGAGTTCTCTAGCTACGCTCGCCCGAAGAAATACGAAAAGGAACCGGTCCCTCAGGTAGGTTCAATGTGAGAATTTGTCCTGAACTAAATGAGGTACTTAAATCAATTTTTCGATATCAGTGTTCCTCAACTTTTGTCTTCTTAGTTTGGGAAGTCTGCGGGTGTATCCTTGAAGGTCCGAAGTTTTGTGGCGCAGTCGGAAATACTTTTCGAGGAGGAGAACCTTTCAGATTCTGGTCTTTCGTGTCCAGAGGCACTTTTAATTTCCAAAAATCAACTACAAAATGAATTGTCACTTGTGGAAGTCAGATTCAGATTGATTCAGAAATCAATGTGAGCTCCCCACAGTGAACCCCACTTTCCTCAAAACTATGAGTAAATTTGTCATAAACTAAATGAGATACTTAAATCAATTTTTCAATATCAGTGTTCCTCAACTTTTGTCTACTTAGCTTGGGAAGTCTGCGGGTGTATCCTTGAAGGTCCGAAGTTTTTTGGCGCAGTCGGAAATACTTTTCGAGGAGGAGTACTTTTCAGATTCTGGTCTTTCGTGTCCAGAGGCACTTTAATTTCCATAAATCAACGACAAAATATTTTGCCACTTGTGGAAGTCATATTCAGATTGATTCAGAGAATCCGTGTGAGCTCATCACAGTTAGCGCCACTCTCCTCAAAAGTATGAGTAAATTTGTCATGAACTAAATGAGGTAGTTGAATCAATTTTTCAATATCAGTGTTCCTCAACTTTTGGCTACTTAGCTTAGGGGATCCGAAGTTTTGTGGCGCAGTCGGAAATACTTTTCGAGGAGGAGAAGCTTTCAGGTTTTGGTCTTTCGTGTCCAGAGGCACTTTCAATTCCCAAAAATCAACGACAAAATGATTTGTGACTTGCTGAAGTCAGATTATATCTATGCATTTATACTACTCTTTCTTCTTCATTATCTATTTCATCCCTTCGTACTAGACACCCCCTGTAGCCGAGGAATGAAATCTTGGACTCAACCATGTGCCCAATCCAATTGATACTTTATGTCCGGCAGTTTATTGGCTGTTGGTATTTCTGAATCATTCCACAGAGGCACTTATTCTTGGTGTAAAACTCGAGTACCCGCAATTTGCTTTGCACCTTGCCAAGTCAGTTATAAGTCAGTTAAGGGTCCTCCATGTAACAAAGAGCAGATCAACACTGGCCGACCGTTCTTCTTTCAGCTCCATCTTTGTATCAGTTGTTTTTTTTTGCCCAGAGACCTAGTCGATGGGCTCTTGGTGGAATTTGTAGCTAGTGCGTGCAGGTGGAGCTATTTCAATGATCTGTTGTAATTTATCTGTTGATGCTGGTTTCAAACACCTTGATGAAATGGGTGCTGTTTTGTTTATTGCGACATGTACCTTCTAATCGTGTTCGGAATTTCTATATACATGTGATGCATAAAGATGCATCACATACAGATGTATGAAAAGTCATACAGACATTTCTAGAAGATCGAGACCCATATTGGTTCGTTACAAAAACAGAGTATCTTCAAGGCAACCTTCCTCGTGATCTTTTGCCAGGTAAGTCTTTCGACTTACCATTCAATCATTTTTTCTTACCACATGACCGAGAAATTTAAACTGATTCTAGAATGCTCAATCTCTCCTCAATTCGAAGCTGGTCGAAAGTGGATTGGTTTGTCCTTCTTTGCTGTTCTGTACTTGGTGAAATTTGAGACATGCAACTGATTTTCTATATTTCTATTTAAAGACAAAGGTTAAAGAACACTATAATAGAACGTTATTTACCGTTTTTCGTGAGAAAACAGAAACATAAAGTAATTAACATAAGTGATTATTTCAAATAAGTAGGAGTAGTAACAAATTTACAGTGTTTAATTGATGTTTTTTTCTGTTTCAGGAGTAAAAAGGTGAAATTGACAGTACTATAGGTGATATTTCATAGTTTTAGAGCCGAACATTAGCAGTTAGGATTCAAACAAGAGTTTTAATATCCATAATATCCATTTACAGATCGAGGTTAAGGTGTTAGACTTAGTCCAAAATCATAGAAAAGGTATAAATAGCTGTCAGCAATAGGCCGAAACATTTAGCTATCCTCACTTTCACTATGAATAGTTCTTTAGATGTGTATGTGTGTTGTGTCTCTTTATGTATCGAGAAGTAGATGCGCATCTTCTGCAACAGAACAATTCGAAATTTCTTTCGAAAGGCATAAACGTAACTGTTTTCATCTTCTTCGTTCGTTCATCTACAACGTCTACAAAGCCTGCCATCTGTGTATGGATGTACGCACTAGATGTTGTCACGAACGCACTATATCATCAATAGAGGGCGCTCACGTCAGTATATCACTGGCTATAACCCGTCCTTGAAGATATATGGCATTGGTGGGTTCGAAAAGAACATCAAAACTCAATTTTTGAATATATACCACTGATGATTTTCATTATAGGATATAAGCGCTATATGGTTATTCCAAAGAGTTTGATGTTTCTAAGAATTCACTAATCATTCCGTCTCCTAAGTTGATAGCGTGTGTTCGTTGACAACATTTCTGCAGATAGCTTCTTCAGAGTTTCATTTTAGATATTTCGATTAAAAATCTGAAAATTAATTAGAAAAGGCGTTATTCAATTCTTCGAATTTTCAGAAGAAACAATTTATACACAAATGCGAACATTGAATATTTTTCATTCTCAGGTCAACAAAGATTACCTAGAAGTACAGATGTATCTATATTAGGTAAAAAAGCAGATTTTTCAATCTTTATATCGCAAGCTTTTTCTTCAAACCTTCAAAAGTTAATAAATGTTGAACAGAACGCAGAAGATGCAGAAGCTAAAGAACTTCGTTCCACAATTTTACTGTCCCTCGAAATAAAAACTTGGCTGTTGCCTTAAAGCATTTTTTCAGAGGAAAAAATCGAATGCTATCATCTTTTTCAAGCGATGATACTGATTAATTTCGGTTCATTGAAGAAAAATTTCGGTTTTTTCTATTTAATAACAATATATGTACTTATTTTACACACATATTTCACATATGTCGATATACTGCGAAATCTACCACGTATTTACGATTAGAACGACGGTAATGAGACAGGTATGAAGTATTTTTGGAAAATTAGATTTAATTATATGTTTAGATCACACGTGTTGTCTACATCTTTAAAAGGAAGAACAAAACATGGTAGCTAACATTGGGCATTTATTCGTAGTTTTAATGTCGGTGAGAAATGCTGAAATAATTTAACAAGCTATCGTTAAATTCTAATTCGAATTTAGAAACTCTCAGACTGAAAGGAAAATTTCCACTATTTTATGAAATTTTCTCAAAAAATAGAGAAATATTTCGTTCATCTCCGAAATTGAGATATAATTCATTCTTATCAATGCTTCTAGTTCACAAGAATTGTAGAAACCATCGAACAACAATTTTAATCAGTGTTCGTTTCGTAGTTTCCGAAAAGCTTTTCAGAAAAAAACGAATTTTTTCTTTGAGTCCTCTAAACCTGATGTTGAAGTTCGAAAATCAATAAAACGGAGATGAACATTATCATTCTTGTGTCTTCGGTCAAGCGTTTCGTTCAATTCTCTTCAGACACGTTTTCCTATGCCAGCTAGGAAAAGCTAGCTAGCTAGCTTCAAAGCTACCACTACTTCTACACATGCTAAGGTATATATACCTCAAGCACTGAATCAACTCCGTATCAACTAGGAAACATTCTACATCAATTTGATCAATTTTCTAGAAAAAAATTAATTTTGACACTGAGTCCTTAAAATCTAATGTTGAATTCTGAAGATCGATAATACTTGGATGAACCTCCCATCGTTTTCGTTTCTTCTGCTGTCAATCGTTTAGTTCTATTTTTTCTGATACTTTTCCTATGCCAATGTATCGTTTAGCTAGCTACAAAGCTACCATTTCTTCTACACATACTAAGGCACATACCTTCAGCTGAAAAACAACTCAATATCAACTTAGAAACATCCTGTATCAAATTTTCTAGAAAATAACGAGTTTTGACTTAATGAGTTTGAGTTCTTAAAACCTAATGTTGAATTCTGAAGAACTTCTTATCATTCTTGTGTTTCACGTTAATCGTTTTGTTCCATTATCTCCCCATACTTTTTCCTATGCCAGTGTGTCATTTAGCTAGCATATAGCCTATAGAGCTACCACTGCTTCTCCAGCTACCTCCAGCTGAGAACCAACTACATATCAATTTGGAAATCAACTATCTATATCAACTTCATTCCCACCTCATGAAGGCATATCAACTGGTAGATCTGGCTTCGAGTCAAAAGTAAGATGTGGGCATTTAAGTCACATACATTGACGCCAAATTAAATTCGGACTTCGTCAAGCTTTGATGTGCAAAATATTCATCATTACTTCAATTGAGGTGTAGGAATATCATATATTCACAGACTTATGGCAACACAGAAGATTTCTATTGTTATTGATGATTTAGAGTATTTTCTGAAGAGAATAGCTTTGTGTCCACAAATTGCTTAATAAATCACCATCAATATAGTTAGTTCAACAAAAAATTCTCAAGGTATACGACTTAAAGTATTTTCTGAATTAGAATAGCCGTATGTCCACGAATTGTTCAATTAATCATCTTCAAAGTAATCATTTCAACAGAAAATTCTAAGAAATACTTCATGTTTACATCAATACGTTCTTCTACTTCCTAGTCGTGTACTCTTTTCGGGCATCTTGAGTTCATAAATTTGGTTTTGACTGGTTAGATTCGTTGAAGTATATTATGTTTATTTAGACTCTGATACCAGCTAATTTTGCTGTTTGAGGGTCAGGAATGAATAAATAAATAAAGTATCAGTTTATTTTGTAGACAACCTTCCTTTCGATCTTTTGCTCATTACTGTCCATTCCAAGGTCGATCTTTCAAAGTCATTTTACCAAATCACATCACCAAAGAGTATCACAATGATTTCTGCTATTAGAATGCCCCTTCTCTTTATCATTCTGAGTTGTTCCCAAATGGATTGAATAGTTCTTATCGCGATCCAAGATGGCCACAACATTCTGCACTAGCACAATATTACGAATTCATCAACCTCCAACTAATGTGTCTTCTAGTAGAAAAATACCAAAGAGAGCAAACTTCTCACTTAACTCATTTTGGTGCTTGTGGCTTTTCCACACTTTAGTTATTTTGGTCGTGGATTCTTTCGCTATTGTTCTTTTTATTTTTTCAGTGGATCTGTCATTGATCGATAGTGTTTTTTCCTCTTCACATCGAACGTGTTGTTATTTTGGCGATCTTTATCATAATATCAAATCTCTTTCAATTTATTACGTCAGTTTAGATAGTAAAAATATTTTCAGAGACTTTGAAGAATGTCTAAGAACTAACTAACAACTTTCAATTCAGCTTGAAATATAAAGAATTCCACTTCTTTCGTATATTGTGTTAAGTTACGTATGTACGTCATTTGATTTATGCCATACAGAGTCGAACAAAACTGTATGATTCTCTACATGATCTTCGTTTTCGTTTTTCCCAGTAATTGTTAAATGAAAGAAAATTAAAATGTTATTAGTTCATATCGTAATTCGAAATATTTCAGCATTTCCTTCCGTTTTCTAACCGTTAGCATAATACTATAGTATTCGATCTGTTTCTTGCATAATACTTGTTTGTCTGACAATTTATGCATGTTTTCATTTGCATGAATCTTTTCGTAACAGGACCTGTTATGAATGAAATTAACCACCACTTGTTTCAGTCATTTCTATCTTGAAGAACTGAATTTGAAATATTCTTTGATTTCGATGTTACCTGTGGAATTGTCCTTCTGGAACGATTGTCGTATTTCAGGCACTTGCGGAGCTGCAGGAAGTGCTGGGTTCGAGGAGACCCTCTTGTGATAGTATGGCGGACCAACAGCACTTACATCCCTCTTCGAACTATGGAAATAACCATAGGAGATCGCCCAGCCTTCGGTAGGTTTAATAATTTCAAGGGATTGCACAAATGATCTAGACTTTTTCCAAGTTTTTTGAATGATTAACAAAGACGTTAATAGGTTGCACATATTAATGATTCTTTGGTATCAATTCAAAGGTTTATTTTAGACGTTCCTCGAATGTCGCTTCACAATATCTAACTGGAATACAGTTTGAAATTGAAATGGAAAAAAAATACTGTTTTCGTGAATACACAGTTTTTACGTGA
Source organism: Henosepilachna vigintioctopunctata (assembly GCA_030704895.1). Lineage (NCBI taxonomy): Eukaryota > Metazoa > Arthropoda > Insecta > Coleoptera > Coccinellidae > Henosepilachna > Henosepilachna vigintioctopunctata. The sequence continues at coordinate 2,452,263 of JARQZJ010000005.1, forward strand.
ATACAATTCGCACCAGCAAAAAGAATTTGGGTTCGTTGTTGGTAAATAACAAGGACAAACTTGACTTTTTTTCGAGAAGTGGCGTTTATAAAATATTTTGCAGTGAATGTGATAGTTTTTATGTAGGTCAAACTGGACGTTCTATACAAAGAAGGATGGATGAACATAGAAGATCAATACTCTTGAATAAACCTAATACGGGTTTTTCTGAACACTGCATTAAACATAATCATTGATTGGATTCCAGGAACACCCAAATGGTACACTCAGGTAGTAAGGGCAAAAGATACCCTTGAAGTCTTGGAAATCTCGATAGCCAAACAGCTTTATTAGAATTTATCTATTTGAAAGCATCTTCAAATAGGTAAACACTCTCAACACTCTCATAGGCTCAACACTCTCAATGTACGGCTCACCATTTCGATGGCTTCTTCGACTGACAGCCATGGTAGTGGTGAACACGTCACAATCGTCAAATTAAATTGTGGTAATCTGGAAAAAGGAGGTTCCCTTCACCATTTTACTGTTGAAATGATTTAACATGTTAAGAAAACTCATTTGGCTTATAGTTGAGCTGTTAAAAACTTTTCTTCATTGTTAATCAGAAACTTTTTTTTTCCACTCATCACCCAACTTATTTCAACTGCTGCTTGGAGAATATATGGAGTTTTAATACGCAAATGTTTCAATAATTTTTCAATATCCATAAAGCTATTTAATACCCTAATCCGTAGCACGTTGGAGTAGGGCAGCATGATCTGGTATCCCATTTTCACTTGCCATCAACGCCATCTTGAGGCCATTCAGAGAAGGTTGTTCAAGGTTGTCTCAACATAGGGCCTACGACTCCCGAGTTAAATTTGATTGTTGAGGAGTGCAATTGTAGAATGGACTGGACAGAAATTTAACCCTTTCGCGCTTTTCAATTTCAACTTTTTCGTCTTTTTCTTTCAGGGAGGCACAAGAATTTTATAAAGGCTAAGGTGGGGCATGGCACAAAAAAGGTTGAGAAACACAATAAAATTGAATATTGAATAATAACCAATTGTTTTAGTTTCACAGAGTTTAAACCGATAGTTTCAGAGAGTAAACCGATTTGCACAAAAATTCAACTACATTATCAAAAAATATATTTTTTTTGGGGCACCTTGAAACACTTTTCAAGTGATTCTGTCAAACCGAACCAAGTGTTTATCATTCACTTCATACGAAACGTACAATTGATTTCTATAATGACATCATACAAATACGTATAGGTACTTATTCGTAAGACGATTTTTAAGATTTTCCATTCCAAACACCTTCACTGTCCGTAATTTTTGATAACCTCTCACATTTTTCGTTCTAGTAGAGGTAACTCGCCCACATTACAAAGAAGTCCGTCGCCAAGAAGAAGATACCCGTCACATCTTCATCACGATATCGGATTTTCGGATACAGTTTCGAACGTAGTAGAAATAGTTAAACATGAGCATCATAGAACGCATTCGCATAGACGTTTCATTAGAGGTGAGTTCAATGTGGTTATTGTTTACAGTCAAATTAAGTCGATAGCACCTTATTCTTTTCTTTGAAACAATCTAGAACTTAAAACATGAAAGAAAATTCTCCAGTAACAGTACTTTTCAGAATCATACTGTTTATATCTGTGATCTTTATTATTACCCTTAATGACGTTGATGAGCTTAAAACATTCTTCTTGGAATGTTTGCGGCTTATTAACGTTTTTACGAAAGAACTTTTGTTGTACAGTTGAACTATTCTCGAATTATTTGCTTTCAATAATGAATTGAAAGCACCAATTATAATACGCCTTTTGAAGACTGTAAGTGTTGAAATTAATGATGTTACTGCAAATTGTATTGATATCTATGAATTCGAGATAATGTGAGTGAAATAAAAAAAGTTACATTCCAAAGTGAACTCTGATTAAAAATATCTCGAATGAGTCCACAAAAGAGTTATCAATTTTTCAAACGATTGTTTTGGTGCTTCTTGGTCACAAAAAAGTACACCATTTTTGTTGAATTTTTCGAGAAATAATTTAAGATTAAGGGTAATATATTTATTTGAGCTGATTTCATATTTCACATTTTTAGAAAGCCTCTATAATTTAATTAGGATATACATTTCTATAAATGAATCTATACACACACACAAAAATATTTTTATTTTTTCATCACTGTTCTGTATTCATAGATAAATTCACAGGAGATTATATTAGAAAATTTCAATCTTTTTATTATCAACTACATCCCAATATAAGGATTTCAAGTTGACGTTAAATTTTCATTTTGACTACAGAGAATTAGCTTTTTTCTCAACAATTTCGTGTACTAATTGATGAGATGCGGCATATGTGCCCTAAAAATTGAATTTTCAAATTCTCTCATTTACGTTGATGTGTATTTGTTACGATTTCTATTTCTATACCTCAACTTCACGTACACTGTTTGTCAATTTATTATATAACTGAAACTATGTTGATGGAGCTGGTCAAAAATTTTGTTGAAGAATTGTCTGCTCTAGGCTCGTGGTCCGCTTCCACCAGTCCTGCCAGGTCGCCGTCTCCCACCCACCGTTACAACAACCCGGTGCGGTACAGGGAGTCGTCGCGATCGTCGCGACGCGTTTACGGGACCACCAATCTGTGCCATAGATCAAGATCGCCCAGCCCAACGCATCCACTGCCCCATCCGGGACACGGACCTCCAACAATAGGTGAGCTATTGGCGGAAAATTAACACACGCAATTAGAAATCAAGTTTCAAGTTGGAAACTTATATTAGTAACACTGTTAGTTGTGAGCGCCACCTAGCGTTTTCATTACAAAACTCGATTTCATTTCGAAGAGACCTTCGTTACCGAATTTGTTTTACAGAAACCTTCGTAGTTTAGTTGTTGATTGAACCTCTATTTTCATATGTACGCTAAACAAAGTTTTGGCAGATAGATGGCGCCATTCTCGTCGTATTATGAATATTTTTCACGTTGAAATATAAATCAGTGTAAAGAAATTATCATAATGAAATGAATCTGAGCTGCCTTTATCTTAAGAAGAGTAACGGTCTTGGAAAAACGGTTTGTTTTTCTACCAGACATAGATTTTTTCGATAATAACACTAATAAGACTTAGTCAACTTGAGATCTCAAAATATTTTCGGCGACATAGAGTGAAAATATTAATCTTTGCGTAAAAGGAAATACACAAGATATTATGTGATTATTTGGGAGCAAAGAAAATTTTGAAGGGATAGTTTAGGTTATACTTCTGACAGTCGATCAAAAAGAATGAGAATTGATATTGGAACGTTTTTAATTATCCAGAGTATTTAATCGTGATGATCCTAATACCGATTTCATTAATATTACCAAAGCTCTATGTGCCGTTTAAACAGTTATGTGAACAATCGAAGATATCAACTGGATATATTCTGATTTATTTTTATATTTATCATATAAAGTTTTCTCATTTATCAATTTATAGCGTCAGAATATAGGTATTCTTAGTGAATGTGAAATTGAAATTGTTAGTATTACGTTAGGAATTCGGAACGAAGAATTGAAATTTACTTAAAAAGAAATAAATTATACAAGAACACTCATCTAAATTCATACTAAATGAAATATTGCAATATGTTTGCTGAACTTTTCTTTAGATTGATCTGCAAGTTCAACAATGAATGTGGTGTGCTTTTCTGGGATATTAAAACGTGCCGTTGGTACATAAATGCAGTAGATTATACCCTGAGTCAGCGGTTCTCAAACTTTTTTTGGGACGCGACACTTTTGAAGAGCAAACAAATTTTACAGAGCCCTTTATATCAATCGAAACCAAGTTTATGTACATTTTTTTCTATAACCATATAATTGAAGAATGAGAGGCTTAGATATTTTTTTCTTCGTTAAAGTATTCTCACGAAGCCCCAATAGAAACTTTATGGAACCTCAAGGCTCTGCAGAGTATACTTTGAGTATCGTTGTCCTAAACCATTGGTTTGGAGTTCTCAGGTCCTCATCATATTGAACAATTGTTTGTCCAATGTCATTCGTCTTGGTACATCAGCACATCTGCTTTACTTTCATGTCTCTCCATGATTTTTCTCCGCTGGTGTTACACAGAGATCCACAGCCCTACAAAACACCTAACTAAGCCTAAATATGACCAGCAGGCGCCCAAAGTCGGAAAGAAAATTGTCAGAATGGTGACTGGAAAGCACGCTCTCTCAGACTTTCGAAATGAAAAATATATTAGTATCAATTACTTGTCTGAAGCTGCTTTGAGCAATTGGTAGTGGACAAGTAGAACGATATATCTCGTTTTTCAAAAGTAGACAATAGTTTTGATTCATAAGAAGTCTATTGACATTAATATAAAGTTTTCCCAAGAGTCTTCAACTTATCGATTTGCAAACACTTCGCTTTGGACCACCTGAAGCATCTATCTGGATCTATTTTCTGTTTAAAATGTGCTTAGAATTAAGTCTCATAAAGAATCTCATAATAAGTATTCTTAGAAGTTATACAAATCACTACATTTGGACAATATCTAACAGCTTATGTGCCAAAAAAGTCGACATAAGCATGCACGTCGCTTGGCAGGGTGAAAGGATGTCTAGATTCAATCCTCCAATTGAATTAGCGTGGCAAACCTAAAAACATTCAGTGTATTTAATTTCGAAAACTTATTAGACTGAGTTGATTATTTTCTATAATGAAGAGTCTTGAATAAAAAGATATAGAGCCTTGAAAAATATAGTACATGATTCAGAATTGTAGCTCTAATAAAATCGCTAACACATCTTGTGAGAAAACAGCAGAAGTTTCGAGAATTACTATAGTGAAATATTGAAGAGAATGTACCCGAATTCCCAGTATAATTTACAGATTTTATTTTACGTAGGTTGGTGTATGTACCCCCAAGGACACGGAACGAGAGGTACGTAAGAGTAACAAGGAATTTGTAGGCTCGGTTCAATTACTGCACATATGATTCTAGATGAAATCCATCTCATAAAATGCACTTCTATTGACCCATCGTCATATCCTTCAGCTTACATCTTAGTTTCTTTGAATGTAATCGATTCTTTAGTCATTCACACTTAGAAATTCCTCTAGATAGATGATGAAAATTTAGACATATAGAGCGTTGGTGATATGATTGAACTTGGACCTCTGATCCTCCTCCTGTCCATACTGATGAACTTTTAACAATCAAATTCTTGGAATATTGAGCTAGTATCTTTTGTCTCGAAACCAGTTGCATTAGACTACGTTTATTTCGTGGAATAATTTTTTTGGTCCTCCATGAGTAGTAAAAAACAATAATACAATACTTATCCTGATGGTAGTTTTAACAATATTTTTTTTGAAGACGGTAGGTATGTATGATCATTTTCTAATGGATTAAACTTGCATGCATGCATGTTGAGAACATTAACAACCCAATTCTACCCTCATGCAGAACACCAATAGCCAATCACACCAATTTCTTTTACACCTATCATATCTAGGTTAATTTATAAAGAAAAATAATTTACATTCTTGAATGAACTTGAAGTTGATGAAGAACAGATTGTATGCTATTTAAACGTTAAATAGATGAAAATCAACTTGTAGATCTTTTTCACTATGGAAATTTGAATATCACAAACTTCCTCTTTAATTCTTTCGTAATTTTTCTTCATGGTTCTCTATGACTATAATTCTCTTAAATTCATTACGAAAATAAAAAATTCTTCAATTCTTCCTTTCAGATTTTCACTAAATCTGTATAATTTCAGAGTTTTTTCTGAATTTAGAAAATCAGAGGTTGAGTTCGAAATATTTGAAAGCTTTAGATCATGATTTACTGGTTCAACCTACGGATTACTAAGGACAATTTTTGATCAAACTCGCCTAATAACATGTTTGGAAACTGAAAACATAGTGTTTTTGCGTATAGTCTTCGTATATATTTTCTACCTACACATATTCAATAGAATTTTTGTTTATGGGGGTATAAACATTTCTCAAACTTATGACAAATACATTATGACAAACTAATATAGAAACACTTGGATGTTGTCCTATAAAACATCTGAAAATATTAGAATAATATTACAGCCGGTGCTGTGGTAGGTATCCCGATGCAGCAGTCAGCCGCCCACCACGGAAGCATGCAGCACAGCTATCCCGTCTGGGCGTCAGACGGGGCCACGGTAGAAGGCTGCCGCCGACCCCATGCAAGCCGTCAACGTTACATCTCCCACCAGGGACCACTAATTTCTCCAAAATGAACCCTTCACCGACACACCCAAATGTGAGTATTGAACCACTAAACTGGACCACCTAAATTTCATAAATTTACAAAATCAGAAATTGAGTTATTCTATTATTCTCTATTTTCCAGCTTTCAACTCCAGTTCCGTGCTACCACCTTTCTATATCCTGTTGCACTTCTTCCAACCACCTTTTTCTCCCAACTCTCTTTCTTTTTCCTTTCTTCAACAAATATATCTTTTTTTACTAGGGACGATTCTACACACAAGACCTAAACATCTCATTCTTCGAGCTTAACTGCTTTGATAATATCTGTATCTCTGTTAAGCTGTTAATTGTTCTCCTTTTTCCATGGGCCTCCTTTCTTTTTTTTTCTCCGAAACTCGACCTTAGTACCTTTCGTTTCCATACTTCTTATAAACTTCCTTTTCAATTATTCATAAGCTGTAACTAGTCTCCCTTCGGTAGTAATTACATTGATGAGTCTTCTTATGTTTTACCCAAGCTGAAACAGTTCCTCGTTGCTACTTATGCCAGTCTATCTCTTATCCAAGGAAGCTGTCTTCGTTCCACTCCTTGTGGAGTGTCTAAGTATCTCCCTTCACTTAGTCCATCATAGTGAACTGCAGGAATTACTTCCGCTCTCCTATGAAGATAGGCCCTAGATATCTTCATGGGAGTTCAACACTAATCCATCATAGATTAGGTTAAGGATGTCGTTCCAAGAAAACGACTCATGTCTTTAGAAACCTACTTAATGAAAAATACAGAATCAAGTCTCTTTATTGAAGGCACTCAAACATTTCCCTCGCTCTTCCTTTTCAGCTCCATATCTTAAATAATAGCTTCAATACTGAAGTTCATAACAAGGTTTCCTTCTTCTTCATTCTGCTCTTATACCTCATGGTATCGAAGATGTAAATCAGTGGTTGAATTTGGTGTATCTACTAGTTCATAAGAACTCTATGCCTTAATGACATGTTGTTATTGAGCCTCAAATTTGTTTCATTTCCACATACCCTTCGTTACTTTCAATAATTGATCTGTTACATCTTATCCCAACATTTTACGAGGTGTGCTTAGGAGGTTCTAAATTCGTACTTTTCATATGATTATAAGTCAATACTGCAGTTACAAGTGGCTTGTTTTGTGATCTCCCAACTGTCGAAACAGAAAAATCGGATGATCTGCGATATCCTAATTAGTAGAAATATTTCCAGGATATTTCTTTACATTGGAGTTCCTCTATAACTCATGCCTGATAGAGCGTTACATGGTGGTTTATATTTATACGAAACTTAGCACAGTAAGTTACTGTTAAATCATAAACAATTGAAATCCAACGTTTTCAGGCACCCTACATGCAGTCACAGTCGGCGCATGCAACACCACACAGTATGCATCACAATTACCAGGAAGATCGAGAAATGTATAGAGAAAGGGATACCCTGCCTAACACAGCTATTTCGAATTCTTCGTCCACGTATAAAGAAAGCTCACAGGCTCCCTTAAGTTTCGAGCAAGGTAAGTTTGATTTTGGCGAATGAACACGGTGAAGAAATTATCGGCAATTTTCTCGTCAACACTCTGAGCTATTTACTGACTCTTTAAAATATCCATAATTTCCCTTTAACTGGTCAATAAGAACATAAGAAATAAACAGTAATTACACAATTTAAATTTCGTGAATATTTTCGAAAAATGTAGGAGGAAAATTATATGAGAAATCCAAAAGATAATACGAAAGGCCTCTTGCTCTGACTTCGTGTGCGTCATTGTGGGAGTGGTTAGACCGGGTAGAGAGAGAGAGAGGGCGATTACCTAAACGTAGACTTGAGGCTGAGCCTTTTAATCGATTCTAAGAAACAAGTCTTAGGTTTATTCGATAGAATTTTTGATAGAAAACGAATTTCGTGAATCCAAAAACTGTTTTCGAATCGTGAATATTTTTTCCATGACACTAGATAATTTCAAAGTTGAAGAACCCTATCAATAGTTTGAAAAACCAAAAGCGTTTGCTTCTGAGATATTTCCTTTCTCGACCCATTCTGAGAACTGAAAGATTCATAAATTGATAACAAACAGTGGTAAGACAAATGGCTAAACAAATGCTCTATGAGAAATTAAAATGAAAATCGATAAATGCGTATTGATAAATACAATCTGTAATATAGTAATAATTAGGATATTTCTAGATATTCGTTTGTACATAAAAGTGAAAATCGTTGAATTGATATACATACCAGCGAAAATTTTCCAATTTCAAATTAATAAACTTACCGTAATTACAGTTTTGTTTCTGCTTATTCACTTACCTAACAAAATACACTTACACTTCTCGGCGACAGATGGCATAATATTTACAATTGAAATTTCACTGAATTATACGGGGTGGGCAACTCTCAATACATTATGCCAGACAATTTCAAAATGATATCAGTATCGCCATCTATTGACGTAACGCAATTTCGGCAAAACTACGTTTATGTAATAGACGAAAGGGGGGTTGCCTACTAACTATGTCTTCCCAGGAAAAAAATCTCTTTTACATTTCATTATCCCTCGTGATTTGGACCTATAACGCTTGAATATTGGGTACAGGGAAAGAACAATATTTGAGTAAAATATCTCATTATCTATAAACAAGAGTTGAAAATTTTCGTAACAGGTGCGTAAACATATATTTAATTATTAATAAATAAATATAAATCAAATGATACATAGAAAATGAAGGGCTATTATAATTCAAAATATTTCATTTTCACAGAAGCTTAGCTATTCTGATGAAACAGAATTGTCTCTAGTATTGAAATTAATGCAGGACTATTTTGATATGTGCATAGTTAGCACTCATTTTCGAACCAAAAACAATGAAAAAATTAATGACTTATCATCGTCCGTTTAGTAGGGGGAGCTAGCTCTCAATTCTTTTTTTAGAAACTGGAATTAAGAATGAAAAAACTAGTAAATACTCAAAACAAAATGAAAACAAAACAAAATAATGTATATATAAACAATTCATTCAAACAATAATTAATCATCCAATTAATTAACAAGGAAACTGGATTTATGAAAAATTGATAGTCTTAAATTTTGCAAAGCAAAACCACGAAAATTGTTCATCAAAAAAGAGTAGTAATATGACATTGACTTAAATTCAGAGCCAATGTTCTTTATATCTCTTCTCTCTTGGAAGGTACAAGGGATGTAGAACAAGTAACATGACTAGAGAAATATGTAAAATTCAAAGAAGTATAAAAAAAGATAAGTTAAAGAGGTCAAACGAAATAATATCAAACTTAATTTAAGTCCTCTCAAACAAAAGCGAAATAATAAACATATTAACTTCAATAAAGGATTGCACTGTGTGTGAGACTTGTAGTACCTATGTAGAACATTAATTTAAAAAGCAACCATTGTGTTGATGTAAGAAATGCAAACCACCAAAACTCTTTGAAATTGTTTTTCCAAATGGAGAACTTTTTTTCAATCTATATTGTCCACTGTTTCAGGAGTGGCCTTAGGCAGAGGCGGGCGTATGTTGCCAAGTCCAGTTCCCAACGGGTACAAGCCCAAGCCTAACCGGTCACGTCATTCCGATTCCGACGACGACGACTGGTGCTAGCAGCGGGCCTAACCTTTAGGAACAACCAACAACACTGACAAGGAATTGAAGTTCAACACTGTGTGTCGTATGTGTGTGTACGTGACGCTTTATATACCTTTTCATAAATCACTACTGCCAATGACATTCATTTTATATTATCCAAAAAAAAAACAAAACATATAATCGACGTTGTGACGTGATGTGCGAGTTAAAAAAGTTTCATATAACTGTATATATTATATATTATAATTTAGTGAATTTAAATGAGAAGTATCGAAAGCAGAAATAGGAAATTGCATTTTGCCAAAAAAAATTACGTTATCATAGAAATTCACAAAAAAATGTGGGTATATTGGTAATACATTTCTTTTTGTGAAATATACAAATTTTACAACTTCTTTGAGTACAGGAAATTTCAAATTCGAGTTGGAATACACGAAAATCACCAATGCTTTGGTTTATCGTAAATTCCATGAAGTGTTGAGTCATAATTTGAGTTCCCATTCGAATGGTCGAAAACAAAAAAAAATACATGGCCACCTTTTCTTTAATTCCAACAGTTTAGTGTTTTTTATATAAAACTGATGTTCAAATCAAAGACACTATTTAAAATGTCCAAAGTATTACAATATAGTGTGTTTTCCCAATACCTTTAAGAGAATATGTATTAATTATAATTAATTAAAATTCGAATAATATTCTTCTTGAAGAAGTCTCAGAGAAATAGTATATAATATATTATTTATTGTTTTCCAATATTCTGCTTTCCATACTAATTGAATCCTCGATCGTGTAAATATAGTAGTTTTCAAATTTAAATACTTAAATGTAATTTTTACCAACCATTTTATTCTGGTGAAATAATTATAATTCTTCCCTAAAGTGCTTTAATCACTAAATTTACGGAATATACTTGTTACATAAAAAGTTATTGATTGTTGAGTTATTCTTAATGTTATATTAGTTGCATACAGTGCGTTTAACTTATCAGGTACCCATTGAACTTTGAATCAGTAAAATCAATTAACAAGAAATATTTTATGATTAATTTAAAATCTTCGTGTCGTATAAAAATATCACAGAAATGGTAACAAATAATTGTAACAAAAACAGTATTTTCACCACATTTACTGAAATTAAATTGGTTATTTGTTATTTTATTGGTTATTGGTTATAATCTAATCACATTCGTTTGAAACTTTTGAATAATTGGTAGCTTTAACCGTTATTTGTATTTTCTATCCAAAATTTCATCAGTAACTTCTTCTTATGGATCTTGTTTGTAAACTGCCTTTTATTCTAAAAGATGAAACATTGGTGGTATAATTTACTCATCATTATATCTGCTGGGATGCTGGGAAAAACATCATAAATTTCTTTTATTCAATTGGGATTTTGTCAGGAAGTATTTAGTATGTCTATTATTCAATAGATGACTTAAGTCGTATTGCTTAAAGATATATTATGCATTTGTACTGATTTGTAGATTGTTTGATGTATTGATCTATTGATGTATTGATTCTTGGATTTTAATATTTGTTACTTTTGAAATGGGTATTTAAAAATAGCAGGTTGTATTCAGATAATCTTTATTTCATGCTACAAAACCTTATTTAATATTGTAATTATTGATTATTTGGATTAATTTAGCAAAGTTCTATTGATATACCAATTGGTGCAATGGGTACCTGATCAGTGTTATATCTGTACATTATTTCTGTGATATGAGCACTACGTACTTGTGTCGTGGAAGATTTTTCATCTACAGTGTACATTCCGTAGTCAAACAGTAATTCAGTGTTCACCATCATTCACATTTTTATTCCATGAGAAAAGTGTTTCGAGCTAAGTATATTTGATTCTCAAAACTGATATTCTTACATATCTACATAATTTTAAATTACGTTACAACTTCACCATGGTCTCACATATGAATAATTACAGTGATCTTTTCTGATGAAAGTATAAGTGAAGGATCCGATATAAGTTCCGAACTTCGTCACTAGATGCCGACCAAAAATTCCATTCAAATACATTATTTCTTGAATTATATGTTGCATTTGTCATGTATTTCGGTGTTTCGAATGCAAAATATATATTTATGTGGTAGAGTTTAATGGAAATTCTTACAAATTGCTTACTAGACATACTGTAATGCTCTCTATCAGGTTGTACGAAAGCTCTTGAACTCATTTTTTTTTGTTTCACGTTAATGTTGAGGTTGGGTTCCCAAACAACCCCTTTATTAATATGTGGAATTGCTTTCTTAAAACTTTCTGAATAATTTTTCAAACATATATTCAAACAGTATTATTTATAACCTGACAATTTGACAAAAGCAAAAGACAAATAATTAGAAAAAAACCTACAAATTTATACTCATTGAACCTATTCATTTTCAGCAGAATATCAGTTTTGATGGCACACATGACTTACCTACGCGCTGTAATCCGATACGTTAACTGTTATTGAATAATAATGTATATTTATCGAATATTTATTTCAGTTCAGCAATTAATATTTTATCGGCAGTAATTTTATCAAAGTTTTAACGATATATCTGCCAACTAAAAATTATGCGGGTCTTAAATATTCATTCAACTTTTTGTAGCATAGTATAGCTTCATAAGGAATCGGCATCGTCCTTCATACAAATTTAAAATGAATAAAATGTACTGTGTCCAAAGACGCATGGCCTTTTTGTATTTAACTCGAAGTATTTTCAAGGTGCCATTTCATCTGAATCATATTTTGACAATGAGGAAACAAACATACAAATAGAAATGAATTTACGAAATGAAATGACTTAATGACGTGACAAATGACATATCTTAAGTCATCTGCTCTGTCATTGCATAATTTAAGGTTATCCTTATTTATGCATGATATAAATCATGGATGTTCAATGACTGAACATTGATTCATTCCTCAAATAGAAACTGAAGAATAAGAGAAACAAATTTATTAAGAAGTACAATAATTTTCAAATGATTCGAGTTATCAACAAATTGATAATTTATAGATTAACTGATCTGTTTTGACTAAATTTTCTGCTCAAAAAAATTAATTTCTATGGAAGTACACTTTATATAGTTCAATATTTTCTCTTTGATCAACAGTCTCCTCAAAGTCAAAATGCATCAAAATATTTATATTTTTCGTGGCATCTGTATATAAATATACTGTAAGTAAAATTCTATGAACTTATTAGATATTGTAAATTACATGCTCAACCAATAGAACCGACAACGTTGCTGAAGATCTCTTGTAATGTATAACTTGTTAAACTGAAGTACACGAATTCATACTTTATCTATAATAATTGAAACTGTTATCAGCAACGTTCTCGAAATTGGTTGATGTGTGCTCGAAACGTTTATACATCTTTTTCGTATTTACTTTAAGTACATACTTATGTATTTACTCCATCAGTTAGTCTTTGCATTAGTGTTAATATTATCGCTTAAAAGCCCATTTTTTAATGAAATTGTGAATATAAATAAACCTAAGAATATGAACTTGTTAATTATTTCCTCGTGTTCTGCACGTCTACTGAACCTTTTTGGTATATATTCATATACAAACTCAACAATCTCACATTGAAAGATGACAAAACTCAAATTATAGTCTTAACATCTAATTACTGAGATAATACTGCGCAAAGTACTGCAAAGCTGCTTGGTGTAACACTAGATAGCAAATTTACTTGGAAAGACCATATGGAACTACTGAAAGGAAAACTTTCTGGTCTTTATATTTGCTTAGACGAATGATAACTATAACGAGGATTACCACATTAAGAACTACGAAATTCTCTATAATCCATTCATTTTTGAGTTATGGCGTTGTTCTGTGTGGAAAGTGTGCCAACGCCTTGGTAGTTTTCAGGTTGCAGAAAAAGGGAATTCGAATAATGGCAGGCGTTGGTTACTTGGACTAATGCAGACCGTTATTTATAAAATATGAAATAATGCCCTTGCCTACATTGTGGATATATAAAGTGATTTTTTTAGCAAAGTTTTTTTCAATTGAATAAAACACTCAATTTGAATCACATATTCATAACTTTATTGTTCCAAGAGTTTCTTCCGGAAGCAAATTCACGTTCTGCCTGACATTTTAGAACGTTCTGCTGGACATTTAAAACGTTTTGCTCGACATTCTAGAACGTTCTGCTGGACATTCTAGAACGTTCTGCTAGTCATTCTAGAACGTTCTGCTGGACATTTTAGAACGTTTTGCTCGACATTCTAGAACGTTCTGCTGGACATTCTAGAACGTACTGCTAGTCATTCTAGAACGTTCTGCTGGACATTCTAGAACGTTCTGCCGGACATTCTAGAACTTTCTGCTGAACATTCTAGAACGTTCTGCTGGACATTCTAGAACGTTCTGCCGGACATTCTAGAACGTTCTGATGGAATTCTAGAATGAACGTTCTAGAATTTTCTCCATTGCCCACGATGTGTTGACAATGTAAAAAAAACAATGTAAATTTGGAGCTAAGGTGGATATTTTCGACTGTTCTGTTACTGATATTAAAGCAAGTTTCCTTGATATAATGGGTGATTTTTTTAAGCGTAGTTTTTTTTAAATCGAATGAAACACTCAATTTGCATCATATATTCAAAATTTTTTTGAAATTGATAACTTGGCCTTTGCCATTTACATTTTAAAGATAACTCCATGTAGGTGTTGTCCGCGGCTGCGTATCAAATGGTCCATTCCGAAGGTCCAATTTGACACATGCCTAATTGCTGAGAACGGCGACGAATTGTCATTTCACGATCCTCATTAACACTTTACGCTACGGCTGCAATATTCTCTTCTGTACGCACTGTACGCATGCGAGACAATGGTTTAATGTCCAACAAAGTAAACTTGGTGCTAAATTTGGTGATAACAGCACGAATTGTTGATTGGCCAGTCGATTATGACGACTATAATATGGTCGTAACAAACGATACACATTTTTCATAGAGCACGAATTTTGATAGTAAATTTCAACAATTTGCAAATGATATCCGAACGATTAAATATCGTCTAAATAAGTAAAAAAAAACTCGATGGATTTCATACATTATCTCATCTTCCCATTTCAAAGAGCTTTCTGTCAATAAATTCAAAATAAACATCGAGAAATATTTTCTGAGATTTTGCTTTTATTCTGTCAGCGAGTATTTGGAGCACTTCGAGGCAAAGACTTTAATATAAACAATAAACATGCTCAACGCATGTTTCAATGTGTTACTTTTATGTGTTTTTTTTCTGCATAACATGTAGTCTTTTTTCAGTTTTATGGTGAATTGATTACTTAAGTTTACTAGATTTATACTCATTAGACTTCAATCATTGGTTTTACCTAGTATTAAGTGTATCCTTACCTACTATTGCATATGATTGTCTAATTTATGTTAATTTTATTTTGGAGTGGAAGAATGATTCGTCATTTCCTCTCCTACCATTTGTAAGAAAGACATTTCTTTTCTTTACAATAAAGATTACTATACTATAGATTTCCAAACTCTGCCTGGCGACTCCATGGGGTTGGCGACATTATTCCATATTCCAAGAGGCCACCGCTCCCAATAAACATGTAGTCAAGTGTAGTCTAATTGTCTGTAACTAGAATTTTTGAAGCCAGGTTCTTCTTTTCCAAAAATGATTGAAATTTTATCAATTACAAAGAAAACAAGGTATTTATTATGTCAAAGCTTTATCAAAACGAAAATTTTATGGTTTTGAAATAAAATATGGTACAAGTCTACACCATATTTATATTTTTATCTTTATCTATATTCTTTTTTACGAATTTACAAGCCTTTGTTTGCACAAGTATTTTTGCTCAAAATTATTTTTGTGAATCATTAAACGGCAAGTAATTTTCAAAAATATTTCAAAGATTTATTATTGCATGCTGCATTACTACCCTGCATTGAAATATTTGAAACCACAGCAATTTTAGACTTGATAATTTATCAAACAATTTATTTCATTTTAGGATCGAGTACTCATGTTTCACAAGTTTTTCAGTAATAAAAATGTGAAATATAACTGTAATTTTCAATTATCAATCACATTTAATATTCAAATTCTTGGTTATTGAAAATCATATGTAAGGATATAAAACATGGAAAAAAAAACCAACTGTACTACAATATATCTATTAACTAAAATTTAAATTATATAATATAACTTAATATCAGGATAATCTCAATGGTTTCTACTACTCACTCGAAAATCCAATAATATTTTTACAATATGTAAAAAGTTCTTTATATTATATTCCAATTAACAAATGTGATGCTAGCTCGATGAATGAATAAATGACTTTTATAATTTGAATGGGATGAAATATAATACTCAAGTTTTTTCAGTTTCAAAAATCGTACGAATCGCTCTCCCCCTTTCTGAATTTGAAAATAAATTTGTAAACGAGCCCTGCAACAACTCCACCGACAATTGGTCCAGCCCAGTAAATCTGAAAATAAAAAAAATACTATAATAAAATCTTGAAGATAACTATAAAATTAAAAATTAACACACTTGACTCAAGTTTCACTGAATATATTAAAACTCTACATATGTTTCGGGTGGTTAACACATTATCAAGAGTCAATTATACAATATTACTGATAATTGTATACTCTAATATTGTATACTCTTGATAACGGGTTAACCACTCGAAACATATGTAGTTTTTAATATATTCAGTGAAACTTAAGTCAAGTGTGTTAATTTTTAATTTTATAATTTTTAACATAATATTTCACCAACTTTTCAATATTTCTTGAAGATAATATTGAATAGCTTATATATTCTTGAATAATTTAATTCAGAAAATTCTTTTGAATGGGGATAGTTTCTAAGTTTGTTTTTTGATGTGTTTTTTAAGGTTATGTTCTTTATAATCATATTGAACAATTTTTCATGCATTCTTGTTATAATTCAGATTACTTACCCAATGATTAGGCCACAGGTTCATTATTACTGCTGGTCCAAAACTTCTTGCTGGATTCAAGCTAGAACCTGTATATTGAATCTGAAAATATACATGATAATATAATTGCTTATTAAAATCTATTTAAGGACTATTTGAGCTAAAAAACTATCAACTAGAAGATTCCAAAAGTTCTTTCAGCGTAATATTTTCAATAATCAACATTTTTCATTAGGTATTCTTGATTTTTCGTACTTATTTCTAGACATAATAATAATCCTACTTATAACAGTTGAGATATCATATTTTGCATGTCGTTAATTATTCAAGATTGCAGTAGTAGAAAAGTTCGTATGGATGAATATTCTAATTTTTTTCACAAAATGGAACGGATGTTTTCTTGCTTTCTTTATCACTTCGAAGAACTCATTTTCAGTGAATTTTAATGAATTCTGCATAGTCAGAATTTAGTTGAACTCAAAAAACTAGTTTTCAAGTCGACGTGAATAACAATGTTGTATAGAGAATTTCTGTCGAATAATTTTCTGTTCCCAGAAGCTCTGCAATTTCAGCAAGGAAGTAAACAATTATGTGATATTGACCGTATCGTCGAAAATAAGACTCAATTCAGTTAATTCAGTTGTTAATCGAAATGTTATGAATTATCAATTAATTATATATGAGAAAACTGTAGGATATTGTTGCACACAGGTAATATAATACCTGTGTACAACTTCATCAAATTATATTTCAGATATAATGTTTTATTATAGTAACTGGATTGAGCTGTCATTTCGAGAATTTGTCTTCGAAATTCGAAAATTTATTATTGGATTTTTCAAGGTACGTTACATTACATTCATACTATTGTAGGAAAATATTCTCCCTATTTTAATGCATTTAAAATTAATAGAAGAACTGATTTTATAAATATCAGATCAGTTATTTAATGATCAGTATTAAATTTTGTTAACTATCAGAATAAAAAAATATGTAGGTCCTTCTTGATTATTGTGGATATCAATGTCATGCAAATTCAATCCGTTAAGCTAAAGCTTTCATTAAATTTTGAAAAATTACTCACTCCACATAGATGGCAAGCAGTAATAGCAAGCCCAATCGCCAAAGGTGCAGATCCCTTCACGTCTTTCCTTCTGGAATCACACACGCCATGTATAACGATCAGAAGTAAGAAAGTTAAAACAGCTTCTACAATAAATCCTTGAATTGGTTCTAGACTTTTGTTTATATTCGTAATTCCAAGATCGCCTTGTTTATCTGCAGGTGTCATTGCCTGAAAACAATAATGTTAAGTACATTTTGACTTCAATTTCATATATTTCAAGTTTGAATTATAAATTTATTCAGAGCAATCTAAGGGAGTATAAGATAATCAACATAGATAATTGTGTTGAGAAGAATAAACGCAGAATTCTATAATGTTATTATATGTGTCATTTAAACGTTATTTTAGGTGGCGCCACCACCGTAAAACATGATATCAATTAGGAAAGGAAATATTTTGATCAATTGTTATTTATTAGTACACCTACTGTAATACAGGAAATGTTATATAAAATTTGGTGAATTGTTTGAATTTCTTCTAACTGTGTTAACAGCTTAAACAGTTGCGCTGTCATGATATCGCCTTTCTTTTTCACGTTTCTCATGTAGACCAATAATTCAGGACAAATTCGATAAACACTATCGGGGAAAGTACAAATTACAATTAAAGCTAAAGGAGAAAGTACATTACTCTAAATACCAAGGAAACCGCGTTGAGTTATAAAAATCAGAAGCACTCATCAACTATATTGATGACTTCTCAGTGTTTGGAAGAAGAACACCCTACTCTCTGTGTGGCATTTCTGAAAGAAATTCGATCGAAAGAAATGACGAGGTTGATTGTGCATCGTAATGTACCAATCAACCTATTTCACTTCATAAACAATTTACGTACTCTGTTTATTATGACTGTCGTTAAAAACTGTAAATAATATTATACTGAGAGTACTCCTACAGTTCAATTCATGAATACAATTTAGTTTCTAATATGGTGAACAATATCAAAATAAATAATGAGTTTTGTCATCGGTTCTATAACAGATTAAATGAAAAGAAATAAGAACGAGAGGGTAGATTTTCGAGGTAAATATATTCACTGAGATTACCTCAATAATAATTTGAGAATTCGTAGTAACATCTCTATTCGAGCAAAACTTACTTCCAAGATACAGAAAAATTGATTGTCAAAGCTGCTTTTTGAGATAATATTCTTCAAGAAGAGAAAAATGTACATTTTTAACGTATTTGAAGGAGATAATAAAAACCTTAGTAAAAATTTAAAAAATCCCGCGTCATTTTAAGAATTCAAACTAAATCTAACCTAACTTTATCGATGACGCGGATTATTCGAAAGAATTACTAGGAAGAAACCTTACCTTTCACCTCACTAGGTGAATGACAATTTGCTCAAGAAATATTGTGATTCTGTCAATTGAAAACTAAAACTTGAATAAAATTATTGATAATTTTATTATGTTTTTTGAATCTGAATGTCAATTTACCTTTTATATCTATATTTCACTTGATCTATTTGGAAATAAGAAAAATGTTTTTAGAAGTTTTCATATACAGATTAAGTATGTTTTCTACAGTGAATAGAAAATATAGTTTAACGATAAAAGAATTATTCTAAGAATTATATTTAATGCAGGTAAACTAAAATTAAGTAAAAGAAACTTACGTTGAAAACCTACACATTTTTCTATATAACAGCCGTTTACATATGTTTCAAGGTTATTGCCTATTGTCAGAACGGCGTAGTTCAAGTTAAAGATGAAAGTACTTGAAGAGATATATAAAAAAAATTATAAAAAATATAATTCTTAGAATAATTCTTTTATCGTTAAGATTGTTTGGGATTTCCAGAAGCTATAAAAGTCTCACAAAAGCCGGACGGTATTTCATTGTCGTCTGCAACGTTGTGTTGACTCTTCCCAATATGTTTTGGGTGTATAAAACGTGTACGAAACAGTGTTTCGTGTTTTATATATTAATTTTTTATATATCTCTTCAAGTACTATCATCTTTAACTTGAACTACGCCGTTCTGACGATAGGCAATAACCTTGAAACATATGTAAACGGCTGTTATATAGAAAAATGTGTAGGTTTTCAACGTAAGTTTCTTTTACTTAATTTTAGTTTACTTGCATTAAATATAATTCTTAGAATAATTCTTTTATCGTTAAGATTGTCTGGGATTTCAAGAAGCTATAAAAGTCTCACAAAAGCCGGACGGTATTTCATTGTCGTCTGCAACGTTGTGTTGACTCTTCCCAATATGTTTTGGGTGTATAAAACGTGTACGAAACAGTGTTTCGTGTTTTATATATTAATTTTTTAAATATCTCTTCAAGTACTATCATCTTTAACTTGAACTACGCCGTTCTGACGATAGGCAATAACCTTGAAACATATGTAAACGGCTGTTATATAGAAAAATGTGTAGGTTTTCAACGTAAGTTTCTTTTACTTAAATATAGTTTACGTCATCTCTAACCTTACCTAAGCAAACATAACCTAACATTAGTTAAAATATTTGATTGAAAGAAAGACTGACGTACAGGTACCTACACAAAATGAATAAGAATCATTAAATGCACGCATCTATAAGAACGAGTGATTACTGTATTTACTATACTATATCATAGTGTATCAACAAATAAAGAATCACGTAATTCAGAAATGAATATGACGGATTTTCAAATGATTTAATAATAATTGAAAACATTCAACAGTACGAAGATGCATTATACTTTGTATCGCGTATATTTTATTATGGGAATTCGGTACAAATGTCCCCGTTGATAGTTCAAAAGTTCAATGTGATCATAAAAGTGAAGCTTGCAGAGTTATCATGACATCAAAACAATTTTTCCACATAAAGTGATACTTAACGACAGTCTTTAAATTACGGAAAGAAAAAATTGAATAACCTATAAAATGATTATATATTTTGATTTTACGACATCATTAATATTTCAATGACATTTGTCAGGTGGTATTATAGCAGCAGATTATGTTTTTTAAGAATATATGCCTACTAGGTGAAGCATGTTGAAATCACTCACTTCTGAAAATCCTGCAATTTCAGAACAAATCCGAAGATATGGCAACCCTACTTTTCCAAGCGATAGAAATTTTGAATGAAACCATTTCAGTATCAGCTGACGTATTTAACTAGTAAATCGTATAATAATTACAGAAAACAGTTCGAGACATAATTCATTCATAAAACGACTAATTATCCTCAGTTCACACGTCTGAAACACCAGCATTGAAATAATAAGAGGTGTATGTAAACAAGTCATTAAAATGCGGAAATGTTGGTTAAGACCTCGGGTCAGTTGCGTGTCTATTCATCAGGTTGCCGATCCACACCGATGACCATCAAGGTCAATGTCAAGACGGAAGAATAGCGCGCACTATTATTCCACGTTTTTGTGACACTTGTTTAGAATGACTTTTTCTTCGCTCAAGTGAACTTGTAAACTCTGTACAGCCTATCTGATTTATTATCATTTTTAAAAGCACTTTAAATTCTCAGAAATTACATAAAAAATCCTGATTTATCTCGGATTTGAACCTGCAATTTCTCAGTGGCGGGTATCAAATTATACCTCTAGGCCAATGAGAGGACGAGCATAATTTATGTTTTCGTTATATCATAAACCATGTATAATATTTAGTGAATAGTTTTCATCAAAATAAATTTTAATGAAAACTTTCCTTTGAAGTTTCGACAGAGTTACAATTTTGCAGCGAAACGTCAACAGTTTTTTCATTTTAAGGCCTGTTATTGAACAAATATGTTGAATATTTTAGTAATCAAAAGCGTATTCCATTTGAAAACTATCAAATCGATCGAGTTGGACGATTCAATCTTCAAACATCAATAATATATTGCTCTTATCTAATTATAGAAAACACAATAGGTATATTATATTCAATATTTATTAATGGTTCTCACAATGCTAAATTAGCTCGCCATGAACTTTTCATGCGAATGTTGGAAACCTTTGTCACGGACAAACTACGAGTATTATTCTACGGAGACATTCGATTATTTTAACGTCAATTTCAAGGTTTCAATTCTTCCAATTCTTCTACATTCATTATGCCAATATGTCGCAAATAAACCAAGTGTTATTTCATGCAAATTGTGTTATACTGTTATATTATTGTTTTCGTCTCAGTAGGCTTGGTTTGAGATGACTTGAGATGACAGGATTGACAGAAGAGGTTGGGTACGTCGTGACTTTTAATAGGTTGTTCGGTAATTCGAGAAGACGGATTACTAAAAGGATCAGTTGAATAGATTATAGTTCAGAAAAAACAGAGAAACTCCGTCGCACTGAAAGTAAAATGAAGATGACGAACTTGACTCCGGAAATTATATGTTCCTTTTTGTCGAACAGTTGGTTGAATAATTATTCAATAACAGTTTGGTGGAATTCACTAATAATAATTGGTGAATCTAAAATTCACTTTGAATCTGTCCTTTTTATTCTTTAGGTATCCTACTATTTTGTCATTCATACATTTCTACATGAAAAGTTATAATATAACTTTTATATCACGTTTGATATAATATATCAAACGTGTTATAAAACTCACGTAACCTTCAAAGTCTTAGAAAACATAATTGACAGTTTGTAGACTTCGTAACCATAGAATTATATATTAATTTATGATTTCACGGTATAATATGAAATTGGTCTTACTCTCCGTTTTAAAAAAAATATTTTACAACGAATTTACTTTATTTCGATGGATCTTTTTTCTAACTTGTGAGGTAGTTTTAAATATGTTATTCACATCTAAGACGTATTCCTATCGAAAGGATTTCATACAGTTTTTACAGTTACTTTATTTTTGTTTGAATGTTTTCTTTGACGGAAAATATGTCAAAAGTTTTCTTATTTTTGTGAATACGTGAAAATTACGATTTATGTAATTTTTGATAGGCGTACTGAATTTCAAATATTTCCTACTGATAGTGGATGCATATTGAATGTGAATTTCATTTTTCAAAAGTCGATATTTTATTGAAACATTTCTGAATGAGACAGTTGTGTAAAATGCATGTAATTCTTTCGTTTAATCCCTTCAAGAATAAGTCGACGTAGATTCACTAGAATTCAGTTTTGTATTATTCTAAATTTCCCCATTTCACTTTATATTTTGATGGGTGGAGATATATGAAAGTTTTCACACAATAAACGATTTCAACTTTCGCTAGTTGTGTACGAGTGTAACAGTATTCGTACCAAGAAACCATGTAAACATTAAAAATTAGAATGAGTAGATTGCTTTAAAACCCAGTTGTAATTATCTGCTCTAATTATTTCAAGTTTAATTTATCTACACTCAGTGAATCTGAATTCAATTGTAGATTCAAAACAGTTTTACCTAAAATGAATCCATCTGATCATGATAATAAGTAGTAAAATTAAGTTAAGCGTCGAAGTAATTTTGTTCTTCTTCATTATTTCAAAACCTTCTTCTCCGTTGAGTCCTGTGATCACCACGTACGTATTTAGGTACTTCGGTATATTATTTAATGGGGTCTGTTTGTGGAGTCATGGAGATTGCAGACGTTTTTGATTGAGGCTACTCTAAACATTGAAATTGGAGATGTATTGCCTAAAGTAATTTGCACACTTTTAATGAAGGAACTCTAAGGTTTAAGTTGGTGAAGAATTGAGAAAATATCGATAATTTGATGAGAAATGAATTCAATTTTCTCATCAATATTTTTTCTGTTAATAATTATAAAAATAATAATATCACTACATAGTATAAAGCAAAGTCGCTTTTTCTGTCCCTTTGTACGCTTTAATCTTTGAAACTACGCAACGGATTTTGATGCGGTTTTTTTTTAATAGATAGAGTGATTCAAGAGGAAGGTTTATATGTATAATAACATCCACTAAATAGTGGAGAAGTACTGTTATTTTTGAGGTTTCTAATGTGATGTCGTAAATAATTACATTTTTTCCGCTTACATTGCAAACGCAGGCTGAACCCTACGAGTTTTATCAAAATAATGTACTAAGTATTGTACACATTGAAAAGGTCTACAGAAAAGTCCGTGATGGTATATGTCTATCTCTTATGGTTAACCCACAATAACTTTTTTTTGTCATTTACTTTTTGCGACAAATAATGGCTAATTTTCGAAGCGATTTTAACCCATACAGCATTAATCCTTAACCAATTAAATACCTTGAATACATTGTTCATTTAATATAGATATATATGGCCCTTTACACCGTATGATTTAAGTGAATATTTTCGAAGATATTACAGATTTAAAAATTGCGGGGCGTAGCGTTTGCGGCGTGCGAAGCCGGTGCGGGTCGCTAGTATAATATAAATGTGAGAAGATAAACTGAAGTTCTCATAGGATTCTGTGGCGTGTGTTTATTTGAATAAAATTTATTTATATTTTCATGGCAACTCACCTTTAAGATTGCTGATCCACAAGCAGCACCAACACATTGCGCAATAATGAAGAGAATAGCTCTAAGTAGTTTTATATCTCCTGTTACAAAAAGACTTAGAGAAACTGCAGGGTTTAGATGGCCTCCACTGATGTGGCAAATTGTCTGCAAAAAATAATATCATTAGTTGGTAATTTCACATTGTCTAATGTGTTTAATGTTTGATTCCTTCAAACAAAATAAAATATCAAAAATATATGTATATTTTTTATGTTAGAATTTTTGTCATATTTGAGAAATCTCATCCTTCCAATGCTTTGGGCCTTCTCGAGGGGGATGATAAAGGGGGACCAGGGGGACAATTGCCCCTAAATCAACACAATATTAACACAGTTATCAAATATTTTTTTCTCATTCAATTCCGTAATTTTTTCCTCAGCTTTGAGTGCAAAATTACATTCAGGACATCACTAATTGAATTATATTTGAGGTAGCAACATTCAAATTATACAGTAACCAATCCAAATCTTCAATATCTAAAAATTATCATTATGAAAATACATTTATGGGTTAATATTTATCGACATAACCCACAGGATAACTGCTGAGTGGAGTAAATGGCGTGAGCTTATTGACCGGAGTCTTATGTGATCCAAAAATGGGTATATAGACAAAAGGGAAGTTCCATAAATCTGCTGTCAAACCATTTTTGCTCTATGTTAGCGAAACAGGGGCCTTAAAGCAGATGCAGGAGCAAAAATAACAACTGCACAAATGCGTATGTTGCGATGGACAAGAGAAGTTACAATAAGAGACAAAATATCGAATAAATTCATCCGTGGTAGTTTTAAAGTTGCACCAATCTCGGACAAACTCGCCGACTCCAGGCTAAGATGGCATGGTCATGTTGAGCAACGCCCAGAAGACCATATAATAAAAAAGTGCCTCTCCATTGCTACACAAAAGAGAGGGAGAGGTAGACCACCAACTTCTTGGTTGACGAATGTCCAGAGGGACATGAAGAGGTTGGGACTATCAGATGACGATTCTAACAAGCGGAAGAAATGGCGCCTCAAGATCAAGAAAGCCGACTTCGTATATCGGGAGAAAGGAGTGAGGCCAAAGAAGAAGTCTTTATGAAAGTACTGAAGTTAAATTGAATCTTTACCCAACTTTTTAACGCCAACTAGCCGTTTCAGCACTTACTATACTTCATTTGCCAAATTCAAATATTAGGTTAGTTTGAGGCAAGAGTTTTCTTTATTTGGAACCTGTTTAATTTTCTAATGATGATGAAACAAAACTTGTTTTTGTCGTAGATTTCAGTTTATTTTATTTTGATTTAACTAAACACTCATAGTTGCATGTTAGTATTTTTACTAGATCAAATATCATTTCACATATGAAGTACGCTGTATTCAAATTCTTTCTTGGTACAAATAGATACTGTAGTTTTCATTTACCCCTGAGGGTACATCAAATGATAATTTTTCAAACCAAGAACAAGATCAAAGATTGAAACTTGGATTTGAAGGTCTCGTGGAATTCAATTATATAGATTAAAAACAGACAAAGAGTTTACTAGAATAAAAATCGATTTATTTGAACTTTGAAGTCATAGAGTTCATACAACGAACTTCAAGAGCAATCTATGAATGATTTCAACACTTTAAGTGTCTATATTCAGAGATAATGATCAATCGAATTTTCATTGACATTGAATCATAACGAAACATGTACCTTCGACAGTCGGTGTGTTCGATAATTATCTTTCAATCCACATCAAATCTGAAATTACATTTTGAATTGATGATTTTTGGAGCAATTAATGAAACTTCATGTTCTACAATCATTTAAGCATGTTCAACAGTTTTGAAACAAGTTGAATTAATTAATAATAATTAATTTTTCATGAAGAGAACCGAATGAATTTCGTATCGAATTCGATTTGCGATGAAGATACGTGAGTCTTTGATGAGATTTGAAATCGTGAGAGAAGTAATAACGAAAATTCCAAACTAAAAAACATACCTACTGATCAATAAGTTCTATCCATAATTTAATAAAATATTAATATCGTTTTCGTTCACATATTTAAAAAAATATATATACAATGACACAAATAGACGTACCTACATTGAAATAAAACTAATACAGAAGATCTTAAGTCAAAAATATACCCAGGTGTACAGTAATATACTCGTACTTTATTTACTCCTAATTATTTTTCACTTCTTGTTCTTTACCGTTTTTTGATTATTGCTTTTTTTTTTTCATACTTAAGAGTTCATTTTTAGGAGGCAATAAATCGTTTCTTGATATTAGGAGCCTAGTCTTACGGAGCACTTCGCCCCCCCTCTATTGGTTAAATGGTCCTCAAATTATTAATGAGATTTTTAAAATTGGGGGTCTAGTTCCAAGGGGCACTTAGCCCCCTGCTTATTCGTTAAATGCTTCTCAATTTATTGCTGAGATTTATAAAATTGCGGGCTTAGTCCCAAGGGGCACTTAGCCCCCTCCCTGTTCGTAAGTACTCCTCAAATTATTGTTGAGATTTTTGAAATTGGGGGTTTAGTTCCAAGGGGCACTTAGCCCCCTGCTCGTTGGTTTAGAGCTCCTCAAATTATTGTTGACATTTTTAAAATTCTAAAAATTCTAGTCGAGACTAATAATAAAATGCATTAGTTCTTGAATCAACTTCATTTATTATCGAAAGTCAATTCAAACTAAGCAAAATACTCTCATTTTACCGTCAAATAAACATAATTCGTAGATGTTATAAATAAATGGCATTGACAATGACCTCATTTCCAAGAAGTTTTTTTCCTTTCTCAAGTTTCGCTTCGTTATTAATTTGAGTATAACGCACTACCTCAGTAAGTTCACCAAGATATAATTAAAATCAATGAAGATAATTAAGAGGCCATTACTCGAAATAACATACGAGGGTTTGTTATAACATACGAGGATTTCAGAATGAATATTCCACTTTTTTGTGGTGTATTTTGATCAATATATTGGTATATATATATATATATATATATATATATATATATATATATATATATATATATATATATATATATATATATATATATATTGCTGTGACGATATTGCTATCATCACAGACAACAGAATTGAAGCCATTCTCGCCGTAGAAAAACTACATGAAATTGCGCAGAAAACCAGGCTACAAATTTCTTATCAAAAAACCAAATACATAGAAAGAACACCAAACAATAAATCCTCTCTTATCACAAAACATGGTGAAATTCTGCAAGTCGGCCATTTTAAATATCTCGGAGAAGTTATGCAGTCCTCAGATTTGAACCAAATCGCTAACAGAGAACAGAGAATTTCCAAGCTCCAGGGCCTATAAGCTAACTTGGGCGTACTATAACAAAAAGTGCATTTCGGGAGGCGCCAAATTGAGGCATTATAACTCAACGATTCTTCCCAAAGCAATCTACGCAGCTGAAACAATGGTAATTGACGGTTATTCAAGAATTAGAGAAATAGAATAACAAAAACGGAAAATTCTTAGAAAGATTTACGGACCCATCAATAGAAACGGCATTTGGACGACAAGACCTCAGAATGAACTTTACCAAGACAAATACAAACGGAAGAAATCAGAGAAAGACGAGCAAAGTTCTATGCACATGTCTACAGAATGTAACAGTTCATAACACCGACGAAAGTACTCGATGGAGACTAAATGCGGAACAGAGTGACTAAAAGAGGTCCAAAAAGATCTACAACAGATCGATATAATAAAATCTCGAAGATCGCACTGAATGTCGTTATAAAATCGCACATGTGAGCAAAAATCAAATCGCCAACCTGGAGTAAAATAGACCGATGAGTGGAAGAAAGAGCATTCAGAGAGGATGAAGCGTTTTTGGAAGGCGAAAAAGATGAAGCAGAAGTCCTAAGAATTGCGAATTCAAGTTCAATCGCTCTCCTCATGAGGAATAACGATTATAATAATAATATATTTCCTATATATTTTCTTCTTTTTTATTCTTTACCCGAAAAGTGTTTTGCCTATATTGCCTTTCAGCTCTCTTCTTAACATGCTGTAGCTTTCAAATGTTAACACTATGAGAACCATTTTGTGCTTATTTTCAACATCTTCTATTTCATTGTCACAGTTGTTCCTAAGATACTGAATTTAATCATGTGTTTCTATTCGTCGCCATATAATCTCTTCCAATTTATTGTTGACATGTGAAAAAAGAAAGAAAAATATGAAAACTCAAGAAAATGTGTAATGTAAATATTATAAGGGGTGGTTGAATAAATAGTATACATATGGTTCAAATTGAATGGGAAAATTTATTCTACCTCTTTTGCACCGTTATTTGTTTTGAAGTTATTCGATAATTGTTTCAGACGAATATTGGGTGAATTATTTATCAGTTCCTCCCCGTATACACAGTGGTTTGCACCCACGAGCAGTATGTCAAAGTCAAGTCAACTTCAAATCTGAGACAGTATGATTATTTCTGTGTCTACGCTCTCTGTAAGGTTACCTGGTTCAATTTGTCTTCATGTAAGAAGAACCTGAGGGTATTTCACCACAAGTTTATATTGCACAAGTGTTAAAACGGATTTGCTTTAGAAATTATAGACATGTAGGATGGAAGAAACACGGACAAGAAAATCAGACGTTATACATTGAAAATAAATTTTTATATATATATATATATATATATATATATATATATATATATATATATATATATATATATATTATTATTATTATTATTTCGATTGTTCCCCATGAGGAGAGCGACTGAAATTGAATTCGCAATCATTAGGAATTTTGCTTCATCTTCTTTGCCTCCCAAAAACGCTTCATCCTCTCTGAATGCTCTTTCTTCCGTTCATGTGTCCACTTTACTCCAGGTTGACGATTTAATTCTTGCTCAAACTTTACATGTGCGATTTTATAGCGACATTCAGTGCGATCTTCGAGATTTTTTTTATTGATCTGTTGTAGGTCCTTTTGGACCTCTTTTAGCCACTCTGTTCCGCATTTACTATCCATAATTATATTGAGTACTTCGGTATTCTGGAGTGTTTCATTCTGTAGACATGTGCATTGAACTTTGCTCGTCGTTTTCTGATTTCTTCGGTTATCGTATTTGTCTTTTGATACAGTTCATTTTGAGGTCTTTTCATCCAAATACCGTTTCTATTGATTGGCCCGTAAATCTTTCTGAGAATTTTTCGTTCTTGTTCTTCTATTGTTCTAATTCTTGAATGGCCGCCAGTAACCATTGTTTCAGCTGCGTAGATTGTTTATGGAAGAATCGTTGTGTTATAATGCCCCAATTTGGCGCCTCTCGAAATGCACTTTTTGTTATAGTGACCATATGTTAGTTTGTAGGCCCTTTGAAGCTTGGTTATTCTCTGTTCATTAGCAATTCGGTTTAAACCTGAGGACTGTATAACTTCCCCGAGGTATTTAAAATGGCCTACTTGCAGAATTTCACCATGTTTTGTCATAAGAGAAGATTTATTTTTTGGTTTTCTTTCCATGTATTTGGTTTTATCATAAGAAATTTGTAACCCGGTTTTCTGCGCAATTTCATGTAGTTTTTCCACGGCGCGAATATATATATCTAAATAAATATACGGATTCGAATAAACTGTCTTTCAGAACGCCTCTTTTATGTTTTTCAATCTTCCCTTTTGAAATACAACTTGTAAATGCTGTAGGTCCTTTTCATGTGCTTCTTTTTCAAAGCAGTGCCAATAGTTTGAAAATAATATTCAATTTACCTAGAATTCAATTGATTCTTCTTTTTTTTCTTTTAAATGTATTTTATATCAAAAGATGAGTTTATTCAGTCTTCGAAATTTTGAAATGAAGTCTCATTCCCCTGATTTTCTAGACATTCATTGATTCTCGAACTACCAGAAATTTATATTCCTTTGTTGTATGACTCCATCGTTATAAAAAAAACTTTTCTGTTTGGTGAAACAATTCGTTTATTGTAAGAAAATATTGTAAAAATTATTGGCGTTTCAGCTATAATAATTATATAAATGGATTTCCATTAAAAATGAATTCAATACATTTGTCAAACTATTGAATGAAAGTCAAAGGAGATTTCCAAGGTTGTTCATTGATGAGGAAAGATGAAAAAATGATTGTTAACACGCGGTATTATTATGTTTTCACTCGCTAATATGATTTTAGATCAAAACAAAGCTTGAGGAAATTGGCCACTAAAACATTTTTAAAAATGTTCCAACAATGGTTATCTTTGTAATTGATATTACAGTGCAGATATGAATATTTTAGATAAAGTGAATGTACATTCATAAGTACATATTGTTTCGATTTTTCTTCACGTGTGTAGAGGTGTATATACTTTAAACTTCTTTCTCAGGACAATAAAGACGATTGTTTTCACTTACATTGTTACTATCGAGAGGTTTTATCATGAAAAATTGAAATTTCTCTCAGTGAACAATAACGTTTCTTCGCCTTTGGAAAGTAAACTTTTTATGTTATATGTGAAAGAACATAAAGCAACGATGAAAAAAACTGAACAAACTGAAAAGCATGTATTCAATCAACAACAAGAGCTTTGTCAACTGAAAGGATGATAGAAATGAGCTATATATCTAACATTTCAAAAAAGCTATCAAGAACAAAAAGGAAGAAATATTTGAGTTCAATTTATGTAATAATAATAATTTTTATTTAAGGTTCTCGTAATACAATTATATAGGTGAAAAAATAGTATTCAGATTTTAAAATCTATCTTGTCAATGTTTGCCCAAACAAAGATAATATATTTTCACACAAAGATGGTAGACTGTGGTGAGTACGAAGAATGTCTATTTATATTCTACAATATTTAAATACTTACATAGATACATATCAAGTTATCTATTTCAACAATCAGAGAAAAACTTTATCAATATGAAAAGTTGATAACAACATTGGGGAGAAGCGAATATCAATATTATAAATATTTGTAACACTATCATATTTTGTTTTACAACCATTTTAGTTTCTAAATGTTCACCAGTTGGTGATCGATATATCTGTCCTTTGCTTTCATCTAGTTCTTTATGGCAGACTTGAATTTTTTAATGTTAACCAAGTTTTTAATTCAAATGGCAATTCATTATAGATTCTTGGTGTCAAATAGGATTATCTACGAAGACATATGGATTTACTGTATTGTGGAATTGATAAAGAGTTCCTGCTATATCTGTTAATCACGCTATGTTCAATAAAGTAACAACTGTCTATCTTTTATTCGTGAAGTTTAGCAGCGATTGAGCAAACAGGTGTCGTATATCCAGTATATCAGCTTCTTCTTACAGAAAATCAGTAGGATATCTGATACCTTGTTTATGAAATATTTGTATAAGCCATTTTTTGTTGAATTTCGAGCTCTTTTATTAGTGCATCATAGGCACCACCCCGCGCAACAATACCATATCTTATCAGAGACTCCACCAGAGTTTTGTGAATTATTGTTAGATGTTTTATGTCTTGAAAAATTAAGAGTTCTTTAAATTTGGATATTTATCCTCTAAGTTTAACAACTAAGCTTCCGACGTGGGAATCCCATTTAAGGTGAGAATCTAATCCAGAAGGAATGGTAAATGTATTTTCTACTATTCTAATTATCAGTGGGTCACTGGGTGGAAGTGAGCGTTTATCTACAGCAACAGGAATGTATTTCGTATCGTTTGTACCGTTCATAACCATATTATGGTCCGCATAATCGACCTGGTGATCACCAAATTTCGCAGATTTTTGCGATATTTTCGCAGATATTTCGAGAATATTGCAGCCGTAGCGTACAGTGTTAAAGGGGATCGTGAAATGTCAATTCGTCGCCGTTCTCAGCAATTGGGCATGTGTTAGGTACTCAACCACATGGAAAATTTAACGTGTTGATTTGGGTTTGAAAGCTTATAAAATTCAGCTTCTGCAAGAATTGAATACGAATGACCTATCACAACATCTAATTTTCCGTGAATATGCCTCAGAACAGCTTAATAAAAATCCGCTGTTTTATCGAAAAATTCTGTTCAGCGATGAATCGCATTTCTGACTTAACGGATATGTAAATAACCAAAACTGTCGCATCTGGAGTGATGAACAGTCACATGCCATACGAGAATTACCGATGTATGCCGAAAAAACGACAGTTTGGTGTGGTTTATGGGCTGGTGGCACCATCGGTCCATTTTTCTTCGAAGACGACCGTGGAAGAAACGTTACCGTTAACGGCGAACGATATCGAGCCACAATAAGCAACTTTTTTTGCACCAGTTGGCCGAGTTGAACTTGGTTGACATGTGGTTTCATCAAGACGGTGCCACATGCCACACAGCTCATGAAACAATGGACATGTTGAAGGATGAATTTGGCGAGCAGCTTATCTCTAGAAATGGCCCTGTGAATTGGCTGCCAAGATCATGCAATTTGAAGCCTCCAGATTATTTCTTGTGGGGTTATATAAAGTCGCTAGTGTATGTGGACAAGCCGAACACGATTGAATCTTTACAGGACAACATAACCCCCGTAACTCGTGGGATATGGGCTGAAATGCTCGAAAAAGTGACGAAAAAATTGGACCTTCCGAATAGACCATTTGATTTGACAAAGCCGCGAACAACATTTACATGAAGTTATCTTTAAAATGTGAATAGCAAAGGCCAAGTTATCAATTTCAATAAAAATTGTGAATATATGATGCAAATTGAGTGTTTTATTCTATTCAAAAAAAACTACGCCTAAAAAATCACCCATCATAAATTTTTTGTAGCCACCTACTCAAATATTTTTCTCAGTTTCCTTGCCGTCAAATGCATCTGAAAACGTTAACCAAAATTCTGCTCTACTATTTCGAAATCCTCTGAAACTTTATATCCATTTTCATCAAATCAACAAGTCGGAGAATTATTTCGTAACCATTCCTCACATGCATCTAAATAATTAACAGTCGGTAATCCATCCACTCCCGCTAGTAGGCAGTCAATTAGATATCACGAGAATTAAAAGCGCATAATATTAATTGAAGTTACGCATACTTTCATCGGATAAATTGAATATCGCTCCAATAACCAAATTCGTAAAGTTGAAGGCCTCGAAATATAGAAATAGAGTGATTGGACGTACAACCAACATGAAACAGAAAAGCAGAATAGGACGAATCAGTTGGTGATGTATAATTTGTGTTACAATTTAACTGATTCAGACGTTTTTCGAATTCATTCTTTTGGTCGTGTATATTTTGCACATTACCCATCAGATATATCATGGATTTTCTTCAGATTGAGTTCATACCACGAAAGTGGCCGAAGGCGTACCTCAGGGGACTGTCTTAGGTCCGTTGTTGTTCTCCTTATATATGAACAATATTGTTTTTCATGTGAAAACATGCTCTGTACGTTGATAAGACGCTTTATATATGTGGTAAAAATATTAAGAATACTTCAGAGTAGACCAATAGAGACCTTTCTGCAATTAATGAATGGTTATGTGACAATAGTTCATCTCTAAATGTTCAAAAATCTAACTTCATAGTTTTGGGTACAAGTAAACCCTTAACATTGAAAAAATGAGGATATAACTATAAAGATGAATGCACAGAAAATTGGAAGAGTAAAAACAGTGAAATATTTAGTCATATTGTTGAGGAAAAATTAAGTTTCAATGATCATGTTGATTTCATATTATCTAAAATCTCTAAAAAAATCAATTTTTTGAAGAGAATAGGAAAAAATTGTTCGATATATGTGAAATGATTGTTGTTCAAATCAATAATAATGCCACATATTTTGTATTTTGCTCCAGTTAGTTATTCGGTTTGATTAAGGAAAAAATTCAAAAATGTTTGCTGTAGGACATCTATTCTGATGTATCTTTCTATTTTGGTAACAAGTCTCAGTATTCCAGTTTGGAACACATTATGTGGTCTTTATACAGTCAGGAAAAGTGGTAGTTTTTTATTATATTCAGAAATCTTGCTCTTCTTACTCAAAATGAGAAATATGTTTTTCATAAGCTCGTATGCTTTTCGAATTGTTTTTTTTATGTTTCTTGTAATTGAGTCTACTTCATAAGAACATATTTCAGTTTCCGATATATCTGCTCATCACACACGTCGTAGATTGATGTCGTCATGGACAAAATTATAATATGTACGTCCAAATTCAGTAGCGATGTCACGGAGGTAGTTTTCAGGTTATTCCATCTCCCCACTCCTATTGAACCGAAAATAATGATCATATATCCATATATTTCCAACAAGTAACTACCCAATTACAGGAAAATACATAATGAATAAATATGGTTACTAAAGATATCAATAACAACATAAACAATATTAAAAAAAGTTATAATGCTAAAAAACATTATCAAATATAATAATAATTTCAATCTTCAATATCAATATCTGAATATTCAATTATACAACTGATTCTCTAAACAATGACTAATAACTAAACAAAAAAACAAATTACTCAGAAGTCAAACCGAACAAGATACCTCAATGGTTAAGATTTAACTACATATTAATGATGAAAACAATTGAGTCCCAGTGCAAATCACAGCAGTTTGATATCTGATTTGCAATAGAACATGCAAAGCTGAGCGGCGATTGCGAGAGAAGATTGGTTCTGTGGTTTTTTTTTAGAAAAATCTAGCTTATTCTAGTACACCTCTGAGAAACAAAGAAATAAAGTTCACCCAGAAGCTCCGGAAAGACGGGATAATCATTGAGCAAATTGAATAAAAATTCAATGCATTCAAACTTCTCCTGGTGTGGAAGTTCCTAGTGTCAAACCTCGACAGCAAACAAGCGTGATCACAACCCCTATGTGATATACACCACCCTCTCGAAATGATAGCCATTTCAAGAACTTCCTCTGCGGTGCCTCCAGGCGAAAACAAATATGGTTCCACTAAAGGAAATGAAAATATCATTTACTGTACTCTAAGAAAAAAAGACAACGAAATGAAATTAGGTCCAGCGAAAAAGCAGTAGTTTATGATTAGATGATGTATATTAGACCCATCAAAATGTTCCGAAATCCCCGCTTCTACGAAAATCGTAGCTATACTCCTGAATCAAAATATTCGTGAGCGTTTGGAGTAATTCAAATTTCCGTTTAAACGTGGAAAAAATATATACCTACGTAATTTTCGATTTCTGTAATCAAACATTCTCTGAGTACTGCTCTGATCTCCTGGATACATCTCTCAACAACAAGAACTCCTTGGTGTTCAACTCACGTACAGAATGAATAGTGCCACTGAATCCAACGAAATCATTATGCAATTTTGGATTACTTATGTCCTTTTAAAGACTAAAGACTTCCGAACGATATATGTCTATACCATTTATATCATGTCAATTGTCGTCTAACATGGATAAACCTATCAATCAGAGATGATATGGTAAAACAACAAGCATATTAACTTTCGCGATGGTTATTAGATCAATTTAATTATGGCTGGCAATGTTCGATATCTACATTGCTAACATATTTCAGACGGATCTATATTTTATTTGCTAAGACAAAAGCGTGAAAGTGTGTTGTGGAATGTAGATATATTAAAGTGTACTTCAACATTCTTTCGATAATTTTTTCACGAATTGATCAAGAGAATACTCTACCAGAGTGACTATGTGAAACATGAACAATCTGGTGTATTATTTTTCAAGGTATAATAGTTAGAGAATATTGAAACCAGTGTCTGGCAGTTACTGTTTCGTACTACAAGGTTCTCAAGTTCATTATTCTCTGCAGGTATAACACCAATTACAAAAACTAATAACATAATGTTGAATAATAACTAAATAACTGAATGAATAAAATGAAGAGAAATAGAACAAAGAGCTCAATCTAATCTGAAAAACCTAAAAAGTAACTAACAACTAAAAAATGAAAC
This sequence comes from Henosepilachna vigintioctopunctata, assembly GCA_030704895.1. NCBI lineage: Eukaryota > Metazoa > Arthropoda > Insecta > Coleoptera > Coccinellidae > Henosepilachna > Henosepilachna vigintioctopunctata. The sequence continues at coordinate 2,488,522 of JARQZJ010000005.1, forward strand.
TCAATGAAATATTGCAAATAACTCAATCTAATTCGATTAATTTTAGTCAATTTCACTTGTTAACATAACTCCTAATAATAACTGATATGGAGTCAAAGTGAATGTCACATTTATTAGAAACTATAATGAATAGCAATTAGCAAAATTTACAACTAGCAATTGTGTTGAACTGTAGACTCCATATCTAAAAGGGAGATTGTATTAGAGGGTTGATATTTCGAGTCTCTCTAACAAAAATTGCATTTCGAGAGGAGCCATATTGAGGCACTATAATACAAAAATTCTTCCAGAAGCAATCTACGCATCTGAAACAATGGTTATCGACGGTCATTTAAGAATTGGAGAAATAGAAAAACAAAAACGGAAAATTCTCAGAAAGATTTACGGACCAATCAATAGAATCGGCATTTGGATGAAAAGACCTAAGAATGAACTTTATCAAAAGACAAACACGATAACTTAAGAAATCAGAAAACGACGAGCAAAGTTCTATGCACATGTCTACATACTGAAACAGTTCAGAATACCGAATACTACTCGATGTAATTATAAACCGTAAATGCGGAACAGAGTGGCTAAAAGAGGTCCAAAAAGATCTACAACAGATCAATATAAAAAATTTCGAAGATAGCACCGAGCGACGCAATAAAATCGCACATGTGAAATTTGAGCAAAAACCAAATCGCCAACCTGGAGTAAAGTGGACAGATGAACGGCAAAAGAGCATTCACAGGGGATGAAGCGTTTCTGGGAGGCAAAAAAGATGATGCAAAAGTCCTAAGAATTGCGAATTCAAGTTCAATCCCTCTGTAAATGGGGAACAATCGTTATAATAATAATGATTAGATATTCTGAAAGGAAATCTATCTGTAATCTCTGAAAATGATGAGTACTTCCGTAAAAATTAAAAAAATCGACTGAATGAAACATAACGCCACCTAAATTTATTTACCTCAATTTATTCAGTAGATTGTATTGGCTGGCCGGATATCGTATCTGGTTTGGACAGCCCTGGTTCGATAATATCGTATACCGATTCGGCTTATCGGCAGTGATAGATAAAATACAAGAATGTTATTTATCTTAGATCTCAAGTTTAGATGCTATCTACTGCAATAACACACAAGACATTGATAGTAAATCATGGTCTATGCGCAGAATGATTAGGTCAAGTTGCTCAACCAGAGGTGTTAAATTTACATTTTATTTAAGGATCTAGAAGGCGCGGCGGCGTTTAATTTCATCTTCAGGTGTACATATGGTTTTAACATTGTTGAATTATTGATTGGATTTTTGTGAGAAACAGAGGAACTAGATATGAAACAACTCGTTAATTGTATTCAAATATTGAACATCTTGCTTTTTTGTGATTATGTCGCATCTTATATCTCATTCAATTCGATTTGTTTCTGATCAAATTATAAAAATTCCAGAATGAATTTTTAGTTGATTTTCGTATCGTAACTTAATGGAATGGATAATCATTTTTCATAAAGATTTCCTCGTACTTCTTAAGGAATTTGATGTCTTAGGAAGAGGTAGAGTTAGTGGAAGTGCTAAGGGATGTATTAGTGGTAGTGGAAGTGGTAGTACAGTGGGAGTAGTGGTACTGATGATAATACCTCTCGTAACGAAAATTTTCAATATATAATTTAATAAGTATTCCAAGAAACTTTCATGAAGTGATATTTTTCGAAGAATATAAATGAAATATATTGATAATGTGAAAAAAAAGGTGAGAATGTAAGGCAAGAAAAGTAAGGAAATTTTTTCAATAATTTTCTGTCTAAAGGCAGTGTGTTAACAATTTGACGCAATGACTGACCAATTTAGGAAGACTGATCTAAAAATTCAAGAATGATCTAAATATTATAATTCCAAGATATTATGCCTCGTGGATCTTGTGATTGGAAGTGATGGTGGATGTGGCAGTGAAAATGGCAGAGGAGCGGTAGTAGTAATGGTATTGGAAGTGGCAATGGAATTGGTAGTAGTGGCAGTGATAGTGATAGTTTAAGTAGTAGTGGTTGTGGAAGAAGCTTGGCCAAGAAGAAGAGAACTAAGAGTAACAACAGACTTTGCTCAGTCGAAAACACCAATAATCTTTTTATAATAGTAGTAGTGGTAATTATTTTGGTACTGGCAGTGGTAATAACTAGTAGTAGTAATAGGAGTGTCTGCGCAAGCTTGACCATTACTATGTTTATTTGAAAGCTTCATAATTTTCATTGCAGGTTAATTTTTCTGACGAGCAAGTCAGTGAAACTAAAAGAAAAATTATTTTCTTGAAATTTCAATTAATTATATCCTAGGCAATATTTTCAAAGCAACCCAATTGGTCTGCTTTCAGCAACACGTTTTATTCCTTGAAATATATTTTTCATTCGGTAACAGATGACCATTCTACTCAAGATTCTTCACTATAATGAATTTGATTCAATAATGAAAACGACGAAATTTCATATAAAATTGCTTTACAATTTTTTTTCAGCTTCACCTTCATGTCTACTTGTTAATAAACAACTATAATTCTGAAATCTTTCACAGATAAGTAATTCGACTTTTTATTACGTTTACAGTCTTCTCACGTATAAAGTCATTTATATCCTTCATCTTTAAAAAGATATTAGTGATAACTATAAATTTAACTGTTTGAAGGTCTCAGGACTGTCAGGTTTGATATTTGCGAGTCTTTGTAGGTACATCTGTTTTTAAATTTCAAATTCGATGAGAAATTACAATTTTTAATGTATGTAATTCAAGTTTCTTATGGATTCCTAGAAAAGTTGAATTAATAGGAAAGAATTGCGGTGAACACAGGACCTTGACTCATAGCAGCATTTCAATTAGAGAATTCAATACGAAGTATTTGAATAATGAATATTTTATAAAATTTCGAATCATCGCAAAGGTATCTTCGACAAAAAATATTTTATGAAAAAACTATGGGAAAAGATGCTTGTTTGGCAGAAAATAGTCAACAAAATGATCAAAAATTGGCGGAATAATTCTTGTAGCACATTCTTGTCGAAAATTAGAAATATTTCGAGACAAATTCTTGATATTACGATACTTTTCAATCAAGTTCAAAACTGATATTAACATGAGTAGATGTAGGTACTCTGATATGTGAAGATTTTGCATATTTTTCAATGTTTTTGTATGGATAATAAGGATATTCATGATATAACGGGTGATTTTTTGAGAGTTAAGTTTTTCAGGTTGGCGGCACTGGTTGGTAATGGCATCCAAAAGTCAACTGACAAAGTGAAAAGTTTTTGGTATACTCTGCCATTTCATAATGAAGACTTGCAAATTGTTGAAATTTACTATCAAAATTCGTGCTCTGTGAAAAATGTGTATCGTTTGTTACGACCATATTATGGTCGTCATAATCGACCTGGTGAATCAACAATTCGTTCTGTTATCCCAAAATTTTGCACCAAGTTTACTTTATTGGACATTAAACCATTGTCTCGCATGCGTGAAATTGGGATCGTGAAATGTCATTTCGTCGCCGTTCTCAGTAATTGGCCATGTGTCAACCACATTGACAATTTTATGTGTTGATTTGTGTTTGAAAGCCTATAAAATTCAACTTCTGCAAGAATTGAATACGAATGACCTACCACAACGTCTAATTTTTGGTGAATAGGCCTTAGAACAGCTTAATGAAATAATAAAAATTCGCTGTTTTATCGAAAAATTGTGTTCAGTGATGAGGCTCATTTCTGGCTTAACGGATATGTGAATAAACAAAACTGCCGCATCTGAAGTGATGAACAGCCACATGCCATACAAGAATTACCGATGCATCCCGAAAAAACGACAGTTTGTTGTAGTTTAAGGGCTGGTGGCATCATCGGTCCATTTTTTTTCAAAGACGACCGTGGGGGAAACGTTACCGTCAACGGCGAATGACATCGAGGCATGATACGCAACTTTTTTTGCCCCACTTGGCCGAGTTGAACTTGGTTGAGATGTGGTTTCATCAAGACGGTGCCATATGCTACACAGCTCGTGAAACAATGGACATGTTGAAGGATGAATTTGGTGAGCAGCTCATCTCTCGAAATGGCCCTGTGAATTGGCCGCCAAGATCATGCGATTTGACGCATCTGGATTATTTCTTGTGGGGTTATGTAGAGTCGTTAGTGTATGTGGACAAGCCGAACACGATTGAAGCCTTACAGGATAACATAACACGTGTAATTCGTGGGATACAGGCCGAAATGCTCGAAAACGTGACGCAAAATTGGACCTTCCGAATGAACCATTTGATACGGAGCCGCGGACAACATTTACATGAAGTTATCTTTAAAATGTAAATGGCAAAGGCCAAGTTATCAATTTCAATATAAATTTTGAATATATGATTCAAATTGAGTGTTTTATTCGATTAAAAAACTACGCCTAAAAAATCACCCATTATTTCAGTACCTTCAACTGAAAACATGAAAGGATCTACTTATTGAATGAATACTTGGTTTGGTTTCACAAAATTTATAATTAATACTTGACAATTGTTTCGGGGTGTTACCCAATTTTCAGAAGTTAAAACTGGTTTTATGAGTTTTTCCTTTTTTTTTCATTGAATTCATTATAATTTTTGTGAAACCAAGCCAATTGTTTTTATTTAATATATTAAACAATGTTTCACGAAAAGACCAGCTAACATTCAATCAACTTTATGGAAGTATTTATTCTGAATGGTCTTGAGAAATTGTCGTGGAAACTGTTTTCAGATTTGTGTATTCTAAATTGTTTTCTTTTACATAAATTAATGCTCAATTATGGAATGCTAATTCTTCTTAACTGCCATGTTGCATTTATTGGCATTTTACCGTTTATTTTTCCAATTATTTGGTGATTCATTCTTTCGTTTCGGTAATTTCGTAGTCCTCAAATAGATGGAAAGAATTCTATTTGTTTTCTATACTTAAAGACCACTCAAATCTATTAAAACTAATGACTACGACTTCAGACATTCACAAAATATAAAATTATTCCCATAATTCATTTTTAGCTGATTTATTATCGATTATACAATTTGATTGAACTCAATTCTTTGATATTTGCAACACAATCAATTCATCAATTGATTTTTGATTATCGATCATGAATTAATCGTTTTAATTACATCATCGAGGAGAAGTTATAATCGATGGTTGATTGAATTTTATAAGACCTTTGAAAAGAGTTATTGTGCAATATATTAGTTTTTTCTCAGGGCACATAAACTAATTTCTGAGTAGATTTTTATCGGATAGAGTGGGACATGGATAAAGGAATGAATAACTTCACTTCACATGAATATATATATATATATATATATATATATATATATATATATATATATATATATATATATATATATATATATATATATATACCGATAGAGTCTTTTTTAGAAACACTAGAACATTCATTTGAAAAATGCAAATTAATCGAGCGAATGTTATAGTAGAGCTAGATATGTGAACGTGTACGATGTGATGTCTCCATTATCCTTCAAGGGATAAATGTTAGAGAAATCGATGCCAAACCAGATGGAAGTGCGAGACATATATGTTTCGTTCTGCAAGGAACTCGTCAGTCGCACCACGCCCATCGAAGTGAGGCAACGATTTCCACCTCCAAGTTTCTTCAAGACCACACACAGACACACCAAGCATCGAAATTTCACATATCTTCTAGCGTTAGTAGAACGCTCGCGTTTATTTCCGTATTTCAGGGGCCTATTCGGCGATAATTTTAAGAGAATGAAAATTTTTTTTGAAAATGAAAAATGGACCGATGATGCCACCAGCCCATAAACCACACTAAACTGTTGTTTTTTCGGGATGCATCGGTTTTTCTTGTATGGCATGTGGCTGTTCATCACTCCAGATGAGACAGTTTTGTTTATTTACATATCCGTTAAGCCAGAAATGAGTCTCATCGCTGAACACAATTTTTTGATGAAACAGCGAATTTTCATTAAGCTGTTCTAAGGCCCATTCACCAAAAATTAGACGTTGTGGTAGGTCTTTCGGCTTCAATTCTTGCAGAAATTGAATTTTATTGGCGTTCAAACCCAAATCAACAAGTAAAATTTTCAATGGGGTTGACTAACACATGCCCAATTGCCGAGAACGGCGACGAATTGACATTTCACGATCCCCATTTACACTGTACATTACGGCTGAAATATTCTCTTCAGTACGTACTGTACGTATGCGACACAATGGTTCAATGTCCAACAAAGTGAACTTGGTGCGAAATTTGGTGATAAAAGCACGAATCGTTGATTCACCAGGTCGATTATGACTACCATAATATGGTCGTAACAAACCATAGACATTTTTCACAGAGCACGAATTTTGATAGTAAATTTCAACAATTTTCAATCGTTCCTCGTTCGTTAGTCTTTCCATGATGAAATGGTAGAGTATACTGGAAACTTTTCACTCTGATTACGTTTGGATGTCATTACAAACCAGTGCCGTAAACCTGAAAAACTTAATTCGTGAAAAACACTCATTATAACAAGGCACTACTGAAAATTTTTCTCACAGTTGCTGCGATTACTGATATTCGGACTTACTTCTATATTCTTACCTAACCGTATCTTTCCTAACCTAACCCTACCTTACCTTTCCTTACATATTCGTACCTTAGCTTACCTAACCTTACCTAAACTAATCTAATCCGATCTAACCTAACGACTTTCATGAACGAATAAGAATGAATAATGTTGGAAAGGGAAAAGTCCCTAGTAAAGACAGCGACGCATTCAAAACCTCAATTTTGAATGTTCGAGAAAGGAAATGGTATATTTACCTCTAGAGCCAAATACAATGGATACAAAAGTGTTGCTCTTCTTAGGAAACACCACACGAATCATTTGAATGTTTAGAATTAATCTGTTTTTCGGGTTGTAAATAAAAACCATGAACTATAACTTCAGTACCTTTTTAACACCGTTCAACATTGGTATAATTGATGACAATACAACCAAGAAGTAAAAGCAACACTGTTCTAATCACTATCATTTCAACACTTCAGGATTCACCTTTGTTGGTATCAGTTATTCAGATATTTCTAATCCTAAGTATTTTGTGATGAATGTTTGAAATTTTTTAGTACAATTTACGGCAATACGAATTCTTTTAGAGTTGTTAAGTTGATTACACACACAAATATCATTTCAGTCTAATTATTTCGAAAACTTGGTATGCGAATTGTCGCCATTTATGCAACAGCAGGTATAAGGACAATAACTCAATAATTCAATGTTGGTTTCATTTGCTCTGAATGTGCAATTTATAATCACATTCCGAGTGGATCAAATTGGCTATATTTAAATAAGTTGCAATGAGAGGCAATACATTGTGATCTGTTATTTTGACGGTGTGTTCAATCACTCAATTTCTCTAACGTTATGCGACAATATACAGTGGCGTACGTATTCTGCTTTTGAATACACAAAATTGCGTATAGAATTGATTTTTTTTCATTATTTTGTGAAGCTTTGCTTATTGCTTCACGAATATTCGCAAATTCTCGAAAAAACAAACTTTCTCAATGAAATTTTATATTTTTGAGTATTTAATAAAGTTTATTGAATGTTCGCTGATGTGAAACAATGTTTGATATATTGAATAAAAAACACTCGGCTTGGTTTCACATTGCTTGACAATTGCTTCGGGGTGTTACCCCGTTTTCGAAAGCTAACCTGAAGGATTTATACGAGGGTTGTTAAAAAAAAGGCGAATTACAAAGAACACACAAAAAGTGACTTTTCAGTTATCAAAAACAAAGTATTAATCCAAATAGGCTGATAATTTCAACATGTATACCAATATAACGAAAACGAATTGCGAAAATAAAATGTGCACAACTCGCGAGAATTAAAAATTCACCTTTTCTTTTGAACTGACCTCGTATACGACGTAAGAGCTTCAGAGCGTTCAATTTATCTCTTGAAATTGGGACAACATCCTGAAAAAATTATCAAGCAATTCATATAATTTTTGTGAACACAGTCAAGTGTTTTTTTTCTATTTCCATCCAAAATATTTTCATTTTATTGCATGTTGAGTCGTATGGAATTGTTCGGATATTTGGTCTCAGATCTATTATATTCACCTATTTATTATTCATTGAATAGAATTCGGTTGATTGATTCTTGAAGACTAAGAATTTATAACAGAGGGATTACAATGCAAAGAGAGATTCAAATTTTCTCATTCCATCTGGAATGTCTTCAAGTTTTGTTTTCATGTCCGATATTATCTATCTTCGTCAAAACGAGGGATGAAAATACTTTAATAACCATTTCATTCATTAAACATCGTCGGTGTCAAATTTTTACAGCTGTCTATATCATGTTTATCAAATATGAAAAAAAAAATAGATTTATAATTCTTGTTAAATTCTCTCAACATCAAATAACTCATAAAAATCCTACGAAATCAACGTAAATATATTTTATAAATCAGAAGTTCCGTTAGTCAATTAGTTGCCTTTAATATTCTCTAAAACTACATTGCATGCTTGGAAAAATTATTGAAAATTGTTGGTGGGTTCAACTGTCAAAATGTCATACACCCTCAAAATGTTGATGTCCAAAATTAGCAATGAACAAATTGAAAACTTCAAACTGAGCTCTGGCAAGATTGTTTACTTTTGTTCACTCAATAGATGATTAATATCCCTACCAATTATAAAATTTGTGTACTTGTCTTATAAAAGCATTCTTTTTCCTATTTTTGTTTATTTATGAATCGTATTCGATGAGCTTTGAAAATTGATATTTTCCTGTATTTAGTATTCATTGATATTGTTGTTTACGATTACAGAATTTATAAAATAGAATTAATGTATCTATTGAGGTTTCATCCTGCAAGTTTAGGGTTTTTCTTATGATTAAATGTTACCTCGAAGAGGATTAGAAATATGACAAATATGAAGGAATTTTGAATATAACAGAACACCTCCTGAAATCATCGATAATTTTCATTGTATAAGTCATTCTTCTCAGTCATTCACTCTTGACAGAATGGTCGTGGTCGTGTCTCGGTCTTGTGCCACTGCGTCCCAAGCGATACGGTGCCACGCTGCTCTATGCTTAGCGGCTCTAGAGTTTTCATTGATGCTGAAATGCGTCACAGATTTTATCAGATCTGTCAACCTTGATGGAAAGAGCCCACGCGATCTTTTGCCCTCGGCTTTTCCTTGGACCACCAATTGTTCGATAGAGTCTTCATTTCGAAATATATGTCCAAAGAATTTAAGGATTCGCAGCTGTACAGTCGACAATAACCTCTCTTTGATGTTTAGTTCCTTCAGAATCGAGAGGTTGATGCGATGCGCAGTCCACGGGATTCTGAGCAAGCGTCTCCAGCACCACATTTCTAACGCATCAATTTCGCGACGATCTTGCATCCTCAATGTCCATGTCTCAGCTTAGTACAAGAAGATGGGAAAGACTAGGCATTTCATTAGTCGAACCTTCGTGTATTTGGTTATTCTGCGATCCCTCCAAATCTTTGTGAGCTTTTCTACTGAAGACTTTGCTATGACGCCTCCGGATTTCGCCCTCGCAGCTTCCAGCGTTTGAGATCTTGGAGCCCAGATATACTTAGCTGGTGACTGATTCACATCCCGCAATGTTTTGAACGTTCACCTGGTTGTTATTAGGGCGGTTCACGATCATAATTTTGGTCTTATCGCGCTTAATAGCGAGTCCAAACTCTGTAGCTTTGGTCTCCAGGCGACAAAGCAGAGTCTTTATGTCATCTTTGGTTGAAGTTTAGGTAATTGTATAAGTAGATTGAATATAACTTAAATTCAAACACTTGAACTTATGATTTACACTTTATTGACTACATTGCATGACGCGTTTCGTCGTTACAAACGACTTCCTCAGATGCTAACAGAATAATAAGATATCTGAAGAAGTCGTTTGTAACGACGAAACGCGTCATGCTATGTAGTCAATAAAGTGTAAATCATAAACTCAAGTGTTTGAATTTTTAAGTTTATATTCAATTATAATGGATTTACATCAAGTAAACGCCAACACTATTAAATAAGTAGATTGGTCTAAAAGTGCCTTATGGAGTGAGTTGATTATGTCGTAAAAGGTAAAACTGACCTTAAAATTTGATATTTCAATGATGGTAATACATATTTAATTTTATTTGAAATTCATTCGCAATGAACTACTTCCTCAAGTTCGAGAATTCTCACTCTTTGACTCCTAGCAATATTCAATGATTCAATTGAATAATGAAAAACATAAATTATCTTGGAGATCTGTCACCTGGAGATCTGCCAATCCAACAATATCGAAACTAATTAAATGAACCTAATTAATTTATATCTTCGAGGACCGATTCTTTGAACATCCTGTATATTGGATGTAAGTTACGATTGTTCATAGAAACTTCACGCAGTTTTCACTGATATAATTATGTGAACGACAAAATGCAGACATTATAAATGTCAAACGTTATCATTTTCAAATATAACTCCTTCTAATTATTTCCATTATTTGTTTGTCATTTACCTTTTCATGATTGTTATAAAATTGTCTGCAATTTAGTAACGCCTCGACATGTTCTTAATAAGGGTGTGGATTCTGATTTGTATTCTACACCTGGTTTCTTATTAAGCCACTTTTCCACATAATCTCAGTCATTTGTCATTGTCGTGACTAATCAAATATGATTATATTGTACGTATTTATGTCGCAGTTTTGCAAATCTGCAGGATCTTAATTGGTGTTAAACGTGTAGGCTATGTGAAGCGATTTATTGATAACGAAAATCCTGGGAAGTTGGGTATTTGAATGTGTCGAGATATTTCATTATATTAAATTGTTTGAAATGACTGTTTGAAATTTCAATCAAGGTGTTTCAGAAGAAAATTATTGGTGAAGTGATAAGCCAATATCTTTAAGAGATATAATAAAGATAGTTTTAATGTATTAAATAGAAACACTTGGCTTGGTTTCACAAAATTAATAATAAATATTTTACCCCAACGTGTTACCCTATTTTCAAAAGTTTGTCAAGTTTTTTTTATAAATTTTGTAAAACCAAGCTAAGTGTTTTTATTTAATATATTAAATAATATTTCAAGAAGAGTTATTTTGTTACACTCAAGCTTTTTGAGGCTTTCTAACAGTTTTTGAACAATTTCGACGTAATTAATGGCTCGTGTGTTTCCAAGAAAGTCCTTGACAATACTTTGCAATGTCAACGATGCATTCTTTTCAATTTCGGTCATTGTTTCAATGAAACGTTAATCTTCAATAAGTTGCCGAATCTGTGGCCCATCGAAGACACCGCCTTTATCTTCTCATATGACAAGCTAGGAAATGCCGAAATGATATACTCAAAACAGTCCCCTTCACTTCACAAAGATTTAACAAATTGCTTCATGACACCTAGTTTTATATGCAAAGGCGGAAATAGAATGTTTTTTCTGTCGACAAGTGGCTGATTTAGAATGTTTGGATAACCAGGTTTCAGGTCAGATCTCCGCGGAGACTTTGACTACTCCCAATGCTTCTCACGAACTGGGCTGTCCCACATGCATAGAAAACAGGGATACTTGGTATATCCTCCTTGCTGGCCAAGAAGAAAACAAACCATTTTAAGGTAAACACAGATGATCCATTGGTGTAAGTTATATTGCAACAAGTCCATGACCTTCTCTATGTCTTCGTATTCTCCATGCAAAGGAACTGAATGACCTATTTGGACTGAACCATATAAATTTCCATTGTGGAGGACAACACACTTCAAGCTACGTTTTGAGCTATCTATAAACAATCCAGTTTGTTGCGTTATAGTCTGAAATACCTAATTCTCTCATTAAACCAGCTATGTTATGACTATGCACAAATCTATCCGCGCTCTGAAAGAACTGCAGAAATGCACTTCCTCTCGATCGAAAGTAAGTGACTTTAGATCCTTCTTCTAACAAGTTTTTTTCGTGAAGTCTTGAGGTTAAAAGTTCTGACGCTTTTTTGGATAGTCCCAAATCTCATACCAAGTCATTTAACTCATGCTGATTAAATCCTTCACGAACAGAATCATCATTAACTTTAGAATCTTTGTCGCTGGGGTCACTTAGATCGTCGGAGAACTCACCTTCTTGTATTTCTTAATGGGTTATTTATTGAAAAACTGGCCATGGAATTTAAGCTGAATCCTACACAGGACGTATAGCTTACTATAAACTAGGATAATCTATTTTATACTTGCTTTTTTTTGTTATATCCTGCACTTTTTACTATAGAAAAGTAACGTCATTGGAGTTCTCGCCAAATCATTGGTATACCAAACGGACGTTTATCACGTGTTCCTTTTATCCACATTCTCAAACACTACAGTAGAGTATCTGCAGCAACTGTAGTAACAAAACATGACCAGATAGAAAAAATTTGATTAGAGTTTTGGAATCAGCATGTCAATTTACATCCAAAACAGACTAAAAATCGAAGTCAACAGAAATTTATTTTTAGGAATTGTTCCCCAGTGACAAGCCTCCAGAAGTTCCTCAAGAGTCCTGCCAGAAACAACCTCCGAGAAATCTTCAGCGAATAGTGTCACCAAAAATCTGGACAACTTCGCAGGCCATTTTCGGACAACTTCGTTTATGAATAAAAATAGAAATGGAGGTCCATGTACAGAACCTTGAGGAACCTCAATACCAAAAAAGTTCTGGTAATTGAAAAACGGTTTTGAAATTCATTTCTTGTGGGAAACTTTGTCTCTGTGTAAATCCTTAATTATGTCATTTCTCAACAATATTTTTCTTCAATTGTTACAAGAAAACTCGTGTTCTGTTTTTGACTTCTATTCAGCTCATTAATAATCTCAGTAAATGAACTTTCTTCGATGGCAAGATATTGTTAATCGTCTAAAAGCGCACTTGTCTGGTTTGAAATTGTGAAATTTATCGATATTTAATGAAACCAAACAATCAAAAACCTTTCAGTATTATACTGCAATTTTGTTGATATTTTTGGAAGGAAAATGGAGAAATATACATATTAATGAGTGTGTAACAATTTTTGATATTATGCATTCATCTATTCATGAAATCAGTGTACAAATGTTCATAATTAAAAAATTGTCAAACTCAATAACGTAGTTGCATTTTGAATTTTTATTTAGTTTTGCACTTCAATGTAAATATTCTGATTTCATCGTGTAGGTAGTAGAACTTTTGCAACATTCACATCTAATAAATCGAGAGTATATCAATGATGAATGGAAATAAATATCGAAGGCTGTTGCTCTAAAATACTAGACGCATATTACGTAAGACCTATAATCTGCTGAATAACAGTTCTTTACAATAATTAATAACAATAATCTGATAATCCTGAAATGTTGCGGTGCCAACACGTCTATCGTAGAAAACAGGTGGATGACGTAGTAAATATCGTATCTCTGTCGAAGCTGAATAACAGGATTCATTTCATTAGCATTTCTTTCAAGTTATAAACAACACGTTTTTCTTGAACACAAGCGTGTGAATGTATGATTGAATAGAAAATTGTAGGAATAAATTAGTGTACATTAGTTCATTTCTTCTCATATACTGAACAAATTCGTATGACTTCATCTCGAATCACTACTTCTTCGGATGCATATTATTATTATATTGTCTCTCGCGTGAAAAAATAATTTATACGCCTATTCGCTGATGATACTATGCTCTATTTTGTGGCAAAGATATTAAGAATATGACAGAGGTGATCACTAGAGACCTTCCTGCAACTAATGAAAGGTAATCTGCCAATAGCTTATCCCTAAATATGCAGAAATCTAACTTCATGGTTTTGGGTGCAAGTAAAGCTCTCAAAACTTATAAAAATGAGGATATAACTTACAAAGAAATTACAAAGAATAATGAACAAAAAATTAGAACATAGCATAAACAGTGAAATGATACATTGAGTTTCAATGATCATGTTGATTTCGTATCGTCTAAAATCCCAGAAACTGAAAATCTGATAAAGTCAGTGTTGGCGAAACGATATTGTCATGTTTTTGAATTAATTTTAGTGAAAATCGAAAAACTACTTAGTTTTATTTAAATTATGTATGTATGTATATATATATATATATATATATATATATATATATATATATATATATATATATATATATATATATATATATATATATAGTAAATACTGAGACTCTTAATCGAAATATTGCAAATAAAATTCTCAGGGAGCTGTCTACACAATTGTTGTCAACGAGAACGAACCCATCACTTCATCGATCTTGTTGAATGATAATAGGTTACAATTGTTTCATCATTATTATGAATCATCAGTCCATATTTAATCAATCAATCAAGAATCGATGACTTTCAAAACGAACATAGGTCCTATACCAAATTGAGGACAGTTTTACCGAGTGAAATATTCACTTAGCTCCCTCTATCGGAGAAAGGACGTATAAACTCTCCCAGCCGTTCAAGATTCCTACTCAAGACAACAAGAGTGAGAGTAGAATTTCGATTAAGAGTCTCAGTATTTACTAGTATTGAATGACTTGTGAATCGTGAAACTATATATATATATATATATATATATATATATATATATATATATATATATATATATATATATATATATATATAATTATACGTTCTGAATGAAAATCGTTGTATATCACAATTTTGTCAAAAGTAATCCTTAATATTAGATTTGACAAAGTTGTGATATACATCGAAACGTCAACGAAAATAAAGTTTTTCATTATTGAAAGAAGCCTGTTATTGCTAAAAACATACAAAATAAACTATCTTAATCAGGCAATAAATCAATTTAATTAAGTTACAGAATGAAAGTATCATCAGTTTAACCCAGATAAGGAAGCAATAGTCGATATTTCTCTCAAGAAAACATGCTTCTTTCAGTATGAACCTCGAATTGAAAGATTCGCACTTCCATTTCCTTCGTAGCCCTTGTCAACATATTTCTTCCCATTTAAAAGCCTTGAAACTTATTTTGTATCCTCTCACGTCCCAAACAAGAGCATTTTCACAGGATACATTCGTGTAAAATAAGGAGCTGAGAAGAATATAAGTAACCTCCATTAACGCCGCCACTGACCTATACACGTAGTTTAAATAAATCAATTCTGTTCTGTTAATAAACCGCACCCTACCATATACAAACATAATTACCTACTCAGTATTAATTCTATAGATCTTGCAGAGTCATTGAAAAATGCAACTAGTGGTGTACAATAGGTACCCACATTCATCATAAGATCGATAGAAAAATCGATTTGACAACGAAAATTGTCACGTTCGTTTGATAGTTACTAATAGAAACATTAAACATTATAATTACCTGACAGAAGTGAACTTTGAATGGTCGTTGAACTAGACACATTGTTTATTAATTATGTCATGTGCATAATAATTATGTCATAGCCCTATATGGACGTTACATGGGTTTTCGCTTATTATCAGGATACTTCGGTCGGGTATCTTGGCACTGCAAGCGCCAAATTAGCTCCGCAATGATTCAAGGACTTCTTTGAAATTGACTTTTACCACTTGAAATCCTTCAGCATGATTTGTGAATCTAGATGAATGAAATGGTGAGAGAGGTGTATTACAGAAATACCATAGATGCAATTGTTTTCGCAGAAGAAATGATCTTTCAGTGAATTTTTCAACATATATATATATATATATATATATATATATATATATATATATATATATATATATATATATATATATATATATATATATATATATTATCATTATTATTTCGATAATCGAAATAATCGAAAATTTCGATTGTTCCCCGTGAGGAGAGCGACTGAACTTGAATTCGCAATCATTAGGAATTTTGCTTCATCTTTTTTGCCTCCCAAAAACGCTTCATCCTCTCTGAATGCTCTTTCTTCCGTTCATCTGTCCACTTTACTCCAGGTTGACGATTTACTTTTTACTCAAACTTTATATGTGCGATTTTATAGCGGCATTCAGTGCGATCTTCGAGATTTTTTATATTGATCTGCTGTAGATCCTCTTGGACCTCTTTTAGCCACTCTGTTCCGCATTTACTATTCATAATTATATTGAGTAGTTTTTTCGGTATTCTGGACTGTTTCATCTTTTAATTTATTATTATGAATATATTTATTAATTTATTTATCAACATTATATATATATATACATATGAAGCAAAGTATAATCAGAGAATAAAAGTATATAGCTTTCTTTCAATGAGAAATATTTTTATAAAAGGAAAGAACAACGGGCCTAAGACAGTTTCTTGAGCAACGCCAAAATCAACTAGCGTGCTTTCTAACACCATGTCATTTGTTTTAAAGTTTTGTTTTCGCGAATCCAAATGAGATCTGAAATTTATTCTTCTCCTCTTTGTATACACCTAGAAACGTAAATTGTTTTCCGCTTGAAAAAAGATTCAAACCGGAAATAACGTTCAATAAGATGATTAATAAAACTTTACTTATTTGACTTCGCGAGATGTTTGTCATTGTTTCTGGTAAACTGAAGCTTTTTTTCGTCCTTCAGTATAATCTACTGGGGATTATCCAAGCGTTCTATTGAAATTAAGCTATACTTATTGAGGCTCCATAGGTTGAATGGAAGCAAATCATAACAATGCAAATCAATGAAATGAATATATATTACATTAAATTAAACTCTTGACTTAATGTTTCACGATTTATTTAACAATATGAATAGTCAACATGTTTCGAGCGTTAGCTCATTTTCAAGACTAAACAGTTTAGTTCAGATCAAACTCTAAGCCTGGATTCGAACCTGGCCTACTCTGATCCATCAATCACCCAGACCACACAGCCTGTATTACTCACCAAGTTCAATTCACAATAATTGCAAACCCGATTTTTTTTAATTTCAACGTGAAAGTAAACGATTAAGCAATAATTCACCCACATGATCATGAACCCAAAACCAACGTATTTCACAGAATTACCAGCTCAAGTATTAGAGCAAAGACAGAGGTTGTGTAAACATTCGTCAATTCATTCACCGCTGAAACGTGTGAGATACGGTGTTCTTGAAGTACAAAATCAAATAAACTAGTTTGTTTAAGATAATTAGTTGCTGCTGAGAGACCTGCGAACGTTAAATATCTTCGGGTTTTCAGCAGTGTCCCCGGGCTAAGTGGCATTTAAATCCATGACTAAGTCATTGAGAGACAACTTGGAATGAACATATTACTATAATTCACAATTCAATAACTGCATATCGTGAATTTACTCTTACCTAATCTACTCCAAATATGCTTATAAGACTTTGGATGAAGTGTATGAGCAATATTATATTCTTGAGAAAATTCAATTCACACATGGACGAAAAATTTCGGTGTATGAGGGTGGGGTGAAAAGTTTCAGGCCTGATCGAGAAAGAGAGATAAAGAAGTTGTTTGGAAATTTTTTTGTTTTATTTTTCAACATAATCTCCATCAACACTGATACATTTCTCATTACGGTGTTCTAATTTACTTGTACCAGTTTTAAACGTAGATTCGTCAAGCTTCTCAAAATACTGATTTGTAGTTTGGATAACTACTTCGTTGCTCTCAAATCTTCTACCGCCAAGTAATTTTTTGATGTTAGGAAACAGGTAATAGTAGCTGGGGCTAAGCCTGGAGAGAACAAAGGATGTGACATCAATTCAAACTTCAATTTTATCAATTCAATTCAATTAGTTCAAAGTCGGCTGTGGCACTACATTCAGGCCTCCATTCTATGCTGAGAAAAAATGGTTTTGTTCAATCAAGAACGTCAATTTTAATGTACATCTTGAAATTCCCTCATGCAGAGAAGAAACCAAAGCTCTCAAAACTGAACTATTATCAGGTACCTCAACAGTACACCAACGTGGAGTCGAAATAAAAATTTCATGTATTCTCGAATTAAACCGTATTCTAAAATTGAGTTCTTCATTGAATGAAACTTTGAAATATTCTTCACGAAATCTTTTTCGAAAACAGTCAACACACTAACAAAACATTTTAAACTACAAATAGACTTTTGGAAAATACTACACGAGAAATATTCATTTGCAACAGATCATCGCCATCTTGGGCCTAATCCATGTACTATTAAATTGAATTTTCAAGACATGTCATTGTCAACATGTTCAAGACTCACGCTCGAAACTTGTTGACAAATTCATATTGTTAAATATTATCGTGAAACATTAAGCCAAGAGTTTAATTTAATTTAATATTCAATTATGTTTCATCAAGAGTTAAGCGAGAATTCCATAAATCCATAAATAAAAAAAAAAAAAAAAATCTGAGTCACTAATCCATATACTTATATTTCAACAAATATAAGACTTCGAACTGATTCCAACGAATCAGAAAATGAATTGAATACCTCGCTTACTAGATGAGTAATTGAATATATTCAGAAAATAATCCTTATTCAAACGTATTCAAATGAATATATCAACAGTAACTGATTTATTTATTAATCCTATCAATAAGAACCAGTATCTTCTTCAATAGGCTAATAAATTCAAACATTATTGTGGAAATTACATCATTCAAGCTCCTTATATAGTAGGTGTATATACGAGAAAACACTTTATACCTGATCTGATTATTTCTGACTCGAATAACTGAATGTCGTTAATAAATTGAACTAAGTTTGAATAATGTAAACATAGTGTTATGTCGTGAGAAATAATTTCTTTCGAGAAAATTAACATACAGCAACAGAGTCTGCATTGAACGACTTGCATGACCGATGTATTCGATTATAATGTGACATTTTGACCTGGCAATAAATGACATTTTATTTGAGTTTCACCTCAAAATTGTGGATGCAAGTAATATTGGATATAAGTGTTTTATTACTCTGCTCTATAAGTGATGGACACTTGTATGTATAATGCCAAGACAATTCAATCATTTGAATACTTCTTATTTGATTTGAAATATTATTAAATAATATTTGTTATTTATATTATAAATGAATATTGAATTCTTATCGATTTGCGAATAATTTATCACTTCTAATGGAGCCCCACTTGAGAAATCGCAGTCGATTTGTACAAACTGAGAATTGCAAATCGAGATAATTTCTAGTAACTTCAGGAGTACCGCAGGAATCCAATCTTGGACCCCTACTATTTGTCCTGTTTGTTTACTATCTCTTAGAGATGGTGGACTGAATGAAAGTGGCTCATGCGAACGATATTAAAACTTATAAGAGCGTGTCATCTATGCATGATTGTTTGAGGTTACAAAGTGACCTGAATGATATCAGCCTGTGGTGTAATAATAATTGTTTACACTTGAATGTTATGAAATGTAATGTGGTGAATTTTACTAGAAAGAGAAATGTGATAACTTTCGATTACAACATTGAAGGCGTTAAACTGACTCGACTCCTGGAGGTTTATATTTAAATATGAAGTGAAGTCTTGTGAAGTGTTTGAAAACTCATTTATTCATAAAAATTCTCGAGATTTCAATCAATATTTTTGTGTGCCTTCTCCAGAAGAAAAAACAATCTGCAAAGTAATGACTACAATGATCAAATTCAATATGTGGAAAATATAAAACTAGTTAAAGTTAGAGTTTATGCAGTGATAATAATAAAACTAACGTTATTCAACAAACGTCTCTTATTTTGTTTCGACTTGTACCCTACATGTTGCTAAACTGAATGATCACACCCTAGGGAATGATCTAGGGATTCAACACCCTAGAAAGCTGAAGGCCAGGCACTCCTGCGTGGGGTGTACAATTATTTGCTGGTTAATTTTTTTAAACCATTGGCGTAGAAAAATATTTTGATTTATTCCATTTTGAAATATCGTTATAGATGATGCTCAATTTTTCAATATCTGATTTAGCGTTAATTGTCTTTGTTGTGTATATGTGTCATTTCCAAAAACAATTCCTTTTTGAGATTACTCTCTCTATTCAAAATTTTAATATTTTCGTAATCAAAATTGTGATCCGAGTCTTGGAAGTAACATGCTAACTCACAAGAACTTTTTCCAATAAAATAATCATTTTTGTGTTATTTAACTCTTTCTTTCAAATATTGTTTACTTTGACCTATGTAGCATTTATCACAATGGTGGCATGGTATTTTGTAAATGACACTGCAATTCCACAACACTGGAGTTCGATCTTTGGTTCTCTAGAAGATACTTTTGAAGTTATTGTTTGTACTTAGCAAATTTGACTTTTCTATATGTATGAGGTTTTTTGTTATGTTATCAGACAATCTTTATATATGGTTCAATACAAAAAAATTTTACGATCAACTCATTGTACAACCCATACACAAAGCCTGACCTTCAGCCTTCTGAGGTGTTGAAATTTCTGACCATTCAGTTTAGCAACATGTGGGGCACAAGTCGAAACAATAAGAGACGTTGTTGAATAATGTTAATTCTGTTATTATCACTGCATAAACTGTAATTGTAAGTTGTTTTATATTTTTTACATATTCAATTTGATCATTGTAGTCATTACTTTGCAGCTTGTTTTTTCTCCTGAAGCAGACACAAAAAAAATAAATAAAATAAGTTATGATATTGTTACAGATTTGCTCTCAAGCCGCCTCTATGGTTTATGGATGTTTGGAGAAATGATGAGATTGTTGAGAACCGTCGTAGGCACGACCAGAGAGGAATACATTAGAAATACATTCTCCATCATTAGCAGTTTTGTTCAGTTCATCAATATTTGCAGTATTTGCAGTAGCTTCATCAAGTTCGTCATTATTAACACTTTGCTCTGCTTCACTCTCATGTGGCGATGTTCTAGAATCTATGCTTGGTTTTCTATCTGGTGTTTCTGTTTCAACAGTATTATTCTTTTCTTCTACGCATGAAGAATCTAAATTTTCAGTAGAAGTATCTGCGATTGAAGTGTCGGGTAATTCTTTATCAAGTTCATCTTCCTTAAAAAGGCGCTTTACTAGAACCGGCTTGTTTCCTTTAGTATCTAAATCTCGAGCTTGTAATTCCTCTCTCAATTCTGTCACTCTCAGTTTACTCGGATCTATCGTCGGACTCATCTTCAACAGCTGAATATTTCTTATTCAAACATAAAAGATGAAAACCATTAAAAAAATGTAACTTTACAAAGAAAACCCGCCACAACAAAGTTTTAAGGAAAAATCTACGCTAAAAATTACAAATGGTTCAAAAAAAAGAGCTCATCTACTAGTTTCATTTTCGATGTTCAAGAGATCGAACTACCTCTGTGACTCCCATTTGAGATTGGCTCGAGAAAAAGAAGTAGCAACCACGTGTCGAATAGTTAGTTGTTTGCAAATAACGATAAATATAAGTCAAAAATACTAGTGTCGTTGAATATTTCCACTCATTGAATAATATATCAAAACAGTCATCTACAGTACAGTGAAATAGACAGAAGTGTGACATAAGCGATATTGATATTGACATTTGTTGTATTTATTTTCAGTTCGTAAATAAAGGATATTTATTGATTGTTAAAAGTTAGTTATTGGAATTTATCCGTCGAAACCCATAATTCGTAACAATATGATATTTAGAAAATCTGGCGAATATATCAACCATTAAATTACAGGTTATAATTCATAATTCTTCCTTTGTACTCATTCTTTTTCAACTTACGAGTAACTTAGAGTGAACACAATGTTCGATTTCTCAATATCTTGCCACCAATTTAGACTGTAATTCTACATTTTTCTCGTAATTAACAAAGGAGCAATACATCTTTCCAGAATAGGTCAATAAGTGAGAAATTGTATACGAATTATGTCAGAACTAGCCCATTTGCCCTTGAAGTAGTTCAGATGTTCATCTGAGTTATTATATAATTGAAACAAGGAGCAGTATAATAATAAGGGCAAATTCTCGAGATATTTCGTAGATTGTCAGTGTCCCAGTTTAGAGAATGCTAGAAATGAAAATTGCAAGAATGAAAAACATAAAACCATGAAAAGAGATTTTTTTCTCAAGTTAATCGAGTTAAAGTCATTGAATGTTTGCAATTTCTTGGTGAAACATTTTTCAATATATAATAATAATTTTATGGGTGAAACTATAACTATATAAAATAACAACAATTTTTATAAAATTGATTTATTGACTGTTTAAGCAATAACATGCATATTTTATTGTTAAAAAACTTTAGTTGACTTCAACTCGAGTTGACTAGTATGTGCTTATCAAAGTATCAAATATAATTAATTCATATTATTCATAAAGTATTAAAGATAAAAGCTTCATTTCAGCGAAATATATAAAAAAATTGAATATTTCACTTTGAAACTAATAACTTTACCTTATTTCTTTCATTCATTACACAAGAATTAATAACAATAAAATTGTTGAAAATTAGTGAATAAACATTCACTAATGAATAGAATATAAGTTTCCAGGAACTGCTTTACGAAATGTTAACCTTGAAAGTCTCAGTTAAAACATGATAAATGACAAACAAATTTCTTAGTTTCCTATAACGTTAATAAAACTACATCAAACAAAACCAAGTGCTACAATTGATATTAATTAATATCTGTTGATATTACACTTTGGTTTAATTGAAACTGATGATGTTGAAATGAGGCAGAATGTATAATTAACATCGTCAAATAATACGTAGAAAGAATGAATCTGGAGACATTACATTGTTCGTGTTTTTTCACATAGCCAGCTTTGCTTTAATATTCTTTCGAATAATTCGTGAAAAATTATCGATAGAAAGTTATAGTATACTTTACTTAAATATAAAATATTTACAAGTGCGATGATTTGAGCACGATAACTACAGAATTTTTGTGTAGTCTTGTTGTTGATGTTTCTTCCAGAAAGGTAACACCGAGCGTTTCCACTATCGCCACCTAGATGGCATTAGTTCATCAAATTAGATGGCATTGTTCATAGACTAGAGTTATAAAATGTAGTATCTGAATGTTTTTTTCTGTTGATTCCTGAGATTTGTCATAAATTGTAATCTATCCAGTTTTTTTCTACCGAAAATCCTTGACATCCTAAGGCAAATAATGGAATTTATGAAAATATTTTCACATATTATTGTGTTTTCTGTATTTATCCAAAAAATTTATATAATATCGTTTTATATTTTTAATTTGTTCTATGTTGAATTTCCACCTTGTTTTACTTTTCGATGACTGTGGTGTTGAAGTTAAAGTAGCATTATTATATGAATTTATTGAATGATTATAAACAGAAATTAGTTGTTTTATAATCTTTTGTGTGATTGATAGTATGGTCGAAATGTTTGAGCTCATTATGTCGTTCATTTAAATCTTCAATTTGAAACAAAACATTGAACAGAAATAATTTTTTCATTTCAGTGTTCAAAATTTTGGAGTTTTAAAATGATCGACATACAGACTGTAGGGATATATAGAACATTGGGACGCCCCACCATCAACTGTCAACATATAAAAAGGGCTACCAACTTGCAATATATGTCTTATGGCAGTGTCATTTCTATGTTCAACAATCTGTCATTCTAACTTCCATCGACAACAACAACAACCACGTGCTCAGTTCGTTCGTAATATATATTAAATATATATTTTCAATACAAGTGTCGTTTAATATTTCCACGCATAGAATAATATAGCAACAACGCTATAAGTCGATATTCTATAGATACGAATTCTATTCAATTTGTCTCATGTAGGTTATGAAAATATCTAATAACAGTGAAAATCACCTGATTATAAAACACGAAGTCACTGACTTTTAAATCTTGATTGTAAGGTCGAAAAATTTCTACTATTCACAAGTACATAATTTTTACTCCTAGTTACCTATTTCGCAATATGATTTCGACTTGAACTTAATTATAACCTTCCATAAAAGATCAATAAATAGTATAGATATTCAATTATGTTCTACGTTAGCCTGCAGGACATAAAATATATTTAGATTTACAGATACAGACGAATTGTATATAAATTATTTAATATACAATTTTGGTATAATGTTATTAGGTGTGTCGTTTTCTATTTATGAAATAGTTTATACAAAATCGAATGTAATTAAGAATATGAGTAGAAACCTTTGAGTTTATAGTGGACAACAGAATCATTATTTTACAATCACTCAATAATAGTTATGTAATGAATACGTTGATCTAAAAGAGGATTTTTTCTGCTACAAGAATAATAACCCCAATGAAACCATAGAATCTATAAAAACTTCTAATTCTATGGTTAGACCTTAGTCGATTCACAGAATTTATCTGTAGCATAGAACAATTCTACTTATATATCGTCTCTGAATTCTGTGGTTTCCATAGAATTTAATGTCGATGTTATGAGTAGATAGTTTCTTCTTCACTCGTTTCATCGAACTCTGGGAAATCAGTTATTGGAACACCGAAATATTAAGTCGAGTGTTCGGGTATTCAAATTAGTTTTTTAACTATCCAGATGTCAGTCGAACGTTATCGTTCTATAAATGTCAAGGGTAATTATGATTTTTCAATATAAACCTGAGTATATAGGAAATATATTACAAATTGAAGATTCTATGGTAATATTTCTCTTTCGTACCTGTTTTTAATGCGAATCCATTAGATTTGTATATAGATCTCAAAATAATAACAACTAAACCAGTCAAATAATTTCACTTGAATGTTTTTAAAAAAGTATATCAAGGAGGTTTATCAAATTTTTTCTGAAATATATTTTCATAATGATCTCATATCAAAAACGATGTTAATATTAACATTAGGTGAAATTTGATCTTAGCATCTCGTCGTGCTTTTCAAAGATCTTTCTCTTTTACAGGTTCCAAAGTTTATAATTCTGTGCCAACCAATTTCAAAAAAGTTCGAAATTATCTATTTTCAAACGAGAACTGTCTCGCTGGCTCCTAATACAACAAGTTTAATTTGCTCAATGGGTTTCAATAGAAAGTTATTTTTGTACTGTTCTATGTTTTTTGTACTACATATATAGTTTCGTAATATTTTCATTTGTTTTTGTATGGTGTTCTGTGCCTGGGAAGTTTTAACCGGAGTAAAATGAGCAGAATCTGGAAAAAATGTCAATTTTCAGCTTCCTGGATTTCGCTCCTTTTGATGCTGTTTCACTGTATTGTATTTTTTCGGAATAGAGTTATTATTGATTTATTATTAATATATATATTAATAATAAATAATTTTCTCAGCAGAAAACTAGAACAGCCTTTTGCTCCACTAATGTGGGGCGCCGATCTCTCGAATATCTGGGAAATAGATTATTTAATTTTCTACCACATGAAATTAGAAATCTGAAAACTAGGAAAAAATTCGTAGTTAGAACGAAAACGTTTCTCATGGAGCGATCTAGAAATCTCATCGGCTCCTTGATGGAATGATTGGTTGGAAGCGCTCTGTCTGGGGTGTTAACTTTGGGTTTGTTTTCTGAATGAATGATGTTACTTTGAATTATTTATATTTTGAATTATTGTTTTGGTTGAAGAAATTATTGTTTAAGTTGAGGAAATTGTTATCCCACGCTCTGGCAAAGCCTTTGTGGGAATAGAGTAGTTTTTGTTTATTTACATTTTGGATTTGACAGTAGGAAAGTCATATTATAGAAAACAATGTGCCAATTTATATATTACAAAATTATGTAGCCAATTTATGTTAAATAAACTATATTATTATTATATTATTATTATTATTATTATATCAAAGACTGGAACATCATTATGTATCTTGGGACAGAGTTTAGAACTTGTCTATAAAAATAAGCCAGGCACTAAATGAAAAAACTTATTAACAATTTTTTTATAAATATTCAAAGCAAGTTTAAAATTCTCTACTGAAAATTACACTAATAAATAGTTTCATTAATAACAATGTGTTTCTGTTTAAATTCAATAGGAATAAGCCAGAATTATTTCGCTGTTTCAATCTTCTGCATTCATGAAATCATGAAAATACTTATTAATTAGCGAATTTGATGTGAACTATTACCAGTATTTTCTGAATCTGTAACCAAATATTGTCTGAATCAACGATTGGTATAAACTTTGCATTCTTCATAAAATAGAACTAAAATTTGTTATTTGTTTGTTTTACTACTTATTTTTGACTTGCCTAGACCCTAAATATATATTCGTCCGATATTTCTCAATTTGCAATCCATAGAATGAAAGTTGACTCACCTGTACAATTGTCGCTATCGTCAAACCAAAAGTGAGGGCTATTTGTACGATATTGATGTCTGAACCACCAAGACTTATGATTGAGCCACAACCAATGAAAACCAATAAAAGTGTTCCAATAAATTCAGCTACAAGCATTCGCCATATCAGTTTATTTTCTGTGATCTCGGAGAGGCCCAGTATACCATCACTTTCTGCTGAAACAAACATAGAAATATAATTGAAAGCTGATCTTCATCTGTCAAAATAGAAGTAAAACTATGCCTCATTCTCAATGAAATTTATGAAGTAAATAAAAAGTAAAATATGTCGTCAGACGATATGTCTTATTCATCATACAATTGAAGCTGAAAGTCCATCTGGTGCAAACTCTCTATAGAGTATAGAACGCCTGGAGGTCAGTCTCAGGATGTTCTCGACTTGGGATTGCTCTCAGTCTTGAGTAAGATTCGTGAGAATCGTAAGCCACAAAAGGCTCGAGGTCTAAAAGCTTATGAAGCTTATAGTATGTGCGTTAAGTTTATCTGGTCATGTCATTTTCTTTGCTGGAATGGAATCGCAGCAAATGTTTGCTGTTATCATAGCCAACAAAATGACCAAACAATGAAGAATAGAACAAAGGGGAGTTGGGGAAGAAATGGGAGTACAACTCCAAAAGAAGTCGCTGATGTCTGGAGAACTTTACATGTTATTATTTACAATAACCAGACATAAAAGCATTACCACTGCAAGTCTGTTATGAGTACCAGATGTTATGTTGAGAGTAAAAAATTTATTCTTAGCATCTCCAAATGTCATATTTGTCAACCGTAACAAAACGTTACTCAGTAAATTTCAACTATGAAATAGAAATGATATTTTGAGAAGATATTTGTTGATTTTTGAAGACTATGTTGACCTTTGATAACTTTTGATCCTCAACAGACTCTTGTACCACATATAACTGCTGCAGTTAAAGCTGCCTCTAGAGTCTATGCCTTCATCTTCTGCAACAATTTGCTAATATATCAACTCCAAGAACATTGTAGGTATTCTGCTTTCGTCAGATCTGAACTTGAATACAGATCAACACTTTGGAATCCTGGTGATCAGTTACATATTGATAAAACATAAAATACTGACAAATCGACGAAATGTAGGCACCCCAATGCGAGAAGGAATTGCTATGCAACAGTTTTCTTAGATGAAATGATTAACAAAGAAGTGAAATGAAAGGAATTTCGGCAGAATTAAATTCATTGTACCTAGATCATCTTCCAGAAGCAAATTCACGTTCTAACTTCCAACAGCTAGAACTAATGTTCTGAAATGTACTTTTTTGCACAAAAAGTGTGAACAGTGCAATAATTGGGGGATTAGCTGTATAATCTAACTGTTCTGTCAATCAAAACCTTAGTTTGTATTTACATTAACTCATTCTTTTGTTTTTTTGGGTAACTATTTGTATTTTTCCTGGGGAATTGCATCTTACCACTTTTTGTGCTTTTGTGTTTTTACTAGCTTATCTTTAGTATCAGTCTTTACTGTTGTGTTATTAGGATTTATTCTTCAAACAGTATATGTGAAATGAATGAAAATTTGATGTCTCGTTTTTTCTCTTGACTACCATCGTCACTGTTTGCTTTCAGATGTACCCATCTTAACTTTCTATTTTGATGATGTGTCTTTCCATCTTGAATATCAATATTATTGCTATTTTCCCTATCATCCAATCAACTTTTGGTTCTTCAGGGTGGTCAGCTATATAACTTATAAATTACATGGATGACATGGAGATTTCGTTTATATCTTGGTGAAATATTATGTCAAACACTATAAAATTGAAAATTAAAACACTTGACGTAAGTTTCACTGAATATATAAAAAACTTTACATATATTTCGGGTAGTTAATCCATTATCAAGAGTATAAAATGTTACTGAATTTCAAAAAGTACGGCTTTCACTCATATATTCCAAACCACAGAATTTAACATTGGTTTTACGGAAATATCCACCAGGCCATTGCAAATCGGTAAATTTTTCTTTTTGGATATCGAAATTTCTATGACTTCAAGGGTGTCTAATCATTTGTCCTTACTATATGAGTGTACTTTTTCGGCCTTCCTGGGATCCAAAAAAGGATTATGTTTAACGCAGTGTTCAGAAAAACCCGTATTAGGTTTATTCAATAATATTGATCTTCTATGTTAATCGATTCTTTTTTGTATAGAACGTCCAGTTTGACCTATGTAAAAACTACTGCTATTGTTTTTCTCAACACTGCATCAAACATAATCATTTCTTGGATCCCAAGAAGACCGAAATAGTACACTCAGTTAATAAGGGCAAAATATAAGAAATCCTGGAAGTCTTGGAAATTTCGATAGCTAAAAAGAAAAATTTACCTATTCACAATGACCAGGTGGATTTCTCCGTGAAACCAGTGTTAAGATTTCTACGTGAAGCCAGTTTCTCCGTGAAACCAGTGTTGAATTATGTGGTTTAAGATGTAATGGGTGTTTATTTACCTTATTTAGATATAATGGGTGCGACCGATTTAACAGCTGAGGAGTGATTTATTCTCAGTTTGGTTTGGCAATTCATCAAAAATAGACTCACGATCATCAAGCAAGGAGTAGATTCGTCGAATGGGTCCAAAACGAGATTGCCGTTGTTCCCGATTTTCATAAGCGAATTTTGTTTAGCTATGAAGCGCACTTCTGGTTGAATGGCTACGTCAACAAACAAAACTGCCGCATTTGGAGTGAAGATAATCCTCAAGTGTATGTGAAAACACCGTTATATCCAGAAAAACTGACTGTTTGCTGCGCTTTATGGGCTGGTGAAATCATTGGTCCGTACTTCTTCAAAAACGATGATGGCCAGAACGTTACAGTCAATGGTGATCGGTATAGAGCCATGATTACTAACTTTTTCATTCCTGAATTGAACAACCATGATGTCCAGGAGCTGTGGTTTCGACAAGACGGCGCAACATGTCACACAGCTCGTGCCACAATCGATTTATTGAAAGACACGCCTAATTTCATGTTTTGGACATGTGAATTGGGCTCCAAGATCTTGTGATTTAACACCGCTAGACTACTTTCTATGGTGCTATGTAAAGTCATTGATCTATGCGGATAAGCCACAAACTCTTGACCATTTGGAAGACAATATTCGCCGTGTTATTGGCGATTTACGGCCACAAATGTTGGAAAAAGTCATCGAAAGTTGGACGTCCAGATTGGACTACATCCGAGCAAGCCGTGGCGGTAATATGCCAGAAATCTTATTTAAAATGTAATGCCACAAGATTATCTTTCGAATAAAAAAAACTTCTTGTCAATCGAATGATCCATCGTTGTTTTATTGCAATTTAAAGTTCTATACCTCTAAAAAAACACCCGTTGTAAGAAATATTTGTACATTTTGAAATTCAGTAACATCTATACTCTTGATGATGCGTTAACTACCTGAAACATATTAAGGATTTTTAATATATTCAGTGAAACTTAACTCAAGTGTGTTAATTTTAATTTATTGATTTCAAACTACACGGATTGAATTAAAACAGATCAAACAGAGACATATATAAATCCAAAACTTAAGCTTGAATTTGAATCCTGGATTAATTTCTAATGAAGTGCATACCTTTTCAAAGTCTCTACTTCTCTAATGCGTACTCAATCTATGTGTATAACAACAAATTGTTCTTCATTCAATAGTGTTGAAGACTTCCAATTCACAAACTGGTTTTCAATAATTAATAATTAGTTGAAACAGTTTTCGATGAATCATTCGACTGTCTGAAGCCCAGAGGTTTCGCAATGGTTCTAACGTATGATAAATGATATTGATTTAGCCTTTCTCATCACCTTCCACCTAAATTTACTGCATTCGATTCAAGTGATCGTAAAAATCAGAAAATATAACTCCCTAGAGATAATATATAATATTAGTGACAATTACGAAATATCATTAGATATTTCTAAATAAGATATGTGCGATCATTAATAGGATCATTCGAAATTTAGAGGTAGGTACGTAAATAAAACAGTTTTTCAGATGGCATTTTATTCTGTAGAACTTATGTTGATTTAAAACACCGTAATTCGAGTTAACATTGGTACGTTATATGTCCCAGTTATTTAAAATGATGATCCTGATAATAAGTTTAGTTCTATGCTTGGATAATTGTAGAAAGCAGAATTGATTTGTAGTTATGCGTTCTGTTTAGGATTTATATTGTTTCATGCTTTCACCTTATTATCTCAATGCACGTTAGGTACTTTTTTTTATACAGATTGATAATATTTCATTGGAAAAATATTTTCTAATATTTCAAAATAGAACATAATAAATCATTAATATGAATTATTATATTTATGTATTAGTATATTCATTTGTCTATTTATTGAAAAAGAAGCAGAGAAGTGCGAAACGGTTAAACGCATAAAGAAGCCATTATCGAATTGCCCCCCTTGAGAATCAAATTGCCCATCTGTTTGGCGTAGGCCCCACGTTGGGAAATATATGAAATCGTAAAGAACAGCTAATTATCAATAGCAATGACACTAGAACTTCATCTGAGGAAGCCTTTATACAATTCGGGGTGCCACAAGGAAGTATTCTGGAACCAATTCATTGCTTCATCTATTACTCAGAAAACATAATACAACCCGGTCCAAACACATCTATGGTCACCTATGCCGATGGTACAAAATTCTCCTTGCTCAAATAATGCATTCACTACAAAATACTGTACAACATGTGCGATAGTGATAAAAACCCACATACTGGCTTTGGAAGATCTTTCCACATGAGGTTTACGACAACAAAATTGATCTTCAGACGTCAGAGAGATTTTTGGTTCTAACAATAGATAAAAACTTGACTTGAAGTGAATATGTAGCAATCGGTGTAGTAAACTGGGAGTTCCTACGAAAATTTAGATAGAAGTTCTATGAAATCATTCAGAATTTCCGAGAGATATCTACTGAATTGGTCGAGGAAGGCTTTGAGCATGGCCTGCTTGACGCCCAGACTACCCTCTTCATTATGTTTTGAAGAAATTCAATTTCAGAAATTGTTGTTTATATTAAATATAAACTAAACTTCAAACACTTGAACTTTCAATTTACACTTTGTTGACAACGACTTCTTCACATGCTATCAGGAATCTGACTAACAACAAATTTGAAAAAACAGGTATGAATAAAGAGGGAATTTTAGGATTCTATAACACTGGGTTTTAGCCAAGATATTCCATTCTAAAATATAATTTCTTATCAACTGAAAAGGTTCAACAAGGATGAATTGTTTGATTGTATCTGTTCATTGAGCAAATTTCCAAAATTCTTATGCCTATTTATTTCCACTATTTCCCAAAACTCTAATTGACTACTTTTCTGTATATTATGTAAAATTCGTATCAAAAGTATGGTTTTCTGTTAATGAATGGTTAGCATAATTCGAATTGCTTTTATTATATGTGAAACTGTATTTATGTTCATGGATTCTAGAGTCGAAATTTCAACTTGTTTTACCTATATATATACCGGGACGTGTTCCACAATTCCATTGGTAAACACCAGATTTATCTTCTCTTTTAATTTTGCTCTAATTGTATTTGATGTGTATCGACAAATTATTGTTTGTTCTAAATGAAATATTGAAATTATGTTTCTGTAAAAAGGTTTTGACTTTTTGACTTGGTGTTCCAAAGTATAATAAACTATTTCACTTCCGATTTCTATCGGACTGATAAGCAAAGACTTATCGTACAGCTTTCTGATAAAGTTTTTAAAATTGCTGATACTCGTAACTTTATCAGAAAGCTGTACGATAAGTATTTGCTTATCAGTCTGATAGAAATCGGAAACATAATAGATTATCAAACTTTGGAACACCAAGTCAAAAAGTCAAAACCTTTTAACAGAAAAATAATTTCAATATTTCATTTAGAACAAACAATAATTAATCTAGTTACATCACAAACAATAAAAGTAAAATTAAAGAGAAGATAAATCTGGTGTTTACCAATTGAATAGTGGAACATGTCCCGGTATATATGTACACTTAGGTAAAACAAGTAGAAATTTCTGCACTAGAATCCATGAACATAAATACATATTACAAAAGCGATTCGAATTATGCAAACCATTTATCAAAAGAAACCCACACTTTCAATACCAATTTCAAAATATTACATAATATACAGAAAAATAGTCGATTTGATTTTTGGGAAATAGTGGAAATAAATCAGCATAAAAATTCTGGAAATTTGCACAATGAACAGATACAATTAAACAACTCACCCTTGTTAAGATCATCCTTTTCAGTTAATAAAAAATTATATTTTAGAATGGAATATCTTGGGTAAAACCCAGAGTCATAGGATCCTAAAATTCCCTCATTATTTATAGCTGTTTTTCAAATTTGTTGTTAGGAAGTATTCTGTTAGCATCTGAAGAAGTCGTTTGTAACGACGAAACGCGTCATGCTATGTTGTCAATAGCAATAAGTGTAAATCAAAAGTTCAAGTGTTTGAATTTAATAAGTTGATATTCAATTATACTGGATTTACATCACGTAAACGCCAAAACTATTAAATATAATAAAAAAAATGTTTATATTAATATGAATTAAATAATTTTCAATTTTTGAGTTTTACTGGTTTGTTTACATTGTTTTGATTTATATTTTAAAAGCAAGGTAACTTTCTTCATGATAGCTCCAATGTTTATTTCATATTTTTGTGCTGAATTATAAATATTTAACAAATTATGATAAATCGAAAAGTAATGAAAATTACTCATTTAAATTAAAAAATACGAAAATTAGAGTCGACACATTCTAATAATGAACTTTTCATATTCTTATATTATACTGTCAAGTGGTTTATTATAATCAAGATAAAATCTTAGAGTTTTGCTTCTCAGTGTGCTATGTATTTCTGACATCACTTCACGAAAATAAATGTAGTAGTCGAATGTTGAGACTGATAATAATCCATTTTTCTTGTGTGTTTGATTTATATATCAATCTTAATTCACGAGCAACCTACTGTGGGTTATTTACTTTCAGATAACACTGACTAGAAACAACAAATCTGGTTATATATTACAACGATCTAGTAGCACCTTTATAATCACCTTGTTCTCATTGAATTATAGTATTTGAAGTTTGATAAGAAATACGTATGAAATGTTACTACAATGGAACACTTGAGTGAAACACAAGTTTCTGAAGAGCTACAAGTGATATTTTTCAGAATAATTATATCAATATTTTATCTACACATTATGAGATACTACTTGAAGTTAGATATTTCATTACTGCCAATCTAATCAATGACAATTTTCGTTATCATTTCATGATGAATAGTAGGTAAAAAATTTTAAAATATCAAAAGGAAATAATTAAGTTATGAAGATTTCTGATGGTGATACTTTTGTAATTCACACATTGAAAAAAAGAATTATCACTTCATAAAATGATAAATAAAAAATTATAATAATATGTTATTTTGAAACACAGTAGAAAAAATTATGACTTTACTATCTGAAAACATATAAAATGTTGTAATCCTTACTTAAGTATGAATGTTATTTTGTCAAAATTATTGATTGGAGAGGAAGATAAAATTCACCAAGACATGGAAAATGAGTATAAAATATGATGTGTAAATGGAGGAAATGAGAAACTGAAAATTTACTGTATGTATTATTATAATACACAACTCCTTATGCCACCCATATCGACATAAAATGGCAGAGTTTCAAAGTATGATACACAGATTAACCAATATACCTTTATCGGCAGAAAATTTCAATAAAGAATTGAACATCATTTAACAGATTGCGGTTAATAATAATTAACTAGTTTCAAAAATTCAATGATTTGCGATTAGTATTTCCTCATGATTCCGATAGAAATCGTAACTATAATAGTTTAACATACTTTGGAACATTTAGTCAAAAAGTCACAATCTTTTTACAAAAACACAATTTCATTGAATAAAAACTTAAATTCAAACACTTGAATTTATGATTTACACTTTATTAACTACATAGCATGACGCGTTTCGTCGTTACAAACGACTTCTTCAGATTATGGAGTCTGGCATCTGAAGAAGTCGTTTGTAACGACGAAACGCGTCGTGCTATGTAGTTAATAATTTTAATATTAAGTATAATCCATATAATGGATTTATATCAAACGCCAACATTATTAAACAATATATCTTTCTTGTCAATCCACGGAAAAGGGGATCAAGTTGGAGTTCGATTAACATCATCTCAAAAAAACTGGTTTTCTCTTCCAAGAATATTCGAATAAAGAATCCATTTAATTGAAACATGGGACCCGGGCAAACCCGACTACGTTTGGCAAGTCTGAACGATATCAGGCTTGCCAATACAACAAGTGTAATTCACTAAATCCGAGCATTGACCCTGTTAAATCAAATCATATCTTCTGAGAAGAGTATTTATAAATGAAATGTTTTCCGCTATCCGTAAAAGACGAAATTTATAAATAATATCAACAGGTGTTAGATGAGGTTAATTGAAAGTATAATGCCAAATATTTGACGTTTAAAAATAAATGTCCTACATTGGAGACAGTTATATTGAACGTAGGTATTCCACAACGGAGTAATTATTACAAAATCAGTTCTCATTTGAACAATTACAGTAAAAGTTCAAAATACCGTTCAATTTAAATCATCTGATAGAGATCACTTGTATCAACCTTCAAATTAATTCACATGTATTCAACTCTGAAGTGAATCTTGCGTTCATTTACATTTCTGGAAAGTATTTAATGAATATTTTAACATAATTCTATGGATATTGATGTTTCAAGAGTTTTGGTCGACATTTTACAAACATTTCCGATGATGAATGAATAAATGAATATTTTCGATGATAAAATCACTGAAAGAGATTTTGTAGTGGAAAATTTCGAATGTGTGCAAGTGTTTGTGTCCAATAATGAATGTTTCATTGAAACAATTCATATTTGTGTTAAGTTTCACTTTCATGAAACTTTTAAATATTAGTTCAACGCATAGTGCCTTCAACTGTTAAATGAAATAAAATTTTTATAGCTGTATAAATTGATACGAGGGTGGGGTGAAACGTTTCCGGTCTGACCAAGAAAAAAATCGAGGAATACGCTGCTGCGTTATCGTGATGAAACAAAAATTTTTTTTTCGCCAAACGAGTTCTTTTTATTTGGACCTTGTCCCTCGAATGTTGCAATAAGAAGTTGCGTAGTATTCACCAGTGATAGTCTTACCCTTTTCAAAATAATCAATGTATATAATTCCTTCGACATCCCAAAAACAGTAGCCATAACCTTGTTTACCGACAAAATTGTTTTTGCCTTCTTTGGAGTTGGTAAGCCCTTTCTAACCCACTATTTTTCCTGTTCTTTATCTCCTGGAGTGTTGTGGTGAACCCAAGTTTTATCAACAATTATGAATCGACGCAAAAGTTTGCTTGGATTACACCTATACATCGCCAAATTTTCGGAAAAAAACACTCAAATTTGTTTTTGGTCGAGTGTTATCACACGCTGCACTCATCTTGCCAATGCATTTCCATGGTCAAATGGTTATGCAAAATATTTCGCACACGTTCAGCTGACATCCTACAGGTTTCAGCTACTCATGCACTTTCAATATGATTTGCTCAATCCAAATTTCAAATTGATTGTGAAATCAATCAATTTGAAATTTTATTGATTTCACAATCATTTCTGAAGTTGTGACCTCAACGGACCGTCCTGAGCGAGGCTCGCCAGAGGTGCTCACACGACCCATTTTGATTTCAGAAACCCACTGCTTAATAGTTGAATATGATGGAGAGGAGTCTCCTAGTGCTGAATCCATCTCTTGTTTCATTTGTTTCGGTGTAAAACTTTTCAAATTTAAGTATTTGATGACAGCACGTTTCTCCCAATTTTCCCATTTCCACGAAAACAACGGAAGCGTCTCGAGCAATGTGCTCTGAAACGCAAACCTACGTATGTGTTCTGAAACTTTATATACAAGCTCAGTAGGAATGGTACTGTAGGACGCCACTCCAAAAGTAGACCTAGTGCCGCCATCTTCTGGTCAGACCCGAAACTTTTCACCCCGCCCTCGTACAGTTAAAATAACAATGAAATATTTTACTACATTAATCTTTGACGAAAAATGAACAGATTACATCGAAACAAAATTTGATCGGTATCAGAAATAATTTAAATTTGCTTCAATTCAATGAATTTCCCAGACAGTCTTCGGGTTTCAGTATTGCCATCAGAAAAAGCACTTACTTTTCTGAAAAACAGTTAATCGAAGTATTTCCACCACATTTGCGCTGCCCACTTCGTTTCCCAATTACGTGCTTATAGTCTCGAAAGTGAATTACATACTCCTAAGTTTACTAACTACTGAGTTTTATAGTTAACGGAGATTTTTTTCTAACAAATAGATGAAGAACTTAACGTTTATAAAAACTCTCATCACTTATTAGGAAAAATATGGATCTTACTCTTTTCATCTAGAAATATTGAACATTTTGTCTAATTTCTACTTCTCAACGATTAACATCAAGCTGTGTCAAATCTTATTGTAATATATTTTTATTCCTAAAATGTTTCTTTTCGATGAGAATTATTCAGAATATTTTCAATTGAATAAAAGTATTTCTTCTATTCATTTGCATTTGAAATTATGAGTGTTTCTGAAGTTTTCATAATATAATACTTATTTATCAGGTGAGTGATATTCAAAAACGAAAATAGTTATCTTCATTTTATTCATTTGAAATTTTTATCAATTTTCTTTCCAAAAATATGTGTTATCTTAACGATAAACCTATCCGAAACAAGGACTAATCATTCGTAGATTATGTCATATGATTTACATACATATCTTACTATTATCTGAAAAAAACAATATTCGTTCGTTAAAAATTCGAATTCTGCATTTATCGTACTACATTGAATTGGAAATTTGTAGAAATTAATATAAGTGAAAGCTTTATGCTTCTTGAAAAAAACCTTTTTTAATTTATTCATTTCGTTGCATTATATGGCTACAGTTACATGAACCCCATTACAAGTCATAATTAAATATTAATGTAACGGGTGTATTTTTTTAGAGGTATAGAACTTTAAATTGCAATAAACAACGATGGTTCATTCCATTGACAGGAATCCTTTTATTCGAAAGATAATCTTGTGGCATTACATTTTAAATATGACTTCTGGCATATGACCGCCACGGCTGGCTCGGATGTAGTCCAATCTGGACGTCCAATTTTCGATGACTTTTTCAACATTTGTGGCCGTATATCGGCAATAACACGACGAATATTGTCTTCCAAATGGTCAAGCGTTTGTGGTTTATCCGCATTGACCAATGACTTTACATAGCCCCACAGAAAGTAGTCTAGCGGTGTCAAATCACAAGATCTTTGAGGCCAGTTCACAGGTCCAAAACGTGAAATTAGGCGGTCACCAAACGTGTCTTTCAATAAATCGATTGTGGCACGAGCTGTGTGACATGTTGCGCCGTCTTGTTGAAACCACAGCTCCTGGAGATCATGGTTGTTCAATTCAGGAATGAAAAAGTTAGTAATCATGGCTCTATACCGATCACCATTGACTGTAACGTTCTGGCCATCATCGTTTTTGAAGAAGTACGGACCAATGATTCCACCAGACCATAAAGCGCACCAAACAGTCAGTTTTTCTGGATGTAACGGTATTTTGACATACACTTGAGGATTATCTTCACTCCAAATGCGGCAGTTTTGTTTGTTGACGTAGCCATTCCACCAGAAGTGGCAATCTCGTTTTGGGCCCATTCGACGAATCTACGCCTTTGCTTAATCTATTCCTGATGAATTGCCAAACCAAACTGAGAATAAATCACTTCTCAGCTGTTAAATCGGTCGCCATCTTCAACAGTAATTCCAACTTCAAGTTCTAATCTTCTAAAAAAACACCCTATATCGGAGGGTGTTCGAAAAATACAAAATTAACCTTTTTTTCGAACAAACCTCGTGTATACATAAACATAAAGAGAGAAAAACACAGAGAAAAATTAAAGAAAAATAGAAACAAACTACAATAATATAGAATATTCGAACAATTCAATATCTCGATTGATGAATGGAAATGAAATCTTTTAGTAAAATATTCTGCGTAGATCCTTGTTTTGAATGGACAATCTGTCATGAAGCTAGAATATTTCGAGAACTTTAAAGAGATAAAGAAGACTATCCGTTTTTTCATTCGAAAAATCTTCAGTTTTCATTTCAACCAAGTAACAATAGTTCATTCATCTTGTATACCGAAAAAACCCAATTCATACTTCAATCTTTAACCCTATAAAAAGCATATTAATTACTTATCCTTCCTAGAAATTGAATATTATTTTATTAATTGAAAAAACGCAGAATTCCCTCGTCATCCAACTAATGTAATTCAATAAGATTCTATCACCTCCGCCATTCTTTTTAGAATGTACGCTGCTAACAAAATATTCTGAGAAATCGAGGTATTATTACCGCCTTTAAAATAAAATAAAAACATTCTTTAAAATAAATTTAAAAAAATACCTACTTTTTTATACATTCAATAGCTCAGTCCATTAGTTTTTACACAGTGAGCTTTTTCACTGTGTAAAAAACACCATTAAGATCAACTTTCAAGTCACGGTAATATAATCGAAATTCTGCTTCTGATGAACAATTAAATCAGTATAAAGTCGATCTAATCAAAAGCTTTCAATTTGATTTGAATTGGTATTTCCATATGAACTATATCTTGTATCAAATATATTTTAAATGTTTTTTATGTCGTTTTATTCTCTGGAGAGTTTTGTCAATAATGGTTCTTTCAAAAACGCTTCTTCAATTCAAATGTGAGTTGAAATTAATTGGTTCGGATCTTACTTGGATTCGCGAACACAAAAAGTTAATTTTAATGGCATGCTGTCGGATATCACGAATGTAGATGTAGGCGTACCTCAAGGAACTCTCTTAGGTCCGTTGTTGTTCTCCTTATATATAAACGATATTGTCTCTCACGTGAAAAAATGTTCAATACGTTCATTCGCTGATGATACTATGCTCTATATATGTGGCAAAGATATTAGGAATATGACAGAGGGGATCAATAGAGACCTTTCTGCAATTAATGAATGGTTAAGTGACAATCACTATCTCTGAATGTGCAAAAATCTAACCTCATAGTTTTGGGTACAAGTAAAACCCTTAAAACCAATAAAAATAGGATATAACTATAAATATTAATGAACAAAAAATTAGAAAAGCAGAAACAGATTGATGTTGAAAAATTAAGTTTCAATGTTGATTTCATATCATTTAAAATCTCTAAAAACATGAATTTTTTTAAAAGAATAGGAAAAAACCTGTCGACATATGTCAAGTTATTGTTGTTCAAATTGATAATAGTGTTACATTTTGAATGTTGCTCCACATTGTCATTTGGTTAGACTAAAGTAATCTAACAAAAAATTTTATATCCAAAGTTGTAAGCTTTTTAAACCTAAAAATAGCATATACTATGATGGATTTAAGGCTTTCAATAATTTACCAAATATTTTGAAAACTAGTACTAGTATTGAGATTTTTGAGCGTGATCTAAGAAAGTATATTTTAAATAATAAGATAGGTATTTAATTAAAAATTGACAGCTTAAAATATGTAGATTTTTTGTATAACTTCATCTTAATAAATATTATTATCATTATAATCTATGAGTTTGAATCTATGAAATGGTTATTGTGAATGCAATGTGTTGAAAGTCCCATAGAATTTTTGTTATTTAATCTGCAGAATAAG
Organism: Henosepilachna vigintioctopunctata; assembly: GCA_030704895.1. Taxonomy (NCBI): domain Eukaryota; kingdom Metazoa; phylum Arthropoda; class Insecta; order Coleoptera; family Coccinellidae; genus Henosepilachna; species Henosepilachna vigintioctopunctata. Next base: position 2,528,564 of record JARQZJ010000005.1, read on the forward strand.
AGATGTATTCATCTACGTACCTACACGTTCACATTCAAAACAACAAAATGCAATAAGGACAAAATTTTGTAGACTTAGGTAGGTAAATTGGGAATCTACAAAAATTGAGACTTCAAAACGTATTTGAATTGAATCAATTTTATTTTAGAAGAATTGGAATGATATGCAATGATTAATAAAATGTATGATAAAACTAAATATATCCTTAACTATATTTCATCAAACAATCATATAGAGCCACTGTTGCAAATTGTTGCACGAAATGAATACTTATTTATTCTCAATAAACCATTATTTAAATACACGTTTAGACGATTCCAAATTGATAATCATTAATTGGATTTTTATGAGTCGTATACGTAATAGATTCTTCAACTGCCAAATAAGTCGTAAAATTATCACAATTATCAATCAATTGCTATGAATTTTATTCGTTATCTATACCCATATTTTCTTGGCAATCTCTCAATTTGATTGATGTTTTCGTATTTCAGAAATACGAAATGATTATATTCTAAATAATCGTAAAAAAAACGGAAGAAATCAGAAGAGTACGAGCAGAATTTTAAGCACAGCTCTACACGATAAAAGAGTCCAGAATCTCGAAGAAGCTACTCGATATAATAAAGAGTAAATGCGACACACAGTGGCTAAAAGAGGTCCAAAAGGATCTACAACAGATCGATATAAACAATCTGGAAGATCGCACGGAAGGTCGCTATAAAATCGCAAATGTGAAATTTGAGCAACATTCATAACGCCAACCAGGAACAAAATGGATAGATGAAAAGAAGAAAGAGCATTCAGAGAGGATGAAGCGTTTTTGGGACGCAAAAAAACAGAAGATAACCTTAAAAGGCGAATTCAAGTTCAATATGGAAATTTATAGAGCTGCATACAATCATATCAGATCAATCAAGTAGTAGATTTAATATTGACATCGCGTTTTGAGGATTGATAGCTTTTTGCAACCGAGGTGAATTGGGTACTGCAGATCACTGGGTCATGTAGAAACTCTGGTATTAAGATTGATTCAAACTCGACAAAGCTAATTCATATTGTAAAATTTTATCTACTTTTCAATTCATATTTTCACTTTTTCATTAAATAATAATGAAATATAGAATCTATTATAAGAGCATTCTATTCAAATTTGAGTTCGGGAATTGTTAAATTATTGAGTATTTGAATAGTTATTGTATATTTTTAGATATTTGTGTATACATATAATCAAGATATCATGTATTATGTTGGCTAATGATGTTTGTTGAGGCCGAATTCTTTCAAATAAAAAAAAATATATAATTTTGTTCTGAAAAAATTGGATATCATTTGGTAGAAAATGCTCTATTAATTTTCGAAGTAAAAGCTTTAGATGATATAAATTATGGAATTTCTGAATTCACAATAAAATTTTTATTATACTCGCCGTTGGTGCATTTTATGATGAAATATTTTCATTATCGCATTTAATTGTACGATAAATTCGCTTATCATTTTCAGTCAAGCTCTTCACAAACAAACATTAATGTTGTTCAAATATGGCCACTGTAAAAATTATGAATCTTCGAAATCAAAATACGTTAGAAATGAAATTTTTCTGAAAAAACATTCACAAAAATTAGAAGCGAATTTATTTAGAGAGTTGAGAAATGAATTTTTGTTCAAATAACACTTCGCTTTTCTCAATTGATTTTCAATAATTCATGCAAGAAAATTTGGAAACCAAATAAATTCTCACTATCCAAAATATAAAATTGAATAAATTATAGGATAACCATAAAAATTTGACAGGTTAATTGTTATGAATAAATTCTTAGAAATCATGGTTCTTACTTACTTACTGCAAACAATTATAATTACATCTTTGCAAAATAATTACTCCTAAATTTCATGGTCATTAGAATAAGTTTCCGGAAAATATTTTTTCTATTCGTTCTAATCTGGACCTCTCGATGTAACAATATAGTTTTCCAGGAAAAAAATGACAGATCTCATTTGCATATTTGTTAAAAACTAATAATTAATATAACAACCTATCTGATCATCTTCGTAATTATAAATGCAAATGTTTTCTTAATTATTTCTGCAACAAATTTAGTTTTAGGCATATGGTTAACATGCCAATATCTTGAGAGCTTAATAATTCTCCAGTGAGTTCTTCGAAATTCTGAAAATGAGCCAATTTAAATCTTGGAATAACGCTTTGAAGGTGGTTAATTAAAATAAAAACTCAGACTCCGATCTCATAAAAATAAAAAGAGGAAACCGAGCCAGATGAGAGTAATTATATTCTCTTTATCAGAAAGAATACGAAAAATATGTTGAATTTTATATAAAACCATCAACACAATTTTTGAGTAATGAAAACACAAAAACAAAATACGCGTGCTCATAAATATAAAAGTATTTCTATGATTCATTTGAGTCACAAAAATTTCAGATCTTTAGAAATAATATGAAAGCATTTGTATAAAAGTGTTAGAAATATCAGTGTTTGATCTAAATAAAAAACACTTCATAACATTATTAGAAAATGTGTTTTTTCTTCAATATAAATAATCGATGAACATTTAGTATTTGTAGTTTGAAAAAAAGATCATAAAATAAAATTCAAAATGATCCTATTGGCCAACCATACCAATATTTCGCTGAAAATCATGAATGAATGAAAATCCTCCTGATGACGTTCAAAAATTCGGAAACATTGTCTACCAAATAGAGTACCTTTTCAATTGATCCGAAGGAATCATTTCAGTTAGATTAATTAATTATTAATCTATTGTGAAATTTATAAGGATTACATGTAATTATTGAAAGAACACTTGAGTGAATGATAGAAAATTTTCAAATTTTTTCAACATACTGAAAGGTATTGTACTGAAGTTCAAGACTACATTGGTTTGTTATTTGCAATTGGTTTCGGTTTAAATAAAAATTATACTTTCCAACACTCGAGTTGCTTATTCTCTTGAAAAAATTTTCTGGCATGAAGGACTTTATAAGATACTTTCCAGTAAATCATAACTCTGTTATTATTTCATTTTCAATCGATACCTTATGATTTAGTCGATCAAAATCATCAAATGTTTTTAATTTGATCTTTATTCTGTATTTTTCATCTTTAAGTTGCCTTTACTTATAATCGTTACGTTTGAATCTCTGCCAAACATTGTTTCCTTGTTGGTTTGTTGGTAGTAACTTAATTCTGATGTACAAATGAGACAATTTCAAGAAATAAAGTCAAATGATTTCTAAATGGCCTATTTATAATAACACATCTCATTTCAAATTTATTTTTGTCACAATGAGTTATTTACTATTAATAAAATGTATAATTGTATTAATAAATAAATATAAATATCTTTTATAAGTATAGAAACCTTTTTCTATATTTAAATTTCAAAGTGAGTGATTTAGAAGAAATAAATAAATAAACAAATAAATAAATAATATATTATATATATTGAGTGGCATAAATTATTCAATAGCTTTTGATTTCCGATCATATGCCTGCAAAATTTCTGATTAAAAAATTTCGAATTTTAGATGTTTTTTTTTTTCATTTAATTTCTGTATTTTTTTACATACAAGGGTTCACGGAAGACATTTTGAAACTGCCCTAAAAAGAGTAATAACGAACTGTCCTATAAACGAATGTGCATACATTTTCTGAATGATCTAGAATACAATATACTCCTAACAATAAAGATGAAAACATGAAAACTCCAGAAAAACAAATAGGTACTCAAGTGAAATAATATTAATAAACTGGTTCAATCTAGACCACAAAGTAAGTACACCGAGATACAAAAAACCGGTAACTATATTATTATCGTCTTCTATATTTTCATATTACTAGAATAGACACTTTCTATATTAAAAATAGTGAACAAAAAAACTTATAATAGAAATAGTCACAAATTAAACTATTGCTTGTTGGTTTAATTTCTCATTCATCAATTTCTAATAATTTTCTTTGCAGAAAAGTCCTGTAATATCGCACAAAAGAAGCGAAGAACCAATATTATTTGTTCAATATTGAGATACCAAAGGTATAGTTTCTTGTTTTATCTTATATATCACATGAAAATTTTAATTTTTTTCTTTGTGAATATTTTGTTAATTTTAAAATTGAAAGTATTCAAAAAGCCCTCACAATCTTTCTTGATTTTAATTCTGGACTTTTTTCTCACTCCCATGAATTTTCTATTATTATTTGTAGTATATATGCATTTTAACATGAGTGAAACAATTTTTTGAATTGAAATAATTGAGTTGAGTGATTTATCCTATTTTATCTTATATCTTAAATGAAAATATTTGTTTGGGTGAATATTGTGAAAATTTTCAAATTGAGATCATTCACAATATTTCTGGATCCCAATTCTGGACTTTCTCTTCATTTCCATGAATTTTCTCGCATCATTTGAAATATATACACATCGAGTAAAACTATAACTTGTATAAAATTAATATTTCTAATAACTAATATTTCGTAAAAAAATACAATATCCTAATAAATTCACAAAACTCTGCCTTTCGTCTATTTCTGAAAACTCTACAAAGAAAAACAATTAGAAAAATCCCTAACTGTAGTCATCACAAATATCTTACCTTTCAAATCCTTCGACATCTTCTAGAACTAAACAAAAATTCACCAAATAAAACCTAAACGATCCAAAAAACAAATTTAATTTTTCTTTTTCCGAATTTTTGACGCGTGCTCGTATACGACTGCAGGTGAAGGATACCTCTAGGTGTGGATATCGCGACCGGCAACAGAGTATGTCAAAGCAACAATATCTCGTCCGCGACCGGAGAAATGTCGGTCAGAAGTAAGACGATGAGAATGAGCGTGGATTATATAAAACACTTGGCGAAGACGAAGTAATTCCTACCTGAAAACTGACGAACTAGAGAGAGGAGAAAGATTCCGGAAAATGGAGTACTCTGTACTTGAGATTACGATATAATAATCATCTTATACATCCTGCTCAAATTCTTTTCATACAATTTCATTATCTAGTGAAAATTATATAAGATATCAATAATAAAAAAACACGTATCTTGATAAGTGAAAATCTGATTTTGGAAATATTTTACATTATTTAAAATTATCTATATATAAGGGGTGATTTTTTGAAAGCTAAGTTTTTAGGTTAAGTTGGCGTCACTGGTTGGTAATTGCATCCAAACGTCATCTGTCAAAGTGAAAAGTTTTCAGTATACTCTGCCATTTCGTCATGGAAAGACTTACAAACGAGCAACGATTGTAAATTTACTATCAACATTCGTGCTCTGTGAAAAATGTGTATCGTTTGTTACGACCATATTATGGTCGTCATAATCGACCTGGTGAATCAACAATTCGTGCTGTTATCACCAAATTTCGCAACAAGTTTTGTTGGACATTAAACCATTGTCTTGCATGCGTACAGTGCGTACTGGAGAGAATATTGCAGCTGTAGCGTACAGTGTTAATGAGGATCGTGAAATGTCAATTCATCGCCGTTCTCAGCAATTGGGCATGTGTTACCCAACCACATGGAAAATTTTACGTGTCCATTTGGGTTTGAAAGCATATAAAATTCAACTTCTGCAATAATTGAAGCCGAATGGCCTACCACAACGTCTATATTTTTGTGAATGGGCTTATGAATGAACAGCCTAATGAAAATCCGCCCTTTCATCGAAACATTGTGTTCAGCGATGAGGCTCATTTCTGGCTTGACGGATATGTGAATAAACGAAACTGTCGTATCTGGAGTGATGAACAGCCACATGCCATACAAAAATTACCGATGCATCACGAAAAAATGACAGTTTGGTGTGGTTTATGGGCTGGTGGCATCATCGGTCCATTTTTCTTCAAAGACGACCGTGAAAGAAACGTTACCGTCAACGGTGAACGATATCGAGCCATGATATGCAAGTTTTTTTTGCCCCAATTGGCCGAGTTGAACTTGGTTGACATGTGGTTTCATCAAGATGGTGCAATATGCTACACAGCTCGTGAAACAATGGACATGTTGAAGCATGAATTTGGTGAGCAGCTTATCTCTCGAAATGGTCCTGTGAATTGGCCGTCAAGATCATGCGATTTGACGCCTCTGGATTATTTCTTGTGAGGTTATGTAAAGTCGTTAGTGTATGTGGACAAGCCGAACACGATTGAAGCCTTACAGGATAACATAACACGAGTAATTCGTTGGATACAAACCGAAATCTTCGAAAAAGTGACGCAAAATTGAACCTCCTGAATGGACCATTCGATACGGAGCCGCGTACAACATTAACATAAAGTTATCTTACAAATGTAAATGGCAAAGGCCAAGTTATCAATTTCAATAAAAATTTTGAATATTTGATGCAAATTGAGTGTTTTATTCGATTCGAAAAAAACTACGCTCAAAAAATCACCAGACCAAACTACAAGTACTAGTTATTAAAACTAGAATTACTACAGAACAAACAAATAACATATATATTGAAAAGTCTACATATGTTTCGGGTAGTTAACCCTTTATCAAGAGTATACAACGTTACTCTTACATATACTGACATTGTATATTCTTGATAATAGGTTAACCATCCGAAACATATGTAGATTTTATAATATATTCAGTGAAACTTAAGCCAAGAGTGTTGATTTTGATTTAGTGAAATAGCATATTTCTGGATTGATTATAAAATGAATCAATGTATAAGGATAACTAAACTTGTGTGAAACGTTCTGTCTTCTATCAAATAAAAATATCAAGGAAGAAAATGGAAAAATGTTTCCCTTTCTCATTTCTGGTATACCAGTGAATATAATAACACATATTGGTCTTCTTACGGATATCCTTTGAGTTATTATATAACACACCATATACCCACTGATGTCGTAAATTGGTCGAGATATCGTCGATCGTATAATAATCCTCATTTAAGATTATTTTCATTCGGAGTTACTCACATTCCCAACATAATGAGATATTTCTAGTAGATTTCATTTCATAGTATGTGATTTTATGATTCCTGGATTTAACGCCTACAATATATAATAATACTGTACGTGACGCAATAATTTATTTCACTATAATCTGAATTTCGTGTTATAAGAACGATAATATTAAAATATATTGGGCAGTTGAGGTAGACTTGTGTTTCGAAGTTTCAGTTCCCGACAAAAATTATTTTTATTATTCATAAGCAGGAATTGACATACACACAATATAACCACCACAACGTTTCTGCAAGAAAATGAGTATGGGATAACAAAATATTATACAAATACCTTGTTTCAAAGGAGGGTAAATAATATTAAGTCTTTATTTTTCTACCGGAAAAACACAGGCTCATATCATCGCAAAAAGCTGAAAACGTACGACGCCAAGTGTATCATTTTTGTAGTTTGTTCAATAAATAGAAGACAGTGATTTAGCTCCAACATAACTTTATATACTCGTATAATTTGACCTTATGATTTATGAACAAGTCTTGTTTCTAAAACACAATAATACATGTATTTGAGGAATGAGAAACACGAAATGTGGTTATTTGGTGAATGCAGATATCATAATTATCAAAATAGAAGAAGTTGGTGGAAGAACCGGTATTTTGGAAGAAGCCGTTGGTACGTGTTTCTAGCCATTTGGGTCTCTTTTGAACTTAAGAACTTGAAGATTAACAAGAAAAATAAATATAAACGAAAAAACGTCTTGAATAGGTGTAGTTACTACTTGTGGTCCATTTTCCAAATGTTTCCTCTTGTTTCCGATTTTTTTTTTCATGTACAAGTGCGTACAGCTAAAACGTGGCCTAGATATTCTGATGTAAATACTAAAATTTAGGTTTTCTTGGGAATGCTGGTTCAAAGTAGTAGATAATACTCCATTAAAAAACTTTTTGACCAACTACATGTGGTCTTCTTCAGTTACTAATAAATATCACAATCTACGGGAAAACAGAAAACTTACAGCTTTCACAATAAAATGTGACAATATTGTTCTTCAAGAACTCACCAGAAAAGGAAATCTCCACTTCGACGATTTACATTTATTGGACCCCTTCGGAGACATCAAAACATTCGGGGACTTTTTTTTTCCTCTTTCTCTTTTCTCTTCCACAAATTTTAAAGTAAGTTAAAAATACTTGCTTCAGATTTTTGATATCCGTTTTCTCATTCACACAGTATGGGTTTTTCTTTATATGGACCATTTCAGGGAATTCTCATTTTTATTGCTTTGTTACAAAGCAATGAAAATAAGGATTTTTATTGTTGTAAGGATTTTCGTTTCATTGAAATTGAATTTGTGTTTTTTTTCTCTTCATGAATTGTCATTTTGTCATAGCCATTTAGGCGGTCTTGAAGGTATTGTGATGTTTGTCCAATATATACACTGGGCAATTCAGACTTGGTATTTCATATACGGTATTGATTGTTTTGTTCTTTGGTGTTTTGCTTTTAAGTCGGCTAAAAAATTTATAAATTTTTGTTCTTTTATTGTGGAAGCTGTAAGTTTTCTGTTTTTCCGTAGATTTTGATATTCATAAGTAACTGAAGAAGACTACATGTGGTGGTCGAAACGTTTTGAAATAAAAAGTTTCTAAATTAAAGAATATAGTTGAAACGGTTCAAGAATTGAAAATTTTTCAATATATATATATATATATATATATATATATATATATATATATATATATATATATATATATATATATATGATTTTTGAATAAATTATTGTTGTGAAGCATTGCTTGAGAGGTTAGGAAAGTTTTCAAATGAAATGCAAATACAATTCTCGTTCTGCTCGTAAATTTACTATTCAAATTAAATGACAGGTACTATTTCTTCATGTTTTCCATTGGAGGCAGCGCAATTAAGAACTTTACGTGGGGACTCACTACTGCGTGATCTCGGATATCTCTCCAAACGATAAGTTGGAATACAAATCAAACTAAATTGAATTCATTTATCAGAAACATAGGGGCCATAACCGTCCATTCTAAAAGGACATTAGAAGATTAACAGACTTGTTTGAACATTTTTCAAATTTCTTCAAGGAATGCACTTTCTACTGACCGATGTCATGGTCAAGAACATTCCAGTGAAAGTAAAATTTATCAAATATCAATTGAAAAGATATACGATATTCAAATGTATTAAGAGGTAGACAGAAAGGTTGCGAGTTATTTTCGACTGTGGTAAAAATAATGAAAGTTAATAAAAAATCCAATTATCCAATTTATAAAAAAAATGAAAATAATGAGGTTTAACCCTCATTCACGGTGTTAATAAGGGTTAGGTAATTTTGATTTGTTGTCTATCTTTATTTTATATTATCTAAGATTATATCGTAGTCATTTAATCAATCTTCACGAGTTGGCCGTTGAACGTTTGGAACTAGCCTGTTCTAAATAACTGAAACATACTGGTACAGGTACAACAATTGAAAGACTAACAACAACAATTATTCTTACATAAAGACCAAAATGTTTCGGATAAATTCATGGTCAAAATTAATATATTATTACACAAGAGTAAACTTATAGCTTATCTAATGGTATAACGATAACACAACCAATTAAAAAATCATTCATAACAGATCTAATGAAGGTTATGATGCAAATTAGCTATATTGGTATTCTTCGTATCTCACAAGTTATGAAGTATTTATAAGAGATTAACCTAAAAAAATCAAGAATCAGAACGGAAGCTATAGTTGATCAAATTTCGTAATAGTTCACGTCAATAAGACGGAAAATATAAATTTTGCATCAAAGGTTCTGCAATATCACCTCGGATTCTGAATTTGATGAATAGTGGAGTTGATTTTGGGCTTAAAATGTTTATATTGGTCGATAGGGGATATATCTGTACTCGTTCAAATGCATTTTTCATTAATTCTTACAAATATAATGATTCGCTTTTCAGGCGATTCAAAAATATCGAAAAGAGATCGGTGTTACCTACGAGTCTTCCTAAAAAACAAATTGATTGGATACTTCCTATACTCCCTTAATAATAATAATAATATAATAATGATAAGTTCTTCATTCTCAACAGGTATAATTTCCAATTGCAGAAAATAACAACATAATGTTCAATAATAACTGAATAATTGAAATGAAAGAAATATAACAAAGCGCTGAATAAAATCTAAAAAAGTACCTAACTAATAACTCAATCTAAATCAATTCATTTAAGTCAATTTCCTTTGTTCACACAACTCCTAATAATAACTTCTATGGAGTCAAAGTGAATGTCACAATTATTGGCAACTCTATTGAATGTAGACTCCATAAACCAAAGGAGAGATTGCATTAGGGAGTAAGTCCTCGGAGGCTCTAGGTGGAATACTTCTGTATTACGAGAATTTTGATTAGGAACACGGAATTTCAAAGCGGACATGAGAAGAGGTCAATCGATACTGTTACTGTGCAGTAATCTGTACAAAAATTTTAGTGATGAAGTTTCTCTCCTGTTCTGCAATGAGATTAAACTGAATCCACTCAATAATTCGTTCTGGATGACTCCTCTCTGTGGATAAACTTTATCTTCCCTCCAAACTTAGAATTTCAAGAACCTTCTCTGATTAGCCTCAAGATGGCGTTGATGGCAAGTGTAAATGGGATGCCAGTTCGTGCTGCCATACTCCAACTTGCTACAGATTAGGGTATTCAATAGTCCTTTGAATGTTGAGGAATTATCAAAATATTTGCCATTGCGTATAACGAATCCATATATTTTCGAGGCAGATGAAATAAGTTGGGTGATGTATGGCATAAAGGAAAGCTTGTGATCGAAGACTACACCAAGATCTCTCACCTTATCAGAACGAGAAAAAACCCAACCACGGACGCTATAATCAGACTCGATCTTATAATTCGATCTCTTTTCCTTGTGATGGAAAGAACATTACACTTTAACACATTCAAACTCAAATAATTGCCCTCAAACCAACTAGCAACGTAGTCTAGCGCGAGCTGAAGTTGAACACAAATGTCCTGTGATCTTATTTCATGATATAGCTTTTTCTTAGCTAGATCTCAGCTTTTTCTCAGCTAGATCTGTTTGCCCACCTGAACGTGATCTGGAGTGATTAGGCATTGGACTATTCTTACACATTGCAGACCAAGTTCTGTTGTGTTCGAATGAAATGTCTACAAAGCCTCTACCTACTCTCACTAATGTTGCCATGAGTAGGAATCTAGAATGCTGGGGAGAGTTTATACTTCTTCTCTTCGATAGAGGGAGCTCACGTGAATAGTTCACGAACTATTGTTCTCCTCATTCGGATATAGTACCTGAGGGCGATTCGAAAGTCATCGATTCTTGATTGATTCATTGATTAAGGACTGATTCATAATAATGATGAAACAATTGTATCCAATTATCATTCAACAAATTCGATGATTTTTCGAAGCGCACTTAATATTCAACCTATCACTCTCGAAAGTGATAGGTTCGTTCACGTTGATAACATTTGTGTAGACAGACATCTCCCTGAGAGTTTTATCTCAAACATTTGGATTAAGAGTCTCAGTATTCACTAGTATGAATGATTTGTGAATCTTGAATATATATATATATATATATATATATATATATATATATATATATATATATATATATATATATATATATATATATATATCTTGAAATTGATTTATTGCCTGTTTAGGTATTTATTTTGAAAGTTTTTAGCATTAACAGGCTTTTTAATATGAAAAAGTTTATTTTTGTTGACGTTTCGTTGTTATATTACAACTTCATTATAATTATAATTATAATTTTATTATAATTTCATTAGTTTTGACAAAGTTGTAATATAACAACGAAACGTCAACAAAAATAAACTTTTTCCACTTTCATATATTTAAGTGTGTTCACGTACTCAATAATAACATCTCAACAACATGCAATGATGATTTAGATTATCCAATTTATCTAACCTTGAGATGTGGCTAGATGTGAAATTTCTCGGAGCGAATATTTAGCAAAGATGATCGCAAAAAATTGCGAACATATATCCAACCCATTATTTATAATTGAATTGTACTTCATGTAGCAGACACGTCCGTTCGACGATGGCTAGTGATGATTTCTCAATTTTATCTTATATTTCTTTCACGTAGATATAGTACTCTAAATTAATTTGATGTAAATTTGGGTCAACAACTATTGCTTTTTTATATTGATATTATGAGTCGAATTTTAATACACTCAGCCAACATCCTCTGCAATTTCCCTAATATTCGACGATTTTCCAAAACCATTTTTTTCACGGTTTCGAAGTTTTCTGTTTGTTGACGTATTTGCAATTCCAGGATGCTCATCAACATCAAAATCTTCTCGGCCTTCTGTAAAGCGCTTGTAGCACTTGTAAAACACTTTTTTGAGACAACGTAGACTCGCTGCACGCCACAGTCAACATTTTATATGCGTTGGAGGGCTTTATTCCATTTTTAACGCAAAATTTTATATATTCTTCGATCCATTTTTTCAACATACATAAACGTGACTAACCTTCTCAGTTGTTGAAAACAAGCTACTTATCCAAAATAACTGATGATTACAACAACATATGAGAAACGTACTTGTATCAACGCAAGGAAAACTTCGATAATCGAATATTCACAGCTCGCGAAAATTCAAAATTCACCTTTTCTTTTGAACATAACACGTATATTATATAGAAGAAATGGCATTAGATACAATATTTTCAACTTATTATCAGAAAAATATCGAATTGAATAATTAGAATTCAAAGTGATCTTGTTTTGAATATAAACTTTTGATTGATATTGTATATTATTACTCTTATATGTGCTCATGTTTTTCATTTCAAGGGCACAAATATTAACAACCGTTTGGAAAAATGTTATTTCCAAGCATTTTCATTCATTATATTGTGAAGTTAGAAATGTGAAACCTGTTTTTTTTCTGTAGTTTCAATTTAAAATCTATTTTATGATATTAAATGAACTCCCCGAGTTTGAAAATCAATAGTCAAATGAATCAAACTACTTCTCTCGATGTTTCTTCTTCATTATTTCCATGAAATTGTTCTTGGCGATCTACATTTAGATAAGATGCCCAACTATCTTGATCGTATTATAATGATTTCATTTGGTATTCATCAAGACTGCTTCCGATGTCACTGAAATTAATGCCAAGAAATCTGAACTTTGTCAAGGCAGATTCTTGGAAATGTCATCATTTTTTCATCGTTATAAATTTTACAGAAAACGAGGAAAAAGGTTGCGATCACCATGGCTTCTAGATAAATTTAGAATTCATTGAAACTGATATTCATGTTTGGACTATCAATGTATGTTACATTTTCGAAAAATTTAGGAAATATGTGGTTTATACACAACATAATCACAATAATCTTTATTTAAAGTTCTCGTAATATAGGTGAAACAATAGTATTTTAATTTTGAAATCTATCTTGCCAATTTTGTTGCTAAACAAAGATAATACTTCTTCTAACAAAGACCGTAGCCTGTGGTGAGTACGAATAGGTAATGTCTATATATATATATATATATATATGTATTCTACAATATTCAATACCTACATATATACATATCAAGGTATCTATTTTAATAATTTGAGAAAAAACTTAGCAATATAAAAATTTGATAACAATATTGGAGAGAAGCGAATATCAATATTATAATAATGTTTAACACTATCATATATTCTTTCACAACTATTTCAGCTTTTAAATGTTCACCAGTTGTTGAATGATATATCTTTCCTTAGTTTTCATGCAGTTCTTTATGGCAGATTTGAATTTTTCAATGTTAACCAAGTTTTTAATTCAAATGGCAATTCATTATAAATTCTTGGTGCTAAATAGAAGTAGCTACGAAGACATATGGATTTACTGTATTGCGGAATTGATAAAGAGTTCCTGTTATATCCTTTTATATATGTGAAAAGACTTAACAATGGTGAATTCAAGAAGTCTTTTGTAACGACGAAACGCGTCATGCTATGTTATCAGTAAAAGTGTAAATCTTTTCAATCTAGGCAAGTTACTTTTGTTTTATTTCCACCAAAACATAGAAATTGCTGAAGAATTGCATTCTATGTTCCAATTCAATCAACGCAAAACAATTGTATCGTTAAACTGATTACCCAGTTCTTGTTATCGACGTATCCACCAGTCATCTTCACGGTGGCAAATAATTGATCTGATATGGTCGGTAACGGAAGAAACGAATCGTTCTAGAAGTTGTATCGGCAATTAAGTGAATCCAAATCAGAATGTATGGAAGGATAATTATTATTGCACAATCATGACGTAGCAGTTTGAGTGTGCTATTATACTAAATTTCATCTCACGTGATTTCGATTTGTATTAATGTCACGGTAGAATCCAGATGATATATTCAGTTTCACTGCGCAAATATTGAGTAGACTCACGAACTTCTTCCCTTTTTTTTTGAGGGGTATAAGGAAAGGATTCAAATTTTTCAACATTATACCATGCAGGTGGAAATCAAAAGAAAATCTGTAGAATTGTACAAGTATAAACTTCATTTGAACTTATACAGTATGAATAGGGTTGCTAACTTTTTTTTTGGAGAGGAAAAAAATTGAGTATTAGGAAGACAAAAAGTATTTTTCAAATTTTATGTTCTTATTGCTTCAAAAACATATTTTTGTTTGCTTTTAGCACACCCTAAAAATTTTTCGTTATCTTTGAATATTCCAAAGTTTGTTTGACAATCAACATTTGAATTTAAATTGAATATAAACTCAAATTCAAACACTTGAACTTATGATTCACACTTACACTACAAACTTACTTGTTCACTACATAGCATGACGCATTTCGTCGTTACAAACGAGTTCTTCAGATGCTTACAGAATAATCAAACTAAGGACAGATAACACCAGCAGTTCTGCAAGTAGAGGGGCCACAAAAGGAATGAAAGCGTGGATCAAAGAAGACTGCAAAATACAGTACATCTGAAGAAGTCGTTTATAATGACCAAACACGTCATGCTATGTAGTCAATAAAGTGTAAATCATAAGTTCAAGTGTTTGAATTCGAGTTTATATTCAATTATAATCGATTTACATTAAGTAAACGCAACACTATTGAATATTTAAATTTAAATGAATAAACAATTCGTTTTAAATTCAATTTATTGAGAGAAATTAAGATTATACCTTTACAAAACTTTGGTTATTTTAGCTTTTTTATGAGTCACTGGTGTGTCGCTATCAGAATTACTCGTCATTTTAAGCATCAATATTTACTTTGAAATGTTTTATTCAATGATAAACAGAACCAACGAACCATTTTTGTACAAATTCATCGATAGTGAGTGACATGTGACATGCTGAGACAAATGTCACAAATGACATCTAACATTTCGTTCAGTAATTCCAGAGTCCTGCCAGAAACGACCACCGATGAATCATAGGCATATAGTGTCACCAAAAACCGGGACAACTTTGCAGGTAGATCTTTTATGAACAATATGAATAGAAGAGGTCCGAGCCCGAGCACAGAGCCTTGCGGCACCCCAGGAGCAATGTCATGTTTCTGAGAATAACTCTGGCCTATTTTCACTACCATTGCTCTTTCTTCAAGAAAACTACGTAATCATTCAGAAAAACACCTCTAAAACCTAAATTGTAGCATTTATCAAGTGAAAATTCAAAGGATTGTGAATCAAATACGAGATATCATATTCAAAAAAACCTAATTGTAAATAAGGATTCATTTCACAAATTTCAGCTCAACATCGTTCTCCAAGAGACAGATAGCAACAAAAACAAAAATATTATAACCTAAAAATCTCTTCCATAAGTTGTCATGTCTGCATGTTTGAACGGAATTAAATTATTGAGAATAGTAAAACTTTGAATATCACTTTTATTTCCATATATCCCCTTTATTAACAATATTTCATTGATACACGTTTATTCAAATTATAATATTTCAATGTCAATGTTTTAATATGTGATTATTGAGGAGGACCACCCTGTATATCAATAATTGGTAGCGAACGATAAATATTCTTGATCGTAATAATACGGCAAACAAATAGTAGGTCGATTGCATGTTTAAGTGATTCTTGGATGTTGACCTTCTGGAATTTTGTTTTTAACAGTTGGAAGATTCAACTTGTTTCACTGGTCCTGATATATACAAGAATCCATTCGAATGAGGAAGCGAACTCTGAGTTTTATATTATCTGATAATGATGTCCTGATCGTATGGAAATTCGATGTAAATATTTCGATGGTTTTGATTTTCTCACACATTTTCCGTAAATGGTGACGTATGAAATTTTTGCATTTCGATTTGGCAAAATCCGGATTCGTTTTTTAATACGACCACTTTTTATGTATTCCAGGTTGAATGTTCGTAAAATGATAACGTAAAAAAACCCGTTAGATATCAATTATTTTCATGCTGAGAATCCTCTTTCCTTGAGGCTGCGTCCAACTAAAGTATTCGTTACGGAAAAAATTAAATTGCTTTGAACAATATTCCTTTGAAATTGTTACGTTTCCATGAAGAACTGAGCTTCATCTGAGTGCAAATCCCCTGTATACCAGGGTGGGGTGAAAAATTCCGACATGACCAAGAAAAACGATGTTTTGAATGTTCAACATAATGTCCATAAACACTGATACATTTCTCATGACGTTGTTTTGATGTAGTTATACCAGTTTTAAATGTAGATTCGTCTAGGTCTTCAAAATACTGATTTATAGTTTCTGTAACTTCTTCCTTAATCTCAAATCTTTTACCGCCAGTCATTTTTTGAGGTTAGGAAACTGATAATAGTCGCTGGGGGCCAAGTCTAGAGAGTAGGGAGGATGCGGCATGAATTCAAACTTCAATTCGTGGATTTTGGACATGGTAACAATCGACAAATGCGCTGGTGCGTTATTGTGATGAAGAAAAATTTTTCTCTCCACCAAATGATGTCGTTTAATCGCACCTAGTCTTTCAAACGTTGCAATAAGTCTGCGTAGTATTGACCAGTGATAGGCTTGCCCTTTTCAAGATAATCAATGTATATAATTCCTCTCGCATCCCAAAAAACAGTAACCATAACCATAAATTGTTTTTGCCTTCTTTGGAGTTGGTTCCCTCTTTCCAACCCACTGTTTTGACTGTTCTTTATTTTCAGGAGTGTAGTGGTGAACCCAAGTCTCATCAACAGTTATGCATCGACGCAAAAATTCGTTTGGATTACGCCTACACAGCGCCAAATTTTCGTTAGAAATGTTTTTTCGAATCAGTTTTTGGTCGTCCATGCTCAAATGGTTGTGCAAAATATTTCGCACACGTTCAGCTGACATCCTACAGGTCTCAGCTATCTCATGCACTTTCAATCTGCGGTCTTTCAATACTATTTGATGGATTTTCTCAATCATTTCTGAAACTGTGACCTCAACGGGCCGTCCTGAGCAAGGCTCGTCAGAGGTGCTCACCATGACCTATTTTGAACTCAGAAACCCACTGCTTATTAGTTGAATATGATGAGGAGGGTCTCCTAGTGTTGAATCCATCTCTTCTGTTATTTGCTTTGGTGTAAAAGCTTTCAAATAGAAATAGAAGTATTTGATGACAGCCCGTTTCTTATTTTTCCATTTTCACGAAAACCACGGAATCGTCTCGCACAATTTGCTCTCAAACGCAAACTAATGTAGCGATTGGACTAAAACTTTACATACAAGCTCAGTACGAATGGTACTACTCTGGCAATGGTAATCTCTGGGTCAGACCGGAAACTTATTAAGCCACCCTTGTATGCCGAAGATATACTGAATAGAAAAGCTTGGCTTTTACCAACAGATCATCACATGCTTGACCAACTTCACTTCAATATTACAGAATATATACATAACTTCTACATTCATTTCATCTTTTATATTCATTTTATCTGCTATATTTCATTATAAAAAAATATTATACCTTCTATATATAATATTAAATTGAAAATTGAATGATGTACTTTATTATACCTATATTATGATGAACCAATGGTTTGATAAGATTATTATTTAATGTAAATTCTCTCACCTTAAAACAAAGCAAGTAAACAATTTGAAATTGATTCTAACCAATCTATTCGTTGAAACTCGATTTTAAATTATTCATTTTTCTCTATTAATTTCACTTTATGTTATGATCACCCTCGTTTTTGTAGTTCTTGAAATAGTAATTACTCCCCTTCAGTATATTTGTTCTAGATTGTTCTATAATGTGTTATAATATAAGCAGATTTTTCAGAACGTAGATATGCTCACATATTTTTCAACTTCTTTTTCTGTATGTTGTGTTGAAGGTCAATAATTATATCTTCATCAATTCATTATTTGAATTCGACTGAAAAAATATTCGATGAATTATTAAATATTGTTCATTCTATGATCATCTGTGTTTTTGTTAATGTAAAAATATTTTTCACTTGTCCATTAGTACATAAACTTTCAATTCATTGTTTGTTATGGTAAGCTGTGATTCCTTTTGTATTATGCTCAAGAACTTCAGTTTGTTCAATTTTCTTTTGTATATATTGTGTTTTCGTTAACGTTATGATATAAATTGTGTTCAATAATTTTGTTGTAATCATTGAATTATTTGATTTTATTCACAATTCAAATGAACCTATATCAATAACAATGAATATTATAAAACCGACAAAATTCAGGTGAATTAATCAACAATTACGCAAAAAATATCGCATATTCTATATAAAATGAATAAATGAGTAAACATGGCAAATATGTCAAAATGGTCCAATTACGTAATATCCTTATGATATATGAAAACTGAGTTATGTTTGCAAAAAGTGAGAATTCAAATTAGCGAGGCGAATTGCTTATAAATTAATGGTACAAATAATATAAAATGACCTTGTTACAAAGTGATATACGAATTCTGGAAAATAAAGAGTAATAGATTTATTTACCTGACGTCTTGAACAATGTAAAGAATATGTCACTTGGATGCACAGTAAATAAGTACTTACCTACATAAGTCGAAAATTTTATCTCAAGAAATATATTCTGGATGACAGTTTATTAGCTTAAGACAACGACAAACTAAATTTAATATTTCAGATATTATATAACTATAGGTATTTCGAAATTTCAGCAAGAGTTCAAGTGGTCGTAATTTTTGAGAAATGATAATAATATTTTGCATTTATTTAGCTGAAGCTATAGAAAAAATTAACATATTTTGAACTGTCAATTACATGATACTGAAACTGTTACATTCCTATCTCATTTTTAAAATATACTTTCTTAGATCACGCTCAAATATCTTAATATACTTCGTAAATTATTGAAAGCCATAAATCCGTCATAGTATATGCTATTTTTAGATTTAAAAAGTTTACAAATTGGATGTAAAAACTATCAGTATTTCTAGTAATATACTCAAGCACATCACTGACATATGTTACATTTTTTATTACATTACTTGGAAGCAACTGATTTTTTATTTCAAATATGAATATATATGAAGCAAAGAGTATTGTTTGTTTAACAGATATTAGTTCCAAAGACTTCAGCATAATTTTAACAGGGGTATGCCTATTGCACTTTGAAATTGTTTGAATGGCTATATTCTGTAACTTTTGTAATTGTTGAATTTTTTCCTTACTCAAACCAAATAACAAAGTGGAGCAATATTCAAAATGTGGCATTATTATTGATTTGAACAACAATAATTTCACATATGTCGCAGGTTTTTTCCTATTCTCTTCAAAAAATTGATTTTTTTAGAGATTTTAGATAATGAAATCAACATGATCATTAAAACTCAATTTTTCGTCTAACATAGTGCCTAAATATTTTACTGTTTCTACTCTTCTAATTTCTTTGTTCATTAATCTTTATAGTTATATCCTCATTTTTTTGGTTTTAAGGGTTTTACTTGTACCCAAAACTATGAAGTTAGATTTTTGCACATTTAGGGATAAGCTTTCAACACATAACCATTCATTAATTTGCAGGAAGCTCCCTATTGAACCCCTTTTTCATATTCTTAATTTTTGCCACATATATAGAGCATACTATCATAAACGAATAAACGTATAGAACATTTTTCACATGAGAGATAATATTATTTATATATAGGGAGAACAAGAACGGACCTAAGACAGTTCCTTGAGTTACGCCTATATCCACTTTCGTGCTATCCGACAGCATGCTATTAAACTTAACTTTTTGTGTTCGCGAATCCAAGTAAGATCGGAACCAATCATTTACTACTCCCACAAAGCCAAGTTCATTCAGTTTTGTCAATAATAATGATGTACATAACGTTTCAAAATCTCTTTTAAAATCCAATAATACTACTATAAAAAATATGTGAACTGTTTACTTGAAAATAAGGGACACATTCCACAAAATAGCAACAAAACGAACATCAAATAGCAATATAACAATATTAAAGAGAAAAAATACTGAAAGATTATTCTGGAAACAAGCGAGAGCTATTATGGATTTTTCTTCGGCTTGCGCATTTTGGAAAACGAATAAATACTCGACATTTTAAGTAGCCTACTCCCAAATGACGTGAGAAATTGTTTATTTGAAGAGCCATCTAGGATTTTTTATAGGCCTGCGCATTTGGGAAATTGAAGAATTAATTGAAATAGTCTGCTCTCATAATAACATGAGAAAATGTTTCTTCGAAACAATAACATACGAAATAATCGATGTGTCATTAAAGAACATCTAATAGCAAAATTGCGAATAATTATATATAGTTACATGTAGGTGGAAGTGAACGCATTGTTTTCACAAAATTCTTACTAAACATCATCAACTCACCGTGTTTGTTGTTTTTATGAAATGAATTAATTTGTTGTTACCGAGTATAATTTGAAATTGTGAACCTGGGGCGTACAAGTACAAAAACTATGTTTACAAGCACATCAAGAGTATATTCTTAAAATTTTAATACATTTGATCGGTCGAATTGTTATTTTTAGCGTCAGTTTCTTCACTCGAGTGATTACTTTGTGTTTTCATTTATAGAGGCAATTCGAATTGTTATATCCTTTCAACAGGTCATTTATAAGGAAATATTTAATAATAGATCACAGCATATCAAACCAAAAGTCAAACACCAAAATACTTCAAATAAAAACAACGGAAAGAATGAAAATTGAAGATCAAAAAGGTAATTGAATAGCCAGTATAAAAACTGATACGAAATCACAAGAATAGTAGCGGTTTCACAAAAAAAACTCTTCAATATGCAACTGAGATATGGCTTCCTCAGCTTTTCTCACATGAAGAGAACTTGTTATGGAATTCAAAATTATAGAAGTCCTGATCATCCTGAGATATGCCCAGTCGGTAAGAGCCTGTATGTAGGTCTTCTTTGTTTCTTCTATATTTCTGTCTTCGGTAGTCCGGTACTTTCATTCTAACCATTCCGGCCTTCATTCTAACATTATGAATTTCTTCAGTTACATAATGAACATAATCAATTACAAAGTCACACGTAGTCAACAGAAGTCAATAAAATGTAGTTGATGAAGTCAACGAAAATAAAATTTAAATCAATTGCAATAATAATATAAAGTAAGCAAATAGATGAAAATATCACGACATACCATTGCGCTGTTCTGAGTGGCATGTCAAAATAACTGATAGCCGATCAAAATAGATATCACATAGACCGCAACACCCATCATAAAGGTTACATATACAGTGGATAGAACGTGACATAACATTTTATCTGCTGTAATTGACATAAATTGTATTAATCCGCCTCAGACCAAGCCATGATTCGAGAATATTTATTTTGCTGAGAAAAAATGGCGAGTCAAACGAATTGTGCCAAATTTTGAGGAAAAACGTTAGACCAAAACGGTTTTCACGTCTCAACTTCAATACTTATATTCCCAGACAAACGGTCAGGATGGAATGTTCGAAGAATATCGTCCAATTACATCTGTAGTACATATACTTCAGACATTTCCTCTGGACTGCTCCAAGTCGACAACAGAATTATTGTACAAAGCAGACCAAAATATAGACGCATGTTCCAGTTTACTACGATAAAGGAGTAGTACATCGTTCTCATTGTGCAAAGATTCACAAAGCTGCCCCAATTTCTGACCAAATAACCCAGCATTTCAGAAGCAGAAGCCGTGATACAAATTATGTGTCCAGAAAAGAAAAGTTTAGAGTCTAAAAGTTTATGACAATAAATTAGGCTTTCGAAGATATAAATACAAGGCAAACAAAGGATTTCAAACTGTGAATTTCTGCAGCAGGATCGATAGTCTTAACCTCCTAATATTCTAAAACACCTTCATTGAAGTCTAAAAAATACATTGCTCCAGTAGAGCCGCCCATAGAAGTATATCTAACCTTATCTGTGACCCCAATAACGTGAAGTACACTTTTCTCAAAGCATAGAACGACACCGATTGAGCTTCAATAAAATACTGACACTCTGCTATTATCTCAACAAAGGGTGCCTCAATCCTTCATGGTCTTTCTTGAAACAAAATCTTGGAAGAGTGAACATAAACAAAAGCGTCTACGACGTCGCAAAAATAATGTAATTTGATAGAGGTCGTTGCGGACGAATGGAAGAAAACAATACGTCTCTCTGGTTTTTCTGGAAGCCAGGATATAATCTGATTGCCAATTAGTTCAACTGATTCACCAAACAAATATTTCTAAATTTCAGTTGAACAGGAAATACATGAAAAAATGTGTTTTACTTGGTAATCAAATACATCGATTTAAATTAAAAACCTTAAACAGTTCAGAGATCGAATGAAAACGAAATAATAATAATTGCATTTTGACTGAGATTGAATTCTCGCTTAACTCTTGATGAAACACAATTAAATATTAAATTAAATTAAACTCTTGGCTTAATGTTTCAAGATTATATTTAACAACATGAATTTGTCAACATTGGTCTTGAAAATGAGCTCACGCTCGAAACATGTTGACAAATTCATGTTGTTGAATATAATCGTGAAACATTAAGCTAAGAGTTTAATTTAATTCAATAAATTGCATTTTGACTCATTTGTTTGTATTCTTACACAAGTCCAGTTGTCAAAGTCAAAATATATGAGCACCATAGTTTCATAACGAAATCTTGATGAGGTTAAATATGGTTAAATCTCTATGAATGGTTTCCAATTTGTTTTCGATTGGTTTCGAGCATAATAATCTATAGAAAATCAACATTTGCGTTGATTTTCTTCAGAGGTATAGTTTCGGAAATAATTTCGAAGCAAACAATCGAATGTTCCTTGTATTTCCGGCAAATATGGTAAATAATTGGAATAATAGGACAACTTTCTAAAACTAAAACTGAACGAAACTATAACGAATAAAAAACTTCGGAGGAAAGGTGTAACTGAATCATATGAAGATGTTAATGGACTAACGAGCTTCTTAAAAGCCAATCATTCGAATAATTATAAACAATCCCATAGATGGTTTGCTGTGGGAAGTCGAGGGGTGTACTGTAGCATGTAGAGAATGCAAAAATATTTTAAGAGTACAACAAATATAAGAATATCATCAAGACTGGAAGGATAAAATGAAGAAAAATCTCTTTTGTTGATACAAATTTTGAGAACAAAATACCAAATAGAATTCTACAACAAGAATCAATTCAAAAAACAAACCAACATGAACCAAAGATCACGCTATTTGGCTCACACTGTATACTGCTACGTACTACCAATTCTATTTCTGCTGCAGTAAATATAATTCTTATTATTTGTAGTGATTCATGAAAGTTTCATGATTCCATGCCAAATAAAAATATTATAGTTTAATAAATACTTCTTGGAATCACATGTTAACTATATTACAGAGAATATCATCATATATTATTTTTATACTTGCATAATTTTCACTGCTTATTAATGTCCTAGTGAAAACTGTTTCTAGGAGTGTCTATAACTGCTAAACTGAGATAATTAGGTAATTTTTCAGTTGCTGAGTAATGTGACTATACAATAGGAGCGTTTTCAATGATGTCAAGTAATCATTTTAGGTGATCTTATATTTTGTGTTATTTAAATAAAATGAGGACAATCTCTGCAATCTGGTTCGAAGAATTAGTTTCGCAAGTGAATTTTATGATCTAGCAAAAGGATTCATGGATGGTCTGTTCGTCATCAGTGTCAGGCATTGATGGTCCTATTCATTTGAGATTATTCCCATTTGTGAGATATTATATTGTTGTGGCTTGCGAAATTCCTGCAGAAAATGCCGTTTATTTGATCTCACAAGAAATATAAGGACGTAGTCTTGTTTGTCCAAGTTATGCTTCTATTTTATTTGGGATCGAGACCCCCTTTACATCTGCGCCAGAGAACTATGTTCTTGGTGGTACTGAATAACCAGGCCTCCTGGTTGAGCCAAAGAAGGAGGTAATAATAATAAGAATAAGCATATATTTTCAACAGGTAACTACCTAAGTACAGGAAAATACATAATGAATAAATATGGTGACCAAAAATATCAATAATAACATAGATGTACAATATGAAAAAATAATTATAATAATAAAAAACATCAAATATAATAATTAAGGGCAAATCTGTGATCAATATTAAAATTGTTGAATCTTATTCGGGTTCTATTTTTTGTTTTAACGTTGGCTTTTAACTGATTTTCTTAAAAGTTCTTTGACATACGATTTATGTGGTCCCTAATGGTGGCTATTTTTGCTACTCAGTCTTTTATCTAACGCGATTCCAAGATATTTAACTGAATCTTTTGGTCTGATGACATGACTGTTTACTTGTAACGGAGTAATTATTTTATTATTAGTCGACTTTCTACTAAACACTATTTGTTCTGGTTTTTCTTCGTTCATGGTTATCTTCCATTTTTTGTAATAATCGTTTATTTTCAGTAAGTGATTACGCAGCAGAGAATTAAAGTCCTGAATTAATATGTTAAACAGTTTAGGTCCAAGTACTGATCCCTGTGGTATTCCAGCTCTTATTTGTTTGAAATTCGAGAAGGATTCAGAGAACTAGGATCGCTGGATTCAAAGTCCAGAGTGGCCATTACACCATGGAACCTCATAATGGAGCCACGTTGCCCTGGTCCATCTTCTTCTTCATGGTGTTCAAATATAAAGACCTAAGCCTGCTAAATATGTATCCCCAATAAATAAAATAACTACTTGAGATTCCTTTGACCATCAAAAAGGTATAATTAATTTATCCTCGAACACTCAAAGTGTTGACTAATATACCAACTAAGTTCTACAATTTTCTGTTAAACAAAAGATCGTGATCTCCACAATTTTTCTTCAGATCATCTTGCACTTCCTGATCTCCACAACCTTGCTCACAAAGTGAAATGAGCAATTCCATTTTTATAGATCAAATGTATTCAGTCATGACTAACGATAATTATAAGATACTATCGATATTAATTAGATATTAAATTAGAAAAAGACATCGACACCGTTATAGTCTGATGATGGTTTCAAATGGTTGGGAAACATTCAACCTTTAGCCTTGAATAAATAATCAAAGAAATAAATATAAGATGAATTGCCATTTGGAATACGGAAGTAAGTAATTTGCTGACAAGTTTATGGGTTTAACGCAGTTTTCTTGAGATTTCTGCTAATTTATACATAGCATCGTGATGTTGTGATTCACTTGGAGTGTTTAAATTACAACAATAGAATAGTAGATGTAATAAATGTAAATAATGTATGTAATGAAAAAAATTGAGATTACTGCCGATAGACAAAGGTCATTGTTAATTCACTGGCCTACGTTAGCATCACGTATTTCATTCGAAGCATTTGTATTGGAAAGGCCTTTACTCAGTGAGTTTTTGTCCATGGAAATCATTTCAAAAGGGAATGCATCGAAATGAGATGCTTAGTAATTTAAAGATTTTCTAATTTCTTATACTAGTTAAGGAATGTTATATATATTGAGAGGTAGATAGTATATATATGGAGACACAACATAAAATAATACACAATCGACATGTTTTCAGATTTGAACTGATGGTAATGAATTATATTCTGCTTTTGTGTGAGAAAAATCAGATAATTAAAAAATAACGTAAAAACTATGTATACAAATAGAAGAAACTTTTTGTCATTCTGAGTCAATTATAAGCAAAAACTAGCATCAGATAAAACAATGTTGCACAAAATATATTTTGCAATGAACGTCTTATGTTCCAAATTGAAAAAATTACGTCAAATCACCAGAATTTGCAGAATACAAGTACCGCTATTTTCTTCCACCACTTTATCGAAATCAATGACAGTAGTAGTAATAAACTTTATTCAGTACAGCTAATACACTTTTCCAAAAAACATCAAACGACATATTTCACCCTAGATATTATTTTTCAAAAAATTATACAATAATTTTTTAAAATCATTATGATTCTCACATAATTTTAGGTTCAGATCTAGGCTAATGAAATCATTCCTTTCGCAAATGAATTATTTGGGCATTTATAGATGTACTGGACTTATGAATATGGAAATCATTTTGTTACCTAGATCTTGTTTGGTAACCATGTCATCTTCAACGTATTTTACACGGTAAAAGATATACATATCTAGGAACCTTGCCATATTTTATTTTATAAACAAAGTCTACAGTTTTACATACTATATGCTGCCTTATATTCAAACAACTCAGTGTTTCTAACATAAGTGATACAGGTGTGTACCTATTGCACTTCAATATATTCCTAAATGCTCTATTCTGGAGCTTTTGCATTCTTTTAATATCATTTTGAGGCAAGGTGTATAATACAGTTGAACAAAAGTTTATATGTGGTAATATTATCGACGTATTCACTAAATACTTTGTAAAGACACTAAAATAATTACTTATCCTTGCTAAAAAATTTACTTTTCTTGAAATTTTACTTATAATATATCTCAAATAATTTTTAAAACTCAAATTTTCATCGATAATAACACCTAAATCTTAATTTCACTGACTTGTTCCAATGGTACATTATTAACTTTGATTTGTATATCATACTCTAATCTAGATAATTTTGCTTTGTTTCCGACAATAATATATTTAGATTTATCAGTATTCAATGAAAGACTGTTATCACAATACCATGTATGGAAACTATAAAGGTCACTATTAATTTTATTTGTAATTCTTGTGAATTGTTGCCCGCAGTTTACAACATCATGTCGTCAGCAAATTTCACAATTCTCTAAATACTTAATTACATCATTTATATATAAATTGAATATTAACGGTCCCAAAATTGTTCCTTGTGGAACTCCATTATCACAAATTATTGGTTTGGACACATAGTTTATGTATTTAACATGTTGTGCTCTATTATATAAATATGAATTGAACCATTGCAACACTGTTCCAGAAAAACCAAACTTGGAAAAATTTTCAAATAATAACTACCTATTAACGGTTTCAAAAGCTCCTCGTGAATCAAAAAATACAAACTATTATTACTATTACTAAAACCATTACTATGATCCCTAAATTTCATTAAAACCTAATTGATTCGATCAAATAAAGAGGACTAGGATCTAGATCTCCAGGAAATTTCTGAAACAAATCTAATCCTCCATAAAGGTCTTTAAAAATTACATATCGTAAATGAGCAAACTGATTATGAGGTAATTTTCGGTTCATCAAAGAACATCGTTATACTTGTAAACTAATAATAACTAGTAATACCCTTGTAACTAATCTTGAAAATGGATACTAACCCGAAACATACCGTATGTTTTTTTTGTTAAACATAGTTATTATTTTGACACAGTAAAACTACAAGCCAAATGATGTTCATTTCAATTTTAAACTCAATATCTTGAAGACAAAATTTTATTTTCCCCAATACTACATCGATTTTTCTATCTTGAAGTGACTTATAATTTCAATTGATACAAATTTACTTATTTTCATTCAATTTGACCAAATTGGTTCTTCAATTAATCAATCATTGAGTTTTTCTAATTCAAAATTTATTACTGAGTTATTTAATAATAACTTGGAAAACAGTAGTTCTACATATTACTGGAAACTCACTTTCATATTTAGAACAATTTTATTCAATTGAACAATAAGTTTCTTATATTTCTTCATGTAGAAAATAGAAAAATATCAGAATGTATCAACATCTATATCTATGAAATCACTTGTCCTAATTAGAAATCATCATATTATAGCTAACACTTTCTATGAAATTAATATAATTTCCATGGTATTTCCATTTATATCTGTTCTTGATGTGAATCTATTATCATCATAAATCTATTCCTTAATATAGTTTCATCATGAAGAATGTATCTATGATCTTCATTTTAACACTGGGTCTACGAGGGTGGGGTGAAAGTTTCCGGTCCTGACCAAGAAAAACGATGTTTCAATTTTTTTTGCTTCATTTTTCTTCAATTCTTGTCAATTCTTTCTCATGCTGAGAATCCTCTTTCCTCCAGGCTGCTTCCAAAGAAAATATTCGTTATGGAAAAATTAACTACTTTGAACAATATTCCTTTGAAATTGTTACGTTTTCATGAAGAAATAAACTTCTCCTGAGTGAAAATCCCCTGTATACCAGGGTGGGGTCAAAAAATTCCGACCTTACCATAAAAACGATGTTTTCAAATTTTTTCTCTTTATTTTTCAACATAATCTTCATCAACACTGATACATTTCTTATAACAGTGTTTCAGTTTAGTTATAAGAGTTTTAAACGTAGATTTGTCAAGATCCTCAAAATACTGATTTATAGTTTTGATAACTTCTTCGTTGTTCTCAAATATTTTACCACCAAGACATTTTTTGAGGTTAGTAAACAGGTAATAACCCCTGGGGGCTAAGTCTGGAGAGTAGGGAGGATGCGGCATCCTCCCTACTCTCCCTCCATGGGCTTCTGCGTGATGAAACAAAGAAAAATTCTTCCCCAAATGAGGTCGTTCAATTTGCACCTCGTTCTTTAAATAACTCTGCGTAGTATTGACCAGTGATAGTCTTACCCTTTTCAAGATAATCAATGTATATAATTCCTCTCGCATCCCAAAACACAGTAGCCATAACCTTGTTTGCCGATAAAATTGTTTTTGCCTTCTTTGGAGTTCGTTCCCTCTTTCCAACCCACTATTTTGGCTATTCTTTTTTTCAGGAGTGTAGTGTGAACCAAAGTCTCATCAACAGTTATGAATTGACGCTAAAGTTCGCTTGGATTACGCCTATACAGCGCCAAATTTTCGGTGAACTGTTTTTTCGCGTGAGTTTTTCAGTCGAGGGTTAGCAAACGCGGCACCCATCTTGCACACAGCTTTTTCATGCCAAATAGTTGTGCAAAATATTTCGCACACGTTCAGCTGACATCCTATAGGTCTCAGCTATCTCATGCACTTTCAATCTGCGGTCTTCCAATACTATTTAATGAATTTTAACAATTATTTCTGAAGTTGTGGCCTCAACCAGCCACTTAATAGTCGACCTAATAGTTGAATATGACGGGAACGAGTCTCCTCTTTCGAAGTATTTGATGGCAGCACTTTTCGTCAATTTTTCCTTTTTCACGGAAACAACGGAATCGCCTCGCACAATGTGCCCTCAAACGCAAACTAACGTAGCGATTGGGCTGAAACTTAACATACAAATTCAGTGGGTTTGGTACTGTAGGACGCCGCTCCAAAAGTAAACCTGGTGGCGCCATATCTTGGTCAGATCGGAAACTTTTCACACCACCCTCGTATATACATTAAATTTAGGTTTCCAATCAGCTTGAAGTTGAATTACGTTTTATTTATATTTGTTCATAATATCTTGATTCTTTGTTATTTGCTGATTTTCGATAAGTAAATATTGTCAAAGCTTCTTCATCTTATTAGAGGAATAACCTTTGAATGAAATTGTGAACAAATGTGAAGAATTATAAACTAAATTATTCCTTTTAGATCGGAAAGGTTAAAAATTAATAGAGAATTTCACATATTCAGAATTTTGTTGAGTTCATCCGTCGATAGTTATTTTTATTTAGTTTATTCACGTTTCCTTCAAAAACCTATCAACTCCTTCTTGATAATTTATATATCAACAAAGGGTTGATGAATAAATAGATCTCAGCCAGTTTTTGAAACGATTTCGATCTTTTACCAGTCTTCAAGCTTCTTTTACTGCCAAAATTGATAATAAAAATTGTATTCATAGCAAAATGCGTTTCTAATTCAATGATTTGCACAAAAGAAAATATACCTACGTGATATGTTAAAAAAGGTATTCGAGATCATTAATTCATTCAGGAAAATGCGCAGTAATATTTGTTTTGTTCTTGTCAACATCAAAGGATTTGCTGATTGATAATGCAATAAGTGTAACTGCTCAGAATATTACATATGCTTATTCAACTCTTCATTACGATTATAATCTCGAGAATACTCATAATACCTCATGATATACAACATTAAAACAAAACTGATGTAAACTGTTTTACTGTCATAAACGAAATTATTTCGATCGTCAGTGAAAATAATGATGTAAACGATTAACAAACAGAAGAGTACAAGAAACATACGTCTTTCTAGGCCACAGAGCAGTCTACAGATCACAGAACATACAGGATAACATAATAAACGTAGTGAGTCCATCATAGAGAAGAGAAAGACCCAGCAATTCTATGACTTCCAATATGGACTTTCAAATTTTTCCATTATTAAAATGTAAACAAAGGTCGTCGGTTTGTCGTTTTAATTGTCAGTAGATTCGCCATCAGATAGTGCCTTTTTTCCTTTGCATTTCTACGCTTTTTGAATAATTGAATTGTTCAAGTATTTCGATATTATACAGAAGCTACTCTCATTTTGAACATGTAAGGAAGTCAATGCTTTTCGTTGATACAATGGACTTCACAGTAAAATCTGTTTTTCTATTACTATAATGTTTTCAATTTTCTTTATATGAAATGGGAAAATGCGCCATCTATTTTGAAGTTTCTGAACTATATAAACCCTACAAAAATTAATTTATAAGCGAAATACTGAATATAGAAAAATATGGATGGATTAGATATTTTTAATTTGAGCGAAAACATAAGAATTAAAGCAAAAATTCCAATAAGGAAAGATTCTGATATTGAAATGGTCAACAATTCGATTAATCTAGAATCGTTTCCGAGTTTCAGAGATCGTTACTAAATTATTTTACTAAGAAACAAGAAATAAATTATATCATTCATAAAAACCAAAATTAACTTTGCCAATTTCCACGAAACAACATTCATATCACAGAACATACCCAAATGATAAGTTCTGTGATTCAAACCTTTTCGTTTGCAATCGGCGTTACACAAGCACAGAATTTTCCCATCAAACTCTGAATAACATCCTGTTCTTTTCAATATTGCTTTATTCATCCAAAATTTTAAATAATTAATAGACTTAAATTTTCGAAAATTTAACATATCTACGTAAAATATCAGGTATTGAATTGCTTAGCATAAATTATCGCGAAGGTGAAATTTTTTATCATATCAAATGTTTCGGAAGAACATTTATCAACAAATACAATTATCACAGACAAATTACGTCATTTTAAGGGAAATATAAACATTATAAATTTCCACGGAATGCAGACTTGTAAATTATCTCTAATAATCATATATTTGTTGTACCAGACGACGTAAATTAACTTTATTTGCGTTATAAATTGGAAGATCGTTAGATTTACACGGAAATAGTTACTACTCGTATTATGAAATTGACTCTAAGGTATAATGGGTAGAATTATCTACGCGATACAGAATACATGCAACTATGATTAAGAGGCTGTGTTATTTTGGTTGCATAACGCACACATGATAAGGCGTTATAAACGAATGAATATTTTATGTCGCAATTATTATTAATATTGAACACTTAATGATAATAATAATTTCATAATTGACTGAGAAAATAATTTTGAATTTAGGTTCATTCTATAAAAATTCTGCCATTTGTTGAATTAGACTTCAAAAGTGAATTATGAATTCGTAAATACACAGAAGTAAAATTTGTGAATATTCTCCAATTTTATTTGTAGGTTGTTTATAGATATAAAGTTAATATTATACATCTGTTCGAATATTTCAGTTTAGTATATCATGGTCGTATAATATCTCAATACTATTACTAGTTTTCAATATACCTCGTAAATTATTGAAAGGCTTAAATCAATTGTAATATATGCTATTTTTAGATTTAGAAAGCTTACAACTTTGGATATAAAAACTATCAGTATTTCTAGTATTATACCCAAGCACATCACTGACATATGTAAAATTTTTTATTACATTACATGGAAGCAACTGATTTTTATTTTAAATATGAATATATATGAAGTAAACAGTATTCTTTGTTTAACAATATTGGTTCCAAAGAGTTCTACATATTTTTAACAGGGGTAAAACTAATGCATTTTAAAATTGTTCGCATGGCTCCATTCTGTAATATTTGTAATTGTAGAACTTATTCTTCAGTCAAACCAAATAACAAAGTGGAGCTTATTCGAAATGAGACATTATTATTGATTTGAACAACAATAATTTCACATACGTCGACAGATATTCTCCTATTCTTCTCAAAAAGTTAATTTTTTTCGAGATTTTAGATGTTATGAAATCAACATCATTGAAACTCAATATTTTTCGTCTAATATAATACCTAAATATTTTACTGTTTCTACTCTTCTAATTTTTGTTCATTAATCTTTGCAGTTATATCCTCATTTTTATTAATTTCAAGGGTTTTACTTGTACCCAAAACTATGAAGTTAGATTTTTGCACACTTAGGGATAAGCTAACATAACCATTCATTAATTGCAGAAATCTCTATTGATCCCCTCTGTCATGTTCTTAAAATCTTTGCCACATATATAGAGCATAGCATCATCAGCGAATAAACAAATAGAACATTTTTGCACATGAGAGACAATGTCGATTATATATAGAAAATATATAGAAAATTTAAATATAGAAAAGGAACGCGATGAAATATAAGAAATTGTTCCATTAATACTTTCCGTAGTTGTCAAGATTTTTTCCAACGAGAAAGTGATAAGGGGTGAACATCCTTTCGCTTTCTGTGTTCCTAATACGATGAAATACAAAGCTCTTGCTTCGGATCTGAGCGTGACAATACCGTGACGTGACAGATCACAAAATTTTTTTCCTATGTTTCTTAACCTTGTTTCAACATTCAAGATTTTTAATTTCAAATGAACTAATTAATGTCAATCAATATGTAACGGGTGTTTTTTTTAGAGGTATAGAACTTTAAGCTGGCATTACTGTTGAAGATGGCGACCGATTTAATAGCTGAGAAGTGATTTATTCTCAGTTTGGTTTGGCAATTCATCATGAATAGACTCACGATCATCAAGCAAGACGTAGATTCGTCAAATGGGCCCAAAACGAGATTGCCGCTGTTCCCGATTTTCATGAGCGAATTTTGTTTAGGGATGAAGCGCACTTCTGGTTGAATGGCTACGTCAACAAACAAACCTGCTGCATTTGGAGTGAAGATAATCCTCAAATGTATGTCAAAACACCGTTACATCCAGAGAAACTGACTGTTTGGTGCGCTTTATGGGCTGGTGGAATCATTGGACCGTACTTCTTCAAAAACGATGATGGCCAGAACGTTACAGTCAATGGTGATCGGTATAGAGCCATGATTACTAACTTTTTCATTCCTGAATTGAACAACCATGATGTCCAGGAGCTGTGGTTTCAACAAGACGGCGCAACATGTCACACATCTCGTGCCACAATCGATTTATTAAAAGACACGTTTGATGACCGCCTAATTTCACGTTTTGGACCTGTCAATTGGCCTCCAAGATCTTGTGATTTAACACCGCTAGACTACTTTCCGTGGGGCTATGTAAAATCATTGGTCTATGCGTATAAGCCACAAACGCTTGATCATTTGGAAGACAATATTCGCCGTGTTATTGCCGATATACGGCCACAAATATTGGAAAAAGTCATCGAAAATTGGACGTCCAGATTGGACTACATCCGAGCCAGCCGTGGCGGCCATATGCCAGAAATCATATTAAGAATGTAATTACCACATTTAGCCACAAGATTATATTTCGAATAAAAAAAATTCTTGTCAATCGAATGATTCATCGTTGTTTTATTGCAATTTAAAGGTTCTATACCTCTCAAAAAAAACACCCGTTATTAACTCAAACTTCTCAACATAATGAGTTATTACAAGACTTAAATTATTGAAACCACGGAGTAACATAAAGTTTGAATTAGGGATATATTCAAGAAGTTTTCATTTCGGAACATCGAAGAAGCGATCTGCGTGACTGCCATTTCAAGCTTAATACATATAAATGATGTCTGCTTTTATATTGATTAAACAATGACAAACGAAAAACTCACTAGGGCAACGATCTTTCAAAATCGCAAAGGTTATTTTATGTCAAACTTATTTCTTTCATTTCCAGTGAGCCTCAAGACAACCTAATCAAATATGGTGAGTTCATTTTTCCTATTCTTATCTCAAACACTAATCAAATATTTTTCTTTTAAGCCGCCAAAAAAGAAAGGAGGAGGAAAATGTAAGTAAATAATAAGAATCAAAAGAAATATTCCATCGTAAAATACAATTTTCTATATCCTGAAGAAAAAATTCAGATTGACTGTTTTAAGAATCAGGATATTTTAAATTTATGTGGTATTTTCAAGAATTGACTTTGATTTATCACAATATATATTCATATCGTCACTAAATTACATAATCCAGTTAATGAATTTTACATAACAATTATAAATATTTAACTATTCATTTCTCATCAAACGAGTATCTTTCAGCTATCGTCATAGATGGCGTGGATACGTCCTCTATGACTCGAGAACAACTAGAGGTATTCTGTCAACGAATCAAGGAGGAAAATGAACGTGAGAGGGAAGAGAGGAATTTCTTTCAATTGGAAAGAGACAAATTGAGGACGTTCTGGGAAATAACAAGAAATGAATTGGAAGAAGCTCGTGCCAAAATTAGGTATATAAATTTGTGTAGTTTATGCAACATTTCTGATGCTATACTTTAATGAAAAAACGTTCGAATCATACCAAACGTATACCAAACTCTTCAATTGATATTATTTTGAATCATTTTTCATATTGTTGGAAATATAAAAAATGTTTCTAAACGTCCTATGATGATTTTTACAGGTAATATATTTTGTTTCTGTCATGTTTTTGGGGTTTCACTTATCTCTTGTTGAAACATTATGTTAAAAACAATAAATTGAAACTAACACACTTGGCTTAAGTTCACTAAATAAGTGAAATAAATAGTTTTGTAATAGTTTCAAATAGTGAAATAAAAAGTTTCACTAAATAAGTGAAAGTGAAATATTTAGTGAATCTTGAGCCAAGTATGTTAATTTTGATTTATTGTTTTTAATATTATACCGTGTTCAACTTTGTTTTACCAGGTCTTTAAGATTCTCGAGAAATAATTGATGAAATTGATGAACACCCAAATATCATCTGTGAAATAGAGAAACCCCGTTATTGTATTCGAAATTATTAAACTGCAATTGAAAGTTCCAACATTTTCTCTCCTTTTAACTATATATTATTAACTGAGATTGAATTCTCGCTTAACTCTTGGTGAAACATAATTAAATATTAAATTCAATTAAACACTTGGCTTAATGTTTCTCGATTATATTTAACAATATAACGTAGTCAACACGTTTCGAGCGTGAGCTCATCTTCAAGACTGACCTTATGTCATCCTCAAGACTGATCTGATGTCTTGAAGATGAGCTCACGCTCGAAACATGTTGACTATTTGATATTGTTATATATAATTGTGAAACATTAATGTTTCACAATTATATTAAACAATATTTGAATGTGTTTGAAGATTGTCAAGTGTTTAATTTGATTCAATCTATATATTATTATTTGAAGACTTTGTACCTACCCTTTTTCGTCATTCAACGTTAATATGACGAAAAAGTTCATAACACCAGTTTTTGATATAAAATACTTGATGAATGAATTAAATTAAAACACATCACACAAGCTACCACTTCATGACACATGAAATATACACATACCTGTCATAACTACTCATTCTACTGAGAAATTTTAGGTTAGGTTCAGTCTGAAGCCATCAAATCATGGTATTTTTTTCGGTCTTACTGGTCCAACGAAAAAAACTGATACATTCAAATTGGTCAAATTTGTATAGTAATTTATAATTTCTGAAAAACAACTTCCTAAAACCGTCAGGGAAATTATAAAGAAAAAATGATACATATACCTTGTCTTTGACGAAAGAACTTAATGAAGTTCAAACTCAAAATTAAATAAATTATAGCCAAACTTTCGACTCCTAGGTGACCACAAGTAGATTTAAATAGAAGTAAGAAGTTTTTGAATCAACTTTGAGACTATAAAAAAGAAAATATCTAATATTACCATTAATACTTGTATTAAATTTGTATTGTTGATATATTTTTTAGGAACAAAGAACGCCAAATTGAAGAAAACACAGAAAAAAACGAAGAAACGTTGAAGTTTTACAAGCAGAAAGTTAAACATTTGCAATATGAGCACGAAAATGACCTAACGGAATGTAAAGCTCAGGCTTTGGTGTCTCTCAAAAAAGCTGGCGATGACCATATGGCTCAAGAAAAGGAGCTTTTAGCTGACAAAATAGCATTGAAGAACAAAATTCAAGAACAAGAATTCAACCATCAAGAGCAAGTTAGGGCGTTAAAACTCGTGAGTATACTAATATACTAAGGGCCGTCGTCGGTTGGAATTTCTTCCTAACGTTTCGCTAGCACGAGTGGCGAGCTTCTTCAGAGGTAGTTCTATTTCTGATTCTGGAAGTAGAATGGAGTGAATGGAAGACAGATTGGATTGAAACTGAGGGTTTCCTCCTTTCTGTTGAAATTGTTGGTATGCTTTCGGATTTCAATGGCTTCCCTGACCAGCCTGTTTTGATAGCTGTTGACTGATGCCAAAAGCGTACAATCCTCAAAATGTATCTTGTGGTCCTCTTCGCTCTTCGCTGCAGACTTCTCATTCTGTCCTAACCGGCAACTTGCCTTGTGTTCCTTGAGTCTCGTTCCCATTGATCTTTTGGTCGTCCCAATGTAGACTTTTCCGCAAGAACAAGGTATGCGATAGACTCCTGCAGCCGAAAGTAGGTCCCTCTCGATCTTTACTGATCCTATGATCTGATGGATCTTCTGTGTAGATTTGAAGATAGTTCTGACATCGTGTCTTCTCGACAGGATCGGCAGTATTTTGACACGATGTCAGAACTATTTTGTACGCTTTGAAATTTCGTGTTCCAAGGCAAAATTCTCGTAATACAGAATTATTCCACCTAGAGACTCCGAGGACCAACTCCTTAATACAACCCCCCATTTGGTTTATGGAGTCTAATACATACAATAGAGTTACCAATAATTGTGACATTCACTTTGACTCCATACCAGTTATTATTAGGAGTTATGTGAAGAAAGGGAAGTGACTAAAATGAAGCGATTTAGATTGAGTTCTTTGAAATATTTCCTTAAATGCTATTATTCAGTTATTAGTTACTGTTTTAGTTTTTTTTACATTACTTGAACTCTTTGTTATATTTCTTTCATCTTAATTATTTAGTTATTATTGAACATTAAGTTTTTAGTTTCGGTTATTGGGTGTTGTACCTGTTGAAAAACAAAGAACTTATTATTATTATCATTGAGAAGTTAGAATATCAAGCTGAATCATTTTTGTACGACTCTATATTTCATGTTTGTCTATTTGAGCCGCAATTTTCATTTTTTCCGATCGTTAAACAACTCTCACATAATAAATCCCGAGTAGTATCCGTTCTACGCATTTTTCTATTATGCATATAAATGCATCAGATATAAATTTATCGTATGACCGTTACTGTGAGGAAAGGCTTGATACGCAGATCCAATTTAATGCATCATTAATTCCAGCAACACAGCGAAGAAATAAGTAAGGCAAGGAGCGAATACGAAGATAAAGCGAAGGAACTGGAGCTGAAATACGAAAAGAAGTTCATCGAGCTAAGAGAAGAACTAAACTTGAAGCATAGGCAAGTTTTTTCTCGATTTGATGAATAGAGTACCGAGAGTAACTATAATTTTTGTATTTAGCATCTGGAAGCACTACAGAACTTTTTATTGAAAAATCTTGCAGCTAAACTCATAACTGGCAAACTATTGGTAACTTAATATCTGTATAAGGAAGGTATTCAAATGAGCAACGAAATTAGGCGTTTTGTATTATTCTTTAAATTGTTGCGGTAATATGGGAAGAAACGATTTGAGAATTTCTAAAGTCATCCATAAAATTTGAGACAAATCAATAGATTGTATCCTCGTTAAAGTAGTTGCGTCAAAATCTTGTTAATATTTCGATAGCCCGAAGTAATAAATAGATGTAGACTCAATAAAACAATGTTTGTCGGGTTTATACAAGTGATGCGAACTATATCATACTCTTCAATGAAGTTGATTGACTATTCGCTGATCGTTTGGTGTAACATCGTCACTACATAGTATAAAGCAAAGTCGCTTTTTCTGTCCCTTTGTCCCTTTGTACGCTTTAATCTTTGAAACTACGCAACGGATTTTGATGCGGTTTTTTTTAATAGATAGAGTGATTCAAGAGGAACGTTTATATGTATAATAACATCCACTAAATAGTGGAGAAGTACTGTTATTTTTGAGGTTTCTAATTTGATGTCGTAAATAATTACATTTTTTCCGCTTACATTGCAAACGCAGGCTGAACCCTACGAGTTTTATCAAAATAATGTACTAAGTATTGTACACATTGAAAAGGTCTACAGAAAAGTCCGTGATGGTATATGTCTATCTCTTATGGATAACCCACAATAACTTTTTTTTGTCATTTACTTTTTGCGACAAATAATGGCTAATTTTCGAAGCGATTTTAACCCATACAGCATTAATCCTTAACCAATTAAATACCTTGAATACATTGTTCATTTAATATAGATATATATGGCCCTTTACACCGTATGATTTAAGTGAATATTTTCGAAGATATTACAGATTTAAAAATTGCGGGGCGTAGCGTTTGCGACGTGCGAAGCCGGGGCGGGTCGCTAGTTTGATATATTTAATAAAAAACACTAAGCTTAGTTTCACAAATTTAATCATAATTATATTTATTTAGCAATAGCTATTAAAAAATCATATATACATTTGGGTTGAAAATATATTATTTACAATTTGAAACGAACTTGATAAATGAATAAAAAAAAATGATGAAAAAGAAAAGATAATTCACGCTGGAATAACTTAAGGTCACTTATTGTTTTTATGGAGTTAGGCAATTTATTTAATGCGTTGAATCCTTCAAAAAATATGCTATTCCTAGATTTAGAAAGCTCACAAACTTGCATGTAGAAATTGTCACCATTTCTTGTATTATAACTGTGCACATCACTGACACATTTTTGCATTTTTCTCCACTCTATTTTCAATGACTCTATATGGAAACAATTTGTTTTTAACTTCAAATATAAATATATATGTAGATGAAACTGAAAAGAGGAAGACATCGATACCAAAAACCGTAAATGTCTTCATTCCTATTTTCTCTCTTACGATATGTCTGTAGCAAGTACAGATGTAAAATATAAAAATGTTAGTCTGGAGAATATGTGTTCAATTCAACTTTTAAGAATGGGTATATACCCGGAAATAATTATCAAGTAATTGATATAATTTGTGAAACTAATAAGTGTTTTTCAATCAATATATTATACTTTTTAACAATATTTTTGCAAGTTTTATTCGAGGAGTAATGTACATTGTTTTCAGTATGGAGATTGCTGAAATCGAAGAAAGAAAAAATGCTCAACTAAACGCACTTACAAAACAACACGAAGAAGCTTATGGTGAAATGAAGATGTACTATAACGATATAACATTGAACAACTTAGCCCTTATAAGCAGTCTGAAGGTTGTGTTGTTTTTTCCTAATTTATGATTTCAGGTAATTTTTATGAATGTTGCAGGACCAAATGGAAGTTTTGAGAAACCAAAATGAGAGGATGACCAAACAAGTAGCGGACCTTACCGCAGAAAACAGAAAAATGATAGAACCACTTAGTCAAGCTAGGGCAGAAGTCGCGGAGTATAAAAGACAACTTACTAATTACGAAAAAGATAAAATCTCTCTAGAGGTAAGTTCCTTGAAATGAACGATACATCAATCTTTTTGAAGTTACCATCCAAAGAAATGGAATTTTATTGAAAATATTTGGAAGAAAATTGATGGACAACCAAAACGAAATTTTAAATTCTCTGGAGGAGCCACTATGGCGTCACCAACACTTATTTTACTGTTATAAGTTACAATTTAGGGTCTCCATTGCTTAGGGATGGAAGAAAATATATGAATTTCATTCCATGATGGGTTAAAACATAGTACACAAATCCAAATATCCGTCGAAATGAGACAAATTATACTTTTACTTATAATTAGAGAGAATAATTATCGTAATACATATAACTACTATTCGAAAAATTTTCACCAGTTTTCAGTTTAGCTCTTTTTATCTTTGAATGAACTGAAATAATTTTTTTTTTCAGAACACAAAAATAAAATTGAATCAGACCAAGAGGGACTTTGAAGATTTAAAATGGGCCAATGAAGCACTGGAACTTAGATTTGAGAAAGTAGGTAGAAATTAATCCTCCTCTATAACTTTTAGGTTGTATCACTTTATCTCTAACCAATTTTCCTTCTATTTTAACACTTTAAAGTAATTGAAATTTATCTTTTGACACTTCATCTTTAACAGAAATGTCAAGAACTAAGTTGACATATGTCTCCAACGTAAATGTCAGACCACATTGGCACTTGGCGCCATCTGTTACAATTGAGGCTCATTTATATCATGAAGTTACTTTTGCGCACCTGCTATTTGAGTGAATCTTAGCGCAGTATGTCACAAATGGTAAATAATTTTCTTTTTGAAGTTGCAAGCTGAATATCAGGAGTTGAAGAAGAGGTTCAACCAAGCGGTTCTCGAAGTCCAACAGAAATCTAGCTTGAAAAATGTACTTTTAGAAAACGAGTGAAAATACTTGGGGAGAACATGGATCAGAGAGAAGCACTAATTGAGGATCTTGCAATGCAACTGAAGAGTCCTCTAGGTGCCATAAGAACTAACAAAAAGTTAGAGGTAAGGTAACACGTAACTATTTCGATGATAAAGAGTTAATCAAATATCACAGTACCTTCCATGTGATGCGTTCATGAATTTTCATGATTATTTGCTATATTCCGCGCTTGATTTTATCTCGTTAGTTTGTCTGGTTCCAAATAGCATTAAAGTAGATAGCATTTAACAGATCTTTGAAAATTTTCGATATTCTTTGTCCATTTCGAAATCTAAATAGTAGAGAAAACCCTATCTTCTGTATTAAATAAACACTTTTTCAGCATTTTCATATCTTTTTCGTCCGTCCGAATAACACTGTAACTATGTCAAACTATAAACAAAAAGTAGACCGAAAAATCGAAGTACCTATTAATATTTAAACAGGAAGTACAAAATCATTTTATTTAAAGGTACATGGAAGTGTCAATTTCATCTTCTTTTTACATCTGGCAGATCACTGACAAGTTAGAGAAAATTGAGAAATGGTTTACAAGATTTCGTCTCTAAAAAGTGTGCCTGAATTCTTAAAACTAATTATCTAAATGCCTCAAAGTAAATTTATTTTGCTACTTTTCCTTCTGTTCGTTATATCCCCAAGTTGCAAAATAAATGAAGGCATAACTGTCACCACGACCATCGAAGGAATATCATTTTTATAGCAGAAAATTTTCGATTGAATAACTATATATCATCTCGTATTTCCTATCATAATTCTTCCCGACAGCCAAGTCCTTAAATAGAACAGACGTAGTTTGTAGTATGCTTAAAAGGAAAGGAAACAAGAATATAACATATCCATTTGCATGTTTATTTGTGGTCCCAATTATATCAATTTTCCTATCAGGCTCAATTGAAGACGAGTGCGAATAGTACAGAATGCTTTTCATCTGATCTAACCGACCACGAAAATGAATATCTGAATGAATGTATCTTTCAAATGTTCAAGACGTCAGATGTGTCAACTTTCTTGATTCAGCTGTCATATAACTTTTAAATCAACACCGTATATCACCCATCATTTATCTAACTCATAGGCTTGCATACGAGGGTCAGGTGAAAAGTTTCCGACCTGACCATTTGCTGCCACTAGGTCTACTATTGGAGCGGCGTCCTACAAAACCATTCCTACCCAACTTGTATGTAAAGTTTCATCAGTCCAATCACTACGTTACTTTGAGT
The DNA here is from genome assembly GCA_030704895.1 of Henosepilachna vigintioctopunctata. Lineage (NCBI taxonomy): Eukaryota > Metazoa > Arthropoda > Insecta > Coleoptera > Coccinellidae > Henosepilachna > Henosepilachna vigintioctopunctata. The sequence goes on from JARQZJ010000005.1 coordinate 2,570,972, forward strand.
TTGAGAGCACATTGCTCGAGACGCTTCCGTTGTTTTCGTGAAAATGGAAAAATTGGAGAAACGTGTTGTCATCAAATACTTCTATTTGAAAGGTTTTACACCACAATAAATAAAATAAGAGATGAATTCAACACTAGAATCCTCCTCGTCATATTCAACTATTGAGAAATGGTTTCTAAAAAATTTCACGTGAATAAAATGAAGATAACTATTTTTGTTTTGAGTATCACTCACCTGATATATAAGTATTATATTATGAAAACTTCAGAAAAACTCATAACTTTAAATGAAAATGAATAGAAGAAATACGTTTATGTTATTGAAAATATTCTGAAAATTTTTCATCAAAAAGAAACAATTTATGAAAAAATCAAAATATATTACAATAAGATATGACACACCTTGATGTTAATCATTGAGAAGTAGAAATTAGACAAAATGTTCAATATTTCTAGATGAAAAGAATAAGATGCATAAGCATATTCCTCCTAATAAGTGAATTTTTATGAACGTTAAGTCCTTCATCTGCTTGTCAGAAAAAAAAACTACGTTAACTTCAAAATTTAGTAGTTGGTAAACTTAGGAGTATGTAATTCACTTTTGAGACTATAAGCAAGTAGTTGGGAAGCGAAGTGGGCAGCGCGAATGTGGAAATACTTCAATTAACTTTTTTTCAGAAAAGTAAATAATACGTGGTTTTTCTGATGGCAATACTGAAACCCGAAGACTCTTTCGGTAATTCATAGAATTGAAGCAGATTTGAAATATTTCTCATACCGATTAAATTTTGTTTCGATGTAATTTGTTTATGCTTCGTCAAAGATTTTTGAAGTGAAATATTTCATTGTTATTTCAACATTACGAGAGTAGCGTGAAAAGTTTTCGACCTGATCAAGAGATGGCGCCACTAGGTCTACTTTTGGAGTGATGACCTACAGTACCATTCCTACAGAGCTTGTATGTAAAGTTTCAGCCCAATCGCTACGTTAATATGAGAGCACATTGCCTGAGAAGGTTCCGTTGTTTTCGTGAAAATGGAAAAATTGGGAGAAACGTGCTGTCATCAAATACTTCTATTTAAAAAGATTTACACCAAAACAAATGCAATAAGAGATGGATTCAACACTAGAAGACTCCTCCCCATCATATTCAACTATTAAGCAGTGGATTTCTGAATTAAAAATGGGTCGTGTGAGCACCTCTGACGAACCTCGCTTAAGACCTCTGAAGTTGAGGTGACAACTTGAAATGATTGAGAAAATCCATCAAACAGTATTGGAAGACCGCAGATTGAAAGTACATGAGGTAGCTGAGACCTGCAGAATGTCAGCTGGACGTGTGCGAAATATTTTGCACAACCATTTGGGCATGGAAAAGCTGTGTGCAAGATGGGTGCCACGTTTTCTAACGCTCGACCAAAAAACTGATTCGAAAACACATTTCCACGGAAAATGTAGCGCTCTATAGGCGTAATCCAAACGAATTTTTGCATAAATCCGTATTTTGAGGAGCTTGATAAATCTACGTTTAAAACTGGTATAAATAAATAAGAAAACCGTTATGAGAAACGTATCAGTGTTGATGGGGATTATGTTGGAAAATAATGCAAAAAAATATTTAAGACATCGTTTTTCTTGGTCAGGTCGAAAACTTTTCATCCCACCCTCGTAAACGTCCCCACATCTGCTTAACAATAAATTATCGTGAATTCTATTCCCTTCTTTAGTTTACGTTTCCATAGGTTTCTTAGTACCTAATCGTGATTGCAGAATTTTCTTAAAATTTTTCACTAATTGAATATATTGTAGCGATTTTCAGCATAAAATTCAAATATATCACTCGTATTCTCTACAATTTATTGAGAAACATTCTTTAAATTGTAGTATTACATTCATTTCAAATGATACAATAATTACATCTAAGAAGAATGCTCTCAAAATGACTGAATTCAGTTTTGAGTCTGATCTTCCATTCAGCCCCCGAGCAAAAATATTGATTCAAACGAAAATATTGATGAAATTTATATTTACAATAATATACAACTTCATTTGAAAAGAAAAGAAAAAAATTAACTCAGAAATATTGAACATTTGAGACAATTTCACATGGCGAAGAACATTTCTGTTGAAAAAATATAAAAACATATCATACAAAAAATTGATTCATACATTATTGCCTACATTCGTATCGTCAAAATACTCTGCCGCACTATAGTATGCCTTTGTTAAGAGCAGAGATTTAACTCTCCTCTTGAACAAATAAGCTTTCAGTACTTTCAAATTCGATGGTAAATTGTTGAAAATTTTAATAGTCTGATAATAGAGAGAGTGCTCAAATTTAGCTGTTTTATGCATAGGAATAAGTAGCAGATCACTGTTCCTTGTTGAATACTAATGATTACTATTCAAGTTCATAAACTTATCTTCATTTTCTTCAAGATATAACAAACATCTATAAATATATAAACACGGTAAGGTGAGTATGTAATTATTAATGAAGATAGGTTTACAAGATGTTCGTTGATGAATATTGAATATTAATCGAAGTATTCCCTTCTGTGTAATAAACACCCTATTTTTATCTGTAGAGCAGCCCCACAGCACAATATTATAATTGGGATGACTATATACAAGACTGTAATACACATTCTAACACAGTTTCTAGGTACGATGTTCTTAATTCTAGAGATTGCAAAAATGAGTTAATCAATTTTTTACATAAGACCACAATGTGTGATGTCCATCTTAAATTTCTGTCTACATATATTCCAAGAAACTTTGTACATTCAACATGAATATTCAAGAAGTTTTATGAACGTTTCAGAAACTCTATGATCTACCATAATAAAACTCGTATTGCCGCTGTGACATTTCCATTAACTGTTACTGTTACTGTTAGTAATCACTTATTTTACAAGTGATGTCACATTCACGTTGACATTTAAGCGATGTTCGATTTATTTCAGGATATTCTCAATAAGAAGAACGCTACTATTAATGACCTTCAATACGAACTAGCCAGAGTTTGCAAAGCGCACGACGATCTCCTGGATACCTACGAAGAGAAGCTTCAGGAATACGGGATACCTAAAATAGAATTAGGGTTTATTCCTTTGAGAACGGTGCCCGAAGGACAGGGTGGTCTCCCGAAAGGTCCCGCGGGTTTGGTGACTAAAAATAGATAACTGTAATGGAATTTATCTTTATATGTCGAAATAAATGGAAAATTTCCGAAGTTTTTCAAATATTGAGTTTTAATTCAGATATTTTGATGATATATAGCCAGGGCTGCTTTTTTTTTAGTCATTTTGAGAAAACTAACATGAGAAAGCGTTGACATGTAAGAAGAGAACCTTAAATAGAGAGGTTAAGTGTTAGTAGTTCGTTTGTCAATTCGTGTAGTAAGGTTATTATTATTAAAATGGCTCTAAGAGTTGAAGTCAGAGACAATATAATGTGTAAAATCCTCCAATACCTTATATGTATCAATTCCTTAGGGAATTATTCCCATCTTTTCGTTGGGTTTGTTTTTATTTCAGGTGTGGTGACGTTAATCATGGGTATCCATAAAAAGCTTGAACCCCTTACTTCAACCCCTAAATAAAATTCATTACCTCTTGTTTGAAATAAAACTGTTAGGGATTGGTACCTCCAAGACCTGTCAATGACGGACCTGGTGGCCTAATTTGTTTGATGTATAACGTTATAATTTTGTTTAGCGTCATCTTTTCGTGAGTGTTTAGTTTTGTGAGGTTAGGGGTATTCTTTCGTTCCACTGTTAAGTAGGTCTGATTGTCATGTTGTGTTGTTTGTAAGACGATGGAAGTTAACCTTACTGAAAAAAAATTTGGCTGGTATTTTTTTCTGAAAAATGATCAGATATTAATTATCATTACGATAGGAGACGTGTTGAGACCTTCATCAAATTATATACTCGTTCTTTTATGGAAATTTGATTTGTCGAAAAGGATAAGTAACCAGTATTGGGATCATTTGATGGTCGTTGAATTCTTCTGGAATTTGTTCATTATTTGGAAATTGTGAACAGAAGAAGTGCCCTTTAGGGGATCAAAGCACGTGTTCTTGATACACAGTATACCGCACACTACATCTTTGCGTAAGTTCAGGTATTTTCAGTTTAGTTTTGATTATTTGTTTCATGGAGGCTTTTGTTTCAGGGTTTTTTTCTTTTTACGTTTTTCGTTTTCATTTTTACGTTTACTTTTGGATTTCTTCGTTTTGTTTTTTTGGATACTGGAATTATTATTGGTGGAATTCTTATTATTATTGGTACTGGAATATTGGATAACTATTTGGAGAAGGTTTCGTAGAAGATCTTTGAGCCTAAAGCTGGAAGATTGAGAACGCTTGGTGTGGTGAGACAGTACATTGTTTGCAGAGACAATTTATATTTTATTTTTATTTTATTAACCTTGAGTTTACATTAATTTCATAACTTTTCAATTTATATGCTGAAGATTCTTTTTTTATTTAAACATTTATTATATATATTTTTTTTTCATTGTGACGATTAAGTCCTCTTAGCTAAGGGAGAATCAATTTATCCTTTATTTGTTTCAATTTCTCTTTTTTTAGTATTTCAAATTATTATTTTTATTTTATTTTATATTTATATATATATATATATATATATATATATATATATATATATATATATATATATATATATATAATCATATTATCATTTATCAAACCAAGTGGATATTACTGTTAGGGAGAACTAAGATTAAAAACTGTTAGATCTGGTGGAGTTGTTGTTTGATCTTCCAGAAAACCAATTGAATTGTACCGAGAACTTTCAAACCTCTGGCGCCTGGCATAAAATTTTTCTTACATAATTAACCCACCCCATCTTCACTGTAGCTAACTGTGGTGTGGTACAATTCATTTAACTTTCAGTTCTCGCTTAACAGTCACTCAGGTTTTGAACCAGAGGTTAAGCGCAGGTGTACATCTTGTGTGTGTGAGATCAAAGTTGTATACCATCTATAACTAGATAGTAAAAGTAAGTTATAGATGTGTTGATGGCCTTAGTAGGCAGGCACATGTAAAGGAACGAAGAAGAAGAAGAACAACAACAACAATATATCTCCGTTGGATTTTGAAAATAATTTAGACTGTTTAACGCCGATAACGATGTTTGAATCAAAATTTTCTCAAAATGATCATATGATTGTAACTGTAGTAACAATTGAAATATCTCCACATTTTTGTGTGCATAAAAGTAAAAAATCAAATAATTTGTCTTTCATAACAATAAAATCAATATCCTTTTACCCAATTTCTGTCATTTTATCGAGAAAAACCATTCCTTTCGGTTTCCAATCGAATTTTAGACACAACTCCACCCAGAAATAAATATAATCTTCTTAATATATCGAAGATGCAATGTATATATTTGCAAATACGACATTTCCACCCCTTTTGCACATGGCTTATAACCGTCTGATATTGCGTCGTTTTTACGAAAGGCAAACCGTTACATTAATATAAAAATGCAGGACTACGCGTATATCTTGAATAAAAAGTAACGACTTGTAGTAAATACATTTCCGTTATAAACGCAGTTTAATATATAGGAAATATGTTAGTGGAGGAACATTGCCAAAGCAATTACTCATCGTACAAATGATCATAAATTGAAATAAACAGGTCTAGCATAAATCCGAAATAAACATATTTATAAACAGGGATGTTATGCGAGACAAATTTTTCGAGATTTTTGCATGATATGTCGAAAATCAAATTGGAATATTCAATTATTTGATCTTAAACCTTAGATAATTTTGAACATATTCGATATAGGGAGATATATTTGAACAATATTACGTTATAAACGAAAAATGTAACCCATAATCTATGTTTTCCAGGTCTGGAAAAACAACATCAACAATTTGTTTTTAGTATGTATAGAAAATCTACATATAAAATAAAATTAATATAACATTTTTCTAAACTCTTAACAGCTTTGATCTGTTTCGAAAACTTCGATTCTATGTGCTGAACTCCTTTGTCAACCCTATTTCTTCCTCTTTCGTTTTTATAGCGAATAATATTCACTCCGAAACAATTGTCAGGCATTGAATATATACTCGTATCGATGAGATTCGGCGAAAATTTTTTTATTCAATCAATAAATCGATTATTTTCATTGCTAAACTATAATTGTTCGTAGAGTTATCATTCTCCATCGATTGTTTCGGTTAAAATTATGAGAAAATTTTTAGGTGATCGGCATATTTATCACAAAGACATCCTCGCAAACTGAACGCAACTTCTTCCAAACTATGCTGTACGATGATTTAAAGAATGAGCTGTATTGATGAATCAATATGTGGTTTATACACGATAGTGCACGATCACCTTTAGTTCCTCGTTATTTTTTAACAATCACATATGGAAATTGCGGAATAAGCCGATAATTTTAATTCGAAAAAATTAAACAAGAAGTAAAATGATACATAATTTAAATGAAACTAAGTAGTTTTCTGATTTTCGCTATAATTGATTTCAAACATGACAATATCGTTTGGCCAACATTGTGGCTTCATCAGATGTTGATGATAAATTGAGCTATTACATTGTGGACTGCTTGCCATTATGCTGGAGTGTGTGGCAGTGAAGTGTCGAGAAGTGAAGTATGTGACAGTGAAGTGTGTGGTAGTGAAGTGTGTGGCAGTGAACTGTGTGGCAGTGAAGTGTGTGGCAGTGAAGTGTGTGGCAGTGAAGTGTGTGGCAGTGAAAGTGAAGTGTGTGCAGTAGTGAAGTGTGTAGCAGTGAAGTGTGTAGCAGTGAAGTGTGTGGCAGTTAAGTATGTGACAGTGAAGTGTGTGGCAGTGAAGTGTGTGGCAGTAGAGTGTGGAGCAGTGAAGTGTGTGGCAGTGTGTGAAGTGAAGTGTGCAGTGAAGCAGTGTGTGGCAGTGAAGTGCAGTGAAGTGTGTGGCAGTGAAGTGTGTGGCAGTGAAGTGTGTGGCAGTGAAGTGTGTGGCAGTGAAGTGTGTGGCAGTGAAGTGTGGCAGTGAAGTGTGTGGCAGTGAAGTGTGTGGCAGTGAAGTGTGTGGCAGTGAAGTGTGTGGCAGTGAAGTGTGTGGCAGTGAAGTGTGTGGCAGTGAAGTGTGTGGCAGTGAAGTGTGTGACAGTAAAGTGTGTGGCAGTGAAGTGTGTGGCAGTGAAGTGTGTGGCAGAGAAGTGTGTGACAGTGAAGTGTGTGGACAGTGAAGTGTGTGGCAGTGAAGTGTGTGGCAGTGAAGTGTGTGGCAGTGAAGTGTGTGGCAGTGAAGTGTGTGGCAGTGAAGTGTGTGGCAGTGAAGTGTGTGGCAGTGAAGTGTGTGGCAGTGAAGTGTGTGGCAGTGAAGTGTGTGGCAGTGAAGTGTGTAGCAGTGAAGTGTGTGGCAGTAAAGTGTGTGGCAGTGAAGTGTGTGGCAGTGAAGTGTGTGGCAGTGAAGTGTGTGGCAGTGAAGTGTGTAGCAGTGAGTGTGTGTAGCAGTGAAGTGTGTGGCAGTGAAGTGTGTGGCAGTGAAGTGTGTGGCAGTGAAGTGTGTGGCAGTGAAGTGTGTGGCAGTGAAGTGTGTGGCAGTGAAGTGTGTGGCAGTGAAGTGTGTGGCAGTGAAGTGTGTGGCAGTGAAGTGTGTGGCAGTGAAGTGTGTGGCAGTGAAGTGTGTGGCAATGAAGTGTGTAGCAGTGAAGTGTGAAGTGTAAGGCAGTGAAGTGTGTGGCAGTGAAGTGTGTGGCAGTGAAGTGTGTGGCAGTGAAGTGTGTGGCAGTGAAGTGTGTGGCAGTGAAGTGTGTGGCAGTGAAGTGTGTGGCAGTGTGTGGCAAGTGTGTGTGGCAGTGAAGTGTGTGGCAGTGAAGTGTGTGGCAGTGAAGTGTGTGGCAGTGAGTGAAGTGTGTGACAGTGTGTGTGGCAGTGAAGTGTGTGGCAGTGAAGTGTGTGGCAGTGAAGTGTGTGGCAGTGAAGTGTGTGGCAGTGAAGTGTGTGGCAGTGAAGTGTGTGGCAGTGAAGTGTGTGGCAGTCCACAATGTAATAGTTCAGTTAATTATCAACATCTGATGAAACCACTGTGTTGGCGAATCAATATTGTCATGTTTGAAATTAATTATAGTGAAAATCAGAAAACTACTCAGTATTATTTAAATTATGTATATAGATTCCCATCGAGTATCGGCTCAATCGATTAATGATTTAAAATAATGCTTTTTGGAAGTGTATATCAACAACAGTTTTAAGTTAAATTGGAGACATTGAAAAACGTTTTAACTCATTTTAATATGACTTCGGAGAGTTATCAAAACATCATGTTGTTATCCCCACGTTTCAGTGTAAATATCCAAAAGGAAGACAATATTCTTTTCGACATGTACAAAAACTGAACGAGAATGTACTTTGTTGTGAAAAGATCATACCACATATTATCCATTAAGTTCATTATCTATATATCTTTCATTACATAAAGGTAGAACGTTTCCAATAGTTTTTGAGCTCTTCAATCATTGTTGAATGAACAGTGTGAAAGCTTTTCAGTAGATATAGATCTATTATCGACTTCATTTCAACATGAAGAACATTTCTCTCGAAATCAATTCAACTTGACATGGCTATTGTTAATTCAATGGACAAAATAACTGACGGTTAATGTTCATATGCACTTTATCAAACAATTTGTGTTGTTTCATCGTCAATAATTACCAAGTAATACAAGTAACGTTAATAATTTTTTTCAATCCCCATTGACCTGAACCATTGTATCTAATGATGTTAACTTCTTGTAAAATTACGATTATACCTACACTCAAAACTAATAAATTTCAATCAACAAAATTACCACATAAATGGACAGCAACCCACCCTTTCAAGTTATTTCCTTCTGCACCTACTCAGTGATGACACAATAACATTTCATTTATCTATTATGATTTAGCAAGATACAAAATTATCATATGACATCAACCAGGTCAGTTTATTATCGTGCATATTTTATAGTACTTGGAGTTGTTCTGTTCGCCTTATATTATTTCATTATCTCATTGAATGTAATATTTAAAACAAAGGTCGTTTATGTTTACAGTTATTTCAATGTCTGTGGTATTATGGTCTTCAGTTTCCGCCATTTTCTCTAATATGACATTTAAATATTTTCATAAATTACAAGTAATGAAATGTATCTTACCTACGTAATTGGGATTTATAAATTACCTATCTTATAAATCTTGAGGATGTGTTTATATCAGTTGATTTTGACGTTATCAAAACCAACATTAATTTAGCATGAGTAGGTACAGAATGAAAATTTAATTTCATTATCAATTGTTCAAATTGTTATTAACTGAAAATGTCAGGTCTTTTTTTGTGATTTAGTGCAGAAAATATTCTCTTAGGAACGTAAATAAAATTTGGAAACTAAATATGGTAGCTGACAGTAAACTAAAATAACTGAACACTTTGGATGCAAAATGTAAAAAAACATTAACTATCTGAACATTGAAACGTAAAATTTGAATAAAATAGTTGAACTTATTCAAAGAAATTTCTAAAATATTTGAAACGCGTCAAAACAATTGAATATTCATTCAAAGTATCAGAGTCGCAACAAAAATAAAAACAATAAATTAAAATTAACAAACTTGGCTTAAGTTTCACTAAATATATTAAAAACTCTACATAAGTTTCGGGTGGTTAAGCCATTATCAAGAGTATACAATGTACTTGTATACTTCATAATTTGTATTAATTTTAATTTATTGTTTTTAACATAACGTTTCACCAAGAGATAAGCGAAACCTCTGTGTCATTTACACTGAAATAATACTACAAAAGTATTTCTATTTCAAGGCAGCTATAAATAACTGTAATTATTTCAATTTCAAATCAAAAATTATGTACAAAGAAACGTTTGAACAAAGGATTTGAAAATTCATCTTAAATTCCAAAAAAAAACTTCCGAAATCAAAACAATCACATAAAAAAATTAAATTGTTTGTTTTGGACCTTGATAAATTACAAAGTGAAAATCACAGAAACCATTGATTATATGACCAATAAAATCTTCTTCACCTGGGAAAAGGTGTTAATTTATTCAAACGTATCTAGTTCAACACTTTGTAGACAAATCAACTGGAGGCTTCCTTCAGTGAATTAGATTTGTAGCTTCCAATACTTACAGTTCTTCTTCATTTCCAACTAACGATTTTTACTGACGCTGCTGATAAAAAATTTATTTGCTGAGATCAGTGTAAATAATCGAATTAATCTTTTCTTTTGATTGAGAAAAATGGCACAAGAAAAACACTACTTTACACTCTTTTTCACCAAGTTTTTGAATCATATTCTTCGTAAAAATTCAAACAAAGAAATAATCTTGCATATAGTTGAACTTTGTAATCAAAACGTCAGATGGCGTTTAAAAAATCAGTTGCGTAATGAAAACATCAGATGTCACTTAAAACATTCAGTTGTCTAAGGTTAGATTCATAAGGAGCAACCTTCGTATATTTTAGACATACAGCAGAACAGAGTAATAAAAAAATGGAAAAATGCAAATTCGAAATAACTTACGTCACGTGTAATGTGATTAAAATTAGATGAACCAACCACCAACAGATTTTCACCGTGGTTATGGAACAGACGCACAAAATATAAAACTGAAACGATGAAAATAAAATTAATGTTATCTCGAAGAGTTACATTCGCTAAATTTGATAACACCGAAGCTATACCGATTTAGAACTGTTTACATCATTCCTGGAACATTTTTATATCTGTATTCAATTTTGATAATTCCACATTTTATGTTCAACATAGTTTACCACATCCAAATATATATGTGGTGCAGACAAATTATCAACCGGAATCGAAACCAGAATTCGAAATAATTTATATCAAAACGTTGCAAATCAATTGCAATTTTCTGTGTCGAAATATTATCTTTTCTACTGATCTAGACCCACAACAATTCTGAATGCCCTACTGAAATAGATAATAAAACTAAAGGGTGTTTTTTTAGAGGTATAGAACTTTAAATTGCAATAAAACAACGATGGATCATTCGATTGACATAAATTTTTTTTTCGAAAGATAATCTTATGGCATTACATTTCAAATATGATTTCTGGCATATGACCGCCACGGCTGGCTCGGATGTAGTCCAATCTGGACGTCCAATTTTCGATGACTTTTTCCAACATTTGTGGCTGTATATCGGCAATAACACGGCGAATATTGTCTTCCAAATGGTCAAGCGTTTGTGGCTTATCCGCATAGACCAATGACTTTACATAGCCCACAGAAAGTAGCCTAGCGGTGTTAGATCACAAGATCTTGGAGGCCAATTCACAGGTCCAAAACGTAAAATTAGGCGGTCACCAAAAGTGTCTTCCAATAAATCGAATGTGGCACGAGATGTGTGACTTGTTGCGCCGTCTTGTTGGAACCACAGCTCCTGGACATCATGGTTGTTCAATTCGGGAATGAAAAAGTTAGTATTCATGGCTCTATACCGATCACCATTGACTGTAACGTTCTGGCCATCATCGTTTCAGAAGAAGTACGGACCAATGATTCCACCAGCCCATAAAGCGCACCAAACAGTCAGTTTTTCTGGATGTAACGGTGTTTTGACATACACTTGAGGATTATCTTCTCTCCAAATGCGGCAGTTTTGTTTGTTGACGTAGCCATTCAACCAGAAGTGCGCTTCATCGCTAAACAAAATTCGCTTATGAAAATCGGGAAGAACGGCAATCTCGTTTTGGGCCCATTCGACGAATCTATGCCTTGCTTGATGATCGTTTGACTTCAATTCTTGCACGAGTTGAATTTTGTAAGCACGCAAACCAAGATCCTTCCGCAAAATCCTCCATAAAGTGGATGGACACAGATCCAATTCCTGTGCTCGATGGCGGATGGACTCATTCGGGTCTTCCTCAATGCTACGATCTACAAGATTGCACTATTTGCAAGCGTTGTTCATGCGTGAGTCTATTCATGATGAATTGCCAAACCAAACTGAGAATAAATCACTTCTCAGCTGTTAAATCGGTCGCCATCTTCAACAGTAATTATGCCAACTTAAAGTTCTATACCTCTATAAAAAACACCCTTTAGAATTCAATGAAAATCTCTACTAGGAAGTTCATAAGTCATTGCCATCCTTTTGTACAGTAAAAAATGGGAAATTTCTTGGACATAGGGAAAATAGCCGCCTTGGAGACCGCAGCCACGGGTTCGATTACTTCTCGAGCGTCCTCGCAAAGCCTCTTTTGATATTTGAAATAGAATAAGAGCAAGCTCTTCCTAGATACAGTACGGAAAGCCATACGGCTCAAAATACTACGGAATAAAATATAATTTATAGAAATATCACATTGTTACAACAAAAACAGTTCATTCAAAAGTATGAATCATTGAGAGCATTTTCAATGAATTCAGTAATTCAAGTTGAAAACATGTGCTGTATCCAAAACCTTGACTTATGATTTTCGTATTTATTAATAAATTGTTTCAACATCACCCTATATAAATACCTGCAGCACGAGTAATAAAATCGTAAAAAGACTATTAAAATTATCTTGTCTTGAATAACTTGAAATGTACTCATTTTACGGATTCGTTAATATCTTTCTGTATGGAAACAACTACCTCATAATATTACTGAAATATTGTATACATCCTGATGATATAGTGAAATTGGTTAGTTTTACTTTTATATTTCTAGAAAATATTACTTTTCAGTAGATCCGTGTTTGAAAAAAACAAATGCTACGCTAGATATTTGGGTTCAAATCCCGATTCAAATACGTCTCTTTGTCTCTAAGATTCAGTGGTTTAAACTGCATAGTTATCAGGTGTACCAAATTAAACTCAAATTTTGTTAGTTCGATTTTTTAGCAGAGTCCAAGATGTTTATTTACAACTACAAACAATCAATACATATGGCCACTCAACTCAATCAGCTACAGTTCACTTTTTTGAATCCGTCTACGAGTGTTTGGATAAAGACTTGTTTGTGGCGGGGTTATTTTTTGATTTATCTTTGGCATTTGATTCACTATGCTTTGAATTTATACTTGATAAATGCTACAATTTAGGTTTCAGAGGCGTTTTTCTGAATTGTTTACGCAGTTATCTTGAAGAAAGAACAGTGGTAGTGAAAATAGGTGACAGTTATTCTCAGAGACATGACATTGCTCATGGAGTGCCGCAAGACTCTGTACTCGGGCCTCTTCTATTGATATTGTTTATAAGAGATCTGCCTGGGAAGTTGTCCCCATTTTCGTGACGCCTGAAGAACTTCCGGACGCATGTAAATGCATTGTGGGAGTTTGTAAATTGGTATCGAATGGACAATCTGATGGTGAACGTTGACAAAACTGTATGTGTTCATTTTTGTCTGAAGGACAATAGGATTAGTACCTTGGGTGTTAAATATGGGACAACACTATATCATCATCCCAATCAAAAAACTTTCTTGGAATATATATAGACAGAAATTTGAGATGGACATCACATATTGATGTTTTATGTAAAAAATTGAGTAACTCATTTTTTGCAATCTCTAGAATCAAGAACATCGTACCTAGAAACTGTGTTATGAATGTGTATTACAGTCTTGTATATCGTCATCTAAATTATAATATTCTGCTGTGGGGCTGCTCTACAGAAAAAAATAGGGTGTTTATTACACAGAAGCTAATACTTCGATTAATATTCAATATTCATCAACGAACATCTTGTAAATCACCTTACAGTGTTTATATATTTATAGATGTTTGTTAAATATTAAAGAAAATGAAGATAGGTTTATCAAATTGAATAGTAATCATGAGTATTCAACAAGGATATTCTACTTACTTATTCCTATGCATAAAACAGCTAAATTTGAGCATTCCCTCTATTATAAGAGTATTAAAATTTTCAACCATTTACCATCGAATTTGAAAGTACTGAAAGCTCATTTGTTCAAAACTAGAGTTAAATCTCTGCTATTAACAAAGGCATACTATAATGTGACAGAGTACTTTGATGATTCGAATGTAGGCAATAATGTACGAATCAATTTTTTGTATCAATTGTTGTATATATTTTTTTAACCCAAATGTTCTTCACCATTTGAAATTGTCTCAAATGTTTAATATTTCTGAGGCAATTTTTTTCCTCTCACATAAAGTTGCATATTGTTGTAAATATAAATTCAACCAATATTTTTGTTTGAACCAATATTTTTGTTCGGAGAGCTGAATGGAAGATCAGACTCAAAACTGAATTAAGTTCTTTTGAGAGCATTCGTCTTAGTTGTAATTATTGTATCAATTGAAATGAATGTAATTTCACAATGTAGGGAATGTTTTTCAATGAATTTCATTTTATTATTATTATTATATATTCAAACATCTAAAAAGTATGTCGATTTTCCAGGGAACGTTGAATAAAATTGAACAAATACGTTCAACATCATTCAATACAATTAACTCAGATAAAACAATACAAAGCCAAAAAATTTTGATAAATTCCATTGTTAAATTAATATTTTGAAAATACTGATCATTTGAATTTTTAAATTTTTTGTCGTTCTCAAGACTCATTCTTTCAATTCTGCGAATATTTGTGAAACATAGGCTGTTAATTAATAATAGAAAGCTATTATTTATCTCTTTTCCAAATTCTCATCCCAAACGATATAATCAGAATGAGATATATTCTCAACCAATTTCCATTTGATTTTCAGAAATAGGCCTACTCATTAAACAACTATTTAATGAGTCAATTACTTCCGTATATTAAAGAATTGTTATGGCAAATAAGCAATAGACTAGAATACATTTATAATTCAGTTAAAACCCACAATTGATAGGAATCCGAAGAAAACTATCGGCTCTATATCTTCAGCGGGGTTATACCAAGTCCGCCATAATTCATAGAATAGATATCAAATCCTTTATACAACGTTCGGTGCCGTTGATGATCCCCCACCATTTTGATGGAAGTCGTTGCAAATAGTGTTAGCTCACAGGTGTATTAATTCTGTTCCACTACTGTTTCAAGCTCGTGATCTATCTCTCACTACAATCAACCCTATCATCACCGGTTCTTTGTATATTTGTGTGGTGTACAGCACTTTGAAAAAGGAGGTAAGTACGTTTTTCATTTTTCTCCATTCTCATCTCAAATTTAATTTTAATATTTTATCAATTTTTATTCAATTCTTCGTTCTGATTATTCGTATTATTAGAATGTAATTATATGCTGTTTTATGATAATTTAATCGGAAAATAGAGAACATTAAGCTATAATACAGAAACTATAATCTTGATAATTATCTTGTCTTTTTACATTCTAACTGAAAATTGATATTCCTAGCAGTAAACTCTGTGAAAATGAAAACAAATATTTCTTTTTTTCTAGAAACAACTAAACATTATTTATCTAGATTTCTGTGGTTGGTCTTTCTGTTTTCTATGTTTTTATTTATTCTTGTCAATGTAAAATATGTTCAAGTTTTGTTATTTGTAATACACCAGTTGATAATCTTGAATCTGAAGAATAAGTACTTTTAAATGCGTGTCATTAGTATTTTTTTAATATATGAGAAAAATTAGGACGTAGTTTTATTATTCTATGTATATAGAGAAGGTATATTTTCTGAATGTAGTAAATGGATTCTTTTCTTTATCACAAGATGATAATGTAGGTACTTCCGAAGCCGATTCTGAGGCAGTGTTTTCCTCTAATATATCAGTATATAAACCTAACACTTTTTAATGATTTATTTGTTTCTATCATTGGTGCTGCCATTGAGTGAAAATAATTCATTCAAACATTTTCTTATTTCAAACTTGTTACTTATACACATTTTAACCTGCTAAGTTAACAGAAAAGTTTTCGAAATTTGAAAAACTTGAAATCATTTCGAACTAAATTCTGGTTATCTTCAATCTTTCATGAATATTACTTTCACTGGAATTGAAGACAATCATGATAAAGATACGATTCACAGCGATATTTCTACAGAAAATGAATAACAACTACTATAAATCAATGAACTTACGTTAAATATTAATTTTCAACTCGCAATAATTACTTTTTCGTAATATTTTCACTTTTGATACTATTAATTTTAAGTACTGTGGAATTTGTACCTTGTAACGAAATTTAAACTGTCTGATAATCAAACCTAGTTTGTCATTGAGATCTCCAATTTATAGCTAACAAACTGTAGAGTAGTAATAATTAAATCAAACATACTTCGTTCAATGTTTGTTGTATGTATAAATAATTAGAAAGTATCGATTACTTGAAGTAGTTTATTGAGCTGGTAGTTTTCTTTTGTTTTATTCCTGAAAAATATGAATCTGTAGGTCGAAACATCGTGGGCAATCATTTGTCCTACTCCCTACAAAGCGTGAAACATGTTATCAATTTTTTTCCAAATTGAAAAATAGTTAAACATCCGTTGATATTCAAAAACTAAACAGGTACTTGTATATATATATATATATATATATATATATATATATATATATATATATATATATATATATATATATATATATATATATATATATATATATATATATAAATAATAAAATATGAAGCTGCCAAACTATATTTAGTTATATTATTTCAAGAAATTTATGGTTATAACCTTATCATGATAATGCTAAATGTATTAGTAACATGAAAAATAGTTTCTAAAACCGTATGAAAGACATTTAAACTGATAGAATAATTATTATTTCCTTATATTTTCTATTAATTTTTTATTTTATTAATTTTTTATTGAATTTTAATGAATTTTTTGACATAGAAACGAATTTCAAAATGGTTCTCTCGACTTATTTTTATCGAAGGTTTCTTCAGTATCTTATCTCATTACTCGTATCGATCTGCAGAGATTTTTCTGTTTTATAGCTTACTGAGATTTTATAGCTAAATAATTTTCGAAAATTCTGAAATTAAGGTATATAAAATCAATTTACTCAAATCATATTTGCTTATCTTTCGATTTTGACGTAAACATTGAAAAAATCAGATCTATCTCTTCTGTTTTTATTCTATTCTCAAATATTTTCTCGTTTTTTTCATCTTTCCCATTCGCGATTTTGAAAAATAATGTGATTTCAAAATCTACCCAAATTTTCTTCAAAATCCACACAAATCTTCCACTTATCTTTTAATAAAATCTAATAATTGCAAGTTCTGTAAATTCAATGAAATTAAAATAATGATTCTGACTCATCTAAACGTCCCATTCACCAATAATTAGATGTATTAGTGTTTGTATCTATGAATTATGTTCTTATAATTGTTTTCTTCGAAATGTCTAGTCGTAGAATAGTAGTAATGGAAATTTCTACTTAAATTTCCATTCTTTCTTCGTATGATTCGCAATTTGATAAATTATATTGTTTTTCGATCATACCAGATATAATTCCAAGAACTGTTGCCCATTTTCGAAGCATAAATCCATAATTATATACTGCCATACGTGAAAGAAAATAACAAAAAAGGTCTTGACACTGGTTCTTCTTTGGAAGGTTGTAAGAATTGTTTAGTTCGAATATCATCCAGATACGTTATTATGAATATCATGTTATATTATCCGATGTTTTTAATCTTGCACATGATTAATATTAACGTCATAATCAATTTAATTCATTAGAAACAGGTTACAGCCAGGGGCAAGCCTTTAAACTTGACTATAAAATATAGTATAAAAATCCAAAAAAGTTGTTTTCTGTGCTATTCTTAGAATATTTACCTCATCATTCGAGAAGAATATTAATGTTGTATCCAGATCACTTTTCGAAATTATCGAATTGCTTGAAATAATACGATACTTTCTTGTATTACTACTGTTTTATCGATAGTTATAAAAGAACACATACATGGAGGCTCTATCAAATCGCAACATTGGATTGACAGCCCGAAATAGGTGACCATTAAATTAAACAAGTTTAGTAAACTTCAGACAAGTATTTTGATCACTCTATACGTACCAGTTCAAAATTACAACGAATCTGATACACCTCGTCACTTAGGTTTACGTACCTCTTTGTGAGTTAGGTTAGGTTTCATAAATTTAGGTTATGTTATGTTATATTAGGTTATGTTAGGTTTGTAACAGCCAACACTACTTATTACATCAAGTACCGCCATGAATGTGATAAACTGCTGATAGAACAGCCATTTATTACCTTTTCTACTTATTTTTGTTTGAGGCTTTGAATTTATCTCGAGATTTTCACAGATCTGTGCAGTGGTAGGAATTCGAAATATTTTTTGGCGTTAACTAATATTTTGCAATTAGCTTGCCAATTTTCCAGTGTTGATCGAAAAGATTTATGTCATTACAATAATACTACTAATAGTAGTACTATTCACTTTGATTTCATAGAAGTTATTATTAGAAATTATGTGAACAAGTGCAATTGACTAAAATGAATTGAATATAAACTCAAATTCAAACACTTGAACTTTTGATTCACACTTTATTGACTACATAGGATGACGCGTTCTGTCGTTACAAACGACTTCTTCAGATGCTAACAGAATAATAATCTTCTTTTAGCATCTGAAGAAGTCGTTTGTAACGACGAAACGCGTCATGCTTTGTAGTGAATAAAGTGTAAATCATAAGTTCAAGTGTTTGAATTTAAGTTTATATTCGATTATAATGGATTTACATCAAGTAAACGCCAACACTTTTAATAGTGTTGGCGTTTAAAATGAATTGAATAAAATTGAGTTCTCCGTAATATTTCATTTTTTAATTTCATTATTTAGTTATTAGTTACTTTCTTAGAGTTTTCTTAGAGTGGCTAGTATTCAACATTATGTTATTATTTTCTGTAATTGGGTATGACACCTGTTGGAAATAAAAAACTTATTATTAAATTACCAGGAAGTTCAGCGGGATATATATAAAAAAAACTCTGTTCCAATATGACAGATATTGGGACAACAAAATAGAAATTTTATTGTGATTTAATACTTGAGTTTGAGGAAGTTTGATTTTGCAATATTAACATCAAGAGGTGGCCGAATTGTAACCGGTATAGCCTGCTAGATCCTCATATTTAACATATAAACATATGTACTATATGTTTATAGTACATATACTTAGTACATATAAAGATATGTACTATTTGTACTAACTTCTTCGAAACTGATCAGTTTGAAATAAAGCCAATGAAATCAAGAAATGCGTGTTTTATCAGAATATTAGAGAATTATTCTAGAATTGAAATCCTTATTATCAAAATTTTACGTAGCTGTCAATTTATGTTTATTCAATAAGATGAATGATTTTTAATCATTTCATAATCTACACCAAATTTCTGTATTTCTTATAAAGAGAAATACAAAATGTTTTTTTCTGAATTGAGCGTGACGATAACTGCGTGATGTAATCCATCATACGAATTTTATCCCTTGTAGTACCCATCTTCTTACTAAAAAAAATTTCCATTCTCCATATTTGAGTCAATTATGAGTTGCCTCGTCTAAGAAATGTAAACTTGAATCAATCAGTCTCTATAGTTATCTAATTTAAACTCCCTTTTAACTGGATAGTTTAACAAAACAGAATTCACAAAGAAAATATAAAAGCACAGATGGTTATATCATTTTATTGTAAGTTGGAAAAAATTATACAAATTCCCAACAAATGAATCAGAAGGTCATAGAATCAATCACCTGCGACTATGAATGAGTAAGAATCTATATTTTATTCTTCTCATTTGAATCTGTAGGTAGAGAAAATGTTAAATACTTAAGAGAAGCTGAATTCGATGATGACAAAATCTATACGTCAAGAACAATCAACCTCTTTTCTATAAATAGTTATTTTTCGTATTATAATTAATGCAGATTATATACTATTTTATCTTATATCATATTTGCATTCGGTTTGAACATAAAACGAATTCTGAAATTTCGTATATGAATTCATTTGAAAAATTGAATTTTACGTCAAATTTTTTCCGATATTTCGCATCATTTGTACATCGCATCTCTAAAGCGTTTGACAAACTTGACCACGGTATTCTATTAATTAAATAAAATAAATAAACTAGGCACTTTCGGGCTTTCGACATCCCTCATCACACTTGGTAGGCAGAAAACAACGCGTTTTTAGCCATGGGTATACATCAATTGAATACTGTGCTTCATCTGAAGTGCCCCAAGGTTCGATACTTGGTCCTTTGCTTTTTACAATGTTCATAAATGATATAATCGATGTTGAAGGTTTATTGCTCGCAAATGACTTTAAGATTTTTCATTATGTGTCCAGCATTGGTGACTGTGAACGCTTTGCAAAAAACTTGGGTAATATTGTAAATTGGTGTGATTTCAACAAATTGAACCTCAACATCTCCAAATGTCATGTTATGTCGTTCTCCACAAAATATAATTTGATAAATTTCAACTATGAAATTGGTAATATTTTGGGAAGACCTAATACATTTATTAACCTTGACGTAACCTTCGATTCTCAACTAACTTTCGTGCCACATATCAATGCTACAGTAACCGCTGCCTGTAGAGTATATGGTTTCATTATTCGCGTTGGAAAGGAATTTTGTAAGATCTAAACTCGAATACCGATCAACAGTCTGGAATCCTGGTTATCAGGTACACATTGATCAACTGGAGTCTCTACAACGAAAATTTAGGCTTTTGTACTATCAATTTTGTTTTTTGTATCTGTTGTGTTTCCTGTTATGGTGTATATTAAATAAAAAAATGAAATTTTGATTGCTAGCTGTCATTGTTAATCATTATCACTATATTTCTTAGTGAATGTGAGCTGGAAAAAAAACCAATAAAGGTTATTTTCTGGAAATTTTTCGAATGATCGCAATTCAAATTTTTATTTTATGAATCTCAAATATAAAAGATTCATAAAAATATCTTCCATATAATCAAAGTAACCACCTCCACTCAGTTGTACTTCCGTTTCATCAAATGCTAAGTATTTTCATGAGTAATTAATCACTCTTTATTCAACATCACTATTTAAATTTCCGAAATTCGAATATGGGATTATGAAAGCTATTTATGGTACCTACACACATTTCCTTCCTGTTATATTGTCCAAATGCGTGCTTCCTTCAAATCATCAATTTTGGGGAATAACAACACGCACCAAAACACACACAGCATAAAAATGAATACTTAATTATGCGTTTATTTAGCTTTTTATATTCTCTATAATTTACTCTCTAATGTGAGTATGTACCTACCATATCGGGCTATATATGCGTAAATTCGAATTCTCAAAACACCTGACTCGAAGCAAAAACACAATCACTTTTACAGAAATCTATC
This sequence comes from Henosepilachna vigintioctopunctata, assembly GCA_030704895.1. Classification (NCBI taxonomy): domain Eukaryota; kingdom Metazoa; phylum Arthropoda; class Insecta; order Coleoptera; family Coccinellidae; genus Henosepilachna; species Henosepilachna vigintioctopunctata. Next base: position 2,592,317 of record JARQZJ010000005.1, read on the forward strand.
TGATAAATCGATTGAATCTGAAATCATAGAAATTCAGAGAAAAGATAGATTATTGATATAAACAATAAACTGAAATTACAACTGAAACTCTATGGTTACAGATTTCATAAAGTTGTATCAAAAGTTTTCTTTGTTAAAGTCGAAGGAACATTTGCTACCCTAACTTGAGAATGGAAATTACAAAGAATTTATGTAAATAATAACGCGAAAATTTACTAAAATACCTGAGCTTCTTCATGATTAGTATTAACTTTCATTTCATAACCTTTTGTTTCATTCAGCAATTAAAAACTCTGGATTCAGAAATTTCAATTATATTGAACAAATATTTGGAGAAAAACATTCGTGAAATAATAACGTTAATTTTTTTCATCATTAAAACATTATATTTAGAAACATGAACTACGCATTTAAATAAAACGAACTATTGTCAAATTCATTAATAGATGGACATAGAAATAACTATATATTGATGAACAATATAAAATTACTAGAATGCTTTTGTGGTCTAGTCGGAAAAACGTTGCAATTATAGTGCAGCAGCTCGGGTTCGAATTTCAGGAAGGTATGAGAATTTTTCTATCACACCAATTAGAGGTTTGAAACCGGCGTTCAACTGAATAGAAAATGGCAACAAAAACTCAAAAATAATTGAATTATTCCCATGTTGTCACATTGTGATCGTTTATCATTAAAAATATCTAACGGGGCTCTCTTTGCTTACTTCCACTGACTTCTCGAATATTATTCGCATAATATAAACAATTTGATATGAAAACCAGGAAACCATTCAAGAATATCTCAAATATAGAAACAGATTGTAAGTGTAAGTAGGAATATGTAATTTCTAATTGTTACAAATTGTCTGAAATTACTCGTAATTTTTCAAGACAGGGGTAAAAGAGTCCAAGATTGTTATTCTTATATTTAATTCGAATAACGGAATAAGAATGTGAACTCTATTTTTTCATACATTCCATATGGAAACCGATGGTAATTATTTGGTTGAGCTATTTTTCTTTAACAGGGGGACAATTTTTTATCGCTAGTTTCATTCACTAACATATTATACTCCGTGATTCTATTGTTGTGAAGTAATTAAAAAACACATATTCTTAGGTATATACTTCCCGTCAATTTTCAGGAAAGCTGAACATTTTCTGTTTTCAAACCGGACATTGTTCCGCTTCCATTTTCAAACCGATTGTGTAAAATCCTTCCAAGTTATTTTATGGTAAAGTGATTTGTGTTAAAGGAAGTCCGATTTGTTAGTAATGACTTGTTGGTCAACTAAACAACAATGAAAAAATTGTTTAGGGCATTTAATCATTTTCGTGCTAATATCATTACCTATTTTTCTATACGTATTTCAGACTTGAAATGATAACTCTGATTAAATAAAACGAAGTATTTCTTGAATAGAGAAGTCCATGCTGAGTGGGTGAAATATGAAATGACTTCATTTTATACCTTCCATAATCATTTAAACATCGCGTACTTGTTCCGTTGTTACAATTTTGTATGTTCCGTTTTTTATTTTCCTCGTCACCAAGTGGTTTCCCCGTTGTTTTTCCGTGAATGGCATATGCTACTTCAATATTTTTTCTATTCAGTTGGTAATATTGCGATATCTGTCCATTATATCTCACATAATTCGTTATAAAGAGACCTTTTCCTTTTCTCGAGTACTCTACTTTAAGTAACCAGATTTAAGACATTCTAAAATACGTTCCCATGGTTTAATGTTCAACGCCCGACAAAATCTAACTTCTTTTTGTCCAGAAAGTCCATTAAATCAAACGCCTCAAGCAGTCGGTCTGTCTATGTGTAGTGGTAGCATACTTTATCTTACAAAATTGTTTTTATTTTATCTCTTCTTTATCTGATTCAAGTGTTTCGAATTATTTAATAACAATTTTTGCTGTTTGTTATTGCTAAGAATAAAATTGTTGAATGACAACTTAACAGACAAGAAAATTCAGGTATTTTCGGCGTTTTTTTCTACTGTTCAGTGCACATAAAATTAACAGGATGTACGAATATAGATGTTCCATAAAAATTCTTCAAATATATGATCCATTAAATTATTCCCCCATGAAATTATTCTATTCCAACTCCTTCAATACAAAGCAGGTAAATATGATTAACAGCCACCTGCAATAATAACCTTGGCCGCCATTTCTAATTCGAAGGGTATCGAACTTCAAATAGTCTTCAGGTACTTTATTGTTACATCTTACTAGAAAATAAATACATTTCCCTTCAGGTTAACTTAGCTGTAACTGACTTCGTTTCCGTTCCGAACCAGTAACTCCAAATTGCTGCCATTAATGAAAACTTTCGTAGATTTCAACTATCTATTGTTTGTTTTTTGATTGAAATTTTAATTCAGATATTTTCTCTTCTTAAAATGATTTATAGCGCTTCAAATTGTGGAATTCGTCTCTGTCAAAAATTTTTTATTTGTTTGATTCGGTGGGAATTAAAGTTACATTGAGTTCTTTCTTTTTTGTTTCATCTTTATTATTTATTGGTATTTTTCAATTTTACAACAATTCAGTTACTTATGAGTATTATTACTCAAATTACCTTGTCATAAAATCCTTAATACAACTTTTTAATGTTTATTACATGATTTGAAGTACTACAGAAAATATCTAAATTAAGTTAATTATTAACTATTTGATTCATCTCTAACGATGTAGTGTCTCGACTGGCGGCTTATTGGCTCTATTATTGATAATAAATGGCCTAATTAACATTGTTAATTGATTCGATATTAGTTATAATTAATATAATTTATGTCTGTTTTCGCTATGTATGTTTTAGATTTTATCGAATTTATTTCATATGTTTTTTATTCATCAATATTATCATTTATTTTTTATTTCTTCAAATTACATATACTAAGCACCCAAATTTGTGAGAAACGTACTAAACAATGTCATTTTCATCGTCATCTCTTATGCGCTAGTTGAAACAATTTATTTATTCATTAAACCCTTAAAACATATAAAAATGAGGAAACAACTATAGAGATTAATGAACAAAAAATTAGAAAAGTAGAAACAGTAAAATATTTAGGCATTATGTTAGACGAAAAATTGAGTTTCAATGATCATGTTGATTTCATATCATCTAAAATGTTTTGAAAAATCAATTTTTTTGGAAGAATAATAAAAACTCTGTCGAAATCTGTGAAATTATTGTTGCTCAAATCGATAATAATGTCACATTTTGAATAATGCTCCACTCTGATATTTGGTTTGGCTAAAAAAAATATCAACAATTACGAAAGTTCAAAATATGTAGATTTTTTGTATAACTTCAGCTAAATAAATATTATTATTATTATTTATAGCATTTATTATGTTATTTCAATACATTTAAATATCGACATTAGAAATATGTCATATGTCAACTTTTCATCAGTTATTTTTCATTTGTTTCATTTTGTACTTGAACTTGTTCGGTTTTTAAATGCTTTCCCTATGCTTTCAAAATTTCACTATTTGTAGAGGTTCTTCCACTTCATTTACAAAATTTTAGAGTTTTCCTTCACTACACGAGTCCTTTTGTATTATATCTTAGCCTTTTGAAGGTGTAGTTCTTCTTCTTCCTTCAACTTTGGCCGACTATGGACCACGTGAAATAACTTTTCATGAATATTTTTCTCCATTCTTTCTTTTCTTCCAATACTCCTCCGTTCGTTCTCCATGCTTTTTTTCTTCTGTCCATTTTGCTCCAGTTTTATTTTTTTCCTTTTCTTGAAAACTTGAAAACCCGAATACCTTGATCTTCCTCCTGAATTCTTCTCTCCTCTTCAAATCCTCTCCATCGATTTCCATTTCTTCCATGTCTTTTCTGAACTCCTTGGATCCATGTTATCTGAGTCTTGAGGTTTCTGTCGAAGTAACTGAACAGTCTCTTAGTCAGTCTTCCTTCATTCATTCTTTTAATGTGTCCGTAGAAAGTCACTCTTCTTCTCCTCATTGTGTCAGTTATCTTATCTGGCTTCGTGTAGATCTGTCTATTGCTTCTCAGTTTCCATCTTCACACTTTGGTCCCAGAATTTTTCCGTATAATTTTTCTTTTTTTTCGACCTCTTCTAACTGTCTGGCCGTATTCAGTGCAAGGCATTCTGAAGCATAAAGCTTTGCATTAATAGATATGTACTTCTTATTGTATATAATTTTTGTCAATTGGAATGCTAGCTCCATTTTTCTTGCTCTGCATGGATAGCTTCTTTATCAAGGGCGTTTGATTGAATTAACTGTCCAAGGTATTTGAACATGTTAACCCCTTAATTTTCCCATGTGGTGTAGTTCACATTTTTTCCCATTGTTTTCCCATTTCCTAGGGTGTAGTTCATTGATTTTTACGTTTGAAACATTGTACATTGTACATTGAAATACGTTTTTCTTCGCCAATATGAATATAATTAGAAAAATAAATTGTTGAATGTTTCGAAATCCTTTGATCTGGTTTACTTATGAACGAATTGGAAGTACTTAAAACCACAATTCAACCAAATAAATATTGATAAGAAAATCCCGGAAATACGCATTTTGCGTTTTGGTATTTTCTTCTAAATTTGGAATTAAAAAAATACCATCTTGAGTTTCTATGTTCAATTGATTCGATCTTATGACAATTTGCATGGGAATGTTAACCGCAAACCACAATTGATTTCCGATTCAGATATTAATTCCTTAAAATACACTCGATCATATGTTCGCGTATCTGTCAAGAGTTACACGTGATGGTTGTGGTATTTGATAAGCAAACCTAGTTGATAATGTGCTAATAATTTATGAATTTGCGAAACAAACAATGTAATGCCAGGGTTCCCAAACTTATTTTCCCCTTAAAAATCACCCTCCTCACATATGCCCTCCAGGCCACAACACTTAGATCAGGAGTTTCCAAACTTATTTTGTCTAGCTGCCACTTGAAGAATAAATTATTTTTTAGCGCCCCCAAATTTTTCACCTGATTTAAAACCGCTATAACTTCAAATTAAATTAATTAATTATCGTGGGCTATATTAGCGAAGATGAAACACTCATTCTAAACGAGACTTTTTGTAACGGTGTTTTTTTTAGAGGTATAGAACTTTAAGTTGGCATTACTGTTGAAGATGGCGACCGATTTAACAGCTGAGAAGTGATTTATTCTCAGTTTGGTTTGGCAATTCATCATGAATAGACTCACGCCTGAACAACTTGCAAATAGTGCAATTTTATTTCGAAAATAATGGTTCTGTGCGGAATACGTATCGCGCACTACGTCCATTTTATCGTCGACAAAATCGTCCATCAGAGCAGTTAATTCGATTAACCATGGAACGTTTTCGCCTCACGTTTACTCTCATTGATAACTCAGCTATGCTACTGTAGAGCGTAGCATTGAGAAGACCCGAATTAGTCCATCTGCCATCGAGCACAGGAATTGGATCTGTGTCCATCCACTTTATGGAAGATTTTGCGGAAGATCTTGGTTTGCGTGCTTACAAAATCCAACTCGTGCAAGAATTGAAGCCAAACGATCATCAAGCAAGGCGTAGATTCGTCGAATAGGCCCAAAACGAGATTGCCGTTGTTCCCGATTTTCATGAGCGAATTTTGTTTAGCGATGAAGCGCACTTCTGGTTGAATGGCTACGTCAACAAACAAAACTGCCGCATTTGGAGTGAAGATAATCCTCAAGTGTATGTCAAAACACCGTTACATCCAGAAAAACTGACTGTTTGGTGCGCTTTATGGGCTGGTGGAATCATTGGTCCGTACTTCTTCAAAAACGATGATGGCCAGAACGTTACAGTCAATGGTGATCGGTATAGAGCCATGATTACTAACTTTTTCATTCCTGAATTGAACAACCATGATGTCCAGGAGCTGTGGTTTCAACAAGACGGCGCAACATGTCACACAGCTCGTGCCACAATCGATTTATTGAAAGACACGTTTGGTGACCGCTTAATTTCACGTTTTGGACCTGTGAATTGGCCTCCAAGATCTTGTGATTTAACACCGCTAGACTACTTTCTGTGGGGCTATGTAAAGTCATTGGTCTATGCGGATAAGCCACAAACGCTTGACCAGTTGGAAGACTATATTCGCCTTGTTATTGCCGATATACGGCCACAAATGTTGGAAAAAGTCATCGAACATTGGACGTCCAGATTGGACTACATCCGAACCAGCCGTTGCGGTCATATGCCAGAAATCATATTCAAAATGAATGTCATAAGATTATCTTTCGAATAAAAAAAAATTCTAGTCAATTGAATGATCCATCGTTGTTTCATTCAATTTGAAAATCTATACCCCTTAAAAAAACACCCTTCATAACCCGCAAGAGTTAACTTGAGACCTGAGCTCAGTAGGTACTACACAACGGCAAGTTGTCAAGGCAAGGTCTCAAGTTAACTCTTAAGGGCTACAACTGCCACCGAGGATACAGAACCCGTGTTGTCGATTTCTGTTCCGATTAAGTCGACAAAGTTTCGAAGAGGATTCAAAATCTTCGATGGCTGAAAATTGAAAATCTACACAAACTACGTATCATAGAAAAACATGGTTTTAAACGTGGTCACACATTTATATCTTTCGTTTACTCGCATATTCTGTAATTTTTGTTTCATTTTTCCTATGGTGAGGAGAGGACTGCATCGTCATAAGTAGTCGCTTTCTCAGAGATCTACAGCAAAAATGGCTAACTTAACAGAAAAATACGAGCGGTATTTCAATCTCAAGACAAACAATTTTTATAATGACCTCTATTGACCTTCTAGCAATAAGTCGAGAGATATTTGCGAAAAACTGAAATGCGTGGCATTTCGACCTTTATAACTTCTTTAGCCGGCACGACATCAATGTCGATTTTTCACATCTTCATTGCAACACCTTTACAAAGATTTCGACAAAAATTCAGCTCACTAGGAATTCTTACACAGATAAAAACGAAAATAACAGGACTATAATCACTCTGTATGCAACCTATGGGATATATTCGAAAACAATTTATCAAATAATTCGCTGAGCAGTATTGAAATCATGTAAAATTAAATTGAAAGCTACTTGTTACTGTCTATCCTAAGAGACCTCGACATCATAAGCAAAGAATCGGTATTTCTCATGAATAGAGTAGAATAACCTTAAAACAAGTCGTCTGACATATGTTTGCAATGAATAAATTGATTCCAATGCGTTCCAACAAAATGAAGTGTCAGACGAATGAATTGAATTTATAGCATCGGGTTTCCATAAAGCTGGTTTTATTTTGTACGCTTGAAAATCATACTTACCCGTTAAAAGAATAAATTTGCGCCAATATGTCCATAGAATTTAAAAAGTCGCAGGAGTTCTATGGGTTGCTTTTGATGTTACATTAATATTCAAGTCAAGTTTCCTAAATGGTACGTATAACTACTGTTCATTAATTTACAGTCAACGTACACGTTATTCGTCGTGATTTAAATTCTGCACAGTGATTTATGGAAAATATAAAGGGAGACCCACCCTTGTTAAAACAAAGTGAATTTATAGCCACGGCCGACTTCAAACGGTTTGAAGTCGGCAGTGATATAGCTCTAAAAATACTGAAATATTTTCGATAAAAACCTAAAATATTATCAAAGGGTTGAAACATTAAATGTTTCTGTCCACAGTAATATCACTGACACGGAGGTTTCGCTTATCTCTTGGTGAAACATTATGTTAAAAACTAAAAAATTAACACACGTGACAATTTTCACTGAATATATTAAAAACTCTACATATGTTTCGGGTGGTTAACGCATTATCAAGAGTATATAATATTACTGAATTTCAAAAAGTACAACTTTCACTTATATTTCATAAACCACAGAACACAATACTGGTTTCACGGAAAAGTCTATCTAGTCATTACAAAGGTTAATTCTTCTTTTTCGCTATCGAAATTTTCAAGATTTCAAGGGTTTTTTTGATTTATATCGAGCAAATATCTCATATAATAATTAATGATGGGATATATGGGACAAGGACTTGATATGAAATTAGGAACATGCTGTTAAACTATAGAATAGACAGGTTAATAACTTTCAATACATCAAATTTGTTGAAATAGGAATTTTTTGATAATTCGCTTGATTTGAAATAACAGGAAGTATTGAAGTCCCTTCGTAAGTAAGTCCCTGTCAACACGGGATAAATATTAAAAACAAGATAGTGTAGCACAAATATCACAAATAGTGTAGTATAATATCTTTCCGACTTTTTGAAAAATATTCAGATAAAAATAAATGGGCGTATAAAGTTCGCCAGGTCAGCTAGTGTTTAATAATTACACTCAGTGTAAATGTTGTTTTGTTGTTGTAAAATCAATTCTACCCTGAAATCATCAAAGCACTTCAAATGTATGGTGGTTATTTAATTCCTGATTAATTTCTCTTGAAGTGTTATTAATTTTCCAGTCATTGTTTCACCTTCGAAAAAATCTTCTGCTTTTAGCTAAATTAACTTCTGTTAGAAAATTTTCACACACCCAACCCACTCCAAGCATTCATTATCCTCATTTATCTTTCAATCAAATATCCAGATTTATTTAGTTTGAGTATAAGGCGCAGCCGAAAATCCGTATCAAGAAATTAAATCTGGTATCCTAACAAACGCTCAAATATAAATATATATTCCTACACATGCCCCGCAAGAATACATGGAAGTCAATTATCTAACAGTATCATCCACAATTCGGATTATTAACCTAATTAAATGTTTTTTTATTCGAAGGTGAAATAGAACCTGTGTTTTTAGGGCTTTACCACTCCCAGATGTATCGTCAAAACCTGTCTATCTACTAAACACGCAACAATTAATACTTCCACATTAAATTTAATGAAAAAGCATTTCTATCTACTGCATGTTTGAGTCTAGACATATATACAGTGGTATCATTTCGACTAGCCTACAGATAAATTTAAAAATATCTTTGTTTCCTTTGGGTTATTAACGAAGCTGTAGGGTGTGCGAGTGATGGTTAATCTTGAGATTGATAATTTAGGGGAAATTACGAAGGAATAATTGATACTGGAATTTGAGAACACATATAGTGAGTACCAATATCAAAAGAAAGGGTGGGTTTATACCTATCAACTAAGAGCTCACACCCTCTATACTATAAAATATATCTGAACAAAACTTGTTGTTCGTTTGATTGAACTCATTGAAATTTGATTGAAAATCAGTTGTTAAAACACTTATTACGTAACACTTAGTAGAATACAAATTCAATGAAATTATATCATTCAAACTCTTGCTTATTTAAATAAAAATTATCAAATTCCTAGACTTGAATTGAATTTTCTTCATCAATAGCAAACTTTAAGAACTCTTGACAAAGATTCAACAGCCCGAAATATTATATTATTATTTTTGACGGGATTAAGAATTCTAAAAATTAGATTCCGAGGTAAATTTCACAAATTTTGTGACAAACTAATACCGCACTTTTTTGTATTATTGTTTCAAACATTATGGAATATATGCAGTATTTTCGTCATCACAATATTTTTTACATAAATAACAGCTATTGAGTAGAAACATATTGGGAAATTATGAATTTTATCGAAATATATTCTGAAGTAACTGAAATGATAATGTGAGAAAACGTTAATTTGTATATCAATTTTTTCAATAATGTGTCCAATTAATGGATATTCAAACCTTTTTACCAGAAGAATTTACAATTGATAAACGACAATCATAGTTTTCTTTGGAGAGTTAACCTCTAAATTCTCCTAAAATTTATATCATTAGTTTCTCAATAATAGCAAAATATTGAGATACGTTTGAGATATTAGGATTTGTAAAATATTTCTGTTCTGATCATATAAAGTATCATTATTCGCGGATAAGCTTGAACATGTTCACAACTCAAATTAGTTCATTCTTTATTTTCGAGCAAAATAATATTTCAGTATTTTATGTGTAAGAAATATAAAATATGAAATTATTTCATACATCTTCATACCTACTTACAATAAAGTTACAGTTTTACTAACTGAATGAAATCAGCATAATAATATCATTTCTTCATCAATTAGCATAAATTATTGAATATGACCAATATGATAATATACATTAGCGCACATTATTGCACATTTTTGCCTACATTTATTATCTATCTAGTCAACTTCCAACTATATGTATATGTAATTAGCATATTCATGTAATTTATTCACTTCGAAAATCGTTTTGTATTTCCATTCGTATTGTTTGAATAATTTTTACGTACCTTGGTATTTCACGAAATGAATGTCTCCATACAAACTGGTTCAATTCAGAGATGTTTCCAAAACTTCCTGATTTATATGGTTTTTCTGAAGATATAGAAGATATTTCATCGAAATACCTAACAAGTATAACTAAAACATTCTTTTAGACTTGATCTGCACTTTCGGAAAATTTTTCAACTGAGGATTCACTTGATAAATAGTTTCACTAATATTCATCTTTTATATACACACACATATAGGGATATAATTAAGTTTGACTGTAACGAATTCTGAGAATGTAACAATATTCAAATTGAAAACCATCTCTATCTGCTTCCTTCTCTTGAGATAACTTAGGAAATATTAATTACAAACCATCGACTTCTTAACGAATTTGGAGAGAATATTCTATGATTTATAACGTGTTATAATATTGTTCGAATGATTAAAACTTAATTCAACGTTTTGAACGTTAGATATTCATTATCATGTAACTGCTTTTCGCCGTGAAAATTCAAACTTAACCGTTGGAAAGAATCATAGAGTTGTGTTTTTTTAGATGTGTAAATCACCAAAGGAAATTTATGCTCAAATCAAGGGTGTACATTTTTATCGATAAAAGAATTTTATCGTTTTTCTTCTGTTGAATATATATTCAACAGAGTAGATCTGCTCTTTCAAAGGCTGATCAGTCATTTCGCTTTTATATACAAACTAAACGATCTCGAAGTTCTCAAAACAAGGTTAGGTCAAAGAACGAACCACCAGATTTCTCCTATAGAGTATCGTGTTTATTGTATCACGTTTTACATTCTTTTCTTTCATGTAATAATGGAGAATTATTCTAGGTAATTCTCGAATCGGATCACTGAAATGATGACTGGCTATTTCAAGGGCACAGCGTTCAGACCACAGCCTGATTATCTCAAAAGAAATTGATTTCAAAGTTCCACTTTCAAGGTTATTAAGTATTTACTGTATATAGGACAGTCTGAGATATAAGCAGGTGTGGATTATCTTCTAATATGTCACGAAATCTTCTTGTTGTTTCAATTTATTGAAATAGTTGTATTGGAATATTGATACCTGATTTACTTACACTTAATAGAAGTACAGTCCTTTTTACTTTGATGTCATTAAATGTGATACGGTATAAGCCTCAACATCTTCCTTCGCTTCTTCATCGAATCTTAATTTTTTCTTTGACGAATATCTTCATGACTTGCAAAATAGAAGTTAATAATCCCGCATTTTAATGAACTGATAGGTTGTTGTTAGTAAAAGAGGTATTGAATGAAATGTATTAACTCACTATTGAAATTCTATCTGAATAATACATAATGACGGAGAAGCACACCAGTAAAACCAGAAAAATACATCCAACAAAACATTCGTCATGAGCTGAAAGCATAGTTATTTCTTCTTCACAATTACCTTTTAAGGAACGACTGTTATTTCGTTTATTTTCTTCACTTTATGTTCGAATTCAAGAGCAACATGACTTGGCTTGAAAATGATTTCGTATTATTATTTGCAATATTTTCGTTTGAATACCATCTCAATTTATACCTATTATTGTGTTCAAAGAAATTCAGATTGTGTCACACTTGTTATATCGATGAGAAATGTACACCCTCACTTTGATCATAAGTTCGTAGTTTGCATATTAAAAATTAACAAAAGTCTATGAATTTTTCCAAGTGTCAAATTTGAATATTCGCGGCAAAATGAAGTGTTGAAATAAATATCTAACAATCCAAAAGTCGCATGAAATTTTAATCACTCTAAATAAAATCGATGGGATTAAATAAAATACTCTAGAAAGATATTTGAACATTTTGTTATCAATGTGTGAACATAATTTTATACAGTTTGAATTTTAGATATTTATCTCGAACTGAAGTTGGTTCTGAGTTTGAATGAATTCTAAACTGTCTTAAATTTGAAAATTCGCGAACGTCAAACCCAGGTTCACTCGTATACGAAAATATCTACTTTATATACTTCACCCTTCATCCAAATTTAATATAGCTTACTGAAGTCATACAGAATGGATACAAGACAAGGCGGTAACAAATCGAGAAAATTAATCATTGCTATATAAAAACTGAAAAGAATAAAGCTTCGACGGAATTAAAAACCGGTTTCGATCGTCTACACCAATTCCAGAATTTTACTCTAACTTTAATTCTTGTGAATAATGACTGGATCAAATACTTTAAACCATGACTTTGTTTCAAGGTCCAAAACAACATAGAATGTTCATGTAATAGACACGGTTTGATTAGCCATATAAAGTAGCTCGGTTTTTAAAGAATTCTTAGAAATGATGTCAACCTTTCGATTCGTATCTCGTAAGATGTTTTCTTTCGTGCTATAGAAGTCAATCTAATATTCTAATTAAGTACTTCATTACCCTTTTTACTTGAATGTTCACATCCTTTTTGAATGAAAGTCAATGAATTAATGATAGAAAATATCCATTTATCGTTGCAAATGCGAAAATAATGTATTACAAGACATGAAGTGATTACTTCTTGTGATCGAAGTAAAATAGATTCGAAAGTTGTAATTACTTCAAATCGAAATGTTTAACGAAAACTTGAGAAAAGAAATAGTGGCATAGACTTTATCATTTCACTACAAAATGAACGAAAATGTTGTTTATTTCGTGATTTCTAGAACAATCTATGTAGTCATAGATAGTCATAGAAAAATATATTTTTTAACGTTTCACTACAGAAATTTAAGAAATGCTTTTTTACGTGAAAATTTTGAAAATACTATCAATGATAAATAAGACAAAACATTTAAGCTCAATTTATGTTTCAATAAATTTATTGAATAACAATAATAGAATGAAAAGTCCACAATTAACAAACAATAAACTCTTGTTATACTATCGAACTATCATAAGAATTAAAAGTTTGTTATATGTTTTTGTTCGATTAATACATCAAAGAATAATCATATGTACAACAGTTTCCATAATGTCGTTTACCATGTGTTTTTCAGAGTTTTTCTCATTTGTTACAGATAACATGGGTAAATTTCAAGAAACCTTGGGCATCAATGAGTTGACCCAGAAGAAGGGCGGCATTTGGAAAGCTCTATTAGCAGAATTTCTAGGAAATCTTCTTCTGAATTTCTTCGGTTGTGCTTCTTGTGTTGCCTTGAAGGAGGTTCCATCTAATTATAATTTCGTTATGGTAGCTCTAACATTTGGTTTAACAATCTTCATTGTTGTACAGGTAAGTTTTCTCAGTTCTTAGTTTAAGGGTAAGAATTTGATTTGTATTAGCGCGGTGCGTAATAGATGGCGACACCATTATCATTTTGAAAATGTATTCTAATGTATGGATAGTAGACTACCCCTAGATAACAAACGTAAAAAAATCTTTCATCTACGACATCTGGAGGCTACTGTAGCAACTACATATTTTTTCACTTCACGGCTCTATGTAAGCTCTTCGTCTGGTCAAAGAAAACGTGCGAACTAAACGTATGTGAAAAGTATGAAAATTTGCATAAATATATTATCTGTTAAATAAAGATCTTTTTCACGTAGTCTCGATTTATTTGATGACATTTCTATAATAAAAGATCAATTTTTTTAAAAAACCTTTACCAAGTTCAAGTTGTATAATTCTCTAGGTGATATATTTAAAATCGTTACATATAAAAGCAAATATTTCCAATTAATTAATGAATGTGAATAATTTATGCGTGAAAGAAGGGAAGATTTTAAATTATTTTTTTAAATTGTAGAGAAGTTTAACAACATGAAAATTATCTAGTACACTGAAGAAAATATTCATAATTCGAAAACAGTTTTAAGGTCCTCGAAATTAATTCTCATTCTAAAATTGTATCAAAGAAACCCAAGCGTTGTTTCTATAAATGGATTAAATCCTAGCCTTATGAGTTGCCCAAAAAAATCTTTATATATCAACATGCATTTATGCTAATGTATCAGTTTTCTTAATTTCTTTTAAGATATCTCAACTAAATCTTATAATATAGTTTCTATTATGTTGCTATTATATTGATAGAAAAAACTTTTTTATGTTTGAGAAAAAGGTATTATTAGATATTAATTCATTGTGCAATTACCATTTCAGACTCTAGGACATGTCAGTGGCGCTCATATTAACCCTGCAGTAACTGCTGGAATGATGTCAACAGGACAGGTTCAAATTATAAAGGGTGTTCTATATATTATCGTGCAATGTTTAGGAGCTGTAGCAGGATCAGCTATTCTCAAGGTGAGTACAGTTATACTCTCAAAAAACCTATATTTTCATTCCAAAATATATATTCTGTTATATAGCCAATACAACAATATAAAACAAATATTAATAACTTTTTCCCGCAGGCTTTAACTCCTGAAAGTAACCAAGGAGGTCTTGGCAAAACTGTCCTCACTACTGGTGTCACAGAAGCGCAAGCAATTGGTGTTGAATTCCTTTTGGGTTTCGTCCTGGTCCTCACCGTGTGTGGTGTTTGTGATCAGAATCGACCAGAAGCAAAACCAATTGCGGCATTAGCTATTGGAATGGCTGTTGCAGTTGGACATTTGGCAGTCGTTGACTACACGGGCTCAAGCATGAACCCTGCTCGTAGTTTTGGTGCTGCTTTAATCACTGGAGACTGGGAATGTCATTGGGTAAGACTCTAGTTGGACATTCTTGTTTGTCCAATAATAATTCAACATAATATTTGTGTAATATTGCTAAAATATTTTAATGAAATGTGAACTATAAATATATTCTGAACTGATTGGTAGCCACTCTGTGGTTACCAAATAGCTTAGTCTTAAGAACAAAAACTTCAATAGCAGACCAGTGACCATATTACCTGCAACTTTCAGCTGAGAATAAGTACTTTCCTTATATCTTTAGGCATATGATCAAATAGTTTTTTGGTACCAAAAGATGGTATGATGGAAGAAATACCCTTCTCCATCCATTGTTATTATTGAAGGAGGGTATTCCTAACAATTTTTCAATAATTTCATTGACTGAAAAATGAATAAACAATCAACGTATTCCAAGAAAAACGTGAGTGTTACAAGAACTCAATAGATATCAATTGACAATCAAATTTTCAGACATAAAAGATAAATGAGTATCATTGTAAATCTCTCAATTATTTTAAGATATGGTTATTAAATAATTAAATTCAATGCGTCGAGTATAAAAGGAAATATCTTCAGTTCTTTAGACAAATAATTCAATTATCGCTACGACGGATCAAATGCTTCACATTTATCTTTTGAGTAAAATGGGGAATGGTATCGATTGAATTAAATGTTAATAGAAGGTCAGTCGTGCAATTAAGATATAACGAAATTATTAACGGTATCACGTCTATTCATGTCTTCAACGCCTTTTTATTCAAGGGATCCACTCTTAGAACTTAAAGGAAATGACGTTCTATGGTATTTATCCTTCAAAGGTCTCTAAGGAATCCTAATCTGTAGCTGTATATCAACAATTCGCGAACTTTGATTTAATAATAATAATAATAATAATAATATGTCTTTATTGTTCTTAAGCGGCAGTACAAAGTATAGCAAAATAAGAGAAACATAAGAAAATATGTATACAGTAAGAAAAAAAGAAAATATTCATTACATACAAAATGATATAAGCTAAAGAACAATCACAAGGCGCAATTCAAATAAATTGCTCTTCCATTTAACCTTGAAATAAGGATAATTTGTTTATGTTCAGAGAAATGCCTACATACAAAATGAAACAAATATTTATTTTACAAATTAAAGAAAAAAAAAATAAAATCAATAGGAAAACAAAATAAGAACTGGTTCGTGTCGAGCATGGCGCGATGGTGGTTGTTTGAATGCAAATATATTTAAAAATAGGGAGTTTTGCAGAAGACGTCTTCACCCAGTTATATCAAACTTCCTTAACAAATCCAAATAAATACAATAACTTTTTTTCTTCATCAGAACAAGAACTTACAAGAATACAATACAAAAATGAAGGAATCAAAATTTCATTGAAGAAAACTCTTTGTTCATTGATAATGGTGAGCTAGTTTCAGATCCATTAAAGATAAAACTTGATAAATCACCAAAAGCAATCTATAATATACCCCTAAATATCTCATTTTCAACCTGATGGGGGTTTCATTGCTCACGAATTCATGAATTCAGGGTTTTCTAAAGATTTCATTAAAAAATAAGCAAATTCATACATTTTATAATAGTGTAATGATTTAGTAGGTATAAACATTTTGAAAAATATATGCAACGCAACGTTACTTTCAATTATAAATGTTTAAATTGATCCAGTAAAAAAGGTATATGTCATTTTTTCAAGTGGGATATTCTGTTTTTCAGGTTTACTGGGTCGGACCTATTTTGGGAGGTATAGCTGCAGCTCTTATTTACAAACATGCCTTTGCAGCACCTTCTTTAGGGCCACTCAGAATTGTAGAACGTTACACTACAGTAGTAGCAGATGAAAAAGAAGTAAGTTCTTATATGTAATAATCTGATAAATTTATGCTAAGTAATTTTGAACCAAACTATTTTCAGTACCCATCTAGTTTGATATTTGTTATCCATTGATTATACATACTGAAGTTTAGTTTTGTTAATGAAAATTATATATAAAAATTGGCAATTCAATTATTTCCATCTATGTTTCCACTAAAAATTAAGCTGCCACTTTCAGTTAAATTAATACTATCTCTAGATTAAATAAATCAAATTAACATTATTTTTATTATCTATATGCAATAAAAATGTATTTAGCAAAAAAATTTTCAAGATGTATTTGATAATCAATTCCTTATATTATTTCAAGCATAATGGAAAACCAGATAATGTAAGTAGTACTAAGAATTATAAAAATAGAGAAAAAAGAAGAAATTATTAATATTATTTGACAAAATTTGATTTTACAACCATCTAGTTTCATTCCTTTTATATAATAATAATATTCCTTCATTTCTGACCTTTAAGCTTTGTAATTTAATTATAAAAAATTTACTGGTTAGAAGACCTAGAAAAAACCATTCATTTTCTAGAATTCAATCAACAATCATCCATTCACTTAATAACAAAAAAGAGAACATAATACAAATGTTTACTGAATTCTAAATATCTTCTCAGGTTATGATACATCCTTTCATTAAGTATTATTTTATTTAAGGAATACATCCTTGATTATTTCATGTGAAGTTAGATTGAATGAATTAACACTAGTATATATTGATGTGTATGCTTCTAACAGCAGAATGATGGTTTTCGTTGACTAATTGTAACTTAATTTGCATTTCTAGATATTTTTATATCATGTACAAGTTTGACTTGTTCATAGATCCTTAGTTTCTCAAATTTGAGTAAAGATCTACCCACTTACAGTTATCTAGTAGTACAGTAAGGGAGGCAGTAAACCGCTTTTACAGCTTAATTTTGAAATCTCAGAGTTCCTTCCATGACTTGTTTTGGTGCATTTCCCCAACAGGGAATGTCTAAATTGAGGTTCAATTAATATAGTTTCGAAATATATCAGTTTGATGTCAATATATCATGTTAATCGATGAACGTTAAAGCATAATTTGAAACTAGGAATATTTCAACAAGACATAAACCAATAATATCAATTATGTTTCAGCTGAAGAGGCTAGATGGCGCAAAAAATGAGGAGGCTTAAAGCAAATAGACCTAGTTTTACTTTATGTAAGATTCTATAAGTGTGTTCAAAAAATGTATTCTCATAGTTTGTTAATTTAAGTTATTTATTTTAAGACTATCACCAAGAATATTAGAGTGTATCCAATGTTAAATTAACGGATCTATAAACTCAGCATTTATTATGTATATAAAATTCAAACATATCACATAAACATTTGAGTATTTAAAGAATATTACTGTTCTGTTCACTAACTGTGAAATCATATAATAAAGCTTAATTTTGATAAAGTATTGTTAAATTCTTGAATTGGATCTGGTCCAACAACAACAATATAAATGAGACGGAGGTTTCGCTTATCTTTTGGTGAAACATTATGTTAAAAACAATAAATTGAAATTAACACACTTGGTTTAAGTTTCACTAAATATATTAAAAACTCTACATATGTTTCGGGTGGTTAACCCATTATCAAGAGTATAAAATGTTACAGTAACATTGTATACTTTCGATAATGGGTTAACAACCCAAAACATATGTGGAGTTTTCAATATATTTAGTGAAACTTAAGCCAAGTGTGTTAATTTTAATAACATTATTTCAATACTAATAAATGAGCTTCAATGACTGTTCATACACATAGTTTGGTGGTGTGTTGTGTTGTTTACTCTCACATTTCCTATAATGAGTTTTAACGATTAGGATTGGCACAACAAGCAAAAGTTTTATATATATAAAACTATCTATCAATCTTACGAAATGATATCTCGCAGCTAAGAATATCAACGCTTCATTAAAAGCCCATCAGTTAACTCATTTATAACTCAATGTTTTCAAAAAAAACAAACTACAAGTTTTACTGATTTTTTTCATTATTTCTTAATATTATTTTGAAGAGTTTTCTTATTCAGTCTATTCATATTTAAATCATTAATTGATCTACAATCAGAACTAGTAAATTTTTGTTAGTGTAAATACCAAAACTGAGAAATCAAACCACATCTGAAGTTAAAATGAACATAACCTGTGTTTTATATAAAATTGAATCTACAACAAGAATGTCGAAATGAAAAATCATTAAGCAAAGGAATACGTATAATGACAAAAAGCTCAATCTCTAAGATCTAAAAATTTTGATGCAGAGAAAAAAACATTTTTATATAATAAAAAGGAAAAACTGAAAAAGTTCACTTTCATTGTAACAGCTTTTGCTAATAAGAAACAAAAGGTAATTAAATGTAACACTGCAATAGTATAAAATACAGGAACTAATTAAATTTTCCCCAAAATCTTATAATAAACTTTTTAAAACAACTCCCTGCATTGCATAATAAATAAAATAATCTTCTCTATATCTAATGATATTACTTTCCATTTTACATTAATAGAAGCGCTAGTCTTCATATCAGAACTAAAAATATGAAATAATTTTGATGATTTTTTACAATCCCAAATATTTTTTTTGAACTTAAATATTGTTTCTTCTTATACTTTTAACTGATCTGTAATCATTGTCTCATTCAATTATATATATATATATATATATATATATATATATATATATATATATATATATATATATATATATATATATATATATTTCATTTTCAACTTGGAGGTACTACTTCATGTCTATAGACACCACTTCTGCTGAAGAAAGTTGTTCATCTAAATTCTCAATAATCATATCATTTATAATGAGTGCATTTTGAGCTGGAACAT
Source organism: Henosepilachna vigintioctopunctata (assembly GCA_030704895.1). Lineage (NCBI taxonomy): Eukaryota > Metazoa > Arthropoda > Insecta > Coleoptera > Coccinellidae > Henosepilachna > Henosepilachna vigintioctopunctata. The sequence continues at coordinate 2,611,961 of JARQZJ010000005.1, forward strand.
TGGCATTGCTAGGTTTCTGAGTAACAGTTTTCTTCTTATACGTTTTAGTTGCTGGGCGAACTAAAGATTCACTTGATTCATTCAATATTGCCTGTATGTCAGCTTTATTAACAGAAGTTGATGCACTAACGTTGGATAGTTGACCTGGATTCTTTATTAAAACAGTGTTTCCACGAATTTTTCCTGAAAGAAAAGAAAATAATTTGAATAATTGAAAATTTGGTAGTCTTTAAAAAAATAGAAAGAAAATAATATAAACTTTAACAACATATTTCAATTTATATTTAAAGTTAAACTTAGAAGTACACTTAAGATGTAGCAATCTTTCAAGATTGGTAATACATTTTAGGTGTATATTTACCTTCTTTAGCCATTGTCTTCATCTCCTCTTTAGTGAGAACCAATTTTTGCACACGAACTGTTTTATTTCCAATCTTCATATTGACAAACTTTTCAGTCGGCAAATCCTGCAAGTCTTGAGTTGTTAATCCAAGATTCTCAATAGTGGTCACTTGGGGTTGGTTAATTTGAGAGAGTGGCGCCGTCTTCACTTTATCAGTAGAAATGTTGGAGATAATTTTAGGTTTTCTCACAGGTGTTCTGCGCTGGTACACCTTTGTTCCTTCAGTTCGGAATATTGGTTTAATAACACCGCCTTCCTCCTGCACAAAACATTCAATGACATATAACAAAATGTAAATAAAGATATAACAAAAGTAAACATACTGCAGAGTAATCTTCGTCCGCGTCAGCAGTCTGATGTACCTTCTCATCCTCTTGAGTCTGTTCTTCCTTTGGATGGCTGATTTCTTCTTCGTCTGATTCTATTTCATCCTTCAGGAAATCGACGTACTCTTTAGCTTTCGGGGTACGCGATGATCTCCTGAGAGACGTTTGATCTCTCATCGAATCGTCCATGGTATAATCTTCATCGTCTTGGTAGTCATCGTCGTCTTCACCACCTCTACCCATATGATCGCCGCCAAATTCATCGAAATCTTCGGCATCGTTTTCTGAAGTTTCCTGTACGTGACCTTTAGCACGGGCTTCTTGTACCACCTCTTTCTCTATCTGAGGGAGTGTAAGTACGAATTATAAACTAAAGATATAAAGATCCTGTCAACATTAAGAATATTTAATAGTGTAAGCGTTTACTTGATGTAAATCCATTTCAATTGAATATAAACTTAAATTCAAACACTTGAACTTATGATTTACACTTACATTACTCTGATTTACATTACTCTTCACATTACTCTGTGATTTACATTATTCTGTTAGCATCTGAAGAAGTCGTTTGTAACGACGAAACTCGTCGTGCTATGTTGTCAATAAAAGTGTAAATCAAAAGTTCAAGTGTTACATACAAGAAATATGTAACATGTCATGATACAGAGGCGTTATGTATCATTCATTTCGCATTTAAAGCAACAGATAGGGGTTGCAAATTATAATACGAAGAAATAAATATATAAAATGTGTAATAACATTCGAACTTAAATAGTTCCCAGGCTTTATGAAATTATAAATTGAAACAACAATGAGAGAAAGAGATAATAAAATTAAATGTGCAGCTTTAGATTATTCGCTCGAGTCATGACAGGAATATAAAAGTTTGAGAAATGAGGTTGTAACAATGATAAGGGAATTTAAAAATAGATATTTCATTGATATCTTGGAAACAAATAAAAAAAATTCACAGCAACTATGGAAAAACCTAAAACAATTATTACCAAATAAAACTAATAATACACCATATGTCGTGATTAATAACGAAATAACACGAGAGGATAAAGATATTGCTCGGAGTTTCAATCTTTACTTGTAGATAGTGTACACCAAATAATTAATAGGGTAATTCCGATATATGACCACGAATATGTCATACAATCTATACCAAATACATACATATGCTCTATATGTATATGTATGTGGCAAATATATGAAGAATATGACAGATAGACTCAATAGAGACCATTTTGCAATTAATGAATGGTTATGTGACGAGAGCTTATCCCTAAATGTTCAAAAATCTAACTTCATAGTTTTGGGTACAAGTAAAATCCTTGAAAAAATAAAAATGAGGATATAACTATAAAGATTAATGAACAAAAAATTAAAAGAGTAGAAACAGTAAAATATTTAGGCATTATGTTAGATGAAAAATTGAGTTTCAATGATCATGTTGATTTCATATCATCTAAAATCTCAAAAAAAAAAAATTTTTTTTGCAAAGAATACGAAAAAATCTGTCGACATATGTGAAATTATTGTTGTTCAAATCAATAATAATGCCACATTTTGAATATTGCTCCAATTTGTTATTTGGTTTGACTAAAGAAAAAATTCAACAATTACTTAAAAGTTACAGAATAGAGCCATGCGAACAATTCTAAAGTGCAATAGGTATACCTAAAATTATGCTGAACTCTTTGGAACTAATGTCTATTAAACAAGGAATACTTTTTGCTTCATATATATGCATATTTAAAATAAATCAGTTGCTTCCATGTAATAAATGACACGGAGGTTTCGCTTATCTCTTGGTGAAACACTATGTTAAAAACAATAAATTAAAATTAACAATTAATCAGTAATATTGTATACTCTTATAGTGTTTAACCAAAACATATGTAGAGTGTTTAATATATTCATTGAAACTTACTCACTGTGAAATTTATTGCTTCCATGTAATGTAATAAAAAATGTAACATATGTCAGTGATGTGCATGGGTATAAACTAGAAATACTGATAGTTTTTATGTCCAAAGTTGTAAGCTCTCTAAATCTAAAAATAGCATATACTATGACGGATTTAATTCTTTCAATAATTTACCCAGTATATTGAAAACTAGTGTTAGTATAAAGATATTTAAGCGTGACCTAAGAAAGTATATTTTAAATAATGAGATAGGTATGTAATTCAAAATTGACAGTTCAAAATATGTAGATTTTCTGTAAAGCTTCAGCTAAATAAATATGATTATTATTATAAAAATTCAATATTGATAAATTGTTATTGTTTTCTGTTACTGATTCTGGTGGATTCGATTCTCAATGTGTACTTGGGTGTTGTTCAGTGATGTACAATGATCTAAGCCAGATTACAAAAAAAAAATAGCAGCTTTGCCACAGTGTCATTTATGCCCTGATATAAAACTCAAATGATCTACATCTTTAACTGATTAGTCAACATAAAAAAGTATATAACATGAAAAAGTATATTTGAAAGAGTTATCGTAATAAAAGTTGTCCCGGTTTTTGGTGACACTATTTGCCGATGATTCATCGGTGGTTGTTTCTGGCAGGACTCCTGAAGAACTTCTGGAGGCATGCGAATGCATTGTGAGGGAGTTTGTAAGTTGGTGCCAAATGAACAATCTGATGGTGAACGTTGACAAAACTGTATGCGTTCAGTTTTGTCTGAAGGACAATGGAATTAGTACCTTGGATGTTAAATATGGGGACAACACTATATCATCATCCCAATCAACGAAGTTTCTTGGAATATATGTAGACAGAAATTTGAGATGGACATCACACATTGAGGTCTTATGTAAAAAATTGAGTGACTCATTTTTTGCAATCTCTAGAATCAAGAACATCGTACCTAGAAACTGTGTTATGAATGTGTATTACAGTCTTGTATACAGTCATCTAAATTATAATATTCTGCTGTGGGGTTGCTCTACAGAAATAAATAGGGTGTTTATTACACAGAAGCGAATACTTCGATTAATATTCAATATTCATCAGCGAACATCTTGTAAACCTATCTTCATTAATAATTACATATTCACCTTACCGTGTTTATATATTTATAGATGTTTGTTATATATTAAAGAAAATGAAGATAGGTATATTAAATTGAATAGTAATCATGAGTATTCAACAAGAAACAGGGATGTGCTACTTATTCCTATGCATAAAACAGCTAAATTTGGGCACTCTCTCTATTGTCAGAGCATTAAAATTTTCAACCATTTACCATCGAATTTGAAAGTACTGAAAGCTCATTTGTTTAAGAGGAGAGTTAAATCTCTGCTCTTAACAAAAGCATACTATAGTGTGTCAGAGTACTTCGATGATTCGGATGTAGGCAATAATGTTTGAATCAATTTTTTGTATCATATATTTGTATATTTTTTTAACACTAATGTTCTTCACCATGTGAAATTGTCTCAAATGTTTAATATCTCTGAGGAAATTTTTTTTTTTTTTCTTTTCAATCAAAATTGTATATTATTGTAAATATGAATTTAACCAAGATTTTTGTTTGAACCAATATTTTTGCTCGAGGGCTGAATGGAAGATCAGACTCCAAACTGAATTCGGTCCTTTTGAGAGCATTTCTCTTAGTTGTAATTATGTATCAATTGAAATTAATGTAATTTTACTATGTAAGGAATGTTTCTCAATAAAATTATATTATTATTATTATTAAAAAATGTTGTTACCGTCGAGTTTTTTCCTCTATATCTCATAAGAGCCGATTTTCAAAAATGATCAGAGGATTTTTAGAATTGTACAACCAAAGGTCCTTCAAAATATTCCTAACATTTCTATTCAATGAAGATTATGCTTGATAAATACCTGTAGGTTTATAAAATTCAATTTGAATCCGAATAATTGTTCTAGAGATATGTTTCCATATCCAGTATTTTGTGGACTCTCTCATGAGCAGTGGTCCAGAACAAAGTAGATCGGATGCTGAATAACGAATATATTTTGATGTCGACTAACCTGTTCTTCATACTCCATTTCAGCGTGTTTAACTTCATGCTCCTCCAACTGTTCTTTGGTCTCGAACGAATAGTCACACTTTTCACAAGGAAACGGTAGACCGGATAAATGTGTAGCAATGTGATCTTTCACCGCTTGTGCGTTCGAGAATTCTGTGTAACAAATGACGCATTTCAAATTGACCATCGAGTGGATTGCACTGTGATTGATGAGGGAATCTTTACGCCTGAAAAACATTGAAAGTGTACAATAGGTAAAGTTTGCTAACGGAATTATCAATTAATATACATAGACAGAAATACCTAGGAACATCCTGTAGTTATCAAGATTGTAGCAAAATATGATAAAGTCTGATTGAAGGATACACTTATTCGCATAAGTGTTACATAATCTAGTGATTGATATGCTGATTATGAATATTAATGAATGCATAATTAATGAGAGACTATATGTTCTGAGATCGCTGATATTTGAGAAAAATTTCAATGTAGAGTTGTCTTTTCGAAATCCTCCAAAACTTACCTACTTGTTTTATCAGCAGTCACAAAACTTTGAGGATATTATTCAAAAAGATATATTAAATCCATGAAAAAATCGCCAAAACTTTTTGTCCTTCCTAATTGCTAACAGAACGATATGAATAACGGGTGTTTTTTTTTAGAGGTATAGAACTTTAAGTTGGCATTACTGTTGAAGATGGCGACCGATTCAACAACTGAGCAGTGATTTATTCTCAGTTTGGTTTGGCAACTCATCATGAATAGACTCACGCCTGAACAACGCTTGCAAATAGTGCAATTTTATTTCGAAAATAATGGTTCTGTGCGGAATACGTATCGCGCACTACGTCCATTTTATGGTCGACAAAATCGTCCATCAGAGCAGTTAATTCGATTAACCATGGAACGTTTTCGCCCCACGTTTACTGTTATTGATAATTCGCATCCCCAGAGACGCCTGTACGGTGCGTACAGAAGAAGCTATTGAGACTGTAGAGCGTAGCATTGAGGAAGACCCGAATGAGTCCATCCGCTATCGAGCACAGGAATTTGATCTGTGTCCATCCACTTTATGGAAGATTTTGCGGAAGGATCTTGGTTTTGGAAGGTTTGGCGAAGACAATATTCGCCGTGTTATTGCCGATACACGGCCACAAATGTTGGAAAAACTTATCGAAAATTGGACGTTCAGATTGGACATCCGAGCCAGCCGTGGTGGTCATATGCCAGAAATCATATTTAAAATGTAATGCCACAAGATTATCTTTCGAATAAAAAAAAATTCTTGTCAATCGAATGATCCATCGTTGTTTTATTGCAATTTAAAGTTCTATACCTAAAAAAACACCCTTTATTTATTACAAATAGTTGTACGTTTTCAATTCAGTAGTCTGGAAATTAGGAGGCTTAAAGAAAATGTATCAGGAAACGAATTGCATAATGCCAGTTATAATTTATATCACTAACCATCTACCACAACAAAGAAGTTACAGAGAGTTTCAAACTGTTTTAATTTCTGAATAGACACTTGAGCGCAATTTTTAATAATTTCCCACAGTTTTGCGACTGATGATATAACAAAATTAAATCGTTTTTCCAACTATCTTTGAAATGTTGAGGGAGTCTACTCTGGCCATAGAGGATTGCCAAAATGACTTCTATTAACGAACAGGTATTGAACATTGAGCAGGTAAATTTGGCGACTTTTGACAAAAATTGGTCACTGACTCTCTCTTTATATATTATCAGCATTAGCTCCGCCTGTCGAAAACATCAAATGTCATATATCTTACCTGAAAGACATGCTGCAAATATCACACTTGTGCTGCCCAATAGACTTTGAGGCGTAATGACTACGCATATGTCTGGTAAGATGGTGACTCAGTAAGAATGTCCTTTTGCACAATTTACATGGATAAGGGCGCAAACCTGCGTGGGATGTAACGTGACGTGTCAGCTTAATTGGAGATGTGAATGAAGCCTCGCAATAGTTGCATTTATGCGGTTTATTCTCAATATGTATTGCTATATGACGCTCCAATCCCTGGAAAATAATATTAATTATAATGACTTTTATTTTGACATGGTACATTTTCTATTCCTAGTTAAAAACTTGTTGTAACAAGCAGGAAGCAGATGTTGACGCTCTTCAAGGGTGCATCCGTAAATTATGTCATACGTTAAGGGTGCGGGAAGGGGACTCCTCTCACCCATTGTACATTATGTACAAGAGATGAGAGGGGTCCTAAATTTCGTGATGTCACATTTCGAAATCTACGAGTTGAAATACGTACTTTGCATTATCGGTAAAAACTCAAAATTATTTTCAACTCTATCTGAACCCCTAAGGCTCCGCTGTTACTTCAACTCACCCTCAAAAAATCTAAAAGACACCTGGGACGATCAAGACATATTATTAATAACAATAATAAGCACATATTTATAACAGGTAACTACCCATTTTCAGGAAGAAAACAAATAATTAATAAATATGGTTACTGAAAATATGAATAAGAACATATACAATATTAAGAAATAATTATAATAACAAAAAAACATTATCAAATATAATAATCTAAATCTATAATGTCAATATATAAACGTTCAACCATAATAATTAAAAAAAACAAATCACTCAGAGCTCAAATCGGAAGAAATCAAGATACCTCACTGCTAAGATTTAAATACACATTTATGTTAGAAACAAGTGATTCCTCTGCAAATTACAGCAACTTGATACCTGGTTTGCAGTAGAACATGCAAAGCTAAGCGGCGATTGCGAGAGAAGTTTAGTAAAAGGAGGCTTATTCTAGTACACCTCGGAGGAACGAAGAATTTAAGTATACCAGAAGCTCAGCACCATCGAGATTATCATTGAGCAAATTGAATAAAAATTTCCTAGAGTCAAACCTCGACAGCAAACAAGCGTAATCACAACTCTTAGGTGGATATACACCATCCTCTCGAAATGAAAGCCATTTCAAGAACTTCCTCTGCAGTGCATCCAGCCGGTTTATGTATTGTTTTTTTAAATTGTATATTGCTCACCAAACAAGACAGATATACTCAAGTTTGCTTCTCACTAGGGCATAGTAAACTACGCTATTACGGATTGGGAGGTGCTGCTCTTGATATCATCTGTTCGTTCCTGTCAAATAGGCAACAATATGTACTATGGAATAACCAACTATCTGGAAGCAGGAACATAACGGCTGGAGTTCCGCAAGGATCGAGGCTGGGGCCCTTACTTTTCGTAATATTTGTAAACGACCTGAATCTGGAGAAGGATAAGATGAACACGTATCTAAGAACACTTTTATTTGCAGATGATATTTCTTTCTTCCTAAAGGCCTTGGATGAGGTAAATCTGACGATATTGAAGAAATATGTGCTCTCGACATCTAAGCACTGGTTTAGATGTAAATTTCTTGCCATAAATGAATCAAAAACACAAAACTTAAAAATAAAGAGTAACAAAAATAAGACCATCAAATTGCTTGGAGTTGCATTGGATGGGGCGCTTTCATGGGAGCCGCACATTGATTCATTGAAAAGAAAACTTGCAGTGGCAATTTACCACCATCTCAATTGTGAAAAGAGTTTCCTCTAAAAAAGCGGCAGTGATCTCCTATTTTGCCAACTTCCATTCACTGGCAACATATAGAATTCTTCTATGAGGCACATCGGCTCATGCCATCGACGTCCTGATTCTTCAGAAGAAAGCGGTGAGAACAATAGTAGGACTTAAACAGACAGATAGCTGTAGGGATGTGTTTCGGACACTTAACATACTCACCATACCAGCAGTGTATATATTAGAGTGCTCCACATATGTCCACAAGAACTTAGACAGATTTCCTACTAATAGCACATTCCACAATTTGAATACAAAAAGACGAAACAAACTTACCATACCATACCATGAACGGAAATATGCGCAGCAAGGAGTAGACTACTGGGGACCTAAAATCTACAATAGGCTTCCCAATGCCATCAAACAACTGAATGGGAAGAAATTCAAGAAATGTCTTAAAGATATTCTCCTACAGGATACAATGGGGGAATTTCTGAGAGATTGAATGTAACTTTCTTTTGACGAAGCATGTAAACTATTGATGCTGAATAAAATTTATTTATTTATTAAATAAATGAACAAGTGTTGAGGAACTCGAAAACAATCTAGCATTGCAAGATGAAACCATAAACTTTGCTACATGATAAAATTAATTGGTTGATATGAGGTATGAATGAGAATTTTTGATCATCAAATAACATAGCAAAAACCTGAATGTTACGGGCATGAATAATTGGAGGGAGGTCTGATTGTCAGAAAAAGAAGATACGTTACCAAGTCGGCCAACTTAGCGAACAATCCACCCAGATTTGTAACGCCATGGATTGGTTAGAGAGAGTGAGAAGTTATAGTATCTACACATATTTAACACAGTGAAAAAATGGCGAAGTCTAAGCTTGAACCACTGCTACAGTAGACTAATCTTCTCCACTTAACTGCTCAAGTTAATACTATCCAATCTATCATCTCTTTCACATGAAAAAATTATAAAACTACTTCTCCAAAAACCATTTTACATAACTAATCAATGGTCAAGCAGTATAAGTTTTTGCAAAACAAAGTTGAAAGTATTTACCTGTTTAAATACGAAACTTTTTCCGCACTTATCGCAAGGAAACGGCTTCCTCTTACCGTGCTTCTTTCTTGTGTGGACAACTAAATCCTGCTCGGATAGAAAACTGCTAGGACAATAGGAGCAACTGAGTTTGGCAACATCTTCGTGAGTCTTCTCATGTCGATGTAAGTTACTTTCCCTGGAAAATTCCTTGTTGCAGACAACACACGCGAAATTTTTCTCTTCTGCATTATGTGTTTCTTTGTGTTTGGCCAGATCATATTTATTGAAAAAAGCGCGTTCGCATTCATCGCATTCGAAGTTTCTCGACCTGTGAAGACAAGTCTTAAGTTCTATATAATGTTATTATTTTTGTATTGAAATCAGAAACAGATACGTTTATTAAATCAAATTAATTTTATCAAATCCTGAATACTTTAGGAATCCATCAAATATAGGACTTATGTTTTAAATCTAAAAAAAAAGTGATTAACCTTCTTATTACCTCGCAGATAGAGTACATTTTCAGAATTGTGTGATACATGTGTTACATTTCTACTATTGTACTTTCAGATCTTCTAAATCTTCAAATTCTCAATATTCTAATAAATTATGGCAAGTCATTAATAATTTTAATTGAACAATAGTGTTTTTTATGTGAAGTAAGAATGATCTTGCCAAACTAAAAATGGTATTTGATGCAGGAAAGGTTTACTTAAAGATAACAGTTGACAAAAATCATTGTAATAAAGAAAACTATCAATGAACTCTTTCAATCAATAGTTAAACCAGATATACCAAATTATTGCCAATAAAAAAACATGTCACAATTTTTTATATTCTTCTGGATAACAGAAAAAATTACTAGTCAGCAATTATTGCCTAATTTCTATTCAGGATTCAGAATTGTAAATTAACATAAATTGTATTTATTTATTTTTTATTATTTACTTTTACAAACGACTTCTTCAGATGCTAACAGAATGTTGCATTAGAAGAAGTCGTTTGTAATGACGAAACGCGTCATGCTATGTTGTCAATAAAGTGTAAATCAAAAGTTCAAGTGTTTGAATTTAAGTTTATATTCAACATAAATATGTGGAAATAAAGTTTTGTCAATTCTTTAATCCATAACATTGAGAGAGACCTGAAGAAAAAAATCATACAATCTAATTAATATTTCTTACCTAGAATGATAATCCAAGTGTATATCCAACAGCTGTTTGAGTGGAAAAGACCTATCACATTCGGTACAAGGAAAACAATCTGTAGGTACTGACTTAACATCCTCAATTTTTCTTTTTTTTGAGGTAGATGTAAGAGTGACATCATACTCATTATTTGAAGAAAGTCTTATTTCAAATTCCTCCAAAGGTTGATCATCTTCCTGGCCTTCATTAGGGGTGTTCTGGGAGTCAGTGTCAAAATGTGGTTCCTTTTTTATTATTTTTGTTGGTGGCTGTATATATTCACTGACTTTTTGAAGTTTTCGAAGCATTCCCTTTGGTAAAGAATTCTGAAAAGAGTTACAAAAATAATTCAATATATATGCAAGTATATATGAATATGCACTAACTTAGGTGAGATAGGTAGAGTAAATCATACCTGGTAATCATTTCTAGAGAACGGTCTTCTAAAATTTCCTGTTGCCAAAAATAATTTGAGTACATCATCAGCTTTCTTACAGTTGCCTTTGAAGTTGTAAGCTTGTGAAGTTAAGGTTCTACAATCTGCACAAATAAGCTGAGGCATACCATCGTTTTGGAAGACCTATGAAACATGAAATTCATTAATTCAGCTATTTATGTTGTAGGTGCATTATTTCATAAAATTACAGTAGAAGGAAATGTTATATTTCATTGACATAGTCAGGAACATCAATGAACTTACATGAAAGTAGTGAACAAAAATTCAATTACCAGAATATATGTTACCTATATGCTGAAATCAGTATGATGTAGGTTTTAGTCAATACATATTTCATTAAATCACTATTCAATTTTCATTAAATCACTATTTAAGCAATTGTTATTCATGTAGCTTTTGCCTTGTACTACAGTAAACAGATTTTGTAATATAAAGCAATTAAAATTAGAGAAGATTTTTTTTGATGTACTTCTTTGTAAAAATCAAATTGATTTACTTGATAGTTACAGTTAGTGATAATTACTAATCTATCAAAAATAGTTTAAAAAATTTTAAATAAATTATCAGTTATTAATATTCATAAAATTAGTGCTTGTAAATGTTTTCACAAAAATATAAATAGAAATATCGCTACCTACTTAATCTTATTAATGGTGAAATAAATTTTAGGTATTCATCTTCACTTTCAAATTCGTTCATTTCACCAGAAAAGATCTTGAATGAATTGAATTTATTGTAGAATGACTGAGATTGAATTCTCGCTTAACTCTTGGTGAAACATAATTGAATATTAAATTAAATTAAACTCTTGGCTTAATGTTTCACGATTTATTTAACAATATGAAATAGTCAACATGTTTCGAGCGTTAGTTCATTTTCAAGACTGAAGTCTGAGATTGAGACTGAAGACTGAGTCTTGAAAATGAGCTAACACTCGAAACATGTTGACTATTTCATATTGTTAAATAAATCGTCAAACATTAAGCCAAGAGTTTAATTTAATTTAATATTATTGTAGAATATTCAGATTTTAAAAAATTTTCATCAACAGCATTGAATTATTTTTTTATATTTCTTCCTTTTAATATTAACTATTTCGAATATAAATTAAAATTAAATATTCGAAAGTTATTACCTAATAGTCCTTTTCAGAACTTGTTATATTGTAGTCATTTTCAGAACTTGTTTTGTTAAACAGGTAGGTACTTTGATTCTGCAGAATTTGTAGTGAGCCATAAAGAAATAAGAGTATAAAGATATAAAATGAGCATGGCAAAACCAAGGAACTTAATCCCAAATATTCATTAATTATTTATATAGTTCATTTTAATTATTGCAGAATCCGCTGTTGACAGTATGGAAAATAAACAAGGGGTCTAAGAGAATAGATGCAGTAGATACTAAAATAGATGAAAAAAAACTGTCTTTTTTGAAGAAAGATCGAATAGTTTGCCAGAGAGCTATTATTCTTGTTTGTTTAATGGCATATATGCTCGAAAAATTGAGCGTAATTTTGAAAATATTAACAAAACAAAAAAGAAATCTCAAAAAAATATTTCAAACCGTTTTTTACTTTCGTATAGTAAACTATAAAAATGATGAACTTTAGCAAGTATACAAACCTCCAAAGCGACACAAGCCATAATCTGAAGTGGTAGAGGTACTGTATTCTTTTTATTAATATTCGGGTCGAATATATTCGTCAAATTGCCCTCAGGGTTTAAACACAACCGGCAAATTTGCATGTTTCTCAAAATATCTGCTCTATTTTCTTCCATTATGCAATTTTCACTCAAACTAATACTGAACTGTTATCATAATTAAAGATTTCGATTTCACTGTTTACTAAAGTTAATGTACAGCAAACTAAAATGGCGCTATTTTGCTATTGTCTCTTCGTCGCATGGCGAAATTTTGAAACTTGTAAAAACTGCCGATAGAGCGTTCAAACGTTCATCTACTACTCAACAGATGGCGAAACCACACATTGAAAATTATATAATAATTTCAATCTGTATTAAATCAGCTTAACAATTTCATCTATTAATAATAGATGCTGCTTGAAAATTCAAAATAGATACCGTTCCGTTTTTATTTTGTTATAATTTTAATACTAAAACCACCGAATAATTTTCCAATGGAAAATAATAGAGAACTAAATGATAGGTAATAATAAATACTTGTCTAAAAATCACTGACTAAACAATTCTTTATTCAACTAGTTTCGCCTGTTACGGCATTATCAAGACTGATTTTTGATAATACCGTAAAAGGCGAAACTAGTCGAATAAAAAATTGTTCATTTAGCGATTTTTAGACAAGTATTTATTATTACCTCTAATTTAAATATGAACTATCACAGAGTTGATTCATCGTCCATTGAATTTCTTAATAGAGAACTAATCCATCGCTGCCTATGAAATGAATTTGTAAAGTTTTTGACAACGTAATTGTGCACACCTTGAATAAATTATCATAGAAGCACAGACTACATGAAGTGTAATAGTTAGAAACGTGATCTTAATTCTGTGTTTGTCGTTTTTAATTGAAACTAAACTCATGTGCATATAGACACAACCTGTATAATAGTTATATTACTTAAATATTCATCCTAGATTGTACAACTCATTGGTATTATTCTTTCCAAAATCATTATATTCCCAAGTGGTAATATATACTCAAGTAACTTGAGTTATTTTATAGGTATATGATCTTTAGAAAGACCTGACAATCTGAAATCTACAAAACAAGCCAATCATGTAATTTATTTCACGTTTTATTCAATTATTGCAGATATTATCATACAGTAGGAAATTTCCTGGCTGATAGTTAATTTTTGTGAATGAGAAATGAATTACTAATTAATTGTCTTTTTACTTTCTAGAAAATTGAAAGACATCAAATATTTGAAGTCGCTTCTTGCTCTATACTGCTGGCAAGGTCAGGCTTGGTAGAGAACGTAGGTAACAAGAGAGTGCATAATATCTTCCAGTTGTCAGTTGTGAACAGACATGGCACGGTTTCCCAACTTTGTAGTTCTTTTACTACTCATAGGTAAGTTCACGTATTTCTTTCTTTTTATACTTACGAAATGAATTGGAGAAAGTATTGGACATATATTTAATTTCGAAATTTCGGAAAATTTTCAGTAATACATTCATAAAGGACATAATTATTTTACCATAAGGGAAAATGAAATCGTTCTCAATCATATAATTTTTTTGAATATTTATTGCATCGGTTCCAATAATAATTAGAAATAACCAGCTATAGATGTTGTTTTCCGTCAAACCCTTGTTTTATTTTTACATATCGTTTATATCAGCCAGTTTTACATTTATTCTTCGTTCCTTTCCATTTGAAATATATTTCGTGCTTTCCAAGACAACGATTGACAAAATTTTCGTTAAATCATATCAAATGAGTTGTTTGATATTTTATCGTTGTGAATCAATAGAAATTGCACCAATTAACAAATAATTCAATTGTCTATACTGAATTCAATATTAATCGATTTCTAATCAATTTTATTTTGATTTACATCCACGAATAAGTCTTTTTACATCATTAGTCTTAATATCTAATTTGTGAAAATTTTTTGAAATATTTTTTCTAGACATCTCACAACAAGTGTAGTTGAGTTTCAGCATTCTGTGTTATCATCAGGTACCAAGATTTTTGTTGACATCCCTTAAAGAGTATTAAATTAAATCGCATATTTTCAAGTAGAGTAATTCATATTTTTTCGATAGTATCAATTTCAATGTTGGAAATATTAAATATTTTGCTCATGATAACCGAAAAAAAGAATATAACATAATTAAAATTGAAGACGATCAAGACTCCTTCATTTGACATTAACGATTTGGTTGTTTGTCATACTGTCAAGAACTAAAATTTCGATAGATTTCAAAAGAAATTTCTATAATTTTGGCAACGCTGTAAAATAATTTTTGCTTTGTTTTGTGGCAACCCTGAATTGAATTAATGACGAAAGACAATAGTCCACCTCCTTGACGTTTAACCAGAAACACTTTCACATTACGTGTTCAATCCGTTACAAAGCGTTGTCATTCCGCATACCAACTAACAATCAACACACCTTCAGATTTTACAGATAGTCACCTAGTAGGTACTTTGCCGCTTGTTATGGGTGTTATGGTTCGACAATGAAACACAAAAAGTCGTATGGAGAATCGACAATAATCATCGACAGGCCATTTATTCATTATAAACAAATGTTTTCGATAGATTCCTATAGATGGCATGAGCATGTATTCATTTCTTGACAATTTACAACTTATCATGATAATGAAAGTTTTTGGGAATTGAAGTCATTGCCTTACTTAACCATAGACGCGACACAACTGATGAGGTCCTTGTAAAAGTATGTCTTGTACCATCAAGTGTGGCATCGATTTTGATATTCTCTGACCTTATTCTCTGAATGATATTGCATATGTCTAGATGTAGATTTTATATACACATTTAATTTTTTGCATACACATTTATGTATATTTTACAGGGTCTCTATTTGTAATTTACTTAATAAAAATCTTCATTAATGCATGTGAAAATATATACGATATATTTCATAAAAATGTAGTTTTTGGAATTATAGTCTGTTTGTTCCTGCTAATCTCCGAAACGGCTGGACGGATTTAGACGGGACTTTCAGTAGAATATATCTGAATTTATAAGGCAACAAATTCAGATAATCAATCTTCAATTATTTAAAGCAGGAAAAGGAAACTATTGCATTGGGATGTACAGTTTCATCTGTCTCTCGATCTGTTAACTGAATGATTCGTTTTAATTTGCAGGAATTGCGGTTGATGCAAAACGGCAACATAGTAAACCGAAGGAGGCAGAATCAGATGGCGAAACGTCGGATCAGTGTCCGGAACCTTTCGGATACTTCGCTGATGCTGAACAGTGTGATAAATACTACGAATGTAAAGATGGTCAGTTAACAGAAAAATTATGCCCCGATGGTATGGTGTTCAATGACTACAGCAGTGAATACGAAAAATGTGATTTACCATTCAATATTGACTGCAGTTCAAGACCTAACTTACGTAAGTAAACTGGCAGTGTAATAATCTTTTACACTTTTACGAAATAAATGAACACTCTGTATTTATTTAATAGTGTTGGCGTTTACTTGATATAAATCCAATTATAATTGAATATTAACTTAAATTCAAACACTTGAACTTACTGTGATCTTTTCATTTTGATGAGGAAACCTTAGCCTACTACTGACTTGGAAACGCCAGCCTCTCCTGAAGATTCAGCTAAAGTTGAGATCTCCGAAGAGCTTTCCCTTCTCTGTTTTCACATGTTTCATTTCATCGTCTCTTGAAAATTTCAAGGATTTTTCCTTGTTCTTCTATTAAATTTAATTTTTGTTCGATCGTTGCATTTGTGCTGTTGAAATTTCTTGTCATTCTTCCCAGTATCGTATCTAGTTCGTCTAGGTCGTTGTTTTTTGTGTTTCTTTCTTTCGATTTTTCTTCTGTTCGTTTATTTTTCTCCCACCTTTTTCTCCAGTAGTTTTCCGGGGGTGGTGGAGTAGTTGTTCTGTTTCTCGGATTGTTTGGATTTTTTGTGCATCTTATGTTTGTAGAGAGGTGCTCTCCCTGGCAATTAGTACATTTCGGTGCCGTTGTTCTCGGCTTTTCACATTCGTGGGTGCTGTGATCTTCTCCACATTTCATACATTTTGGCGTTGCAAGGCAGTTTCTCTGAGCATGGCCGAAAAGTTGACAGCGGTGGCACTGGATCACTTCTCTTCTTGTTCTCAGACTTTCCACTTGTACGGAAAATCCGCAGCATCTTTCAAGTTTGTTGTATATTGATTTGTTTTTCTTCGGTAACTCGATTAGAACCAGGTGGGCAGGGTAGCCCTTTTTACCCTTCATCCTCGTTACTTTTCAGATTGGGTATCCCTGATCATGTAGGTCTTTTTCTATTTCTTCTTCGTCTATTTGTGTCATTATTCCTCTAATGACTATTTTGAGGTTTTTCTCACTCCTAAGTTGATAGGTGTAGAAGTTCACATTCAGCTCTTTTAGGATTTTGAGCAGGTTCCTGTAATCATCTTCTGTTCTTGGCTCAACTTGCACTTCTTGCGAGATAAGCTTAGCCTTCTTATTTTGAATGCCCCTGTTTCGAATGACGTTCTCGATTTTTCCCCATTTTTCTTTTTCACGTATGATTAATGGGGCTATTTTCTCAGTTTTCTTCTCTCTTTCTTGAATTTTCGTTTTTTCTTCTCTCTTTTCGCTTTTTTTGTCGTTTTCGGTCGTTTGTTGGTTCTCGATTTCCATTTGTTCTTCGTCACATCCGTCACTCAGGTTCCTTGTTGACGTATGTGCTGCCGTTTCCCTTTTCTCGTTCTTCGACGTTCTTCTAGGTTCTTCGAAATCGTTTTCCTGTAAAGAATTTCCACTATTAGTTTTACTGTGCTTTACACAGTTCTCACCTGTTTTCCGAGGCTTCTCCGCCGTCTCGGAATCTTCTTTCGCTTCTCCGTGCCCATTATCCGTGATTTTGTCGACGATAAAATGGACGTAGTGCGCGATACGTATTCCGCACAGAACCATTATTTTTGAAATAAAATTGCACTATTTGCAAGCGTTGTTCAGGCGTGAGTCTATTCATGATGAATTGCCAAAAATCACTTCTCAGCTGTTAAATCGGTCGCCATATTCAACAGTAATGCCATTTTAAAGTTGTATATTTCTAAAAAAACACCCGTTACATTATACATTTATTACATTAAATCTGTAGTGGTATTGATGTATTGTATAATCGTTATATCATTCGAAGGATCTGAATGATTAGTGAAGGTTTCAGAATGGCACCTTGCGGAAACCCTCCTGAAACCATAAACTAATAAACGATAGTCCCTCGCCTAAATATTTAGACACTGGATGCATGTCAGAGCTAGGGGAACATAAAAGTACTCTGAATATATAAGTCTAGTGTTTATGTGGAGTACTTTCAACTGCAGTTCAAGGAACCTTAGTTCAAACCTCAGCTTTGCAAACACTTTGTCATTTGCAAAGCTCAGAAATTATTTAAACTCTTCACTGCCGATAAAAATTATGAAGCTAAAATTCCGCTCACATCGACACTTCTTGAAAAGTATGTTTATAAGAAAAATGAGACTTGATGTAAAATAATCATGTTACAGTTCTTCAAATGTGACAATGTAAATATTATATTTCAGAGGAACCCCAACCATCTCTTCACTGTAGAAGGAAACATGGTTATTTTTCTCATGAGCAACCAAACGTCTGTGATAAATTCTACTTTTGCGTCGATGGACAATTCAATATGATTACCTGTCCAAATGGTTTAGTTTATAATGAAAAAGCAGGAATCTGTTCCTGGCCAGATGAGGCAAAGAAGAAGGGATGTTCTTCATCAGGTGAGATAACTAATTGACAATATTTCATATTTACAATCGCGTATTCCGTTATTGAAATTATACAGAATAACATCGAGAAATTGCAGAAATTAACTGAACACTCAAATGGTGTCTCTAAAATAGTTGACTACTCTGGTGCTACAAATCTGAGTGTCACAAAGTCCTGAGTGTCCTTTTTAGAAAACTTTTCATACGAAACTAATTCTCGAGTGCTGTTTTTTAACGACAAAAAAATTTGCAGTAGACTTCTTCAGTTTCTCCTTTATCCAGACACTTTCACTGACGTTTTGAAGTTTTGACATCTGTTCTTACGAATTAACTTTCGAAAACATTTAATCAAACTTAAGTTACAATTTCACAAAGTACATGGCATTAGATTAGTTTTTCCCACATTGAATTACTTCGAATTTTTTGTGATAAACAAGTGAACTTGATTCGATTTGAACGAAAAACACACCAGCATATTTTCAATTATTTATTATTAACCTTCAATATCAATTGAATGATAGGAATATATATGAAGTAAGACATTTAGTAAATGTAATTATCTCCATATAATTTGTGAAGCTATCAGAATAGAACCTTGTGGAACCCCTTGTAAAGCTCCCGAAGTTGAATTCTCAGTTAACTTGTAACATGATAAGACATTTATATCTTCTTTTGAACTACATTTGCGAATTTTAATCTTCATTTCTCAGAGGTCTTCAACTTCGAGTGCCCCAAGGTGAACGAGACTGAGGGTTTGACCCATCCACGATACGCTGACCCTGACGATTGTCAGTTCTTCTATGTATGCGTAAACGGAAACACTCCTAGACGTAGCGGATGTAAACTTGGGCAAGCCTTTGACGACGTCTCGAAAAAATGTGAATGGGCAAGGAAAATACCAGAATGGTAAGGACAAATGTAATCGTTTGGTTTTTAATTATAGCATTGGGTATACTATTTTACAGAATATCTTTAGGTTTATGGATATCAAACAAAACACAAGAAAAGCTAATGATCGAATAATCGAAATTAATGATTCAAGTCATCTATGAGCTTCTCATATAATACTATCGCTATATCTTTGGAGAGATAATGTTAGAGATTGTATATCATATATCACCCCGAATGAAGGCTGAGGATGATTGTTTCGTTCTATAAGAGACTCATCAGTTGAAACACGTCTATTACTACGGAATTTCAATTCAATTTTGATATAAAATCATTTGTAGTTCACTTTAGCGGAAAGTTTATATATAATACGATAAAATTGGACGCATTTCACTATTTTGTACATAATCTGTCTTCATCGCTGCTATTTCGAATGAAATTATGAAGAAATAATCCAAGAATTACGTTAATATCGATACTGAAAACCCCACTGTTGAAAAATTCATATTTAATAAAAAACAAAACTCAGTCCATAAAAATGTATATACGAATAATGAAAACTAACCTAAAAAAAATTTTTTTCAGTCGAATTGTGTCAAAAATTCTGAAAGAGATTGTAAAAACAAAGTATAAGAAATATTGATACAAATAAAGAAGTTTGACTTCACTTTTTGATGATAACAATTATTACAAATATCTAAAAGATAATTAATATCTTTTTTTATGGCGAATAACATTTTATTCTGATTTTTTTATGGATGATATACTTTTTTTGATTGAAAATTAATAATTAATTTAATTAGTTAATACGTGGTAATATAATACTGCCATCAGAATTCAAGAAGAATAAAAAAAAAAAAAAAAAAAGGAAAAAAAAAGAGAAAATTTTTTGATAAAAAAAAAACGAATATAATCCATTAAAAAATTACGAATAAATATTATCTCTTGAAAAATTAAAGGTATATAGATTTATATAGGGCACGATGTATAATAATTTTTCAAAATGTTCTTCCTATAGAAAAACACATAAAACAAAAACCTCAATGTAAAGTAACGCAATGAACCATTACGTTATTATTATATTAAAATAACCATTGTAATAAAAAACTAACAATGTATAAAATGAATCAAAAATACTGGAATTCTTGAACCACTGGAAAATTAAATGAAATTACAAGAGACGCTTGAGATTTGTTCCGAAATTTGAAAACTGTTTCGAAATGATTTCTTTCCGTTGTTCGGTCATTTTGTAGGCTGTGATAAAAGCATACGCTTGTCGCGAGTTCATTTCAACAAAGAAAACTACATGAAAACACAACTACATGTACGTCTAGAGACTGAGACATACTGTGAACGCCGAGTCTTACGAATCTGTCTCGAGACAGAAAAAATCTCAAGTGGACCACCCACTGAAACGGATCTGTCTCAGGTGGGCACTCACCTTTAGGGACATAAATTAATTTCTTCGAAAGCTTAAACCCTTTCAGAATACAAAGCATTAAGGATCAGAATATATATTTGGAATGTAGTTAGATAACAATTGAGTGGAATTATACGAAGTATGTTTTATTTTTCGAATAATTTTCCACCAAGCAATAACCAAAAGTTGGATTCATTCGATAAAAATTCCTGCTACGTTTCAATCTCTGCTTTCAATCGTATAGAAATATTTTCCATAATATACGAGAAAGAAATGATCACAAATACTATAAAACATTCTTTAATCGAACAGCTATTTCGACAACTAATAAGGAAATGTTCATTCAATCGTTTTTATCACTTCACTTTTCGAAACCTGTTGATAAAGATTTCTATCATAATGACTCAGTGACCATGAAAGTTGAAGGAATTTAGCCAGAAATTTCAAATGTAACGTTTCCGATTAGCCAATCATTTAAATTATTATAATTCCGATCACTTAAAAAAGTCGACTTATACGAGAAATTTCATCTGTGTCGATCATTTTTAGAGATTTGACGCTGAATAAATTTCTATCAGAGCGTAAATGAATCTTTATAAAATTGAAACAGGTTTCATTCGTTAGCTAGTAGAGCGCGAAATTATTTTAACTAGTGACGGTCTCCAAGTAAGAGCATTTCATTGATTTAGTTTATTTACATACTATATGGATCTACATAAAGAAAAGGAACTGAGTACGGGGATTGTCGTTTGAGTATTGCGTATAAGAACATAGAAGGCGCTTTATCAAGTGTCATATGTCAAAATTAACTGTCATGCTTAGTTAACTTAACCTAAAAGCTTCAAACTGCTATTTGGAAGTGTAGATAAACTGAATTTTCAGAGTTTACGGTCTTTTCTTGATGTTAAACCAGTTCGAAACTGAGGTGGTAACGAATATACCGTTTTTTTACATTTACACTTCTATTTTGAAAAATTTCGATCTGATGACTTCTTCGGATTGAAGAAGTTCACTTTTCAGTCCATCTTATCAATGATTAGACGTACGTCATCATTGTTAAATAATAGTGCTCTTTAGCATAAATATCCATAAATAATCAAGCTCTTTAGTTGTTATATATTTTGAAACATTTAACAATGTTCCGTCTAGTAGATTCCTATTCTTCAAATAAATGCATATATTTGGTCTTGTTAATGTAAATGTTTTGTCTTCTGGCTTGATATAACGTTACTTCGAATTATAACAAAAATTAGCTTTCATTCACTCAAGAAAATTACACAATATAAATTTACTTTCAATCACCAGTAGCATAATATTTATTTGAATCATATTCTTGAGAATGTTCTAGTGATATTCCTCTTTAGAATAGTTTACCACCAAAAATGATATTTTTCCTCGAATTAGGAGTTTCTTTATTACAGTTTATGTTTCGTTTATATTGCCACTTTTTCCGTAAAAAAATGTCTCCGTATCTAACTCATCGTTATGAAACTCTCCTTTCTCAATTATTAGTATGAAATGTTAAATCAAAGCAATCACTGATTGTAAACGAAATTAGAAAAATATTTTATGGGCGATACAGAACCACTATCAAATTGCAATCTTATTCTGTGCACTCTCATTCTGACAGATCATAACTCTATAGCGTGGTTGCTATAATATTCTATGCGTGGAAATATTAAACGACACTTGTATTGAAAATATTTATTTATAATTATTTACAAGGAACAAACTATTGAACACGTGGTTGTTGTTTTGTTACTCGATGGAAGTTAGAATGACAGATTGTTGAACATAGAAGTAACTGTCAGAGAGGAGCTCTGACAGAGAAGGGAGATTGGATGTTGGTAGCCCTTTTTATATGCTGACAGTTGAAGGTGGGGCGTCCCAATGTGACAGAATAGTTACTATTCTGTGATATGTTTTCTTCCATCGAATGACAATGACAATTCCCTACAACTCTGTAGGGAATTGTCATTCGATGGAAGAAAACATATCGCAGAATAGTAGCACTATTCATTGATCACATTGGAACGCCCCACCATCAACTGTCAACATATACATGGGCTAGCAAAAAAAATTTCTCTCTCTTCTCTGACAGTTATTTCTGTGTTCGACAATCTGTCACTCTCTTCCTTCGAGGAACAACAATAACAATAACGTGTTCAATAGTTCGTTCCTTGTAAATAATCATAGTTATATTTCTCATATAAGTATCGTTTAATATTTCCACGCATACACTAATGTACCAACATTCGCTATAAATCCAACGCAAGTTGTGACCTCTATTTACCTGTAGTAAACAAGAATGTTTTTCACTTAGAACATCCATATCTTCTTCTTATTAATCAGGCAGGTTGTTGTTTAATATAAGCCAGTTTGCAGCAATCTCCCATGCTTGTAATATTAACATCTAATTGACAGTTCTATTTGTGATTAATCTATGATTTTTTTGCAGCGCTGACTGGTACAAAGGCAGATTGACAGATAAAGAATTGGACGAACTTGAAAATCCTCCAACTCCTAAACCAAAACCACACAATGTGAAATTTACAAGCAGAAGAAAGCCTTCGAAACCTCCAAGACATGAAGCACGAATTGTAGTAGAAGATGAAAATATAGAATAGTTTCTCTTAATAATTTATAATTTAAATAAACGATCCAATAAATTTTATATTAATTTCTGTGTTTGATATTTTACAAAATAATCTATCATTGGAGTGATTTTTCAATTTAATATGGGATACGAAGGTAATTTATTTTTTCCTCAAATCAGAAGTTTCTGTTATATAGACTTTATACGTACCTACCGATTTTAGTGCAAATAATGAAGAGAGGGAGAATATATTGGAGTTTGAAATGAGACTTAAATTCCAAAATACCATTAAAATGAATTCAAAATACGATGAATTTCAATTTTAAAACAATACTACGTATTTTTTGACTGAGAGTTATTGAATATGTGTTATTGTTCAACTGTACATGTACTTAATTAAACTCATTTCATATAAATTAAGTTATAAGAAATTTAAATGACCAAAATTGCCAAAGAACTTGAATTTATTCATTTGGCAATCGAAAATTACGTGCAGAATCTCAATGGCTTCTTCAGAGTGAAAGAAAAAAGTACGAACATTCCATCGTACTGGATGAACCTACATACGTCAAAATTGCCAGAAAAGGAGACGTTAATATCGAAAAACGTTTCAATTGCAATTTTTTCATTTACTATTTTTTTTTCATTGAAAAAGTGTAATTAGCTCGAATTTTTGAAGATTTTCTATTCGTAAAAAAATTATTATTGGATAGTTCGTTGCTAAAGCGTATGGTACCTACCTGCTTGAGGGAAATCAATTTCCACAGTTATAGTAAAGGAAAATCGCATAAGTTACTCTAATATATCCATTATATTCGACAAAAACCTGAATGATTGGACAAAAATACTGAAAAGGCACCTGGAACAGATGGGCCGAACCAGAAATGTATAAAACATAACATAGAGGATACCAGAAGGAAAAAAAATGATCTAGAACAAAATAGAAGGAAGGACTCTCTTTTTAGCAACATCGCAGGATGTTGCTAAAAAGGAAACACCTACAGAGAATGGAAAAACATAGCAAGAACAAAGGCAAATGGATGCAAACATACATATTTACAAAGTCCAAAATATCGTTTAATTGACATCACAGCTTTGTCAAAAAATGTCAAAGAATGACAAAGCTGCAGTTCATTTTATATACATCCTTATAGTAAAAGAGTTGAGCCCTATTTCTGAGTAGATACTTGAGGCACCTTAAGAATTCCGCAAAAACATTTTCTGTCCTATCTAAACCCTTAACGTGTAAATACACAGTTATGTTATTCATTCCAAATGTTCATAAACAAATACCTACGAAAATAGTGGAAATATTTTGGTATCACCGAAACGGTTATGAGGATCTGTGGAAATACAAACAACATCCTGTACTGCTAGAAATTCGCAAATATAAAAAAGACTGGTTGAGCCATTCTTTCAGAAGACCTCCCCAATACGACAAAGCGCGTATGGTACTACAATGGAATCCTTCAGTGAACACACTCTAAGGACTACGAAGGGCATGAAAAAAGCAGGAGCAAGCAAGACAGATAGGAATGAAGTTAAAGAGGTTGCCACAAACTGGTTTAAGACCTCATATTCTGCAAAGAGCTCCAATACCAGTTCATCTATATCACTAGTTCGACATTCAATAGTTGACAATTTAATTAAAATAATTGATTTGCATTGTATTCTACCGTTTATTTTTTCAGTATTAATTGTTATCAATAATACTGAATTTAGTATTTATTAGTTTAGTATTTCTCTTGAAGACTCAAAAGACCTTTACTCCTTTCAGTGACGATATGCTATATTAATTAGATAATATGAACATATTTTAATGGACAAATGTGTAAATAATGTAGCAATAACTCTGACTTTAATAATTTCATAGAAAAATATTATTTGCCAATCTGAGAAGATTAAAATCTGAAGAAAAATAGTACGTCAATAGTTGATGACTATTTATATTAGTCATACATCAAATTAGCATTTACTTTCACGTATAAGTCGGGTCAAATAACCACCCACCAGTGAAAGTGGTATGTGAACTTAACGTACCTATATAGATTCGATATTATGCAATTCAATCGAGCTCTCGTTTATCAAGCAGCCTGGTTCGTTCACTCTATTTTGGCTATTGCGTCACAGTCAATCTGCGATGGAATTCAATTGAATATACTTTTTTGCCGAGTTATATACTTATCGTAAAAAAGAAGAATTATATAAACGATGCGAAGTTATCTAAGGGTTTCTCATTGAAGATTTGAAAATAAACGGATGGAATTAAACGAAAGATATTGTAACTGGTTAATGACAAAGTTCAAGGCCATAGATAGGGAACTCTACACTCAGATACCACTCTTCTGATATGAGAAAAAATGAACTAGGGTTGGTCACTGATTTAACAAAATTCTGCCATAATTCATTCAAATTATGAGTTTCAATTTATTAGAGTTATTTTATCGAAGACACATCTATGCATTCTTCATTTACGATTTCCTTTCAAACCAGCTGTATTTAACAAAACTGAAATAACTAAACAAATGAAAACAACTTCAAATTTCATTTTTTTTGTTGGCATCCAATGAAAGCATAGAGAATGTAACCATTGAACATAAATAAAAATTAATCTACAGTCTTGTCTATAGACTGTGAATATGTCTTCAAGGACCACAAAAAATGCTGAGATGAAGTACAAATACCAGTGTTAGTATATTATTTCCTTCAAGGATGCTAACGTACGGAATTTTCTGAATTATCCAAAAAATTTCTGGATAATGGAATGAAAACATTCCAAATTAATAAATATAACAGAAATTTGGGATCATCATTGGAAAATAAGAAAAGTACGAACTTGTTGGAAAAGTACTAATAATAATAATAATGAGTTATTTTTATTCCCAACAGATACAACACCCAATTACAGAAAATAATAACAATGTTGAATACTAACTGAATAATTAAAATGAAAAAGATATAACAAAGAGCTCAATCTAATTTAAAAAAATAGTAACTAATAACCACATCTAGCATTCAATGAAATATTACGAAGAACTCAATCTAAATCAATTCATTTTAGTCAATTTTCTCTTTTCACGAAACTCCTGATAATAAATAGCTTATATGGAGTCAAAGTGCATGTAACAATTATTGGCAACTCTATTGAATGTGGACTCCATAAACCGAATGGGGGATTGTATTAGGGAATTGGTTCTCGGAGTCTCTAGGTGCAATAATTCTGTATTACGAGAATTTTGCCTAAGAACACAAAATTTCAAAGCGTACAAAAGAGGAGGACAATCAATACTATTGTGCAGTAATTTGTACAAAAATTCGAGTGATAAAGTTTCTCTCCTGCTCTTCAATGAAATTTAACTGAATAGACTCAATAATTCGTTATGATTGACTCCTCTCTGTGGATAAACTTTATCCTCCCTCCAAACTAAGAATTTCAAGAACATTCTCTGAATAGCCTCATGATGGCGTTGATGGCAAGTGTAAATGGGATGCCAGATCGTGCTGCCATACTCCAACTTGCTACGGATTAGGGTATTAAATAGTCCTATGAAGGTATTATTAAAATATTTACCATTACGTATAACGAATCCATATATTTTTGCGATAGATGAAATAAGTTGGGCGATGTGAGGAACAAAGGAAAGCTTCTAGTCGAAGACTAAACCAAGATCTGTCACCTTATCAGAACGAGAAAGAACCTGACCACCGACGCTATAATCACAGTCAATTCGGTCTCTTTTCCTTGTGAAAGAAACAACATTGTCCTAGTACAACAAGTAATAACTGATGTTTTCTCAAAATGTAGGTCGCTATATTTCAGTACTGCTAATCAGTTATGCCAATAATGAGACTTATCAAAAGCAGTAAAAAATAATGAAGAAAGAAATTGATGAATAAAAAATGTTTTTAATCTGTTGAAATCAATGGTTTTTTGAGTTGGAAATTAGTCATTTTACAACTTGATTCTTCTATAAGAAGGAAGTGACATTCGAACTTAAAAAATCATGTTTCTCTTTGTCCCTCATTTGATGAAATTCGAATGAAGAAAGTGTTCTTTCAGGCATAACTGGTATGTCAAGTTTGTACGGTCCAACCCATTTCCGTATTACTCATTACTAAAACTTCTGTTAATAAAGTGAGGTCAGAAATTGTCGCCGGCATTGTCTGCAAAAATGTTTCCGTATTGTTGCAATTCGACTCACATTCTGGAAAATCTTATATACGAAATGAATGTTATCTAAAACCCCGTACATATTCTGTTGAAAATAATAATTTCATTCTGTGTTTGAAACTGTCTTGCATCTGTGCAACTTTAATATTTTTCTGGAAATTCTCTTGAATTTCCTTGAATTATTGAACAATTTCAAAATTTTCTTCTACTTTCATTGACATTCTTTAGAATCATTGAAGCGTCTAGACAATAATTAAGCTATAGTTCGACCATAGAATAAATATGCTCTTTGAATATAAACTTAAATTCAAACACTTGAACTTATGATTCACACTTTATTGACTAAATAGCATGACGTGTTTCGTCATTACAAACGACTTCTTCAGGTGCTTACAGAATAATAACAACATCTTGAAAAACACAGGTATGAAAATCAGGGAATTTGGGATTCTATGACTTTGCGTTTTACCTAAGATATTCCATTCTGACATATAATTTCTATTAACTGAAAAGGTTTAACAAGGGTGAATTGTTTAATTGTTTAATTGAGCAAATTTCCAGAATTTTTAACCCGATTCATTTCCAGTATTTCCCAATAATCTAATTGACTACTTCTCTCTATATTGTTTGGAATTTTGAAATTAGTATCAGAAGAAAAAATTCGTTAAAAAATTTTCTTTAAAAAAATCAACATCTTCTCTGCCTTCTGTTTTTTTGAGGCAGTAATACAACTCTATCTTTCGGGCAGGTGCCAATATGTAGAAATTGATAATCTTTAATGAAGTACCAGTCTGGTATCTAATGGTATGCCGCAGGACTCAATTCGTGGTCTTCTTGTCTTCTAATTTACATCATGGATCTGAGAAGTGACTGCCTAAAATGTACATTCGATCAATTTACTGATGCTACTCAAAGATATTGAAGCTTTTTATTGGAAAATGCAAAAACAGCTTGTGGTTCTATACATGAATTTTCAGCAAATATATTGAATACTGGAGTAAACACAGAATGAGAGTGAACTCAACTAGGTCCAGGCAATATACATTAGTAATGATACAACATCGTGACACAGTCAAAGGTCTATATTGTCATATTTACATTAACTTGAGATTCAAACTCAGGTCGATTCTGTTGTACAAAATTGTTACTCCTCATTGAGTAATGTAACTGTTGCAGAGATATTGTGATTCTTCAGTGGCCTCCCAGAAAGAATTCGAAGAAAAAATATATAGTTATTTAAAGCCTCATTTCATATTTATATCGAAAAAGTTGAGGTTTTGTAGTCTTCTTCGCTCACGTTTCCTTTGAACACCATGTATGAAGAGGCGTATTGGGAATTAAATTGGAACTCCGTGAGAATGTAGCAACCAAAAATAATTTTTAAAATTGAGGTTACTCACTCAAGTTCTAACACAATGAAAGAAAATAATTTATCTAATTTTACGTTTGATACTATCTTCAGTCTACACTTATCAATGCATCTTGTGCAACAAGTTGAAATCTGGATAAACAGGTTTCTCTTATGGGGGATAGTATTGAACTGAATGTTCATGATTTGTGACTGATGATAGCGTTGGCAGTAACCTGTACTAAATATTCATAATAAGATATTGAAAATATGATTATTTACAAGCACTTTCACCTGCCGCAATTTTTCATAAATATTTTTTATTTCAGTTGAAAACCACCCTTTGATGAAAGATTGTTAGTGCCAAAGGTATAACTGAGTAAAATGAATACTCCCATTTACTTTCCTCATATCGTAGATTTGACAACTAACGTCATCCATAGGAGGACGTAAGTTGTCAAATCTACGATATGCGGACGATACCACTCTCTTAGCCTCAACCAAAGATGATATAGAGACTCTACTTTGTCGTATGGAGACCACAGCTACGGAGTTTGGACTCGCTAGTAACCGCGATAATATCAAAATTATGATCGTGGACCAAAATAACAACCAGGTGAACGTTCAAAACACTGCGGGATGTGAAGTAGTCAACAGTTACGTATATATGGGCTCCAAGATCTCAAACATTGGGAGCTGCGAGGACGAAATCCGGAGGCGTTGCGCCATAGCATGATCGTCAGTGTAAAAGCTCACAAGGCTCAAGAGGGACCGCAGAATAACTAAAAACACAGAGGTTCGACTAATGAAATGCCTAGTCTTTCCAATCTTCTTGTACGGAGCTGAGACATGGACACTGAGGATGCAAGATCATCGCAAAATTGATGCGTTAGAAATGTGGTGCTAGAGAAGCTTGATCAGAATCCCGTGGACTGCACATCGAACCAACGTCTCGATTCTGATGGAGCAAAACATCAAAGAGAGGTTATATATATATATATATATATATATATATATATATATATATATATATATATATATATATATATATAAAACTGAACTCAGTTTTATCATCAATATTTGATGAAGCCACTGTGTTGGCGAAACGATATTGTCATGTTTAAAATTAATTATAGTGAAAATCGAAAAACTACTTAGTTTTATTTAAATTATGTAAGTAAGTCTAAAGTTCAAGTGTTTAAATTTCAGTTTATATTCAATTGAAACCAAGTTATGTTAGTGCAAAAAATATCAAAAAAACTGGCCTGCATTCAGTACCACCTGGATTTGTTGTAGTTACCTTATCGGAGGTTTGAAATAACTCGCTACAAACAACAATGCTTCTTTCAGTTTTCGTTTGAATAAAAATGTACTTGAATTGAGGTTGAATTTTTGAACTATTCACAGAATTGGCTCTAACCGAAAATTTAAAAACCCAAATGAAATGAAGGCCTTTCCAAAAAAAAAGGTAGGTTCTCTTGGTTTCCAGAGAAAAACTCTTGGTTTCCAGAGTTTACTAAACTACCATCCCCAATAAAATTTCGACGAAGAAGAATTTCGTCGGACAAAAGATCCGACGTTCATAAAACTTTAAGACTGAAGTACTAGTTCACGACTGACTAACTCGTTGTTCAAACTACCACTTGAAGATACTGTTCCATATCGGTAAAAAATCAAGGAATTTGCAGGCCACCGGAACAGTATCCATTGCACTAACAACATTATATTAATCACAAATCTCCTATATTTGTATTGGAAGTGATTTTCAATTAATTTACAGATGGAGTGTATCCACATAAGTGCTATTCAAGAAAAATTAAAAGGGAATCGTCATCTTATATTGCTACAGGTTCACCGGGTATTCAATAACCTAAAAATTCCAATTTTCAGGCTATTATTAAAACATATTTGATGATCTCTGAATTCCACGAATAGATAATATTTTTTTAACAGTGTTGTTATATCTTTTAAATATTTTAATTGCTCTTATATTGTACATCGGACTCTATTTCATGTTTAATTAAGCAACTTCATTTTCATTGAAATATTCCATCCACTTTACAACTGAAAAACCGCTTCATAATGAATTTAATACGAATAAAGAATACTACTTTCTACTGATGTGACATTAAAGGCTGAACGTACTTGAAACCTTGAAAGACGAAGGAACACCGACCCATGCTTTTGAATCGTGCCGAACTTGTTTTTTTCACAAGGGTAAGGAAAGGTCGTTGGATATTTCGGAACTAATTTATAGACGGATTAACATTGCAGAAGGATTATGAAAATTTGTATCTTAATTATTACTGGGTTTGTCAATGATGACCTGTTGCATTTCTTTCTACTCCAACGTTGAAGAAAATCTTTCGAAACAGATGGATTTTCCATTTGAATTTTATATTCGGATATACGTACTTAATAATAATAATAATAATAACAAGTTCTTTATTCTCAACAGGTATAACACGAAATTACAGAAATATAATAACAATGTTGAATACATAACTAAATAATTTTAAAAAAGATTTAACAAAGAGCTTAATCTAGTCTGCAAAAAATAGTAACTTTTAACTACATTATAGCATTCAATGAAATATTACAAAGAACTCAATCTAAATCAATTCATTTTAGGCAATTTTCGTTGATCACATAACTTCTGATAATGAATTCTATGGTGTCAAAGTGAATGTCACAATTATTGGCAACTCTATTCAATGTAGACTCCATGAACTAAATGGGGGATTGTATTAGGGAGTTGGTCTTCGGAGTCTCTAGGTGGAATAATTCTGTATTTCAAGAATTTTGCCTAGGAACACGAAATTTCAAAGCGGACAAGAGAGGAGGACAATCAATACTATTATGCAGTAATTTGTACAAAAATTTGAGTGATAAAGTTTCTCTCCTGCTCTACAATGAGATTAAACTAAATCGACTCAATAATTCGTTATGATTGACTCTGTGGATAAACTTTATCCTCCCTTTAAACTAAGAATTTCAAGAAGCTTCTCTGAATAGCCTCAAGATGCCGTTGATGGCAAGTGTAAATGAGATGACAGATCGTGCTGCCATACTCCAACTTGCTACGGATTAGGGTATTGAATAGTCCTATGAATGTTGAGAGATGTCCAAGATGAAACAAGTTGGGTGATGTGTGGGACAAAGGTAAGCTTCTGGTCGAAGATTACACCACGATCTCTCGCCTTATCAGAACGAGAGAGACCCTGACCACCGACGCTAGAATCACAGTCAGTTCGGTCTCTTCTCCTTGTGAAAGACACAACATTACACTTTGACACATTCAAACTCAACTAATTGTCCTCACACTAACCAGCAACATGGTCTAGCGCGAGCTGAAATTGAACACAGTTGTCCTGTGATCTAACTTTATGATATAGTTTAAAATCGTCTGCGAACATCAATTGAGTTGAGGGTGAATATCATCCATCAGATCCTTTACGAACAGAATAAATAACAGTGGTCCAAGATTAGACCCTTGAAGTATTCCAGACGTAGGTATGAACTCAGACGACTGTATACCCTCCAGCTGTACGAATTGACGTCGACCAACCAGGTAAGAAAGAAAAAGGTTGGTGAGGCTATCAGAGAATCCCAATCTGTTGCGTAATTTCTGTACCAGGAGCGCATGAGCAACTTGTGTAGATTACATTTTCTTAATGGTTCAGAATGAACTTGAAAGCCGTTAATGAAGGCTTTGTGCTTGTTGGAACTCATTAGAAAAGCGTGGTACAATTTGAAATATTATTTGATCTAAATATAAATCATTGAAACTCTAAAAAAAAATTAAAAAACTAAGCAATCTACGAAGTTGAAACAATGGTTAATGACGGTAGTTCGAAAAAAAGAGAATAAAAAAAATAAAAATGAGAATCACAGAAAGATTTACAAGCCAACCAATAAAAAAGGCATTTGGATGAATAGACTTTAGAACGATATCTATCAATATACAAATACACTAACAGAAATCAGAAAACGACGAGCAAAGTTTTATGCACATGTCTACAGAACGAAAAGTGTCGCTACAAAATCGCATGTGAAGTTTTCTCACTATGTAACAACCCCTAAAAAATACCTTCTTTAACCTTTCAACATCAGAACATTCTTACGATAAGGTGAAAGAACATTATTTCAAATTATAAGCGAAGGAGATTCAATAAATTGCTGAATGTTTTCTGTAATCGTCCAGAAACTCATATTAACTGTTCAAAATCAAAATATGTGGAATTTTTTTCATTATTCGTTATGTTTGAATTGTTTTTAATACGATATTTAATCCGTATTCACTTAGCATTACTCGTATCATTAATTTTGTTTTATTTGGTCATTAGTCACTGATAGTGTAATAAAAAGCTTATTAAATAATTCAATCCAGAAGAATTCCCGTCTTCTTTATTCAATTAATAAAAGGGGGAAGGGAGCAAAAGCAGTCAACCAAACGATCTACTATAACTTTCGATTTCTACTAAGATATCCATTCGATTATTGTACGACATCCAGAGAGTTCTTAAATATCTCGTATCGAGTTGAAGCCGCAGTTACTTCGAAGTGGTAAGCATTGTCTTACCGGTAACCAGTGATAGATCACGGTGATATAGCATGAAGGTTCTTGTGTGTGTACTGGCTGTAGCCAGCCTGGCATGTAAGTAAACTTCATTTGGATTTTCAAGAAATTTTAGGAAATATTTTCATGAAGAAAATTAAATTTTTCATTTGTAGCTTGCAAATTTCCCATACTTACTTAAAACAAAACTATTGGGATATAAAAATATTAGTTCCTTATCATGAAACGATATAACTACTCAGTAATGTTCCTAAAATTTTTTTATAAATGTATATAATGAAATAAACTCAGATTAATATGAAGCTAAAACAAAATTTTCAGTAGAGGAATTTGATCATAATATTCCATCATTTAAATTATTTATTCTTTAAATTGGAGAAATATCTTTGTGGTATATTTGATAAAAACTGAATTTTTGAATCTACAAAATCCAAATCAAATAAAATTCAATAAAAATAGAACGATCGAATCTCGAGTCAACTTAAAAGCTATTTGTACGAAACTCTTGTATAAATCGGATTGGAATGTTCTTTGATTTTTGATGGAACATTGTTTGATTTATTGAATGAATTCTAGGCTAAATTTCACAATATTTTATTAAACTTTTGTTTAGTTCATTCAACTTCATTTACAGTTTTTATGGGTTTGAAATCCTTCTGCATGAATATTTTAATGAAATGTAAATGAATTCTGTAATTTTGTTATTTGCAATCAACAGAATATTCCAAAAAAAATATAATTGTGGGCTCGATATTCTAATTCAAATTTCAATTCTGCTTTCAAAAAAATTGATGATACGTTCTATATTTTTTATATTCAATAGTGTCGGCGTTTACCTGATGTGAATCCATTATAATTGAATATAAACTCAAATTCGAACACTTTAAGTTATGATTTACACTTTATTGACTACATAGCATGACGCGTTTCGTCGTTATAAACGACTTCTTCAGATACTAACAGAATAATAATCTAATAATAATAAAACGCGTCACGCTATGTTGTCAACAAAGTGCAAATCATAAGTTCAAGTGTTTGAATTTGAGTTTATATTCAACGTTCTATATTTCCTAAAACATTTCGAAAGAGGTTCATTTTCTAACGTTACCTCAAACTTCATAGGATTAACTACGTTTTTCCTGTATGTGCAAGTAATGGTTATGGTTTTCAGATTCACCAATTTTCTCATTCCTCAATAATTACAAAAACAAAATTCTAATAGATTTTTTTTACACATTGTATTTTTATCGCACCTGCATTTTTGTAGAAACAATTTATCTACCATATCTCTTATTAATGATCCTAATATTTCAATTTGTTGTTAACATGAACAGTATGGAAAACTGTCAATTTCAAGAAATATCTACAAATTGGTCCGCCAAAATACTGACATCGAACAGAGATTTCTTCGTTCCCTAGTTTTGCTTAAATTTTTCAATACCGTCAAAATTCAGTCAAGCAAAACTTGCTTTAAAAACTCAAGAACTTGCAGTCCCTAGAACTTGACAATTGCATTTTAAATAAGATATAAGATAAAAGAGGTAAAATAGCAAGCACTGAGAGATAGCTTGTCAAATAAGCCCTGAACAAATCTCTTTCAAGGTGAAACAATTTTCATGGAAAATTTGCAATATCCGTGATGTGAGTAAAGTTCAAATTCAACATCTCAAGGTACTTTTATTGAGTCATTTTGCCCATTGAAATGGATGGTGATTAACTGTTATTATAATTCTATTTGTAGAATCAAAAACAGCCATAACACTTGATTTGAAAAACATGCAGAATTTTTTCAATAACCATCGGCGAAGAATCTTCTCTTTTTTAACTCCAACAATAAATCAACTTTTTCTCAAAGTAAAGAGTTTATCTTCTTATTTCCTGTTTATCTTTTATTCGACAGAAAAACCGTTATATTCTTCTCCACTTCTTATAATTCAACAATCAGGATTTTTTCGCCAATGACTTGCGGAAATTGTATCAATTTTCTCTTGGAAAATAAACTTTTGGCGTTCCTTGAATCTTGTTTTTAACGATCAACCAATCTGACCTATATAACTTTCCTCAAATTCAAAAAAACTCCCCTTGTAATATTCTGACACTTCAAATTTCGGAGTGTCTTCTGTCACAATAATTAAAACTAAACAAGTTTCACAATGTAGAAAGTTTTCTGCTGTTAGATATGCCGCGAAGTATATTCTTCAAATGAAGGGCACTGTTTTGATAAAATGTAACAAATTCCTGAATAATCTCTACAAACGATTAAAGTTGATATTTCTTCATCGGTACCTAAGTTGTTCAAACTTCATGAGGAGATGAAATGACGAAAGATGCTTGAGATTTGTTGAGTTTCACAGAAAATACCTGCAATTTTGAAGACAGATGAAAATAACATAGGTCAAATAGTTGAAAGCACTTATAATTTGACACATTGTCAAGTCAATAATAAATGAATACAAGATTCATTAAGCATTCAATTCGAAAACTGTAAATTTTTAAAGCAAGTTAACTTTCATAAGTTGTATAACTCTACCAACCGACAGATGGCAATTAAACACGAAAAATATTTACTGCATGTCAGTTGCACATTTCTATTTAATAGATCTATTCAATCGAGACCATCTTCATTCGGTTCGTAGGTTGCACATTAATTCCAGTTATTCACTCGTTCATCTTCGTTATTTGCTGTTCATTATACTCAAATGCCACTCGTAGCAATCAGGTATACCAACCTAGAAAAGAAAATGTCGACGAAGTTGACTGGTATAAGTGAAAGGTGAAATATTTTGTAATATCCATTTAACAAACCTGTTTCATCAGTTTCAGTATCGATTCACACATAATAAAAGTAATATTGTGGCTGTGTTCCAATTGAATATTTAAGAGGAGAATAGATAGGTGGAAAAAACTGCTTCGTGCAATTTTACACTTTTGTGATCATGTAATCATGTAAAGTTCAAATGCTTCAATGAGAAGTAATTAGTTACAGATAGTTGAATTCTTATGATAGTTTATTGAGAATTATATGGAGTTTTAACTTGGATGATCGAAATGATATTGAACTCAACCTTCACAATACTTTCATATATTTTCATTGATTTAATTCAATTATTATTTCTGTATGTTGAACTTTCTCTACATTTATGCTCGAAGATATATTTGAATATGAATTTTAAAGTTTTTCAGAAAATTTTATATGTGAAATAATGTGGAAATTTCGATATAATATTCACAGTTTTTCGAAGTTTTTTATTTCCAGAAACATTCTTTTTTATGGAAGTAGAATATAAGTATTTTCATTATTTTTTAGACAATGACTATTGAAATCTCGCAAAATTTAGGTCAAAGATTCTACGCTTACAGATTTTCAGAAACACAAATTGGACTTAAAATTCTCAAATTATTCATTTGATAATAAATAATCGATATTTGTATTATTCAAGTAATAAGTGAAATATAAAATATAGTAATGAATCCATAAAATTTTCATGAAAAATCGAAATCTATTTTAAAATTATATTTTTAAATGATAATTCATATAGTTTTGACTCCCACAAAAAATAAATATTTGAAAAACTTTGTTCTTTATTATATACGACACAGTTTATTGAATAAATATAATCTAACTCTCATCAAATAGTGAAGACTGAACTTTCTTTCGAAATGTTTCTGTAGACGCGCATTTAAATATCGTTACTTAATATCAAAAGCATTCATTGAAGATAGCCAAGATACATCAAATCTGGCATAAACGATGACTAAATTTTCTCAAATTCTATGTTTTTTGATACCAATTAATCTTGGTAAGTTTTGAAACCTCTTTCTCAAAATTGAATCCTCAAAGACATTTTAGAAATGTTTCGTCATTGTCTCTATGCAAATATTTGAAAAATAAAATGAACTAGCTCAGCTGCAGATTTGAATTGATAATATATTGTTAAAATTATTATTATTAATTGATAATTGTTTATGTATATCAAAAGATTTGAAAATTGCCATTGTTTCATCAAATGACTTTGATATTCGTTCTTATAGTTCTCATTTACTTATTTATTTTTTCATTTATTTGAAAATATCTCACGAAATTGAAGAAAATGCATGCTGCATTGAAATCATGCTGGAATTGATGTTTCGAATTGAATTCATTGATTATATCTACGAGGTTTGCTCCAAAGAAAGATGAATTTTGAATTTTTCATAGAAGTATTTAGTTATTCATCAATCTCTATTCTGTTCATATCTCCAAAGTAATCCCGATTAGATTAGAACTTTTTGTTATAAACAATTTAAAGATATGCACTTCTGAATTGCGCTTTTCCGTTTCACAGTCACAAGGAGCCAAATCTGGTGAATACGGTGGTTGAGGTATGATTGCGGTGTTGCTCTTGGTCAAAAAATTACGAACAAGCAATGATGTATGGGATGATGATACTTTGATTATCGTAATGCAGAATCCATGATTTGTTTTTCCACACTTCTGATCGTTTGAGCCGTATTGCTCACGCAAACGTTGCATAACTTCCTTGTAGTATTCCTTATTAACCTTACAACCTGTTGGCAAGAACTCATGGTGCACCACGCCGTTGTAATCGAAGAAAACAGTAAGCAAAACCTCCACACTTTTTCGATTATGGCGGGACTTTTTCGCTCTTGGCTTTTCTGGCCGCTCCCATTGGGATGATTGGGCCTTGGTTTCGACTTTATAACCATATACTCACGATTCGTCACCACTTATGACCTTTTTGAGCAAATCCGGTTCGTCGTGGACGTCATTCAACAATTCCTGAGCGATACTAATGCGACGTTGCTTCTGCTCAAAATTTAGCAATTTCCGAACCATCTTCGCTGTCACATGTTTCATGGCGAAAACATTCGACAAAATTGCATAGCATGAGCCGATTGATCCTCTGCAACTTCGCAAATAGTTTTGATAACTTTCCAAAACCATTTTCTTCACTCTGTTTCGCTGTTTTCTTCGTTTGTTGACGTCTTTGCAACTCCAGGGCCCTCATCGTCATCACTATCTCTTCGGCCTTCCGTAAAGCGCTTGTACCACTTATAAACACTGTTTTGAGACACAGGAAACATTTTGAGTGCGTTGGGGCACTTTATTTTTTCAAAAGTAAACAATCGAAGAACACAAAAGGATGTCTAACATTTTCAGTAGTCAAAAACGAACTGGTAATCCAAAATGGCTATAATGCCAACATAGTAGAAACGTATGTGTACCAACATAACAAAAAGAAGTGTCGATAATCGATTGTTACAGCCTGCAAAAATCAAAATTCACGTTTTACTCTGAACAGACCTCGTATATATTACCATCATCAATTTCAATAACTCAATATTCATACAAATTATTATCACATGAGTTGTGTAGGACGTATTATTATTCGAACAGATATATCTGAATATGGAGGTTGTTGCATTCAGATAGAATAAAATTCTTTTTCATTGTCTGTACAACATATTACGACACGCATTGTAGCTAGCTATGTGACGAAATTACAAATTTCTCATCACAAATTATCTTTCAACCAGTACTTCTTGTATTCTACCAATGAATATCTCCACGTAAGATCTATGGTAAGCATGGTAATACCACTCCTGTAACCACGTTGCATATAAAAAGACAGAGTAAGAATGATTGTTACGTTCGATTACTAAATCATTTGAATAATTATTCTTTATTGCATAAGCTATCAATTTCAGGATTATCCATAAGTAAGTGTTTCTTGGAAATTTACAGAAGGCCTTCATTTTGAGATCCGCGAATTTTAAAATGTCAATGTGTATAAGTTTGATACATTTTGATCATTTGCAAATCCTTGATCTATATTAACAGATTTCAAGAATTCGATTTTTTGGTGAACACAAGAATTCCTCGTGAATTATTTGCGTAATAATAAAAATGTTGAAAAATAAATAACACAATTAATTACAAGAGTGTTTTTCTTATAAATGGGTTAATTTAGTTTCAATTTTTCAATAAATGATTCAGTTGATTTCGTATTTTCCACGTTTCGTAATTCTACATCATAAACATCAGGTTGAGCAATGATTAATGCCAATTGAATTCTTGCAGAACATTTGAACGAACTATAATATAATTTTATACTTATAAAGACTGATTTGAAGTCTTCAAATTGTTTAACGGCATATGTTTTGGGCTGCTAGCGTGTTATCAAGAGGTTAATAGAGTTCTCAATCATTCACACTATGTACATTTTAGTTCATATTCTGCTGATTTAAAAAAAAAATAATGATATACCTTGATTAGTGCCCAATTTAAAGCAAAAATATTTTTTATTTATAATGAAGCAATATTTAGAATTTTCTCATATTTAATACAAATACGCATGACGACGTTTCGAAGTACTACTTTAAGTAGTACTAAAAAGTAAGTACTTTTACAAACTCAATACTTATAGCTATTTTCTCACAGAACATACCAGGTATGTTCTATGACTAACTTCGAATGAAGATCATAGAATACAACTAATGTTTAATAAAAGAAAGAATTGTATACCTGGAAATGAACACAGAAAATCAATTACTTAAGTCAGGTATACCAACTGAATGTAGGAAAAGATACAAATAATATACAACTATTTTATCTAAGAACAAAAAAAGGAAAGTTAAAATTTTTTTAACATCGAACAAACTTGTTTTTTCTTCGTACATTTGTTATTTCTCGAAGACAATAGAGAAAACGAAATGGAAATGTGATATCCAACTGAAATAGCTATTCGATGATCTCAATTTCTAACTCTATTATTATCAGAGAAAGCTACAATTGTGTAATAAATCAGCTGTGAATCAATCAACTATTATATCGATTTTTAGGATGGAAAATATTATTTTTCAATAATGAAACATTGATAATGTTTACAACTGAGGTATGTACGAAATATTCGATCTCATGTTAAAATTATATGAATTTCTGTGATATATATTAATATTTCTTCGTGCTTCTGACCAATGTTCATTGCATCGAAAAAATATTTCTATTTTCTCATGATATTTCTTCACAAATGTGACTGAAATTTTCGCAGTGAAAACACTAGATACTGAATTGATAATAACCTCAAAAACCGCCGGGCTATTTCTCACATAACATCGCCTTAGATAACTGTTAATTTCAAAGACAAAAACTGAAGAAAGTCAATCGATTTCAATATATTTTTCCAATACTTTCACCAATAGCTCACACCTAGAATTTACGTGTTGTATGGTTTAGTTGTGCAATATTTCATGCAAGACCGGAAGAAATTCATAAATAGGCTACTAAAATAGAAAATTCGTGTATTTTGCAGTCATAATATCACGAAAGTGAGACTTATAATTGTTAATTGGTGCTTATAGAATGAAAGAATCAAGGAAGTCGTTAATAATGTTAATAGAAACCGAAATATAAATCAATTATTACAGAACTAGTCGGTTGTAATGCTTGAAATTTAAAAAAGAAGTCGATCAAGTATTCACATTCACCACACAATGCTTTTAGTTAATCCATATAACCAGTAGTCGTATTAAATTTCTCTTTTGAATAATTCAAATCGCAAATGAAAGAAAATATATTGAATATGAAACACTCGACATGATTTCACAAAAATTTTGTTAATCGCTCGGTAATTGTTTCAGGGTTTTGAATTTAAGTTTATATCGAACTTTACTTCCAAACTAGCCACAAAACTTCAAATTAATGTCTTCCTTCGATTGTTTCAGCTGCTCAATTCAAATGTCCCCCTAAAGATGGCCAGTATGAAGACGCTAGACAGTGTGACAAGTACTACGAATGTGAAGATGGAGTACCAACAGAAAAACTGTGCCCAGACGGTCTTGTATTCGACCCCCTGATTCGTAAAGTGAACAAGTGCGACCAACCCTTCAATGTAGACTGTGGGGACAGAACTGAACTTCGTAAGAATCCATATTAAAACCAAATTTTGCTTGCTTTAAATTTTTAAAACCCATTGAGATAGATCTGAGTGCTCTTATTT
Organism: Henosepilachna vigintioctopunctata; assembly: GCA_030704895.1. Classification (NCBI taxonomy): domain Eukaryota; kingdom Metazoa; phylum Arthropoda; class Insecta; order Coleoptera; family Coccinellidae; genus Henosepilachna; species Henosepilachna vigintioctopunctata. Next base: position 2,653,406 of record JARQZJ010000005.1, read on the forward strand.
GTAATTGAAGTATGTGCTATGTGCAACATGAATCTTTACTCTGAAAAAATGCAAGTACTATTGTTCAAAATGATATCTGAAAGAATCAAGACCACATCGAGATAATTATTTAGGGGGGCTCAAAATGAGGGTCCCCCAAGGGGATGCAATTTTTCTCCAATTTCAATTTGAGGAAACTCGCATTTTTTTATATCCCTGCAGTATCCCTTATGTGAAGGGGGTTAGGTTTCCTCTGCCTCCTAAATCCTAGAACAAAAAAACCATTTAGACCAGAATAAAAAGTATTATCAGACATACTATACATTCATTCATATTTTATATCATTGCAGATCGATATTGGAAGCATTATGTTTATAATAACAATCCTTTTTCACTGAATATATGAACACACTTTTAAGTTTTAGTTCAAAATTTTGATTTTTCGATTTTATTATTCAGAACCACCACAAGGAAATGCCAACTGCCCAAGGAAAAACGGTTTCTTCGCTCACCCTGACCCAACCGTTTGTAACAAATTCTATAACTGTATTGGAGGTGACTTCACCGAATTACCATGCACGGCAGGACTACATTTCGATGAATTTACCGGTACCTGTGTGTGGCCAGCCAACGCAGGAAGAACTGGGTGTACTGAGAACTCCCGTAAGTATATAGAAAGAAAAAGAAAAGTTCAATGGGTCACCTCATAAAAAAAATTCCTTCTAGTCTACCTGTCAGTATGTTACTAAGAGATACGTGACCTTTTTTTACAATTGTAATTCTTTTCGAATACTGAATGACCAAAATAACTACATCACATTATTTCTTCTATCAATTAGAATTCATTCAGGAGTATTTAACATAAAATGAAGAGACTGCAAGATTTATGAATATAAATATCTAAGAGACAAATCATTATCATTTCACCTTGACTTTTGAATAGTTTCACGTAATTCTAACTAATTTTAATAACTTGCACATTCAAGTTGCAGATAACTTGACATTTAACACTATAAAATATTTATGAAACGCTAGCAAAGAAAGATATATTTTCTAACGGATCAGTTGAATGTTTTGTTCGTTTATAAGCATAAGAAATTTGTTACGAAGATGAATTCAATTGCCATGGTCAGAAAATAAGTCAATAATTTAAGATATGTAACATGTTTCTCAGATGTACATCTTATTCTAATGCATCCTTCGTAACTTGAGGTGAAGTGCCTATTTCAATCCTCTCCTTTTACCAATTGAAGCTTTCAATTGTTTCTCTTTCTTTTTCCAGACTCCCTTATGTTTTAAAAACCTAGTTTTCACATCAATAACTTGTTTTCACTAGTTTCAGCTATTCAAATATATTTGAGATTTTCAATTAACTCTATTCTTTCGAAAAGAATGATTTTTTCGATTAATCTGATGAATTTCATCTGGCAACCATTCCCAACTCAATTTTCGTATCGTGAAAAGTCTAATGAGTATATTAAAATTAAATTTCCACTTGCAGGTAAACTGAAGGATGGTTTTGAATGTCCAAAAGAAGCTCAAGTTGATGCTAGTGGTCAAAAGACCGTCCATCCTAAGTACGCTCATCCAAGCGATTGCCAAAGATTCTACGTTTGCCTGAATGGACAAGAGCCCAGAAACTTGGGATGTCAAGTCGGAGAAGTTTACAACGAGGAGTCACAGAGATGTGATTCCCCTGAAAACGTACCTGGATGGTGAGTATCTGAAGAATTATAAACATCTCACTCCAATCATCTGTAGAAAAAGTATTGAAAAAAACACAGAAAAAATCCATCAAAATATTCATATCCTTATATGGATTGATCTAAGGAATATTTAAGGAGTTCCTACAGGAATCGCCGCTAAACCATAGAAAAAAGGAAGATTTCCATTAGAATGCTTTTCTGACAAACCTTTTTCTATGGCTGACACTTCAATGCATTCGATTCATGAACATTTTACTACGTTGGAAAAAGTCTACGCGAGTGTAAAATTCTTGAAATCCTTGGGAAAATTTTATGCTCTGAAATAGTCTCCCTTGTAATAAATAACACTTTCAGAAGAGAAGGAACTTTCATTAAGTGTCACACAACTTAAAATTCATATCATTATTTTCTCTACGGAGTAATATTGGTACCAAGATCGACCCTTGAAGAATCCCAGTATTTTTAACATGCAATGTGAATATGTCCTGAAAAATTTTTATTATTCCGTAATTGATTTCTTATTTTGAAAAACACCTATATTTGATAGTTTTTTTCTCTTTATTCGATCTTTATAAATATTTTTTTTTCCAGTGAGGATTGGTACAAAGATGACCCACAAGTACCACTTTCCAAACCCAAGAAGAACAGAAAGTAAATTCTAGTTCCTTTATATGGGAATTTTGTTATTTCCTGTATATTTTTAAAAAGATTATTTGAATTAGTTAATTTTAAATATTTCGATATTAATTAGAATTTGAAGGAATTAGATGAGATTATCTATTATATCCGAAATGTACATACTTGCCTTTATAAACACATCAATTCACTTCATAAAAATATATGATGTATTCAACTTTCATCTTTAGAAATGTGAAATTTTACGTATCTTTACATCGATTGTATTTGTTTTCATACATAAGAACTGATTATGTAAGTTTTGTATTGTCGATCTTACAAAATAAATAACTCGAAAAAATTTAATCTTCTTTTTCATTACCTTCCTATGTTATTACGATAATATAATAATAATAAGCATATATTTCCAATAGGTAATTAAATGTTGGAAATATGCAATTACAGTAAAATATAAAATGAAAAAATATGGTTACTAAAAATATCGAAAACAACACAAATATACAATATTAAAAAATAATTATAATAATAAAAATCATTATCAAATATGAAGGCTATTTTTTTTAGAGGTATAGAACTTTAAATTGCAATAAAACAACGATGGATCATTCGATTGACAAGAATTTTTTTTTATTCGAAAGATAATCTTGTGGCATTACATTTTGAATATGATTTCTGAAATATGACCGCCATGGCTGGCTCGGATGTAGTCCAATCTGGACGTCTAATTTTCGATGACTTTTCCAACATTTGTGGCCGTGTATCGGCAATAACACGACAAATATTATCTTCCAAATGGTCAAGAGTTTGTGGATTATCCCCATAGACCAATGACTTTACATAGCCCCACAGAAGGTAGTCTAGCGGTGTTAAATCACAAGATCTTGGAGGCCAATTCACAGGTCCAAAACGTGAAATTAGGCGGTCACCAAACGTGTCTTTCAATAAATCGATTGTGGCACGAGCTGTGTGACATGTTGCGCCGACTTGTTGAAAACACAGCTCCTAGACATCATGGTTGTTCAATTCAGGAATGCAAAAGTTAGTATTCATGGTTAGTATTGTATTCACATTATTTTTATGTGATCTTCTACAGATGTTACTGCTCAAGTTAGGTATATAATTAATTGAATGAAATATTTTTTGTTGTTTTTCTGAAGTGTGAATTTGGGTTCATTGTTGGTAAATAACAAGGACAAACTTGATTTATTTTCGAGAAGTGTCGTTTATAAAATATTTTGCAGTGAATGTGAAGCTTTTATATAGGTCAAACTGGACGTTCTATACAAAAAAGAATCGATGAACATAAACGATCAATACTGTTGAATAAACCTAATACTGGTTTTTCTGAACACTGCATTAAACATAATCATTTCTTGGATCCCAGGAAGACCGAAATAGTACACTCAGGTAGTAAGGGCAAAAGATTAGATACCCTTGACGTCTTGGAAATTTCGATAGCCAAAAAGAAGAATTTATCTATTTGTAATGACCAGGTAGATTTTTCCGTGAAAACAGTTTTAAATTCTGTGGTTTAGGATATATAAGTGAAAGTTGTACATTTTGAAATTCAGTAATAATCTATACTCTTGATAATGGGTTAACCACCCGAAACATTTGTAGATTTTTCAATATATTTAGTGAAACTTAAGTCAAGTGTGTTAATTTTCAATTTTATAGTTCCTATATTTTTTGGTTAAAAGCAACAATATAGACTCATTTCTACATAATTGTCGCGGACATTCATATTTAGTTCAGTTTTGTCTGAAGGATAATGGAATTAGAACCTTGGATGTTAAATATGGTGAGAACACTATATCATCATCACAATCAACAAAGTTTCTTCGAATATATGTAGACAGAAATTTGAGATGGACAACACACATCGAGGTCTTATGTAAAAAATTGAGTAACTCATTTTTGGCAATCTCTAGAATCTAGAACATCGTACCTAGAAACTATGTTATGAATGTGTATTACAGCCTTTATATTGTCATCTAAATTGAAATATTCTGCTGTGGGGCTGATCTACAGAAATAAATAGGGTGTTTATTACACAGAAGCGAATACTTCGATTAATATTCAATATTCATCAACGAACATCTTGTAAAACTATCTTCATTAATAATTACATACTCACCTTACCGTGTTTATATATTTATAAATGTTTGTTATATGTTAACAAAAATGAAAATAGGTTTATTAAATTGAATAGAAATCATGAGTATTCAACAAGGAACAGGGATGGTACTTATTCCTATGCATAAAACACCTAAATTTGAGCATCTATTGTCAGAGCATCAAAATTTTCAACCATTTACCATCGAATTTGAAAGTACTGAAAGCTCATTTGTTCAAGAGGAGAGTTCAATCTCTGCTCTTAACAAAGGCATACTATAGTGTGGTAGAGTTTTTCGATGATTCGAATGTAGGCAATAATGTATGAATCAATTTTTTGTATCATATGTTTGTATATTTTTTTAACACAAATGTTCTTCACCATGTGAAATTGTCTCAAATGCTAATTATCTCTGAGGAAATTCTTTTTCTTTTCTTTTCAATCAAAGTTGTATATTATTGTGAATATGAATTTAATCAATATTTTTGTTTGAACCAATATTTTTGCTCGAGGGCTGAATGGAAGATCAGACTCAAAACTGAATTCAGTCCTTTTGAGAGCATTTTTCTTAGTTGTAATTATTGTATCAATTGAAATGAATGTAATTTTACAAAGTAAGGAATGTTTCTCAATAAATTTATCTTATTATTATTATTTATTTTAACGAAAAATCTACTGAAATTCGGTAACAAAAATCTTCTATACTGATTGATTTCGCAATCTCTAAATGCCTAATCAGAATATTTGTTATAATTTGTTTACATTATTCTAATATTCTGTATGTTATTTCCTTCTAGCTACAATAACTGGTTCTCCATTATTGTGACATTTCTATATTAAGCGGCAGTTATTCATGCAGCTTATCGAATTTTGCCGAAGGGTTAGTCTACACACATCGAGTAACTTTCTTCGATTCGAACCAGATCCATTTTTAACCAGAAATTAAGACCACGTACATTCGCTGACAGAAATTAGTGCTGATAAGATATTAGCTAAGATGAAAAGTGTTATATTTATTGGCTTGTCGCTTTTTGTGTCAGGTAAGTTTTTAATTATTTTTCTTTATCTGTTTTTGTTGTTGTATTTGAGCTTGAGTACCTTATATTTTTTATTTTTTTTTATTTTCACATACAAGGGCTACTCAACAGACCGTTTAAAACTGTCCTATAATAGAGTAGCACATATTACTAATGTTAATTACCTATAAACTAAGTTTCTATAAACTATGTCTATATCTATATAGACATACTATAGCTAATATGTGTATCTTATAACTAGAAATTTTTCATACATCTCATCAAAATAAAGTTTTCGATGCATTGAGTTAAATGTTTTCATCTACAAAGAAAATACCTAATTCTACTAAAAAATATTAGATAAATACATCATGAAGAGTAACTGTATAAAAACTGATAATTATTCTATTATCTCCTTTGAATAATCTCTTTTTCAAATGTCTCTTAAAACTTATGAAATTCGGAGAGAAAATATCGAAGTTGGTCTCTATACGTATCAAGTTTATCCTATTGAAAGATCTACAGATGGGTGAATTCAACATATAATTTGTTTTGCTCTGCCTAAGAACCAGTATTGTACGATTTCTTACTACATGTGGAGAAAAATTAAAGTTTATAAGGGTCATACATCCAGTAGAATCTATTAAGCCATTAAGTAATTTGTAGGACAAACATATATCAAAGTATTCACGTCACAAACTCAAATATTCCAACCTATAAAATTTCAAGTTACTCTCATATGAGAATCCATTTTCTTTCTTGCTTTTGGTTCATTTCATAGAGGAAAAATTATATTTCTTCTTCATTCTTTAATTGACTGAAAAAAATATAGTATATTGTTTCGTTCTACAATATTCATCACATCCATAATGTTTTTTTCTTTAAAGTTGTTTCAGTATCTTTTCGAATATTTACAAGAAACAATGGTAAAAAGATTTCATTTCTCTACGTGGTGAATAAAGTGTTTTTAATGATTTTATTTCTTGCTTTTAAATCGATTTCATTTTGTGTAATAGTTTTCAATTCAATTACAAGAAGTTCTCAAATATTCGATAACTGAAATAATATTAGAGTTTATTGAATGTTCTCTTGGTGAAAGATTGTTTAATATATTAAATAAAAACAAAAACAATGAATTAACATTACAATTAAAACACTTGGCTTAAATTACACTAAATATATTAAAAATTCTACATATGTTTCGCGTTGTTAATCCATCATCAAGTGTATACAATGTTATCTCTTGATGATGGGTTAATTACCCGAAACATATGTAGAGTTTTCAATACATTTAGTGAAACTTAAGTCAAGTGTGTTTACTTTAATTTCAATTTAATGTTTTCAACATAATGTTCCGCCAAGAGATAAGAGAAACCTCCGTATCATTTATTGAAAACAAAAACACTTGGCTTGATTTCACAAAATTCATAATGAATAATTGACAATTGTTTCGGGGTGGTTTTTCCCCATTTTCAAAAGTTTGAAACTTCAAAATTTTCAAGAATTTAGTTTGTGAATTTTTTTCACTTTAGTTGAACTGAATAGAGTTTTTTTTGACAATGGCACAATTGTCAAGTATTTATCATACATTTTGTGGAACCAAGCCAAAGGTTTTTGTATTTATTCAATATTGGAAATAATAATAGTTGAAATGTAAATCAATAACAGTTCAGATTCTTTGAAGCATTTTTATGAGAAAATCGAATTGAGTTTTCTTCAACGATATTTGAGAATTGAACAATTGTTTTGGAATATAAGCATGAAATAAATGCAAAATTGAATATATTATAAAAGTTTTTATCACTACATGATAGAAAAAAATTCAATAACACAAGTTAACCCTCAATAAATATTTTCAATGATCAAAAACACTTTAGAATAGATTCTAGAAGAAGAATTTGTTTTGAAATGAATTTTTCTTGAAGTAGAGGACTTACTTGCAGTAATCGAAGGTTTTTTTCGAAGTAAAAAACGATTTTTCTTTTAAAATGAACAAAAGAACTCCAAAATTACTTCATAGGAAGTTTCAATTTTTCTTTTAATATATGATTCACTTTGTTTAAGTTTGATTTTGTTTCACATTCTTTCCTGTGTTTTGAAGCCTTGTGTTTCGAAAATTTTTCGGATAAAAAATCCATTTAGAATTTTACTAAGCATTTTGTAAAATGATTTGTAAAATTAATGTTTCATAGATTATATTTATAAAAGTATCAGATATCAAACATTTTATTATCAAAATTCGTGAATTTCTCTCTTGTGTTAATTTTTTGGAACTATATTTTCCGATGTTTTTTCGACTGATCTTCCCTGATTAAAATTTGTTTATTGCTTTTTTATTGAAGTTTGATTTATTCTCATCTCATCCTTCTTGTATAATATAAAAGCAACATTAACTGTGTTGTTTCCTTGAAAATTGTAGGTGAATTAGTACAAATTCCAATGTTTTATACTATTACTATCTTTCATAATGTTTAATAATTTATTCACATATTTGTTTAAAAACTTTTCCTTCAACATTTATCGGGATATTATTAAGAATCGAATTATAAAGATGAAAAATCAATTGATTCATAAATTAATTCTTGATATTCAATTTTTGTGTTGGTATAAGTCATCAAATGAAATAATATCTCATAGAGTTGTTGATTTCAACGTTTGAGTTATTCATAACTATATAAAATCTCGTCATATTTTATTCAGCTTCTTCTTCGTCATATGCTCCCTATTTCATATTGAAAATAGGACATTTGTTCATACTGATGTGAAAAAAAATTAATGTTGCGTTTGCTAGGAAAAATTGAGAATTCAAAAATATATTATTGAAAAATTTGCAGAAATCTTTGATATCATCAGAATCTGGAAGGATGTTGATTTTGAAAATAAAACACAAATGTAATGAACTTTCTAATGACTTACAAATTCTTTCACTTCAAATTTAGAATATAAAATTTAACGGGATCTTTATGAAAATGCATCCGAAATAAATACTGAATATTTCTTCAATGACCATGCCAATCGTAAAGAAATTAAGGTGGAGTAGTATTGCCTATCCTTTCTAGTTAACATTGACCTAAATAACAAAAATCACAAAGACGAAGGTGAATTTTTTTGAAGTTGTCTACCTGAAATTTAATGAGATAATAATACAACAATAAACCCTGGGATTTACTGATTAAAAAAGAGTTAAGTCTTTCTGTTAAAGGAGTTGATTGAAAAATTTTTCAAATATTTCAATCAACTTTTACCGTATTTTCTTGGAGACATATATTTTTCTGTTCATATTATTAAATCTCTAATTTTACAGATTGAATATCAATGGTTTTGTTTCTCCTCCAAATATTTAACTCCATAAATTTATGAAACGTATGAAAATAAGTAAAATACCATATATATTGATAGAATTTCCATCCATATTTCGTAGGATATAGTCATCAAGTAATTTCTAGATGTGAATTTGTACACCTGATGGCAAAACTGGTTAGTTTTTCATACTTCAAAGGTCATTACACCTTCTCAATACTCGCTTTATAGCGATGAAGATATAGAAGAGCCGGTAGAATGATGCACCATATATATAAGAACCTGTAATTATATTGTATATTAGAAAGAGAAGGTTTTCTGTAATTGTATAAAAGTCTCGCAGTTTTTCCCAAGTGTTCATTGTTCTCATTCATATTTTGTTGAGCGAATTTGAGGCAAAAACATTCGATTGTGAACATTTGACCTTGAAATGTCCTTCAAAATTCATAATTGTCGCCTTCATATATTTCAACAACACGCAGATGCACATATGTTATCATTAAATAATTTCAAAGGAAACTATGCTAAATGATATTACAATGAGTATATGTAAATATACAATATAAGATAAAGATAAATTGAGAAATGTTCTGTCTGAGCTGACAATGTTTTGAATGAAACAATAGCAATTTTAACAGAGAATTTCCAAAACACTATTTTGAAAACAATCTGTACGATTCAAAATATTTGCTCTCCTGATTTTAATTTTTTTTACAACCCAAAATGAAGAAGGTTTGTTCTTGATGTGTTCTACAATTGCATATTGTTCTTCTTTTTCACATTTCTCCCATTGAACTCTCAAACTGTTGCAGAGCAAACTTTTGTTCTCAATCAAATTTTGATATTTGTAACTTCGTTCTCATTTCCAAGTCCTTCTCTTTGTGTATGAATATATTATATTCTTCTTCATTTTGAGATTTTTACTGATTCGTCATTTCAAGTTGTTGTTATTAAGATTTGGGACGAAGAATTGTTTCCACGTTTCCTTTTTCGTAAGTTTAATTGAAGAAGGAACTGTAGGTCTCAAATTTAATATTCGCATATGTCTGTGAATTTTTCTCTGGTGTGAATTAGTTAACGTAGGTAATTCAATTTGTTCAATGAAGGTTTATATAATCATTGATTTCAAGATATAGAGTAAAAATGTAAATCTTTGTGAAAGCACATATAATCAGATTCGATTTTTTTTCTCGCAAAATTATGAAATTTTTATATATGTATATATCCTCAGTATGTTAAATGTTATGTATATAACTCAAGAAATGAAGTATTTTCGAAAGAAAAGATTAATTTTGAATTTTTTCGAAAAATTTTTATTCATGCATCAATATCCATTTAGTCCCCGTCAAAGCAATCTTCTTCAGATATAACGCGCCGCTTATGTCAATGCTTCTTCCAATCTTCATTGTCATCAGCTAGTTCTTCGATTTCAACTTTATCCCATCAACTGTGACAAAACGGTTTCCTTTCATTGGTCTATTTTGGTGAGTTTCTGAGACAGGAAAAAGTCCTAGGGAGCCAAATATGTTCAATACGGTGGTAGAGGCATGATATCAGTGTTATTTTTGGCCAAAAAATCACGAACAAGCATTGATGTGTTACCACGCATAATACAGGATTTGTATTTCTACAATTCTGATCGTTTGAACCGCAATGCTTCTGGAAAACGTTACAGAACTTCCTTGTAGTGTTCCTCATTAACTGTACGACCTGTTGAGAAGAACTCATGGTGCACTCCGCCATTGTAAACGTAGAAAACCGTGAGTATAACCTTCACATTTGATCGAACTTGGCGTGACTTTTTAGGTCTTGACTAAAAGTCAAAGGTCTTGGTTTTTAGCTCTTCTAATGCGACAGAAAGGGGAATAAGTGTATATTGTGAAGTTGAATGTGTTAGATTCTTGAAACAGGAAAACTGAAATAGCCTCCATGAATAAACCCGGTTGGTACCGGCTGTCCAAATAATAATGGCTCTTGACCATATCAGAGAACCGTTTATATCACAGCCGTGGAAAAAAAACTACGACCGAAGTGACCTTGCGAAGTTATTGCGAAATACCTGAGGATTATTCAGAGAGTATTAGGTCTACCGCTAGAGGGTGTTGTTGGATGCCAAAATTAAAATATTAATTAAAAAAAAATTAAAGTACCTTTTGCCTAATTCAGATGCATTTAAACTACGATTATCGTATTCCTCAAGAAATTCTACGTACATTCGATTTCATACATTTTGATCTATTTTTTCGAATAGATCAAAAGCGATACTAATGAGAAGTTGCTTTGGCTCAAAATCAGAATTTTTGGAGCAAACTAGGATGTCACAAGCTTCATGGTCAAAACATCCGAGAAAATTGCATGGCCTGAGCCAATTAATATATCAACTTCCCTAATAGTGATTCGACGATTTCCCAAAAACATTTTCTTCACTTTTTCGGTGTTTTCTTTGCTCGTTGAGGTGGTTGCAGTTCTAGAACGCTCTTCGTCATCACCATCTTCTCGGCCTTCTGTTAAGCGTTTGTATCACTTTTGAACAATTTTTTGAGACAAAGTAGACTCTCCGAATGCTATAGTTAACATATAAAGTGCGTTGGAGAACTTAATTCCATTTTTACGCAAAATTTAATGTACATTCTCTGATCTATTCTTTTCACAAGTAAGAAATCATAGAACACACAAAAACGTACTAACCTTTTCAGTTGTCAAAAACAAACCACTAATCCAAAATGGCTGATAATGTCAACATATGAGAAAAGTATGTCCACCAACATAATGATAAAAAGTTTCAGGATTCACCTTTTTTTTAACAGACCTCGTATTTGTATATTCATTGAGTTCAAAATACCGAAACATACTTAATTCACAAGATAACTGCAATGGTATTCCGTCTGACTAATATCAGAGTTATACTCAATTTTTGTTGTTCTCACAAATTTCGAAACAAAGCCAACATAAATGAAACAGCCTACTATAAGTAAATGTAATCTAATTCAATCAATAATTATGTTTATAAATGACGTAACAAAATGAGACATTTATATTCAAAATTTCATAGGGAGATATTTCAAAAAACACACGTTGTAATCAAATTAACTTTCTCTGGTTTCTAATTTTAATTAATATCACACAGGGCGGTGAAAATTCTCCAGTTATTTGAAAAAATCATATTACGTATCTTTGACAAAAGCGTAGAGCCACTCCTACTTGATCGCTAAAATAGTTTCGCTAACTTCATAATTCACTTCTATAGTTGACAAACACACTACTTTCACTTAATTAATTCTCTAAGTAATAAACCTTATTTACTGTTATATTGTTCAACTAATAAGTTGAGTTTTCTGGACAAGAGTAGACGAGAAAATTATAATACCGAACTTGGTAAAAATATTGCATAGATTTGTCCAATTCTTTGTGACAATGAGTGATATTATGGAGAGAATCTCTCTATGAACTTCAAATTCTCTATGTAATTTTTCTCTATGTAATTTTTCTCTATGAACTTGATATTTACTCCAAAATGCATTTACGAGCATATTTCTTGAAAAGAGCTTATGAGTAACTAATTCATGAGGAGTTTTATTGAATTTTCATTTATATATTGAACTTAATAAACATATTATGAAAATAAATGAGCCTTCTCTAAAAACTCGATGTTACTCAATATATTTTCTTTATATTCAATATTTAAGAGAAATATATCTGATTATGTATCATATAATTAGAAATACTTTATCAAATTCAACAATATACTGTACATTTTTTTTCGTGCTGTGAAGACATTATCAGGAGTTAAGTACAATTACTGTTAATTTTCCTCAACTCTATATACTGCGTTGAAAACTGGAAAAATTCATCAACACCACCCAGTTTTCGAATCTTGTAGCCTGTTTCTTAATGTGAATACATCTCAAAAATGATATAGTAATTAAAACACAGTTTTCTAAGAGTAAAAACCTTATTTAACAATTTTGAAAAACTTTCATATATATATATAACTTAGGATTAAATACACTAACAATCATTATCAAAGATCAACACTGATTGGCCCAACTGATGAGTTTTTTGTATAACGAACTAATCTGTCTCTAACATTATCCCTTGAAGGATGGTGAAGGCGTCACATAGTACATGCTGATACATCATGCTCAGCTATGGCATGCTTTCAATAAGGAATATTCTATTGGAGCTATAACGTCCAGAGCTATCACCTCTTCACATCCAAATATCAAGATGTCTTGAGAGCTTTTCTCTAATATTTTTATAGATATTTAGCCAAGTTTCAGAGGCTCCAAGTTTTCCTTCCATACAAACACCAAATAAATCAATTTTTACCTTGAATTTAAATATGGAAAGATGATTCAATATACTCATATCAATTTCAGACTCCTTCGGTCAGTTCAAATGTCCAGAGCGTACAGGTTTCTTCCCAGATCCAGTCCAATGTGACTTGTACTACGTCTGTTCCAAGGGTCAGTATGAAGAAAAACTGTGCCCTGATGGGTTAGTTTTTGACGACTCCAATCCAAATAAAGCTAGGTGCGATATTCCTTCTAATACAGACTGTGGAGATCGAGATGTTTTACGTGAGTATTAATGTCTATTAATAAACTTTATGATATAAACTTAGGAAGGATTTATACAGTGTTCAGGATAAAATGCAAAACCAAATAACAACTTGATGTAGCTTGCTTAATTAACTTGCTCCAAAGAGCCAGCAGAATAACAAAGCTTATTTGAATAAAGAGTTAATTCCTACATGCGCAAAATTAAGACATACAGAACTCAAAATTCCCGAAAAAGTTTACTGTCAACCAGTAGAAAGAGCATTCGGACGAGAAGGCCTTACAGCGAACTCAATCAGAAGAATAGAATACATCAGAAGACAGAGACAATAAGAAATCAGAAAATGACAAGAACAGTTTCATGCAAATATCTACAGAATAGCAGAACTTACTCCATATAATACCAATGGATAAATGTGCCCCAGAATGGCTAAAAGAAGTTCAAAAACGTTCTCCAAAACATATCGATATAATATACGAACAACCATTCATAGAGAATGGTTCTTGGGAAGCAGAGAAACGAAAAAAGAGTCCAGAATATAATGAAACATATTGAAAAAATTTGAAACACACACAAAGGTGCGCGTTTCAAAGTACAACTTCTCTTCAGATGCTTAATTAACACGCCAGTGAAAAGAGGTTTCAAATCTTCATGGATATGATGTTCAACTAACAAACCAATTTTGTTTCAGAGGAAGCCAAGCCAAGTGACGGATGTCCAAGAGCAAATGGCTTCTACAGACATACAGATCCACGGTCATGCAACAAATTCTTCAATTGCGTGGAAGGTAAAGCAATTGAAATGTCGTGTCCTCCAGGATTAATTTACGATGATGTTGAGAGCACTTGTTCATGGCCAACTGAAAGCAACAGAAAAGATTGTGGAGTTATCAAACGAGGTAGGTATCATTTTTCTGTGACGAAACGAAAGAGACTTCTTCATTCTAATTATCATTTCATATTGCGAAATGTTTCAACTATTCTTTCACTTGATCAAAATGCAATGTAGGCTTGCAGCTTATGAATTTTGAAATATTATTATGAATATATTGTGAAATTTGATGCAGAAATTACATTGTACCAAAAGCGGAGCATCCTCAATATAAGATTTCTATCAAATTTTTATGGAATAACTTTACATTGGTAATGTTGAACGAATGAAAAAAATCAGAGCAAATTCGAAACAAATCGAATTTCATAACAGAAAAAAGGTGATAAATCTAGACCAAATTATACAATGCAGAGTGTCAGGTTACCCAAAAAACAAGCACCAATGAGTACAACTCAATAAATGAATTTGATCAAATAAATTTTGAGTACTAAAGGGTGTTTTTTTAAAGGTAGAACTTTAAATTGCAATAAAACAACGATGGATCATTCGATTGACAAGAATTTTTTTATTCGAAAGATATTCTTAGCGGCATTACATTTCAAATATGATTTCTGGCATATGACCGCCACGGCTGTCATTTGTGGTCGTATATCGGCAATAACACGGCGAATATTGTCTTCCAAATGGTCAAGCGTTTGTGGCTTATCCGCATAGACCAATGACTTTACATAGCCCCACAGAAAGTAGTCTAGCGGTGTTAAATCACAAGATCTTGGAGGCCAATTCACAGGTCCAAAACGTGAAATTAGGCGGTCACCAAACGTGTCTTTCAATAAATCGATTGTGGCACGAGCTGTGTGACATGTTGCGCCGTCTTGTTGAAACCACAGCTCCTGGACATCATGGTTGTTCAATTCAGGAATGGAAAAGTTAGTAATCATGGCTCTATATCGATCACCATTGACTGTAACATTCTGGCCATCATCGTTTTTGAAGAAGTATGAACCAATGATTCCACCAGCCCATAAAGCGCACCAAACAGTCAGTTTTTCTGGAAGTAACGGTGTTTTGACATCCACTCGAGGATTATCTTCACTCCAAATGCGGCAGTTTTGTTTGTTGACGTAGACATTCAACCAGAAGTGCCACTGAACAAAATTCGCGCGATACGTATTCCACACAGAACCATTATTTTCGAAATAAAATTGCACTATTTGCAAGCGTTGTTCAGGCGTGAGTCTATTCTTGATGAATTGCCAAACCAAACTGAGAATAAATCATTTCTCAGCTGTTGAATCGGTAGCCATCTTCAACAGTAATGCCAACTAAAGTTCTATACCTGTAAAAAACACCCGTTACAAATTTCAAGATGTAAGTAAATAGATACAAGTCAAAGAAGAATTTTCTATAGCTCTTTTAAGTTTTAAGAACTCAATTTGGAACTTTCGAAAAAGGTGAAAACTGAGAAGTATTTATCAATCTCTAGTTCTCTTCTGTATAATTGAAAAGAGAAAAACATTGAAAAATATACACTTCTGCCAACAAGGATAAATATTTTTATCCAATTATGCATATAATATATGTTATGATATCTCCTCTTTCAGATTCTTTAGAGGATGGGTTTTCTTGTCCAGACGAAGCCCTTGTAGATACAGAGGGTAGGAATATGCCCCATCCCACCTACGCACACCCTGATGATTGCAGAAAATTCTACATTTGCAGAAATGGGGTGAGCCCCCAAATGGGGCCTGTGCTTATGGTAAAGTTTACAGTGAAGACACTTTGAAATGTGAGGATCCCAAAGATGTTCCTGGATGGTAAGTGAGACATCAAAACATTGCTGATTCGTATAAAACATTTGAAATTCCTGAATCAATATCCAAAAAATTATCAATTCTATAAAATTTCATCTTTCTTCTGATTTTTACAGTGAGAATTACTATGGAAAAGACGATAAGAAACCACAAGCAAGGAGCCAATAGATAAGATCAATTGAAAAGTTGCAGCTGATTAATATATAAAAGTAGCAACAATAATCATTTTACATCTTAAAATGATGCATGATTGAAACAAGAGAGAAGTGATATATCTTCGTTCCTCGAATACCTAGCTTACATTACCCTTGTAATATTTCATGTAATTCATTCTCGTATATTAGGTTAAATTATTATACAATGTTATCATCAAGATATATCTTGAACACTTCTCAATATCTGAATGTTAGGAATGTACTCTTTTATTTATTGCCGATATTATTAAATGAAAAATATTGAATGTGATCTATCATTTGTAAAAATCCTAAACGCAATTTGGGACATAGACAGGAGAACTGCCTTTCTCATGACAAGCATCAAACTCAAATCAGAACATTACCAGAGATTGTCAATTATTAACTTTCAAATTCGAAGAAAACAGAACGCTGTAGCAAATATCTTTCGTTGAAACATAAAATCTACAATACTTACAGCAAAGCAGCTTTATGTAGCTTTGGAATATTTGAGTGAGAACTGATAGTGACTATCGAATAGGATTTAAACCAAAAGAAATTACTTCCAATTGTTGAAATTGTACTTTTGGAAGTACTGCTGCCTAACTCTTAGGAGGATTTTCTATACGCGAAGGCTTGCAGTATGGTTTATGCAAGATGCACCACGATATTCCAGGGGCTGTTCGTTATTTTTTAACAGAAACTCTAGGAGTTGCTGTTTTCATCTCTGGGCTAACGAAGAGGGACACACTTATGATCTGCTCAATACCCTTACTCAATCTCCTGAATCTTTTATTCTGGAGATCTTCAGTTCACCCAACTATATAGAATTTGAAAACGTAGATGTATCTGTGTCTTAAAAATCATTTCGCAAGGAACTGTAGATTACACCAACTGAAGAACACGTAATTTTTGATCAAGTGTGACTCAATTTGAATGAAAGATTACTGAGAATAATTCAGATGTTGAATTTTTGGGTTACGTACTTGTTTTTCCACCACAAACACTTACTAGTGAAGTATAACTTCTTGGTACCGATGCTGACTGAGTTTCTGGAGTAGCATACGTAAAAAAATTAAGTGGTTTATTAACGATAGTGCAACACCACGTTTAGATTTAATTGCTTGGGATTTTTAATACAATATACATAGATGAGTAGATATAGTTGACACGTCTAGCCTACTTGATTCCAAGAAATGAATCCCTGGATTATGTCTTCAGGTGATATATAAAGTCATTGGTTCACACTACTCCAGAAAAAATTGGAAGTATGAAAAGCCAATACAAGCAATTTCTCGAACATCATCATAGGACAAAAACTTATAAGAGTAGCCAAATAATAACCGCTCTTTTTTGCATGTTTACCCAACATCCTCCCTACAATCTTTTCTACATTATTCCACAGGGATAGAAGAAATCATCAAAACATTAAACAATCAAATGCAGTTCTATTTATATTAGAAGACTTCATAGTTTGTATGAATTAATTACAACTTCGAATTCACATCTCGTTTATTCTCAACTAATCGTTCAGGACTGACGAATATTTTTCATGATCCAATTCATTACAAATGGCACTTTGGCGTAGACGCCTGTGTCTGCCATTTGGCAAAATGTGCCATTTCCATGGGAAGTTATTCCATAAAGAACACCATCTATGACAAATGGTCCACCGGAATCATTCTGAGAACAAATGAAATTATTAATATAGTGGCAAACTTTGCTTCGAGTGAATATATAATATACTACAATCCAGATAAAAATTTTTTCATAAATAATGATTATATTTGAATGCTGCTGCTTTGGAATTTATAACATTTCAATAAACAAAATCATCACAAGTATTACAATATTCCGTATGTTTCAGGTAGTACATAGAAATAATAATGACAATATTTAACACATTTTCGTATTCTGTACGTCATGAACAATCTATATCTGGTATATTCAGGTTCTCAGTATTCTCTAGTTAAAATTTTTCTGAACTATATTTTTTTCTATTCTATATATTATATATATATATATATATATATATATATATATATATATATATATATATTTATATGTATATAAAGGCAATACCTACAACTAAAAGCAGAAAGACTGTTATGACTTGTGGGATACCACAGGGTTCTGTACTTGTTCAAATTCATTTCTATCCTATACATAAATGATATTCTAACCACAGATACAGGAGGTACAATGTCTTATTTTGCAGATAACACTGTTCTGTTAAAAGACTTAAATGAAGGATTTGGTCCATTCAGTAATAAAATATTACGTGATAAATGCCATAAAACAGCCAGAAACTTTCAAACTAGCAACAAAATGAAAATAAGTGCTCTTTGATATTTTTACGACAAAGTGTTTCTTCGAAAGATGATTTGAAGAATATCAATTTCTTGACATTCATTCATGGTATTTTTGTATTAATTCTTACGTTCAAACGTCATTTAAACGTCATAAATGGATGTTCAAACCGGAACGGTTTTATTTTTGGAATGTGTTGACTTTAGAGAGAAAAAAAAATAATTTTCTTCTGTGAGAAATAAGAAGAGTTAGAAGAAGACAGTATATCTGGATATTTGATTTTTTATTCAAATTGTAAGAATATATATATATATATATATATATATATATATATATATATATATAAATATATATATATATATATATATATATATATATATATATATATATATATATATATATATATATAATTCAGTGAACCTACAGTTCAATGTCGGTTCGGAACTGCCAATTGGCTTGTAATCAATGTACTTTTCCCAACAATTATCATTAATATCAAACTATTTTAATCATAGACATACACCCATGCCTTCATGGGTCTGTGAATTCAAAAGTATTTTCAATTTAAAGTCATGTTTTTAAACTATAGGATACCCTGTCTTTACCTTAAAAGTTATACAAAACGGGCATACAGAGAAAAATAAAGTGAGTACTAACCAAATAGGTTAGAGTGATAGTATGCGCAACAATTGTAGAAGAAAACTTGACGTGTAAAAGAAAAACTGATTAAAGTTATGGAATCATCATGTCAATTTACCTCTAGAACAGCCTAAAAATACAATTACAAATTGTTCCTCTGTGTAGGTGAAGTATCAATGAAGATTGAGATGAATTGATCGATTTAAAATAGTTTCATTATTCTTATTAAATAGAATATTATTGAGGAATACTTACACTGCAAGTATCTCCTATTCCATAGCGATGTTCTGCACAAAACTCCGATTCTGCAGGGAGATATTTCGATTTTTTTGCTTTTAAGCAATCTTCTACGACCTTCAAATCAACTGCTCTTAAGAAGTCCAAATCGTCCTTTGGATTGTTAGTTAATCCCCATCCTGTAGCAGTTCCCAGTTTTATTGGTACTTCAGTTAAATATGGTGGAAGTTTCACATTGCGTATTCTGTCAGAGAAAATCAGTGGTTTGTGCAATTTGAGGAGTGCAAAATCGAAGTAGTGACCGTTCCATTTCGGATGAATTATTATCCTATCAATCTAAAATGAAATATTTCTTTGAAAATAACTAACCGTTTGAAGAGTTTGATTGGTCATCCAGATCAATGGCATGTTTTTCGAAATTCAAAGAGGCTCTCCAAAAAACTGTGATCTAAACAGTTAATTAAGAAAATCGACGGGTTGCACTCCGGGAGTGCCGGCAGAAGTGAAAACTTGAATATTAATGTTGTGCATTTCTGATATTTCGGAATGGTTAGAGAATAATTTGGTACGAATTTCTTTCATTATTAGTATAAAAGTATTATTATTTATGTGGTGGAATACAATATTCATTTATTGTGCAATCGTACACAAACATGACAATTTATATTATATTAAAAATTTAACACTTCAGAAATATTACAATTATTTTACATTAACAAGTTTATCTCTTAGGAAAATCAAAGTCTATCCATAATTTCAACGATTTTTTTAACATCATCTTTACCAGAACTATCATCGCTCATCTCTAAAACTGATACGATATGTTTAAGATAGCTGAAGTAAGAAACGAACAGTTTTGATTCGAACCTATTTAAGTGTCTAATAAAGACCGCATCAATAGTAGTTTTGTATTTCGTTGTGCTAAGATTGCGATCATTTGATATAGTTAAACCGAATTCATTATTTAATTCAATTAATAGTTGATTTTTATCGTCTGCAAAGTTTATGTTGAAATCTCCACTCAAAATCATTGGCAATTCATCAAAGCTTTTTCCAATTTTTTTCTGAAGCAATGCAGATGCGTCATCAGAATAAATGAATGAATTTTCGTACAAGAAATCTCGAATAGCATGCAATGACTTATCTGGAGAGATGTAAACGGCAACCATAATAATAAACTAATTATCACCAGAGTGGCAACGACTTATACAAATATCACCGATATCAGAAACAGTAGCATTAAACATGCTGTTGTATTTCACATGCACATCCATATAATTTGTACAATATTGAACTGTGTTCATATTTTGATAAATAGCTACTCCTCCCGCTGGACGATTATTTCTTCTGAAACTCGCAACAAAGTTGAAATTCGAAATGTCAATTATTTCATCGTTACCCATATGAGTTTCTGATAAAATTAACACATTCATCTTTTTAACAAGAGCGTCAATTGCTAGATCATTTACATGCGCACGTAAACTTTGACAATTGAATGAAAAATACACACGAACATTCGCGCAAGTGCCTTGCGCCGCCTGCCCTCTACAATCCGTCTTACGAATTCTCGATCAGGTCACGTGTCCTGACGCGAGTTTAGAAATTTTTATCCATTTCAAAAAAAATACACAGCGCCGCTAAAGAAGTTTTCACTTCAAAAATAATAATAATAATATTCATTTAGTTGAAGCTATACAAAAAAGTACATATTTTGAACTGTCAATTTTGAATTACTTACCTATCTCATTATTTAAAATATACTTTCTTATATCACGTTTAAATATCTCAATACAAGTACTAGTTTTCAAGATACTTGGTAAATTATTGAAAGCCTTAAATCTGTCGTATTTCTAGTACTATACACATCACTAACATATGTCACATTTTTTATCACATACATGGAAGCAACTGAGTCATTAATTTAAATATGAATATATATGAAGCGAAGAGTATTCTTTGTTTAACAGACATTAGTTACAAATATTTCAGCATAATTTTAATAGGGGTATACCTATTGCACCTTGAAATTGTTGGCATGGCTCTATTCCGTAACTTTGGTAATTGTTGAATTTTTTCTTTAGTCAAATCAAATAAGAAATTGGAGCAATACTAAAAATGTGGCATTAATATTTATTTCAACACAATTATTTCACATATACTGACAGATTTCTTCTTATTCTATTAAAAAAATTTTCAGAGATTTCAGATGATATGAAATCAACATGATCATTGAAACCCAATTTTTCATCTAACTGTTTCTACTCTTCTAATTTTTTGTTCATTAATATTTACATCCTCATTTTTATCAATCTTAAAGGTTTTACTTGTGCCCAAAACCATGAAGTTAGATTTTTGTACTTTTAGGGATGAGCTAGTGTCACATAACTATTCATTACTTGCAGAAAGGTTTCTATTGTTACCCTCTGTCATAGTCAATATCTTTTTCACATATATAGAGCATAGTATCATCAGCGAATAATCGTATAAAACATTTTTCCACGTGAGAGACGATATCGTTCATAACGGGTGTTTTTTTAGAGGTATAGAACTTCAAGGTGGCATTACTGTTGAAGATGGCGACCGATTTAACAGCTGAGAAGTGATTTATTCTCAGTTTGGTTTTGCAATTCATCATGAATAGACTGATTAGACAAAACGAGATTGCTGTTGTCCCCGATTTTCATAAGCGAATTTTGTTTAGCGATGAAACGCACTTCTAGTTGAATGGCTACGTCAACCAACAAAACTGCCGCATTTGGAGTGAAGATAGTCCTCAAGTGTATGTCAAAACACCGTTACATCCAGAAAAACTGACTGTTTGGTGCGCTTTGTGGGCTGGTAGAATCATTGGTTCATACTTCTTCAAAAACGATGATGGCCAGAACGTTACAGTCAATGGTGATCGGTATAGAGCCATGAGTACTAACTTTTTCATTCCTGAATTGAAGAACTATGATGTCCAGGAACTGTGGTTTCAACAAGACGGCGCAACATGTCACACAGCTCGTGCCACAGTCGATTTATTGAAAGACACGTTTGGTGACCGCCTAATTTCACGTTATGGACCTGTGAATTGGCCTCCAAGATCTTGTGATTTAACACCGCTAGACTTCTTTCTGTGGGGCTATGTAAAGTCATTGGTCCATGCGGATAAGCCACAAACGCTTGACCATTTGGAAGACGATATTCGCCGTGTTATTGCCGATATACGGCCACAAAGTGTTGGAAAAAGTCATCGAAAATTGGTCGTCCAGATTAGACTACATCCGAGCCAGCCGTGGCAGACATATGCCAGAAATCATATTTGAAATGTATTGAAGATGATCTTTCGAATTAAGAAATATTCTTGTCAATCGAATGATCCATCGTTATTTTATTGCAATTTGAATTTCTATACTTTTAAAAAAAACACCCTTTATATAAGGAGAACAACAACGGACAGTTGTTGAACGAACCTAAGACAGTTCCTTGAGGTTCGCCTACATCCACTTTCGACAGCATGCTATTAGACTTTACTTTTTGTGTTCGCGAGTCCAAGTAAGATCCGAACTGAGGAAGGAGCATCTGATGCTATTTAAATGAGCGTCATACCAAGGTAGCCCTGTGACGGTGTCATACCACCCTTATCCTTCAAAGGATACCGGAGGTTTCACATAATATAAATAATGTCATCAAAAAGAACTCGTAAAGAAACAAAGTCTGGCAACTCAGATCTGCCAGACAAGTTGTGTGGCTTAGTAATAACAAATCATTAATTTATTTAGGCCTTACTTAAAAACGTTTTAACCAGAGTCACTGCGTAATAAGTCAACCTAACGACATTTTATAGTGACCAAATGAATATTGAAAATCTCTTATGTTTCAAATAAATGAGATTGACTTAGCATTGCATGAAAACATAATGTATATCAGCATGTTATATCGATTAAAATTGTTTAGAGCGATTTCTAAGTCGATCTATTTTATATGAAACATAAGAGATTTTCAATATTGATATGGTTACTCTAACATGGTGACAACAAAAGATTTTTGTTCTAAAAGAAAGTACATGTTCTTTACAAATATATTGGAAGATATATTATCACCTGGCTTGTAATTCCCCTTTTTTTGAGATATGTTGTGCCTGCTTTTATGCGAAGTTTTTCTTTTGTTATTTTGTCAACACAATGTGCAGCTGTTATTACAAAACGTGAAGTGATAATCGCTCCCCCGCAGAAATGTGGACGTTGGTTTTCATGTTTCGTTTGAAGAGACACAATGTATGGGAATTTTTCAATATTAGCTAAATAACCTCCATAGATCCTTCCTGAAGCAGACGTTTCGCAGGTACCCCCTACAACAGAAATTTCATTTCAAACAGAATTTGTTTCCATATTCAAATATTGCTCTATAGTAGAAAAAATTCAAATAAGGAATGGAAATGAAGGATAACTAGCGATATTGAATTCAATTTCCATCATGTCTGACATGTGAATTTGAGAAGTCTGCAGTGAAAATAAAGATAATTATTCTATAACATATTTGTGATTCATGTGACTTGTATTTTATGTTTAATTTGAGATTTTTCTTTTATCTTGGAAACGAGCTATATATGTACTAGTCCATTGTTATTCAACAACATACATGTAATTGACATGTCCTCATACTTGACCAATGTGGTCTACTCCCTCTGAAGCCTGATGATGCGAATAATACTTCGCGAAACCGGTAGCTAATTAAAGCAAATTTTGGAGTTGTGAGAATTTTGTTTCATTTAACCCTCATTATATATATATATATATATATATATATATATATATATATATATATATATATATATATATATATATATATATATAATATATATGTAACGCCATCTAGTGCACTATGCACTGACGTTATTCTATTTTAGTGTATTATGTTACGGTAGAGACCATATCACAAATCCTGTAATCCTTGTACCTTGTAATCGTATAATTCTGTGACTCACAGGCGCGACATATTATTTCAACCTCCTATTCTGTTTGTATATTTTGTGGACGCAGAGCTGAAGATTAATATTCAATCGACATTTAATTCTCGATTCTTGTTTCAGGTTTGTTATATTTTAGAATAAGTTGATATTGTATTTATTGAATAAATCCTTGTTTCAGTTTTAAACATTCATCGAGAGTCATTGACTATTAAATAAAATAGAAAAATAACTAAAATATATATATATATATATATATATATATATATATATATACATTATACATTGAATTATTATTATGTTAGTATAAATTAATTGATATAAACATTGATGAAAAATATATAAATTTGGAATCAATGATTTAAAAAACCTGAATAAGGAAAAGAGTTGGAAAGTGAAATAAAAATCAACTCACCTGAAAGAGTAAGAATAACCGGAAGCAATATGAACACCAGTTGCACCATAATGAAAACTGATAATGCCACCGGATTTGCATTATATTTATACTGAAATTTTCATTCATATTTCGTGACCGAAAATATATTCACCATTAAAAATTTCGTGCATTCTATAAAATCTTTTATTATAGAGGATATAGGTTCTTATCTGAAAGTTATATTTTCAAAAAATTTTTATAATCGAACAAAAATCTCAGTTTCCAGTTCAACTGAAGAAAACGCATTGAAGTCTTCACCTTTAGCATTTTTTTGTGAACTATATGAAATTTTGTTGTTTTCCTAGCTTACTGATTGGAGCAAAACACTATCAAATAGAAGAGCTAAGTTCGAAACCAGGTGAAATATGAACTGTTTGCGTACTTCTAATTTGAAATTTTTTGTCATACGGAATCAATTGAACTACCGTAGATTTTTATACAGCAAGTCATAATCTTAATATTTTTGTCACATATGTAAAGCAGAGTATCATCGATGACTGAACGTAAGAGTTTTTTTCATATGAGAAACTATATCGTTTTAATACCTATAAGAACAACTACGGACCTAAGATAGCCCCTTGAGGTACGCCAAAATCAAGCGTAGTATCCGAACCAGGCCATTGAATTCAACTATGTGGTTTACGAATCCAAATAAAATCTAAACTAATTATTAAGTACTCCTTCAAAGTAATCCAGGGCTGAATGAAAGATCAGACTGAAAACTCAGTTCAGTCATTTTGAGAGCATTCTTCGTAGTTGTAATTATTGTATCAATTGAAATAAATGTAATTATACAATGTAAGGAAGGTTTCTCAATAAATTTGTTTTATTATTATTTATTATATTATATAATTCTTTCAATACTGATGGTCGAATTTAAGTTTCAGAGTCTCTTTTAAAATCTAATGATACCACTTGAACTAATTCTCCTATATCTTCAACTCATATGTGTTCAACATTGTTGTCTCACAAAAGCAATTTCTCTTTAAATCCTTATTGAAACTCAAAAATGACTCAGGGGAAAATAAAAAATATAACTTCAAATAATTTTCAATTTATTCTGAGATATTCAAAGAATATTCGCATTTGTTTTGATCCACTCTACCAGAAAAGGTATGTTGACCATTATTGCTGGTAATCCATTTCCACATGGAATTGGACCGGAAGAAATAATGCCGTATAAGACACCATCACTGACAAAAGGACCTCCAGAATCCCCCTGAAATAAAGAATATTTGGAAATACTACTGAAAACACTGATTTTTAGATAAGTTTCCAGTTTTAAATTATTTCATCACAGATTGGGAGTGAGTAAATCTAAAAAGCAGTAACTTTGTTAACATTTTGATTTCGAAATGAATTCACATCAAGTAACCTTTGTAAATATTCAACATAAAAAGATATATTGAAGAACAATTTTGAAAAAAATATTATTATAGACATAAATATAGCTTGAGAGATCTTTAAAATAAGACTAACTGTTTTTATTCGTATACTTATTCGAAATTTAGAATATAAAATATCATTTCAGAGAAAAATTCTCCCCAAGTAAACGCCTTGAACCTAATAATGAAATAACAAACCCCAGAATATAATATAAGTCTAAATAATGAATATAAAAGGATAAATTACGCAATGCTTTAACTCCTTCATAGTAAAAATGGTTAGGGTTTCATTATATGTATTTTGATGAATATCATGTAAAAGGTAATAAACAAATACTACGTAAAAAAATTACTATGTAGAAAAAAAACAAATGTTTCAAATGAAGTATGTACATAGCAATTTTAATCAAAAATTCCAATTCAATTAGAATCATTTTGAAAAAATTGAACATAAATAATTGAAACCAAAGGGTATGTACTATAATTTTGTCTCTCAATAATTGGTTTCTGTAGCCTATAGGTTAAGATGCTGGCATGCCAAGCAGGATATACGGGTTCAAATCCCGGGTGTCATAAGTAGTTAAAAATTCAAATTTTAATGGATAATGAGTTGACGAGCCCAAAGTTTCATATAAAGTGAATTTATTATAATGTAACTGAGTGTAGTAACTATAATTATGTGAACATACCCGACAAGCGTTACCACGAAAATGATTCACACAAAACGTTGATTTGGTCTTATCTCTACAAACGTCTTCAACCAGCAGTTTAATGGCTCTCAAATGATTCGTGTCGTCCTCCGGAATTTGTGTCCATCCCCATCCAATTGATATCCCTTCTTTCACTTTAATTTCATTTGAAAAGTCCGGGAGGGTCACATTGTTTATTTGAGGAGAGTATTCGAGAGGTTCTTCCAGCTTCAAAAGTGCCAAGTCGTAAAGATCACCGTTGTGCAGGGGATGTTTTATTACTTTTTCAACCTTGAAATTAAGTACAGATGAAGTTACACCCATAGATCATATATACTAAGGTGGATGTCTCGATAAATCTAAACTCTGAAGCTGATATATCTACGACTCATTCAAATATCCCTTCTTTGTTTTGAATACGTAATGACGAAGCACGATATCTCACTCTAAGGACCTCTTAATTAATAATCAAATGAAAGCACAAAAGGACGTCCAATGTCCAATCACTGGCAAAACAGACGATACAAGATTGCCACTTTTAGGTGTTGCCTTTTCCTGCATCATTTAAGCTACCTTTTATTTCAAGAATATTATATAAAATGATACTTTAACATAATACATTGTTCTATACCAGAAAATAAAATAAGGCGTTGAAAGAGTTTTCACATGAATCAAACAAATATATCCGAATGAAATAAATCTTCCTTTATCTGGCAATGTTTCAAATACGTACTTTTTTTTAATGCGCTTGCAGAGTATAGTAGAAGACAGAGTATATAATCAATTTTCAATTGCTATTTCGTCTGCAATTGTCAATTGAGTTTCAGTGAAGGTGTGAAAATAACGTTTTTTGGTCATAGAGCACTATGTTACTCTTTTCAAACAGATCAAAAATGTTGTTCTGAACGATATAAGAAACATTTGGGAGCTCATAAAAATTTGAAAATTACTTCACCAAAACAACAATGAAAAATATCGATTACTGAATATGCTCGAAATAAGAGTGAGTTAAAGGAAAGAGAGGGGGTTGCAACCCTTGAGTTTTTTCCCTTGTCACATGATTTTTGAACGGCGTTGCGAAATAATGGATCGAAAGCTGTATTGAAACAGTATGAAACTGATGCCGTACAAAATGAAATGGCCAAATTTACCTTGGAAATGGTCAGAAAATCAAAAAAATTCACCGACTTTGTGGCGCACCGCTTTCTTATCATTTTTTATGGATCTATCGATGGTAAAAATGCCGTGCAAAAATATATAACCAAAATGCTTACTCCTCACTTTATTTCACTCTGTATGCCCGTTTTGTATGACTTTTAGGGTAAAGAGAGGGTAACCTGTAGCTTAAAAACTTGACGCGATAGAGAAAAATTGATAACATTTTTTAATTCAGAGACAAAAATTTAATCAAAAACAATTAGCAGATCTAAGACAACAAAATTGCTGTTCCATAGTAATATTCATCATGTTACTTTAACTAAATGATTGTTCTTTAAGTGACAGTTTTATTTATATGGAAAATATAACCACATGTTTGATATCAAGCTGAATGTGGTGCTATGTAGAAAAACAAATTGATTTTCTTCACACAATTGAATTATTGAAGTTGAAAAACTATGCAGTTTTGACAAAGTGCATATGCTCAACTCTTCAAAGAACATTGAGCTAGTTGATTTGCTTTAACCTCTTTGAGTTACCTCTTCCTTTGAAGCATACAATCATTGATAAAAGGTCGTAAATAATTAATCAAACTCATGCTTACCTTACCAATAGTGCCATTCTTCCTGAGATCGTCTGTTCCAGCTTTTACTAATAGTCCTTCATCTTGAAATATGCAATGAGCAGCTGTGATTACAACCCTTGGACTAAGAATTACCCCCCCACAGTAAAAAAATGTTGCATTTCTGACACTCACCATAAACGGAAAATCATCAATTGCCACAAAATAACCCCCAACGATAAAACGAGATGTAGATATATTTCCTACACGTTCTAAAACAAATTTTAATTAACAAATTACACGGAGGTTTCTCTTATGACTTGGTGAAACAGTATGTTGAAAATAAATTAAAATTGAAACACTTGGTTCAAGTTTCACAGTGTATATTAACAACTCAACATATATTTCGGTTGTTAAACAATTAGCAAGAGTAATAACAATATCAACTCAAAAAAATAGAAAATGCCCAAAACCATCTCAGTCTAAACTAATCTTAATACTATTGTTCAAATAATCACACTGTAAAAGGCCTGTAGTAATGAGAAATTTTTAATATGTTCCTCGAATGAATATAATTTGAGCGACTTTACTGTTTGAGAAAAAGTATTGCAAGGGCAAGATTGCAAGATTATGACCAGTATAAGGTGATGAAATAAATATTCCAACTTGTTAAAGTTATGATTTCTGCATAAACTAAACGCACAACATTTCTAAATAGTTGCATAAATGAAACCTGCTGGATAAACAGCCTATAGAACAGTTATAGGTATAACAGTTATAGAAATATTTGTAGCTGATATAAACTACAACATCATTCGATGCAGAAAAACAATTCATTAACATTTTCCAATTCTATCTTTTAAGTTTTATTATTATATTCCCCAAGTTTGGAGATGGATATTTATGTGTCTTTGTTTATTTTGGAATAATAAATGAACGAAAAGATATAGATTTTGAATCTAATCACCAAACACTAATAGTACGGTCAAGACTATATTAAGCAAGCGTATCATGTTGCAAAAATGTTGAATTCTAAGTAAGAAGTAAGTAATTCTAGTTCTCATTTATACCATTGTGTTTATAATAATTATAGATTCATCGAATCTCAGAACTGATCATCATTAAAATCAACTTGCTAATTCAATTTCTATTAATAGAGTCAATATCATGACTTCTATAAGATCATTTCATTAGCGAAAGAAAACTTCGACAATAATTGCAATACATTTAATTTCATTAAGCTTAATAGATAAATTTATGAAACCTGAAGTATTATAGTCGATATTTTATCGAAGTGGCCAACAAATTTGAATTGATTCCAATTGTAGGAGAAATATACATAAGAGGAATGGGCTAAATAAAATGTCATAAAAATGCATGTAAATGTATTTTAATCCCTTATTTAGAAGTTATTCAAGTTTTTTTTAATCCAATTTACTACATAAGGCACTTTGACAAAGACTCCAGGTTGTCCACTGGCGCAAGTTGTCGTACCAAAAGAAACAATTCCGTATAGAACACCATTATTGACGAACGGTCCACCTGAGTCACCCTGTAAGTTGGTAGAAAAAGAAAATGTAAATAAATGAAAAGTAATGAATGAGAGACACAGTGAAATGTTTTCTTTCAACATAGCATATGCACATCATATTTCCGCTCAGTTGAACTGAAATGAACCCAATACGTTCTTGTAGGTCTTCATTGAAGGAACGACAAAGTTTGGTATTACACAAAATTTCCATGCTCAAATGGTTGTACAAAATATTTCGCACACGTTCAGCTGACATCCAACAGGACTCGGTTTTCCCATACACTTTCAATCTGATTTGCTCAATCATTTCTGAAGTTGTGACCTCAACGAGCTGAGCGATACTCACACGACCCATTTTGAATTCGGAAACCCACTGCTTCATAGTTGAATATGATGGGGAAGGGGTCCCTTAGTGTTGAGTCCATCTCTTCTATTTGTTTTGGTGTGAAACCTTTCAAATATAAGTAATTGATGACAGGAAGTTTCTCTAATTTCTCAATTTTCACGAGTGCAATGTAAACTCCTTGCGCAATATACTCTCAAACGCAAACTAACGTAGTGGGCTGAAACTGTACATACAAGCTCAGTAGGAATGATACTGTAGGACGCTGCTACAAAAGTAGACCCAGTGGCGCCATCTCTTCTGGTCTGGCCGTAACTTTTCACCCCACCTTCGTATATATGTATATATAATTTCTTGTTAACGAATACACCGAGTGATTTTCAGTCTAACGAAATAAAAATACTCAAAATTTCATATTCTAACTTGCTGTAGGATATTACTAGATTGGGTCATTTTTTACGACAGAGAAGGAGACATCCCATGTTCATATTCTATGAGTTTATGATAGAATGGGCTTCATGTGGAGGAAATGTCATATTCCAAATGTTGTTATATCGATAAGTAATCGAAATGTTCACTTATTTCGTCGTTCTGTTAATGGACATTAAAATAGGACTTTCAGGAACAACCCATTGAACTCCAAAGCGGCATTTGGAGTGAATACACCTGAACTTTGTTGCTCAATTACATCAATTCGGATTTCGGATCAGTAAGGATTTCCTAGTTTGTGAAAAAAACACAAGCACAAAAATTACACTAATTACTTCCACAATAATTGAAGCTTGCCTTGTTAATTAATTTCAATCAAAAATTACCTATATTGACATTCCTTGCACTAAATGGCTTCTACCAATGTCAATGAAATCGAAGTGGCCCTTAGCCTTAGACATGAAAAAAGGTTGGGGACCACCGCTATCAAGAAGCTTACCTTACAAGTATCCTTCGTTGGATGTCCAGCACAGAACATAGACTCTTGAATCTTTACTCCTGCCACAAATTTGCAGACTCGTTGTACAGATAAATCGACTGCTCTCAAATAATCTTCATTTTCATTGATGTTATACGTCTGTCCCCATCCCAAAGCAGTCCCGTTGTTTACTTCAATGTTTCTCGAATATTTCGGAAGTTTAACATTTCCAATACGGGTAGAATATACTAAAGGATGTTCCAACTTCAGGAGTGCAATATCGAAATCATAAGGTCTTTTATTGTAGAGCGGATGTATGATACGTCCTGCAACCTAAACAAAAATTCATTACACAGAGTAAGTTAGGAATAAGACTAAGACAACTTGATTAAAGATATCACTGAATTCACTTCGTATTCTTATTTCTTTAGGCGTACGAAGTCTCTTCAGGAAAAAAAGAATTTTTAATTTTCGTGAGCTGTACACATTCGATTTTCGAAATGTTTTCTTCGTCATTTTGGTATACACACGCTTTACAGAAGGCTGAGAAGATGTTGATGACGATGAGAGTCCTGGAGTTGCAACCACAGAAAACAAAACACAGAACGAGTGAAGGAAATGGTTTCGGAAAATCGCCGAATCACTATTAGGGAAGTTGCAGAAGATGTTGGCGTATCAATCGGCTCATGCCATGCAAAATTTTCGGATGGTTTGTGCAGGAGCGTGTGACATCGAAGTTTGTTCCGAAGTTGCTAAATTCTGAGCAGAAGCAAATTCAAATTAGTATCGCTCAGACTTTCTGAAAGAAAAGGTGATACCAGGTGACGAAACATGGGTTCGTGTGTATGACGTCGAAATCGAGACCTAATGGAAGCGTCCAGAAAAGCCAAAACCGAAAAAGGTTCGCCAAGTTCAATCAATCGAAGATTTTGTTCATTGTTTTCTTCAATTACAACGGCATAGTGCACCATGAGTTCTTTCCAACTGGTTGTACGGTTAATAAGGAATACTACAAGGAAGTTATGCAACGTTTCTGTGAAACAATACAGCTCAAAAGATCGGAATTGTGGAAAAACATGTTGGTGATGTTTTGACCAAAAAAAAAGAAGACGTAATCATTCCTCAACCGCCATATTCATCAGATTTGGCTCTCTGCTACTTATCCTATTTCCAAAGAATAGGATAAGTAGAAACTAAGATAAGAAGAGTGCTGATGGCCCCTAGGAGACCATCATGATATCTGAGGAGGATTAATTTCAAGGGGATGAAATTGTCATTGATGAATAAACAAATACTTTCGAAAAAATTAAAAATTCAACTTTTTTTCAAAAACCTCGTATTTATGTCGAAATTATCATATGATGAATGAAAGCGGTATAAGAAATATTTCTAGATATTCACTTCTAATTTACTGTTACTTACATTAACTCTAACTCCATATTTAGAGATATCATCAGCACCAGCTAAAATGAAGCCTTCTTCGGAACGAGATACGCAATGGGCAGCTGTGACTATAACACTTGGAGTTAGGATTGTACCAGCACACTTGTAATTTCCTACTCTCAAAAAGACAGTGAATGGAAAATTTTCAATTTTCACACGATATCCTCCAATGATTCGGCTTAATATTGAAGCATGACTGCTTGTTACTGAAACAAAAAATGCACGAAAAAATCAAATTTTGCGAACTGTCGAAGTTGATATTAAATTCCTGGTTGTGAGAAGTTATATTTTACTTTAATCGAATTTTTTCGTTTACATTTTGTCCCTGGTTTAATATTTTAATTCTTTGTTGAGGTATTGATTCTTGTTCTTAATTATTTTAGTATTTGAAAAGTTTGTTTTCTTTCCGAATGAATCAATTTGAACTACTGTTTTTGTTCAACGTCTTTCTTCGTTCTGTACTTCAAATTTTGAATTTTTCATTCGGAATGCCGAAATAGTTCGAATAAAACTCTCAGGGAGCTGTCTACACGAATATTTTCAACGGAACACAAACTATCAACGTTCTACAGTGGTGAGTTCCGAAAAACATCGAAATCGCTAGAAATATTATACAGCACTGTTTCAGCCTATTTTGGGAATAACCAGTGGCGTGTAGCCGAACAATCCAGTTTCGATTTCAATTCGAACTCACCAAAACCATATTTCCTCCAAAAGCGGAATGAACCCAGTGACATAATCACTTGATGTCCCTCTATCGGATAAATAAGACAAACTCTATCAAGTGTATTTTATTTGGTTCAGGGATATATATATATATATATATATATATATATATATATATATATATATTTGAAATTGTCAAACTGGAAAGAGTCCAAATTGATGTACTTTTTACCAGGAGGAAAAGCAAAGAAAATACGAAAAAAGAAATATTAAAGCTGAGAACTATTTCTCTTACCTGCCAAAACCAGTGTTACCGCGAAAATATAGTTTAGTAGCATCGTGGTAGGACTGTAGATAATTGTTTTGCGTTTGCCAAACAATTCCCTTATATACAAAAATTCTCGTGACTCAGTATACTATGAAAACTACCATTAAAAATTATCAAGTTTGAAGTTTAATAGTTTATAGTTTTCGTGGATCTACTGCTGTAAAACTATCCTATAATATATTAAAAATTCAGTTCGAATTTAATGTAACCTAAACTTGCTGTGTGAAGTACGTGTTTTCTCCAATTTTAATCTTGAGACTAATGAAAAATTTGAAGCTTTCGAATAATTACAGGAATAGATTTTTATATGGACTACTAATTGAAAGTAAAGAAGTGTTTTCATATCAAAACTCGTATCTAAAAACAGAGAGCTCATTTCTGAGAGAAAAATTATTCACAAGAGAAATAAAGTGACCAGTTACACTATTATAAATTTTCAACATCTTTCTGAGAAGTTGGCACCTTTTGAAATATTCCTAAGTGAAAACAAACCGATTAGTTCTCTAGAATTCATAACACAATTGTTGTTTCTGGTTACATAATTTTTTCCATTAAAAATCTTTCAAAATTTTTCGAATTTTGAAGATTTTCACCTTCATCTCGAGAGGTCAAAGAAAAATTAAGTGTATGTCAGACCGTCCACAGTAAATTTTTCATTTTATATAAGTAACACTTCTGTATTTTGTTTATATGAAATTTAATGAATAGCTCTTATAATCAGCTGCTCGAAGTAAAAATGGTTAGGGTTTTATTATACTTTGATGAATATCATGTAAAAGGTAATAAACAAATACTATGTAAAAAAAGAACAAATGTTTCAAATGAAGTATTATGTTGTTTTCTTTCGACGAAATATCAATTTTGACAAATTATCCCAAAATCAGATTAAAATAATCATTGGAAATACTAAAACTATGTTAATACCTTCCAAAGATTTGTAGTAAGTAAATAAGCTATTAATTATAATGAAAACCTGTGTGCAAAATTAAAAATACAATATACTTCTTTGAAGTGCATGTTTCCATGTATCTTGAGTTTATCTAAGAAATAATTCAAACAATTCCAACCTAAAACGAATGCACCCGAAAATAGCCGATCGCGTCCAGCGTTGCCGATTCAATCTCAATCTTCAAATTCATTTCAGCTTCAGCTATATCAGAAAAGCTTCCGTTCATTTCAAACATCAAGTTCTAAAACCTTCCTTGCAACTCGCATATGATTTTTTGACGTTGACAGATCTTCACGTTGAAATCTGAAATGTGAGAAATTGTATAATAACATTTGAAGGTTAAATGTCCATATTTAATGACTTTTTAGTAGAATTCTTCTATTGCCGGCAACATTGTTTGATTGGACGTTTACATGCGATCGTTGGAAGGAAACTGCACTGTTTTCTCATCTGGGCAATTTTCAGATGACTTAACGATTGCTAGTTGTACAGATTTGACAAAAGTTTTTGTTAAATTATAAAAGATATTTGAAAATTCCTTGATGAGTGTCTAAAAGTGTATAAAACGATTATGATAAATTGGATATTGTTTGTTACTATAAGTAAAAGTACCATTTAAATAATCAAAAGTGAAGTATTCTCTTCCGAAAAATGGAATAAATGAATTATTTTGTTATAGAGAAAATGAACTTTGTTTTTATCTTTATTTTTATTATTTTGAAACTGCAGTTTCGTGTACAACTACATTTTCGACAACGTAATTGAAGAAATTGGTATTGTTTGAATATATGTACTAATAATACGTATACGTAAAAAAATTTGAATTTTTCTTTATAATACTAAGCAATATCGCCAATTAACGAACGAATCCATTCAATATTTGAAATATTTTCATGAAAGTATAATGAAATATCAATATCTTTCATAATTTATGACTCATTTTTTCAATGGATTTGTTTCATAAATTTATTTATTTCAGTACCTACCTAGTAACGTTTTTAGTGTTTATTTTGCCGTTTTTATTCTTTTAATTTCCAACTTTGAGTTTTCCTTCTGTTGAAATATTTTGTTGTTTCTTTCTTGGAATATTCATTTTCAACATAATCTTTCATCGTTCATAATCAATCCGATGAAAATGAACATTGGAAAATACTACATTCCAAATAATATAATTGTCTTAATATAAAAACTCTCCGGTCGCTAAAGAAAATGTGATATTTTTATTCCCTTCGAATAATATCCCTTCTAATATTTATTTTCAATCACTTAAAATAATCAAAATTTGTGTGAAAGGTGAATACTATAAATCCCTATATAAACTGCAAGCTTGCATGAACTCAGGCAATTCCAACCTAAAACGAATGTCCCCGAGCATAGCCGATCGCTTCCAGCCCGCCCGATTCAATCTTCATAATCTAAACATTTCAGTTCTATCAGAAAAGTTTTCGTTTCTTTCAAACATCAAATTCTTAAACCTTCGTTGCCACTCGCATGTGGTTGTTTTTGACGTTGACAGATTTTCACGTTAAAACCTTGAATGTCAGAAAATTTATTAGTACATTTGGAGGTTAAAATCCATTTTTAATGACTTTTCCTTGAAATTTTTTTATCGCCGGCAACATTGTTCAACTGGACGTTTATATGCGATTCTTCAAATGAAACTGCAGACTGCGTTTTCTCTTCTGGGCGATTTTGAGATGACTTTACAATTGTTAGTTGTTCAGATTTTCCAAATGTTCCTAAAAAATTATAAAAGATGATTGAAATTCTTTAATGAGTAAACGGCTTATGAAACGTTAATGATAATTTGGATTTTGTTGATAAGTATGAGTAGCAATATTTAAAAAATCAGAAGTGAAACTACTCTTTTCTCAAAAAATTAAATATGAATTTGGTTTACATCAATAAATTTAAGTTTTGAATCATGAGCAATGTTTACAATAATTTTATGTTAAAATATTCAAATTAAAATATTTTGTTATAGAGAAAAAACACTTTGGTTTTTATCACTATATGTATTATTTTGCGACTGCAGTTTCGTAATTTAACTACATTTTCCAGCACATTAGTAAAGAAATTGATGTTGTTTGAATATAAGTACTGATAAGAACTATAATTAAAAAAAAGGAATTTTCTCTGAAATATTATGCATTATCACAAACAAACGTAGTAATCAATTCAATTTTTAAACATTTTGATCAAAGTATGATAAAATATTTATATCTTCCATAATTCCTGACTTAATTTTTTAATGAATTTGGATCATTAATCAGGTGTTTCATTAATTTATTCATTTCATTAGTAAGTTCATTCAATTTTCATTTGTTGGTTATGTTTATTTTGCCGTTTTCATAGTTTCTAATCTTCAATTTCGTATTTCTCCTTCTGACGAAATATTTTATTGTTTTCTTTCGCCGAAATATCAATTTTCAACAAAATTTTTCAAAATCAGATTAAACTGATCGTTCGAATTACAAAAAACATGTTAATACCTTCAAAAACTTCGCAGTCACTAAATTAGCTATTAATCTTCATATTCCTGTCGGAAATTTTATTTCGAACCACTTTAAATAATCAAAGTCGGTGTCAAAAATTAAACATACTATAATAAACTCCTTTGAAATGCATGTTTCCATGAATCTTTAGTTTATTTAAGTATTCAAACAATTCCAACCTAAAACGAATGCTCCCGAACAGAGCCGATCGCTGCCAACCCGCCCGATTCATTCATCAAATCATTTCAGTTCTATCAGAAAAGCTTTCGTTCATTTCAATTTTCGAACATCAAATTCTAAAACCTTCGTTGCCACTCGCGTGTGATTGTTTTGTGACGTTGACAGATTTTCAACGTTAAAACTTTGAATTTGATAAAATCTCTGAGCACATTTGAAGGTTAAGATCAATTTTTAATGACTTTACAGTAGAATTTTTTTATTGCCGGCAACATTGTTCGACTGGACGTTTTCATGGAATCGTTGGACCGAAACTGCAGGCTGTTTTTTCTTTCGGAAGATTTTAAGATGAATTTACGATTGCTGGTTGTTCAGATTTGTCAAACGTTTTAGAAAAATTATAAAAGATGGTTAGAAATTGCTTAATGCGTATAGAATGATATCGTGTTTATTATTATAAGTAGCAATATTATTTTAAATAAGTATGAATTATATTTCAAAAAAAAAATTGATAAATGAATTTTGTTAACGCCAATAAATTAAATTTTTGTAACTTGTGAATAATGTTAACTATAATTTAATATTGAAATTATTCGAATTGAAATATTTTGACTACTTGATGACATACTTAGAATATCTCGTGTTTGTCACCATCATATTTTAACTTTTTAATGAAAATTGTTTTATTAATTTTAGTTCTTTCATCAGTTTATCAATTTTAGTGATAAATTGTTCAGCCAACTGAAAAAACTTCGAATAATGTATGTTTATTTTAGTTATTTTGATATGTAAGAGACATTATGTATGTATATATTTTTTATTAATTTATTTTGTATTTCTCCTTCTGCTGAAATATCTTGTTTTATTTTAAGAAATATTAAATTTATACAGAATCTTACCAAATCAGTTCACAATGATCATTCGAAAACATTACATTCGAATAATAAAATTATTTTAGCCTTAAAAATCACTAATAGACTTTCAATCTTATTCCTGTCGAAGTATTTATTTCAACCCACTTTTAATAATCAAAATCTGAGAAGATAATCAATAATACCATAAATCCTTGTTATCCCTAGAAGTTTCGACATCTGTTCAGTTGTTTATCCAATAATTCAAACAATTCCATCCTAAAACGAACACTTCCGAACACAGCCGATCGCTCCAACCCGCCCGATTCATTCTTCACTTTCAAAACATTTCAGTTTTATGAGAAAAGCTTTCCTTTCTTTCAGACATCAAATTTTTAAACCTTTGTTGCCAAGAGCATTTGATTGTTTTGTGACGTTGACAGATTTTCACATTAAAACATTGAATATGAGATGTTTGAATACATTTGAAGGTTATATATCCATTTTTAATGACATTTTAGTGAAATTTTTTCATTGCCGGCAACATTGTCCGATTGACATTTATATGCTATCCTTCGAAGGGAACTGCAGACAGCGTTTTCTCTTCTGTGGGATTTTAAGATGAATTTACGATTGCTGGATGTTTGGATTTTCCCAATGTTTTTGCGAAATTACAAAAGTTGTTTGGAAATTCCTCAATGAGTATACGGTGTATAAAACGATTATGATAATTTGAATTTTATTGATTAGTATAATTAGCAATATTATTGATATCATTACGTGTAGAACTATTCTTTTCCAAAAAAATAACTATCAGAATGAATTTGGGTTATCTCAATAAATTTTTTTTTGAATCATGAATGAATTTTACAATAATTTTATGTTAAGGCTATTGAACTTGAAATATTTTGTTATAGAGAAAATACGCTTTGGTTTTTTCACAATATTCATTATTTTGTGGCAGTATTTTCGTAGTATTACTACATTTTCAAGCACATTAATCCAGAAATTGGGATAGTTTGAGTATAAGTACTAATAATAGGTATATGTGAAAAACATCCAATTTTTCTCTATATAATCTTTCGTTATCACAAACTAACGGACAAATAGGTATATCCCATATTTAAACATAGTCGTTTTCTTTCGCCGAAATATCAATTTTTAACAAAATTTTGCAATATCAGATTAAAATGAGCATTCCTTCGAAATACTAAAATAATGTTAGTACCTACTTTCAAAAGCTTTGCGGTCACTAAATTAGCTGTGAATCCTCTTATTTCTGTCGGAATATTTATTTCAAATCACTTTAAAAAATCAAAATCTGCGTGGAAAATTAAAAATATAATAAACTCCTTTGAGGTCTGTAAGTTTCCTTGTCTGAGTTTATCCAGAATTCAGAAAATTCCAACCTAAAACGAATGTTCCCGAGCAGAGCCGATCGCTCTGAGTCTCTGCTTCGCGAAATATTACAATCGAAAAAATTAAATCGTATGGATACAAAACCTTTGCGGTCATTAAATTAACAATTAATCTTCTATTCCTATCGGAGTATTTTATTCGAACCAATTTTAATATTCCAAATCTGTATGAAAAATTTAGAAAAAGATAATTCCTTTGATTTATCCAAGAATTCAGACAATTCCAACCTAAAACGAACACTCCCGAACAGACCCGATCGCTTCCAGCCCGCCCTATTCAATATTCACTTTCAAAACATTTCATTTCATCAGAAAATCTTTCGTTCATTTCAAACATCTAATCTAAAATCTTCGTTGCCATTCGCATGTGATTGTTTTGCGACGTTGACATATTTTCACGTTAAAACCTTGAATGAGAGGTGTTTGAATACATTTGAAGGTTAAATATTCATTTTTAATGACTTTTTAGTAAAAAATTTTTATCGCCGGCAACATTGCCCGATTGACATTTATATGCTATTCTTGGAACGGAACTGCAGACTGCGTTTTCTCTTCTGTGCGATTTGAAGATGATTTTACGACTGCTGTTGTTCAGATTTTCCAAATATTTATGGGAAATTATAAAAGTTGTTTTAAAATTTCTCAATGAATAAAAGGTGTATAAAACGATCATGATAATTTGGATTTTGTTGATTAGTATAAGCAATTATATTGAAATAATTACCAGAAGAACTATTCTTTTCCCAAAAAATAACTATCAGATGAATTTGGTTTATCTTAATGAATTCAATTTTTGAATCATGATTAATTTTTTCGATAATCTTATTTTGAGACTATTCAAATTAAAATATTTTGTTATAGAGAAAATACATTTTGCTTTTTATCATTATATTCATTATTTTGAGGCAACAGTGTCGAGGGATTACTTCATTTTCAAGGACATTAATCGAGAAATTGAGATTGTTTGAATATAAGTACTAATAATAAGTACCTATATGTAAAAAAATACAATGTTTCTCTATAATACCATTCATTATCACAAACTAAAGGACAAATCTATACAATATTAAAAATATTTCGGTAAAAGTATGATGAAATGTTTGGAATAAGTTTCATAATTCTTGACTTATTTTATGGAAGAATTTAGTTCATCCATTTGAGGTTTATCAATTTTCAGTGTATGTTGGTTGTGTTTATTTTGCCGTTTTTATATGTTCTAATCTTGAACTTTGTATTTTTCCCACTGCTGGAACATTCTGTTGTTTTTCAAAAGTATGATTCGAAAACATTACATCAAAAAAAATTGAATCTTTTTTATATAAAAGCTCTACAGTCGCTAAGATAACTGTGAAACTTTCTATTGTTGTCGGAGTATTGATTTCGAATCATTTGAAATAATCAAAATATGTGTGAAAAATTGAAAATATAATAAGTCCTAATAACTGCAGTTTCGATGTCTGTTGAGAATTCAGATAATTCCATCTCAAACGAATGCTCCCGAGCAGAGCCGAACGCTTCTTGCACGCTCAAGAAGATTCAATCAACAAATCATGTCAGAAAAGCTTTCGTTCATTTCAAATTCCAAAACAAATAATTCGAAAACCTCCGTTGCCACTCGCATGTGATTGTTTTGCGACGTTGACAGATTTTCAACTTAAAACCTTGAATGTGAGAAAATGTATGAGTACATTTGAAGGTTAAATATCCATTTTTAATGACTTTTTATTAAAATTTTTTCATTGCCGGCAACATTGTTCGACTGGACGTTCATATGCCATTCTTCGAATGAAACTGCAGACTGTTTACTCTTCTGGGCGATTTTAAGATGAATTTACGATTGCTGGTTGTTCAGATCTGTCAAACGTTTTTGAAAAATTATAAAAGATGGTTAGAAATTGGTTAATGCGTATAAAATGAAATCTTATAATTTCTAACTTGTTTATGATTATTAGTAGCAATATTATTTTAAATAAGTATGAAATATTTTTTCGAAAAAAAATTGGTAAATGAATTGCATTAACGCCAATAAATTAAATTTTTGTAACTTGTGAATAATGTTAACTATAATTTAATGTTGAAATTATTCGAATGGAAATATTTTGACTACTTGATATACTTATAATATCTCTGTCACCATCAAAATTTCAACTTTTTAATGAATTTTGTTTTATTAATTTTAGTTCTTTCATAAGTTTATCAATTTTAGTGATAAATTGTTCAGTCAACTGAAAAAACTTCCAATAATGAATGTTTATTTCAGTTATTTTGATATGAAAGAGACATTATGTATGTATATCTTTTTTATTAATTTATTTTGTATTTCTCTTTCTGCTGAAATATCTTGTTTTATTTTGAGAAGTATATTAATTTTGTATAGGATCTTACCAAATCAGTTCACAATGATCATTCGAAAACATTACATTCGAATAATAAAATTATTTTAGCCTTAAAAATCACTAATAGACTTTCAATCTTATTCCTGTCAAAGTATTTATTTCAACTCACTTTTTATAATCAAAATATGGGAAGATAATCAATAATACCATAAATCCTTGTAATCCCTAGAAGTTTCGATATCTGTTGAGTTGTTTATCCAATAATTCAAACAATTCCAACCTAAAACGAACACTTCCGAACAGAGCCGATCGCTCCAACTCGCCGGATTCATTCTTCACTTTCAAAACATTTCAGTTCTATCAGAAAAGCTTTCGTTTCTTCCAAACATCAAATTTTTAAACCTTTGTTGCCACTCGCATTTGATTATTTTGTGACGTTGACAGATTTTCACATTAAAATGTTGAAATGAGAGGATGTTTGAATACATTTGAAGGTTAAATATCCATTTTTAATGACTTTTTGTGAAATTTCTTCATCGCCGGCAACATTGTCGGATTGGACGTTTTTAGCGATCGTTTGAATGAAACTGCAGACAGCGTTTTCTCTTTTGCGGGATTTTAAAATGAATTTACGATTCCTGGTTGTTCGGATTTTCCAAATGTTTTTGCGAAATTGTAAAAATGGTTTGAAAATTCCTCAATGAGTAGGTATACGGTGTATAAAACGATTATGATAATTTGAGTTTTGTTGATTAGTAAAGGGTGTGTTTTTTTAGAGGTATCGAACTTTAAATTGCAATAAAACATCGATGCATCATTCGATTGACAAGAATTTTTTTTATTCGAAAGATAATCTTGTGGCATTACATTTTAAATATGATTTCTGGAATATGACTGCCACGGCTGGCTCGGATGTAGTCCAATCTGGACGTCCAATTTTCGATGACTTTTCCAACATTTATGGTCGTATATCGGAAATAACACGGCGAATATTGTCTTCCAAATTGTGTTCCTATTTAGTTATAACAGTTTAAAACGTAGATTTTGGACATCGCAAAAATCGACCAATACGATGGTGCGTTATCGTGATGAAACAAAAATTTTTTCTTCACAAAATAAGGTCGTTTAATTTGCACCTCGTCCTTCAAACGTTGAAATAAGTCTGCGTAGTATTGACCATTGATAGTCTTAACCTTTTCGAGATAATAAAGGATATAATTTCTCTCGCATCCCAAAAAAACAGTAGTCATAACCTTGTTTGCCGATAAAATTGTTTTTGCCTCCTTTGGAGTCGGTTGAACCCAATGTTTTGAAGGTTTTTTATTTTCGGGAGTGTACTGGTGAACCCAACTCTCATCAACACCCATGAATCGATGCAAAAATTCGTTTAGATTACGCCTATGCAGCGCCAAACGCGGCAACCATCTTGCACACAGCTTTTCCATGCTCGAATGGATGTGCAAAATATTTCCCACACGTTCAGCTGACACCCTGCAGGTCTCAGCTATCTCATGCTCTTTCAATATACGGTCTTCCAATCCTTATTGATGGATTTTCTCAAGTTTTCTCATCCTATTTGATGGATTTCATCTGAAGTTATGACCTCAATAGGCCGTCCTGAGCGAGGCTCGTCATCTTGAATTTAAACCCACTGCTTAATAGTTATATGATAGGTAGAAGTTTCTCAGTGTTGAATCCATTTGTTCTTTCATTTGTTTTGGTATGATACCTTCCAAAGAGAAGTATTTGATGACAGCCCAATTCTCCAATTTTTTCATTCTCACGAAAACAACGGAAGCGTCTCTTGCAATGTTCTCCCAAACGCAAAGTTACATGGCGATTGGTCTGAAACTTTACATACAAGCTCAATAGGAATGATACTGTACGACACCAAAAGTAGACCTTGTGGCACCATCTCTTTGTCAGGCCGGAAACTTTTCTACCCACCCTCGTACATAAATTATCGAGAATTACGTCATTTCAATCATCCTTTACGTACTTGAAAATACGTTGAAATACACAGGGCATAATTAAACATCAAATATGCAGTTATTTTTATTTTATATACCTCATAAAACAAAGAAAATCTCAAATAATATTAGCATTTTCTTTAATCCAATTAATATGATACGGTATCTTCACCATTTTCACTGCAGTTCCAGGGACTGGACAGTAATTATACAATATTTGGGCGTAAGAAACAATACCATAAAGCACATCATTGTTGACGAATGGTCCTCCAGAATCACCCTGAGAAAACGAAGAATTAACAAACACTCAGACAGACATATATATATATATATATATATATATATATATATATATATATATATATATATATATATATATATATATATATATATATATATTTAACAATTTATTTATGCAATTGCATACAGTTAATATCAAAATGACCATTCTATACATAAACATCATGTTACGATCAGGGTAAACAAAATGACAACAAAAGATTGTCTTTCAGAAGCATGCTGTACTTGTATGAAATATTTGAATTCTCACTCAGAGAAAGGAATGTATGAGAGGATATGCACGTAATGTTATTTTTCTCATAATTAGGATGGTAAA
This sequence comes from Henosepilachna vigintioctopunctata, assembly GCA_030704895.1. Classification (NCBI taxonomy): domain Eukaryota; kingdom Metazoa; phylum Arthropoda; class Insecta; order Coleoptera; family Coccinellidae; genus Henosepilachna; species Henosepilachna vigintioctopunctata. The sequence continues at coordinate 2,697,934 of JARQZJ010000005.1, forward strand.
TAAGAAATAGTATCGATCACCATATCAACGATGGAGGAATAAAAAGACTCAGAAACCAACGCACAAGGTCCTTTTAAAATCTCCTAAATATTTTTGTACGTAAAATACTGATCGGAATTCCTTGTAATGAATATATTGTTATGAATTGTTATAAATCTTATGTTTATAAAATATCTCTGTTGAATTACCTTATTTGTTCTATCTTTAATTCTTTAATGATGTAAGTAGTATACTTCAATCACATTTTTATGATAATATTATAACAACAACTGAAAATACAATCTGCTGACAGTGAGTACAGCAGACTCTCTAAACAATTCAATGCTCAGGAACTATCTATTCTTCTTCAGAATCATTATCAAAATCAATTTCTGAACTATTTCAAGACTCTTCAATGAACATCTAGAGCACCATTCCAAATCAGTGTATTCCATAACACAGAAATGACTGACTGGAAATGCTGAATGAAAAGTTCTCAACCTAGGTAAATCCTAAAAGTCCGCGAGATATCCGAATCTATCAAGGTGTGGCTTCACCCTTATAACCTCATATCACCCTCACCATATGAGTCCCTTGTTTCTTGTATTCAAAGTATGCACATCAGTCCTGAATCTAATTTTCCTAAAGAGATATGGTGGCTTTCTAGTTTTCACTATACTGTGATATAAAACCACAACAGCCAATTTGAATCTATTGTGAATATTCAGCCATCCCATAAACCCCTAAATAAAACGAAAACAACTATTTTGCATTTTCTGTATTCTGTGTAGTGAACTTTGATCCAAACATGGAAAAATACCTGCGAACAGTAAGTAAAATCCGATAAGACTAAGGCGTTGCAGAGGAAATTTTGAGTTCTTGTGAAAAATAACCTCTATGTGGGTATAGCAAGCGCAAACCTGATATAGCTTTCTGGGTACAACCAGATATATAAGTCAGAAATCGAAAAGAATTGTCCATTTTAAGTCCCAAATTGCGAACAGATAACACGGATACAGATCCTATTACCACCCAAAAATATGGCTTGGGATTTGCTTGCGTTTATTCTTAAGTTGTGCATGAGCGATATCTCCGCGACCATATCGAGGTCTTCATTCATCTTTGTGTTACCATCATCGATATTTTCAGAATGAGAGCTGTGATACAACTGGGTGTGGTATGCATAGAAATGAACATTGAAATTGTGTAGGGCGTTTTTAAAATAATGAGTGTAAAGAATGAAAAGGAGTGGTCCCAGAATAGAGACATGTGGAACACCTATATAAATATCCAAGGGCTCAGATACACAGATAACAATTCTAAACCGCTGTTTTCTCTTCGACAAGTAGCTTTTTAGTAACAATACAGCACCTGACGAAAAACCAACATATCTTAAAATTTGTAGAAGAACATCATGCAACACCATATCAAACGCCTTAGAGTGATCCAGCGTAATTAGAACTGTTATGAATCCGCAATCAGTTGCACCTAATATATCATCTGTGACTTTCAATAATGAGGTAGTGCAACTGAAACCCGGTTGAAACCAGACTGCATTCCGGTATTACATGAAATTTCTCAAGATGTTTTTGCATCTGAGTCTTAAGCACCTTCATAAAAATCTTGGATAATACAGGCAGTAAACTTATAGGGCCTAACTCTCCGAATTCTCTAACACACGCTGTTTTAGGCAATGGAAGAATTAACGAGTTCTTCCAAGATGAAGGAAAATATCTCTACAAAATGCAAGAATTTATTATATGTACTAAGTGCCTCAAAATTAACGGACAACACAACCAAATTATACCCACACTCAATCACCATGGAACCATAAAAGATTTGTTAATTCGATTGAAAATTCTTAAAATTTAATTCATTATGTACTATGTGAACTCACCTTGCATGCGTTTTGAATTTGATCTGAATGTTTTACACAGAACAGAGACTCACTCTCGCAAGAAATGTCAATATTCAAATCAACTGCTTTCAACAGTGTTGGATCATCATAGGTGTTTCCTGGATATCCCCATCCACATACAGTTCCGTTTTCTACATCAATTGTTTTCGAATAACTTGGAAGAGCCACATTGCGTATATGTGCTGAATAGTGAAGAGGTTTTTCCAGTTTCAAAAGTGCCAAATCAACTCCACCAGTAGCATACTCGGGATGAATTGTGACGTCTTCGACCTAGAAGTCAGTTGTTAAATAATTATTTCTGATTGAACGAGTTTAAAAATGACACAGAAAATAGAACTAGATATAGACTTCCTTCTCGAAAGTTTTTGAGAAACTACTTGCAAAAAGGTTATTGAAATTCTGCACAAAATTTTAAGTTTTGAGATGATGTAATCTTATATATTGTTGAAATTGTATTGGGTCGCAATCTCAAACATATTTGATTACTAATGGATGATTTTTTGATCGTAGATTTTTTTAAAATCTGATAAAACGTTCCTTATCAAACAGCCCATTCGGAAGGTCCAATTTTGCGTCACGAATTACACGGGTTATGTTATCCTGTAAGGCTTCAATTGCGTTCGGCTTGTCCACATACACTATCGACTTTACATAACCCCACAAGAAATAATCCAGAGGCGTCAAATCGCATGATATTGGCGGCCAATTCACAGGGACATTTCGAGAAGTTGCTCACCAAATTCATCCTTCAACATGTCCATTGTTTCACGAGCTGTGTGGCATGTGGCACCGTCTTGATGGAACCAAATGTCAACCAAGATCAACTCGTCCAACTGGGGCAAAAAAATTGCGTATCATAGCTCGATATCGCTCGCAGTTGACGGTAACGTTTCTTCCACGGTCATCTTGGAAGAAAAATGGACCGATGATGACACCAGCCCATAAACCACACCAAACTTTCGTTTTTTCGGGATGCATCTGTAATTCTTGTATGGAATGTGGCTGTTCATCACTCCAGATGCGACAGTTTTGTTTTTTACATATCCGTTAAGCTAGAAATGAGCCTCATCGCTGAACACAATTTTTCGATAAAACAGCGGATTTTCATTAAGCTGTTCTAAGGCCCATTCATCAAAAATCAGATGTTGTGCTAGGTCATTCGGCTTCAATTCATGCAGAAGTTGAATTTTATAGGTTTTCAAACCCAAATCAACACGTAAAATGTTCCATGTGGTTGAATAACACATGCCCAATAGCTGAGAACGGCGACGAATTGACATTTAACGATACTCATCAACACTGTACGCTACGGCTGCAATATTCTCTTCAATACGCACTGTACGCATGCGAGACAATGGTTTAATGTCCAACAAAGTAAACTTGGTGTGAAATTTGGTGATAACAGCACGAATTGTTGATTCACCAGGTCGATTATGACGACCATAATATGGTCGTAACAAACGATACACATTTTTCGCAGAGCACGAATTTTGATAATAAATTTCAACAATTTGCAATCGTTGCTCGTGTGTAAGTCTTTCATGAGGAAATCGCAAAGTATACTGAAAACTTTTCACTTTGACCGATGACGTTTGGATGCCATTACCAACCAGTGCCGCCAACCTGAAAAACTTAACTCTTAAGAAATCACCAGTTATAGATGTTTCTCAATCATTTCGATCTCTTAGAATGTTACAATATTTCAATAGTTTTCGAATCATAAACATACATTCACAAGAGTTCCTCCCTCTTTCCGATCATCTGTTCCAGCTAAAATATACGTTTCATTCTCATAGTTTATGCAATGTGCAGCCGTTAGTATGAATCGTGGGCTAATAATTACTCCCCCGCAATTTAATGACTCCCTTGCTCCAATAGAAACAGCAAACGGAAAATTTTCAATGTTAACATAATAACCGCCATATATTCTTCCTGAAGAGACATCGCAAAGTTGCTCTGAAACAGAAAATTTGTCATATATATACTTTCTTAATACTTTAAATTTTAACGCTTAAATTCACGAAGGTTTATTTGAGGGCAACCCATTTGATAAATATCCTACAGCAGCTAGAGTGTTTTCAATTCGTAAATTGCTTCAATTTCACATTGAAGATAATGTTTGTTTATATAGTTATCTTCAATGTGAAATTGAAGCAATTTACGAATTGAAAACACTTATCAAGAATTTACGAATTGGTAGGATATTTATCAAATGGGTTGCCCTCAAATAAACCTTCGTGAATTTAAGCGTTAATGTGATATGTTTTATTATCAGTCCTTTAAATTTTAGTTTCAATTTGAGATTTAACGATCACTACAACCAAATCGTTAGTAAAGCAGTTAGGGTACTGGGTTTTATTATCCGAAATAGTAAAAATTTTGAAGTTTCAACTATCATAAAACTGTATTGCTCTTTTGTTAGGCCTCACCTGTAGTATGCCTCCAATATTTGGTCACATAAAGCTTTTACTAATGAAGACAGAATAGAGAAAGTTCAAAAACGTTTTCTGAGGTTTTTACATTATAAAAGACATAATAGTTTTCCATTTAAAATATCATATAACTCTTCGTTGATTAGCTTTAATCTGCAAAGATTGTCGGTGAGAAGAAATATTCAGGCTATTCTTTTCGTTTATTATGTTCTGAATTCCATCAAGTACGAAAATTGCAATCTTATAGATTTTATTCATTTGAAAGTTCCAAAAGTTTGGTTGCGTTGCTCCAGTTGGGATCTATTTCTGGTTGTTTCAACAAGCTACTGAACAGTAACAGAAACGTTGATTTTTTTAGTGATAATCCCAGAACCTTTAAGGCAGGTGTGGTAAATTCATTATAAATTTGTTTCTTTTTATATAGCAATTTTCATGATTTCTATATGAGGTATTTGTACGTATGTATATGTTTAGTTTTAGTTTCATCAGTTGATATTTTTGTAGTGATCTATGTTTTGGTTTACTACTAATCTGTCTTATGTGTTAGTACTGTATGGGTGTTTATAAGACATGCAAAATAAATGAATAAATAGATAAATCAATAAAGATAATGCCCTAAAAGGCGGAACTAGTCGAATAAAGAATTGTTCCGTCAGTGATTTATTATTACTCTCATTTAAATATGAACTATCACAGAGTAGATTCATCGTCCATTCAGTTAATTATCAAGGATATAACATTTATTTTATATGAAACATTCATATTAATTTCAAGCTCTTAATGACAGATTTTAATGGTTTATAAGTGCAACAATATTCACCTTATCTTCGTTTATAGGTAATTAACATTGTAATATGTGCTCTTCTATCATAGGACTGAAATAGAAATATTCTAGCAACCTTTTGAACAGCCAAATCGATCATACCTCAAGCCCCCTTCTCAATCTTTTCAAAATGACTCAGTTTACTATATAGTAGTAAACTGTTATCTACCTGTTTTTTCTGTATTCATAATTTAAGTTTACCTATTGTATGTATTCGAGAAATGTCATTAGTCTGCACGTAGCATTCGAAAAAGGCGAATCTCATCGAAACGTACGTCATGCAGTATTCTTTTTAATATATATGTACTTTGTTTAACAATTGTTTTATTAAGAATTATTTTTGCTATTTCAAAAGAATAAGTAAATGTTGTGGATTCAATGTGAAGAAAATTCTACCTCACCTGACAGAATCACAGTAATCACGAGAATGTTAACTAATAGAATCATCTTGGAAAACTGTTGATTTCAGCCTAGTTGACTCGTATTATATACTGAAAAGTTTCATCCGTTTCGTGACAGAAAAATATAAAAAAAACTATCAAAAATAACGTGACATGGATATGTTCAATATCGTGACTTTTGTATGTTCATTTTATTTGTTACAAAAAATTTATATTCGAATTTGGGGGCCCATTATGATTGGAATTTCATTACTGACAATTTGGTTACGCTCTTTATATCTTTTCAAATTATGTTTCTTATCATTGCTGGTGCTATAGACCAGGGTCGATAATTTTGAAAATGGTAAAAAGTAAAAAAAAATAAAAGTAGGATGAAACCCGTTGAAAAAGGACGAGAATATAACAAAAATGAAAGGAAAAGAAAATTATGGGCGATCTGAGGTCGGGAAGTGGAAGGGGGTAAGTTTTAAGGGTAAAAAACGGTGTACCTCGATTTCCAGCAAAGTCCTATGGAAAAAATTAAATGACAAACTTGTAGGTAATAAAGAGACCTACAACTTTTGTGATCACACTTTTTACACAAAACCTCTAAATTTATGTGAAAAATTCAAATAATCAAGGTTTTGGTTTTTATTTTTATCTTATGCAAATAAAAAATTTTTCTCACAAAATTTGGTGAAAACTTACCTTTCTATGTCCTGAAGATACTATAATTTTTCTGATTTGAAATATTTATTTTTTCATATTATTTTGAGTTAATATCATAAAAAACACCCTTATTTTCAATAGAAAATTCTAGCGTCAAAATATCATCTATTATTTCTTATTTCTGGTAATGTAAAAAAATATATACATCACCATGGTAAATGTTCTCAGAAAATGCAAAGAAAGAACTCGAATACGAATTTTTTTTAATCACTATGTACAATTTTGAGCTATTCAGTGAAATTTACACTTTATTTACTTGAAAAAAGTAAGATTCAATGTTACATTGATAAAGAAAAAATTACAAATCCATAAATCATAAGGATTGCAAGAAATATAGGATTTAAAGGAGGGAAAACAAATTTCGGATTCCAGTTTTTTCTTTTCTTTGCATTTTCTGAAAACATTTACCACAGTAATATATATATTTTTTTACATTATCAGAAATTAGAGATTTCAACGAAGAAAAGAATCTCCCAACTAAAAAGTTTATATTTTGACGTGAGAATTTTTGATTGAAAATAAGGGTGTTTTTTCGGTGAAAATAGGGTGAAAAAATTAATATTTCAAATCAAAAAAGTTAGAGTATCTTTAGGACATAGAAAGGTAAGTTTTCACCAAATTTCGTGAAAAAATTTTTTTTTGCATAAGATAAAAATAAAAAACCAAAAACTTGATTATTTGAATTTTTCACATTAATTTTGAGGTTATGTGGAAAAACTGTGATGACAAAAGTTGTAGGTCTCTTTATTACCATACAACTTTGTCATTCAATTTTTTTTTATAGTACTTGTAGTTTTGCCGGAATTAGAGGTACACCGTTTTTTACCCTTAAAAGTTTACCCTTTTGCATTTCCCGACCTCAGATTGTCGGTAATTTATTTTTCCTTTCATTTTTATTATATTCTCGTCCTTTTTTAACGGGTTTCATCCTTCTATTTTTTTTTTGGTTTCAAAAATTATCGACTCTGGTCTACAATAGCGTATCTCGAATGAAAATATTTTCAAAACGCGTAATTTTGGTTACTGAACAGAATATATATTATAGCAGAGACACTTTATATAGAGATATTTTAGACAACAATAGAAACAATTCTCGACAACTATGGAAAATTTAAAACAATTATTACCAATATTTAATAGTGTTGGCGTTTACTTGATGTAAATCCATTATAATTGAATATAAACTTAAATTCAAACACTTGAACTTATGATTTACACATTATTGACTACATAGCATTACGCGTTTCGTCGTTAAACTTCAGTGCTTACAGAATAAGATTATTCTGTAAGCATCTGAAGAAGTCGTTTGTAACGACGAAACGCGTCATGCTATGTAGTGAATAAAGTGTAAATCATAAGTTCAAGTGTTTGAATTTAATTTTATATTCAATTATTACAAAGCAAAACAAACAATACATTGTATGTGGAAATTGGTATTGATATAATCCAGAATGATCACCATATTGCTCGCTGTTTCAATCTGTACTTTGTTGATAGTATAAAACAAATAATTGATTCTATAGTTCCGAAACATAACCATGACTATGTGATGAAATTTATACCAAAATTATTGAAAAGTAAAAAAGTGTTTTCATATCGAAACTCGTATCTAAAAATAGAGTGCTCATTTCTGAGAGAAAAATTATTCACAAGAGAAATAAAGTGATGAGTTATACTATTATAAATTTTCAACATCTTTCTGAGAAGTTGGCACCAATTAGTTCTCTAGAATTCATTACACAATTGTTGTTTAGAATTACATAATTTTTCCATTAAAAATACAGATTGAAGATTTTTACCTTCATCTCGAGAGGTCAAAGAAAAAGTAAGTGCTTGTCAGACCGTCCACAGTAAATTTCTGATTTTATATAAGTAACACTTCTGTATTTTGTTTATATGAAACTTAATGAATATCTCTTGTAACCAACTGCTTGAAGTAAAATTATTTGACGTTCTAGCTTCAGTACCGGTTATGTTGAAAAATAAAACAAGATATTTAGAAAGAAGTTTTTTCACAATTTCTTTTCAGATAAACCAAATAATAAAGACATCAACTGAATTTATATGATTATATAACAAAAATGTAAAAGGTAGATAATATTTACAAGTGCTATTTACAAAAAATATTTTTTTCTATTTATATAAAAAATATTGTTTTTATATAACATATAAATAACATCAAATGGCTCTTTACTATTAAAAAATGGAAAGTAAACTATGTATGGAAGGCTTGTTATTATAAATTATTTGTTCATTCACAACTATGGAAATTATTTATTCATTTTTTCTAAATTCTGTTCAAATTTTTTTCACAGTGTTGCCAAAAATCTGATATTTCAAAGTACGTTCGAAAAGAGATGGTTTAGGAAATATTTAGGTCTTCACTTTCTGAGGGTATTTGCACAGTGTGGTACCAATTCGGGTTCCTCACAGGTAAGGGTAGACTCATCTAGAACTTTACCTTCACCACAAGAAATAAGACGAGGGAAACCGTTGACACAAGTGATGAGTCTGTGACAATCTCCAGGTACTGCAAATCTTGGATATGGCCAGAACTTAGCGGAAACAGTGTGAGATGGCACTTTAGTTGGGCACTTGAATCCAACAACAGCTAGAAAAAAGAATTTGGTATTAGCTTCATGAAAATCTTCTTAAGAACTTCATTTTGACAACTTCTTTTGAAGTTGTCAAAATGAGGTCCTAAATTTGAAGTACTCATAAAAAAATTGTGTACTATTTTCATATAATTATTTTTTACCCAACTGCCAATTGCATGGTTAATCTTTTCTTCTCAAAAGAAGAAGTGGAAGTGTAAGTATTCTTGATACTTTTGAGTAACCATTCAAATTTACTGTTCTTTCAGCTTTTTTCTCGAAACAAAATTTGGACCTAAGGAATTAATCAAACCCTGTGTAATAATCAAACTATCACAGAGTTGGTTCATCGTCCACTGAATTTAACAATTGCAATTGTTGAAAACTTCCAATCACAAAACAGTACTCCTGGCCCAAAAGGGAATAAATGGAAAATATCAAGTAGTATTTATTTGAAAACACGTATATTGTTTCAACCATAACCAAAAAAAAGTTATTTGGGGGTTGAATGGTTGTAGTGAAAAGATGATATTCACATTTTTACAAAAATGTTATTGTAGTCCATAGTTGGAAGACAATTTTTCCACAATTATGTTGATTAACATCTCCTTGGCAACACACAAAAATAATCTACTACAAAAAGTTGTGTCTATAGTATTTTTATTCCTTTTTCTGAAAACTTTCACGAAATGAAGTTTCATTATATTTCAATAGAAACTAAAATTCGAACACTTGAACTCTGGATTTACACTTTATTGACAATATAGGACGACGAGTTTCGTCGTTACTAACGACTTCTTCAGATGCTAACAGAATACTGACTAGAAGTCGTTTGTAACGACGAAACGCGTCAATCTTGTCAATAAAGAGTAAATCAAAAATTCAGGTGTTCTAATTTTAGTTCACATAGCATGACGAGTTTCGTCGTTACAAACGGCTTCTTGAGATGCTAACAGAATACTGACTAGAAGTCGTTTGTAACGACGAAACGCGTCGATGTTTTCAATGAAGTGTAAATCAAAAGTTCAAGTGTTTGAATTTTAGGTCACATAGCAGGACGAGTTTCGTCGTTACAAACGACTTCTTCAAGTGCTTACAGAATACTGACTAGAAGTCGTTTGTAATTTCGAAACGTGTCAATCTTGTCAATAAAGAGTAAATCAAAAGTTCAAGTGTTTGAATTTTACTTCCATAGCATGATGCGTTTCGTCGTTACAAACTACTTCACAAGATGATTTTTTTTGACACATCGCAAAAATATTAATAAATATCAAACTGAAGACAACCCTTTTTGATACGTACCTTCTGGGTTGCAAGTTTCCAACAACAAATCTGGCCAGTTGCAACCGTGAATTTTGTCGTCATATACTAAGCCTGGTTCACACTGGTTGGCAATTGGTTCACCATGAGCACACTTGATGTAATGAGTAGAACATTCGTGACTTTCGGGATAGATGCCAAATTGATACTCGCAGCCTGGAGTACTGAGAGCAGTCACTGAAATTGATGTCAAATTAATATTCTATGGACGAATTTAAAATTTTCCCTTAATTTTTTATTTGGTCTCGTAAAATGGTCTTAATGCAGGAAAATCAAAATTTGGTATATTCGCCAAGAAATCACGAATGATAAATGTGCAGGGTGATAATATGTATATTGCTGTAAACGGAGAAGCCATTGTTCACGATGAACATATCAAATACTTGGGTACAATTTTGGATTCGAATTTAAACTTATTATAAACGCAGATTATATAACGAGAAAATTTTCGAAAAAAGTTGGATTCTTATCACGAATCTGTAAATCTTTGTCTATGAGTACAAAGTTGTTACTCTATAAAATCATTGCACTTCCTCATTTATAATTCTGTTGTTTCTTATTGTTTTATTGTCCTCAATATCAAATAAGTCGATTAGGAAAAATACTAAATAGAGCTATGAAATTTATATTAAAATGTAATAGATATACACCTGTCAAATCCATGCTTAATGTGTTAAATATGTTATCTATTAGCCAAAAAGTTTTGTTTAATGTACAAGTGTTCATTTTTAAACTGAAAAGAAATATGTTACCAACCTACATTAGTGATAGAGTTCGATTACTTAAAGATGTACATAATTATAATACGAGATTCAAAACAGACTTTATCCTTGGAAAATGTAATACTACACAAAAGCTTAAATCTATTTTGTATGAAGGTTTAAATGAATTTAATGGACTTCCTGCACGTACAAAAACTGTGAAAGTTTGAAAGTATTCAAGAGACTTTTGAGAACGTTCATCTCAACCAAATGCAATACAGTTTGAAGTCACTCTAATTCAATTGGGCTTTGTTTCTGCTAGTACTCTAATTGATGTTTATCATGTAATATTAGTTAGGTGCTAAGTATAACGTTTTTGTTGTTCTAACTACTATATCATGTTATTTATATTGGTACTTTACTTAACTCACAGTTTTTTAATTTTCATTATTTTAATTTTTTTAATTAATTGTAATTACTTACTATATTTTGTAATATGATGTAGCAATTCTGCCAAATAAATACATTATTAATTACTCTTTGTTTTTTACCCAACAAATTTCTTATTATTTTTATGTCAAAGACTGACAAATGAAGAAGAACAAAGATGTATATTGAATACTGCAATTACAAATATTACTGAATATTATTCAAGTGAATCTACTGAATATTACGAGGAATCTTTAATATTTTCCATTGTTACATACGTTTTGGGAGTATTCAAATTATTCGTTTACGATTTTTATAAAATCGATAAATATTTAAGAAAGAAAATTTTTAAAACGTAATAGTTTCAGTGGAAATCGATATGAATGTGATACTTTTACCAATCAAATCGATAGAATATTGCATCAGGTCATCATAATCATAATGAATTTATACATAAATGATTTGTTTGTATTGTAATCCGAATCGATATCTTGAGTATTCTTCAATAGTCCTATAAAATATGCTGTTTGTTTATCCTTAACTGTTATGTTATTGATTAGATTTATAATGATTTGAATTTTCAATGGAATTGTTCGAGAAAATATCGAGTTGAAGAAGAATGTCATTGAAATGTCTCCACAAACTATTTCACTATTTTTACTCTAAATGAATGAACTTTAATAAGACAATAATAACAGAGTGGGTGGATTTAGAGTAATGGACAAAGATATACACTCACAATCAGCTTTTCTGTTCCCACAGTGAACAGCCCAATTGTAGTTGCAGTGATGATGGACAGCACCTTTTCCATCGAAAAGCAAGCCATTTTCACACGTTTCAACGGTTAACGTACCATTGGTGCAAAGGAAGAACAGATTGCAGGATTCTGGATGTTCATAGGCGAATACTCCATGGGGGTCTGGACATTCTGGAGCTCCAATTACTCCTGCTTGAGCTACAAAAAATGTTTCATGAATATTATGAATATTATTGAATATTATATTTCATGAATTATTATGAGTATTATTTATAAACATAAATAAGCAATAGTTGGGTGCTTGGAGCTCAAATATCTTGCCAGAGAATATTGGTGTTCCCCAAGGGTCAATACTGGGGCCATTTCTTTCGTAAATATCATTTAAATCATGATCATCATTATAATGCATTATATATGTATACGTATGTATACGACTTACTGCATATCTCTGTCTTACAATCAATAGGAGGGTATGCGAAGATTGAAGTCGTTGCCTTTCATTTTTTGAACGTGGCGTAACTGATGAGTACCTTGCAGAACAAAACAGTAACTATATAACGCTTTCAATAAATGTAGGCATCGATTTCAATATTCTCTAACATTTATCCCTATATATATATATATATATATATATATATATATATATATATATATATATAAATACAATATTGGAATATTTAAATGTGTTCAATTCCGTTTGACATGGCATTTCACCTTCTCAATCAGTTGCTCTATTTATTCTTCCCTTTCTAATTGAACTCATATTTCTCCTGAGAATAGCGGAAGCAATTGTTTGATGAAAAAAGTCGTAAATAATAAACAGATCTGAGATTTCTTCAATTGAAGTATGAAAAACCAAATGCTATATTACATAATCATTTCTCTCATTTGAAACACTTTCACAAAACACCGCAGCAACTAAAATAAATGAAAATATCAACCACAAAATCTTTATCGATAAGAACCATCGGTCTGAAATTATTAGCTTATTTATCACTTTTAATCATTGCAGTAAATAATGTAGGTGTATTCAAATAAATCTATCAATACAGAGTGTCTGATTTTAGCCTATCTGTGAAAATTTGTTCATTATTCATTAATTTTTTGAGTTATAACTTCATAAGGGTTGTCTGATGATTGAGTGAAGTATGGTATATCCAACAAGTTTCGATGCTCTTCGAAATGCACTAAATATTAACACTCAAAAGTTAATAGTTTGTGTTTTAGCTGGCAACGTTTGTACAGACAGCTCCTTCAGAGTTTTATTCGAAATATTTCGATATTTTAAATAAAATTTCCTAATAGACTATATAAACTTGTAACAGAAGTCTACCATCGGAGGTAACTCAATCTTATAGACATTTAGATATTTTCCATCAAACAATTAAATGAATATTCAACTGAATAAAATATGAGGAAGAGTTGAGATTTAGTCGGTGATTGATATTAAACGCAGAATTTCAATGGGTTACAAGTTTCTAGAATAACCGGCAGGCATTTACGAACAAGTAGTTATAATGATTCAAGTCACATTAGATGATACCTTATTTACATATAGAGGTTACGTAATGACATTCAATCCATTGTTTCGCTGTTTACGTAGACGAAGATGAAAGTTATTTCGAGTAATAATATTTATTGCGCAACATCCCTTACAAAGTCTATGTACTAAAACGTACATTGCAAGTTGAAAAGAAAAATCTGACACGAATCAGAATTGTCAGAGCATCATTCTAAAACTAATTGGAAGCATCAATTTCAGATTTTGTGACCTAACTAGTATTAGGTATACTGATTGGCTTTTTCCATCCAAAGGTACAAATTGAAATTTTTTGATAACTAACTAAGTAACAAGTTCAGTCTTACTCAAATAGAAGTAGAATCTAACTCAAGATATGGTGAATCAAGCCCAAGTTTGCAGATTTTACCACCAACACAAATTGTGCATTTTAATCTGGCTGACATGTTGACAAATCACAGTGACAGTGAAGAAAAAACTGATGACAATAGCAATAGTAACTTCATGATATGGAAAAGTTTAATTACTGAATATACTGAATATAATAGGAAAGCTTATTCCCGTTCATAAAAAGGTGGTAAACAGGCCAATCTCTCTACTTTCCTTGAAATCAAAAATTTTCGAACGAGTCATATATAATAGAATTATGAAATATTTAAAAACTTATAGAACTTTAACGAAAAATCAGTTTAGGTTTCGACCGGATCATTCTACACAGTTGACACTATTCAATGTTATCTCTTTCATTGTTGATAAAATACACAAAAACTAGAAAGTAGCCGGGCTTTTCTTTGATCTGTCCAAGGCCTTCGATGCCATAACTACTGCAATTCTCCTGAACATATTGCGGAGTTGTGGAATACGAGGAAACTATTCGGAACTTCTGCGCCAATCTGCAGGATAGGTGGCAAGTTTATTCACCAGGATGCACAGCAATATTACTCCAACCGAACTCTTACCCAAGGTATGCCACAGAGATCCATACTAGGCCCGGTGCTCTTATGCTCTACGTGCTTGGTCTTAGCGGTGGTCCTTAGTGTGTCAGTATGCGGACGATACATCTGTTTTTCTGTCTGATCCTGATTACCAGGCTGCCCCTAGGGCTTGTTCTCGTACATACTATATTATTATATTCTAGGTATAATGTTCTCAATTTTAGAGAATCCAAAGCTTCAAAAATTATTCACTCAATTTTGTATATAAAACATCAATGTGAGTTGTCGATCTCAAATTTCTGCTTACATATATTCCAAGAAACTCAGTTGTTTTAGATGATATTTCTCTCCATATTAAAGGTTTAAGGTACTGATTCCATTGTCTTTTAGACAAAAATGAACATAGAGTTCAATTTGTTCAATTATATGATTTATATTTTGTGAATTTCGTGCTGAAAACTGTAGTAATGTTCATAGGTTTAGTGTAGACATAATGCAATTTCAGTTTTGCTCTCAGTTATCTGTCAGAGTGTCAATTAATTGACACTCTGATAAATTTCAATATTGATTAGTCTTTCTTTTATACAGTAAGAAAGTTATACGAAACGTATTGTATTGTTTGGAGACAAGATTGAATATAACAAGTTATCGAACTCTATCAATGATGTAACAATCTGATTTGAATTTAGGTCCGGAAATATAAATTAGCAACACACCGTACTTGTTAATCTAGTTCCACTACAAAAACCACTTGCAGACCTCGATAACTGAGTATTGAAAGTTGTTTTGGACATAGCATCGATATAAGGCGAATTTCCAGTATCATTAATCGAATGAAATCTCTATCATAAATAAATTTCAAGTTAAATTCACCTCTATTCCTTAAACCTATCAGTTTTATGAGAAATATGCTATAAATTCAATCACTTACAAATTAGTTGTTAATCGTACAAATTTACATTAATTAATGCCATCTTTCACACGATAATCAACCATGCACACTATATGGGATAATTAAAAATTCAACACTAAAAACGTTTCCTCCTTTTCAAGGCTCACTAGTTCAATTTCATAACCTATATTAACTGTTTAACAAAAAAACTCTTTGTTACAAAAGAGAATGTCTTTTTATTTAGCCGAATTCATATAATATTTCATAAATTCAAACTTGACACAAAAATTCTTCATTAACATAATTTAAAAAATATATTGTTAGATATAATTGATTAAAAATTTTAATTAAATTCTTAAATGCATAGGTAAGATAATAAAATTCAATGAGTTTTTTAAGAAAACAATTCAAACATTTCCTGCTTTTTTGATAAGATTCAAGGAAAGAGAGAGTTGTTCTGGATAAATCGATTAATTTTTGTCAGCACATAAATTTTTGAGATCTTTTTCAATATAATTGCTCATAGTTTTACGTTGGATAAGATAAATGTTTTTCATTCAAGCTTTGAAAGAAATTTTTTCATGAAATATAATTGAAAAATGTTTTATCAATGGGTCTCAATTGATGAAAACACCAGAAATATTCTATTTATTGAAGTAGCAATTCCAAATGCCAACAGGCTTGTTTAAAACTACTTTTGAAAATGCATCAAAGAATATACTGAACTATATAAGAGAGCTGCAAAAAGAACTACAAAAATCAGTGCTGTTCTTCATTTATTTCGACCAACAATATTTTTCTGAGAAATAACGAGGACCCTGTCAAAAAGAACGCCGCCACGAGCTTGTAGGGGCTATCTTCCTTGGATAACTCACCGACAGAGTTGCATTTCTTCGATATTTGACATGTCGAATAAGTTGCAGCTTTTTAGAAAAATACTAACAATACAAACAAGGCTTGAAATTGGGTCTGAATCTCCCGTGGCAATATATATCAAATATAATGGAACTAAAATTTGGATTTAATTGAAAATGAAATATTTTGAGAAAACGCTTTAGTTAAGTAATAGAAAACTACCTCTTTTTCGAAATTTCAGAATTGAATCTAAAGGAAATCACAGTATCACTTGATACCAAGTCATTGAACACTACATTAGAGAATAAGTAATTTAGGAAATTGATAATTGATGAGGCCGATACTTGGGGAAAATTAATATCCATAATAAAACAATATTCAAAATTTTCTCATAATTTTATATAAATACTCATGACGACGTTTCGAAGTACTACTTCGTTATCAAATGCTGGATTAATACTACGTGTAATTTTACAAAGTCAATACTTATAGCTATTTTTACAGAACATACCAGGTATGTTCTATGACGAACTTGGGATGAAGACCATAGAATACACTGATATTTTACAAAATGATCGTATACCTAGAGATGAACGCAGAAATCAATTTCTTAAGTCAGGTATTCCAACTAAATGTAGGAAAGATACAAATAAACAACTAAGATTTCTGAGAACAAATAAAGGTAAGTTAAAATTTTTTCGAACATAAAACATAATGAATGAAATAAAACATAAATTGAATGTAAATTAACTAAAACCTAGGTAATCAATCTGATCTGCTAACTGGAATATTCAGTTAGCAGATTATTAGAATAGTTATTAGTAATATTAGAATAGTTAGTAGAATATTCAAGTTAGCAGACCAGATTGATAAAAGAAGGATAAAAATCAGAAGAAATAGAAGGAACATAGGATCAGAAGGAATAAAAAGGTGAATTAGAGGTTAAACGAATCACCTAGACTCAACTTTTAGGTTTTTGTAAAATCAAGGAAACCAGGTCTTTCCAAACTCAAATTCAGTTTGAGTTTGCCATGCTTGCTCTCCCTGATTGTAAATAGTTAATGAAAGATGTACAAATAATTGAATTAATGATTGAATAATAATGAAATTTTTTGTACGAACTAAAAATTGTAAAACACTTGAAACTTACGAATAAATGCAAATACAAACATTTGAAATGGTGGAACATATAGACGAATATGTAAGCTTTATTGAGCCAACCTTTTGGAAACAGGGCCCAGATTTCATGGGAAGCCCCATAGCCCCTATATAGCCTCATAACCCCCATATGCACCCAACATTTCGCAATCAAATTGTGTATGCACTGATTGCCATATAAATAAATCCAACAAGAACAAACAATAAAAAAAACCAAAAAAAAATACATAATTTTTCCCCAACTACTTCAAAATTTTTCAATGTGAAATAAATAATTTCATCAAGTAAATATAAACAATACACTCGAAATAAAAACGAATAAAAGACGAAATCAATCGTTTGATTGAAATAATTCAATAGTTTACGATTATACAGACTCCAAAGTTGTGAAAACAATTGCAACTTGGAGCCAAGCCCTCTTGATCAAATAAAAGAAATCGAATTTGAGATCTCTCTTAAGAAAGTGGGTTAAATGAGCGGTTCTCTTCGAGAAAATCATAAATAAAGGATAAATAACATAGAAAAGATGAACTTACCGTTGACCACAACAAGCACAAGAACACCAGCTGTCAGAAGTGCATTCATGTTGACTTATCCTTGGTAACTAAAAGATTTTTACCATTCGATAGAACGTGCGTTCGTTCAACACTTGGCACTTTCTACAATCTACTGTTTGGTCGCCTGTCCTGTACTTGTGTGACCGATTGGTCGCTTGCTTCGAGTACCCTTCACCTGTGGTATTTGGTATGATTTCGTATGTTCAGTCGTAACAATTGCGAGCAATATGGAATATATGCGAATGGTGTGGAGAATTATGTATAGTAATTGTTGCGGATCAAAGGATTTGCTCCACATTGCATGCTGCAATAAACGGGTAGGTAATTGGTAATGAAAAAATTAGAATGCCTTTCGGCAAATTTACGAACTCTATTATAATTTTCAGCTGAGTTGAATAAGACAATAATTGGTTACAAACACAAAACGTTCAGGTACATTTTTTAAAAGTGTAAAATTGAAAACATTTAACTAGCTCAAATAAAAATATTTAGCTCATTTTAGATGTTTCATGTTACTCATATATTGTAAAGATTAATTTTAACTGATTTTGAACACGAAATAATCTATGGTTTTATGATACTGGAAAAGTAGATGAATAATCATTAATTTCGTTATGTTGTGTCATGGCTTACTTGATGTCAATACCTTGATTATTTTCTTCATAGCTTACTTGAAGTCAATACCTTCATTAGGTTAAATTTCATTACGTACATTGTAAGAAGGATCAAAAATTGGTGCTAAAGGAAACTTTTGAAAGTAAATCAGCTATAAAGGAAGCTATTATAGCGAAGATAGAAATTACGTCTTTGTATTTTCCATCTAATAATGCAGTTATGAAAATAAGTAGATTGTTATATTTCTAAACGTGGCCGATACATACAGTTAGGTATAGTAACAATTCTCAAAATAGATGGATCTCTAATGATATTTCAACAAAAATGAGAGAAAGAGATAATAAGTATAAATGTGCAGTTTTAGATTATTCGCTCAAGTCATGACAGGAATATAAAAATTTGAGAAATAAAATTGTAACAATGATAAGGGAATCAAAAATAAGATATTTAATTGATATCTTGCATAAAAATAAAAAAAATTCGCAGCAACTATGAAAAAACCTAAAACATTTATTACCAAATAAAACTAAAAACCAAAATAATGAACCAAGCTATGGAACCAAATATGGAATATGAACCAAAAAAAAACAAATAATACACCATATGTCTTGGTTAATTAGGAACTTGAGTTAATTTATACCAAGAATGTAGAAAATGCGCAATTTTGAGAAGGTATATATGATGTATTGAAAGATATCTTTAGAAGTTTGAAAAATACAGGTAGCTGCGAAGATGAAATAACATTCAAACATCACAAAATTGTTTCGTCAACACAGTTACTTCATCAGATATAGATGATAAACTTATTTAACACTTAGGCAAACCTGAGTTAATCATCTGCATCTGATGAAGCCTCTACGTTGGAAAAACAATATTCTCATGTTTGAATGAATATGAATGAAGTGCAAAGCACAAACTATTCAGTGAATGAGATTGTTATATACTTATTTTATGATAGCTGTAATAATTTACGACAATAGGTTCACAGCCAGCAAAAAGTTTCGATATAATAGCCATGTAAACCTCAGCAAAAAATGTTTCTATTTGTTTTATTAAAATTTTCCAGAATTTTGTCGACAATCGATATTTGTATTTGAGATTCAGTCACCACCCATTTAATAATAATCTTTATTTGAGGTTTTCGTGATCAAAATATTCAGTACATACAATAGTATCGTAATTTAGTTAATTTAATATCGTAAAATCACATTTTCAATTTTTTTTGTCTAAAATAGAGATGAAAACATTTTTCTCACAAAAACCGTAGCCTGTAGTGAGTATAAAATTAGCTATACCGATAATAATTTCAATCATACAAATTTTAAAAACACATAACTACATATATATCCTGAATACAATCAGAGAGTCAAAGAAAAATGTTGATCAATGTGAAGAGTGATATGTAATGAGAATTGTGGAAAAGAATGTACTAATGTTCAGTTGATGAATGATGGCTCTTTTGTAGTTTTCATGCAGTTTTTTATCACATATTTGAACTTTTTTTGTTTATCAAAGTTCTCAACTCAAATGGCAATGGATTATTAATTATGATTAATGGCATAATACTCTCTGTATTCTGCCATTCATAAGGGGTTTGTGCTATATCTGGTATTGATACAATTTCGAATATAGCAACAACTATAATGAAACAATATTTAGAATTTTATATTAACAACAATGTGCATACGTTGACACACGTTTCCAAGTAGTTTCGACTTATTTTTCAAATGCTGAATGAACAATTGTTGTTAATTCGAAATAGTATACTCTGGTTGTAAGGGCAAAATATTAGATACCCTTGAAGTCTTGGAAATTTCGATAGCCATAAAGAAAGATTTAACTGTTTGCAATGACCAGGTGGACTTTTCCTCAAAACCGGTGTTAAATTATGTGGTTTAGGATAGATAAGTGAATGATAGAATGATAGAATAAATGTCAAATGTCTCGCCTTTGCAGACGATATTGCTATCATCACAGACAACAGAACTGAAGCCATTCGCGCTGTGGAAAAACTACATGAAATTTCGCAGAAAACCGGGTTACAAATTTCTTATGATAAAACCAAATACATGGAAAGAAAACCAAAAAATAAATCTTCTCTTATGACAAAACATGGTGAAATTCTGCAAGTAGGCCATTTTAAATACCTTGGGGAAGTTATACAGTCCTCAGGTTTAAACCGAATCGCTAATGAACAGAGAATAACCAAGCTCCAAAGGGCCTACAAACTAACATGGGCTCACTATAACAAAAAGTGCATTTCGAGAGGCGCCAAATTAATTATAAACATTATAATAACACAACGATTCTTCCAGAAGCAATCTACGCAGCTGAAACAATGGTTATTGGCGGCCATTCAAGAATTAGAGAAATAGAAAAACAAGAACGAAAAATTCTCAGAAAGATTTACGGGCCAATCAATAGAAACGGTATTTGGATGAAAAGACCTCAAAATGAACTGTATCAAAAGACAAATGCGATAACGGAAGAAATCAGAAAACGACGAGCAAAGTTCTATGCACATGTCTACAGAATGAAACAGTCCAGAATACCGAAGAAACTACTCAATATAATTATGAATAGTAAATGCGGAACAGAGTGGCTAAAAGATGGTCCAAGAGGATCTACAACAGATCAATATAAAAAATCTCGAAGATCGCACTGAATGCCGCTATAAAATCGCACATATAAGTTTGAGCAGAAAGTAAATCGTCAACCTGGAGTAAAGTGGACAGATGAACGGAAGAAAGAGCATTCAGAGAGGATGAAGCGTTTTTGGGAGGCAAAAAAGATGAAGCAAAATTCCTAATGATTGCGAATTCAAGTTCAGTCGCTCTCCTCATGGGGAACAATCGAAATAATAATAATAATAAGTGAATGCTGTACATTTTGAAATTCAGTAAAATTGTATACTCTTGATAATGGGTTAACCACCCGAAACATATTTAGAGTTATTAATATATTTAGTGAAACTCAAGCCAAAATTTATTCTTTTCAAAAATTGAATTAAAAAGCTAGTAATGAAAACTTAAAGAACAAAGAATATTGACTTTTTTACTCAGTTGAATTCTGAACTGGTTTATAGTCAGTGAATGGCTTTTGTTCAGTATTCAATATTTAAAATCGATATTAACACTCTGGAATAACATCGTTTAACCATTTCATACTTCAAACACACATGACATTTTCCAACATAGCGGAAAAATCATTATTCATTATTCTTGATTTGTTTATTGAATCAGAATGAAATTATTTATGGTTAAAGTACTTGAAACATGACAAAATCTCAAATAATCGTTGATTATAGAAATTATTCATAGTCATAAATACCAAGTATTTTCTCTCATGAATAATAACTTATATCTTTAAAATGTAAATTGAGTTACGTTAGATTAGAAATGCTAAGTTTCTACTATTTTAGTTAAGTAAACTGCTTCATTTCATTGAAGTTATATTCATTATATTTTTGTCAGTTCATTGGTTTTGATATTCACCTATTTCTTCCGTAAAACAATTACTGTGACATCATTCATAATCAATTTATTATGGCAATCAGTCTTTATGCCTTGTATTGTAAATTAATAAATAAACAAAATTTGGATCTTCCATATATGTTTCCTTTCCTTCATTTCTTTCTGGCTAATAAATATTTGCTTCTATTTTTATAATGTCTAATGACTTCTGCGATCGTTTTCCAATTATCAAACATCCATAAATTTCAATTACCAAGCACCTCCGGCATCTTCAAATTATCTCAGTATCTTTTTCCATGCAATAAAAACAATAATCAGGGCAATTATCTGTTTGAATATTCTTCAATTGGCTTCTCCTCTTGATTGAGTAAAAGAAATATATCGATATCAAAGGAACCATTCATGTTCGTCAAATTCGAATTATCTGTAGATTGAATATCAAAGGCTTTTTTGATCTACAAACAGTCTAATTTTGAATATTCTACGAAAATTTATGATCAATTTGATCCATTAATATGTTTTTAATGTTGATTGCCCCGAAAATTCTAGATTCCCAATTGTTTTTTCATGGGCTTCTTGATGGAACAAAATCAACGATTTACAGTTGTCTAGAAGATAATTCGAAAGTTATAAGTACAGTAAACATGAATACAACCAAAATCAAAGTATTTAGGGCCAGTATAAGACTTTTGAAAAGTAACTATGCCTTTCCAAGGGACGAATCAAGTTTTAACGATCCTTATATTATTTGGAATTTTTTCAAACCGGTGATAATGACTGGGTTAGTTCCTATTTTGGGAACCTTTGGTTTTCTTTTCATGGCAATTAAGGGTGAGCACAATTTACTTTGAAGAGAAATATAGATTATTTAATTCTTCTCGAAGGTTGAAGAACTGTTGTTATAGATTCAAAAATATTCTCCATGAGAAAAAATCTCATCTTTAAAGCTTCATACCTTCAGAAAGATATTTAGGACCCCATAAAATGTCCACTGAGACTAACGACCTTAGTATTAGAAATAAAATGACATACTCAAACCCAAATTTCTCATATAATTATTGCATTCTTTCTGAGAAAAAAATGTGAATAATTAACACACTTTAAATTTCATTTGAAATTAATATACAAATGTCAAGGGTTTATATGTAATACACATCGAGGGTGTATACGAGGGTGGAGTGAAAAGTTTCCGGCCTCACACAGAGATGGCGCCACTATGTCTACTTTTGGAGCGGCGTCCCACTGAACCATACCTACTGAGCTTAGATGTAAAGTTTCAGTCCAATCGCCTAGCTCAGGACGACCTGTTGAGGTCAAAACTTCAGAAATGAATGAGAAAATCCATCAAATAGTATTGGAAGACCGCGGATCAAAAGTGCATGAGATAGCTGAGACCTGTAGATTGTCAACTGAACGTGTGCGAAATATTTTGCTGAACCATTTCAGCATGGAAAAGCTGTGTGCAAGATGGGTGCCGCGTTTGCTAACGCTCGACCAAAAACTAATTCGAAAAAACGTTTCCACCAAAAATTTGGCGCTGTATAGGCGTAATCCAAACGAATTTTTGAGTCGATTCATAACTGTTCATGAGACTTGGGTTCACCATTACACTCCTGCAGGTGCAGTCAAAACAGAGGGTTGAAAAGTGGGAACCAACTCCAGAGAAGGCAAAAACAATGTTGTCGACAAAAAAGGTTATGGCTACTGTTTTTTGGGATCCGAGAGGAATTAAATACATTGATTATCTT
Organism: Henosepilachna vigintioctopunctata; assembly: GCA_030704895.1. Taxonomy (NCBI): domain Eukaryota; kingdom Metazoa; phylum Arthropoda; class Insecta; order Coleoptera; family Coccinellidae; genus Henosepilachna; species Henosepilachna vigintioctopunctata. The sequence continues at coordinate 2,721,748 of JARQZJ010000005.1, forward strand.
GAAGAGGGTAAGACTATCGCCCATAAAAGATATGAGAGCAACGAAGAAGTTATCGAAATATATATATATATATATATATCAGTATTTTTAGGAGCTTGACGAATCTACATTTAAAACTGGTATAACTAAATTAGAACACCGTTATGAGAAATGTATCAGTATTGATGAAGATTATATTGAAGTAGAGCAAAAAGAACTTTTAAAACATCATTTTCTTGGTCAAGTCGGAAACTTTTCACCCCACCCTCGTATTATGAAATATTGATTTGTGATTTTTTTTTTAGATCGAATAACTTCGGAGCAGGTCTATGCCATTTCTATCCTGAGTCAATTTTTCTTGATGTATCTGATAATAATATTTACATATCTATCTGCCCAAAAATGGAAGACATTGATGGTAGATCTGAGTGAATATAAGTATGGAAAACCACCATACTGCGATGAAATGTGCAAAATTCTAGACAGATGTGCGATTTACTCATTTTACTTTCTAAGAATCAAGTCGATATTTCATCTCATCTACTCTTATTGGACAAACTCTTTTTGCGAAGGAAGCACCATTCGTGGTGACCATAGATATATTTGTGGGTCTACAATTCCAATCTGGTTTCCCTTTGAAATAAAATCACGGATAATACGAGCTATGATGATTATAGGTGGAAATTCCTTGGATTTTTTGCATTACTGTATATTTGTCCTGTTCGCTCTCATTCTCTTTGGTTCTATTTTATTAATTGTACTGAGGGTGAAGCATCTCAAAACAATGCTTTGCAGAGTGAAATCACATCGAAACGAGGATAAAACTGAAGAAGAGTTGGATTTCTGTATAAAATACCATTCAGAAATAGTAGGGTAAGCATTGTTTGGCATATTTCAAATACTTAGTGGTCGAAAAGTGTCGAAATCTGACCATATGCCATTTTAAATCTGAAATTAAATGTCGTTTTTTTATCAAGAAGTCCACAAACAAATTTCAGTAAATGTGCAGAAATAGTTTTTTATCAATTTTATATTCGCATATCAAAATTGCCTAGAGTAAAACAGTTAAAATATCTTGGATCGGTTATCACAGAGGATGGGTCTATATCCAGCTACATAACCCACAGGATTACTGCTGGGTGGAGTAAATAGCGTGAGCTTATAAATAGGTGAGACTATAAGTCTGCTGTCAGACCAGTTTTGCTCTATGGTAGCGAAACAAGGGGCTTAAAGAAGACGCACGAGCAAAAATAACATACCACAGAAATGTGTATGTTGCGATGGGCAGGAGGAGTTACAAGGAGAGACAAAATAAGAAATGAATTCATCCGGGATAGTTTTAAAGTTAACCGATCTCGGACAAACTCACCGAATCCAGGCTAAGATGGTATGGTCATGTTAAGCGACGTCCCAAAGACCATATAATACAAAAGTGCCTTTCCATTGATACACAAAAGAGAGAGGGAGGTAGACCACCAACTTCTTGGTTGACGAATGTTCAGAGAGACATGAAGAGGTTGGAGCTACTGGCTGGCGATGCTAACCAGAGAAATTAATGATGCCTCAAGATCAAGAAAGCCGGCCGCGTGTAACGGGACAAGGCAAGACCAAAGAAGAAGAAGAAGAATAAAAAAAATTGGAGAGTAACAAAAATTTGTTGTGAGACATATCAACATACTCCGGTGGTAGAAATATTCCAAGACATCTCCCAATTTGTGCCCTTCACTGAGTTACATTTTTCTTAATATCTCCAATTTTTTTATCGTAGGTTAGTGCAGAAAATGAATGATGCTGGAAGATATCCTCTGATACCAAATTATGTGTCTATACCAATTTTATTGGCAATGTTTAGTTACCAAAGTCTCAAAGTAAGTCAATTTATCAACACATTCGTTTAATATTTTTTTAAACTCTAAAAACATTATTTTCTTGAGAAACGATGAAATCGATTTTGTCGAGCAAGACAAATTTATAAGTGTACAAAGAACCAAAACACATATGACTTTAACAAAGAAAATTGAAGAAATAGATCTAGAAATAAATGAGATTTTTTACTTTTGACGAGACTTGGTTCACCAACCGACAATATTTTATATTTTCTTAAAGCAGAGGACAGAAGATTTACTTCCAAAAGTCCTAAACTAAATCTTTATGATGAACAATAAATATGCAACTGCTAAATTCTAAGGATTAAAAACAATTAATTAAAATTAACACACAATTTCCTATATTATTTTAATACTTATATATCAATATAAGTCTGTTATTGCTAAGAAAATTTTTTCTCAGTTGAAATACAAACAGACAAAAAAAATCTTATGATAATCTGATATATAGTCTGATATTTCTTTTGACAGATGAATGACATGTTAGCCCTACTGAAGTTAATTTTATGGATAGGAGGAGTTTCATTACTCTGTCTGGCTGGTCAACAACTTGAAGCGGAGGTAATACAAGACATCTCTTCTAAATAACAACATAATATAGTGTACCTACCTACATACTTTGAGTTTTTCGGAGGTTTTCTTAAGTAAATGATAATAAATCAATTTCAGAGCGATTTTTAAGCTAATATATACCTCTGAGAGGATCAGAAAGATTACAGTATCAAACATCGATGAAAAACAATAAGTACAAAAAAAAATAATTAGATATATGGATTGAAAATTTTAGGGTTACTAAAAGAAGAAGTGATAGGCATAGTTGGAAAATTTAGTGTTGATTAATAAGAATTCTTTTCAATTATTTCGAGATTTAAAACATAACACAGTAGAAATGAAATATAATACAATTTATTACAAAAAAAAAATAATAATAAAAAAGTATAAGTTATAAAGTTTATATCAATTGTTTAATTATGGTTAGTAAGTGAGAATATCTAATGACCAAAATTTCAGGGGGCATAAATGCCCCCTAATATACCATGTGTTAAGAAAAACGTAAAGGGAAGTTTTTCTTTCGATGAATTTTCTTTTAATGTTGGAACTTTTACCTTGTGTCGTATGGACAGTTGATACGACCTTGTGTCGTATGGATTTTTGATTGAAAAATAAATGAATGAGTGATATTTTTCATGAGTTAATATATTGTTACCATTTGGACCAACGTATAAATTGTTTTAGAGTTCATCGTTGACCCATATTGTGTCTGATTTGCCATACTATAAATTCAACAGAAAAACTAAGAAGAATTTTCTTCTATTTCTTGCAAGAGTCGGTAAACCTCTCAACCTAGAAATGAAACCATTTGCAAAGTGGAATAACGATTTTTTAGTAACTGTAAGTCTTCGATATATATCTTAACAAATGTTACACGAAATTTTTTTCAGGTTATAAAAGGCTGCTACACTTACTTCATGTTCTTATTTCAAATGTCGAGAAAAACGAATAGTGGCATTTGAATAATTATCTATAGCAGAAGCAGTATTTCTAATATGAAAACATCGAAATCTCAAATGTATTGAAATCTGAAATAAATATGACGTAGACGCATTCTATTTAGAATAATTTATAATGGTATTATATTTTTATTATAACTTATTCCTTCATCCTAATCGACAAAGTGACTACACATATTTGGCAATTTCACATCTAGAAATTATCGAACCCTAAACAGTAGTTCCGAAATCAGGTTTATTTCCATTCGAACTAACGTATAATTTTTTAAAAGTTGAGTTTTTCAGGTTGGCGGCACTGGTTGGTAATGGCACCCAAACGTCATCTGTCAAAGTGAAAAGTTTTCAGTATACTCTGCCATTCCATCACGGAAAGACTTACAAACGAGCAACGATTGCAAATTGTTGAAATTTACAATCAAAATTCGTGCTCTGTGAAAATGTGTATCCTTTGTTACGACCATATTATGGTCGTCATAATCGATGAATTTAGTGGTTTATGTACCAAAGCCACGTTTTCGTTTGGTTCACAGATGATCCAAAACCACATTTTTGTTTGGTTGAAACTGATTTTTCAACAACATTATTGAATCACACTAATGGCCGGCTAGATCCCCAGACTTAAGTCCATTGGATAATTCCTTCTGGGGATCTCTCACCTCACCAGTGTAGACTATGCAGATGAAAAATTTTGAATGATTTGCGAAATCAAATAATTTCTAGATGCAAGTTGATTAATATTGACCTTGATATGTTTAAAAGTATTATGCATTCTTACGAGTAGATACAATAATGTAATTCTAATGTCCTAATATTCGTCATAGGACAATATTAGTATTCTAAGAATAGGCTAGGAACAACCTCTTTAATGTTTGTGGCATGTTTACTCAACACCTGTATATTATTGTAGGTTTAAAGACAGAAAAGTGATCATGATAGATATGAAATAAATCCTACACTTTCTTCACATTTTATTAAACTAAATAAATACAAAGCACTTCAACATTTAACTAGTAATAACAATATTGCTTTATTATTATTGATGAAAAAACTTTAGAAAAACTTGCAAAAATCTTGTGAAAACAATTCATCTCAATAAACACCTCTAATCTCGGAGGAAATTAAGTACACGAATTATAGAGCAAACATAGACAACTTTTAATTCACTTAAATAAACTTAAATAAATAGATTTGAAGATCTTCCACTCCATAAATTGCACCAACGATATCATTCAATTCCAATTGGACTTGGATCGACTTGAGAATTGGTGCCGTGTGAATAAGGTTACTCTTAATATCTCTAAATGTAAGTATATGAGGATGTTTAGAGGTCATGCTAATTTTGATCCTGTTTTCTTGCTAAATAGCATTCTTCTTGATTATATTTCGTTAGTCAAAGACCTCGGAGTCATGTATGATAACCAACTGAGTTTCAGGTCGCATTTGGATATGATTACTTTGCTTTAAAGCTGGTCGTCCACTAGGTCGGCAACGTTGCGCGGCGCGGCAAAGAACGGCACTCGAACAAATTTAATTCAAAACGGAATAATAATTTTCACGTTTGATATTCTGTGGTGTGAATCTTGCGTATACCTAATTTTTGCATTCACCAATTGTTTTCTCTTTGACTTTGCTTCTCGTAATAGTGAATTTTCTTTTAAATTCGACATCTAAGTACAGGTTTAGATGTAAATCTCTTGCCGTAAATGAATCAAAAACACATAACTTTTAAATAAAGAGTAACAAAAATAAGATCATCAAATTGCTTGGAGTTACATTGGATGGGCGCTTTCATGGGAGCCGCACATTGATTCATTGAAAACAAAACTTGCAGTGGCAATTTACACCATCTCAGTTGTGAAAAGAGTTTCCTCTAAAAAAGCGGCAGTGATCTCCTATTTTGCCAACTTCCATTCACTGGCAACATATGGAATTCTTCTGTGGGGCACATCGGCTCATGCCATCGACATCCTGATTCTTCAGAAGAAAGCGGTGAGAAGAATAGTAGGACTTAAACAGACAGATAGCTGTAGGGATGTGTTTCGGACACTTAACATACTCACCATACCAGCAGTGTATATATTGGAGTGCTCCACATATGTCCACAAGAACTTAGACAGATTTCCAACTAATAGCACATTCCACAATTTTAATACAAGAAGACGAAACAAACTTACCATCCCATACCATGAACGGAAATATGCGCAGAAAGCAGTAGACTACTGGGGACCTAAAATCTACAATAGGCTTCCCAATGCCATCAAACAACTGAATGGGAAAAAATTCAAGAAATGTCTTAAAGATATTCTCCTACAGAATACAATATATACCTTGGGGAAATTTCTGAGAGATTGAATGTAACTTTCTTTTGACGAAACATGTAAACTATTGAGGCAGAATAAAAATTTATTTATTATTTATTTATTTAATTTCCGTATATAACTTGGTGGAACGTCATGGAGAATAAAACTCAAAATTGAAATAAAATACACTCGGCTTATTCTTCCAGTGTATTTGAATAAATAATGTGTTTAACTCAGTGTAACATTTATAACAGTCTACATTTTTCTTTAAAATTAACATGTGCAATGACATTTAAATTCACAAATTAAGCTCGTTAATATGAAGAGTTCTTTAAAAACTTCCATGTCAATGATTACTATAGCTAAAAAAAAGTATTTCTAATATTCAATTCCCAGAAAAATATGATAACACTCAACATTAAACCAACCGTCAGTATAACAAGAGGTGCTACAATGTGCTCAAATTTCAATTTTTCAATCGGTTCCAGGGTTGGTTGCTCTTCGATTGGAACATCGTATTTTTTTATAATTCTTTCTGTAATACCCGATTCCAATAGATATGTCAAATATCTATTTAATTCTGATAAAATAAATGAAGGCTTGATCACTATTGCCCTTACATATGCAGTAAAATACGATGGTTCCAGTTCTCGGAAAATAGTTCCTCCCGTCTTCCTATCCCGAATATACTGAAGTAATGGGCGCATATGCTTCGTGCTAACAAAAAATGCTATATCTCCGCGAAGTAGTCCTCTTTGCATACATTCAACCGTTTCGTTACAAATTACGATAAATTCTTGGGAATAATTGCGAAATTCTGGCATTTCTGTCAGCATTTTATGGAAAAAGTCATTATTAGTGGCAACTGTCATCTTATTTTCTACTATATCTTCTGGACCTTCTATCCCCTTCTCGTAACTGATCCCATTCAGTAAAAATCTCAATCTTGAACAGAACAAATAATTCAACATAACAGACCAAAAAACCACCAACAAAATAACCAGTTCAAGTGTAATACTGGTTGCTCTACATCTTCTTGTTCTTCCCAAAACAATTATAGATATAAATTCAGAGGTACTGAGATGGTCTTTATTGACAACCTTCACTACAATGAACGCTATTACAACCAACAGAATTGACGAAAAGAAGAATATCCATGTCCCTGGGCTAAATACTAATAAAATATAGCGCCATCTGTCGAGCTTTCGAGAAGACGGAACAAAGAATTTCAAGTAATCTTGAAGGTAAGATATAGTTTGTAATTTCATATAATTACCGACGAAAATATTTCCTCCAATCATTAAATCAGGATAATTGAATCCCTTCTTGTCCAAACTGCTGTAAAATAGGTGCGTTATATTCAAATGTTGAAAGATGATTTCAAACATTTCTATCTCTATGCCAGGCGCATTACATTCGGTACAAACTGCGAAAATTTCACTTTCCTTATAAAGTACCAACAGCATAGAATCTTTTAAATTTCCATCTGAATAAAATAAAGATATATTCTTCTCTTCAATAAGTAGTTGATCACATTCCAAAATTTTGTGCAATTCAACGATTGCGTTATCGTATATAGATATCTTTTTTGGGATAAACGTATGAATGGTTTTTGTGTCTGTATTCAAAAATATTGCTTCGGTAGAAATAGCAAAACGAACAAAGCTTATGTAGTCATATGGAAAATCTTTTTCAATGAACAAAAACTTAGCACTGGGATTGTAAATATTTTGATTCTGCTTGAACAATACCTTCCACATTTTCAGAAGATTGTGCTTAGAAGTCACTCCTTCTATAATATATAAGCTTGCATACGGAATATTTGGAAAATGAGTAAACGTTTCATATTTGTAGCCAATTCTCATAACTGTAGCATTCACTTCTATGTTGTCACTCACAAGAACTACCAAATCAGTAGGTGAAACAATCTTCGTCACTAATAAATTGATGCAAGATGTTAAAGCAAAAGATACATTAAAAAGTGATGGTAACAGTATCATAACGTTCTTTTCGAATAGGAGTATACTTGCACGTTAGTGACTTATCTTATCTGAATCAGAACTAAAGTCATTTTATGTTGGGTATAATTTCATTAAGAGGAATTATCAGCTTGACAGGCAATTTTGAAACTCCATTAAAACTAATCTCGGTTGTATACCTCGATTTAGTCTAATGATTAGAAAGTGTGGGTATCATGTAACAACTTATCCATTATATTTGAAAATTTGTTTACATATACATTGATATTAATGATAGAAAAGTAGGGCACGCTGCATTATTTGATATAATGATATATATATATATATATATATATATATATATATATATATATATATATATATATATATATATATATATAAGAGCTGGCTATGTCAAAAACATGAACAATGTGATGTCTCTATAGAGAATATTGAAATCGGTGCTTACACATTTATTGGAAACGCAAGACACTGTTTCGTGCTACAAGGCACTCTTCAGTTGCGTCTCCTCCATCAAAAATCAACGAAAGGCATCGACTTTATCTTTCAAAAATCTTCTTATGAATCAGAAGACATTATAGAATCGTATGCATATATTACTATATATCTTTAAACTTAGGAATCAATAGAAAAACATGAATACATCTAACTTTGAAAGTTTCATATGTCCTTATGAATTCAGATACCTACTAAAATTTACTACAATAGTTTGTAACAATTTCAATTTGATGAGCTAGTGCCATCTAGGTTTCGATAGCGCAAACATACGGTTTTATCTTTCTATGGGTTGATATCAAGGGATACTGAAAAAATTAAGAAATAGTATTTAAGAAATAATATTTAAAATGAAAATTAAGAAAATGAATTCTATAGTTATCGTGCTCATATCATCGCAAAAAGTTGAAAAAGTATGACGCCAAGTGTATCATTTTGGTATTTCATTCAATAAATAGAAGACGGTGATTTATCTCCAACATAACTTCAAATATTCGTATAATTTGCCCTTATGATTTCTGAACAAGTCTTGTTTCCAAAACACAATATAACGTGTATTTGAGGAATGAGAAACAAGAAATGTGGTGCGATTTGTACACATTAGAATATACTGGCTTATGATTTTTGAACAGCAACTCTTTCGGGATAATAATAAACCTTTTATACAGCTGGTTTCTTGCACATGTAGAAAAACTAAGCTTCATGATAATATAAAGGTGATTCATTTAGAAGAATTTTTTTTTAAATAAAGAAAATGAATAAGAACAATTTTATTTTATAATCAGAGGTAATAATAAATACTTGTCTAAAAATCACTGACTGAACAATTCTTTATTCGACTAGTTTCGCTAGTATTTATCATTACCTCTCATTTAAATATGAACTATCACAGAGTTTGATTCATTGTCCATTGAATTTATTATTTTATAATCTTCATTATCAAACAAAAGAACCATTCTTTACAATTTTTTAAAGATAATTTCTTTCAAATGTTGTCCGCGACTACGGTTAACAACGTCCATTCTGTAATTCCAATTGCCAATTCACTGGTCCAAAGTGTTGAAATATACTGTTCGCCGAATCGCTTTTGCAGTAAAAGCACGAAGTATAGATATAAGGAGTCCGAACGTAATGTTAAAAATATGGTATCAATTTTAGGACCAGATCTTTTGCCGCTAGGTCGCGCCACGGTTTAAGAAGTGCTTGTTTAAATTTTTACGCGGGAAGTCGTGTTGCTATTGACAACTGAAATAAAATATTCGAAAAACGTGGAATAAAATGTTTTAGGAAATTTTGAGAAATTTTTCATGCGCCTTCAACTCAGCAGTATTAAAAAGATAAAGAGATACTCTGTAATTGAAAAAATTTCAGATATTAATAATTACCACAAGAATTAACAGGCACCATTTTATCAAAAAAATAAACAAAATGTTGAAAGGTTTTCAAAAATTAAATTCATGGATTATTTTTCGTCTTTACATGCAGAATTATTAAGCTTAAAGTAAAGAAACTCAAAATTGTCTCTCAAAATAGATTAAAAAATTGTCAAATGCCTATTAATTACAATATTGCGATGAACAAATTAATTAAAAATAAATGAGTTATGGTTAAACGTATTATTTATTGATAGCATAAGTAATAATAAAACATGTTTAATATAAAAAATACAAACAATTGTAATATATAAATATCAATACTATACATATTAATTGGGAAGTGTATTAATAGGTTTTATTACAGGAATATAGATTTTGATTTAAAATATATTTTTTTACAAAAATTACATGTCTGTGATGAATGAGCTAACGCCAAAACAAACCATGCTGTGTAATACTAGATACAAAAAATGGATTACAAATGAAATTATCAGTGAGATGAAAAAATGAGATAACTTATTCAAACGTTTTAAATATACCAAATATAGTGTTGAATGAAAGAGTTATAAGGTAATTAGAAATAGAATTACTAATATGATTAGAGATGAAAAAACTATCTTATGTAAGTAATATTGACTTAGTTACAGGTGATGCTAAATCAATGTGGAAAACTCTAAAAAAATTGATAGCTTCAACAACTTGTAAATAGTATTAATACACCTCAAAGTGCAATTACAATAACAGCACAACCAAGGCAAATTAAAACTAAGTGGAGAACTTTTAATCTTTTGGATAAGAATAAACTGAAAGAAATGATAATGAAGTTGCCAAATAAAAGTAGTCCTAATGAAGCTGATATGTCAATGATAAAAGAATGCTTTGAAAGTGTTTGATAACCCTTGATCAATAATCATTAATTGTTCACTTAAAAGAGGTGTAATCCCAAGTAAACTTAAGATTACTACAATAGTACCATCAAAAAGTTCTCAATACTAAGTTCATTGAAGAATTTAGACCAATAAACACAATGTCAAGTGAAGCAAAAATCTTAGAATTTATAATATATAATAAACATAACATAATATATATATATATATATATATATATATATATATATATATATATATATATATATATATATATATATATATATATATATACAATATAAAATATTACAGGCTACATATCCTGCATTATACGAAATCACATAGCTGCCCCTAGACACTCCCTTCTTACTGTCACCCTCATAATCACTTTCATTGTTATTAGTAATGATATTGTTATTTCTATCATTATCATCGGCCTTGTTGCTACTATCATTATTAGAAGGTAAATCATCTGAATTTACATTACTCTCAACATTATTATTATTATCAAAAGTATTTTCAATTATTTCGTCCAATTTTTTACTCCAATTTTCCTTATTAACATTACTGCCTTCAAACGATGCTCAGGTCTGCATTAATGATCCTAATAATTCCCCTGCTGTCACATTAGATCCTTTTGGAGGTGTTGCAAGTGAGTAAGAGCAGATTATAGTCCTCTACTTTCTTCTTATACCTTTCATTTGATGCTAATATAGCAGTACAAATTTGTGAACATCTATAAACATAAAAAACAAAGTTTAAATCAAATTTTAAACTTGATATTTAAGATCTTATTTGCTACAAAGTAATTGCATGATTTATTATCAATTCATTTATCTGTCTAAATTCATCATTACTTCTTCTCATTGTAACCACTTCCTTTGCAAAAAAAGGTTTTTTTCGAAATTGCTCAGTAACTGCGAAACACAAGCCATCGAAGAAATATTCACATTCATAACAAGAATATTCGTTTGTGCATTGATTATCTGTAACATGATAAAAATTTTATAATACTATTTAAGTAATGATTTATATTTCAGCTTCTTACCGTAACTTTCAAATTCATATCAATTTTTATGTGAAAAACTAATTCCAATTTCGAATTTATATATGATAAAGTAATAATACTGTCCAACTCCAATTTTTACGTAATGGTTGAGATTCTAAAATTCTTTCTATACAATGAAAAGAAAACTCAGGCACATTACTTGTCTCAGGCTCAGTCATCTGAGGCTCATTGCTTGCCTTCGGCTCATTACTTTTCTTGGGGCCAATAACTTCGATTAGAAATTGATTAATAGTATTTGTCTCAACATTTAAGCTACGGTCATTATTAATAATGTCGTCAACAATATCAGAAGTATCTGGAGAAACATCTGACAGCAAGCTGTTATTATTTTGGTTATCATTATAAGTTGTATTCAGTTTTGGCTCTGCTTTCTTCCGCAAATGAACTTTTTGGTAGTCATACACGTATATACTACCATCCGCTAATACTGTCCGATCACTTTTTATCACATCTTCAGAATTGAAATGCAATTTTCATATATAATTGGTAGCTTTTAAATCTTGGTCAATAGCAGAACTCCACTTCTTACGCATTTCAGCATCCTGTGGAAAAAATAATGACTTTGTTGAATCAACGACAAATAAGACTATAAATTTTTCAAATATTATTTAACGCCAAAATTTATAAAACAAATATTTATTAACAACACTAATTCCCAGGACAATTTTAAGGTTACTTACTTTGGGTACTTTAAATAAAGCCACTTTTCCTATATTTCCATTTGCCTTTCTGCCACTAAGGCACAGAACCTTTCTACCACGAACAGCACAACACCTTCCCATTTTTTTATTAAAACTATTTTTAAACAAATAAATTTATAATTAATTATAATTTCAAATTCGCGCGTATTTAGGTCTGATGGACATCTGTACGTCTTGAACATTGCGCAGCCCAGTGGTAGAAAAGAGAACTATGATCTAGCTTTGATATTGTGTCCATAAATACTACGGAAAAACCTATACCGTTCGGACTCCTTATATCTATACTTCGTGAGTAAAAGCATGGTTTCACGGGTTGTATGGCAAGTGGCGCCATCTTGGTGGAACCAAATTTCGTCGAGACCACGGGCTTCAATTTCTGGTATCTATCAAATAGTCGGTTATCATGGCGCGATAACGGTCACCATTCACAGTAATGTTCCGGCCGGCCTATGTTTTGAAGAAATATGGACCGATTATTCCACCGGCCATAAACACCAATCATTTGTTTTTTCAGGGTTTAATTGCAGCTCTTGAACTTCTTTGGGTGGGTTGTTTATGACCCCAAATACAGGCATTTTTTTTATTCACGAAACCATTAAGCAAAAAGGGTCCTCATCGGTGAACAATATTTTTGTCGAAAGCAGTGGACAAGCTTTCCAAGAACCATTGTCAACAATTTGTAGACGGTGTGCCGGGCTAAGTCTTTCCATTATGAATTGTCAAACACTACTGAACAAAAATTTTACTTCAGTTGACAGGAGAGATGCGAAATCTGCAATTAAATACCCACCACAAAAAGTATCTCTAAATGAACCACCCTTTAGAACCGTTTTATAAATAATAATGCATTAAATAAAAATTGTTTGATATTCAGTATATTGCATCAAAATATAAAAATTGTTTCTTCAAACTGGGAGGGCTCCCATATAAATCAATACATTATACTCACATTTACAATTGTTTTAAATATTTATATATTGAAAATCTGAAACACCTTGAAAGATGATATACCTTATACCTTATAAGATGATATAAAAAAGACTTTAATAATAAGAATATTTATTTCCATTTTAAAAGTACAACAATGAATCACAGACATATATTTTTTTCAATGCTTATGTTAAAATATTTATGAATGATATTTTTCATTATTTAATGGTCGTGATAAAAATATTAATTGCCCAAACGATATTTACAGCATAAAAATAATTCATAGCACATAAAAATACTGACAATGAAAAAAGTTGCATAACAATATCTTACATGTCACATTGAGTTAAATTTTCATTCATTGCAATTTGAATAGAGAAGCCAACACTTTTTCCATGTAAGTGTTTCCACCTAGTTTCTCAATTTCTTTCGTAGCTTCTTCCTCTAATTCAGCGAGTACCTTCAGGGTATAATCAAAGCTACCCATTTCGGTCAACAGAGAAACAAAATATTTCTTCACCTCAACATCTTTTGTCCTCTGCCTCAAAATGTCTGATATTAAGTTAAGAAAATTTAATGTATAGAAATCTCCATGACAATATTCAAATTATAATTGAAAACGCAAGTTGTAGAATAAAAATATGAAACCTGCAAAAACAACTTGACAACAAACAAAAATTGAAATATAAACATTACATATTTTTTGTAATAAAGAAGGATACGTATAATTCGATTGTCCTGTGGATTATTGTTTATCGCATGAATTATTGGAAAACTGAACTTTCCTTCTGTCAGATCTTCGCAGAAACTTTTATTCTGCATATACTGAAAAATGACAAAATTACTTAAAATCATTAATTGTAAAAAATGTGAATACCAAATGTATAGTTCACTGTTCAAGGTTGAAATGTTTAATGTTATTTTTATATATAAACTATTATAGATATATACATGGAAACTTAAGAGTATGAAATTGAATTCAGTGCAAAAAGAACTTCACAATTCAATGTGTTTTGTGCAAATCTTTTAAAATTTACTAAATTGATTCAATTTCTCTGCAATAAATTGTACATAATTTAAATAATTTTATTTTCACTAATCGATTGGGTCGATACTTGATGAAAATCTAAATACATAATTTAAATAAAACTGAATAGTTTTTTGATTTTCACTATAATTTAGTCAAATATGACTGAATTGTTTCGCCAACATAGAGGCTTCATCAGATGTAGATGATAAACCGATACAGTTTATCATCAACATCTGACGAAGACACTGTGTTGGTGAAACAATACCTATTGTCATGTTTGACTAAATTATAGTGAAAATTAAAAACTACTCAGTTTTATTTAAATTATTAATTATATTTTCAACCTAATATTTCACAAGGTTCATTTAATATCATCAGTTGTTTGATGTTCCCCATATATTAAAATTTTCTTAAAATCATGATTCTTATTGGAAGTCAGATTTTGAATATTCATTATATGTTTTAGTAGTTGATCTTGAAAATATAACATAAAAATATGATTCACTGAAAGATATATATGGTATCGAGAATTTGCAATCATTAAAAACTTTTTGTGAAATCACATGGAAAATAAAAATTAGACCTCTTTTCTATGATGTAACATATTTATTTCTTCTCTGAATTAACTTCCAACTAAAAAACTTTTTCAGATTAGTCTATGAATGTAGAAAAAGCATTGATCAATGTAAAACTTACAGTCTCTGATTTGAGGTTAACATAATCATCACGGATTTGAAAATATAGGCCGATGATCCCTGTTAACTTGGTGTAATCAGCCTTATCTTTGCTGAACAATTGCATCAAACGAATTGCCAACATGAAAAGGCCACCGGTTTCTGGAGAAAAAAAAATTGAAATAATAAAGAACAGGCTGAATATGTTTCTTAGGAAAAACCGCCTAAATATTCTCATCAAATATGAGATTACAATAGAAAACCAGGTGTACTCTCTGATAATAATATAACATTCAATCAATTCTCAGATGTTCATCTCAAATATTAAGTTATATAGTTATAATTCTCCCGTTAATGAATTTAGTATCCCTCATTAAGAAAAAATTATATCAATGTGATAAGTATATCTAATGTTAGGCCTGATTCAATTATAAAATGTATTCCACTCATATAAACAATAAGGAACGTGCCCAAAATATATAAATAATTATATCTTTTTCAATGAAATTAGCCACTTGTTCAAATCAAACCCTTTAACACTGTCACAAGTGTTTATAGCGTAGTAAGTAAATGGATATCAATTACAGATTATTTGATAAAACAAATCTCACTTCTTTTGGTCATCTGTTTATATTCATCTTCAGTGGGACATTTAAAATTATCCCTCCAGTAGAGTTCCATTCCTTGACCTCTGTGTAATTCTAGAAGTTGTTCAGTATACACTTTTACAGCCTGCATGAAAAATTAATATGTTAAGACAAAAATGAGATCCAGAAATATGTAGAACTTACCTCTGGATGTTCCAGTTTCAGAACACGTTCAAGTGCAATGAACAAGCAATAGTTGGCAGCATTAATTGTACTTGGTACTCCATAAATTGCATGGGCCACTGGGACACCTCTTCGTAATATTGAACTATCTTGTATATCATCGATTCTAATTAGTAAAATGAAAGAATTTGTATATATTTATCATGTTCTGAATAGGCCACACATTCTAAATAATGAATATTTCAGAATTCATAACCCTTTCTCAAAAAGAAAGCTAAATTTCAGATAATAGGAATTATTGTTACTCTTGACAAACCATATCTTCCTGATATCAAATACTTACAACAGACTACAATTGTGTAAAATATGAACCACTTCTTCAATGCTTAGTAATACTTCTTCAGGTATTTTCATCCAATAATTGAAAGCCCTAGAAAACTTCGATCTAATATTCTTTCCTGGTGTTTGACAAATGTAAGTAAAGGGCTCCAACAATTTCTGAAGTATATTGAAATTCAATTTTGATTTCATATAATAGAAGTATTTTTAGTTAAATGTATGCTCACCTCATCTTGGTCTTTATCATTGCTTTCACTTGTTATAATTATCAAAGGTGCATTTTCTTCAGTCATTGTAAAGCTTCAGAAATATGGTTAATCTATCTGTAACTATTTCATAAGAAAATAGGGCATACGAGAAATGTAGACCACATTTATAGAGAATTATCTCCAATAAGACCATAAGGTTATCATATTATTACCAGAACATTTTTTAGGTTCATATACAAAACACCATACTTATAAAAATTGAAGGCCAAAAAATTTGAGATTTTTTCGGTTTATAGTGTTCTATGGTATAAACATCCTATCATAGATGATGCAGTTCTGCCTTATGCTTCAGCTTGATGTACAAGTACAGTCCCTTAAAAATATTGATAAGAGTTGATATATTGATAAGAGACCAATCGCATATTAAATGGAAATTAGAAAAAGGATGACACTTTTTTTAATGCTGATTCATAAATGAATTTATTGATTAGTAATCATTCAATTAATATTCTTGTGGTTACAATTTTCATTATATTAATTCAAAGTGTATTGTGGAGTAAACAGTTGTTATGCAGGTATACTAAATTCAAAGCCATAACAGTGGATGGATCATTGTGTATGTCTACTAATTTAATGGTTCAGAAATAATACCTATAGCTTCAGAAATAATACCTATAGCTATAGGCTTATATTACAATTTCCTCTTATTATAATCCCTTTACGAGATATGAAAAAAAGTAGTTCTGCTAGAAAATTTTAATAAATTTTTCTTTGTATTATACAGAGAAAATTGTTACCGATACAGAATTTTTTTCAATTATCTCGAAAACGTTTGAAATGGTTTAGATGAAATTTTTCATCCCTATAAGGTTCTCCTTTTGAAATTGATCTACATAAGAGTTTTCCTTATAAAGTACTAAGTTATACAGAGGCATTTATATTCATCTGTTCTCGTACTGATAATGTTATGTAGCGCCATCTCACATATTTCTGTGAAACTAGCATTATTGACATTAATTTATGAACATTATTTTCATTCTAAAGTTTGCAGTAGAATTTTTATACATATAAGATCCTTAATTCAGAATATTCAACATTATTATAAATGATAGAGACAATAATACCATATGTTTACATGATTTTTCAATTGAAGGAAAATTTTTAAAAATTTTGATTAAAAAAATTTTGCTTCAGGAAATTTAAGTCAATCCAATGGAACACAGATAAGACTACCTATTATTGGCAAAAAAATGGAAAATGTGGTTCTTATTTACCAACACTTCTATTATTATCGATTAGATAAAATTAAGGAAAACGTAAGAATTATGTAAAAATGTGCGGTTATCAAGATATATAAGACGATATTTTCCAGATATTCCATAAATTCATCAAAATGTTCAACCCTACAACACTTATTATTCTCAGTATTGGTTTAGTATTTGGGATGTGTTTAGCAGGAGTTGTTGCACACTTAGACCCAGATGAGGTGAGTTCAATTCAACAATATTTCGTAATACTTCAATCTGTAACGATACTCCATTCGCCGAGATTTAATCTCGGTGATTTTCATAAGTGACTGAAAATTTGCAATAACGGTGACACTGTCGTAGTGACATTACTTTAATTTCTGTTTAGGGCATCACATTTGTTATCTCCGTTTTATCAAGTTCTTTTGAATGATGGGAATGTCTAACATTTAATTATTCGAACCAATGTCTTATATATTATAAAAATAATTGTGCGGACAAAAAGCTACTGGTTTTCTATTTTAACTAGCTTCCAAAAATAGAGATATTCTCAAATACCTATAAGAAATCAACGAATACTCAAGTAAATCTTTAGAAATAATTATCTAGATTATTGGTAGAATGATTCGAAAAATCTCAACAAAATGTACACTCATGTTTCATTCATAATTCTGTATAATTCGATAATAATTCCTTTGCTTGTAGAGTGTATACAATTTCAGCTTGGTTATTTATAAAATGTCATTTTGTTTCGATGCAAAACAATGAGTTAAGTCACTTTGTGATGGAAAACTTGAAGTCACTGATCAGTCACGGGAGATCCTCAGGAATCACTGTTTCGTTTTTCTGAACAATATTTCGTGGAATTTGGACAAGTATTCTGAATTATGAGATACATTCAAAATGAAAATAAATAATTTGCAAATTTGTTAAGTTCAAAATCGTTAATATGTACAATTTTAGATAACAATATTCAGAATCATAGAACCTTAAGATCATATATAATTTTTTTCATTGTTACAGGAAGCTGGTATTCAAGAAGCACTCGAAAGTTACTTCTTACGTGGTCAATCTCTTTGAATAAAGCATTAAAAATGGATATTGTTGTAATCAACAATTTTTAATTATTCGTGAAAAATAAACTCTATAAATGTCAAAGGCTTTTATTTAATAAATACTATAGAATAAATATAATAGAATGATAAGGGTTGATTGAATGTTCGCAGATCTTTTGATGAAACATTGTTTAATATATTAAATAGAAACAATTGGCTTGGTTCACGAAATTTTTTTGAGAATTTTTTTGAAATTTTTTGAGGTGCTGCCCCATTTTCAAAAGTTAAACTGTTTTAAAAAATTCAATGGACGATGAATCTACTCTGTGATAGTTCATATTTAAATGAGAGGTAATAATAAATACTTGTCTAAAAATCACTGACTGAACAATTCTTTATTCGACTATTTTCGCCTTTTACAGCATTATCAAGAATGAATACATATTACAAAGACAACCTTTAAATATTTGCAGATCTGTTCGGCCCACAGAATACACCTTAAATTTTGTCATAGAGGTGGGGGTTTCCAAATTATCAGAGATTTAACAGCGGGGAGTGGTTTAGGTCTAACTGGTCATTGAGAAGATTTTTTTATTTCCATGGCTTCCAGGTAGTTCATTTTCATACCTTTTTCACAGTAATGGAGAATATTAGGTTTAAAACAACTTGAGATCTTATGTCCTGTCGACTCTAGATGTTCCCGAAAAGCAGATTGTCCGTTTTTTACGTGTTCTTTTAGCCTAGTTTCAAAACATCTTCCGCTCTGGCCGAACAATCTGCTTTTCGGGAACATCTAGAGTCGACACGACATAAGATCTCAAGTTGTTTTAAACCTAAGATACTTCATTACTGTGAAAAAGGAATTAAAATGAACTACCTGGAAGCCATGGAAATAAATAAACTTCAAAAATCCGATAAATACGATCTTCTTAATGACCAGTTAGACCTAAATCACTCCCCGCTGTTAAATCTCTGATAATTTGGAAACCCCCACCTCTATGGCGAAATTCAAGGTGGTCCGAACAGATCTGAAAAATATTTAAAGGTTGTCTTTGTAATATGTATTCATTCTTGATAATGCTGTAAAAGGCGAAACTAGTCGAATAAAGAATTGTTCAGTCAGTGATTTTTTGACAAGTTTTTATTATTACCTCTCATTTAAATATATTCAGTGAAACTTAAGTTAAGTGTGCTAATTTATTGTTTTTAACATAATGTTTCAACAAGAGATAAGCGAAACCTCCGTGTCATTTAATAAATACTTTATAGTTTGGTAATATAAGTATATAAGTACCCACATATAAGAAAATATGGAAAATGATTTGAATAAAAACGATTTATTCTGCGTTAAAATTGACGATTTTGATGCATATTTAATGTTAATAGTTTATAAGCGATGAAAGAGAATAAATTATGAGTTTGTATTTTTCAGAAAGATATTCTTTATTTACTTTCTGCTGTGTTCAAGTTCTCAGATAGTTACTAAAATGGAAAAAGTTGCGAATAGAAAAATAAAAATATTCCGAACTGCTATCAAGTTTTTGAAATATAAAATTAACTCTTCATTTCCTTTAGACGAAGTTACTATAAGCCCAATTCTAATTTATAGGTTTGTCGCTCCAATTATGATTACTGGAACTATATCTTTTATAGGTACTGTTGGATTTCTCTTCATGGCTACAAAGAGTGAGTATCTATAAAATTGGGAAATTTTGTCAGTCAATTCTTTATATAAAATTTTTAAGAAAGTTAGCTACTAATAATGAAAGGTTAATCAAAGTATTCAGTGGTTCAGATTCAAATTTGTATTCAATGGACCATGAATCAACTCTGTGATAGTTCAAACCACAGAATACACCCCAAATTTGGTATGTTCTGTGGGTCGGTCCTCGGGGTGATAGAATATAGAACATCAATATCAACTCCGTTCTCTGTTCGTTATCCATAGAACATAGAGGTGGGGATTTCCAAACTATCAGAGATTTAACAGTGGGAAGTGGTTTAGATCTAACTGGTCATTGGGAAGATTGTAATTATTGGATTTTTGGAGTTTATTTATTTCCATGGCTTCCAGGTAGTTCATTTTCATACCTTTTTCACAGTAATGGAGAATATTAGGTTTAAAACAACGTGAGATCTTATGTCCTGTCGACTCTAGATGTTCCAGAAAAGCAAGGAATATATGCGTTAATAAATCGTAGATGCAGTCTTAACCGAAGTCCTTTTAAAAACTTTTCCATAGATACATAGGTTTATAGATACAGATAGATCACAACAACTCGTTCAGAATCACAACTAGATCTTTCTGTGTAACGACAGACTCGACTCCTTACCCGTAAAGAAAGCATGGCAGATTTGGGTTATTCTTGCTGATATGAAGCACACTACTCTTGCTGATGTTCAGAGGAAAAACCCATGTATCGCTCCATTGGGAGACAGTTAATATCTTAGCCTGTATCATATAGTGGTGTTTAGTTGGATCCGCACATATCTTTGTATCATTAGGGTATTGTGAGCACTCATTTTCAAGCATTTTCGGAATGTCATATGCATAAACAAGGAAGAGCAGAGGGACTATTACAGACCCCTGCGGGACCCCACTCAATACTGAATAAACGTCAGAATAGAATTACATATAATTAGATTTCAGATTACTTAGGAAACACCTGTACATAGATCATAGCATACCTATCTCAGAAAAAATTAACAATTGTTTCGTCTTTTAGATAAAATAACTCCAGAGCAAGTGCTATCTTTTGCAGTGATATTTCAGATCGTCATGCAGTATTTAATATTGTATTTCATTTACTTAAATGGTTCTCGATGGATATATTTTTTTCAAGAATTGAGCATATATAAATATGGAAAACCTTTGGAAGCCGATAAATTGAACGAGAAATTTGATAGATGGGCTTCTTATATTTATTATTACACAAGACTGACAACTGCATTACAATTCATCTATTCACTGATTACTAACTCTTTTTGCGAAGGAAAAAATATCAGGGGGGATCCAAGATATATTTGTGGATCGTCAATGCCTTTGTGGTATCCAATGGAAATAGAATCAAAAATAATACGTGCCATATTAGTTTTGGCTGGAAATTCAATACCTTTTTTTCATTATCCCATATTCGCTCTAAATGCGTTGATATTTTTTGGTTGTATCAATTTTATGGTGATAAGAGTGCAATACTTGAAAGTATTATTGTCCAAAGTATTCGAAGATGAGAACACGAATCATATAGAAAATAAACTGTATGATTGTATCAAATATCATTCGGACCTAGTAAGGCGAGTATAATAATTAGTATTTTTATTATTATTTCAAGAAAAAAACAATATAGACTACACAGAATTCAAGAAGAAAAAAATGTCAACATTGAATATAATAATCTATCTCTTGAACGCTATAATCTATCTCTTCATTTATAGGTTGATGAAAGCATTAAATGATGCTCTAGGTTACTCTCTAGTTCCTTACTATGTATGTCTACCCCTTATGTTAGCGATGTACGCATATCAAAGTCTTCATGTAAGTACTTGCTTTATAGTACAGCGTGTTAGATAAACATGATGCAAACATTCAAGGGGTAATTCTTTCCTAAGAAAGTATTAATACAAAAAATACTTGTAAAGTTACTGAATCTACAAAAAATATTCGAAATGACTTCCTTCAGCCCAGATACAAGCATTTAATCTTTCCTCCCACACTGTCAAGCACTCATGGCCATTTCTGAGTTGGTTATGCGAGCAATTATCCAATTCTCCAAATCCTTCGAATTAATGACTTCAGTATTCCCAGGGGATATAATCGAAGGTGTGTAGGTCTGGTAATTAAGCAGGCCATAGCTGTAGCTCATCACCATATGTTTCTGTTGAAAAATATCACGAGCAACCTAGATGAAATGTGGTGCACTACCATATTTTAGTTTTTGAAATACCTACCATATTGAAGTTTTTGATGGGCAAGGTGATGGGAAGGCCAGTCCAGCCTTCCAACTAACACCGACACGATCTTCACACAGTTGAAGAGCATTTTCATCTGGCCACATCAAGAGTGCAACACCAAGACCAAGAATCACCTTGCAAGACTTACGCAAGAACAAGACTGAGCTGCAAGACTTTTGCAGTCTTGCAGTTCAATAACACTCGCATTTGAGCCTTTTCATATGACTTTATAATATGTAATATTTTAATGTCTACATGTCTACATTTCATTAACTTATGTTGACTACCTACGTGTGACTTTGTAATAGATAATATTTTATTATTCTATTTATATAGTTATTATTTCTTCCTCAAATATGACAACACAGATTTAGCGCTTTTTCTCAAAATAAATAATTAATCATATAAATCAATATATATATACAATTGGCAGGAATCAGAAAAAATGAAATTTCGTATTTTTGAACTCAAGTAAGTGATAATATATATATATCATTATAATGATTTCGCTTATGTAAAATCTTATTCGTACGAATTGATATATATATATATATATATATATATATATATATATATATATATATATATATATATATATATATATATATATATATATTGAAATAGTACAAAAGTACAATTCATGTCTACTTGCAAGACTGCAAGACTTTGCAAGACTCTTGCAGCAAGACCAAGACCAATACCAAGACTCACTGTGCAAGACCAAGACCATGTTTGCTCATGCAAGACCAAGACTCACTGTGCAAGACCAAGACCATGTTTGCTCATGCAAGACCAAGACCATGTTTGCTCATGCAAGACCAAGGCCAAGACTGCCTAAGTCTCGTCTTGGTCTTGCTTTGGGCAACACGTACCACGCGTTAAGAGCAAAATTTTCTCACTCATGCGAAGAAATAACCCCTTGAAAGTTCGCATTGATTTACTAACGTCCCAATATGAATAATTAGGATTTTAATCTGAAAATTAATTTTGAAAAAATTTTGAAATTTTGAACATGGTATTTTTCGCAGGTTAATGATATTTCAATGCCTATAATACTGACTTTTTGGCTCGCTATCGTGTCTTTGTTATGCTTGGCTGGACAACGGCTCGAGACTGAGGTAAAGACACATTCATTCAAGCATTTTTTTCCACAAAAGGACCTAAAATTTTCATCTTTTATAATATAAAAATGTGTAGTATTAATTTTCGAATCCTTCAAATTTAAATGTTTTAAATTTATTTATTTATTATTATAGTTTACAATATTGTTTATTAATAAATTAATAAAATATGTTTGATTATCAATTTAAAGGTTCATGATTCTGCTATATAGCAAGATTTGAGTGAATATTATATGACATCAGGTTAGGGCATTATAGTAGTAGTTCTAAGGACCTCCTTATCCAGATTCTGTATGTGCAACTGCTTCCAAGAAAAAATATATACATACAAATAGAGGGAGAGAGTAATAGAGTTGTCAATTTCTGAAATCATATGAATTTATTTACAGAGTTCTGCATTGACAAACAGTATATATGAGTTACCATTTTATGAAATGGCACCACATTTGAGAAAGGATTACCAAATATTCCTTGCTAGAGTAAAGAAACCACTAAACATTGGAATTATATCTATTGTGGAATTGAACAATGACTTTTACGTAACTGTAAGTTGTATAGTTTGTAATATTATACTATCACCTTTTTAAAATTCGATTTTAGGTCCTGAAGGGTTGTTATTCATACATAATGTTCCTTCTTCAAATGATGACAAAAACAAATAAAAAAGATTGAGAATTGTCTTTCAATCTTGTTTGAATTATCAAGTATTCAACTTCAATTATAAGTAGGTATATAAACTTTTGTGGTGTAGCTATATTGGCGACAATAGGTTAAGTAGGCATATCGTACCACCTGTAGCGACCTCTACAAATAAACATATTAAAACTGTAATAAGTTAGGTACGAATAACTGCTTCTGTGAATAATATTACGAATATGTTATTATATTGTCATTTTCTAGTCAGTATCTATTAGTGAAAATAAAAAAAACATACACATAAAATAAAATAGAAGAAAACATTAGTTTACACCGAATTTGAATGTCAACAAGTCAACGTAAAACAGGATACAAATTTAATACAAAAACATTTTAGATAGATCAAAAGTGTACTAAATTTAGAATTTTATATGGTAAATTGGCAACACTGCTGGCAATCATAATGTAAATATTCTTTACCTGGTTCATCTACTGACCTGCTCTCTTGTGCTAATCAAAGTGAAAGAAGATGATATATTCATACACACATTGTACTAAGGCAATAATATCCGCTTTGGTAGATTTACCAGTCGGTTGAATTTTGACCGAATTTTTGAGGCAAGGTCACCGTATTTTTAGAGTAGCCGCTCTTACCGATAATGCCTGAAACAGTGCATTTCAAAACGTATATATAACAAAATTTCCATCTTTAAAAGAATAGTTGTAGGACCGGAGATCAAAAATGAAAATTTTGTATCTCCTCAAAATTTTGAAGATCTTTGTATTTCTGAAAGTTATTGCTTTCAATTAGTCTCAACTGAATGTTCAATGCAATATTTATCTCAAAAAATATTTCATTCAGCAATATTCAAATGAATTAATAGTGAACTGTTGCAGATATAATGAAATAATGTAATATTAATGTTTACTCAATCAATAGTTAATGCTACACAAAAATCTCACCCGAAGAAATGCGAAAAACAACAAGAACAACGCTTACAATATCCAATCTTGAAACAAATTAACATAAAAACAACTATGTAAGTTTTTCAGCCCCAAAAAGCTGAAGCTCTCTTCGAATTTTTAATATAAAAACCATCTATCTTCCATGTACTATAAATTTTCGAAAAGAATATCCAACTCATCGATAATACCATACAGCTCTGTTTCATTCTATTTTGGGAATCATCAGTGATGTGTATCAAAAAGAAACGAGTTTCGATGCTCTTTCCAAAAGCATCTAAGACCTATTTCTTCGAAAATCGGAATCGATTGAGTTTTCACTCTATCAAGTGTGGTAGACTTCATTCATGAGATAACCTTTCTTAACTACTTACATGCCACTGGCTGCGAAACAGAGCGATAAGTCGAAGGGCCCTGTTGGACACATTACAGAAATCTCTAAGGTATTTGCATGAATTGTATACAAAGCCTGCCATCTATATGTAGACGTAGGCAATAAAGCTTGTCTCACCGAATGAATTCTACCAAATTTGGGAGAATTGATGTTTCTTCGACAGAGGGCGTCACGTGAGTGTGGAAACTCAGTTGATTCCACCTTTCGAAAACATAGGGTTTGGATACATGCTACTGATGATTGTCAAAATAGGATGATAGCTTGTGTTTTCGTTGAGATTTTTGTAAATATCTTTCTGTAATCTCAAAATAAAGTATTCTGTCGCAAATATTATCTAATTTTCAAGAATTCGTTATCTGATTTCACTTTATATTATCCTAATTAACAGATATACAAAATATTTGCTTCGGGAGTCAGCGTGATGCTAAGTCCTAAATGAAGAACTTTTACTCAACAAAATATTTCTCCATTTGTCACTCAATCTAAAAACTGTCAAAACTCAATTAGAAAAGAAAAATTAAAAATTCGAATAATAACGATAAATTACTCAATTTACAAAATAAAACATTATGCTAATTCAGATTTGTTTCGAATGAATCAACACGCCAATAAAACCATTAAAATTCCGCGAGTTAATATTTAGTTCCGCTTTATTATGCTTAAAAATCTAAATATATTTCATCTTTGAGATTCACTATTCATTAATAATAATAGGAAGCACAATTTCACAAACGTAAAATTCGCATATTTCTCGCAAACGTTTTCCACTTCTCTGGTCTTCTTGTTTTCTTCTGCATAGGCTTACATTTCATGCTATATAAATCCGTATATTGACCTAATTGTTCAGTTTATGATGGTCTCTGTTGTACGTTTACTCCTTCAGATATAATAACACGTGGTAAAACTGCTTCTTTCAGTGCGCGAGAAATACCAGGGATTACATACATGACCTGCCCGTTGTCTACGTAATATTTTCATTGTTTTATGATGAAGGTAAGCAAAACAAAAACTTGGATATTTCACGAAAAAATCGTTAAACGAGCTGAGAAAAATATTTTCAAATTATACAACTCAAAAAAAAACATAATAGTTCTGAAAGTAGATCAACAAATTTACAGTCTTAAAATTATTATTACATGGTACCTTCGTCTTTTCCATTTCTTGTTTTCAAGTAATTTATAGTTTTTATTTTCGATTTTTCATTCGAACTGAACCTATTTTCGAGTTTATATTTGTGAATTTTAGTTTATCTACTGTATTTTGCCATTTAATTTCTCAAATACTCACAGATTTTCTGCATTTAAAACAAATCTATTTCTATTTATCAAATATCATGTGAATG
Organism: Henosepilachna vigintioctopunctata; assembly: GCA_030704895.1. Taxonomy (NCBI): domain Eukaryota; kingdom Metazoa; phylum Arthropoda; class Insecta; order Coleoptera; family Coccinellidae; genus Henosepilachna; species Henosepilachna vigintioctopunctata. The sequence continues at coordinate 2,748,571 of JARQZJ010000005.1, forward strand.
ACTGAGATTGAATTCTCGCTTAACTCCTGATGAAACATAATTAAATATTAAATTCAACTCTTGGCTTAATGTTTCACGATTATATTTAACAATATGTTGACAAATTCATATTGTTAAAAAAAATCGTGAAACATTAAGCCAAGAGTTTTAAATATTTCATTAAATTTTTCCGAGAAATTTTATTCAATAAATTGGAATTGTTATTGTAAATACCATCGATCAAAAATGTGGAATGTGGAAGAATGGAAAAGCCTCAGATCGTCTACTGTTTTTTATTTCTCAAATAACGGGTGTTTGTTTTAGAGGTATAGAAATTTAAATTGCAATAAAACAACGATGGATCATTCGATTGACAACAATTTTGTGGCATTACATTTTAAATATGATTTCTGGCATATGCCCGCCATGGCTGGCTCGGATGTAGTCCAATCTGGACGTCCAATTTTCGATTACTTTCATAAGCAAATTTTGTTTAGCGATGAAGCGCACTTCTGGTTGAATGGCTACGTCAACAAACAAAACTGCCGCATTTGGAGTGAAGATAATCCTCAAGTGTATGTCAAAACACCGTTACATCCAGAAAAACTGACTGTTTGGTGCGCTTTATGGGCTGGTGGAATCATTGGTCCGTACTTCTTCAAAAACGATGATAGTCAGAACGTTACAGTCAATGGTGATCGGTATAGAGCCATGAATACTAAATTTTCATTCCTGAATTGAACAACCATGATGTTCAGGAGCTGTGGTTTCAACAAGACGGCGCAACATGTCACACAGCTCGTGCCACAATCGATTTATTGAAAGACACATTTAGTGACCGCAGTGTAACAGTAGTACACTGTAATACATGCGTTGTTCACCTGTGGAAAGAACTTTTAGTACTTGATTCTCGTTCATAAGAAAAGCACCTTATTTTTGATAGTTTCTACTGTTTCAAACGAGTAAACACATCAAAAATGTTGGTGGTTGTACCATTCTGTTAGTAGTACTGCTTAAGGCTTCGAATTGTAGAATATATTCCCTTAAAACATTCCAATCATACAGTACATGACGACATCTTTTAGTTAATCATATATCAGTATCTCTCCTGAAGCTGTTTCTGGCTCTGACAACGAAGCTATAGGAATTTGATCGATGTCAAAGGCGTTAACTAACTATTGGACAATAGTTAACCAAGACTGACCGTCAAAAGTCCAGTTGTAATCCAGGTGAATAGCTTTCAAGCTGTCTTTGCTCCAGACGAAACCAATAAGAATACAACATTACCATTTTGTCTTGAATTTCAGAACAACGTTCCTTAAAGTGATAAAACCAACATGCTGCAGTAATTTTATTTTTCTGATGGTATTTGTCACTCCTACATTCGATCTTCAATTTATCAGTAGAATTACATTGTATTTTGCCGAAAGTTTTGGTCAGTATACATTAATTTGTCAGTTAGATTTTACTGCTTCATATTCGGTATTTTCTTCATGAGTATATCTGGTATATACACCTAATCTTGAATTAATAACCACTGAATACAATGATTTCCATCTCAGTAGACGCTGTAGATGGCGGAACTGCGTCTTACAGGCGGAAGGGCCTTCCAGAATACAGAAAAAAGGCTTGCAAACTCCAAAGTAAACAGTAGTTTTCTTCCATACTTCATCTTGTCTTCACTTGATAAGAGTCGACGAAGACTTGTTCCTTCTCTGAACACTCCTCCAATAGATCTCTGAACAGTTAGTATCATTGAAGGTTTTCAGTTGGAATACTCGACAGAAAATGAACCAAAAATATGTGATACATTAAAAATTTATATTCTTAGGAACAACAGCCTGTTTAGGTAAAAAATTCATTGAATATAAACTTAAATTCAAACACTTAAACTTATGATTTACACTTTATTGACTACAGAATAATATTATTCTGTAAGCATCTGAAGAAGTCGTTTGTAACGACGAAACGCGTCATGCTATGTAGTCAATAAAGTGTAAATCATTAGTTCAAGGGTTTTTTATTATGTTATGTTATGTTATGTTTTCAAGTTATTTGAATTTAAGTTTATATTCAATTATAATGGATTTACATCAAGTAAACGCCAACACTATTAAATATAAAAATTTCTTTCTTGTTACTTTTTACATTTTGCTACAAAATTTAGTTTTATCATAGCTTTGAGATTTTTATCATTGATTTACACCACAAAATGATATAAACAAAATAATCATTCAAATTTAGCTATCTTGTTTTTATTATGTGAAGAATTATTATTTCTCTATTTTTATTATATTTCGTTCAGTGTAAATCATTTTATTCAATGTTTCTACAAAGGCACAATCATCGAAATATCAACCAGAAATAATGTTTCAACTTTCACATTGTGTTTCCATTGAGAATGTCGATTTTCAGTTCTAATATTGATAGACGAGAAAAGTCTACATAAAAATTGATTGCCGGATATTTGTAGATCACAAAAATCGAATTATTTCGATCAGAAATGATCGAAATTTTTTCTGTGTTAAATTCATATCAAATCTCTAAAACCGCTAAAAACATCGACATTCCAATGTAATTTAATCTAAAATTCTAAATTATTTCTATTTAATAGTCTTGGAGAAAGTGAATTGATGTTTCAAAAAACTTGCAAATTCCGTTGAATCATAAATTTTAATTCCCGAATTATACTTTCACTGTACTGATTAGAGAAGAGATTGCTTATTCGAATGAAAAACGTTAGAAAGTTCATATAAAGAGCACAGGGATGATATCAATATTATTCACAATATCTCCAGTTGGATGTAACAATCCTAAAACTTTTTTCTTGATGTAGATATTAAATTATCACAAAAAATTATTGTTTTACTAATTATTCGTAAATTCGCTTAAAATTCAAAATTACTGCATTCAATTCAATCAATAATAGCTCAGAAATGACTGATTTTTTCTATCAGGCGTAAATTTTTTCTCACATGAATAAACATCACAAATTAATTAATAATTTATCCAACTAGATTATATAATTAAAACATCAACACTGTAATTTTATCTCTCTATATAATAATAATATTAATATTTATTGAGAAACATTCCTTACATTGTAAAATTACATTCATTCAATTGATACAAATTACAATTTTCTAAGAAGAAACCTCACAAAAAGACTGAATTCAGTTTTGAGTCTGATCTTCCATTCAGCCCTCGAACAAAAATATTGGTTCAAACAAAAATGTTGGTTTTGTTTATATTAAAATAAATTAAACTCTTGGCTTAATGTTTCACGATTTGTTTAACAATATGTGTAGTCTACATGTTTCGAGCGTTAGCTCATTTTCAAGACTTTAGGAATAAGTAGCACATCACTGTTCCTTGTTGAATACTCATGATTACTATTCAAGTCAATAAACCTATCTTCATTTTCATATAGTAAACATCTATAAATATATATGCTTGATATGATTTGCGACGCAATTTTATATTGAATTAAATTGTGGTTAATTCAAAAACAAAACATGGTAGAAAAAGAAAGAATAAATTATTATTTTTGATGAAGCTAAATAAACAAGTAAACAACTTAGAATGTATTAATTCTTCAAGTCACACAATTGTAGATTCTGCAAAGAACTATGAAATTCTATTCTATCTTGTTTCATTTAAAAATCGTCTTTAAATTTTGAAAACCATTCATTTAATTTTTGAAGGAGTATATGTATATTTTCTGAACAGATGAAAATCCGGTAGAGCTCAATACTTATATTATATTACAATATTCAAATATATATTTTACTACATTACTTTTCAGCTATTACAATAATTACTATTGTATTACTATTACAATTCAATTTCGAAACACTCAAATCAAGTTGTTTAGATTTAACCAAAAATATCTAGTTAAAATGTGGCGACATTTTGAGTTGCGAGATGTTACATCTGAACATTTTGAAACTATGTCTGTCAAGTACTTAAAACTATTTGAAGCTATATTGTTGTAGTTAGACGAACTGTGAGTACACACTTAAACAACCTACTAAATTACTTTATTTATTTATTTACAAATATACCACTCAACAGCTTGGGCCAATTACTGAGTGGGAATATACAATATAGTTTACAACTTATAAAAAATAAAACTAGAATTAATGTCAATAATGTACAAACAATACACATGAACGAAAACTCTGTGGGCAAGCTGACATTTAAGCTCACCCACAAGATACGGAAAAACTAATGCCTAAAAAACTTATAACTAAAAAACAGTCAGGCGAGAGCTCTTCTGATATCACCAGGCACGCAAGAAAATATGTCGATGACGTCATGAAAAGGCTCAAAGTCACCACAAATTTTATGAAGTGGTGAAAAAGCCAGAACATAGTACGAGCCAGAGGTGGATAAAAATGTTCATATTTCTACAAGTTATTCTCGGAACACGGAAATTTATGAGGGAAAGAAGAAAAGAACAATCAACAGAAAACCTTATCAGCTTGTATAGGAACATTATTCCCAAATATTTCCTACGTGTTTCAAGTGACAGAACATTGAATCTTGTAGTGAATATCTCATTATTTATACTTCGTTCTGGATACACACCGTCGGAGCAAAACCATAAATATTAAAAAAATCGGTGATTGACCGATTCTTCCCAAATTCTACTCTACTGTTAAATTTTATCTTGATCGTAATTTTTCGATTCTAAAATACTTTTGGGAATAAAAAAATTACGAAAACTCTAAAAATGAAGGGACGAAGGGCTGTGAGAAGAAAAAGACACGTTAAAATATAATAAACCAACAGAAGAACAGTCTGCTAAATTTCTTGTATTGAACTAAACTAACAGTGGTATAAAACAACATGTTTCCATCTCTTATTTGATTCCATTGCTTGAATAATGCATTCAACGTTTCGTAAAAGTCATTAACACCTTCAGGTTTCATTTATATTTTTCAATTTCTCACACAATTTGATGGAATATTTTGAAACGCAGTTTTACTGGCCTCTTGAAAATGGGTTGGTAGCTCGAGAGAAATATCAAGTACAATAAAGAATTTTACGGAATTTGGCCATGTGCTTTTGAATATACAGTGAAGGTTTGACATCGCATCATCTATATTTTTTATGAAATGTCTTCAATGAATTGAATATAAACTTAAATTCAAACACTTGAACTTATGATTTACACTTTATTGACTACATAGCATGACGCGTTTCGTCGTTACAAACGACTTCTTCAGTCGTTTGTAACGACGAATCTGAAGAATTTGTAAATTTTGAAGAATTTTGTAACGACGAAACGCGTCATGCTATGTAGTCAATAAAGTGGAAAACATAAGTTCAAGTGTTTGAATTTAAGTTTACATTCAATTATAATGGATTTACATCAAGTAAACGCAACACTATTGAATATTGAATTAAAAAAAAGTCTTCAATGAACTTCATTTTCATATTGAAACCATATTATAGCTTCACAAAATTTCGTGGGACTGAGATGCAAAACAATTTGCATCTTTTTATCTCTTTCAGCCTACGAATTATCTCCAGTTATCGATTCTCATAGTTTATTAGTTCTCAAGTTGTTTCTTCATATGATTTCAACCTCGGCCTTCCAAAGAGGTTTGTTCATATTTGAAACCCTACTTCCTGTCTTAAAAAGCAATCTATTGGAAGTCCACTGAATGTGTCAAACTTGTCATAATCGTGAACTTATGGATTTCGTTATGTTTAAACTTGAGTGGACTTCTTCTACTTCCATGTCTGATCTTATGCGATATGAATCAATTACATAACCTAAACAACAAGAAAAACTTGGAAGATTCTATTATATGACTAATAGTGAAGATCTGAGATAGCATGATTAGAACTACTTAGTTAAATTCGATAAAATTCTTCAGTACACTCCACAAATGTTATCAAGTAACTTATATCGAAAATTCATTACAACAAATCAAAAAATAAACAACAGTTATATAAAACGCTTAATAATATGTTAGTTGCCCAAAAAATATGTCGAGAGTAAAGAAAAGTTTTCTCGAATTTGATCGAGTATTTTGCGAGGAACCGATTGACATAAAGACATTGATCAATCTGGGATATAGAATCAATTATTTTCATTAAGAAATACCTAATGATATCAAATGTTTGGATTAGTTTGAGTACCACATTTTTCAAGCCTTCGGTGTTTCCACTAATAGCCTTCTTCATTTCTGTTAATGCAGCGGAACGAAAGCAGCATTCAGTCAGTTGTAAAAGTTCAAATGAGAAAGTCGGTATCATTTGCTGACCTTGAAATCTAAGTGATTTGATGATAAGCTACCCGATGAAGAAAGCGTTGGTCATTTGTCCAACAAACAAGAAGAAAGTCGTTAGAGATAATGAGGACAATGAGAGAGAAACAGAAGTGTATATATATATATATATATATATATATATATATATATATATATATATATATATATATATATATATATATATAATATGAATACTGGAAAATGATCGTGCTCGTATCATCGCAGTTGTAAATATTCAATATTGAAAGTATAATATAACTTTCTTTCGAGAATTAATAACGAGTTATTCAAAAGAATATTATAGCAGAGATATGAAACAAGAACAAAGTCTTGTCTCCATTACTTTTCTAGGAATGAATGTTAGAGAACATCGAATTGGTGCCTGCATTTGTTGGAAACGCAAGACAGTTACTGTTTCGTACTACAAGATACTCCTCAGTTGCGTCTCGTCCAATAAACGAAAGACATCGACTCAATTCTCAACAATCCTGTTATGAATCAAAAGACAGACATATATTGTTAAGTCGTATGCATATATAATGCATAAATTACTAAATATCTCCGATATTAGCAATCAATAGAAATAAATGAATACATTTAACATTGAAAGTTTCACACGTCTGCATCAATTCAGATACTACTTATTTTGCAACGAATTTTTACACAATTTCACCCAACTTGATGAACTAATGCCATCTAGGTTGCGGTAGTGGAAACGCTTTCTTATCCCTGTCTTCAGGATGCTACTAAGGGGCTACTCAAGTTATTAATCGATTGGGCAGATACTTGATGAAAATTTAAATACATAATTTAAATAAAACTAAGTAGTTTTTCAATTCGTTATGACAATATGTTCTATAGTCATCCCTCTGTAAAAGAAGAAAAGTATTCTATGGTTATTTCCACCGAACGCACTTCAGGATAAATATACGCAGTCCACAATGTAATAGCTTAGTTTATCATCAACATCTGATGAAGCCACTGTGTTGGCGAAACGATATTGTCATGTTTTGATTTAATTATAGTGAAAATCGAAAAACTACTTAGTTTTATTTAAATTACGATTCTCAAGTTCTTAAGCTACTTGAAGAAATACATCATATGAATACATGAAGATGAATTCATTTAGTTATCGTTGTCATATCATCGCACTTGGAATATTCAATATTTAAAGTATGCTATAACTTTTCTCGATATTTTTTACGAATCATTCAAAAGAATATTACAGCAGAGCTATGTGAAACATGTGTACAATGGGATGTTTCCATTATCCTTCAAGGGCTAAACGTTAGAGAATATTAAAATCGGAGCCTACAGTTATTTGAAACCCAAGGCAGATTCTGTTTCGTGCTACAAGGCACTCTTCAGTTACGTCTCATTCAACAAACGAAACCCATAAACTTAAATTCTCAAAAATCCTCTAATGCATCATAAATATATCACAAAGGACGTGGAGCTAAATATAGAAAAAAATTCAGAAATAATAATCATATCTTAAAAATTACATAAAATGTGTTGCACAGTGAAAAATTATTCTTTCTGTATGGGTGTCAAGACAAGAATTCTTTCATGCCTTTTTGTGTCAAGTGTCAACTTTTTGTGTGCGAGTATCATTGAGTATTTTTCAATGTTATACAATTTCTTTGCATTCATTACTTCTCGTTTAGATATTTTAGTTTTTTTTATAGTTTCTCCTTTCATTTCATTACTCCAGTTCATAATTTACTGAATAACGAACCACCTACTTTTAATATAATAGTATTCCATCTGCTATTCTTCTTCTTATATTCTGCTTTCTCAATTTTTCTGAACGTATATTCTGCTTTCTCAACAAATTGATCGAATTGATGGCAAGTCATCTTCATTCGGTGAACATTCAGTTAATGAACTTGTTTCCTCTCACTCTCCGATAAGGAAGTTGATGGTTTATTGAACCGGTAGAGAAAACATCTCTTCGTCTCATAAAATGCCCGCATAACAACATTTAGAGTTGCGATGTTTTCTCTCTCATATCATTTCAGATGCATCATGCAGTTGTTGAACTAGATCTCATTTCGTGGCATTTTTAGAAATGTAGAATTGTTATAATAAATTCCACTATTGAAGTGTAAATTTGGTAGATGTCGCTTAATGGGAAGCATTTTTACTAGCGGACAATTTAGATCAACTTACTAGTGCATACACTTGTGTAAAATCTGAAATAATAATGATGAAAATCATTGAAAATAATTGATAGACGTTATGTAAATCATTATTATTGAAAAAACTGAATAAAATTGGCTTTGAGGGAGTGGTAAATGATTCGTTCAGATTCACGAACACAAGAAGTTAAGTTTAATGGCATGCCGTCGTATAGCACGAAAGTGGATGTAGGCGTACCCCAAGGAACAGTTTTAGGACCGCTGTTTTTATCCTGATATATAAACGATATTGTCTCTCTAGTGAAAATTTTGTATACCATTATTCGCTGATGATACTATGCTCTATATATGTGGCAATGATATTAGGAATATGACAGAGGGGATCAATAGAGACCTTTCTGCAATTAATGAATGGTCATGTGACAATAGATTATCTCTAAATGTGCAAAAATCTAACTTCATAGTTTTAAGTACAAGTAAAACTCTTTAAACCAATAAAAATGAGGATATAACTATAAATATTAATGAACAATAAAATAGAAGAGTAGAAACAGTAAAATATTTAGGCATTATGATAGGCGTAAAATGAAGTTTCAATGATCATGTTGATCCAAATCTCTAAAAAAATTAATTTTTTGAGAAGAATAGGAAAAAATCTGTCGACATATGTGAAATTATTTTGAATATTGCTTCAATTTGTTATTCGGTTTGACTAAAGAAAAAATTCAACAATTACAGAAGTTACAGAATAGAAACTAAACTAACCTAACTTGATAAATAATAATAACAATATAAAACCTAAATATTCAGATATAAAACCAGATAAATCAGTTCCTAACTGAAACAAAACTAAAAATCACAGTTAACTGAAAATAATCATTTACCACAGATTGCTCTATAGTACTGAATAAAACGTTTCTTCAATTAGGTCTATAATAATACTGTAGGACTATTAATAATATCAGGACCTAATGAAAATAATTATTTATCTCCAGCCTTAGAAAAGGTTTATATATGTTAAAAAGTCATTCTTTACTTTTAACATTCATTTATAACATTTATTTTAGTCTCTAATGAACTGAGCTAACTTGAGCTGAAATCCTGTACGAAATAATAATCTTTCTAAATTCAGAAAGCTTGCAAATTTGAAGTGTAAAAACGGTAAGCATTTCTAGTATTATAAACTTACACAACACTGACCCATGTTGCATTTTCAATTACTCATCATATAGAGCACCTTTTACATAGAACCCAATACGATTAACATGGCAATGGACCTTAGACGGTTCCCTGAGGTACACCAAAATCAACTTCAATGAAATCCGAAAGGATACTATTGAATATAGATTATAAAACATTAAGTATTGGAAATTGAAATATATTGAAAATTCACTTCATGCATTCCCTTTCATCTAATTTACTCATTTGTTTCAGGTGTTTCCTCTTCTAGTTGTCACCTTCTGCACAATCCATCAATCCATTTCCCAGGGCTATTGGGCAAAACCTCCACTACGTGGACCACCAAGACCACCCCCACATCCACCCTTTGTTAAAAAATGGCATCAACTACAAATGACACATTTGCGAGGACCTACATCGCACAGCAGACCACGACCTATACCAGTACACTACAACACGCAAAAATTGAAGAAACATTATCCTCCAAACATCAACTTGAACCGGTTGGTTCAACAAATGCCCTCCGTGAGACCATTCTGGAATAGTCCAACAACCTTCAGACCACCAACTGAAGCTCCGTTGTTTACTAAATCAACTGAAAAATATTCGTTTATTCCACCAAAACATAAACCAAAACCACAGAATACAAAAGATTACGACTTCCATATCCAAACAAATCAAATTCCAGTAGGTATTTCAAGTACTTTGCATAATCCAATTCAGCAAGTAGGTGAAAAGGGGCCAATCCATACAATCCCAGCTCCAAATTTGAGTCCGTCAGACAAACCTTTGAATATCGAACATGTGAGGCCTCAAGTCAACGTTCAGCAGTATCATTACCAACCAGAACTGTTCAGACATGAATATCAAGTAACTGAAGCAAATGAACAAGCAAAGCATTCGAATTATGAGCATGATTTAGCTTCGCTACATCAAAATCTAGATCAATCGGGTCCTAGACTAACTTCGGAAGTACGATTCAATTCCCAAAATAGTGACAAAGCAGCAGAATATTACCAAGTTGTTCAACCATCTCTAGAAACTGAAGATATACCACATGATCAATTTCTAAAAGAACTTCCAAATTTCCAACTACTTATTTCAGAAGATACCCAGAAACAACCTCAAGGCAGTTCGAACCAACAACAACCTTTGTTAGTACCTGAAATATCGCAACAAATTCAACAGCCAAACCAGTACCAACAACCACTCTTTGTTGCTGATCAGAGCTTCGTCCAGAAGTTCCAGCAAATGCAAAACCAAGATTTTTCTAAGCAATTCACTTTGAATCCAGAGTTTCATTCATTTAACTACAATGAACAAGATTATCAGAAACAAAATTCAAAATCATCGTTAGTTTCAGCTGGTTACAATCTAGATATCGAACCTGAAGGCTCAGAAATCGTCCATCAAGCTATAGCTAGAACTCCTGAAGACTCGCTGGCACAATCACAATATGTCCAAAGATTCTTCGAAACTAACAATGATAATGCAGGTTCAAATAATATTGCTACAGATGTCAGTTCAATTGGTCAACCTCGCCCCCAAGAAGGAAATGAGGAAGAAAGTCCAGAAGCTTTCTACTCATCACTGCCCAATAAAGAAGTGGCAGATACGTTAGCGTCTCTTCAGGCAGCAGGAAGAATAAACAGCAACTTGATGCAACTTTCTAACAGAGGTTCGAATAGACAAGAACCTATAGAAATATTTGTTTCTGAATCTACAGATCCTGTCAAACCTTCAGAAGATCAGTATGAGGGTACTCGCGGAGAATTCCAAGACTACGGATCATCCGATAACAACGAAGAAGAAGAGAATGCTGAAATCATGAACACCTCGTTTGGTGAAAAAATTAAACCACAGAGAACTTAGTGTCGTTATGGAATTATAGTGCAAAAATATTGAGATTTCAGAGCAATCAGCTGATATCAGTATCAGCTATGTTTGTTTGAACAATTTTGGACTCAAATTAATTGTTATCGAATGAATCAACGATGAGATTGTTAAAATGTTAAATTATTTATTATATTAAAATAAATGTATTATATAAACGTGTATTGAATTATAAATTGATTTAAATTCCCATTGTATTACTTTTGGAAACAACCATTTTCTTTGATGGTTAGATATTTACTTCTACAAACTATTTTTTATAACTCAATATAAGTATAAAACTCAATATTTCTACCAATAATTATATCGCTGAATTAACAAAACGTAGCACATAAAATTCTCTTTTAATCTTTGAAAAATAATTCTTGTAATTTATAAATGTCATAATTGACAAGTTGTCACGTATTGCATGTCATTTTGTTATATTACTTAATTATCCAAGTTCGATATGAAGCGGTCAAAGAAAGAAGCGAAGGGGACCCCTACAGGTAGCATTAAACGAAATAGTTTGGTCAAAACATCTAAACATTCTGAAAGGAATGATTCGAAGGACGAAACTAGAAGCGTAAGTTATACAAAATAATAACTGGGATTGAATTCTCGCTAACCCTTTGGTGAAACATGATTAAATAAAAATTTTAATCGAACTCTTGCTTAATGTTCACAAATATGCATGTGAAACATTAAACCAAGAGTTTGATTCAAATTTTTATTCCAAATAATCTCACAATATCCAAATAATAATACGCTAATTTCATTATCGATATAATATTGATTATAAATAGGTTGTTGCTTTAATCTTAGACCAATCTTCCTCTCAGCAGCTAGTTGGCACAACGTTTGACGAGCTGATGGATATATGATGGTAAATGGAATGCTGGTGAGAATTATTAACTGCACCATGTGGTCAAAAACTCTTAGCAGCAGCAGCTAATAGTATTCATCTTGTTGTACTAGCTATTATGAGCAGTCTTTAAGAGTCTTGAGATTAAAGTATCTATTCACAGCAAAGTTGCCACCAATTCTTCTTCTGGAGTTATAGAAGCTCTGAGTATGACCGCTCTTGATTAAATTTCTCAAATATCCCAAAGATTATCAAAATATTGCAGTGATATTAAGGTGTAGTTAAAAGTGATCTGGGAGAATGTTTGAAACGAGATATTCGAGGGCTATTCTAGGAGAATAACATGTCTTTTATTTGCACTTCGTGTTTTGCAAAATGAATATGAAAATATTATATCTTGCAAGTTATTAACGATCAATGGAAAGGTCATTACTGGTCATTGATCTGCTCGTATAACTTGCTGCAATGACTACTTAAATATATTAGCTGCAACAGTCTGGCTACCTCCAACAGCAGCTCTTGCATATCATGAAGCACATTTCTGGGAAAATGTTTGAAACTAGATATTCGAGGGCTCTTCTAGGGGAATAACCTGACTTTTTATATCCTGCAAGTTAATAACGATCAATGGAAAGGTCATTACTGGTAATTGATCTGCTGGTATAACTTTCTGCAATGACTGCTAAGTAGCAGTCATTGTTGCAGCTAATATATTTAAGTAAATATATTAGCAGCAACAGTTTGGGTACCTCAAACAGCAGCTCTTACATATCATCAGTACTGTCGTATTATCAGAGGTATCGCTTATTTCTAAAATCAATCTAAAAGGTGATATCTCAGATACTCCTTGAAACATATAGCGTTAAAAATTTGTAGGTAATGATTTATTCGTAGATGTTAGTTCTTCAGAGGTCTTCTACCGAATATTGTTGTCTCTCAACTCTTTTAAATTTATCAATATAATTCTGATTTAATTCTCTAAGAATATATCAAGAGATGGACCAAAACATAAGTCCAAAAAAGGAAAATCACGAAAAAGGTCATCCGAAAAGGCAGAGAACCTTCCCAAGATCATAGAAAATTTCGAAGAAGAATCAGAAGAGTTGGTGAGTAATATCTAAAAAGTAAACACTTTTTTGGCAGAACATATAAACAACAAGTGGAATGTAATAATTCTAATTAACCTGAATATTTTGAAAAACTTTACAGCTGATGGAAGAGATGGATCTTTGGAAATCATTACAAGAATTAGTATTAAGCAGTGATAAACCAGGGGTGCTTAGAGAGAAAATGTATCCTGAAAAACTTGGTTTAGGTGGTCGAGACGACTGCGAAGATATTTGTAAACAAAAATGTTTAGATTCTCGAATTCGACTTCCACCCATAAAAAGAACTAATAGCGAGAATATTTTGTGGGATATCCGCGGACTCTCTGCGTCACAACGTAAGTTTAACTAAGGATTTCAACCAAACATAATCAGTCACGTTAACACCTTGATGGTAACTCTTCAATTTATTACAGCTGTTGAGTCTATTCCTGTACTTGTGGTTGATAGAGTTAACGTAAGAAGAAAGGAGAGACATGATAACATTCTAATGCAGTTGAGTAGCAAAATGAATGAGGTAAATGAAATCATCGAAAAAGAAATAAGGAAACAAGCTGAAAACGTGGTGGCTCATATTAATCTCATAAAGGAAAATGTTGACAATATCTTGGATATTATAGAAGAAAAGGTAGGTGCTAGAACTCAAAACATCCACACTTAATGTACCTAAGAGAACAAATAATCGAAGTAATATATACTCATAAAATTCTTCATAAAGTTCTGTGGGAATATTTCTGTGATAACTATTATGAGTTATCTGTGATACTCGTAGGTAAATAATTAATAAACAATAAATACACCAGTATAAAAGTTCCACAATTTCGATAATGTCTTTGTCGTCATATTTCCAAATGTTAGCTCATCATTAAGACGGAATACGAAAGATTGAGAAGAGTTAATATCGTTCGACAATTCATTGAAAGCACAAATGATCGTAGAAAATTCAGTATGATAAACCAAAGATAATCTTCATAGAAGATACAATATCTCACAGACAGAAAGCACAAAATAAGAATTGAATTTATTCTTATATTGAATGATGTTCCATAGATTTCTTAGTGCTTTCTTTGACCAATTGCCATTTCTATGAACAATATCTTCGGTTTATTTGATCTACTATAAATTCGATGAATATCTGCGCCATCTAGGAGTACACTATTCATTTAGTTACACCTTTTGTAACCAGTTTTAACTGTTGAAACTGTAAATCATATATATTTCGTTGTTTGAAATAAAAATTGAAAAATAAAAAAATTGAGCAAAAGATAATATTCTAAATGCTTTCCAAGGGCCCCAACGTAGTTGAGGAAAGTGTAGAATAATTTCCATTTGAAAAGAGTCAACTTAGTGTAATACAAATTTATAAATTGTTCAGTGGATATATCATAGATTTCAGGGGTGCTTCAGCAGTTTGCACCCTAATGAATTATTTATTAATTATTAAACTGTAAACATTATCTAAACAAACTTTGTGACCATGAAAATATACGTATAAATAGATGAATACTGAAGAAAATGATACTGTGAATTGTACTCTTGGTTATTTGCAATATATTTCATTTGCAGCAATGTGTTGGTTTGGGCAAAAACGTCATAAATAGGATGCAAGAAATAATGAAACAACTAAACGACAACAGGCTGTCAAAAATCGATTCATTCTGCAACTTTGTCAGAAAATTAGAGGCGCAGAGATCAGAAAGCTTCAAACATATACTCAAGAAAGTTTACAAAGATATGCATGATAATATGTATCTTCTACCCTACGAAATACAGAAATTCTTCGAAAATAAAATTCAGGTAAGAAGAGAAAATATATATAGGGACAAAGATATTAAATAAAAGTATACCCTGCACTTGGAAGCAGCCGTTGACACGTGTTTCGAGCTTTTTGTTTCTCATCAGAACGTTGTCAATCTCAAATGTACGCATTTGGTGACGAAGAAATAACGAAAACTCACGAAAAAAAAGCGAAAGATTTCGTCACCATGTTCTTACAACTGATTCTTTACTAGGCCATTCTGATGAGAGCTAACAAGCTCGAAACAGGTGTCCACAAATGTTTCCGAGTGCGAGCTATAACAACGTTGGGGTTCTCTTTTTAAATTGAATACTGAAGAAGGTACCAGCGAAATGTTCAGTTTTATAGTTTAATTTTTATATATCAAATTAACCTCGACAGCTGAATTGAACTTAATTTTTCGTAGAAATATACAAAGATATATGTCCTCGAAAATTTAGCAATTCATTTGGTCCTAAAACACATCAAATATTCCTTAATCTTTTAATTGTGTTATTACAGCATCTGAACCAAATAACAATGAACAATTACCATTGCTATACAGAACTAGAAGGCAAGTTAAAGCTACAAATGGAAGAAGAAATGAAAATTTGGTTTCAAAAGCTGAAAATTTATGAAAAAATTAAGAAAAGGAAAACGAATGCTGATGAGAAGTATTCAATATTTCGATAATAATTATACGCATTCTTATATATATGCATGTATATAAATATTTCTTTTCCACTAATTAAGTGAATACTTTTAGCTTAGAAGCAGCACAAGAAGCAGATGAGATTTCAGGTATGGATGTGGTTCGAGGGAAGAAAAGAGAAATTGGGAAGAAATTAGATGAGGCAGAGGCAAATTTCCAAGACCTACGTGAGTAAACAATAATGAACATATATTTCTAACAAGTAACTACACAATTACAGGAACATACATAATGAATAATGAAATACAAAATACGGTGACTAAAAATATCAATAACAACATAGATATACAATATTAAAAAATAATTATAATAATGGAACAATATTTAGAAATTTCTCATAATTTGATACAAATACGCATGACGACGTTTCGAAGTACTACTTCTTTATCAAATGCTTTATGCATTTGATAAAGAATTCGGGCTCTGTGAAAAATGTGTATCGTTTGTTACGACCATGTTATGGTCGTCATAATCGACCTGGTGAATGGTGGCAATTCGTGCTGTTATCACCAAATTTCGCACCAAGTTTACTTTGTTGGAAATTAAACCAATGTCTCGTATGCGTACAGTGCGTAATGAAGAGAATATTGCAGCCGTAGCGTACAGTGAGAATCGTGAAATGTCAATTCGTCGCAGCTCTCAGCAATTGGACGCGTGTTACTCAACCACATGGAAAATTTTATGTGTTGATTTGGGTTTGAAAGCCTATAAAATTCAACTTCTGCAAGAATTGAAGCCGAATGACCTACCACAACGTCTAATTTTTGATGAATGGGCCTTAGAACAGCTTAATGAAAATCCGCTGTTTTATCGAAAAATTGTGTTCAGCGATGAGGCTCATTTCTGGCTTAACGGATATGTGAATAAACAAAACTGTCACATCTCGAGTGATGAACAACCACATGCCAAACAAGAATTACCGATGCATCCCGAAAAAACGACAGTTTGATGTGGTTCATGGGCTGCTGGCATCATCGGTCCATTTTGCTTCAAAGACGACCGTGGAAGAAACGTTACCGTCAACGGCGAACGATATCGAGCCATGATGATACGCAACTTTTTTTGCTCCAGTTGACCGAGTTGAATTTGGTTAACCTGTGGTTTCATCAAGACGGTGCCACATGCCATACAGCTCGTGAAACAATGGACATGTTGAAGGATGTATTTGGTGAGCAGCTTATCTCCCGAAATGGTCCTGTGAATTGGCCGCCAAGATCATGCGATTTGACGCCTCTGGATTATTTCTTGTGGGGTTATGTGAAGTCCTATGTATGTGGACAAGCCGAACAAGATTTAAGCCTTTCAGGTTAACATAACACGCGTAATTCGTGGGAAACAGGCCGAAATGCTCGAAAAAGTGACGCAAAATTGAACCTTCCGAATGGACAATTTGATACGGAGCCACGGACAACATTTACATGAAGTTATCTTCAAAATGTAAATGGCAAAGGCCAAGTCATCAATTTCAATAAATATTTCGAATATATGATGCAAATTGAGTGTTTTATTCGATTTGAGAAAAATTACGCTTGAAAAATCACCCATTATAATAATGAAAAATATTTTCATTTATAAAAACCTAAATCTATAATGTCGATAGACTTTCTATGTACTATACATCATAGAACATCACAAAAACTAAAACGTCGATTTTTAGTTATTGTGACGAGAAGTTAGGTATTGCAGTCTTATAAATGTTGAAGAATTATTGAAATATTAGCCATTGCATATAACGAATCGATATATTTTCGAGGCAGATGAAATACTCGTAAGTTTGGTGATTCGTGGAGATTTTATATAGTACTGGATTTTTTATTGCCTTCTACAACTAAAATACCGAACAATTTGGTGATATTGCAAAAGTTAAGAGACACACGCATATAAAGTGAACATTTTATTATTCATTCAAGATATTTATCGGTCTTAAATACACTCAATTTTTTCGATATTTCATGTATTCCTAAACTGGTAAGTAATCACATTTATCCTTTCATTTTCAGTTCAGGTCACTTCAAATTCCCTTTATCTGCGATCGCACCATATTCTGGATATTTATCGGACGTACTTGACGGAAATGATGCATGTGGCAACAAACATGATTCGGGCAGATATCGTAGATCACTCGGATATCCAATTGGGCTTCGCCTCCATACACGCATTGTCCGTTCAATACGACACTGATGAAGACGAAATACGGGTAACACAACAATTTCTCAGCTTTATCAATTCAATTCCAAGAGGCCACCGGTCACAACAAATACGTACACGCGATCAGTTCGTAATGTAGCTTCCTATTTGTCAAGATCTGGAGGTGTGTGTTGGTTGCATTTATGCACTGTCCTTTTTCTATTTGAACATTACTCACTACAATACTAACAAATAACTACAAATATTCCAGAGACTTCTGGGAAATTAAGAGAACAGGTACCTCTTAGATTCTAAAACACTTTAAGTACCAACGTTTTATTAACTAAATGTGTTTGTGTCTCTCGGAAATTAGCTAGAGAAAATTTCCATTATATGGACATTTGAAGCACACATTATTAAAAAAATAATAAAGATATTAATGTCAAATAGTTCTTCGCAAAACATTTGGTGTTCGATTGTAGATATAGCTACTTACTGTTCAATTGAAAACTCTGAAAAAATGCACAAAATTATCGAATTTATCGACATTTTTTCGAATCGATATATGTTTCAGGCTACTAACCCATTATTATCAAGAATTCAATACGAAATACAACTGTCTATAATCAATATACATAAATATAGAAAACAGTTGTAATCTATACACAATAGCGAAGGTTTCACTCTTTTGCAGTTCCTTTACTAATACATCATACTTTCCTCGGTCAAATTTAAAACTAGGTGATTATATCCAACCTACTGAAGTTACTGTAGTTCTAATGAGATGATACAGTTTTGGCGTTGAAACGCTATTTTGTTAAACTTATGTTCACTGCGATCGTTACAACGTCCTATTTTTAGAATATCTGCGATAATCAAGTGAAAAATAGTAAACAAACGTCCATAACAATATCTTTTAATAATCAAAATTGCCTAATTAAATTTCTCTTACGAAAAAGTGAAATGAAAACTGGCAACTTCTTAACATTTCACAGTCTGCTTCTTTCGGGCTATATTCCGAATACTTCCGACCGGTTGCCATAGTAACAAGTAACAATTCATTCAATTGTGATCATCATTCAATAGGGATGAAAGTATTGTGCATTTCTTCATATTAGATTAGCGTTTTATATGAAGCGTTTCACACTACATACTATAATCAATACTTCCTTCTTTCGTTTCTTGCAAATACTATTAATTCCAGGACATTATAAGAGAGGGTATTCGAGATATCACACAATCTTTGGATAGCAATCTGAAGAATTTTTCTCATTCCACCAGAATTTTCGATACTTATGTCGACAGAATGCTAGAAATGGCTGAGCTGTGCAAAAAACAATTATATTTGACCCTAACGAGAAACGACAAGGCAACAATGGTGAGAAAAGTATTGATTATGTTTAATTTTAGTGAAATAGAGCTCTACTTGTTGAATTTGCTTTCAAATATTTCAAAGAATATTCGTGATTTCATTTTCAGCGAATGAATACCAATATCAACATTTTGGTGGACAAATTAAGGCAAGATTCTTCCGAAAATAACCTCGATAAAACTATGAGTGAAATAATGTCGATAGTATCGAATATTGATGCAATGTGAGTGTAAGTTTATTTTTCAATTCTTCGTAAATGTTTTCAAGTCCTCTAAAATTTATTGAGCTTCTTGCAGAATGGAATCTTGAGCCTCAAACAAAGTTAATTCGAAGCTATATATCTTAATAAATGGCTCCTAAGTTAGATTCGTTAAGATTACATGAATTGGTTTCATATTTGAACTTTGATTTCTAGGTTGCTGTCCAATTTGAAAGAGGAAGTAAGCGTTGTTGATAGAGTGCACCAGCTGACAATGTTCAATGTAGAATTAATGATAGATGAAATAGGAAGATTCGTCGAGCAGATACCTCCACCGTCGGATTCAGATCCGAGGGTCATGAAGAAAAGAGCCAGTTGGTTGAATTTCGAAGAGTTGAAAAATAACGACCACCTCTTCTCGGAAGATTTTCTGAATTGCCGATTTATGATTGATGCCATTAATAACTGGCAATTTGGGTAAAATGTTGATAATATTTTTCGGCCAAAACTCGAAGTAGGCAAAAAGAAACGTTTTTCTATTGGCTCGAGCAGCATAGGACACAAATTTAAAATTAGCTATGTAGTACCATATTATGATATCTTATATACACCAAGGCAACAATTTTCAACTTGAGGATGAAATTGTGTTTGAAAAATCTAAGGTTTGTACTATATCTGAATCAGTAATTGTAGCTGCAACTCATCTTGATACGTTTCAAGACTGTTCATTCGTAGTTTCTGATAGAAATAGTCTTTTTCCAAAGACTTTATGATTTGGCTGCAGGATTATTAGTTCTTCCGTAGCTATATGTATACGATGTTCTCCATACATTTGGAATGAAACTTACACTTAATATTTAAATACTTAAATTATTTTTTTACATAAGTAACGTCTTCTAGATTATAGTTATTATTTTACTTGGATCAAGTATACGAAATGGAACCACTACTACTTCAACCTTGATGACGTTCAAATATAATATTCGAAACGTCGAAAAGTTGAATTAATAGTGGTATCATAGTGGAAATAGTTGAAACGAAGAAAACATGAAAGAGGTTAGAATAGTAGTGGTTTGATTTCGTAGACTTGATCCCAACTAAAATAATACCAAATAATTAATAAATAATAGCATATGGCAAGCCCTGATCACTATCATGGACTACTCGAAACATGCAATCTCGAATATTGTCCTAGAAAAAAGTAACAATAAGAAAAGGAAGCTAAAATACAGATGCGAGTTGAAGATGAAAATGAATAATCTGAGAATGCAGTCTATAAGGGAAGATTTTTACAAAGTGAGGTTGATTGAACTAAGAGCTCATGATGATAGATTAAAACAGCATCGAATGGTAAGTAGAGAACGTACCGATGGGTATGTTATTTATTGAAGTTTAAAATTATGTTTTTCCATTAGATATTCAGAGGTAGATAATTGAAACCAAACTTATCATCCATAAGCAAAACAAAATAGATCTAGAATTGCTAGACCACAAAAAGTCTTTCTAGATTTGAAATCGTAAAGTTTGTATAAGTTCTCTACCAAATTGAGGAGAATTCTTCCCTGTGTAAAATTCACGTGAGCTCCCTCTATCGGAGAAAAGACGTATACACTCTCCTTAGCGTTCAAGATTCCTACTCATAACAACAGCAGCGAGAGTGAAAGGCTTTGTAGAGATTTCATTCGAACACTACAGAAAACTGTCCGCAATGTGTAAGAATAGTCTATGCCTAATCGCTCCATATTCAAGATTCACAAATCATTCAATATTAGTCTACACATCATCATTCAACAAGATCGATGAATTTTTCGAAGCGCTCTTAATATTCACTCTCGAAAGTGATGGCTTCACTTTCTTTAGTCTTGTTAAAAGACATTTAGTGCAAGTTACAAAAAATGAATAAAAAAAATATTAAAATTGTTTTCATGTTTTATTAATTTCATCAAATTTTTTATTAATTTTCCTTATTCATTTCTTTACAGGGAGTTGAGGAAAACATAATAAAACTGAACCATCTCCAGAAAGAAATGGAATTACTCTGTAGGGATTTCATTGATACAAAGTACCTACCAGAAATACAGAAGGCAATGTTACTTTTAGAAAAAGTAACAAAGAAACGACATTTGAATGATATCAAACAAAACGTACGGTATTTACATTCAACGATTCTGCGAGAAATGAAGCCAATATACGACCGTATTTCTTCTGCTCATTTCAAGATATTAACGAATTTGAAAAATTCGCATTTGATGTACCTGAAGTCGATCAGGTTTGTAAGTTATAGAAGTTATTGTAAGTAATAGAATTATAAAATCAGCCTTATGATTGCTACATCTTTCTGCCATTCACTTACTGATATACTGAACAAGCTCCTGTCTTTGTCGGTTTTCATGTCGATCTGGATGTCAGTGGTTCTCAAACGGTAATATTTTTCGTGATATGGGTGATTTTTTCGAAGTATAGAACTTTAAGTTGACATTACTGTTGAAGATGGCGACCGATTTAACAGCTTAGAAGTGATGTATTCTCAGTTTGATTTGAAAATTCAAGAATTGAAGCCAAACGATCATCAAGCAAGGCGTAGATTCGTCGAATGGGCCCAAAACGAGATTGCCGTTGTTCCTGATTTTCATAAACGAATTTTGTTTAGCGATGAAGCGCACTTCTAGTTGAATGGCTACGTCAACAAACAAAACTACCGCATTTGGAGTGAAGATAATCCTCAAGTGTATGTCAAAACACCGTTACATCCAGAAAAACTGACTGGTTGGTGCGCTTTATGGGCTGATGGAATCATTGGTCCGTACTTCTTCAAAAACGATGATGGCCAGAACGTTACTGTCAATGGTGATCGGTATAGAGGCATGATTACTAATTTTTTCATTCCTGAATTGAACAACCATGATGTCCAGGAGCTGTGGTTTCAACAAGACGGCGAAACATGTTACACAGCTCGTGCCACAATCGATTTATTGAAAGGCACGTTTGGTGACCGCCTAATTTCACGTTTTGGACCTGTGAATTGGCTTCCAAGATCTTGTGATTTAACACCGATAGACTACTTTCTGTGGGGCTATGTAAAGTCATTGGTCTATGCGGATAAGCCACAAACGCTTGACCATTTGGAAGACAATATTCGCTGTGTTATTGCCGATATGCGGCTACCAATGTTCGAAAAAGTCATCGAAAATTGGACGTCCACATTGGACTACATCCGAGCCTGCCGTGGCGGTCATATGCCAGAAAACAATATCCAAAATGTAATGCCACAAGATTATCTTTGGAATGAAAAAAATTCTTGTCAATCGAATGATCCATCGTTGTTTTATTGCAATTTAAAGTTCTATGCCTCTAAAAAAAACAACCTATATTTATTTAACTGAAGCTTTACAACAAATTCACATATTGTGAACAGTTAATTTTGAATTAAATACATATCTCATTATTTGAAATCTACTTTCTTCGTTCACGCTTAAATATCTTGATACTAGTCCAGTATACTACTAATATACTAGTACTAGTTTTCAATATACTTGGTAAATTATTGAAAGCCTTAAATCCGTCGCAGTATATGCTATTTTTAGATTTAGAGAGCTTAGAACTTTGGATATAAAAACTAGCAGTATTTTTAGTATTTTACTCATGCACATCACTGACATATGTTTTTTTTTATCCTACGTTCAGTATATCCAATATCTTCATAACATTTAGCTCAATAAATTTGTTATTTTAGATTCAGTAATTCATATCTGTTAATTTAAACGGATCGTTGTTCTTTTAGGTTTTTCTCCGAAGATGGTAATTATAATGTTGACGAAGTGAAAAATCTCAAAAAGCAGATGGGATTATTGGAAAAAAGACTTTCGAAAGAGTTTAACACGCACAAAAACACTATTAAAAAAACATATGACGCGTTCTTAGAAGAATGTCGTATTAAAGAGAAAACACACCTTCATAGGTAAGTTAATAATAGATATTTTAATTTCACATTGTGGAGGTATCCTTTAATTTTCGAGAAAACGGATACATAATTTCTTTCAGTAAATCTTCAAATGTAAGACCTTTGAAGAAGACGTTAAAGAAAATTAAGGGTATCTTCATACTTTTTCATTGAATAAATAACGTGACCTGTTTCGTTGTGTCACCATTTTCTTCAGACATTTACAGAACATGAATAGTATTCATCTTACAGGAAAAGAATAGTACTCAGCTTATATCATCAAAGTACACACTTTTCTACGTTTACACACTTCAATCAAAATATTGTAACATACTTTTTACCAGTACGATGCCTTCTTCGAACTGAAAGAAGCTATCGGAAGGTTGAAGAAGCCATCGTAAATCTGAAGAAGCCATCGTTAGTTCGAGTAAGCTATTGTAAGTTCGAAGAAGCCATCGTGAATCCGAAGAAGTCATCGTACGTCCGAAGTGGCCATCGTAAATCTGAAAAAGCCATCGTTAGTTCGAAAAAGACATCGTAAGACCGAAGGAGCTATCGTGCATCCGTAGAAGCCATGGTTAGTTCGAATAAGCTATTCTAAGCCCGAAGTAGACATCGTTGATCTGAATGAAGCTATCGTTAGTTCGTCTAAGCCGTTGTAACTCCGAAGAAGCCATCGTGAATCCTAAGAGGCCATCGTGAATCCGAAGAGGCCATCGTGCATCCGAAGAAGCCATCATACGACTGAAGTGGCCATCGTAAATATGAAGAAGCTTTCGTTAGTTGGACTAAGCCGTCGTTACTTCGAAGAAGCCATCGTGAATTCGAAGTGGCCATCGTGAGTTCGAAAAAGCCATCGTGCATCCGAAGAACACATCGTACGACTGAAGTGGCCATCGTAAATATGAAGAAGCTATCGTAAGTTCGACTAAGCGTCGTAACTCCGAAGAAACCATCGGGAATCCGAAGAGGCCATCGTGAATCCGAAGAAGCCATCGTGAATCCGAAGAAGCCATCGTAAATATGAAGAAGCCATCGCTACTTCGAATAAGCCATCGTATGGCCGAAGAAGCCATCGTGAATCCGAAGAAGCCATCGTGCATCCGAAGAAGCCATCGTAAATATGAAGAAGCCATCGCTACTTCGAATAAGCCATCGTATGGCCGAAGAAGCCATCGAGAATCCCAAGGAGCCATCGTAAATCTGAGTAATCCAAGTAATGCAAGTCCAAAGTAGCCATCGTAATGATGAAAAGTACGTGACACTTGTTCGATAAAAGTGTATGAATCTAGAAAGCAGTATTTTCTTCGATATGTTATTGTCTTATATGAATTTACATCAAGTAATTGCCGTATATATTCAAAAAATAATTTTCATATTTACAGTTTAGATAAATCTATCGAAGAATTTACGTTCAAAGAAGAGATCGAACGCAAAATCAAAGAACTTAACGGCGACATAGGAATGGCATTTACGACGTTATTTACGACGTGAGAAACTTAGAAACGAAATTTAAAAACTTGAAAGGTGCATCGTACAATGAAACCAATATCGGAGATATCGAATGGATGCCTACGTTTGTGCGCTGTTTCTCGGAGATTCAAGCCGATATTGAATCGATACACGATAAATTGGCCTACTACGAATGGGCGCCCTTCGGTAATTTACATTAATCTTATATTGATTCGATGAGTAATTTGATTTTTGATTATATTCTCCCTATCTGTCTCTCCAACTGTTAACTTGTAGGTTATGTACATGTTGGTAGTACTCTCAAAACACATTACCAAGTGACAAAAGTTAGGTTATGTTATTCTATTGAAAGTAGATTTATTCGTCACTTTAACCCTTAATACCCGCAAGAAATCCATACAGAAACTCAAGAATAAAAATTTCATTAGAAGTGCTGATGTTTAAATACTCGTACCTATCAAGTGTGTTGCTCATTTCAGATGACAAGTTCCTAAAACGAAGACCACTGCACAGTCCAATAGATTCCGTGGTATCCTCCAAATCTTTAAAAAGCATTTCGGAGGCCCGAAAGAGTCAATCGAAACTGCACGAAAACAAGCCCAAGAAGAACGAGAAACAACGCAATGCACCAAAGAACACGCCCGTCGTCAAATCCAGAAATTACGTACATATTTTATATCCCACCGTACCTGAACCAGAGAACAACTTTTTGTCGAAGTTGCATTATAGAATATTTTATTCCTTTTGGAATATACAAGAAATGGCGAAGGTAAGGTCGTTGAGAAAATTACTATAATTTCCCATTTTTTTCAATAATTTTCTTCATGTAGTTTTTCCCGTCTAGTAGTAACTACAGCAACAATTAGTTTTCTTTCAATGTTTAAGAACTGTCATTTAACTTTTGCAACTTCTATCGATGTCACTAATCGATTGATTAGTTGAAAGAAGTTTTGTAATTTTCACTTTAATTCAGTCAAACATGACAATATTGTTTCGTCATCAGATATAGATGATAGAATACATCTGATGAAGCCTCTGTGTTGGCGAAACAATATTCTCATGTTTGACTGAAAGTGAACATTGCAAACTACCCAGGTTTAGTCAAATTCCATCGATGTTTTACACACAACCGGTTACTCTAACTCTTTTGAGTCTCTACAGGTTCGTCTCAGTTGATTTTACAGTTTTCTGCACTTAAAGTAACCGAATAACATCTGCCATCTTTGTTCTGGTGTTCCAAACTTCAACTGTGAATGAACTATCGTATCTGATTACTTTCCTTTTAGAAAAGATGTAATCTTTTTCGGTATGTCTAGGAAAGGATATCTTCCTTATAGGAAAGATGTTCATTCACCATGAATTTCTGCTTTACTCCTACATTTCGCAAGGTATTTTTTGTGGTGTTATAGGTCCAATTTTGGTCGTGTACCTGTAGTTTACCTTAATTATTCCAAGAAATTTCTTGGGTGTATTTTGTTAGTGCTTTTACCGCAGTCTGACTACCATTACTATTTATGCAATAAACAGTAATAAATAGTAATTAAATTGAGTTGAATAAATGAATTAATATTTATTGTTTCCAGATTTACGAATCCTTCAGAGTTAGTCAATACTAAGATTCTTAATAGAAATATTTTAAATAAAACTCTTACTGTGTTGTCTACACGAATGTTGTCAACGAAAACATAACCTATCACTTTTGAGAGTGAATATTAAGTGAAACGCCATACAATTGTTTCATACTTATTGGGTACACAATACAACATTGGTAATACAATCCAAAGAATCAAGTTTCGCTGGTTTTCCAAACGCACCTAGGTCCTGCCTTTGAAATCAGGCGAGAATTCATTCGTGAACTGATCACATCACCTCCCTCTATCGAAAAACGAGGTAAACTCTTTCGAGCATTGCAAATCTCTCTGTCGTGAGTTTGGAATTTAGTTTTCAAATTGCTCGCCAGACTGTGATTTGGATCGATAAGGTAGACAACCATTCTTACACACCTACAGACAAAGTTCTGAGGGGGTTGTCTACAAAGCCTCTACGTACACATTGACCTTGTCACGAGAAAGCAATCTGGCTTGCTCGAGAGAGTTAATCTCGTTTCTTAGATAGAGGGAGCTCACGTGATTAGTTCAGGAGTGAACGTTCTTCTCTCTCTGAAGATAGGGCCTGGGTGCGTTTGGAAAACCCTCTTGGATTCATTCCACTGAAGATTCCCAAAAAGGTTGAAATAGTTTACGGTATCACCATTAAACAGGTTCGATGATTTTCGAAGCGCACTTAATATTCACTTTCGAACGGTTTTGATTGTGTTTTAGTTGATATTTGTGTAGTCAGCTCTCTGAGAGTTTCATTTGAAATATTTCGATATATTCACCACAGTTTCGTGCAAGTACTCTCAAGAAGTCCAGTGCCGATAAATATTTTAAATACTAACTGTGAAAATAAACTTTAGCTATATTATCAACATTAGCGTGTCTTCGTCGACCTGTGGACCTGAAGAAATTACCGCTTGAAAAAAACGTACTATAGTAATTCCATGCATTTTCTTCGCTTTGAATCTGTCACGATACAATCAATAGTGTAAATATTACGCCTACATTCGAAAATCCAGTCGACTTAAATAGATCCACAAATCATAGGACTCAGTTTCGCCGGTTCTTTGTACCATTCGGGATCTCCAGACACTCCTCCTCGCCTGTAAAATTCCCTAATCACTTCTTTTCGACCGAACCGCGCATCGGCAGACGTTCTTATCGTATTCCACATTTTCCAGCCGTACTGAAAACTCGTCGTCTCCGGAAAGTAGTACTTCTCCTCCGGAATGATTTTCACACGTTCGTTCAAATAGTTCCTTCTGCCGTCTCGCTGTGTTCCTAAAAGAATAACACGGACAAACTATGAGGTGTACAATTTTGATTCTCCGTTTTACAATAGATGGCTGTAGGGGTAGTCGAAATAAACAGATCGTAGATGTCATTCGTTAAGGTTAGGTCACCTTAAGATATACGGTCACAAATGTTGGAAAAAGTCCTCGAAAATTCGACGTCCAGATTGGACTACATCCGAGCCAGCCGTGGAGGTCATATGCCAGAAATCATATTTTAAATGTAATGCAACACGATTATCTTTCGAATAAAAAAAAATTCTTGTCAATCGAATGATCCATCGTTGTTTTATTGCAATTTAGAGTTCTATACCTCTAAAAAAACACTATTGAATCAGTTTACCTGTATATGTATAAACACAAGGAAATGAAATGCTATCAAAAACAGAATTTGTAAAAAACGAAGTCTCAAAACTTAGTTCTTTTACCGTAAAAAGTTGGTAGGTCCATTTAATACCAAGTCAGTAAATTAATTCAGTTCCTAGTTAAGGGACCTTCTGTCTTTAGTTATTACGTAATTTAATAACCTAACAACATCACATAGTGACCATATCAATACTTAAAATATGTTATGTTTCCAATAGAATAGATAGACTTGACCTTCGCATGAAACAACAATGTTCTCACAAATAATACATATTTCAATAAATAAGATTGTTAACTGCGATTGCCAAGTCAATCTATTTTATATAGAACACAAAAAATTTTTAATATTGATATGATCACTGTTTGATGTTGTTAGGTTAGCTAATTACGTAATAAATTAACACAGAGGGTTCCTTAAGTTAAATAAATTAACCGACTTGGAATTACATGGATCTCACAACTTTTACTGATCGACTGAGTTATAATACTTCGTTTGTTTTCACAAGTTTTTTCTTTAATGTCATTCATATTTTCCTTTTACGTTTGAATCTATGAAACCAAAGTTGGTAGCACTGCTTAAATACATCAATTGGCGAAGAAGTTTGGTTATGTTTGTCTATTGAAAACCTACCTATTTATTTTCTACATTTTTAACTGTTCATTAAGACAAATCGACTTTTAACAACTTATGAAGTACTTTGTAGCCAGGTAATATGTAGAATTATTTCGATATATGTAAATTGAAATTATTAAATAACATGTAGAATTATTTCGACATTTTTTTGTTAATTTGAACTAGTGTTTTCAATTTTATTATCATTTTCAGAAATTAAAACTCATATTGTTTGCATTGTAGATATAAAACGGAGGTATTTACGAACCAGTCGCGCTTATCTTTATAGACTTTCGATTATAATAAATAATAATTTTTCTGTGAAATACTAAAAACTAATAAGATCCTTGTTTTTCAGTCGAAATTTTCCATTTCATTATAAACAAACGATAAGGAAAACGAAATATCACTGAGGTCGAAATTAATCACAATGAGTTTCAAGTATCTTAAAAGATTGCGATCTTATCGACTAGAATAAATGCATCGCTTAAACTTACCGGAGTACAAAAGTTTCAATGTTTGGGGATCTACCGGCATCATAATATTGCTAAATCTACGATCAGATTCGACGATGGGAAATTGTTCTTCGGGCTTCTTCACGCATTTTCGTTCGATGTTCTGGTATCTTTCTATGCGGCCTAAGCGCATGTCCTCTTTCACGTCTTCGGGAACCGTCCGAACGAGAGGCGCATCAGCAATCTCGTTCAGACGCTGTTCGTTCTTGTTGAACCATTTCAGACGGAGCGAGTTTTCTTTTTCGATGCAATTCGTCCACAACACCTGCTTCGCCATTGTGAAAAAGAATCGTGCATGGAAGAACTTTTTACAAGAAATTTTGTTGAGACGAGTTTGCCAAATAAAGTGTTACCGACTGACGTTCAGACCATAGAACTTATAATCGATGACGTACGGAATTTTGATTGTCTTCTCATTCTATGAAATCGGCTTGCAACGTTTACGAATAATGTAATGACATCAAAACAAAACTTGTAAAATCAACCGAAGGATCGTAACTTCGTTCTTCTACTGTAAAAGTTGTGAGGTCCATGTAATAAATTTTATCTAGAATATAGAATCATTAATAAATAAAATTTTTAGCTAGAATAAATTATTATGTTAGTGCCTTTGCAAAGTCTTTATTGTATAAGTCGATAATATTACCACATATGAACTTTTGTTCAACTGTATTACACACCTTGCCTCAAAATAATATTCAAAAGTTGAATATTCAAATTCTTTTAGTATTCAACTTTGAATAGTATTCAAGTTTGAACACTTACGTTAGAAACACGAAGTTGTTTGAATATTATGAAGCACATAGTACTTCATTTATGAAAAAAATATGGCAAGGTCCCTAATAATAATATTTATTTAGCTGGAGCTATACAAAAAACGTACTTATTTTGAACTGTCAATTCGGAATTAAGTACCTATCTCATTATTTAAAATATACTTCTTAGTTCACGCTTAAATATCTTGATACTAGTACTAGTTTTCAAGGTGCTTGGTAAATTATTGAAAGCATTTAATCCGTCATAGTATATGCTAATTTTAGATTTGGAAAGCTTACAACTTTGGATATAAAAACTATCAGTATTTCTAGTATTATACCCAAGCACGTCACTGACATATGTTACATTTTTTATTAAAATAAATTAAACTCTTGGCTTAATGTTTCACGATTTATTTAACAATTTGTATAGTCAACATGTTTCGAGCGTTAGCTCATTTTCAAGACAGTCTTGAAAATGAGCTAATGCTCGAAACATGTTGACTATTCATATTGTTAAATAAATCGTGAAACATTAAGCCAAGAGTTTGATTTATTTTAATATTCAATTATGTTTCACCAAGAGTTAAGCGAGAATTCAATCTCATTAATATATACATATTCCTATTTTAAATTGAAAATCAGTTTCTTCCATGTGATGTCATGAAAAATGTAACATATGTCAGTGATGTTCATGGGTATAATACTTGAAATACTGATAGTTTTTAAATCCACAGTTTCCAATCAATCCAAAACTTTTTAAAAAGTTACTTTTCAAAAGTTAAAAAGTTTCGTACATCTTTTGCTAAATGAATATTATCATTTTTATTTGCGTCACACACTACAGACATGTTCGCCTTAGTGGAAAAAAAATCAAATTGCACAACGAGATCGATAATATTTGACCTTATTTATATACATGAACGAATTAACAGGGATATATTTGCGAATTATATTTATCTCGTTATCGAAAAGTGTCTTTTTGAATTAGAGTACATATATCTTATCATAAAACAATGATTTCGTCTCTCTCACTTATGGAATTTGAAATTACAGGTGTTTTATGACAAACACGAAGAAATCACGAACAAATATCTGATATTTCCTGAATACAAGTCGTTCATCGAAGAAATCCTAGCTAAGTACAAATATTACCAACTTCAGTTAGAATTCGTATGGTTGGAATGCATAGCTGAATTTATAAAGCTAGTTACGAATTATCAAAAATATCTAGATGATTACTACAAAGATACATTAATTAAGGTATAATCAATGTCAATATTACTGATATTCTCTTATCTTAATAGTTTCGGAGAATTCGATATTTTTAATGTAGGAAATAGGATCAAATATTGTCAAAACATACCTCAGGTGTAAATTACCTCTGTAATTTATTACGTAAATTACGTCACATAAATTTCGTGATTTTTCGACCCCTCCCCGTCCTTATCACAGCGGGCCACATTTGCAAGATTGCCCCCCTAATGCGACGTCACATATTTTGCAATTTTACATCTAGAAATTATCGCATTGAAAGGGTAGTTTCGGAATAAGGTTTTTTCAACTTCAATTATTTTTTGATAAAATTAACATCAAGTCAAACATTTTATCATTTTTGAATGTTTATTTCGTATTCTTTTTCTCTGTTTACCGAATTATCAGTTTTTATAACTTAGTTTCTTTTTTCACCTAAATGAAACGAATAGGTACTTCACAAATTATTTTAATTACTTATAATTAGAATTAATAAAATTATAATTATTTATAGTTTTGATTAATTATTTATAATTATGATTAATTATTTATAATTCTGATTAATTATTTATAATTATGATTAAATTTAATCATAGTGATAATCTATAATGATTAATTATAATTATGATCAACTGTAATTACGAATAATTATAATTATAACTAATTATAATAAACTATAATTCACATTAACACAATAACCATGATTTGATGAGGAATATTTCGATTTTCCTAATATTTTACCCAATGCACATATGTGGAAAATGGGAATTGATGAAAAAATATTTTGTGTACACTGTCGCTTCAAAAAAAATTATTCTTGCTTTGAAAATTATTTAACTCGCTAATAATTTCAAACACTATAAAGAGCACTTACTACTCACTACATAACTGATAATAATATTATTTATGAATATGTTATGGAACAAGTGATAAATGAGTCATTATGCATAATGCCCGGAGATTATGAGAAATGACCAATAAGAAATAGTGAGTCAATAATAACGATACAAATTATTAAATTGTCCAGGAATTATACGTAATATCTATCACATTTCAAGCAGAATAATAAAAAACATATTTCATTACTAGTATTTTTATTTTCGACATCGAACTCAAACTGAAAACACAAATTACATACTCGTTGAACGTAAAACTGAAAATATCAACAATTCTTCAATTTAAAATAAACTAAACCTCAAATAATTTAAATAATGAGACTCAATATAGAGTCAAACAATTTAAATAATAAGGATTTTATTGAGTTGATGAAGATTGAGTTTTTAGTGGTCGTTTAATCATTATCGATCTTATTCACAGTACTTTGAAGTAAGAAAGGCACAACTGAGAAAAATATACGATGAAACGATAAAAAATCTGGAGGAAAATATCAAATCTATTGAAGAA
The DNA here is from genome assembly GCA_030704895.1 of Henosepilachna vigintioctopunctata. Lineage (NCBI taxonomy): Eukaryota > Metazoa > Arthropoda > Insecta > Coleoptera > Coccinellidae > Henosepilachna > Henosepilachna vigintioctopunctata. The sequence continues at coordinate 2,781,394 of JARQZJ010000005.1, forward strand.
TACTACATGAATGCACATGGAAAATTGAAGACAATGTTTGGGCACCCAAACATGTCGAATATGTTGACAACTATAGAGCAGTACATAAGTAAAGCAGACAGTTTCGCTAAAAAAATTTTACTGAATAACTTGATGCCCTGCAAGGTGAGTTTGTTAGAATTTGTTCTTCACAAAATGTAAACATAGTTATATACTTTTTAGTTTGTACTTCGTTGGTTCCCACTTTATTAGTCTTGTAGTTCGCTTTTTCGTTCATGGGCAAATTTGTATTCTTCTTCTAACTTTTATATTGTATTTTTTCACTAGATTCTCTTGAAATCTCTCAGTTATTCCTAGCACAAAGTGCCTGGACCTTTGGACACAAAGGTCCTGCAGTTCTTCGTATCTATTTTCGATGTTTAAGTTTAACATCTACATACTATGCTGTTCGAATTTATTGGGATAAACATTTTTTTTCTTCGTTTGAGTTACTGTAGTATGTGAGTACCAGAGTGGCCCAAACACCCTCACACCTGCTTGTTTACTACCTGAAGTGACGTGAGGGTTCGACCTTGACCATCATTTGCATTCTGACCGGTTTCACCTCGCCAGCAATTCAGTTGTAAGCCTACCGGTGCGACAGTTGGTGGTTTCAATTTTGATACGTGCTGTATTGTCTTGTCCAAAGATGGATATCACTCCGAGGAAGCGTTCCAAAATTATCGCGCTTTATGAACACACATCAATGACTGTAAGAGATATAGCTGAAGCTGTTGGTGTGGGAAAGTCCAGCGTTTCGAGAATTTTAAAAACATTTGAAGAAGGTGGCTCATCGTCTCCAAAAAGAAAAGGAAACTGTGGCCGCAAACGCAAAACTTCTCCAAGAACAGACAAATTGTCGATAAGAAATAGCAAAATTAATCCGAGAAAGACAAGCACTGATCTTCGAAGGGATTTAATGGCTTCTGGTGTGGAGGTGAGCACCTCAACTATGCGAAAACGTTTGTTGGAGTTGGCCGTAAGGCAAGAAAAACAAGAAGAGAGCAACTGCTTACCCAGAAAATGATAAAGAAACGTTTGGCATGGACCAAAAGGTACCGTGCGTGGACTGTAGACGACTGGAAGAAGGTGGTTTTTAGTGATGAGACACATTTGTTCGCACAAGGGTACAAATCAAGTGTTGTTAGACGAAGTGATGGGGAAACTTTGCGGCCTGATCACATCCAGCAAACAGTAAAACATCCTTCGAAACTAATGTTTTGGGATTTTTTCACAACCAATGGCAGTGGACGATTAGCTCCTATAACAGGGATGATGAATTCAGTGAAATATATGGAAATATTGCGCACCAGGATTGTCCCATTCATGGAAACGTTTGAACATTTCAGCACGACCTGGTTCCCTGCCACAATTTCAAACAAGTGCAGGCCTTTATGCGTGAGAATGAAATAAAAGTACTCGATTGGCCTGTTCTCAATCACTTTGAGAATTTGGAATATTCTAAAGAAACGACTGGCAAAAATGGATTGCACTACAAAAAAAAATGATCATAAGTGCAATTCAGGTGTGGTTTTATGATGACAAATTGAAGAAAATCTGCGCTACGCTAGTGGAATCGATGCCTAGACGAGTTCAAGAAGTTATTTCTGCGAAAGGAGGACATACTTCATTTTGTATGTATTTACTTCATTAAAAGGTAAGATTTTACGAAAACATCGTCTTTCATCCTTTGTCCCAATTAATTCGAATAGCATAGTACATAATAAGATTTTTAATAATCATTGTTCGACGCTTTTTTCTCGAAGCAAAAATGAACAATTGACTATATTTATATTATGAAACGCTCTTCGTCCTCGTTAGAGAAATTAAAAGAAAATAATGTTCAAATCAGTGAAATATTTCAAAAGTTTCCAAATTTCAAAACGTTTAACGTATATATTTTCGAAAAATGTACGTCGACTGATAACTCGGTGTTGAGTAGTTCTACTTTCGAAGTTTTTACTCCTACGGGAACTTTTGTTTGTGTCTCACGTGCTTGAAAACCTTCGTAATATACGTTTCTTGTAACTTTTAGGGTTGTTATTTATTGGACGTCCGATAGATGGCGTTTATAATTGTTGCTTACTATTGTGTCGTGTTTTCGGATGGTATAAGACAGTTGGGAGGAATCTTTGTGGTCACCATGCTTGGTCGAAGGACGGACACCACTGTGGAGACCCCGAAAGGGCGACTAGGTCCTGTCTAGTGTTTCAATCGGTGCGGTGACCATTTATGATTATCCCAGAGTTATAACATATATATTTCGGTATATCCGATTGATACGTCTTTTATTTCACAGGAAAACATAAAAGATCATTGTGCAAGCACTGAATCGACATTTCTCGATTTGGAGCAGATATTATCGTGCATTAAGGGAAGTACGAGATCGATTTCGCTGAAAAACGACCTTGAGAATCAACTGTTGGAAAAAACCGAAAAAATGCAGAAAATATTATCGTTAACGGATGAACCGGTCGACGAAGAGGTTGATGACTATCACATTGCTGAAAGTGAGTTGATACCACATTTTAACAATTCAGAACTGAAAGAAAAATATTGTATTTTCGTTGATTTCGGCGGTGCGTTCAAATAGTGATAGTGTAATATACAAAAAGTGTTAGTGTAGTGTGAAAATTTAGTGGCGAATACAGAAATGATCGAAAAGGAGCACTAGAAGAAGAATTGACAGGATTAAAAAAAGAAGTGAGTATATTTCAATGAATCTTTTGAAATATTGAAACTGACTTCTATATATTTATCCTATAATTGTATTCTTCCTTTTGCTTAGGTTTCGCATTTTTCTAACCTTAAATATGGCAAAAGATACAGAAGTATTATACTTAATACCAAGAGGCCACCTTTCACAATTTATATGTTCACGTGATCTATATCACTACAAGATATAAGCTTCTATTCCTGAAGATGTAAGCGAATTCACTTGAATGCACGTTTTTGAATTTACAACATTGTTCATATTGTACTTTCTATTTGCGTATGTGAAAATTGCGTAGATATTTGTTGGTTTGAACAAATTTCTCTTTTAGTCATATCTTTTATCCGAGTGTCACGAAATATTTACGAGGTTTGTTCAAAAGAAAAGATGAATTTTGGATTTTTTAAAAGAGTATTTATTTATTCATGAATTTTCATTTTGTTCCCCCTCACTTGTGCCAGCTATTCTTCCAATCCTCGAAGCAATTCTTAAATTCGCTTTTCGATATGGTCATCAGCTCGTTCTTCGATTCCGACTTTATCTCACCAATTGTGGCAAGATGTTACCCTTCATTGGGCTTTTCAGTTTTGGGAATGAGAAAAGGTCGCAGTGAGTAAAATCTGTTGAATACGGTATTTGAGGCATTATTGCGGTGTTGTTTTCGTCCAAAAATCACGAACAGCATCGTGTGGGCTGGTGCACTATAGGGATACAGAATCCATGATTTATTCTTCCACAATTCCGATTGTTTGAGCCGTATTGCTTCACGCAAACGTTGCATAACTTCCTTGTACTGTTCGTTATTAACAGTACAACCTGTTGGCAAGAACTCGTGGTGCACCACGCCGTTGAAATAGGAGAAGACGTTGAGCAATACCTTCACATTTGATCGAGCTTGGCGTGCTTTTTTCGGTCTTCTGGTCGCTTTTTCTGTAGTTATACTTATTAATTTGTTCGTACTTATTAATTTGTCTCGTCAATTTTTTTTTATTTGATTTAAAAATTCATCGGAATACATTTCTGTGTACAACCTGACAACTACGTTGTTTTACACTGTGCAATGTGCATCGTACATCAAGCGCCTGCGTATTAGTTTTAGGTTTTTCACATTGCGATAAATTCATTCCGTAGTTCGTTATTCGTAATAATACGAATTCCATAGCAGTTGATATCCTCGAGAAAATTATTCGGAGTTTTCTAAATTTGTTTATTGTGGAGCATTTTTATCGGTAAGTGGTTATATTGCTGAATTTAAACCTGTTTGAAACTATTTCGAAATTGAATTATGGTACATATATTTGAATTATATAATTGATAAAAATATACGAAATTTCCATTTCAAATTTGCAGATTACTTACTATATCACAATATTATCGATTTTGTCGTATGTGATAGTTAGCTTTTGTCTCCTAGCTATAAACATATTTCAGTAATAATTTATAGAAACTTGCTTCTTTCCTACACATTAGAAAAATTAATACAATTTTGATTGTTAATGAATATTTCTCTATAGCAATAATTTTTACAACAATTAAGTCACCGCAAACAGAATTGCCATTCAATTGTCAACAACCCAGTTAACGCCCAAAAACCGTTCAATATGGCGCTGTAACGTCAGCTAGGGGATTCCCCTGATTATTTCTTTACATGGATTTACTAATCGAACTCTACCTGTTGTATTCAAAACATATTTGAGTTATTTACACAATCACTAAATCAACGATTTCAGTGATCATGTGATTTCAGAATTGTTTCAAATTATTTTATCGATTTGATTGATGATTTTAATTGAAATTTAAAGAGTATTTTTAGGAATGGAGCGCTCGAGATTTGGTGCCTTTAAAGTATTAAATACTTCATTATTACTCAAATTATTTAAATATTTGAAATAATTATTATTATTTGAAGTATTACATACTTTATGCTCTATTTCACAAAGTATTACATAGTTTTTTTACTTTAATTATTTCGTCCCCTCTCATCCTCCTTGCTGATTAAAGTGATAAACGTTATTACCCCCCAACGAAGCTTACATAAACATTGATTATGTATTTTTCTTTGGATCTATTTTTGTTTTCGACTTTTTAATATTTCTACTGTAATGTGACTTTCATTCTTAGAGATTGAAAACAAAACTTGAAAGTTTACTAACTTGATAGATAGATAAAATTATTAACTTGAAAACTTAAAGATGAAATAGACAACATGTTTCGAGCGTTAGCTCATTTTCAAGACTAAACTGCTATAAGGAACGTACAACAAATTTATATCTATACAATGGATGTGAGTAGGAAGGATAATTGAAATATTACTTGTTCATTTCTTCTTTTTTATATATATATATATATATATATATATATATATATATATATATATATATATATATATATATATAAGAAAATGAACACTAGAACATTCATTTGAAAAATTGAAATTAATCAAGAGAATGTTATAGCAGAGCTAGATATGTGAACGTGTACGATGTGATGTCTCCATTATCCTTCAAGGGATGAATGTTAGAGAAATATTGAAATCGATGCCACACCTGACGGAAGTGCGAGACATATATGTTTCGTTCTGCAAGGAACTCGTCAGTCGCACCACGTTCATCGAAGTGAGGCAACGATTTCAACCTCCAAGCATCTTCTTGTGACTTCAAGTGGAAGATCGTAGAGTAATGAATACTCTACATTTCCATCTATAGAAATCAGTAGAAAACACCTCTCTCAGATTACAGAGTCACCAAGCATCGAAATTTCACATATATTATATACTATTCTATATGTCTCGCACTTCCGTCAGGTGTGGCATCGATTTCAATATTTCTCTAACATTCATCCCTTGAAGGATAATGGAGACATCACATCGTACACGTTCACATATCTAGCTCTGCTATAACATTCTCTTGATTAATTTCAATTTTTCAAATGAATGTTCTAGTGTTCATTTTCTTAAATATTTCATTCAGTGCCATAAGCACAAAAAATTTCATTTCCTTATATATATATATATATATATATATATATATATATATATATATATATATATAAACCCTTTTATATACTTTGTTTATTCTGATTTCCTTACATAATAAGAGTTTTATATGTTCACAGATTTAAAAATGCCATTGTTCACCTACGCTGCATGCCAGGCAGCTTGCGCTGCTATAGCTACAGCCTGCTTCAGTGCAGCTGGAGTAACTTTTGGGACAGTGCCTGCAGCAGTAATAGCTGCAACACCCGCCCTTGCAGCCTGCAACACTGCATACGCTTCGTGCTATTCAGCTTGCAGTGCTCTTATCTTTTCTCCTGTTTAATGTACCAGTATTTAGTGTTCTTGTAAATGAAGATGAAAACAGAAATCAATCCTTGCTTATTTTATGTCTGCTTCTTTCAATATCTTAATAATCATTTGAAAAAAGAGAAACATGTATAGTTTTCCAATAAGTTAATCAAACTGAATTCTGTGTTGTGTATATTTTGTAATATTTATGTTGAATATTTATTGTTGATTTAAATATAATTTATTTTTACGAAAAATTAATTTTTTCGAAATATTTTGAAATTCACCTTTTGCAGGGCATTTTCCAGTCCTCAAAAGCAGATCTTTTGACGACTGGAAAGAGCAGAGGACTGAAGAGACAGATAAATTACTGTTTATGACATCGAAGCATCAAACAAATTTATTGAAAAATTTGCCCATTTTTACCAATTGATCAAATTGATAGTTGGCGTTGAATTGAAGAAAGTCATTCTTGTAATAAAGACACTCCAAATAATATATACTTACATATATCATACAATAATGATAACAATAAAACTTAATGTATTAATTTCGAATTGAAATGAATTTCTTTTTGTTTTCCAAAATTAAAAGTACACAATATAATAATAATAATTCTTTATTTTCCTACAGGTAAAAACACCCAGTTACAGGAAATATTCAAAAATATATATATACAATATTAACACCTGATGATAGGTATGATACAAACGTTTGAAAAATAATTATCAATAAGAAAAAAGTAATTATTATAAATAATAGACAATGATATAATGGCTTACTTCAGAATTTATTATACGTAAAAAACAGTGGTGTAGTGGCAAAATTTTCAGTGTGGGAACGCTAAATACTGACTTACCAATGGGAGGAAGTGGTCTGAGGGGTACCCCTTCTTCCCCCCTATTAGAATATTCAAATTCCGGTAGGTGTATGGGTGCTGATGCCTCAAATTAATATATGACTCACACATTTTTTAAGATATTATTTTATTTACTTGCGTAAGTGATTTTAATTTTATTTGTTATTATTATTATTAGTTTTTTTTTACTGAATGAAACCAGTGTGGGAAAGCCGTTCCCACGCGATCCCGCTCCACTACACCAATGATGAAAAGAGTCCAAGTAAACCCGATTAATGAAAGCAAATGAGTCACTGTTGATATCGCATTTGTCAGACACATCCTCGAATAGCGAACACATATATCTAATGGGCGATTATTTTACGAGAGAATTAGTTTTCGGAGTACCCAATGAAAAAAAATGACTAGAACATCGTCTAGGAACATGAAAATTAAAAGTGCCAAGAAATGTAGGACAGTCCATATAACCATGTTTGAGGTTATACAGAAACTGACAAGTTCCTGCCAACTTGGAGTGATTTAGCTCCAAACCTGTTTGACAGGTCAGTTTGGCTACATCCTCTGGCCGGATAAACGAGATCTTTCCTCCAAATTAGATATTTGAGTAATTTTCGTTGAATCGGCTCTAAATGATTTTTATGAGAATTGTAAATGGGACGCCAAATCATACATCCGAAATCTAATTTGCTCTTTACAAGCGTATTAAATAATTGTATAAGTTTTAATAAATTCAATGGACGATGAATCTACTCTGTGATAGTTCATATTTAAATGAGAGGTAATAATAAAAACTTGTCTAAAAATCACTGACTGAACAATTATTTATTCGACTAGTTTCGCCTTTTACAGCATTATCAAGAATGAATACATATTACAAAGACAACCTATAAATATTTTGCAAACCTGTTCGGACCACCTTGAATTACGTCATAGAGGTGGGGGTTTCCAAATTATCAGAGATTTAACAGCGGGGAATGGTTTAGGTCTAACTGGTCATTAAGAAGATCGTACTTATCGGATTTTTGAAGTTTATTTATTTCCATGGCTTGCAGGTAGTTCATTTTAATCCCTTTTTCGCAGTAATGAAGTATCTTAGGTTCAAAACAACTTGAGATCTTATGTCCTGTCGACTCTAGATGTTCCCGAAAAGTAGATTGTTCGTTTTTTACGTGTTCTTTTAGCCTAGTTTCAAAACATCTTCCGGTCTGGCCAACATATGACGACTTACATTCTTCACAGTCTAACCTTATGTACCGCTATGTGGATGACATCTTAGTTGGGTTTAGTGGAACAGACCGACATATCAGTTCGTACCTGACATATCTAAATTCATTGCATGAGAAGATCAAATTCACGTTAGAGAAGGAACAGAACAATTCGTTGAATTTTCTTGATCTTACAATTTCCAAACAGCAAGATAAATTTTCATACAAAATATTCAGGAAACCTACCTTCTCTGACGCCATCATAAATTTCAATTCGTTCAGTCCAATAAGTCACCGAATGGCAGCTCTCAATTCAATGATCCATAGGGCTTTTTCGATTCCCTTATCTAAACAAGACCTCAGGGAAGAACTTAATGTGATTCGCACGATAGGTAGGAACAATCAGTTCCCACTGAAAATAATCAATACACTAATTATAAAAGAAGAGAAACGCTTCATCAATAGACTTTTATATAGGCCGCACTACATCAATAGTAATAATGACAGAAATGAATTAAGATATGTGAGCATCCCTTATACACACGTTCCCTCTTCAAAAATCATTAAGTTCTTCAAAAATAATAATTTAAATATAGCATTTTCAAGTCACAGTAGATTGGATAGAATGATCTTCAATAACAAATTGTCCGAATCCGAGCCAATGAAGAAGTCTGGAATTTATAGGTTAGACTGTGAAGAATGTAAGTCGTCATATGTTGGCCAGACCGGAAGATGTTTTGAAACTAGGCTAAAAGAACACGTAAAAAACGGACAATCTGCTTTTCGGGAACATCTAGAGTCGACAGGACATAAGATCTCAAGTTGTTTTAAACCTAAGATACTTCATTACTGTGAAAAAGGGATTAAAATGAACTACCTGGAAGCCATGGAAATAAATAAACTTCAAAAATCCGATAAGTACGATCTTCTTAATGACCAGTTAGACCTAAACCATTCCCCGCTGTTAAATCTCTGTTAATTTGGAAACCCCCACCTCTAAGACGTAATTCAAGGTGGTCCGAACAGGTTTGCAAAATATTTATAGGTTGTCTTTGTAATATGTATTCATTCTTGATAATGCTGTAAAAGGCGAAACTAGTCGAATAAAGAATTGTTCAGTCAGTGATTTTTAGACAAGTTTTTATTATTACCTCTCATTTATTGTATATGTTTTTTTGTATTCGAAAAGTGTCCAGCATAACGCACAATAAATCCATAAGATTTGAATGCTGTTGAAATTTTTCGATTTATATGAGGTACAATGGTGAATTTCTGATCAAATATTAAACCGAGGTCTCGAATTTCGGAGACGCTGGTTAGAATGGTTTCCTTAATTATTGAGTCAAATTGTATAGGCCGTTTTTCTTCAGTGAATATGACAACGTTACATTCAGTTAAATTAATATTGAGTTTATTGTAGTAACATTGATCAGAAACGGCTGTGAGGCCATCCTGTAAGCTTATGCAGTCCTCATATGTTTCGATTTTGAGATATACTTCCAAATCATCAGTCACATGAGACTGTGAACTGCTAGACAATCTATAAGATCGTTTACAAAAGGAAGAAACAACAGTGTTCCTAAATTAGAGCCTTGTGGTACACCCGAAAGTGCTGTATATACATATGACTTATGAGCCTCAAATTGTACAAACTGTGTTCGATTATTTAAATAGGACTGAATCAGGCAAACTAGATCTTTGGAGAAACCTGAGTTCAGTTTGTACAACACAACTTTATGATTCATTTGATCAAATGCTTTCATTAAATCGGTATATACAACATCTACCTGACTTCTTTCGTCAAGATTCTTTAGAACAAATTGTGAGAATGTTGAAAGGTTATTCGTGCAAGATCTATGGGACATGAATCCGTGTTGCTCAATCTTCACTTGGTTTCTTACTTTGGTATAAATATTATTAAATATGTACTATGATCTCAAATAATTTTGAGAAGTTGGAAAGAATAGATATAGGTCTATAATTGCTGATAACCGTTGTAACACCTTTTTTCAGTACAAGTACTATTTTTGCAGTTTTCCAGACAATGTTATACATTCGCAGTTATACTTAACAAAATGGGGCCAGGAATATTCCCTTTTATCTTTCAACTACAATAATAATAATAATAAGCATATATTTCCAACAGGTAACTATCCAATTACAGGAAAATACATGAATAAATGAATAAATATGGTTACTAAAAATATCCATAACAGTATAGATATACAATATTAAAAAATAATTATAATAATAAAAAATATTATCAAATATAATAATCTTAGTCTATAATGTCAATATCTAAATGTCCAATCATAATAATAATCAAGAAAACAAATCAATCAATCATTCGGAAGAAATCAGGATACTTCAATGTTGAGACTTAAATACACATTTAGGATAGAAACAAGTGAGTCCCAGTGCAAATCACAGCAGCTTGATACATGGTTTGCAGTAGATCATGCAAAGCTAAGCGGCGATTGCGAGAGAAGATTGGTTCTGTGGGTTTTCGAGTGAAATGTCTTGCTTATTCTAGTACACCTCGAAGGAATTAAGTTTACCCAGAAGCTCTGGACAGTCGAGATTATCATTGAGCAAATTGAATAGAAATTTCATTGCATTTGAACTTCTCCTGGTGTGAAGGCTCCTAGTGTCAAACCTCGACAGCAAACAAGCAAAATCACAACCCCTAGGTGGATATATACCATGATCTCGAAATGAGAGCCATTTCAAGAACTTCCTCTGCAGTACCTCCTGGCGGTTTATGTGGCAATTATATATTGGTCGCCAAACAAGACAGACAAACTCAAGTTTACTTTTCACTAGGGCCTTAAATAAATAGACCAGTATCTAAGAGGAATTCGAAAACAATCTAGCATTGCGGACGATGAAACCATAAACTTTGCTACATGATAAAACTAAGTGGTTGATATGAGGTATGAATGATAATTTTTGACCAAATACTAGGCCGGGATCCTTAACCTCCAGAAGTCGAGTCAGATTAACACCTTCAATGTTGTCTATTTCAATCAAAAGATATCACATTTCTCTTCAAGTGAAAACAATTACACCAAATGTACAAAGATTTCTATCAAATATACAAAACTTATTCTGCTGCAAATGTTATCATAATTTAATAGGTACAGTTGATTATGATTTTAAATTTTCGAGACTTTTGTCCCGAAGTAATTATTGATATATGATTTTATAAATTTTAATGTATTTCTCCATTTAGGGTGGAGAAATGTGCAACACTCAATTATACTTATAAATTGAATGAAAAACACTGTTTCACAATACTATATTTTGCTTGAAAGATTTTGTTTTGGGTGTTACTCCGTTTTCAAAAATTAAGTTTAACTTTTGACCATGCGGGGACAACCCAAAGCAATATATACCAAGCAATGCATATAATTAACGAAAATAATAAAAACAAATAATTTTTTTTATATTTAATGGTGTTTACTTGATGTAAATCCATTATAATCAACTGAAATTCAAGCACTTTTGATTTACTCTTTATTAACAACATAGCATGACGCGTTTCGTCGTTACAAACGACTTCTTCAGCATTAGAGCATTCTGTTAAAGTAGGAGAGCTGGCACCAATTTTTGGGTAGATATTTGGGGCAAGCTGAAAACTTGTCACATATCTCTCCTGATATGCCCCAATACGGAATTGCAGACATATCTGGTGAGTAGCGGGGCTAAATCAACCTCTAAATTTTTAGGGGTTGGCAGCTGGGAAGTTCCACCCAAAAGATCTGTCTTTTTGAGAATCTTATCCTTTAGTTATAAATAATACTCCATTAAAATTTCAAGCTGCCTCAAACACATTTTTTACAATTTTTTGCAAACATTTTTGCACGCGTCTGGCAATGTTAAAACCTCGATTAAATCGTCTGGCTTATTTTTTTTCGTATTCATTAATTTTCGTATACACTGCAACATATAGAAATTGCGTTTTGCCCCAAATATATTTTTGGGGAAAAAAATAATATTTTTAAAAATTTAGGGGTTGATTTAGCCCCGCTACTCACCAGCCAGGTTTGCAATTCCGTGTTGAGGTATATCAGGAGAGGTATGAAACAAGTTTTCAGCTTGCCTCAAATACCTACACAATAATTGCTGCCAGCTCTTGGACTATTAGCAACTGAAGAAGTCGTTTGTAACGACGAAACATGTTATGTTGTAATGAAGTGTAAATCAAAAGTTCAAGTGTTTATATACGAAACTTTAGTTAATATTCAAACAATGTTTGCTGAATTTTCCACATTTAAATTAATGAGACATAATACAATATCATTTATTTACAGACGTCGCCAAAAAACTCAAATTTTATAAGAACAAAGCACAAATACCGCCTGAGGTAGAAATCTCATATACAAATATAATCAAAAGTCGCAGCGCATCTGAATCTAGCATCAGGTTATTGGACACAGAGGTGAGAGTATTATGGAATTTAAATTCAATAGCTTTTGCTACAACTAACGGTTGTTTTTTTAGAGGTATAGAACTTTAAGTTGGCATTACTGTTGAAGAGGGCGACCGATTTAACAGCTGAGAAGTGATTTATTCTCAGTTTGGTTTGGCAATTCATCATGAATAGACTCACGCCTGAACAGCGCTTGCAAATAGTGCAATTTTATTTCGAAAATAATGGTTCTGTGCGGAATACGTATCGCGCTCTACGTCCATTTTATCGTCGACAAAATCGTCCATCAGAGCAGGTTATTCGATTAACCATGGAACGTTTTCGCACCACGTTTACTCTTATTGATAACTCGCATCCCCAGAGACGCCGTACGGTGTGTACAGAAGAAGCTATTGCTACTGTAGAGCGTAGCATTGAGGAAGACCCGAATGAGTCCATCCGCCATCGAGCACAGGAATTGGATCTGTGTCCATCCACTTTATGGAAGATTTTGCGGAAGGATCTTGGTTTGCGTGCTCAAAAAACCAACTCGTGCAAGAATTGAAGCCAAACGATCATCAAGCAAGGCGTAGATTCGTCGAATGGGCCCAAAACGAAATTGCCGTTGTTCCCGATTTTCAATCGGGAACAACGATTTCTCCATTCAACCGAAGTGCACTTCTGGTTGAATGGCTACGTCAACAAACGAAACTACCGCATTTGGAGTGAAGATAATCCTCAAGTGTATGTCAAAACACCGTTACATCCAGAAAAACTGACTGTTTAGTGCGCTTTATGGGCTGATGGAATCATTGGTCCGTACTTCTTCAAAAACGATGATGGCCAGAACGTTACAGTCAATGGTGATCGGTATAGAGCCATGATTACTAACTTTTTCATTCCTGAATTGAACAACCATGATGTCCAGGAGCTGTGGTTTCAACAAGACGGCGCAACATGTCACACAGCTCGTGCCACAATCGATTTATTGAAAGGCACGTTTGGTGACCGCCTAATTTCACGTTTTGGACCTGTGAATTGGCCTCCAAGATCTTGTGATTTAACACCGCTAGACTACTTTCTGTGAGGCTATGTAAAGTCATTGGTCTATGCGAATAAGCCACAAACGCTTGACCATTTGGAAGACAATATTCGCCGTGTTATTGCCGATATACGGCCACAAATGTTGGAAAAAGTCATCGAAAATTGGACGTCCAGATTGGACTACATCCGAGCTAGCCGTGGCGGTCATATGCCAGAAATCATATTTAAAATGTAATGCCACAAGATTATCTTTCGAATAAAAAAAATTATTGTCAATCGAATGATCCATCGTTGTTTTATTGCAATTTAAAGTTCGATACCTCTAAAAAGAACACCCTTTATTATTCCTCAAATAATATTTTAAGTAACACAAGAATAATGCGAATTCCATTTGGTATCATGAATGATATCAGTTCGCGATTGTTAAATATTACAATAAATGCTTTTGTTATTGAACTGAGCACTAACGTATTGTTTGTATTATGTTAATAAAATGAATTCTTTCGAATCAGTTGATATTTTTTATTCATTCAATAACAAGATAATGGATACATTCATATTTTCAGTTGTTGCTAAAAGAAAATTATGGAGATTATGAGATGTACTGTGAGAAAGTTGACAGTTTCCAAGAAAAATGCAATGCAATTCACCAAAAATATAAAACTATATGGAAGCAAGATATTGAAAGAATAATTAAACTTTTTCAAGTGAAATATAATTACTCTACCATTGAGTAAAGAAGATATAATTTTTTTAACTCAGTTTACAGGTCTGTTTATAAATTCTTGTTTACAAAAATAAATATAAATTTATCTGGGAGTTGTTACATTCCATGCTTTCATATATATATATATATATATATATATATATATATATATATATATATATATATATATATATATATATATATATATATATATATATATATATATATAAGAAAAAGGACACTAGAACATTCATTCGAAAAATTCAAATTAACCAAAAGAATGTTATAGTAGCGCTAGATATGTGCAAGTGTACGATTCGATGCCTCCATTATCCTTCAGGGGATAAATGATAGAGAAATATTGAAATAGATGCCACACTGGAAGTTCAAGACAGCTGTCTCGTTATCCAAGGAACTCGTCAGTGGCACCACGTCCATCGAAGTGAGGCAACGATTTTAATCCCCAATCATCTTATGACTCCAAGTGGAATACCGTGAAGTAATGAATACTTCACAATTCCATCTATAGGAATCAATAGTAAACATCTATCAGATCATAGATACTGAATTAAATATTTTTCTTAAATATTTCATTCAGTGCCATAAGAACAAAAACTTCATTTCCTGAAAAATATCGCCGAATAGGCCCCTGAATTACATGAACTATAACGAGCGTACTATTAAGGCAACCTATTGACATTTGAAAACATCATATGATGACATTTGTCAAATAGACATTGCAATTTAGTCGACAGCTACGGGTATAGAAGAGATGTGAACGTTCGTTGCTTGGTGTATCTATGATCTGATAAATGTTTTCTATTGATTCCTATAGATGGAATTGTGAAGTATTCATTACGTGACGGTATTCCACTTGAAGTCATAAGAAGATGGTGGGGGATTGAAATCGTTGCCTCACTTCGATGGACGTGATGCGACTGACGAGTTCCTTGCAGAACGAAACATCTGTCTCGCACTTTCATCAGGCGTGCCATCGATGTCAATCTTTCAAATACAAGATTTCAAATACTACTAAGCTATATTACGTATTGCTTCACGCAAACGTTGCATAACTTTCTTGTAGTATTCCTTATTAAACGTACGACCTGTTGGCAAGAACTCATGGTGCACCACGTCGTTGTAATCGGAGAAGACGGTGAGCAAAACCTTCACATTTGATCGAACTTGGAGTGCTTTTTTCGGTCTTGATTCTTCTAGCCGCTTCTATCGGGATGATTGGACATTGGTTCCGACGTCATAACCATATACCCACGTTTCGTCAACAGTTACGACCTTTTCAGCAGATCCGGATCGTCGTTGACGTCATTCAACAACTCCTGAGCGATACTAATGAGACGTTCAAAATGCTCAAGAAAGCGTTTGCTCAAAATTTGGCAATTTTAACTTCGCTGCAACACATGCCAAAAACTCGCGAGAAAATTGATATACCAATATCCTCTGCCACTTCTCCAATAGTGATTCCACGATTTTCCAAAACTATTTTCTTCACTGTTTCGATGTTTCTTCCCTTGTTAATGTGGGAACGTCAACATTTTTGGGACAAAACCAACTGCCCGAATGCCACAATCAACATTTCGAGTTCGTTGGAGCACTTTATTACATTTTTAACGCAAAATTTAATACAGATTCTTCGATCCACTGGATCAATTGAAACCAATTCTGATCCAAAATTTCGATAATTGATTGTGTACAGTCACAGCAAAAATTCAAAATTCAACTTCAAAATATAGTGAATATGGATTTATTTCAGTTGGCTCTTGAAAATGAATAGAGTTGGTACAGCTTAAGATCTAATACACTTAAACTACCAACTTTTTGTTAGCTGTATATGTATCTCTTGAAAATTCCCTAGGCACAAATTCATCTATATTGGACATTAGAACACTCATAATTCAATAAGAAAGAATATCAATTATCTCCCTCAAAATATTTGATGTTACATTCAAAGACATATACTTATAATGGGTATAATTTAAAACCCTTTGATAAATTCCACAAGAATTATGGAATTTATCGTAAGATTTTCAGAATCGATACATATTTCGGGTTAATAAGCCATTATCGAGAGTAAAATGTGAAACCCAGCTGTCATTTGTAACAAACTACTCAATATTGACATAATTATATAATACAATTGGAATTGCACAGTTGAAATCACACAATCAGCAAAGTTTTCACATTTCTACAGCTTCATTACTGATTAAACAACTGACTGAAGTTTCTGTATTTCTGTACATTTTTGGTTGTGAAATACCATTTTATGTCGCTTTTTCTATTCCCTTAAGTAGTTATAACGTCCTATAAGGGGAAGGCCGTAACAATTGATTGAAAAATCAAGAAGAAACGTGGTGTATTTCATTAGTTTTCACTACTTACTGTTTCAAGAATATCTCCTATTTCAAAATCACAAAAGCTTATCTTCCTGAAGTAACTAAGGTTGAACGCTAGTTCGACTCTGGATGATCACGTGATCAGCGGGTGCATTCATTTGTGATTGTCATTTCAGTCGCCTTTTGGATCTCGATAAAGTAGGTATTGATAAACTTTTTTATTTATTACTCTGTTTCCGTTGTAGAAAACTTTGAGTTTAGTAAATTTGCCATCATGAAGATTTAGTCAATAACTATTTACTTTCGAAATTTTAATTTGTATAAACATTTCACTTATTAATCAATTGATTTTCGATTTCAAGTCTAGTGTGATTAATAATATTATTTATTTCAAAAATAAATTAAAATTAACACACTTGGCTTAAGTTTCACTAAAAATATGAAAAGTTCTACATATGTTTCGGTTGTTTAACCCATTATCAAGACTATACAATGTTACATGAGTGTTACAAGAGTTTTTAATATATTTAGTGAAACTTAAGCCAAGTGTGTTAATTTTAATTTATTGTTTTTAACATAATGTTGCACCAAGAGATAAGCGAAACCTCCGGGTAACTTATTATTTATTTCTGTTTTTCGTCATAAACAAAAACAATCAGCCATTTCGGACACATTAATGAAAATAGTAATTTGATGATTCTACTTTTACACTGATCTCGTCGTTTTCACGCCAAAGTTTCATATCCTGTGATTCCCCGAATCATATGGTATTGGAAACAAAAATAACCTGCCTCCAGTAAGTAATTAATACCTCCCCACTACAAGGTATAATAAGATTATTGGATGAAAAAAAGCCTAGCAACTGCTAAAAATTACCGGTCGCCAGCGTTGTCAGACATCTCCCTCTTTTTCCGAATTTTTTACTGCGTAGTTGCATGCTATTATTCTCATTCGGTTCTGTTTATATAGATACTCCTTTGGTATGCTGTCTTGGATAATCAGATTATTTTCTAAATCAGGGGTTCTCAATCTTTTTCAAAGACTGTACCCCTTAGTGAAGTATTAAATTTCTGCGTACCCCTTCGTTATTGAAAAGGTGGTGTGTTAAATTAAAAACACGTTTTTACATAATAAACACAATATATGTAAAACACATTACAAAACATTAATGAGAAGGATGGGCTTGTTTCTTTTTACATAGTTCACCAATGTTTGGCTCTAGTTTTGATAAATATAACCTTAAATCGTCCTCAACATTAAGTTTGTTTCTGTACTTATATTTTAGGTATGTTAAGCTAGAAAACCCTCTTTCACATAAGTAGTTAGTGGAAAAGCCAATAAGAATTTTAAGTGCAGTACTTGCAAGTTCTTGGTATTCATTTCTAACACCGATCCAAAAGTCTAATAACGTAGCACTCTCAAATTTAGTTTTTAGTGTCAGATCACATGATAGTTCTTTCTGAAATGTTGTCAGGTTGCTTGTGGTTCCAATAGCATCAAACAAAAAAGAGTCTCGGATCCAATCCAACTTCTTGTCTGTGGGTGGGAAGTATTCTCTTATACTGGCCTTCAATGCACTGAGGAGTATAATTACAATTTCCATGAACCTATCCCGCGTACCCCCTGAAATTTTTCGCTTACCCCTTGGGGGACCACTGTTCTAAATGATAAATACTAATAAAACACCTATTTGTGATAGGACTTTTATTAGTATATTAATTGAAGTATAGAATACAATGCATATTTTACAATCAAAGCAGAAGTTGTCGATATAGCACGCACTTCGTCAACAGACATTTCGAATTTTCGATTATCTGGAATTTATAGAACTTGGAGATAAAATAAGAAACGGCAACCCTCGCAAAGGAAGCTATACATAGGCGTTACATTTTTTTCATTATAATGGAGTATTTTTGCAAACCAATACCGAGACGGTATTGTTAAATTCAAAAATATTCGATCAAATATTGTCCAAGTAAAATATTTTCTACTGTTGAATTGAAATCTTTTGTTCTGTAGAATAAAAGCTTTATTGGATGCTTTTAAACGATGTCATATACTTAACAAAAACGTTAATTATTTATGACGAATCGTAATATTATATTATGAATTTAGAAAATATTGAAAATATATCGATATTTTTCTCAATATCGTTACTTTTGATGAAAATTTAATAATTCTTTCGAAGTCAAACATAGGAAGTTTGTTGTAATAAATCAGAAGTTTTGATTTATTCGATGAAATTTGATTTGAAAATTCATCAGAAAAAATTTCTATGTGACAACCTGACAACTACGTTGTTTTACACTGTGCAATGTGCATCGTACATCATGCGCCTGCGTATTAGTTTTAGGTATTTCACATTGCGATAAATTCAGGAATATATATTCCGTTGTTTGTTATTCGTGATTATTCGATTTCCATAGCAGTTGATATCCTTAAGAAAATTCTTCTGAATTTTCTAAATTTGTTTATTGTTGAGCATTTTTATTGGTAAGTGTTTATATTGCTGAATTTAAACCTTTTTGAAACTATTTCGAAATTTAATTATGTTATATCTGAATTATATAATTGATAAATATACACAAAATTTCCATTTCAAATTTGCAGATTACTTACTATATCACAATATTATCGATTTTGTTGTATTTGATGGTTAGCTTTTGTCTCCTAACTATAAACATATTTCAATAATAATTTATAGAAACTTGCTACTTTCCTACACATTAGAAAAATTAATACAATTTTGATTCTTAATGAATATTTCTCTATAGCAATAATTTTTTCAACAATTATGTTACCGCAAACAGAATTGCCATTCAATTGTCAACAACCCAGCTAACGCCCAAAAACCGTTCAATATGGCGCTGTAACGTCAACTAGGGGATTCCCCTGATTATTTCTTACATGCATTTATTATTCTAACTATACCTGTTGTATTCAAAACATATTTACACAATCACTAAATTAATAATTTATTGTTTTAAATTATTTTATTAATTTGATTGATGACTTTCATTGAAATTGAAAGATTATTTTTGGGAATGGACAGCTCTAGATTAATGAAGTATTACGTTAGCAGATTTATTACTATAATTATTTCGTGCACTCCCATTCCACTTGCTGGTGAGAGTAATAAAAGTTCATACCCCAACCAAGCTTACATAAACATTGATTATGCATTTTTCTTTTAATGTAATTTTGTTTTTGACGATTTCTAATATTTCTAGCGTAATGTTAGATTTCTAGCCGAAATTGTTCCATCACTCACTTTGACTAAAATGTAGATTTATATTTTGTCGGTTATTACAAATCTTCATCAATCTAACTTCAAAAAGACTGGTCAACCAATTTTTTCTGAAAAATTTTTTTTTCACTTTAACTAATTTAAACTTATGAAATTGGATACATATATATATATATATATATATATATATATATATATATATATATATATATATATATATATATATATATATATATATATATATATATATATATATAAACCCTCGTATATACTTTGTGTTTTCTGTATAATTTCCTTGCTTAATAAGAGTCTTATTTGTTCACAGATATAAAAATGCCATTGTTAACCTACGGAATATGCCAGGCAGCTTGCGCTGCTGTTGTTGTAGCCTGCTTCAGTGCAGCTGGAGTAACTTTTGGGACAGTGCCAGCAACATTAATTGCTGCAACACCAGCCCTCGCAGCCTGCAACACTGCATACGCTTCGTGCTATGCAGCTTGCAGTCCTCTTATCTTATCTCCTATTTAATGTACCACTAGTTCACTTTAGTGTTCTAGTACCACTTTAGTTGATTTAGTAGTAATAAATCAAGATATAAAAAGTCTTCTTCATATGATTTCAATATCTTAATAATCATTGGCAAAAAGAGAAACATGTAAAGTTTTCCAAATAAATTGATCCAAAATACATTTCTATTTCATTTATATTTTTTAATATTTGTGTTTAATTATTATTTATTGTTAATTCAAACATCAAATTAATACGAAAAAAGCTAATTTTTCAAATATTAAAATAAATTAAACTCTTGGCTTAATGTTTCACGATTTATTTAACAATATGTATAGTCAACATGTTTCCAGCGTTAGTTCATTTTCAAGACTAAGTCTTAGTCTTTTTATTTAGTCTTGAAAACAATGTGGAAAACTTTTAAAAAAATTGATAGCTTCTAATTTTGATGAGAGTACATGTAGTGAAATTCAATATAACGGTCAAATTTATACTGATCCAAAGATAATTCCTGGAATATTCAATGGTTATTTCATAGATAGCATTCAACAACTTGTAAATAGTATTAATATACCCCAATTGCAATTACAATAACGGCACAACCAAGGCAAATTAAAACAAGTGGAGAACTTTTGATCTTTTGAGTAAGAATAAATTGAAAGAAATGATAATGAAGTTGCCAAATAAAAGTAGTCCTAATGAAGTTGATATGTCGATGGTAAAAGAATGCTTCGAAAGTGTTTCGAAACCCTTGATCAATATCATTAATTGTTCACTTGAAACAGGTGTAATCCCAAGTAAACTTAAGATTACTACAATAGTACCAATCAAAAAAGTTCTTAATACTAAGTTCATTGAAGAATTTAGACCAATGAAGACAATGTCAAGTGAAGCAAAAATCTTAGAATTTATAATATATAATAACTAGCGACCCGCCCCGGCTTCGCACGCCGCAAACGCTACGCCCCGCAATTTTTAAATCTGTAATATCTTCGAAAATATTCACTTAAATCATACGGTGTAAAGGGCCATATATATCTATATTAAATGAACAATGTATTCAAGGTATTTAATTGGTTAAGGATTAATGCTGTATGGGTTAAAATCGCTTCGAAAATTAGCCATTATTTGTCGCAAAAAGTAAATGACAAAAAAAAGTTATTGTGGGTTATCCATAAGAGATAGACATATACCATCACGGACTTTTCTGTAGACCTTTTCAATGTGTACAATACTTAGTACATTATTTTGATAAAACTCGTAGGGTTCAGCCTGCGTTTGCAATGTAAGCGGAAAAAATGTAATTATTTACGACATCACATTAGAAACCTCAAAAATAACAGTACTTCTCCACTATTTAGTGGATGTTATTATACATATAAACCTTCCTCTTGAATCACTCTATCTATTAAAAAAACCGCATCAAAATCCGTTGCGTAGTTTCAAAGATTAAAGCGTACAAAGGGACAGAAAAAGCGACTTTGCTTTATACTATGTAGTGATGTTTATAGTAAATTACCTAACAATATAAAAGAGTGCAAAAATGGCAGAATTCAACAGCAAAATAAAGCAACATTGTTAAAAGAAAGATTGATATATGTTAAATATCTGGCATTTAATGAATAATATAATAAATGTTTAGAATGATGTATAATTTGTATGTTAAATCTTATTCTATATTCTTATTTCTATATTATTATTTATTATATCTATACTTCGTGGACCCAGCTAACGCCCAAAACCGTTCAATATGGCGCTGTAACGTTAACTAGGGGATTCCCCCGATTATTTCTTTATATTCATTTACTATTCTAACTCTACCTGTTGTATTCAAAATATGTTTAAGTTTTAAAATATTTACACAATCACTAAATTAATGACTAATTGTTTTAAATCATTTTATTAATTTGATTGATGATTTTGATTAAAATTAAAAGAATATTTTTATTCTCTAGATTAATGAAGTATTACATAAGCAGATTTATTACTATAATTATTTCGTCCTTTCCCATTCCACTTTCGAGTGAAAGTAATAAAAGTTCTGACCCCCCACTCAAGCTTACATAAACATTGATTATGCATTTTTCTTTCCTTGTACTTTTAATTTTTATTATTTCTAATATTTCTGACGCAATGTACAATTTCTAACTGAAATTGTTTCATCGCTCACTTTGAAAAATATGAAAAAGACATTTTTGTGTTGTTTACAAATCTTCATCAATCTGACGTCAAAAAGACTGGTCAACCAGTCTTGTCAATCGCGTGTCAATTGCGTGTCAATCGTCAACCAGAGACGATTGACACGCCAGTTGACTGCGAAGAGTAGGCAGGTTGAGACTTCGGAGTTAATTATTAGAAACGATTTGGCTCGTGGAGTAGGCAGATTGAGGCCACGCAACCGAATCATTTCTTATCGTTCCTAGTTTCCCTCATTTGGTTCGTGGAGTAGGCAGATTGAGGCCACGTAACCAGGTGACCTTTCCTCATTTTCCTTCATTCAGTTCGTGGAGTAGGCAGATTGAGGCCACGTAACCGAGTAACCCTTTCCTTTACAAATTTATTCCAACTCCTGAAGATGGCTTCACAACGGAAGCCGAAACGTCGAGATAATATAAATCTAGAACGCGGCTCATTCCGAGAATCAAGTTTTATACATATATATATATATATATATATATATATATATATATATATATATATATATATATTTGAAAACTTATTTATTCATTGCAATTTCTCTATATTTCGACACTTATTTGTGTCTTCTTCAGGAGCATGAAAAATTAAGCATCATTTATAATAATATTTTCAAATAGAACGAATAAAAATATTTTTCTACGCCAATGGTTTAATAAATTCACGATCAACTCCTTATACATAATAGCCTGGCCTTTAGCCTTCTAGGGTGTTGAAATTTTTGACCATTCAGTTTAGCAACATGTAGTGAAAAGTGGCAAAAAATGAGAAATGTTTATTATAAAAAAATATAAGTTAGGTTATCTTCACTGCATAAACTCTAATTGTAAGTAATTTTATTTTATACATATTGAAATTTATCATTGTAGTCAGTACTTTGCAGCTTGTTTTTTCTCCTAAAGAAGACACAAATAAGTGTCAAGTTATTTCCTTGCTTAATAAGAGTCTTATTTGTTCACAGATTTAAAAATGCCATTGTTAACCTACGGTATATGCCAGGCAGCTTTCGGTGCTATAGTTGTAGCATGTTTCAGTGCAGCTGGAGTACTTTTTGAGACAGTACCTGCAACATTAATTGCTGCAACACCAGCCTGCAACACTGTATACGCTTCGTGCTATGCAGCTTGCAGTCCTTCTATGTTATATCCTATTTAATTTACCACTATTTAGTGTTCTTGTAAACAGAAATCAATCCTTCCTTGTTTTATGTCTGCTTCTTTCAATATCTTAATAATCAGTTGCAAAAAGAGTAACGTAGTTTTCCAAATAAATTGATCCCAAATGAATTCTATCTCACATATATTTTTTAATATTTGTGTTATTAAATTATTATTTATTGTTAATTCAAACATATCAAATACGGAAAAGCTAATTTTCAAAATATTTTCAAATATACGTTTGAAGGATTAAATAAATTAGTGTTCATAAAATCGAAGTATCAAACAAATAGGTACCTATGCTCTAATAATTTTGAGACGGTGAATTAAGCAAACTGTGGGCTTCAAATTGAAGAAGCGCATTTTTGTAATAAATTCACCCAAAAGTATACACTTACATTTATAATACAATAATAATAATGATACTTGATGTAATCATTTCAAATTGGCAACAGTATCTTCCTGTTTTCAGGAATTAAAAGTACACGATATAATGTTCTGTATTCGCAGTTATAATTAGAAGATTGGCCCAAGAATATTTACCTTTTATGTTTCAAATACACCAAATCTAAAAAGATTGCTCTCAAATATGCAAATTTACAAATACATATACCTATACAAGTATAGAGATTTGGACTGATCTCGTCGTTTTCACTCCAAAGTTTCATATCCTGTGATTCCCCGAATCATATGGTATTGACAACAAAAATAACCTGCCTCCAGTAAGAAATTAATACGTCCCCCACTAGATATAATAGGGTTATCGGATTAAAATAAAACACAGCAACTGGCCAAATAAACCAGTCGCCAGTGTTGTCAGATATCTCCCTTTTCCTTCGCATCTCTTACTGCTTGGATGCAAGCACTTATTATCCTGCAAATATACTCTCTTATAACTGTAACTATAACTGCCTTAGTCAGATGATTTTCTAAATGATTATTAATAAACCAGCTTTTTGTGATAGCATTTTTATTAGTCTATTAATTATAATATAGAATACAATGCACATTTGACAACCAGAGCAGAAGTTGTCGATATAGCACGCACTTTGGCAACAGAATTTCAAAATTTTTGATTATCTGGAATTTATAGAACTTGCAGATGAAATAAGAAACGGCAACCCTCGCAAAGGAAGCTATACATAGGCTTTACATTTTTTCCATTATGAAGGAGGGTTTTAAAAACCCTGACAGCATTGTTAAATTCGAAAATATTCGATCAAATATTGTCCAAGCAAAATATTTTCTACTGTTGAATTGAAGTCTTTTGTTCTGTAGAATAAAAGCTTTATTGGATGCTTTTAAACGATGTTATATACTTAACAAAAACGTTAATTATTTATGACGTATTACAATATTATATTATGAATTTAGAAGATATTGAAAATATATCGATATTTTTCTAAATGTAACTTTTGATGAAAATTTAATATTTTTTTTGAAGTCGAACGGAGGAAGCTTGTTCTAATAAATCAGAAGTTAATGTTTTTTTCGGTTCGTATTCATCAATTTGGCTCATAAATTTTTTTCAATTTGATATCAAATTTACCAGAAAAAATTTCTATGTACAACCTGACAACTACGCTGTCTGAGATTGTGCATCCTACTTCATGCGCCTGCGTATTAGTTTTAGGTAATTCACATTGGGATAAATTCAGGAATATATATTCCGTTGTTTGTTATTCGTAATTATTCGATTTACGTAGCAGTTGATATCCTTAAGAAAATTCTTCTGAATTTTCTAAATTTGTTTACTGTTGAACATTTTTATCGGTAAGTGTTTATATTGCTGAATTTAAACCTTTTTGAAACTATTTCGAAATTGAATTATGGTATATCTGAATTAAATAATTGATAAATATATACAAAATTTTCATTTCAAACTTGAAGATTACTTACTATATCACAATGTAATCGATTTGTTGTGTTTGGTAGTTAGCTTTTGTCTCCTAATCATATATATATATTTCAATAATAATTTATAGAAACTTGCTACTTTTCTTCACATTACAATAATTAATATGATTTCGGTTCTTAATGAATATTGCGGTATACCAATAATTTTTACAACAATTAATTTACCGCAAACAGAATTGCCGTTCAATTGTCGACGAACCAGCTAACACCCAAAAGCTGTTCTATATGGCGCTGAAACGTCAGCTAGGGGATTCCCCTGATTATTTCTTTACATGCATTTACTATTCTAAATATACCTGTTGTATTCAAAACATATTTACACAATCACTAAATTAATAATTTATTGTTTTAAATTTTATTAATTTGATTGATGACTTTCATTGAAATTGAAAGATTATTTTTTGGAATGGAGAGCTCTAGATTAATGAAGTATTACGTTAGCAGATTTATTACTATAATTATTTCGTCCACTTCCATCCCACTTGCTGGTGAAAGTAATAAGTTCATACCCCCAACCAAGCTTACAGAAACATTGATTATGCATTTTTCTATTAATGTAATTTTTGTTTTTGGCGATTTCTAATATTTCTTGCGTAATGTTAGATTTCTAGCCGAAATTGTTTCATCACTCAATTTGACTAAAATGTAGATTTATATTTTGTCGATTATTACAAATCTTCATCAATCTAACGTCAAAAAGACTGGTCAACCCGTTTTTTCTTAACAATTTTTTTCACTTTAACTAATTTAAACTTATGAAATTTGATATAGGTATGTATATAAACCCTCGTATATACTTTGTATTTTCTGTATAATTTCCTTGATTAATAAGAGTCTTATTTGCTCACAGATTTAAAAATGCCATTGTTAACTTACGGTATATGCCAGGCAGCTTGTGCTGCTATAGCTGTAGCCTGCTTCAGTGCAGCTGGAGTAACTTTTGGGACAGTGCCTGCAACATTAATTGCTGCAACACCAGCCCTTGCAGCCTGCAACACTGCATACGCTTCGTGCTATGCAGCATGTAGTCCTCTTATCTTATCTCCTATTTAATGTACCACTATTTAGTTTTCTAATAAATCAAGATGAAAACAGAAATCAATCCTTGCTTATTGTTTGTCTGCTTTTTATGATTTCAATATCTTGATAATCAGTTGTAAAAGGAGAAACATGTAAAGTTCTCCAAATAAATTGATCCAAAATGAATTTCTGTTTATTATTTGTGTTGAATTATTATTTAAACATATCAAGTTAATACGAGAAACTTAATTTTTCAAAATATACATCAATATTATTTTTAGGTCTGAAGGTGTAAATAAATTAGTGTTCATAACAAAATATACTCTAAAATTTTGAGATGGTTGGTTGAAAAATTTCACGAATTTTGAAATTAAACCAAACTGGGCTTCAAATTGAAAAAACGCAGTTTTGTAGACACCCAAAAATTATACACTTAGATTTATAATACTTAGTGTATTCATTTCAAATCGCAAACAGTTTCCTTCTGTTTTCCAGAATTGAAAGTACACATTATTATGTATACATTCGCAGTCATACTTGTCGAGATTGGCTAAGGCAATTCAATAAGAACAAAGCACAAATACCTCCCGAGGTAGAAACCTCATACAAACATATTAAAAAGTCGTAGCGTGTCGGAATCTATCACCAGGTTATTGGAATTTTAATTCAATAGTTTTTGATACAACTATTATTCATCAAATAATATTTTAAGTAACAAGAGAATAATGTGAATTCCATTGGTATCATGAATGATATCAGTTCGCCATTGTTAAATATTACTTACAATAAATGCTATTCAAATTATTGAATTATATTGAAATGTTATTCAATTGAGCAAAGTATTGATGTTTGTATTATGTTTATAAAATGAATCAATTTTTATCTTTCATTCCAATAACAAAATAATGGATATATTTCTGTTATTGTGAGAAAGTTTCCAAGAAAAATGCAACACAAGTCAACAAAAATATAAAACTATGGCACCAAGATATTGAAAGAATAAACTTTTTCAAGTAAAATATAATAACTCAACCATTGAGTAAAGAAGGTATTATAATTTTTTTTTAACTCAGTGGTCTGTGTGTAAATTTTTATATAATGTTTTAATTTTTATATATAAATATTTGTACCTATTTTTATTTACCTTACTTCATAATGGACTCATAATGGATTCATAACTTTCACCAAAACGTTGAAAAAATATTCATCAGAATTTCAACTGCCAAATATAAAATGATAAATTAGCTGAGCAGCCGATTTGATCTATTCATAGGTAAATACATCAGCAAAAGTGAATTTATCACCCAGGTTCATGATAAATGAAGTAAAACACTAAATTATTACGTTCAAAAAGGGTAATTTGTAAAAAACAAATCAAAATCTTATACTATCACTTCTGTTTATTGAATCAAATAAATAAATACAAATGACGAATATTTGATATAAAACTTTTTGAATTGCTACTTATAAAAATATATACAGCTTTGGTTTAAAGTTGTTGAAAATACTTAACTTTTAATGCACATATCCAATAAAAGCATCAAAATTGCAAAACGATTTTCATAAAAGAATTCTTTTATCACAAAGTATCATTTTGGACGGTTATTTCTGTCTTATCATAATTATAATTATTTTAATGTTATCATAAGTACTGGTCCATTTCATAATATCAAGAATGTCTTAACCTAAAATACAATTTTTTTAATTTTACAAATCAGTGAAAAGTAGATTACTTCCTAATTTTTCTCTTAATATTAAGACAGGAAAAGTACATTTCAAGATCACAATTGCTGTCCAACACTGTTAAGCAAAAAATTTTCACTAAATTGCAAAATATATTGTCAAATAGAATCAGAAATATGTGCTTAAGCAAATCAATGGAATTTGTGAAGTTCTGAATTCTATGAAAATTAATCTCAGGTCAAATAAGAGATATAGTGGTCTATCAGAATTATGTTTATCAATTATGGAAGGAAATATTTATGATATCAATGAAAAATTAATTTATTTTAAATTTGACTTAAATATTTGGCACATTCCAGCAAATTCATGAAGATGTTTTGTTCTAGTGGTATATTATAATAATCCAACACCTGACAATCGACCAGAAATCTCTCAGTTAATAACTGAATTCATTTATTTATCAAAGGCAAATAATATTGCCAAAGCAATACACCCAAGTTGCATGCCAATACAAAAACTGCTAAAAAAAAACCAGTCTTAATTAATTAAAAGTTTCGATTCTGAAATTTGAGGTCTATTTTATGCATAATAGGCCCCAAGAAATTAATCAACTGCCTCGTTTTAAATTATACATAATATCGAAAAAGTTGCCTTTTGTTTAAAAATTCTCAATAAAAAAATTGTTTTACTTAAATGTACACAATAGGGGATAGTTCAACATAATTTTTAGAAAAATATCACTGATACCTTTGCATGAAATGAGAAATATTTACAAGATGATCCAATCACTTACTATTAATTATTACAAATACTCTAACTGATATAATTGATTCATTGAGAGGGAGTAAAGAGAATGAATTATAAAGTTCGCAGTCTATAAAAGGAAATAATTCTAAGAACATTTTATATTAAAAACTACTCTTAAAAACAAGGTGTTTATATCAGACTGTATGAGAATAATTACTTATCACCTTTGTTATTCGTTTTAATACCTGAATTGAAACAATTATCTATAGTATTGCCATCTAAATCCATTGGACGGTTTAATCATTGAATAAAGTAATTAGAAATTTAATTGAGTAATGTATAGTCGCAGTCAAGAAAATAAAATTTTAGCACAGAAATAAGCTTGTATGTTCCAATTATCATCAAAATATGAAAAAATATATTTACAGAATCATACAGACAGTATGATTATCCTTAACATAATTTCATTTACATTGTTTAATGCATGCAAAATTAAGTACTGATTATTGTACATTTTTTCATCTGAATATGTTACGAATCCTAAGAATATGAACCATCAAGATTCTGATCCTTTTAATTTAACTTGTATAATACATCTTTATATATCACTATTTCATAGGCACACAATAAAAAGCCCTAAACTCAAATAATAGTCAACAAAATATAAATTATTACATGGTCTTTAAAAAAGGTTCATTTTAAAATGATCTTTTTTAGTGATATTTTGTTGGTTATGTACAGTTCACCAAACGTAGCATGATCGATGACGACATGATGCGCAGTAAACTGTGGGAGGTTCATCTCTGTTTAAGTTGGGATATACTAACATCTCATAGTCACCTAACGTAGCATGATAGATGACTACATTTAAAGTGGGAGGGACTAAATCTACCGATCTCTGTTTAAGTTGGGATATACTACTTGCCGGTCGCGCATATCATCGATCAACATGAGCTGTATCAACATATTTTTTTTTATTACACGCCTAGTAAACAATTGATACAAAATGAATCATTAAAAAAAGTTGATAGCTTATACATTAAGCTAATAAATAGTTCAGGAACTCTTGACTAAGGTCTGGTGTTCGAATATTCCTATATTATGAAATAATTGTAACCTATAAATCTTGGAGAAAGATTCTTACCATATTCCACATTAAACATGCACATTCTGCCACACAATCGATAAGTATGTAAATATATTCTTAGTTATATCAACAATTTGAATTTAACTTATACTTTTCATAGATAGATTTTTGACTCGAGAATATACAACGTTTCTGTTGTATGCATTACCTAAATCAAATCAGTCTTTCCTCGGGAGGAGGTTTAAGTACATGATCAAGTTCAACACGAGGATTGCAAAACTCTTGAGCACTGGGGCTGTAAGTACCTCTGGTAGCCCTTTTACTTCTTGCAACATTGACCAGAATAACCATTCCAGTAGCAAGTCCAATGAAAACAACAAGAACCAAAGGCACCACTACATAAAGAATATTGAATCCTCCATCACCACCACTAGCAGCAAGCTGTAATCAAAAATTTTAATTAGTAACAAAATTCAAGACTTTTTGAAGACCAGATATTATCAAAACAAAACGAAAAATCTTTTACTTATGAAAGATTTGTTTTGGATTGATACAAAAATCAGGTTTTCCCAAGTATTTTACAAATTTGTATATATATATATATACATAAGGAAATGAAATTTTTGTGCTTATGGCACTGAATGAAATGTTTAAGAAAATGAACACTAGAACATCCATTTGAGAAATTCAAATTAACCAAAAGAATGTTATAGTATCCTTGAGGGGATAAATGTTAGAGAAATATTGAAATCGATGCCACACCTGATGGAAGTGCGAGACAGCTGTTTCGTTCTGCAAGGAACTCGTCAGTCGCACCACGTCCATCGAAGTGAGGCGACGATTTCAATCCCCAGCATCTCCTTATGACTCCAAGTGAAATACCGTCAAGTAATGAATACTTCACAATTCCATCTATAGGAATCAATAGAAAATATCTCTCAGATCATAGATACACCAAGCATTGAACGTTCACATTTCTTCTATACCCGTAGGTATATATATTTGGTAGATAGTAGAAATTTTAATTTGCAGAAATAACCACTCACCTGATGCACTGTGCAGTTCTTTCCATTATAGTTGTCCATACAGTGGCAATTATAGTCAGGTTTATTGCTGCAAGCAGAAGAGCATTCTCCGTGTACGCATGGATTTTCGATACAGGGATCGTCCAAGCTACAACCGTGGCCGCATTTCCCCAAAATTCCTACGCAGTCACACGTGTAATCACCTGGAGTGTTTAAACATTTTCCTAATCCACAGGGTGGCTCTTCGAATTCGCATTCGTTTATATCCCATTCGCAAAGGAGGCCACTGTACCCTTGAAGAAAACAAAATATTATTGAAAACTAATCAACATAAACGTAAAAACATTGTTTAATGAAAAATGCATCCATCACTCTTTGAAAAAGTGATAACCCAATGAATATAGTTCAATTAAAAGAAGAATATGAAAACGTTTATATTAAGACCAAGGTAGTCTTGTAAGAAATCGTTCGAGGACAAAAATATATTAACAGCTCCCAGTTTACACATATTCTGATGTCTGTTGTATATTAGGGAAATGAGTGTTCACTTCTTAGGCTTGCAGACAGTCATTGTAATATCACCAGGTATGGTGATTTAATGGCATTGCCCAAACATAGATCCTCCAGATTCAAGTCCTCGCCTCTTTATCAGGATATGAAACTGTATAACCAACTTCCACCTGAGGTTAGATCTCTTTAGTTTCCTATGTTCAAAAATAAGATAAGAAACCAGCTATTGCGTAAAGCGTTGGTACCACAGCGTTGGTGAGTTCCTTAGGGATAGGTTTGATATTTGAATCAGTATTTATGTAGTACTTTTCATGATTTTTAATTACGATATTCTGTATTCTTATATTTTTATTGTGACTTGTCCTATACATTATTTATTGTCAAAAATGATTATTATTATTAACTATTATATATTAACTAAAATATCAATCATTGTTTTAAACAAATAAATGTTAAATATCAAATTTTGTTTTGTAGAACACCGTGATTCATTACCTAAAATATCAATCATTGTTTTAAACAATTAAATGTTGAATAATAAATTTTGTTTTGTAGAACACCGTGATTCATTACCTGTTCCAGTACAATTACAATTGTATCTATTGATTCCATCGATGCAAATTCCTCCATTTTGGCAGGGACTACCACCGGAAGGTAAGATGCAATCGTCGATGTTATGCTCGCAGTATTTCCCATCAAAACCTTGCTCACAGCTGCAAAAAGGGACATCTTCCGTTGTATTACAAAAGCCATTAACGCACTCCTTAAGATGACAAAACGGTGTGTCGCAAAGGGGTCCTTCCATGCCTTCGGTACATATGCAGGTGAAATTATTGCCAGTGATCTTATCTAGAAATTACATGGGAATCAATATAAAGATAGAAAACAAGGGGTATTTACTGAAGCATATGCAATTGATTATAATACTGGGTGCTATCTCAACTATAATTTATACCCCCTGAAAATTTGATTTTATACAGCTCAAGAATAAATACTTAAATTGATTAATCAAAGATGAAGGGTGAGTTAAGTTTAATTGTAGCATAAAGTAATCAAGGTAAGATAGACAATTAATAGTTTTAAGATTTTGTATATCACCATGACTTGTCATTTGAGTATTTAGAAGTTTATAGCAATAGATATCACATGATATAGATTTTGCTTTCACACCATGATGAAAATCAATTCAATTTCAACTTTTAAAAAATTACTATTCAAATGAATTCAGATTTGCAGTTATATGATTTTTGTACTCACTTGCTCCAGCTTCACAAGTTGCTCCATCTTTACAAGGTTTGTTATCGCATGTGATAAGCAGAGGTGCTTCACATTGTTTTCCAACAAAATCTTCTGGACAATTGCATTTGAAAGTTCCGATCAGATCTATGCAAGTTCCACCGTGTCTACAAGGATTGCTGAGACATTCGTTGATGTCATTTTCACAGCTGAAATAATTCAGACAATAACATACTGTAATACATGCATTACATAAGTTCATGCATTTGAATAGATCATATGTGGAAAAGAAATATCGACTATAAAAACTCAATTTAATAAAGTTATATACAAACTACAGATGAGTAACAATTTTAATTCAGGATGCCTCTACATTTACTTCTTAGTCTACTGTGTTATTATTGGCATTTCTCACAAAGAGAATGTTTGGGTGCCATATGAATATGAATATATGAATATGAAATATGGCTCTCGATTACTTAGTAATTGTCTTCGACGCATTTCAATAGTATTCATAATAATTTCTTTTTTTAAATCTCTATACGATTGTTCTGTGAACAATCGTATAGAGCTTTTTTTTATATGCAAAACAATATCATTAATGTATAAGGAGAATAGCAGTGGACCTAAGACCGTACCCTATTTCAATAATAAGTATGTGATCGAATATTCTTAAATGATGTTTGAATGAACACATTTTATATGGAAGTACAGAATAAGAAAAAATTCGAGACCTGATTAATCAACTTACTGTATTCCTTCATATCCCAATTGACAATCGCATCGGTATTTTGCTACCAAGTCAACGCAAGTCGCGTTATTCTTGCATTCGTTATTCAAACATTCATTTATATCAATAGAACAATCGTCTGCAGCGTAGCCATCGGGACAGTCGCACTGGTATGTGGTCTGCGTATTTTTACAATGACCATTGTTGAAGCAATCGTTGTCGTAGCAAAGTATACAATCGATGTGTGGTTTGTTTTCAGATACGAGATCATAGAATTCCTTAGAATAATTTTTACTCGAGCTCAGTTCCTTTTTGGTAAAAAATGGCAAGAGCAAGCCCCCAATTCGGACTTCTCCAAGACAACCCTGTAAAAATTCGAAAAAAAAGTTATTGAAATAATATAATCATAATAAAAGGTGTTTTTTTAGAGGTATAGAACTTTAAATTGCAATCAAACAACGTTGAATCATTCGATTGACAAGAATTTTTTTATTCGAAAGATAATCTGGTGGTATTACATTCCAAAAATGATTTCTGGCATATGACCGCCACGGCTGGCTCGGATGTAGTCCAATCTGGACGTCCAATTCTCGATGACTTTTCCATGGAAAATATTGCCTTCCAAATGGTCAAGCGTTTGTCCTTATCCGCATAGACCAATGACTTTACATAGCCCCACATAAAGTAGTCTAGCGGTGTTAAATCGCAAGATCTTGAGGACAATTTACAGATCCAAAACGTGAAATTAGGCGATCACCAAACGTGTCTTAATAAATCGATTGTGGCACGAGCTGTGTGACATTTTGCGCCGTCTTGTTGAAACCACAGCTCCTGGACATCATGTTTGTTCAATTCAGGAATGAAAAAGTCAGTAATCATG
The DNA here is from genome assembly GCA_030704895.1 of Henosepilachna vigintioctopunctata. NCBI lineage: Eukaryota > Metazoa > Arthropoda > Insecta > Coleoptera > Coccinellidae > Henosepilachna > Henosepilachna vigintioctopunctata. The sequence goes on from JARQZJ010000005.1 coordinate 2,815,926, forward strand.
AATATACCGATCACCATTGACTGTAATGTTCTGGCCATCATCGTTTTTGAAGAAGTACGAACCAATAATTCCACCAGCCCAAACAGTCAGTTTTTCTGGATGTAACGGTGTTTTGACATACACTTGAGGATTATCTTCACTCCAAATGCGGCAGTTTTGTTTGTTGGCGTAGCCAATTAACTGCTCTGATGGACGATTTTGTCGACGATAAAATGGACGTAGTGCGCGATACGTATTCCGCACAGCACCATTATTTTCGAAATAAAATTGCACTATTTGCAAGCGTTGTTCAGGCGTGAATCTATTCATGATGAATGGCCAAACCAAACTGACAATAAATCACTTCTCAGCTGTTAAATCGGTCGCCATCTTCAATAGTAATGTCAACTTTAAGTTTTATACCTCTAAAAACCTTATATATTTGTTTCAAAAGTATCTATACCGATATACAAATAGGGTGAAAAGGTAAAGCGTAACAAGACGTAAATAGCATCACAGATGATTCTCAAGAAGAAAATCTTGTACTCCTTGATAGTGTATGGTTTACACTTTTCAATGAATTCATAGATCCTTCCCATGAAGATTTTGAAGTGGGATATTACCCAAAATTTCTTAGGTAGATCATTCAAAAGTCTGATAGCCATATACTCAACACTGCTCTCCAGAGATGTGCTGATATGTATGGAAAAGAAGTAAGTTTGGATTTATCTAATGGCATTTATGTTTCTATACTGCTATGAAAAGACTACTATGTTTGTAAATGAACACTCTATACATGTAAAGTACATACGCTGTAAAGACGTTTGTTTTTTAAATAAGCCACAAGAAGACTTACGATAGCTGAGCCTGAGTTTGTTTATTTATTTATTTATTTCAACGGATACACCATTTTTACAATATTGAACTTTTAACAATTAATAACACACACTTTTAGAGAGATTTTCAATAACCCTTAAATTATTAGCATATTTACTAACATATTTACCTTAAATTTGTCGGTTTTTTTGTTTTTGTCCACTCTATACAGAATAATTTCATCTCGGGTCGTGTCTAAGCTCTCCAAGGAATTTGAATTCAATATTTCCGTCGTACTGTCGCTCACTGGTATGTAACCTGTCGTATTATCCGCCTCGTCTATTACTGACTGATAATTAAATGTCTTTTCGTCGCTCCCAGCTAAAAATATTTCGCCAGTAGTAAATAATTGTATAATTGCACTGGAATTGAAATTCTGCATTTCGATGTTAGGATTCTCATCGTGAACATTTTCCTGAAAATACCAAATGCTTATGAAAATTTCTACATATAGAAATTGTTTTCAACATACATATAATACTACAAAAAATATTAATACTGCTACAAAATAAAAATACAACAAAACTTTGTCTATTTGACGGCTCATTCGAGAAATACTAGAGTGAGGTTAAAAGTTTCTGGACTGACCAAGGGATGGCGCCCCTATGGTCTATTTTGAAGCGGCGTCCTACAGTACTACTTCTACTTCATTGACCGAGACGCTTCCGTTGTTTTCGTGAAAATGGAATAATTGGAGAAAAGTGCTGTAATCAAATACTTCTATTTGAAAGGTTTTAAAGCATAACAAATAAAAGAAGAGATAGATTAAACACTAGGAGATTCCTCTCCATCAGATTCAACTACTAAGCAGTGGGTTTCTGAATTGAAGATGGGTCGTCTGGGCACCTCCGACGAGCCTCGCTCGTTGAGGTCACAACTTCAGAAATTATTGAAAAAATCCATCAAATAGTTTGGAAGACCGCAGATTGAAAGTGCATGAGATAGCTGAGACCTGTAGGATGTCCGCTGAACGTGTGCGAAATATTTTGCACAACCATTTGAGCATGGGAAAGCTCTGAGCAAGATGAGTGCCGTTTTTGCTAACGCTCGACCAAAAACTGATTCAAAAAAACATTTCTACCGAAAATTTGGCGCTCTATTGGTGTAATCCAAACGAATTTTTGCGTCGATTCATAACTTTTAATGAGACTTGGGTTCACCACTACACTCCTGAAAATAAGGAACAGTTAAAACAATGGGTTGGAAAGGTGGAACCAACTCCAAAGAAGGCAAAAACAATATTATCGGCAAACAAAGTTATTCCTACTGTTTTTTGGAAGAGGAATTATACACATTGATTATATTGAAACGAGTAACACTATCACTGGTCAATATTACGCAGACTTATTGCAAAGTTTTAAGGACGAGGTGCAAACTAAACGACCTCATTTGGCGAAGAAAACTATTGTTTCATCACGATAACGCACCAGCGCATTCGTCGATTGTTGCCATGTCCAAAATCCACGAATTGAAGTTTGAATTGATGCCGCATCCTCCCTACTCGCCAGACTTAGCCTCAGCGACTATTACCTCTTTCCTAACCTAAAAAATGGCTTGGCGGTAAAAGATTTGAGAGCAACGAAGAAGTTATCGAAACTATAAATCAGTATTTTGAGGAGCTTGACGAATCTACGTTTAAAACTTGTATGACTAAATTAGAAGACTATTATGAGAAATGTAGCAAAAATAAAGCAAAAAAAAATTTTAAACATGGTTTTTCTTGATCAGGCCGGAAACTTTTCGCCCCACCACCCAGGCGTTAAAAGAATAATCAACTTTACTAGAATCTCTAAGGTGAAATTTGACATGCAAGACATTAAGTAGTACCTGAAAACCTCCTTTGAAAACGGAATCTTTGAATCTGAAAAGTAAGGTTAACCACTGCCCTTCAAAATTGTCCTTTCTGAACTTCGTACTGCCTGCGATACCATCCAAGTTCCAGTCCACAACAATATAATTGTGATACACGAATATAATGAAATGATCATCGCCACCTTTCGCGAAGAAAATCGTACCCCATGATCTAGTTCTATACGAAATTTGAAGATGACCGAACGACTGAAGCGATTTTGTTGAATTGGGAAGAACGGTTAAACTGTATCTAAGAGGTTCAGTAGTTGCATCGAACGACGCATTGGTGATACATTCGAAGCCATCTTCTAGATTTTTACATTCTGATCCAGACGGACAGGTTTCGATCTCGCAGAATTCAAGTTCGTTGCAATTTTTCCCTTTGGAGCCTCGAAGACAATGACATCTGGAAACAATATACAATATTTATCATCAGTTAACAGGAGTATTTTAACAGATGTCTGGTATGTAAGATATTCAAGATAATTTAAAGTAGGTACATAAATATATCATGTACTCATGTACCTTCTTTTACGATAATTCTTATAATAATACTCACTTGTAATCATTCCAAGTGACTTCACAAGTTCCTCCCCTCATACAAGGATTACTCCTGCACATATCATCTGTTAATATTCCTTTCTTGACTAGATCTTTACTGAAATTAACAGTACCAAATGGTGGTGGTATGTTGAGCTCTTGAACTTCCAATGGGAAGAACTCCACCACCATAATATAGGAACCATTACTAACCTAAAGAAAAACAATAAAAGTACTGTAATTAGATGAAAAATGTATAAACCTCAAATTTGGTAGATTTAGCAGTAATATTTATCAACAAAAGATTTAATAATAATAATAACAATCCTTAAATAAAAATTGAATTTACAATTTGTTCATATATAAATTAAAAAATACTTTCACTTATTATATGTGTAATTTCAGATGTAAAAAATGTTCCCGTGTAAAATATTTCGTACTCTGCGTAATTACTATGAACTAAGTAAGAGTGTTACGAACTTTTAGCATTATCGTTCAATATTAAAAAAAATAAAAACCACATGAATACCTTACCTGTACATCTTGTATTATTCCTTTGAAATGAACACTATTAGCTGCCGAAACTGCTGCTGAAGTTAGTTCCGGTTTAGGAAGAGTGGTTAAACTCTCTGCTTGTCTAATCGATCTGACCTGGGGCTGACCTCCTATGAATAGCACTTGCGCATCAAGAGTTGCAGTGGCAGGCAAAGTTTTCCTAAAGTACTCTGTAGCATTCAGTTTAACTTGCACTAGCGTTATATTTCTCACCACCTATAAATATTCGCTTAGTAGAATTGATAACGCTTTCAAGTATATATTAATTAAATTGGTGTAACTTATCAATTATTTTAAATTATTGAAAATAAGAACACAATACAGCTTTCAATAAAGATTTAAGGTAATTTATACTCAGAACTATCAATGCAAAAGTACTAATATATGCAATTATGTTATAAAAATAAAGTTTCATGCACTTGAATACATATGCAAGTCTAAACACATTTGCATATCAATAATCTGGTGTCCACTAGTAACTGAGCAATCAGTTGCTGAAACTTTACCTCTATTAAATGGTTGTAACCATTATCCAAATGAACTCCACCAACTGCATATGATTCTAAACTACCGTTGAACTGAATGCTAACTAATAATTCACCACCTTCCAACTGTGCGCTGATGTAGCTATCTTCAGGTGAGTTGGTAATTCCGGATCCAAGAAAGAATATCTGTCCCTTTGGTTGTCTTGTTTTGATAAACATACTTATATCAATTACATTCCTCACTGCTCTCCTAGCATAATCTGATACAGTAACAGTAACTAAAGAGTCGGTTATATTTTCGTAACCAAAAGTAGCCGCAGTGAAATCTGAAAAACAAATCATTACAATTTATTTTACAATATGCTCATGTTAAGAAAGTTATTTTTAGAAGGAAGACTCAAAGTGCACACATTAAAAAGCAAAAAAAGGTCAAAATAACTCAACAATCAGAATGTAATTTTCATTTATTGTGTTCAATCAATGTACAGAAGTAATTACTAATTTCTTTGAGTGTTGTTAAATAAAAAATAAATGGATATAGACTATACAATATTTCAGAATATATAGAAAAGCAAATATAGATCCGCATCAGATAAAAATAGTCACATTTTTTGAGACAATAATAAGTAAGTACTGTACTTACTGTACTGACAAGTGTTTCCAAGATAAGGTCTCCTACATGTACAACTGAACTCCCTCCATTTGTCCGTACATTGACCTCCAGATTCACAAGGATTAGGTTTACATTGTGGAGTTCTCTTACAGCCTTTCTCTACTGCATCAAACGTTATATTTGAATTATATTCATCGGGCAGAATCACTTCTCCATTTATCCATACATCCTCAATACACCCAACTAGAAACGGCTGAGTATGTGTCAATTTTCTCAAATTATTCGGAATACCACCAATATAAGTCACTGGGAAAGTTGTAGAAGAACTGTTCAAGTTTTCATTGAAATTGATCACATTAATTGTTTGCTCGTCGTTAGCTGACAGTACCAAATGAGTGGAATTGATCGCTACAAAAACTCTCTGCCATTCGCTGTTGTTCAAATTCGAACCCACAAAAGCACCTTCCCATTTATTTAGTAAACTCGAGTGAAGATTAAGACGACCTTTTGATAGCTCCAAGATGTAATAAGTGAATCCTTTACCAATAGCTAGTAAACCATTGAATAAAGTTGTTTTAAATCGAAACTGGATATCGTAGCCCTCTTCTCTAGGAGTGGTGTTCGTGGTGTTAACAGTAATCTGTGAATTTTTAGACAACGACATGGTCGTTACCCTTTCACATGTAGGTCCGTAAAATCCATTGTCACAGGTACAATTGAATTTATGTTCGGTTTCATTGTACAAGTAGGGTTTACATATACCGTTGTTCATGCAAGGATTATCCAGGCAACCGATCAGCTCGACGGAACAATTTTTGCCTCCGTAGTTTTGTTCACAACTGCAAAAGTAATCGGCACGTTTATCAATGCAGGTTCCATTCACGCAGGGATGGTATTTCATGCACTCGTCAATGTCGACATTACAAGTTTCTCCTTCAAATCCCTCTTCACAATTACAACGAAAACCATTTATAACATCCTCGCATTTGCCATGAACGCACGGCGAACTTTGACATTCATCGATGTCGATTTCGCAATTTTTACCCGTTATTCCTGGTATACAAATACATTCATACCTGAGAAAAAAAGGATTGTTAGTTTACATCGGAGACATAACAATGACAATTTGATTCGTTCCCTCTTTTAAAAAAATTTGGATTCAATATTTATCGAATATTGAAGAATACTTTTGGGGGAATCCCTAAATATGTATATTCAAAAGTTTTCAACAAAACGTTTTGCAAATATAAAACATAGTATACATACTTATATGAATCATTGATAAATTGAATGAATGACAACATTTGTCTGGAAAAATACAATATCTTTAGGGGAAACTTACCCAGCTGCCTTTTCAAAATCAAAATTGTTCATAAAAATTTCTGGCAAAATTCCATCAAATGTGTTCATTATAGTTTGACGATATAGGGTTTGGTTACTTCTTTCTAGACAAGTACCATTAAACTGACAAGGGTTACTGTCGCATTCGTTTATATCTTCTTCGCAATTTTTCCCTGTAAACATAGAACGGTACTCAACTTAAGAATGCAAACTTTCATACCCAAAATGCTACCTGTATATCCGCTGTGACATTTGCATTGGTAACCTTTCACCAAATCTATACATTCCGCATCATTGGTGCATGGGTCACTTTGACAGTCGTCTATATTGATCTCACAATGAACACCAGTGTATCCTGTATCTGTGCAGTTACATGTGTAACTATTCAAACCATCTATACATATTGAATTATGCTGGCATGGGGAAGACTGAAATATAGATATTTTTAAATACACTGCTATTTCACTTGTATAATTAATGAATTACTTATTATTATTATTTGCTAATGAGCAAATAATAATTTAGAAAGAGAGATGCAGCACATTGCCAGCCCATTATCGAAAGTTTTTCTAATTTTTTATTAATCAATAATAATAAATTTGACAGATTGATGAGAAGTCAATTATACTCTTTCTAACCTTTACATTTATAAGTGAAGTAATTGAACAAGTAAATACAACAATCAAAAGAATTCAATGAGAAGACTCTAATAATAGATTTTTTAAATGCACTGCTATTTCACTTGTATAATTATTTAGCAAATAATAATTTAGAAAGAGAGAAACAGCACATTGCCAGCCCATTATTGAAAGTTTTTCCAATTTTTTATTAATCAATAATAATAAATTGGAAAGACTGATGAGAAATCAATTATACTCTTTCCAACCTTTACATTTATAAGTGAAGAAATTGAACAAGTAAAGACAACAATCAAAAGAATTCAAAGAGACAATAATTTAAAATTAACACACTTGGCTAAAGTTTCACTAGATATATTAAAACCCCTACAAATGTTTCGGGTGATTAACCCATTATCAAGAGCATACAATGTTACTGATGAACAATGTTTTTAATATATTTAGTGAAACTTAAGCCAAGTGTGTTAATTTTAATTTATTGTTTTTAACATAATGTTTCAGCAAGAGATAAGCGAAACTTCCGTGTCATTTAATTCAAAGAAAATCAAGAAATTTACATCTAAATCAGACTTGAGAATGTTTATCAGTAGTAAGGAGATAGTATCTAAAGTAAAGAGTATTAAATTAAATGTTTCACGATTATATTTAACAACATCAACTCGTCAACATGTTTCGAGAGTGAGCTCATCTTCAAGACTAAACAACAATGGCGCTCGAAACATGTTGACGAATTGATGTTGTTAAATATAATCGTGAAACATTAAGCCAAGAGTTCAATTTAATTTAATATTCAATTATGTTTCACCAAGAGTTAAGCGAGAATTCGATCTCAGTCATAAATTAAAGAGTTAGAAAGGAACAATAAACAAATATCAACACTCAATAAGAGATATACAGAAAAGACTAGGAATGTAATCATTTAAATTTCAAGTTTTGTGTACAAAAATCCATTCAACCAATTGAAACAGTTTAAATTAGAAAGTATAACAAATTGCGAACCTACCTCACAGTCATCCTTATTTATTTCACAATTCAGCCCAGTCAGCCCTGGCTGACATATACATGTGTATGCGTTAATACCATCTACACAGGTAGAGCCCATTGTACATGGATTTGAATTACATTCGTTGATGTTGATCGAACAATCTTTCCCACTGTAACCTGGCGGACAGACACACTCGTATTTGTTAATTTTGTTCAGACACGAAGCATTGTTCTGGCAAGGCATGGACAAGCACTCGTTGAAATCCAAGTTACAACGTTCCCCAGTGAAACCGGGTTTGCAGTAACATTGGAAACCACCCTTTATATTGATACATATTCCATTGTTGCATATATTTTTTCCTTTCGCGCATTCGTCAATATCTTGATCGCAATATTCACCTAGAATATTTCTCACTTATAATCAGGATTTTAATTCAATTGATATTTTTAATAAAAATAATAATTTATTGTCCAAACAGGGAAGCTCAATTACAGGATATATCACAAAATATACAATAAATACACATACTAATGTGTACAATTATACATTATAGTTCATTCACTTATAACGTGGTGAAGTAGTACGATAATCTGAATAATGAACTCAGGAATGTGAAGTCTTTGTCCTCATTTAGAAAAGGTTTGAAATCGTTATTACTGGAAGAACAGATGAAGTGATATATAATTGTCATGTAATACATTGTTCCTTTCATTTTTCGTTTTTTGCTAGTGCTACTTGATTTTTTGAGTTTTCTTTTTTTGTATATTTCTATTTTGTAAATTTTTTAAGTGAAAACTTCTTTAGCGCCGCTGTGTATTTTTTATGGAATGGTTAAAAATTTCTAAACTCACGTCAGGACACGTGGCCTGATCGAGAATTCGTAAGAAGGATGGAGAGAGGGCAGGCGGCGCAAGGCGCTTGCGCGAATGTTCGTGTGTATTTTTCATTCATTATCAAAGTTTACGTGCGCATGTAAATGATCTAGCAATTGACGCTCTTGTTAAAAAGATGAATGTGTTAATTTTATCAGAAACTCATATGGGTAACGATGAAATAATTGACATTCCGAATTTCAACTTTGTTGCGAGTTTCAGAAGAAATAATCGTCCTGCGGGAGGAGTAGCTATTTATCAAAATATGAACACAGTTCATTATTGTACAAATTATATGGATGTGCATGTGAAATACAACAGCATGTTTAATGCTACTGTTTCTGATATCGGTGATAGTTGTATAAGTCGTTGCCACTCTGGTGATAATCAGTTTATTATAATGGTTGCCGTTTACATCTCTCCAGATAAGTCATTGCGTGCTATACGAGACTTCTTGTACGAAAATTTATTCATTTATTCTCATGACGCATCGGCATTGCTTAAAAAAAAATTGCAAAAAGCTTTGATGAATTGCCAATGATTTTGAGTGGAGATTTCAACATAAACTTTGCAGACGATAATTATCAACTATTAATTGAATTTTTAAATAATGAATTTGGTTTAACTATGTCAAATGATCGCAATCTTAGCACAACGAAATACAAAACTACTATTGATGCGGTCTTTATTAGACACTTGAATAGGTTCGAATCAAAACTGTTCGTTTCTTACTTCAGCTATCATAAACCTATCGTATCAGTTTTAGAGATTAGCGATGATGGTGCTGGTAAAGATGATGATGAAAAAGTCGTTGAAATTATGGATGGAAGTTGATTTTCCTAAGAGATAAACTTTTTAATGTAAAATAATTGTAATAGTTCTGAAGTGTTAAATTTTTAATGTAATATAAATTGTCATGTTTGCGTACGATAGCGCAATAAATGAATATTGTATTCCACCACATAAATAATAATACTTTTATACTGATAATGAAAGCAATTCGTACAAAATTATTCTCTAACCATTCCAAAATATCAAAAATGCACAACATTGAAGTTTTCACTTCTGACGGCACTCCCGGAATGCAACCCGTCGATTTTTTTATCACATACTCAATATGTGTCATCTTATTTTGATGCCGCATACATTTGTTCCCTTTTTATGATTGAAATTTCATGTATAATTTTGTATCGGCTACTTCAATTTGTAAGGGGTTAGGTGTAAGACTACCTGATGCTAAATCTTGCCCCATTCGATAAATTGTATGGAAATACGATTTGAATAAAGGCATATTATTATTATTATATTCCAACCGAGAACATACAAAGGCATTATAGAGAGAAGTTAAACTTATGTGATGAGATTTATTACTGATAAAATCATCTTACCCATGTAGCCAGGTGGACAGGAACAAGTGAAATGATGCGGAGTGACCTTATCAACTGTGCATATACCATTATTTGAACACGGCTCTCTGGCACAAGGATCCAAATCGATGGTACAATTGTCCCCACCGTAACCTGATGGACATCTACATTCGTACGAATTTATCAAATCGACGCAAACCTTGCCCGGCAAGCACTTTACGTCTTTACAATCGTCGATATTGGTCTCGCATCTTTGTCCTTCGAATCCCGTGGAACAGTTGCACGTAAAACTGTGCTTGGTGGCGCCCAAGATACACGTACCGTTATTATGGCATGGATTTAAGCCACAAGCGTCGTACGGCGTTTCGCAAGTTAGCCCCATCCATTCCGAAGTGCAGTTGCAGGAATACGCGTTGATCCCGTCTATACATTGACCTCCGTTCCGGCAAGGAGACGAAAGACATTCGTCCATGTTTACTTCACACACTCTACCTGTAATTTGATTACCGATTATTACACACATTAAACCTCTGATCATATAAACAATAAAACTGATTGACTATTAATTATCACAAAGCTAAATGAATGAAGAAAGCTTGATAAGATGTTAAAACTTCAAAACCATCATTCGACCTAAGCATAAACAGAAGAATGATAACAGAGGTGAACAAATGCACAAAATGTGTAGTTAGTTTTAAACAAGAAATATTTTGACAATTTGATTATAATTCATTTATAATAGTACATCATATTCAAAAATAATTGATCACTTTGTAGTAAATTCTTTCAAGTCAAGCAGTACTTAATTTATTTATTTTATTTTCAATCGTTACGCCATTTCCCTTGTTTGCGTTTTATTTAAAGAATTTTTTTACCTTCACTTTAAAGAAGCGCTTCTAGGAAACACCAATTATAATAACAATATTAATAACTCAGAACACATTTGTATAGTACCTGAACACTCTTGTAATTTACTGATTAATTTAATCAACAACTAAACTGATCGGTGGACGTGCCAATAATTTTAAAATATAATTTCAAATATCTTTTAATTATTAAATATTAAATTAATCTTGGCTTAATGTTTCACGATTATATTTAATAACATGAATTTGTCAACATGTTTCGAGCGTGAGCTCATTTTCATGACTCGAAGACAGTCTTGCTCGAAACATGTTGACAAATTCATGTTGTTAAATATAATCGTGAAACATTAAGCCAAGAGTTTAATTTAATATTTAATTATGTTTCACCAAGAGTTGAGCGAGTTTTCAATCTCAGTCATTTAAATATCTAACAAAATAACATCAAAATTTTTCATATTTTCTCTGAAATTTATAAAATTCATTGATGTAATAAATTTACTTCATTAAACACTCTTCATATTCAATAACAAAACAACGTAGTAATTATAACGAATCAATATATTCACACTACTGGTTACAGGGAAAGGCAAAACAAATTATATGTTATAATTTGTTATATAACAATTATATGTTATAACCCAACCAGAGATTATTTCATAGACATAGCTTGATTCCTGCAGAGACCAATTCGAATATTTTCTCACAGTGATGTCGTTTAAGACGATAACAACATAATTATCTTTTTTTTTTGTATCTCAATACACTTATATTGTGGATTAGATTGAATCATTGAATAAACATTGATTTACTTCATTATTTTCTTTCCTTCCTGAAATGTTGAGTTCTTCTTAAATCTTTTTAAGGTAGGACTATTTTATATTTTAGATCTTTTAGACAATCTACGAACAATCGTTTGTTAGTAATTAACACTTGTAATATGTGCTCTTCTTTCAAAGGACGGTTTAAAACCGTCAGTTGAGTAAGCATTTGTATGTAAAAAAATTGTTGTCTTGTTGCCCGTTGTCTTAAACTAAATATGTTTATTGTGTATTTCAAATTTTACTTTCTCTATGAGAATTTATGACTCAATTTGAAAAAATCAAAAAACTAGAACTGTTCTACAAGGTAATGCCCTTTGTCTTAAACTAAATATAATAAAGTAATTGTTAAACAAAGATTTACACATATATCAAAAAGAATACTGCATGACGTACGTTTCGATGAGATTCACCTTTTTCAAATGCTACGTGCAGACTAATGAAATTTCTCGAATACATACAATACGTAAACTTAAAGTATGAATACAGAGAAAACAGGTTTAGATAATAGGTAGAAGGGATCAATTCATACTGAACTACTATATAGTAAACTAAGTAATTTTAAAAAGATTGAGAAGGGGGCTTGAGGCATGATCGATTTGGCTGTTCAAAAGGTTGCCAGAATATTTGTATTTATTAATTTGAAGTGATTCTAACAAATTAAGCTTCATTCCCTTGTTTGCGGTATTCAAAATTTCAAAATCGGAATTGAATATATGATTTTCATTAATCAAATGATTTGCATAATGTGAATCTGTCTTCTTATTATAAAAGCTACGTTTATGTTCAGAAATTCTTATTTGAAAACTTCTAAACGTTGTGATAAGTTTTAAATTGGTAGAACGTTTAGAAGTTTTCAAATAAGAATTTCTGAACATAAACGTAGCTTTGATAATCAGAAGACAGATTCTCATTATGCAAATTATTTGATTAATGAAAATCATATATTCAATTCTGATTTTGAAATTTTGAATACCGCAAATGAGGGAATGAAACTTAATTTGTTAGAATCACTTAAAATTAATAAATACAAATATTCTGGCAACCTTTTGAACAGCCAAATCGATCATACCTCAAGCCCCCTTCTCAATCTTTTCAAAATTACTTAGTTTACTATACAGTAGTTCAGTATGAATTGATCCCTTCTACCTGTTTTCTCTGTATTCATAATTTAAGTTTACCTATTGTATGTATTCGAGAAATGTCATTAGTCTGCACGTAGCATTTGAAAAAGGTGAATCTCATCGAAACGTACGTCATGCAGTATTCTTTTTAATATATGTGTAAATCTTTATTTAACAATTGTTTTATTATGTTTATCGATTTACATCAAGTATCGGCCTCATCAATTATTAATTTAAACTAAATATGTTTATTGTGTATTTCAAATTTTACTTTCACTATGAGAATAGATGACTCAATTTAAACTCAAAAACAATAATTATAATAACCCACATCACACATACACACACAGTTATTGTTGCAGTACCTGTATAGCCTTGTGCACAATGACAGGTGAAGTAATCATACCGATCAGTGCAAGTAGCCCCGTTAAGACAAGGACTACTAGAACAATGATTCAGTTGGACGTTGCAGTTCAGGCCCGTCCAACCGGCCTCGCAAGTGCAGTAGTATCCCGCCTGCTGTGAATTAAGCGATTATCTATCATCAAAAAAGGCACAACAATCATGGATTTCTAGGACATGTACGTTGCATCCCGCTCTGGGTACACACTCAAAGCATGCTCCTCGATTGGGCTCAAATACGACATAGAAATATGACAATTTCTGATCTATTAGCATCGAGAATTTATCATTTCATTATTTTATTTTCATCTAATTATTTTGTTCCATTTTTTAGTTTTGTTTCACGCTTTAAAACAAAATATATCGCGAAATCTAATTAGTACTTATCAGTGATGGGAATAATAATAATATTAATGTTTATTAAGCATGATTTATACACAATTTTTCATTTCACACACCGTTTTCATTGCTATAAATTATTTTACAATGAAAATATCAATATTTAATAGTGTTGGCGTTTACTTGATGTAAATCCATTATAATTGAATATAAACTAGAATTCAAACACTTATGATTTACACTTTATTAATACATAGCATGATGTATTTCGTCGTTACAAACGACTTTTCCAGATGCTAACAGAATAATCGGTTATTATAATAAACATTATTCTGTTAGTACCTGAAGAAGTCGTTTGTAACGACGAAACGCGTCATGCTATGTAGTCAATAAAGTGTAAATCATAAGTTCACGTGTTTGAATTTAAGTTTATATTCAATTATAATGCATTTACATCAAGTAAACGCCAACACTGATAAATAAATAAATTTAAAAAAAAGAAACAAACTTTGATGAGTTCCACACAAATTATTTAATACATTAGACATTATTAGACATTATTTGACTCGATAGCATGACGCGTTTCGTCGTTACAAACGACTTCTTCAGAAGCTAACAGTTCGTCGTTTGTAACGACGAAATGCGTCATGCTATGTAGTGAATAAAGTGTAAATCATAAGTTCAAGTGTTTGAATTTAAGTTTATATTCAAAATATAAATAAAAAACAATATTCTACTCCCACTAAGACTTTGTCAGAGCTTGGATAATGCACAAAATATTAAATTTTTGTATTTGATTTACATTATGAGAATAATAGTTTTAAGTGTAACAATCATATTAGCTAATTGATAACGAATTCCTGTTATATATTCCAAAAGTTGAAAATGTTTTTGATATGAAAATGCTAATAAAAAAAAGATTCACATATCAATAAATCAGAGATTGTTTCTTTTACTTCTAGAGTATTTCTAATTTTTTTATATAAGTGCACAAATACAAATAGGTTTTCATTAAGTTTCAGTTGAATAAATTTGTAATTAAAAATCATTGCTAAAACTAACTTATTTTCATAAATATTAGTTTGTCACTTTAACGTCATATTTGAACCCACTCGACGTCGAACGCCAAATTCAACTTACGTAATCCTGACAGCTGACAGCGTGTGCGCACGGTTCATTTTCGCATCTCAGTTGCACCTCGCAATTGGAACCAGTCCATCCGTCTGCGCATACGCACCGGTAACCATAAGAGTCGGTAATGCAGGTGCCACCGTTACGACAAAAGCCTGGTTCACAAAGGTCTACCCGCTCACATGCTGGGCCTTGGTGTAAATAGAGCGTGCAAACACACATCAAGCGCATAAAGCCACCAGGACACAAAAAGAGTACAAGACAATGACAATGCTATGATGAGTGCAAAAGCGTCCAAGATAATCATACAATTTAATAAATATCTTTCATGTAACAGGCTTCTGAAAGTTGCAATTTGCTTTAAAATATGCATAATATTTGAATATTGTACACACAAACTTGTATGAAAAGGAAACGAATACAAAAGAAAGTATATATTGACAAAAGAACATTACTTCTTATACTCGCTCATTGAAATATACATGTACCAGTTTTACTAAGATTATTATACAATAAACAAGACTTAACTCACTCCTGATAATGAGAAGAAGTTCAAAACTATTTCGAAACCAGAAAAAACTTAAATAAAAGCTTGTAAAAGCAGTATCAACAAAATTTATTCAATTAGTTCAATTAAAAATTAGAATTCTTTAAGGGAATATGAAATAAAAAATTCCCTAAACGTTTTATTCCGAAAAATACTCTCTGAATACTTTTGCACCCATATCCCAAGACACAAATAATGCAACACGCAAGAAAACGATTCATATCTCACCACTAAATCCGGGTAAACAGGAGCAATTGTAACTGCTTCTATCAGCCAGGTGATTTGGCGTACAGATACCACCGTTCCTGCACGGATTGGGCATACAAATCGGATCGACTGTACAATTCGGATACACTCCAGGGTGTTCGCGCTTGCAGAAACACTTAGAGCCGAAGTTCCCGTTGTTTCCGCACTCTCCGTAGGGGGCGCATGACTGCGGCGTGCAAAATTCGTTGCGCATTTCGACTTCGCAGTTGTCTCCTAAGAAGGCAGGAGGACATCTGCACTCGTAGCTTCCTGGTTTATCGACGCACGTTCCTCTGTTATAACACGGTTGCGACTGACACTCGTTAATGTTCTGAAAGCATCCAATACTCATAAAAAATAATCTCGATTCTAAGAAATAATCAATTGAAAGAAAAATAAAATAACAACGGCTAATTACGAACACTAAATTGTAACTGACAAAAAAATTACTCAGTTGGAAATATATGAAAGTTATGTTTTGTTCTTATTCAAAAGCATCTGATATATTATTTATTTTTAGCTAATATAACTTTACAAGTTGAAATTATTGAGTTCTCTCATTGAAATTGATATTTTTCTTGAACAGAATCAAACGATTACTGCATATGAACATTCTTAGCATACTAATCATACAGAATTTGCTTCAACATCAACCATTAAATCTCATTATTAAAATTGTACTTACAAACATTTAAATATGGAAAATAATAGTTATTACTCAATTAAATCATTTACAATATGTTTAACTTTCAAATACGATCACAGGAAAATGGCACAATGAGTAAAAGTACAAAAATTAAGTAAAAATTATCCTACAAATTTTTATGTGAAGATTTGTTTTCAGCAAAGTGCAAGACACGCCATTTTTCTAATGCAAATAAAAGATTTTATAAATCAAATACCAATTACTTTTATTTTTTATTTGCATGCAGTACAGAAGATTTCATACATATTTATAAATGATAAGACTGTGAAAAAAGCCTCGATAACTGTTTCCCATATTTCAATTGTTTGTAACAATAACAGATTTAAACAATGTTTAAGTTTTGTAACAAAAATCTACAAGGCATATGATTTGGAAATTATCCAGTATGTAATAATTGTTAAATTAATTTATCAAATCAATAACTGTCATTAAATTAGGACAGAGGCCCATGCAATGTTTCATTTCCAATTAAAAATGATTAAAAACTAGCGACTTTAAGAAAGATTCAAAATTTTACAAAAGATAATGAATAATTTTCATTGTATTACTTACATATTCACAATTATTTCCACCATATCCTGGCATACATTGACACAAATAGCTGCCGTGTGTGTTGAAACAAACACCATTATATTGGCACGGTTTACTCAAACACTCGTTGATATCTTTTTCGCACAATCGTCCAGTATATCCAGTATGTGCACAGTTACAAGTATAGTTATTGTAGCCGTCAACGCATTTCCCACCATTTTTACAAGGACCAGAATAGCATTCGTCCAAATTAACCTCGCAAACGACCCCTTTGAATCCAGGTTTACAAGCACAGACCACCTTATTGGTTCCCTCGATGACATCACAAATTCCTCCATTCAAGCATGGGTTGTTCGATCCCTCACACTGTGGGTTAATGATGATCTTGTTTTCGCAATGTCGACCGGTGTAATTTGGGGGCAAGTACAGACGTACTCTCCATAAATTGACGATTCGCAGACTGCGTTGTTCTTGCATAAACGAGGTTTTTTGGCACAAGGGTCCCCCAGGTCGATTTCGCAATTTTTTCCGGTGTATTTTGGATGGCAAGTACAAGTGTATCCGTTTTTATCGTTTATGCACGTACCCTGATTAAAGCACGGTTTGTTTAGGCATATATCGATACCATGATTTTGTTCTGTTGGCGTGCCTGCAAGTAAAAATGTAGAATTAGATTCTGGGTTTCATAATATAGTGTACTATCGACTAGTAACAACCATATGAGAAATACTGCCAGAAATTAGTTCTCAATCCGAAAAAGAAAACAAAATCTTTATATTTGAAATAATGGGAATAATCTGATCATTTGGTATCTATAGTACATAACTCTTTATTTAATACTTCATTTATTGTTACTAAAAATAGGCTAAGCCTAAGACAGTATCCACTAGTAAATGAAATAACAACAATAGTGAATATAATGTAAACAAGAATGAAATAGTTTTCGTTAAAAAAAATAAAGTTTAAGAAAAACACAAAGAAAAAAAATTCTCAATTATCAATTGACTCCTTGCAGTTTCAACTCTTTTTATCTAAGAGTTTTTAAAACTCAAATACCTTGTGCTCCTCTATTATAGGACAGTTTTAAACCGTCTGTTGAGTGAGCCCTTGTATGTAAAATTTAAAAAAATAAAATAAAAGTTATTGCAATTAAACAATACAATTACTATTATATCATTATCATTTAATAAGCTCAAAAGCTTATTTTTACTTTGTTATATATCAAGGTAATGCTTCTGATGAAAGATAAACACTCGAGGAGTGATTTAAGTGATACTTTCTTTACTTCATTATAAGTGTTTACTCACAACTGTCATCTGTCAATGGACAAGGTCCAAATATAACGTTCTGACTGAAGCTGATAATATTCTTATCAAATACAATTGAGGGACCTTCCTGAATGCAGCCATTGAATTGTTTACCAATAAGTAGAACTGCAGCACCTTCGTTATACAAGCCAGGACTGGTCAACACCTCATGGTTATACGAGGAATTCGCAATTAACTGAAAGAGAAACCAAAAAGTATTAAAACCGATAACCTTTAAATACTAAGTAAGATGACAACAAACATAACCTAGAATCTAACTAGCAATGTCAACCTACATTATACAAAACTCCTCAACAAATTTTAAAGTTAACAACTTACATATATGGGGCTAATAAAGGCATATTTTTTTATATAAAAACACAACGAATTTCATGAAATGTTCAAACCAAACTAGGTTCAAAATCATTTTTCTATACAGAAATAAAATCACAAACCTTGGTTTGATCATCCACAGTCATTGTTAAATTTCCAACGGTGTACTGAAGATAAACAGTATGCCATTTATTGTTTGTATAATTTCCAGGCATTCTTTCTTCAAACATTTTGCCAGAGATTTTGGCAAAAAATAGAATACTATCTTTCTTTACTATCAATTCAAACATTTCGTCCTTCTGTTGTTGTGAGAACAAGTTTCCACCTGAAAAAAAATTAAAGAAAATAATTAGAACACGAATCTTGATAAATAAAATGTCCAAAAATAACAAAGCTTTATTATTCATAGATATAAATATAATATTTTAAATATTATATATATATATATATATATATATATATATATATATATATATATATATATATATAAGAAAATGAACACTAGAACATTCATTTGAAAATTTGAAATTAATCAAGAGAATGTTATAGCAGAGCTAGATATGTGAACGTGTACGATGTGATGTCTCCATTATCCTTCAAGGGATAAATGTTAGAGAAATATTGAAATCGATGCCACACCTGATGGAAGTGCGAGACATATATGTTTCGTTCTGCAAGGAACTCGTCAGTCGCACCACGTCCATCGAAGTGAGGCAACGATTTCAACCTCCAAGCATCTTCTTGAGACTTCAAGTGGAAGATCGTAGAGTAATGAATACTCTACAATTCCATCTATAGAAATCAGTAGAAAACACCTCTCTCAGATTACAGAGTCACCTCGATATATTACTCACTTCGATGGACGTGGTGCGACTGACGAGTTCCTTGCAGAACGAAACATATATGTCTCGCACTTCCATCAGGTGTGGCATCGATTTCAATATTTCTCTAACATTTATCCCTTGAAGGATAATGGAGACATCACATCGTACACGTTCACATATCTAGCTCTGCTATAACATTCTCTTGATTAATATGAATTTTTCAAATGAATGTTCTAGTGTTCATTTTCTTAAATATTTCATTCAGTGCCATAAGCACAAAAAATTTCATTTCCTTAAAAATATCGCCGAATTGGCCCCTGAAATACGGGAATAAACGCGAGCGTACTACTAACGCAATCTATTGACATTTAAAAACCTCGTTCGATGATATTTGTCAAATAGACATTGCAATTTAGTAGATACCTACGGGTATAGAAGATATGTGAAATTTCGATGCTTGGTGACTCTGTAATCTGAGAGAGGTGTTTTCTACTGATTTCTATAGATGGAATTGTAGAGTATTCATTACTCTACGATCTTCCACTTGAAGTCACAAGAAGATGCTTGGAGGTTGAAATCGTTGCCTCACTTCGATGGACGTGGTGCGACTGACGAGTTCCTTGCAGAACGAAACATATATGTCTCGCATTTCCATCAGGTGTGGCATCGATTTCAATATTTCTCTAACATTTATCCCTTGAAGGATAATGGAGACATCACATCGTACACGTTCACATATCTAGCTCTGCTATAACATTCTCTTGATTAATTTCAATTTTTCAAATGAATGTTCTAGTGTTCATTTTCTTAAATATTTCATTCAGTGCCATAAGCACAAAAAATTTCATTTCCTTATATATATATATATATATATATATATATATATATATATATATATATATATATATATATATATATATATATATATATATATATATATATATATATATATATATATATATATATATATATATATATATATATATATATATATATATATAATTTACGAGTCCATTGCGGATGGAATCCAATCATGTCATAACCACAATAATAACAAGGTTTTATTAATATTAGAATCAAATTGATTATTTTTCCGAATCGCCTGTTTCAACCTAAAGCAGATACCATGAAGTCAATGGCGAAATATGGCTTTGACATCTATTTACAACAGCAAATTGAAAGATCACAGTGATCTTTTCCTAATATACTAAGGACGATTAAAGAAAAACTGTAGTAATACTGCAAAGTATCCAACACAATGATGTTTATAACAGTTAAAATTCTTCTTTTCTAATTTAGACATTTTTATTCTCATGTCAATATAATACATATCTTTTATAAATGCAAATTAATTATTTTCTTCAACCTCTCAATAAATCACATCTATTAATTTTTTATCAATATAGTAATCATTTTTATTTTCAGCTTCAATCCAACGACTCAAAAATATTGCACTCTAAAAAAATGACGATGATATCTCATTTTGGAAAATATTCTCACTCAGACATTTCTGTCTACTAGTAGTAGGTACTAATGGAAACTAATAATAACAAAACTATTACTTTTGATTATACATTGACATAATGTCACACTGGACATATTTTTCGACATATAACCAATTATCAAGAGGTTAATATAACTTTGCATTATGTCAAATTTGGTTATGTTAAACTCTCAACGATAGGTTAACAGAGTGAACATATGTCTACTGTTCAAGAGAAATTTAAGGAATTCAGTATAGTATTTTCAATTATAAACATAATCACCAATTTTTTAACAAAATTTTCAATTGGTTAGATATCTAATTATGGTATTTAGTTTGATAAAATACCAATTCAAACACAATGATTCATTCAATATCACGTATACATAATCTGCATAAATAATTTTCTCCGAACTGTATGGCAAATGGCAATACTAATTAATGGGTTATAAAATCTTGTAGTTGACCTTGACACAAGCAACAAAAGAACCAATAACAATGATATAACTAGCTAGCTAACGCCAGCGGTTTCGCTTAATCAAGAACTAACATTAGGAAATGCCTAATGGTTTTGACTATTTATTTTTTTGGTGATACAAAAAGTACGTTTTTATTATATAGTACTTTACAGGTACTACTTTAAGATGCGATGTGACTGATAAACAAGCTGTCGTTCGAGCAGACCATGCAAAACTGGAATTAATGAAAGAAGCAATGCCCCCTAAGATTAAATAACTCCCTTTTACTGACTGGTTCTGAAATTTATCAATCATTATTGGGCAACAGATCTTAAAGGAGTACTGCAGTATTACATTTCAAAATTAACACTATTTCAGTCATTAACTACACCAAAATAATAACAATATTTTTTGGCTAAAGCTCTACAAAAACTTACAAATTTTAAGAGTCAATTTAGAGTTACATATTTATTTCATTATCTAAAATATAATTTCTTAGCTCAGGCTTAAATTTTATAACATTAGTACTAGTTTTCAAAATAATACTTAGTAAATTAAAATAGTATATAGTTACCTATTTTTAGACTTACAACATTGGATGTAAAAACTATCAGCATTTCTAGTATTATATTCATGCACATCGCTGACATATGTTACATTTTTCATTACATTACGTGGAAGAAATTTATTTATAATTTTAAATACGAATATATATGTAGCAAAGAGCATTATCTGTTTAACAGACTTTAGTTCTAGAGGGTACAGCATAATTTTCACTGGATTATATCTATTGTACTTCAAAATAAAAACTATATCTGAATTAATGTTAGGTTCATGTGTATTTAGTTCTATGAGTGTCCTTACGAAGTTTCTAATAAATATTTCTACTTAATATATAGCAATTATGAACTACTAATTCACATTTTATTGGACATGGTTAACTATCGAACCATCTTTTATAAATCTCTTTTTCTATATATAAATATAGAAGATATATGTCTTCTTCTGATAGCACGTAACTTCGTGGGGATTTAATGATGACATTAAGTACGTTACAATAAATTTGGTTGGGATATTTCCGAAAGTTTACCCTCTTAACAATTACAGTTGCTTTGGAGAATATCCACACAAGTTGTCAAAAAAATCAACCTATCCATCAAGGAAGAAGCTGGTAAAATCTAAGTTACAATCTTGAAGAAACGAAAACTACTCATAGATGTTTAACATCTCTTCTGAGAGAAGTTACACTCTTTTTTGCAGTTCTTTTGGTAGATTTACTATTACCATGGATAAAATTAATGTTAATGCTCCTTAGATCTTCTCAAAAGTGAATCAACTTACCAACGCAGGTTCGGAAACTTATTCCAGTCTGTTTCTTTAGTGAAATGGTAGTCAGTAACCTTATGTAGGATCCATTAAGATACGCCTCTGGCTGATTCGACGGTCCATAATGTGGAACACTGAACTGAGCTTTGTCGACCAACAGAAAAATAACTGAAAGAAAGAGGAACAATAAGTTACATATGTTTAAAAGGTTTCGTGTAGTCGTAAGATAATATCAGACAAGCAAAATTTCATACAAAATAATCCCACCCATTGAAGTTTACTGGATAGGAGCTGCCTTTACTCAGGTTTCACGAACTGTAAGACTTGTTTCTTATTGCCAATCAAGGTATATTATTCTATGGTTATAAACTCTACAGTATTCGACCGACATATTTATTATTTATTCTATGACTTTGAAGGTTATATTCATTTTTTAACACAGTTTATGTGGAAATCACGAAGTATAGATTATCTAGACTTATCTATACTTCGTGGTGGAAATGTTGAATTTTAATGTTATATAACATAGGTTACCGAAAGAATAATAAAGACTTACAGTTATTTACCCAATTTTTCAACGAATAAGCCTATATTACATAAGATGCATAATTTATTAGCAGTTCTATGTGTACTTCTCTCTTAAGGAACAATCTAAAATTACAATCTAATTTATGTTTACATAGTGAACAATTGAAACAGAGAATAAATTTGTCATATATTTAATTAAAAGAGGTAAATTACAAACATGTAACATATGTATTTATTTATTAAACTTCAATCTTTATTTTCATTGAACTTAAGATTGAATACAAATATAATAATACATAACAATAATTATGTATTGATAATATCTTGAACTCGTGACTAGTTAATTATATTCATAGAGCAAGCTTTATATAACGAATATTTCAGATATAAGTAAGTGAAAATGTTATAGTGTATGAAATGGTATAGTGTATCAAAAATATAGGTATTACTTCAAATTTACTGTCTACTGACTACAAAAATTATGGCACATGATATGCAGCTTAATTAGACAACGTATTCTATTATTTTATCGCATATCCAACATAGATTACGAGTTCAGTCAATGAGCAATGATTTAGTATTTTCCAAAAAACGTTAACTTAATCACTGCCTAGCAAAAATCAGAATGCAGAGGAGTATTAAGGTCAAAGAACGGTGCTCAATATACCAGTTGATTCCACGTCAAATTCAATGGAGATAAAAGAAACGGAGTGTAAAAGAGGATTCATAATTAAGACTCATATTATTAAATTCGTAGGCATGCAGTGAACTGTACAATTTTCTCGAAAATATTTCGTAATTCAAGTTTTGTGTTTCTACGCCTACTTAATTATATTTCTGTGATACAGTTATCTCTAATCACCCATTTACTACGACAATGGGCGATAACAGATTTGTCAATATCAAAATCAATACCATGTTTTATCGATGCAAGTGTTGATAGTTATGATGAAATAATTTATTTTTTTGTTTTCCAACATTAGTTTTTCTCCTAGGTAGGGCCTCTAAGTTAGTTTATCACATAAAAAGTCGTATAAAATATTAAATCTAAACTTAAACCAAAGTTTCGATTTCGACACCTACTCAATACCATAATACCTCAATAAACATCAATACCAGTGGAAAAAGAGTCGTTTTGGAAGAGAAAACAGCGTTTTTTTTAAAATTTTAATTTGTAACATTTTGTGACATTTACAAAATGTCATTTCCGTTTTACATTCGAAAATCAGAATGTCAAAAATGATCATAGAATAAAAAAAATTATAAATAGAGTAAGGAATAGTCCTTGAATTTTAACATTATGTTGAATTAACCATTTTCCTGAATGTCATCTCCTACAACGTCGTAGGATAGATGAATGCACAGAATCCAACATCGAGGTCAACCAAGAAACATGAACCACGTCATTTCAAGTAAATCGCTTCTAACGGATTTTAGACTCATGAATTTTTTCGGTGACTAAAGTAGATGCAGTTTCGAGTTTCGTAATTATTGAAGCAGACACTCAAGCGATGTATCCATTTCTAACGTAATTGATGAAAATTCACACCAACTTCTGATTAACCATCAACAGATGGCCAGTATAATGGCAATTAAATTATTTCCACTTTACTAAGTATTTAAAATTTTAATGAATATTAGGAAGATTTATATTATCTATTTATAATGAAGTATTTTCGATTCTTCAAAATTTTTTTATCTCTAACAACCCACTTTTTATAAAATTGAAATATCGTTTATATTATTAGCTGCCAGAGGCGTAGCTATAGCTTTTCTATAGGGGCAGATTGAACTCGTAATTTGTTTTTAATTAATGCATTACTGAAATAAAAAACATCGAAAGTTGCTTGATAGTATATATTTAACTTCTTAATACATAACTAAATTTAACAAAAATAAAACACTTCAATGAGACTACTTATAAACCGAAAAATAATATTTCGAAATCAAATTATACAAAATTCTGTCATTATTTTGTATTGTAAATAAAAGGTATTTTTGCTTCAACTATTTGTATAACGGAATTTCAACTAGTAATAAAATTCCAATCGAAACAAATAATTGGAGTGTCAAACTTAAAAATTATATTTCGAAAACAAATTATACGAACATTTTTGGATAATTTATTCACTTATAACTGCATAAAATCGTTTAATTTCTAATCTATTCATTGTTTCAGAATTCACCAAATTCGTAAACCCGTCCCTGATAGTTGGGGCAATCGAAACTAACGGAAATTATCGCCAAGTAATCTCGCCTCCATTCAAACCGTTTGATACAAATGACCGTTTCAAAAACCTGTCTAGGGGTGTCCGCTTAGAAAATACATCGATGTTTTTTTCGATACAATACATCTACGTCTAAGCATCGATGTTTCCCGATGCATCCTTAGGAACATCTATGTTTTGTCAACATAGAGTATCTTTTCTAACATTACATCACAATGTAGGGTACATGACACTAAAGAAACAAACCACAATTTTTAATTATTTGTTATTCTAACAGCACTTCTCTTACAGCCACGTTGAAGTGTTCAAGGAATATTTGCAACTAAGGCCCCGGTCTTTACATATTAGGTTAAACTTCTGCGTACCTGCCCGAAAGATAAATTGAACCCATAGTCTTAGCTGTCGGTTAGGTACAGAGCATTTATTCCAACTGGAAGCGAAAAGAGCAAAAATCTGCCTAAGAAATAAAAATATTTCATGCAAATCTTTGCTGATTCAATTGTTATTAATCAAAAAAATAAAGGCAATGTGACAATTTTCTTTGTTATAATTACAATTCCAATCCTATTTCGTTTCATCAGTGTACACATTCACGGCAAGTAGTAAAAAAAATGTGGTTTAGTTAAGTTTTAATTTAGAACATCGAACAGGTCAGAAGATTATCGAAACCACATGAGACCAGAGAGAGATAAACAAAGGAACTTAGAGAACAGTCAGTGCTGCCAATGTCAATCCAGAAATTCTGTTTCAGCCATCTACAGTCTCCAACGAATTCATTCATTTATTTATTTACAAATACACCTCTCAACAGCGTAGGTCAATTACTGAGAGGGAAAGATACAATATAGTTTACAACTTATTAAGAATAAAAGTAGAAATAATAACAATAATGTATAAACAATGAATATCAATGACAATTCTGTGGCCAAGCTGACATGAAGCTCACCCACAAGATACAGGAAAAACTTATAACTAAAAAACAGTCAGGCCAGAGCTCGTCTTATACGTCATTTCTTTTTGACTAATGAAAATCATATATTCAATTCCGATTTTGAAATTTTGAATACCGCAAACAAGGGAATGAAGCTTAACTTGTTAGAATCACTTCAAATTAATAAATAAAAATATTCTGGCAACCTTTTGAACAGCCAAATCGATCATACTTCAAGCCCCCTTCTCAATCTTTTCAAATTCAAAATTACTTAGTTTACTATATAGTAGTTCAGTATGAATTGATCCCTTCTACCTGTTTTCTCTGTATTCATAATTTAAGTTTATATACTGTATGTATTCGAGAAATGTCATTAATCTGCACGTAGCATTTGAAAAAGGTGAATCTCATCGAAACGTACGTCATGCAGTATTCTTTTTAATATATGTGTAATTCAGTTTAACAACTGTTTTATTATGTTTATCGATTTACATCAAGTATCGGCCTCATCAATTATTAATTATGTAACAACTTGAAACAATATCATTAATGTGAGTAGCAAAAGTTAATTTTGTGTCGAAAGTTACTCCTACGTCTCAGAATTCGGTACATCTGTTGATTTTATTACTATTAACATTGTAATCGAAATGAACTATACTTTTTTTACGAGAAAAACACATTATGTTGAATAATGTACGAATAACAACGCTTTAATTTCAGAACTGATGTTCCAGGTCTACTAAAACAGGAATAAATGATTACCATAGATTCGATGTTTTATGAAATTTAATCGACTAAATCAACCATTTTTCAAAATATCGAATCGATGCATCGCATTATAATTATCGACCGAATTCGATGGATTTATCGAATATCCCTAACGTCTCCAGTATCAAAGAAGGCATATCATAATACGCTTGACTCGTACCAAATTTATAATGAGACTTATGACTGAAATAATACAGATACCATAAAATCCGGAAACAATATCAAACGGTAAAATAATTTTACACGCATAAAATATAAATATCAACATTTTTCCGCTAATCAAAAACGATTAAATGCTAGCGGAGAAAATATAACCTCACTTTCTGCATTGAAAATTATTTTATCTACGTTATGGAACGATATTATGTCAGGTAGACCCATACGGTTATTTCTTTGCTTCAATCAAGACTTATTTAATGTATATAAAATACTCACACGAAAACAAATAAACATACATGTGACGCGTTCACTATCCTTAGAGAGATAATGTTAGAGAATGCTCAAAACGATGTCACACTGGATCAATTATATTAGTTACTAGGCTAAATGTTTCACGTTCGGTTATATTAATTAATCCAATTTAATACAACTGTCTACCATCGCCTCCATAAACCAAATGAACAGCAATATATGATTTCATTTAGTGGATCACGCAAAAACTCGATAATATTCCAACTATCCTGCGTATTCACTTCAATTTTAGTGGTTTCTTTGATCTAATTTGATTAACTTGATTCGTTCGACGCAATAAATAGAAAAGCCGACGTGTAAATATATAATAATACACCTATATACGTATGCTTTGTATTTATTTTTATCTCACTTTGGGCCCTTGTCATTTGCCAAAGGATTTCCAAGCTAATACAACCTAAACTTAACTACCTTGTTCTGATGAAAACCAATCAGCTTGAAACATGTTCTAATGGGTGCTCCTTTCTTTTTCGAGGTTTACCGAACATTTTCACCAACTCTATAATCGATATAAACTCTCGGAAATTAATACTTCATGTTCCCAAACTATTGCAAAGCAAGAACCATTTTTCTGTTTTTAGCAAAATTTTGTCCGCAGTATGTTTAAATAATGACAGTTGCGTTAATTTTTAAACATAATTGCGTTTATTTTTACATTTTTTTCTAAATCAAGACCTATGTATTAAGTCCTTCGAAGGACAATTTATTAAAAATATAAATAATGTATTTTTCGTCATTCAAGTAATTATGAAGTAGATCCAGCCGATCGTGACATGTGTGCACACTTTACACAACCTGGTGACCATAGAAATTCGAATTATTCTATTCGAGTAACAGTTATTTTGAAACAAATTTGTTCCAGCAATAAACATAAAATAAAGTTTTTGTTTTATTAATTTTCAGATGTAAAATAAATACGGTGACAAATTTAATGAAAAATGAAATAATCACGTCGAATATAACCTAAATCGGTTAAAATTACAATCATCGTATGGGATACATTTCATAGAACAAGAACCCCCAATTCGCGAAATGAACATCGCAATCAGTTAGCAACGTACTTCCTTCCTTTCATTGTCTTCGCAATGTCATTGACTTTTATCAGTACCAAAGGACTGTTTTGTTGGATGCACGGAATCGTTGCTAAACGGTCAGTAATAAGAAAATAATTCCACAGAAAGGAACTCTTCTACTCTACGACTGCTTTCAATTAGAACACAGTATTTATTCAATTTGTATATCGACAAATATAACGAAACAGGTTACACTATTCGTATATAGTCCTAGAAAGTTCTAATTTTCTATGTTCATCAATGTTGTTGATGCCATCAAAATAATAAAACAATTCAATTAACGACGGGAATTATCACATATGTTTATAAGAGTGTAATATTAGAATTGAGTGACGAGTGCCCTTCAATATTTAGGATTACTTAAGAAACTCCTCTATATGAAATTTTAGAAATTCTCGAATATGTTTTAATTTATTGTGTGACATGGAATTTTAAGGGTATTTGTTACTTAATCTTTAGTATAGAAGAAATTTGTCAATGTCTCGTCGAATGACGGCGCGCTATCCTACGGTCTGTTGAACACATGTTATTTCGAGTTCGTGTCGTCTTAGGTAAAATATACCAACATTTCTTCTTACAATGGATTCATATTCGCACATAAAGGAAACGGGGTCACTCTGGCATATCGGGGCAACTATGTTTCTAACAATAAATATAAATGCGAATGTTTAAATTAATGTTAATTATTCTTCATATAAGATTAGCTGGAACATTTTCAAATAAATATATCATAAGTATAATTGAAAACAATTCGGTAATTTCTACATCGATAATTGTTTGATAGACTCGAGATATTTTTTTAATACAATTGTCATATTGTATAAAAATCTCTATAATGAGTTAGCCAACCCGACATATAGAGAGTATTTAGGAATGTTGTAGAAATTAGAGAAATGTTAATAATAATACGGTACAATTCATTTCTTCTTTCTTATTTCATAAACTTCAAAGAAATGTAAAGTTTGGTAAATTTAATCGATGTTTGTTACTCAATCACTCCAAAACGGCTGAATTGATATATCGATGAAATTTGACAGAGTGACATATAATAGACTAGAATATCACATAAACTTTTTTTATCCAGGCAAAACTTCTTTAAAGCAAAGAAAATCCGTCTCTAGTAACACTGGACGTCAGAAATAGAAACTTCAACTTCATTAACTTTTATAAATTAATTCTGAGTTACAAAGTACCTAATTTAATTTTCAAATCAGTCACTGCTTCCAGTCCATCTCAACTGTACGTTAAATAGTGTTTATACTTCAAAAAATATTTATTTTAACCATATAATCAAACATATTGTAAAGAAGCTATTTTAGAAGATATAATAAAGTTCCTAGCTATAGAATTAATCCATAAGAAAACGTTTGATCAATATTTCACGTATTAAGTTATCTTTTTTTTAAGTATTTCCAATACAAATAAATACGAAATATTTGCTTGTAGACTGAGCGTGACGATAATAACGTGACGTAACCGATCCGAAGTATTTTATCCCCTGCCTAAACAAGTTTTCCCTTCAAATAACGTAAGTAATCTTAAGTATTATAAATCTGAAAGGCTTCATATAAATCTTTCAGAAAGTAAACACGAGATTATTTATTTTCGAAAAATAAACCAATTTTTACTTGATTATTGTTCATAAATGGACAGTATAACAATAACTGTACAACTGGGCAAGTGGTAAAATCGTATTAACACAAGAAACTTTCAAAACATTAAGTAGATCATTATTATTGAAAAAACTGAATAAACTTGGCTTTGAGGGAGTGGTAAATGATTGGTTCGGATCTTACTTGGATTCACGAACACAAAAAGTTAAGTTTAATGGCATGCTGTCGGATAGCACGAAAGTAGATGTAAGTGTTCCTCAAGGAACTGTTTTAGGTCCGTTGTTGTTCTTAAATATAAACGATATTGTCTCGCACGTGAAAAAATGTTCTATACGTTTATTCGCTGATGATACTATGCTCCATTTATGTGGCCAATATATTAAGAATATGACAACAGGGGACCAATGAAGACCTTTCTGCAATTAATGAATGTGACAACATCTTATCTCTGAATTTGCAAAAATCTAACTTCATAGTTTTGGGTACAAGTAAAACCCTTAAAACCAACAAAAATGAGGATATAACTATAAAAATTAATGAACAAAAATTAGAAGAGTAGAAACAGTAATATATTTAAGCATTATGTTAGAGGAAAAATTGAGTATCAATGATCATGTTGATTTCATATCATTTAAAATCTCTAGAAAAAACAAGTTTTTGAAAAAAATAGGAAAAAACCTATCGACGTATATGAAATTATTGTTGTTCAAATCAATAATAATGCTACATTTTGAATATTGCTCCACATTGTTATTTGGTTTGACTAAGGAGAAAATTCAACAATAACAAAAGTTACAGAATAGACCCATGCGAACAATTTTAAAGTGCATTAGGTATAACTACCCTTGTTAAAATTATGCTGAACTTTGGAACTAATGTCTGTTATACAAAGAATAAAAATTTACCAAGTATATTGAAAACTAGCACTAGTATTAAGATATTTAAGCGTGATCTAAGAAAGTATATTTTAAATAATGAGATAGGTATGTAACTAAACATTGACAGTTCAAAAAATGTAGATTTTTTGTATAGCTTCAGCTAAATAAATATTATTATTATAAGAATGTTAGTAACGTAAGTTGTTAAATCAATAAATTACTTTTCGAGATCTTATAATCTCTTGAATGAAAATTTCAAATTAACTCGTTTCCTTCAGTAAAACTGAATAAAGAGAGCAATTATTATGTGTTAATTCATAGTAATAACTAATATTTAAAATAAAACACTAAAAGCACTATTTTGAACACCTCAAAATAGTTGGTTCAGAAATCTCTTTAGAGTTGTTATGTTGACTCTTTGGAATTGTTAATGTTAACGATAAAACCATAGTCTTTGATTTCATGGATAATGCCACCATATCTCGTGACCTACAGATATAAGAAACTAAGATCTAAATAATTATTCACTAATTTTTGCTAGAAAAACATAGAAAAATATGTTTCTGTAGAAAAACCCAGGGTAAATAGTATAACAATTTACGACTGCTGAAGAGAGTAAAACTTGAATGAATCGTATGACTCATCATGTACTTAAGTAGTTATAGAAAAAGTCGTTTATCAGTTATATATTTCCGATTGGATCATCATTCGAATAATATAACAGCATAGGTATATATGATTACCAAATAATCTATACTTTGAATTCTTTTCATGCAACAATATAATTAATGAAGTTGCATAATAACCTTCTTTTCTTGTATATTAGTCGTCTTAGTACTACCCATTTCAACTCGGAATTCGTATTATTTGTTAACATTGAGATGCATGAAACATAATTTCCAAGGATAAAACACGAGCGTGATGTAAATAAGAATATAACTTTAGTTTCAAAAATTGCGCTAACAGGATATGAAAAGACGAGAACTACTTACCTAAAACTATCAGGCTTATATATCTTGAAATTGAAACACACATATCTTATATTTTTTACTCTAATCAATTATTACTGAACACAGCTAGACTTATAACTTTTCAATGTAGCTCATATTAAAAATGTTGGGCCGAAACACATTTGAAACTGTCTTCACAAAAGAGCACTTGCTAGAATAACAACACAGGTTGCCGATTTACACCTGCACAGGTGTTTGTTTACGACGACGATCACAGAACGTTAGAAACAGTACTGCCATATCAACCGTCTGATAAATGACGTTAAATGTCAAAGAATTTTCTCTACCAAGTTATATAACTACTGATATATTATCAACAATGCAACTTTTTAAAATTAAAAATCTTTATGTTCAATATAATATCAAATTTTTTCATACTATTAACTTCAGTAGTTTTTTTTTAATTTTTCAACAATCAGTGATTTTCTAAAAATAAGATAATTATCCAAGTCATATGAACTACGCAAAGCTGAAGTATGATGAGAATTGAAAATAACTGGAAATGTGAATTCTGATTATTTAAATTATAGTAACTCGGCTTATAATACATTCAAACGAGGTTCGAAAAAGCCCTCAAGTTGGGCGTTTCTTGACCAAAAACTGAAATAAGGTCAAGGTAGGTAGTATGTAGTAGGTAGTAAACGAAGTGTGTAGTTAAGTCTATTGTAGTATTGTCAAATGTCAATGCGGATTTAAGGTTAATAGTAAAAATGTTATTATATAAGTGTGTTTGGTGTTTAGTTCATTAAAGTTGCAATGAAATTCAGGAGTTCACTTGTTGAATCAATTTTGAATAAGTGGCCTGGAAAAAAATATTTTGGAAATTATAGATTTCTTCCAATTTTTTTTATTTTTGGTGCTGCTTTAGAATTTTCCATGATCAAGTGGCAAGTAGGAGAAGTTAATTTCTGTAAGTGTGTACCCGCTAGATAATTTTTAGCTAATGCAATTACAATGCAATATTTCCAGATAAAACCTATAAGAAAAGACAAGCAGAACGTATAATTGAATCTGAAAACTCCCTATAATGCCTCTTGGAGTTAGTTGGCCTAGATATTTAGCCTTTGTTACAGCTTCAATGCTATCCATGCTTGCTGGAGCACAAACAGTTCATGTATATTATAGACCACTTGATGATTTCAATGCATATATCGAGAAAGTAAAATCAGAAAATCTAAGGAAAAACTGATGTAAATTTTGTAGTTTCTTTTGTAAGCTATTTGATTGTACGTGGAATATTCATGTTGAATTCCAGAAAGTAAAGTTATAAAAAAATGGAAATGTTTATGTAGTTAACGTAGCTTGCTCTTCTGAGCTATTGATTGTATATAAATTATAAAATAATTATAACTCCAGGGTTTTAACAATTTGTAGTTTGTTCAAAAGAATATATCCTTATGGGGGATATTATGTTTAACTCTGTTGTTAAATATTTTAATAAAGTATTGATAAAGTTGTTCTTTGGTAAAGTTTATATTGATTGGAAAGAAGAAATTTTTAAGTGTAAAACGGTTCATTTCTGTATATTCTCGCATCCATACATATATATCAGATATTATATTACCGTAACAGCAGATATTATTAGCATCAATAGTATTTTTGAAATAGATTTAGAATTTAACTACATTTCTTGTCAGCCAGTCTTGGTTATAGTCGTCCGTGACTCCCCATATAGTCAGCTGGGTGTCCCATATTTACTATTTTCAATTTTTAAAAATAGTTTGTTTACAATATCAGATCTTAATTGATCATTTTGGGAAAAAAATCAACTGGAGCAAAAGTTTATCTGGCACTTCCAACTGTAACTTTCTATAGGTTAGTTACAGAAGAATAAACACGCCATGTAAAGAAACAAAGCGAAATAATTTCAAATGATAAAATAAAAAAATACCATATTTTCAATAACTTTTATTGAAAAACATAATCCATGTTTGGTGAAATACAAGTGTACAATTCGATGATCTAATGAATCTATAAACAAAATGAAATACCAGAAAGTGAACATTGCCCATCATACACTTATATTTAACATTCAAAATAAATTAGCTTATGAGGATTATCTACCAGATAATCGACTATAAAAAGTTGACTTATTTCTCAGTAATACAAAATGAACAGTTTATGGTGACTGCACACCAAACATTCAAACAAAAAAGTCTACACATTCACACTTTCACACACTTCTCACATGGGAATATTTAATCAGTCTTTAATCCCAGTTGCCTACAATTCATCCTTGAGATCTTCGTCTTCGTCGCTGCCGCCGGTTGGTGGTGGAGGAGCGCCTGCGCCCTGGTATAACTTCGCTATTATTGGTTGCACTACATCTTCCAATTCCTTCTTCTGTTTTTTGTAATCTTCCGCTTCAGAGTCTTGGTTCTCTTCCAACCATTTGATTTTCTCTTCGATTGCTTCCTCCATTTTGGTCTTCTCATCTCCGGAGATTTTGGAACCCAGTTTCTCCTTGTCGCTTAGTTGATTCTTTAATGAATAGGCGTAACTTTCCAATTCGTTTCTAGCTTCGACTCTTTCCTTCAATTTTTTGTCGTCGTTTGCGAATATTTCGGCATCCTTGATCATTCTATCGATATCTTCCGGTGTCAATCTGTTTTGGTCGTTAGTGATGACGATTTTCTCTTTGTTTCCTGTTCCTTTATCTTCAGCAGATACTTGCAAGATACCGTTGGCGTCAATTTCGAAAGTAACTTCAATCTGGGGCACACCACGAGGAGCTGGAGGAATTCCGGTAAGATCGAATTTACCCAAGAGATGGTTGTCTTTGGTCATTGGACGTTCTCCTTCGAAGACCTGAATGGTGACGGTGTGCTGGTTGTCTGAAGCAGTAGAGAAAATCTGAGATTTCTTCGTTGGAATGACCGTGTTTCTTGGGATAAGTTTAGTCATTACTCCTCCGACGGTTTCGATACCCATGGTAAGTGGGTTGACGTCTAGAAGTACGATAGCGTCGGTGTCTTGGTCACCAGAAAGAACTCCAGCTTGTACGGCAGCTCCATAAGCGACGGCTTCGTCGGGATTTATACCTCGGGAAGGTTCTTTGCCTCCAAAGAAGTCCTTCACCAATTGTTGAACCTTGGGGATACGAGTGGAACCTCCTACCAAAACGATTTCGTCGATGTCCTTCTTTTTCATGTCGGCGTCTTCAAGTACCTTCTGGACAGGTTTCATTGTAGCACGGAACAAATCCTGAAAAAAAAATTTATGAAATAAGTAACATACAAAGTAAGTAACAAATGATCATTGATTTAATGTTACACTTCATCATTTAAATTATTTCCATGATGAAATGGAACTCCAGATTAGTTTCACGATAAAAAAATAGTATTCTCTACTGAATGTCTAACCTAAATTGAAAAGACTACAAAATATGCCCTTACCATATTCAACTCCTCGAATTTAGCTCTGGTCAGAGTTTCAGAGAAATCTTCTCCTTCAAAGAACGATTCAATTTCAATCCTAACTTGGTGACTGGCAGATAATGCTCTCTTCGCTTTTTCAACTTCTCGTCGCAACTTTTGCACGGCTCTGTTGTCTTTCCTGATGTCTTTACCCTTCTTCTTCTTGTAAAGCTTGATGAAATGATCCATTACTCTCTGATCAAAATCTTCACCACCCAAGTGAGTGTCTCCATTGGTCGAGACTACTTCAAATACTCCGGTATCGATGGTGAGCAAAGACACGTCGAAGGTTCCACCACCCAAATCGAAGACAAGGATGTTTTTCTCTCCATCTTTCTTATCGAGACCGTAAGCGATAGCTGCGGCAGTAGGTTCGTTCAAGATTCTCATGACCTTCAATCCAGCGATAACACCAGCATCTTTGGTGGCCTGTCTCTGGGCGTCGTTGAAATAAGCAGGTACAGTGACTACAGCATGGGTTACTTTTTTGCCCAAGTAAGCCTCAGCGGTTTCCTTCATTTTGGCAAGAACCATAGCAGATATTTCTTCTGGGGCAAATACCTTTTCTCCTTGGTTTGTATCCACCTATACAAATATAATACAAGATGAGAATAAAGATGGCTAGGAAGATTGGCCTAATGAATATAATAAGTAACTATCTCTCAAGAAATACGAGAACAACTGTCTATAACACTACAATATTACCACATATACATTACGCAGGAACAGTGCTCTATTTGGGCAAAAAATGTGAATTGAGAAGGTTGCAGTTGCTTCAAAACAGAGCAATGAGAATCATTCTTAAATATAGAAGACTAACTATTATAAAAGATATGTTAAAGACTGAATTGGATTAGTGTTACGGATATTATAGAAATCAATGCTATACTGTTTGTGCACAAAATTAAGTTGGGTCTAATACCTCAATACATAAGAGAAAAGGAAACAAAATTCAGCGAAATTCATAATTATGACACAAAAAACAAGAACAACTTTATCTTGGAACATAAAAACACCAAAATGGGTCTAAATACAATGCTTTTCAAGGCAATTAATAGATATAATTCACTAGATCAAAACTTAAAAAGCTTGACTTGCAGAATTTCAAACTGTTAAAACAGAATGACTACTTATCATTTTAGGCATAAAAAAAAACTTAGTTTTTATTCAAACAGACTAACTTGTCAATTATTTGTAAATCGCAAGTTCATTCAAAAAAGTAGAGTTGAACCTTTAAAACCTACCTTTATGTGGGGTTTAGAGTTCTTCTCAATAACTTTGAAGGGGAAGAATTTGATATCATGTTGTACAGCTGAATCCGTCCAATCCCTACCAATCAGACGCTTGGCATCAAATACTGTATTTTCTGGATTTGTAGTAAGTTGATTTTTGGCTGCATCTCCAATAAGACGTTCTCCTTCAGATGTGAAAGCCACATAGGATGGGGTGATACGGTTACCTTGGTCATTAGCAATAATTTCCACTCTACCATTTCTATACACCCCAACACTGCAAAAAATTATATATATTGAGAATTTTTCATTGATAATTCAAAGTATAAAACTCATAATAACATGATCAATTTACTGACAGTATTTGAAAAATTTAAGCATTTTGATGCATTCACTAAATGAATTAAAGAAGAACTATTGTTAAATTAAAATTAATTACCATGAATATGTTGTTCCCAAATCGATTCCAATTACAGTGCCTACATCTTCCTTATCTTTTTTGCTGTCTTCCTTGGCGAAAACCAACGCCAAGAGGCAAAACACACTTAACAATATGTGTACTTTCATTTCAAGCTTCGGCAATCTAATGAAACAAAAAAGTAATCAGTTTAACTGTACATGGAACGGTACCTTCGGAAAGATCAAACAATTATGTAGAGCAACTAACTGTAAAATTTGTCTTGTTGGCAATGACAAAAAAGGTTATATCCGATTATCACCAAAAATCGGCATTATTTTGAATTGAAATAAATGCAGAGAACGTTTTTAATCAATCGGATTGAAAAACATATTGAACACAGAAACGAACTGATGGTTTTCTACAATACGACGTAAGTTACGGATCACCTATCGTTTTATCTATTTCGGTAAACTAGTAGAAATAAGATTTTTAAAAATTTACCAATTTCGTTATCTAAACAGAACACTAATTGCAATTGTATTTTTTATCATAATTATTAGCTCAAAAATCTGGCTGAAATTGTTATATAGCAAAATTTTTTTAATTAAACACCTTGCGTTTTAAATAATTCTTAGTGTATAGCTGAAAAAATATTAAAAATCAATATGAAAGCATTAATGCTTACCACTATTTCGTATAATACGCAAATTATACACTATTCGCTATTTTTAAACACCCTTTTTTCACACAAAATATTAGCGTTTAGTATTTTACTTCGTAGACTCTTTTATGATACTGACGAATCTTAGGGCTGTCAAGCCGAATTTATAAATAGTTTTCGTCGTGTTTAATCACAATTGGTTGCAATTCAAACGTTCTGTGTTTTGATTCGCGGATCACTTACTCGCTGTCTCTTAGTGATTGGCCCACGTTATCGATTATATTTTTGAACTTTATTTCAGACATACGTGTCCAGAAGCTCTAGAATGTTCCCGAATAGAAATTGGAGTACGTAAGTGCAATATTGTCCCATTGTTGCCAAGAGCTGATGGCGGGAAAAATTTAAATTGGTATGATAAAGAAATTTATGATTTAGAGAATAAAATGCATCAAATTTCCTAAATTGAAGATATATTAGTTGAATAATAAACTCCTCAAATATATATAAATATATTTTAAATATTTATTTTAGTATGCCGCACTTGGAAAAGATACATTTATATGATATATAAATGTATCATTATTACATCATCATTTCTTATTTTATTATATTTATTTCATTTTGATTACTTCATCATCAAAAATTAATCATTAATAAATCTAGTTCTCAATAGGTGAATCAAGAATTGGAACTAACAAAAGTCGCCTAATGGTGAAATATTGCTTCATATACTCATAAAATTATAGTTAACGTTAAAACTAGAAGTGAATTTCCCAATCAGTGTAGCTATTTATTTCATTATCTGAATTCAAAAAGAAATGCAGATTTTGTGGAAATTTGTATACATTGGGAGATTTTATTGAATGCGCCTATCTAAAAAATGTGGACGACATTATTTCGCTTCCAGCGAACATCACATTAAATTAATAGTTATCTCCTCAAATAACTGAGTTTGTGCCAATAGACAGAATGGGTAACTCGCTTACATGTAACATACCCAATTACTAACGTGTACTACTTTCTACCATGAAAATCAAGGAGACAGTCGATGGTAAGTAATGTTCTTGCGCTTCTTAAACCATGTGAGTCCAGAGGTAGTCTTTTTTCCTTAAAATGCTTTAAGAAATTGATATTTTGATCCTGATAATTGTATTCTTTGAATGTCTAGGTCCCAGAACAAGACAAGAATACCTCTTTAAGTGCACTGGGTGTGAGTTATGTGAATTATTTGACATATCGAAATACATACCAAGATTTAAGCTAAATTAGCGACATCCAACATGCTTCACCTACTTTTGCTGAGAATCAATGGGAGCAAAAACTGGTCTTGCCCATTTTATTAGGGATGAAACTATTAGAAATTACCTCTAATTGAAGATGAATTTACTTATTTTGGAATAAAACATTTATGTACTTGCATATATTGTTGATCTTTCTGCTGTTTTCTTTCGTAGTCGATCCTGAAACCATCGCAGTTTCCTCAGTATATAAATCCATCAACAAAAAAAACTAAGAATTGTATAAAAAGTTATGATGGATCTAGTATACTGCAAGTATTTACATATTTACTCCAAGATATATTCAATTTCAATATTTAATAAGTTTTTTGCAGACCATAAAACCTACACAGATAACACAACTAAACTTGAATATTAATTTTCGATATAAAAACTTAATATAAGCATGTTTGTGTTTCATTTTCATTTGCCATAGGTAGACTATAGCAAAAAAAATAGAAAACTTTTGTTTCATACATATTTGTTGCAGTGTTTATGGTACAATCAGGCATATATACAAGTGCATCTGAAATGATAACTAGCAGTCTTCAGAATGATTTGAAACGAAAAAGCATATGCTGAAGATCAAAAATAGTGAGATATATGATATTTTATATCAAGTATTGGAGATTACCGAAATTCAAATATAAACAAGATAGATTATCTAATATAAAATTGACATGTGATCTAATACCTAATGATTTTATCTTGAGATAACATTGGAGTAACAAACTGAGTATAATCTATAGAATTTACAGATCAATAAAATCTACACTTATATCATATTTTTATTATATTAGATGATTTGTATGATGTATTCTTCCTACTTCGTAGATAATATTCAATCAGAATTTTATAGTTTTTTTATATATACAGAACACAATAAATTAAAATTAACACACTTGGCTTAAGTTTCACTAAATATCTTAAAAACTATACATGCTTCGGGTGGTTAACACATTATTAAGAGTATACAATGTTACTCGATGTTTCGGGTCGTTAACCCATTATCAAGAGTATACAATGGTACTCGATGTTTCTTGAAAATGGGTTAAAAACCCGGAACATATGAAGAGTTTTTAATATATTTAGTGAAACTTAAGCCGAGTGTGTTAATTTTAATTTATTACTTTTAACATAATGTTTTACCAAGAGATAAACGAACCTCCGTGTCATCAATCTGCAAAAATTAATCTATCCCTTATTGTGGCAAATATTTCATCCAGTAACGACAATTAAAAAGGATATAAAATTACAAAGGTAATCTTGAAAAGAGTTCAACACCTTAAAGAAAAAATTTTCAATCTAGGAAGATTAACAATGAAAAATGTTATATTCAGGTATTTGAAATATCATAAACGTACTTTCACCTTTATTATTCAACTTATTACAAGAATATTCATCACAGTACAAATCAATAACACTTCATACATATACATGTATTTATATAAACATATATAGTTCTACAAAAAATGAAGGCACTTTGTGTTAGTTATTATTTCAAGTTTTATCACCATTTGAGGAAATACATGCAGAACATCTACGAAAAAATGACATTTTAATATAAAGTTCCACCAAAAAATAGGATCATTTATGACAAGATTTTCATCTAATACTTTAAGAACGTAATCGTTATATCAATCATAAATATCAAAATATTTCATATAACTTGAATCAACATCTATTAATTTATTATTATCCTTTATATATTATCAAATTCTAATAATGTCCTTTATATTTTATCTTGTCTTATTTTGTAACCATTTCGAAAGTAAAAGTTGTCAAAGTGGATTTCAATTTGAAAAAAAATAAAATTAATATAAGAATAAAATTCAGATAACTTTTCATATATATTGTTAACTCTTGTTTTACTGTACTTTGTGTACTTTTTTAAAATAAAAACTAACATTATTTATTAGTAATATAAAAAATATCACTTTGAATTTTAAAAATTCAGTAACAAATGTGAAAATATTATAAAAGGACATAAAGTCTCTATTTTCAAATGAAAAGTAATACCTTCAATATGATAAAAATAATTTGAAATGACTTCTAAACAAAAACAAACATGCAAAATCCTTAACTGATATTACCATATTATTGAATTTAATATTTACAGATATTCTGAAGTAACAAATTCGTAGATATCTGCTGTTTATTGCAAACATATTTTGTTAGACTATATAAACTATGAACAAACCAACAAAAACAATAAACAAACTAAAAAATAACAAATTGCTTTATTCAATAGTTAACATTTGGGAAATAATTCCTTAATTCCTGTACAAAAAAATAGAATTAACTGTCAATTATTTACAAATATATCAGGAATAAGAAAATAATTCAGTCTGGATTCAAAGACAATGTATCATATATTTTTTTGTGATAAAAGTTTGATTAGTGCAAAGATTCAGTTCAAAAAAATATTCCGACTCATGTGATGTAAAGGATGACTGAAATATTTTTCAAAAAAATAGGAGCATTATTAAAAATAAACGATGTGAATATCAACAAAAAACATAAAAATTCAAGATTATATGGATTGAAAATTCTGATCCAATAGTTTTTCATAGAATATGATATAAAATATCAAGGAATATTTATAAGAAAAAAATGAGCCACTCAATTCCAG
Source organism: Henosepilachna vigintioctopunctata (assembly GCA_030704895.1). NCBI lineage: Eukaryota > Metazoa > Arthropoda > Insecta > Coleoptera > Coccinellidae > Henosepilachna > Henosepilachna vigintioctopunctata. Next base: position 2,857,587 of record JARQZJ010000005.1, read on the forward strand.
ATGAAACCGACTACAAGTTAACAACATTATAATTTATTTAACATTTTTCACAATCTGTTTTTTCTTTAGTACTCATCTGGTCACCAGCTGCATAACAATTTTCAGAACTCGTAGAAGGTCTATTTCCAGCAGGAGTTGATTCTCCTTCTTTTCTAATGCCTGAAAGATATAATTATGATTCCCGCTTTTTCAAAAACAAATTTAAATTCATCACGAAACTCTACCTTGTGGATGGGAAATCTTGGGACTTGGAGGAAGGGCAGAAATTACATTTGGATAAAATTGTTGATGAGTTGTTTCAAAATATCTAGAAGGAAGATGGTGGAACATTAAATCACATAGTTAAAAACAGTTTTAAATAATTATTGCCTTAGATAACTTTTCCTTTTTTAATTTATTAATTCCTCCAAAATATGTATAATATATGTATACCTATTTGTCATATATAGAAAATATGAAATAACAGAAATAGAATAGACGAATAGAAACTATTTCAACTATTCAATGAATTCAGTAATTTACATACAAATTATTCGCAAAAATACTGATGGAATATTAATGAAAATATGTTAGATTACCTGGCTCACCACAAGTTGCCATACAATATGTGTCTCTTATAATTTGACAATTCTGCATATTTATTTTCATGAAACGTTGCCCAAAAACAAAATAACCAAGACCCCCACCAACAATACACGCAATGAACAACCATCCGTTATACAGCATTGCAATAAGCATCAATATATATCCTAAACTTTGTAGAAAAAACCATAATGAAAGATCAGTTCCAAACAACAATACACTGAAAAAATAGATTCTTAGTGAAACAAGCTTATTTCGAAATTAAATACCAAATTTTTTAACCTACCGATCAGCGGTTGTAATATTTAATGGATTTCTTCTATCCGTAATATTTCGAGAAAGAAGTATGGTATTTTCATTAGCACATATTAAACTGAGTTGTTTAGCCCTTAAGATAAGCTCTCTTTGCCTTTGTTTTGTCTGCAAATACCGTAACCACTCGAACAGAAATGCGAAGAATGTTACACATAAACACAATAGAATTAGGAAACCAGTGGAATTTATGTTGAAACCATAAATTAAAAAATTGTCCACTTTGGAGCTCCACCAAAATGACATATGCATTTTAATAAATATTTTAATTCTAGAAGAATATCATATTTCTTGTTTGTTTCTCCCTTACTTCATTTGTTTATAGCAAACAGGAAAAATGATACCACTTCATGATAAAAAGAGCATATGATTTGTTTACTTATCAATCACTCTCACTCTCACTCAATCACCGCACAAACCAATCTAGTAATTTTTTATCTCATTTCTAATTTTCTATTCTCTTTGTCAAGCATTATTTCTGTCAAGTCGCCAAATGGAAAGATATGTACAAAATTATCTACTACGACTAAGAGTAACTATAATTCAGTAATGACATCATGAGGTTTCAAGCAATAAAATGTCAGTAAATTATCCGTGAACGTAATAAAACCCAAAAGCTATTATTAAAAAGCGTATGGAGCTGCATAAGAATTTAAAATTACATATTTCTGATAATTAAATTATAATAAATGTATGGTTTTAGGAAATTAAGTTTGATTAGTCTAGATTATTAGATCTAGATACATGTATATTACACATATATATATATAATAGTACAATATATTATTTATTGACTGTAGAAGTTAGAATTAAAATAATTCCTATTTTTTTATCAATTCGTCCAATCCTGTCCTAATTTTTGCATTCAATTGTCAGATGAGACATATTAATAGTGACGAAAAATATACAATTAAGTAGAATAGTCAAAAATAGTGTCTGTTGATTGCTAATAATGTGATATTTAATTCTCAAAGTCATAAATCAGAACATGTTATTTTATAAACGATTAACTACGCTTCACCGGCTATTAGTCCATATCGAGATAACACCATGTAGGATTTCAATTTGTTTTTCAATTGGTTTTGGCCAAATACTCATGAATGATAAAGATATCAGACCTATGACTTTAAAATCCACATTTCACCTAAATAATGGTTCTTTTATGTATTGTAGGTATACCTACAAGATTGTCAAATTTAACCTACTTTATGACTGTGTAGGTATAAGAAAAAACTACGATAAATGAACTATAATTAGTTGTCTACTACTAAGAGGTTATTCTGAGTAATATCCAAATTGAAATTCAAAATATGATTCTGTTTTCGTGCTCGTTTTTATAATTTTTTTATAGCGTCATAGGTACCTATGATTTATGATTCTGTTTGATACGAGATGAAGTATTTGTAAAGTCGAAATGTTTCACTAATAGTATAAAATTGCTGTTAGAAATGGCTCTTTACGATAATAAATACTGGCTTCTATCTCATATTAGAAATTCATTTATTTCTTCTGATGACACTGGTGAGTAAAAAATTGTGTTTACCTAAAAACAATAATAATGATAATTTTATTAATTAGGAATGTGTGAAATTGTAATGTCAGGGGAAAATATAAGCCATTTAAAAAACACATTAGATAAATATCCAGACAGTGAACTGTCTGAAGACAGTGATGATGGTTTATCAATTGAATCAGGAGATCTCAGTTTTGGAATGGATTTTGGAATGCGCGCTAGAACAAATACCGCAGCTCGTATTGAAAAAATCGAACAAGCAAAAAAGAAAGCTGCTAAAGTTAAACTTATCAAATGGAACACTAAGAAAGGTGAAAGAGCACTACAAGGAATTGACCATACACACACACAGATATATATATATATATATATATATATATATATATATATATATATATATATATATATATATATATATATATATATATATATATATATATATATATATATATATATATATATATATATATATATATATATATATATATAGTTTTATTGTGTACTATGTTTGCAGTCAGTGACAACAGTTAAAGAATAATATAACTTTTAGTAATCTTTTCAAATTCAAATCACTCGTCTTCAGTTGGTTTAGCTTGTTTTCAATACAATGGTACACTGCATATAGCATTACACCCTCTCCCAATAACGAAAACATTAAGTAATAAAAGGTACCTCTTAAATTGCCAAAATTAGTAGAATCCATGCAGCTGTATACGTTCTTTTGTCGTTTATTATCCTAGCCCGTAATAAACTTGACTTTCGGCATCATGCAAACCAAACTGTCTAAGAAATTCGTTCTTTCCACAAATTGGGATTGCACGAGTAGACTGGTGTTGACCATCACAAATAAGTAGGAATCATGGACTTAATACGTTATCACATTTTATTTGCTTATCAACTGTAAACATGTCTAGTAAAAGAAAATCACTTTGTATTAACGAAAAAATTTTACTTTATTACCAAGAGGCCCGAATATTGCAAGATGTGAATAGAATAATTTAAACAATATCGGAAAATTACTGGTACAGCAAAAGACGTCGGACAAAAATAACATAATATACAATATATAAACATAATAATATATAGCGTTCAATTAAGATTATTTTTTATAACTACTACCTGAAATAAACTTTTTCTTTTCATAATTATGATTTTTCTTCTCTTAATTTAACGACAAATCTCTATAATGTCTATATAATTTACAGTCTCCCTATAAAATGTACAGTCCCTTCAGTATCGTTATATAGAGTGTACACAATATTTGAGAAATTTGTTTAGAATACTGTGAAGAAATACCTCTTTATACATAACTAGCTGACCCGGCGAACTTTGTTCCACCTAGGAGGCAATAAATGAGAAGACTTACGATTTTATCAAGGTCAATTGTTTATTTGGATAATTAATGTAAATTAAAAATGCAAGTATTATATTTTAATGATTGGCCATGTATTTTAGTGCGTGGATTCCACTCTTTAGTGAAGCATCTTGTGATAGACGCCATTTTTCGTTTTATTATCAGGTGCAGAAAAAAAACGCAAATGGTCCTCCGACCCGTGAACATGCCACATATACTCGTAATTGACCATGGGAAAACATAGATTTTTTAGATTCAGACAACAAACTTTTAAGCATTGGTCGTGTGATTTGTTTAATGTCGTGGCGAATGCAAGTCGTATCGGAAATTGAAGTCGTTTAAACTCAAACGGCATGTCGGTTGGGATCATGGGATCCTTGGAATGAGAACTTCCTGACCTTCGAATTTTCCTTTGAGTATCGTCGCGTAAATCACATCGTTCATCAATTTCCTTATCACCAAACGTGTTCCGTTGCACAGTTTTGGTTGGTTTATGTTTCGAAGCATGATTACTACGGAGCCAACCTTTAGTCGTAAATTGTGGGGTGGTAATCCCGTCACATCCAAGGAGTTTAAAAATTCAATTGGATAGTTGGTGGCTTCATCTTCATTTGTTAAACAATCAATTGATTTGAAAGAATGCAGTGAACCAATGATCTCGTTCTGTCCTAACTGTGCTAATTATCCTTGTTGTGGTAAATCCGTTTTGTTATACCACGTATTATGTCACGCCCGACGGGAACGTGATAAAAAGTATCCTATGTCCTTCTCCTGGCTCTAAACTACCTCCCTGCCAATTTTCAGCTAAATCGATTCAGCCGTTCTTGAGTTATAAGTGGAGTAACTAACACTTTCTTTTATATATATAGATTTTTGTAATTTTTAAATATTTTCTTGTATTTCATAAAGCATAGGTACGAGTATGTCTGATTTTAAAGTCTTAGGAGACAAGAAACATTCAAAAAATTCAAAGTTATTCCAATATTTTCTCCTGTCCTTGTCTGCAAACAAGTATTTGTATGTTTCAATGTTTTGAAATACTACTAAAATTCATTTCAGTTACAAATAATGAAAAGAGTGATCCAAATAATATGTTTGAAAAAGTTGATCCTAAGCAGAGAGTGAAAATTGTCAAGAAATCATTACTTTCTCAGAAACTGGAAGAGTGTACAAACTTACCAAAAAACCCTTACATGATGTATGCAAAATTTGATGGCACTGGTCAGTTAAATGTACCAACTAGAAGATATAAAATTTTGTTAACCATGTTGGAGAATGATTATAAAAATGATTCTCTAGATGTATCGTGCATTGCTAGTGCTAAAATTATTGACCTTATTGGATTGATTTTATTTAATGTAAGGTAAGATTATATGGGATTATTATCGAGTGATTCTCTGAGCATTAGAATTTCATAAAAATATTCACCGATTGATGATGTGTCTTTTGTATAAGAGATAGATATACAAGTTTGTGTTACTGTGAGGTATAGCTATAACTCTTCTTGTCTTAGTAAAATTTTTTATGTTTTTCAGATATATTATTCGTTCATCGCTACATCCTTAATATTAAGTTTAGAAAATTCATATTAATAGTATATTTTCTAGTATATAGTATATTTATGTGAATTTAGATGTCAGTGGATGCTTCAGTTGCTATTTCAAGTTTGTTTCTCCTACCTCCTCCATTTCTGTATTAAAATGTCTTATTTGTCTGTTTGCTTGCTGTGTTTTCAAATATTAAATTTTAAAATAAAAGTGGATTTAATTCTCATAAAATGAGAAATAATGCTAAAACAATATTGGTTACAATTTGTCTGTTTCACAAATTCCTGAACCATCTTTAAAACTTCGTTTTACTTATACTATGTATTCTTATACTAATAATTGAAAACTAAATTGTTTGCTTCTAACTTATTGGGAATTCATGTAATAGACTTCGCCTTTTTTATAAAGACAATTATTATAATATATATTTAGAAATGCTCATGTCCATCATCTTTGAATTTAATAGTATTACTAATTAATTTTTACAGAAATAGACATGCAAATTTAACTCTGCATCCTCCCACCCATTATGGCTTATATATTACTGAGGAGGACGAGGTGTACAGAGATCTTCCCCCTTTGGATTTGAAAGAATGTGTGGCAAAGTTTGGATTTACTTGCCTGGGATTAGTAGAGCATAAGGAACCCATAGTAAGCTTTGATGAGAGTAATAAGCAGACTTCAGATAATGATAAACCAGAAGCTTCTGACAAAAAAAAGATTGGTAAAGGTTAGTGTTTAGTAGTATATAAAACGCATTAATAGATCTAGTTATGAATTAAAGAGATGAGATTTAGCGAAGCGTCACCTTCGGCATTAATATTTATTGTATAGATAAATATTAATGTCCATTAAAACAGCTTGTCTTAAAATATAGACTTTGATTTTCAGAACAATCGAAAACTGATGAATCTAAAATTACCACCGATTTGGAAGTTATGGCAGTACACAAAAAAGCAATGGAAGCGCCGTTATATCAATCATTTCAAGTTAATATTATCACTAAGATGAGGTATAGAGTGGAAGTTCACTTAGGTATTAGTGGGGAAAAGATTGAGATTGATCCAATTCAACCGAAAACTTCCAAGTTTTTTCTAAGTAAACAGAAGCCTGTTAGTTGTCACATGGATTCAGTTGCGTGGTGTGAAATCATAGACTCAAAAGGCAGTAAAACAGTTTTCAAGGTGTTTTACAGTAGTGGATATGGAAATTACAAAATGGAAAATGAAGGTAGATATATTATTATTAGATTGTGATATATGCAGGCTTAAATATTTATTTGGTACTTCTTATCAGACTAATTTGTTATTATTAGTCAAACTGTGATTTTTTATTCAATTCTATCATATTATTTTCAGTGAACAATCTTTCACCTTTACAAGCATCTGCGAGTTTCAAACATTTTGATTTTGAAGCTGAGCACAATATAGCAGAAGAGATTGTAGATAAAATCAATCTTATATTGGATTTACGATCAAGCCACAGCCGTAAGGAGTATTTAGCTGCTAGAGAAAGAAACTTGTATAAACGAAAAAGCTTTAATATTAGTAAATAATTGTAAATTGTATCATATATAAAATTAAGTATATATGTATTTAATAAAACTTTATATATTTATCAATACAATATATTTTATTGTGTATATAATTTACTTTAAAACTTAATTTCAAAATCAGCACAAACATTATATGTTTTCTGCGACAATCCTTGGGCTATTATTAACTATCAATAACATTTTAAAAGAATAATAAAGATCAGGATGAATGTGATGGGTTTTATATTCTATTAAAAAAAGTACATGAAATGCTTGAAGTAACGAATGGTTACTTGAAATAACCAATCGTTTGATTTCGGTAATCTGTTCGAATTAATTATTAAAAGATTAATTTTGGCAATTATGGGTCATAGAAGAATAACTATTAACTAAAATTCAACGACAATTTGTAATCTCTCTTAAACACAGAAAATACCAAATTAAGATATGTTCTGTGTTCAAGCAGCATCACACTACTATGCTTACAATGTTATTCGCAGCCCAACTCTACGTAAGTAGAGTTAGGCTGTGATGTTACTAAAACTGGCAAAAAAACAATAAATCAACAACATGAGAATAGTTTTCAGCATTAAGCTTAGCTTTGAGGAGAATGAGCCCATACTTTAAAAACCTATTTAATTTCGAAACATCTCTGAAATGGACAGTTGGATTTCTGTTAATCAGAAAACTGTATGAATGTATGGTTCTTTTCATTTTTGACTACGGATATCTTTTATATTGTCTTTGCTTGTACGCTATTACTAGGATAGTATTGCTGGATATAGAGATGATGCAGGTTTTTTTTTGGTTTGCATAAATATGACGGAACGTCTACTAAATTTAATGAGCTAAATTGGCTGAATTTATTAATTATCATCCTCAGCTAATGATTATCAATCACGAAAATGACATAAGATATTTCCTTCAATATTAACCGTATGTAAGTTCGTCCTGATTACACATTTGGTTGCAAAAGTTTGAATGCCTACTTCCTGCTATAATATTTTATAATGAAACATATTTAGAATTTTCTCATGATTTAATACAAATACGCATGACGACGTTTCGTTTCGAAGTACTACTTCTTTATCAAATGCTGAATTAATATTCAACTTCGTAAAAACTTCGAAACGTCGTCATGCGTATTTGTATTAAATTATGAGAAAATTCTAAATATTGTTTCATTATGGATATTAATTTTCTCCAAGTATCGGTCTCATCAATCATCAAGCTGATATTTTAAATCATAATCTCAAAAACGTTTTGAAAATATGATTGAAATATCAAAAATGTTTTGATAAAAAAAGTACGATTATTCTTAGAACAAATGTATTAAATTACTTCTCAAATAATTTCAATCTGAATAATATGAATCTGTTATAACAGATATAATTACATATAACAACTGGGTGTTACTTTTTAAAGATTGCTCATTAAGTGAAAGTTCTATGTTCGATTTCCTAGTCACCATCTTTTCTCTAACCTCCTTCTTTTAAGATTGGCGTTGTAAGTCACCTAGACCACGTTGTGTGTGGAGTCTACACTGTGGACATAAATAGTATTCGTTTTAATACTGTAAGTGAAAAAACAAGTCAAAATGGTTGCACAAAAAAAACAGAAAAAAGCAATCGAGAGTATAAACAGTAGGCTGGCTCTCGTAATGAAGTCAGGAAAATACTGTTTAGGTTACAAGCAAACGTTGAAGACCTTAAGACAGGGTAAAGCAAAATTAATAATCATTTCAAACAATACTCCACCACTGAGGAAATCGGAAATTGAGTACTATGCTATGTTGGCAAAAACCGGAGTACATCATTACACTGGAAACAATGTAGAGTTAGGAACAGCTTGTGGAAAGTACTTCAGGGTATGTGCGATGTCCATTACTGATCCAGGAGATTCCGATATAATCAAATCGTTGCCAGCCGGTGATGGGGCCCCACAATAAATATCTAATTTGTTGTAATGTATACCTGTAATTATAAGAACTGACAAATAAAACATTTGTACAAGTTTTGTGCGAGTTTTTTGTGAAACATTTGAAATTTTAAGTTTGAGACTTATTTTGTTATATATTCTATTTTGAGTTAAATATTGGGAACTTGTATAATTTTCCAAGTGTTTACATGAAAGTGGCCAACCACTTGTAATTTATCGATGACCTATTTCTCAATTCTGAATGCCTCTTTTTTATAATAAATAGTATGAATGAGATTGAATTCTCGCTTAACTCTTGGTGAAACATAATTGAAAATAAAAATAAATTAAACTCTTGGCTTAATGTTTCATGATTTATTTAACAATATGATTAGTCAACATGTTTTGAGCTTTAGCTCATTTTCAAGATTAAACTACTATAAGGAACGTACAACAAATTTATATCTATACAATGGATGTGAGTAGGGAGGATAATTGAAAATCTACTTGTTCATTTACGTTTTTTTCTTCCAATAGTATAATAATTACAGTATATTCTGAAATACATTAAAATGATATATGTTCTTTTGAAAAATAAAGCGACTTCATTTATTTTAGTCATTAGCAGATTCTTTGAATAAGAAAATCACATAATTTCTTTTCAAACTGTGATTTTATGAGAAATTTATTTATTGAAAAAAAAAAAAAAACTAACATAGCAAAGAGTCAAGAATTATAATTATGGGATTTTCTGCTCTAGAGAGCATCAGACGCTTTTAAAGGCAAAAACAATTATAATTGTGTGAATATTCACCTTCACATCTAAAGAAAAACCAAATCTAAAAAAGTCAGATTATTTTTAAAAAGAACATCAGTGATTTTAATGTACTTTGTAATATACTTTAACTATTTTACTCTAATTAACTATTGTAGCTGTAAAATTGAGATTATTATTCTTTATCTATCACTTTTCTTCTTAAAACAGATATGCTGTTAAAAAAGATGGTCCCTCAGAGAGCTCTTATTTAAAGAATAAAATAAACTGGAAAAAGGAAATATTCATTTTAATTGAAAAATGTTTACAAAATTGGTTATAATTCTAAATCTAAATTCTCAATTGCATCTTGATCTTGAAAAATATTATCAGCTTGGGAATGATGCCCCATTATAAAATCATTGGTATTCGTGTCACTTTTTCCACTGGGTCCATTCGACACAGAAACTTTGGTTTGATGTACATTATTTGTAATATTTGAATACTTTTCTTCTGTAATGTTAATTTGTTCAATATTCACTTTAGCATCACTTTTTTCTTTATTGATGTCATGAAAGTACCTTGATTCAGTTCTTACTTTGCTTTCTTTCTGTATTAAACTTTGAACATTTTCCAACATAGACATTTCTTGATGTAAAATATCTGGAAGATTGAGTTTTTCCAGTACATTATTCATAAGAGTTATGTAATTTTCCATAGAGTTTTCGGGAAAACTACTGTGTACATTGATATCTAAATTTAACACTGATTCCTCCTGATATCCCATACCGATTTCTACTAATACGACTGCCATTATTGCATCAACAATGTACACAGACTTATGGAACATAAGACGAGCATGGCCTTGGGATAATCTGATAAGGCTATCCAAAAGTCTCACTGTTGTTCTGGACTTATTCCTGAAGCTTTGCCTTCTTTGAAGTTGATAATAACTACCAAGTATTCTGTTTGCTTCTTCAGTAAGAGGTGGGTGAATTTTTTTGATAATTGTGAAGTAAGCCTACAAGGAAATATATGCGGTGTAATTATATTTAATAGTATCAGTTATTCATGCAAAAATTATACTAAAATTGAATTCTCGCTTAACTCTTGGTGAAACATTATTAAATTAAATTAAACACTTTGCTTAATGTTTCACAATGTTATATATAATTGTGAAACATTAAGCCAAGTGTTTAATTTAATAAAAAATTATACAAAATGATGTTGGTTTCTCAACATTTTAATAATAGATAACAAATTTTACAAAACATAATTATGGAAATATACTAAATGATACTAACTTGTAACATTTCTAAGGTCCAATCTTGACTTTTGGTGAACTTGGAAATATTTTTCTCTGGATCTTTCAAAATATAATCAGCTACCAGGGAGTCCCACTCTTCATGTACAGTATCTCTGATCATTAAAATCAAGTCAAATCTACTTAGAAGAGGTGTAGCTAAAGCCAAATTCATACATAAAGGCTGTATGGGATCAATGTTTCCTTTTGGATTTGTAGCTGCTAAAATAGAACACCTTGTACTCAATTTACAAACTATACTAGCCTGAAATAAGAGTATATATTTATAAAGGTATAACTGTAATTATGAATATAAAAAAATTTAAAGAGAAATATTAAAATTTAATCTCACCTTTGCAACACTAATTGTTTGCTGCTCCATGGCTTCATGAATGCTTGTCCTATCATGTTCTTTCATTGAATTGAATTCATCGATACAACAAATTCCACCATCGGCTAATACTAACGCTCCACCCTCCAATTGCCATTCTCCATCTTCCTAATGAATGAAATGATAAAAAATATAGTAACTTTATCGATCTATGTTTACCATTATCGCAGTGACTGTTAATCCAGCAGCTGTAGAACCTACTCCTGTCGTTAAAACTGACCGAGGAACAACTTTAGAAGCAAATCGAAGCAGTTGTGATTTTCCTGTACCAGGATCACCGACAAGAAGCAAATGAGGTTCAGATCTTGTTTTTACTCCTGTAGAATCATTTTTAGCCTCACTACCTCCAGCTAATACTACTGCAATTGCAAGTTTCACTATGTGTAGTCCAAAAATCTGCAAGCAATAACTATAAAGACAAAATTATCAACACCTTGAGAACTTTGTTGCTTGACTCGTACTTTTTTGTGTGCTTTCTGCCATATATAGCATATTGCTTTAAATATTTATCACAAGATGACAGATTTTCCCTAGATAGTTGATTTGGAAAATCTTTACAATTATTTAGTTTGGCTCTCTGTCTTTAACAATAAATTCAGAATCAGTGCCTCTATCGATACAATAAACTATTAAGTTTATTGTATTAATAGAGACAATTATATTACAGGACAATTTAATTCTCATTAAACTAATTATAGCCTACGTATTATTGAATTTGCTTCTTTTGATAATTAGGCTTCTCTTAAAGATCTTCTAATGTTGGTAATATGGTAACCTTAGGTACATATTTTCTTCATAGTGGTATGAAAAATAATTGTTTCATTATATATAATAAAAATAAAGTGAATAATTATAGTAACTTAATATGCATTATATTCTGGTATAAATTTTATATGTATAGAGGTTCTCGTCTATTATATCCTCATCCATTATATATATAATAAAAAATATGTCAAATTGTAAGTGGATATATAGAAATGAAATTATAACAATTTGTTTCCCCTTTCAGTTTGCTCTACATACATAGACAGAAATAGCCTGTTTTACTGACCTGAGGACAAAATGATTTTAAAATAATGTCTCTACCAACAACTGGCAATTCTCCATATCTGTTCCAAAACTGAGTGAATACTTCTTTTATTTCAGGTGTAACTATATTTGGCAATCCACAAGTATTATTTATTTGTATATGATTTGCTTTTAATATTAATTCGATCTCTATCTTTTTTCCTGCAATGAAAGGGGACCACCTTCTTTGGACAATCCCACTGTAATATAAAGCAAAAATTTATAATGAGAAAATATAATGAAAAACTGAGTAACTTTCAACGTACTTGTTTAAATTATATACATTAGGTTCATAAAATGTTTTTTGTTATACATATGAAATTATTCAATTTCTTTGCATATATTATGATATTAAAATCAAGACTTTATCATCTACATTCAAAGTAAATATCAAATACCATTCAATTGTATTACTTTATGATGAACTTTGAAGAGCTTATTTATGAACACAAATGAATATACTTTATTAATTTTGACTTTCATTTTCATCATTTAAAAATTCTATATAATAATTATATTATATAGAATGATGCATATATATAATATACAACATATGCATCAGTACTTACCAAATAGTTACGTTATCACCTGGTTTACAAGTATCTACTAAATCATGCTCCAAAGTTACCCATAAGGAACAAGGCATGGAACCAAAGCAGAGTTGAGATACCTGCTCCTGAATTTTAATTTCTTGATAATCTTTACAGAATTTAGACTGCAAATCTCCTGTGTTCAACATATTACTACCATTGCAATTACCATCAGGATTTGAACACTTCTTAGGAGGAATAATTATATATTTATTTTCCAACATAGCTTTTGATATAGTTTTATATTTGCATTTTGAACAAATATATTCTCTTTTATATTCAAGTAATTTTACTGCAGATATTCTAACTACCGTACCTTGAAAATAATTTTATATTAACTTTTTATAAATATTAAACTCTTGAAACAACTCTAGATATAGACGTAATAATAGAAAATGGACTCTAACCAAAATGATTTCAGTTACTCAAATATCTACCTGAAACTTGTAAAAATTTTGTCGCATCACAATTTTTAGGAAATATGGTTCGATGCAGTTCTGGACAGACTGGTAAGCCATATACTCTACAATGTACATTCTGCTTTATTGATGCATACTTTCCATTTGCGTTAAAATCGACAATTAACGATTTTTGAGCAATAATCGCTGCATTGTCTAATTCTTCTAGAGTAGAATCAGCTTCAGTTAAAACTCTATTACCTATATTAGGATCGTTATCAAAAAGTACAATGAAACTGAAATCAGAAAAGTATGAAATATTTCACAAAAATTGGATAGATTATATTACTTTATGTTTATGGAAAAGTGAATCTGGTCGTCTTCATTCTCTAGAATATTATATAGTTCACTTCTGTGTTGCGTAATTAAGTAATTATGATACATTTTCCTTAGAATCCGATATAGTGGTTAATCGTTATAGTCATTGCTCGTGTGACTTTCAAAAAAGGCACTTTATTTAATAAATGAAAATATAAAATTGAAATTCTACTTGCAACAATAAAACATCTGATCTTAATTCGAATATACATAAAATTTTCCCGCGTAAAAATATTTCAAAAATAAAGAACTACTACTGACGTGTTGGACTTTCTAAGAGATCACTAGAGTCAAGTGAAATAGTTTGAAATATTAACACACGGTAGGCTAATACTATTTCGCATTCAAAATGATCATCAAATAGAAAAGATTATTACATCCAATATTGAAATTCCACTAGAAAACCAAACTGGTTATTTCTTAAATTTAGATAACTGAGTTCATAGAGTAGAAATAATCAAAATTGTTTGAAGGTTCTATCTCTGTGTACGAAGTTTTGATATTTCTCTTGACTTATTGACAAAACTAAGAATTTTTGAAATTAAGTTATTCTAGTGAATAAAAAGGAATAGTATTGGCAAACATCAAATAAAATACGTATAAAATGTATCTTTGTCGTTTCTTGTTGCAATGGTAAGTTATTATAATTTCAAATTTTGTGAATCTATCCCTAGTATTTCCTTGAGAACAGTAGTATTTTTTTAATTTGGGATATGTTGAATGTTCAAATATGTATTTATTTCACGGAAAGTGTAATCTACCAATTTAATTGTGCTTCGTTGTTTCCTATAGACGATTACTGTTGTTTATTAATTTTCCTAAATCATAGTTTTGAAAAGTGGGAAAAATTAAGAGGAATTTCGAATTACTTTTGTCCATAAGTTCATTTTGTCTGTCAAGTTATCATGGTTTTATTGGTTTCAATAATTAACTAATTGATATAGTGAGTATTTCATCCTAACTTTATCAATTGCACAATGAAATTCAAATTTACCGCCATCTATCATGTTTATTAATCAATAGAACTACTGGTCATATATTACACATATTTCTGAAAATATATCTGATATTGACAATTTATATGAACTTTTAAAAATGTTTTTGAATTTATGGACATTCCAAATTATTTACCGCCGTGTTTTTCAATCGTGTCAGTCATTCAATTGTTTTAAATGGTAAATAGGCCTTGGCTAACTGCTCACTCAGTGCTGTCGTTTGCTCTGTTTGGCGCCGCGGTCGTCGTTCGCTTTTACTGGTTCGTTACAAGACAAATGGAAGTGCGTTGTTCTGCTGTTTGCCATAGCGGGCGCCATTGTTGTTGAAAAATTTACGGGAACATTCAGTTTATAATCAATATTGTACGTTTTTGGAGTTTAGACGGTAAACTTTTCGTAGTGCGTAATTTGCTGATCAATAATTCGCCGGTGAGTGATGTATTGTGAGGAAGATTTGAAGTGGTGTAATGTTGTGAGGTGCGTTTCCGCTTAGTTTGCTCGGTCGACTTGCCTACCTACTGCGTTTCATAAGTAATACGAAACATAGTGATTTCACCAATTTCAGAATTTGTGTGTAATTTGGCTGTTTGCATTTAAGTGACGACGAATCCTATAACTGGTTTTTAAAACCAACAAGTTTTTTGGATATTCATCCCGTCGGCCTGCTTTTATCCAAATTGAACCCCCTTACTAAATTAATTAATGGAGTTCGCCGGGGATTGATTGAAAATCATTTTGATTGATAAATAAACCAGCCTTCCATAACCCCTACATATTTTTTATGAACAGATATTGGATACTGATCAAGTTACTCTGCTTTATTCATTAACATACATTTGTTTGTGACATGAAAGATTTTATCATAAACACTGGATGAATGGGATTGCGTACAGCCTCGGTGAGGCGTTCTCAGGTGGTCATGGCCCCAGCCTTAACCGAGACTACTCAGTCACAAAGTTTTAAACTGGCGCCTAAGGACCATTTCGAATTGGCAACCCCAATTAACAGCTTTGAGCCAAATACTGCATATTGTTTAGAGAAACAAGAAAAGTATTATGAAAGGGGCGATGTTGAAAATGGCAAGAAGAAGTTAAATGGATTAGAAAATGGCTGTGGGATATTTGATTGTTCTGATGCCAGGAAACCCTTAGAACGCAGTAATTCAAATAACTTTAAAGAAGCCTCGGACAGTTCTAGAAAGGAATCTCTTACTAATATAATGAATAATAGGTCACCCCCTATGGGCGACCAAGATGATAAGATGGGTCTTCAAAATATAGGCTTAGAGTCTGTTTCAATATTACATAAAGGTAAATCTGTTTCAAATGATGTTGAACATTTAATAAACAACTTAAGTTCAGAGTTACCTCCAGGAGAATGTTCTGGTGGAGAGATTCCAACAAATGATGATATAATGCAAGTTATAACAACTAATATGAATGATGAAGATTTTCCTATTTCTGCTGGCGATTTGGCTAGGGACTTGGCCACTAGTTTACTATCTTTGGAGAAGCAATTATTGAATGAAGCAGATATGATGAATATATCAATGGAAGATCAGCAGGAATGTTGTGAAACAGTTGAATCAATTAAAGAATCCCGTTCAAAAGATTTGATAGCTGAAGCCAAAAAAAAACAAGTTGAAGTACAAAGAAAATTGGATTTTCTTAGGCGACGAGTCTTGAAACTACAATCACGTTTAATGGGGCAACACATTAGTGGAGAAGTAACTGGTGTGTTTGAACATGTACATAGGTCTTTAAAAAGGTTAAAAGATACCACAGTGCAAGAAAATATGCACTCAATAGAAGTAACTCCTACTTCTGGTTCTTCTATTCCGCTGCCTTTGGCAGATTCAAACATTGATAAACTGAAGCCTATGTCTTATGGTTCTGCAAAGGTTTTAATAAGGAAACTAGAAACTTCTACTGTGATTCAAGCAAATTCAGCTGCTAGGCAAAAACAAGTGCCGAAATATTTTGGTTCTGGTTCCATAGAGCCTGCAACATTTCGAACTAGTGTTTCTGGTTTAGTAGCTATTCCTCCTTGGTCACCTGAACATAAACAGGAGTTACAAAAGATTGCTGGGACTTTAAAATCTGAATTACGAATTCTCCAATCTAATGTTGACTCTGAAGCAACAGATAGTAGTTCAGGAGGTGAAAGCTGTGATGAATATCAAAATTATAATAATCAGCATCAACAATATCTAAGCATGTGAGTACAGACTATGTATTTTAAGTATTAATTTCAAGTAGTGAGATAACTTCTGTTTGATTACATTGAATTGATATAAATACTGAGAATTTTTTATATCTCATTAATTAAAGGTGTGTAAATTATGAATATCGTTCCTTGTAGCAATATTGTATAGTAATTTTCAATATTCTGCACCTTCAAATGACTTAATTTATGACTGTGTGTTGGGTTTTCTTGAATGGAATTTGCTTGAATGAATTGTGTTATTGTTGAAATGAAAGAATTCTTTTATATTGACCATTAGTAAGTAAATGGATTATAACAATATACTAAACTTACATAACTTAAAATAAGTTATAAATTGTTATTCAGCTTTCTATTGAAAAGTTTGATATTTTCCTCATTCAGAAGATAAATATTTTTCTAAACAGTGGTTTTACACCTGCAAAAAAGTTTTTGAATTCTTGAAGTTTTCATTTCTATTTTTTCATTCAGAAATAACTATCTACTCAAGTAGTTTTATGTACCTTATAAAATGAGCTTAACTTGGATATCATTACTCGTAATTTGGTATTTTTAGATTCAGAATAGATTTTTTCTTATAAATTGATGCGTACTTTTGGAATGTCAACCTGTTGTATGTATATATGTTTGTATATGTATAATATCAAAGGGGAATATTACTTGAAGTTCACAAATTAACATAGCTACTTAGTTCCAGCTTTTGAACTTTAATTTTTTTAAAAGAAATCACCAATAAAAATCTTAAACTTGAATTATTACATCCATACTAACTTTGCAAAACCTGAAATTTTTTGTTGAATTTGAATATGGGAATGTGAGAGATTATTTTAAAATTCAAAACTGACTTAGAAATTTCCAGGAATAGAGTGTTCGGAATATTTTTCACTTTGAAATTAATTGTAAAATAAATTAAGTCTTTGATAGCGCGTCAAATAATTACTAAGACTAGGTGAATAAAATTTCTTATAATCAAGGGGTTATTTATATTACGTTTTAGATACAAAGAAGTTCATGATATCACATGCAGTTAAAATGCAACTTGATTTCCAAAAAATCAGTAATAAATATTCAGTTATTTATTCATATTGATTGCCAAATTCTAATATCATTTGGGTAGTATGTATTTTAAAGCTAACACATTTGGCGTAGCGATCGGGGCATTGTCCACTGAATGTAAATAGCACAAATCGGTTTATCCGCTTTCAACAATGTAGCTTTGGACGCAGATGAACCTTCGCGCCATGTAATGAATGGAAACAAGAAAATTCGTGCACTTTTCTCATTGACGTTGTAACCTTAAGTAGGTGTTCTACGTTTTCCGGTTATTAAACTTTTTCCTCATGTTTAAACTTATAAGGAGTTGTTTATTTTCTGAACAATTAAGGCCAAATTACTTTTAGTGCTGTATTACTTGAGGAAGTATGCATTTTATTTCATTCGAAAATGGTTAAAAGAAACTCCACGAATTCCGATGAAGTGTTGAATATTCTCGTCGATCGATCAAATTTTAGTCGTGTTCTTTGTACAAATATTTATAATTTCTTCTTGTTTTGCAAATGAAATATTCAACTAGTTTGAATTCGTTAATATTTCCGTTTGAGGTTTTATAGTTTCGTAGTGCTTGCCACAATTACCTGTTTCAATTATTTGCAAGTAGCTGTTGAGTATTCGATTATTTTTCAATTATTTTATTATAGTTTTCTATGTAAAATTTAACAAATAATTTCATGGTTTATTTCATACCTTACAACATGAAATTAAACAAGTACGTAGCTAAATATAGTTGTGGTAAACTGGCCTCTTATATTCTTTACAATTGAAATGTGGTGTTAATATTTAATTTTTTTTAATCTCTAAGAGTAGTGGCAATTAACTTTTCGCACTATAGATCGTGGAACATAGCTAAAAGTATAACATAATTCAAAATACTTGGCAAAAACTGTTTTGTTCAGTAGACACACGTTTAGGGCTAAACCGTTGTCGAGAGTTGATAGAACTAACCAGTCGGATTTAAAGGAACCACCAGTCTTATATTTAAATATCAAATTTGTTCGTTCATGAATTGGAATCGATTCTTTTGGGCTTGTATGGACAACTTTATAGGCATCATAAGTTGAGTATAGCTAACGAATTTCAATAAATGTGACTCGTTAGTAATTTATTTACGACCAAATCAGGAATCCATTGCACTTTTTTGGTCGAAAAGCTGCACTTAAATAACACCTAATGATATAGGTTAGCATCCATGGAAATACTGCATACTATTTGTCATTAATTTCGTTTAAAATTTTAATTTCGATATGTCTTTTTCAGACAAAAGCGAGCTCTATGGAAATACTCCACGGATCGAGCTGCCATTGCGGCGCGATGGACGTGGCTTCAGGTGCAGATTTCAGACCTGGAGTACCGGATACGACAGCACACCAGTTTGCATCGACAAGTGCGGGCAACCAAAGGAGCCGTGTTGTTGGACGGCGAGAATCCTACGTCTTCATCACCGCCGAGGGTTCCGTTCTCCCCAACCGCTCTGAACGGCTACAGGGGCCAGTTACCCGGCGCTTCCACGAGCTACGCCGAGACAAACAACCCCTACATGACCGCGAAGACCGAAGACGACGTCGAAACGGAGTCGGGTGCGTTGGCGCCGTCGGAGTGTTCAAGAACTAGGCCGCTAAGTGACGGTTTTCGAAAGCGAAAATTGCTGCAGACGGGCGGGCTGCACGTGATCTCGAAGAAGGCCGCGCGACCGAGCACCATAAGGTGCGGATGCGCGGTGCCGGCCGCGCATTGTGCGTTGTGCACGGGTCGCGCGGACCCGACTCACCCCCATGACCCGGCGGAAGTACTGAGCGCGGCGGAGAAGATCGCACTCTTGGACCCCTCTTTCCATCCGGTGTTCTCAATGAGCGATGGTAAGTAGTTGGAAAACTGGGTCTAAGTACCCATTTTCGCTAGTTTAATCGAAAATAAACCCCCGTCGTATTTTACCTAAATTTGAGGATGATTCCTCCCTCTATCATTGTAATTTTATTTTATGTTCTTATCTTGAAAGCAATCGAAAATAGAAATTGTATTACTTCATTAATAATAAAAGAATATAATCCATAGTTTCCCAAATTGTGGCTAATTCGGACAAATTTTATAAGCTATAAACAAAAAAGGAATCATATTGTTCTATTGCTTGTATTTTCATTTTATGTGTTTTTGTTCTGGGTTTCTAACAAAAATTATAAATATTATTAGGCGTTCCTTTGATTACTTTTTGCTGGAATTATACTCTGGTAGGTGTTCTTTTGAGATAATGAAGGGGGCGTCGCAGTAAAAATAAAATTGGGAACTACAGTGACGATCTATGACAATCTGATTTGCGAATGATTTTATCAGATGATTTCTTATCGTTGTTGTTATTGATTATTATTTTCCTTTACGTTCTTATCTAGAATGAATTTGACTAATAAAAATTCGATAATTGATTAGACAAGCTTTAAGGGGCTTACACAAAAAGGGAAACAGATTTCTCTAGGTCGAACATTCAAGAAAGTAAAATAAGTATATCGTTGTATTTTTTAAATTTATTTATGTGTTTTTGTTCTGAGTGTAACAAAAATTATAAGGATCATTTGGGCTTCCTTCGATAAAGTTTTGCTAGATTTTTTGAAATTTTCTTTATTAATACCTTGACATAAGCAAAATATTACTACAAATTTAGTATACGAAGTATATGAAATATCAACTGATTTCAACAATTCAATTAAAATGAAATTCAATTGAATGAAAAATTATTGAATAATGTATTTACAATTAATTATGCACAGGTAACTGCAGTCACAATAAAAATAAAATTGCGAACCAAAGTGATAATTTATGACAATCTAAATACTGTGCTCTTATCAGTGTAAAAGTAACAATATTGTTTCAAGGTTTAAGTACAGTAATTTGGTTTATAAAAGCTAATAACTAGTCTTTACAAAAAGTGTTGGTTTGTTTATATTTTGACTTCTTAAAAGTATGAAAAGAAAAATTCTACCTGATCAAACCTGTTGTCACCGAGTGCTCTTGGTGTGTATTAACATCTGGCTCTCAGTCAGTTTTGGATGACTTTTATCCATCTGCTATTTAGTAAATTTTCAATTCAAATGGATGTTTATAAAAATAATATGTGGAAGAATTTACTATAAAATTGCGTTCAGGTCCAAAACCGAGAATGTAATGCTCAGATTTTTATTGAATGTTGCGAGAATGATTTTTATTAATAATACCTAGTTCTTAATTTTTCACTGTTAACTATTGAAAATTTCATGAAAATAAACATGAAATTTTGTACAAACTTTATTGGTTACACAGACAGTGACATGGAGTCATTCACAGCACTGATAGAAGGCATAGAAAATAATAACTCTGTGTTAATAATCTCTGTTCTATTGTTTTCTATAGTTGTTTAGTTAGTTCATAATAATTTTTATATTTTTTAAAATTTACATCTTAACATTAATATCCAGGTTCCTGTGCAATAGCACATATATTTCAAGTACACACACTCCTGTTGATAGTGTTGGCCATACTTTTTACCTAGTTAGCCGTAAGTTGTTAAAGAATATTTTACAATGTTTTTTTTGGTAACATCTGTTATTTTAGAGTCCTGATGAAGACTATGATCATAGTCGAAGTATAGAGCAGGCAAATAAATCGATTGAAATTTATTCATAGTTTCCTCCTATTTTGCCGATAATCCATAATATTTCTATTTAAATTACATGACAATACTCCTTTCATTATTGTGAAAATAATAACTCGACTTTGAAGCGCGAATAAAACATGAAATTTAATTTGGTTGCGTTTATTATTATTAATTTTACTAGTGTATGGGTAGTTTTTCAAATTTTGAATTTCGAATTAGGCGAATAAGCAGGCGACGTCAAATTTTGAAGTCGCCTGCTCAAGTAGGTATTACAGTCAACATTTTAATGACAATTATTTACCCCTCTGCTTGAGCTCTTCATATTTACTGAAACACATGGGGGTACTGAAACGCATGTATGGATGTTTCTGCGTGTAATCTGTATATTCTAAATTAAATTTTATCTAATTTTAAATCAAAATTTAATTTCAGTAAATGAAATTTTGAATTGATTTTCTTGAAATTTTCTCGACTGTGTACGTCTGATTTTACGTGTACTTTTCTTATTATGCAATAGCGTTTTTTTCCTTCTAAAATGCTGCCCGATATGATTTCGTGTCGAGATTTCAGATATGAAAATCTCGGGTTCACAATAAACGACGTACGATAATAATGAATGTGTGTAATGTTGATTATAAAATTCCACGATTCATTGCGTTCAATTATGACGACAGATTAAATTGAGTGCGGAAGGATGTCGAATCTCTAGTGTTCGTTTAATTTCGTCGTTTGTGTCTTATCAATTATTAAATCTATCAAAGCATATGGTCGGACAGGAAGCGTTGCGATCCTATTGGAATTCAAATTCGCTCGGTTTGCGATGCTTTCGATTGAGAATCATTTTGAAATTTGAATTCGGTTCAAGGTTCTGAAAGATTTCAAATAAGTTTGACTTTAACTGTTACATGTTATTATCTCTTGTTATCAAGATGCGAATCAGTTACGTCATATTAATGCTTTTTTTTTTTGTTTCCGACTGAAACTTTTCAATTTTGTTGCTATTCGAGATATTTAAACTCCAGATATATTCACATTTCTATGATCCTTTGAAAACTATGAAAATAATTCGAAAATGCTTCAGAAATAAGAACTGAGTGACTACGACGCCTGAAGATGAAAACTCGAAACTTGAATTATGTATTGAAAGTTTTATAACAATATAAGGGACACATTGTAGTGTTTATTTTATATTCTTACATAAGTACTTATATTCTCTTGATTTTGAATTTCTACATTTCTATAATATTGAGTTGCGAGTTTTTTTTTTAATGAATTTCATTTTTCATTTTTGGCACTTTGTGGTTCGTATAAATTATAAATAAATAATTCAACTCTTGTTTTACTTATTGAATGAGCAGCTTGGAAACTTGTTGTATTGTGAAATACCTGAAAGTCGTTAATTTTCTCACGTTTTTAAAATTTTACGCTCTGAATTCGCGAATATTTCATTTTCATTTAAAATTATTAGAACTTGAAGTTTCCGAAAGTGTAACATTCCTTTTGTGGTTAACCATCGAACATATTCGGAATGTCGTAAAAGGACTGTCATCGTATCATCCTCGACGGGGCGTTTCGACGAACACGGCACGTCACTCCTTTGTTCAAAATTTTCGTTCGGTAGTCGTAGAGGTTAAGGTGGTAATATCGTCGGTCGTTGACGACAATAACCGATAGGCAAGTAAAAGTGATTTACGACTTAGCGGGATTTGGGGCATCGTTGAATACATTATAACAATTATGAATGGGCTTTCTACAATGCCCTTTGTAGTTTATGTTGAGTGTGCTATTTACAAACGTTTGACAACCCGAATGATAAATGACTTGCTGGGTTTAAACTGTTTTTATTAATGGGAAAGAATTACGACAACTGAACGTATTATGATGTTTCAGTTTTATTTACTCTTTCATCAACTAAAATAAATTTTTAATAAGTGTCTTGATAATTGTTGATATTTTCGTACATAACACGAATCGTTATATAATAAATTATATAACTTGCGGGCATTCGTTTGATGTTGAATAGTGAAATGCTATTGTGAAGAAATATAGCCTATAATAGTTTCTTCGACTTGAATTACAGTCTGTCATTATTGATCGATAGCGATGAAATCAGTACCGAAATACCTAATTGATATATTAGCCGTTTTTTCTTTCAGTAAATCTAGAAACATAGAACAAATAAATTAATTTCGGTGAATAACTTTTCGATAAGAATTTTAAAGTCGGTAACTCTAAATTGAGTTAAGGTTTTTCTGTTACAATTTTCCGAATTTTCTTTTCTATAATTAGACTCGTCAAAATGTTTGTAGAATAAAATGAAAATATGTCACGAAATTTAATTTAAATTTAGTCTTCTTCTAAAAAAGTTTGCGTTTTAATTTTTATTTCAAATTAATCTGAGATTCGTATTGTTAATTTCTAAAGGATTTAATATCACGTTTTGGAACTAACAGTCGAAATGAATTAATAAAATACAGCATGTTTTTTGGGAAACACGATTCCCCATATTTGTAATGGTTGAAAATCGCCCACTAAGTAATTGTCATGGGCCCCTGGGGGGAGATATTCCACGTTATGATGTAAATCTGCTTCCGAAAGTGATTGATTCGATTATAATTACTCGCTTGTATTGCATTTATTTTCATAACGCTTTAATTTGCCGATCCGTTTCCTCTTACCATAAAATTATATCAAAGTTATAAGATAACGAAGTGAAATTAGATGATATTTATACTCCTAGTGAACTTTTTACTCGTCAGGTGTCGTTGAACCCAAACTAATCTCTTACCAAAACATCTTGCTAAACGTATAACTATAAATCCTCATATTTACTTTAGCCAACAAATTGAAGTAAAATTTTATCGCTAACGTAGTGTTGAAAATTTTCTCAACCTTGAACGCTTTTCCGTAATCGATTAAATGTTTTTATAATTTCTGCGCGATAGGTTGACGTGAATTTCTAAATTTCCAAATCGCGAATGCTTTTAAATCGCAACTGGAGTTTATGAAATCGAACAAGTTGTTCCCAGAGAGGTATAAGTAATTAATTTGTATATATTCTATAAACTTAGTAATAAAACTGATTTAGCAAGTGTTTTCATTGTAGACGTCACCTTTATCTGGTTCTCATATTTCGTTTTTCACTTTGTAAGCGAATGACGTTTGACTAGTTAATTTTAAGAGAATGTGATGGAAATTTTTTGCCGCTTTTGTGCAGAAAATAAACTGCATAATGCAGCCTTTGCGTGACTTCTCTCAACCAAGAATCAGTTAGCACAGCATAATAAGTTTTATATTTTAAAATCAAAAATTTGTTGCTTTTATTTTAATTTGGATTATTCAATATACAGATTGGCCGATATATACATAAACATATTTCTTCATCTATAGATGTTATACCCCTTCTTTATTCTAACAACTTGAAGTGCTTAAAGTTTGAAATATAAAGTGGGCTTTCAAGGTAGCCCATTAAAAAAATTCATGCAGCATATTTTCGTTTATTACGTTTGTAACTCTATCGCCGAGTTTCACTCTTCACTGCTTCGACTACTGATTTTGTCTCAAAAGTATGGTTGATTTTCTATAAAAGTGAATCTTTGTTCATGTTCCAATTTTCAAAAAATATATAATGTACCTTTTTCTTCTAAAATTTCGATACATCGTTCATTACCAAGAGGCTCTCGTAATAATAAACAAGTGCATGTTTGGTATGAAGGGATACACCTTTCTGTTGAGATGTGGTGGTTTGTCTTCCTTGCATTTGTAAGGATACGGACTGCATTTGTTCTATATTTAGATTTTACCGCTTGTTCTATCAACTGTCTCGAGATAATATTACTGAAATTGTAGTTTCCATTTTCGTATGTGTAAATTAAATGGTTTATTTCGTTAGTAGGGTATATATTGTGGTATAATTTGTCTTTTAATAATATTTCATTTTGCAGAATCACAAAAATGTTTAATAAACGACAATAACGTTTCGCTTATCTCTTGGTGAAACATTATGTTAAAAACAATAAATTGACACTTGACTTAAGTTTCACTGAATATATTGAAAATTTTACATATGTTTCGGGTGGTTAACCCATTATCAAG
Organism: Henosepilachna vigintioctopunctata; assembly: GCA_030704895.1. Lineage (NCBI taxonomy): Eukaryota > Metazoa > Arthropoda > Insecta > Coleoptera > Coccinellidae > Henosepilachna > Henosepilachna vigintioctopunctata. The sequence continues at coordinate 2,883,219 of JARQZJ010000005.1, forward strand.
AGTATACAATGTATCCAGTAACTTTGTGTACTCTTGATAATGGGTTAACCACCCGAAACATATGTAGAGTTTTCAATATATTCAGTGAAACTAAGTCAAGTGTGTTAATTTTTAATTTATTGTTTTTAACAAAAATGTTTATTAACTATATGTATCTTTAAAGAAAGGTAAAAGGCTTAATTCGACTCTGAAAGGTTTACGAATCACGTGAACATTTCCTGCATTTGTTTATTTTAGTGACCTTGGAAATGAACAGAGTAGAATCTTAAATATCTCGTGAATCTATGAGCGTCAATCGTCTATGATCGAAACTTATGCGATTTCGATATTTTCGTCAGTGACTGTTGTTTCATTTTAGTCGTTTATTTCGTTCAGAACAGTGAATTTTACATTCCGTGATATTTAAATTTATAACGCAAATTTCAAATATCCAATTAACAGAATATTTATGCGGACAAGGTGAAATTTGACATTCGTTGTTCAGGCATGCCAACGTAACGTTAATTTATTTATAAACTCGTCATGATAGGCATAAAGTTTTTCACGTTAACCTCGTATAAAAACGCACTTAGGAAATTTTCGACAGATATTTGAATGTTTCAATAAGAACGTTACAGTTTACTTTTTTTGACATCTTAAATCGAACTTATTCTGGAAGATTATGTTGCACTTAAAAATATTCAGCAGATTTCTTTCACACCACCAATTCAAATTTGAGATATCGTGTTGAAGCATGTGACAATCACTTAAATGTATTGTAATATGTATTTCAGATGATAAAAACTAAAGGTTAAGTCAAATAGTCGACTGGGAAATAATTCGGATATCTCGTCGCAATGCCCGGCTACGCTCGGATGGATCTCTCTCGTGTCCTCGGCGTGATTCATCACGCGATATAGCCAAAAGTTTCATCATTACTTTTCATTGATAGGAAACCATATGATTTGCGAACGCGGTATTCGAGAGCCGCCGGTGATGATGAATAATACGTAAGCTGCGGGTGTCTCGTCCTTGACTATTTTTCCGTATTAAAATATTACAGGTTATTGATGTATTCGAGAACAATGTGTTTTGTGGGCAACGCGTAATGATGGTGTGCCGCCTACTCAGATTCTATACTTTACGCGCTAAAAATACGAGTACGTTTCTGGTAATATGTACGAGGGTGGTATGAAAAGTTTCGTCCTGGTCAAAAAAACTTATGTTGTTAATTATTTTTTTGCTTTATTTTTCAACATAATCTCCATCAACACTGATACATTTCTTATAACGGTGTTCTAATTTAGTTATACCAGTTTTAAACGTAAATTCGTCAAGCTCCTCAAAATACTGATTTATAATTTCGATAACTACTTCGTTGCTCTCAAATCTTTTACCGCCAAGACATTTTTGGAGGTTAGGAAGCAGGTAATATTCCTGGGGGCTGAGTCTGGAAAGTAAGGAGGATATGGCATAAATTTTGGACATGGACAACAATCGACGAATGCGCTGGTGCGTTATCGCAATGAAACAAAATGTTTTTCTTCGTCAAATGAGGTCGTTTAATTTGCACCTCGTCCTTCAAACGTTGCAATAAGTCTCCGTAGTATTGTACAGTGATAGTGTTACCCTTTTCAAGATAATCAATGTATATAATTCCCCTTGCATGCCAAAAGACAGTAGTCATAACCTTGTTTGCCGATAAAATTGTTTTTGCCTTCTTTGGAGTTTGTTCCCCTTTCCAACCAACTTTTTTGACTGTTCAATTTTCAGGAGTGTAGTAGTGAACCCAAGTCTCATCAACAGTTATGAATCGACGCAAAAATTCGTTTTGATTACGCCTATACATCCCCAAATCTTCAGTAGAAATGTTGCTTCAAATCTTCAATGTCATCTTGCACACAGCTTTCCCATGCTCAAATAGTTGTGCAAAATATTTCGTACACGTTCAGCTGACATCCTACAGGTTTCAGCTATCTCTCGCACTTTCAATCTGCTGTCTTCCAATACTGTTTGATGGATTTTCTCAATCATTTCTGAAGTTGTGACCTCAACTTCAGAGGTCTTAGGCGAGGCTCGTCAGAGGTGCCCACACGGCCCATTTTTAATTCAGAAATACACTGCTTAATAGTTGAATAATGGGTAGGAGTCTCCGAGTGTGTTGAATCCAACTTTTCTTTTATTTGTTTTGGTTTATGTTGGAAGGTATGGTGGATCTAAGTGAAGCACGGCGATCGTCTCTTTATGAAATCATTTATTTAACTGCCGTAATATGGTGTGTTGTTCAGTCGAAGAATCTTATAATACTAAATATCTAGAATATAATATCAACAGTCTCAAGTTCCGAAATTTAAGTGTTTCGGTGGTACATACTAAAATTGCTGATGACAGATATATCATATTCGATAACATAAAATAGGGAGAGCGTGAGAAGTATCACTGACTCATTTCTAGGAATATTGATCATAAACAATTATAACAAATAGCCGTTATAGAAAAACTATACAGAAAAACTTTACATACAAGCTCTGTAGGACTCCGCTCCAAGAGTATACCTAGTGGCGCCATCTCTTGGCCAGGTCGAAAACTTTTCACCTCACCGTCGTAAATACATATAGCGAGAAACGTTTGTGTGCCTGATACCAATCACTGTATATACAAACAGTGTTGCCTCTCTCACTGTCTATTCAATTTGTGTGATTAATTGGGAAACCTTAATATTCTTCCTGTTGTTCTAGTCGTTCGTACGACTAGAACAACACGTAAGGCCCACGTAAATTGTGACGGAATATTCCTAGAAAAACACGTGTGAATATCGCATCTGTTAGTCTGCCCCGGTGGTTTCCAAAGTTTTCACCAGGGGTCTCTTGTAACTACTCGTGTTCTTGCCCGCGTAAAAATAATATTCAGATCTACGAGATGAATTTAAGTAATATTTGGCGATTGGGTATTATCACTGAAAATACAATTGTTTTCTGTCTGTTATCTTCATTTTTATACATTGTTTTGATATCATCTTGATAGAACTATGTTATATTTTATTGATAACAATTGCGTCGCTATAAAAAAGTAGTTTAGAATGTCCGATATCAGAGATGAAGAGGTATGTGGATAAAAAAACATAATCGATATTGGGAATTACGAAGCCATTAAATTTGGGAACCGTTAATCTAGACAAATATGACTTAATCAATGTGTGGCACGATGAAATTTATTTTTTAATCTTGCTTTCATAGAGTTCATTTTATCAATGAACTCTATTCAATAAATTATAAAAATAACTAACCACATTTTCAAAATAACTTAGTTCTCAATCAAAGATATGTTATGAAACAAATGTAACCACTTGACTTGTAATGCCTGAACTTCTATTATTCGAGGTTTATTGTTCAGTTTAACTTATGTAAAAATGAAAATGTTGAGAACAAATTCATTGTAGATAATAACAGACAAATGGAATGAAGTTACCCAAAATCAGATTAGGACCTTATAGCAGTTGAAGTAAACAATTGTATCGAATATGGGCCTTTTCATAACAACTAATTGATTTAAATTTATTATATACCTAGTGGAAACTTGAAAATTCGTAAATCATTTGAATTAATGCTTGTAAATTTTGTGACGGATGGAATTTATGAAATTGAAAAGTTGCAATAAAAGATTTTTTTGTGATAGTAAAAGTGAAAGTAACAATATTATATAAAAAAAAATTAATAAAACACATATTAATCATTATCCTTGTCATCCAAACACTTGAACTTGTGATTTACACTTGACAACATAGCATGACGCGTTTCGTCGTTACAAACGATTTCTTCAGATGCTTACAGAATACTGACGGACGACGAAACGCGTCATGCTATGTTGTCAATAAAATGTAAATCACAAGTTCAAGTGTTTGAATTTAAGTTTATATTCAATTATAATGGATTTACATCAAGTAAACGCCAACAATATTAAATATTGTATATTAGTAATTTATTAAATTATGTAATATACTTATATTAAATTAGTAAGTAAATAATATATTTTCATTTGTTTAATTTTGTTTTTCATAATACTGAACGAGCAGACATAGAAAAATTGTTGTTATTTCAAAATATTATGAATCAATGATGATTTGACAGAAAATGATAATAAATTATGTCAAAGTTACAGTATCTTTAAGAAATCGTTGACTTGTTTAATCCGTTTATTGTGTTTTTCTTTTGAGGTCTAAATTTACAGTGTCGTGCAAAAGAAAAACTTTTCTTGCAAGTAGATACTTAAGTATATCCTGATTAAATTAGTCAATCAGCATTAAGTCGTGAAATATTTTTACAGCAAATTTGTGTACGACGTTCATTCACAAAATAACATTGAGTGATTTATTTAATTTTGTAGATGTTTCCGAGAGTATCCACCTGGAGGCTATAATGAAAATGCCAGAATGGCAGCAAAGGAGTGCAAGAATGAAAAGCCTCAAAGGCTACACCAAAGGGGAGAGATCGGATAGCACGCTTTTGGATCATCGATCAAAAAAATTGGAACATCGAAAGAAGTACGGTCGACTTCTCAAGTCCAGTGCTATGAACGCCTTGTCAGCTAGTAAGTAATATCAAATACAAAGAGAGATGTTTAAAATTTATCAACTATGGAGTATTCTTATCTTCAGTTATTATGAGAATACTGCATAGTTGCTATAAACTATGGAGTATTCTTACTCATTGTTGCTGTGTAAAAGAAAAATTGATTCATCATGTAGGACTGAGTATGGAAATTGTGTCAATGACAATAATTTTTATTACAAATTTTGTCCAAATTGTTTTATTAGGGAAATATTCGTTTAATATTGAACCTACTTTCCTCTGGATGTTGATTAACATCAAACATTTTCTTTATTCCCTAGTTTCATGTAGTTTTACTACTATTTCTACTATTCTCAACAAAATCTAAATACTAACGATTTTGCTGTGCTTAGTAATGCCAATTGACATCACAGAACACTTTCTAGAATGTATATATAAATGTATAATATTAATAAAAGAGTATTGTTGTATAATCTCAACTGTAAAATTGTTTGGGTTCTTGATAAAGGGCCACTATTAAAGACCCAACCAATTTGTTTGCTAGTCTATATTTTGTTATTAGCTATTTTGTTATCTTCATTCATTTGCTTTCTGCTGTGTTTTCTATCTCTATTTTGATTATTATATTCTAGATTACTAAAGATAGGTATATGAGTTTTCAATCCTTCTTACTATTTTGTGTTTTTATTACAGAAAAGACCTTATAAATATCGTTCTATTAGTCTCCTTTCCAATGTCAGTATAATTCAATTATTATTATTTATTATTGGTTTTAATTATGTCCAGCCTAGTTTAGCTGTAAGTGTTGATGTTTTTTAATTGATTTTTGTTAGATAACATTGTAATTTTTTAGAGTCCTGATTAAGGATACAATCATTATCTGTAATATAGACATAGCAAATAAATTGTTTGTGTTCCTTTAATAATGGCCCTTTTTTGGCGAGAACAGAAAAAAAATTTACAGTTACAAATGCATATAGGTATTTTTTTTTCAAATCAAAAATTCTGAGTGAGTTAATGAATTCCTTCTGTTTTTCAGAACTTAAGAATAAACTTCGAGGCCGTAAGACTAGTCGACACCTGAATAGACTGAACAGGAAACGTTTGTCCTCCAGTCTGCGTTCCTCCCATCATCAGTCCTCCAACGACGGTTTCGACGAAGAGTTAGAGTCCATCAGCAACAACAGCGGTGCCGCCTCCAAGTCAGCCGGAGTATCGCCGAGAATGTCGCCCCTCTTGCAGATGCAGTCCATCAGCGGACTGAATCGAAAGAACAGGATCAGCTCCTATGACATCGACAACATCGTGATACCGTACAGTGTGGCCGCCTCTACCAGGGTGGAAAAGTTACAGTACAAGGAGATTCTAACACCGAAGTGAGTGCGCTATTGTATAATTCTAATATAGTGTTTGTATTAAGAATGAGTGATTATTTTTTTAGGCGCTTTTAGAGATTTTTCATATGAAAAAAAATTATAGGTTTAAGAGTTAAGGATAACGTTTAAAAAATTCAAAATTATCATATAGTTATGTAATAATATGATAAGATATTAGTTATGTAATAATAATATTTATTGTGGAACATCTTTTCATTGTACATATTACATTCATTCAATTAATACATTATTATATTGACTCATTTAATAATGACTCATTTTGAGATTTGAATCTGTTCTTAAATTCAGTCCTTGAAACAAAAATATTGGTTTATATTCACACAAAATTCACAATTGTAATCAACGACATTTGGAAAAAGAAAAATTAATTTAAAAATATTAATCTATCAAGACGATTTTACCTTGTAAGGAAACAAAAACATTTTTAACATGAAATTCGTCGTAAATATTACATGGTAATCCATAATGGCGTTTTACAAAAATACTACATAACTACATATTGGTGTACAAAAATATTCAAGGTAATCATTATCTTTCAGACAAAAATGAAGACATACACTTTTATTTACAACCAAATTCAATTATATAATTCTTATATTGTGAATTTGGTGTTGAAAACTGGAGTAATCTTCAAAACTTTAATTAAGAAATTATTCAATTTTAATTTTTGGCAATATCATTTTTCAATATTTAGGCTCATTTCAGAAATATAGTACAATAACAATGAAATACTTTATTTTCTATTCTGCATGTCACGCGCCATCTCTTGTAGGAAGTCATTTAGTTTCAATAGCTGTAATACAGAAATCTATAATTTTTCATATATTGCAAGTTTATCATTTCAGTAGAGTAAATGATGGATGTGAATTGTTTTCAACGCTCAATTGAGAAACGATCGAAGCAATTATGTTGATGTGTATCTATTTATAAACAAACCAGAAATAATGTCTAAAACAAATTATCTTTTATTATTCAGGTGGCGAATCGCTGAGGAAGCTAGCGCGAAATTTGAAAACAAAAACAACGGTACGATAAAAGAACCGGAGGAGGACAGTGATGTAAGTACAAATATAGTAAACGTTTATACCCTCTCTCTATATGTGATAGACAGGCCCCCTGGTAACAATTCTTTTAAAAATATATACTTTCTTTTAAATTATGTTGTTGGTCTTTTAAAACGCAGATTTTTGCTACATAACATATTATATTGTGAAACATGGTGATATAATCTTACGGGCTGATTGGCCGTGGTCAACTGGAAATCTTTCTTTTCCAGACGTTTCATCTCTAACTGCGAAAGACATCTTCAGTGGCGGCGAGTGTTTCGACGTAGTTGTGTACTGGGCAACTCATCAGTTGCTCCAGAGTACTCGCGCAGTACGTGTACTGCGCGACTACTCTGTACGTCGAAGCACTCGCCGCGACTGAAGATGTCTCTCGCAGTTAGAGACGAAACGTCTGGAAGAGGAAGAGTTCCAGTTGACCACGGCCAATCAGCCCGGAAGATTATATCACCATTTTTCACAATGGACACCGGCCGTGAAAGCATACACGATTGTATTATTATATTATCATGTTGGTAGAATTACTAATATCATTGGTGTAATTTGTATTCTGAAATTCTGCATATTCAATAATAATAATAGCTTTATGGAAATATACATTCATTTCACAACAGCAAAAATGTAACAGAAATTAAACAAATTCATTAACCCCTGAAGCATCATGAAATAACGTAAAAACAATCTCAGGGTGGGGTTTAGATGGTATGCAAACGATCTGTTCTGCCACTCAAACCCTGATAAAAAATTGATTATATCAAAAAATTAAATACATAACCATGCATTAAACATGAACATTTCAGTTATACAAACTAAATCTAACCATTGATGAACAGATAACTAATTACAAATTGCTGTGCAGTCGCTTAGCATGCAGAAGAATGTTGTTGAGTTGAGACTCAGTTCTCTTAGTATGTAAGATAATGTTATTGATTTTCAAAAAGATACTTCCAAAATTTCCCTCTAAATATAGACGTAGTCAATGCTTGGTAGGATGACAAAATACACTGATTATAGTATTTGTAGATATAATATGAAAAAGATCTCTCAAAGATGGCCAATCGATGGGGGGAGGTGATATGAGTCTGTTGCTTCTTTTTCTCAAAGTGTACTAAACATCGGTCCTAAATTAAATTTTTCTAAAGAGTTAAATTGGTGGCTGCTTAGTTTTCATTATATTATGATATAGAAGCAAAGCAACCAATTTAAATTTATTTTGAATATTCAGCGCCATATCGCATACATTAATTTGTGTCTTATTCTATCAAATTTCCTCAACCCATAAATAAAACGCAAGTAACTATCTAGAATTTTTTAAAATTTAATATTTTCACAATACTGCTGTGAAAATCTTAAATTCCTCACGTCTTCCTATTACATCGTTCTTGGAGAAACAATGAAATATAATTTACAGTTTTATTTTAAAAAATCTAATATCTACATTTCAACAGAACGAAGATCTGTCGGAGGAAGCTATTGTGGTGCGTCACGACAAGTGCGAACTGGACGAGCGCAAAAAGTTCCTCAGCTATCTGAAACTTCCGATGCGTTCCAGGCCACACAAGCGGACCGACAGTCGAGCCGAATCGAGCGACACGAACACACCCGATCCCATGTCGCCGCATCCGGCCGAAAATTCGGACGCGCCAAAGGAAGCGACAAGCGGCTCGCCGCTCGGTTCCCCTCCCGCCACGCCGCTCAGCATGCAGATCGACGAGAGTCTGCCGATTCCATCTATCAGCGTGCTGAGGCGTAGGACGATGAACCGCACCGGATTCGCCAAGGATCGTGGCGACGCAACGACAACCAAGGAGGAGAACCGTTGCAGCACGCCGGATCATCCGGAGGTGCATCCATACGATACGAGGACCTTCCCGCTGGACGATGTCACATACGAAGTTATGGTCAAAGATATGCCTGAAGATCACTTGCAGGTTTGTTTAAAAGTCGGTATTGAATAAAACACTCACAGAATTTTATTGTTGTATTTTTAAGCGGCAATATAATTGTGCGAGACTAAGCGAAATGTTCTTTATTTATTATATTAAACCACACAAGATATCAGCACAAGTTTCACAAAGATATCAGCAGATGTTCAATTAACTTAGAAAGTCGATAGCCTATTCATATTATAATTTATAAAAATGGCCTTTTTATGTAATCGTAATGTCTGTTATTTCATATTGATCTGTCGTTCTGACATAGAAATGAAATAGCCTTGGTCATATGAGCTTCTGATAGCTACTTCCCTATAATAGGGGGATTCCCAAAAATCCTAGGTTTCATATAACCGATGAAAACTATTTTTCCATTGATCCAACTTCTTGACATAAAGAAATTTGATATATGGTGCTTCAAATAAATAGAATACGATGATATTAAATTAAAATAAACACTTGGCTTAATGTTTCACGATTATATTTAACATTATCAATTCGTCGACTGAAGACTGCAGTCTTGAAGATGAGCTCACACTCGAAACATGTTGACGAATTGATGTTAAATGTAATCGTGAAACATTAAGCCAAGTGTTGAATTTAATTTAATAATTAATTATGTTTCACCAAGAATTAAGCAAGAATTCAATCTCAGTCATTAAATATGATAAAATAAAAAATATAATAAAAGCATATAAATATAAGAACAGTCGGTAAATATATGAATGAAAAAACTTTGAAGGTATTGTATCACGCAAATTTCGAATCAATTCTAAGATATGGGATTATATTTTGGGGAATGGAGTATAATTTGGAGGATATTTTTATAGTTCAGGAAAGGGTAATGAGAATAATTTATAAGTTACCTTTTAGATAATCCTGTCGTAGTTTATTTAAAGAAAAAAATATTTTGACGGTGTTCGGTTTATATATAGTGGATTGTTTAACTTTTTTAATTAATAACAGAGAATGGTTCACAGAAAGCAGCACAGAATCGTGGTATAATACAAGATCGTTAAATTTTAATTTTCCAATACACCGTTTGAGAATGACGGAGAAAATCCTTTCTATATGTGCATGAAACTCTTCAATAAACTACCAAATGAAATGAAGCAAATAAAAAGTAGCAAACAATTTGTAAAGAGGGTTGATACAAAATGAGTCTTACAACTTTAACAAATTCTTTAATTTGTGTAAAAGCTAATAGTTGTTTATTTGTAGTAAATCTGATCCGATTATTTGACGCCGTTTGTTTAATTTTTTAATGTAGAACATTACTCTGATTGTATTACTCTGTTGTATGTGCAGATTATACAAATAAAATAAAAAATATAATGAAACTAAACAACTCAATCGAAACCACTGAAACTTTTTGTTGTACAACTAGATTTTGCCTATTATTTTCTTCATTCTTCATATGAGTTTCTGATAGATGCGAGTTTACTATTACATACAACAGCTAAATATGCTTAAAAATGACAAAAATTTGGAAAATCAGTATAAAATAAAAAACAAAATTCAAATATTTTGAGGAGAGCAATATATTTTTTACATTAATAATTGATGAGGACGATACTTGATGTAAATAGATAAACAAAATTAAACAATTGTTAAGTCAAGATTTACACATATATTAAAAAGAATACTGCATGACGTACGTTTCGTCATTTTCGCCGTTTCCTTTTTTAGGTTTTCTTAGGTTGATAGGTAACAAATTTTATTATTTACAATATATAGTAATATATTGAAAATAGAATATATTTCAGGTTTTATTAGTGCTTATACACCTATTATTTTAATAACAGTCTTTAACATATACATATCAGCTGAATCATTGAATATAAACTTGAATTCAAACACTTGAACCTATGATTTACACTTTATTGACTACATAGCATGACACTGTAATCAGAATACAGAATGATTATTCTGTAATCATCTGAAGAAGTTTTTGTAACGACGAAACGCGTCATGCTATGTAGTCAATAAAGTGTAAATCATAAGTTCAAGTGTTTGAATTTAAGTTTATATTCAATTATAATGGATTTACATCATGTAAACGCCAACACTATTAAATAAGAAAAAAATAGCTGAATTTCAATTGATGTTTTTATTTCTTTTTAAACTTGCAATAATACATAATCAAGTGTACCGACCTTTCGATTTACTGTCATATACTGGAATTAATAAGTTCAAAGCATTTCTCAATTTTAGATGAGAACAAATGTCCACGCCCAAGACACCCCCTTCGATTACGACAGCAACTCTGGTGGTTACCTGGACTCCAAAGTCTGTTCTCCAGGGAGCGAATCTACGGAGTCGGCACTCGCCGACGAAGACCCCAACGATCCCGAATGGATAGATGTCGAAAGGACGCCCCGTGATCGGCATAAGAGATAGACAGTGTGTGCGCGATCGCGGGTGTCGTTCCCACGATTTGTTGAATTACCCCTAATTTCGTAACAAAGTTGAAGCACTGTTCTGCTCCCGCCTTGTTCGATCTTTATTTTGTATTAGACAGATAACCGATCTCTTCAGATCTGTTACAAATCACCTGAAAATTAGATTTACGACAACAATTCTGTTTGTTTCTTTTGCAAGATCTAAGATCGCTTTTTGGGGTGTGTATGTGGAAAACGTGATTTGATAATTTACTCTCGTATCCCCTTAAAAATTGAAAATATTTATGCTACAAGGTCGACCACATCAAGTATAAGCGTCATCATTAATTTTGGAATGCTAATGATACTGATGGTTTAGAGAGTTATGGTTATTTCAAAAATTAATTATTGTTGAATATTGAATGATATTACATTATCAATGGTATACTTCTGTGATTTTAGGGTTCTAATAAAAATATCTTCTGGCTAATGTTATATCTTCTGAAAACAAAAAAAGAAATGGTACAGAATTTATATATAAAATCTAAATATTTTGATATATAAATAAATCAAAATTTGAATACGAAATTTGGATTATATCAGTTATGTTACATTGAATAGCTATTTTCATATTGATATAATGTTAAATGTCTTAATTATTTTATGTCAATTATTCATTCACATCTTTGTTGAAAAATATCTATTGATATTTCACAAAGTGGAATATTTAATATTTTCAGCTCCTTCTGGGTTTTAAAAGATTGATGGCAATATGGCTTGGTATAACTCGATTTCATTTTGCTGTATTTCTTTTTGTTTATTCACCTATTGTGCCATAAATTTGTGGTTGTTTATATTGAATAAAATTATTGAGACCAAGTACACATCCTTAAAGGGGACGGATCTTTTTTTCAATTAATGTTTAATTCTGCAAAACTTTCTAACTCTTTATATCCTGAATTTTTTATGATCTTCCCTTAAAAAAAGGAAAATACCAAAAATATTCGGCTTTGGATTTTGTATTTGATTAAGTCTGTGATTGTGATTACATGTGTGTAAATAGTAAAATATACCAATACTGTTGTTGCTTTTTAGTATTGTTATATATCGAAATAAAAGCAAAATACAGAATTCCAAGCTTGTTGTATATCCATTTTCATTATAAACTCATTTCATTATAATGTTTATAATAGTTCCGTTTATAATATATTTTTTAAAAATCTGCTACGCTTTAATATATTTCACAAGTGATGGGGAATGCTGAATATTTACTTGGGAGAATAATAAGTTACTTTTAATTAATAAGTGTTAAAATTGAAATATATTTTATCTGAGTTTTTGTTAGAACTTTATATATATATAAAAAGTTCTTATATTATATATATATATATATATATATATATATATATATATATATATATATATATATATACATACATACATACATATATATATTTATTTTCTCCACATGTTGCATCTGAATTTCCTTTTCTTTTGAAGATAAATTAATAAGTTCCTTTTGAAGAGTAAGAGTGTGCATTTAATGATAAGAATTACTGTTTCAATTAAACACCAATTAGAATACTTTTACTGTATTTACCAAACAGAAAATGGCAATGATTATTCAATTTGTGAATAAAATATTTACTTATTTAAAACTTTTTATATTGTATGAAATATTGAGGCCAAAATTGAAAAATTTTCTCCCAAGTAATAAAAGTACCAGATACCAATTTTTAAAAATTTTCGAACAGGCGTATTAGTTGAAGACACCATGTGACAACTATCTATATAATAGATAGGATTAGAATCTTCTATTTGCTTGTTTATTTCTCCAGTGAAACTTCTTCGATTGTTATTGATGAATTTGTAAATAGATAGTGTATTTTGTTCCAGTTGCATTATTTGGAAATCATTTTTGAATAAACGACAATAAAAAATTTATTGTTTTTTTTTCATAATCATTCACCTTAAGTTTAGAAATTTGTATCACTGAGGAGTTGAAAATCTGATAAGACATTAACTTACCTTTTGTTATATAGCATGTTGACCAAATAATTGACAAGTTTAGGTACTCTTAATATGCTAAATTATTTTTGGTTAATTAGGTGGGAAGTGTATATAAATATATTTTTCTAGTAACTCCGGAAAGTAAACCATTAAACAAGTAAGTGAATAATGATATTTATTGAATAAAACATATTTAAATTTAATGACATCAAGTTGTTTTCGATTAATAAAAATAAGTTCAATACAAATTATGAATTTGTTAAAACAAAATAATTGATAGTTTTGTTTTTACTTTTAAGAGGAATACGTACATCGTAAAATGTTTTTGTTACAATCTTATAGCTTGGTGATAAATAAAAATACCTTGCCGTTTGCATGAAGACAAGTGGTATAATTTAGGGTTTACACACTAGGTGTGTTCAACACTGTTGATGAATAAATATATTTTTTGTTGTTTATAAAATATTTTCATTATGAAGAAAAATTGTTGAATTTAGCTTGTAGTCTTCATAAGAGTTAAAATTATATATTACCAAAACCACAAGAAACGATTAGTTTTATTTAATGTACGAGTTGAAATCGTAGTAATAATACAAAAATAATATTTACTTATTAGTCATTCCAAATAAAACACTAGTGTTAGATACATTGTAATAGCACATTTTTATAGGCAAAGTGTAGAAAATACAAAATATCTTGAAAGTTTAATAAATTGCATTTATTAAAATTATACCTACCTCTACCCATACTTTCATATATATTCAGTTATATTTCTAAAAATACCTACAAGGCTTGAGAATTGACTAATCTCAAAACGTATGTAGAATATTTTAATATATTCCATAAAAATTATCCAAGAGTGGCAACTCTTATTAATTTAAAATCATTTCTTTTGCTAGAGGAAGCAATAACTTAAGTGTTTCAAAACGTGTAATAATCGAAATTCACAGTTTAAAAATACAAGAGAATGAGAGTTCACAAAACTCAATATATACTATATGTAGGTACATCATTATATTTCGTTCCTAAATAGAAACAAATAAGTTACTATATCGTCAAGTTTATGTTCAATCCCTACAATATGACCAATATAGATTATTGTTCAACAAGATCGTAGAAATATTTGGTTGTAAACCGTACAAACTCGAAAGAAGTTTTACAGTAAAAAGTAAATTATAAAAAATTTTAAATGAAATAACCCAACTTAAGTTTTTCAAAATTACATCGCCTCTTCTCAGTGTCTATTATACATAACAATAGTAACAATTTGAGTAATTGAACATTAAATTAAAGCTGCGAAAAAATAGTTGTTGGGAAGGAGTTTTTCTATGCTCAAGGTGTTGATAGTTTCAAATAAATATTGAAAACAATATTAATACTCCATTAAAGCAAAAACAGTTTTTTAAGGGCCCGATATTGAATTCTCATGAACCTTTAAATTCAATATCACTTTATTTAGCAGAATTGTCTATCATAGATCTACAATTTCTATACAGGAACATTCCTTAATTCTAAGTTAACATCTATTAATAACAAATTCTCCCTAATTTCTCTTAAATAGTTTATCATTGAACTCTCTTGTAGTCAACAGTAATTCATTAAATTCTTCAATTTCTATTATTTGATTATTTTATTTCTAGTTTTATACAAGTGATGATTTCATCCACAAAACGCTTTCAATAATATTTTTAGAAACCTTATTTGTTTGTCAATTTCATATACAAAATCTAATATTCAGAACATAACCTTTTATTTCACATTCATATTTTATTATACTTACCGTTGTGTATATATTACATTTTAATATTATTTTCATAGTTGTTTGAGGTTTTTTGTAATTCATTCAATTCAGATAGCAAGACATCAAGATGGAGCAATAGTCAGTTTGAAAAGTGTGAAGCTATGATTGTTTTATATTATTTTGATTTCATATAACTTGAATTTGACAAATTCTATTAAAAACAAATATTCTTCTCGCCATTCTTTAGTTAATATAATCATATATATATATATATATATATATATATATATATATATATATATATATATATATATATTCATTTGATTATCTCTACTCTTTCTAATTCATTATTATTTATTGCAACATTAGTATCAGCAAGTTCCAACCCAGACAATTTATGGTGCAACTCCAGTATATTGTATTTATACTTTCCAAACATTTAAAGCAATGATTGACAAGCCAGGCTTGACATAATAAATGCTCGACATGCATCACGTTATATACTACCTAGTAACACCTGTACCACTTGTGAAGATCATCATTCGCAAATATTCTTATACTACATTGTTACCTCAAGAAATAAAAAACCTAGTTCTTAATAAATGGAAAAAAAATATTTATTCACAGTACATATATAACAGTACATTATTTTTCACTCAATAATTGTCTGAAGTAAATGAATCTTTGAGCTATTTCATCCAAGACTCTGCTATAAGCGCAAAATCTCTCTTCTAATTGCTTAGCCATCAATAATTGGGGGTCCTGTTGTTCCAGGATATCTAGTTTTGCTCTTTTATGGTTTCCAAATTCTTTCTAAACAATAATATATGACTTGTTAAAAAAAACAGGTACTGAAAATGGTAAGTTACTGGCTAATGTGCTGCCAATGTCAAACTAATTTGGATTGAAATATCATGTATACTATAAAACACACATCGGATTTCAAGTTATTAATGTCTAGTTGAAAAAAATTAAATCCCTTAATTCATAACAATAAGTCAAAGAAATAATAATATATTCTCGTCATTTATATCATCATAATATATATGACTGAATACTATTCTAAAAGTGAATACACTAATTAATAATAATAGGAACTTTATTTAGCAAAGATGCTACATAATAAACTAATTACATTTTAACACTTTAATTTAAGAACATGTAAGAGTGTCTATATTGTTTTTTCAATTTTTACTATTCGTGTTTACTCAAATATAAACTCCTAACTTTCACTTTGAAGTTTTTTAACTCTAAATTCCGTATATATAATGGCAATTTATTATATGCAATCAAAGCCTTAAAAACACAGAAATTTGTGATGACTATCTTTTTATGATCCAATATAAATCTGTCTCTGTTTCGTGAACTATACTCATAGATGTCATTAAAACTCTAATTTATTGTGC
Source organism: Henosepilachna vigintioctopunctata (assembly GCA_030704895.1). NCBI lineage: Eukaryota > Metazoa > Arthropoda > Insecta > Coleoptera > Coccinellidae > Henosepilachna > Henosepilachna vigintioctopunctata. The sequence continues at coordinate 2,899,699 of JARQZJ010000005.1, forward strand.
AAATAGTTTGGTGCAAGCTGAAGTTTAATTTAATGTATAAATATTAACACATTAACCTCCAGCATATGACTCACTTTCATCCATTTTAATGCCTTTAACATTTGGCTTATACTTGCATCTCTGTTTACCTGTAAGATTACTCTCATCGCTTTATTTTAAAGGATTTGAAGTCTTTGTATATCTGATGGTTTGCACAAGTATAAAACGGTGGCCGCAAAATTAAAGTGAGGCAATACTATTGTATTATATATAATTTTTCTAGTTTTCATAGAAAGGTACCACCCACAGCGATATAGTATTCCTATTTTCTTAGCAATTTTTTTGGCAGACATAATTTATGTGTTCATTAAATTTAAGGTTTCTGTCTATTATTACCCCTAGGTATTTTATTTTTTCACCATCAAATAGATGGTGAATATAGAATTATAGAAACATATTTATCATTTGAGTTTATAAATTTGTCCTTTCCAATTATCATTCCTTTTGTTTTTTGCACATTTAATTTTAATTTATTCACTTGAAGCCACCTACTGACCCTGGTCAAATCCTCATTTAGTTTTTCTTTAACCTCTTGTTTAGAGGATTTTACGTGGAAAATTACGTGCTTTTTATTACGTTTTTATAGGAAATTACGTGCTTTTTTTTCTAAGGTCATTTAATGTGGACCTGAAAACACTTCTTCAATCTCATTCGTACCCAAGTCCTACTCTAATAAAGTTCACCCTAATAAAAACTTAACCAAGTTGTGAAGAGACTTGGCAACACAGGAAAACTTTGTGATTTTCTACGTTTTCAGTTTGTCACTTCTGACAAATGCCAATAGAAGTGGCTTTCACTTTGTGTTGAGCTGCCATGTCCACAATTTTTTTTAATAATGATATAATAGAAAAAAGATTATAATTGAAGGAAGTTGATAGTATTGATGAATTATAAGGATAAGTTATATGTTAACACTTACACCTCTGTTTGTTTACTTGGTACTTAGAAATTTCTTTCAATGTTGTAATCTTCAAAAATAATTACAATTTGAGCATAAATAGTTTGCTTGGCGTTTGAATTTTAATTTACACAAATAGAATAACCTAATTTACACATAAATATATCAACTTAAAATTTATAATTTTCTCTCACCTCTATTTGATATTCCATTCTTTTGAAGAGGCCATCTAAGAAACTCTTCTGCTTACTATATATATATGCATAGCGATACCGTAAAATATCTGTCAGTCTCCAAGCTTGCCTCTTACAAAATTTAAACTGTTGTACATATTCTAAGAAAATTGTTTCGGATTCTTCATAAAGGCCAGCATTATTTTCTTTTATATCATCATATAGAAAAACTGCATCACAAGCATCTCTCATTGCTTGAAAAGATTCATTTGGTTCTTCAACTAGAAAAAATGTTATTGTTCCTTATAATCAACTTAATGGGAATTACATGTTGATTTTACACATGATAAAGCTTAGTTAAGAGGTAATAACAAAAAAACAGTATGGACCTGTTAGAGACAATGGAGATTATGTTGGCAAATTCTACACATTTGACAAAGGAACAGAAAAAGATCATTATCTCAAAAATCATTACGATAGTGTTATAAATAGATTATTAAATTTATGAAAAATTCCTGAAACTTTTGATAAGTTAAGATTTATGCTCATAAAGTCATAAAGCAAAATTGTTTGAATGGAATCAGTCAGTGTTCTAATTATTTGAATGAATAATTATCCATCACAAAAAAATTATTGAAGATTGAGCCATGAAAAAAATTTAACCAAAAGTTCATTGTTCAAATTACCTGTCAAGTCAACAATTTCTGGCATTTGTGTAATATGTTTGAAAACTGTTTTGTACAATGCACTACCCAATCGACGTAGTTGATGAGTGGGTAATATGAAAAATTGGCTAATTCTAGCTCTAATGCCACTTGGATATGAGTAAAATTTATAAATGGTAGTAAAGCCAATAGGGGTGATAAATACTTCACCAGTTACTGGATGTGTGTATTCTTCATACCTAAAAGCAATATAATTCATATCTAAAAGGAAATAATCATTTTATGGAAATAATGGAGTTAATAATTGAATTTTATGAATTTCTATATATATCAAAACGCCAAACTTATTTTTTGGAAAAAATCAAATTGGCCTCTTTGTTTTCTTTGTATTCAGAGGAATATTTCTGGCTTAATATTCGCTTCGGAAGTTTCAGTCTACTTTAGTTTTGATATCTATAGTAATTCATAAAATTCAATTATTCATTAGTTTTGACAGTTGTGATATACAACAAAAATGAAGTTTTTAACATTGACAATATCCTGTCATTGCTAAAAACATTAAAAATAAGCTATCTTGAACAGCTTAATAAATTAATTTTAAATATATATTAATATATATATATATATATATATATATATATATATATATATATATATATATATATATATATATATATATATATATATATATATATATATATATATATATATATATATATATATATATATATATATATATTTTTTATAGGTTTTTTAACTATTTTGTGAAGATTTTAACTAATTTATAGCCTGATAAATGAAAAAATATGGAGAAATGTCTTTACTAAAAAGTATATAAAGAAATTTATATATTATAATAAAAATGTAATTCTCAATGTAAAATTATTATTCATTTTATATTTCTATATTATTTTATAATTACTTACATGTAAAATATGAGCCAACGTTCATCATTCAAATCTATGAAATTAGCTCCATCAATGAACCAAGTTATGTAGGTTTCAAATCTTTGATGATATTCCTGAAAAAGTGGATCTCCTAGATCACACTGTGTTATTTTGTACTTACATGTGGTTGATCTGGAAGGTACTGCAATAACTGAAAACAAAAAAGTAATGATAATATGTAAGACAAGATAACAAATAACATAAGTTGCATCAACATCCCTGAGAACTTTAATTGTAGTTCAACATAGTAGAATGGTACATAGAAAAAAATAATGAATAACTAGTTGAGTGCAACAAATTCGCTTTCTCTGTAAATCAGTAATATTTTCGAAAATATTTATTTAAATCATATGCTGTATAAAGATCTATATTAAATCAACAATGTATTAAAGGTATTTAATTGGATAAGGATTAATGCTTGGATAAAATCGCTTCAAAAATTAGCCATTATTTGTCATAAAAAGTAAATGACAAAAAAATGTTATTGTGGGATATCCATAAGAAATAGACATATACCATAACGGAGTTTTCTATAGACCTTTTCAATGTGTACAATACCTAGTGCATTATTTTGATATATCTCGTAGGGTTCAGCCTGCATTTGCAATGTAAGCAGAAAAAATGTAACTATTTACGACATGACATTAGAAACCTCAAAAATAACAGTATTTCTCCACTATTTAATTCGTGTTATTATACATATAAACTTTCCTCTTCAATCACTTTATCTATTAAAATAAACCGCAACAAAATATGTTGCATAGTTTTAAAGATTTAAGCATAAACATGGGGATATAGCGACAGAGAAAGCAACTTTGTTTTATACTATGTAGGGATTACTACTTAAGATATTGCTAGATGATTTCAACTTATCAAAATAAACAATTCTATAATTGACAAGTAATTGTAAGATCTTATAAGGAATTGAAGATCTGAAGGTTTGTTTCATCCATTATACATACATTTTAAAATGAGTATATTACACCACACAGCAAAATGTAAGTAGGTAGTTCAGATTCAGTTTATTAATAATTTTCCAAAAATATTTTCTTCAGATTATAAGCAGAGAAAATTAACAAAAATAAGTACCTTCTGCACTTTTTTCAAACTCATGAATAACAGTACCAAACATTTGATTATGCTTTTCATTCTTAACAATTTGCACGAATTCCTCTTCAGAAGTTGTATAGTTAGTTGGCAACCAGGGATCTAATTTCTGCATTATGTCATCAGCTTCTATATGCTCGACTTTTCCTGAATGCTCGATTTTCACAAAGCATTTAGAGGAATTATGAAGGTAATATAATTTAATAGCAAGTTGCTTGTAACCAAATATTGTTTCTCTTGAAAAGAAAATAATTTCATAGATCGGATCGATTTAATATTCAAAAATATGTAATCTTACCTTGGTCCAAATATCTGATGAGCCATTTTAGGTTGAAAGGTACTCCTAATATTTGTCTCACTCAGATCATTTTCAGAAAATACTGAAAAGAAAAAAAATTTTGTGACAAACTTAGGTATATCCAAACTTTTATTTTTAAAGTACACCAGAAAAAATACTCAGAAGATTGATTCAGTATTTCTTGTATTACCTAAATGAAATGTAACCACCTTTAAGGCTTCACTTTTGTAATCTAATATATTATCTTCAGACATCTTTTGTTGACTTTACTTGAAATTGTAATTTATTTGAAACTCTGATTTAAAAGATATATTCTATCAAAGATGTTAACGCAATTACAACTTCAGTATAAAAAATAATGAAAACGAAAAAAAGTAACGATCCCGCGAAATCTCTCAGCTCAGAACAAAATTCTACTAGTCAATATAACCTACATAACATATTGTAGGGAATTGTCATTGTCATATAACAATAGGAGTAGGTCGAAAGTCAATTAAATGATTATAACTGATTTTTTTGAAATATCGAATTTAATTATTTCGTCGTGTTGTATTATTGTATTGAAAAACTCTTCATTAAAATATTAATATATTCAGTATAATTAGTATATTTATTCTTCATAAAAATTCTTCAAATTCTGTAAGTTGTCATCTGCTGCCGCATTCATTTTGAAATTTGATTTCAAATATATCACTGACGAGAGAAGATTTATCGAATTACTAATTCAAATTCAATATGAAAATGATCATATGGCTGGTTGAAATATATTCTACTTCTATGGTGTAACCACAGCCTAACTCTACTTACGTAAGTAGAGTTAGGCTGTGGGTGTAACAAGAACAACGGAAAAAGAAGTGTTTGCAGTTCAGACCTAACATAACACGAATGATCCCGAGCAGAGCCGATCTCTTCCAGCCCGCCCGATTCAATCTTCACGTTCAAAACATTTCAGTTTGATCAGAAAAACTTTCGCTTCTTTCGAACATCAAATTGTAAAACCTTCGTTGCGACTCACATGTGATTGTTTTGTGACGTTGACAGATTTCCACGTTGAAACCTTGATTGTGAGAAAATGTATATGAACATTTGAAGGTTAAATATCCATTTTAATGACTTTTCAGTAGAATTTTTTCATAGCCGGCAACATTGTTTGACAGGACATAACAACGATCGTTCGAATGAAACTGCAGTCTGCGTTTTCTCTTCTGGAGGATTTTGAGATGAATTTACGATTGCTGGTTGTTCAGATTTGTCAAAAGTTTTCGAAAAATTGTAGGAGATATTTGAAAATTCATCAATGAGTACGGTGTATAAAGCGATAAGTATATGATAATATTGATCTTGTTTATTAGTACGAGTAGCAACAATATTTTGAATAAATATCAAATATTCCTGAATATTCAGAGAACCTTACTAATTCAAAATATGTAATTGTGATGTATTGTTCAAACAAAATGTGAATAGAGTCCTGACTTATTATTCAAATATTCAATTGAATTATAAACGACACCTAGTAGAAGAATGTCCTACTTTAGATCCAAATGATCTTTTCTAGATATACTGTGAAAATATATATATTCGTAAAGTATTAATGAGACATTGAATGAAATTTGAAATTAATGAGACTGAATTTGGTTCATTACTTGCAGGTTTTTCATTTATTAATTTCAGTAGTAAGTTCAGTGAAATTTCAGTTACTGTTATTAGTGTTTATTTTGCCGTTTTTTTATTTTCTAATCTTCTACCTTTGTATTATTCCTCCTGATGAAATATTTTGTTAGTTTCTTCACTCAAAATATCAATTTTCAACAAAATATTGCGTTATCAGATCAAAATGATTATTCCAAAATGCTACATAAGAAATAATGAAAACATTAAAATCGGTTGGTAAATTAACTGTGAATCCTTTATTTCCGTTGGAATATTTTATTAAAATCGTTTTAGATAGTCAAAATATTTGTGAAAAACTAAAAATACCAGAAAGCCCTTTAAGAAATGTAGGTTTCCCCATTTCTGTTGAGTTGATCGAAGAATTCAAATAATTCTAACCTAACACGAACACTCCCGAGCAAAGCCGAACGCTTTCTCTCCACCCGATCCAATCTTCACATTCAAATCATTTCAGTTCTATCAGAAAATCTTTCGTTCATTTCAAACATCAAATTGTAAAACCTTCGTTGCCACTTGCATGTGATTGTTTTGTGACGTTGACAGATTTTTACGTTAAAAACTTGATTGTGAGAAAATGTATATGAACATTTGAAGGTTAAATATCCAATTTTAATGACTTTTCAGTAAAATATTTTTATCGCCGGCAACATTGTACGACTGGACGTTTTCATGCGATCGTTGGAAGGAAACTGCAGACTGTTTATCTTCTAGAAGATTTTAAGATGAATTTGCGATTACTGGTTGTTCAGATTTGTCAAAGGTTTTCGAAAAATTGTAAAAGATATTTGAAAATTCCTCAATGTGTACGGTGTATGCGATGATATATGATAATTTTGATATTGGTTATTAGTAGGTATGAGTAGCAATAATATTTTAAATGAATATTAAACATTCTATTCCCAAAAAAAGTGATAAATGAATTTTTTAATTCTTATAAATTCAATTTTTGTAACTTATGAATAATATTTACAATTATTTGATGTTAAAACTATTCAAATTGAAATATTATGACTATATGATGAAATATTTATAATATCTTCGTTTTTAATTATGATAAATTAGCTTCATAATAATTGTTATCAGATCAAAATGGAACATAAGAAATAATGAAATCATTTTAACATAAAAGTTATCCGGTTGGTAAATTAACTGTAAATCCTTTATACCCGTTGGAATATTTCAGTGAAATAATTTTAAATAGTCAAAATATTTGTGAAAAATTTAAAATACTAGAAATTTCTGTTGAGTTGATCCAAGAATTTAAACAATTCTAACCTGACACGAACACTCCCGAGCAGAGCCGAACGCTTTCTGACCGCCCGATTCAATCTGCACATTCAAAACATTTCATTTCTATCAGAAAATCTTTCGTTCGTTTCAAACATCAAATTCTAAAACCTTCGTTACCACTCGCATGTGATTGTTTTGCGACGTTGACAGGTTTTCACGTTAAAACCTTGAATGTGAGAAGATGTATATAAACATTTGAAGATGTATAACCATTTTTAATGACTTTTTAGTAGAATTTTTTTATCGCCGGCAACATTGTTGGACTGGACGTTTTCATGCGATCGTTTTAAGGCAATAGAAGTGCAGACTGTGTTTGCTCTTTTAGAAGATTTTAAGATGAATATGCGATTACTGGTTGTTCAGATTTGTCAAAAGTTTTCGAAAAATTGTAATAGATATTTGAAAATTCCTCAATGAGTACGGTGTATGAGATGATATATGATAATTTTGATCTTGGTCATTAGTATAAGTAGCAATAATATTTTGAATAAATATCAAACATCACCCAAAAAAAGAGATAAATGAATTTTTAACTCTTATAAATTCAATTTTTGGAATTTATGAATAATGTTTACAATAATTTAATTGTTTCAACTATTCAAATTGAAATATTATGACTATATGATGAGATATTTATAATATCTTCGTTTTTAATTATGATACATTAGCTTCATAATAATTTTTCCTTCATTAATTACCGATATTTCATTGGTTCATGAATTCTAGTTATAAATTTAGTTAATTGAAAGAAATTATAATAACTGATTAATTTGTAGTTAATCGTAAAAGACAACTATATATTTTCTTCTTTACAATAATTTTCTATTTTTCCTTCTACACGAATGTCTTATTGTTTTCTTCAGGCGAAGTGTTAATTTTCATCGAAACCTAAACTAATCAAAATGATCATTCCAAAATATTACATTCGAAAAATGAAATTGTTTCAACATAAAAGCTTAGCGTTAACTGAGTCTACTGTAAATCTTTTCATTCCTTCGAAATATTCATTACGAATCACTTTTGTTAATGAAAATCTATGTGAAAAATAAAGAATATGATAATTTCTATTATTAATGTATGTTTCGATATATGTTGAACTTATTCAATATGTAATTCAAACCCAAAACGAATGTTCCCGAGCATAGCCGAACGCTCCCAGCCCGCCCGATTCAATCTTCAAACTCAAATCATTTCAGTTGTATGAGAAAAGCTTTCGTTTCTTTCAACATCAAATTGTAAAACCTTCGTTGCCACTCGCATGTGATTGTTTTATGATGTTGACAGATTTCCACATAAAAACCTAGAATGTCAGAAAATTTATACATTTGAAGGTTAAATATCTATTTTGAATGACTTTTTGCTAAAAATTTCTTATCGTCGGCAACATTGTTCGGCTGTACGTTTATATGCGATCGTTGGAAGGAAACTGCATACTGCGTTTTGTCTTATGGAGAATTATGAGATGAATTTACGATTGCTGGTTGTTCATATTTGTCAATTTTTTCGAAAAATTGTGAATGATATTTGAGAATTCCTCAAGAGTCCAATATATGAGATAATACATGATAATTTTAATTTTGTTTATGAGTACGAGTAGCAATAACATTTTAAATGAATATCAAACATTCTATTACCAAAAAATGAAATAATTGAATTTTTGAACAATCTTTTGATAAACTTTCTAATGAATTTCGTTTCATAAGCTTTCGGAATTTCATTGTTTATGAATTTTTTCATGAAATTTGGTTAATTGAAAAAATTAGAATATGTGATATTTTATCGTTAATCGTAAGAGACAATTTTATATTTCATACTTTCCAACACTTTTTTTCTACATTTCTTTTTGTTTTCTTCAGACGAAATCTTAATTTCTTATGAAATCTTACCAAATCAGTTCAAAATGATCGTTCGAAAACATCACATACGAAAAAATAAAATTGTTTTAACATAAAGCTTTCAGTTTGCTCATTGAACTTTGAATATTTTTTTTCCCTTTGGAATATTCATTTCGAATCACTTTTGTTAATCAAAATCTATGTGAAAAATAAAGAATATGAGAATTCATATAATTAGTCTAGGTTTCGATACGAGTTGAACTTATCCATTATGTAATTCAAACAATTTCAACCTAGAACGAATGTTCCCGAGCATAGCCGAACGCTCCCAGCCTGCCCGATTCAATCTTCAAACTCGAATCATTTCAGTTCTATCAGAAAAGCTTTCGTTAATTTCAAACATCAAATTCTAAAAACTTCGTTGCCACTCGCATGTGATTGTTTTGTGACGTTGACAGATTTTCACGTTAAAACCTTGATTGTGAGAAAATGTATATGAACATTTGAAGGTTAAATATCCATTTTTAATGACTTTTCAGTAGAATTTTTTTATAGCCGGCAACATTGTTAGACTGAACGTATATAGCAATCGCCAGAATGAAACTGCAGACTGCATTTTCTCTTCTTGGCGTTTTGAAGATGAATTTAAGATTGCTGGTTTTTCCGAAAAATCGTTAATGACTAAGCTAAGGTGTTTGAAATGGTATCTGATAATTTTGATATTGTTTTTTAGTACGAATAGCAATATTATTTCAAATATCAAATATTCTTTTCTCAGAAAAAAAGAATGAATTAATTTGGTCATTCAAATCAATTTGATTTTTGAATGCTTACAATAATTTTGTGTTGAGATTAGTCAAATTGAAATATTTGGTTATAGAGAAAATACAAAAAAATTTGTTTTCTATCACTGTATTTATTATTTTGTGACTGCCTGTTTCTTAGTATTACTACATTTTCAAGCATATCGATACAAAAATTCAAAGTGTTTGATTAAAAGGACTTATATGTACAAGAAAAAAAATGTATTTTTTTCTATAATACTTTGCATTATTACAAACTGACTGACGAATCCAGAATATTCAAAATATTCTGATAAAAGTATGATGGAATATTTGAGAAAAGTTTTATAATTCATGACTTATTTTGTTAATCAATTCGGTTTCATTAGCTTTCTTAATTTTGATTTTTATAAATTTATTTATTTCATTAGTAAGTTCATTCAATTTTCATTATACGTTGTTAGTATTTATTTAGCCATTTTTATATTTTCTAATCTTCAAGTTTGTATTTTTCCTTCTTCTGAAATATTTTATCGTGTTCTTTTGCCAAAATATTAATTCTCAACAAAATCTTGCATAATCAGATTCAAATGATCATTCGAAAATACTGCATTGCAAAGAATATAATTGTCTTAGTATAAAAGTTTTACGGTCGTTGAATAAGCTGTGAATATTTTTATTCCTTTCAGAAAATTTCTTTCTAATCACTTCAAATAATCAAAATTGAAAAATACGATAAATCTTTATATCTTCAAGTTTCCATTTCGTGTTGAGTTTATTCAAGAATTAAGACAATTCTAACCTGACACGAATGCTCCCGAGCAGAGCCGACTGCTTTTACCCGCCCGATTCAATCTTCACAATCAAAACATTTCTGTTTTATCGGAAAAGCTTTCGCTTCTTTCAAACATCAAATTCTAAAACCTTCGTTGCCACTCGCATGTCATTGTTTTGTGACGTTGACAGATTTCTACGTTAAAACCTTGATTGTGAGAAATTGTATATGAACATTTGAAGGTTAAATATGCGTTTTCTATGACATTTCAGTAGAATCTTTTTATAGCCGGCAACATTGTTGGACTGGACGTTTACAGGGATCGTTGGAATGAAACTGCAGACTGCATTTTCTCTTCTTGTCGATTTGAAGATGAATTCACGATTGCTGGTTGTTCCGAAAAATCGTTAATGACTAAGGTGTATGAAATATGATATCTGATAATTTTGATATTGTTTCTTAGTACGAATAGCAATATTATTTGAAATATGAAATATACTTTTCTCAGAACAAAGAATGAATTAATTTGATTTACTCAAATCAATTTGATTTTTGAATGAGTAATGTTTACAATATTTTTGTGGTCAGACTATTTAAATTGAAATATTTTGTTATAGAGAATATACAGTTTGTTTTGTATCACTTTATATATTATTTTGCGACTGCTGTTTCGTAGTATTACCTCATTTTCAAACAAATTGATAAAAAAAATCAAATTGATTGAATAAAAGGATTTAATATGTTTAAGAAAAAAAGTGTATTTTTATCTATAATACATCATTACAAACTGACTGACGAATTCACAATATTCAACATATTTTGATAAAGGTATGATGGAATATTTGGAAAAAGTTTCACAATTCATGACTCATTTTTTTAATCAATTTGGTTCATTTATTTTGATTTTCATAAATTTATTTATTCCAATAGTAAGTTCATTCAATCTTCATTATACGTTGTTAGTATTTATTTACCGTTTTTATATTTTCTAATCATCAAATTCCTATGTTCAAATTCTTCTGAAATATTTTGTCGTGTTCTTCTGCCAAAATATTAATTCTCAACAGAATATTGCAAAATCAGATTAAAATGATCATTCGAAAATACTACATTTCAAATAATATAATTGTCTTCGTATAAAAGCTCAACGGTCACTGAATAAACTGTGAATCTTTTTATTCCCTTCAGAATATTTCTTTATAATCCCTTAAAATAATCAAAATAAAATACGAGAAATCTTTATAAGATCTCCAAGTTTCCATGTCGTGTTGAGTTTATTCGAGAATTCAAACAATTCTAACCTGACACGAATGCTTCCGAGTAGAGCCGAACGCTTCCTGCCCGCCCGATTCAATCTGCACATTCAAATCATTTCAGTTCTATCAGAAAAGCTTTCGTTAATTTCAAACATCAAATTGTAAAACCTTCGTTGCAACTCGCATGCGATTGTTTTGCGACGTTGACAGGTTTTCACGTTAAAACCTTGAAAGTGAGAAGATGTATATAAACATTTGAAGGTTAAATATGGATTTTTAATGACTTTCCAGTAGAATTTTTTTATAGCCGGCAACATTGTTCAACAAGATATTTATATGCGATCCTTCAAATGAAACTGCACCTTGTTTTCTCTTCTGGGCGATTTTAGATGAATTTACGATATCTGATTGTTCAGATTTTCCAAATGTTTTTGAAAAATCACAAATGATATTCGAAAATTACTTAATTAGTATACAGCTTTCAAAACAATTATGATAATTTGGATTTTGTTCATTAGTTAATTAGTAATTTTTTCCAAAAAAAAAGAACAAATGATTTTGGTAAATTTAATTTATAACTCATGAGAAATGTGTTCTATAATTTGATGTTGAGACTATTCAAATAAAAATATTTATTTTTTCTGTGTTGTTATACAGGAAATACAGTTTGTTTTTAGCAATATATTTATTTTTACGACCGCAGTTTCGTAGTATTACTACATTTTCAAGCACATTAGTAAAGAAATTGATATTGTTTGGAAATAAGTGGGTACTAATAATACCTACGAGTAAAAAAAATTAATTTTTCTCTATAATATTTTGAATTATCACAAACTAACGGACAAATCTATCCAATATTTAAAATATTTCGATAAAAGTATAATGAAATATGTGGAATAAGTTCATGACGTATTTTTTATAATGAAAATGGTTCATCAATTTCAGGTTTTTTATCAATTTATTTATTTCACTAGTAGGTTCAATCAGTTTTCAATATGTTTACGTTGTTAGGGTTTATTTTGTTCTGTATTTTTCATTCTGCTGAAAACTTTTCTTCAGCCGATAATATTAATTTTCAATGAAATATTGTATAATGGGATAAAAATGAGCCTTATTAGAAAACATTACGTTCGGAAAAATTGAATCGTTTTAAAATGAAAGCTTTGCGATCGTTAAATTAATTTATAAAGTTTTTTTCTCTCAGAATAATTTCTTTGTATCACTTTTAATAATCAAAATATTTGTGAAAAATAAAAAATACATACATTTCTCTGATTAATTCAAGAGTTCCCACAATTCTAACCTAAAACGAACACTCCCGAGCAGAGCCGATTGCTTCTACCCGCCCGATTCAATCTTCCCATTCAAACCACTTCAGTTCTATCAGAAAAGCTTTCGTTTCTTTCGAATATCAAATTCTAAAACCTTCGTTGCCACTCGCATGTGATTGTTTTGTGACGTTGTCAGATTTTCACATTAAAACCTGGAGTGTGAGAAATTGTTTGAGTACATTGACGGTATAATATCCATTTGTAATGACTTTTCAGTAAAAATTTTTTTCGCCGGCAACGTTGTTCGATTGACGTTTGTATGCCATCCTTGAAGGAAACTGCAGCGTTCTCTTCTTGGCGATTTGAAGATGGTTTTAGGATTGCTGCTTGTTCAAAAGAATCGTTAATGACTGAGATGTATAAAACGGTTATCTGATAATATTGTTTCTTAGTACGAGTAGCAATATTATTTTAAATAAATATCAAATATTCTTTTCCCAGAAAAAAAAGGAATTAATTTGGTTTACCTCAATCAATTTAATGTTTGAATGCCTAATGTTTACAATAATTTTATGTTTAGAATTCAAATTGAAATACTTTGTTATGGGGAAAATACAGTTTGATTTTTTTCAATATATTTATTATTTTGCGACTACAGTATATCGTAGTATTAATACATTTTCCAGCATTTTGATAAAGATATTCAAATTGTTTGTATACTTGATATGTGTAAGGAAAAAAAGTGTATTTCTTTCTATAATACTTTGCACCATTACAAACTGACTGACGAATTTACAATATTCAAAATATTTTGATAAAAGTATGATGGAATATTTGGAAAAAGTTTTATAATTTATCTCTCATTTTGTTAATCAATTCGGTTTCTTAATTTTGATTTTTATAAATTCATTTATTTCATTAGTAAGTTCATTCAATTTTCAGTATACGTTGTTAGTATTTATTTAGCCATTTTTGTATTTTCTAATCTTCAAGTTACTATTTTTCCTTCTTCTGGAATATTTTGTCGTGTTCTTCTGCCAAAATATTAATTCTCAACAAAATTTTGCATAATCAGATTAAAATGATCATTCGAAAATACTGCATTCAAAAGAATATAATTGTCTTAGTATAAAAGTTTTACGGTCGTTGAATAAGCTGTGAATATTTTTATTCCTTTCAGAAAATGTCTTTCTAATCACTTAAAATAATCAAAATAGAAAAATACGATAAATCTTCATATCTTCATGTTTCCAAGTCGTGTTGAGTTTATCACGAATGCTCCCGAGCAGAGCCGAACGCTTCCTGCCCGTCCGATTCAATCTTCACGTTCAAAACATTTCAGTTTGATCAGAAAAACTTTCGCTTCTTTCAAACATCAAATTCTAAAACCTTCGTTGCCACTCGCATGTGATTGTTTTGTGGCGTTGACAGATTTTCACGTTAAAACCTTGATTGTGAGAAAATGTATATGAACATTTGAAGGTTAAATATCCATTTTTAATGACTTTACAGTAGAATTTTTTTATAGCCGGCAACATTGTTCGACTGGACGTTTTCATGCGATCGTTTTAAGGCAAGTGCAGACTGTTTCTCTTCTGTGCGATTTTAAGATGAATTTGCGATTACTGGTTGTTCAGATTTGTCAAAAGTTTTCTAAAAATTGTAATAGATATTTGAAAATCCCTCAATGAGTACGATGTATGAGATGACGTATGATAATTTTGATCTTGGTCATTAGTATAAGTAGCTATAATATTTTGAATGAATATCAAACATCACCCAAAAAAAGAGATAAATGAATTTTTAACTCTTATAAATTTAATTTTTGGAACTTATGAATAATGTTTACAATAATTTAATTGTTTCAACTATTCAAATTGAAATATTATGACTATATGATGAGATATTTATAATATCTTCGTTTTTAATTATGATTTTTTCCTTCAAAAATTGCCGATAATTCATTGGTTCATGAATTCTAGTAATATATTTGGTTAATTGAAAGAAATTATAATAAGTGATTAATTTGTAGTTAATCGTAAAAGACAATCATATATTTTCTTCTTTACAATACATTTCTGTTTTTCCTTCTACACGAATGTCTTATTGTTTTCTTCAGACGAAGTGTTATTTTTCATCGAAACCTAAACTAATCAAAATGATCATTCCAAAATATTACATTCGAAAAATGAAATTGTTTCAACATAAAAGCTTAGCGTTAGCTGAGTCGACTGTAAATCTATGTGAAAAATAAAGAATATGATAATTTCTATAATTAATGTAGGTTTCGATATGTGTTGAACTTCAATATATAATTCAAATATATAATTCAAACCCAAAACGAATGTTCCCGAGCATAGCCGATCGCGTATTTGCCGCCCGATTCAATCTTCACATTCAAATCATTTCAGTGCTTTCGTTTCTTTCAACATCAAATTGTAAAACCTTCGTTGCCACTCGCATGTGATTGTTTTATGATGTTGACAGATTTCCATTTAAAAACCTGGAATGTCAGAAAATGTATACATTTGAAGGTTAAATATCTATTTTTAATGACTTTTTACTAAAAATTTCTTATCGTCGGCAACATTGTTCGGCTGTACGTTTACATGCGATCGTTGGAAGGAAACTGCACACTGCATTTTGTCTTCTGGAGGATTATGAGATGAATTTACGATTGCTGGTTGTTTATATTTGTCAATTTTTTCTAAAAATTGTAAATGATATTAGAAAATTCCTCAAAGGGTCCAATATTATGAGATAATACATGATAATTTTGATTTTGTTTATGAGTACGAGTAGCAATAATATATTGAATGAATATCAAACATTCTATTCCCAAAAAATGAAATAAATGATTTTTTGAACAATCTTTTGATAAACTTTCTAATGAATTTCGTTTCATTAGTTTTCGAGATTTCATTGTTTATGAATTTTTTCATAAAATTTGGTTAATTGGAAAAATTAAAATATGTGATATTTTATCGTTAATCGTAAGAGACATTTTTATATTTCATATTTTCCAATACTTTTTTATTTTTTTTCTTCTACATTTCGTTTTGTTTTCTTCAGACAAAATTTCAATTTCTAACAAAATCTAAACCGAATCAGTTCAAAATGATCATTCGAAAATATTACATACGAAAAAATTAAATTGTTTTAACATAAAAGCTTTCAGTTTGCTCATTGAACTTTGAATATTTTTTTTTCTCGTCGGAATATTCATTTCGAATCACTTTTGTTAACCAAAATCTATGTGAAAAATGAAGAATATGAAAATTCATATAATTATTAGGTTTCGATATCGTGTTGAACTTATTCAATATGTAATTAAACAATTCCAACCTAAAACGAATGTTCCCGAGCATAGCCGATCGCGTCTTTGCCGCCCGATTCAATCTTCACATTCATTTCATTTCAGTTTTATCGAGAAAAGCTTTCGTTTCTTTCAAACATCAAATTCTAAAACCTTCGTTGCCACTCGCATGTGATTGTTTTGTGACGTTGACAGATTTTCACGTTAAAACCTTGATTGTGAGAAAATGTATATGAACATTTGAAGGTTAAATATCCATTTTTAATGACTTTTTGTAGAATTTTTATAGCCGGCAACATTGTTGGACTGGACGTTTACATGCGATCGTTGGAATGAAACTGCAGACTGCATTTTCTCTTCTTGTCGATTTGAAGATGAATTCACGATTGCTGGTTGTTCCGAAAAATCGTTAATGACTAAGATGTTTGAAATATGATATCTGATAATTTTGATCGTATTAGCAATATTATTTGAAATATGAAATATTCTTTTCTCAGAAAATAGAATGAATTAATTTGATTTACTCAAATCAATTTGATTTTTGAATGAGTAATGTTTACAATATTTTGTGGTCAGACTATTTAAATTGAAATATTTGGTTATAGAGAAAATACAGTTTGTTTTCTATCATTTATTATTTTGTGACTGCCGTTTCGTAGTATTACTACATTTTCAAGCATATTGATAAAAAAATTCAAATTGTTTGAATAAAAGGACTTAATATGTATAAGAAAAAAATGTATTTTTTTCTATAATACTTTACATTATTACAAACTGACTGACGAATCCAGAATATTCAAAATATTTTGATAAAAGTATGAAGGAATGTTTGGAAAAATTTTCATAATTGATGACTCATTTTTTCAATGAATTCGGTTCATTAATTTCGATTTTCGTAAATTTATTTATTTCATTAGTAAGTTCATTCAATTTTCATTATACGTTGTTAGTATTTATTTCGTCGCTTTTATATTTTCTAATCTCAAGTTTGTATTTTCCTTCTACTGAACTATTTTGTATTGTTCTTCTGCCAAAATATTAACTCTCAACAAAATCTTGCATAATCATATTGAAATAATCATTCGAAAATACTGCATTCCAAATAATATAATTGTCAAATAAAATAATATAATTTATATAAAAGCTTTACGGTCGCTGAATAAGCTGTCAATATTTTTATTCCCTTCAGAAAATTTCTTTCTAATCACTCAAAATAATCAAAATTGATAAATACGATAAATCTTTATAAGATCTGCAAGTTTCCATGTCGTGTTGAGTTTATTCAAGAATTCAGACCTAACCTAACACGAATGATCCCGAGCAGAGCCGATCTCTTCCAGCCCGCCCGATTCAATCTTCACGTTCAAAACATTTCAGTTTGATCAGAAAAACTTTCGCTTCTTTCGAACATCAAATTGTAAAACCTTCGTTGTCACTCGCACGTCATTGTTTTGTGACGTTGACAGATTTTCGCGTTAAAACCTTGATTGTGAGAAAATGTATATGAACATTTGAAGGTTAAATATCCATTTTTAATGACTTTTCAGTAGAATTTTTTCATAGCCGGCAACATTGTTTGACTGGACATAACAGCGATCGTTCGAATGAAACTGCAGTCTGCGTTTTCTCTTCTGGAGGATTTTGAGATGAATTTACGATTGCTGGTTGTTCAGATTTGTCAAAAGTTTTCGAAAAATTGTAGGAGATATTTGAAAATTCATCAATGAGTACGGTGTATAAAGCGATAAGTATATGATAATATTGATCTTGTTTATTAGTACGAGTAGCAACAATATTTTGAATAAATATCAAATATTCCTGAATATTCAGAGAACCTTACTAATTAAAAATATGTAATTGTGATGTATTGTTCAAACAAAATGTGAATAGAGTCCTGACTTATTATTCAAATTATAAAGAAATTGAATTGTTCTAAACGACACCTAGTATAATAATGTCCTACTTTAGATCCAAATGATCTTTTCTAGATATACTGTGAAAAATATATATTCGTAAAGTATTAATGAGACATTGAATGAAATTTGAAATTGATGAATCTGAATTTGGTTCATTACTTGCAGGTTTTTCATTTATTAATTTCAGTAGTAAGTTCAGTGAAATTTCAGTTACTGTTGTTAGTGTTTATTTTGCCGTTTTTTTATTTTCTAATCTTCTACTTTGTATTATTCCTCCTGATGAAATATTTTGTTAGTTTCTTCACTCAAAATATCAATTTTCAACAAAATATTGCGTTATCAGATCAAAATGATTATTCCAAAATGCTACATAAGAAATAATGAAAACATTAAAATCGGTTGGTAAATTAACTGTGAATCCTTTATTTCCGTTGGAATATTTTATTAAAATCGTTTTAGATAGTCAAAATATTTGTGAAAAACTAAAAATACCAGAAAGCCCTTTAAGAAATGTAGGTTTCCCCATTTCTGTTGAGTTGATCGAAGAATTCAAATAATTCTAACCTAACACGAACACTCCCGAGCAAAGCCGAACGCTTCCTGCTGCCCGATTCAATCTTCACATTCAAATCATTTCAGTTCTATCAGAAAATCTTTCGTTCATTTCAAACATCAAATTGTAAAACCTTCGTTGCCACTTGCATGTGATTGTTTTGTGACGTTGACAGATCTCCACTTTAAAACCTTAAATGTGAGAAAATGTATGAGTACATTTGAAGGTTGAATAACCATTTTTAATGACTTTTCAGTAAAAAATTTTTATCGCCGGCAACATTGTACGACTGGACGTTTTCATGCGATCGTTGGAAGGAAACTGCAGACTGTTTATCTTCTAGAAGATTTTAAGATGGTTTTTGCGATTACTGGTTGTTCAGATTTGTCAAAAGTTTTCGAAAAATTGTAAAAGATATTTGAAAATTCCTCAATGTGTACGGTGTATGCGATAAATATATGATAATTTTGATATTGGTTATTAGTAGGTATGAGTAGCAATAATATTTTAAATGAATATTAAACATTCTATTCCCAATAATTTTATGTTTAGAATTCAAATTGAAATACTTTGTTATGGGGAAAAAAGTTTGAGATAAATGAATTTTTTAATTCTATATCGTAGTATTAATTCAATTTTTTGTAACTTATGAATAATATTTACTATTATTTAATGTTAAAACTATTCAAATTGAAATATTATGACTATATGATGAAATATTTATAATATCTTCGATTTTAATTATGATAAATTAGCTTCATAATAATTGTTATCAGATCAAAATGGAACATAAGAAATAATGAAATCATTTTAACATAAAAGTTTTCCGGTTGGTAAATTAACTGTGAATCCTTTATTCCCGTTGGAATATTTCCTTTGAAATCATTTTAAATAGTCAAAATATTTGTGAAAAATTTAAAATACTAGAAATTTCTGTTGAGTTGATCCAAGAATTTAAACAATTCTAACCTGACACGAACACTCCCGAGCAGAGCCGAACGCTTTCTGACCGCCCGATTCAATCTGCACAGTCAAAACATTTTATTTCTATCAGAAAATCTTTCGTTCATTTCAAACATCAAATTGTAAAACCTTCGTTGCCACTTGCATGTGATTGTTTTGCGATGTTGACAGATTTCCACGTTAAAACCTTGATTGTGAGAAAATGTATATGAACATTTGAAGGTTGTATAACCATTTTTAATGACTTTTCAGTAGAATTTTTTTATCGCCGGCAACATTGTTCGACTGGACGTTTTCATGCGATCGTTTTAAGGCAAGTGCAGACTGTTTCTCTTCTAGAAGATTTTAAGATGAATTTGCGATTACTGGTTGTTCAGATTTGCCAAAAGTTTTCGAAAAATTGTAATAGATATTTGAAAATCCCTCAATGAGTACGGTGTATGAGATGATATATGATAATTTTGATCTTGGTCATTAGTATAAGTAGCAATAATATTTGAATAAATATCAAACATCACCCAAAAAAGAGATAAATGAATTTTTGACTCTTATAAATTTAATATTTGGAACTTACTAATAATGTTTACAATAATTCAATTGTTACAACTATTCAAATTGAAATATTATGACTATATGATGAGATATTTATAATGTCTTCGTTTTTAATTATGATAAATTAGCTTCATAATAATTTTCATTTCATTAACTTCCGATTTCTCATTGGTTCATGAATTCTAGTAATAAATTTAGTTAATTGAAAGAAATTATAAAGAGTGATTATTTTGTAGTTAATCGTAAAATACAATTATATATTTTCTTCTTTACAATACATTTCTATTTTTCCCTCTTCACGAATGTCTTATTGTTTTTTTTCAGACGAAGTGTTAATTTTCAACGAAACCTAAATTAATAAAAATGATCATTCTAAAATATTACATTCGAAAATTGAAATTGTTTCAACATAAAAGCTTAGCGTTAGCTGAATCGACTGTAAATCTTTTCATTCCTTCGAAATATTTATTACTAATCACTTTTGTTATTTGAAATCAATGTGAAAAATAAAGAATATGATAATTTCTATAATTAATGTAGGTTTCGATATGTGTTGAACTTATTCAATATATAATTCAAACCCAAAACGAATGTTCCCGAGCATAGCCGATCGCTTTTGCCGCCCGATTCAATCTTCACATTCAAATCATTTCAGTGCTTTCGTTTCTTTCAAACATCAAATTCTAAAACTTTCGTTGCCACTCGCATGAAATTGTTTTATGATGTTGACAGATTTCCAATTAAAAACCTGGAATGTCAGAAAATGTATACATTTGAAGGTTGAATATCTATTTTTAATGACTTTTTACTAAAAATTTCTTATCGTCGGCAACATTGTTCGGCTGTACGTTTACATCCGATCGTTGGAAGGAAACTGCATACTGCGTTTTGTCTTCTGGAGGATAATGAGATGAATTTACGATTGCTCATATTTTGTTTGTCGGTTGTATATTTCAACGGTTGTCATATTTGTCAATTTTTTCTAAAAATTGTAAATGATATTAGAAAATTCCTCAAAGAGTCCAATATATGAGATAATACATGATAATTTTGATTTTGTTTATGAGTACGAGTAGCAATAATATTTTGAATGAATATCAAACATTCTATTCCCAAAAAATGAAATAAATGATTTTTTGAACAATCTTTTGATAAACTTTCTAATGAATTTCGTTTCATTAGTTTTCGAGATTTCATTGTTTATGAATTTTTTCATAAAATTTGGTTAATTGGAAAAATTAAAATATGTGATATTTTATCGTTAATCGTAAGAGACAATTTTATATTTCATACTTTCCAATACTTTTTTATTTTTTTTCTACATTTCGTTTTGTTTTCTTCAGACAAAATTTCAATTTCTAACAAAGTCTAACCGAATCAGTTCAAAATGATCGTTCGAAAACATTACATACGAAGAAATTAAATTGTTTTAACAATTAAGCTTTCAGTTTGCTCATTGAACTTTGAATCTTTTTTTTTCTCGTCGGAATATTCATTTCGAATCACTTTTGTTAACCAAAATCTATGTGAAAAATGAAGAATATGAAAATTCATATAATTAGTCTAGGTTTCGACCTAGAATTCCAACCTAAAACGAATGTTCCCGAGCATAGCCGATCGCGTCTTTGCCGCCCGATTCAATCTTCACATTCATTTTGCACACGTAATAGATATTTTGCTATTGTAAATATTTGTAGCGACACACACGAAGTATAAATATATCTATCCTTCGTGGGGACACAGCAAAGCAACAGCTTAACTCTACTTACTAGCCTTTACATTGACACGCCGCATCAGCTCATTCCGGTAGACCGATCGATCCGAAGATCGATCGGTCTACCGATTTCTTCGAAAAGAACAGCCTACTGCATGTTATAACTGAATACTGAGTACTTTGAATAAAGAATATGTTTTAACAAAAATTGTAGATCGTACCATTATTTATAGAAATTAATAATACACTTTTTTTCTAAGATGAACCATGTATTAGTTATAGCGATTCAAAAGCTAATAACAAAGGGTGCAAATAAGTGCACCCTGTGGAAAATGTTTGACACAAACTACAGAATATTTTGTGGGGGTCCATGATGACATAGGAATATTTTTAGTCTTGATTTATCCTTTGGAAAACGAAATACAGAAATTGATGGTTCGCCGGAATCGAGGTAAGTTTTTTAGTTCGTGTTGCATCCAGACACACATCAATGACTTAGGATGTTAATTTTTGTGCTAATCTCAAGAACAAGACCTATAAGAGATTAGTTCTAAATAACTACTAAATATAACAAAGGGTAAGTAACTCTACAAATCACAAAAAGGGAACAATTCTAGCAAATAATGCTTTTGTTAATGTCTGAACTACTCATTCGAAACATCAGTAATAGGTCGCTATTTACATACAATTTTCGAAGATATTCCTTAATCCATTGCTGAAAAAACTCAGTAGCACTTTCTACACACTATACACCACATAATAGTACAATAACTAAAACGCGGATTTTTGTTTTTACATAATTATGAGATGGAAAATGTTAGGTTTTATTTCTACCTCTCTTAATATAACCAAAAAAGCACAACGTAAAACACAACAGATATTCCTGTTTATATATGAAATTTTCGGGAAATTTCTTTAGCTTCGTCTCTAGAACTTCAACCAATAGCACTGTTCAAAACTTATTTTTGGATTTTAATATTATTTCTCTCGTTAAATAGGGATTTATTCAGCAGCAATGAGCAAAAACCATTACAACGTCATTTCAGCTTCTCTATTTCTAGGACCTACTCAGATATTTAATAGTGTTGGCGTTTACTTGATGAAAATCCATTATAATTGAATATAAACTTAAATTCAAACACTTGAGTTTATAATTAACACTTTATTGACTACATAGCATGACGCGTTTCGTCGTTACAAACGACTTCTTCAGATGCTTACAGAATAATCCTTTATTAAATATTATTCTGTAAGCATCTGAAGAAGTTGTTTGTAACGACGAAACGCGTCATGCTATGTAGTCAAAAGTGTAAATCATAAGTTCAAGTGTTTGAATTTAAGTTCATATTCAACCTACTTAGATGTTGCCAGATTTCCTAGTTCATGGCTGTAAGTACAGTTAGGGAGTGGCACAGAACATAATTCAGGGTATTGTTACGATTATGGGTTTCGACGGATGGATTCCAATAACTAACTTTTAACAATCAATAAATAATCCTTTATTTACAAACTGAAAATAAACACAACAAATGTCAATATCACTTATGTCACACTTCTGTCTATGTGACTGTACTCTAGATAACTGTAAACGAACTCTCTGACTTTGACTTGACTTGACTGACCTGCCATCTTCCGTCCTGGTTCATTATGTACCCTCGAGTGTTCTAGAAGATTCCATTTCGAGAAGGTTCGATTGTAGAAGTCGTTGTTATATCACATTTGTCGGAATATTCTAGATAACACAGAGATGGCTTCAGGTAAATTTTCGTAACAGTAAGAGAGTACTAGGGAATTGTCATTGTCATTCGATGGAAGAAGACACAGCCTAACTCTACTTACAAGCCATGAACTAGGAAATCTGGCAACATCCAATCAAGACCCATAATAGAGATGCTGTTATGGCGTTGTAATGGTTTCTGGTCATTGCTGCTGAATAAATCGCTATTTAACGAGAGAAATAACATTCAAATCCAAAAATAAGTTGTGAAAATTGCTATTGTTTGAAGTTGTAGAGAACAAGCAAAAGAAATTTCCCGCAAATTTCGTATATAACCAGGAATATCTGTTGTGTTTTAAGTTGTGCTTTTTGTTGGTTATACCAGAAGAGGTAGAAATAACATCTAACTTTTCCATCTCATAATTGTGTAAAAACAAAAATCCACGTTTTAGTTGTTGTGCTATTATGTGATGTATAGTGTGTAGAAAGTGCTACTGTGTTTTTTCAGCAATATACTGAGGAATACCTTTGAAAATTGTATGTAAATAGCTACCTATCACTGATGTTTTGACTGAGAAGTTCAGACATTAACAAAAGCATTATTTGCTAGAATTGTCCCTTTTTGTGATTAGTAGAGTTACTTACCCTTTGTTGGATTAAGTAGTTATTTAGAACTAATCTCTTATAGGTCTTGTTCTTGATAATAGCACAAAAATGCCAAGTCATTGCTGTGTGCCTGGATGCAAGTCGAACTACAAAACTTACTTCGAGTCTTCTGTATTTCGTTTTCCACGGGATGAAAATCTAATGAACCAATGGCTGAAAAAATATTCCTAGGACATCATAACCCCCACAAAATATTCTGTAGTTTGTGCCCAACATTTTCCAGAGGGTACACTTATTAGAGAAGGTATTCATCGTTAGCCAGATGGATCAACGAAGGCAATTGAGTTAAACTCAATTTAAATGTAGTGCCAAGTATTTTCCCAAATTTACCCCTACTTATCAAAAACAGTCCACGCTCAAAGAAAAGATCTAGCTGCAAGGACCATAGCATTGAAAGAAAGTTGTGAGAAATTGAATGAAGCCTTTGGAAACTCAGATTCAATTTGTAATTTTGTTGATTTAATATCCAATTATAAAAGATTTTAATATGTAAATCGTGGAATATAAAATTTTTTGAAAATACCAGCATTTTTTTACACTCTAGATTTTCCATCAAACGTAACTGAATGTTCACAAATAAAGAGTATACAAATAATTAATCAGATTTTAGTAGATTCAGATATGCATGTAAATGATTTGACCAATAAAAATAAACTGTCTCCTAATAATTTAAAATGGATTTTACAACTGAAATTAACTAGATGGCCTCAACTGGAAAATTTGCTTGCTCGTTACAAATATGATATCAGAATCATTCAACCATCCAAATTACTGTACACATCTCAATAAAAGTTTAAAAGAATATACATGTGCATTAAACTTACTCCCACCTGAGAATGAAAAATAATGAAATTTATAGCATATTGTCAATTCTAATTGATAAAGTGAACTTGTTAGTGTACATACTATAAAAAGAACTTTGGAATCGCTATAACTCAGACATAGTTCTTCTTAGAAAAACAGTGTATTATTAATTTCTATAGATAATTGTATGATCTACAATTTTTGTTAAAACTATTTTTTTATACAAATTACCGTTTCGCTGAAAATTTTCTGAAAAGGCAATTATAACATGCAGTAGACCGATGTTCGAAGATCGATCGGTCTACCGGAATGAGCTGATGCGGCGTTGCCAAGTCTATGTTCATGGCTTGTAAGTAGAGTTAGGCTGTGACTCGACCACCTTAGTAAAGGTGGTCGTGGCTGTGAAGAAGACATATCACAGAATTGTATCACTACTCTGTAATCACATTAGCACGATCCACTAGCAACTGTCAACATATAAAAGGGCTACCAACATACAAACTCTCTCTTCTCTCAGAACTCTTCATAGAAAGACATTTCTGTGTTCAACAATCTGTGTGTCACTCTCATTTCCATCGAGTTAATTCAATAAAAACCACGTGTTCAATAGTCCGTTCCTTGAAAATAATCATAAATATATATTCTCAATACAATTGTCGTACGCATAGTCTAATATAGCAAACCTCTATAATTGCTGTCAATTAACCTAACTTACATCTGGTACAATTAACCTGTTTAGTACATAGGGTTATATTCTTTCAATTGTTTAATTGTTTACAGAAGTAATTGTAAAATAATTATGGGCAAGGTACGTAACTTTTTAAATGATTAGAATTATTACAATTATTCTGGCTGAAGTTTAATGTTGTTTTTGATTTAGGTGAATAGGTATTTTCAACCTGTAGAAGACAATGTTCAGTCATCTACAAATGAGAAATTCGTCAAATATGATGTGGATTTCAATAAAATACACGATAGAAAGAAGAAATTCAAAAATGTTCATAAAGAAAGAAAAATAATCAAAAAAATTCCAAATAAAAATCCAAAATTCAAAGGAAGGGCTCCCATACCTGAAGAATTACTAGAAAAATATGGCAAAGGCGAAGGACTTGATTGCAAGGAAATAAAAACAAAAATTCACCAAAAAAAAATTGAGAAAAAAGAACTGAATATAAAGTTTGCTACTGAACAAGCTGCTAGGACGGAAATATTGTTGACTGAAGAATATGGGTAAGCCTTTTGCAAACATTTTCTGATTCTATTTTAGGTTTAAACTATAACATGTTTTTATTCATAATGATACAAATAAGTTCTTTTTAGGTGTTTGGACGCAGATGATGGCGAAACCACAACTCAGTACACCCAAAAACAAATAGCTAATAATGTTGATATAGCTGCAGCTTCAAAACATTTTGAGTTAAAATTAGATTTTGGTCCGTACAGATCTAAATATATCAGAAATGGGAGACATTTACTTCTTGGGGGTAAAAAAGGACATGTTGCAGCATTTGACTGGATAACCAAAAAACTTCATTGTGAACTAAATGTAATGGAATCTGTCCATGACATTTGTTGGTTGCATAATGAAACGATGTTTGCTGTTGCACAGAAAAATTTTGTTCATATTTATGATAACAATGGAATTGAAGTACATTGCCTCAAAAGGCTGAACAAAGTATCTAGGGTGGAATTTCTGCCCTATCATTTTCTTTTAGCAAGTTGTGTGAGTATTAATTTGTGACTTATATGTACTTGTACGTTTATTTATTAATAAATGGAAAGAGTTGTGGACAGAAATTTATTAGTACAGTGTAAATTCTTCATAATGTAATTTGGGGGATTGGGAAATTTTTATTGTTATAGAGACTTGTTTTATGGAATTTAGAAAGAAAAACAACCTAATTAATTTTTCAGAGTGATGAAGGTTATTTGAGCTGGGTGGATATTTCCATTGGGAAACTTATCAGTCAGTACAACAGTAATCTCGGAAGATTAGCAATCATGTGCCAAAATCCATGGAATAGTTTGTTATGCATAGGGCAGTCAAATGGTGTTGTTTCAATGTGGTCCCCAAATACTCGGGATCCTGTTGCAAAAATGCTATGTGAAACTACACCCATATTAGGTCTTAATGTGGACCCTAGTGGAAGGTAACATAAAATTATTCAATATTCTTTAAGTTGGTATTTTTTTAATGTGCTTTTAATCCATGTAAGAATATGTTTTAAGAAGCTAGACACCTCTTTGTTTATTGATAGATATGTACTGATTCATATTTTTAATAATTTGTAACAATTGCTGCTTTTTGGTACTGTATCTAGACTTGTCTCTGTTTGGATACACAAAAGAGCTCAGCATCGTAATACAAAATTAGGTAAGACTTCTAGTACTAATAGTACATAATTAGGCCATGATATGGAATCAAATATAATAATAAGATCCTTTTCCTAATAGTAAGAAGTGTTTCTACTCCTATTATTAAATATATATATATATATATATATATATATATATATATATATATATATATATATATATATATATATATATATTCAGAAAGAAATTATTGGGTTTTCTGGTTCTCAAAAATATTTATTAAACATCTATATCACATAACCTTTCGGTCCTTTTCTTGGGCCTTTTTCAAATGAAATTTCATCAATATATTGTCATCAACACACAATCACAATATTAATTATTATATTATGAACCAATATTCAAATGAAGAAAGGTTTTCAAATTTGTTATATTTCTATATATATTTATCTTGATTTACACACGATGCATTGTTGTTCACGTTCAGACAAAGACTGAACAACAACGCATCGTGTGTAAATCAAGATAAATATATATAGAAATATAACAAATTTGAAAACCTTTCTTCATTTGAATATTGTTTCATAATATAATAATTAATATTGTGATTGTTTGTGTGTTGATGACAATATATTGATGAAATTTCATTTGAAAAGGGCCCAAGAAAAGGACCGAAACGTTATGTGATATAGATGTTTGATAAATATTTTTGAGAACCAGAAAACCCAATAATTTCTTTCTGAAAATATAAATAAAATGGTTCAAGATAGCAATGAATATGAATATATATATATATATATATATATATATATATATATATATATATATATATATATATATATATATATATATATATATATATATATATATATATATATATACACTAATAAAGACAATAATTAGAACTTTTTGTCAGTATCTATTAAATAAAATATAATGCTTTTATCATATATTTGAGACATATTGAAATACCTATGAATTTCCAATATAATAATCGATTCTTAATGAATTGAAATTTTGAAAAATTGAAGAATTGAATTTTGAAGGGTTCTAGACATTTAGATAATTAGAATTGAATATTGACTGATTTGAATCAATAGAAATTTTTTTTGATCATGAATTTATTCATTAAATAGCAAGGTTTCATGCTTACTTTTCAAATGCTTATGAATAACCTATTTAAATATTCTCTATTTAGGTATATGGCTACGTCGAGTAGCGACAGGACAATTAAACTTTGGGACTGTAGAAAACTTACAGGTCCTATCCAACACAACAGGTTGTCAAGTAGTGCCACACTTTTGAATTTTTCCCAAACGGGAATGTTGGCAGTGGGAATGGGAAACATTGTTGAAGTGTATAGGTAAGTGAAATTTCATACATACTTTTTCTTTATTACTTTTATGTTGTCTTAATTTATATACATTTTTTAAATGCAACCATTCACTAATTGAATAATTTGTTTGCATTGAAATGTAGTTATTTAATCTTGAATTTTCTCCCAGTGGGTCAGTATTGAAGCAAAAGACTGCCCATATATGAGAGGTCTTGTGTACACTTACAGGTGCATAATATTTTTTAAGATGTTGGAAAAACAGAAAATGAATAATTTTTCATACTTCATAATGGTGATTTCTTGATTCATTATTTTCAGTTCAATAATATTGATGAATGGATGCTTATATATCTATAAAACCTGTGAATTCTTATTGAAAAATAAATATTAAAATAAATTAAACTCTTGGCTTAATGTTTCACGATTTATTTAACAATATGTATAGTCAACATGTTTCGAGCGTTAGCTCATTTTCAAGACTAAACTACTATAAGAGACGTAAAACAAATTTATATCTACAAAATGGATGTATCACATCTTGGATGAACAAAAAATTATTATTTAAAAAAAAAATCAACTACAATATCTAACAAACAACAGCACGGATGCGGAAATGGAGAATTCAACCTAACCCAGCAAAATCAAATTTCATCATATTCAATCACAAGATGAGATGAATTTTAGTTATTTTTTTTTTGGTTGAATGAATATATAATTAAGTTTATTATATTTATATAATACATTTTTTGATTAGCCAAATTTTCGGTAATATTCAGTTTGGTCCGCCTCAGAAAAACCTTGGAAACCTCTGCAGTGAAGGTTGCCAATTTAATGAATATGATTTTTCTTCTAGGAATCCCACAACCCCACTTTGTAGTCGTTATATTAGAAATCGAAGCAATACTCCAACTTCATATATGGAATTTTGTCCATATGAAGACATACTTGGTGTGGCTACTTCAAAAGGTTTTCAGAGTTTACTCATTCCCGGTGCCGGTGAGGCCAATTTCGATGCTCTGGAAGCGAATCCTTACCAGACCAAGAGGCAAAGGAGGGAAGCGGAGGTGAAATCACTCCTGGAAAAAGTACAACCCGAATTAATAACACTGCACCCAAGTGTTATTAGTACTATAGATGTCCCCTCTCTCAAGGAAAAAGTAGAGGCCCAACAAAAACTATTGGTAAGTTGATTCACGGGGAACATTGCATGAATAATGACTTTGTTCATGTTGTTACTGTTTTTGTAGGAAAAATTTATTAATAGATTATCTCGCGAAATTTGTACGCGAAAATATTTTATTCGTGAGTATTTTCGAAAATCCTGAAAGATATGTTCTACTGTTTATGTTGATACACTGTTTGTTTTTAATATTCCTATGACACCTATGCACTAAGGAAATGTAACGCTTGCAGTAATTTCAAAGAAGTCGTGTTATCAATAATGACATATATATCAATACATTTGACTAAAAGTGATTAACCTGTTGATTCTATATAAATTATGAACTGAAGGTTTGTAATTTCGTATCGGATACTTTTTCCTTTTATCTCCTCATTAATTGTAAGAGAAATCCCAAACACAAATACCACCAACTCGTACTCATTGCTGGCATTTTCTTATCAATAAAAATAAGTAATACGAAGATAAACCTCTAAATAGACAAAGTCTTGTCTCATTAACTCACTAACTTTGCAAATTTTGAGATTTTCAAATATATTTTTTCAATTTATAGAAGTTATGTGCTTACATACTTTCAGGCAACTAACTTTCATTAAAGAATTAGGAGAATATACACAAAACCCATGCATATTAGGTTTAAATGTAAAAATCTGTGAAATTTCTAATGTTTAAGTCTACAATTTTAAGTCAATGATTTTTGAACTTTGGTGTAAAAATTTTTTTCAGTTTGTAAAACCTCCAAACATTGATTATGAGCCAAGGAAAAAGGCTAAAGGAAAAGGTGGTTCTGTGAAAGTACACAGAAACAAAAAGATCGTACAAGAGCAAGCTAAAAAGGTAAATATTTTTGATATTTCAATTGATAGTATTTCTATAATTTTTTTCCTTTTCAGGAATTCATAAAAGATACTAAAGAAACACAAAAAAAACAAAAATCAAATAAAAAAACAACAAGCAATCTGTTGGATAGATTTTTGTGAACAGAAATAAAATTTTAAGAATGAAATTTTTTCTCCAATCGTTTGGAACTTATTATGAGCGAGTACATCATCTCTTTTTCATAAATCTGGTTCTCCGATTTCTCATGACTATCATCTGGGAGATCACATGTCGACTCGAGTGGATTCGGTTCGTGACCTTGGTGTGATTTCGATGTACATCTTAATTTCAAGGAACATTTTAGAGAAGTGTAGTTTTCAGATCTTACCAGATGCTGGGTTTCTTTATCCGCAACTCTACACTTGTTAATCGCGTTCTATGGCTGAGCAACCAGGTATCCAACAACATTGACTTTTTCTTTGATTCATCCAGATCATTTAAATTGATACTTTGCCTCTATATGTAAGATTTATGAAGTATTTAAGTTGGTTGTTACTTCATTCTGTGTACTTGATTTGTTAAAAGGGAGTTTGCCGTTCCCTAGATGTATATATACATATATTAATATTATAAGCTTAAAATAAATAAAACGATGTTTGTTTAATATATACTTTATTTTTGAAGTTATTTATTTTATATGAACCTGTTCAATTATTTTAGGAAGTAGATTATCTCGATTTGCCTGAGTAACCTATAAATTATAAGAAATAAATGTAATTATATGAAGAAATTGAAATACAATGGAGTTTAATAGTATTATTTTATTTGCATATAAACTGGAAAAATTGAATTTAAATTATTACTCCTTTTTTTTATTAAACACTTACATGTATCAACATTTTTGATTCTTTTTTAAGATGATTGATGAATGGATCATTACTCTTCAAAGGTAAAGTAGCAACAATACTTATATCAACTGAGTTTAATAGATTTTCAATAGCTTCTTTGAATGATGTGCTGAAGAGTTCCATTTTTCCTACCTCATCTATTATCATTACTCTTTGTGGCTGAAAAACATGTTTTTTGGTCATTTTGAA
Organism: Henosepilachna vigintioctopunctata; assembly: GCA_030704895.1. Taxonomy (NCBI): domain Eukaryota; kingdom Metazoa; phylum Arthropoda; class Insecta; order Coleoptera; family Coccinellidae; genus Henosepilachna; species Henosepilachna vigintioctopunctata. The sequence goes on from JARQZJ010000005.1 coordinate 2,931,655, forward strand.
AGGAATTAAGACAAATATGACAATTTTATGGCCAAAGAAGGACAAAACATGATAAAAAGTTCTATATGATTCATTTATAAATAAAAAAAATTACATATATTGATTGAGTATATTCCTATAATATACCATGAGAAATTGGTTGGATCATAATTGCTAGCAGGAGGAAGGGTAAGGTGCAAAAGCAGTTTTGCAAATGTTTTTATTATTTAAATAACATTCTAAAAAGAAAGTCTGTAAACCTTATTTAAATATTACTTACATCATTAAATGATGGTAGAGCCAAACCTTCAAATTGACCAATATCAACAGAATAAGCACCAACTTTTAATCTCGACTTTATGCCACTGAGAATACAAATATATTCCTTAAAACATCAATAAGCATATATTATCATTAACCTTTTTCTAGCCAATATCCCTCTTTGGTTACTAACTGTAACAATATCGAACCCTTCTCTATAACCTTCGGCATTACGAACTTCTTCTGTGAAAAACCCGCCTACATCCACAAATGAGTCCTTCAAATATTGAACTAGTTTCTTTATGATGGTCGTCTTACCAATTCCTATAATGAAATAATCATTCCCAAAGTTTTTCTAAACTATATCCTACCTGGTGCTCCTGTAAGACAAATCAACATTTCTTTGAAAACCTATAATAAAGTAGGTAACAGAATATAATTCAAAAGAGAAACTGGGGACTTATTCCTGACATTAATCAAGAGATTGATTGTGACTACCAACTCTTCTTCAAAACAATTACACCAAATATCTCAAATAGAAAACGAATACAATTTTGCCCCAATAACACTGTGCACTACTATTCCATATGTGATGTTTGACAGGACTACGAGGTCAATGTAGTATTTGTTATAAGAAAGTAAAATTCTCTTCTGTGATCCATGCACTTTCTAGAAGGGTTGATTAATTCAAATTTCATTTTATCTTTATTTTTCAACGGCAGGTTTTTGCTAATGTGTGATGAATCTATATAATCTTATTTGAATAAAAGTTTAAGCACCAACGCGATTTATTTGTATGCACATAGGAAATTAATTTTTTACGGAGAAATAAAATAATCATAAAAATTTGTTCTGTAATCTACTCTTTTAAAATTTGGTTGCATTTAACAGAAATAGCAAGAGATGTTATCTTATTGTATTATTTCACTGTTTGTTTGATAAAAAATGATGATTAGATAATACCCATTACCTAATATAATAATACCCATTACCCTATAATATATAAAATTTATATTTATTATTAAGTTACTAACCTAACTTAATATGACTAACGTAGATCAAAAACGATCAAATCGCTATAATAGTTCACGAGAGTAATGGGATTAGAGATGTACAGATAGACTATTACTGTGTATATACATCAACGTAACAGAATACTACGCACTCTGCTAAGGGAATTATAAGGAACATTTCAGATGTAAAAATACATAAGTCTTTATTTATAACATGAAACTCATACTACTAAAATTTTTTTACAAGATGTTTTGTGAAAGAGAATTCAGAGAAATCGTTTCACGAATAAACAAATAAAATGTATGAACAATGCAAATGGAATGGAAAGCTTAAATACTGATGTATATTATGTAAATATTCGAAATGTTTGTCACTCAAACATCTGGAGTATTTATATGATATCTTAATAAGAGCTTTCTCGTCAAAAGATTTAATCTACAAGAGATTTAAACTATATTTGATTACAAAATATACAGTGTTTACAATTTGTTTTGCATAATGCCTTTATATCAATTAGGAACTGATGATAATTTTGTGAAATTGGAATTACAACGTAAAATTTATATACAACAAAAGGATGCACAAAGAATGGATAAATGGAGGTTATAGAATAAAATTAAACAATTGATCAGGTCTTCGTAATATACCACGAAGTATAAATATATCTATACTTCGTGTATACCACTAAGTTAAATCGTGGTAATATACCTTAAACATGCTCCTAACAATTTTTTATTGTACAATTCTTCAATGATGTATTAAAACGGGAATATTATTAACAATACTCATTGGTTTCACCACTTGATTATTCCATTTAATATGTAAGGTCGAAATTCAATTAAATATTACCACTTCACATTACATTTTCAGATTACATAAATAATTTCAATATACATTTAACATTTGAATTATATTCTTGTACTGATCACACTATACGTAATATTAACATTAATAAAATAATATTATCACAGTCGAAGAAAAAACAAATAAGTGTGAAATTTATATCTAGGCAACAAGTACACAGCTGCTATAAATGACACTTGAAGAATTGGTATTTCTGATGTTCTGATTAAAGTCAACAGGTTCGAAAGATTTGTTAACATGTGTTGCTGCCTATGGCCTGTACTGATAAGTTTTAATGAAATCGAAGTAAACTACTAAAGCAACGTATTTTTCATACAAATCTCTAAATGGACGGAAAAGATTTGTTGAACTGCTTTTTAATAATGTTAATTGATTAAAATGATGAATTCAATGAAATAAATTTGATATGAAGAATATTATTTGGAGAAATACGGAAATATTAATAAAAAATCGTAAGACTTTTAGATTAGGAAATGCAATTCTGCAAATATAATCCTAAATATTTTAATGTGACAGAAGAAACGTAGAGTATTCAATTTTTTCAATTCGCTAATCGAAATTTCAGATAACAATTTTTCACTAATCGATTTGCTCGATACTTGATGAAAATCTAAATACATAATTTAAATGAAAAATCTAAGCAATTTTTTAATTTTTACTATAATTTAGTGAAGCATAAACAGTGTTGGCGAAACAATATTGCAAGTTTCACTAAATTATAGTGAAAATCAAAAACTACCTAGTTTTTTTTTTATTCAAATAACTATTTTTCATTTATTATTGAAGAATAAGACCTTAGGAATAAGGACAAGTTATAACCTAAAGTTTCTTTATTGTAGATACGAATTGACATTATTCAATAAGTAAAGCAGTATATATGGTGTATATCAATTAAAATAATGAACTTATTCCATCAAGTTCTACTTTGCAAATATATTCAGTTAATTTATATACTTATGGAAATATTAGCGCCATCTGATTAACAATTGATTAACTAATTGAAAACAAGTTTCCTGCTTTAGTGGTAATAAACCACTCAAAATTAATTTGAATAATTTTAAGTATCTGAATACAGCTATGTACTTGAGAAAAACATACAAATCCACAATATTATGAGATCCTCATAGTGCTCGGCGATGGAGAACAGGAATGAATTACACGGTGAGTTGGGGAACCTGGCAGAGGAACAATCGGTGTCGAAACAGGAGATGGCAGCCTGCTTTTGGCGTGACGTCACAACAAATGAAGTTCGTGTTGTCCAACTGTCGAATAGGTGACGCTAGGGGTACTTTCGCTAAGTACGTTGTGAGAATTGTGGTAATACTGAAAGAAAGTTCCGAAATGAAATAATAACATTGGAAATTCTAAAATTACGGTTCTTAATAAGTGTTATCATAATAAATCATCAGTCACGTCCTTGCTATGCTGTAATAGAAAATTTATTTGCATAAATTCAATAATAGGTATACGATTGTTCCTTAGATATATTAAAGGGTCATTTGGAGTGTTGTTCGAAAGTGTCATACATATAAAATGTTGCCCCAATTTACCATTTTTATTGGGATCCATTACTTACACGTATCACACCTACAGTTTCCAATATCTTTCGAGAGATATCCTCGATTTATTTTGACTTATTGCTTGACGGTTCTTGTACTTCGAGTTCATCTTGATACCGCCTTTTGAAGTAATTTATGGACCCTTATTGCCACAAACAAGATCATTGCTTATTGAAATCTATGACAATTTGAAATATATTATGATATGATATACAGACTGTAATATACAACAGCATAATACACAGACTGATAAATATGCCTTTATCAGCATATAATGATACTAAAGAACTGAATATCATTAAACAGATCGCACAAAACAATGGATATCATCACTGTTTCGTCGATAACATTTTGAAGAAAAGATGATATTATAAGTCCATTTCTCAAACTGGCAGGAATTTCAAAGTTAGAATATCTGAACACCAAAAATGCTTTGCAAAAAATAAAACCGATTCGAAGTATGCAACACATCTTAGAGAAAAGAACCATGTCTTCAACAACAACTTACAAATATTGCATATGGAACGAAAAGGTTACAAACTAACCCTGTTAGAAGCCATGGAAATTAATAAGAGGAAAAAATCCAATAATTTATTAAATGATCACATTTCAATCAATAATTCTCCTTTATTAAATTTATTTCAGTAAAAGGAAATCGAAGAAAAGTATTCTATGGTCATTCCCCACCCTTCAGAATAAATATGTTCTATAGTCATTCCCCTATTACAGAAGAAAAATGTTCTATGGTCATTTCCTCACACTTCAGTATAAATGCTGATAGTCCACAATGTAATAGCTCAGTTTATCATATATAACATAGTAACATCTGATGAAGCCACTATTTTGGCGAAACAATATCGTTATGTTTTTAACGTAATTGTAGTGAAAATCAAGAAACTACTTAGTTTTATTTGAATTATATATTTCAAAATATCACTAAAATTTAAATATTTTTTTTGTTTAGGTAATCGATCGTATGAATTTTACTCAAATTTGGAGAAAACCATATAGTAATGAAAGGGTTCTGTAATTTGATAGAAAACACTCAACAAAATATCAACTTAATTTTCGACGACGAAGTTTACTTATAATTTAACACTAAATGGACTGTTTAAGTCTGACGTCATACTGACACCAAACAAGAGTTTATTAATGTAAAATCCCATGAAAATATGTAAAATTTTTGTTTTGTGATAGAATAAAAACTTCAATTTGTGTATTTTGTTTAATTACCCTGTCTTTTCAACAAATCATATCTGTTTTCGCCAAATTTGAATTAAAAAATTTGAATACATCAAATAAAATTTTTTTAATGGGACTTGACCATTATAACCATTTTGTTTAGAGTCACTTAGACGTCAGGACTTAAAATCATTAAAGATTTAGTTGCTCAAAAGTACCTCGAGCACAATAAAATTGATTACTGGTAGTTAATTTTTCAATATGTAAACCATAGAAGTTGAACATCGCAGGGAATCGAACTTCAGTGATGTTGCATCGAAATTGAAAATATCATCGACATACATCGATGTTGTCGAAAGATCATCGATATATCGACATTTTTGGACGTGCCTAGAAATGCATCTGACATTTCCACAATTTTCTATTATAATATTCGATGGAGCTGGGAATACGACGCAAGATTCGATTAACTATTAATCCCAATCTGATTGAAACTGATTGAATAACCTCACACGGAGGTGTAATGACTGAAACTCATGCCTGAACTGTCACCTTGAGATGTTTGGTGGTATCGGTTTTCCGATTGGTATCTAGCATGCTAATTTTGAACGCACATATTAGAAAATCGATAGGAACTATTGTTCGGATGTACGGATAGAGCACGAGTGCTTTATTGTGTAGCGTACTGTCTATATCATCACTAAATTAGAGTAACATTTAGGATGTAATTGAGATCTCTAATTAGTTCATACAATTAACCCAAAAACGACGTTACATGAATGAAGTATTTATTTTTAATTGTAACAATTTATTTTATTCCAAAAAAGGGATCATAATTCACATGGACCTGAGTTTTGAATCAATTTTGAAACACTTTTCAGTTGGCACAGAGGATATTGCGAAATATTTTAAATTAATGAATAGAAAAAAATAAGAAAAATATATTGTTTTCTTTGTTTTTTGTGCACTATTTTTTCTATAAGAAACTAGACAAGGTTGGGAACAAGAGATTACTTTATAAGTGCCTACTATTCATATCATTTATACAGAAAAAACTCGTAAATTAGCCGTAAAATAAGTGGAGAATAAATTAAGTAGAGAATTTCAAATTATAATTGAAATCTCTGTATTCAGCAAGCTGAATACAGAGATTATTATAGGAAATTCTGAAAATATACATAAAGGTATTTCTTTTGATTTTGATTAACTATTTTGATCTATTGATTTTGTTATTTCGAAAGTTTTTTTCTTTATAGGGTTATAATTTATAGCTTAACTGTTGTTAATCCAAACATTATTACATAAACTTTTCACTGTTTTCGTGCATATCAAAAACTTGTGGAAATGAACAACATCGAATAACAATTATCACACTATATTAAGAAAAAGAAATTGATACAACAAACACATAGTGTATGTGAGAAAATGTGGATAAAGTGAGGCTTATTCTCAACTCTAGAGAGTGAATAGTGAAGGTAATGTTTTATGTACTCGAATAATGCGTAGAGAGATAAGGAGATAGAATAGTGAGAGTAGTGAATAGATAGAGTAGTGCAAAATTAGTAGATATTGCATCGGTGCAAAACAATGGAAATTTAAAAGCACTGTATATTGGGAGGTAACACCTTCATTTGGAATTTCTCATGAATTCGCATATATATATATATATATATATATATATATATATATATATATATATATATATATATATATATATATATATATATATATATATATATATATATATATATATATATATATATATATATACATATATATGTATATATATATTCTCTTATATTATGTTCTTGGAATGAGCCGCGTTCTAGATTTATATAATCTCGACGTTTCGGCTTCCATTGTGAAGCCATCTTCAGGAGTTGGAATAAATTAGTAGGGAAAAGGGTTATTCGGTTAAGTGGCCTCAATCTGCCTACTCCACGAACTGAATGAAGGAAAATGAGAAAAGGTTACCTGGTTACGTGGCCTCAATCTGCCTACTCCACGAACTGAATGAAGGAAAATGAGAAAAGGTTACCTGGTTACGTGGCCTCAATCTGCCTACTCCACGAGCCAAATCGTTTCTAATAGTTAACTCCGAAGTCTCAACCTGCCTACTCTTCGGAGTCAACTTGAACAGTTGACTCCTTTTCTCATTTTCCTTCATTCAGTTCGTGGAGTAGGCAGATTGAGGCCACGTAACCAGGTAACCTTTTCTCATTTTCCTTCATTCAGTTCGTGGAGTAGGCAGATTGAGGCCACGTAACCAGGTAACCTTTTCTCATTTTCCTTCATTCAGTTCGTGGAGTAGGCAGATTGAGGCCACTTAACCGAATAACCCTTTTCCCTACTAATTTATTCCAACTCCTGAAGATGGCTTCACAATGGAAGCCGAAACGTCGAGATTATATAAATCTAGAACGCGGCTCATTCCGAGAACCAAGTTTTATACATACTTCTGACCGCGGAAACCTTTCTGAACATTTCATATATATATATATATATATATATATATATATATATATATATATATATATATATATAAGAAAATGAACACTAGAACATTCATTCGAAAAATTCAAATCAATCAAGAGAATGTTGTAGTAGAGCTAGATATGTGAACGTGTACGATGTGATGTCTCCATTATTCTTCAAGGGATAAATGTTAGAGAAATATTGAAATCGATGCTACACCTGATGGAAGTGCGAGACATATATGTTTCGTTCTGCAAGGAACTCGTCAGTCGCACAACGTCCATCGAAGTGAGGCAACGATTTCAACCCCCAAGCATCTTCTTGTGACTCCAAGTGGAAGACCGTAGAGTTATGAATACTCCACAATTCCATCTATGGGAATCAGTAGAAAACACCTCTCAGATTATAGACACACCAAGCATCGAAATTTCACATATCTTCTATACCCGTAGGTATCTACTAAATTGCAATGTCTATTTGACAAATATCATCGAACGATCTTTTTAAATGTCAATAGGTTGCGTTAGTAGTACGATCGTGTTTATTCCCTAATATTTAAATATTTTCTTAAATATTTCATTCACTGCCATAAGCATAAAAAATTTCATTTCCTTAAAAATATCGCCGAATAGGCCCCTGAAATACGGGAATAAACACGAGCGAACCTGTTCTTGACCAAACTTGTATGGTCAAACAGATCTGCTTGGCCATACCCTCTGGCCTATCCGGCCAGAGATCCTCCCTCCAAAATAGATATTTGAGGAATTTTCGTTTGTATCGACTCTAAATAATTTTTATAAAAATTGAAAATGGGACGAAAAATCAAACATCCGAAATCTAATTTGCTCTTTACAAACGCATTAAATAATTGTATCAGTGTTTTTGTATTCGAAAAGTGTCCAGTATTACACACAATAAATCCATACGATTCAATGCTGTTGTTCTTTGTTAAATTTGTGTGCTTCCTTCTGTTAGGTTCTTAAATTTGGGACTATCCTCAAGTGTAATAGAAATAAGCGATTGTTTGAAAAATCCATCAATAACTATCCTGATGAATATCAATTCTTAACCTACGTCGTATTCCATCAGGTTCTTTGTTGGTTTAAATTGAAAAGAACAAGTATATGTTGCTTCCTTTATCAAGCCAATAATCAGATAAATGCATCAAGTTTAATACATCTAACGAACGGCGAGATTTAAACCAAGCTTCGATCCATTCATCTATCCAGTAAACCCATGGAAAACATTAATTGATGTTATTGAAGATTAACGAGCGCTAGGAATGTAAAGGCTCCATAGCTGTTATTAATCTTTATACCGTGACTAGATCAGGGATTTATCTTCTAATTTGTTTTGAGAAGAATACATATTCAATTCATTCGTAATCAAATGAAAAGATAAAAGTTTAAATCAAATTCAAGTGATTGAGATTAAATTCTCGCTTAACTCTTGGTGAAACATAATTAAATATTGAATTTAATTGAACTCATGGCTTAATGTTTCACGATTATATTTAATAATATGAATTTGTCAACATGTTTCGAGCGTGAGCTCATTTTCAAGACTAAAATACAGTAAGGAACGAACAACAAATTTATATCTATACAATGGATGTAAGGAGGGAGGATAATTGAAAATCTAAGTGTTCATTTACGATGTCTTCTTTTTTCTCCAAGAACTGCATATTTCAATTGCCTCTAAAAGGTCTAAACGTTTCTCTTTATTACCTGCGTGCAACCACATGGTTTTTTCAAAGTCTATGAAGTGGTTAGAGTTAATACAATGTTCTGAAAATCCGGTTTTATTAATATTGTACAAAAAATCGACCTTTTTTGCTCGTCAACCCGAGTTTTTATTTTTCTACCTGTTTGGCCGATATAAAACGCTGAGCATTCATTAGAAAAAAATTTTATAAATCCCGCTTTTGTCTTCAACATTTATCTTTTCTTTATTATTCACTAAAAGTGACTTAATATTTCTTTTGTTAGTACAAATGGTTTTATCTCTTTTTTCTTTAATCTTTCTCAAATTTTTTCGCTGAAATGAAGTATGAAATTAATAAAGATATATTTTTGTTTGCTTTTATAATTTGGGAGGGATAAATTGAATTTAAAAGAATTTTCCGTTGCTTTTTTCTTATAAGATTATCTATTATGTTTCCATCATCTTTATTTGCTAAAAGTTTCAAAGTTTTCACTTCTTTGTTAAAATTTTCATCGGAAAGCGGGATGGACAAAAGTCTATGTATAAAAGAATAAAAAGTAATTTAGTCTTGAAAATGAGCTCAGGCTCGAAACATGTTGACTAATTCCAGTTGTTAAATATAATCGTGAAACATTAAGCCAAGAGTTTAATTTAATTTAATATCAAATTCAAGTGTTTCTATCTTATTAGATGAAAATATTATCTATTTTCAACACAAAATTGGAATAATAAGTTAATGAGATTGAAACTAGCACGAAATTTATTTATATTTTTATATACTCGTATATACAGGGTGAGATTTTCGCTTTTTTCTCGAATTTTTTTGGGTTATAACCTCATTCTCAAAATTTCAACTATGGTTAACCTTCAGTTTGAAAATGGGGTTAATAACCCGAAAAAATTGTGAAGCAGTTGACATAATTCTAGGTCCAAATTTTCTATATTAAATATGTAAACAAATTGCCCTTGTTAGAAATTGAATAATGGTGTTCCATGCCCAACATACAGTGCGTTACATAATGCAGAGAGACAGAAATATAAAATAATTCAAAAATAACTAACATACCTTAAGCACAACAGCCCTTTCCTGAAAAAGAAAATGGTTGAAGGAAGACAGTTTAGGAGACAGATTATGGAGAAACAAATCAACTTCCGAGTTCAGTTTTATGTCAACTCAGAAAAAGTATATCTTGTTTTAGAAGAATCTATTGAATATTAGTTGAATTGACAACATAGTGATATTTTTTATTATTTAGAACGTGTTGATTTTTATTTTCATCTTTGGTTAACAACATGATTGAAACAAGATTTCTACACTCTCTTATTATTTTGATGTTATTTTTGTATTCAATGGTTTAAACATACCGATATTTTAATATTTCAAAATAATTTACACTAATATGCAACTTGCACAATCCAAAAATTCTATGAATTTTTTTTGTCTCAATATGATAACAGATATAAACAAATCATTATATACAACACTTATATTTATGTAACATCAATTTGCATAGTTGTTTATTGGGTGTTTTTAGTTTCTTCACCCAAAAACCCAACAAAATTTCGAAACAATGCCAGTGATTTTAACATGCCTCTCAAAACAACACGATCAGGTATCGTAATATTTTTGTTCATTTCTGTTGAATAGAACTAAGTACTTAATAGTTGTTACTTTATTTTTCGTTTATTTCGTTTGATTATTATATAATGCTATTTTATTTCATTTCAATTTTATTATAATTGTATAGGTATATTCACTTATGAAACGGGTGATTTTTTGAGGTTGGCGGCACTGGTTGGTAATGGCATCCAAACGTCATTTGTCAAAGTGAAAAGTTTTCAGTATACTATGCCATTTTATCATGGAAAGACTTACAAACGAGCAACGATTGCGATTGTTGAAATTTACTATCAAATTTCGTGCTCTGTGAGAAATGTGTATCGTTTGTTACGACCATATTATGGTCGGCATAACCGAATATTGCAGCTGTAACGTACAGTGTTAATGAGGATCGTGAAATTTCAATTCGTCGCCGTTCTCAGCAATTGGGCATGTGTTACTCAACCACATGGAAAGTTTTACGTGTTGATTTCGCCTATAAAATTCATTTTCTGCAAGAATTGAAGCCGAATGACCTATCACAAGGTCTAAATTTCGGTGAATGGGCCTTTGAACAGATTAATGAAAATCCGCTGTTTTATCGAAAAATTGTGTTCATCGATGAGGCTCATTTCTGGCTGAACGTATATGTATATAAACCAAACTGTCGCATCTGGAGTGATGAACAGCTACATGCCATACAATAATTGCCGATGCATCCCGAAAAAACGACAGTTTGGTGTAGTTTATGGGCTGGTGGCATCATCGGTCCATTTTTCTTCAGAGACGACCGTGGAAGAAACGTTACCGTCAACGGCGAACGATATCGAGCCATGATACGCAACTTTTTTTTTGCCGCAGTTGGCTGAGTTGAACTTGGTTGAGATGTGGTTTCATCAAGACGATGCCACACAGCTCGTGAAACAATGGACATGATGAAGGATGAATTTGGTGAGCAGCTTATCTCTCGAAATGGCCCTGTAAATCGGCCGCCAAGATCATGCGATTTGGCGTCTCTGGATTATTTCTTGTGCGGTTATGTGAAGTCGTTAGTGTATGTGGACAAGCCGAACACGATTGAAGCCTTACAGGATAACATAACACGCGTAATTCGTGGGATACAGGCCGAAACGCTCGAAAAAGTGACGAAAAATTGGACCTTCCGAATGGACCATTTGATACGGAGCGCCTGACAACATTTACATAAAGTTATCTTCAAAATATAAATGGCAAAGGCCAAGTTATCAATTTCAACAAACTTTGAATATATGATGCAAATTAAGTGTTTTATTCGATTGAAAAAAACTACACTTAAAAAATCACCCATTACTTTCTTTCTCATTATTATTTGTATTTTAGTTTTATTGATCATTTCATTGATTTTTAAATCTTGTCTGGTATGGAAATTTGTGAATTTAAATGTATATTATTTACAAAGGATGGTATTCTATCATATTTTTATCATAGTAACAATCATTTCAGATAGATTTGTAGTAAGTTGTCTGGGCCGAACGGAGCTAACTGCATTCGACGACGTTAATTATTGCCTGCTGAATTCCCAGACTTAAATCTTCTGGATTATTCGGTCTGGGACTCTTTGAAGTCATTAGTTCACACTACTCCCGTAGAGAATTCGAACTATTTGAGAAATTGGATTGTTATTACGTGTAACAAAATTGAAAAGAAAGTTGGTGTATTTGAAAATGTTTGATAGTCAATTGTGAGAAGTCCCAAGTCTTGTATCCATGTTCTAGAGAATAATTTCGGATAATTATTATACATTTATCAAATTTGGAACACTTCTCTATGAAGAATGTTCAAAATATATTTGAAACAAAGGTGATAAGAATATTTCTGAATGTGTGAAAAGAACAAACCCATGATTTTTCCCACATTTCAAGCCCACATTCTGTGTATCGTTAAAAATGGGAAAAACTTGGCTATTAACTCAGGGCGTGAATGGAAACCTTTTTGAATAATTACGGAAGCATAGAAAGTTCTCCAAACTCAGTGGGATTCCACTAAGCTGTTTAATTTGCAGAGCAACGAGGGTGGTTTCTAATTGTCCCATTACAGGGAATTGTTGCGAGAACTAACTCACTTCTAGACGACCAACTCTTTTCTAATACCCAAACCCAATTTCAGCCGTTCAATTTACTAAAGACTCACACAAAGTTGCACATCCTGATTTTCAAACAAGAAGAAGAAAACTACTATTTCATTCTCTGTCAGTTTTCTTTCCCTTTACTCGTACAATTGAATGAGAAACAATTAAATACATTAAACATAATTATTTTTCTTCTTTATCATTAAATGTCACCTTGGTCAAATTTTAATTTCAAACCAAATTATTTTTGTTGATTATCGAAAAAATTGAAAATTTAAATTATTCAAGCTTTAAAACTGTTGTTTCTCCAACCAGATATGAAACTAAGGTGATATGATAATATTTATGTCATAAATTCAGTCGGTTCTAAACTTTCTGAGAAGGACCATGAAAAAATTTGAAAAAAAAATTTAAAGATATTAGATTTGAATCTACGATAACATAGATTCACAGGTTGTTAACATGACAGGTTGCCAACTTCTACTAGATATAGTAGAATTTATAGACTAGTCTATTTGGATTTTCCAGTAGAAAATTTTGATTATTTTGATAGACAAATTTTCAAAATATACAATAATAGCTCAGTATCCTTTCCGTAAAAAGAAACAAAATTTACAAGAGAGACATTTACTTATTTCGTTTCATGTAATATGTATTTTTTATTTAAGAATTTTCAGTGTTTTTGTAGTGTTTTATAATATTACCTTGAAGGATTAGTTTTGTTTTTTGACATTCTACATCAATTTTTTGTTGAAAGCAGAATTTTCAAAATTATATTTTCTATATAATTCTTATATATAATCTGAGTTTTGTTTCGTTATTTGCTGTACTTCTTCTTTCTATTTATTACTGTGTAATGTGCTTTTCATGAAATCTACCACAATATTTTAAAACAATTTTAGCAGTGTAGAATTCATGTTTTGTTTCATTTGTAAGAAATAAATATAGTGATATATTTATTTCTTACTTTCTAGACATTTCCTATTATTTTGTAAATTTAGTAAGTTTACAACTGTAAATCAGTCTACTGGATTTTTTAGTGGAAATCAAAATGATCTAGAGGAAGTTTTGCAGAAAAGTTAAAAAGATCTACTGGATTTTCTGTCTCAGAGCTGGCAACGCTGGATCAAACGACTACATTGTTGCTTAAAGGTGTGAAATTTTTGGAGATTTTTCCGATAAATTTCATTAGTTACATCAAGAAAAATTATAAAATTTCAAGAAGAAAACTTTGAAAAATTTCATTCTGTGTAACCTTTTATATTCATTTACAGTTTTCAAATAAAATTCCAAGGTACTTGGCTACTCCAGTGGGTTTCCTAAATTACATGTTAGGAACTTCTGAACTAATTCAAGAAAAGAATAACAAGTTTAATCCCTCAAAGATTTCAAACGCGAATGAAATTTTAATAATGTTATTTCCATATGAAGAAAATTCAATGAGTCATCTGTTACTCATATGTTTCTTTTTTTGATAGATATAAATAGTTTCGGACATTCGTTTATCATCAAGAACGAATAACGTAATAACCATTTTTCATTGTCTTCGTTCTGTTCCACACTTTACCGAATCAAATAGTCAAAACATGTAGTTCCACAGTTAAAATCATGTTTTTTATATTAGAATACTTTGGGATTCATTCAATAAATAATTCATAATATAGATGTTGAATAATTGCTTAGAACTAGACGAAATTATTGCTTCAAAGTGAATATATTCACTTCCTTTATCAATTTTGCAACGTTTTGCGGTTACATAAAATTCAGCTTCAGTTTATGCAAAGAAACATAACCTGAAAATAGATTCCATCGAGCCAATTTCGCCATTCCAGAAATAAACCCGGAAACTGAACTCGCAAAGTTAAAAGTAGAAGAGGGAAGTTGATCTGGTAAAGGGCAAACTGGATGCTATCTCGGCAGGTCGAGATGGGGCTGTGTGCTAAATGTATGTCTGCTCGCAGGAATTGTGCCTTAAACTGTAAGAACTGTAGTAGCGTTGCGATGAGAATCTCTGAAAAATAGCAAAAAAACTGGTTAAAATGTGTCAAGGAAATGTATCTCATGTATTAGTAGTTCATATTTATCATTACGAAGCTTACAATGGTATCGTAGTTCATATTACACTATGTTCTTTACAATGAAGACCATAGAAACAAAATATTTATGACATGTTCGTAGTTCACATTGATCATACAAAAATGCAGGAGATAAGTAATATGCTGTTCGAATTAATTGGGATAAAGAATAAAAAACAATGTTTTCGTGAAATCTTACCTATTAATGAAGTAAATACATACAAATTAGCGTAAATTCTTCATATTAATATGAAGTATGTCCTCCTTTTGCAGAAATAACTTCTTGAACCCGTCTAGTCATCGATTCCACTAGCGTAGCGCAGTATTTCTTCAATTCGTCATTATGAAACAACAACTGAATTTCATTTATAATCATTTTTTTTTTTGTAGTGCAATCCATTTTTGCCAGTCACTTCTTTGAAGTATTCCATAAATTCTCAATGGGATTGAGATCAGGTGAATTCCCCGGCCAATCGAGTTCTTTTATTTCATTCTCACGCATAAAGGCCTGCACTTGTTTGGAATTGTGGCAGGAGCCAGGTCGTGCTGAAATGTTCCATCAGAGGTTTCCATGAATGAAACAATCTTGGTGCGAAATATTTCCATATATTTCACTGAATTCATTATCCCTGTTATAGGAGCTAATCGTCCAGTGCCATTGGTTGTGAAAAAACCACAAAACATTTGTTTCGAAGGATGTTTAACTGTTTGCTGGATGTGATCAGGCCGCAAAGTTTCCCCATCACTTCGTCTAAAAACACTCGATTTTTACCCTTGAACAAACAAATGTGTCTCATCACTAAAAACCACCTTCTTCCAGTCGTCCATAGTCCACGCACGGTACTTTTTGGCCCATGCCAAACGTTTCTTCATCATTTTCTCGGCAAGCAGTTGCTTTCTTCTTGGTCTTCTTGCCTTATGGCCAGCATTCAGCAGTCGTTTTCGCACAGTTGAGGTGCTCACCTCCACACCAGAAACCATTAAATCCCTCGAAGATCAGTGCTTGTCTATCTCGGATTAATTTTGCTATTTCTATCAACAATTTGTCTGTTCTTGGAGTAGTTTTGCGTTTGTGGCCACAGTTTCTTTTTCTTTTTGGAGACGATGAGCCACTTTCTTCAAATGTTTTTAAAATTCTCGAAACGCTGAACTTTCCTACACCAACAGCTTCAGCTATATCTTTTACAGTCATTGATGTGTGTACATTAAGTGCGATAATTTTGGAACGCTTCCTCGGAGTGATGTGCATCTTTGGACATATACAGCACGTAGCAAAATTGAAACCCCCAATTGTCGCACCGTCAGGCTCACAACTGAGTTGCTGGCGAGGTAAAACTGGTAAGAATGTAAATGATGGTCAAGGTCGAACCCTCACATCACCTCAGGTAGTAAACAAGCAGGTGTGAGAGTGTTTGGGTCACCCTGGTACTCACATACTTACTACAGTAACTCAAACGAAGAAAAAAAATGTTTATCCCACTTAATTCGAACAGCATAGTAATATGTCATGATGTGTTCAATGATAAAGTTCTCTCACATATTATCGATTATCAATGAAATCATGTTGTGATTAAATTTCACATTTGAAATCAAATTGAATTGCTCTTCTATTTTATTCATTTTGGTTATGTATTCATTTAGTTATTTATACGTAGACAATGTTCCGAATACTTATTGTACACTGGTTACTGCATGAAGTTGATATTTTCCAGATCAAATCAAGTTTAACGAGAAAAGACAGTGAGAAATGAAATGCTACGGATCGTGAAATGTTAACATGTCAACATTTGTTGTCATCAAATCATTGTTAACAATAAATGTCAACATGTTTAATGACAATAAAACATTTAAACACATGTTTAATTTTTTTTATATATCTCTTCAAGTATTATCATCTTTAACTTGAACTACGCCGTTCTGACGATAGGCAATAACCTTGAAACATATGTAAACGGCTGTTATATAGAAAAATGTGTAGGTTTTCAACGTAAGTTTCTTTTACTTAATTTTAGTTTACCTGCATTAAATATAATTCTTAGAATAATTCTTTTATCGTTAAGATTGTCTGGGATTTCCAGAAGCTATAAAAGTCCCACAATAGACGGACGGTATTTCATTGTCGTCTGCAACGTTGTGTTGACTCTTCCCAATATGTTTTGGGTGTATAAAACGTGTACGAAACTGTGTTTCGTGTTTTATATATTAATTTTTTTATATATCTCTTCAAGTACTATCATCTTTAACTTGAACTACGCCGTTCTGACGATAGGCAATAACCTTGAAACATATGTAAACGGCTGTTATATAGAAAAATGTGTAGGTTTTCAACGTAAGTTTCTTTTACTTAATTTTAGTTTGCCTGCATTAAATATAATTCTTAGAATAATTCTTTTATCGTTAAGATTGTCTGGGATTTCCAGAAGCTATAAAAGTCCCACAATAGACGGACGGTATTTCATTGTCGTCTGCAACGTTGTGTTGACTCTTCCCAATATGTTTTGGGTGTATAAAACATGTACGAAACAGTGTTTCGTGTTTTATATATTAATTTTTTATATATCTCTTCAAGTATTATCATCTTTAACTTGAACTACGCCGTTCTGACGATAGGCAATAACCTTGAAACATATGTAAACGGCTGTTATATAGAAAAATGTGTAGGTTTTCAACGTAAGTTTCTTTTACTTAACATGTTTAATTGTCAGTTTCACCAATTAAAATATCACAATATTTCGGGAAGTTTTATAATATTAAGCCTAATGAACCACCTGTTTCAAATTTAGCAAATGTTGAAAACAATACGGATGATGATAGGACAGATCTATTCAAAACATCGAGGGTATAGCCGCTTAATGAATCGGCTAATGGAAAAGGCCACTTTGCATTAAATCTTGTACAGCATATCTTCATTGTTTATATCTTAGCGATCCACTACTCAGAGCAGCTCGAATCGATCGGATCGCTATACACTAATTCGACAACAGACTGAAGATGTCGACAACAATTACGACGAAACGGTGTCATAATTATTTCGCTTGCTATATCAGGAAATGGTGTCGGATGGCGGAAACTGCACTGCAACGGGGTGTTTGTTGCATATCCGGACTTACTCTCGTTAATTGCAGAATGCTTTCAGTTTGAACTCGGAGTCGACAGTCATAATGAAACATGGGAAATGTCGGAAAACACCCACGTTAATCACTGCAGTTATTTCAATCCGAAACAGCAGCGAAAATTTATTTCGAAGTTTTTAGATCAACATTCCAATTGTTACGAGTATATATGATATTTTTACATAAATGTGGTTTGATATATGTGATTATTTCAAAAAGTATTCGACCATTTTGAAATTTCGAGGAAGATTCGAAAACTAAAACAAATTTTCGAAAAAGAAATTCTCTACTTCTCGAAGCTACAGGACCAATACCTTTAATTCCTCCAGAGGGTTGACCATACTGATAAAACTAGTACTAAATTAAAAGTTTTCGAATTCTAGTTCGAAAAATTGTTATTTATCATTTCTTATAGACAATTTTCTTAGGATAAAAATTAGGAATTTTCATTTTTTTTCAAGAAATTGTCTGCAGTATTTGAAACTTTCCTAAAATTTCAGAATAGTTTTTTGAAATCTAGTTCAGTTCAAATAGCAATTTGTGGGATATTTTCAATCAACCAAAACACTTTTTTTCAATTGATTGTTTATAACTTGCAATGTTACCAAGCAGTTCTCGAATTTTTTCGAAAATTATCTGAACATTATTACGAATCGTAGGAGACCTGGTTCATATTTTTGGAAGGGAAGAAAAAAGTTGGTCCCAAAATGCAGTTGTTAATAGACTACAACTAAGAAATCTCAAATCTGATCTTCCATTCAGCCCTTGAAAAAAATATTGCTTCAAACAAAAAAATTGGTTCAGTTTATATTCACAATAATATACAACTATATTTGAAAAAAAAGTTAATAAACATATGATACAAAAAATTGATTATATTGACATTATTGCTTATATTATTAATGGGTAAATAAATAAGAAAAAATGAACGAGAAAAAAAAATTGAGAGTATAAGCGAATATATACAACGAAAAAATTAATTTAAAATAAATTGAAATAGTATTGAACAATAACCAGATAACTGAAAATAAAATGAAATATTATCTATTACAAAGTTACGTATGGTCTGCAGAAGTTAACCATGTAGTAACGAAATATGTTTGATGAATAAAAAAAATTAAAATCGATTGCAATAGTACTATCTAGTAAACAAATGAAACAACTCAAATTCAAATAATATTTATAACTAAGTCATATGTATACAACAGAAGTTCAGGAAAATATCACGACATCCCAATGCGCTGTTCTGAGTGGCATGCCAAGATAACTGCTAGCCGATCAAAATAGATATCACATCGACCACAACACCCATCATAAAGATTACATATACAGTTGATAGGAGAACATGACATAACATTTGATCTGCTGTAAGTGACATAAAATGTATTATTCAGCCTCAGACCAGGCCTTGGTACGCGAATATTTATTTTGTTGAGAGGAAAAGGTGAGTCAATCGAATTGTGCAAAATTTTGAAGAGAAACGTTAGGCCGAACCGTTCACGCCTCAACTTCAATAATTCAATTCCCAAACTATCGGTTAGGATGGAATGGTCGAAGCCTCTAGAAGGATATTGCCCATAACATCTGAAGTACATATACTTCAAACATTCCTCTGAACTGCCTCCAAGTCGACAATAGGATTAATGTACACAGGAGATCAAATTATAGACGCATATTCCAGTTTACTGCGAATAAAGGAGTAGTATAGCGTTTTCATTGTGCCAAGATTAACAAAGCTGCCCCAATTTCTGACCAAATAACCCAGCATCCTAGAAGCAGAAGCCGTAATACAAGTTACATGTTCAGCGAAGGACAGCTTATAGTCGAAAAGTACCCCAAGATCCTTAAACTCAACACATCTATCTAGAATTTGACCTTCCAATGTATAACTATGATGAATTGGAAACAATTTTCGAGAAAATGATAAAATTTTACATTTACTGATATTCAGTTTCTGCCCATTGCTGTTACACCACAAATTAAACGCATCAAGGGAAGACTGTAATCTGACACAATCATGACGATCGTTAATAGCAGTAAATATTTTAAATCATCTGCAAAAAGCAGATGCATGCAGTTGAGCTGTGAAGAAAGATAATTCAAACTCTATTTTGGTTCATACTCGTCTACAAACTCGACTGGAGATTAAACCAGGTAGATCGATTCTTTTCGTTCGAACGATATCTAATACAAGTTCATTCATATACATATTTAGATGGGAGCGGCAAAATTTTAATCTACTATAGTGAAAGTCTCTAAAAAAGAAATCTACCAGGAATGATTCAATTTCATCGCCAAATCTCCGTGCTGAACGTTGAAATTCAGTTTCGCCTAACTCTCATTGAAACTTCAATTACCCTGAGGGAGTGACACACCAGAAAATGGCTGCTAGCGATTTCCCAGAGATATCGAGAACTTAAAGAAACGTGAAACAGTTTTTTACAGACCAGTCTCTCGAGACGTTTCGATATTCTCCAAGTTTTTTCATTAATTATGTTATCTTAGTGTGCGGATGATACACGAAGTTTTCATCCCTTTTCAATCGCACTTTAACGAAAATAGAACTGAAATCAGCCACTCAAAATTCAGTAATTTGGTTTCAATGCGATGGAAAACTGAAATTTGTCGTGTTAAAACATGAGTCATTGGAAAATATATCGTTTTTATTTTATAATAGATATTTTCGCTTCTCGAAACATTGACTAGACTAATTAACCACTTCCTCTGTACTATTACTTCATTCTGAGTGAAAAACATTATGGCCTGCTAAGAATTCGTAGTAGAACATAAACTGGCAAGTAATCTGTAATTCCAAGGCCTATTTTCGATGAAATTGACCATTTTTTGACCGTGTAAAAAACAAAATTCATGTTTTGTAGCATTGGCTTAATAACGATAATTTTTTTGATTCATTTCCTCACAAAGGCAGCCAGTTTGAATTACTGTAAAATAAAAACTAGACATTCACAAATAAACAACCATTTGACTCTGTTAATTGTTGCAGAAACTGCAACACGTCATTTAAATAGTATGACCTCAGCTTGGATAATTTCTTTCTTAACCAAGCCAGGAAAACCTGTCCAACGCTTTACTTTTGCTACGAATAAGGTACTCAGCAGTATACGATTGTTCACTGACTAGGCACAGATTTGGATTACTGCAAAATGAAAACCTTCACGAATAAATAACAATTCAACTTTGTTGAGTGAAAAGCCTGATCTGATTAGAATCCGTAGCAGAAACTGCAACACATCATTTGGATAGTTTGAACTCAGCTACGATGGCTACCCATGTAGAAAAGAATGGGTGACAATGATAATTTCATTCTTAACCAAGTCAGGAAAACCTGCCTAACGATCTACTATTGCTACTAATAAGCTACAAAGCAGTCTACGATTGTTGACTAACTAGAAGATGTATAGTCCAGTTTATCCATTTACAAATGAATAACCATTTGACTTTGTTGAGTGAGAAGCTTGATCTGCTTAGTATCTGTATTAGAGTGAACTGCAACACATCATTTGAGTACTATGAACTCATCTACGATTTCTTTCTCAATTAAGCCAGGAAAACCTCTCCAACGATCTACTATTGCCACTAATAAGCTACTAAGCGGTCTAGGATTGTCCACCAACTTGAAATGTGAAGCCCAGTTGGAATAACTGCAAAATAATATCTACACCTCCACAAATGAATGGGCATTTGACTTTGTTAAGTGACAAGCTTGATCTGCTTAGTATCTGTAGCAGAATAAACTGCAACACATCATTTGAGTATCATGAACTCAGCTACGATTTCTTTCTGAACCAAGCCAGGAAAACCTATCCAATGATCTACCATTCCTACGAATAAGCTAATAAGCAGTGTAGGATTGTCCACTAACTGGAAAATGTGAAGCCCAGTTCGAAATACTGCAAAATAAAAACTACACCTCCACAAATGAATGGGCATTTGACTTTGTTAAAAGAGAATCTTGATCTGCTTAGTATCTGTAGCAGAATAATCTGCAACACATCATTTGAGTACTATGAACTGAGCTACGATTTTTTCTCAAGCAAGCCAGGAAATCCTGTCCAACGATATACTATTGCTACTAATAAGCTACTTAGCAGTCTAGGGTTGTTCACCAACTGGAAAATGTGGAGCCCAGTTCAGAATTACTGCAAAATAAAAACTACACCTCCACAAATGGATAAGCATTTGACTTTGTTAAGTGAGAAGCTTGATCTGCTTAGTATCTGTAGCAGAATAAACTACAACACATCATTTGAGTACTATAAACTCAGCTACGATTTCTTTCTGAACCAAGCCAGGAAAACCTGTCCAACGATCTACTATTGCTACTAATGAGCTACTTAGCAGTCTAGGATTGTCCACCAACTGGAAAATGTGGAGCCCAGTTCGAATTACTGCAAAATAAAAACTACACGTCCACAAATGAAATGGCATTTGACTTTGTTAAGTGAGAAGCTTGATCTGCTTAGTATCTGTAGCAGAATAAACTGCAACACATCATTTGAGCGGTTTGGACTGGCTATATCAGTCCCTATGAAGCAAACAATGAGTGACAATGATGTCTGTATTCATTTTTCAACCAAGCTAGGAAAACTTGTCAAACTGCCCACCTCTGCAGCAGGAAGACGTGAATGTTCACAGGGTAGTTTTAGTTACTGCAATATTTATTTCGCATTCGAAAACATAGTAACATTTTTCAGGAAGTATTCGGTAATATTTCCCGTTATTATATGTTCGTTAATGAGTTTCTATGTGTTATACCTCTTTGGCACATCTATTTCACATCTTCACATCTTTCACTCTTGGTGAGTTTCATCTTTGCGTTTATGTTACAGTAATTGTTTTCAACAAGCTTCACAAGATCACATACTTATTTCTTTTGATACATTTCACATGCAAATAATGAAGATTTTTTCGAGTTTCAAGTCAGATTGCCATTGAAAATGAACTTTTTGATAATAGTAAATGAAAAAAATTGTTTCATTTGATTACGAAATAATTTTTTTCCTACCTTTCAAAAGGAAAAATCGTTGAGAGAACGAGTTCATTTCGCCGAAACCTGAATGCCATGAAAAAATAAATGGTTATAATTCCAGAGCAAAATCCATCATCATTAAGTCCACAATATTTTATATAATTGAGTCTTGTGTTTAAAGCTGACGACTGAAATGTAGTTTGCATAAATGAACGAATATCCGCCGCAATAAAAACAGTAATTTCGTTATAGAAACGAAATGGATTGTGTTGAATTAAAAGCCACTTTATCGTCACTAAAAATGAGAATAGCACTTTATTTTATCACAACATCAAAAGTGGTATTTAACTATTTAAGGCGTTATTTATTTAACTGTTCCTATTCTAACTATTATATGTAACTTTCTATTACATTTTATTTCTCGATAATTCAGATAAGAAAGTACACCTATCAATTTTATTTTTATCATAACGTTATACGAGGGTCATTCGTTAATGTTATGAATAGATTCAATAAATGGCACTACATATAAAAATGGCAATTTTATGTTTATTCTCACTGAAAGAATTCCAGTGGTATCATGAAAAATTTTAATTTTTCAGTGGATTAGAACAGAAAGAAAGCACCTTCCAATTTTTAACACTGGTGCTGTAATTGATCCTGAAATCAGTAGCCCCCAACTAATTTAATTATAATGTGAATGAGTATTCGACAAGGAACAGTGCTACTTATTCCTATGCATAAGTGGCACTGTTGTATATCAAATGTTTATTTTTTTACCTCGATTGTCCTTCACCATTGTCTCGAATGTTCAATATTTCTTAGGTGATTGCTTTCTTTTATTTTCAAATATAGTTGTACATTATTGTGAATTTAAAGTGAACCAATATTTTAGTTTGAACCAATATTTTTGCTCGAGGGCTGAATGGAAGATCAGACTCAAAACTGAATTCAGTCCTTTTGAGAGCATTCTTCTTAGTTGTAATTATTGTAGCAATTGAATGAATATAATTTTACAAAGTAAGGAATGTTTCTCAATAAATTTTGTTATTATTATATTACCTATCGAAGCAATACTGGCAGAAAACCTAGAAGATGCAAGAAGACAGATAGATATACTGAAAGAGACAGCGGAAAAGGCTTGACTGCAAATATTCGTATCATACGAAAATACAGAATATATGACCAATAAAAAAGATACACCAAGACAGATTTCAACAAAAAATGGAAAAATTAAAGGGTTAACAAGTTCAAATACCTTGGAGAGTTAATTCAGTCAAACGCTATTGATAAAGAAGCTATCCATGCAAGAGCAAGAAAAATGAAACCAGCATTCCAGTTGACAAAATATATACAATAAGAAGTCCATATCTATTAATGCAAAGCTAAGACACTACAGTACAGTTATTAAGCCAGAGGGTATTTATGCCTCAGAATGCCTTGCACTGAATACGGCGAGACAGTTAGAAGAGGTGGAAAAAAAGAAAGAAAAATTATACGGAAAATCCTGGGACCAAAGTATGAAGATGGAAAATGGAAACTGAGAAGCAATAGAGAGATCTATACGAAGACAGAGAAGATAACTGACACAATGAGCAGAAGAAGAGTGAATTTCTATGGACACATTAAAAGAATGAATGAAGGAAGACTCACCAAGAGATGATTCAATTACTTCGATAGAAACCCCAAGACTCAGATAACATGGATTTAGGAGGTCAGAAATGACATGGAAGAAATGGAAATCGATGGAGAGGATGTGTAGAGGAGAGAAGAATTCAGGAAGAAGACCAAGTGATTCTGGTGTTTTCAAGAAAAGGAAAAAAAGAAGACTGGCACAGAAGAAAGAAAATGAAGCATGGAGAACGAATGAAGAAGTATTGGAAGAAAAGTAAGAATGGAGTAAAATATTCATGAAAAGTTATTTCACGTGGTCCATAGTCGGCCAAAATCGAAGAAAGAAGATTACCTATCAGAAAATCAATATATAAAATTTATTATCCCATGATTTTTCACGTCTAATAAACAAAATATGTTTTCGAAATATAAGCTGAATGAATCCAAGCATGGGAAAAGTAGTTTTCGTTTCTGACAATGATTACTTTCCCTCCCACGTTCGAGGAATATATGTCTGGGCTCAAAACCTACTTCTTATACGAATATTTATTAAAGTGTCCTTTGCCCAGCGGAACATCCATCATTCCAGGAAGACCTCCCGCCCCGTAAACAAAGAGGATTATGTAGTAATTAAACTTTGGCTTAGCCGCTATCGCATTCGCGGATTGTTCGTTATTTTTTGATGAATTTCGTATCTTGTTGTTCATAAATTATTATCGATTTTCTCAACATAGAACCTCTAACATTTTGTAATTAAGATTTGACCTTACTAGAATTAAGGATTCCTTGAAAACTGTAATGAAGAGGTGGTTAAATCTATGCACGATCTGAGGATGTATCATCCATGAAATTCACAAGTTACCAACTTTCAAAATTTGAAAAGGAGTTTTTCTATCTATATACGAGGCCTGTGCGAAAGGAAAGGCGAAATTCGAATGTTCTTGAGAAGTATTCGTTAATTCATCAATATCTGCTTTGTCCCCTTCGAAGTAATATGCCAACGCTTCTTTCAATCTTTCAAGCACTTCTTTCGGTATGACCATCAGCTCGATCTTCGATTCCGACTTATCTCATCAATTGTGAGAAACGCTTTCCTTTCATTGGTCTCTTCAGTTTTGGGAATAGGAAAAAGTCACACGGAGCCAAATCGGGTGGATTCGGGCATTATTACGATGTTGCTTTTGGCCAAAAATCACGAACAAGCATCTATGTGTGAGCTGGTGCATTATCGTGATGCAGAATCCATGATTTGTTCATCTACAATTCAGATCGTTTGAGCTTCACTCAAACGTTGCATAACTTCCTTGTAGTATTCCTTTTTAACCGAAAGACTAGTTGGCAAGATGGTCAACGGCTCATGGTGCACCACGCCGTTGAAATCAAAGGAAACAGTGAGCAAAACCTTCACATTTGATCGAACTGAGCGTGCTTTTTCCAGTCTTGGTTCTTCTGGCCGCTTCCATTGGAATGACTGAGCCTTGGTTTCGACGTCATAACCATGCACTCACGTTTGGTCATCCATTATGACCTTTTTTTAGCAAATCTGAGCTCAACAACTCCTGAGCTGTTGCTATTTCTCAAAATTTAGCAATTTTGAAACAAACTTGACTGCCACACGTTTCACGCCCAAAATATCCGAGAAAATTGCATGACATGAGCCTTTTGATATGCCAACATCTTCTGCAACTTCCCTAATAAATGATTCGACGATTTTCAAAACTATTTTCTCCACTGTTTCGATGTTTTTTCTAGGCAATTGAAGAAAAGTATTCTATGGTCATCCCCCATACTTCTATAGAAATATGTTTTATAGTCATTAAACCTTTTTCAAAAGAACAGTGTTCTATGGTCTTTCCACACACTTCAGGATGAATCTAAGTAGTCCATATTGTAATAGCTCAGTTTATCATCAACATCTGATGTAGCCACTGTGTTGGCGAAAAAATATTGTCATGTTTGAAATTGAATATAGTGAAAATCAGAAAACTACTCAGTTTTATTTGAATTATGTTTACTTATTCAATGAATACCCAAAAATATCTAAAAAATTGTATATTTGTTCGAATATTTCACACTCGAATCTTTCTGTAATAGATGAATTTAAAACGAAGATATTGTGATATGATTTTCAATATATTGGAGAAAATTTGTGGCATTGATTAAATCGATAGTGTACGTTAAAACCATAGAACACAGCTTTTTTAGATGACAGACTTACAGAGTTACCACACATTCAGTTCTTGAGGAACTCATTTCTCAAAATAAATTTTCCATCACCATTTTCATATTTTATTATGAACATCTGTTTATTTCAGGTGTACTTCTATATAATTTGATGAAAACTTTTATCACGTAGAACAGGTTTGAATTTTAAATACCTCTCATTAATTTACCTACAATTACTCTCAAAATTATTTTGGACTTGTCGAATACATTGTAACTAATCACTGTTTCACTTCATATTCGTACTTCGGTAGATTTTCCACTTAAAAAATTGAATTTTCTTATGGTGGACAAGTAATGAATGGAAATTGGAACCATGGCTCACTATGGTGAAGCGAAACAGGTCGATATTGTGTATCTTTCAAGTGTTTTGATCATTGTCTTGCAATTTGTAAACGATTCTAAGACAATTTTCATCGTCTAATGAAGTTGTTCCAGATTTAAACAGCTGTTTTGCCATCAGATTGTACATTAATCTATAGTATTCAATTTATATAGCTTTATATGAGAGTTAAGATGAGGATGCTCACCTGACTTGGCTTGCTTCTGAAGGCCGATTGATATTTCCTTCGAACTCTTCTTGGACAACACACGCATAATATCCTCAAGAAGGCTCTGAAAGAAAACCTAAATGTCAGTAACTTCCATGAAATTATTCATGAAGAATTCAAGAGTGAAATTTTCTGAATATATAACAATTATGAAATGAAAACCTGGAAGAATAATCGAAATATCAAATTTGTTCTTCAATTTATTCAACATCTTGCAGAAACGTGAATATATTATTGAAAATTGAATATTGAATACTGAATGAAGATGCAAAACGGTCTGCTGTACCTGGAATATATGAAAATTCGTTCTGAAAATTATTACAAGCTGGAAAAAAGTGATTATCTAAAATGAAATCTTTGGAAAATGTTTGAATAAAGGTATGTGGCACTGTCTTGTTGAAAATTAGGCACATCAATTTCATCATATTTCGAAAAAAAAAAAACTGTGCCAGCTTGTCGCGATTTCGAGTACTAGTAACAGTTACTACTTGACCATTCTCATTTTCCAAAAAGTACCATCCAATTATGTCTCCAGTCCAATATCACCACCAAACAAAGACACGTTGTAGATTAATTTGTTTTTCGACAATCACATGTGGTTTCTCAGAACTCCAAAAGTGGCAGTTTTAACAATTAACAAACCCTCAAGGAGAAAAAGAGCAAAAAAAGATTGATCGAAAAAACAGCATATATTTCTTGATGCATAATATCACTGGGGAACAGCATTTTTGTTGTCTTAGATCTGCGACTTGTTTTTGTCTAAATAGTAGTCTCTGAATTCGAAAAGGTTATCAATTTTTCTCTATCGCGTCAAGTTTTTAAACTAAAGGATACCCTCTCTTCACCCTAAAAGTCATACAAAATGGGCATACAGAGGAAAATAAAGTGGGTACTAACCAAACATATTAGAATATTTTATTCATACAAAGGTTATTATAATATCAGAAGTTAAATTGTGTTTATACAGAAAAGAAGAAAAGATAATAGGGTAAATATTTTCACTTATAACTTCTCCTAGAATGTCCAATTTGGAGACATTCTTGCTTCATGCTCCAACAGCTGTCAGCCATCATGTTGACATCCCATCTACCTTGAAACCTTGCCTCCATTACTTTCAAATCTTGGTGAAATCGCTCACCCTGTTCATCACTAACATCATCAAGATTTTCTAGTATGTAAGAGATGCAGTTTGATACTCATGTTACATCAAGTTTTTTAATGATTTCTAAGAGTTTTTGAAAAATTTCTGGGCTCGTGTGTTTCTAAAAAAGTCCTTGACAATACTTTTGAATGCCAACCAAGCATTATTTTCAAGTTCGGTCATTGTTTCAATGAAATGTTTGTCTAATAAGTTGCCTAATCTGTGGTCCATCAAAGACGCCAGGATTTATCTTCTCATATGACAAGCTAGGAAATACCGAAATGATATAACTGAAACAGTCCCTTTCAGTTGACAAAGCTTCAACAACTCGCTTCATTAAACCTTGTTTTATATGCAAAGGCGGAAATATAATGTTTTTTCCGTAAAGTGGCTGTTTTAGAATGATTGGATCACCAGGTTTCAGGTAAGATATTGACTTCCACTTTGACTGCACCCAGTGCTTCTTACGATCTCTGTTGACCCACATACAACCTGCCAAGAAGGAGAAAAACCATTTTAATAATAATGTATTTATTGAGCAGAATTGCTACATAATATTACAAAATATAGTAATAACAAGTTAATTGAAATGAAAATAATGAAAAATAAAATACTGTGAATTAAGTTACGTACCAATATATGTAAATAACATAATATAGTAGAAAAACAAAACGTTATACCTAACTAATATTACATGATAAACATCAATTAGAGTACTAGCAGAAACAAGGCCCAATTGAGTTAGAGTGACTTTGAACTGTATTGCATTTCGTTGAGATAAACGGTCTCAAAAGTCTTTGAAAGAAAGTTTGAATACTTTTAAACTTTCACAGTTTTTTATATGTGCAGGAAGTCCATTAAATTCAATTGAACCTTTATATAATATAGATTTGAGCTTTTGTCTGGTGTTACATTTTCCAAGGATAAAGTCTGTTTTGAATCTCGTATTATAAGTATGTACATCTTCTTATAATCGAACTCTATCAATAATGTAGATTGGTAACATATTTCTTTTCAGTTTAAAAATGGACACTTGTACATTAAACAAAACTCTTTGGCTGACAGATAACAAATTTAACACATTAAGCATGGATTTGACAGGTGTATATCTACTACATTTTAATATAGATCTCATAGCCCTATTTTGTATTTTTTCTAATCGACTTATTTGATATTGAGGACGATTAAACAATGAGAAACAACAGAATTGTAAATGAGGCAGTGCAATGGCTTTATAGAGTGACAACTTTGTACTCATAGACAAAGATTTGCCGATTCGTGATAAGAATCTTGCTTTTTCGAAAATTTTCTCGTTATATAATCTGCGTGTGCGTGAAAGTTTAAATTCGAATCTAAAATTGTACCCAAATATTTGATATGTTCATCATGAACAATGGCTTCTCCGTTTACAGAATTACATATATTATCAACCTGCACATTTATCATTCGTGATTTCTTGGCGAATATACTAAATTTTGATTTTCCTGCATTCAAACTTAATTTATCATCACACAGCCCCGCGAATATCTTCCCCACTATATACATCATCGTATCATCAGCAAACAAAGTTATTTTGGATTTTGTGGCTACGTGTACTATGTCATTAATATATATTAAGAATAGTAGAGGACCCAAAATTGTTCCCTGTGGTACACCTGTGGTTTAAGGTCAACACAGATGATCTATTGGTGTATGTTATGTTGCAACAAGTCAGTGACCTTCTTTATGCCTTCGTATTGTTTCAATTGGGACGGAACCATATGAATTTCCATTGTAGAGAAGAACACAATTCAAGCTTCGTTTTGAGTTATCCATAAACAATCGCCATTCAGTTGCGAAATAGTCTGAAATTCCCAATTATTTCATAAAACAACTATGTTATGGCAGTTTCACACATAATTGGTTTGTAATTGATTTATTTCTATAGAGTTACAAAATTTTACGTTCCCAATTTTTATCAGAGTTTTTCTATCATAAACTTGTGACAGGATATTCGATATATTAAGGAAATGAAGACCAGGAGGGGAAAGCTACGAGCATCCCACTGTCATAAAAAAAGAAAGTACTTCAATAACGCCCAATTTATATTCCATAGATTTCAGTGGCGTCAGACGAATTGGTAGCATCAATCTGAAAATGAAATTATCTGTTTCGCTATATTACGATGCGAACAGTAGTTTATTACTGAAATTTTCAAAATTTAATATTTCACTCCAGTACGATGACACACTGATTGATAGTATTCATTCGTATGAAATATATTCGATATAATTCGGAAGTTTTTGAATAAATTCCATGCTTATTTGAATTTTTAGAGACGCACGATCCGATAAATGAAATAAATCAATTTTTGAGAAATCATCAATTAGTTTGCTTGTTCCCAATGTTATATGGAGTTATTTATTTCTAATATTCTTTCATTAACAGTTCGAAATGAATTCATTGTGCGTAACTCCGAAGTTACATAAGTGAATAATAAACGTAACGTAACGAAAACATGTTATGTTGACAATGCATTCGAGATTTCTTGGTATAAATTTGTGGTAATGTTTCTATTTCGTACTATTACATTTCGCAACAGAAAAAAGTTGAATGTTTCTTTTGATAATGATAATAAAAATGTATTTATTCTTCAAAGCACTGCATCTTTTACAATCGCAAAAAAACATACCAAAGAAAATACAATGAGTAGAGAGTAGGTCGAAAATTGAATTGAATTATTATCTATTTGACGTACAATATGAAAAAACTACCTCAAATTGTATAGTTTACAATTTACAATGAAGTAATATAAATCTTTTTTAATACTAGAGAAAAACATTTTTATCCCTGAGCTTTTTAGGAAAACTATTATAAAGATTGTAAAACATGTTGATATAATCTTCCGGGCTTATTGGCCGTGGTCAACTGGAACTCATCCTCTTCCAGACGTTTCGTCTAACTGCCAGAGACACCTTCAGTGGCGGCGAGTGCTTCGACCTAGTTGTGTACTGGGCGACGACTCTGGAGCAACTCGTCGCCCAGTAACTGAAGATGTCTCTTCCAGTTAGAGACGAAACGTCTGGAAGAGGAGGAGTTCCAGTTGACCACGGCCAATTAGCCCGGAAGATTATATCACCATGTTTCACAATGGACACCGCCGTGAAAGCCAACACGATTTTATTATAAAGCTTGATACCCATATATAAAACACCTTTTTCTGTTTAAGTTAGATTATGCGTTGGGTAGTTGTAGGGCAAGACTTTTCTGGTATTATTTTACATTTCATTAAATTTGAGAAGTTTAATCAAATATTTGGAGTTATATTAATCTATTTCTCAACATTCAATTTCTTTGTTCAGAATTATAAGTCACTTCATTGAAGAGAACCTAAAAGAGGAGAGGTCCATTCTTACTGTAAAACGATTGTTAACTGTGAAAATATTTTCTGAACAAACAACAAAGGGATGGAGCATAGGCTCTCTACCATTTCAACTTATCTAATCATGGGCGTAATCTCTTTCGTATCTTACACGCTCAGTTGATATCGGAACTATTGACAAACTGTGACCATCGATCATTCTGATGGAACCGGAATTAACTTGCTAGGTTTTTCGGGAGTGCTGATACCTTCCATCACCCGGATTTACTGAAGTGATTACGGAGCTAATTCACTACGACCAATTTTCTCGTTGGAAGAGTCTGGTAATTCGGAGGCCATTTATCCCCACCTTCAAGCTTGAAAGGTGGATACAGTTAATTCCATTTAGTTCAAAGAAGGCTTTTCTTAGCAAAATGATTGATAAATAGGATAAATAAATTCACTCTTTAAGTACGAGGTGTAGTGAAAAAGAATTTAACCGTAGCACAATTTGAAATAATAAATTTGGCAACACATTATTTAGACTTTACTCAATAGAAAAATTTGATGTTGAGTGGAATGTACAAGCTTTTGATGAACAGTGAAACAATTTTTAGGACAAACAAGTTCTTAAGGGATGTAGAAAACCACAAAGAATGTTGAGTAATCGTGAAATGCAGATACAAGCAATGTTACAAGACTTAACTTATTTTCTTAGTCCTGAGAATATATAATGAACACGTTTGATGTAGACGATAACAGACTTCAACAGTATTGCAACACCTTGTAATAGTAAATAAATATACCATATCAAACAATGCACTTAACATACACA
This sequence comes from Henosepilachna vigintioctopunctata, assembly GCA_030704895.1. Lineage (NCBI taxonomy): Eukaryota > Metazoa > Arthropoda > Insecta > Coleoptera > Coccinellidae > Henosepilachna > Henosepilachna vigintioctopunctata. The sequence continues at coordinate 2,964,282 of JARQZJ010000005.1, forward strand.
TAAAAATACGTTGTGTACAAATAAATATAGTTCATTGATGTTTGAAGTTCAATACGAATAATTTGGTGAAATATGGAAACGAATACGTTTTGGAGTACCCTGTACAACACAAAAATGGCTCATATTCACAATATAATACTGTAGTATTCAGAAAACTACTTAAAAATTCTATATTTTCTGCATTCAATATAATAAGTGGAATACAAGGGTTTTAATTGATTTCTCGGAAACAACCGTAGACAATATCGAAAGAAAGCCAACAGAAAATTCAGAAACTAATGATATAACACAGTAAATTCCAGATTTCAGGTTTTTTATGCCTCAACAGTTTTTTAGCTACTTTTGAGCAAAATTGGCAACGCTGCAGCACTTGAGCATAACTGATACATCGGAGTAAATTACCCAAACAACCACAGGAAGATGAAAGGTTTTGAGCAACCGAATTCATTTTACTAATATTTATTAGTAAAATATTTTACAAAATTAATCATCTTTTTGTCTTGAAGGAAACTCGAAAATATTCGAGCAGAATATCCACTGCGGTATTGCCAGATTGATAATCATAAAGTAATTATTTCAGATTATTTTGAGAGACTGGTTGAAGTGGGTGAAAGACCGGTTTCGTCTCATCTTTCAATATGTGACGAAAATGCCAAAATAAAAGTAGAAAAGAGTGTCCCGTTATTTTGAATCCACTACTTACGTGGTTTATAATTATTATTAAAGTTAAACTTTTTTGAATGACCTCGTATGAAAATCAATTCGATGAGAAACATTACTGAGCTAATTCAATTGACAATCTGTATATAATTAAAAATAAATGACTGTAGCAAGAAATTACAAAAAAATTGGATTTTTCTGCGAATGAATTCACTGAAACTATTTTGGTAATACTGTTTAATATATGGACGATTTTTATCACGATGTTATTAATGCCTGAAAAAACTGATAAAAAAAGCGTTTCTAATATAAGTAAGTATGAAATATTTATGACATGTCTTGAGAATGTCGAATTGAACACGGAAACCAAAGATTAATGAATTATTAATTCCTCAGCGAAAACTGTTGATGCTGATGTAAGCAAACCTTCAACACGAAGAGATTGATGAATTGAATTTCGGCTATAGACTATCAATATTCAGAAAAATGATAGGAAAGACCTGCCTTTGGAAATTTCATTTCGACGGTTAATTATTAAGATTGCACTGCGTTTTTCAGCGTTCTAAAACTAGAAAACTAGAAAAGACTAAAACTAGCCGATTTACAGAGTTTTACTGATCGTTGGTTACGCGTTTGCCTAATTCTCAATTTTCGAATGTTTTGATGAATATGGTTACCTCGGAAATATGTTTCTTCCATTCGCGATTCCCGACTTCGAGGTCATGAAATCAAACTGAAAAAAAAACTATTAAGTGAACGCAAAGACCAAATTTCACTACCAATAGAGTGTTCTGTGTCTGAAACTCTTTGGACGAATAAACCTTTCTGGCATAGTCTGTAAATATATTTAAGTACAAAATTGATAAGGACTCGTTTTCTTAGATTTTAAATTAAACGATTACGTTATATTAGATTTTAGGTTAGATTGAACACTATAAATGTTCACCAAAATAATTATATGTATATACAACGGTTTTTCTGTTATAAGACTGTTATAATAATAATAATAAGTTCTTTATTCTCAACATCTTTAACACCCAATTACAGAAAATAATAACAATATTGAATACATAACTAAACTAAATAATTAGAAAAAAGATTTAACTAAATAATTTAAAAAAAGATTCAACAAAGAGCTCAATCTAATCTGAAAAAATAGTAACTTATAACTACATTAGAGCATTCAATGAAATATTACAAATAACTCAATCTAAATCAATTCATTTCAATAAATTTTCGTTGTTCACATAACTCCTGATAATAAATTCTATGGAGTCAACGTGAATGTCACAATTATTGGCAACTATATTAAATATAGACTCCATGAACCAAATGGGGGATTGTAATAGGGAGTTGGTCCTCGGAGTCTCTAGGTGGAATAATTCTGTATTACGAGAATTTTGCCTAGAAACACGAAATTTCAAAGCGGACAAGAGAGGAGGACAATCAATACTATTGTGCAGTAATTTGTACAAAAATTTGAGTGATAAAGTTTCTCTCCTGCTCTGCAATGAGATTAAACTAAATCGACTCAATAATTCGTTATGATTGACACCTCTCTGTGGATAAACTGTATCCTCCTTCCAAACTAAGAATTTCAAGAACCTTCTCTGAATAGCCTCAATATGGCGTTGATGGCAAGTGTAAATGGGATGCCAGATCGTGCTGCCATACTCCAACTTGCTACGGATTAGGGTATTGAATAGTCCTATGGATGTTGAAGAATATTTGAAATATTTGCCATTACGTATAACGAATCCATATATTTTCGCAGCAGATAAAATAAGTTGGGTGATGTGTGGGACAAAGGAAAGCTTCTGGTCGAAGACTACACCAAGATCTCTCGCCTTATCTGAACGAGAGAGAACCTGACCACCGACGCTATAATCACAATCAATTCGATCTCTTTTCCTTGTGAAAGAAACAACATTACACATTGACACATTCAAACTCAAATAATTGTCCTCACACCAACTTATAGGTTATATCGCAGCATCTTTGTCAAGTAATGATAATAATAAAATAAATTAAAGACCTTAATTAAATATGATTAAAATAATTGTCAGAACCAAGTTAAAGACGCAACAGTGAAAGATGACAGTTGCCTATACTGATGCCAAACTTCTGAGGCAATCCAATATATAGGTAAGTAACAGGGAGATGTAAAATATTTACACCAACGAAATACAAAGAGACATGACGCTGTATCAAAGATTGTGCATCAGAACGGGCATTGAAATTACATATTCTACAGAAGGAAAAGATACCTTACTACAAATATATTCCGGAGTCAATTTTGGAGAAATACCAGCATAGACTCTACTAGGACCGCACTAACTTGACTTCTTAATTTTCCTCACAATAGGCCTGACCTGGTGGTCCTGGTTGACAAAGAAGGAGTGATGGAAACTACATTTATAGAGGTGGTCATTCCAAATGCGAACAACTTAATTGAGAGAAATGCCGATAAAATCTCTAAATATCAACAACTTGACCCTAACAGAGCTTAATCCCTCTGATACTTCATATCTGGAATAAGCGGAAGTTCCTTTATGGAGTGGTGTGAAAACCGCAAGGCTTGAAATCGGGGATAATAATACAAACGATATATATTTCTGTAGTAACCAATGTTTTTCCTCTTCGCTTTTGGCAACTCATGTTCCCAGTTTATTTGGGGTTGGACCCCCCTCTACATTTGTGCCAGAGTATTTTTGGAGAATTGCAGACTAGTATATTTGAGGAAAATATCATAGAAAATTTCCATGAACATTTATACAAATTTTGTGTATTCCTAATATGGCTATTGTCGACTATGAACGGTTTTATAAGAATCAGATGAACATAAAAAGAACATCACTGTATACTCTGATAATAAATAACTTTGGACTTAATGGAAATGAATAATGTCCATGAGAAGAGCACCAAGTAAGCTTACCTAGCAAATACCCATCGTAGCTTTTGCGCTAATTACACTTCAATTCTATCCCAGTTTCATAACTTAAGTGGTTTGCAAATTACCCTAGTTTTTTGATACGGCGACCATTTACTTCAGTGAACTTCATTCGGACGGTTTTCCGCCGGTCAATTAATCCAAGTACCCAAACTAACTATGCGTCTCTTGTCAGGTTTTTCAACTAGATGGAAACTCAATTGAAATGGATCTATCCTCATTCTCTTGCACATTAATTCAGCAGACTTCGTTGAAAGTCGTTGGTTCTTTTATTTACATACAATTATTTTGAAATTTTCTACCCGTGAAAATTACAGGTGGCGTTTTCTGTTCAATTTGTTGAAATTTTTCATGAATATATTCTCTGAGAAAAAAATCAATTTTGAGAAAAATCACATGTGTCTGTCACAATTGTGAAGTTATTGTTGTTCAAATCAATTGCTGGGGTTTTTCTCTATCGCGTCAAGTTTTTAAACTGCAGGATATCCTCTTTTTGCCCTGAAAGTCATACAAAATGGGCATACAGAGGAAAATAAAGTGGGTACTAACAAAACATATTAGAATATTTTATTCATACTGAGGTTATTATAATATTAATTAGATAAAATGTGTTTATAAAAAAAATAAAAAAAAGATATTAGGGTAAACATTTGTGCTGATAACTTTTTCTAGAATGTTAAATCTGGGGACATTCTCGCTTGATGCTCCAACAGTAGTCAGCCATCACTGACATCCCATCTACCTTGATACCTTGCCTCTATGACCTTCAAATCTTAGTTAAATCGCTCACCCTGTTCATCACTAACAGCAACAAGATTTTCTGGAAAGTTAGCAAGATGGCTATGTAAGAAATGGAGTTTGATACTCATGTTACAGCCAAGCTTTTTAAAGCTTTCTAAGAGTTAAGGATAATCTATTTTATATTTGTTTTTTTTGTTATATCCAGCAGTTTTCACTAAGTAACAATCATTGGAGTGGTTTCTGGGTTCTCGCCAAATTATTGGTTTACCAAACTGAAGACGTGTTCCTTTTGTCCATATTCTCAAATACTCCACACATTGCTTGGACTCTTTGTGAGGCCCATGATTTATCTTGGTCGCTAATTTTTACTTTAAAATACGCAAAACAGGCTTGCTCGACAAAAGTACTGATGTTTGTCCGTTGACTGGGAATTGTAAAACTGCCGCATATATAACTAAACGAATCAGGACTGTTTAAGTACTTACGACGCGAACCACCAGCGGCAGACATAACGAACAACAAATTTATATCTATACAATGGATGTAAGGAGGGGCGATAATTGAAAATCTAATTGTTCATTTACGATGTGTTTTTTTTCCTCAAAGAACTGCATATTTCAATTGCCTCTAAAAGGTCTAAACGTTTCTCTTTATTACCTGCGTGTTAGTAGTACTTGGTTTTCTCAAAGTCCGTAAAGTAGTTAGAGTTAATACAATGTTTTGAGAATCCAGTTTTATCAACATTGTACAAAATCGACCTTTTATGTTCGTCAACCCGAGTTTTAATTTTTTTCTACCTGTTTGGCCAATGTAAAACGCTGGACATTCATTACAAAAAATTTTATAAACCCGGCTTTTGCCTGCAACATTTATCTTTTCTTTATTATTCACTAAAAGTGACTTGATATTTCTTTTGTTAGTACAAATTGTTTTTATCTCTTTTTTCTTTAATCTTTCGCAAATTTTTTCGTTGAGTTGAGGTATGAAATTAATAAAATGATATTTATGTTCGCTTTTCATAATTTGAGATGGATAAATGGAATTTAAAAGAATTTTCCTTTGCTTTTTTCTTATCTATTATGTTTCCATCATAACCGTTATTATTTGCCAGAAGTTTCAAAGTTTTCAGCTCTTTGTTAAAATTTTCATCGGAGAGCGGGATACACAAAAGTCTATGTATGAAAAAAAATTGTTGACAAATTCATATTGTTAAATATAATCGTGAAATATTAAGCCAATAGTTTAATTTAATTGAATATTTGATAATGTTTCATAAAAATTAAGCGAGAATTCAGAATCTCAGTCATTAAAAATTGATTATTTAAAATATTTCAATGGTTTTATATAGCTGAATAAATATGTTAATTATTATAATATAAAGCTTCTAGGCGTAATATCATTTTTGAGCTTCAAACGATACTCAAGTAGTTTTAGAATGATAAAGAATTCAAATAAAACGTCTGAATTCACTTCATTTCATCAACCCTTATTCTCTTTTGATGTTCGACCAATAAAAATCATCCAGATACATCGTTTCTTGTTGCTGTCGTTTCATTTATTGTCAGATCCGTGGAAAACTGAGACGAAATAGGTGTACAGAGAAGAGAACGTTTCAGAGTTTTCTCGGTGTCTTTGAATAACTTCAGGGTTCTCTGCAAACTACACCATTATTGCCGGGGATTTTGCGTTGCGGTTAAACAAACTCTGAACCTTTGAATATCATGATTATAACGGTAGCAAAGAAAATGTTCCCCTAGCAATGATGAGGTGAGGAACAATGAACTTTCTGCTTGGTCGACCCTTGATGAGGAAAATGGAACAGCGAGACTCTGCCTTTTGTATTTCGAACGACGAAATATAACAAATGACCAAAAATAAAATCAAACCTAAGAGATGGTATGAACAAATTTGCTTGTTTTTCTCAATATTAAATTCTTCATAATCGAAGAGACAACTATGCAGATTTCAAATGGAAATTTGGAGAAGTTACTATGCTTTTCGAATTAATAGGGACAAAAAAAAAAAACAATGTTTTCGTAAAATTTTACTTTTTAATGAAGTAAATACATACAAAATAGCGTACATTCTTCATATTATTATGAAGTATGTCCTCCTTTCGAATTAATAGGGACAAAATTCGTCAAAAAACAATGTTTTCGTGAAATTTTACTTTTTAATGAAGTAAATACATACAAAATAGCGTACATTCTTCATATTAGTATGAAGTATGTCCTCCTTTCGCAGAAATAACTTCTTGAACTTGTCTAGGCATCGATTCCACTAGCGTAGCGCAGATTTTCTTCAATTCGTCATCATGAAACCTGAAACACCTGAATTGCACTTATAATCATTTTTTTTTGGTAGTGAAATCCATTTTTGCCAGTCTTTCTTTCAAATATTTCATAGATTCTCAATGGGTTTGAGATCAGGTGAATTCTCTGGCCAATTGAGTACTTTTATTTCATTCTCACGCATAAAGGCATGCACTTGTTTGGAATTGTGGCAGGGAGCCAGGTCGTGCTGAAATGTTCCATCAAACGTTGCCATAAATGGGACAATACTAGTTAGCAATATTTCCATATATTTCACTGAATTTATATTCATGTTATAGGAGCTAATCGTCCAGTGTCATTGGTTGAAAAAACTCCATGCCGCAAAGTTTTCCCATCACTTCGTCTAACAACACTTGATTTGTACCCTTGAACAAACAAATGTGTTTCATCACTAAAAACCACATTCTTCCAGTCGTCTCCAGTCCACGCACGGTACTTTTTGGCCCATGCCAAACGTTTCTTCATCATTTTCTGGGTAAGCAGTTGCTTTGTTCTTGGTCTTTTTGCCTTACGGCCAACCTCCATCAGTCGTTTTCGCACAATTGAGGTGCTCACCTCCACACCAGAAATCATTAAATCCCTTCGAAGATCAGTGCTTGTCTTTCTCGGATTAATTTTGCTATTTATTATCAGCAACTTGTCTGTTCTTGAAGTATTTTTGCGTTTGCGACCACAGTTTCCTTTCCTTTTTGGAGACGATGACAACAGCTTCGGCTATATCTCTTACAGCCATTGATGTGTGTTCATTAAGCGAGATAATTTTGAAAGCTTCCTCGGAGTGATATCCATATTTGGACAGGACAATACAGCACGTATCAAAATTGAAACCACCAACTCTCGCACCGGTAGGCTCACAACTGAATGGCTGGTAAGGTAAAACCGGTCAAAATGGGAATGATGGTCAAGGTCGAACCTTCGTGTCACCTCAAGTAGTAAACAAGCAGGTGTGAGGGTGTTTGGCCACCCTGGTACTTACATACTCACTACAGTAACTCAAACGAAGCTTCTATTCTATTAATAGTGATTCTGAAAAAAAGCAATAATTTACTAAGGAACCTCTTTTCATATCCGTTATTCCGTGAAATGAAATCGCAGGAATTGATCGCAGAGCTATCGTTGATTAAAATTAATTTTATCTCATTTCTATCACATAAAACTTTCCGAAAGAGTTGGCAGATAATATTTCCTTTAATTTACTTTCGTTCACTGAATGAAATGATATATTTCGGCAGTAAATCGATTCATAACAGAGTTTGTGTAGTATCAGCAACATTTTCTAGACAGATCGAAGAAGTGCAATTTCGAATGAAAATTGAAGAAATTGGCCAATTTTGATTTCGCGTAAATATTACGTGGAGTAATTGAAAAACGACAAGACGTTGTGGTAGTCATCGATTTTATATTTCATCGAAACTCAGTGAGAATTTTCAATAAATAGGTCACACTGATTTGATTTTTCAACAACGAAGTCCTGAACTTTTCGTCTCTGTTGGCAGCTCTGAATTTTCGAAAATATTTACCGTGTTTGAAAATGAAACGCATATCGTCGCGAAAATAAATTTCAATAAATCCAATGAATTAAAATGAATTGAATATTGACAAATAAACATGATGTCTTCCTATAAGTGATACAGTTGATGATATCCAATATACAGGGTGTGAAAATTATAACTTTAATGTCATTTTCATCATTTATTGACAGATCAACTTTCACACAAAATGCAGCTTTCATAAGTTCTTTGATGTATCAAATCTCAAAATCGTCAATCAGTGAATTAAATGCTTTATAATATGAACATACATTTTTACGACGAATGTGAAAATGTGGAATTATATGTTGCTCAGTTAATTCAGTTGTATTACCTCTTGACAATGTGCAAGAAACCCGAAACATATGTGAGTGAATTGAATGGTTTTTGTTGAATTTATTGACTGATTTTTATTGTTTCCGCATCAATTTTAATTTTTGTGATATCTACTATTTTATCCCCTGCTTTGTTCATTTCACAGCTTATTATTTCCAGGCTTTTTATGGTCTCAGTGTTAATTTCTGTTTAGCCTCGTGGTATCATACTTTTAACGACATTTTAAAGCGAGATTGGGGAAATATGTCGGGATTTTCGTTGGTTAGAAGGTCGTTAAAAGATTATGAGGGGTAGCTTGATATTTATGGGATATTCGTATACGAATTATTACTACAGATATCGGGCAGAGATATTCCTATCTCTCTGATGATTAGTTTTCAATAAACCAATTTTTGATTATTCGAGTATCATTCTCCAACTAATAGTAACTGGATTTCATTAAGTAACTGTCACATCAATTGAACATTATTTTCTTGATCAAAACTAGTTAAATGTAGTTAGTTCACTCATCAGGATTCTCTCAAAACTCAAGACACTGTTAAAAAAACTCTATGGATGACCTTGAGAAAGGTGAATTTGTTACAGGTCAAAACCTGTGACAAGTATCGAATACGTTGGAAAGGTGACACCTCATCAAATTGAAGAACAATAAGTTCTCTGTTCGGTATTTCACAAATTCCTGGATATTCCATAATAATTGAAGTTATCAATCCTCTAACAATTCACTAATGGACTTCATTGAGTACCGGTCAATATTCAAATAGAATTTGTTGTATTATTTTCTCGATGAAAACTAGTTGAATATAGTCCATTAATCATGATTGTTAGATAGTAATTCCAAAGGGATAACTGTATAGATGTATAGCTCTTCGGAATAAACTGACACAACTATTTAAAAACTCTATGGATGACCTGGCAATGGTGACTTTGTCACAGGTCGAAACCTGAGAAAGGTATCGAATACATTGGAACGGTGACACCTCATCAAATTGAAAAATAACAAGTTTTGCACTTGAAATTTCACAAATACTTATTAAATTCCTTAATAGCTTGAAAAGTATCATTCCAATTCGAAGAGATGTGAAATATGTAAAATAAATAGGTTCTGACTGCCTTACGTGGGAAATGCTAACACCACACATTTACCACACTTGATATATTCTCGAGAGAAAGCACATAAGGAAAACGTTTTATCTAGTCGCCCTGTTTAAGGCTCCCAAATTTGCTTGTAAATCTCCCGCCTAAAAAGTCAATTTCATTGAAAATTTATAGAAAACGCTCGGAAAATGGAGCTTTGTGAAGATTTCAACTATCCAGAAGGCATATATTTTTGTCTGCCTCCTCCAGTTTTCCAACTCGTTCGCCTTTCGAAGTACTTTATGGAGAGAAATTGGAGATGTCGAATATTCATGTCTCTTCATCTCGAGTTTCCTATTGCCATTGAGGCTATAGATACATCAAATTAAGCTTGAGAAAATGTGACAGACCTCATAATCAAAAACTGAATTATATATATATATATATATATATTAAGTAAAAGAAACTTACGTTGAAAACCTACACATTTTTCTATATAACAGCCGTTTACATATGTTTCAAGGTTATTGCCTATCGTCAGAACGGCGTAGTTCAAGTTAAAGATGAAAGTACTTGAAGAGATATATAAAAAATTAATATATAAAACACGAAACACACTTTCGTACACGTTTCATACACCCAAAACATATTGGGAAGAGTCAACACAACGTTGCAGACGACAATGAATATATATATATATATATATATATATATATATATATATATATATATATATATATATATTTATTGTGTCAAACCTCGATAGCAAACATGCGTCGTCACATTCCCTAGGTGGATATACACCATCCTCTCGAAATGAAAACCATTTCAAGAACTTCCTCTGCAGTATCTCCAGGAGGTTTATGTGACAATTATATATTGGCCGCCAAACAAGACAGCCATACTCAAGTTTGATTCTCTCTAGAGCGTTAAATAGATGGACAAGTGTTGAGGAATTCGAAAACAATCTGGCATTGCGGACGTTGAAACCATAAACTTTGCTAAATGATGAAATTAATCGGTTGATATGAAGTACGAATGAGAATTTTTGATCAAATACTAGGCCGAGATCCTTAACCTCCTGAAGTCGAGTTAGATTAACACCTTCAATGTTTAAATCACAATATATTACATTTCTCTTTCTATTAAAATTCACCACATTACATTTCATGACATTCAAGTGTAAACAATTATTGTTACATCACCGGCTGATATCATTTAGGTCATTTTGTAGCCTCAGATAATCATGCATATATGACACGCTCTTATTAATTTTAATATCGTCCGCAAAGCTACCTTCATGCAGTCCACCATCTCAAAGAGATCGTTAACAAACAGGACAAATAGTAGGGGTCCAAGATTGGATCCCTGCAGCACTCCAGAAGTTACTCAAAATTTTCTCGATTTGCAATTCTCTATTTGTACGAATTGACTGCAGTTACTCAAGTAGGACCCTACGAGAAGTGATAAATTATTCGCAAATTCAAAAAGCTCCTTAGTTTTAACTTTATATATTCTGTAGTTCTAGTGCTATATTATAGCACTTGTAAATATTCGGTAGTAAAAGTATACTCTAACTAGTATTAATTTTAGAGAAATTATACAAAAGTACATTGAAAGGAATATTGAAATTAATAAATAGTAGAGGATAAATGATAATTGATGAGGCGGATACTTGGAGAAAATTAATATCCATAATAAAACAATATTTAGAATTTTCTCATAATTTAATATAAAATACGCATGACGACGTTTCGAAGTACTATTTCTTCATCAAAGTTATCAGTATTAATCCAGCATTTGATAAAGAAGTAGTACTTCGAAACGTCGTCATGCGTATTGCATATTAAATTATGCGATATTAAATTATTAAATATTAATATAATATTAAATTCTCAATATTGTTTCATTATGAGAATAAATGAATTAATATCGAATATTTACAATGCGATAATGAAGCACGAGAACAACAGAATTCTTTTTGTTGCAGTGAATTTCTTTCATTTTTCAGGTAGTCATTTCAAGATGTAGAAATATTGGAGTTTGTATTTCAGTAGTTTGTAATTTGTACTTCAGATAGCTCTATCCAATCTCGATCAATTCGAAAATGATATGTGTTATTTCCTCTCATAATTTCAGTAATTGTTTCGATGCCAACTGCGATAAATGTAACCCGAAACGGAAGCATTTTCAGTCCAGTTTCCATTAAAATTTAACCAGCAAATTTCCATGAGCATTTCAATCACGCGAAACCGTAAACAAACGAAAAAGGTCACGTTAATTCTCAGTGTGCCTTCCAAATCCTTGACTTATTACGTCTTGATTTACGTTAAGGCTTACCACGATGCAAGAGCGGACCTTTTTGAAATATATCACTTTTTTCACGCTCTGGGTAATTTAAATTCTGAATCTATTCAATCATTGGAAGATTAAGGGTTAGCTTCAGGAAATCGCTGTGAATTATCCAGAAATCTTTTCTGTTATTCAGCCAGAGAAATTCGAATTATTTTATGAGATGAATATAAAGTGAAAATTATTTACGTAACATAAAATGAGTAATACTTCGTACTGTTAAACAAAAAATCTGTACAAAAACTCGAAAGATAATTGATGGTACTAATATATTACCAAAAAATTGATTGACGAAAGTCATCAACGAACATCTTGTAAACCTATCTTCATTAATAAATACATACTCACCCTTACCTGTTTTTATAATTATAGATGTTAACTATATGTTAAAGAAAATGAAGAAAGGTTTATTAAATCGAATAGTAATCATGAGTATTCAACAAGGAATAGCGATGTACTTATTCCTATTATAAATATAGTATATTATCTATACTATATTATATTAAATTGATAGTATTAAAATCTTGCCGTCAAATTCGAAATTACTGAATGCTCATTTCTTTAAGGAAAGAGTCGAGTCATTGTTGTTAACAAAGGTATACTATAATGTGGCAAAGTACTTCGATGAATCGAATGTAGGCAATAATGTATGAATAAATTTTTTGCATCATATATTTTTTATTTTTTCACCACGAATGTTCCTCACCATGTAAAATTGTCTCAAATGTTTAATATTTCTAAGGTAATTCTGTTTTCAAATATAATTGTATATAATTGTGAATATAAATTCAAACTTGAGCTAATATTTTTGATCGAGGTCTGAATGGGAGGTCAGACTCAAAACTCAATTCAGTCCTTTTGTGGGCATTGTAATTATTGTATCAATTGAATGAATGTAATTTTACAATGTAAGGAATGTTCCTAAATAGATGTTGTTATTATTATTATTATTGATAAATAATAATTGGCGTAATAACTGGAAGTAGTAGTGGAGAATGTCTTAACCCCTTTGAATGTTTTTTGAAGTAGAACGAAGCACATATCTATAATAACCATCGAAGGAATATGTTTCGATATTGACGTCTCGATGCTCTCAATTTATTCAGGTATGATACTTTCGAATTTTTTCCTCCAGCGATGACAGATCACTTTCCAATATCTCGACGATTTCCCAACCAGCTACCTCGGATGTAGGCAGGAAATTCTTTCAGTTTCGTTCCACTTCATTTTGTATCACTGGTTTCTTATTTGTGGATAGAAAACTTACACGTTTGAAAGTACACATTCTAAAAGGTCCAAGACTTCAACACTGTTTTTAGAGGTATAGCAATCGTTTGGTTTTTCTTTTCGAAAAAACAGATTGTATATACATCTTTATAAACGTATTTGTTGAACGTTCAACTGATCTGTTGAACATGTTTGGAGCTAAAACACTCTATGTTCGCAGGGACTTGTTGTCTCTGAAGTTTCTGTAAAACCTCTTTCATGGTTATATAGACTGTCCTACTGTATAGAAATTTGGGGTGCTATTTCCTTACAAAGAAATTTCCCCTTGACAAGGCCTCAATCTGCCTACTCCTTGTCAGGGGTTGATTAGTTGGCCACTGATGGACAACCAATTTGAGGCCCAATTCTCCTGATTCCGGGAAATAGGTATGAAAGTTTTTCGGTGCTGACAAGGCCTCAATCTTCCTACTCCTTGTCAGATGTTGATTGGTTATCTACCAGTGGACAACTAATGTAGGGCTTAAATTAATTATTTCCCTATTCTAACTATATAAATCTGTTCAAATTCTTCAAGATTCTGAATACCTAACCTTATTGGTTCTATTGATTTCCATGTTCCTAGACAATGTTGACGCTCAAGTCAATTTTTTCATTGGGTACTCCGAAAACTAATGCCCTCGTACAATCACCCATTAGAAATATGTGTTCGCTATTCGAGGACGTGTCTGACAAATGCGATATCAACAGTGACTCATTTGCTTTCATTAGTCGGGTTTACTTGTAATATTTTCATGTATAGTGAATTGTGAGTAGAGATATATTCTCATTGTCTGTTATTTATTATATTTACTTTTTCCTTTTTGATAATTATTTTTTAAACGTTTGTAACATACCATTCGATGTTAATACTGTATATCTTTTTGTGAATATTTTCTGTAACTGGGTGTTTTTTACCTGACGGAAATTAAAGATAGACAGATAGATAACTGTACTTTATTAATGATAAACATCATCATCAAAATGTCATTAACCGGAGTCCTTCAGTTCATATTAGTTTCATAATTGGAACGGTTTTTCCTTACTTTAGGTCAGAGCGAGGGGGGTCGCGACGAGAAATGAGTGATTGGAATGTGGTCAGGTCATGTCATCGGAATGTGGGTGACGGTGACGGGTGCATCGAGTGTCTAGCATCTTCCGCGTGCACGCTGTGTCTTTTTCAACGATCTTTCTTTCTTTGAACATAGCAGTGTCGCATGAGCCTAGAGCAAACGCATATCGAATATACAGCACTGTTATATATAAATTGTTTATACAAAATTATTCCAAATTAAATAATTCCGAAATTAGAGATTTATTATTACATTTTTCTTGTTTGTGACTTCTTCTACACCAGGTAAAATTGTTTAAAAGGATTGATTAACGTCTATCTATGTATTTACCTAAACTCCATTCGATATCTGAATTTTGTAACCCATTCTCACTCTCCAAAACAGAGAAATACTGAATATATGTTTCTGAATTTAGCATGACGAAAAACAGTGACGATGAGGGTTTTTAACAACCTTCAGAAAGTTCCTAGAAGCTTTCTCTTGTGAAAAATTATCTTGAAATTATATTTTTCGACCTAACGGTTTAAATACTTTGACTGACGCATATTTGGGGGTGTAGAGTTCAGATAATTTCTGCATTGTGCTATAACCACAATAAAGTCCGAAGGCTGTTTAATCAACAGACGATAACGCAACTAGACTAATTGCAATTTCCTCTTTACATCCCAGATTAGTTTAACCGCAATACCGTTGCTTGATTCCAACTTAGCCGTACACAACTACATTAATTCATTACATTGGGGTGGGATTCATAGACACATCCAGTTCAAATACGTCTGATTTCGTATTTGAAACTTAGATACACTTTGAATAGCTATAATTTGTCTGAAGATTTCAATGATTAAGTAAATTTTCACTATTAAATCTGCTTTTAAAACTATTAATCGACCAAACATTAATAAAACAAATTAACTTTTGAGAAAAATTGGTTATGAAATGGCGAATGCGCTGGGCGAATTGTACTTTATGATTTTACGAACTTATTGCTGGTTATTTAAGTTTTCAGCATATTGAAGGGTCATTTTGCAACGAATTTTTTTTCTGAACACTAAGAACTGTTTTAAATAACGAAATCACTAGATTCAATATAATATACGAGGTATGTTCTAAAGAAAAGATGAATTTTGAATTATCGTGGGTTGTGCACATTCTATTATCGAAAGTTTTTTTGTTATGTTGGTACACATATATTGACATAATTTGACATTTTGGGTTAGTACTATGTTTCTAACAACGAAATAGGTGAGCACTTTTTTGTGTCCTCCATTTTTACCCTTGAAAAAAAGGATCATAGAATCTGTATTAGATTTTGCGTTTAAAAAGCAATCATGTGCTCCAACTCACTAAAAATGTTGACTGTGGCATTCCGAGAGTATACTTTGTCTCAAACAAGTTTTTATAAGTCGTAGAAGTTTCTTTACAAGAGGCCGAGAAAATATTGATGGCGATGAGCGTCCTGAACGTTGCAACCACGTTAACAAAGGAAAAAACAATGAAACAGTGAAGAAAATAGTTTTGGAAAATCGTCGAATAAATTATTTACTGTAAGTATTATGTATGTATTATGCATGTATTATTATGTATGTATTCAATGTATTCAATTCAATGGACGATGAATCTACTCTGTGATAGTTCATATTTAAATGAGAGGTAATAATAAAAACTTCTTGATAATGCTGTAAAAGGCGAAATTAGTCGAATTAAGAATTGTTCAGTCAGTGATTTTTAGACAAGTTTTTATTATTACCTCTCATTTAAATCGTCGAATGATTATTAGGGAAGTTGTATGAGATATTGGCATATCAATCGGCTCATGCAATGCAATTTTTTGGATGTTTCGGATGTTTTGGGCAAGAAACTTGTGGCAGCGAAGTTTGTTTCGAAACTGCTGAATTTTTGCAAGAGCAACGCCGCATTAGTATCGCTCAGATTTGCTCAAAAAGGTCATGACTGGCGACGAAACGTAGGTATATGGTTATGACATCGCAACCAAGGCCCAATGGAAGCGTTAGGAAGAGCCAAGACCGAGAAAAGCACGCAAATTTCGATCAAATACGTATGTTTTGCTCACTGTTTTGTTCGATTACAACGGCCGATGAACTATGAGATCTTGACAACAGGCCGTACGGTTAATAAGAAACACTACAAGGAAGTTAAGCAACGTTTGCGTGAAGCAATAGGTCTCAAACGATCGGAATTGTGGAAAAACAAATTCATGAATTCCGCATCACGATAATGAACCAGCTCACATTTCAATGCTTGTGATTTCAACCAGAAACAACATCGTAACCATCCCTCAACCACCCCATTCACCAGATTTGGATCTCTGTGACTTTTTCCTATTCTCAGAACTGAAGAGACCAATGAGAGTAAAGCGTTTTGTCACAATTGATGAAATAAAGTCGAAATCGAAGAACGAACTGATGGTCATCCAGAAAAGTGTATTTCAGAAGTGCTTCAAGGATTGGAAGAAGCGCTGGCATTCGGGGTGGGTTTACTTCGAGGGAGACAAAACAGATATAGATAAATAAATGAATACTTTTCGGAAAAATTCAAAATTCACTCAATCTTTCGGAATAACTACGTATTACATTTGGAATAATATTCTATATATGGAACAAATGGTGAATGCACCAGGTTGAATCTCCAATATAATTTAAAGAATATATATTTCACTGGTCACTCCTTCCTCTGAAACGTTGCCTTAAAACCAAATTTATAGACCTTTGAAAGTTCAATTGATATTAAATTTGAACTGTTTCTTTCAATATTTGTTATTTTGTTCAATTGGCATAAGTTTAAACTTCTACTCTTATGTTTGTTTTTCAAGGATATGTTATAATGGGTGATTTTGTAAGCGTAGTTTTTTTTTAAATCGAATAAAACAATCAATTTGCATCATATATTCCAAAGTTCTATTGAAATTGATAACTTGGCCTCTGCCATTAACATTTTGAAGATAACTTTATTTGAATGTTGTCCACGGCTCCGTATCGAATGGTCCATTCAGATGGTAAAATTTTGCGTCACTTTTTCGAGCATTTCGGCCTGTATCTAACGAATTACGCGTGTAATGTTATCCTGTAAGGATTCAATCGTGTTCGGTTTGTCCATATACACTAACGACTTCACATAAATTCACAAGAAATAATCCAGAGGCGTCAAATCGCATGATCTTGGCGGCCAATTCACAGGGTCATTTCGAGAGATAAGCTGCTCACTTAATTCATCCTTCCACATCTCCATTGTTTCACAAGCTGTAAGGCATGTGGCAGCGTCTTGATGAAACCACATGTCGATCAAGTTCAACTCGGCCAGCTGGGGCAAAAAAAGTTGCCTATCATGACTCGATATCGTTCGCCGTTGACGGTAACGTTTCTTCGACGGTCGTCTCTGAAGAAAAATGGACTGATGATGCTACCAGCCCATTAATCACACCCAATTGTCATTTTTTCGGGATACATCGGTAATTATTGTATGGCATGTGGCTGTTCATCACTCCAGATGCGACAGTTTTGTTTATTTACATATATCAGAAATGAGCCTCAGCGGTGAACACACTTTTTCGATAAAACAGCGGATTTTCAACAGCTGTTCTAAGTCCCATTCACCAAAAATTATACGTTATGGTAGGTTATTCGACTTCAATTCCCGCAGAAGTTGAATTTAGTAGGCTTTCAAACCCAAATCAACACGTAAAATTTTCCATGTGGTTGAGTAACACATGCCCAATTGCTGAGAACCACGACGAATTTCACGATCCTCATTAACACTTTACGCTACGGCTGCAATATTCTCTTCAGTACGCACTGTACGCATGCGGGACAATGGTTTAATGTCCAACAAAGTAAACTTGGTGCAAAATTTGGTGATAACAGTACGAATTGTTGATACACCAGGTTGAATATGGTCGCAACAAGCGATATACATTTTTCACAGAGTACGAATTTTGATAGTAAATTTCAGCAATGTGCAATCGTTGCTCGTTTGTGAGTCTTTCCTAGATGAAATGACAGAGTATAATGAAAACTTTTCACTTTGACACATGACGTTTGGATGCCATTACCAAGCAGTACCACCAACCTCAAAAACTGAACTCTTAAAAAATCACCCGTTATTATTTTAATTCACTGAATACTTTTGATGTACTCAGCCTCTATGTATTTCCATTTGGGTAAATAAATGAGTTAATTGCTATATGATTGAATTTTGTTACCCTCTAGTTTTCGAAAACCTTCTTCTTAACTTGCTGTCTTTATCATGACCCATTTGAGACTGTTGATTCTATTCTAAATAATATTAATTGATGAAAGGATACATTCTGAATGATTCAAAATAATTTCAAGATTATTTCACCTCTTGAGATTACTGAATATACATTATATGCCCTTTTCTCTTCAACAGCAGAAAACTGAAAATTAAACATTCGATTCAATAAATAAGGATTTCGAAAATAAGAAACATCTTGATGTTGTCAATTGAAAAGATCAAGAATATCCTGGGTTATCTATTCATGCAGGTGAAATTCCCAAGAATTTTGCTGGAATAATATTCGGAAGCACGAAACTGAATCATTGACCATAACAGAAATCCTCTTATGCAAAATCTACTTGAACGAATTCAGATAAATTCAAAAGGAACACATTTACGTCAGCCAGGAAAATTCGATTTTTCAGTACGGACTTCCAAGGAAGTAACTTTCCGAAATATTGGGAAAAATTCGGAGAACTTGTTTCAATAACTTCGCCACTGAAGAATAACAATAACTGTCTTATTTCTCTACTGCATTCCACTTGTATAAATCATAAATTCTTGGAAATATCAAAGAAACTCTTGGTTGAATTCGAGCTGTGGGATTATACAGTACTTCCGTCGATTTCTCTACACATTTTCTTAATGTGAATTGGAAATTATAATCATTTATCGATTGGGCCGATGCTTGATGAAAATCTAAATACATAATTTGATTAAAACTGAGTAGTTTTCTGATTTTCCCTATAATTAATTCAGAACATGACAATATTATTTCGTCAACACAGCGGCCTCATCCGTGGCTTGCAATAAAAAGAAATGATAATGAACATGAGTTCTCAATTTTAAACCCTCAGATTCCGATCAAATAATACATTGTTCGTTCTCACATCCAGATACACAGATTGATAAATATGCCTTTATCTACAATAAATTATCAACTATAACTACAATAGTTAATTGTATAACTATAATAAAGAATACAACAATAACCACAATGAAGAATTGAATATGAACAAACAGATCGCACAAAACAATGGATAGCATCATTGTTTTGATAACATTTTAAGAAGAAGATCATACAATACACTGGAAATAAAAAAAAGATTGTACACTTCGATAGCATTTTGGGAAGAAGATTATACAATAAGGCCATTTCTCAAGTATATCCTGAAGTAAAGATAGTCGTAAAAATTTCAGAACATTAACGTATTTAGGCAACTCTGTATCAAAAATCTCGAAGTTTTTATCTGATAGAAATTGAACGATAGCTTCCAAACCCAGAATACCATGGGTGATACATCAGAAATGCGAAAAATAAAATTTTGCATGATGATAAATCGAGTATCTATGAGTTGACTTGCGGTACTTGTCCCAAAGTATTGTTGGTCAAACTGGCAGGAATTTCAAACTCAGAATATCTGAACACCAAAGATGCTTTACAAAAAATAAAACCGATTCTACGCAGGTATGCAACACATCTTTTAGAAGACAACCATGTCTTCGTCAACAACTTTAAAATATTGCATATGGAACGTTCAAACTAACCCTGTTAGAAGCCGTGCAAATTAATGAGAGGAAGAAATCAAATAATTTATTAAATGATCAAGTTTTAATCAATAATTCACCTTCATTAAATTTATTCCATTAAAAGTCCATCAAAGAAAAGTATTCTATGGTCACCTCCCACAATTCAGAACAAATATGTTCTATAGCCATTCCCCTACAAAAAAAGAACAGTGTTCTATGGTCATTTCCACACACTTAAGGATAAATGCAAGCAGTCCAAAATGTAATAGCTCAGTTTATCATCAACATCTGTTGAAGCCACTGTGTTTGCGAAACAATTCTGTCAGCAATCTAGAAGATTCTCTGCAGAACTTTCAAGTCGAATAGTCGGGTAGTCGAAAGAAGTTTATAAATCATAGCTGTAGGCTTCGAGAAACTTTGATGATTTTACGAGAAAAAAATCTCAGACTTATAAAGATTTTCCCGAAACTAAACATTTTGGTTTTCTATTTCACCACCTGAGGCATTTCATCATTTTATTAGTACTCACATATATTGTATTCATGAAGGTCTGAAACTTTATCACAACATAAAGGCAAAAAGGTACATAAAAAGAGTTTTAGGGTCGACATCATAGACTCCCCTTTTCTCAATTCAAGCAAGGGTAGGACTAAAATAACTACTTTTACAGTGTCAAATTTGAATGTATAAAATACTTCAGATTGAATTCCATTCGATTTCACTCAAATTGAAAATACGCCCAAAATTTTTTGTGGAGAATGAATGGAGTTATTCTCGTAAAAACAATTCCATGGAATTGGAGATAAACTTACAATAAAAAGAATTATCTTCGATAATGCAACACAATTCACAGAGTACTCAATCTGAAAATGCAACTAACACTTTACGTTTCAAAATTTCAATGCCAAAAATCAGTGAAATACTTGTTCATTTCATTATCTTCAATTTAACTTTTCTAACACTAATTTGTTTGTTGCTATATCATGGTTCGATATAAAAACTAATCGTAGCTGAATTTAATTATTAACCTTCAAAAATAATTGCCTCTATTGAAAATAGATTTCTTTTATTGAAAAGACATTTTCTCTAATTGAATTTTAACGAATTCAGTACAACAGCATTGATTGTCCTCTTCTCTTGTTCGCTCTGAAATTTCGTGTTCCTAGGCAAAATACTCAGCCACAGTAATGTACGCTGGGAGAGAGATAAATAAACAACGTATAATTTGATACACATTTAATAACTGGTCAATTCGTACTAGTGCAGTATTTTCCTACTAAACATAAGATCACTTGGACTTCGACCCGTTGTACAATGTATTGTGTTCCTGAAGTCAAATAAAAAGTTCTTTATACATTTATTGATATTAATTTCTTTATTTTTGCCTAAAGCTAAAGCGTTTTTTATTGTTTTCACGGAATTCTCCGCCTGGCCATTAGAGGAAGGATGGTAAGGTGGAGAAGAACAACTCCCTAATACATTCCCCCATTTGGTTTATGGAGTCTTCATTCAATAGAGTTGCTTATAATTGTGACATTCACTTTAACTCCATAGAAGTAATTATTGAATTAGAATGAGTTGTTTGTAATATTTCATTAAATGCTATTATTTAGTTACTAGTTACTATTTTACTTTTTTTTAGACTAGATTGAGCTCTTCGTTATATCTCAGTCATTTTATATATTTAGTTTATATTCAACATTATGTTATTATCTTCTGTAATTGGGTATTATAGATGATAAATAGTGATAAAGAACTAATAATTATTATATAATTAAATGAAACTTCTTTAATACTCAGGCATTATGTTAGATGAGAAATTGAGTTTCAATGATCATGTCGACTTGATATCGTCTAAATATGAAGTTACATTCAAGACCACATATATGAAGTTATTGCTCTTTAAGTCCATAATTATCCCACACTTTGAATATTGTTCCGCTATGTTATTGGAATTGAGTAAAGAAAAACTCAACAAAAGTTACAAAATAGAGCTATGCGAACAATTTTGAAGTGTAATAGATATACTCTATTCCAAAGCATGCTAAATTGTTTAGAATTGATGTCAGTTGAAAAAAGAATACTTTTTGCTACATATACATTCATATTTAAAGTTACAAACAAATTGTTCCCTTATAAAGTAATGAAAAATGTAACATGTGTCAGTGATGTGCACAGTTATGATACAAGAAATGCTGACAATTTCTACATGCAAATTTGTAAGCATTCTAAACATAGGAATAGTATATTTTATGAAGGATTCAACGCATTTAATAAATTGCCTAGCTCCATAAAAACATTTATCGACCTCAGGGCATGCAATATTAAATAAGATAAGTTCGTTTTAAACATATAATTGTAAATAATATATTTTGAACCTGAATGAATGTATGATTTTGTAATAGCTAATGCCAAAATAAATAAATATCATTATTATATTAAAATAAATTAAACTCTTGGCCTAATGTTTCACGATTCATTTAACAATATGTATAGTCAACATGTTTCGAGCGTTAGCTCATTTTCAAGACTAAACTACTATAAGAAACGTACAACAAATTTATAACTACAAAATGGATGTGAGTAGGGAGGATAGTTGAAAATCTACTTGTTCATTTACAATTTCTTCTTTTCTCTTCTTTTTGGAATGCTCCTTTTTTAGAATGTGGAAAACGGAAAAAGATGTATATCTGCTGTTTGCAGGTTGAAACCGTACTTGGTTTCAACCTTGATATATTCCTCTACGAATTGAAATCCATCCGTAGCAACACATCTACCATTGAGTTGAAGGTGTTAATTCTTAGTCACTGTTGTATTATGACTAAAGAGGAGTGAGGATGTTTCTTAAATGCCTGTTACACAGACAATACAACCATGAAATTAAGAACAGTCTGCCTTGGAGAGGAGTATACCTAATTTGACAGAATCTACTTTAGGAGGAACAAACAATAATTCTTGGAAAGAGCTGTGGTGTGAGTTGAGAGGAGTGTTAAAGTGATAATGTTTCCCATTTCGACATTTGTCCCTGCTTCCTCCCTTTCCAATATTACACTGGACTCTCGTTTTTTCATGACCGAACGAAGAATTTTCCCTTGGAATTGAACGGATCATTTCAGTCGCACTATTTTCCGTCTGATATTGAAATGTTTTCATTCAACATGGCCCTTCGGAGAGATTTATATGGCTTTTAGTTTGACACGCACGCGTTCACGTTTTTATCACTCTTCTGGAATTTCCGCGTTTCCATCGACATCGACGTTTCTTTCATGACGATAAGAAAAGAATTCTTTAGAAATATTGGGACCATTCGGGGTAATTTCAGGTTTAGATATGAGGCTAGATATACTCGTAAATACGGACTCAATAGAGAAATAGAGTAAAACGTACATTGCATTTGGTAGACATCATTTCAAATTGTAATCTATGGTCTCAGGTCTCTTATGAGTCTCATTTTTACATATCACAGTTATGAAAATGAAAGACAAGAGACTTATGACAAGTTCCATCATGACTTTCTCATATACTGCCTACTAATTCAGGTAACACTGCAGCCAACATTCCAAACCGAAAAGAATTTCAATTAGTTTTTTGTCTGAGAGTTGAATAGAACTACCATGGGTTTTGATTCATCTCTTTATGGAGTAAACTACGTAGATACCAGCAGGTACTTTTTCAGAAGATGCGGAAGAAATGTGAAATATACTGACGTCTGTTCGAAACTCAAGGCGAATATTGAATTTTCGTTGGTTGTCCACATTAGATCATTGAAATTTTTTTATGTTGGTACACAAACGTTTCTCGTATGTTGACATCATAAGCCATTTTGGATTGGTAGTTTGTTTTTGACAAATGAAAAGGTTAGCACCTTTTTTGTGTTCTCTGATTGTTCACTTTTGAAGGAAAGAATGGAAGAATCTGTATTACATTTTGAAATGTAAAAATGGAACTTGGTGCTCCATCGCACTGAGAATGTTGACTTTTTAGCAAGTCTACTTTGTCTCAAAAAAAACTTCAAAAGTGAAACAAGCGTTTACAGAAGGCCGAGAAGATGGAGTTGATGATTGGCGTCCTGGGCGTTGCAACCACGCCAAAAAACGAAGAAAATGTCGGCATAGTGAAGAAAATTGTTTTGGACTGCAGAGAATTATGACATATCAGTCGTGTAATGCCTTGCAAATTTCTCTGATGTTTTAGGCATGAAAATCGTAGCAGCGAAGTTTTTGAATTAAGAGAAATACTTTTAAAGAAAATTCAAATTTCATCTCTTCTTTTGAACAAACCTCGTACCTCGCTTTGTTCAAATTGTAATATTTTTGAAAGAACAACTGAAAATTGAGGCGTCCTCCAAGACTACATTCGGACCTGCGCTAAGTTATGCTGCAGATAAACATCAGATCTGTCTCATGTTATTACATAAAGAAAAACGAGAACAAAATATATGAAACTGTGAATGAATCAATTCCAAATAACACAATTTTACTCATTTCTCAACGTACTATCAGAGTGGCAGATGACAGGAGCTCGTCCTGTTTCAAGAAGAAGAAACAGAGAAACCTTCACGATATTAAAAGTCCAATGAACTTCAGTAAACGTTATTTTGAAAATGTAAGACTTTTTCAAAAGTGACAAATGACAGATTTGACAGGAGGACGACTCATTTCAAGAAGAAGAAGAGCAGAATATATACATAATTTTGATCACATGTCCAATAAACTTTTGGAAACGCAATTTTGAAAATATAAGAGTTTTTAGTTGATTGAACATGAATAAAATAATTAAACAATTATATTCATTTCATTAGAATACAATTAAAGTGACAAATGACAGATTTGATAGGAGATCGACTTTTTCAAAAAAAAGAAGAGCAGAATATATACATTATTATGATCACAAGTCCAATAAACTTCTGGAAAAGCAATTTGAAGATATAAATGTTTTCAGTTGATTGAACATGAAGAGAATAATTAAAAAATTCTATTCATTTGAATAGAATACAATTAAAATGACAAATGACAGATTTGACAGGAGATGGACTCATTTCAAGAAGACGAAGAGCAGAAGATTATACATTATTATAATCACAAGTCCAACAAAATTCTGAAAACGCAACTTTGAAAATATAAAATTTGTTTCGTAGATTTAACATAAATAGAAAAATTGAACAATTCTATTCATTTGATTTGAATACAATCAAAGCGACAAATGACAGATTTGACAGGAGATCGACTTATTTCGAAAAGAAGAGCAGAATATATACTATATTATGATAACAAGTCAACACAATGGATTTCTTCGATGATAAACGATAAATAAAACAATCAATTAAACTATGTACTTTTCATTTCAATTCCGATCAACAATTTCGGAGGTTTGAGAATTGTTTGTACCTGGGAACCGCGGCAATTTGAACTCCCAACTACTTTTCAGAAGTTTGGAATTATTGATCACGAACAATCCAAGATCTGCATAATATGCATATATGTATGCAGTTTCCGAGTTGAAGTTGTAATAAAACAATTAGCAAGAACCCGGCAACGTGATTTTATCGCTGCAGCAATTAGTGCACGAATAATTGGAGTATTTATGCATTTGATGTAGGGTTTCTTCCACTTTTAGTCCTTTGCTTTCATGCTGTTCAGGTTAACTGAACATTGTTAGCAAATTGAGTGACTGCTATGAGGATCACTTCAGTATTTAACTCTGATGAGGTCGAAAATAATAAAAATAATAATAATAAGCATATATTTCCAACAGGTAACAACTCAATTACAGGAAAATACATAATGAATAAATATGGTTACCAAAAATATCAATAACAACATATATATACAATATTAAGAAATAATTAAAATAAAAAACAATATCAAATATAATAAACTGAATCTATAATGTCAATATTTAAATGCTGAATCACAATAATAATCGAGAAAACAAATCACTCAGAAATCCATAAGGAAGAAATCATGATACCTCACTGTTAAGATTTAAATACACATTAATGATAGAAACATGAACAAAATGAATATGTATTATATAACGGGTGTTTCTTCAGAGGTAAAGAACTTTAAGTTGGCATTACTGTTGAAGATGGCGACCGATTTAACAGCTGAGAAGTGATTTATTCTCAGTTTGGTTTGGAAATTCATCATGAATGGACTCACGCCTGAACAACGCTTGCAAATAGTGCAATTTTATTTCGAAAATAATGGTTCTGTGCAGAATACGTATCGCGCGAATTTTGTTCAGCGATGAAGCGCACTTCTGGTTGAATGCCTACGTCAACAAACAAAACAGCCGCATTTGGAGTGAAGATAATTGTCAAGTTTGTGTCAATACACCGTAACATCCAGAAAAACTGACTGTTTGGTACACTTTATGGGCTGTTGGAATCATTGGTCCGTACTTCTTCAAAAACGATGATGGTCAGAACGTTACAGTTGATGGTGATCGGTATAGTGCCATGATTATTAACTTTTCCACTCCTGAATTGAACAACCATGATGTCCAGGAGCTGTGGTTTCAACAAGACGGCGCAACAGGTCACACAGCTCGTGCCACAATCGATTTATTGAAAGACACGTTTGGTGACCGCCTAATTTCACGTTTTGGACCTGTGAATTGGTCTCCAAGATCTTGTGATTTAACACCGCTAGACTACTTTCTATGGGGCTCGTAAAGTCATTGGTCTATGCGTATAAGCCACAAACGCTTGACCATCTGGAAGACACTATTCGCCGAGTTATTGCCGATATACGGCCACAAATGTTGGAAAAATTCATTGAAAATTGGACGTCCAGATTGGACTACATTCGAGCCAGTTGTGGCGGTCATATGCCAGAAATCATATTTCAAATGTAAGGCCACAAGATTATCTTTCAAATAAAAAAAATTCTCGTCAATCGAATGATCCATGTTTTATTGCAATTTAAAGTTCAATGCCTCTAAAAAAACACCCTTAGAAGAAATACATGCAGTTATTTGAGAGAAGGAACTTTTTCCGTTCTACATCGAGAAAAAATTGGAAAACAAGTTTTGAAACTGAGTACTTTGTTTTTATTTCTCTTCAATCAACATCAATCTTCAATGATAGTTAAATTGACAAAGAAAGCATTGTTTCCCAGATTTAGACCCCTCCATCAAACGAATCAACAGTTTTTTCTTCAACACTGAAGAGAGTGATCTTCCCAAGAAAGCCACTAATTTATCACTTCAATATATACGTGAAATGAATCGAAATTTGTTATCAGACTCTGAAATTGGTTTAACCCCTGATTTCTAGTTGAAGTAATCAAAATTAATAAGATTCTAAACACGGAAGTCATGAAGGCAGAATTGTGAGTTTCAACTATCAAGGTTTAAAATTCAAAGCCTATTCACACTTGAAACTATATACGCTGTACATAACGAAAATACTCTTATTCCTCTTGCATAATGAATTTATAATACCATTTTCTGAGCCTGTGTGGGTTATATCCTCATTCTATAGCAGAGAGTGTTGTAATAATGTCTCACATTTACATGAAAATGGGCAGAGCACTGAAGCGAACGTAGAATTATATCTGCCGTGAACAAATGGATAAACATCCACTGGGTAACTTGAAGATTGTGGGGTGCAGACTTGATGAAATCTTGAAATAACATCAAATACAAAAGCACTTGCTATATATATATATATATATATATATATATATATATATATATATATATATATATATATATATATATATATATATATATATATATATATATATATATATATATATATATATATATATATATATATATATATATATATAGTATCGAAAGTGGTGCGACTGAATCTTGGGTTTTTTGGTTCAATTGAAACAAAATGATATTAGTTTATTTCCAAAATTACGTTTCGGTTATTATTTTAACCTTTATCAAACTGGTATATATGTCAATGCTGGCACAATATAAATATTCGGAACAAAAGTTTGACAAACAAACAACTATATTGACAATTATACTTAAATATTTAAAATTTTTCAAGAAACAATTCACGTTCATCTCTCAAAGCGTATTACAAATATATTTGTATATATTTGCCACTATAATTCATGAAAGCACAAACAGACTGTTCCGCATGACAAGACAATCATTAGTTTTGACCTCCATGGTCAACTTCAAGGCAAATACTTCAATCTTCGAACACTTTTTGTGAACTCGAAGGAAAGTAACATCAAGTATTGAATACTCCACGGTTCCATCTATATGTATCAATAGCAAGCATTTCTCTGATCAAACCAAACACCTTCAAACCTGGCAAACTACCTGGCAAATAGAACAGTAATATTCGAAGAATAGAGTGAATAGTAAATATGTTTCAGTTGAAATTATTGGCAAACAGTCTGAGTTGTATTGATTATATTAAAAATTATTGAAAGTTTTCTTTAATGTCGGGTACTGTGCTCGAAAACTAAGTGACTCCCTTTTCATCATTTATGACAATTGCAATCAGAAATACACACAGAAGTGTATTTCTGATACAAAGAAATACACACAGAAGTCTATATCCCACTCAGGATGCAAACCATACCCAGATTTCTCTCCTGAAAGGCGTGTACTCCTATATACAGGCTATGGTAACGAGATATTAAAATCTTGATCAACTTGCAATGGTTTTTTTTTTAAATAATATAAAACATGTGTCTAGTAAGTTTGTGCAAAATAGATAACGAAGATTGCTACCTGCCCTGGAAAAATGAATCAAAAAATATGGTTCAAATAAATACGATCCAATTCTGAAATACTGGAAAAAATGTTTTTAAAGGCAAAGTTAGCTAAATCGTTTAAAATATCACTCGTGAACTTGAACTAATTGGCGAACGTTTCTACGTCTTGAAGTATTTCAAGATGGGGCATTAGAGGCATTAACAAAAACTTATATATACGAAGCCGAGTTCAAACTTCTCCAGTGCGTATTACTTTTTCATAAACTGGAAATGTTCATAAATTCAGCTAGCTATCTCGTCAGGCAGAAAAATATACTCGAAGGCCATGATATTAAACTCAAAGATTACGATAAAAACTCCTTGGAGAACACTTGCTTGCTTATCGAAATGGCCTCTCGAGGAATAACTTGAGCTTATTATAATGACACATCGTTCCGACAAATGCTCCGGTAGAAGGGGCTTATATAACGAATTTTCCGCACTGAAAATGAACTGAAATGATGTTGTATTTATTTTTAAATTAGTGATTCTTTTGCAAGAACAACGAATACTTTGTTCAGTTATGCGAATCGAACTTCCATAGGAATTCTCATTCAAACTAGCTAACCCGACGAATTGTGTACCCCTTTATTTGACTTATTGAAAGTGACTAACCTGTCAATTCTAGAGTTGAACTGGAGGTTTGTTGATTTCGTAGTAGGTACTCTTTTCTTATAACAGGTGATTTTTTAAGAGTTAAGTTTTTCATGTTGGCGGCACTGGTTGGTAATGGCATCCAAACGTCATCTGTCAAAGTGATAAGTGATTTCAGCATACTCTGCCATTGAAGAGATTTACAAACGAACACGATTGCAAATTGTTGAAATTTACTATCAAAATTCGTGCGCTGTGAAAAATGTGTATCGTTTGTTACGACTATATTATGGTCATCATAATCGACCTGCTGAATCAACAATTCTTGCTGTTATCACCAAATTTTGCACCAAGTTTACTTTGTTGACATTAAACCATTGTCTTGCATGCGTACAGTGCGTACTGAAGAGAATATTGCAGCCGTAGCGTGCAGAGTTAATGAAGATCATGAAATGTCAATTCGTCGCCGTTCTCAGCAATTGGACATATATTACTCAACCACATGGAAAATTTTACGTGTTGATTTGGGTTTGAAAGCCTATTAAATTCAACTTCTGCAAGAATTGAAGTCGATTGACCTACCACAACTTCTAATTTTTGGTGAATGGGCCTTAGAACAGTTTAATGAAAATCCGCTGTTTTATCGAAAAATTGTGTCTAGCGATGAGGCTCATTTCTTGCTTAAAGGATATCTAAATAAACAAAACTGTTGCATCTAGAGTGATGAACAGCCACACCATACAAGAAATACCGATGCATCCCGAAAAAACGACAGTTTGGTGTTGTTCATGGGCTGGTGGCATCATCGGTCCATTTTTCTTCAAAAACGACCGTGTAAGAAACGTTACCGTCAACCTCGAACGATATTGAGCCATGATATACAATTTTTTTGCCCCAGTTGGCCGAGTTGATTTTGGTTGACATGTGGTTACATCAAGACGGTGCCACATGCCACACAGCTCGTGAAACAATGGCCATGTTGAGGGATGAATTTGGTGATCAGCTTATCTTTCGAAATGGCCCAGTGAATTGACCGCCAAGATCATGCGATTTGACGCCTCTGGATTATTGCTTGTGGGGTTATGTAAAGTCGTTAGTATATGTGGACAAGTTGAACACGATTGAAGCCTTAGAGGCTAACTTAACTCTCGTAATTCGTGGATACACGCTGAAATGCTCGAAAAAGTGACACAAAATAGGACCTTCCGAATGGACCATTTGATACGGAGTCACGGACATTTACATAAAGTTACTTTTAAAATATAAATGGCAAATGCCAAGTTATCAATTTCAATAAAAATCCTGAATATATGGTGCAAATTGAGTGATTTATTCGATTAAAAAAAAATTCGCTCAGGAAATCACCCATTATTACGAATCGAAAGCTGACATTTTCTAGTTTCACAGTATAGCGGAATTCGTCATTCTTAAAGTCAATTGAAACGTGAGAATTTTTGTTGAACATTTGTTTTGTTTCAATATTAGTAGGATTATCCCAACTGAGGAACCATCCCTTGAAATTCTTCGGAACTTATTACGTAGATTCTAGCTCCCCATAAACCATTCATCAAAACCTATTTTGAATATTGAATTAAAGGGAATGAATATCGATTCAATTCCTTCAAAACAATCTCTATGCTTTCGATTTACTTCGTAAATTGTAACAAAAGTAAACAAATTCTTCCAATAATACCCTTTGTGTTTCTATAAGTAACTTTGTCAACAATAGCTCACTTCTTAAAGAATAGAGTCATCCCATCGATTTTAAACATCGAGATTCACTTCATTCAGGCATGAACATCACAAAAAGGAAGGCCAAAAATTTGAAACTGCAAACAAGTCCCAAGACAATACTCGCCGATTCTGAATCTGGAGAATGCCATCGTATTTTTCTTTCGGGTAAGCTTGTTAAGTTAACGACTATAAAGACAGATAAGACTGAAAGTCTACATAACAAAGACTAAACTACTCTGCCGAAGAATTAAAGTATTCAGACTCTAATCTGAAGTATGTAGTCGACATTTATTTCCTTCAGGAAGAACAGGCAATTCAACCTCAAAATAGAAAGTTTTTATATATATATAGATATATATATATATATATATATATATATATATATATATATATATATATATATATATATATATATATATATATATATATATATATATATAATTGATGAGTCCTCGGCAAAATTAGGGCCACTATAATTGATACACAACCAATTTATTAACCTGGTCTATATTTCGAATATGTTTATATTCTTCATCAGGACTCTAAAAATACATAAGTGTAAAACAAAAGGATTTAAACAAAAATTACATCTTACGGTTAACTAGACTGTAAGGAGCAGTAAAAATAGATGGTCAATTAATGTTAAAACTTACAGAACTAAACTCTATCATAAGATATGAAAATTATAAAAATTGAATGTCATAACAATAATATAGGAATAAATACCGGACTGTCAGAAAACATAGACAAACGTCACGAGAGATCACAGAGTGTCACGTGTAAACTCTTCATCAATTGTGAAACATGGTGAATTTCAGTTGCTCCAGAGTCGTCGCCCAGTACACCACTACGTCGAAGCACTCGCCGCCACTGAAGATGTCTCTTGCAGTTAGGGACGAAACGTCTGGAAGAGGAGGAGTTCCAGTTGACCACGGCCAATCAGCCCGGAAGATCATTTCACCATGTTTCACAATGGACACCGGCCGTGAAAGCCTACACGATTTCATTCTTCATCAATTGTCACCACAAGTGATAAAACACAACTCTTGAATAAGAGCTCAGGAATTGTAACAGACCTTATCGAAATTTCTTCGGGAGTAGATAACTATAGATGCAACTGAGCCTAGCAATATCTGGTTTTTATTAATGCTATTGCCATCATCATTAATATTGCACATTTCCAAAAATATTCTTTTCTGGTAGTTACCAGCTATATCCAGTATTTCCAAATTTTCGATGTCAAAGTGATGTTCCATTTTTACCGCATGGAGGACCAAAGCACATCTGTCTGGGTGACGTCTAACATCACTTTTATGGAGAGTAATTCTTCGCTTGATGTTCTGGGAAGTTTGACCTATGTACACTCCTCCACAATTTAAGCATGGTATACCATATACACAGCCCGAATTAGAAGATGAAGGAACCTTGTCTTTCAGTCTTGTGAAATAACTTCTGCCAGAAATGATATTATATTTGGCCAATTTTGAATGTTTTATTTCAGAAAGGTTGTGAGATAGGTTACTAGTGAGTGTAAAAGTGGTTTAAAAGTGAGATAGTTCACTAGTGGTCAGAAATTGGGGCTCCTTTGTTAATCTTGGCAGAATGGAAACGATATATCCCTTATTCGCAGTTAACTGGAATATGCGTCTATAATTTGGTCTCCTGTGTACATTAATTCTATTGTCGACTTGGAGGCAGTGCATAGGAAATGTTTGAAGCATATGTACTTCAGATGTTATGGACAATATTCTTCTAGAGTCTTCGACCATTCGATCCTTACCCATAGTCTGGGAATTGAATTATTGAAGTTGAGGCATGAACGGTTCGGCCTAACGTTTCTCTTCGAAATTTTGCACAATTCGATTGACTCACCATTTCTTCTCAGCGAAATGAATATTCGGGTACCAAGGCCTGGTCTGAGGCGGAATAATACATTTTATGTCACTTACAGCAGATCAAACGTTATGTCACGTTCTCCTATCAACTGTATATGTAATCTTTGTGATGGGTGTTGCGGTCGATGTGATATCTATTTTGATCGGCTAGCAGTTATCTTGGCATGCCACTCAGAACACCGCAATGGGATGTCGTGATATTTTCATGAACTTCTGTTTTCTACATATGACTTAGTTGGAAATAATATTCTAATTTTAGTTGTTGCATTTGTTTACTATTGCAATCGATTTTAATCTTATTTTTATTCATAAAATATATTTCGTTACTATATAGTTAATTTCTGCTGACCATTTGTAACTTTGTAATAGACAATACTTCATTTTTAACTTGTTCCATCTGGTTATTGTTCATTGAAATTTTAATTTTTTTATTTTAATTTTTTCGTTGTATATATTCGCTTATACTCTCTTTTTTCTTTTTTTTCTCATACCTTCTCCTTATTTATTATTATTGTTGTACAATTTGTTATTTTTTCTCTGAAATTGTATGTATTTATTATGTATTATTGGGAATGAATTATTGAATTATTGAACGAGTGGAGAATAAATTTCTTTTATATATATCTTTAAGGAGGTCAATACCTCGTATAAATTTTTCGGCAACTTTCATTCGCACTCAATTAGGTATACAAACTTGGCTTCGAGAAGAATTATATTTGATTTGGTTTTTTTGTTCCAATATTTGAATAATTTTATAGAAACTATTGAATTGCTTCGTCGAATTGGCTTTCACGATCCTTTCAGAAGAACTAGAACTGAAGTATTTGCGTACTCCAGATGTCGTACTAATTATTTGACCAATGCACCAATTAATAGAATGTTATACTATGGTAATCGATATGTAAATGCTGACTTATGTTTTTGTACATTACTTAGGCAGTTTCGCTGTATAATTAAGAACTTACTCAACTAAATTTGGGTATTATGTGTATTTTCTTATTTTTTGTGCATGGGTTTTCCGTATCTAAATAAATAGATAAATAAATTAATATCATTATCAATATTACTCAAAGGGAAACTCTATCGAACAAACAACTTTACGTCAATGTAATCTGATTCATATTTACTATCAATCGATCTCTGCAGATCACAGATAAGTAAATCTTGTACTTTGAGGGCCGAACTAATACATGCTCTATATTCACAGTATATGTAGTTCGACATAGAATCAACAGATGGCACGCTGATCGTGCTAGGAATTGGGTGTACGTGTAAAGTTGTTTATAGAATTACATCTCCTTTATTCACGAATTCTGAACAGAGAGTATGTATTATGCGCAATACTGGGGATATATCGGAGGAATTATAGAGCTAATTACATTATCCGAATATTCTATGTCTTTGAAATTTAATGAAAGGACAAGGTATGAGATTCAGAATGTGAACCTTACTTAGTCTCAAATTCAATTCAAGAGGATATCGATGAGATTTAGGATTGAATATTGAATGAGCACTATGAATTACGTCTAGGTTGTTGAAAATGTTATATTATAATAATGTAGATGATGTTAATTGACATATTAGTTATCAGAAATATCGTGAGAAATTGTTAAATGGATTGTTGAATTTGAAACATTTGTGTGAATTCCGCTTATATTCGGTTATTAACCTTTATAATTCCTTATTATAAAGTTTAGGTACAACACAGTGACTTCAAAATTCTATAGCTGAACTGATTCAATTCTATGAAATATTGATAGTCCAGTCAAAATAGACATTCTAGTTTGCATTAATTCCCAACAAGCTGGATTTTTGTGCAGGCCTTGAATACGTCATTACAGATTGATACGTCAAAAGTCCCCATCGATCCCGCCTGTGAGTTGTTTTTTATTCGAGGTCAAATGTCACAAGTTTGTGTTTTTTGCGTATATCTCTGAAACAACGATAGTTATCGAAAAATAGTTCGAACAAAGTTTGTAGATCGTAAAATTGTCTACAAAAAATATTTCAATACTTTTTTTTTCCGATGCACTGTTCTCGAATTATAGCTATTTTAAGCATAGAAAACACGAATATTTACTCATACGTGGCCAGTATGCATCATCGGGTTAACCATTTACACACAAAAAATTAGAGCATAGTTTTATTTGCCCCATGCACACAAGTACGTGAAAAATATACAATTCTGAGCGAGTCATCGTCCGTTCCTAATTCTATTGGGAGGTTGGTCTTGAGAAACATTTGCCTGCGACACTCCATATCGAGGGTCGAAACCTGCGTATACCTGCTTTCCGAAGGAGATAGCTCTAGTAAATGCAGCCAGTTTTGAACAGTTTTCGTAGTGAATAGACGTGTTTGTGAATTATATTCTCTTTTGTAATTAAATTTTGTAAAAATGTCAGAAGTTTGCTTTATGAATCTTTGACTGAAAGTGAAATTGTGGTTGTTGATCGTAGGCTAAAGACTTTAATGGATTCAAGTACTGAAAGCGGTGATGGGTTCGATGAATATTTGAAGGACCATCTGTGACGATACATAAGCAGTGTCTTAAAGCATACACCCGGAAAAGCAGCATCGCTGCAGCTACAAGACAGCGTGAGGCGGAGATAGCTACCACATCTGGGATTAGTCCTCCTCGTACTAGTACGAGAACGAGGTAATGAATCGTCTTTTCGTATCAAGAAATACTGTTTGTTCTGTGGCAATGAAGCAGATAAAACAGCTGCAATGAAAAAAGCGCAGCATCTTCGACGAAGAGTGTCTCAAGTTTCAACCCTTGACTTCAAGAAAATCATCTTCAAGGAAGCTCAGACTCGTTCTGATGAGCTAGAAAGAAGTGTCATTGTCCGCATTCAGTATGAATATGACCAAGTTAAAGTATGGTAATAGAATCATTATAACTGAGAAATTGGTAAGTTCTACATTCCTTTGCTTCATCGACAATCAGCAGGACGTCCTCAGCAAAGCTTGGTATGATAACTCTGTCAATTCATCATGGAAAGACTAACAAACGAGCAACGATTGCAAATTGTTGAAATTTACTATCAAAATTCGTGCGCTGTGAAAAATGTGTATCGTTTGTTACGACTATATTATGGTCATCATAATCGACATGCTGAATCAACAATTCGTGCTGTTATCACCAAATTTCTCAGCAAGTTTACTTTGTTGACATTAAACCATTGTCTCGCATTCGTACAGTGCGTATTGAAGAGAATATTGCAGCCTTCTATTTACCAGTCCACTGTACTATTGCAGAATTATACAGTGTTAATGAGGATCGTGAAATGTCAATTCGTCGTCGTTCTCAGCAATTGGGCGTGTGTTACTCAACCACATGGAATATTTTACGTGTTGATTTGGGATTGAAAGCCTATAAAATTCAACTTCTGCAACAACTGAAGCCGAATGACCTACCACAACTTCTAATTTTTGGTGGATGGGCCTTAGAACAGCTTAATGAAAATCTGGTGTTTTATCGAAAAATTGTGTCTAGCGATGAGGCTCATTTCTGGCTTAACAGCCACATGCCATACAAGATTTACCGATGCATCCCTAAAAAACGACAGTTTAGTCCACACCAAATTGTCGGGGGTTATGGGTTGGTGGCATCATCGGTCCATTTTTCTTCAAATACGACTGAGGAGGAAACGTTACCATCAACGGCGAACGATATCGAGCCATGATACGCAACCTTTTTTTGTCCCAGTTTGCCGAGTTGTACTTGGTTGACATGTGGTTTCATCAAGACGGTGCCATATGCCACACAGCTTGTGAAACAATGGACCTGTTGAAGGATGAATTTGGTGAGTTGTTTATCTCTCGAAATGGCCCTGTGAATTTGCCGCCAAGATCATACGATTTGACGCCTCTGGATTATTTCTTGTGGAGTTATGTAAAGTAGTTAGTGTATGTGGACAAGTCGAACACCATTGCAGGCTTACAGGATAACATAACACGCGTAATTCGTGGGATACAGGCCGAAATGCTCGAAAATGGACTCAAAATTGGACCTTCCGAATGGACCATTTGATACGGAACCGTGGACAACATTTACATGACATTATTTTCAAAATATAAATGGCAAAGGCCAAGTTATCAATGTCAATAAAAACTTTGAATATATGATGCAAATTGAGTGTCTTTTTGATTCAAAAAAAAGCTACGTTTAGAAAATCACCCATTATATATAATGTATATATGAATTTTGTAATATCTACTGATAAATAAATATCATCAATTGTATAAATAGATAAAAATCATGTTTAACCTTTGATTTTATTCTAGGAAGTAGGTATTTTCGAGAACAGATAGGAAAAATGCTTCTTTCTCAAAGAAACTTCAGACATACTTTCTGGGTGCAAAAAAATCAATTAAGAGAAGCTGACTCCAAGTTAAACACTTTAATTTCACCTGGCATTCCATTCGAAAAAAAAACGCGCAAATTTTCTCGAATGAATGGAAATCTCAACGTTGCCATCAACTGTGACACGATATTAATACGTCATTAACGATAATAAATGTGACAGATTCATTTTGCTCTGAAGTGAACTCTTTCGTAGAATCACTAGGGCGGTAAAATATTAGGTAGCTGCAGTAAGAAACTTCTTTACTCCGGAAGAACTTGAGAGTGTTTTGAAATTTATGAGAGTAGCAATTATATGGTTTCAATGGAAAGCTGAAGCTCTTGCCTAGAGAAAAGCTTCGGCTTTGAATTTTATTCCAGACATACTCACTAAATCTCAAAACCTCTTCAAAAAGTATACAGTATGACATAATTTTATGATGAGATATATTTTTGAATGCGAATGCTTATCCAGCTAGGAACTATTAACTTCTGAATGCTTTGAAGCCATTTTTATCTTCATTATTTCTATTTAATAGTGTTGGCGTTCGTTTACTTGATGTTAATCCATTATAATTGAATATAAACTTAAATCCTTGAACTGAATAAACATTTGAACTTATGATTTACACTTTATTGATTACATAGCATGAAGCGTTTCGTCGCTACAAACAACTTCTTCAGATGCAAACAGAATAATGACAACAAATTTGAAAAAAGAGGTATATTTCAAATTTGTTGCCATTATTTGGTTTGCACCTGAAGAAGTCGTTTGTAATGACGAAACTCGTCATGCTATGTGAATTAAGTCAATAAAGTGTAAGTCATAAGATCAAGTGTTTGAATTTAAGTTGATATTCAATTATAATGGATTTACATCAAGTAAACTTAGAGAAACGATATATTCGTGAATTCAAAAATACTGTTACGGTGCTGTCTTTGGTAACATATGTTGATTTTGGGGGAAATGAGGTTGAATTATATCATTGAAGATTCGAGATACGTTACTTTATGTCCTTCTGCTCCTAGACCCTTTTTATGAATTCCTTCCGGGAATATTGAATTATTTTTTTTCTGGAAGCTCAATTTTTCTGACCTACTGGAAGTTATAGAAGTTTCTTGTCCGCTAGGATTTTATGGGGACATTTCAACTTTATTTATAGTCTGGATATTTTTCTCATGATACATTGTGATATTCTTATCGAGATTGATTGAAATTATTACCATAGTAAACAGGAATTCGAATTTAAACCAAATCGAGAGGAGAAATTTTTGAAATTAATTGAATTTTATTATTCATTTTCAAGAATTTTTTTGAAATTGAAATCAAAGGCGATGATGTTTTCAATACAGCATATCAAAATTTAAAATGAAAGCACAATTGAAATTGAAAAAGATAAGTTTAAGTTAGTTTAAATTGTGAGAAAAAGATTAATAATTATGTCAATTGAAATTTCACAAAATGAGATTGACGATATAGAAAAAATTGTATAAACTCTCGCAAATTCAGATATGTGAACATTTATTATACACACGTACCCTCTTCGAAAATCATTAAATTCTTGAAAAAGGAAGTATTTGAATATAGCTTTTTCGATTCATAGCAGATTAGATAGAATGATTTTTAATAAAAATTGTCCAAACTCGAACCAATCAAGAAGACAGGAATTCATGGCATGGAATATGAAGAATGTAAGTCATCGTTTACGAGTATAGGCCAGACCAGAAGAGATTTTGGAACTAGGCTTAAAGAACATTTTAAAAACGAGCAATCAGCTTTTCGGGAACATCTAGAGTCGACAGGACATAATATCTCATCCTGTTTTAAACTAATAATTCTTCATTACTGTGAGAAAGGTATGAAGATGAACTACCTGGAAGTTATGGAAATAATAAACTTGAAAAATCTCGAAATTACAATCTTCCCAAGGACCATCTGGACCTAAACTACTGCATACTGTGAAATCTCTGATAGTTTGTTAATACCTACCTTTAACACCTCCATTCTATGTTATATGGATACAGAGCATAGAACAGAGATAATGTAGATGTTCTATATTCTATATTCCATATTCTATATTCTATATGCTATATTCTATATTCTATATTATATATTATATATTCTATATTGTATATTGTATATTCTATATTATATATTCTATATTCTATATTCTATATTCTATATTCTATATTCTATATTCTACATTCTACATTCTACATTCTATATTCTATATTCTATATTCTATATTCTTTATTCTGTATTCTATATTCTATATTATATATTATATATTATATATTTTATATTATATATTCTATATTCCAGAGAACGAACTGATTTATAAATATTCAAAGGATGTCTTTGTAATATGTATTCAGACTTGATAATACCGTAAAAGTCGAAACTAGTCGAATAGAGAATAGTTCAGCTAGTGATTTAGAAGATTTTTTTCAGTTAGAAGTATTTCTCCATTTTTGTCATTCTATCATGATCTAAAATATGTTTTTTCAATTTATAGTTGAATATCGTAATATACTAGTAAGTGTTAGTTTAAGGAACTAGGTGAATTATTGAAACCATTTAATCTATCATGAAATATACTGTTTTTGGATTCAGAAAACATACAACTTTGGATGTGAACATTATCAGTATTTCTGGTATAACAATCATCTGGCAATCACTGAGAAATATCAAATTTTTTTTATTTTGCTTGAAAGCAACAGATTTTTACTTTTAAATACATATATATATATTTAATAATATATATATATATATATATATATTTAAATATATATATATATATATATATATATATATATATATATATATATATATATATATATATATATATATATATATATATATGAATATATATTCATATATGACTTGAACAGAAATAACTACAAATACGTTGATAGATTTTTCTAATTCGTTCGTAAAAATTGATATTTTAAGAGATTTTAGATGAGATGAAAACAACATGGTAATTAACAATCAATTTTTCATCTAGCATAATGCCTAGATATTTAACGGTTCCTTCTTCTCTCAATTTTTTACTCATTTATTCTTATATTATCTCATTTATCATTGCACTAAAATATACGATGTTCCCTGGGAAAATCAAACTGAGTTTGTCTCTGTCCATGTCGTTTTAGTATTCATCAGTTTGTTACACAAAGTGAATGATAGGACCATCTGCTTACATCGCTACCCCTCAACTTTGGGGCACAGAATATGAATCAGGAAAATTTCCCTTCATTCTTGACCTTGTGAAACATTCATTTCTTCGAGAACCCTGAATAAATCAATTTTTCTACGAATTATTGACCCAATATTGTTCCCAGGCATTCCCGAAACGAATTACACCCACAGGGGGTTCATTTGTGTTCGAACGCTTCTATTTGATTACAGAATGAAATTTGTCAGTCGGCACGAATATGATGGAACTTGTCACTTTTCAACTTCAATCATAATTATGTAGAGTAGCAACTGACCTGATTACGTCATACCTGGGTAATCTCTTTAGCTTTCTATTGGTCACATAGTGGATAAAACTCGATCACGATTCTACTTTGAAGGTTGAACTTCATTTCAAAGACTTTTCTCTATATCATCCTACCTTTTTGATTTCGTTTTTACTCTGGAGCGACTTTTTTCCAATTTTCAACTTTCCAATATGAAACATCAAGTCTAGCATCAAATTTTGATCATCATCTGATGATTGATTTCTTTCAGTTTGGTATTGTTAAATCTTTTGTTTAATTATTTAGTTAAATCCATATTTGAATATTACTCTCTGTTTCCCATTTTGTATTATGATTGATTTTTGATCCCATTTTGTAATATTTTGATATATATTAAATTAAATTAAAAAATTATCAAATTAAATTGAACTCTTGGATTAATGTTTTACGATTATATTTAACAATATGAATTTGTCAACATGTTTCGAGCGAACACGTTTCTTATAAAAAAAAGCAACGGAAAATTCTTTTAAATTCAATTTATTCATCTCAAATTATAAAAAGCAAACAAAAATCTCATTTTATTAATTTCATACCTCAACTGAAAAAATTTGCGGAAGATCAAAGAAAAAAAAAGAGATAAAAACGATTTGTACTAACAAAAGAAATATTAAGGCACTTTCGGTGAATAATAAAGAAAAAGATAAATTGAAGACAAAGCGGGATTTATAAAATTTTTTGTGATGTGTCCAGCGTTTTATATCGGCCAAACAGGTAGAAAAATAACAACTCGGGTTGACGAGCATAAAAGGTCAATTTGTACAATGTTAATAAAACCGGATTCTCAGAACTTTGCATTAACTCTAACCACTTTATAGACTTTGAGAAAACCAAGTGCTTATACGCAGGTAATAAAGGGAAACGTTTAGACCTTTTAGAGGCAATTGAAATATGCAGTTCTTGGAAGAAAAAAAAACATCGTAAATAAACACTTAGATTTTCAATCATCCCCCCTCCTTACATCCATTGTATAGATATAAATTTGTTGTTCGTTCCTTACTGTATTTTAGTCTTGAAAATGAGCTCACGCTCGAAACATGTTGACAAATTCATATTGTTAAATATAATCGTGAAACATTAAGCCAAGAGTTCAATTTAATTTAATATTTAAATTATGTTTCATCAAGAGTTAAGCGAGAATTCAATCTCAGTCATTTTAATATATTCCACAACTTAGATTCATTCTCGAATATTTCATTATTTTAATTGGTAGCATTTCATCTATTTGAATATCAAATGATCAGCGTTAGCTGAAAAAGCATGTAGTTAGGTTCACGTAATAATTTCACAGCTTCATCATCTGAAAAGCGCATTTGGTGATTATACTATGCTTTATATACGAGGGTGGAGTGACAAGTCTCCGGCCTGACCCAGAGATGGCCCGACTAGGTCTACTTCTGGAGCGGTAGCCTACAGCACCATTCTTACTGAGCTTGTATGTAATGTTTCAGCCCAATCGCTACGTAAGTTTGCGTTTGAGAACACAATGCGCGAGACGCTTGCGTTGTTTTCGTGAAAATGGAAAAACTGGAGAACCAGGCTGTCCTTGAATGCTTCTATTTAAAAGGTTTTACACCAAAACAAATGAAAGAAGAGACGGATTCAACACTAGAAGACTAGACGAGCTTCGATCAGGACGGCCAGTTGAAGCCACAACTTCAAAAATGGTTGAGAAAATCCATCAAATAATAATAGAAGACCCCAG
Organism: Henosepilachna vigintioctopunctata; assembly: GCA_030704895.1. Taxonomy (NCBI): domain Eukaryota; kingdom Metazoa; phylum Arthropoda; class Insecta; order Coleoptera; family Coccinellidae; genus Henosepilachna; species Henosepilachna vigintioctopunctata. Next base: position 3,006,904 of record JARQZJ010000005.1, read on the forward strand.
GTTTAAAGTGCATGAGATAGCGTAGACCTGTAGGGTGTCGGTTGAATGTGTGCGAAATAATTTGCACAACCACTTTAGCATGGAAAAACTGTGTAAGTTGGGCATCTCGTTTGCTAACGCTCGACCAAAACCAAAACGTGATTCGAAAAAACGTTTCTACAGAACATTTGGCGCTGTATAGGCGTAATCCAAACGAATTTTCGCTTCGATTCATAGCTGTTGATGAGAATTGGGTTCATTACAACACTCCTGAAGATAAAGATAGCTCAAAACAGTGGGTTGGAAAGAGGAACCAACTACAAAGCAGGCAAAAACAATTTCAACAGCAAACAAGGTTATGGCTAGGGTTTTTTGGGATGCGAGAGGTATTTATATACGTTGATTATCTTGAAAAGGGTAAGACTATCACTGGTCAATACTACGAAGGCTTATTGCAACGTTTGAAGGACAAGGTGAAATTGAATAACGCACAAGTGCATTCATTTCATTTATTTCAAGAAAAAAGCATATACTATGACGGATTTCTCAATAATTTGCCAAGTATGTTGAAATCTAGTACTGTCAAATCTAAACACATCAAAGTAAAAACAAAAGTATTGTTTTTATTTAATTCCAAGCATGCTCATATTTATTCATCTTTTGAACCTTCTACGGACTTTCAGAAATAATTCAAGACCAAAATTAGCGAAATCGGTGCAGCCGTTCTCGAGTTTTAGCGAGACTAACGAACAGCAATTCATTTTTATATATATAGAAATAAAGAGATAGAAAAATATTTCGAAATTAACGTTTCAAAATATGTAAGTTTTTTGTATCGCTTGAGCTAAATGAATATGAGCGTTGAATATATAAAGAACATTTATCAGGTATTAAGTGAAATCTGAATCAGTATATAAATCTATGGATATTATATCAATCTCAATAAAATCAGAATGAAAAATTCAAGCTGTATGTTTGACAGTTTAGATTCAATATTATCACAATTTTATCGTATTGATGTACATATTTCAATTATTCAATAATCTTCAACATTCTAAAATACACAAAATGAAAACTGAATATGTTTTGAGCTTCTACATATGAAGAATTCGCTCTGAATAGAGATAATAAAATTTTGTTTCTTAAAGTGGTGGGTAGATTCATGCTATCAGATATTTGCTTACAGTGCATTGCTAAGGGATGATTTAGTTTAGATTCGTATTGTTAGGCAGACGTGAGTAATTTGGTGTCGTTGGAAAGTCATTGTCTTTATGTTCGGAGACAAACAATGCTATACAGTTGTCTTCGTTTTCTTGACAGCACTCATATAAGGATAATTACTCCCTGACATTGAGGAATAATTCTGATTGTTCATTAGTTGTGTATTTTCCTGGTTCATCTGATTGATGGTGATGAAATCTTGGCGACTGTCCGATCGACAAAGAAAATGATGTAAATAACAGAAAAAATATTATACTTCTTTCGAAAAAATAGAAGATGCTTTGATAGCAACGGTCACACACAATGTTCGATCATTTGTGTTGAAGATGTTTCCAACTTCCTCAGAGTACTAATTCTTGAATGAAAGAATGATTTTACATTAATTTCACCCTTTCATTTTGATTTTGAGGTAATAAACAGTCACTTATGCGTAGAATTAATTTGGAAAGTTTTTTTTCTTCTAATTCTTGAAGTTTTCCAAAGTATTTTTCCCAAAGTTTTGGATGTTTTTATATTTACCAAGTAGTTGTAGTCTCTCATTTTGCAAATAGTTAACGAATTTTTGCCTCCTCTCAATTCCCCAATCCACTTCAACCCCCAACCCACAAGGGCCATATTCTTCCACAAGGCATAGACTCTATTTCTTGTTGTGTGGGCTTAAGCTTTCAGTTTGGTGCTACAATTTACCAAGATGTAGTGAGTTTCAGACATAATTTTCCAGATATAGTGTTTGGCCAAACGTTTTTAGAGACTTATCTAGATATACAAAGAGAAATTCTAAATTTGGACAAGGACATAAAGTAGAACCAGGGTTTTCTTTATATATTGTTCGAAGATGAACCAATGTGTTCATGTTGAACCACATTTTCACTTATCGTATTCAGAGAATCTGGAGCATACTCGTTTCGATCATTGCAACGAAAGTTGCATATTCATTCAGAAGTAATTTCTTTACTGCATCACTGGAGTTCATCGTAGTTTACAGCCGTTAATATCGATTTTGGCATTACACCATGAAGATAATCATTATTTTGGTAGAACAAATAACAAGGGTAATGGATGAAGCTCAAATTCTACTAGCATCTCTACTAAATAGGCTTCTTTGAATCTTGAAATCGACACACCATACTTGAAAAGGACGTCTCTGAATAGAACGAGGAACTTGCGTAGTTTTTTATGTATTGTAGATTTCGAAGTCATCCTGCTGCTCAAGCTGAACGTGAATTTATACCCGAAAATCTTTCACGTGGACTGTCACAAAGCAAACACTTCAATCCTTTAAAATATTAAAATATGTTATGAAACTTGATACATGATCTATAGGATTTTCTGAAGCATAATTCAAAAGAATTTCTTCGAAAAGAAGAGATGTTCTTATAACTCTATCGTATCAAACATATGTTACGATATAACAAGTGCATGAAATGAATCAATTCCAGTCTACAAACTTTTTTAATAGGGCGTTACTTTACGGTTGATAGAAGGCTGATCGATAAGAACGGATTCGAATTTATATTCTTTCTTTTGGTCGATTTATCTTTATCGGTTAACTATCTCAGTCGCTTCTGCAGACAATAAGTCAACATGAAATACGGTATACTGCGAGGAAATTTATAACCGTGAAAACAGGCATGAGAAAAATCGATGTAGACAACACATTAAAAGTATTTTACTAGCGTTTATTTGTTCACAATCGAAACTTAACAATATTTTCTCATATTGAATACCCAAATTCCTGTGTTTTTATCGAATGAATGATGCACAGATGACAAACACGAAGAATATGATAGAGACAAGACTGCCGAGTTCATTTTTAACCTAGATTTTTGTTGGTTTGATATTTATTCCAAACACCAACGCATTCTCGAGCTTACCTAATATGGTTGGCCATATTTTCTTGAAGAGGATCATAAACCTATTAAAATGAATTCCAAACGTCACATTGTTATGTTATTGGAATTTTTGAAATAATTTTTAAATTTCGACTTCCGTTGTAACAAATGTTTCCAGGTCGCCGTTAATGAATTTAATATGGCCAACCAATTCCTCTGATTTAGTACCTCTCGATATTTTCCTCTGGCGATATCTGAAGAAGAAGATTTGCGAAATATCTTCATATACCATCGGAAAACTAAAAACTTTTATGTTTCACTAAAAACATAAATAATTAATTGAACGAATGTATTTGAACATATTCATTTTGACATTCATCGTATTTTCACCGGAATTAGGACTGGAAGCTAAGAGAGCTTTCCCTGCAAAAAAACATGCAGTCATTCGAGTTTACCGCACTTAATCTGATGAATATAATAATGAATATTATATGGACAACCAATTCCTTTGATTTAGTACCTCTCGATATTTTTGTCTGAGGATATCTGGAGGAGGAGATTTACGAAACATATCCATGTACTAGCGAAAAATTGAAACCTTGTTCTACCAAAAAAATTAATATTATTGGAGCGCATACCTATGTTATAACAAGATGTGCAAAATTTTCGATATTAATTGAATGAATGTAAAAATTATCCAAGAAGTTGGAGGCACAATAGCTACCCAACGCCAAATTGACTTCCGTTGCAAGAAATGTTTCCAAATCGCTTATAATGAATATAATATGGCCAACTAATTCCTCCGATTTAACACCTCTCGATATATCCTCTGGGAATATCTGAAGGAGAAGATTCACCAAAGATATCCGTATAACATCGAGAAACTGAGAACTTGCTCTACCAAAAAAATAGATGATGTTGAAACACAATTGTCGATACAAATTGAAGAACTCTATAATTTATCGAAGAATTTGGGGCACTTCTTTGGGGAATATCGTTTCAAGAAATGTTTCCAGATCTTCTATAATGAATATAGATAGTATGGCCGATCAATTCCTCGGATTTGGTACCTCTCGATATTTTTTTCTGGGGGTATCTGAAGGAGGAGATTCACGAAAGATATACATATATCATCAATAAACTGAAAACTTTTATGTTTCTAAAAACATAAATAATTGAACGAATGTATTTGAACATATTCATTTTGACATTCATCGTATTTTCACCGGAATTAGGACTGGAAGCAAAGAGAGCTTTCCCTGCAAAAACATGCAGTCATTCGAGTTTACCGCACTTAATCTCCAGATTGGGAGATTTGATCTTTCGTCAGTGACGTGAATTCTTGTGTGTTTTCAATACACGGTTCGACCTTTCGAACGGAAGTAATATACTCGCCAAAGCTAAGATCGAATCTACAAATCTGAAGGGTTCATGCGGTTGATATAAATAAGCGATTATCCTCTGAAGCGATCTCATTTACAATCAGATATGAAGATAAGAAGATACAATCGCTTTTTCCCAAAAACTCATGAAACAATCTAATTTTCGCATTAATTCGTTGGGTTTGGCAACGAAATCGAAATTCCTTGTGGTGATATCAATTCAACCTTAAATTAGTGGCAATTCCGATGCGGATATCTAATTCAGACTTCCATTTTAAGTATCCAGCAGGCTGATATTTCCACTCCTACGTCTTTCCCTCATCCGCACGAGCATCTTAACCGAAGCCGAAGGCGTGATTCAAGGATTAACCCGAAGAACACAGAATGTAATCTAGTGAGCCGAGATTATCTTCTGTGACGTACGTGGCTTCGTTACGACATTGAAATTGGACGTAGCAACGATTTTCAACGTCGACACTTGAATTGTGGTTAAAATAAAGGGAAAGTTTGGGGCGCTGTACTAGAGAATCGATTGATTTTTGTTGTGGAACTATGTAATAACACTAGATGACCTAGCGAACTTAGTAACGTCCAACAGTCGACAGCAAATGAATGAAGTGATACCTCTTAGCAAACCTATTATGATGATTGGTGTGAATAACACGCATTCATATATATTCAGATATAATTCGTAATAGAAATGATTACCGCTTCCATCCTGTCACGGGCGTTAATGACGAATCATCACTCCACTTTTATCTTCAGTAGAAACAGTCTTTTATTGACGATAACAAGCGAATTTTTGAGAAGATACATAACTCAATATCTTATTTCGGACGATCGCAAATCCAAAAACACAAACCTTATCAAGATCGATTCAGTCGTTCTTAAGTTATGAATAGTGTAACGTGAACTAACACGAGTTTGTTTCATTAATCGATTGGGACGATACTTGATGAAAATCTAAATTCATAATTTGAATAAAACTGAGTAGTTTTTCGATTTTCACTATAATTAATTCAAAACATGACAATATCGTTTCGCAAACACAGTGGCTTCATCCACACAGTTTATCATCAACATCTGATGAAGCCACTGTGTTGACGAAACGATATTGTCATGTTTTGAATTAATTATAGTGAAAATCGAAAAACTACTTAGCTTCATTTGAATTACGACTTTGTTTCATCTATCTATACACTTTCATCTATACAGTTTCAGCCCATTGCTGTTTTACTGTTTCACTTTTACAATTAACAATGTCAAGGGAAGACTGTAATCAGCAAATATTTTGAAAGCATCTGCAGAAAGCAGATGGATGCAGTTAAGCTGTGAAGAAAGATCATTGATTTATATAATGAAGAACAATGAACCAAGTTTGACCCCTGTGGCACACCAGACGAAGCAGAATAGAATTCAGTACCACCATGATCGGTTCAGTAGTTTCGAAGCCTATTTATTCAATGCAAACAAACAATCAAATATTTCCTCTTCATAATATTAATATAGAAGTATAGATATTATCTATCAGCTTTCAAGATATTTCATAGCAATCATACAGATTGTTCAGTGTTGATATCTCGACAAAATTGACCCTATTTTTTCAACAACGTTTCATTCGATGTCGTTGAACTTCAGCGTTGTAAATTATATCTCCAACGTTACAGAGCGTAGAACAAAAACCTTTGCCATAATAAATAAAGATATCCTCTGACATTTATTCGAACAGATTCACCGAACTGTCTGCGATATTTTCATCACACTAGAAGATTGAAATTTATACCATACGTGATGCCCATAAAGCTCGAAACATTTGTTTTGCCTTTTTGTGGGGCAATTGGACAGTTTTAAGAGAACAATTATTGAAGAGTATTTAAGAGTTATTTTATTACTAATGAGACAAATTACTATAGTTTCATTCATTTTGGGAGATACAGAAAAATAAACTCCTGAAGAATTTACGATGTCTAGACATGAGACTTTATTCGTTTCTCCTAGATTTATATAGAGTGTGGGACAGTTAAATGAAAATTGATTATGAAAGCTGAGGAGAAATATTTATTCACTGAGACATAAACAATAATAATAATTATAGTAATAATGTTTATTGTAAAAAAAGTCTTACGTTGTGCTCCTATATTCATTCAATTAATAAGGTAATTACAACTTAGAAGAATGCTCACAAAAAGGCTGAATTCAGTTTTGGTTCTGATCTTGTATTCATTTCACAAACAAACATATTGGTTCAATTTTAATTGGAATTCACGAAAATATATAACTACATCTCAAATTCATAAAATATTAATTCTTTAATAGAATTTCACCTTGTGAATGTTAAGTCGTAGTAAAAAAACTAACATATGATACAGAAATTGATTCTTGAAGTACTGTCTACATTCGAATCATTAAAGTACATTGCCACCCTAAAGTATGCCTTTGCTGTCATTGCAATCTCTTAAATCTCTTCTTAAAGAAATGAGCATTCAAGAATTTCAAATTTGACGGTAAATGGTTGAAGATCTCATTACTCCGATAAAAGAGTGACTCAAATTAATTTTTTTATTGTTGGGAATAATAACACATCACTGTTCCTTGATGAGTACTCATTTCTGAAATCTCCCCCCGCAATCTTTTGCCGTCGACATTCCCTTGGACCACCAATCGTTCGATGAGTCTTCGTTTCGGGTTATATGTCCAAAGAATTTGGGGATTCGCAGCTGCACATTCGACGATAACCTCTCTTTGATCTTTGACTGCTTCAGAATCGAGACGTTGGTTCGATGTGCAGTCCACGGGATTCTGAGAAAGAGTCTCCAGCACCACATTTCTATTGCATTAATTTTGCGACGATCTTGCATACTCAATGTTCATGTCTCAGCTCCGTCCAAGAAGACCGTAGGCATTTCATTAGCCGAATCTTTGTGTTTTTGGTTATTCTTCGGTCCCTCCAAATTTTTGTGAGCTTATCCACTGAAGATCTTGCTATGGCGCAACGCCTCTAAATTTCGTCAAATAACAAATAACATATAAAAATATAACAAATAGATAATAGATAGATAAATAACCCGCGCAAAAAACTCTGTGCGCAAAATTAAGGGGTTAATACTGAAGTTTCCTTTCGAGACACTCTATCAAAACTACGACTCAAATTCCGAGACAGTGTCTAGACAACAGTGCTCAGTTGTAAAAGTTCATTCAACCAGAAGAGATCCATTCAGTATTCAATTATAAATTTATCCATTGTCGATGTCATCCACTGAAATATTAACTCAGGGGAAACATTCTACAGTAAATGACTTTATCCTTCAAATTGAGAGAAGCTGTTGAGTGCACTCTTATTTAATCGGATAGGATAAGGATCAGAATGACAACCAATTAAATAAGAGTAATTATTTTTATAACTTATTAAGACGATGCGGTATAAGATGTTAACGTCTATTCCAATGAGGGTTGATCATGGAAGAATAACTTTGCAATTCAAATTCAATTTTTCTCAATTCACCAAGATTTCAATGTCGAAAGGACAATGATTAAACAATTTTCAATATTTTTCATTGCTTCATTCGATGATAAACTTGACTCTTCAAAATTTCTCTTACTGTTCATCTCCATGAAGTAACATAAATTGTTTATCATAATAACGGGTGATTTTTTAAGAGTTGAATTTTTCAGGTTGGTAATGGCATCCAAACGTCATCTGTCAAAGTGAAAAATTCTCAGTATACTCTGCCATTTCATCATGGATAGTCTTACAAACGAGCAACGATTGCGAATTGTTGAAACCTACAATCAAAATTCGTGCTCTGTGAAAAATGTGTATCGATTGTTACAACAATATTATGGTCGTCCTATGGGCCTTAAAACAGCTTAATGAAATCCGCTGTTTTATCGAAAAATTGTGTTCAGCGATGAGGCTCATTTACTGACTTAACGGAAATGGAAATAAACAAAACTGTCGCATCTGGAGTGATGAACAGCCACATGCCACACAAGAATTACCGATGCATCTTGAAATAACGACAGTTTGGTGTGGTTTATGAGGTGGTAGCATCATCGGTCCATTGTTCTTCAAAGACGACCGTGAAAGAAACGTTACTGTCAACGGCGAACGATATCGAGCCATGATACGCAAAATTTTTTGGCCCCAGTTGGCCGAGTTGAACTTGGTTGACATGTGGTTTCATCAAGAGGATGCCACATGCCACACAGCTCGTGAAACAATGGACTTTTTGAAGGATGAATTTGGTAAGCAGCTTATCTCTCGAAATGTCCCTGTGAATTGGCCGCCAAGATCATGCGATTTGACGCCTCTGGATTATTTTTTGTGGGGTTATGTAAAGTGGTTAGTGTATGTGGACAATCCGAACACGATTGAAGTCTTACAGGATAATATAACACGCGTAATTCGTTGTAACTCGTTTCATACAGGCCGAAATGCTCAAAAAATTGACGCAAAATTGAACCTTCCGAATGGACCATTTGATACGGAGCCGCGGACAATATATACATGAAGTTATCTTCAAAACGTAAATGGCAAGAGACGAGTTATAAATTTCAATAAAAATTTCGAATATATGATGCAGATTTAGTGTTTTATTCGATTTTAGGAAAACTTCGCTTAAAAAATCACCCATTATTACTTCTAAAAAACGTGTTTAAAGGTCAAATTCTAAGGAGTAATTTTATGAATAAAAAAAATTCATATATATTTTGCTTGTAATCAGAAAAATTTTCTGAAATATTCAGAGAAAAATCCGACAACATCATGAAGAATCCGATCATTTCACTTAGGTAATTATGTATTTAACATAGAAAATGAAAATATAATAAATCTTTACCTTCACATGAAAAGCCTGAGGGGTTAATGAAGAGGGATAGCGTCTGCTTTCCGAGTTCTATTTTCACATCCCCTTGGAAACTTTGCAGCCCTCGGAAAGGAAAAATAATTATTAATCTTTTCCATAATTTTCTTTTTCTCATCTTCAGCTTGAATTTTTAGGCATCCTCATACTTTTCATTTTCTCTAATGATAACATTGCAGGGGTGACTTATTATACGTTGTTATTCTTATTAATGATGGTTTGAGAGATTGAAAACGTACTTCAATTCACAGAAGACACAAATTACCACTTATTGCATAGTATTAGTCTAAGTTCAATTAACTAGGGTTTGAGGAATTCCTTCTATAATACTTGAAGATTTAATTGATAAAGAGATAATCACAGATCAAGATTGTTTCATACTACTTCCTCTTAGTCGTTTGTACCGGATTTTCTGTTGTTTCTTTCTATGTGGTCTTTCGTTTCTTCTTTCTCTATTTGTACATATATATGGTATTTTATCAGCTGAATTGTTTGAATATGTGAGTTATAAAACACGAATTTTTATTTTCTCATATCTTAAATTCTTTGAAGGAAAATGAAAAAAAAATAAAAGATGGAAAAATAAAAACATAAAAAAAAATTATTATTGTTTCGTTATGGTTATTTATATTCTCCATCTATAGGTATTCTCAATCGTAACTATTTATATATTTCTTTTCATGATTTATATCATCACATGACATTTAGATTTAATTATACCTTTTAATTGGGTTTATTTACCTGTCAGATCTTTACTGTATATATATAGAGTATATGAAAACACTTCACACGTTCACAAATGTTTAGTGCAACTATAATATACAGCAAACTCTTGATGATGAATAAGAGCAAATTAGTGCAATTAGGTAATCGCAAAAAACTGAAGAAAAACTATAGACCCTTCACTCTTCTACCTGTGCTTGGGAAATAGTTTGAGAAAATTATAGAAACAAAATTAGAAGAATACCATAAGATTTTCGCAACAGCAAATTTACTGTACATCCACTAGAAATGTTGACATCAAACATTCGAAATGTTCAGTTGAATAATATGAAAACTGAAACACTGACATGAATAAAGCAATTAATAGCATGTGTATAAGCATTTTCAATATATTAAAAAATGTTTCGTCAGGAGATCAGCGAATATTCAATCAACTTTATCATTTTCCTTATCATTATGAAGTGCCCGAATAAATTTCAAGTGAACCAAAGAATTTTGAAGAAGAATCAAAGAATTTTTGAAGTGAAAACTTCTTTAGCGGCGCTGTGTATTTTTTTGGAATGGGTAAAAATTTCTAAACTCGCGTCAGGACACGTGACCTGATCGAGAATTCGTAAGACGGATGGAGAGAGGGCAGGCGGCGCAAGGCGCTTGCGCGAATGTTCGTGTGTATTTTTCATTCAATTGTCAAAGTTTAAGTGCGCATGTAAATGATCTAGCAATTGACGGTCTTGTTAAAAAGATGAATGTGTTAATTTTATCAGAAACTCATATGGGTAACGATGAAATAATTGACATTTCGAATTTCAACTTTGTTGCGAGTTTCAGAAGAAATAATCGTCCAGCGGGAGGAGTAGCTATTTATCAAAATATGAACACAGTTCATTATTGTACAAATTATATGGATGTGCATGTGAAATACAACAGCTTGTTTAATGCTACTGTTTCTGATATCGGTGATATTTGTGTAAGTCGTTGCCACTCAGGTGATAATCAGTTTATTATTATGGTTGCCGTTTACATCTCTCCAGATAAGTCATTGCGTGCTATACGAGACTTCTTGTACGAAAATTTATTCATTTATTCTCATGACGAATCTGCATTGCTTAAAAAAAATTGGAAAAAGCCTTGATGAATTGCCAATGATTTTGAGTGGAGATTTCAACATAAACTTTGCAGACGATAAAAATCAACTTTTAATTGAATTTTTAAATAATGAATTTGGTTTAACTATGTCAAATGATCGCAATCTTAGCACAACGAAATACAAAACTACTATTGATGCGGTCTTTATTAGACACTTAAATAGGTTCGAATCAAAACTGTTCGTTTCTTACTTCAGCTATTATAAACCTATCGTATCAGTTTTAGAGATTAGCGATGATGGTTCTGGTGAAGATGATGGAAAAATCGTTGAAATTATGGATGGACTTTGATTTTCCTAAGAGATAAACTTTTTAATGTAAAATAATTGTAATAGTTCTGAAGTGTTAAATTTTTAATGTAATATAAATTGTCATGTTTGCGTACGATAGCGCAATAAATGAATATTGTATTCCACCACATAAATAATAATACTTTTATACTGATAATGAAAGCAATTCGTACAAAATTATTCTCAAATTATTCCAAAATATCAAAAATGCACAACATTAATATTCAAGTTTTCCCTTCTGCCGGCACTCCCGGAATGCAACCCGTCGATTTTTTTAAGAATAGTATTTTGCTCTGGGATACATCTCAAAAGGTTCCACGAACTGTTCTGTGAAAAATCGATGACGTTATGAAAAAGAACACGTTTCCATTTTATACACGACGTCGAGTAGGGATTTCTAGAACCAGCTGGCTATTAATCATGTGGAAATCATTCCAAGAGCTCCAATATTGGAAACAGGAATATTTGTGTGGAAACCGAGGAGACAATGCCAGTCTTGCTGTGAATGAGGAACGAGCTTCATAATCATACCCTTCATCATCTTCATTCTGCGCTCTTCGAATGTTGAATCGAAATTCATATTCGATATTCCAGTGAGACTAAAAATTGTTCGAAATATCACAAAAAGAGCTGACAACTCATATTAAGAATCTCCAACAGAAGTTTTCATCTAGAAATTTGTATTAGGTCTGAATAAAATCTGATATGAAAGAAGAAAGGTCTGTTCTTCATTATATGACCAAGAAGAGAAAGAAGTAACAGATTAAACTATCTGTTAATGATCACTCAATTGACTTAAAGTGGAATTAGGCTTGAATAATTCCTTCTCAAATCTGAAAATTACAAATAAAAAGAGGATAAGAACCATAAATCAAAATTACTACACTTGGCTTAAGTTTCCGTCAAGAAGAATTTTAGTCAATTTCCTTTGTTCACATAACTCGTAATAATAACTTCTATGGAGTCAAAGTGAATGTCACAATTATTGGCTACTCTATTGAATGTAGACTCCATAAACCAAATGGGGGATTGTATTAGGGAGTTGGTCCTTGGAGTCTCTAGGTGGAATAATTCTTAGGTACGAAAATTTTGCCTAGGAAGGAGGACAACCAATTCTTGTGCAGTAATTTGTACAAACATTTGAGTGATAAAGTTTCTCCCCTGTTCTGCAATGAGATTAAACTAAATCGACTCAATAATTCGTTATGATCGACTCCTCTCTCTGAATAAATTTTATCCTCCCTCCAAACAAGAGAACCTCCTCTGAATAGCCCCAAAATGGCGTTGATGGCAAAAGTGAATGGGATGCCAGATCATGCTTATGAATTATTGAAATATTTGCCACTGTGTATAACGAATCCATATATTTTCGTGGCAGATGAAATAAGTTGGGTGATGTGTGGGACAAAGGAGATCTTCTGATCGAAGACTACACCAGGATCTCTCTCAATCTCACACTAAATTCGTTCTCTTTTTCTTGTGGAACAGACAACATTACATTGAGAAGTTAATCACAATATTACCCCTAAAAACATCGTTAGTGGTGGAATTCTAAGGAGCAACTTTGTGACTAAAGAATTCAGATATATTCTGCTTGTAATTGGACAAACTTTCTGAAATATTTAGTGAAAAATTGGATAACATTATGAAGAACCAGAGCATATGACTTCATTTTTTAATCACATAGAAAATTTCATGCTTGCTGTGAATGAGGAACGAGCTTCATAATCATACCCTTCATCATCTTCATTCATTATGTAAAATTATACAATTATCCAAAAATAATATACATTTATCTTGAGAATGTAAGATCAAATTCAAAAACTTGAACTTTTGATTCACACTTTATTGACAACATAGCACGACACGTTTCGTCGCCACAAACGACTTCTTCAGATGCCACTACAATACTCCGAATGATTCTTAGTTTCTAGTAGCATCTGAAGTCCTTTGTAACGACGAAACGCGTCATGCTATGTTGTCAATAAAGTGTGAATCAAAAGTTCAAGTTTTTGAATTTTATCTTATATTCAATTATAATGGATTAACATCAAGTAAACGCCAACAATTTTAAATATTTTATCTTGTGAGTGACGATAGTTACTGCGTCTTTCGGAACTAGATATTCTTTGACTACTATTTCCTTACTACTTGGAATTACTACTTGGAATACTTAATATTTCGCCAAAATTTATTGGCATTATCAGGAAAAAATCAACCACACAGAAATAACAGTTTTCAACAGAGACGAAATAAAAAAATTATGAAACTATGTGCAATTGAAACTCACTAGTATTTGAAGTGGTCCAAAAATACGAGAATATTCAGATATGATTGGATATATTCGTGAAAGACATTTTTTCTCTTTGTAAAAACCAGAAATCAAAACTGAATGAATGAGATAAAATTGTAGTAGTTTTTCTACGAAGACTCTAATTCGTTTTTTGGAATTGACTTCGATATAGCTAAGGCTAAAAATTTAAGTAGCAACCCTCGTATATCTAGTTTTTTGTGAACGTACAAATCACGATTCAGTGTGTAATACTCTATAAAATAAATAACTCAAATGAAATTTCAGTGATTTTTTAAAGCCCAAAGTAACCGATATAATTCAAAAAATAGTTCACCCAAAAAATTTGAATAAAACGATAAAATACATTTCAGATATTCAAATTATAGTGAATCTACACAGTTGCCGGATCTGCAACTACGAACAAATCTGCAACCGCGTGATAATTCCAGTAAATCACTGCGGAAATATCTAGTTGCCTCTCATAATTGGTATAAATTCAATCGATTCGTGAATGCAAATGAGAGGGATATTTATTATTCAGGAGGCAGTTTTTGCGGAGTGAAAATCGGAGCGTGCAAAGCGAATTTGCAAACCATGAAGTGAGATTCTCGTTACCTGGATAATAAGAATCGATTGGTTCATAATAAATTCTCATCGCTTTGATACATTATTATCGAATGATGTAAATATATTCAATCCTGATGCGATAAAAATATTTCTTAGGGTCAATGATCCTGTTTGGATTTTAAGTCATTGAACTGTCAATATATGACGTCAATGTGGATCGTTTTCAAAGATAAGGAGGGCTTTATTATTATTTTATATAATAGAAAACAGGATTCAAAAGAAGCTTGTTTTAAACATATAGTTGTAAATAATATAATCTGAACTAAATGTATATATTATTATGTAATAGCTATTGCTAAATAAATATAATTATTATCATTAGTCTACTCTATGATCTTTTACCATCAACTTTGCTCTGTTTCATGAGTTTTCCAAAATGTCTTCCCAAACATACCACAAACGATCTGACGCATTGTTTGTTATCTCAATCCTTCTTAATAGCTTTTCCACCAAACTTATTCTATTATTTTAATGTGTACAGATAAATAAAATTAATAATAGATGAGGCCGATACTTGATGTAAATCGATAAACATAATAAAACAATTGTTAAACTGATTTACACATATATTAAAAAGAATACTGCATGACGTACGTTTCGATGAGATTCACCTTTTTCAAATGCTACGTGCAGACTAATGAGATTTCTCGAATACATACAATATGTAAACTTAAATTATGAATACAGAGGAAACAGGTAGATAACAGGTAGAAGGGATCAATTCATACAGAACTATTATATAGGAAGCTAAGTAATTTTGAAAAGATTGAGAAGGGGGCTTGAGGTATGATCGATTTGGCTGTTCAAAAGGTTTCCAGAATATTTTTATTTATTAATTCGAAGTGATTCTTACAAATTAAGCTTCATTTCCTTGTTTGCGGTATTCAAAATTTGAAAATCGGAATTGAATATAGACAGATTCACATTATGCAAATCATTTGATTAATGAAAATCATTTATAACTTCATGTTAAATTGTTCATTAATTTAACATGAAGTTATCTTTAAAATGTAAATGGCAAAGGACAAGGTATCAATTGCAATACAAATTTTGATTCGATTTGAAAAACTACGCTTAAAAAATCACCCATTATTTCTATTGCAGAATGGCTGCGCTATGAAAGAAAGCGTTCGAAATAATAGAGCAGAAGCTATAAATTCAGCACAATCCAATTAAATTCTCTCGGATTGAATAATGCTAGATATTTCGTATATATTTTGCGAGTAATATTTCTAAGGAAGTTGTTTGTGCGATATTTTGTCTGCAAACGTTTAATGTTAGAATATTGCAGAAGTTTCCTTTTATGTGAGCTGAAATATCTAAAGGGATGGACGGAATTTATTGGTAGGAATATTCAGTTTGATATTTCTTTTTAACCACGTTTGAATGAATTACTTACTTTCTACGAAGTTTCGTCATTTATTGTGATGAATATTTACCAGAAAATAATAAGAAGTATTATATAAAAGTTTGCAGTTCACTTTCAAACAAACTTGTTATTTTTTATCGTCAACGGCAAAATTTTCTATTCACAGATCTTGTTAGGACTTGATATTGATGAAAGAGTAGGTTGTGTGAGAGAAATTTTGACTCTGCAAATTTTCTTATCGTTGTCCGAAAAAATATATATAATAATATTACCATTTGGTTTATGAAGTCTACATTCAATAGAGTTGCCAAAAATTGTGACATTCACTTTGACTCCATAGAATTTATTATCAGGAGTTATGTGAACAAAGGAAATTGACTAAAATGAATCGATTTAAATTGAGTTCTTTGTATTATTTCATTGAATGCTATAATGTATATATTAGTTACTATTTTTTTAGATTAGATTGAGCTCTTTCTTATACCTTTTTCATTTTAATTATGTAGTTCGTATTCAACATTGTTATTATTTTCTGTAATTGGGTGTTATACTTGTTAAGAATAAAGAACTTATTATTATTATTATTGATTTCACACTATTAGTTGTTCTGTAACATGAATTAAAACTTTCGAGTATATTGCGATTAATCTACCGCAAAATTTGTGAAATATTTCGCATAAAAATGTTTAACCGAATAATTTTTCGTTTTATTCTTCTCCGATTTCAATCAGGAAAAGCAATTTTTCGAGGTGAAATTCATCAAACGGTTCTAATTTACTGGAATTCATTACAAATACTCAGAATGCAAGAACATTTTAATTATAGTGTATAAACGGATCATCAATTTCGAATAATATTTCAGTATATTCTACCGCTTTTTCCACGTAATTGAATATATATTCTAGGCGAAGTATTGAAAGCATATAAATGAATATGTGTTATGCAGCCAAAGCAAATTCAAGCTTTATTGAATTATCAAGAGTACCTCCACTATACCCAGCATATATTCATTTTGAATTACTCTGTAAAATGCAATTTTATGTTATTCAATTTATTCAAAAACATGCTCCTGAATCATAAGTATTTCTACATCATTTGCAGATATAAATAGGTCTCTTCATTTTCAGTGGGACGAATATGCTTCATACTATGGCCATTTATCGAATAAATGAAGACCAAAGAACTTTTTTCCAGTACTGGTTTTTTGAAGTGTTGCTGGATAAACCGATATGAGAGAGATGTTTGCACTTTGAAAGTTTTTATCAGTGGACCATTTTAAGAGTTGGAATACCACTCTAATTATTATTATTATAAAAACATAATGAGAGTGGAGTATAAACTTCTTATGACTCAATTAGAAAACTTCTGAAGGAAGTGTACATCATACATAATATAAAATCGAATAATATCTAATCTAAAATTACGACTAAACAATAAAGCTACTAAATAAAAAAAACGTTCAATACAAAACTTGAATGGTTTCATTCACTGCGTTATATTTCATATAATTTAATATTTAGTACTTATTATTTAGCTTCATGTTATTATTTCGTGCAATTAGGTATTATACTTTTTGATAATAAAGAACTCATTATCATTGTAGATAGTGACACTTGAGTTATTACTCCAACCCTAAGTTCAAAGATTGAAGATGATGTCATTAAAGTACCATCAAATATTCGACATTAATTTGTGCGTGATAATGTTTATTATGACGCAGGGTTGCGTGTTCTAGAGTAAGTGATAATTTATGACTCTGTGACTAACAAATCCACCCTTCAGTAGGGGGAGACTTCTTGGGAATCCCAGCCAACCATTTCCATAAATTAAATTTTGTTTACCTGTAGACTCAAATAAATTGAAGAGCAGATGCATTCTATCTATGTCGATTTTCAAAATAATAATCAGAATATGTTAATAATTCGAATCTTTCAATTTCTTAATATGGTTTCAATTAATGTTTCTCATTTTCACTTCTATTGCTACAAAAATTGTAAACTGGCACGCTCGTAGAATCAAATAAATGAATTACATGCACATTTCGACGCCTCAAAGACGTTATCGACCACATATCCAAACAATTCATACCGAAATTCATGTGTTTTCAGAAAAAAATAAAATTTTATTTTCAATTTTTTCTATAAAAATTATTCAGTCTGGCGACGTCGCCAATTTGGAAGCGTAGGCTCGATCTGCGACTCACTTTGCATTGTGTCGATACCCTGTTAACCTGGCGACGTCGCCATTAGATTGTACAAGACTAGGTTGTGTCTCGCTCCTTTTTGACGTATACAGTGGTATTGTAGGAAGAATGAGTTTCAATATAGAAACATTCATTGCAGAAAATCTCTTATACATCGTATTTCAAAAAAATTTCCTTTAAATGTTATGTTGAAATTGTTACTTTCTATTGTTGATAGATCTGCATAATAAAGTAAATATTAATAATCAGGCTTAGAATGAGGAACCTCAAAATGTTGAAATTGATGATATTGAACTAAAATTTAAGAGAAAATCAATTGGAAAAAAAATATTGTCTTCATTATCAGATTACAATCAATACAGATTGATTGCATATTGTTTAATTCAGTCGATTATTGAGGAACTGATTGATATTTGCTCATTATTTCTCCGCTCAAACTCACTGATAATGCCAATTAGTTGACATCACCAAATTTCACACAGAAGAACAAACAATCATTGTGAATATCATAGAATCAATTGTTTATTTAGGAGGCATGTTCAGTTCTCAAATTTTCAGTACTGAGGCAGTGGATGGAAATTGATTTCACTCACCGGCACAATTTGGGGAACACATAATTAATTAATTGATGAAAATCAACAAAAGACTGACGGCCTTTTGTTGATTTTTATTAATTAATCGTATCAAACGTATCAAAATACCTTACAATGGTAGAAAAAATCAACTTTTTTGTGTTCCCTAATTGTGCCAGTGAGTGTAATAGAATGATAATAATAATAATAATATTTTTATTCAAGAATAATTGATGGATACAATAATATTTCATAAGTCCAGAGGTATTTCATTATACTTTCTTGGACCAATATACAAGTGACTGCGTTGACAAACCGTTTTACGAAATCTAGTACATACAGTGAACTTTCACTAAACCGAGTACCTACTTTATGTTCTATGAAAACGTTTTTATTTATATTTTTCTCAGTAAAATTTAACACAGAAGCACAAAAAGTTGATGCACATCCCATACATTAGAGAGTTGAAACAGCAGGTCCGTTGGAAATCTTATATCTTTGCTATGTATAATCTTCAGTAGCGACTTCTGTTGTATTTCCAACTTCCTCATAACATTAGGTTAAGCGCTATCCCATACAATGACTCCTTATCTCAAGTGTGTCTCTATCAGCGCTCTATAAACCACTGTCAGATGACTTGTATGCAGAACATGGGACAGTTTTCTAAATTTTGGTGGTAAACATCTAAGCTTACCAATCAATCTTCCAACTTGAAAGCTCCACCTGAGATGTGAATCCAGCCCTATTCCAAGGTGCTTACACTCATAAACGCACGGAATCGTGAACGTGGTATCCTCTCGCAACTGTTAAGGGTGTGCACTGAGGTAATCATCCTATAGTATATATAGTATATAGCGCCTATCTATAGAAAAGGGAAAGTATTTGGTTTCTCAATATTCAACGTTATATAATGCTGTCTCAACCATCTGTCAATATTCACGAAATCAATTTCTGCTTTCCTTTTCAGATCTGTCCAATCTTTCCCAGTTTAAATTAAAGCTGTATCATCCGCAAAACTGACATCCCACCCGTCGCTACTTTGCTGTAACAATTCATTTATATATATATGTGAACAGTATTGAACCTAATATTGTACCCTGTAGGACTCCTCGCTACACCAACCTCTTGCCACTGAGTTTGCTTTTAACTCGTACCGTCTGCTGGCGATCAGTTAGATAGCTCTGCATCAGTCTTATTCCAGCACCTACCATACCAATTTACCTTAGCCTATTTAGCAAAGTTTCATGGTCCACTGTATCGAATGCCTTGGATAAATCGATGAATATACATGAAGCTACCTCATCTTTATCAAAAGGCTCATAAATTCTCCCAGTCAGAGTAGCGATCGCATCCTCCGTCGATTTTTTTCTCGAAAAATGATGAGAAACAATAGTTTAATTTCAATTTAAATCACAACACATTTTGCTAACAATGTAACTTTTTCAAAGTTTGTTCAGTTTCTCCAGTCGTCCAACTCTAATCAAGACACCTTCCAATACAACCAGTTTCAACATCAATTCATCTACCCCAAAATTAAGACGAATTTAATTTGATCATTTTCAGCGAAATGAGAATTAGCCTGGACAATTCATCCTGTGCCCTCCGAAGATTGCAATGGATATCAAACGAATTTGGTGCCATTTCAAGACCGGAAACGGCATTACCGTTAGCTCTGCCGGTTTTGGGGTGGAAAATTTGTTTAGCATAACGACTAACTCGGCGCTTTTCAGAGTAGGCCGTTCGCGACCTGAAACTACATTACTTGTAGAAATTTCATTCGCTCGGTTGGTAGAAGGGTCCATTGTTTTTGTTTCTAGAAGACGGAAGAAATAGACACTCGCCGAAGCGGAAAGAAGAAGTGCTCGAGGGTAGGGTCTTTAGAATATCCAATTCCACTTCTCACAGATGTAAGCTGTGACGAAATTTGGTTCATTTCTGTATTATATGAATAGTTTCTTATAATAGAAGCGAAGTTTCTTCAGTAAGGATGCGTAATAGTCAAAAATATGATGACAAAGATAAATTGTCAATATTTATTTATTCATTTATTTAATATACACTCTTTTGCAGAGCAGGTCCTAATTACAAAACAGGAGACATAACAGCTACTAAAAACAAAATTGGTAGTACAAAGTTCAAAATTTTGTACTTTCAAATTTTGATGTTCAATTTTAGGAGAAAGAGTTTGTGATATGAATCAAAACTGATAAAATGAAATACAATTATAGGAATAAAAGAAAGTTATGAAAGAAAATGCTGACCAAACTTATACATGCATATACAGATAAACACACACATACATATACATTCACATATTAACATACAAAAACGAATCGATGAACATAAAAGATCAATACTGCTGAATAAACCTTATATGAGTTTTTCTAAACACTCCATTGAACATAATCATTTCTTGGATCCCAAGAAGACCGAAATAGTACTCCAGTGAAGGTAGTATGGGCAAAATATTGGATACCCTTGAAGTCTTGGAAATTTCGATAGCCAAAAAGAAGAATTTACCTATTTGTAATGATCAGGTGAATTTTTCTGTGAAACCAGTGTTAAATTCTGTGGTTTAGGATATATAAGTGAAAGAGGTACATATTGAAATTCAGTAATTGTATACCATTGATGATGAGTTAACCACCCGAAACACATGTAGAGTTTTCAATATATTCAGTGAAACTTGAGTCAAGAGTGTTAATTTTCAATTTTATAGTTTTAAATATTTTTCATTTGATTTCGTACAAAAAGTGTAAAAGATTAATTACACTCAGACGTCTGATATTCTCTATTCATATTCCTCATTAATTTGTTGAATGAATTGGTTGGAAATCTCGAAAAATTGTATTGGGAAATTCAACGCTAAGAAGAAAAATTGAAAAAAAAATACATTGTGTGGAAATGAAATATCGAGAAAGGATACATCGTGAGTTTGTTTTCTTTTTGGGGAAAATACCCCCAAAGAAAATTAATTTTCAAAGCATGAATTTCACGTCTGAATGAAAACATCAAAGTCGAAATTACCCCAAAAGTTTCGAAGGCCTGTCACAAAAGAATGAATAATTTCAAGAAAACTCTCAGTATATAAAAAAGATATAAAGAAACATGGCCTCAAAGTAATCCAAGTTAATGATCATCCAGTAACGAAACGAGATATTGATAAAGGCCCAAATTTGTACTATAAAGCAGAATTTTCACTCTATACCCAAATCCCTCAACATACTTAATTTGAATCTTTCACTGCATAATATTTTTCCATCAAAAACTCAACAAGAAGCGAATAGCCTTTCGAATAAGGGTCAGATTCGACTCTGAGAGAATTTTATATTTACAGTTATTTAAATAGGATGGGAATATAGATCCCACCTCGGTCATTCGACCAATAATTCATGGGGTTAACCCTGAATCTCCTAACCGTTTTCATCCTCACTCGGTTTGGATTTAGATAGATCCACCTTCGAAATTAACTTCTTCAAAGTGACCATTGTGGAACGGAGGAGAGAAAATAAGAAACGAATTAATTTCAATTGGTTGAAGAAAGGGATTTTGTAGCGACTGAGTGAGATTTATCACCTACCAACTATTGAGACTATCCTTAGAAGGAAAAGAGTTTCTTAAGAAAAAATTCAGCCGGAATCATTTAAGAAAAAATAACAATGAATGAGATTTTCATGCGAAATATTTCAAATTAAACTCTCATGGAGCTGTCTACATGAATGTTATCAACGGAAACTCAACCTACCACTTTCGAGAATGAATAATAATATGCGCTTCAAAAAACATCGAACTTTTTGTAAATGACATGAAGCTGTTTCATACTCGGAATCTTCAGACACATGCATACAAACAATCAAGTTTGGGTGGTCTATTTGTTCGAAATGAGGAAAACATTCATGAATGAACAAATCACGTGTGCTCCCTCTATCGACAAAACAGAATAAGCTCTCTCTAGCGCATTGTCATGAAGTCAGAACGTCACATGTCAATTGTGAAACAATCTTGTCACAATTTTTTTCTTCAGGTTGGCAGCAGTTAGAAAATGGAATTGGTATCTTCTCTCGAATTTCGTGCTTTGAGTAATATACCGTCTCATTATTTACCGAGTTCTGAAAGGTATTTTTCATTGACAATATTGAAATGTAAACAACTAAGATAACCCCCAGTCCTGAGACAAGTTTTAAAATAAATGCTCCATTTGAAAATATTCACAAACAATTAATTTGTTCATGCAGGAAAAATTACCGTTAAACAGATGGCGCCTCTGAATACTCTTTACAATTATAGCGTGTATCGGTTGAAATATAGGTTAGTGGGGGAAAAACCTTGTTGGTCGCGAAGAAGGGGAAACCTTCAGGAGAGTCTGCCGCTTCCAAGTCAGTAGTAGGCTTCGATTGGAACTTCTCACAACGCAGTAGAAGAAAGGCAAAAATTAGATGAAGAGGCGTATGGAAGAAATTTCGGACCTCATTCAAATTGAAAGATCACAGAACTTGTTGGTCACCACATTTGGTCGAAAGATGGACACACATGGAATCCCCACAGAGACGAAACAGGCCTTGTTATTACCATCATTATAAATTTAGCTTGAAGAAGAAAAGTACCTGTTCGATGTCAGTTGAACATACAACACTTTCGTAGTTCTGTATGTTCTTAATCTGGCGTTTCTCGATCTGAAACCGCATAGAAACTGCCTGAATATTCTATTCAGACCGAATCCTGAAAAAATGAAAATATGAGGAATGCATTGTTTAATATATCAGGACGTACTGAATCAACAGTTAAATGAACAATAATTCAAATAAAGCTCCGTTACCTGAGGTATGAATTGTTTGACGATGAACTTCAGACATCTTTAATAATTGATTACGAGTATAATAATAATAATCATAATATATAATTTTATTGAGAAACATTCCTTACATAGTAAAATTCCATTCATTTCAATTGATAAATAATTACAACTAAGAGAAATGCTCTCAAAAGGACCGAATTCAGTTTGGAGTCTGATCTTCCATTCAGCCCTCGAGCAAAAATATTGGTTCATACAAAAATCTTGGTTAAATTCATATTTACAGTATGTTTATATGAAATGGTTTAGTTGTTTTAAGACAAGAATAGTATTTTTTTCGAATATTAATACTTGAGAATTATTTTGAGTAGGTATACTTGTTCATAGATTGATTACAACATAGGCTTTTTTGCTCCTACGAAAAATCGCGGAAATTGATATTTTCCATATTTTATGGATATTATGTATAATACTCAGTTAATGTGATTATTTCTGTGTCAAATGACATTTTGTCTGAATTGAGTAGATATGACACGGAATGTTGGAGATCTAACATATTATCTGGATTGCTTTGAATTTTCTATCAGTACATAATATATGAGGATATCATTTATGATATTTTGAAAATTTATAACACAACTTATTATTGTTTATATTCGAAAATCTTCATAGTCTCCAGCTACACTCATTCTTCTCAATACTTTCTAAGGGTTCTGAGATTGATTGTATGTTGAAGTTCATTTTGTCTCAAGGTATCATTTGAGTAGGTATTATACATTCAGAATTTTCTATCATATCCAATTTCAATATTTTAATTATAATATTTGACCGTATTCTGGAACTATTCAATACAGTTTTTATCATTATCTTTTGAAATAAAATCAACTGTTCCTTCCCATATATTTATGCTGGAATCAAAACAAAACTCCTTGATCTTCAGTCTTTTCTGTTTTCCTTTTAATCCATCCAAGTGTTCAAGGTATTATATAAAATACCCAGATAATGTGATTAATTGAAATGACAGAAAGTTCAATAATTTCATTATTATATTTGACTTAATAATAAGTTCTTTATTCTCAACAGGTATAACACCCAATTACAGAAAATAATAACATAATGTTCAATAAAATAAATAACATAATGTAAAATAAAATGAAAGAGATATAACTAAGAGCTGCAAAATCTGAAAAAACGAAAATTTAATGAAATATTACAAAGAACTCAATCTTACTCAATTCATTTCAATCAATTTCCTTTGTTCATATAACTCCTAATAATAACTTCTATGGAGTCAAAGTGAATAGTCTATAGATGGAATAATTCTGTATTACAAGAATTTTGCCTAGGAATAAAGTAGTTTTAATTATTTTTATTTAGAATACATGCTACTCATAAATTTATGCTCGAATTGAATTGAAACTTCATAGTCTTCATATTTTTTGTTTTATTTATCATTTCGTTCAAGTATTTCAGAAAATTATATAAAATACCTATAAAATGTAATTGAAATTTAATATCATCATGTTCAAATCCAGAAGATACTATACATAATATAGTTGGACATTATAAATATTATCTGGATATGATAATTTCGCTATAGCATATAGATAATAGGCAGTTTCGGTTGTCTTCGTTATAATGAGAGTCCTTTTTTATGATTTCAAGCTGGAGCTTTACCGCAGAGATTTTCAGAACCCATGTTTTCAATTAAGAGTAGAACTGCTACAAAACTGGATATTTCAACTTCCGTTCCGAGTATTCCGGTCACATGGGACATGCGAATGGAGAAAGAAAAAGCAACTGGAAACGATCAATTGTGTCGTCAGACAAGAATTTCTTAGTTACCCGCTTCGTTGCCATCTCGAAATTAGAGAAAAAAAATCTGAGAATGGCTCTAGACGTATTTGTATGCATATCAACTACGTGATAAGAATTTCTGGATTTTATTTCGAAGGATACGCTCATCTCCTGTGAATATCAAGATTATGCGTGGGTTTTATCATATTGCGAAATATCCACATTTATATCCCCATAAAATTGGTCATCCAATTCGTGGAAATGTGGTGGGAGTGCCATGAAAGAAATTTTCAGAAACATAAATAAGTGATGCATTGAATAAGGATCTTGAACGAATGAAGGTTTAGACCAGTGATTTCCACTGGGGGGTGCCCCCCCAAAGGGGCGTGAAGATATGTCAGGGGGGCGTGAGCACAAGACCAGTTAAAAATAAAAATTTTGCGAGCCCACTCATCTCACTAGTTTACTAATTTATTATGTTCTTTTTGTCTATGTTTTTCTCTAACATGTCTTTAAATTGACTCTTCAGATGTTGTTCTTTGTGTTATTATAGTATATTTTGTTATGAGTATAAACGATACACATTTTTCACGGAGCACGAATTTCGATAGTGAATTTCAACAATTTATAATCGTTGCTCGTTTGTAAGTCTTTCCACGATGAAATGGCAGAGTACACTGAAAACCTTTCAGTTTGACAGATGACGTTTGGATGCCATTACCAACCAGTGCCGCCAACCTGAAAAACTTAACTCTTAAAAAAGCACCCGTAGTCCATTAATAGTCTCAAAAATTGTGAAGAGAGGCCAGTTCAATGGTTAAATATTAATCAAAAGTATTTCAGCTCCCTTAACGTAATTCTTCGTCAAGTTGATTCGTTGAAATGGTGAAGACATGTAATTAACTGGTGTCCTGTTCTATTATTAATACTCCCCATTTTCTTGAATGATAAATATTCGGAGTCCAAGCTCTTCAAGGACGCTTTGGCGTTATATAACAACCGTCCGCTGAGGAATGGAAGCTAGACGAAAAGAATGACGAAGAAGTGGAAAAACCTCATTTCCAATGTAAGACAAGCCGTGTTTTTTAGTTGAGAATAATTGAGTTGCACATTCCTTTCTTTTGATAGTCGCATTTCTCTGCAGTGCCGAGTTTCAATGAGTAAAAGAAAATTAATTATACGAATGATGGGTAATGTACAAAGTTTATAACGAGAAAGAATCTGGAGCTCTTCATTCCATTTCATGTTTGATATATTTTGGGCAAGCATGAAACTAAACATTTCGAATTCTCATTTTGAGTTATATTTTTCCTTTTCGGTCAAATTCAGATCACATATTACATAAGAGTATCTTTATATACATAATAATAATAACAGTTAAGTTGATTTATATTGACGAACAATGTAATAGTAAATAGTTGTAAAATATTTAAGAAAATCATATTCCCAGATCTAGGTTATTTTAAGATATAAATTTTGATTATATACCTTGTTACTTGTGACAAGGAAGTTTTGTGTTAGGTTTTCTTATGTAATTTGATTAACTGTTATATAATTTTGAATAATTTGAATTTGAATTCGGAAAATTGATTGAATATTCGCGGATCTCTTGGTGAAATATTGTGAAATATTAAATAAAAAACACTTGACTTGTTTTCACAAAATTAATTAATTTGTGAAACCAGACCAAATTATTAAATTGATTTCGTGTAACCAAGTCAAAAGTTTTTTATTCAATACTAGCTGACCCGGCGAACTTTGTTCGGTCTTGGAGGCGATAAATGAGCAGACTCTTGCTTTTATCAAAGTTAATTTTTTGTTTGGATAATGTGAATTTCTCATTAAAATATCTCATTCTGAATTATAAAGTTTAAGTCATCTACATCTTTATTCTTAGCCGGCAAAATTTCTTGCTCACTCAACCATTCATTATTTCTGTGGTTAGTAATGATGTTTATAATCAAGAACACCTCCAATTCCTAATGAACCGCATAAACGAACAGAGCCAAGAATTCGGATTAAAGATAAATATTCAGAAAACAAAAAGTATGGTTATAAGCAGACAAAGAACTGATAATTTTTTGTTGAAACTGGACGGATTGGAGGTGGAGAGAGTGCAGCGGTTCAAGTATCTTGGGTGTTGGTTGAATGAAGATTGGAATCCCGATACCGAAATAAGAGCAAGGATAGAGATGGCCAGAGGAACATTCCTAAAGCTGAAGAAGTTAACTTGCGGCCGGGGTCTCCGAATAGAAACACGTTGGCGTATCATAAAATGCTACGTGCTATCAGTGCTGCTTTATGGGGTTGAGGGCTGAACACTAAAGGTGTCTTCAATGAACAGGATAGAAGCATTTGAAATGTGGATGTACCATCGAATGATGAGAATACCTTATGTAGATCATGTTACAAACATCGAGGTGCTACGGCGAGTTGGAAAAACACGCGAACTCTAGACCAGCGTGAAGCGAAGGAAAGCTGCTTACTTCGGTCACATATTTCGCAATACCAAATATAATCTCATGCAGTTGATCATTGAAGGCAAGATAAAAGGGAAACGGGGATTAGGAAGGAAAAAATTTAGGAATCTCCGACAATGGTTCAACGTCAGAGACGTGGGCACATTGATCCGATACGCACAAAATAAAGAGGAATACGCCATGATGGTCGCCAACCTTCTGTAAGGAGACGGCACCGCAAGAAGAAGAAGAATGATGTTTGGGAATACTTTGTTGATGAGTTCGTCTTTTGATGACACAAAGTTACAGAAGTTCTGAGGAAATGAAATCAATTCGCCGATTCGTCGACAGGTACTCGACCATTACCGATAGTAAGTAATTGGTCAGAGAAATCAGCAGAGGTATCGTTCAGCAATGCAACTCTCATGTTTGTTGTCAGCTGAAGTTTCTTGGAATTTGAAGATCTTGGAATTACTGGCAGTGACGAAAATCTGGAGACAGTAAAATCATTGCGCCTCCAAAATATATCGAGTCATTGCGTAGATCTTCCAATGTTTGGTGAAGTGCTTCAAATGCACGTTTATGTGACATTGTGCATTCGTCTCAGATGATGAAAACTTTGGCCATTCCGGAGTGTTCTTCAATATTACATGTTGGTTCTTCAGTAGTTTGAGGATTTAACGGCAATTTTAATGCTGAATGAGCCGTACACCATCCTTCTAAAAATGTGGCTGCTATTCCAGAAGAAGCAACTGAAACCGCAGTGTTGGATCTCGGTCAAACTGTGGCTAAAACTACTGAAATGAGGAATGTCTCACCAGTTCCACCGGAGGAATCAACGAAATATAAACCAGCATTTCCATCATCAATTTCCTTCAACGATGTTTTATAAACTTCCTATTGTTGGTAATTCAACAGGGGTACATTCGTTTGAACTATCACTACATAGTATAAAGCAAAGTCGCTTTTTCTGTCCTTTTGTCCCTTTGTACGCTTTAATCTTTGAAACTACGCAACGGATTTTGATGCGGTTTTTTTTAATAGATAGAGTGATTCAAGAGGAAGGTTTATATGTATAATAACATCCACTAAATAGTGGAGAAGTACTGTTATTTTTGAGGTTTCTAATATGATGTCGTAAATAATTACATTTTTTCCGCTTACATTGCAAACGCAGGCTGAACCCTACGAGTTTTATCAAAATAATGTACTAAGTATTGTACACATTGAAAAGGTCTACAGAAAAGTCCGTGATGGTATATGTCTATATGGATAACCCACAATAACTTTTTTTTGTCATTTACTTTTTGCGACAAATAATGGCTAATTTTCGAAGCGATTTTAACCCATACAGCATTAATCCTTAACCAATTAAATACCTTGAATACATTGTTCATTTAATATAGATATATATGGCCCTTTACACCGTATGATTTAAGTGAATATTTTCGAAGATATCACAGATTTAAAAATTGCGGGGCGTAGCGTTTGCGGCGTGCGAAGCCGGGGCGGGTCGCTAGTTAAATATAATTCCTGGTGATCATATTCACTATAGCTTATAGTCATATAAACATAGCTACTTAATGGCAAGTAGAGAGAAAGCAACCTGAACATAGATTTATTTCAATCTCTATTCATTACAAATTCCCTTTATGTGAAACTGAAAGACGGAAATGGAATGAAATCCTCTCATTTTTCCAGTTTCGGATATCTTTACCTGAGTTTTTGGATTAATCTAGCGAAGAGGAAAAAAAAACAGCTCCCATTAATTCCCGTTGATAAGGTAGGAACAAATGAGCCTCAAATAGATTTCCGTATCCGGGTCAGGTTAACGTTTATGTTTCATTTCCGGGTCCGCTTTTTGTGCATTTCGAGAGCATTTTCATATTTTGCGAATAAGTCTAATGTGAAACATAAAAGTTGTGTTTGTTATTTCCCTAACAAATTTCATAAGTTTTTCGTTCTGGTGGAATTATTTTGTTTCACTCTTGAATTGAATATTTTCCATGAAAAACTTGAAATTTATTATCATTATTGAAGTTGTCGGAGAGTGATGAATATCATTTTAGTCCTGAAGTACCCAAAAATTATAAATTGATTATATTGAATAAATTAATTGACTGAGAGTCAACAAAACTTTTTATTATTGCTGCCCTATATTTGTTCGTCGCGTTATTCCGACGAACAGATTTTCATATTCCCATATATGAAAATATATGGGAATATGAAAATCTTTCTCTTCCACTATACTTAGTGGAAGAGAAAGAAAGTAGATAAGAAAGATTGAGGATAAATAATAGAGGCGACAAACTGAATGAAGGTTTTCATTATATAACAGGTGATTATTAAAAGTTAAGTTTTTCAGGTTGGCGGCACTGGTTGGTAATGATATCCAAACGTCATCTGTCAAAGAAAAGTTTTCAGTTTACTCTGCCATTTCATCATGGAAAGACTTACAAACGAGCAACGATTCGAATTCGTTTCGTAAATTGATGAAATTCACTATCAAAATTCGTGCTCAGTGAAAAATGTGTATCGTTTGTTACGACCATATTATGGTCGTCATAATCGACCTGGTGAATCAACAATTCGTGCTGTTATCACCAAATTTCGCACCAAGTATACTTTGTTAGACATCAAACCATTGTCTCGCATGCGTACAGTGCGTACTGAAGAGAATATTGCAGCCGTAGCGTACAGTGTTTATGAGAATCGTGAAATGTCAATTCGTCGCCGTTCTCAGCAATTGGGCATGTGTTACTAAACCACATGGAAAATTTTACGTGTTGATTTGCATTTGAAAGCCTATAAAATTCAACTTCTGCAAGAATTGAAGCCGAATGACCTACCACAACGTCTAATTTTTGGTGAATGGGCCTTAGAATAGCTTAATGAATATCCGCTGTTCCATCGAAAAATTGTGTTCACCGATGAGGCTCAGAAAATTTTTAATTGAGTCATAGGATGTTAATCCTCCACTTTAATCATGTTTTCAATGATAATATTAAATTAACTGAAAATAAACCCCAAATTTTTCTGTTCGTGCTAGGGTGATTTTTTAAGCGTAGTTTTCTGTTGAATCAAATAAAACACTCAATGTGCATTATATATTCAAACTTTTCATTGAAATTGATAACTCGGCCTTTGGCATTTATATTTTGAAGATAACTTCGTGTAAATGTTGTCCGTATCAAATGGTCCATTTGGAAGGTCCAATTTTGCGTCACTTTTTCGAGCATTTCGGCCTGTATCCCACGAATTACGCGTGTTATGTTATCCTGTAAGGCTTCAGTCGTGTTCGGCTTGTCCACATACACTAACAACTTTAACATAACCCCACAAGAAATAATCAGAGGCGTCAAATCACATGATCTTGGCGGCCAATTCACAGGGCCATTTCGAGAGATAAGCTGTTCACAAAATTCATCCTTCAACATGTCCATTGTTTCACGAGCTGTGTGACATGTGGCACCGTCTTGATGAAACCACATGTCAACCAAGTTCAACTCGGCCAACTTGGCCAAAACAAAAGTTGCGTATCATGACTAGATATCGTTCGGCGTTGACGGTAACGTTTCTTCCACGCTCGTCTTAAAAAAATGGACCGATGATGCCACGAGTCCATAAACCACACCAAACTGTCGTTTTTTCGGGATGCATCGGTAATTCTTGAATGTCATGTGGCTGTTCATCAATCCAGATGCGACAGTTCTTTTTATTTACATATCCGTTAAGCCAGAAATGAGCCTCATCGCTAAACACAATTTTTCGATAAAACAGCGGATTTTCATTAAGCTGTTCTAGGCCCATTCACCAAAAATTAGACGTTGTGGTAGGTCGTTCAGCTTCAATTCTTGCAGAAGTTGAATTTTATAGGCTTTCAATCCAAATCAACACGTGAAATTTTCCTTGTGGTTGAGTAACACATGCCCAATTGCTGAGAACGGCGACAAATTGACATTTGACTCTCCTCATTTACACTGTTCGCTACGGCTGCAATATTCTCTTCAGTACGCACTGTACGCATACGAGACAATGGTTTAATGTCCAACAAAGTAACTTGGTGCGAAATTTGGTGAGATAACAGCACGAACTGTTGATTCACCAGGTCGATTATGACGACCATAATATGGTCGTTACAGACGATACACATTTTTCACAGAGCTCGAATTTTGATAGTAAATTTCTACAATTTGCAACCGTTGCTCGTTTGTAAGTCATTCTATGATGAAATGGCAAAGCATACTGAAAACTTTTCACTTTGACAGATGACTTTTGGATGCCATTACCAACCAGTGCCGCCAACCTGAAAAACTTAACTTTTTAGTTTAGTATTGTGCTTTCTCAATCTATTATCGATTTTATTAGTAATATTCGGTACGTAATTGATACTATAGAATTTTTTATTATGTCAGACATCAACATGAAAGTTGAGTAAGCTCAATTGAAAATTTTCGATATGTGAAAAAGTTAACGGTGTGTGAAAAATAATGCGTTTCAAATGTGTTTCGCGAGATGAATTTTCCAAGTAGATATTTAGGTATTAGGATAGTGTTGTATCGTTATTTCAAGTTTGTCAATATTAAATCTATTTAAATTCCTCCAACGTGCAAGACTGTCGCTTGAGCATCCTAACGCCACCATTTCATGTTGGGTTCGTTAAATTGGGTCCTTCACTTCGTCGTTCCCCATACACATCCTGTTCTTAAGCGGTTTACTTATCGTAAAATCACCTAGAGGCAGAACCGAAGTGATTTGCGACATCAGTTTGATTTTAGCCGGATTTAAACATTACCACACTCTAGAAACGTGTTCATTCTTGCTACCAATACGTGGGGAAAATAATCTCTAGCCTATTTTCAATGTGACTAAATTTGAACGGGGAGAAATATTGTACGTTATTATAATTGAAGGAATACTACAGAGCCGAGGTCAGATACCTGAGTGACTCCGATAAAATGCCTTTATATAAATCCTTCAAACTGCCTCAATAATCTTTAAGCATTTATTAGTGTTGGCGTTTACTTGATGTAAATCCATTATAATTTAATACAAAATAAAAATTCAAGGTATAGAGAGGTGAACATTAGGTCTCCGTGTATCTATGATCTGAGAGATATTTCCTATTGATTCCTATAGATGGAATTGTGAATTATTCATTACTTGGAGTCATAAGAAGGTGCTTGAAGATTCAAATAGTTACCTTCCTTCGATGGACGTTGTGCAACTGAAGAGTTACTTGTAGAACGAAACAACTCTCTTTTACTTCCATCAAGAGTAACATCGATTTCAATATTTCTATAGCATTTATAATAATTAATCTATAATTTATGATGGATGTTGCGGTCGATGTGATATCTATTTTGATCGACTATCAGTTATTTTGACATGCCACTCAGAACAGCGCAATGGGATGTCGTGATATTGTCATGAACTTCTGTTGTCTACATATGACGTTTGTATTGTATTATGTTTGTGATCTATCATTATTCATTCATTGAAGGATAGTGGAGACATCACATCGTACACGTTCCCATAGCTAGCTCTACTATAACATTCTTCTAATAATTTCAAATATTTCGAATGAATGTTATAGTATTCATTCTCCTATTATTGTGAATGTTATAGTATTATTCATCCTACTATTATATATATAATATATAGTATATATTTATATATATATATATATATATATATATATATATATATATATATATATATATATATATATTCATTCAACATTTTCGTGTTTTTATTCAGAATTGCAGAGTCCATGTCGAAATAGCAACATGCCAACACATAAGGCAGAGAACAAGGATCAGATAGGGGAGAACACAAGCCAATATTTGGTCACTGTACCAGTGAATATTGAATATTGAGAGGTTGAACAACAAGTTAGGAACCAATTCAGCTTTATCTGGCAATTTGAATCCTAGCTGTTACGCTTTGCACTCCAGAATAACCAAAACAAGTTCATTCAAACAGTGTGCTTTGCGACCCTTCGAAGGAAACAATAACGACAGTCTATAAAAAATAAAATGTCGCAGACGAAAAACATCAGGGAGATATAGTCCCTAGCTATCAATTTGCATAGAACTAGAAGGAAAATATTGCTATTGTTTTTCTGAAGAAAGCGTATGAAACTTATGTTTTCTCCAGCGACGTGCTCAGAAACTTTAGAAACTTTTTCAGAACTGGAAATTTTACCTCTGATCATTTCAGAACAACGTACAAAAAATGATGTTTATGTGTTTATATGTGTATTTGTGTGTGAATGATGTTTGAAAATAATTGTACAAAATTGTGTTGCTATGTCTAGAAATTTTCATTTTTGTTGAGTACAATTGGGAAATAAACGAATATAAAATAAAATTCAAACACTTGAACCTTTGATTTTCACTTTATTGATAACATAGCATGACGCGTTTCGTCGTTACAAACGACTTCTTCAGATCCTAACAGAATACGACGAACGCGTCATGCTATGTTGTCGATAAAGTGTAAACCAAAAGTTCAAGCATTTGAATTTCAGTTTATATTCAATTATAATGGATTTACATCAAGTAAACGCCAACACTATAAAATAGGAAATAAATAACAAAAAAAAACAATTTCTCAAAGTAATTCAAATTTTCAATTGAAATTTTTTACTGAAATTTACTGGAAATTTTTCAATTGTATTATGAACTGATACAAATATTTTGATACCCTGTATGTGTTACAATTGAAGTGGAATTGAGAATGTCGTTCAATTAAAATTTTAGGTATAATTCAAAATAGAAAGGAAGATTTGTTGAGGCAGATCCGAAGATGAAAATTCGATAATTTTTCGGTTTGATGAGGGGGTAAAATTAGGTGTCTTTTAGGTTAACCTGTAAATGTGATAAATGATACATTGGAAAGAATGTAGAATTAGATTCTACATTCGCAAACCATTGTATCGACAACCAAAATAATTTCAACAACAATTACGAGATCCTACAGATACAATACAAAGGCCTGAAACTTATCTTCCTAGAAGGTCTGGAAATTAATATATACATGAAAATCAGTTCAGCACTTAACGGGTAATCGGAGAGTTAACCATGAGCTTAGTAGGAGTACCTATATGAAAGAAGCAAAGTCCTTTTTATACTCAATTTTCATCCATTTGATGAAGGTGTTGTATAACAATATTGTAGAAGAGAAGATATAAAACATTTTCGAAATTTTTAAAATGTGTTCAATTTATTAGGAAGTCATTTTCATTATATTAATTTTTATTAGGGCATGAAATATTGTAGATAGTACTTAGTCTAGTCTGAATTGATCTATTTCAGATGATTTGGATTCAATTCAATCCAAATTGAATTCCCAGCCAAGTCAACAAGAAGTTTTTCTAATCGTGAGTTCTTCAATAAATTTGTGAATTTAACTGATACATTTTTTAACAATAAAGAGGTTGCTTTATTAGAAAAAGTATCGAAACACAATATTAAACATAATGTGATCTATTTCATTTCAGTTTAGATTGGCGATAGCTTTCTAAAAGGAAACTGCTCAATTACTGTGTGTTACCCCTTTGGAGGAGACGCAGGGTGTGTCTTGGGGGGCACAATATTATTATGTCTATTATTCTTTATAATCCCTTTTTTCTTTGATAATCAGTTCATAAACGTTTGCAATAAATCAATAAGTTTTCATACTGTATATATATTTTTGAATATTTCCTGTAACTGGGTGTTTTTACGTGTAGGAAAATGAGGTCTCATTATTACTATTAATATTATTTTGTTGAACGATTTTCACATTCAACAAAAAAAAAGATAAATAGTCTAGCAGATAATTCGTTCATTACTTCAGCTCCTTCATTTACGAATTGCAAAATTTCAATCCAAAACATCCATAATTATAACAATCTAAACTGAATATTATCCAGAGTCCTGAAATTTTGTTCCATATTTTATTGAAGGTCATGTCAGAATTAATTTTCCTGACAATTTAGGAGGAGGAAATCCTTCAGTATCCTTTTCATCATCTCAATTATCATTACAGAATATCCATATTTCTACTATCTGCATCCGCTCATTGAATTCGATTGATGTAAGTATGAAAAGTATTAAGTATTTAAGTATGAAGAAATTCTGGATTCAAGGAGGAATTTAAATTTCTTAGCCATGTCTGGAAGTAATGAAGGATTCATTTGAAAGACAACTTAGCATTTTAATCGCTTTGAATTTGTGGATAACATTTTGAGCCCCTAAGATTTGTTGGGGTAACGGAGGCAGGTCTCTTTCAGCTGTATGCTCACTAGATGAGCTTTTCAAGGAGACAGGGGATTTCTACATCGTTTACACAGTGGCAGTTTGTGTATTACTGACTGACAGAACGCTTTTGTGAATATTTTATCGAATAAGAGCACTGCATTTCTGAATATTGTAGGAAAATCTTTTCCTACATTTAGTTGGTATACCTGACTTAAGGAACTGATTGATTTTCTGTGTTCATTTCCAAGTATACGATTCTTCTTCTTGTTAAATATTAGTTGTATTCTATGGTCCTCATTCCAAGTTAGTCATAAAACATACCTGGTATGTTCTGTGAGAATAGCTATAAGTACTGAATATTTAATAGTGTTGGCGTTTACTTGATGTAAATCCATTATAATTGAATATAAACTGAAATTCAAACACTTTCCATACAAAAACCATACTTTTATTATGAATTTCAAAATATTACATAATATACAGAAAGGTAGTCAATTAGATTTTTGGGAAATAGTTGAAATAAATCGACATAAAAATTATGTAACTTTGCTCAATGAAGAGATAAAATTGAACAATTCACCCCTAATGAAACAATATTTTGAATTTTCTCATAATTTAATACAAATACGCATGACGACGTTTCGAAGTACTACTTCTTTATCAAATGCTGGGTTGATACTATGTGTAAATTTAAAAAGTTAATACTTATACACTTTATGGAAGATTTTGCTCAAGGATCTTGGTTTGCGTGCTTACAAAATCCAACTCGTGCAAGAATTGAAGCCAAACGATCATCAAGCAAGGTGTACATTAGTCGAATGGGCCGAAAACGAGATTGCAGTTGTTCCCGATTTTCATGAGCGTATTTTGTTTAGCGATAAAGCGCACTTCTGGTTACATCAACAAACAAAACTGCCGCATTTTAAGTGAAGTTAATCCTCAAGTGTATGTCAAAACACCGTTACATCCAGAAAAACTGACCGTTTGGTGCGCTTTATGGGCTGCTGGAATCATTGGTCCGTACTTCTTCAAAAATGATAATGGCCAGAACATTACACTCAATGGTGATCGGTATAGAGCCATGATTACTAACTTTTTCATTCCTGAATTGAACAACCGTGATATCCAGGAGCTGTGCAAGACGGCGCAACATGTCACACAGCTCATGCCAGAATCGATTTATTGAAAGACACGTTTGGTGACCGCCTAATTTCACGTTTTGGACCTGTGAATTGGCCTACAAGATCTTGTGATTTAACACCGCTAGACTACTTTCTGTGGGGCTATGTAAAGTCATTGGTCTATGCGGATAAGCCACAAACGCTTGACCATTTGGAAGACAATATTCGCCGTGTTATTGCAGATATACGGCAACAAATGATGGAAAAAGTCATAGAAAATCCGAGCCAGCCGTGGCGGTCATATGCCAGAAATCATATTTGAAATGTAATGCCACAAGATTATCTTTCGAATAAAAAAAAATTCTTGTCCATGGAATGATCCATTGTTGTGTCATTGCAATTTAAAGTTCTATACCTCTAAGAAAAACGCCCTTCATTTCTGGAAATGGACTCTCATAGAATAATTTGTTTCACAAATAATAATTGAACAGCAAATTATTTTCTAAAAGTAACTTCTCTCTGAAGATTTTTAATGTCTCTTCTTTATTATTGACCACAAATGACTGCAACTTTTTATTCATACATATAGTTCATACGTTTTGTATCAGTAATATGTAAACAATTCGGTAGGTACCTATGTAAATTCTTCCCTATTTGCATTTTTCCTGTTACTTTCAGCCTGGAAAGGCGAATATTCAGACCACCTTAACTATTACCGTTTGAATTGATTAGTTGAAACAAAGTAGAGTACTCTGATAACGTAGCATCTTGTTAAACAATTCTATGGCCATTTTCAGAAAAGGATAACAGGAATGATTTCCAGTACCTGTGATATTCCTCGTTCCCTCAGTCAAGTTTTTACGAAATCAAATATCCAACAAATATTTCTACTCGATAACACAGTGAGAAATTCTTGTTCGATATTCTTTCACACTTCGTTGCATTGAATTGAGTCGAGCACAAACTCTGTGTTCGGGGTGCGTTCCTAATATAACACATTTGTGATCATAATACGAGAAGTGTATCCAAGCGAAATATTTTCTCGATAACCACTCCAGTTGATTTATTTCCCTTTTTCCATGAATTCTTCGAGAAAATGATACTTTTCATTTTATCACGTTATAATTTGGAAGTTGTCCTAATTTATTTTGGACCTTTAGACCTCATGGAAAATTCCAAAAAAATATCCGGAAAATCTTCAACTTTGTATGTCAACAATTGATATTTTCACTTTTAATTATTTTTGACAGAGAAAGATTGGAAAAAACATTTCTTTATCATTCATTATTTTTGTCATATTTCAACTCTCTTCGTTCATACAGAAATGGTTGTTTTATGGGACAAATGGACTTGTCAGAAAAGAAGAAGAACACAATTTCGTTCTGCATCGAAGAAGAAGAAGATAATTTTCAGCCGTTATGTTCGCATTGAATATTCAGATTTCAACTCAAATTTCCTGTTACATCTCTTTCACTTTATTTATTTATTATTCAACATTATGTTATTATTTTCTGTAATTGGGTATTATACCTGTTGAGAACGAAGAACTTATTATTATTATTATTATTAGATTTTACCAATTATACAGTATTTCATCACATATTCTAAGGGTACTGTTATAATCGGATTTTTAATTATCGTTCAGTTATCACCCTAATTTTTAGGAGTACCCGATAAAATTCGTTCGAAAACTGATTCAAATGAATCATTCAAAACAACAAATGTCTGCAAACTGTTTTTTACTTACCTACTTGACTTACAATAACCCCAAGCCAGTTGAGAATTCTCTTTCATCCCCTTTCAATGCGGCCCTTAAAAAGAATCGAAATCGGCGTAGCGCAAAAATAACATTGTTTCAAGGAAACTTTATCAACAGACAAACTCTTAAATCCGTCCTAAACGGAACTTTCAACAACATCACTTCCTTAACAACTTCAGATTACCAATGTCCCAGAAAATATGCGACCTGTTCTTCTTGTTTCTGTTGCAATCGAAGTTCGTCATTCTTTCTATGAATGTGGCAACTACTACTTGATGGAGGAAACTTCCACATGACAGTTATAACAATCATGGTACGTTTATTTCCCATAGATTTCCACACAATTACATGGGAAAATCGAATAAAAACGACAAATGAAGAAAAAGTGCATAGTTGAAAGCCTAGTAAATAATATACCTATACATCAAAAATGAATCGAGAATCTAATAAAAGTAAACAGCAATGAATAATAATAAATATTAATATACATCATATCGTTAATGAGGAGCCTTCTTATATATTACACATTAAGTTGATTCACTACTCATTCACTACTAGTTAATACTGAGACTCTTAATCGAAATATCGAAATATTTCGAATAAAACTCTCAGGGAGCTGTCTACACAAATGTTGTCAACGAGAACGTCGAGAGTGAATATTAAGAGCGTTTCGAAATATTCATCGATCTTGTTGAACGATAATAGGATAGAATTGTTTCATCATTATTATGGATCATCAGTCCATATTTAATTTATCAATCAAGAATCGATGACTTTCAAAACGCTCATAGGTCGTATACCAAATTGAGTGAAATATTTCTCATTGAAAAATTCACCTGAGCTCCCTCTATCGGAGATACTCGCCTCTAACCGAGAAAATATACAATATATGAACGCAGATTTTGATTGAAATTTTCCCCCGCGTTGAACATTATTCATATATCGTATAATTTCTCTGCTAGAAGCATCCTTGAAGGATAAATAGTCGCTTCACGGGCGAAGTAGTTTTTTCAAGTCTCCCAACCCGCAGAATAAAAATGCAGTAGCCTAGAATGTGTCGACTTCCTTCAGTGGAGTGTTTGTTCATTCTTGTTTTTCCATCTCCAGGTTCGTACAACTTGAACTTGGCTACGCCGTTCTGAGGAGAGCCAATGAACTCGAAACACGTGTCAACGGCTGCTACTAATTGCGGGATATGCCGACAGTGTCTACTTTTGATTTATAGATATATATATATATATATATATATATATATATATATATATATATATATATATATATATATATATATATATATATATATATATACTATATTATTGTTAGGTATATATATATATATATATATATATATATATATATATATATATATATATTTATATACTAACATTTATAACACTTGATTTCTATTGCTATATGTGAAAATAGCGATTTAGATTTGATTTTACTAATGAATTGAAAATATTTATTAGTCTAAAATGCGTTAGTTACTGGGTTATTCAATTAGAGT
Organism: Henosepilachna vigintioctopunctata; assembly: GCA_030704895.1. NCBI lineage: Eukaryota > Metazoa > Arthropoda > Insecta > Coleoptera > Coccinellidae > Henosepilachna > Henosepilachna vigintioctopunctata. The sequence continues at coordinate 3,047,083 of JARQZJ010000005.1, forward strand.
GATTTATATCATGAGTCTGCAATATTTAACTTTGGCGTTCGTGTGTATACAACCGTATGTTACCAAATTGAATAGAGTTTCAGTTTTATGCCTGTGCTTTGTTATGGCAAATGGAAAATTAACGTTAAAAGGCATTATTGCAGAAGCGACTTACTGAAAATGGAATATGCTGAATACATTCGAAATTTTCATGCAAAAGTTATATAGAAATATATTCGATTATATTCAAATGAGGATTTCCTCACTTGAAAGCTTATTACGATTAACAAAAAGCTTGAAAATACGAAAATTATTAATTTTTGTTGTGAAGTTTCACTAGTATTGTCAAATCAGCAAAAAAAAGATATTTACTTTCAACGTTAATTTCAACAATTTTATTCAATATTTAATAGTGTTGGTGTTTAATTGATGTAAATCCATAATGTTTTAATGTAAACTCAAATTCAAACACTTGAACGATTTACTTTTTATTAGATAAGTAGCATGACGCGTTTCGTCGTTACAAACGACTTCTTCAGATGCTGACCCAATAAGAACAAAATAAATTTCAATACAAAATACAAATTTGAAAAAACAGGTATAAATATTAAGGCAATTTGAGATTCTATGAATTTGGGTTTCACCTACAACATTCCATTCTGAAATCTCATTTTTATTATCTGAAAAGGTTTAACAAGGATGAATTGTTCATTTCTATCTGTGCATTGAGCAAATTTCCAGAATTTTTATGTCGATTTATTTCCACTATTCCTCCAAAATCTAATTAATAACACAAAATAATTAAAGTAGTGCACGAGCTCAGCGCCTAGTGTTCGGTTCACTCAAACGTGACGTCACAAGCGACGCCATGACACTGACAAGAGTTTTAGGTAAACAAGTAAATTTATATTTTGAAATTGCATTTTTGTCCTACTAATCTCTTAATTTCTGCAGAAATATCTTATTTATTGTAAATAGTATGTATTTGTGGACATTAAGGTTAATAAACAATTGTCGAGTATTTATTTATTTTAAATTTTGTGAAACCTAGCCAAGTGTTTTTTATGTACAAATATACAAAACATAAAGTTCCCGATGAACTATTTGCTACTTATATCCAATTATTCTGTTTCTATTTCAACTATCTGCTTGGAGTACGCCTACTTCTCATATATTATCTACAATTTATATCCGAAGAAAGTCGAAATATATTCGATGAAAGTCTGAGAATGAAGTTGTTTACTTAACCCTACTGCAGTAAAACTATGCCACATTGTCTCTTGACAAGTAATTTATGTTTCAATTCATCTTAATCTTGTGGAATACTCCGTACGTGTAGGATCCTATTTCGCATTTTTGTTATTTTGTTGGTGTACTTCGGGAAACCCAAATGAGACATGGAGCTCTTGTGAACTATAACTATACATTTTCAACGCCTTCAAGAGAGTTTAGAGTTCTTTTGGAACATTGACGAGTAGCAGAAACTGAACAATAATTTTCTCAGTTTGTAATAACTATTTATTTTTTATTTATAGAGAAAATCTTGCCTTCAAAAGAGTTGAAAAAAAATGAAACAAATAGAAATAACCCAAAATGAAATTTGGTATCAGAAAACACGGAAATATTCAATCAAAAAATAGATATAATAATAATAATAATACAATTTCATTTAATGTAAACTCATTACAGTGTTTGAAACAAACGAGTGGAATAATGAAAATAATAATACCCAATTATATAATAAGTATAATTTTCAATTGCAAAAAATATTAACATAATGTTGAATAAAAAATAAATAAATAAAATGAAAGAAATATAACAATGTGCTCAAACTAATCTAAAACAAACCAAAACAGTAACTGATAACTGAATAATAGAATTTAATGAAATATTACAAAGAACTCAATCTAAATCAATTCATTTTAGTCAATTTCCTTTGTTCATATAACTCCTAATAATAAATTATATGGAGTCAAAGTAAATGTCACAATTAGCAACTCTATTGAATATTTAATAGTGTTATTCTGTAAGCATCTGAAGAAGTCGTTTGTAACGACGAAACGCGTCATGCTATGTAGTCAATAAAGTGTAAATCATAAGTTCAAGTGTATGAATTTAAGTTATATTCAACTCTATTGAATGTAGACTCCATAAACTAATAGGGGGATTGTATTAGCGAGTTGATCCGTGGAGTCTCTAATTCTGTAGGAGAATTTTGCCTAGGAACAAGAAGTTTCAAAGCGGACAAGAGAGGAGGACAATTAATACTGTTGTGCACTAATTTGTATAAAAATTTCAGTGATAAAAATTCTCTCCTGCCCTGCAATGAGATTGAACTAAATTGACTCAATTATTTGTCATGATTGAATCTTCTCCTTCGATAAACTTGACCTCTTTCCGAATTAAGAATTTCAAGAACCTTCTCTAAATGGCCTCAAGATGGCAAGTGTAAATAGGATGCCAGATCATGCTGCCATACTCCAACTTGCTATGGATTAGGAGAGCATTAGATAGTCCTATGAATGTTGAGGAATTATTGAAGTATTTGCCATTGCGTGTAACGAATCCATATATTTTCGCAGCAGATGAAATAAGTTGGGTGATGTGTGGGACAAAGGGAAGCTTCTGGTCGAAGACTAAACCAAGATCTCTCACCTTATAAGAACGAGAAAGACCCTGACAAGAAAAAATCACAGTCAATTCGGTCTCTTTTTCTTGTGAAAGAAACAACATTACACTTTGACACATTCAAACTCGAATAATTGTCCTCACACCAACTAGCAACATGGTCCAGCGCGAGCTCAAGTTGAACACAGTTGTCTTGTGATCTAACTTCATTATATAGTTTAAAATCGTCGGCGAACATAAAATGTGGAGAGTCAATATTATCCATAAGATCATTTACGAACAGAATAAATAACAGTGGCTCAAGATTAGACCCTTGAGGTATTCCAGAGGTAGGTATGAACTCTGACTGCATACCCTCCAGCTGTACGAATTGATGTCGGTCTACCAGGTAAGAATTAAACACATAGTAGCACATGAGCAACGAAAAACCATTTCAAAAAGCTGCCATACTCTAGCTTGCTACAAATTAAGGTATTGAATAATCTTATAAATGTTTTTTTTTTCTTGTGAAAGAGACAACATTACGCAATGACACATTCAAACTCGAATAATTATCTTCACACCTATTGGCTACATGGCCAAATATGTCGAACTTGTATATTTTTACATTAAGGTTTTATCCTGCATAAGCTCTGACTATTGTCTAGTTTAATTCCGTTGTTAATTCGAACTATGACCTGAAATGGAACCATCATTATCTCTTCAGTTGTATCAGTCACTATAATCCAATTATTACTGACACGGAGATTTAATTGTGCTCCATTTATTACTCTATAATTAAATTTCTATCAGTTTTGTAGCATTCGACGCTGTTAGTTTCAAATCGTTCATTATTAATGGTTCAAACCGCACACAATTTATCCCAAATTGATTTTAATATTTGCGTTTATATAGCTCACAGTGATCGTCGATAAAAGTGAGAAAGTATTGATATATATATATATATATATATATATATATATATATATATATATATATATATATATATATATATATATATATATATATATATATATATATATATATATATTATAATTTGATGAAGTAATGCACCATCTTGGTTGCGGCTGTAGGTTGAAAATTTCATATAATTTTCATCAAATTAGATGAAATTGTTCTAAAAAACTAGATTTGTAAAATGTAGCATCTTAATTGATAAGGACGTGTGAAACTTCTGTTTCAATTTTATTACAATGTTAGAACAATGTTAGATCTATTCATGGTCTTTTCATTGATTCTAAAATTTGAGATGGAGATTAATCTATGCATTATATATGCAAACGACTTTCTCTCTCTATATTTATGTCTTACAATCGATGAGAGGGTATGTGAAAATGGAAATCGTTGCCTTCCATTAGTTGAATGTGGCGTGACGGATGAGTACCTTGTAGTACGAAACAGTGGCTGCCTCACGCTTTCAATAAATGTAGGCATCGATTGCAAGATTCTTTAACATTTATTCCTAAAGGACAATGGAGACATCGTTGTTCATTGAAACATTGTTCATGTTTCACATAGCCAGCTCTATATATATATATATATATATATATATATATATATATATATATATATATATATATATATATATATATATATATATATATATATATATATATATATGAGCAATAAAGACACTTAAATATATTGCTTTTATCTGTCAGTCATCACCCAATTAGCCACGCAAGAACAACCCTAGAAGATGTTTTATAGAACCTAGAATATATTTCTATGCTTATCAGATTCACTCTTCTATACATGTTAACTTGGCTATTAGATAATAATAATAATTGTTATTCTCTATCTTCTGTGAAACATTCTCTTCATATGCGAAGAAATATTGTGGAATGGATGAAGAAAATAAACCACTCATTGACATTTCAAGCTAAAAATGAAAATCATGAACTTTCCGAAATATCAATCATGAACGAAATAAATCAACTTCTCCAGATTGAGTAAACATTTTGAATAAGAAAGCATTTTACTTAGCATTTCAATTAGGTAGGTTTGATACTCATCAGCTTCGTAGATTTTCCTAATTGGAATTTCACCTGAACGAAAATGAAAAGTAAAAAAACTTGATAGAAGGAAATGACTGTTAAATTTATTCAACTGTGAATTTTCTGCAAAGGGTAAAGGTTGGAATATACATTCGGAAGTATCAGACCAACTTTCTTCGCCTGACTTACGAATTTGCAGTGTCGCCTCCACCCACGTCTAGAATATCGTTATCAAGACTGAGACATTTTTAATCATGGCCCTGGGGGCAAATAAACCGAGAATTTTTCCACGTTCTGGCTTCAAATCAATAAAACCTGAATTTCATTAGAGGACTTGCCAAGTTTGAATTGGGTCCGATTAAAAGATGATTCTGAAGTTTCAATAAGAAGAAAAACTCAATTTTATTCGAAAATGTATTGGAAACTGTGGCTGAATTTCAAATTGGTTCAGGACTGAATCGATAAAAGTTGACGACAATACCCATTCTAGCGATATGTTTCTAATACGACGAGGACTTTTATTGCATCGAAAATTTGTAGTGGCAAACAGATATAACGGGTGTTTTTTTTTCAGAGGTATAGAACTCTAAGTTGACATTACTGTTGAAGATGGCGACCGATTTAACAGCTGAGAAGTGATTTATTCTCAGTTTGGTTTGGCAATTCATCATGAATAGACTCACGCCTCAACAACGCTTGCAAATAGTGCAATTTTATTCCAAAACGAGATTGCCATTGTTCCCGATTTTCATAAGCGAATTTTGTTTAGCGATGAAGCGCACTTCTGGTTGAATGGCTACGTCAACAAACAAAACTGCCGCATTTGGAGTGAAGATAATCCTCAAGTGTATGTCAAAACACCGTTACATCCAGAAAAACTGACTGTTTGGTGCGCTTTATGGACTGGTGGAATCATTGGTCACTTCTTTTTCAGAAACGATGATGGCCAGAACGTTACAGTCAATGGTGATCGGTATAGAGCCATAAATACTAACTTTTTCATTCCTGAATTGAACAACCATGATGTCCAAGAGCTGTGGTTTCAACAAGACGGCGCAACATGTCACACAGCTCGTGCCACAATCGATTTATTGAAAGACACGTTTGGTGACCGCCTAATTTTACGTTTTGGACCTGTGAATTGGCCTCCAAGATCTTGTGATTTAACACCCCTAGACTACTTTCTGTGGGGCTATGTAAAGTCATTGGTCTATGCGGATAAGCTACAAACGCTTGACCATTTGGAAGACAATATTCGCCGTGTTATTGCCGATATACAGCCACAAATGTTGGAAAAAGTCATCGAAAGTTGGACGTCCAGATTGGACTACATCCGAGCCAGCCGTGGCGGTTATATGCCAGAAATCATATTCAAAATGTAATGCCTCAAGATTAACTTTCGAATAAAAAAAATTCATGTCAATCAATTGATCCATCGTTGTTTTATTGCAATTTAAAGTGCTATACCTCTAAAAAAACACCTTCAATTCTCTTAAGTGAAATTTTCCTTGAAACAGGTGTTGAACTCTGTGATCTGTGATATATAGGTAAATACAAGTTATGCATGTGGAAATCTAGTTATATTGTTGAATACTCTTGATAATGGGCTAACCACCCGAAACAACGAAAAGTTGTTAATATTTTTGGTGATACTTAAGCCAAATGTTTCTGTTTACTATTATTCAACATAATGTGGTTGTGAATGACCCCAGATCAAATTTGTTACCGGTGACATCAGATGTACCACAGGATCACATCTTGGCCCACTTCTTTTTCTTATGTTTTTGAATGATATTGGCGAATGTTTTAGATACCCGGTATAGATCTTTATGCGGATGATCTCAAAATATAGAAGCAGATAAAATCCTTCAACGATCATTCTCTTTTACAGTACGATCTCAATGCATTCTCTGGTTACTGCAACCTCCATAAGTTGCAGCTAAACTTGAACAGATGCTATCATATTCATTCCTCCAGAAGTAAAAATCTCTTCCAATTTGATATTGTCAGGTTAATGTTCGACTGAAGCCAGTTCAGTGATTGATTTGGGTGCTAAGCTTGATAGAAACTAAGCTTTGAATTGCATATTGAAGGAATCGTCCAACAGGTTCGCTGAAATCTGGGTTTCAGATTACAAATGACTAGGCCTTTTGGTTGACTTGAGTCTGCTTTGTATAATTCTATTGTGAGATCCAAGTTAGAGTACGCGTCGGTCGTCTGGAATCCAAATTATGATAAATACACGAATATATTAGAAAATGTTCAACGGAAGTTTATTAATGCTCTTAATTTCCGTTTTAACTGATACCGTAATGGATTCTGATATGAGAGTAACGTGAAATTTTATAGGTTGGAATGTTTGAATTTGAGACGTAAGTATTTTGATATATGTTTCTCCTACAAATTACTTAATGGCTTAATAGATTCTGCTGCTTGTACGAGCCTTATAAACTGTTTCAATTGTTCTCAGTTTCAGTGTCTCCATGTAGTAAGAAATCATACAATACTGGTTAGTGGCCAGAGTAGAACAAATTATATGTTGAATTAACCCATCCATAGATCTTTCAGTAGGCTAAACTTGATGAGTATAGAGAACAACTTGGATATTTTCTCTCCGCATTTCATAACTTTTAAGAAACATTTGAAAAAGAGATTATTTGATGGTTCGATAATAGAATAATTATCAGTTTTTATAGAGTTATCCTTTCATGATGTATTTATCTAATCTCTTTCAGTAGCATTAGGTATTTTTTTTTATTAATTGATCATGCATATTAGATACAACTTAGTTAGTTAAGGTAATTAACATTTGTGATATGTGCATCTTTATTATAGGACAGTCTTAAACTGTCTGTTGAGTGAGTCCTTGTATGTAAAAAATGAAAAAAATAAAAAAAAATGAGCTCACCATCAGAAACGTACGAAGAGTTGTTGTGGTTAAGATTCTTGGTGAAACTTAAGCCTAATGTTTTAATTTACTATTATTCAATATAATGTTACTAAGTGATAAGCGAATTCTTCATGTCATTCCTTTCATATTTATTTGATTGATATCGTACATACATATTTATTTAGCAATGTACATATATAACTGTACAACTCAAAAATGAATTACAACTTTTACAAAATAGTTCTGATTTGAATCATCATGTTTCTTCAAGATCCAAAGTACCTTTCAATAATGAAAACAACATTTAAAACTCTTTAATTCGGATTGTTAAATAGATACATGAGATTCCTAAGAGCAGATAGACAAAATAAACAAATATTGAAAATCCTAGAGGGAATTACCAAGATTATGATTCAACAATCTGTCAACAGCAGCAGTGACATCTCCAAACGTCAATATCAAGGCTCTCAGGTTAGCTTCTCGATTTTCAAAGCCCATAGATGTCAATTGGTCTAATTCATTTCTGTAGCGCTCTTCCAATAAACGGTCGTTTTGTTGAGATGTCTCCCTCATTCTTGAAAGCAACGAGACCAATCTGTCGGTTTGGCCAGCGTAATTCGGATCCGGATTTGCATTATTATTCAGTCCTGATAAGGTATCTGAAATACATAAGGAAACACTAACGATTTAATTTCCACAATATGTTGAGAATCAACCAATACAATTAGTCTCTAGTTTCTTTGATCTAAACCAGGAATTCACGAACTGTGCGCCATTGAAAATAGAAAGAAAGAACGGTCAGTAGATCCTGTCTATTCATCGGAAAGCTTGAAATAAAATGTTGCGTCGTCATCGAAAAATGAGTATCTACGCACTCGAAATTTACCCCTTTCATGGAATACAGCCGACTATTCGAAAAAAGGACCAAATGACCCTCAAAGAACCTATGCAGCTTCCATAGGATCTCTTGCATCAAAGGTATGAACTCTGAACTGAACCAAGTACGTTAATGTGCCCTTGGTGCATTGTTTTACATCAAAACTCTTCCACTGAAGGCCATGATTCTCAAAAAACTTTGCAAAGATATGGGAGCTGAACATACAGCTCTCCTGCTTTACAGCAATTCACGATGGAAATGTATTATTTCGTGTTTTGGACTGACATGAAAAATTCACATATTTTCCTAACGAGAAGGCCAGAAAAGAGCTAGACACATTACTGCTTTTCTGAAACCAGCATATTTGTGGAACTGAATGATCTGAATCATCAACAAGGCAACATCCCGCACATTTTGAAACTTTTGGAGAAGGTTGTGGTGTTCAGACTGGAACTGCAGTTGTGGATAAAGAGAATTCATGGCGGTTTCGATATAAATTCCTTTCAGCAACAACAAGATTGCTTCCATACGACGTCTAATGAGTTGTGAAATTTCAAATCAAACTCTTGGCTCAATGTTTCACAAATATGAATTATTTTTTCAAATTTTTATTTAATCATGTTTCACCAAGAGGTAAGCGAGAATTCAATCTCAGTCATTAAAAATGCCAACAACGCATATATCGGTATTCATTTCAGAAGAGTACTCATTCAATTTAAATCTTGTAACAACCGCATTTGTTTCAACAAGGAATGAAGAAAAATTTAACACCAGAATACATGAAGATATCCTGCAATCGCATTTCTACTGAATCTTAATCAGTCTTCCAATCAACATTTTGGTTACAAATAGAAATGATGACGATGAGATAAACAACGATACAACTTAGGAGCCCTTCTTGAAATTATACAAGGTGAACTTTCATACAAAATACACATCGTGGAATTTGACATTCTTGATAACCACATGAAAGAGGAAGTGGGAAATATACGACATTGTACAAAATAAGAGGCAGTCCAAACGCTGAGACACCCAATTGATACAAGTAAGTCCATTCCATTATCTACTGAAAGTAACCCATACTCGTATAACCTATATATTAGTGGAACATCAAGCCTAGAGTTCGATTAGAATTTCATCAATCATGTTTCACCAATAGGTGAAGACGAATTCAATCTCAGTTATGAAAAATGCCAGCAATGCATGTACTTATCGAATTTAAATCTTGTAACAACCACATTCGGTGCAACAAGCAGTGTCTGAAGAAAAATTCTACTGTATCTAAATATGCCGACCATCAACATAAAACTTTTGGTTACATGCTCCAACATAAGGGAGGAAGTGAGAAAGATATGTCATGTACAATATAATAGACAGTCCAAAAAGCTGAGGCAACTAAATGATTCACGAAATTCCATTCCATTATCTACTCAAAGTGACAAATATAACCTTTATACTTGTGAAACATTGAGTCAAGAGTTCAATTTAAATTTTCAATCAATCATGTTTCACCAAGAGGTAATCAAGAATTCAATCTCAGGTATCTAATGAGTTTCTTATCTCACAAGACCTAATGACTCTTTTAACGGAGATTATCACACCTTCCACCTTCGAAGCTCATCGAATGGTTTTCGAAATACTTTTTATATGATGATGTTGAAAAATATGCTTGCTTCCAAAATCGTGTTCATACACAAGCTCGGTCAGGACTCTCATCTCTATCACCAGAGTGATAGAGTCTCATCGAACACTCTTGTGGTAGCAGCATAAAAACTAGATTCACCAGTTCCGTTTTGGTGACGTTTCAAAATGAATATTTGAATCAAACATCAAAATCTTCGAAAATGTCGATTCCAGCTACACTCCCCATAATCGTGTGTAGCCTGAACTTTATCTGTAGCTGTAATCATGGACAAGTATTGCTCAAGAATCAAAGTAGAGTGAGGAATGAGAGTAGCAATGTGAAGTTCCATTCCCTCGTTGAAAAATTGTGTTCAGATCAGCTACAACTCACGCATCACATTGAAATGACTGAGAAATTATTTTATTTTTCTTCTTCAGTCTTTGCTGTTGTTTTCTTTTTTGATTTGAATTCTTGAGAATATAATGCAGAGCCCAATTTCAATTTGTGAGAGCCAAGAGCTAAGAACTCAACTTGTAGGAGCGCCAAGGGTTGAAAACCCCTCATCTGACCGTATAATTAACATCTGAAGAAGATGCAGTACTCCAGAACATCCGTCACGTGTCAAAATTCAATATACTGTTACAGTAACATTCAAAGTGATTCATCATGAGTATTAGTTCGCAACAAGTTTTGGTGTGTTCATTAATCTTCTGGTATACATCCCAACTCGTGAAATTCTCGTTTCGTAAACGTTTAAATCCCTGAATATTAGGTGGAGTTCGTGAAAATTCACCCCAAACGTTTTTTGGTTGAACATCGTGTGCCTGACAACGAATGGGATGAACTGCTGTAACATATTCTACCTAATTTTACATAATACGAAATTTTTCAGTGAAATGTTCAAAGGGTGTATGCGATCGTCTGTGCCTCGTTTGCATAAAAATGTCTTTTGAATGTACCAGTTCTGTCAGGGACGTTCGTAGCAGTTGTGAGTTGAATTATCTGCATGAATTCGATACCGAACACTTATCGAAATTCCTATCAAATTGAACGAGGAATTCTTGAATCTTAACAGAAATGCGTAGATACTGAAGCTTCTAGCATTTTCCACACGGTTTGGGGAAGGCAGGCAATGGAATAGGTTTCCCAAAAATAAGGTGGTAAAGAAAAATTTAAAAAGACATAGGAGAATTAAATGTTAGCAATTGAAATAGGAATCAAAGTCAGAAGAAAATGGAAAAAAATTGTAGATCAAGCCATGGGTCAACTTGACCTGTAGGGTTCTTCATCATTATTTATTATGCTTTTCTGGCTCAGTCTGGTGCTATCAAGTGATTGCAAGTAACTGGGGCAAAACACAATGAATAGCTAAACTGAAAAGCTTCTATTTCGAAATGAAAATTCAAATAGAAAGAAGGAATATGAAGAAAAGCAAGCGATTATCGCTAACGAAGAATAAGTCAGAAATCTGACACGAATCAACAAAAACCAGCTGGTAAAACACGGAAAAATACTTTCTCATCGTAGAAGAAACAACGATGAGTTTTTATCGTATAATAGAACTAAAATCATTGAAACGCAGAGGTAGACGTTCTAGATATAATAATAATAATAAATTGCCTTTGTTAAGTACTAAAATAATACGGTACAACAGTAAAACAAAGGTACTCAACTTGACCCTTCTGAAACTTATGCGTAATAAAAAATATATTTGAACAAAATTAGTTCCACTTACTAAACTAGAATGAAATTAAGTCAATACTCTATAAACCATGTTGAGCCATCAGCAAAGACTCACGGTAAACGCGCTTGAAGGAAACTAAGGTAGTTAATGCCATAACGCTTTTGAAAATGGAAACTGCGTTATAGGTGAAATATCTCCTAAAACCAGACCAACGAATTTTAGGAATTTCCAGCATGTTGCCAAACCTCAAAAGGTTTGGCAACATCCCGAAAACAATTAGGGGTGACAAGCTTATTTCTAAAGTAGGAGGGGGAAGAATGCAAGATCAAAGAATATACAAGAGTAACAGTAAAATATTTGATTATCCACTCTTAGCCAATTCAATTCATTGGTTCCTGCAGACGTTCTGTCATACTTCTGAAAGCCAAAAATGAAACGACAACAAGTTTTCTGTGTCCTCTGCATTCTTTCTCTTGTCACAAGGGTAAATTGAAGTGAGTTCATAGCCACAGAGAATAACTAGCGTTTCTCACAGCCTTTTTGCGCAACATAAACCCCAGCAAATGCCGATTTCTATATAGACGTCTCTTAACTTAATGCGATTTTGTCACTAGAAGCGATACATGCTCCTCAAACCGGAGACTGCAATAAAAAACGATTCCCAGCTTTTTTTCACTAGTGTCAACGGCCTTCCGTCAAATTTCTGACATATATAGAAACAATTGGAGTTACTTTTTGCCAAAATGGCGAGTCCAAATTTCGAAGAACAGCAAATAATTTCTTCTTCGACGAGGAAATAAGCAGGAGAGGCTACAATGTACACTTCCATAGCTTGTGGAATGGAAATAAAACTTCTCAGTCTTGTTAATTCATTGAGATAAATGCAAATTTCATAAATCGTTTCATATTCAACGACCGTAAAAAAAGATATAATGAAAAACAGCGACTACCCCATTGTGTAATTTGATGAGGTATAATGTTTTACTCAAAACTTCACCGGATGTTCTTGTATTTGGCGGGCGCGATAATTTTCCGTCGGAAAATGGATGCTCAAATTTTAAAATTACCTGTTCATCCGGGTGAGCATCAAAAACCTTTTGTGTTTACGAGTACAATTTCAAGGGGAGGTTTTTAATTGAAAATAAATTAATATTTGTATAGAATTATTCCGTTAGATACCCGTTACATTTAGACTACAAAGAGTTGAGAAGGTTCTCAGTGTTGAAAGTATTTTAAATGAATTTTTAATACGTTTAATTAACTTATCGCCTCATATATTCAGTTAGTTCAAAAGCTTCAGAACAACCTGAAATATACAGAAAGGAGAATAATAAGTATCTGGCGGTCTCATTTCATTGTTTCATCTCGTTACTCATGAAATCTCTGTTTTTGTTTGAATGAGTTGAAATTTAGCAGTTTATAACAGAAGTTTATCTATAACCCCCGGTAATGAATTCTTTTTTGTTATGTATCATCATTATCATTATCATTGTCATTATTATTAACCATTGGACTTGAACTCGTAAGTTTTCGGGATTTTGTTGCAGTTTTTTAAGTCTCCCAAAAACTCAAATCAAAATCTTCAGGACGGGCACCACGAATACCCGTTAATAGCCACTCCCTTATTGATGAAATAATGAAAATCAGTTGTTGATTTCAATAAATATCAATAAGTATCCATATTTCGTTACTCAATCATGGTTTGATTGTCCAAAACTAGGTTTAATGCATGGAAAAAATGGAATATAATGGCCAAAAGTGGGAAACTTCGAAAAAAGTTCTGTAATAATTTCATTTTATGTGAAATCTGAATCAAGGTTTTCAAGAGAAGAACTGCTTTCAAATTATAAATGCTATTCAGCAAGAATATAATTTTGAATGAGAAATATGGAGACACTTCTATATCATCATCCCAATTAACTAAGTTTCTTGGAATATATGTAGATAGAAATTTGAGATGGACATCACAAATTCATGTTTTATGTAAAAAATTGAGTTACTCATTTTTTGAATATTTAAAATTAAAACCATTGTACCTAGAAACTGTGATATAAATGTGTGTAACACATCGTCGTCATACAAGACGTCGTGAATGACGGAGATTTGATTACTCGATTGATACATTAACATTAAACGTACATTTTTTACTACAAAAATATATAGTGCCTTACAGACTTATTACGGCAAGTGACTCCGAAGGACAATTCCACATCGTCCTAGTTGCCTTGCAAGTCTCTATCCCTTTCCTGGACTACCCCGTGGTAAGTGGAGTGTCGTATGTACATGAATTACCTTGATTGATTACTTTACTTTGTTTTATTCATTATATTACTTTCCATTCAAACATATTTATTCTCAGTACGTTGTTTTACGAATTAGCTTCTCCTTAAAATTACAAATACAGTCCACTTTCTACATATTACTTATTCGTTTACAATACAATTACTCAGAAGCGAATACTTCGATTATTATTCAATATTCATCAACGAACATCTTGTCAACCTATTCTTCATTGCAGGGTAAGAGAGAAACTCTAATTCTTGTACAAATTGCAACAGTTTTAATTGTCTTTCTCTCTTGTCTGCTTTGAGAAATGCTGTTTCTAGGAAAAATTCTTGTAATATAGAATTATCCCACATACTCAAAGAGACCAACTCGCTAATACAATCCCCCATATAGTTTATGGAGTCTACATTCATAAGAGTTGCCAATGAATGTGGCATTCACTTCGACTCTATTGTAGTCATTATTGGAAGTTTTGTCGCCAAGTGAAATTGAATTAGTATCAGTTTGTATAATATTTTATGTAATTTTATCATAAGTTTACTATTACCCAGCTTTATTCTATTGTTTTCTGTGATCGGGTTTCGAATTTGTCGAGAAAGAAGAACTCATTTTTATTATTTTCTTCGCGTATTCATCTCAAACAGTTCAATAAGTCTCAGACACATGACATTGCTCTTGGGGTGCCGCAAGGCTCTGTACTCGGATCTCCTCTATTCATATTGTTTATCAACGATCTGTCTGCGAAGTTGTCCCGATTTTTGGTGACACTATTTGCCGATGATTCATCGGTGTTTGTTTCTGACTGTACTCCTGAAGAACTTCTGGAGGCATGTGAATGCATTGTGAGGGAGGTTGTGAATTGGTGTTGAATGAATAATCTGATGGTGAACGTTGTCAGAACTGTATGTGTTCATTTTTGTCTAAAGGACAATGGAATTAGTACCTTGGATGTGGAATATGGGGACAACACTATATCATCATTCCAATCAAAAAATTTCTTGGAATATATGTAGACAGAAATTTGAGATGGACATCACACACTGATGTTTTATGTAAAAAATTGAGTAACTAATTTCTTGCAATATGTAGAATTAAGAACATTGTACCTAGAAATTGTGTTATGAATGTGTATCACAGTATTGTATGTAATCATCTAAATTATTAATATTCTGCTGTGGGGCTGATGTACAGAAATAAATAGCGTGTGTATTACACAGAAGTGAATACTTCGATTAATATTCAATATTCATCAACGAACATCTTCTAAACCTATTTTCATTAATAATTACATACTCACCTTAACGTGTTCATACATTTGTAGATGTTTGTTTTATGTTAACGAAAATGAATATAGGTTTATTAAATTGAATAGTACCATGAGTATTCATCAAGAAACAGGGATGTGCTACTTATTCCTATGCATAAAACAGCTAAATTTGAGCACTATCTCTATTATCAGAGTATTAAAATTTTCAACCATTTGCCATCGAATTCAAAAGTACCAAGAGCTCATTTATTTGAGGGGAGAGTTGAATATCTGCTCTTAACAAAGGCATATTATAGTGTGACAGAGTACTTCGATGATTCGAATGTAGGCAACAATGTATGAATCAATTTTTGGTACCATATGTTTATTTTTTTATCACAAATGTCCTTCACCATGTGAAATTGTCTCAAATGTTTAATATTTCTGAGGTAATTTTTTTCTTTTCTCTTCAAATAAAGTTGTATATTATTGTGAATATAAATTTAACCAATATTTTTGTTTGAACCTATATTTTTGTTCGAGGGCTGAATGGAAGATCAGACTCAAAACTGAATTCAGTCCTTTTGAGAGTATTCTGCTTAGTTGTAATTATGGTATCAATTAAATGAATGCAATTTGGCAATGTACGGAATGTTTCTCAATAAATATTATTTCATATTATTATTATTCATGCCTATCGGAGATTCTCACACCTCGGAAAGCCTATTTACACAAAAATTACCGCTCGAACGTGGGGAAAAACAAGTAACAGTCACGAAAAACAGACGTTTTTCACGTGTTCTGAAGAACGCTAAAATAACGACATTCCCGCGCCCAAAAACACGCAGTTTTCGTCGAATATTTCACACGTTTTACGAGACCGTTCAAATTTGCTCTACTTTTTTCGAGTACGATCGTGTCATTTAAACTTACGTTACTCACGGCTTTATGGTCGCCTCAAGAAATTCCGTATATTACAATAAAGCAGAGGCTTTGTTTCTCTTCCTCTTGGCGAAATATAAAAATACGTTCGAGGTTTATTTGTCTTGTCGGTGGGTCGGAAATATGATCGCGACGATGTTGCTTTAGGCACCAATTTTTCATTTTCATGAATCAATGTTTTAACTCCATTGTAAGTTGCAATGACAGACCTTCCGTTTGTTTAATAGACGCAGACTTTTTGTAGAAACAAAACGCACTGATTTTTCATCGTAATATTTATGAAGGGTTGTTTCTCTTCCTTTCTTTACGTTTAAGATTCTGAAAGCTTGAAATAATTTTCTTTTTATTCTGAATTTTTTAAGTCATCCAAACAGAACAAGTGTTGTATACAACAGTCTAGCAGAAGTATCGAGTACGGCGACACATATTAAAAGAAGCAAGAGGATTTGGAGATATTTTACGTGAATGTCATTCATTTCGTCAGATCAGTTTTAAGTGAAATCAATCTTACTTTTTGTAAGTGGAATAATTTTAGTTTAATGTTTATTTATTATTTGTTAGAAATATTGTAGTTCTTTTTTCACAATAAATATATATTATTTTTATTATCATTATAAAACAGCTAAATTTAAGCACTCACTCTATCATCAGAGTAAAACTTTTCAACCATTTGCCGTCATATTTCAAATTACTGAAAGCTCATCTGTTTAAGAAGATAGTTAAGTCATTGATGTTAACCAAAGCATGCTACACTACTACAATGATTCAAATGTAGGCAATGAATAAAATTTTTCATAATTGAACAATCAGCAAAAAAAATGATTACTCGGAATCGATTTTTCCTTTTACAAATACAAAAGATTATAATAATGATAAAAAATTCCAAGGTATCAATCACATACCAAATCTCACGGATAAATTCATAAATTCAAACTTAGTGAAATAGCTGCACCACAGATGGAGGGTAAAACTCTGGATATTCTTGAACAAGTGAAATTTCTGATTCATACCAAAAGAAAAACCAATATTAAATGATCAACTTACCTTCAGTTCATCACCATTTTCTCAATATCCTAATTTGAGATCTAATTCTTTGTTATTCGGTAATTCTTAGAATCAATTCGATACTTCTACCTGTTTTTTGATATGTCCCTCTACTTCCGAGACATCGTTATCAGCCTTAAGTCTATTGCAGGTACGATATGTAGGTATATAAGAATGTTGGTCAAAAATGTTGTTCAATCTATTATAAATTTTGTGAAACCTAGCCAAGTGTTTTTTATTTAATATATCAAACAATGTTTCACTAAGAGATCAGCGAACACAGATAAGGGGTCATCCTGGAGCGTACACTTTCATTCAAGCACCATCTAGAAAAACTTTCTGCAAAACTAAGAACCAGAAACAATATCATCCATAAGCTGTGTGGAACGACGTGGGGTTCTACTGCTGATACTCTACGCATTTCAGCACTCGGTTTGGTCTACTCCACTGCGGAATATGGTGCTCCGGTGTGAATCAATAGTGCACATACTCGTAAGATCGATGTACAGATGAAAAACAGCATGAGAATTATTAGCGGCACTCTACGGTCAACCACTACACAATGACTGCCCATACTGAGTCATACTCCGCCTCCGAATCTTCACGAAAAGCTCCTCCGGGAGTATAAACGCATCCAAGATAACACTCAACTCTCCTTTCATCTGGACGCAGCTATACTGAAGAAAAATAGGTAAAGATCTAGAAAACCACCCATGAAAACTGCCGTAGAACTGTCCCATTTCAACCTGACAAACGTATGGGAACTAAACTGGATCGAGAACTGCCCACCACACTGTCGAAACCTGCCCTGCATAAGAAATAAACCCCTCGCCTTCGATCAAACTTGCAGAGTATGGACGACCCTGAATAGAATACGTACCAACCATGGCAGATGAGCAGACTCGTTACATAGGTAAGGCTCTGTCCCCAAACTGCGACTGTGGAATAGTCAAACAGGCCGTTCGTCACATTGTTAGAGATTGTTCCAACAGAGCATATGGTGGACCTTTTGATGATTTCCTAAACCCAATGAATGCTGCTATTGAGTCAACTTTAACAAAATCATTCACAGTATTACTTGATAAGAAGCATAGGTATAGGAGTATCTTGATGAGTACTACAAATATTTCGACAATCCCTAAATATATTGTAGACTTCCCTCATCAATATCAAAAACATTAAATACCTTTTGAGGATTGCCACAACAGACAAAACGTGTAAAGAGAAGCTAGGAATCCACGTAAGTCTGTTGCTAGCATCAATTTATTAGAAATGACACCACCAGAAGCGTTAGTAACCCATCACCAAATATTAACAGCACAACAACTTAAAAAATTTACATACTTTGATCAAAATCGTTATTGTGCAGGATCTGTTGAATAAGATTCGTCAAAAATGGAGGCCCATCTGTGGCTTCTCTGGTGGTAGGTGTCGGGGCTGGGGCTACATTCGAACCGTCAATTTCAAAACTCAATTCTGTATTCCAAGGATTCGGCAGAGCATCCCTGTTTTCAACTCCTTGCTGTTGCACTCCGGTCGGATTCTCGGCAGACGCGAACTGATTAGGTCGCAAAGTTTCGTCAACTGCGTTCATCATCGGTTCCTGTATGTTCCGAAACATTTGCTCTAACGCTTGGCTACCACCGGGCATGCTTTCTATGTTGCTCAAGGCCCTGTCTTGTTGGCGTAGAACTTCTTGCATGACCGAAGGGTTGGAAGCCATGTTCAGGGTTTGTCGGAACAATTCGGGGTTGTTAATGATTTGACTGAATTCGGGATTTGTCTCAACCAGAGACTGTATTTGAGGTATTTGAGCTGAAAATATACGGTGATAAATTGGATACAATTTCAGAGGTAAATTGGATCAAATTATAAGAATGAGAAAATAAAAAAAACAGAAAGGGTTGGAAAACACCAAGTTTGAGTGATGTTTTGGAATGTTTCCATGCATTATGAGACAGATTTCCCAAGAATAAGTTCTTCAAAGATAGACACAGAATAAAGAATGCCGAAAATACTAGAGCGAATAAGACGGGAAATTTGGAGAGCATTTTTCAAAACTGTTTGAGTTTGTTCTTAGACTAGTTACTTGATTTGATAATATAATTTCAAATTGACTTACTGAGGATCGACCTTACAGTATTCTCGTCTAATAGAAATGAACCCAAAATAGGTGTGCTTGCTCCTCCAAGCCCTGTCATTCCGAAAAATGGAGACTGATCCAAATTGCTAAAATTGCTTTGTGCTCTTGGTTGAGCCTGCGGCGCCGCCGTCTGGGGAGGAGGGGTAGTTTTTATCACTAAATGAATCGTAAATCCATCTTTCACATTCTGCTGCTTCAGCGACATCTGGTCTTTCATAACTTTACCGGCAAATATCAGTAAAAGTGTTTCAGGCGTTGTATTGAACTTGGGAGCAATCAATTCCTTGAATTTCGATATCAGACAATCTTCGGTGGTCTCGACCGTTTGCGTTTCTTTTTGCGTTTTAACGGTGACAGTTAATCTCTTCGATTCGGTTTCGGTTTCATCTTTGTCCGTAGTGTCGTCATCTCCCATTGCCTAATTTTGTTGTTCGAAAATCTCGACTACGCTTTTTTCGTTTCTGTGGATTGACTGACACGTCAATTTGGTACGTCAGCTCGGGGTTCACAGATTGTTTGTCAATTTCTCACACAGATATTTTCACATGAATGTAATGTTTTGTAAACAATCTGAAGATGATATATCATTCTTTCTATCGTATCGATTAGCGTTTTTTTTTTGAAGGATATTAATGATTTATCTATTCTGATCAAATTTGTCTCACTAAAAATAGAACAAACTCTCCAATGAGATAGAATCACTTATTATTACTATTATTTTACAGAAATAACATATTTGGGTATAGTTATGGCCAGACATTTGAATTTTCACTCATATTGTAAATATATTATGAACAAATTATCTAAAAAAATCTATTTTATGTCTAGAACTGGTAGAAGCTTGTCTCTTTTCACGAAGTTACTTCTTTTCAAGAGTATTGCGTCGCCACATCTGCAGTTTTGTTCTTATATTTTGTGTAATCTATCAAACTATAAAATAAATGAGATACAAAAAATATGTAATAGAGCAATACGAATAATATTCAAGTGCAATCATTATAGGCTGATTAAAATTATGGTAGAAACTTTGGAATTATTATCAGTGGGTGATGAAATATGTTTTGATATCTTGGTTTTCATTTACAAAATTAAGAATAATTTACCTACTTCCGGAAAATATGCATGAAGACTTAAAGTATGTAAAGGACTGCCACTGCTGTAATGTTACGAATTTAGAAATTTTTAGGTTAGCAAGATGTAAGACAACTTTAAGAGAGAAATCTGTATTACATGGAGCTTTGGCTAAGTTTGATAGTTTTCCAAAAATTTAAAAAAACAGTGGTGATATCAATGAATTGAAGAGAAACTTATAAAAGAATTTGATGACATTAAAATTGTAATTTTGAATTCTGTGTATATAAGTTGATATATAGCTCTGCCTGGATTAGTTTGCTTGTTTCTGTAGCAGCGTTGATAAAGACATAATAATAATATATTATTTTATTATTTTAATTCAGTGAATACTGTAAATGAGCCTGTATATATTCCCATTTGGGTGAATAAATATGAATAAACGTTCCTATAGAAGAAAATTCTTCAAAATTGAACAGAAAATATTCGAAATTCTCGAAATTTGTAAACTGTAGAAATATAAATATATTAAAAACTATTAAATTAAAAATTAACACACTTGACTTAAGTTTCACTGAATATATTAAAAACCCTACATATGTTTCGGGTGGTTAACCCATTATCAAGAGTATGCAATATTACTGATATTCATATATTATTAAGTCAAGTGTGTTAATTTTTAATTTTATAGTTCTTAACATAATGTTTCGCCAAGAGATAAGCGACATCTCCGTGTCATTTATGAATATATTGATGAAATATTTTGAGATTATCGTCAGTTTTTCAGGCAGCCGATGTTAAATTCTAGAATATTGACAGAATGAATATATTGACATAATTTGATATTCAATTACGTTTTTTACCAACAGCAAACGGGTATTTCTTGTCTGTTGAAGTGTATTCAAGGTTTGTCGTCGTGTTATTTATTTATACTTATTGATAAGAAAGACACCTACGCTATTTCTCATCTGATGAAGAGATATAGGACGAAATACTTGAAAATTCACATTCAATCCTTTTAAGGAATTTTGTCAGCATCTGGCGACCTTCCTTGTTTTATGTGTTGTTATAAACTTGGGAAATGGAACGCGATTCAATTTGCATGTCTTGTGAAATATTGAGTGTGTTTCACGTTTCCTGCAGTCAACAAGAGACATTATTTCATGAGAAAAGAATTCTATTATATGAAGTGCTTAAACATATGGAATATGTGGAAAATATCGATATTTTTTGATTGTTTGAAAGAACGAAAAGAACATTACTACTAAAGAGATTGCAAAAAATAGGACTATGTAGCTATAAGTTAAGTTAATTTGAGCCTTTCCATTTTAATAGGAAAGTGAATGTAAAATTCAATCACTTTGCTTGAATTGATATCAGAATATGGTGTTCCCCAAGAAACTGTCTTCGGACTTTTGCTTTTCTCATTAGCTATATATTCAGTATATTATAATTGTTGTTGATAATCCGACGGTGTCTTTGTTTGTTGTTAATACGATGTTATACATAGTTGGTGACAAGTGATAATGATTCAAGTATGTATAAACTATAACAAGAGTAAGTAAATCATTGTAAACTATAATAAGAGTAAGAAAATTTATACCCAATCGAATATGAAAGTAACCGATGAAATATTGCAGTGTGCATATAAAATTAAATATTTAAGAGTGTTGTTCGATCAAAAGTTTTGTTCAAGAAAGTAATCGAAATCATCTCAAATCACTCAAAAATTGTCAGGAAATGAAATGGTCAGGTGGAGTTTGAAATTCATCGCGTGGGGTTGAAAAAAAATTCATTTACCATGCAATTATTGTTCCACATTTGGAATTTCGTTCGACAATTGTTTAATCTTACAGAGGTGTTACAAAGGCTATCATAATATTATCTCTGTGCAAGAATAATCAAATTGAAAAATATGTACGAGGGTGGAGTGAAAAGTTTCCGGACTGACCAAGAGATGAAGCCTCTAGGTCTACTCTTGGAGCGGCGCCCTACGGTACCATCCCTACTGAGCTTGTATGTAAAGTTTCAGCCCAATCGCTACCTTAGTTTGCGTTTGAGAGCACATCGCGCGAGACACTTACGTTGTTTTCGTAAAAATGTAGCAATTGGAGAAACCTCCTGTCATCGAACACTTCTTTTTGAGAGTTTTATACAAAAACAAATAGAAGAAGAAATGAATTCAACACTAAGAGACTCCTCCCCATTAAGCAGTGGGTTTCTGAATTCAAAATGCGTCGTATGAGCACCTCTCACGAACCTCGCTCAAGATGGCCCATTCAGAAATTATGAAGAAAATCCATCAAATAGTATTGGAAGACTGCAGATTGAAAGTGCGTGAGATAGCTAAGACCTGTAGGATGTCAGCTGAATGTGTGCAAAATATTTTGCACAACTATTGGAGCATGGAAAAGCTGTGTGCAAGATGGGTGCCGCTTTTGCTAACGCTCGACCAAAAACTAATTCGAAAAAGCATTTCTACCGAAAATTTGGCGCTGTATAGGCGTAATCCAAACGAATTTTGCGTCGATTCATAACTGTTGATGAAACTTGGGTTGACCACTACACTCCTGAAAATTGAGAACAGTCAAAACAGTGGGTTGAAAGAGGTAACTGACTTCAAAGAAGGCAAAAACAATTTTATCCGCTAACAAGTTTATGGCTACTGTCTTTCGGGATGCGAGAGGAATTTTATTCATTGATTATCTTGAAAAGGGTAAGACTATCACTGGTGAATACTACTCAGACTTAATGCAACGTTTGAAGGACGAGGTACAAATTGAAAGACCTCATTTGGCGAAGGAAAAAATTTTGTTTCATCACGATAACGCACCAGCGCATTCCTCGATTGTTGCCACGTCCAAAATCCACGAATTGAAGTATAAACTGATGGCATATCCCCCCTACTACACTGCACGACTATTACCTGTTTCCTAACCTCAAAAAATGGCTTGGCGGTAAATGGTTTGAGAGCAACGAAAAAGTTATCGAAACTATAAACCAGTATTTTGGGGAGATTAATGAATCTACGTTTAAAACTGGTGAAATCAGAACACCGTCATGAGAAATGTATCAGTGTTGATGGAGGTTATGTTGAAGAATAAAGCAAAAAAATTTAACACATCGTTTTCCTTGGTCAGGCCGGAAACTTTTCGCCCCACCCTCGTATTGTAATTCTGATATAATTTCACCTTTCTGGCGGTTCAATTTTGAAACGACTCGAAGAATTCTGAATTTCTGATTTGTTTGAAATTATCTATATCTGTCTTTAGTACGTAAATTCAATTATCATAATGTTATTGTTATATTTTGGTTCATCTTAATTTTTAATTGTGAGAAAAAGTGTAAAATAAGTTTCTATGAACTTTTTAGGTACATATTGAGTTCCAGGGTGACCACAAACTTTTCGCAATGCCAATATAAGCCTTTGTTTGGAATTTATAGACGATTTCACGTTCTCTAAGCCAGTTCATTCTCGTATATTTCACATCACAAGTGATTTGTTCATAACGCCCTTACACACAAATTATAATTCGTGATTTATATGCATAAGTAACATGCATTAGATGAAGACATAAATTTCCGAAATGTCGACAATGGAGTCCAAAAGCTTCCCCAAACTTTTGTTATCATCGCCGACTGGAAATAAATAATTCAGTTCACGAACTGAATCCGAGCGATAAAACTCTGAACCTGATGATATAATAAACGTTTTGTTTTTTGGATTAATATGTGGAAAATTGTCCTTTTTTTATCCTACAGAGAAATAATGGTTTTTAGGTGTGTACCCTGTTTCATTACTCAGGAATTTTATTATGATTATCATAAACGTACAAAAAAATTCATAAATTTTGTTGTCTCAGTTGGGGTTCGAAATTGGATTTCCCGATTTGTAGAACAATACTTTAAGCTCTCCCCTACGATGTCGACTTAGCGAATCATTATAAACCGATTGAAACAATGTAAATATGTAAATTATATAATAAATAATTCATATTTTATGTTCCTACCACAAAAATTATGCAATTAAAAATATTTTTCTGAATTTTTTAAAACTTATTAATCTATAAACGTTCCCTAACTTTTTTTATAACTTGTAATTTATTCTGTTCCAATTTTCTTTGATTTCAATTTTCTCTCCAGTTGTTTTCCAATAATTCTGCCATTATTTGCATAACTATCGGCTACTTCTCTTGCTTCTATTTCACAATAAGTTCTTCATTCTCAACAGGTGTAACACTCAATTACAGAAGATAATAACAATGATGATTACTAACTAAATAACTAAAATGGAAAAGATATAACAAAGAGCTCAATCTAATCTAAAAAAATAGTACCATAACTACATTATATCATTCAATGAAATATTATTATTATTATTATTTTTACATATAATTAAAGGCAGGGGTCTGAAGACCCATAAGCCCATTAACACTTTTTACAGAATACTGCAATGTGAGGTAATACATAAGATAAACATTTGAGAAAAGAAAAAAAAATAATAACAACAAGCGGAAAAAAAATAGTGATCAGTAGGTACACATTGACAATGAAAATATATGACAAAAACAATTTCTCAAAATGAAAACAAAAATTCATCTACCGCCCTCTTGAACACGTTAACGAACTGAGAGTTCACCACTTCAACTGGTAAACTGTTCCATACACTGAATACACGATTAGGTAAAAAATTCTGCCGCCGAGATGTATGAAATGATTCCTTCTTTAGCTTTAAATTGTGACCACGAAGTCCGTTGACATCAAGAATGAATAAATGTCTAAAATCTCCAAAATTATATTTCAAAATTCGAAAAGTAATGATCAAGTCACCACGTAGTCGACGAGCTTCAAATGTTGGTAATCCAGCTGAAGCAAGCCTTAAATGGTTATCCGGTCTTTTAAGCTTGAATGATAGTCTATTAGCCCTACGCCGAATGTTTTCAAGTAGATCTCTACTCTATTACAAAGCTCTACTATTAGAGGCTCTATTACAAAGAACTCGATCTAAATCAATTCATTTTATTCAATTTTCTCTGTTCACATAACTCCTGATAATAAATTCTATGGAGTCAAAATGAATGTCACAATTATTGGCAACTCCATTGAATGTAGACTCCATAAACCAAATGGGGGATTGTATTAGGGAGTTGGTCCTCGGAGTCGCTAGGTGGAATAATTTTATATCACCAGAATTTTGCCTTGGAACACGAAATTTCAAAGCGTACAAGAGAGGAGGACAATCAATTGTCCAGTAATTTGTACAGAATTTGAGTGATAAAATTTCTCTCCTGCTCTGGAATGAGATCAAACTAAATCGACTCAATAATTCGTTATGATTGACTCCTTTCTGTAGATAAACTTCATCCTCCCACCAAACTAAGAATTTCAAGAACCTTCTCTAAATATCATCAAGATGGCGTTGATGGCAAGTGTAATTGGCATGCCAGATCATGCTGCCATACTCCAACTTGCTACGGACTAGGGCATTAAATAGTCCCATGAATGTTGAGGAATTATTAAAATATATCTAGAATCAAGAACATCGTACCTAGAAACTGTGTAATGAATGTGTATTACAGTCTTGTATATAGTAATCTAAATTATAATATTCTGCTGTGGGGCTGCTCTACAGAAATAAATAGGGTGTTTATTACATCAGCGAACGTCTTGTAATTGTATCTTCATTAATAATTACATACTCACCGTACCGTGTTTATATATTTATAGATGTTTGTTATATGCTAAAGAAAATGAAGATAGGTTTATTAAATTGAATAGTAATCATGAGTATTCAACAAGGAACAGGGATGTGCTACTTATTCCTATGCATAAAACAGCTATATTTGAGCACTCTCTCTATTGTCAGAGTATAAAAATTTTCAACCATTTACCATCGTATTTGAAAGTACTGAAAGCTCATTTGTTTAAGAGGAGAGTTAAATCTCTGCTCTTAACAAAGGCATACTATAGTGTGTCAGAGTACTTCGATGATTCGAATGTGGGCAATATTGTATTAATCAATTTTTTGTATCATATGTTTCTATATTTTTTTAACACAAATGTTCTTCACCATGTGAAATTGTCTCAAATGTTCAATATCTCTGAGGAAATTTTTTTATTCTTTCTTTTCAATCAAAGTTGTATATTATTGTAAATATCAATTTAACCAAGATTTTTGTATGAACCAATATTTTTCTTCGATGACTGAATGGAAGATCAGACTCCAAACTGAATTCGGTCCTTTTGAGAGCATTCTTCCTAATTGTAATTATTTTATCAATTGAAATGAATGTAGTAATTCTACAATGTAGAGAATGTTTCTCAATAAATTTATATTATTATTATTATTATTATCATATCTATTAAAATGTGTACTAATGTGTATCAGGCTTTATTGAGGAATTCCCCTCTCCAAAAATTTGGCAATAAAGGTAAATTTCGAATTAAAAATGCCCGAAGTGTATGAAGTTTTCTAGGTTAATATCACGCGTTGTTCTATGGTTCAATAACCTCAAACGTCAGTTTCATCAACCCGTACTCGTATTATATACTGAATTTCTTCATGGAACGTTTCTAGCTCACACAATTCAGTTCTATGAGTTGCAGAATTGAAGTAAAGCATCAAAAAGCCACCCTCGAAATGGAGTTGACTAATTGGTTTGTGTGAGCATCGTAATAGAGGATATGACAATCCTTGCAAATTGGCACGAGAAAAAATCGCACTGTTCATCAATCATCGTGATTGATTGCGGAAAAGAAAAGAAGGCCAAGCAATTTTACTTTGTTCGGAAAGTTGCAGCAATTATGAAATATGGGATATGAAAATTCGATGTTATGGCCTCGACCTTGTACGGTGTGTTAGCAACTACTGGGGGTTGTTTAATTATATTGAAGTGTACTTGGTGAAAGTTTCAATACGTAACTTTATTATCAGTACGTAAATGAATTTTTACAATTCAAAAAACGGGTGTTTTTTTAGAGGTATAGAACTTTAAATTGCAATAAAACAACGATGGATCATTCGATTGACAAGAATTTTTTTTATTCGGAAGCTAATCTTGTGGCATTAGACTTTAAATATGATTTCTGGCATATGACCGCCACAGCTGTCTCGGATGTAGTCCAATCTGGACGTCCAATTTTCGATGACTTTTTCCAACATTTGTGGCCGTATATCGGCAATAACACGGCGAATATTGTCTTCCAAATGGTCAAGAGTTTGTGACTTATCCGCATAGACCAATGACTTTACATAGCCCTACAGAAAGTAGTCTAGCGGTGTTAAATCACAAGATCTTGGAGGCCAATTCACAGGTCCAAAACGTGAAATTAGGCGGTCACCAAACGTGTCTTTCAATAAATCGATTGTGGTACGAGCTGTGTGACATGTTGCGCCGTCTTGTTGAAACCACAGCTCCTGGACATCATGGTTGTTCAATTCAGGAATGAAAAAGTTAGTAATCATGGCTTTATACCGATCACCATTGACTGTAACGTTCTGGCCATCATCGTTTTTGAAGAAGTACGGAGCAATGATTAAACCAGCCCATAAAGCGCATCAAACAATCAGTTTTTCTGGATGTGAAGGTGTTTTGACATACACTTGAGGATTATCTTCACTCCAAATGCGGCAGTTTTGTTTGTTGACGTAGCCATTCAACCAGAAGTGCGCTTCATCACTAAACAAAATTCGTTCATGAAAATCGGGAAGAACGGCAATCTCGTTTTGGGCCCATTCGACAAATCTACGCCTTGCTTCATGATCGTTTGGCTTCAATTCTTGCACGAGTTGGATCTTGTAAGCACGCAAACCAAGATCCTTACGCAAAATTTTCCATAAAGTGGATGGACACAGATCCAATTCCTGTGCTCGATGGCGGATGGACTCATTCGGGTCTTCCTCAATGCTACGCTCTACAGTAGCAATAGCTTCTTCTGTACGCACCGTACGGCGTCTCTGGGGATGCGAGTTATCAATAAGAGTAAACGTGGTGCGAAAAAGTTCCATGGTTAATCGATTTAACTAACTAATCGATTTTGTCGACGATAAAATGGACGTAGTGCGCGATACGTATTCCGCACAGAACCATTATTTTCGAAATAAAATTGCACTATTTGCAAGGGTTGTTCAGGTGTGAGTGTTTTCATGATGAATTGCCAAACCAAACTGAGAGTAAATCACTTCTCAGCTGTTAAATCGATCACCATCTTCAGCAGTTATGCCAACTTAAAGTTCTATACCTCTAAAAAAACATCCTTCACATCAAGATTGTTGAACACAAGATTTCATCAGTATTTAATTATGGTTACATTACAGATATTCATGAAGTGAAACTTCGACGTTTTGGAATATTGAATTAATGTAATTTTATGTTTACAATGTACAAATGTCTACAGATGACATAAATCAATAAATAGACATCTATTAACGTAATAGACGACATTTTTTAACGAATTCAATCAGAAATGAACTTGATGATAAGCAGTTTAACTGTACCGCTGTTCGTAACCAACCTCATCTACACCCCTACGAACATTACTAGATTATAGAAGTACAAATGGTCAGAGAGCTGTTTAATTAATGTTAATAATCTAACACAGAGTGCGGCAATGTGAACAGAATGGAACCGCATTCCCTTACAGTTGAAATTTGGTGGAAGGTCCGTATCAAATATGTATTAGGGATGAAATATTCTCCAACTGTTATTATGGAGAGATTATGTCACAGCCCTACCCTAATTCGTTTACCTCGATGTTTTGTCCACGAATAAAACACTGTATATTTGTTCACAATTTTTAGGTTTTTGAGATTTTATTTACTGATGATTTCTAGAAGCGAAAATTCGAATTTTTTGACAAAGTATTTATCAAGACCCCTATTTTTCGATGTTTAAATACTAGATGTTTCTTGTCTACTCTGAAGCTAAACCAAAAGTCAAAATGTTTCAGAGTGTTACAGAAGAAATTAAATTTTTTTTAATGCTGAATAAAG
Source organism: Henosepilachna vigintioctopunctata (assembly GCA_030704895.1). Taxonomy (NCBI): domain Eukaryota; kingdom Metazoa; phylum Arthropoda; class Insecta; order Coleoptera; family Coccinellidae; genus Henosepilachna; species Henosepilachna vigintioctopunctata. The sequence goes on from JARQZJ010000005.1 coordinate 3,076,486, forward strand.
ATGATTATGTTTAGAATTTAGATATTACTTATCTGCTTATGCCACAATCTTCAAAATTATAATATAGTTGAAAATACTTCACAGAGTAATTTAAATTTCATTGAAAGTAATCAATAGTAAGAAGAATCTAGTCCGAAATATCTGAAAGAATGAACGATTGATTGAATTTGTTGATAATTTCGTCAATTGAAATTTGCGAATTGTTTCTTTGTACACATGACCGAACGTAAAATCGTGAAATAATTTGTTTATATTGCCCTGAAAAAATTATTCATCGACTCATCATATGATTCGGGTTGGTAAGTTCTTGTTGAGAGTTCTTACAACTGAATTTCTTGATATCAGATAAGTTTAGCCAGTAAATTCTGAAAATTTACACTTTAGCAACAAAAATACTGGTTACTTTGATCATCGAAGAATTTTCTTAGGGAGATATATTATTTTTGCAAATCAGTTTTACGAGTTAACAAATTGTTATTTACATTGTATTACTTCTTCTCTTTTAGCTCAATTATTTTCTTAAACGCCATTTTCAAGGACAGTAGTCAAACGGCATGTACACAACTTGAGCTTCTACTGTTTGAATAGACAACAGTCAGCAAAAGTCTTCTTTGCAAATGAAATTGGAAATTTGCTTATGAGGAAAACCTCCTATAATCAAAATGGAACGGAATAAATGGAAGATTTTTGTTCTCCTGAACTATATATTGTAAAAAACCAAACTTCTATAGTGTCCAAGAAAAAACCAATTCAATCAGACATTTCTTCTCTCTTAATATAATAAATAATGAGTTCTTTATTCTCAACAGGTATAACACCCAATTACAGAAAATAATAACATAATGTTGAATACTTACTAAATAATTTAAATGAAAGAGATACAACAACAAAGAGCTCCATCTAAAGAAATATATTACAACGAACTCAATCTGAATCAATTCATTTTGATGATTGAGATTGTATTTTCGCTTAACTCTTGGTGAAACATAAGTAAATATTAAATTAAATTAAACTCTTGGCTTAATGTTTCAGGATTATATTCAACAACATGAATTAGTCAACATGTTTCGAGCGTTAAATAATTGTGCTCACACCAACCAGCAACAAGGTGAAAACCATAAAACAACTTTCAACCAAGTATCAAATTAGAAACGATTCAGACTTCGAGATTATATCAATATTAAGTCAACAATTCATTCCAATCTATTCGAATTTCATCTTGAAATCGTAGGAGTTCTTCGTGAATAAAACTTATAGGTTCAGAAGTCTCATCTTTCGTTAAACCAGATACATGTCATTTATTATTATTCATACCACGTGATATTCACAGAAAAGGATCCTACTTCAATCTGTACTATGTTAGATGAAAGGATATATGAGTGAAAATGTTCAATAGGAAAACCCACAACAACGTATTCGCTGCGCTTTAACAGCCGAATCCAATTTTCTTCATGAAAATATAACGCTACCTTTTCCTCTCCAATCCTTATATATGTAATAAACAGGCCGATATAGATTTTTTGCCAGGAAATGAAAATTTTTTATCAAATGTGTAAACCGAAAATAGCACAGTCAACTATCTGACAAATATGTTGAAAATTATCTTCAGATAGACCTTAGGAAGAACCTGATGTTCAATCCAATTTCACGAAAGAATTAACCATTCCGAAATCGAAATTTTTGTATATTTTTTCTCCATATAAATATTCTCAACGGATTTTTTTGATTCTGTATCATATTCAACGTCTCCATTTTCAAAATCAATCACATCGTGATGTGTTCTACTCAATCACTCCTGAAAAACCTGATTAAACGTTTGTTCATGGTGAATCTCAGTCGTTCACTCTTGACAGAGTGGTCATGGTCGTGTCTCGGTCTTGTGCCACTTCGTCCCACGCAAAACGGCGCCATACTGCTCTATACTTAGCGGCTCTAGAGTTTTCATTGATGCTGGAATGCGTCACAGATTTTATCAGGTCTATCCATCTTGTTGAAAAGCACCCACGCGATCTTTTGCCCTCGACTTCTTTTCCTTGGACCACCAATCGTTCGATAGAGTCGATTCGCACAGTCGACGATAACCTCTCTTTGATGTTTAGATCCTTCAGAATCGAGACGTTGGTTCGATGTGCAGTCCACGGTGAGCAAGCGTCTTCAGCACCACATTTCTAACGCATCAATTTTGCCACGATCTTGCATCCTCAATGTCCATGTCTCAGCTCCGTACAAAAAGATTGAAAAGACTAGGCATTTCAGTGGTCGAACCTTTGTGTTTTTGGTTATTCTGCATTCCCTCCAAATCTTTGTGAGCTTCTCCACTGAAGATCTTGCTATGGCGCAACGCCTCCGGATTTCGTCCTTGCAGCTCCCAGCGTTTGAGATCTTGGAGGCCAGATATACGTAGCTGTTGACTACTTCACATCCCGCAATGTTTTGAACGTTCACCTGGTTGTTATTAGGGCGGTCCACGATCATAATTTTGGTCTTATCGCGGTTACTAGCGAGTCCAAACTCCGTAACTGTGGTCTCCAGACGACAAAGCAGAGTCTCTATGTCATCTTTGATTGAGGCTAAAAGAGTGGTATCATCCGCATATCGTAGATATGACAACTTACGTCCTCCTATGGATATTCCCTTGTCCCGGTCTTCGAGAATTATCCGCATAATGTATTCAGTATACATGTCGAACAATAGTAGAGATAGTATACAACCTTGCCTGACGCCGACTCCAGTTTCAAGTCATTCGGATTCAACACCGTCAATTCGGACCGCGGCTGTGCCATCTTCAGAGAGACGTTTAATAAGGTGTACGAGGTGTTGTGGCTCAACCATTTCTGTCAAGATTATCCAGGAAGAAAGTAGGAGCTGATTAACATCGATTAGTAGGTATATCTTTCGTTTTTTGTGCATTTAAAGCGGAAGTGTTGTTGTAATCAATTTTGTATGTCTACAAAATCTTCCAGTTTGTTTTTCAATTTCCCAGTTATTTTCTGTATATACCATTGCATTCTCATCATCAAAATTTGTGATTATACCCTTACTTGAACAAATTGATAATTTATTCATGTAGTATGGATAAAATGGGTCCAAATATCGCCCCTTGAGGAACTCCATATTAAATAGTTTCAATATCACTGAATTCAGTCATAACTTTACTGTTTGTTGTCTGTGAGTGAAAAATAAAGTAGGAACTTCATCGTGAATGTAAACTTCCTAAATACAAATAGAAATCTACTCATCTGGTTCCTGAATCCTGCTTCCTGAATAACACATTGTCTGTTATTGTTCTTCAATTTGAAGGTGAAAGTAAGCTCCCAGTTGAGCTCCGATTCAGTTCATGTTGCCAATTTTTGGAAACAAGTAGACGTATTTCTCTGTCGGTTTTGAATTTAACATCTATGAAAAATTATCTATATTTTGTTATATTTTTTGGGCATAGCATTGAACGTTTCTTGGCTTAAGCTTTAAAAAGTTTTACATATGTTTCGAGTGGTTATTATCAAGAGTATACACATATACTGAATGCTCTTGATAATGGGTTAACTACCCGAAACTTATGTAGAGTTTTTCAAATATATTTAGTGAAACTTAAGCCAAGTGTGTTAATTTTAATTTATTTTTTATTACGTAATGATTCACCAAGAGATAAACGAAACCTGCATGTTATTTATTGAACATTTCTGTTATTTTCACATAGAAGAAAGTCTGTGAATATAAATGAATTCACAACAGAGGTCTTCATACCCACCCCATTTCATTTGTTGGATCAACTTTTCCTTCTCAAAGGCTTCAATTTAGAAGCAAGAAAGTTATCTGATATCATTTTGTAGCCGTTATAAATGAGAGCAACAAAGTTTTAATTACTTCATTAACAAGATATCAAAAAAAATTACGCAAGAGCGAATTAACATCGCTTTTGTGGGTACGTTGTGAATTGAATGAGAAGCAGGAAAATGTTTGGAGGTGTTGAAAAAGAGTTGATCCTTTCGATATGAAAAAACGACAAAATGAAAGTTTTAATTGAAATTTTTGCGTTGGATGTGCAATCTATTTTGAAAGAAGCTGAATGCATTTCGATTCAAATTGTATACATATTCATGATACTACATTTTTGCAGATATGTACGTGACATATTTAATTGTCTCTTGAAAGTCAATACTGAAAATCTTTAGAAATGCACTGATACAGTCCAGAATTAATTGCAAGTTTCAACAATTATTGTTGATGATAGGTGAATTTACCGCTGAAATTCAAAGGGCTGTTTTTTGGCAAGTTATGAGAATATTTTATGAACTGAAGAATCTTGAAGAAGCCCTTTGTTTCAAAGATAGGTACATGTCAGACAGATTTGGAATTTGGAATTTTGAAAATTATCATAATCGTTTCATACATCGTATACTCATTATGGAATTTCAGAACATATTTTAGAATTTTTCGAAACAATTTTATAAATCTGAACAAGCAGCAATCGTAAATTCATCTCAAAATCGCACAGAAGAGAAAACGCAGTCTGCAGTTTCATTCGAACGATCTATATGAACGTCCAATCGGACAATGTTGCCGGCGATAATAAAATTTTACTAAAAAGTCATTAAAAATGGTTATTTAACCTTCAAATGTTCATATACATTTTCTCACAATCAAGTTTTTATTGTGGAAATCTGTCAACGTCACAAAACAATCACATGCGAGTGGCAACGAAGGTTTTAGAATTTGATATTTGGAAGAAACGAAATCTTTTCTGATAGAACTAAAATGAATATGAAGATTGAATCGGGCAGGCTGGGAGCGTTCGGCTATGCTCGGAAACATTCGTTTTAGGTTGGAATTGTTTGAATTACATATTGGATAAGTTTCTAACTCATATCGAAACTTACATTAATTATAGGTATTATCATATTCTTTATTTTTCACATAGATTTTGATTAATGAAAGTGATTCGACGGGAAAAACAAAGACAAAGTTCAATTAGCAAACTGAAAGCTTTTATGTTAAAACAATTTTATTTTTTCGAATGTAACGTTTCCGAATGATCATTTTGAACTGATTTGGTAAGGTTTTGTTAGCAATTGAGATTTCGTCTGAAGAAAACAAAGAGATATTCATGTAGAAAGAAAAATAGAAAAGTATTGGAAAGTATAAAATATATAATTGCCTCTTTTACGATTAACGATAAAATATCACATATTCTAATTTTTTCAATTAACCAAATTTTATGATAAAATTCATAAACAATGAAAACTCGAAAGCTAATGAAACGAATTCATTCGAAAGTTCATCAAAAGATTGTTCAAGAAATTCATTTATTTCTTTTTTTGGGAATAGAATGTTTGATATTTATTTAAAATATTATTGCTACTCGTACTATAAACAAAATCAAAATTATGATTTATCTCATATACCGTACTATTCGAGCAATTTCCGAATATCTTTTACAATTTTTCCAAAAAATTTGACAAATACATCTAATAAAATCATAAATTCATCTCTTAATCATCCACAAGAGAAACCGCTGTATGCAGTTTCCTTCCTTCCAACGATCACATGTAAACGTACAGTCGAACAATGTTGCCGACGATAAGAAATTTTTAGTAAAAAGTCATTAAAAATAGATATTTAACCTTCAAATGTATACATTTTCTGACATTCCAGGTTTTAACGTGGAAATCTGTCAACATCACAAAACAATGACACGCGAGTGGCAACGAAGGTTTAAGAATTTGATGTTTGAAAGAAACGAAAGACTTTTCTGATAGAACTGAAATGATTTGAATGTGAAGATTTAATCGGGCGGGTTGGGAGCGTTCGGCTATGCTCGGGAACATTCGTTTTAGGTTAGAATTGTTTGAATTATTGAATAACCACACATATTAAACTTATTACAGTAATTATATAAATTATCGTATTCTTCATACTTCACACAGATTATTTAAAGTGATTCGAAATGAATATCTCGAGGAATGAAAAGATTTACAATATTTTCAGCTAAATCTAAGGTTTTAAATTGATATTGAAACAATTTCATTGTTCGAATGTAATATTTTCGAACGTAATATTTTGAAATGATCATTTTGATTAGTTTAGGTTTCGATGAAAATTAACACTTCGTCTGAAGAAAACAATAAGACATTCGTGTAGAAGGAAAAATAGAAATGTATTGTAAATAGGTAAATAATTCTCTTACGATTAACTACATAATAATCACTCATTATAATTTCTTTCAATTAACTGAATTTATCATTAGAATTCATGAACCAATCAAAACGATCAAAATTTCCTTAATCATAAGGAAATTAATGAAACGAAAATCATTATGAAGCTTATTTATCATAACTAAAAACGAAGGTATTATAAATATCTCATCATATAGTCATAATATTTCAATTTGAATAGTTTTAACATAAAATTATTGTAAACATTATTCATAAAGTTCCAAAAATTAAATTTATAATAGTAAAAAATTCATTTATTTCTTTTTTTTGGGAAAAGAATGTTTGATATTCATTTAAAATATTATTGCTACTCATACTAATGACCAAGATCAAAATTACCATATATCATCTCATACACCGTACTCATTGAGGAATTTTCGATTCCTTTTACAATTTTTCGAAACTTTTGACAAATCTGAACAACCAGTAATCGCAAATTCATCTTAAAATCTTCTAGAAGATAGGTAAACAGTCTGCAGTTTCCTTCCAACGATCGCATAAAAACGTCCAGTCGATTCAACTGGACGTTTTTGTCGAACAATGTTGCCGGCGATTAGAAAATTCTACTGAACACTCATTAAAAATGGATATTTAACCTTCAAATGTACCCATTCATTTTCTCACATTTAAGGTTTTAAAGTGGAAATCTGTCAACGTCACAAAACAATCACATGCATGGCGACGAAGATTTTAGAATTTGATGTTTGAAAGAAACGAAAGCTTTTCAGAACTGAAATGATTTGAATGTGAAGATTGAATCGGACGGGTAGGAAGCGTTCGGCTCTGCTCGGGAGCATTCGTATCAGGTTATTCTGTTTCGGTTATTGTCAGTTTTCTGAAGGGAATAAAAAGATTCACAGTTTATTCAGCGACCGTAGAGCTTTTATCCTATGACAATTATATTTTGAAATACAGTATTTTTGAATGATCATTTCAATATGATTATGCAAGATTTTGTTGAGAATTAATATTTTGGCAGAAGAACACGACAAAATATTTCAGAAGAAGGAAAAATGCAAACTTGAAGATTAGAAAATATAAAAATGGCTAAACAGATATTAACAACGTATAATAAAAATTGAATGAACTTACTAATGAAATAAATAAATTTATGAAAATCGAAATTAATGAACCAAATTGATTAAAAAAATGAGTCATGAATTATGAAAATTTTTCCAAATATTCCTTCATACTTTTATCAAAATATTTTGAATATTCTGGATTCGTCAGTTTGTAATAATGCAAAGTATTATAGAAAAAAATACATTTTTTTTCTTGTACATTTTAAGTCCTTTTATTCAAACAATTTGAATTTTTTTATCAATATGCTTGAAAATGTAGTAATACTACGAAACGGCAGTCACAAAATAATAAATGATAGAAAACAAACTGTATTTTCTCTATAACCAAATATTTCAATTTGACTAATCTCAACACAAAATTATTGTAAGCATTCAAAAATCAAATTGATTAATTGAAATTAATTCATTCTATTTTCCGAGAAAAGAATATTTGATATTTGAAATAATATTGCTTTTCGTACTAAAAAACAATATCAAAATTATCAGATTCCATTTCAAATACCTTAGCTTAGTCATTAACGATTTTTCGGAACAAACAGCAATCCTAAAATCATCTTCAAAACGCCAAGAAGAGAAAATGCAGTCTGGAGTTTCATTCAAGCCATCGCTATAAACGTCCAGTCCAACAATGTTGCCGGCTATAAAAAAATTCTACTGAAATGTCATTAAAAATGGATATTCAACCTTCAAATGTTCATATACATTTTCTGACAATCAAGGTTTTAACGTGAAAATCTGACAACGTCACAAAACAATCACATGCGAGTGGCAACGAAGGTTTTAGAATTTGATATTTGGAAGAAACGAAAGATTTTCAGAACTGACAGAACTGAAATGATTTCAGTTTGAAGATTGAATCGGGCGGACTGGAAGCGTTCGGCTATGCTCGGGAACATTCGTTTTAGTTCGGAATTGTTTGAATTACATATTAGGATAAGTTCAACTCGTATCGAAACCTAGACTAATTATATGAATTTTCATATTCTTCATTTTTCACATAGATTTTGATTAACAAAAGTGATTCGAAATTAATATTCCGACGAGAAAAAAAAAGATTCAAAGATCAATGAGCAAACTGAAAGCTTTATGCTAAAATAATTTTATTTTTTCGTATGTTTTCGAACGATCATTTTGATTTGATTTGGTAATATTTTCTTAGAAATTAAGATTTCGTCTGAAGAAAACAAAAAGAAATGTAGAAAAAAAAAAATAGAAAAGTATTGGAAAGTATGAAATATATAATTGTTTCTTACGATTAACGATAATTTATTTCAATTTTCCAAATTTTATGAAAAAATTCATAAACAATGATATCTCGAAAACTAATGAAAAGAAATTCATTAGAAAGTTTATCAAAAGATTGTTCAAAAATTCATTGATTTTATTTTTTGGGAATAGAATGTTTGATATTCATTTAAAATATTATTGCTACTCGTACAAATAAACAAAATCAAAATAATCATGTATTATCTCATATATTGGACTCTTTGAGGAATTTTCAAATATCATTTACAATTTTTCGAGAAAATTGACAAATATGAACAACCAGCAATCGTAAATTCATCTCATAATCCTCCAGAAGACAAAACGCAGTATGCAGTTTCCTTTCAACGATCGCATGTAAACATACAGCCGAACAATGTTGCCGACGATAAGAAATTTTTAGTAAAAAGTCATTAAAAATAGATATTTAACCTTCAAATGTATAAATTTTCTGACATTCTAGGTTTTTATGAGGAAATCTGTCAACATCATAAAACAATCACATGCGAGTGGCAACGAAGGTTTTAGAATTTGATATTTGGAAGAAACGAAAGCTTTTCTGACAGAACTGAAATGATTTCAGTTTGAAGATTGAATCGGGCGGGCTGGGAGCGTTCGGCTATGCTCTGGAACATTCGTTTTGGGTTTGAATTACATATTGAATAAGTTCAACATATATCGAAACATACATTAATAATAGAAATTATCATATTCTTTATTTTTCACATAGATTTTCATTAACAAAAGTGATTCGTAATGAATATTTCAAAGGAATGAAAAGATTTACAGTAGACTCAGTTAACGCTAAGCTTTTATGTTGAAACAATTTCATTTTTCGAATGTAATATTTTGGAATGATCATTTTGATTAGTTTAGGTTTCGATGAAAAATAACACTTCGTCTGAAGAAAACAATAAGACATTCGTGTAGAAGGAAAAACAGGAATGTATTGTAAAGAATATAATTGCCTTTTACGATTAACTACAAATTAATCATTTATTATAATTTCTTTCAATTAACCAAATTTATAACTAGAATTCATGAACCAATGAAATATCGGTAATTAATGAAGGAAAAATTATTATGAAGCTAATTTATCATAATTAAAAACGAAGATATTATAAATATTTCATCATATATAGTCATAATATTTCAATTTGAATACTTGTAAGAATTAAATTATTGTAAACATTATTCATAAGTTCCAAAAATTAAATTTATAAGAGTTAAAAATTCATTTATCTCTTTTTTTGGGTGATGTTTGATATTTATTTAAAATATTGCTACTTATACTAATGACCAAGATCAAAATTATCAAATATCATCTCATACACCGTACTCATAGAGGGATTTTCAAATATCTATTACAATTTTTCGAAAACTTTTGACAAATCTGAACAACCAGTATTCATATATTCCAGCATATTCATCTTAAAATCTTCTAAAAGAGCAAACACAGTCTGCACTTGTATTGCCTTAAAACGATCGCATGAAAACGTTCAGTCCAACAATGTTGCCGGCGATAAAAAATTCTACTGAAAAGTCATTAAAAATCGTTATACAACCTTCAAATGTTCATATACATTTTCTCACAATCAAGGTTTTAACGTGGAAATCTGTCAACATCGCAAAACTATCACATGCGAGTGGCAACGAAGGTTTTAGAATTTGATATTTGGAAGAAACGAAAGATTTTCTGATAGAAATGAAATGTTTTGACTGTGCAGATTGAATCGGGCGGTCAGAAAGCGTTCGGCTCTGCTCGGGAGTGTTCGTGTCAGGTTAGAATTGTTTAAATTCTTGGATCAACTCAACAGAAATTTCTAGTATTTTAAATTTTTCACAAATATTTTGACTATTTAAAATGATTTCAATGAAATATTCCAACAGGAGAAAAGGATTCACAGTTAATTTACCAACCGGAAAACTTTTATGTTAAAATGATTTCATTATTTCTTATGTTCCATTTTGATCTGATAACAATTATTATGAAGCTAATTTATCATAATTAAAAACGAAGATATTATAAATATTTCATCATATAGTCATAATATTTCAATTTGAATAGTTTAAACATTGAATAATAGTAAATATTATTCATAAGTTACAAAAATTGAATTCATAAGAATTAAAAAATTCATTTATCACTTTTTTTGGGAATAGAATGTTTAATATTCATTTAAAATATTATTGCTACTCATACCTACTAATAACCAATATCAAAATTATCATATATCATCGCATACACCGTACACATTGAGGTATTTTCGAATATCTTTTACAATTTTTCGAAAACTTTTGACAAATCTGAACAACCAGTAATCGCAAATTCATCTTAAAATCTTCTAGAAGATAAACAGTCTGCAGTTTCCTTCCAACGATCGCATGCAAACGTCCAGTCGTACAATGTTGCCGGCGATAAAAATTTTTTACTGAAAAGTCATTAAAAATGGTTATTCAACCTTCAAATGTACTCATACATTTTCTCACATTTAAGGTTTTAAAGTGGAGATCTGTCAACGTCACAAAACAATCACATGCAAGTGGCAACGAAGGTTTTACAATTTGATGTTTGAAATGAACGAAAGATTTTCTGATAGAACTGAAATGATTTGAATGTGCAGATTGAATCGGGCAGCAGGAAGCGTTCGGCTTTGCTCGGGAGTGTTCGTGTTAGGTTAGAATTATTTGAATTCTTCGATCAACTCAACAGAAATGGGGAAACCTACATTTCTTAAAGGGCTTTCTGGTATTTTTAGTTTTTCACAAATATTTTGACTATCTAAAACGATTTTAATAAAATATTCCAACGGAAATAAAGGATTCACAGTTAATTTACCAACCGATTTTAATGTTTTCATTATTTCTTATGTAGCATTTTGGAATAATCATTTTGATCTGATAACGCAATATTTCGTTGAAAATTGATATTTTGAGTGAAGAAACTAACAAAATATTTCATCAGGAGGAATAATACAAAGTAGAAGATTAGAAAATAAAAAAACGGCAAAATAAACACTAACAACAGTAACTGAAATTTCACTGAACTTACTACTGAAATTAATAAATGAAAAACCTGCAAGTAATGAACCAAATTCAGATTCATCAATTTCAAATTTCATTCAATGTCTCATTAATACTTTACGAATATATATATTTTCACAGTATATCTAGAAAAGATCATTTGGATCTAAAGTAGGACATTATTATACTAGGTGTCGTTTAGATTTCAATTTAATATTTGAATAATAAGTCAGGAATCTATTCACATTTTGTTTGAACAATACATCACAATTACATATTTTGAATTAGTAAGGTTCTCTGAATATTCAGGAATATTTGATATTTATTCAAAATATTGTTGCTACTCGTACTAATAAACAAGATCAATATTATCATATACTTATCGCTTTATACACCCTACTCATTGATGAAATTTCAAATATCTCCTACAATTTTTCGAAAACTTTTGACAAAGCTGAACAACCAGCAATCGTAAATTCTTCTCAAAATCCTCCAGAAGAGAAAACGCAGACTGCAGTTTCATTCGAACGATCGCTGTTATGTCCAGTCAAACAATGTTGCCGGCTATGAAAAAATTCTACTGAAAAGTCATTAAAAATGGATATTTAACCTTCAAATGTTCATATACAATTTCTCACAATCAAGGTTTTAACGCGAAAATCTGTCAACGTCACAAAACAATGACGTGCGAGTGACAACGAAGGTTTTACAATTTGATGTTCGAAAGAAGCGAAAGTTTTTCTGATCAAACTGAAATGTTTTGAACGTGAAGATTGAATCGGGCGGGCTGGAAGAGATCGGCTCTGCTCGGGATCATTCGTGTTAGGTTAGGTCTGAATTCTTGAATAAACTCAACACGACATGGAAACTTGCAGATCTTATAAAGATTTATCGTATTTATCAATTTTGATTATTTTGAGTGATTAGAAAGAAATTTTCTGAAGGGAATAAAAATATTGACAGCTTATTCAGCGACCGTAAAGCTTTTATATAAATTATATTATTTTATTTGACAATTATATTATTTGGAATGCAGTATTTTCGAATGATTATTTCAATATGATTATGCAAGATTTTGTTGAGAGTTAATATTTTGGCAGAAGAACAATACAAAATAGTTCAGTAGAAGGAAAAATACAAACTTGGAGATTAGAAAATATAAAAGCGACGAAATAAATACTAACAACGTATAATGAAAATTGAATGAACTTACTAATGAAATAAATAAATTTATGAAAATCGAAATTAATGAACCAATTTCATTGAGAAAATGAGTCATCAATTATGAAAATTTTTCCAAACATTCCTTCATACTTTTATCAAAATATTTTGAATATTCTGGATTCGTCAGTCAGTTTGTAATAATGTAAAGTATTATAGAAAAAAATACATTTTTTTTCTTATACATATTAAGTCCTTTTATTCAAACAATTTGAATTTTTTTATCAATATGCTTGAAAATGTAGTAATACTACGAAACGGCAGTCACAAAATAATAAATGATAGAAAACAAACTGTATTTTCTCTATAATCAAATATTTCAATTTGACTAATCTCAACACAAAATTATTGTAAGCATTCAAAAATCAAATTGATTAATTGAAATTAATTCATTCTATTTTCTGAGAAAAGAATATTTGATATTTGAAATAATATTGCTAATACAATTGATTATTATTGATAATACAATATCAAAATTATCAGATACCATTTCAAACACCTTAGCATAGTCATTAACGATTTTTCGGAACAACCAGCAATCTTAAATTCATCTTCAAAACGCCAAGAAGAGAAAATGCAGTCTGCAGTTTCATTCAAGCCATCGCTATAAACGTCCAGTCCAACAATGTTGCCGGCTATAAAAAAATTCTACTGAAATGTCATTAAAAATGGATATTCAACCTTCAAATGTTCATATACATTTTCTCACAATCAAGGTTTTAACGTGAAAATCTGTCAACGTCACAAAACAATCACATGCGAGTGGCAAGGAAGGTTTTAGAATTTGATGTTTGAAAGAAACGAAAGCTTTTCTCATAGAACTGAAATGAATGTGAAGATTGAATCGGGCGGCAAAGACGCGATCGGCTATGCTCGGGAACATTCGTTTTAGGTTGGAATTGTTTGAATTACATATTGGATAAGTTCACAACTCGTATCGAAACCTAGACTAATTATATGAATTTTCATATTCTTCATTTTTCACATAGATTTTGGTTAACGAAAGTGATTCGAAATGAATATTCCGACGAGAAAAAAAAAAGATTCAAAGTTCAATGAGCAAACTGAAAGCTTTATGTTAAAACAATTTAATTTTTTCGTATGTAATGTTTTCGAACGATCATTTTGAACTGATTCGGTAAGATTTTGTTAGAAATTGAGATTTTGTCTGAAGAAAACAAAACGAAATGTAGAAAAAAAATAAAAAAGTATTGGAAAGTATGAAATATAAAATTGTCTCTTACGATTAACGATAAAATATCACATATTCTAATTTTTTCAATTAACCAAATTTTATGAAAAAATTCATAAACAATGAAATCTCGAAAACTAATGAAACGAAATTCATTAGAAAGTTTATCAAAAGATTGTTCAAAAAATCATTTATTTCATTTTTTGGGAATAGAATGTTAGATATTCATTTAAAATATTATTGCTACTCGTACTCATAAACAAAATCAAAATTATCATGTATTATCTCATATATTGGACTCTTTGGGGAATGTTCTAATATCATTTACAATTTTTAGAAAAAATTGACAAATATGAACAACCAGCAATCGTATATTCATCTCATAATTCTCCATAAGACAAAACGCAGTATGCAGTTTCCTTCCAACGATCGCATGTAAACATACAGCCGAACAATGTTGCCGACGATGAGAAATTTTTAGTAAAAAGTCATTAAAAATAGATATTTAACCTTCAAATGTATACATTTTCTGACATTCCAGGTTTTTAAGTGGAAATCTGTCAACATCATAAAACAATCACATGCGAGTGGCAACGAAGGTTTTACAATTTGATGTTGAAAGAAACGAAAGCACTGAAAAGATTTGAATGTGAAGATTGAATCGGGCGGCAAATACGCGATCGGCTATGCTCGGGAACATTCGTTTTGGGTTTGAATTACATATTGAATAAGTTCAAATCATATCGAAACCTACATTAATTATAGAAATTATCATATTCTTTATTTTTCACATAGATTTACAGTCGACTCAGCTAACGCTAAGCTTTTATGTTGAAACAATTTCATTTTTCGAATGTAATATTTTGGAATGATCATTTTGATTAGTTTAGGTTTCGATGAAAAATAACACTTCGTCTGAAGAAAACAATAAGACATTCGTGTAGAAGGAAAAACAGAAATGTATTGTAAAGAAGAAAATATATAATTGTCTTTTACGATTAACTACAAATTAATCATTTATTATAATTTCTTTCAATTAACCAAATATATAACTAGAATTCATGAACCAATGAAATATCGGCAATTAATGAAGGAAAAAATCATAATTAAAAACGAAGATATTATAAATATCTCATCATATAGTCATAATATTTCAATTTGAATAGTTGAAACAATTAAATTATTGTAAACATTATTCATAAGTTCCAATAATTAAATTTATAAGAGTTAAAAATACATTTATCTCTTTTTTTGGGTGATGTTTGATATTCATTCAAAATATTATAGCTACTTATACTAATGACCAAGATCAAAATTATCATACGTCATCTCATACACCGTACTCATTGAGGGATTTTCAAATATCTATTACAATTTTTAGAAAACTTTTGACAAATCTGAACAACCAGTAATCGCAAATTCATCTTAAAATCGCACAGAAGAGAAACAGTCTGCACTTGCCGTAAAACGATCGCATGAAAACGTCCAGTCGAACAATGTTGCCGGCTATAAAAAAATTCTACTGTAAAGTCATTAAAAATGGATATTTAACCTTCAAATGTTCATATACATTTTCTCAAAATCAAGGTTTTAACGTGAAAATCTGTCAACGTCACAAAACAATCACATGTGAGTCGCAACGAAGGTTTTAGAATTTGATGTTTGAAAGAAGCGAAAGTTTTTCTGATCAAACTGAAATGTTTTGAACGTGAAGATTGAATCGGACGGGCAGGAAGCGTTCGGCTCTGCTCGGGAGCATTCGTGATAAACTCAACACGACTTGGAAACATGAAGATATGAAGATTTATCGTATTTTTCTATTTTGATTATTTTAAGTGATTAGAAAGACATTTTCTGAAAGGAATAAAAATATTCACAGCTTATTCAACGACCGTAAAACTTTTATACTAAGACAATTATATTCTTTTGAATGCAGTATTTTCGAATGATCATTTTAATCTGATTATGCAAAATTTTGTTGAGAATTAATATTTTGGCAGAAGAACACGACAAAATATTCCAGAAGAAGGAAAAATAGTAACTTGAAGATTAGAAAATACAAAAATGGCTAAATAAATACTAACAACGTATACTGAAAATTGAATGAACTTACTAATGAAATAAATGAATTTATAAAAATCAAAATTAAGAAACCGAATTGATTAACAAAATGAGAGATAAATTATAAAACTTTTTCCAAATATTCCATCATACTTTTATCAAAATATTTTGAATATTGTAAATTCGTCAGTCAGTTTGTAATGGTGCAAAGTATTATAGAAAGAAATACACTTTTTTTCCTTACACATATCAAGTATACAAACAATTTGAATATCTTTATCAAAATGCTGGAAAATGTATTAATACTACGATATACTGTAGTCGCAAAATAATAAATATATTGAAAAAAATCAAACTGTATTTTCTCCATAACAAAGTATTTCAATTTGAATTCTAAACATAAAATTATTGTAAACATTAAATTGATTGAGGTAAACCAAATTAATTCCATGTTTTTTCTGGGAAAAGAATATTTGATATTTATTTAAAATAATATTGCTACTCGTACTAAGAAACAATATTATCAGATAAGCTTCTTATACACCTCAGTCATTAACAATTCTTTTGAACAAGCAGCAATCCTAAAACCATCTTCAAATCGCCAAGAAGAGAACGCTGCAGTTTCCTTCAAGGATGGCATACAAACGTCAATCGAACAACGTTGCCGGAGAAAAAAAATTTTACTGAAAAGTCATTACAGATGGATATTATACCGTGAATGTACTCAAACAATTTCTCACACTCCAGGTTTTAACGTGAAAATCTGACAACGTCACAAAACAATCACATGCGAGTGGCAACGAAGGTTTTAGAATTTGATGTTGAAAGAAACGAAAGCTTTTCTGATAGAACTGAAGTGGTTTGAATATGAAGATTGAATCGGGCGGGTAGAAGCAATCGGCTCTGCTCGGGAGTGTTCGTTTTAGGTTAGAATTGTGGGAACTCTTGAATTAATCAGAGAAATGTATGTATTTTTTATTTTTCACAAATATTTTGATTATTAAAAGTGATACAAAGAAATTATTCTGAGAGAAAAAAACTTTATAAATTAATTTAACGATCGCAAAGCTTTCATTTTAAAACGATTCAATTTTTTCGAACGTAATGTTTTCTAATAAGGCTCATTTTTATCCCATTATACAATATTTCATTGAAAATTAATATTATCGGCTGAAGAAAAGTTTTCAGCAGAATGAAAAATACAGAACAAAATAAACCCTAACAACGTAAACATATTGAAAAATGATTGAACCTACTAGTGAAATAAATAAATTGATAAAAAACCTGAAATTGATGAACCATTTTCATTATAAAAAATACGTCGTGAACTTATTCCACATATTTCATTATACTTTTATCGAAATATTTTAAATATTGGATAGATTTGTCCGTTAGTTTGTGATAATTCAAAATATTATAGAGAAAAATTATTTTTTTTTACTCGTAGGTATTATTAGTACCCACTTATTTTCAAACAATATCAATTTCTTTACTAATGTGCTTGAAAATGTAGTAATACTACGAAACTGCGGTCGTAAAAAATAAATATATTGATAAAAATAAACTGTATTTCCTGTATAACAACACAGAAAAAATAAATATTTTTATTTGAATAGTCTCAACATCAAATTATAGAACACATTTCTCATGAGTTATAAATTAAATTTACCAAAATCATTTGTTCTTTTTTTTGGAAAAAATTTAGAATTAACTAAGGAACAAAATCCAAATTATCATAATTGTTTTGAAAGCTGTATACTAATTAAGTAATTTTCGAATATATTTTGTGATTTTTCAAAAACATTTGGAAAATCTGAACAATCAGATATCGTAAATTCATCTAAAATCGCCCAGAAGAGAAAACAAGGTGCAGTTTCATTTGAAGGATCGCATATAAATATCTTATTGAACAATGTTGCCGGCTATAAAAAAATTCTACTGGAAAGTCATTAAAAATCCATATTTAACCTTCAAATGTTTATATACATCTTCTCACATTCAAGGTTTTAACGTGAAAACCTGTCAACGTCGCAAAACAATCGCATGCGAGTTGCAACGAAGGTTTTACAATTTGATGTTTGAAATGAACGAAAGATTTTCTGATAGAACTGAAATGATTTGAATGTGCAGATTGAATCGGGCGGGCAGGAAGCGTTCGGCTCTACTCGGAAGCATTCGTGTCAGTTTAGAATCACAGTTTATTCAGCGACCGTTGAGCTTTTATACGAAGACAATTATATTATTTGGAATGTAGTATTTTCGAATGATCATTTTAATCTGATTATGCAAGATTTTGTTGAGAATTAATATTTTGGCAGAAGAACACGACAAAATATTTCAGAAGAAGGAAACATACGAATTTGATGATTAGAAAATATAAAACCGGCAAAATAAATACTAACAACGTATAATGAAAATTGAATGAACTTACTATTGGAATAAATTAATTTATGAAAATCAAAATTGATGAACCAAATTGATTTAAAAAATGAGTCATGAATTATGGAACTTTTTCCAAATATTTCATCATACATTTATCAAAATATGTTGAATATTGTGAATTCGTCAGTCAGTTTGTAATGATGTATTGTAGATGAAAAATACACTTCTTTTTCTTATAAATATTAAATCCTTTTATTCAATCAATTTGATTTTTTTTATCAATTTGTTTGAAAATAAGGTAATACTACGAAACTGCAGTCGCAAAATAATATATAAAGTGATACAAAACAAACTGTATTTTCTCTATAACAAAATATTTCAATTTAAATAGTCTCACCACAAAAATATTGTAAACATTACTCATTCAAAACTCAAATTGATTTGAGTAAATCAAATTAATTCATTCTTTGTTCTGAGAAAAGCATATTTCATATTTCAAATAATATTGCTATTCGTACTAAGAAAGAATATCAAAATTATCAGTTATCATATTTCATATACCTTAGTCATTAACGATTTTTCGGAACAACTAGCAATCGTAAATTCATCTTCAAATTGACAAGAAGAGAAAATGCAGTCTGCAGTTTCATTCCAACGATCGCTGTAAACTTCCAGTTCAACAATGTTGCCGGCTATAAAAAAATTCTACTGAAATGTCATAGAAAATGCATATTTAACCTTCAAATATTCATATACAATTTCCCACAATCAAGGTTTTAACGTGGAAATCTGTCAACGTCACAAAACAATGACATGCGAGTGGCAACGAAGGTTTTAGAATTTGATGTTTGAAAGAAGGAAAGCTTTTCCGATAAAACTGAAATGTTTTGATTGTGAGATTGAATCGGGCGGGCTGGAAGAGATCGGCTCTGCTCGGGATCATTCGTGTTAGGTTAGAATTGTCTTAATTCTTGAATAAACTCGACAGGACATGGAAACTTGCAGATCTTATAATGATTTCTCCTATTTTTCAATTTTGATTATTTTAAGGGATTAGAAAGGAATATTCTGAAGTGAATACAAAGATTCACTATTATTATATTTCAACTACTATTGAATTCAGGGTGTATTATATTCACACATACAGAACGCTACTACTGTTGCCACCACTGCCAAACTAGAGCGATTATATAATCATGTTGCCCTCCGAACTTCTGCACGTGTTTCTCCCCACATCAAATTTGCTACATATCCATTCAACAATCATAATAATTACCCTTCACGCTTCAACAAACAAGAGAATTGTTGCGGAGTTCGAAATCAACAAACACACACTAGTTTACTTTTGGCTTCGATTCTGAAAATTAACGTCGTATAAAGGTTAATTCAATTTATGAACTTTGCGAAGAGCAACCAAAGTAAGGGTATGTAAACGTAAAGTTCCCTATTAATCAAAGAAGCGACCCTTGTGACAGAGGAAAGCATAAGTTAATATGGCGAGTGTCATTTGATAGTTTGTCAAATTTGAGCGTAACTTTGTGAGAGGATGTTTTTATGGTGAGTGTGGGGACTTTTGAAATGAATGTGACGTGATTTCAAAGGTTAAGTTGTTGATGTAGTAGTCGTGAAAGCAATGAAATATTAATAGAGTTCTCAATATATTATTATAGTGAATACTCAAAAATTGTTGAGAAAGTTATAAAAATTAGGTTACAAACTTTTCTGAAAGTTAATAAGATTATTTATGACATGCAATTTGGATTTGAAGAAAGTCCACTGTAGACGCTGTCATTGAATTGACGACGCATATTTATAATTCTTTCAACAATAGCGACGTTGCCATGTGCATATTAATAGACTTAGCAAAAGCATTCGACACTGTTGAACATACAACACTTTTCGGCCTTCTAGAAGAGATTGGAATTAATGGTTTCCATCTGAGATTATTCAAGAGCTACTTATCAAATAGAAACCAAACAGTGAAGGTGAACAATACATTCAATAATATAAGGATGATAGAATATGGAGTACCTCAGGGAACAATATTAGGGCCAATACTGTTCACAATCTATATGAATAAACTTTTGTTGTCGGAGAGTGAAGGTAAAATAATCAGTTTCACAGACGATACTGCGATAGTTTACTCAGGATCAAACTGGAGCGATATCAAAGCCAGAGCTGAATCTGATTTTGGGAATATCTATAATTGGTTAAAGCATCACCTCTTAACTATTAATATATATAAAACGAAATAAATTCCTTTTGATGTAGATAAGCTCTTACTTCCACCCAGTGAACCACTGATAATTGAAATAGCAGAGAAGACATTTAACATTCCTTGCGCCATACGAATGCAAATACTTAGGAATTATACTGGATTCGCACTTTAAATTGGATTCTCACGTCAGAGGCTTAATTGGTAAGCTTAGAGGATTAATATCCAAATTTAAGGAACTGTTAGTTATTCTAGACATGAAACATCTAACAATAATTTACAAAGCACTGGAGGAGTCTCTGATACGATATGGTATTGTTGCGTGGGGTGGTGCCTATGAGACAGTAATAAAAAAGCTCGAAATTTAACAAAATGGCTGCTGAAATTCCTTCATAAAAAAGGCATCAGATATCCTACAGACTTTCTGTATAAAGATGGTGATATGCTGGATATACGACAGCTGTTTTTTCAATCGCTGCTAATCTTCACGAAAAAGAAAATAGACAGTTGTTACTTCTTAGAACATAGCCTGAATACCGGATATAGCAGGAACTCTTTACCAATTCCGCAATACAGTAAATCTATATGTATATAAATCCTATTTGGCACAAAGAATCTATAATGAATTTCCAGTTGAATTAAAAAATATGGACAATATTAAAAAATTCAATCTGCCATTAAAGTGGATGAAAACAAAGGACAGATATATGATTTATCGACTGGTGAACATTTAAAAACTAAAATGGTTGTAAAACAATATATGATAGTGTTACACATTTTTATAATATTGATATTCGCTTCTGCCCAATATTGTTATCAAATTTTTATATCAATAAGTTTTTTCCGAAATAATTAAAATTGATACCTTGATATGTATGTAGGTATTAAATATTACAGAATATAAATAAACATTATTCGTACTCACCAAAGGCTACGGTCATTGTGAGAAAATGATTATCTTTGTTTAGGCAACATAATTGACAAGATAGATCTTAAAATTAGAATAGTTACTATAGTTTTACCTATATAATTGTATTACGAGAACCTTAAATAAAGATTATTATTATTATTATTCTCCTTCAGGATAGTTATCGAATTTGGAATCTACGTTTAAAATTGGTATAACTAAATTAGACCACCGTTATGAGAAATGTAACAGTGTTGATGGAGATAATGTTGAAAAATAAAGCAAAAAAAATTTTAAAACATCGTTTTTTTGGTCAGGCCTGAAACTTTTCATCCGATCCTTGTATACCATAGGTTTTTACCAGATACACCACGGCTTCTTAAACTTTTTTATATAGCGACCCCCTTCAAGCTTAGGAAATTTTAAACGACCCCCTCCTCCATATAATGAAATATATATTAACCGTAGATGTAGATGTAATATCGCACTATTTTACAATGTAAATAAAATGAGGATTAAAGAATACGTACTCATTCATTTCACACACATATATATATATATATATATATATATATATATATATATATATATATATATATATATATATATTTATTCAATAGAAAAAATAAACTTTTGTAACAATTTTTTTATAAGAAAACATAAAACTATATGTACTTAGTGTGTATACTAATTTTAAAATTTTATTTATAATGATTGAAAAGTATCAGATTTTTGCGACCCCTTTTCAGTAGTCTCGCGACCCCCAGGGGGGTCGCGACCCACAGTTTAAGAAGCCCTGAGATATACCATATTACGCAAAAGTAATCTGGTCCCAAAGCATGGAGCGACACCTAGCCGGTATATATAACACTGCCGAAAATTTTGAGTTTTTCAATAAAAGTTGAATGATAATTCAATATTGTTTGATGAATGTACAAAGATGTCAAAATATCTAGTTGTATATTTAATGTTATTTCGGTATTTTATGTTAAACCAATTGCATGGGTTGAAAATTCGAACTTCCTTTCCATGTTTCTCTTCTATTGTTAAGAATTTCTTGATATACTTCATCAGAGCTCCTGAAAATAACAATTTATTTTCTAATCTGAAATATTTCTGAAATAAGAAGATATTAATTGGATCCAATTCTTTAGACATTTAGCTGCAGTAATTTCTACTTGGAATTTCTTTCAAATTGAATATTTGGACGCAGATGTGTCAAGTCCGTTGTCAATATTGGGATCCAATATTTCGAGCACCTCCATTGACTATAATTTCATTCTGATTTTAATTAGTCGCCAATGTCAGCCTGTCCAAAATTAATATCAGAGTCGGTTTCGTACTTTAATTGAAGTTTTCAAAAAGAGTGAAATTATATCACGGATCATTCATTTTTAATTCCGAGCAAAGTTGAAAATGTATTAAGAGTTACGTTTTACGTATTCTTCGCGTATCCTATTCTTCGATCAAATATTGATATATGGTACCCTTACAGCTTACTTAGGCGGATTATATCGACTAATTCTTCATTAATTCGTATAATTTTCCTGCAAAATCTGTATTTCTGTTCATTCAGTTTCCCAGTTAGAACATTTCATACGGATTAATAATAAATTCTTCATTCTCAACAGGTATAATACCTAACTACACAAAATAATATCATAATGTTGAGTAACAACTAATAGTGATTTTTAAGGCGTAGTTTTTTTTAGAATAAAACATTCAATTTGCATCATATATTCAAAAATTTTATTGAAATTGATAACCTGGCCTTTACCATTTACATTTTGAAGTTAACTTCATATAAATGTTTGTCGCGACTCCGTATCAAATGGTCCATTCGGAAGGTCCAATTTTGCGTCACTTTTTCGAGCATTTCGGCCTGTATCCCACGAATTGCGCGTGTTATGTTATCCTGTAAGGCTTCAATCGTGTTCGGCTTGTCCACATACACTAACGACTTTACATAACCCACAAGAAATAATCCAGAGGCGTCAAATCGCATGATCTTGGCGGCCAATTCACAGGGCCATTTCGAGAGATAAGCTGCCCACCAAATTCATCCTTCAACATGGCCATTGTTTCACTTGCTGTGTGACATGTGGCACCGTCTTAATGAAATCACATGTCAACCAAGCTCAACTCGGCCAACTGGGGTAAAAAAAGTTGTGTATCATGGCTCGATATCGTTCGCCGTTGACGGTAACGTTTCTTCCACGGTGGTCTTTGAAGAAAAATGTACCGATGATGCCACTACCCATAAACCTCACCAAACTGTAATTTTTTCGGAATTCATCGGTAATTCAGTATAGCATGCGGTTGTTGATCACTCCATATGCGACAGTTTTGTTTATTTACATATCCATTAAGCCAGAAATGAGCCTCATCGCTGAACACAATTTTTCGATAAAACAGCGGATTTTCGTTTATCTGTTCTGAGGCCGTAAGAACAGATGAGGAACATATGGAATGGTCGAAGCCTCTCGAAGGATATTGCCCATAACATCTGAAGTACACATACTTCAAACATTTCCTCTGAACTGCCTCCAAGTCGACAATAGAATTAATGTACACAGGAGACCAAATTATATACGCATATTCTAGTTTACTGCGAATAAAGGAGTAGTACAGCCTTTTCATTGTGCCAAGATTAACAAAGCTGCTCCAATTTATGATCAAATAACCCAGCATCCTAGAAGCAGAAGCCGTATATACAAGTTGTATGTTCAGAAAAGGACAGCTTATAGTAGAAAAGTACCCTCTGATCTTTAAACTCAACACATCTATCTAGAATTTGACCTTCCAAAGTATAACTATGAAGAATTGGAGTCAATTTTCGAAAAACATATATTGCGAGATGTATTGTTTGAATAAGATTATATGAACCAACAAAATGCTTTTTCCAGAAGAATTATATATTTTTTTAACGTCACTTCCAAAATTTATTCAAAATTGATTACAGAGTTCAATTCGTTATATGTAATTGGAAATCGTGAGCAGATTGTCATTCGGTTGCTTATCCAATCCAAACAAGATCTCATCAATTATTCCAAATCTGAGTTTAAAATCACCCACCTACGAAATAATTGGAATACAGAAATGGAAATACACACAAAATTATTAATCCATCTCCGAGAAATGTTGATCCGTCCGATTTGAATAAATTTGCCGAACGAAGTAGAATTCCATCTCTTGAAACCTGAAATACAACTGTATAACAACTCATTGAATAAATATACGCCCACTTATCTTCGGTTGATGTTCAATCGGTCTGTGGTTAATGTATAAATTATACTCAAATCCTCATTATTTCGTATTTTGTTAGCCTATTTTGCATAACTTTGCGAAAACGTGCATTGAAACTAACGCTATTTAGGTATAAGTTGTTAGAGATGATGAAAAATATATATACAACAAGGATGCTCGGCATAGAGCATACTTGAAGGATAAATAGTTACCTCACGGGCAAAGCAGTTTCAAATTTCCCAATCCGGAAAGAACAAACGCGTAGCCTAAAACCTGACGTTGCTGTTTCTTTATGATTTTGCGGGCAATAAAGTTATTATTATTATTATAAAATGTTGCGACTTCCTTCAGAGGTTGTCTGTCTTCCTTAATTTTTCTTCTTGTGTTTTTCACCTCCAGGTTTCTACAACTAGAACTTGGCTACGCCGTTCTGAGGAGAGCCAATAAGCTTGAAACTCGTGTCAACGGCTGCTATTATCCTTCAAGGAATAAATGTTAGAGAAATGTTTTGAAATCGATGCCACACCTGATGGAAGTGTGAGACATTTATATATTTCATTTTGCAAGGAACTCGTCAGTCGCACCACTTTCCATCGAAGTAAGGCAACGATTTCAACCCCCAAGCATCTTCTTGTGACTCTAAGTGGTCACAATGGTGGTTTTTATTAATACAATTTCCTGTCTTTTTATATGAACCATTTCTAGGAAAAGACGTTTGTTGTAATTATTTGCGTAATCTAAAATTTTTGTGGTATTGTAATTAATATTGTGATCAGTGGCTTGTACATGTTGAGTTAATGCATCTTTCTTAAAATGTTATTAAATTCTCGAAATGCTGGAATTTCCCACCCCAACAGCTTCAGCTATATCTCTTACAGTCATTGATGTGTGTTCATTAAGCGCGATAATTTTGGAACGCTTCCTCGGAGTGATATCCATCTTTGGACAAGACAATACAGCACGTATCAAAATTGAAACCACCAACTGGCGCACCGGTAGGCTCACAACTGAATTGCTGGCGAGGTAAAACCGGTCAGAATGTAAATGATGGTCAAGGTCGAACCCTCACGTCACCTCAGGTAGTAAACAAGCGGTTGTGTGGGTGTTTGGGCCACCCTGGTACTCACAGACTTCCTACAGTAACACAAACGAAGAAAAAAAATGTTTGTCCCAATTAATTTGAACAGCATAGTAGGAATCAGTGTTATAATTTCAAATCGTTGGTTTCTCATTTTGATAAATTACTACGTATATCGACAGAGTTCATCAATATCATGAAGCATCAACAAGCGAGAAAATTATTGATGGACTACCGTTGCATGTGAACGCTCAACAAACATATTTATTTGTGGACAGTTTGCGATATACTGAAGTTCAAGCACGTTGAACTAATATTGGTTTCATCATAAATATCAGTTCTAGACGTATATTATACCAAAACGTACCGAGCGATCATCAATTACTTTCTATAAGAAATGGATGAAGTTTCCCAACTATCGATTACCCGTTTCAGTTTCTGACATACAAAAATATAAAACACAGCTGTACCGACCGTATATTTCGCATATAAATTCATTCAAGTTCATAGTTTTTCTAGAGATGACAGAAATATCGGGTTACGATGTTTATGAACACGCAATTTGAAGAACGGTGGTTTGCTATAGTGACATTTGAAATGTCACTTCAGTTGATATGATAATAATAATGAAAGGTTATTTATTCGCAACAGGTATAACACCCAATTACAGAAAATAATAACAATGTTGAATACATAACTAAATAATTGAAAGGAAAAAGATATAACAAAGAGTTCAATCTAATCCAAAAAATAGTAACTTATAACTACATCATACAATGAAAGATTACAAAAAAACTCTATCTAAATCAATTCATTTCAGTGAGTTTTCTTTGTTCATATAACTCCTGATAATAAATTCTATGGAGTCAAAGTGAATGTCACAATTATTGGCAACTCTATTGAATGTAGACTCCATAAACCAAACGGGGAATTGTATTAGAGATTTGGTCCTCAAAATCTCTAGGTGGAATAACTCTGTATCACGAGAATTTTGCCTAGAAACACGAAATTTCAAAGCGGACAAGAGAGGAGGACAATCAATACTATTGTGCAGTAATTTTTACAAAAATTTGAGTGATATAATTCTCTTTGAGATTAAACTGAATCGACTCAATAATTCGTTATGATTGACTCATCTCTGTGGATAAACTTTATCCTCCCTCCAAACTAAGAATTTGTTTGGAGGGAGGGGAACCTCCATCCCTCAGAACCTCAGAAAGGCCATCAAGAACCTTCTCTGATTGTTGAAGATGGCGTTGATGGCAAGTGTAAATGGGATGCCAGATCATGCTGCCGTACTCCAACTTGCTACGGATTAGGGTATTAAATAGTCCTATGAATGTTGTGGAATTATTAAAATATTTGCCATTACGTATAACGAATCCATATATTTTCGCAGCAGATGAAATAAGTAGGCTGATGTGTGGGACAAAGGAAAGCTTCTGGTCGAAGACTACACCAAGATCTCTCGCCTTATCTGAACGAGAAAGAACCTGACCACCAACGCTGTAATCATAGTCAGTTCGGTCTCTTTATCTTGTGAAAGAAACAACATTACACTTTGACACATTCAAACTCAAATAATTGTCTTCACACCAACCAGCAACATGTTCCAGCACGAGCTGAAGTTGAACACAGTTGTCCTGTGATCTAACATTCAGTTAGGTTTCAGCTGAAAATTTTGAATTTTTGAGCATACCTATTAGATAATTAGCTGGGTCAAAATTGAGCCTGAATAATCTTTTTATAATTTATTCATTAAATAACGGTTTCTATGAGATTCTTGGCTTTTTCAAGAGAATATTCTCTCAATTTTGGACAAATTAGGTTTCGAAAAGCCACTAATCTCTTGACGAAACGTTAACAAATTCATGATGTATGATAAAAAACCTCTAATTGCACAAAATCATCAGAAAACTAACTACCTGCCAAATATTTGTCAACATTTATTGATATTCCCCAGGCTGATTCTAATCATAATTCAACTATAAAACTATTATTTCACACTCTACCTAAAATACCAGATGAGAATTTCACAAGAGTTTCTATTATTCCAATAAAACCAGTATGAAAGAACGCATTCAACATGTAACATGGACTAAGCCTTGAGAATGTCATTGAATTTCGACGGAAATTCAGCA
This sequence comes from Henosepilachna vigintioctopunctata, assembly GCA_030704895.1. Lineage (NCBI taxonomy): Eukaryota > Metazoa > Arthropoda > Insecta > Coleoptera > Coccinellidae > Henosepilachna > Henosepilachna vigintioctopunctata. The sequence goes on from JARQZJ010000005.1 coordinate 3,104,510, forward strand.
AGTAATTGGTTCGCCCGCCTAGTTTTTGTGCTAATAGCACGAATGAAATTTTACATGAAATTAATTCTTCATAACTGACGAGTTCTTTGTAGAACGAAACAGCTGTCTTGTTATCAAAATACCGAAATTTTATTTTGAAACCAGTGGTAAACTAGTATTTTCAAATTTGTATATCAAAATTAAAATTTTTCAAATTTCATTCTGAAACCAGAGGTAATGTAGTATTTCTCCATTTGTAGAATAAAACAGTGGAAGAAGTTACGGTTTATTCCTCAATAATTAATTTTCGTCTATGTAAAAAATGACGGAAGTGTATAATTTTGATCATTCGGAATTTGTGAAGAAACGTGAATTAAGAATCAAATAATTTTTCAATCCACACGAGCCTTCACAAACGAGGTTAATAAGTTCCAAAAACTAAGTCGGTATTGATGTTTTTATCTGTTCCTTCCGGCAGAAAAATTCGGCGTCAGAGGCGAATTCGTTCAATTCACCAAATCATGTTAAAACGAAAGATAGTAGAACAACAAGAAGTTCAATATATTCACCGACCGACCCAGATATTTTAGGTTTTCTTTTTATGTTATTTTTGGAAACACATGCTGCCAGTCGAAACTACTGATGTAATAATACGCAGATCGTTTGCTACGATTTTTGGAGTAGGTCTGCTATCAATTTGTTGATTTCAATGATGAGGATTCAATATTGTTTTAATTTTTTTTAACTAGTATTAAGAGATCAACTTAGCTTCAGTTTATCACCATTGTTTCTTTCCTAGATATAAATATGATTTCTGGCATATGACCGCCACGGCTGGCTCGTATGTAGTCCAATATTCGATGACTTTTTCCAACATTTGTGGCCGTATATCGGCAATAACACGGCGAATATTGTCTTCCAAATGGTCAAGCGTTTGTGGCTTATCCGCACAGACAAATGACTTTACATAGCCGCACAGAAAGTAGTCTAGCGGTGTTAAATTACAAGATCTTGGAGGCCAATTCACAGGTCCAAAACGTGAAATTGGGCGGTCACCAAACGTGTCTTTCAATAAATCGATTGTGCAAGAGCTGTGTGACATGTTGCGCCGTCTTGTTGAAACCACAGCTCCTGGACATCATCGTTGTTCAATTCAGGAATGGAAAAGTTAGTAATCATGGCTCTATACCGATCACCATTCACTGTAACGTTCTGGCCATCATCGTTTTTGAAGAAGTACGGACCAATGATTCCACCAGCCCATAAAGCGCACCAAACAGTCAGTTTTTCTGGATGTAACGGTGTTTTGACATACACTTGAGGATTATCTTCACTTCCAAATGCGGCAGTTTTGTTTGTTGACGTAGCCATTCAACAAGAAGCGCTTCTGGTAAAATGGACGTAGTGCACGATACGTATTCCGCACAGAACCATTATTTTCGAAATAAAATTGCACTATTTGCGAGCGTTGTTCAGGCGTGAGTCTATTCATGATGAATTGCCAAACCAAACTGAGAATAAATCACTTCTCAGCTTTTAAATAGGTTGCCATCTTCAACAGTAATGCCAACTCAAAGTTCTATACCTCTAAAAAAACACAAGTCTTATACCAATATTTGGTTACTCTTTCGATAATTTTCATATTTCTTCCTTTGATCATTCATCAACTAACACCAATGTCCTCTGCTTTACCTTGAACTTTTCATAATGATATATTAATAAGTTTGTTTGTTAGTAAGATTAATTATCTGTTTATTACTCATTCGATGTTCTACTTCATCCACTGAATTATTGTTAGCATTGAAATAAACAAATTCCGATTAATTAGAATGAAAACAAAACTGAATATTTAATGTTGCTTTCCTTCACGTTCGTTAGATTTCAATAATTCATTCATGACTTTAAGTTTCGAAAAGATTCGGTGAGGTTCTTCAATTTAAGAAGTATTCGAATCAGGTTTTTCGAGAGATGACGCTTAAATTTGAATTCAAGTTCTCTAGAGAGAATTTCATACTTCGAAATTTCAAAATTGTAACTTCTCATGATACCAATAATATTTGTAGCGGCCTTTTCATCACCATCATGAAACTCCAAATCAATAGAATTTCTAGAGCCATTGAATTGTATCACTTTGTCGTATTTTATTGAGTCGTCTTATTCAATTCCCTAAATTGAAATTTTATAATGGCAATAGATACGTCATAAATTCTGAGACTGTAAGTGCACCTAATAAAATAATGTTAATGTGTTAATCCTAACATCTATAAAATGAAACTAGCAGACCTTCCCATTGAATTCCAATGAAGCTATTTGAAGGATATCGAAAACTGGATAGAAAGACAACATATATATTTTATTATAGTAGATAGCAGAAGGACTAGGTTGTTGAAATATATAATTGAATGATTACTGGGGAATAATTTGTAACATAATTTCTATTGACTTCAATTTTTAGTCTGTTTTAGAGGTAAATTGACATGCTGATTCCAAAACATTAATCAGGTTTTTCTATCACGTCAAGTTTTTTTCTACAGTCGTTGCGCAAAGTATTACGCTTCGGGGAACTGAACGCGAATTACAGAAAGCCCTACTGTACTCCTGTCGGTGGAACTTTTTCTAGTAACGACTGGAGGGGGTAATGACGCGGCACAATAGGTTTAGATTCGTATTATCTAGACTACTTTGGTCAGTAATGCAATATAACTTACACCAATGGATCATCTGTGTTGACCTTGAAAAGGTTTGTTTCCTTCTTGGCCAGCAACGCGGATATACCAGGTAACCCTATTTTTTATATATGTGGGACAACAGAGCTCGTGGAAAGCATTTGGTGCAGTCAAAGAGGCTGCCAAGATCTGACCTGAAACCTGGTGATTCAGTCATTTGAATCAGCCATTTGTCAACAGAAAAAACATCATATTTTCACATTTGCATATAAACCTAGATCTCATGAAGCAATTTGTTAGAGCTTTGTCAACTGAAGGAGACTGGTTTAAGTATATCATTTTGGCATTTCCTAGCCTGTCATATGAGGAGATAAACGCTGGTGTCTTTGATGGCACACAGATTCGGCAACTTATTGAAGCTGAACATTTCATTGAAACATTGACCGAACTTGAAAAGAATGCTTGGTTGGCATTCAAAAGTAATGTCAAGGACTTTCCTGGAAACACACGAGCCCAGAATTGCGTCAAAATTGTTCAACAACTCTTAGAAAGCTTCAAAAAGCTTGGCTATAACATAAGTATCAAACTGCATTTCTTGCATAACCATGTTGCTAACTTTTCAGAAAATCTAGGCGCTTTTAGTGATGAACAGGGCGAGCGATTCCACGAAGATTTGAAGGTCATGGAGGCAAGGCATCAAGGTAATGAAGGATCAAGGAGGCGAAAATGTCCCAGATTGAACATTCTAGGAATTTTTAACTTAACACCAGCTTACTCCAAACAATTTTGAAAAAATCGAAATTTTTTTTCATAAATTGCTACTATATACTCGTAGAAATAATATAGAGTTAGTCCCGAAGGTCAGCAAGACCGAGAAGCAGGTATAAAAGATCAGGGAGCGCTGCAGTAAATCCGGCCCCTCGAACGCCTTCGGTTGCGGCAGCTGCTGCATGCCTTCGGGTCGTCTTATTGTTTTGTTCTTTGTTTTATTGTTATTGTCTTGTTATTTTGTTGAACTGCTTTGAGAAATGCAAGAATTCTTCAGAATGATGCTTACAAAGACCAGGAAGACGTTGTGTATGAAGCTGGAATGGATATGTGATTAAAATTCACTTTTTTTACGATTTTTCACAAATAAAAACTTTGGACTGATTTTTCTCCGAACCACGTTTTTTCGCATGAATTACACTCTCATTTTAGATTTATTGCACTTATCGATATGAACCAAACGGCATTCTTCTTTTTAGATGTCTGGCTATGGCCTCAAGCAGAACCAGAAATATTCATCATTACTTAAAAAAGTTATAAAGAGTTAAAATTGAAAGAGAGGGTAAAAAAAATTCAAAAACCCGCCATTTTGTTTTTTTTTCATTGAAAGTGTTTCATTCTGCTTGAGGTCATAGCCAATTCGATACAGAGCATGAAACCGTTTTGTTTTTTGCTTTCAGATAATTCTTTTCCAAAAAATGTCATTCATCTCCGATTCAGATGAGTTTTAGCAGCCATTTTTAGGAACGCCTTTTAAAAAAAAAATTTTTTCAAGTAATTTCATATATGTGCTTTCATATGTAAATAAATTGATTACTCAACATGTTTCGTACTATAAATAAAATATATTGAAAAAAATTACGTTTTTTGGAGTGAGCTGGCCTTAACACAATTTAACTTTTAATTGAATTTCAATTTTAACTCTAATATTATAATAACCTTTGTATGAATAAAATATTCTAATATGTTTGGTTAGTACCTACTTCATTTTTCTCTGTATGCCCATTTTGTATGACTTTTAGTATCCTGCAGTTTGAAAACTTGACGCGATAGAGAAAAACTGATAACATTCTTGAATTCAGAGATAAAAATTTAATCATAAACAACTCACAGATCGAAGACAGCAAAATTGCTGTTCCTCAGTGTTATTATTGATCTCTGTTCCATAAGTATTACAAAAACCAGGTTTTTCTGAGCAGATATTTCAGTGGGACGTCAAGATTAAATCTTCACATTTAGCCCTTTTGAATTTCTCAATATTTTCATACCATCAGAGGTTGGATCCAAACTCCAACAAGCAGAGCTTTCGTTTGGTATCAGAGTAAAAAGAGTAAGCGTAGAATATATGAATAAACTAGTGTGCAAACTCCCCAAGTGTCACAAGTATCCAAAATCTCGTCAAAATTAGTGAAACAAGGCTGCCAAACATTCTAGCTAGTAAAAAAAGATGCAAAGATAAATTTGTTTCAATGAAAGCACCTAATATTGTAAGCAACACAGCTGTCGCACTATAAAAATCAACGTACTCTTTGGGTTAGAAAAGCAGTTGAAGTAAAATCTGTCAGAATTGAGATAAAATAGAAGAATTATTTGAGACTAATTTTCTCGATTATTTCTAATAAAATTCGATGTTTCCAACTGAACCGTCAAATTCATCGAATATTGAAATAAATAACTACACAAAATTTTAGAAAACATCAAGTATTCGTCAATTTTCAGGTAAAGATTCTTTAATTTTTCTGATAGCTAATAAAATGAATAGTTCAATAATATATCAAGGTCTTTCAGGAAAAATTACACACAAATCGATTTTTTCGGGGAAAAACCAAGTTCTAAAAATGTATTCCAGGAGAGAATTTTCTACGAAAGAAATTCGTGAAGTTTAATACTCATACATGTATGTCTGAAAGTTTCAATTATTATCGGAGTTTCATGAATACAGATAAACTTCGATTCTAGAATAACTTGTAGGTCATTTAACTATATATGTTATTTCGAGATTAATTTCAGTTTCTGTTATCTCTTTTATTGTCGCAATGGTGCCTTTTTCTACTGTACTCGTTCTTCAAGAAATATCGTAGACCCAAGAACTGTTTGATTCTACAAAATAATCTTTAATATATTTCAACAATTATTCAACATATACTTCAGTAGATTGAAACTAATTCAAAGTACAATAAATTAATTGATTTCAAATACCTATTCTAACATCTTTCCTATCATCTTTCAAGATTCTACATCAACAATTAATTAATGAAGTTGAGATGTGGTTGTTATTGTTTCTTTCCATTAAATTAAAATCAATCGTTATTTTTATCTTCTCAAATGATAATAATGTAAATTAATTCCCGTATTGATAAATGTGAAGATGGCGTGTGTTGAAAAATAATTTTACATATGTAAAAGAGAAGAGCTCAACCTGTTTCACAGTTGCTTGTGAACCATGAAGAGTGCTGTATTGATTTCGATATTCGTGTTCTCTTCGATATTCGAAGGTTAGTATTAATTTATATAAAAATTTCATTAGCTCAGAATAAAAATGATTTTTGCTGTTTGAAGATCGGAACTCGTGCAATTTCTTACTAAAACTGAAATGAAATTATAATTCGTATAAATTGTTTGAAATTGAAAGAAGTATGTGTACATAGACATAAAGGTATGAAAAATGTTGCCAATATTAACAATTTATATGCTTGTGTCGAATCAGTTGGAAACCGGATACAACATTGTTATTGCAGTTAACAATTGCAGTTCTCATTGATATTAAATATTATATACTGGTTATTATAAACCACTCAGGCGTCTATTTCGAATAGTTCATTTAAATATCTATCATAAAAATTAATTTATTTACTCAGCGGCGGGTTTCTTGGTTATTTATGGTCCAAATTATCCGGTTGTACAGTTCGCATCGCTCATAATAGGATATTTGACTGCAATAAAAATATAGATCAAAATGTTGTTAGGTTGATAGTAAATATTATTTTAAACCAATATAGCCATTACATCCTCTTGAAATATATATGATTTTTAAAAGAAATCAATAATAAAATAATCAAAATTCCATATTTGATCACGTGATTGAAAACGCACTGGTTTGGCTAAATCGCGAGTGACGTCACCGTGCAGCAAACAAAGCCAACAAAGGCTAACGTTCATTTCTCTGATGTCTTTGTACGTGTGTGTTTGAGAGTTTATTTCCTGGTTTTATCAGCTATTTTATTAGTTAGAGACAAAACAGAGAAATTATTTTGAATAATTATAAATATATATTATATAAGGTACGATGGAATAGCACTGTAATCATTCAGTGCGCTTGTTGCAGGAGGCACATCTGGTGCAGCTTTTGTTTCTTGATCAATATTGGTTTTTAACCGTTTGATATAGGCTGTTCGTAAGATTATCAGCTTGCGATCAAGCTGATATACAAACTTAGATGGCATAGCCTCTTTAACCATAATTAAAGCTTTGCTGAAACCCATTTGATAATGTGTATAGTTTGCCATATCTTTTTCCATCTGGCATAACAATTTTATCATCGTTAGTTGACCTCTGGCTAAAATATAACTCACATGCAATAAAGTATTGAAGTTTGATTATTTTAAATCTTTTATTATACCAAAATATAAACATAAAAAGATAGGAATAAAATCCAGATTATTCCGTTCAAGATCAACAATAAAATACGTACGTAATTAATAACCTCAAAATATAATAGAATGTGTAGAGAAGACTATAACGAATAATGTAATAAAATCAACTCGTTATTTATGTATGAAATATAGGAAAGGAATTATTTACTTAACGTTAAAGTGATCTTCGCACATGAAAGCGTGAGATTTTACAGCTATATCTTTCGGATTTCTACTAGAGAGAACAAAGAGCACAAACATTTTCTCCGGGGTTTTAATAGATGTGTTAGTACATTGTGGCACTACGCACCATTTATAAGACATTTTATCGCAGTAAGGTTATGAAATCGTCAACAATCACAAAATTTAATAGTCGACAGTCGTATTACAATGTGACAGTTACTATGTTTATTGCATCGTGACGTCACCACATTAAGTAACCTGTATAGCAGTATTTTGGCGAGTTTCTTATTCATTCAAACTTTCTCTGTCATTTTCATAAAAATTAGGAAAATTTAAAGAGAATTAATCCAATGGCAAATATGCATCAGCTATAACGAATAATTTGAGATATTTTTGTGGAAACAGTCAAATACTCTATTTTCATACTGTAGTTAAGATAGGAAATAATAGTCTGATTTCTACAATACAAACATTTTCTATATCAATCTAGTTGGAATTCTCTATGGTGTACTACAAGGCTCCCATTTGAGACCAACACTGTTCGACATTTTCATTAACAGATTGAAATGAATTGTTTCAGGGGGATTGGGAGCGGACCCTGTAGGATATTTCTACAAAGAAATGGGCTGTACTAAGAACGATGGCAAAGTGATAAATTATAATTGTCCAGATTTCACCCAGAATACGACTTGTTATTTTAAGAATGAAATTCTCAAACCTGGTGAACGGTTAGATAGAGAACTCTTGAAAGGAAGTTGTAACGCTGACTGTTCTTGTAGCCTTGAGTAAGTAATATGTTTTCTATTCATGTCCAAGAGGCTAACTGTCTCAACAAATATGGCTACTGTGAGATATAACCTCATACAACTGGATATTTCAAACAACAGTCTGGTATTTAGAATGATTTTGAAGTTGTATTTTCCATATTCAAATGTGAAAATTGAAGGATATGTGTATTTCATAATACGAGGGTGTGGTAAAAAATTTTCGCTTTGACCAAGAAAAATGATGTTTTAAAATTTTTTTTGCTTTATTTTTCAACATAAGCTCCATCAAACCTGATACATTTATCATAACGGAGTTCTTATTTAGTTATAGTTGACGTTGATTCGTCAAGCTACTTGAAATACTGATTCATAGTTTCGATAACTTCCTTGTTGCTTTCAAAACTTTTACCACCAAGCCATTTTTTGAGGTTAGGAAACAGGTAATAGTCGCTGGGGACTACATCTGGAGAGTAGGGAGGATGCGGTATCAATTCAAACTTCAGTTCATGAATTTTAGACATGGCAAAAATCGACGAATGGGCTGTTGCGTTATCGTGATGAAACAAAAATTTTTTCTTCGCCAAATGAGGTCGTTTAATTTGCATCTTGTCCTTCAAACGTTGTAATAAGTCTGCATAGTATTGACCAGTGATAGTCTCATCCTTTTCAAGATAATCAATGTATATAAATCCTCTCGCATCCCAAAAACAGTAGCCATAACCTTGTTTGCCAATAAATTCGATTTTTCGAATCAGTTTTCGGTCGAGCGCTTCAAACGCGGCAACCATCTTGCACACAGCTTTTCCACGCCCAAATGGTTGTGCAAAATATTTCGCACACGTTCAGCTGACATCCTAAAGGTCTCAGCACTTTGAATCAGCCGTCTTTCAATACTATTCGATGTATTTTCTCAATGATTTCTAAATTTGTGATCTCAACGGGCCGCCCTAAGCGAGGCTCGTCAGGGGTGCTCACACGACCCATTTTCAATTCAGAAATCCACTGCTTAATAGTTGAATATGATGGGTAGGTGTCTCCTAGTGTTGAATCCATCTCTTCTTCAATTTGTTTTGGTGTAAAATAGAAGTATTTGATGATAGCATTAATGATGTGCTCTCAAACGCAAACTAACATCGGGATTGGGCTAAAACTTCACCTAAAAGCTCAGTAGGAATAGTACTGTAGGACGCCGCTGAAAAGTAGACCCAGTGGTGCCATCTCTTGGTCAGGCCGGAATTTTTTCACCCCACCCTTGTCTATCTCCTATAAATATGTATATATCTCGTTGAATAAACACCAAAAAGTTGTTTCGACGATTTGGGTGTCATGCCAACAGTGAGTTTATTTCAGTGGCCTCTTGGAAATGAAAGGAATATACGTAAATGTACAATGAAAAAATCATGTGATTTTATTACAGTGGGCAACTGACATGTGCACGTTACGATTGTTGGTTCCAAATCAAACCTGGATGTTCCTTATACAAATATTCCCTTGATAGCTGCTGTCCAGTCGGTTCAGTATGTGGTAAGTTTTGACAACATATTTAATGAAAATAAAAATTCAATTTTCAAGGGCTTAGAGGGCAATGGGGCCTCCTAATGAGCATGTTTACATATCAGAGTTTTTTTTGTATGAATATAGCAACCACATTATAAATATTCATTATCGCTGTTGTAATAATGAAAGAGAAATATCAGAAAATGATTCTATTGTTTTCAATCATTATAACTGTGATTAATTGCTTTTAATTTTACACATTTGTGTATACATATAAAGGAGGCATTATTTTATTTATAACTTTATTGTTAATTTATGGAAGACTGATTGAAGAACGTAAATATTTCAAAGAAACATTCGTAGCTGACTTCAGCGAATGTAAGGTTATTTGCACTTCCTCCTCTTCAGATTGACTATTAACAAAATTCATATATACATGTAAGTTCAAAATATATTATTAACAATTATTTGTTCGAAACGGACTTAACTAATTTACGCTCGAATACTTCAAGGTCACTAACTGTTTTTATGGAGCTTGGCAATTCTTTAAATGCATTGAACTTTTCATAAAATATACTATTTCTTTAGAAAGCTTACAAACTTGCATGTACAAATTGTCAGCATTTCTTGTATTATAATCGTGCACATCACTGACACATGTTACATTTTTATTACTCTATATGGAAACAATTTGTTGTTAACTTCGAATATAAATATAAATGTACCATAAAATATTCTCTTTTAAACTGACATTAGTTCTAAGCAATTTAGCATGCTTTCGATTGGAGTATGTATATCTATTACATTATTTCATAATTGTTCGCATCGTTTTATGCTGTAATTTTTGTAGCTACTGAGTTTATTCTTTGCTCAATTCTAATAACAGAGTGGAACAATATTCAAAATGTGCCATTAATATTCACTTCAAGAACATATAAACTTCACATATGTCGTCAGATTTTTTCCAATTTTTTCGAGAAAGTTGATTTTCTGGGAGATTTTAGACGATATGAATTTGACGTTATCATTGAAACTCACTTTTTCATATAACAACGCCTAAATATTCAGCAACTTTACTCTTTCAATGCTTTGCTTTTTAATTTTAAAAGCTATATTTTCGTTGCTGTTCAGCTTCATAATTCTACTTGTACCCGAAACTATATATTTAGACTTTTTTAAATTCAGCGATAAACTGTTATCGCTCAGTTTTTCGTTCATTGCTGCCAAGTCTCTATTGATCCATTCTGTCATAGTCTGGATATTTTTACCATTAACAAAAATCATAGTATCATCTACGAACAATCGTATAGAGCATTTTTTTACATGCAAAACAATATCATTAATGTATAAGGAGAATAGTAGTGGATCTAAGACCGTACCCTGAGGTACGCCAAAATCAACTCCAATGCTGTCCGAAATAACACAATTGAATTCAACTTTTTGAGATCGCGAATGTAAATAAGAATTGAACCATTCGTTTACTAAACCTTCAAAACCAATTTTATTCAGTTTTTTCAACAGCAATGATCTACATAAAGTTTCAAATATTCTTTTGAGGTCCAACAATTCTACAATAACTACCTCTCCTTTATCCATAGCTCTATACCATTCCTCACATCTGCTTAACAGTGCTGTATCACAGAAGGAATTTCTCTTGAAACCTGATTTTAAATCAGAAATAACTGATCATTTTTCGCATAATTCTAGAACCTGATTTTCAACAACTTGTTCTAGAATTTTTGCATTTGGTGAAAGAGGATTTATGGGTCGAAATTCCTCTAATTCCTGAATATTTGAATGGGATTACGTAACCCATTATCCTATTTTGAGAGAAAAAAGAATAATAATACGTAAATTACTATATAATAAAAAATATATCATATTCATATGATCATATAATAACATGACATGACATAGAATAAAAGAAACGTGAAAATAATAACTTGAAGAATAGAATTGTATTGAGTATTTCAATGAGCAATGTTTTTTAGATACTCCCGCGGAATGTGTAGTAGATGGAAAAACCCACAAAGAAGGTCAACATATTTACCCAAAAGATACCTGTGATATCTGTGTTTGTGATAAAGATTTCAAGCAAGAAGCACCCTTCTGCAGACCTAGAAAATGTATGGATCAAGCTAATAACCAATATGAAGTGAAAAGAAATGGCGCACCAGTCTTCTTCAAGAATGAGAATTGTTGCCCAAATACCTGGACTATGGGTTAGTTGAAAAATCCGACAAGGTTTTATAGTGTGGCTATTGAATTGGTGTAACATTCTGTGAAATTGAAAACATCTAGATCATTTCCACAATATTCAGTTCTATTGAACTCGTGATAATATGTTAGTAGCTCGTAACATATGTCCAGTTTATTTATGAAGTTTTGTGGAATTTAGCTAAGTGATTTCAATTTTACTACACTTGTTTATAATCGTTATATTTTTCTCCGCGAGTTGATCAAAAGTGAAATTGAATTTTTCGTACAATGAAATTCGGACGAATTAATTCTAAAACTTTGTTAATTTCAGATGAAGGTGAAAAAATTATCAAATTGAATCCAGAGGCACCAACAGATTCAAGTAAGTAAAATTAAGAATTTCAGTATATATTTCCTACGTTACATTTTTATATATAGATATATATATATATATATATATATATATATATATATATATATATATATATATATATATATATATATATATATATATATATATATATATATATATATATATTATATCCTAGGTTTAAACAATTTGATTGAAAAAGGGTTAATTTTAAGTTATCACCAGCGATTCTTCTTTGAGAAAGGTGTTGAATAATTTTAATTAAAGTATTGCTGAATTCGAAGGAAAATAATTTCACCTGCTGTTAGAATAAAAGATACCAAAACTTCATTTTGAAAGTTCATTCAAAGAGTGGAAGTTTCTTATACTTTATAGTCTATAGAAGTGATTGATAGTGTTATCGAAATGTCAGCCATGATAGTTCGTAGTATGAGGTTATAAAAATCGAAAACAATTCGCAGTAAAAAGTGTGTTGTCGTAAGACACTTGTCTTACGTTTCACAGAATATATTAAAAACTATACATATGTTTCGGGTGGTTAACCCATTATCAAGAGTATACAATATTATTAAAGAAAAAAGTCAAGTTTGCCCTTGTTATTAACCAACAATGAACCCAAATTCTTTTTGTTGGTGCATATTGTACTTACATCATTTTTATGTAATCTTCTACAAATTTTATTGTTCAAGTTAGTTATATAATTAATTGAATGAAATATTTTTTTGTTGTTTTTCTAAGTGAATAGGAAAAATTCTTTGTAATAGTATCTTTCTTTGTTTATTTTTGATAAGTTTATCGATGAAGAAAGTTTTATAAACATCGTCAATAACAATTGTTTTTATTATACAAACTTCTTTTCTAAAATTATCAGAGGACAATGAAAGCGAAAGTAATCTATGAACTAATGAATGAAAGGCAGTAATATTGTATTCTCTTGATAATGGGTTTACTACCCGAAACATATGTAGAGTTTTTAATATATTCAGTGAAACTTAAGTAAAGTGTGTTAGTTTTTAATGTTATAGTTTTTAAACTAAATTGTGTATAAGTTTGTGAATACTGCAATTATTCATCTTTTTTTTTCAGAATTATTCTGTAAATTCGGCGATAGAAAAGTACAATTGGGGCATGGTTTCGAAAAGAGTGTTAAACCTTATGGAGAGGTTGTACCCTTGCGATGTGAATGTACCGCACCCCCATTCGTGATTTGCAGGGAGAAGTAGTTTTCATAAAGAAAGATGAACCGAACCTCAAATTCTACATTCCATTATTTTTTTGCAACAATAAAATTCTCAATTTTGAATTATGAATTCCCTTCTTTCGAAATCCTGACTAAATTCATGATATATTTTGCATATTCCATATATTTCTTTCCAAAAATATTCTGTTATTGAAAAAATTATTCTCTCATTCCAAAAAGAAACGTCATTTTATTGGAACCTGATCTAGAAAAATTCATCATTTTCTCAGAGAAAAAGAACATTTTTTCCTTACTTCCAAGATTTTGGATGACCAAAATAATATCCCTAAGTAACAGATACAATCCAGAAATTATTTATGAAATGATGGAAAAAACGTACGAAATTTTCATACTATTGTCATGACCAAATTTCCTAAAGCGGTGAGAGAATAACTACAATTTCACTATTTTCATCGAGAATTGTGTTTTTTCATCTCGGAATATGTTGACTGAATGTGTTACGAAAAAGAAGAATATTGAATATAAAATTAAATTCAAACAATTGAACTTATGCTACACTTTATTGAGTACATAGCATTACGCGTTTCGTCGTTACAAACGATTTCTTCAGATGCTAATAGAATAATGTTAGCTGTTATTCTATTAGCATCTGAAGAAATCGTTTGTAACGACGAAACGCGTCATGCTTTGTAATCAATAAACTGTAAATCATAATATTTAATAGTGTTGGCGTTTACTTGATGTAAATCCATTATAATTGAATATAAACTTAAATTCAAACACTTGAACTTATGATTTACACTTTACTGACTACATATCATGACGCGTTTCGTCGTTACAAACGACTTCTTCAGATACTTACAGAATAATGATTAGATTGCATAGATTATTCTGTAAGCATCTGAAGAAGTCGTTTGTAACGACGAAACGCGTCATGATATGTAGTCAATAAAGTGTAAATCATAAGTTCAAGTGTTTGAATTTAAGTTTATATTCAATGTAAATCATAAGTTCAAAAGTTTGAATTTAAGTTTATATTCAATTATAATGGATTTACATCAAGTAAACGCCAACACTATTGAATAAAGAAGAATATAATTGCTTCTGTGTCGCTCAGGAAAAAAATAAGTTTTAGGCCTTCACGCAATGATTATAAATCGATAAAATTACGTGATTGTTTATAATCATTGCAAAACTATCACATTGTTATAATGAAATCCATCAACTATCGAAAAATTTTGAGTATAAATTATTTTTCCCAATGTTGATAGTCCACAACGAGACAGTTCAATAATTTGTACTCAGTAATTGTTTTTTGTTCTATTTTCGAAACGGTATCCCTTTTTCATTAAAATTCTTTCCAGTATTAAAATTCATAGTCACAGAACTGAACCTTGAATATGTGGACCATGTGGTAGGGGTGACCAATCAAGGGTATACACTTTATATCGATATCAGCGGCCTATCGGTGGACTTTCTATGTGTATCTATATATTCAAGAGTCAAACATTCAGACAGAAACGTACCACTAAACATTCACCCAGTTTTGCCATTCGACATGTCTGTAGTTAATCATAAACCCTATGGAGACGACACTGTCATGAATATTCAAGTGAAAAAATACACTTGTTTTCAAAATTGGATAATAAGTGATATGATATCACTTATTGCAAAGATCATTGATCACATATCAATTATATTTTCAAGATTCATAATTGTTATTGCAACAGATGATATCATTAAGATGATTATACAATTATTTCAATGAAAAAATTGCAAACAATATGATTCCTGGAAAATACTAAACTGTTTATAAAGTGTGGATTATTGATCATTATGAGATATTCAAGCTCAGTTCTAATAACTCTACTGTATTGTATTATTCAAGGTTAGTACAATTATAATATACTCGTATAATATCACATTTGAATTTCATATAATATAAGAAATATTATATTATCGAATGTCATTACATAATACTTTAAAATTTTCTAAATATATATGTAGTTTCAAGATTCACAAATCATTCATACTAGTGAATACTGAGACTCTCAATCGAAATATCGAAATATTTTAAATAAAACTCTCAGGGAGCTGTCTACACAAATGTCAAAGAGAAGGAACCATCACTTTCAAGAGTATATTTCGAGAATGTTGAGTGCGCTTCGAAAAAATCATGGATCTTGTTGAATGATAATAGGATACAATTGTTTCATAATTATTGTGAATCATCAGTCCTTATTTAATCAATTAATCAAGCATCGATGACATTCAAAACGCCCACCTGTCCTATATCTGAATGAGGAGAACCACTTCGTGAACATTCTTTTTTTGATAGAGGGAGCTCACGTGAATGTTCACGAAGTAATGTTCTCCTCATTCCGATAAAGGACCTTTCAGCGTTTAGAAAGTCATCTATTTTTGACTGATTGATTTGATTCATAATAATGATGAAAAAATTGTATCCTATTATCATTCAACAAGATCGATGATTTTTCGAAGCGCACTTAATATTTACTCTCGAAAGTGATAGGTTCGTTCTCGTTGACAAAATTTGTGTAGACACCTCCCTGAGAGTTTCATTTGAAATATGAGTCTCAGTATTTACTAGAGAGAGAGAGAGAGAGACGAAGAGATCTGGTTTTGTCTTAGTAATGATGTACAATTTGAATTTGAAAGCTCTTTCAGTTTATTATAATCCAATGACATTCTTCACAAAATTCTTTGTTTTTTCAAGAATTGTTTGATCCAAATGTTATTTCTTCACAAAAAAATCGAAAGTTATTTATGAAAGGAAGTATTTTCAAGAAAAGATCATCAAAAAAAATTTCATCGTTCAATTAAATTCAATTGATCAAAAACATAAGTGAAAAAGTGTCAGCTAAAGAAGCTTTCTTGTTATTCTATAAATTTCCTTTTTCGCTCATTCCACCCCCGATTTATTGATTTAGAAATATTTCAATTCAATCAATAATGACAGGTTGAGAGTTGTTGATATAATTTTATACCCGCATATCTTATGGATTCTCCTTCAACTTCAGATATACAGGCTGCCGATTATGTAGGAGTTTATTTCTATAAAGAAATTGGATGCTACAAAAAAGATGGTACTCCTCCACAGTACGAATGTCCAAATTTTTCATTGAATGGTACGTGCCGATTTAGGAATTCAGTGTTGAAAATTGGTGATAAGGTGGACAAAGAGCTTATCAAAGGCAGTTGTCATGCTGACTGCCAATGTACTACGAAGTAAGTAACACATTTCGATGATTTTTAAGAGTATTTCAAGTTCGAATTGAAATAGTCTCACCTTCAAAGGGTGAGATGAAGTCAATTATATATCTACTCACTAATCTCCCTATAACGAAACAAGTTCAACTCTCTCGAGTAAGGTGGAGTGCGTTCGTGACAAGGTTTAATACGTACTTCCATACAAAGATGGCAGGCTATGTAGACATTTCATTTGAGCTCATCGAGATCGTTGTGGGTTGACTGAACGTTCCCTTCCTGATATTGTGATTAGTTTAGAAGACGTTTTTCATAGAATTGCCAATATATTTTGCACGTTGTAACGTGTGAATTCCCCGCATTACCGCCGCCACTGAATTGTTGATTCAGTTGACTTTTTTATGTTATTCGTCGCTGGACTCTTGCATTCGTCGCACTGAATGCATTTGTTTACCCCTTCATGAATGTACTCGTCCAGTTGCAATAACCTACGTTCATCCAAAATGCAGATTTAGTGTGCTGAATTCTCGTTACACGTTCCTTTTTCGTCAATTATCCATCTAAGAAGTAACATCGTAATCTTACACATAAGATTTGGTAGATTTCAATTACTTTGATTATATTGTTATCTTAATACCAAGTAGATTAATTAATTGATCTGTGGCGTCTAAACTGACGGTAAGTTATAAAAACAAATTCTATTTTTCGTATAGATAAATGCATTGCCTGGAAAACCTGAGTTGAATTTTTTATTTTATTCATTTCGCCATTTTCATTATTTTTTATGATACTTTTTAATTTGTTTATCTTTCAATATTGCAATAATCATATTACATTTTCTAATTTGAATTATTCTCGATTTATCTACTCATTTAATTTCTCAAATTGGCTCAAGATTTTTGTGGGCTAACGATGGCTAGTTCCACGTGTTCGTAACTCATGTTCATGTTTAATGTTAGAACACTTGCTTTATTTTTTGGTATATTCAAATTATATCATACTATCTGTAAATGTGATTGTGCCACCGAGACTCTACAGAAATTCTTGAATAACTTTAGCTTATAATAGAATGTTGATTTGCCCTGAATGTTTTCAGTCACCTACGCTGGAGCTCTAAAAGTACCTTCGCTGGAGCTCTCAAACTACCTTCGATGGAGTTCTCAAAGTACCTTCGCTGGAGCTCTCAAAAACCTTCGCTGGAGCTTTCAAAGTACCTACGCTAGAGCTCTCAGAGTACTCTGGCTTGAGCTATATTTCAACGTTTGCTGAAGCTCTAAAAGTACCTTCGCTGGAGCTCTCAAACTACCTTCGCATGAGTTTTCAAAGTACCTTCGATGGAGTTCTCAAAAACCTTCGCTGGAGCTTTCAAAGTACCTACGCTAGAGCTCTCAGAGTACTCTGGCTTGAGCTATATTTCAACGTTCGCTGAAGCTCTAAAAGTACCTTCGCTGGAGCTCTCAAACTACCTTCGCTTGAGTTTTCAAAGTACTTCCGCTGGAGCTCTAAAAGTACCTTCGCTGGAGCACTAAAAGAACCTTCGCTTGAGCTCTCAAAGTACTTTCGCTGGAATTCTCAAAGTACCTTCGCTGGAGCTCTGAAAGTAACTTGGCTTGAGCTATAATTCAATCTTAGCTGGAGCCTTAATAACACTTTAGCTGGAGCCTCAAAATTATCTTGATTGGAGCGTTAGAAACACGTCGCAGGAGCTTCAAGCTACATATATTAAAGAACAACCTTGTGAATCCAACATTCACAATCTATAAAGTTAAATTATAATGAAGTTATAACTTATCTATAAAGTTATATAGATAAGTTATTTTTTTTATTGTAAATATGAAGAAATCTAGTAAATTCTTATATTTTAAGTTTGTTATTACTGAGTGTCAATTCAGACCGAATGCGTTTTCAGCTAGCCTGGGTTATTCAAATTCAAAACAGGGGTTATAACGTAAATTGAAAGTAGAAATGTCATCTATTGAAACTTCAAGATATGTGACCACGAATTTATTTCGGATTATTGGATCATACTTTCAATTTTTATCACTGCGACTATTTTACTAAAATTAATTTGGTTTCCTGTGTTTTTAGTTGATATTTTTCATTTCCACTGATGCTTCTCCTTAATTCAACAAGTTTTGATCGCTTTTTCAGGAAAAGTAACTGTATAAAAATAGAAAATTCAGCTGTATACGAGCGTCAAACTTAAATTGATCGTATGGAACCATTCATTATTTCATTCACAAAGTAAAGTGGATATGTTTCTATTTTAAACCGTTCCTATATGGAACTGTACCTTTCAACATAATTCCATGATACTATGACCGCTAATCAATCAACGAAAAACACAAAACTCATTCATTTCTACGGTATTGTTAGAAAATAATCATATCTAGTGAATTAATCATTACTCGGCTTCATTCTGAGATTGTCATTCAAATTTATTGTTTTTGTTAATATCGAAAAGTTTTTATCGATTGGTTGAAAATACCAAAATAGATTCTAGGTCACAAGTTCATGAATTTTCATACGTATCAACCATACGAACTGAGATATAGCTTCATTCAGTTAGTAAATACACATTTACAATCCATCATTCACAATGTTGATTAAATCTCGCAGGAAGTACACAATATTTGGTTCACAAATCAGAATAATGTTCGAGGTATTCAAGGATATACACTTTTTATCGCATTATACATCTTCATTTATTACTGGAACTTTTTAACGAAGGCAGCTATAAATATTACCCTCGATATTCGGTTTCTGTTTGATAGGAACAATTGAAAAATTCAGAGTAGGCTTTGGTTATTAAAAATGATTGATTGTTCGTTGATCTCTTGGTGGAATATTGTTTAATATATTGAGTAAATAATGGTTGGTTCCACAAAAATGTTTTCACTTCTCTTTTCCTCTGATAGGCACCTTGTGGGAGAGAGAAAATAGGGAAGAAGGGGAAAACTATAAATTCAGCGAAAGTCTATAGAAATACGTATTTGAACGACATTTTCTTAAATGCATCCTTGCAAGATCATAAATTCATTCTGAAATATCTTATTGTTATTCATCTCACTGTAATGAAGATTCTTGAAAGTTCATCTCAAACATCTCCTTGTAGCTTATCGATAGGTTTTCATTCACAATTCACCTTTTTCAGTGGTAGAATGAATTGCACCGATTTTGGTTGCCCTGATAGATTAAAATCTGGCTGTTCGCATTTCAAATACTCCTTGGACACCTGCTGTGATGTTGACTCAGTTTGCGGTGAGTTTGATTGTCATTTTCAAGTGTTTTTTCCTTTTCAAAAATATTCAACTTCATTTACAAATCAAGTACCTGTGTTAATTTCAAATTAGTTAAGTAAGTAAGTAACTTTATTTAGCACAGCTAAAAAATTTTACAAAAAAGAGAAATTATATATACAAACATCAAACAACACATTTCAGCCTCAAATATTACTTGTATAAATCAGTGTATACAGCAGTAAAATAGCAATTGAACTTCAATATAATCCCTGATGCTCTATTTTACAACTTTTGAATATCATTTTGTATAATACAGTTGAAGAAAAGTTTATATTTGGTAATATTATCGACTTATACAATAAAGACTTTGTAAATACACTAACATAATTACTTATTCCAGCTGAAAAATTCACTTTTCTCGAAATTTGACTCATAACAAACCCAAAATGATTTTCAAAATTCAAATTTGTCGATAAAAACACCTAAATACTTAATCTCAATTACTTGTTTCAATGGTACATTATCAACTTTGATTTATATATCACAGTCTAATCTTGATAATTTTGCTTTGTTTCCCACAATAATACATTTAGATGTATCAGTATTTAATGAAAGGCTGTTATCGCACAACCATGTATACAAACTATCAAGATCACTTTTAATTTTATCAGCTAATTCTTGTAAATTGTTGCCCGAAGTATACAACATCATGTCGTCAGCAAATATGCAAATTTCACAATTCTTTACATAATTAACTATATCGTTTATATATAAATTAAACAGTAACGGTCCCAAAACTGTTCCTTGTGGGACTCCATAATCGCAAATTGATGGTTTGGCAGATAGATTCCGTATTTAACATGTTGTTCTCTATTAAGTAAATATGAATTGAATCATTGCTACACTGTTCCAGAAAAACCAAACTTGGCAATTTTTTTAACGACAACGACCGATTTACAGTTCCAAAAGCTCTTCGTAAATCCTAAAATACTGCAAGAACTATTTCATTTTTATCTAACTCTCTAGACCATTCATCACAGATAAATGTTATCACTGTTTCACAAGAGTGCTGCACTCAGAAACCCGATTTCACTCCACAATAACCTTGCTCCTATCACAAAACTCGTCCACTTGGTCTTTAACTACTAGTTTAAATTCTAAATTCCTCCTATTCACCTTTTTATGGTAAGATTTCACATCAACCGTTCACCAATCACTTGCTTCAGCAAGTAACAATGTTGACAATTGAACGTTTAATCTGTAGATCGATGAGAAACTTATATTATGTAGAAGTCGAAGTTAAAATCAGAAATCATATTACAGAATCATCAAAAATCATATTACAAATATTCGATTACATGAAAAAATATTTCATTGAGATATATCCTCTTTTCAATAGAATTCAACGGAAAAGTAAGCTCCTATGTTGCGAAAAATTAAAGTTTGATGCCTTCAGCTTCCTCAATTTCTTTTTGAACCATTTTTCGAAAATATCTATAAGATTCAACTGTTTGAATTGTTATATCTCCAGAAGGAAAGTATATTAAAATAAAAATCGCCTTTTAATTCACTAGCGTAGTGAACCTATTTCAAAAGCTTCAATAACAAGCTTTCAGAAAAGCTATTGAAAATTTTTTACATCTACTCACAATGTTTTTGTATTCTTAATTACCAGAAAGCAATCATTCGTTTCCATAAAATAGATTCAAACTGCAAAATCTGAATGAAATAACAGAATAAGTCAATCAAAAAATTGAATTTTAATTTTACTATAAGAACTTATTAGAAAATAATGTTTTGTCCAGGGCCCATCGCTGAATGTACACTGGATGGAGAAACATATCAAGAAGGTAATTACATGTATCCAAAGAACTCTTGCGAGGTTTGTATTTGTGACGTCAATTTCAAAAAAGAGTCACCCTTCTGTAGACCAAGAAAATGTTTCGACCAAACAAATCATCAGGTTGAATTTTTTGGATATGGAGCTCCTGTTTTCTTCAAAGATGAAAAGTGCTGTCCATCTACATGGATCACTGGTGAGCTAACATCGAAAAGAAGTGGGGAAAAATGCTTCATGAGGTACAAAAATCACCTTAGAAAGCAGAATAACATGCAAATTTATATATATTTGAACTGTGAAATAAGGATTACTGACCTATAGCCTTGTGCTATATTTTTCCATAATTGTGTTACATTTCACCACATATTTTTTTTATATATTTTGAAATAATAAATTCAACATATTTTCCATAAATTTCACTCTACAGAAAGAGTATACTCTACAGAGATACTCTACAAACCATATACTCTACAGACAGTAACCGCTGCCTGTAGTGTATATGGTTTGATTATTCGTATTGGTAAGGAATTTAGCCATAAATCAACTCTGAAAACATTGTATTGTGCTTTCGTAAGATCTAAACTCGAATACGGATCAACAGTCTGGAATCCTGGTTATCAGTTACATATTGATCAACTGGAGTCTATACAACGAAAGTTCCTGAAACTTTTGAGCTTCAGAATTGATGGAATATATCCACCTATAGGCATACAACATGAAACGTTGACAAATACATAATGTGGACACACTCAGTGTCCACACATATACTTGTATGTGTGTATATTTGTGAATATGTGTATGTATATGTTTGTGTGTGTTTGTCTTTTGTATGTATGTACAAGTTTGGTCAGAATTTGAGTTTGTTTATTCCTCTAATTGTATTTCATTTTATCAGTTTTAACTTCATATCACAAACTCACATCACATTGAAATTGAACGATAAAATTTGAAACTACAAAATTTAAAGTTTTGAACCTTTGTACCACCAATTTTGTTTCAAGTATCTGTTGTCTTTCTTTTTTGTAATTAGGAAGAGTCCTGTAAAACAGTGTACGTTAAATAAATGAATAAATATTGGTTCGGCCAGAAGAATTTTCTTACTGCGGTAGTGAAGGAGTACTGAAGGTGTGCCATGGTGGAAATCAGGGTTCCACAGGGCTCAATACTGGGCCTTACAGTTTAACTGGTTTCATCAACGATCCTCCCAATTACTTGCCTGGTACCTCGCTTCAAGCCTTTGCTGATAGCTTTGTTTAGGTCGACTACAAATCTATCTTTCTTTGCGAAGTTGAGTGATTAGATATGTTCTAGTAAAACATAATGGTTCCCTGCAAATAAATTGTCGTTGAATGCAGACAGAATACTCTCTTTATATTTCCTTACTCTTCTTGCTACGTGTCTATCCGTTTTTAGTGCTTCAGAGATTGCAATATTCTCGTACCTACTATCTTAATTGTATTCGACAAAGTTGTGAAGACGAATCACTTGTTCTATTTCAATATATATCATTTTTCAGATGAGGGAGATGCTATACGCAAAATGAATAAAAAAGCTGAGCCAAATTCTGGTGAGTATTTCGTAGACTTAGACAACATATATTTCATCTGTAGATTTTCAGGATCATTCTGCAAGTTTGGTGATAAAATTATACAACTGGGATATGGATTTGAAAGAAAAGTTAAAAGGGATTGGCGAGATATTCCTGTGCATTGTGAGTGCAGTTTACCACCTTTCCTCATTTGTACAGAAATATAATAGTCGTACAAAACATAAGAATTTTTCTTTTGCATAGTTCTTTCTTTCACTTTTGCAAAATCGATATTTCTGAATAAATTCAATGAGAAGGTATGCTCATAGAAATACTCGCGAACCACCAGTATGAAAGGCACTTCCGAACCTAACACATAAGTGTCTTACTTTTCGCTTGACAACTCAACAAAATACATAATTGAATTCACTACAGAGGAGGACTCATTGATACCAGAATTATTAATAGTTGTAATAAGGAATTGGCAGTAAGTATGCGTCTGCATATCCTTTGAGCTTATTGGTCCTCATCGAAACCAAATACTCAAGTGTTTTCTACAGAAAACAAGTTACGTTTATCGCATGAACTTTTCAGATTAGAAGATTTTAATTTTTTAAGTTCAAGCAGCTCAAAGAACATGTCCATGACTGATTTCTTATGCAGCTCAAACTGACGAAGTCTTCATTCCATTTTGAAATTTTTCGAGTTGTATCCTCTGTATAACTTCAATTCAATTTGAGTATATTATAGGAATAAATTTGTTCCTGCTCCAGATCAAATGAGGGCAACTCTTGTTCACGTTTTTCTACGAAATTCAGGTTTGTGAAAACTTTGCAATTTCGTCCAAACTCGAAAAATACATCCCTCTTCTTCTTATACACAAACACAATACTAATAACAAAGCAATCTTAGTATTTTTTTTAGGTCAATTGAAAAGTCCCCGGCCTGACACATAGATGGTGTTACTAGAAGTAAATCCATATGTTTTTAGTTAGCCCTAACCCTCAAACGATGCGTGTATAAATTTGACAACTGTCGGATTATTAGTTTGTGAATTATAACATTTTGAGTGAAGCAACTTTTATTTGTGAAAAAAATGGATGAAAAGAAAGATTTCGGGTGTTGATAAAACATTGCTTTTTGAAGGAAAAAATACAGTTGAAGCAAAAACTTAGCTTGATGCCGAGTTTCCTAACACTGGCCCAAGAAAATCAACCATCATTGGTATGCTAAGTTTAGACGTGGTGAAATAAGCAACGAAGACGGTGAACGCAGTGGACACACAAAAGAGGTTGTTACCGACGAAAACGTAAAAAAATCCACATATTTATGATATCAACTGAATGTGTACATCATATCATTCACGGATATTTGGGTATGAGAAAACTCTGTGCAAAGTGAGTGGCGCGAACTCACTTTTGACCAAAAACTACGACGAGTTGATGATTCGGAGCAGTGTTTTAAGATGATCAAGAGTAATAAACCTGAGTTTTTGTATCGATATGTGACAATAGATGAAACATGGCTTCATGATTTCACTCCAAAGTCCAATCGACAGTCACCTGAGTGGACTGCACACGATGAACCCGCTCCAAAGCGTGGAAAAAAGCAATAGTCGGCTGGCAGGGTTATGGCGTCTGTATTTTGGGATGTACATGGAATAACTTTCATTGACTACCTTCCAAAAAAAGGACCCTCAACAGCGACTATTACATAACGTTATTGGACAGTTTGAAGGACAAAATCGCAGAAAAACGGCCACTTTTGAAGAAAAAGAAAATACTGCTCCACCAAGACAATCATCGTGTCACAAATCAGTGGAAACGATGGCAAAAATCCATGAATTTGGCTTCAAATTGCTTCCTCGTCCACTGTATTCTCCAGATCTGCCCCCAGCGCATATTTCCTGTTCTCAGATCTCACAAGAATACTCGCTGGAAAGATATTTTAGTAGAATGAATAGGAGATCTCCGAAACTGAGGCCTATTTTGAAGCAAAGGACAAATCGTACTACAAAAATGGTATCGAAAAGTTGGAGGGATGTTATAATCAGTGTATCACCCTTGAAGGAAATTATGTTGAATGAAAAAAAACTAATTTTGCCAAAAAAATGTGTTTTACTACGATAGGCAACTGATTTTCCAATTGTGTATAGTATAAAAAATGTTAATATTGTTTTGTTATTAATACTATCATTCAGTGAAAATCGTTTCCAAGTATTGACGAAGTCGTTTTTTGTAGCGAACCCTAAACAAGAAACAAATTTCACATTTTTTCTTATCCATTTTCAGCTTGAATATAGACAGACAAGAAAATCCTCAGGAATAAATATTTTTATGAGTATATGAGAAAAAATATAGCAAAAAGATAATAAAAATCATCAAGAAACCAATTGTACACACAACGAAAATTATTATTGACTGGACAGAATATTGTATCATCTTGTTTTAACCCAGGTTAATATATTCACAACAGAAGAAGACTCATTATTATGACAGGAAATTGAATCGGAAATTGGGTCCTAATAATTTAACAATCAAGTGGCTGAGCATGATTGCGACGTTCCATGCATTCGAAATGAGTTCGTCCCTGAATATATATCGGCGTCGCCAGTTTCCTGTTTCATTATGAATTTCACTTTTAGTAACTTTAGATAGCATCACATTCAATTATGAGTTATAAGAGAACCCCCAAATTCCTGAATGCCTTTCCATATCCAAAGATCTAGTTTCCCTGATTCAGTCTTATTTAAATAAATGAACACATTTTGTACAATTTCAGGTCATAACTCATATGTATATACAGCCATTTCGGGTGTACCACAAGGCTCTAATTTAGGCCCACTGTTGTTTATTCTTTTTGTAAATGAATTTTCCTTTTATGAAAGTGGAAAGATTTAATGAAATTCAAATGAAAATGAAATATCCCATTTTACAACTTGCAGCGGTGGGGAAACTCATCATTTTATTTGAATTCTCATTTATTCATGAATTATTCGGCAATTGCTCAATAGAAAATTTTTTGTTTTTGATCGAATACTAGTCTTATATTTTGTCCTAAGTAAAATTTGTCGAATCTGAAATATCTCACGACATAACTGTTTGATAACAAGAAAACTTTTTATCTCAACTTTTCGCTAAGTTGATCTAATCGACTTTCAATCCTTTGGAGAGAATATTCACATTATCTTTCATTTTCCACCCTATCTTTATCCGAAAAACTCATCGAAATCCCTGCGTTGAATCGAACGTCGAAAACGTGATAAACTCCCTGAGGATCGGACAGGAAACGACACGGCAACTGGATGATAAGTAATGAACTTTTCCAAAGCAACTGGCAGTATCGACTTCTGCGATTACAGAACCCAATTTGGAGACGAATGGTGGCGAAAAAAGTTCCAAAAGAATCATTATTTAAGGCTGACCTGGGATTGTGTATTTAATCCTGAAGAGCAGTGTAGTATGATGGATTTTAAGAATATTTTTTAATGCTCAGTTCAATTCCAATCAAATTCTCAGGTATAATGTACTGTCTTATTAATGGTGGTGATTCTTGGCTAGCTCTTAAATTTTGGGAGACGTATATAAATTCACCTGATTTATGCACCATATAGACAGTGAAACTAGATACTTATGTTTAAAAAGTCTATTCAAAATGTTTTGATTCAAGATCACAAATTTGAATGGGAGTACTTTCTTATCTTGAATCTTGATAATAATCCGGATGTACTCTGCTTGTTCAGAAGGCCTATAAGATGTCCGATCTTCAAAGTCACTCTAAGTTCGGTGAAACTTGAATCTGCTTCAACTGCAGAATATACGCTGAAGCCTCAACTCCAGGAGATATAGCAAAACCCTAACTAGAAACTCCCGTTTCAACACCACGGGATATAGCTCTTATAAGTCCACTCAAAATTGACGAAGATGAAAGGTATTATGTTTAGCAATCTGAAAAACTTATCAGAAAACTTATGGAAAACTTAGAATCCAATATCGGAATGAATCTATAGCCGAAATATCTTCCGTTCTTACATCGGTGTATTTAGAACTACGATCATTTCATGCAATGCGGTCTTGGCATTTCACTCTTCAACCAGTGTAAAGTATTTTAAAACGTTACAAGAGATGCAAGAATCTTTGGTCAAGTCAAAAAAAAAACCTGAGGACAACTCGAGATAAAATTAACGAATAGAGTGACGACACCCTGAATATTTTTGAAAATTCCATTTGTATTCGGAGGGTGCTTCAAACACCTCGTCTTCATTGCTGAGCTGATAGATACCTTAAACTAATGAAACTTTCAATAAAAACAATGTAGTTGAAATTTTGGAGTGACGACCTACAGTACCATTCCTACTGGGCTTGTATGTAAAGCTTCAGCCCAATCGCTACGTTAGTTTGCGTTTGAGAACACATTGGGCGAAACGCTTTCGTTATTTTCGTGAAAATGGAAAATTGGAGCAACTTGCTGTCATCAAATACTTCTAACTGAAAGGTTTTACACCAAAACGAATATAAGAAGAGATGGATTCAACACTAGGAGACTCCTCGTCATCATATTCAACTATTAAGCAGTGGGTTTCTGAATTCAAAATGGGTCGTGTGAGCATCTCTGACTTACCTCGCTCAGGACGTCCCGTTGAGGTCACAACTTCAGGAATGCTTGAGAAAATCCATCAAATAGCATTGGAAGATCGCAGATTGAAAGTGCATGAGATAGTTGACACCTGTAGGAAGTTAGAAATGATTCGAAAAAACGTTTCCAAACGCAATCCAAACGAAGTTTTGCGTCGATTCACTGTTGATAAGACCTGTGTTCACCACTACACTCCTGAAAATAAAGAACAGTCAAAACAGTGGGTTGGAAAGGGGAACCCACTCCAAAGAAGGCAAAACCAATTTTAACGGCAAACAAGTTTATGGCTACTGTTTTTTAGGATGTGATAGAAATTATATCCTTTATTCTCCTGAAAACGTTAAGACTATCACTGGTCAATACGACGCAGACTTATTGCAACGTTTGAAGGACGAGATACAAGTTAAAGAACCTCATTTGGCGAAGAAAATTTTGTTTCATCACGATAACGCACCAGCGCATTCGTCGATTGTTGCCATGTCCAAAATCCACGAATCGAAGTTTAAATTGATGTTGCATTCTTCCTACTCTCCAGACTTAGCCTCAGCGACTGTTTACCTGCTTCCTAACCTCAAAAAATGGCTGGGCGGTAAAAGATTTGAGAGCAACGAAGAAGTTGTCGAAATTATAAATCAGTATTTTGAGGAGCCTGACGAATCTACGTTTAAAACTGGCATAACTTAATTAGAACATCGTTATGGGAAATGTATCAGTGTTGATAGAGATTATGTTGAAAAATAAAGCAAAAAGAATCGTTTTTCTTGGTCTGGTCGGAAACTTTTTACACCTTGCAATATTCAACTTATAGCAAGTCAACTCTGTCTACTTTTCATATAATCCGAATTTCGTTATGTAGTGCTTGAATGAAGTAAAACTACAAAACTGCAGTCGATAATATATTAATGAATATCGTGATGAAAAACAAAACGTTATAATACTCACGTTATCGCAAAGTACCGGAAGAATATAGCCAATATTCGTTGATTTGTTTACTGCATTTTTGTAATTTTGTTTTCTTGACCATCCGGTAGATGGCATTTATGATTGAACTCTACTATTATAACATGTGTGCTTAGGTATAACTAACGTGGTCAAACTTATCGTTAGATAAAAACTCGGATATCACGTTGAAGGAGTTACAAACGTTTGTAGAATTGGATGGTCATTATGAATCTCGAAGTTTTTCTCCACTAATTCCAAGTTCACTAATGCTATTGGTTTTATCTCATCAGGTGAGCAAGTATAGAACTAATTTATGGGTAAAATCAGGTGCATACTATAAATATATTGTAAAACCTTTCTTCTTCCAATTACCCCTTTATTGGGGTTGCTCAATTTAAGATTAATTGCCATTTTCACGCAGCATAGTAGAATAGCTCCATTAATTAACAAACCCAGTGATAGGTAGGCGGATATCGAATTTCTAACTGAAATTTCATTGAATTTCTATCAAATCCTGAGCAAATATTCTGTTACTGACAGAATCTGAACCCACATGTTTCAATCCCTAATTAGGTAGAACGCGAAAGGGATATAGAAGGTTAAGAATTCCACAATGGATATTATGTAATACATGTGATTGTTGGGAATTTAATTGTTCATGCTAAGACAATAATTTACCCCTTTTAGACCCCAACATTTCTAGCCGTCAAGTAGGAAGACAGTTCTACATAGTAGGCTTCGTTTTTGCAACGAAATTGTTTTTCAGCTCAATAATCAATATCCAAAGTTTTATTGGATTCATCGAATATTCAGAGGGCGATTCAATAAGGAGAATTTTTCGTTCAAATTGAAGAAAATTAATGGCGTTTATTCTCAACTTGCAAAAAAATATATTTCATCGAAAACATCGATATTTAGCCGCGTAGTGGAAAATGGAACTAACGCCTTTTCTATAAAGACGTCCTGTCACTCCAAACAAAAACGTCAAATATACTAGCGCCATCACTCGCACGTCAAAATATCTTGGAGTAACGTGTGACTTTAGTTAAATAATCTGTACAACCGACTGCGTATGTGTTTGTTTTGGTTTCGAAATTTCACTTTCGTTGGAATACTTGGATTGCACTATTACAGGATATTATTTTGATTGTACTAGTAACTAGCTACTTAAATGACCATATAAAATAGGTACAGTAAATAGAAAGAAACAATTATAAAGTTAAAGTGTATAATTTCAACAATTATTTAAAATTGCTTATAAATATTTAACTATAGTGGCCAGCTCCGTACCATCCGAAAGGCTATTTTCTAAAGCTTCACAAGTTTTAAATCAACAACGCACCAGAATACAAGGAAAGCGAGTAAATAAAATTTTATTTCTCCAAAGTTTGGAAAGAAAGTACTGGGATATTTAGCATCGCAAAAAATATCGCTATTTGGCCAATGACTCGAGTAATATTGACCTCCAATGCCTCAATCGTAGGCGGTTCATTACTTTTTTATTACTAGGCGGTGAAAAACTATTGAAAAATTAGATCTCCAATAAAAAATATAAATAAAAATTTAAATCGAACTCTTGGCTTCATGTTGCACAAATATATTGCATAATACCATAACAACTGAGATTGAATTCTCGCTTAACTCTTGGTGAAACATAATTAAATATTAAATTAAATTAAACTCTTGGCTTAATGTTTCACGATTGTATTTAACAACATGAATTTGTCAACATGTTTCGAGCGTAAGTCTTTAAAATGAGCTCACGCTCGAAACATGTTGACGAATTCATGTTGTTAAATATAATCGTGAAACATTAAGCCAAGAGTTTAATTTAATTTAATAATACCATAGTATTACAACATTGAGTCGACATGTTTCGAGCGGTCAGCTCATTATCAAGACTAACTCTAAAAACAAAACGTAGCAAACTTAAATCTATAACATGAAGGTGAGAAGAGGAGATAGTTGAAATTCTATTTGTTCATTTACAATCGGTTCTTCCCTTTTCCAAGATCAGCTTATTTCTTTGGCCTCTAAAAAGTCCAGACGTTTCCCTTTGATACCTGCGTGTAAATATTGTGTTTAATTAAAATCTATGAATTGACTAGAACTGATACAATGTCCCACGAAGCCATAGGGGGTTGTAAAATACCATAGACCACCAGCGCCATAGTGCCATATATTCATTTCTTGGTCTTTTTAAAGTGGGCCGTACCAGAGGAATTATGGAAAACATGGGTTTTAGTCTTAATGAGAATAATTTTGAGCATATGTTGTACTCTCCTTTCGAAATCTCTACTCTAGCAAGCATTCGGCAACCAACACACTATAAACACTCTCATTACTATTCCTAATGTTTTTGCAGGTTTTTTCTCTTCAGCAAACTTCGCCAGTTTTCTGAACAACGAGAAGTTCTTACTGTGCACACCTCTGTTAGACGCTAGGCGTGTAAGCCCGTTATTAGCAAGAACGGTTGAAGGTTCATCTTCTTGAGTGGAGAACTGTCTATTCTCCGGTAATTTACAAGTACCACCGCGGTGTATTCTAAGGGTCAACTTAAGCTCGCCTGAACCCAACAAAATTTGTTTCGTACCTAATCCCAAAGATTTAGTTTGAGCTACAGCCGCTATTAATACGATGGTACGTAAAAACTATCACGAAAAGAGGAAGATAAAAATCGATGCATCATCTACTGAATTTCTGTGCGAGGACTACAGAGCAGTCGTTATAAATTATATTCTGTGACTGATGCTACACATCAAACGTGATCGGAATCCCGCTGAATCCAATAAAACTGGAATCACATGTAAAATTCGTTCAGATCGTATGATGAGATTATACCGCGTCACTTCGAAAAACAAATTTTTTCTGAATGAATATTCGGTATAAAGGGAAAATTGTGTGTTCGAACGGATTCGTATAATTGAATTTTAGTGAAGCGTATCGCATTTGGTTCGAGCGTCGAAAAGAGCCAGAGAAAAATGATTTATTTGGTCCGTATTGGGAAAGATTGTGTTTCCGAATGAATTTCGGAACAGATTTTTATTCACTTCGCCGACTGCGATATGATTCCAATTGCGCGGGAATCTGATGAGGCGTTTCGATTACAAAACGGATTAAAAGGGTGGGAAGCAATACGCTACAGTTTTAGGAAAATATCAGCCCGAGCAAAGTGAAACGGGCAGGTACGAGGGTGATCCAAGAAGTACGCGATCTGACACATTCAGTTACAGTAAAATCTCTTTATTCGCGGGGTATACGTTCCGAAAATATGCCGCGAATACAGAAACCGTGAATATGTAATTATAATTTATATGAAATTATAGAGGATACGTTCCTGGGTGACAAAATGAAAAAAGTATATAAAAAAATTGATTTGAATGATGTTTTTGATAATATTGCTAATTATTAAGTTCATGCTCATAAACATAATAATAAACTTGATTTACAACTAGGAATTCAACAAGTTTCCGTCATTTTAAGGAAATATATCATTAGAAACTTACCTATCCTAGGTTGGAAACTTACTGAATCATCTACGGAGTACCTACCCTCTAGACAATATTTCACAGAAAAATTACTTGAAAGTAATACTTAATCAAAACACAACACAAATTTGATTTCGATTCGATGAAATTGGTGCACACAAAACACTTCGTTTTTATAATTTGATGTTATGTTGTCTACAAACTATGATCTCTAGCACCTTATTACACTATACAAAATTGATGATTAGAGGATTAATAATAAAACCGTAAAATATTCAACTTCAAACATCGAAAGTCTTAAACAAGACAAAATTCATTTATTTTCACTGTGAAATCGGTAAGCACACTGAACACTTTGTTTTTTATAGTTTGATGTTAAGATTTAAACAAATCATCAACAACATGTATTATACTATAGACAATTGAAAAAATAGAATTTATACTAAAAACTCAAATTATATAACTTCAAACTGCGAAAGTTTTCACACAACCGTCCTATTTGCATTAGTATACAAGCTAAACTGACATCGGGGTTGTAAAATTTCGTAGACCACCAGCGCCACATAGCCATATATTTTGTTATATGGAAAACGTGAGTTTTAGTCTTGATGAGAATAATTTTGAGTATATATTTTACTCACCTTCTGAAATCTCTACTCCAGCAAGCATAAATAACTGGATTCATACTTGAGTTCACCCAGCCCAACCATGTCACTACTGCAAGAATAATCTCCTCATGCCATATACATTCCAAACAAAATCCCGACAACAAATTCACAACAAAAAACGGCAACCAACACACTATAAACACTCCCATTACTATTCCTAATGTTTTTGCAGCTTTTTTCTCTTTAGCAAACTTCGCCAGTTTTCTAGACAACGAGAAGTTCTTACTGTGCACACCTCTGTTAGACGCCAGGCGTGTAAGCCCGTTATTAGCAAGCGCGGTTAAAGGTTCGTCTTCTTGAGTGGAGAACTGTCTAGTCTCCGGTAATTTACAAGTACCACCGCGGTGTATTCTAAGGGTCAACTCCAGCTCGCCTGAACCCAACAAAATTTGTTTCGTACCTAATCTCAGAGATTTAGTTTGAGCTACTGCCGCTCTATAGATACGATAGTAGGTAAAAACCATCACGAAGAGAGGAAGATAAAAGGAGATAGTTGAGGAGAAGATCAAGTAGCCTAGGTGTTCGGTGAAAGGGCATTTATAGGGTGGAATAGGTTCGGTTCGTACAGCTCTCCACCAAACGATGGCCGGAAATGAAATCGCACTGGAACACACCCATACGGCAGCGATAAGCAACACGGAACGTATTCTCGTCATTCGCATCGGGTACGTTATAGGATCAGTAATAGCCCAGTAACGGTCTAACGAAATAACACACAGATTTAAAATCGACGCTGTGCTGAATAAAACATCCAAGGATCGCCAAATATCGCACCAGTCTGTACCGAAAAACCACGTATGTTCGAGAACTTCGTAGAGGGCGCTGAATGGCATCACGACTAAACCGACCAGACAATCAGCGACAGCTAGTGAGGTTATGAAGTAATTGGTGGCGGTGTGTAAGTAGCGTTCCCTTACAACTGCCAGTATGACCAACATATTTCCAAATACTGTAGTTAGAGAGAAGAGAAGGAGTAGTGATACTACAATGGCACGATCTTGCATCAAAGAACTCCAGTGCTCCCAAGCATCTCTAGCAGGATCTGAAGTGTTAGTGAAGTTGAGATCTAACAGAGTGAGGTTAGACGTTTCCCACAACAGCTGAACAGATCTGTCGGAGACATTCATCGTTGCTTTGGAGATGTTGAGCGTTTTTCATGTCTGAAACAAATATAAATGTAAACTTTCTATGAATAACATTTTCATAAAGTTCTATAAACGTACAATCATATAATATTCTTCAATAATTGAACTTCAACCCGTCGCATTAGTCTCGAGAGATCTAGAATCTCATCTCATTAATAACTTTTGGTTTCTGAAACTTTGTCCATATAATATGAAAATATATTATTTTGGTCATTCTGTTGAAATGTGTAGTCGACGTTCTCATTTTTCTCATAAATAGGGGTTTCCACGAAACTTCAGGGCGCCAGTATTGACTTAGATGGCGAACTCAAACGCTGACAAAATTTCCGCAAGCTTCCGCCACAGAACGTGGCCTAAATGGTTCATTATGTGCTTCCAGTTAAGGTTTTTCAGTGTTCCACACTTTTGAAAGTTGTTTGGACCTCGTATAAGTTCTGCCAACTAGTGACCGATTAAGAAAACAGTAATTGAATCTCTTTATTGAATAATAATAATAATACGAAGCATATATTTCCAACAGGTAACTGTTATTATTGATAATACATTTACATAAATACATGTAAGTGCACTAATAATGTTTGTAGATGACAGTCATGTTGACAGCTTGGCGACTAGCGCCGAAGTCGACGAGATCTTGTTGTCTTCTCCTGAGGTTGCGTCCCGAGCATGCGCAGTTTTCTTCTTTCCTTACTGTGACTAGTCTAACGGTTGGTGCATCCAGTGGCAGGATGTGACTAGTCGCCGCATAATAATAATCAAGAGAACAAATCACTCAGAGCTCCAATCGGAAGAAATCAAGATACCTCACTGCTAAGATTCAAATACACATTTATGATAGAAACAAGTGAGTCCCAGTGCAAATCATAGCAGCTTGATACCTCGTTTGCAGTAGAACATACGAAGATAAGTGGTGATTGCGAGAGAAGATTGGTTCTGTGGGTTTTTGAAAAAATGTCTGGCTTATTCTTGTACACCTGGGAGGAACGAAGAAATTAAGTTTACCCAGAAGCTCAGGACAGTCGAGATTATCATTGAGCAAATTGAATAAAAATTTCAATGCATTGGTGTGGAGGCTCCTAGTGTCAAACCTCGATAGCAAACAAGCGTGATCACAAGCCCTAGGTTGATATACACCATCCTCTCGAAATGAGAGTCATTTCAAAAACTTCCTCTGCAGTGCCTCCAGGCGGTTTATGTGACAATTATATATTGATCGACAAACAAGAGAGCCATACTCAAGTTTGTTTCTCACTAGGGCATTAAATAAATGTACCAGTGTTGAGGAACTCGAAAACAATCAAGCGTTGCGGACGATGAAACCATAAACTTTGCTACATGATAAAATTGATTGGTTGATATGAGGTATGAATATGAATTTTTGACCAAATACTAGGCCGATATCCTTAACCTCCTGAAGTCGAGTTAGATTAACACCTTCAATGTTGATATCACATTTCTCTTTCTACTAAATTCACCACATTACATTTCATGACATTCAAGTGTAAGGAATTATTATTACACCACCGGCTGATATCATTGAGGTCACTTTGTAGCCTCAAACAATCATGCATAGATGACACGCTCTTATAAATTTCAATATTAAATGAATAAATAAATAAATAAATATCGTTCGCATGAGCCGCCTCAATGCAGTCCACTATCTCTAAGAGATCGTTAAACGGAACAAATAGAAGAGGTCCAAGATTGGATCCCTGCGGCACTCCCGAAGTTGCTAGAAATTCTCTACTCAAGTAGGACTCCACGAAGAGTGATAAATTATTCGCAAATCGAAGAAGCTTCCTAGTTTCAACTATAAGTAGTTTATTATTTATCTTATTATGTCTTCTGGAAATATGTATATATAGCGTCGATCTGCCCTGCTCCGTCAAACTCCTCACATATGAACTGAGAAAACTGAACCAAATTTGTAGAGCAAGATCTCCTAGTTATAAAACCATGATGCTCAATTGCAACACTATTTCTGATATTAGGATATATGCTATTGAAAAGTAGTACAATACGTGACAGTAATCTCGAGATAACATTGATGGGTAAAGTCAATATAAAAATTTCAGAACATGGAGATGTTAAGTTTATCCAATATGTAAGAAAATAACAGGTAATATAATAAACAAGAACATACAGAAAAACAAAAACTGAAACAAAACCAATAGTACCTATAACCAACAATAATAATAACAAAATAGAAACGAACGAATGAAAGATGTGAAATACAGAACCGTGAGTTGGATAAAACTGCTCTCTTTACAGGACTGAAACGGCTTTAGCGTTTGTGGACAAATCAAATAACGTCACAGGGTGAATTAGGCCATAAACCGACTTTCCTGCAACTAATACCGAATTTGCAGTTCTCGCCATCAGTCAAATTCCCTCCGCTCCCATTTAATCTCCCAATCTTTATTCACGCCATCCATTATGTCCTAAATAAAAGTCCGGTATTAAAGTTAAAACCTTCCGGGCAGAATGCATATCGGTTGATTGCTGATAATGTCAACTTTTACAAACTACATATCAATAACCTTCAAAGTCATCCTTCACCAGGAGACATACGACTGACGTAGATTTATAACAGTGAAGTTAGGGTTGAAATATTCATAAATTTATGCGAAGAAAAACTCAACTATATTCCGTTTATGGCATACAATATTTTGTTAGTATATCGATAGAAGAAACTTCTAGCAACTTCTGGTTTCATAAGATTGATATTTATGTCTCATATGAAATAAATATAGATCGTTATATAAAAATAGAAGATAACATCTTTGAAAAAATCCTTCGTTATATAAAAATAGAAGATAAAATCTTTGAAACAATCCATTATCATAGACGTCATGTTTTAAGATATACGAGAAATTGAACTAAGGTTATCACATAGACAAAGGCAATATATTCGAGTAACTGTGTAGTCTAATCAACTGTGTAAAACATATAACTGCTTTTCTTTACGACAACATCAAACTTATATTTCTCAATACCTTCATTATCAGTATTCTCAACGATTCAATTGCATCGTGGTGTAACGCAAAAGTTTAATATTCTTTTTCTTGTGGCATCTTATATCGGAGGTCGGATACCATACGAGCTATTTGAAGTTTGGTAGATCAGCTAGAAATAGTGATCCAGTACTCCTGTCATACTACTGATGTAAAATTTTGACCCAGGATGTTGTTCTTCTACCAAAACTGCGTTTTTTTGAATCTTGTCCTGAAAAATCAAGTGCAGCTGTAGGTACTTGGTTGTTCTGAGTTTATCTCCAAGATACTTTTTCCTCTGAACTGCTTGCAATACTTCTGATTTCTTGCATATTCTCTGTAGTGCTATTTCGTTTCTTATTTCGTCTCTCCAAGATATCCTTATCGTTCTTCTGCACACCAACATGTCAAAAACTTCCTCTTTCGTATATAAGGCAATGCATGAGTACTCGCTCAACACTTTACAAAAGAGTGGAGATATTTAACATCGAACCAGTCGAATCCGGAGGTTAATATTTATACTTATTTTGCAGAGCAAAGGTTTTATTTTGAAGAAACCGATCCTAGCGTGTTCTAAGTGGCACTATCGCCACTGGAATCATCAACAAAGTAACCAAGGCACTTGTACCTACCAACTCTCTTCAAGATATCACTATTGCATGATTGACTAGAGTTAATTGGAGGATTTTTCGATATCATCAAACCTTTTTTTTGCGGTTAATGTCAGAACTTGAGTAGCAATATAATGATAGCAATCTTGTAATTTAATATCAATATTTCATATTGAAATAAATTAAACTCTTGGCTCAATGTTTCACGATTTATTTTATGAATAGTCAACATGTTTCGAGCGTTAGCTCATTTTCAAGACTAAACTAATATATAATTTTATAAACTTTATAAGACTTTATATACTTTTATAACTACTCTATACTTTATAGTAGTTTAGTCTTCAAAATGAGCTAACGCTCGAAACATGTTGACTATTCATTCATATTGTTAAATAAATCGTGAAACATTAAGCCAAGAGTTTAATTTATTTTAATATTCAATTATATTTCACCAAGAATTAAGATTCAAGAATTCAATCTCAGTCATCAATATTTCAATATTCGATATAATAAATTAATATAGAACTTCCATTGAAGTTCAAAATCAAAAAGAAGACTTTAGAATAAGGTTATGAGAAGTACACTCAACTTCAAATATGAAGCAATGTAAGTTGAATTATACAAAGACTACACAATTCTGACAATTAAAAAACTTATTAATCCTAAACATTGTATAAAAAATCCCGTAATATACTAAAAATAGCATTGTATTCGAAAAAATTCCACAAAGAAACAAGTCAAGAAACAAAGACAGTTACGCAAAGAGTAGTTTTTCGAAGAATATATAGCTATCTATATACGTTATATTTTTACATAATGTCATTTAGTCCCATCTTTGTCTTTGTTTGTGTACCGCTTTGACAAAACTCGTATTAAAAAAACTCTATTAAGAAAACTCTATTCTAAAAAAATTTATAACATACATTCAAATCCAAATTAGGCAATTAACATTTATTATGAGGAAAATTTTGATTTTTCGTCAAGAACTATACTCAAACTATACATAGATAAGAAAATATAATCTCTAAGAATTGACTATGATTTCGTTTGTTATTTCAGAGAATGAGATGTTTTATTTTCTCTGTAGTTTAATTGATGTTTTCTGATGTTTAATTTTTCTGTAGTTTTCTGATATTTAATAAACAAACTTCAAGAATTTTTAGGTATTTACTAGAAGTAATATGCTCTAAATATGTGAGTGAATAATTAAAATATAAAGCAACCGTTTCTTTCAAAGATAATTTTGATATCACATAAAATATTAATTGTCAATTTCAATGCTATATTTCACCACTATATTAATTAGAAATTGTCGATACAAATTGGACAGATTATTCAGTATAATCACCAGCATCTTTTGGTTAATCAAAGGAAATTATTGAAATTTTTGACATGAATTATGGTTGCTTATTTTAAATCAGAATAATTATTACACAAATTGCATAGTACGTAGTCTTCGTGCAATCAACCACAGTCTAAATTGATGGGCTTCATTTCATATCATGACTTAATTGCTTTTCAACTCAATTTTCCACGTTTAATTAGAAATCTTGTTCATGAGTTCAGATAAGTTCAAATCCAGTGAGCTCCTATAAGGGTTGAACTCCAATTGAATCAATTTACACAATATTCACACATATATATTTATATATAATAAGGAAATGGAATTTTTGTGGTTTTGGCACTGAATGAAATATTTAAGGAAAAGAACACTAGAACATTCATTCCAAAAATTCAAATTAACCAAAAGAGCGTTATAGTAAAGCTAGATATCTGAACGTGTACGATGTGATGCTTCCATTGTCCTTTGAGGGATAAATGTTAGAGAAATATTTTGAAATCAACGCCACACGTGATGGAAGTGCGAGACAGCTGTTTCGTTATGCAAAGAACTCGTCAGTCGCACTACATCCATCGAAGTGAGGCAACGATTTCAATTCTCAAGCATCTTCTTATGACTCCAAGTGGAATGCTGTCAAGTAATGAATACTTCACAATTCCATCATATACACACCAAGTTTCGAACGTTTATATCTCTTCTATACACGTAGGTATCTACTAAATTGCAACGTCTATTTGACAAATGGTATCATATGATGTTTTCAAATGTCAATAGGTTGCGTTAGTAGTACACTCGTGATTGTTCCAGTACTTCAGGTATAGAAATATATATACTCGTAAATATACATTTCTTCGATACCTACGGGTATTAAAGAGATATGAACGTTCCTTGCTTGTTGTGTCTAGGATCTGAAAGATGTTTTTTATTGATTCCTATAGATGGAATTGTGAAATATTCATTACTTGAAGGTCATCCATCACATGGAGTCATAAGAAGATGCGGGGATTGAAATCGTTGCCTCACTTCGATTGATGTGGTGCAAATGACGAGTTCCTTACAGAACGAAACAGCTGTCTCGCACTTTCATCAGGCGTGGTCATCAGTTTCATCACAAATTGTATTCGCGTTTATTCAGAATATCGAATCAATTCGATTAAAACTCTCAGAGCGCTGTTTGTCAAATGTTATCCAAGAAAACACAAACTGTCAACTTTGGAGAAAGTAGTAATGTTTCATTGTATAAAAAGTTTTTTTTCAATTTCAGTGGACCTACAGTTTAAAGCCGGTTCCGAAAGGCCAACGGGCCTGTAATCAATGTATATTACCTAACAATTATCATCACTAGTTAAATTATAGGCAAACACATACACCCATGCCTTCACCGGGGCTCGAACCCGAATCATACCGCAACATAGTCGAGTATTTTACCTACTAAACCACGGAGGTCGGCTATATAGCAAGTTTCATTGTATATAAATGTTATAATTCGATAATCTTCAGTGTAATTTTCTAGCTTACAATAATAATTTACGTGATTTTCTCCTTTTAATATAGAAATAGATGAAGTCGAATATATTTTTCATGGTTCTTTCCCCGAAAAATATGGCATGAAGCTAAAATGAAAACCTGGTATGTATAATCAACTAATTGATACATTTCAAGTGAATTAATGTTTATTTTCGATCGTATTTGTTCAAACGTATTTACCCAATATTTTATATGTCCAGTTCTCCACAAATGTGAAAATTAAGGTCGTAAACACAACATTTTATGACAAACTGTAATACTCATTCAAGTTTACCGAGCAGGTAAAGTCGTCCGGAAATAAAACATGTTGCCACATTCTGTGACAGAAATTTAAAGCTTTCGGGAAATTACATCGTAACAGTTTCAAAGAAACAGTTGTTAAATAATGTCATGAAAATTCTTCGCTTTCATAACACATTACAAAGAATCATCTTGTCGAAATAAAATATGAATGATATTTTTATAGTTATTTCAGAATATGGAACATAATACCCTTTCGTATATAGCCCTCATATTTCTACTTTTTGTTCGGCTGTTCTTTCTTGTTTAATTCAGCAACGTTGTCAGTTGCTCCGAAATGCGTGCAATTTAATGAATTGAAATGTTGCCACACTGTTTGTATAACGATTTCTATAATTAGATAGAAACTGTTATTTCATGGTTGAATATCTCAACAATAGTATTAGATTTCAATATACTTGGTAAATTATTGAAAGCATTAAATCCTTTTTTGGATTTACCATTTTTATATTTAGAAAGCTTTCCACTTTGGATGTAAAAACGATTAGAATTTTTCGTATTATACCCATGCACATCACTGACATATAACACATTTTTCATAACATTATATGGAAGAAACTGATTTATTGTTTTCAAATATGTATGTTTGGTCAATGTATATTTATCAGACATTAATTTTGTTAATGTTCATTTCGATAATATAAGATTCAAAGATTCGATATAATCTTTGACGACGTAACTCCTAAGAGTGTTTCTTCTTTACAATGACATTTCTAGAAGCATGAGAGTCGAGAAAGAAGAGCACTCAGTCTAAAATACTTTCGATTGCCCCTTTCTTCATTATTTTCAACAGGAGTAATATTACCTCTCAAAAAAGTTTTGAGAAAGTTACGATGAGAATAAACCGTCAACCATAGGAAAATATATTTCATTTTGAATTGCTGTACCCCCATTTGGGAACGAAAAACGAATTAGTTTAAGCTTTACAGTCTGTTTCATATCAATTTCCGATTTTTTCCTCTATATTCGTGGTTCTTGTATTATTCATTCAGTTAATTTCAAAGTTTATAGACAAAATTAGTGAGCTGTTGAAAATAGACTGATTTTGTCATGATAGAATTTCGATATAAATTAAATATTGTTAGATTTGTGATAGAGTGATAGATCTTGAATCTATCTTTCTGAGTTTCCTAACTCTCAGATACTTTTGAGCTTTTTTAGTTTCTGAGCAAAATTTTTATTCTTTCTTTATTCTGATCAAAATGTTTCTATGTGGCGGTGAAAAATACATACAGTCTTAATTTTCACGCTTCCACCACCAACCCCTTGCTTTCTATAGCCATTTAAGTTATTTAATAATTTCCAACTCTGTTCGATAATTATATTAAGAATTATGAATTATGATAACAATAAGTGAGCTTATAATCTATATATAATCATTATTTTCCTGTTCATTTTTGACACTCTTGACAGTGCGAGAGCGGTAATCTTTTATTCTTCGAATTATATCTCAATATACAAAACAAGGACGTGTTATTAACACCAATTTATCTTCTACAACCGCAACCTAAATGGTTCATTATTTCATCAAATTAGATGAAATTGTCCAAAAAACTAGAGTTGTGAAATGTAGTATCTCAATTGATAAGGATATGTGAAACTTTCAATGTCAGATGTATTCATGTGCTTTTCATTGATTTCTAAGATTTGAAATTTACAATAATCTATGCATTATATGTGCATGCGACTTACTCTACATATCTGTCTTATATTCAATAGGAGGGTATGTGGTGATTGAAATCGTTGCCTTTCATTTGTTGAACATGGCGTAACTGATGAGTACCTTGGAGTACAAAACAGTGACTGTCTTACGCTTTCAATAAATGTAGGCATGGATTTCAATATTCTCAAATATTTATCCCAAGAGTGATAATGGAGACATCGCATTCTTCATGTCTCACATAGCCAGCTTGTTGAATAATTTGTAAAAAAATTATAGAAAGAAATATATAGTATACTTTGATAGCGTATATCTACAAGTGCGATAATATAGCAGGTGAACTACAGAACTCTTTTTCTTGTAGTGAATTTCTTTTTTATATATATATATATATATATATATATATATATATATATATATATATATATATATATATATATATATATATATATATATATTATATATTTACCTGCAATTTACGTTGCTTGTTTTTGTGACAGCCGTTTACATATGTTTCAAGCTAATTGGCTATCATCAGAACGGCGTAGTTCAAGTTATTAGATGTTCAAACTTGGATGTTGATTGAAAAAAACACAGAACAAAACAACACATTCTACATCATTTTTGGTTCGAATTGAGTATCTTGGGTATGAGTTATTACTACTCTTTTTTTAGACTGAATCAATGTCTACCTGCGATCTACCGTAAATTTCTTCACTCCATTTTCATACCTGATAAACCTTGTTCTTAATTAATCTTATTGTCGGTACAAAATTTCTAGAAGGTATAAATTGTATACCCACACACACGTATATATATATATATATATTATATATATATATATATATATATATATCGAAACGCTCTAAATATATATATATATATATATATATATATATATATATATATATATATATATATATATAGATGAGTGTGTGTCAAATATGACCTCCAGTCTAGGTTCAAGTACGAAAGAACTCCATTGACTAACCTATGAAAAGGTAAATCGGAAAATTCACCTTTTTCAGTCAATAGAAATAGGACAGCATAGATGGATCACTTCTGGTGTACGAATATTCATTTTATGATGAATGCCGAGA
Source organism: Henosepilachna vigintioctopunctata (assembly GCA_030704895.1). Lineage (NCBI taxonomy): Eukaryota > Metazoa > Arthropoda > Insecta > Coleoptera > Coccinellidae > Henosepilachna > Henosepilachna vigintioctopunctata. The sequence goes on from JARQZJ010000005.1 coordinate 3,148,021, forward strand.
CTTGAAAGAGGCTTGAATCCGCCCGACACATAAAGGTCCGCGTTCAACAAAGTGGAAAGTATCATGCCCTGAACCACAAAGCTCGTTTGTGATCATTTGTATGTCTAATTTCATGCATATCTCGTCTCTCTCCTTCTTCGTTCGTCGGTGACAAGATCGATGATAGGCCCTGAAGGTTTTCTCGCGTCTGGCTGGAGTTGCTAATTCCGAAAATAATTTTTTGTTATATGAATTGAAAGAAATCGGGACCGTACGTCCCTGGAACCGTTACGCTTTTTGTCCATTAACTTCAGACTTTGCAGACATGTGTAAGTGATGTGAGTGGTATCAATATCATAAAGTAATATTACCCCAGATATAATAGGTTCTATGCTACGACTCTTGTCAGCACTTCATAGATATGTGATAGTAATGTTGGTGATATCGTTCAAGTCATATCTCTCATCACGAATTAAGTTCATCACTTCAAAGTAATATTACTCCATAGACTATAGCAAATTACTCCTTCGGGCTGTGTGTAGTAGTATTAACAGTCAATACACATTTGTGAGTAATGTTGGTAATATCACTCAAATAGTATATCTCTGTGATGTGATACAACAACACGAATTAAGAGAGGAATCCGGACATGACAGTATCACTTCGAAGTAATATTTCTACAGAGACTATAGCGAATTATTGGGATGTGTGCAGTCGTTCAACATTCAATAAACATATGTAGATAATATCACTCAAGTAATATCACTGTTTGGTGTGATGTAACATCACTCATTACGCAGGGAGTCTAAACATCACCGTGTCACTTCAAAGTAATATTATTCCGAAGACTAGATCTAATTACTGCTCTTGACTGTTAGAATTATTGACACTCAATAGACATGTGTGAGTAATGTTGGTAATAACACACAAGTAAAATCACTCTGTGGTGTGATGCAATATCACTCATTACTCGATGAGTCTAAACATCACAGTATCACTTCACACTTTAACACTTAATAGACATGTGTAAGTAATGTTGGTAATATCACTCGAGTAATATCACTCTGTGATGTGATACAACATCACACATGATGAAGAAATCTAAATATCACAGTACCACTTCACAGTAATATTACTCCGAAGAGTATCTGATTATTCTTCTGCTGTGAGACGTATCAAAACGTAAAAGACATGAATAAGTATTGTCGGCAACATCAGTCAAGTAATAACAAATTGTGGTGTGATGCAATATCTCAGAGTAGGCGATGAATCTAAATATCATAGTATTTCTTCAGAGTGATATCACTCCAAAAACTATAGCAAATTATTGCTCTGGGATATGAGTAGTATCAATTATATGTCTTTTCTTATTTTTTGTAAATGGGCTTTTCCGTAAGTAAATAAATGAATAAATAAACACTCAATAGACATGTGTAAGTAATGTTGGTAATACCACACAAGTGAAATCACTCTGTCGTGAGATTCAGTTTCACTCATTACGCGAGGAATCTAAACATCACAGTATACCTTCACACTTGTACAGTTAATAGACAATTGTAAGTTAAGTTGGTAATATCACTCAAATATCACTCTGTGGTGTGATGCAATATCACCCACTCATTACTCGAGGAGTCTGAACATCACACTATCACTTCAAGGTAATATTACACCAAAGAGAATCTAATTACTGCTCTCTGCTGTTAGACGTATTTACACTTGTAAACATGAGTGAGTAATGTCGGCAATATCAGTCAAGTGATAACACTTTGTGGTTTGATGTAATATCACTAAGTAGGGGACGACTCTAAATATCACAGTACTTCAGAGTGATATCACTCCAAAAACGATAGCGAATTATTGCTCTGGGATATAAGTCATATCAACAATCAATAGAGGAGTATAAGCATCACAGTATCACTTCACACTTTAACATTTAGTAGACATATGTAAGTAATATTGGTAATATCAGTCAAGTATTATCACTATGTGATGTGATGCAACATCACGCATAATAGGAGAAATCTTAACATCACAGTACATAACCCACTTATGTTCTTCTTTAGTCACCAAAATATCACCGTATTTTGCTTCTTGCAATTCAGCTGTAAAAAAACAAAACATACAGAAAAATAGGATCGATAAGAACCTTCGTAGATTTCAAACTATAAACAAAGCTCATTCAATTCTTACAAACTACAAAAGTTCTAGGAAAGGTTATTATCAACAAATCCTCAGTTTTTGATCTTTTCCCATTTATTTCTACCTTTAAAGGTATTTAAATTGTCAATATCACCGATATTTTATAACTTTCTTCTAATATATCAGTCAATCTCTGTTATAATGGACAAAATGTAGGAAAGAATTTTCCAGGGAAAAATTCAAAACATTTCTTCGAAAACAACAACAAATTGGGTGATTCGTCCTCATCTTTGGCATGTTCAAAACACCGTCATTCATTCTCTAATGAACTGTGATCTGCGACAGATATCTGCCTTGAACTCTCTTTCTCTGCAGATAGCCAGGTAATTAGAAAACATGAAAGTCGAAAAAGGAAATGATTGGCGAAGCGAAATTCCAAATCTAGCAAAGGGCCGAATTTCGATATCTTATCTGTTTGATGTCTTATTAACAGCAAATACCTTCGCAGCGAGGAAATTGTTAGGAAATTTACGTATTCAGGAAGCAACTTCATTCTGATTTCCTAGAATTTTCTCCCCTTTGATTTGCTTGATTAAGTAGAATCGCATGTTATGATAAGCAATAAAGTTAGTCAATTTTGTATCCTCAATAGAAAACAGCCATTTGATCAGGTAGAATTTGAAAGAAAAATGTTCTCTTATACTAATAAGCAACACAACTACAGAAAAAAATAATAATGAATTAGTATATTTAAAATTTTATCATTGATTCGTAATTATATTTTATCGTACTCTTTCTCTTGTATTGCTCCATTAGAAGCCAGAATTGAATGCAACTTTCATAAAAAAAATTCATTCGAAGTCACCATAGTTTGTTCAAACTCCAGCGATTATATTTTGAAAAATATTCGAAAAAAACAAAAACAATTTCCTCTCGTAAACGATAAAATAATAAAGAAAATGTATTTGCTGAAGAAGCCTCCCGGCGTCGTAGATAAAACGCTGTTTTGGCTGGAGATGAGAATGACGTGAAGACTCATCACTGACACTCGTGACTAGGTTCACGAGTGTCAGTGAACCCGTTGTCATAATTTCCACGAAGTTTCAGATCTAGAGAAGTTTGATGCCATCTCCATGATCCTAGGTTTTGCTGTCTAACATTTAAGATCCGAAAAATTATTGAAAATCCACAGTTAGAAGAAACCTAATCAAAGTTAACCAATGATACGTTCTGTTCGTCGAAATTTTCAGAAGACTCTCGAAAGATCATCTGCTAGGTAGGATGAAATGGAAATTGAAAAATTTCCAAAAAAAAATTGAAAAATCTCGAAAGAAAACATCCATTGACATTTACGTCTTTTTCTGTTAGAAACTCATCTGCCTTTTCACTTGGCGTCAGGTTACTTTCTGAGGAACTGAGAAAAAAAGCAGAAAATTTAGAATGTAAATGGCACTTTTCAAGGACAGAAAATGAACAAAACGGCTCTAGAGTGTACACAAAGAATTGATAAAAGATAAACTGATGTCAATTGTAGAAAATATTCATTGTCTTTCCTAATTTTCATGAAAAGAATATCAAGCATTCAATAAAACAGAATGCAAAAGATCGAGAAACCACTAGGAAAAGTGGAAAAGTGTTCAGTTGCATAAATATAGCATAATTATTTCACTCTTCAATTTTCTCTCAATTTGTGCCAACCTCTCGAATTGAATAGCAAATTTTTATGATAAAACGGAATCGGATTGGTTCAGCATTTCCGTCGGCAGATGTCAGGTCCACGTTTAATTCCAGAACCGAGTAGAAGGTTTTATCAAGAGTGCTTGTGTAACAAATTGGTAATCTGTCAGTAATGCGCTCTACATCTCGTAAGCAACGACTGAGAATTCTCCATAATTCACTTAATGGGGTGGTAGTATATAAATATACAGGGAAAATTCTCTGAAATTATTCTTATTTGAGATGTATTCGAAGAATCATGTCGAATCATTTATTATAATTCTGAATAATTATTTTTACACTCTGTAATTAATTGATAAACAATCCTCAAAAACCACACAATATCAAATCAATAAACAAATAAAGTGAAATAATTGTATACGCGGTGTTAAATGAGGATGTTAAAAAATTCAAGAAATAGTTTTCTATCTATTCTGGGAATATTTGATCATTTGAGTATCTACAAAAACCTCATTGTATCGAAGATTTATGGTCATCAAAATTTGCCATATTATCAGTATTTTATTAACTGTGATTGATTATCGCTCACCGATTGTTGAAACATTTTGAATAATTTTGAACAATTTTGAAAAAGGTAGAAAGTGAAAAAAATAATAGTAGGATGAAACACGTTAAAAAAGGACGAGAATATAACAAAAATGAAAAGAAAAATAATTTACGGGCGATCTGAGGTCGGGAAGATGGAAGGGGTGAGTTTTTGAGGGTAAAAAACGGTGTACCTCGATTTCCGGCAAAACTACAAGTCCTATGAAAAAAAATTGAATGACAAAGTTCAAGGTAATAAAGACACCTACAACTTTTATATTAACAATTTTTTCAAATAACCCCAAAATTTATGTGAAAAATTCAAATAATCAAGATTTTGGTTTTTTATTTTTATCTTATGAAAAAAAAAAGTTTTCAAGAAATTTGGTGAAAACTAACCTTTCTGTGTCATAAAGACACTGTAATTTTCGATTCGAAATATTCTTTTTTTATCTTATTTTGACTTGATATCGAAAAAATACATTAATTTTCAATCAAAAATTCTCACGTTAAAATATCATCTTTTTAAAAAAAGTCTGGAAGTTTTTTGTTCGTTGAAATCTCTTCTTTTTGATAATGTAAAAAAATATATACATTACTAAGGTGAATGTTCTCAGAAAATGCAAAGGAAGAACTCTAATCCGATTTTTAAAATCATTATGTACAATTTTGAGCTATTTAGTAATACTTACTCAGTATATATTCTTCTACATTATCAGAAAGAAGAGATTTCATGGAACAAAAACAGCCTTTTTCTAAAAAGCTGATATTTTGATGCGAGAATTCTCGATTGAAAATTAGGATGTTTTTTCGATATCAAGTCAAAATATGGACAAAAAATAAATATTCCAAATCAAAGAAATTACAGTGCCATTAGGTCATAGAAAGGTAGGTTTTCACAAAATTTCGTGAAAAAAAATTTTTTTTGCATAAGATGCATAAAAGTGTGATCACAAAAGTTGTAAAAGTTGGCCTCTTTATTACCTACAACTTTGTTCTTCAATTTTTTTCCATAGGACTTGTAGTTTGTTTTGGAAATCGAGGGACACCATTTTTTACCCTTAAAAACTCACTCCTTCCACTTCCCGACTTCAGATCGCCCGTGAATTATTTTTCCTTTCATTTTTGATATATTCTCGTACCTTTTTAACGCGTTTCATCCTATTATTATTTTTTTTTGGTTCAAAAACTATCGACCCTGGTCTTTATATTCTTCAATTGACGTAAAGTTTCACAAATGTATTAAACAATAATACAAAAATTAAACTGAATTGTCAAAATGTTTCGAGCAGTCAGCTCATTATTAAGACTAACTACAGAAATAGAACAAAGTACAGTTATATCTGCAAGATGAAAATAAGGGAAATATTTGAAATACTACTTGTTCATCTATAATCGGTTATTCTTTCTTGAAATAACAACCAACGTATATGGCTTCTAACAGATCCAATCGTTTTCGTTTCTTACCTACGTGCAATATTAGACTTTATTCTAATTTAGGAAATGCTCCAAATAAATGAAGTGTTATGTAAAATCAACGAAGTATTTAATTCGTTAAATAAACAATAAATGTCCGAGTTGATCCGAATTGTCTCCGCTTTCAATTATTCGATTGGGTCGAGACACAACTCATTTTGTTCTTTATTGAATCTTCTACAATTTATCTATTGATGTCATTGAGTTAACATAATCATTTTGAATGTTATAATTGAAATACTTTAAAAAATGCGATTTTTCGGAATAAATCGTCAATAAAAAATTATTATTGGTATTTGCTTGTCGAATTATAACAGAAATAAAGTATGAAGTACCTTTCTTCTAATGGCACAGTGGTTTGCTGAAATAAATGTCAAAAATCCCTTGTTAGTTGTTCACCGTTGCTTGCCTAAACGATGATTTATCACCTTTCCTATTTAACCTAAAAGCATGAAATACACGATCATAGATACAATCCACAAAAAAGTCAAATTCGATGACGCTAGTGAAATGTCATCAGTCTTAGGCTTGGGCAAACATATTATACATTCTTTCGAATTTCAACCCCCCGTGAATAATCGTTCCAAACCCTTGACGCTTATCGCTAAAGATCTAGCAATTTCTTATATAGACAGTCATTCATCAATCACTGAAAATCGGCTCATCAATTCATTGAACGTCTTCTGTGCTTCAGGAAGTTCGGTTACACCTTTTATGCATTTTATTTGTTACAGGATCGCTTTGTCAGAATTCGACACTTAAATTTCTGCTTTTCAAACTGAGAGCTTTTCAGTATCTAACCTTACAAAAGGTCGTAGGATCACCTGATTCGTTCTTCGAAATAGCGATTAAACCACCGTATTTTTCGTCTGAATTCAAAATAATATGAAAATGGAACTCACTCGAATTACACTTTCGAACTATATTCTTGCACTTTCAAATATCTACAGGTTTTTACTATATACAGGGTGTATCACGATGATATCAGTAGAAGTAATAAATACAAATCATCGTAAGTATTTCTGCGAAAATTCGTAGAAGAGTTTTTCGAAAAGAACTCGCTTTAGTTGAAATTTATTTTAGGTTCACTTTGACTTCCGTTTCTACTGATGATGCTCTTCAATTTTTTTTCAAATGAAACCCTTTTTTTATAGCGTCTATATTCGTTATAATCTATAACGAATATCAACAAAGTGCATTCATTTATTTTCGATAAATGACACGTAGGTTTAGCTTATAGCTTGGTGAAACTTTATGTTAAATTGCAATGAGTATATTAACAATTCTACATAAGTTTCGCGTGTTTAGACCATTATCAAGAGTAATAACAATATCGACTGGGTTTCTTCTGTGTATAAAGCATCGTCTAGAAAGATGAACGAAATTTTTGTTAGTATCGTCAATTTTGTTGATAAAATTTATGTTTATAGCAAAAATAATACCATTGAAATAGAAAATTTTATTTCGTTTTCACGTTTCTTTACATTCTTAAATGCTCTTTAAACCTTATTAACGTTCTTTCTCCTATACAATTGTTAATTTAATGAATAGTATCTCGAATGAATTCCTCAGTCACAAAGCTAAAGTTTTCGAAGAAAAATGTAAGCAATTTCTTCTGAATAAAAATTATTGAATTTGTTTTTTAGGTAGTTTTTTTGTGAGGTTTTTAATTTTTTTTTAATTGTGCAAGTGGTTCATGTGTATTCTATACTGAACCACCCTACCCGTCTCATTTATTTTAATTCATTTCATTGTTTTCTTTATTATGCAGAAAACTGTTGAGTGAATAGTTTTTAAAGTTATGCCAATGCAATTTGAATAAATTATGTTCAAAAATGTTAGCAACACCATGTATACTCGTATTAATTTTGTAATGGACTAATACAGTTCTATTATTATTATGATTTATATATATATATATATATATATATATATATATATATATATATATCAACGAAAAAATTCTGGATGAAGTCCATCTAGATTGTTTGGTTGTTAAGAGGCGATTCCAAATGTTGTTATATAGTTACTATATCGTTTTCTCTCTTAGGGATATCAAAATTGATTTTAAATTAAATCCGGCAGAATAGTTATTTAGGTTTTCAACCCACCAGTTCTGCACGAACTTCACCCAGAATAGACCGTACAAGTCGATGTAAGTTCCTGGAAAACCATTGTTGCCACGCTTCTTCAATAAGAACATCCACCAAGAAAACTTGAAGGTGTTTTTTTTCACTAAACTTACACTAAATCTAGAAAGAATTTGTTTCATATGCAAAGTAATATGGGGAAGACAGAGATATCTTTCAAATAACAGAAATAATGTCAATCAATGTTCAAGTTGTTTATTGTTCATTATTTTATTGAGTCCTAGATTTCTCTTTTTTTGTCTGCACCAAATATGTGAATGAATATTAATTAATCTTCAGAAAAATTTTTACATTTTGAAATTCAAACTTTTCATCAAAAAAGGTAAACGTTTCTTTTCAATTTCCAGTGATAGATACACCCCCTTTCTTTCATCACAAAGAAGTTCAAATGACTAAACTTTTTCAACAAAAGTATACACCTGAGATTGAAATAATAATTAAAAAATAATTATAACAAATATTAGTATTTTGAAGAAATAAAGAATAAAAATTGATAAAATTAGAAATAAAGATCAAAAATTTACCCATTGAATACTCAGAGACATTAAACTGAAAAATAGTTGTGAATTAGTAACTAAACACGAAAGGAAATATCGAAGGAGAGGTATTGTGCTTACCAAATTTAGGAAATTATGTTCTGTTGAAAAAGTCTGAACTTTTTCAAATAGATAACACTGGGTAACAATTTGTAACATAATTTCCGTTGACTACGATTTTAAGGCTGTTTTAGAGCTAAATTGACGTGCTGATTCCAACATTTTAATCAGTTCTTTCTTTCACGTTGAGTTTTATCAAGAAACTAAGAGTTTCAAGAACTGAATAGCCTCAAGATGGCGTTGCTGGCAAGTGTAAATAGGATGCCAGATCATGCTGCCATACTCCAACTTGCTACGGATTAGGGTATTAAATAGTCCTATAAATGTTGAGGAATAAATAAAATATTTGCCATTGCGTATAACGAATCCATATATTTTCGTGGCAGATGAAATAAGTTGGGTGATGTGTGGGACAAAAGAAAGCTTCTGATCGAAGACAAGGTACACCAAGATCTCTCACCTTATCAGAACGAACAAGAACCTGACCATCGACGCTATAATCACACAGTCCCTCTCCTTGTGAAAGAGACAAAAGTACACTTTGACACATTCAAACTCAAATAATTGTCCTCACACCAACTAACAACATAGTACAGCGCGAGCTGAAGTTGAACATAGTTGTCCTGTGATCTAATTTCATGTTAGTTTCAAGATTAGACCCTTGGGGTATTCCAGAGGTAGGTATGAACTCAGACGACAGTATACTCTCGAGCTGTACGAATTGGCGTCGGTCAACCAGGGAAGAATGAAAAAGATCGGTGAGGCTATCAGAGAATCCAAATTTGTTACGTAATTTCTGTACCAGGAGGGCATGAGCAACTTTATCAAATGCTTTCTGAAAATCTGTGTAAATCACATCAACTTGACCGGTAGAGTCGAGTACTTCAGAAACGTACTGAAAAAACAGCGTTAGATTGCTTGAACAAGATCTCATTAACAAGAATCCATGTTGCTCAATCTTAATGCTATTTCTGACGGCTGGATATAAAGCATTATAGACCACAATTTCAAAAAGTTTGGAAAAGTTTGATAAGATGGATATTTGCCTGTAGTTGTTCTAAACTTAAAATATAATAAATAAATATAATATAATAAACTAAAAATATTCTAGACGTGTTTATAGTTTTCATTGATTATCAGAAACTTTCGATAGCATTAAGCATGAGCACATGATGGAAGTTCTACAGCAAATTGGCCTTAATACAAAAGATCTTAGAGTTATTCAAAATTTGTATTGGAATCTAACGGCAATAGTTCGTATTAACAACTTTTTAGATACGCAAGAATTAGAAGTAGCAAACGGGTTTCGCCAAGGTTGTGTTTTGTCTCCGCTGCTATTCAACGTATATACTGAGATGATTTTTCAGAAGGCGCTGGACAAACAGCAAAAAGGTATAAAAATAAACGGAATCCCAATAAACAATATACGTTATGCTGATGACACTGCCATCTTAACAAAAGATTTGGAAGATCTACAGCAACTTCTAAACAAAATTAATACGATAGGTAAGGAATGTGGACTGAAAATCAACACCGAAAAGACAAAATTGATGATCATCAGCAGAGAACGGCATAATTAGGCCCAAATAATGATTGAGGATAAACCCATAGAAAGGCTCAATAAGTTCAAGTACCTTGGTTGTAACATTAATGACAAATTGGAGAGCAATATGGAAATAAAAATACGGATGGCAGTGGCAACAACTGCATTTATTAAATTTCAAAGATATCTATGTCGAAGAGAAGTGTCATTAGACATAAGACTTCGTATGGTAAAATGCTATATTTGGCCTATAATAACATATGGGGCCGAAACATGGTCACTCAAAATAAAATCCATGAACCGTATAGAGGCTTTTGAGATGTGGACACTCCGCAGGTTATTAAAGATTCCTTGGGTGGACCAAATAACGAATGAGGAAGTACTTAGAAGAGCCGGCGTCGAGCGTGTGTTATTAAAAACTATAAAACAACGCATTATCTTAATTGGGCCACATACTCCGAGGCAATGAATATGATATCCTAAGACTAATATTAATGGGTAAAATAGAAGGTAGAAGAGGTCCATGCCCAAAACGGCATTCATGGTTCTGCGATATCAAGAACTGTTGTGGAGTGAAAAACGTGGGTGATATATTCGCACTAGCTACGGAGGGGCAATTACGGATTATAGAATGAGTGGATGATCGCCTACACGCTGTAAGCGTTTGGCACGAGAAGAAGAAGTTGTTTACAACAGAAGGATCACCTTTTTCAAGACAGGTACTATCTTGTAGCCCATTTCCATATCTTAGGAAAAGTGGATTTGTTTGTTATGAGATTAAATATATGTGTAAATGAACTCGAAAGTGCATACATACAATCTTTCACAATAAAATTATGTACTGAATGTAGATATGTAAATATGTTAAATAAAGTAATGAAGTTTTACTCAAAAACTAAATGGATTATTGGAATTTCGCCTACAAGTACTAATAAAACCTTGAAAGAAATATGTTTCAATATTTTTACGGGGTGAAAAGGTTTCCAAGCCTCGGATCTGAATGATTACCTGACACTTGGCAACATTGTCGAAAACACCGATCGGAGTGATGAAGACCTGTTGGATGAAATTCAAAAATGGAAATTACACCCGTGGGACGAATATAAACCGTGTGAAATGATTGATTGACTTATGTGGCCGTTTGGGAATTTTGCTGAAATAATGGTTGAACAAGAGAAATCATTTACCCTCAAACAGGTTTCGGGATTTAGCGTACAGGGAATTTCAATTGAAATTAATTGATAATTTCGTATCCGCATAGGAACTTTTGTAAATGATTCGTTTATTCATCGAATATCAGCCTTATGTACTACATAAAATCATGAATAACTCCATCAGTGTTTCCAAGCATAAATATTACATACGGGGGTAGATCAGTAACAAACACAACAATTTTAGAAACAATACGTTTAAATTAACACACTTGGCTTTAGTTTTACTGAATATATTGAAAACCCTACATATGTTTCGGGTGGTTAACCAATTATCAAGATTATACAATCTTACTGAATTTCAAAATGTACAGGTTTCATTTATATATCCTAAACCACATAATTTAACACCGGTTTCAAGGAAAAATCCATCTGGTTTTTGCAAACAGGTAAATTTTTCTTTATGGCTATCAAAATTTCCAAGACTTCAAGGGTATCTATCTTTTGCCTTACTACCTGAGTGTACTATTTCGGTTTTCTTGCGATCCAAGAAATGATTATGTTATGAACCCGTATAAGGTTTATTCAACAGTATTGATCTTCTGTGTTCATCGATTCATTTTTGTATAGAACGTTCAGTTTGACCTATGTAAAAACTATCACTATCACTTGACAAAGTCAAGTTTGTCATTGTTATTAACCAACAATGAACCGAAATTCTATTTGTTGGTGCATATTGTATTCACGTTATTTTTATGTTATTTTTTACAAACTTTATTGCTCAAGTTAGGTATATAATTAATTGAATGGAATATTTTTTGAATCCCTTTTGCGCGACAAGGCATATCTTGATTTGTTAAGTATTTTACTCTCGTAATCAATATGGTTAGACCAGCGCAGGTTCTGGTCAACACAAATTCCTAAGAACTTAACACAATTGGCAGAAGTATATTTCGTTCCACAATACTGCGTTTTGGAAGCATTACTTACAAGGAGGTTCCTACTGCGCCATTTATTGAAGCTTTTTATTATTTCTCTTCTATTGGTGATCACCTCGTAATGAGTGAGCGCTATGACAATTATAGACAGAGTCAATAATTTAGCATTAATATGCTGAGGTAAGTCGTTCACAAAAAGCAAACAAATTGATGGTCCCAGAACGGAGCCTTGAAGAACACCAGAAGACAAATTATGTATCTCAGAGAAGACACCATGAATCCATAAAAAGATGAAAAGATAAAAAAGATCAACAAATAAAACGTAAAACTTTTAACACCTAAATAAGACGAACAATATTGAAAGATTGTTCCATTAATATATCAAGAAATGTCTGGCACCAATAGTTGTAATATTAGACTTAATATTGCTTGATTTCACATGTACACTGCCTTTAGAAATATTCCAATTTGAGTTCGCCGCTTAGAGAAACCTTCCTTCTTTAAAATTTGTCCCAGCAAGTACAAAGATCATTTGAAATGTATAATAAGGATGTACGTTTTCCTAACAATCTGATTCCCAGAGCTTTAGAAATCTCCCTCCTCTACAACATCCTGAAAAACCGTAGTCAAATAAGCTGAAGTATCATTATTAATTCTTCTGATGAAATAATCTAATTCAATTCAATTTATATCGAATGAATTAATATCCTGTTCATTATAGGTGTAAAAGTGAATTAAATAGCATTTTCATTAACTAAATAAAGCGAGCGAAAGAGACGAGGCTTGAGATTAGATTGTAACAAGCGGCAAAAGATCGAAATGCTTGGTTGAAATTGGGAATTAATTGAATCTCTAGAGGCTGATCTTATTTGGGGGCAAAGAACGCCTGTCACGTATCACTTGCAGATGTTGCTCGTTTGTCTAGTTTCCACCTCATCGTTATTTACACCCCCATTTCCCTCAACTTTATGATTAACTACTTTTTCATTAGTTATCGATCAGAATATCTTCAATCCTTAATTTTCATGGTTATAATAATAAGCATATATTTCCATCAGATAACTACCTAACTACAGCCAAATACATAATCAATAATGAAATAAAAATATGGTGAATAAAAATATCAACGACGTAGATATACAATATTAAATAATAATAATAGTGATAACATTATCAAATATGATAATCTAAATCTATAATATCAATATGTAAATATTCAATCATTTAACTGAATCTCTATACAATCAGTAATACCTAATCAAGGAAACATATCACTCAGATTTCAAACCGAAAGAAATCAAGATACCTCAATGGTTAAGATTCAAATACACATTAGTGATGGAAACAAGTGAGTGCCACTGCAAATAACAGCACCTTGATACCTGGTTTGCAATAGAACATGCAAAGCTAAGCGGCGATTGCGACAGAAGATTGGTTCTGTGGGTTTTTGAGTGAAATATCTGACTTACTCTGGTACACTTCTGAAGAACGAAGAAATTAAATTTACCCAGAAGCTCAGGACAGTCGAGATTATCATTGAGCAAATTGAATAAAAATTTCAATGCATTCAAACTTCTCCTAGTGTGGAGGCTAATAGTGACAAACCTCGACAGCAAACGAGCGTGATCACAACCCCTAGGTTGATATACACCATCCTCTCGAAATGATAGCCATTTCAAGAAGTTCTTCTGCAGTGCCTCCAGGCGGTTTAAGTGGCAATTATATATTCGCCAAACAAGACAGCCATACTCAAGTTTGCTTCTTACTAGGGCCTTAAATAAATAGACCAGTATCTAAGAGGAACTCGAAAACAATCTAGCATTGCGGACGATGAAACCATAAACTTTGCTACATGATAAAATTAATTTGTTGATATGAGGAATGAATGAGAATTTTTGATCAATTACTAGGCCGAGATCCTTAACCTCCAGAAGTCGATTCAGATTAACACCTTCAATATTGTAATCAAAAGTTATCACATTTTCTTTTCTAGTAAAACTCACCACGTTACATTTCATGACATTCAAGTGTAAACAATTAATATTACACCACAGGCGGATATCATTCAGGTCGCTTTGTAGCCTCAAACAATCATTTATAGATGACACGTTCTTATAAATTTCAATATCGTAAGCATAAGCCAACTTCAAGCAGTCCACCATCTCCAAGAAATCGTTAACCAACTGGGCAAATAATAGGGGCCCAAGATTGGATCCTGCGGCACTCCCGAAGACATTTTAAACACTTCCAAACTTTTTCGTTTCGAATATGAGAAGAACATTCTTGGAAGTCAATGTTCCTGCTGGAAATCGGACCCAAATATGCTAGGAGGATATTCATTCGCACCTTTACTCATTACTTTTCACCCAAGAGCTATTACAGAAGTATTATAAAATTTTACTCATTTTATTATTATTTCTCTTTTGTTTCTCTTCCTCTTTTTTCTTCATTATATTCTTTGTTCTATAATTTCAATATCTCATTTTTATGACATTAAAAAATGAATTGTGCAATTCTGAGTAGATATTGTAAAATATTTCTTGTTACTGGGTGTTTCTTCAATTTATTTAGAGATTTTGTCACATATTTCGAGTAATATATTCAATTACAATTTAAATAAACGTTCGTTTAAACACTTATTAAATAATAAATCCAAATGAATAAAGAAATGAATCAAGAAATAAGAATTTCTTGAAATTATCTGTGGATTATTCGTCACCGATTTTCTAGGATGAATGTAAAATATCAGAATACTAAATTTCCATTCACGTAGAATAGACTTGAAATCATTTTGAATTCATATCGATCCCTCTAAAATATCCAGAATCATGCAAATCTGCATTTTATGTTCCCGAGGTTGACCCCAAATCTATTCTGCAACGTCCAGTCCAGTCTTAAATCTCACAACTCAGCCATAGAAATAAAATGCCGGAAAGTTTGCACAGCATGTAAAATTTATGTTCCCTCTTTCCTTGTTCGTTTTCCGTTATTTCTGAAAGTAGTCTAGTGGGTTAAAGAAAAGGAGAAGAATTGAAATAGTGGCATGACCACATCGCATTTGATATTTTTCATAGTAATTAACCACATGAACATGCATAGAATAATTATGAAATGTTCTATGACTCGCAAACGGAATTGAAAAACTTTTCGATACTCATTTTTATCAATTTCTTCATAAAACCAAACTAATATCAACTTAAAATGCATCTGTTCCATAAAAATCCAATGAAAAGTTAGTTTTTAAATCAATTTTTCAAACAGTTCTCTTCTTAAACCTAAATTATATTATTTCAATTACGTTTCAGTACATTGTTTTGTATATAATGTTTGTTCTTATAATTTTAGAATTTTCTGCATTTCCAATCTGTTCATCGAATATAAAAACTATTTTTAAAAGTCCAATAGACATTACTGTTTTTAGTATAACATTGTCTCTAAGACTTCATTGCTCTGTTTTTAATTCAATTTTTAATTTCTCATTTTTCCATTGGTATCATTTATTTTCATTTAGTACAAAGAGAAATCATGGCAAAGATTTTTTTTTGAAGCATCAGACTAAGAGAACCCGCCAAAATAACCGTATACTCGTATTATGAAAGAGGACGTTATATTAGAACGCCTATAGGACGTTCCTTTAGACCGTTTTAAAGCTTGTGTCACATACAAATCGTCTGTCTTTTGGATGGGGACTTCGTAAGAGTTCACTCATCATCCCCTATAATTACCAGATGTCTTCAAATGATTGTTTTCCAAATATTGAATCCTCGAATGCGACCACAACGAAATCTGCCAAATCACAGTACCCTCGTCATCAGGGATGTGTAGTCTGAATTAATAACAGTGTGACAGTTGTTTATCCTCAAAAATTCAGATACGCTTGCTACCAACTGATGCAAGATAATCTTCAAAATTACAGAATGGAGCCATTCAAACATTTTTAAAGTGCAGTAGGTATACCCCTGTTAAAAATATGCTAAACTTTTTGGAACTAATGTCGGTTGAATAAAGAATACTCTTTACTTCTATATATTCATATTTAGAATAAAAAATCAGTTGCTTCCATGTAATGTAATAAAACATGTAACATATGTCAGTGATGTGCATAGGTGTAATACTAGAAGTACTGATGGTTTTTATATCCAAAGTTGTAAGCTCTCTATATTCTAAAATAATATATGCTATGAAGAATTTAAGGCTTTCAATAATTTACCAAATACATATATTGAAAATTATTACTAGTATTAGGATATTTAAGCGTGATCTAAGAAAGTATTTTTCGAATAATAAGATAGGTATGTAATTAAAAATTGACAGTTCGAAATATGTAAATTTTTTCTATAGCTTCAGCAAAATAAATATTATTATTATTATAAAATAAATAGCGCCCTGAAAATACTCGAGCCACAAGAAATTTAACAACATGACCTCTCCTACGATGAAGAAGTAGCTTAGAAATTCAACAAAATGGAGATTGATGAGTAGGTACGAAGGAGATTGATTGAAAAATTGAAAGATAAACTATTCAAACACCAAAACATTCATTTGCATCAAAAATTTAAGTTTCGTGGAAACAGTAACGGAGTTAACAATTACATTTTTGATTACCCCTCGTACATTATTCAAAGGCTAAATTTATCTTCAGCCAAACATAATTTGGACGCTCTACCTATCAGATATATGAAATAGGTTCTCCATATACTAATTTCGTGAATTTCTTCATCATCTTTGAAAAAAAATCAAACTGTATGTTTATACTGAATTTTAAATACGTTTATTCAGTTACAATTTGAATCAGAATTGTCGTAGATAATTTGATAAAGCCTTTAAGTCTGAAATGCTAAATGAACACAATATAGTTATGGAAAAAGAGCTGATTACTAAGAACAAACAAGATCGAGTTGAGCACTTCTTCGCTAAGGAATAACAAACAAACTTCCTGATAAACAATTTAACAAGTCTAATAAATACAGCTTTCGTCAGTATCCAGAGAACTTAGCACATAAACTTCAGACTTACACCTGAAATAAGGACCTGCTTTCAGAAAGTTGAATGAAATTTTCCCCCTCAGAACCTTCATTTCCATTCATTATCTCATACTTCGCCTCATATATATATTATCAGTTGTTCAAGTTTATTATCATAACTTCAATGGTCGAAAAATCGTTACATTTTTCATTATCAAATCATATCATGGATTTTAATGATAATTAATTTAAGAGAATATGCACACTGCATGAAAGCAATGAAATAACGTCC
The DNA here is from genome assembly GCA_030704895.1 of Henosepilachna vigintioctopunctata. Classification (NCBI taxonomy): domain Eukaryota; kingdom Metazoa; phylum Arthropoda; class Insecta; order Coleoptera; family Coccinellidae; genus Henosepilachna; species Henosepilachna vigintioctopunctata. The sequence goes on from JARQZJ010000005.1 coordinate 3,165,511, forward strand.
TATATCCACTTTAGTAGTCATCTTTCTTCGAAGTAAATTATTCCATTATATTTTCTCCATTACCTATTTGATCACTTCAATCTATTTTCAACCAGAATAGGTATAAATATCGTTTTTCGAAGTATTTTCTCATGGAGAAAAGAATAATATACTTCCAAAGAGAATGTCGAGTCAGTATTTTACTCTGATAGGTATATAATGGGTGATTTTTCAAGTGTAGTTTTTTCTAAATCGAATGAAACACTCAATTTGTATCATATATTCAAAATTTTCATTGACATTGATAACTTGGCCATTTCCATTTACATTTTGAAGATAACTTCATGTAAATGTTGTCTGCGGCTCCGTATCAAATGGTCTAATCGGAAGGTCCAATTTTGCGTCACTTTTTCTAGCATGTCACTCTGTATACCACGAATTACGCGTGTTAGGTTATCCTGTAAAGCTTCAATCGTGTTCGGCTTATCTACACTAACGACTTTACATAACCCCACAAGAAATAATCCAGAGGCGTCAAATCGCATGATCTTGGCGGCCAATTCACAGGGTCATTTCGAGAGATCAGCTACTCACCAAATTTATCCTTAAACATGTCCATTGTTTCACAAGCTGTGTGACATGTGGCACCGTCTTGATGAAACCACATGTCAACCAAGTTCAGCTCGGCCAACTGGGGCAAAAAAAGTTGCGTATCATTGCTCGATATCGTGCGCCGTTGACGGTAACGTTTCTTCCACGGTCGTCTTTTCAGAAAAATGGACCGATGATGCCACCAGCGCATAAACCACACCAGACTGTCATTTTTTCGGGATGCATCGGTAATTCTTGTATGGCATATGGCTGTTCATCACTCAAGATGCGACAGTTTTGTTTATTTACATATAAACAAAACCAGAAATGAGCCTCATCGCCGAACACAATTTTTCGATGAAACAGCGGATTTTCATTAAGCTGTTCTAAGGCCCATTCACTGAAAATTAGACGTTGTGGTAGCTCATTCGGCTTCAATTCTTGCAGAAGTTGGAACCAAGACCAAGAAAACCAAGACCAAGAAAACAGCGAAGAAAAAACAGGTCAAATAAATTATATATTATGGAGACTTCTTGAGTTTAACAATATTTACACAGATTACCGAGAGAAGTCCAAGTTTCTAGTATACTTCGAATTTATCCATAACTTCCTGGTCACCTACAATAATATCCCTCTGGTTGGAAAGTAAAACTGGTTAGTTAAGCCTATTATCAGATGTACTGTTTCTAAAAAAGGTCTTCAGTCTTCTCAGGCTGGAGAAAGATGTCTTCATGCTCGCAACACAAACAGGAAGAACTGCGTGAAGTTTCCAGATGATATAAAGGTTAGTGAAAAAAGTCCTTTCACAGTTTCGAGAGATCCTATAGCACTTCGGCCTCGTCCTTCTTGCCGCAGAAAGGGGACGTAGAAGACGTTGAATTTCAACAAAAGAACTACTTACCGTTCACTGGTGTCCCGTTCATCAATTAAATCTTTCGAATTATGCATTTCAACAACTCACATACGTTCTGAATGATAAATAAACATTCCTTTCCACTCCTTCCACATTATACTGGGCTCATCGCTTTCACATAAGTTTATTTTATATTACACTGACTGATTTCGAAGGGGGTCTCGGCCCCCTGTCCCCCTCCTTATATTCTTTTCCTTAGACATTACTGTAGTGTGTCTGAATATTCCCTGTATGTTTTATTCGATAATTCGAGTAAAAAACCTCAGATTAACAGGAAAAATTTGGGTGTTGAATCCGATCCTGTTACAGAATGACACGCAAGTTTCAAAATCCTTTGTTTTTGAGAAATAGGCACTCTGAACAATTGTGGCCCCGGCCCACTATTATTACCCTATCTTATTCCGAAATTCTTTCAGGGAAACTCATCTGACAGTATATAGACGAGGTCTCAGGATGTGTGGGCACTTTCCTCTGGGAAATAGTTCTGGTGTTTTATGACGAGAGTAGTTCACCGTACAAAATTGGGATACTGAATCGGATCTCGTAATTACATCCCCTCACACCCCGCAGGTTGTTGGGGTTAAATGGAAATCAAGAGCTGAATGGCAAGTGGCTAGCTGTGTTACCAGAAAAATGGGAGAATGGGATATAAAACAACGAAAAAATTAATTTAAGAGAGCGAATAATTCGAATCATAGCGGGGTTGATGGAATTTTTTGTGTTAGTAATTTATTTGAGTGGGATTTGGTATTCGCAACCTCATTCAACAAAAAAACTGTGTTCCTTTAAACTCCTTCTCTTACTAGGCCTGTGGTTCTAAAAATCAATAGCATGAAAGATATTTGTTAAAAGAAGTACAGTAATTTTTACGTCAAGCAATTAACGGACTCATAATAATAATAATAAGTTCTTTAATCTCAAAGTATAACACCCAATTACAGAAAATAATAACAATGTTGTTGCTAAAGCACTTGTTCCACTTATAAACACTTTATCAAGACAAAGTTGATTCACCGGGTTCCACAGTCAACATTTTAAGTGCGTTCGAGAACTTTACTCCATTTTAGTGCAAAATTCAATACAGATTCTTTGATCCATTGTTTTCAAAAGTAAAAAATCGAAGAACACACAGAAAGAACACACAAACTTCTTAGTTGTCAAGGACGAACTACTAATCCAAAATGGCTAATAATGCAACATACGTATGTGTACCAACTTAACGAAAAAAAATTCGATAATCGAATGTGCATAGCAGCGAAAATTCAAAATTCACCTTTTCTTTTGAACATACCTCTTATATAAAAGTACATTTATATCTTTTCATTCAGAATATATGACTAAAATTATCGAATTTCAGTACTTCTTCGTTTTTTAGTGATTCGTATTTTTAAATAGATAATAATAAACCGATTTGAGGTAATGAAGATGAGATTAAAATGAGAAAACCACTCCAAGGAAGAGTTGAAAATATAATAAATAGAGTAGAGTTCTTCGTAAAGAAAGAACTGGTGACGAATAATCCCATTATTCATTCTGTTTCCTCATTTTACTCTCAATTGATTATATTAAGGATAAGTAGCAGCCACTTTATTGAATAATGAAGCTGTTGTCTTTTATGTCTGGTGAAATATAATTTGTAATGAGTTTCTTATGTAGTCATATACATCTCTTTGAAATTTATTACCTAAACATTGAGATACTCCGTTCAAATTGAAATATCGCTTGTATAAAATCGATGGTCAATGATATGCTATAAAATATAAGAATTTTGAGAATGTTTAAGGCCCTCACTTGATGTTAATCCATTTCAGAAACAAAACAACATAACAAAAAAGCTCTTTTCTTAATCTGAAGAGAGTTGCCTCAACTCTTGACAATGAACTAGCTGCCCGAAATGAATGACGAGTGAATGAGATAACGTACTAATTAATTTGCAAAAGCGTCTTCAATTTCACCATATTTTTGGCAGGAATTTTCATTCGAAAATTCCATAATCATTCAATAATGTTTATTTGATGATTGATGAGACCTATACTTGGAGAAAATTGATATCCATAATGAAACATTATTTAGAATTTTCTCATAATTTAATACAAATACGCATGACGACGTTTCGATTAGTATTAATTTAGTATTTGACAAAGAAGTAGTACTTCGAAACGTCGTCCAAATCATGTTCATTTCAATAGAAAATATATAAATGGCGAAACATTCTATATTCTTGATAATGCCTTAAGAGGCTAAACTAGACTAATAAAGAATTATTAAGTAAGTGATTTTTAGAGAATTATTTCTTATTACCTCTCATTGAAATATGAACTATCACAGAGTTGATTCAGCGTCCACTGAAAAATATATATTTCATCAGAAGTTTCTATGTTCACTCTCCCACAATTACTCATTTATATCTGTGATCAATATATATAAATACTTTAATTTTGCCCTAGGGCATAATAAGCGAATGATATGATAACGTTCTCTTTTATTAATGCTATTAAATGAAAAGTACCTCGTTAGAAACCCTTTATTGATCGTTCTGATGAAATTTCTTTCTCTAAGGCACCAAATTTTGGCAATTATTTTCCGTGAAATGGTGGTTAATTACAAAAAACAGTAGTAATGAAAAAATTTTACTTTGTTAACTGTCATAAACTTCCATAGCAAAACTGTCGATGATTTCCTTCGATCATCAACTATGATGAAGCCACTGAACAAGATAAAAATGACTACAGAAAAATTGGTTTTATCTGAAACACAGAAAAGTATACAAAACACGAAATGAAAAAACATAATATACCTGTAAGGTTCATGAAGTCTTTCATCAATTTCAATTTTTCAATTTTTTAGGAATTTTGAATTCCTGAATAATACAGAAGATACAAGTCAAATGTTGATGAATCAACATAAACATATTTGAAAATAGAATTCCAAGTACGAACATAGAATTCATATCCACACCTATCGAAAAAACTCATAGTTTCAACTCAAAACTCAAATTACTGTATACAGAAACGAAATGATACAAATTTGTTATGTTAGAAGTCTTGGAAATCAATAACGAAAGGAGATGCAATAACTTATTGATTGACCAAAATTAAACCGTGGTTGAATACATTATAGTTGAATATAAGTAGTTCTAATGTTTTCACAGGCACAGATATGTTTCTATGAACAGAATTATCAGAGAGTGACAGTACTGTTCCTAAAACCTCAAATTTATGTTTCATAGAATTCATATATCTTCATAGAACCATAGTTAACTATTAATTTTTTTCATTCTATCTATATCCATATGAATAAAGTCATTTGTTTTCCCTAATTTCACTTAGAAGTGTAATATACTTATATATCCAATAATTTCAATACCTTAGTGTAACAATTGTTATTTTTCAACGATATATAGTGATGAAAATCACAGAAGCAAGTATTTTTTGGATTACACTAAATTGTATTTAACGAAACATATTATTTTCCACAGTTTTTTGATGTTTTCACAATCACATGAGTTCATCTTTTTCCAATCCTACCGGAAATTCGAGACTATTTTTTACTTTCCAACGAAAATTGGTTTTAGCCGAAATTCATGTGACATCCTTATTGGAATGGCGCCACAACGTCTCACAGGGTGACCTTTTCCCTATGGCACAAGAAAAGAGTAATGTTTTTCTTGTCGATATTCTAATTCGATAATTTAAGTGAATTGATTCATCTCATTTCTCACGGAAAGTCATTTATTTTATGGTATTGAACGACTGAATAATTGAATGGAAGTCTGATTTATCTTTTATCGGACAACAAATGATAGACGCCTTTTTCAATTCTTGATTTGAACATGGCAAACCAAATTGAAATGAAGGATATTTTTCTTAGTGTCCTTTTGGCGCGATTTTCTTGACTATCTACGGAATGTTTTGATATTATTCACGTTTGTTTCAAGTTTCATATTTTAACGAAAATCATGAAAACTTCTGAAATTAAAATTATATCATTGAAAATATAGACAAACCATCGAGAAATTCCGGAAAATATTTATGCATATTGTTTTATATATAACCAACAATCTTCAGAACATAATTAAAATATAAAATAGAACTTCTGATTTTGTCCTTAATTTTGAAAAATGACAAATATTAGGATATAGTTTGCATCTAAAATATTTTCAAAATTTTAACGTATTTCTCGAATTTCATTAAAGATTCATTGAATGATAGAAATAAATTTAAACAAATTATTTATTCAAATTTATTTAAATTAAATTGTTGATTATTAAAAAGCATTATCATTCTTGATAATGCTGTAAAAGGCGAAACTAGTCGAATAAAGAATTGTTCAGTCAGTGATTTTTAGACAAGTTTTTTATTATTACCTCTCATTTGATATATATATATATATATATATATATATATATATATATATATATATATATATTTTCTTGAAATTGATTTATTGCCTGTTTAAGATATTTTATTTCGAAAGTTTTTAGCAATAACAGGCTTTTTTTGATATAAAAAAGTTTATTTTGTTGACGTTTCGTTGTTATATTACAACTTTGTCAAAACTAATTAGTTTAATTAAATTAATTAGTTTTGACAAAGTTTATATGAATATATATATATATATATATATATATATATATATATATATATATATATATATATATATATATATATATATATATATATATATATATATATATATATATATATATATATATATATATATATATATATATATATATATATATATATATATATATATATATTTATTGTTATGTATTTTTGTAAGAACCTATTTTGAACTGTTGAAACGACAATTCAAAAACATTTGAAAGTTTCGTAATGAAACCTTTTTATCACTCATAAAATTCAAACAAAATATCCATCTCATTTAACACCGCAAATTACAAAAGTTTCTAGAAAATCAAACTTTAATGAAGTCCAGTAAAAACTTCTCAACTTCATTTGTAACTCCACCCCGCGTGAAAACGTAAATTTCTTGTAATTCAAGAAAATAAACGACTTCGTTATTTGCGACGTTAAAACACTCATTCGTTTTATTTCAGCAGAATAAAACAAGCATCAAAGGTTTTTAAGAGACAAACCTCCATTACCTCTCTCACTTTTACGATATGAATAAAATTGTCAATAATTCGAATAATTTCCATAAAAAAATAAATATAATCAAAATTCTTAGTTTATTCAAGTTTTAAAAACGAATTGGATACCATTTTTCAGTTAAAAATACGTATTTCTTATATTTCCATTTTATTCAACATCGTGATGAGCATATATGAAGAATTTTTCAATTAAAACTAATATGAGAAACTTACAAACATTTCCCACTGTTTTTCGAAATAAATTTCCTCACACTAAACAACCATCACCAAAAATTCTTTTTCAGCACATCCCTATAATCATATAGTTTTTCAATTAAATGTAACCGATCGCAATTTGCGGACACAAACGATCAAGCAGTTTCCTTCTAGAATTTTCAGACCTAATGTTCATAAATTTACGTTCTACATATTAAATATCTTATGTCAATGTTCGGTTGTTTAACGCGCCAATAAATCAGAGCGCGACAACACAGTAGGCGACGATTTCGGGATATAGCACTGAAGTCAGCCGCATGGCGCCAAAACTTTCAACGCCAACTTTACGCTTTCGAAAACGCAAGCGCCGTATTCTTGAGGGAGTTTTCCATATATGTAACATGTCTTCAACATATAAAATTGATAATAACAACCATCATGCGTGACTAACGTTAAATTAACACAAGATACCAATTCGAAAACACAATTTGAGCTATTCTGTTCAAATATTATATTATAGATGATTATATCTGACATATTACTATTTCTTTCCGAATCATTATGTGAAATGTCAAAATTTTAACGTTATATTCTTCCATATTGAATTAACAAACCATTAAAGAATCTTAGTAGTTTGATATTCTATGATCAAAAATTTTGTCATTTATTTTTTAGGAAATATTGAAAATCGTGCATAATTTTTACAACACGTATCCTTTTCAATGGATGGACAAACTAAACTTGCTTGCTTCAATTTATTTCTGATATTTCGATATTAAAAACGTTTTCATTTCTGTAAATTTGGCTAATACTTTGACGGTTCTTAGATAACACAACAACGGGGAAAACTTTCAAAATATATCTCATACTGTGAGTGCAAAATGTTAAATAATTTGGTGAATTCATAATCAAATTGCCAAATCGAAAACTTCACCAAAAATTTAGGTCAATAGTATTTCTCATTTTGCAATTGGAAGAAAATATATATTCAATAATTGAATTATTCTTCAATTAATCTTTCTCAGTGTTAAAGTTTGAAATGGTTTATTCGGTAATATATCACAGTATCTTTCATTTAATTACAATCACTTGTAAAAAGTATTGTTCATTTTTGATATATTTCAAAAAATTTCTCTCATAATTCAATGATATTAACGATGCTTCTAATTGATCACTGCAAAATGGCGAATGCAATAGTTTCTATTCCTAATCGTAAATTATTATAGGGAAATGGCAAGCAAAATGAATTACAGTTTAATGGTATTGCTACCGAACAGACGTAGGGGTGTGCATTTAATATCGATATCGATATATCGAATTTATTCGATATTTGCTGAACGATATATCAGATTGATTCAATATTTTGACATATAACTTTTCTGTCTGATATATCACTATGTTCGTTTCGATATGTCCAATCATTTATTCTCAAGGGATACCCAAATTATTAGTTATTTATTATTAGTTATTAGTTATTCAGGAGGGAAATAAAATAAGGACCAAAAGAACTAGGATAATTGATTTATTTTTTGAAGTGTTTACGAATGCAATAAAACAAATTTTATTATCGTTTTAGTTTTTTCACTCTCAAACAAATAACTCAATTCACCACTCATAAAAAATCACTGTAATCATACTAATAGTATACTTATATTACATTTACATCCATTTCTACATTTACATATACGAAATCAAAAACAGTCACTTCTCGATTTCTATGTAAAATTAATATTATTATGAGAAGTATTGGATATTTAAAACAAATCGATCGGAGTTGTATCGATGTTGAAAGACATCGATACAAAGATCCGATAATATATCGAATAAAAATAACGATGTATTTTTTACTTGAATACTCAATTAGAAGATTATTTGGAAACTCATCCGATAATTATGACTATAAAAATTTTTATAATCGAATATCTATGCATTCCCACCTTCATTTTAAGCATATCGAATAAGCGTTAATCGTTTCCGAAAATTCCGGTTTATTTTTCATCATCAGAATTGCACAATATGTACTTGTTCTGATGAACACCAAAAAGCTCGAAACACCTTTCAACACATTTTCCTTGTGCGGTCTAAAACCGATAATGTTTTCTTTTGGGACTTTTAACAAGAACAAGCCTATGAAAATTGCAAATTTTTATATTATATTTTTTTCTATTTATGTACCACCACATAACCAAACTATAAGAAATTTTTGTTTTTTACATCCACAGGCCCTTTTTGATGTTTTCATGTAAACTCTTTTCTCTCTGTGTAGTGAATGAGCTGCTACTGTTGAATCAATGTCATTTACCTCACTAATAAAATTTTTCGAAAATTTTTGGGATAGTTTTGAATTGGTTTCTCAGTAGGTAACCTCTAATAAAACCATCATTTTGGTAGTAAGTGTATGTTTTTCACCATTACTTAAGAGAAATGTTTTACTTCATTCAATTCTTACCAAGATTGATCTTTCCGAATAATATGACATTCTAAATCGAGAAAAATATTTCATTTTAATCAATTCATCAAAATTAATTCGATGTATCTCAATATGATGTCATCGAATTGTTTACGTTACATTATCAGTCGAACAAATCTGCCTAGATTAGTGTAGTAGTTCAAAACGTGTAGTTCATTCAAATGTATGGCTCCAGGCTCCACAAGTTCAAATTGTCAAGTGTCAGCTGATTGTAAGTAGGTTAGATTTTCGGAATAAACGTCACAAGGTGTTATTGACATGTTGATTTCCTTTGTGCTTGATTCCGAAAACTGAAGCATACTAGGATTTTCCAGGAAATTTGACACATATTGTGAAATGGACGAGTCGATACAGTAACACCAGCAAACCTCGGGGAAGCCGCTATTGGAAACATGCAAATTTCTGTGATAATTTATATTTAGTCATTTACTTTGAAGTTGTTATTATTCGACCATGGCTGTTGCTACAACCACCACAACTACTGTTCAACATCAAAATAAAACTCAAACTTTTAGAACAACCCAATCTCATCATCACAAACGAAAACGGCGAAGGAATTCAAGTGAAGTCAGTAGCTGTTTGAAATATATGATATTCAGTTTCAATGTTATTTTATGGGTAAGTATAGAAACCATTGAATTTATTATTATTCCACCCACATACTGAATTCATTAGATTGCATTCCTTCCCAATAATTTAACTGTTACTTTGGATATATTTTTGAAGGACCGTACTGATATTAATGGGTCTTTATTCAATTTATATGAATTATTTGATGTGTAATATGTTAAATTTAGATTGCATTTCATTTATTATGCTATGTGTATGTTAATTGGGATTAAATATTTTCATAAGGCAATTTTAAATTACACTTTTAACATACCATCTCAACTATTCTACCCATATAATTTTTACATATTTTCAAAATATTTCATGTGTAATGTATGTAAGTATTGCTTACTGATTTCATATACATTTTTTTATATCTTTCATCAAATGTCTCAAATGATATTAACTCAAATTAGAAAAGGAGAGATTGAAATAATTAAATTTTTGTTAAATTTAATTTTCATACTTTCAAACTTTGAGATACAATGTAAAATAAATACTCCACTTATATAGGTATATCTATGCAAGATAGTTTATGAGTGATATTAAATACAAGGCTCTAAGGTTAGCTATTATCTCAAGAAATTGAATACCTGAAAACCATCATTCACTTTTCAAGCTATTTGTTGAAATATTTTTAAATTGATTAATTCGTATTCTTTATTAACATATTCTTTATTGAATATGCTATTTAAAATATTGATTTAACTGTAATGAAACAGCAATGGAATATTTTAAATAAAAAGAGAATTACAAACTTTTTTCAATTTCATTTCATCACAATTATTATTATTTCCTTATTTGAAATATGCATTACTATATTGAATATAGAAGTATATTCCTATTAAATTGTAAATAATGAAAGTTTTCTCAATAATTAAATTTTGTATGTAATAATCATTCTTTACATAGGTACAAATGAATCATGTGTTATAATATATAGGTTCATATAAGCATTTTGCTTTCAATCGCAATAATAAAACTAAATAAAACTAAGCAGTTTTTCGATTTTCACTGTAATTGATTTGATGTATTCAGATTTTCATCAAGTATCGGCCCAATTGTTAAGTGTTCTTAAGAATCTTTCAGCTCATATTTTGACTTGTAGCTAAGATTGTATACGACTTTTGAGTCAATAGATATATTAACTAACTACATAATGACCCATAAAAGTAATCATTCATATACAGATTGGCTATTTTCAGCTTATATGATTCAACTGCTTATGTTTATTGCATTATTTTATTTTTGCAAACAAAGTAAGTGAACATTTATCTATGTTTTATCTCTATTTGAATGAAATGCATCAATTTCCATTGAAAATATCTCACTTGTCAATATTTCGTTTATCCTGCATTTACAGTTTTATCAAGTGATAAGGTTTTTTTGACACTTTCTTATCATTGAAAATCCCAGGCAGCAACAATAGCATAGAGGAAATCGCGGTTTACCTGTTTTGATAATTTTGAGTATTGCACTGCAAGATAAGATCCTGATCGTTGAAAATTATGTACAACAGTTTTCTTTATTTATATTCCTTAAATATTAATCAACAAATAAAAAGTCATTTTATTGGTCATAAGTACTCATAAGATTCAACTTGACCTTATTTTTGAGCATTTCAACAGTAAAGGAAAAATAATTTTCATTCCAGTTATTGTTCCTTTTACTCATTTCATAAATCAGGACTTTTATGTTGAAAAATAATTTACATTCATATTAAAGGAGCATCCTGTTGTTAGATTTCATTGTTATGATGTCTTTTTTTTATTCAATATTGAAATATCTATGATAGCTAAATATAGTTAAAGATTGCAGATCAAGTATTTTTTATCTATAAGTTCTAAGAAAAATTACAAATTTCTGTCTGGAAGGATATATATGAAAAGGCACAAATAAGCATTTTAAAGTAAAATTTTAAAGTCCTTTACCTAATGACAAATATTTTGAATTTAGAATCATAATTGACTTCTGGCACAACTCTTGATGTGCCAGAGTTGTACCTCTTTTTAAAATGTAACATATAATTCATATAATAATAATAATAAAATCATTCAGTTTATTACTGCATGGGTGGCTATTTTATCTTCCTATTTGTAACATATCTTTTTTGTTTTCAGTTATTTGGAGCACTCCTTACTGCTATTGGATTATGGGCTTGGACTGAAAAAGATACCTTTAATAATTTAGGAAAAGTGGCCAACATTGCCCTAGATCCAGCTTTCGTTCTAATATGCCTTGGTAATGTTAACTGTGAAATATTAAAACCAATTTTTTTAACTGCTCTTAATTTTTTAAAGGATCATTAACTTTTGTAATTGGTTTCACTGGATGTGTAGGTGCACTTAGAGAGAATACATGTCTTCTAGGAGTGGTAAGAACCTAACGGTAATAAATATGAGAAATGTTAATGTTGACTCATTTCAGTATGCCTTGATTTTATCTATACTTTTACTATTTGAGATGAGCGCTGGAATACTTGGTTTATATTCAAAGATTGGGTGAGTTCATATTATGTTAAATATACATGGTATACATAAAAATTCAATTTCTGGACATTAGCTTTTGTTATTAGTAATTAATATGAGTACATATTACAGCTAAAATCTCAAGCATCGACAGGTTTCCAGACATTTATAGTTCACTACAGAGATGATCCAGACCAACAAAATCTCATTGATTGGATTCAGGAAGAATGGGTAAGCAGGGAAATTTGAAAGAGCAGTTTTCTAATGATTCAGAGTTTATGGATAGTCTATGTTTATACTCGGATCATACTTAGAATCATTATGACATTAAGAATTGTTGTGGATACATTTGTACAGGTAATTTCATTTTGATGATTTTATTTTAGTTACACTGCTGTGGAGTCGAAGGCCCAAAAGACTGGGATTATAACCAGTACTTCAACTGTTCCTCCAGAGATGTTGGAAGTAGAGAAGCCTGTGGTGTTCCTTTTTCATGTTGTAAACAAAAACCTAATGTAAGTTTAGCACATAGATATTTATTTTCAAGATTACTGTATATATGCATATATTCTATATATGCATATATATAGAATATATGTATATATATATATATATATATATATATATATATATATATATATATATATATATATATATATATATATATATATATATATATATATATATATATATATATATATATATATATATATATATATATATATATATATATTGTAAAAATATGTAATTCTTTTTGTGCAACATCAAAAATTGAACACCTAGAAACTGTGTTATGAATGTGTATTACAGTCTTGTATATAGTCATCTAAATTATAATATTCTGCTGTGGGGCTGCTCTACAGAAATAACTAGGGTGTTTATTATAGAGAAGCGAATACTTTGATTAATATTCAGTATTCATCAACGAATCTTGTAAATCTATCTTCATTAATAATTACATACTCACCTTACCGTGTTTATATATTTATAGATGTTTGTTATATGTTAAAGAAAATGAAGATAGGTTTATGAAATTAAATAGTAATCATGAGTATTCAACAAGGAACAGTGATGTGCTACTTATTCCTATACATAAAACCGCTAAGATTGAGTTCTCTCTCTATCATTAGAGTATTAAAATTTTCAACCATATACATACAATCGAATTTGAAAGTACTGAAAGCTCATGTTTAAGAGGAGAGTTAAATCTCTGCTCTTAACAAAGGAATACTATAGTGTGGCAGAATACTTTGATGATTCGAATGTAGGCAATAATGTATGAATCAATTTTTTGTATCATATGTTTAAATATTTTTTTGGTAAAGTACACAAATGTTCTTCACCATGTGAAGTTGTCTCAAATTTGTAATATTTCTGAGGTAATTTTTTTCCTTTCTGTTCAAATAAAGTTGTATATTAATGTAAACATAAATTTATCCAATATTTTTGTTTGAACCAATATTTTTGCTCATGGGCTGAATGGAAGATCAGACTCAAAACTGAATTCAGTCCTTTTAAAAGCATTTTTCTTAGTTGTAATTATTGTATCAATTGAAATGAATGTAATTTTACAATGTAAGGAATGTTTTTCAATAAATTATTTTATTATATTATCATTATGTGATATACAATTCTAAATTGTTTTATATTTTTCTTGTCAAGCAAGTGTAGTTTTCCTTCGTCAATATGAATAACATACTTCTGGCATTCAAGGAATATATTTATTTGCTTTTTTCATTACATTTCCCAGTAGCTAGGAGACTTCTATTAATCGATAAGAAAAATAATATTGATAAAACACATTTTTTTCAATATTTTTGAAAACGTACAATATCTAACAGAATATAAATAATTCAATATTCTCATCTTTACAGGAGGCTATTAAGAATAAGCAATGTGGTTACGATGTACGAAAACCAGGCTTTGTAAGTAATTTTATTTTCTAATTGTATTTGAGTTGATATGCAGTTGAGTACATTTTCATAAATTTTTGCAAAATTTATGTCAATGCAGGGATAGTTTGAATAAATTTAGGATATTAATTGCTGTTAAACAACTGCTTGGATTAAATATTTCAAACAGTTTCATATGGTTTTCACCTACGAGTGCCAAATTTAGCCGGGTTGTTCTGAAATTTCGTTTCATTTTTATATTTTCGTTTTCAAGCAGCCTGGAGATAGGCACATATTTGAACGAGGTTGCTTGAGGGCAGGTGAAGAATGGATAGAGACCAATTTAGTGCCTGTAGCGGCTGTTAATCTTGCAGTAATGGTGCTACAGGTATTGGTTTGGAATTTCTGGCATGTTGGTACAGTACGTGTAGTTTCGTTGAATGTGTATTACTTTTACAATTGCAAATATTCCAACATTATCTATCAAGAAACCTCACATATTCAAAAATCATAAAGTTAGCATAATAAGGCTTATTAAAGCTGAGCTATAAAAGTTGAAAATACGAACTAACATGCCTTTTATTGAAAGTAGCACATACATAACTCAAATTTTCAAAATTATAACAATGTGCAATATTTGACAATTTTTTACCCAATTTTATGATTAGAATGTAAGTTTTTTCAAATTAAAATTCATATACGCCACTGGTTTATTCAGCTTTTTATAAACAGCATGTTCTGTATTCAAGTTTCTTCTGTTTTTTGCTATTTATGCACCATTTTAAGAAATATTGAACCTTTCATGAGAATATTTAATTTGACATTTTTCATTTATTTTGTGCACTTATATTTGTAATTTTTATATCCTTATTCCTCCTTCCCCATAGAACACTTTGCAGAATCTGAATGCTACTCTTATTATAAATGAAAGAGGTTGTTTAGGGGCACTAGAAGATTGGATGGAGAAGAATATGATTCCGATAGCCACTTATATTTTTGTTTACTTCTTTTTTCACGTGAGTTATTTTTACGTTGTTTTGTAAAATTGTTCCTTGGTTGTTTATTTCACAGATGTCATTTTTTTCAAAGCTTGCATGAGCACTAACAATGATGGCACTAATTATTTTTAGAAAATAAGATGTCTATTTAAGGAAAATTGAATGTCTACCTACAGAAATTTCTTGCTGCATGAGATTTAAACTCGAAGTTGAACTATTTTTCATTATAGTGTGTATTAGAAGGAGAAATTGCATTGCAATGAGGGAACCTATACATAACATTTTAGCATTATATTCTTGATATTTTACAACAATACTGAAATTATAAATTATCTTTTAACTACTGATTTATACTTTTTTGTAGTCGTCACATATATATATATATATATATTACAATGCCATTTTTGCAGTTACATTTGATAATTACTTTTAATTTAATGCAGTTACTTTTAATTTGTTGTTTTATGACAGATTTTCAATTAGGTCGATAAATCTAATAATATATTTGAAATAGAAGTTCTAACAACGTATATTACCATAATATGATAAACCGATCCTGTGAAATCTTTCTATAATTAAACATACTGCTGTGAGTGGTACCTTTCTATGGAAACTAGAAAAATTATATATAATACAATAGTATTGCCTCACTTTAATTTTGCGGCCACCGTTTTATACTTGTGCAAACCATCAGATATACAAAGACTTCAAATCCTTCAAAATAGTTCGATGAGAGTAATCTTACAGGTAAACAGAGAGACAAGTATAAGCCAAACGTTAAAGGCATTAAAATGGATGAAAGTGAATCATATGCTGGAGGTCAGTGTTTTATTTATATATAAAATTAAACTTCAGCTTGCGCAAAACTATTTGTGCAATAAATTAAAGACTTTTAGTAACATCCATGAGTATAGTACAGAAACAGAGACAGCTTTATATTAGATCATAAAAAGACAAAGGCATCATAAAATTCTGTGTTTTTTAAGGCTTTGATTGCATATAATAAGTTGCTATTATATATACGGAATTTAGACTTAAAAAACTTTAAAGTGAAAGTTAAGACTTTATATTTGAATAAACAGAACTAGTAAAAATTGAAAAAACAATATAGGCTCTTATATGTTCTTAAATTAAAATGTTAAAATGTAATTAGGTTATTATGTAGCATCTTTGCTAAATAAAGTTCTTATTATTATTATACTTGGTTAAATTCCTCAAAAATTAACTAAACTGTAGTCTATTGTATCGAAGTCTAATTAATTATGGTTAAATGAATTATTAGCGATTTTGTGGAATGTATCAAGTGTTTTTATTTCTACAATACATTAAGAAATGTTGCATTAAGTTTCTGCGAGAAGACAGTTAACATTATTGTATATATTCCTTTGTCAAGATAATAAAACTGAATATTTTCGTATGTTTACAGATATTAGGCATATGTTTTGCCCAGAATCTACGAGCTGATATATTCGCACAAATATCTAAATGGCGCCACTGACATTCAAGAACTCCTACTGCGGTTTAGGTCGTTTTGCCAGCCACGTGGGAGTTATTATGTGCCGAAGTATAGACTTTCAGGATTGTACAGACAAAACTATTTCGAAGACTTTCGATGCATCTCGAAAATGGATTTTCCTAAAAATATAAATCGAGAAATGGACTTCAGAAGGTCGATATACATTCCAAGATTTTTGTGTATATATAGATTATACACATGTTGAGTAATTGTGATATATGAGACTATTTTCCAAATTAATAATGATTCGGGTAAGATAATTATTTTAATGTGACTTAGTTGGTTGAACAGAGAAAATATGGGTGATGATTTAAACAAAATAGATATGGCTGTGTTACTCCAAACTAGTCTGATGAATATGATGCCTGTCTGAGAAGTATACCTCATCCCTGATAATACATTTTGTAGTGGCAAAGCAGAATCCAAGTTTCAAGATTTTAAAAATCATATAGATTGATGGATCCTATCTTGTGGAGCAGTTTTTAGATATTTAAATGTAGGAATTCAATCCCAAATTACCATAGAAGTTGTATATTATCTTCTATTCCAAGGGATTCAGGATTCTTTCCAAATATCTTTATTTTTCCGACATTCCTCTGACTGAACTAGGAACGAGATTTTCACCAATTGAGGTGAAAATCTATATTCAAGTAAATACAATTTTCTCTACTGGAATTCAACCTTATACTCTTATGCTTTTGTCTCATTATTAAAGAAAAAGCAAAATAATTTTGGCTGTTTGGGCCACTTATTTCAACTATTAGAGAGTTGATTGAAGCTTAGAATCTGTAGTGGCATTTAAACTTGAAAGAGATGAATTGGAACATATGGGTAGAAATATGAAAACATCAGGATCAGTCATGTCTAGAGTGTTTCTAAAATTTCACCCAATATTTTATACTGAAGAATTTTGTTATTTTTGTCATTGAAGAACAAATTTCTGAATATTGTGTCAAATTTGTGACCCTTTCGACAAGGGAAATTCCTAAGGACCAGATATTAATTTTGTACGTTTTTGTGAAACCCTTGAATTTTTTTCCAATTTTCAAACAAATTTGCAAATTTTGTACAGAATAATTATGTAAATTGTACAATATGACTAATCATCCAAAGATGATTTTGTATGCTTACTCATTGGTTTTCGTTCTATGAATAAAATCAATCGACTGGATTTTAGATTTTAACAACCTAGAAATTTAAGCGCAATTACAAATGTTACTTTCAAAGATTAATTACTGTTTGTATAGCCAATAGTACAAATTAAGTAAATATTTTTATTCAACACATTTAAGGAAATTAAAATTTTGATGTTATTAGTTTTTTTTCTCAGGTGTGTATTTTACCAGCGTTTCATCTCGCTTGTGCGTTTGTTTGTTTGGAAATTTAAAACTCCAAATATTCACATAAGAATTTCCTACATTCCTGTATTAAATAACTCATTGCGTGGGGTTCCTTTTAGATGTGGATCATTTGTGTTACCTCACAGTGCCACAGTTAATTAAATATTGAGTTTTTTCATTTGATATCAATAGAATGAAAACCATGTAATAAGAGCCAAGTTAAGGATGGCCCATATCGCCATCTTGTATATTGTTTCACACCAATAAGTGACGGTGTTATTTTTGTAAAACTATTGTGTAATTTCAAAGATTTCTCGTTAAAGAAATCTTTTCGTAAGATATGACTGCTTGAATGAGTTTGTATTCCGAATTCAATAATCAAAAAACCATTGTTGTGTTTCTACGTTAAATACTTGTTATATCTGATAGTAGCGTTTTGTAATCGACATGTGTCGTAGATGTAGAATGTTATGGATTTACACGGGTGTAATTCTCAAAATGTTCGAACCTATATAGCTCAAAAGTTGTTATTGTAGACATACAATGGCTGACCTTAGTCAAAATCAAAATACCATAGTTAAGTCAGCAATAGAATCGTTTGTATATATTGTGTAGAACTTGACGAAAAGTTGTTTTACTTCAGGTCATTCAAAGGTCTTTTCCCACGTCTGTAAAGAAATTATTTAAAAATTGCATTTCTATGTTGAAAGATACATTTCTCTGTGTTATCAATTGTCAAGAACTGAACACATAAAACTCTGTGTTTTGAAACATTCCTCCACTCGGATGTCCATATGAGATGTCAGGTTTCAAAAATGTGTAGAATGGTTTTTGAGCTACTTTTTTAAGTTTTGCTAAAATTTTATAATATGGTATATTGTGAAAACTAAAGAAGGCAATAAGTATATTCGCATTTTATACTCAAAATACAAACTGCTGCAATAAATTCACATATATTCCAAATGTTATGGTAAATAAATGTTTTATATGAATATTGGACTATATAGGTTCGAAATATATATCGAAATTGTTTTTTAATTCCGTATGATGTTTTAGATACTCTGCGAAATTCTTCATATTTTCTCGTGACGTGTTTGTTGAACTTCGCGGTTTGTATAAGTCTTTTGATATTTATTGAAAAATTTCATTGTTTAATGTACATATATAGATATATAAAATAACATAAATAATAAAATTCTTGGAAAAGTTTGATACTGATTTTAAAATCGTTTTACTCCTTGATATATTGACGAAGGGCATTCCACCTTGTGAGCGTTTTGTTTTTGTAAGATATTTTTACAAGTATCAATAATTTTACGCAATAAAATTCTAGCTGAAAATATTTTGAGTTTCGAAAATATCTATAATTTACCTATAGTTTATTTTGCTTGCAACCCCAAAGCTGTAACAAAATTTTGCTAATTGTGATATTAATCATTCAAAAGCATTATATTTATAAAGTTCATTATATTTATTTATATGTATCGCTTTTCTGAAAAAGAGTGACTAAAATGAAAACTTGGGAGTATATAAATTAACGAGTATAAAATTTATTTTTTATATTTGTAATTATGTTG
Organism: Henosepilachna vigintioctopunctata; assembly: GCA_030704895.1. Lineage (NCBI taxonomy): Eukaryota > Metazoa > Arthropoda > Insecta > Coleoptera > Coccinellidae > Henosepilachna > Henosepilachna vigintioctopunctata. The sequence continues at coordinate 3,185,175 of JARQZJ010000005.1, forward strand.
TATATGTATTACAAAATTCTAATAGTTTTCTTCAATTTTTATATATGGTAATCTCTTTTTCAGAAAAAAACATTTTTAATAATTGCCATTTGTAGATATAACGCTTTCATTAAATTTTTATAAATATTAATTTTGCGCCTCAAATTTTTTAAAACTTGCTTGAAATCCGAATTATAATTTTAGATGTTCAAGTAATTTGTATTTACTATAATAGATCGCAATTGGGAATCCTCTTCAAATTTTGCTTCAATATATATATTGTATATTATTGAAGATTTTTGTTTGTTGAGAACATCAATAAATATTAATACAATGTTGTGTTTTATTGTGTATTATGTGGTTATATAACATTATAAAATATATATATATATATATATATATATATATATATAGTTTATTTCTGTTGACGTTTCGTTGTTATATTATATAACAACGAAACGTCAACATATACTTTTTATATATATATATATATATATATATATATATATATATATATATATATATATATATATATATATATATATATATAATAAGAAAATGAACACTAGAACATTCATTTGAAAAATTCAAATTAACCAAGAGAATGTAATAAAGAGCTAGATATGTGAACTTCGATGGACGTTGTGTGACTGACGAGTTCCTTGCAGAACGAAACATATATGTGTCGCACTTCCATCATGTGTGGCATCGATTTCAATATTTCTCTAACATTTATCCCTTGAAGGACGATGGAGACATCACATCGTACACGTTCACATATGTAGCTCTACTATAACATTCTCTTGGTTAATTTAAATTTTTCAAATGAGTGTTCATTTTTTTAAAATATTTCATTCAGTGGCATAAGCACAAAAATTTCATTTTCTTATATATATAATGGTATGTTGGTCCGGGAATACATCCGTTGATTTGTTGAATGCCTGTTGGAAACATTATCAATGCTTTAATTGTCGATTGCTCAAAGTCTGGTGACTGATTCAGTCACCATATATATACATATATAGATATATATGAATTATTTTGAGGAAAAAGAAATGAAAGTCCATGTATTTTGATAATACTTGAGATAATATAATTAGGTATCTATAAATCATTACTTAAAATACATCACAAAATAGTTAATCTACCTTTCATTATATTGTACAAACATTGAGTTTATTATCTTATTGAATACTATATAAACAAACAAATTTACAAAGTATAAAAATAATCACTCCATTATACTATTTTTGGTATGGTTGCTAATCATGCAAAGCTCCATCTTGTTTTTAAATAAAATTCGGAATTAAAGTAATAAATAAGAGCTTGATCTGTTTCTTTAAGACTATATGCATTTTGGAAATTACTAAAAACATTCCGTCTTTATTTGGTCCAAGTAGCATCAAATATTTAAAAAAAACATCTAAACATTCAGGCAAATTTGAAAAATAAGAAATTCCACTTGTCATTAATTTCTAACTTTTTTTTCAAGATCATTGCTGTTCAATTAGAATGACACATTTCTTTTCGGTCCAGAATTAGTTTAGATGTTTTTCTTTCAAAATATAAGTTTAATCTACCCTATATATACAAAAATTTACGAATAAAACGTCAAAACAGACTGTTGATTTCCCCTCACTAATAGATAGGGTGGTAAATCTCTGGTCAATGCTTCCAACCAAGCCATATAGAGAGGTGCTGACACTATACCCTTACGTGGCATGGGTAAAGACCTAGAAAAAGTACATAATAATTGTAGAGTAATATGTAATACCACAAAAACAAGATAAATTATTTTATGAATAATTACAATTTTTTTCCACAAGCAAGTTATAAAAGGAAAACACTTCAAAGGGATAAATTTCTAACATTAATTTCATAATTATCTTCCTAATGATTTGAATAGACAAGTTCACATCCCAAGAGCAATTAGAAATCATTAGTTCGATGTTTTGTTTGAATTTTTTCACCATCTAGTGTAACTCTTATGAAGTAGATTATTTTTGAAATGGAAAGTGAAGTGACATTATTCTTTCATTTTCATTAATTTTTAAAAGATCGTTTCTCTGAATTTATTTATGCAAAAAGTTACCATATTGTTGCATTTTGATAAATGTTTTAGAGAATGTGGAACCAGAAGATACACATGCGTATTACTGAACTGTTTTGAATGATATTGGTGAAGTAATTTTGATTGAAATAAGGATAAAATTATTCTGTATTTAACATAAAGAAGTATTCATAATCATAGGTAATGAGGGAGGTAACAACATTTGTAAAATTATTATAAAAGTGTAGTACTCACATAACTATCAAATTTGCATCACTAGACTTTTCTATGAGCAATTCTCTAAGCCTCAGCTGTCTGTACGTCTTCTCTTGTAGAGAAAGTATTTCTTGCTCCGATACTTTACATTCTGAAACAAATAATAATTGAGTAATTTTATTTTGGTTGAATTGATGATTTAGTACCATCGCCTCCTGTATCTACCACTCTAAAATCCTTCAACAGGTCGTTGAAGAAATCTATTGTACTATCTTGCGGCCTCTCGAATAAAGAAACCATTTTTAGACTTGAATATTCCAATCTGAATTTGGTCAATAAATTTGCCATGCTGAAAGACAATTTAGATTAGAACTACTCTTAATTATAATCAATAATAATGTGCACTCTATGTGGTTAACAATTATGTTACTCCTGCTTATGTGTTTACATACCAGCAGCAAGGAGAAGACAATGCAAGACTTACTTGGCTCTCTCCTCCTCCAAAATGTGCATGTTAGTAGCTAACGCAAATATCCTCAACTTGCAACCCTCCCAGTCTGGTCTACTTGAAATAATGTACGGTAGCAACATCGTCAATCCACCGTCGTCATACAACCACCACACATCTATAGTGCCCTTTTTCTGTTTATTCTTGAAGATCATCATATGCTCAATTCCCATGCTTTGGTGTAGATCAGAATTACGCCTTAAAATTTTATCGAGTGCCTCTTTTTTCTTTTTTTTCAAGTCGATGGTATCTAGGACCCCTTCCTGCGTGGGGTTATCTGCACAAAAATTTTTTAATACTTCTGAATCATATTAAAGAAAACAGCAAAGTTCTACCTAATTAGCAAGACTTATATCTAATTTTAAGAATGGGTGATAGTGACTATCTAATTTATTTCTATTTTACAAATTAAAAATATCTTATTCTCTTTTTTAATTCACAAGCAAATTCTACAGTCTACGCATAACGTGCTTTCTATATAATTAATAAAATGTTAGCATAATTATATGAAATGTATAGAAAATAACCAATTTCAAAAATCTATATTTACAGAATCATTTAAAATGAATTATTATTTTTAAGTATAATACTAAGTGTTTCTATGAACATATATACATATAAATTAATAAAATCACTCCCAGTTGCTGGTTTCCCCAGTATATTCAACAATATATTCTTTTTGGAAACATTAGACAGAACTTGTTTTGTTCGTCCTGCTTGATAGTATCAGTCTTTCCAACAAGCATGGTGACCATTACTATTCTTCCCAACGAACCAAATGCATAATGACAAAACTCTAAAGAATAATCAAACACATTTGTCGAACGTTCAAAAAATGGTAACCTCAGAAAATACAGGAACATACTTCATTGAAAAAAACTTGCAAGTAACTGTATCATTCAGTTTAAATAACAGGTTTAAACTTCATCGCGAAGAATTATTTTCATGTGTTTGTTTCACTCTGGAGGATATTTTAATGACTCAAAAAGAATATTTTCTGGTCATCATGCTTGGTTGAAGGATGGACATTAGTGTGGAGCTGCTAAAGCTGTGGAAGAATTTTAATACTTCCATGAAGAATAGTAATCCTTTTAATTATTCTCAAGAAGGGGAGTATATTGTTGCCGAAACTAGAGAGAACTTTACTTGGGAGATTTGCTAATTCAGTTTTTATCATTCCCGCGAATTTTTCAGTAAGTATACCACTGAATTTTAATGAGGTCCGGAATTATCTTTCATATGCCTCTTCGTCATCGATTTGTACTTCGTTCTACTTTTACAATTTTTCCCCCATTATCCTCCTAGGGATAATTGTTAAGGAAAAGGCGTCGGCAATTTCTGCTTGGCTGATAACGTTCACACAGCGTCCGGCAGATCATGCAGATCGCTGATGATACTTTTTATTTATTGTGTAATGTCTACAGTGATGGATACTTCAAGCAACTTGAATGGCACTAAAGTTTTCAAGCAACTTCAGTGCCATCTGTCGGTGGTAGCAGTAACAAATTGAACTTCAATCGCAGCACAGTGCATCTAATCAATTCAAAATTAAATTACTCAAATACCTACTAATTTTAAAATCGTGCTATTAGTTACATTTCCGTTCACCATTGAACTATTAACCTCGCTCGATTGATTTGATATCGCGCCTGGTATCGACGTACTACGTATACGAATGATTCTTACATATGGCAACAACGTTACACGGCGCCGGTAAACTATTGTTGTCAGTATCAGGTCCAACTAATGCGGGCAAACAGAGGTTAGAATCGGCATGCATCATATTACTGGAGGTGGAGGTTCTTAGATTGGTTCTAGATGAAGGATGAGGCATATTTGGTTCCACCGTTCCGTTTCCATTACCTGCTTCCTCGTCTTCTGATAAACTGGAGTACAGACCGTCTTTAACGCGCAGTATAGTTAGAGAAAGACGATAATCGAACGCCAAACTGGAAAATAAAAACAGAATAAAGAAAGAGCACAAAAATTTACTCAAAAGTTGTTTTATTAGACATATACACATCTTCAAATGTCCATAACATCTTCCGAAGATAATTCAAAACACTTGGTTGATTCCGAAAGAAGTTTCAATTCACTAGGTTTCTTTGAAACTTCGACTTTTTAAATGAAATAAATTTCTTTGGGAGAAATATTCTATTTCCCTCTAACTGAATTTCATTGACTTTGAATCAAGAATATTCCTTTGAATCAATACTATCTCCAAATCATAGGTTTAATGAAATCTCTCTTAAGATTTCGACCAAAATCTTTATTATCTATCCATTTATTCACATTTTGAAACACTAAATAGTCAAAGAGGACTGAATCTGGAAAATATGCTGGATTGTGTAACAGTTTTTGAATTGTTAATAAAATGATTACACACTTGAGCGGTAGTATTTGTCTTAGTGAAACAACACCTTTTCTTCGAAAAATGAGATTATTTTTGCTTGACTTCAATATCATATCTGACCAGAAGCTCTAAATAGCATTCGCTTTTAATCGTTTTGAATTCGCTACAAAAAAAACACTTCGTGCCTTTGTTGGGCGAGGAATACAATTTGAATCTTCTGTTTCTGCAATGAGCGTGACGATAATAGCGTGATGTAACCAATTAGGCGAATTGGCCACACAGCCTGTCTAAAGAAGAGTTCACTTCAACAATACATATTTCTATTGAAAATTAAGCAAAGATACAGGAATGATTTTCTTCATCGTCTCAACATCAAATTTGTTGGAAATTGTAATTATTCTAAATTTTACTACAACTTACTTCAAAATATTGAAATACGCCAATAGGTCTTCTCTATTGCAACTCATCCAGTCGTTCTTGTAACCCAGCATCAAGACGTTTGGGCTGAGTTTTCCGATTCCACTGCACTGCATCAGGGCTCTACAACCAGATTCGAAATCCGTATCATCTATAATTGTGTAGAAACCCCTGATTTTGTTTGTTCTGAGCCAAGCGTATACGCCGTTTATCTTGGAAGCGCGAGCTCGATGTGGCATTCGTTTCTGAAAATTATCAAACATTTTCTTATTACCAAAGAAAAAGACGATGTAAGGTCAGTAATATAGTTCAAATCAGGTGAAACATCTTAACTACATTTACATATTTATGAAAAACTATAAAAACAATAACAATTTTGCTGATTTGAGGAATAGGTATAGTAATACTGGATTTATCGAAAAGAGAACCATATTTCATAGAATTTATAGACCGATTGGAGAAATTCATACATTATTAATGACCATAGTGAATTAATTCCATAAATACCAAGTTTTATTGTGGAAGTTTGTATTTATGTACTTCCGGATCCATTCACACATACATTTAATCTCATTATTAGCAAAACCACTTTTCCTAAAATATGGAAATCGGCCAAGATAGTACCTGTCTTGAAAAAAGGTGATCCTTCTGTTGTAAACAACTACAGGCCAATATCCATCTTATCAAACTTTTCCAAACTTTTTGAGATTGTAGTCTATAATGCTATATATCCAACCGTTAGAAATAGCATCAAGATTGAGCAATATGGATTCATGTCAATGAGATCTTATTCAAGCAATCTAATGCTGTTTTCTCAGTACGTTTCTGAAGTACTCGACTCTACCGGTCAAGTTGATGCGATTTACACAGATTTTCAGAAAGCATTTGATAAAGTTGCTCATGCGCTCTTGGTACAGAAATTATGCAACAAATTTGGATTCTCTGATAGCCTCACCAACCTTTTTCATTCTTATCTGGTTGACCGACGTCAATTCGTACAGCTGGAGGGTATACAGTCGTCTGAGTTCATACCAACCTCTGGAATACCTCAAGGGTCTAATATTGGACCACTGTTATTTATTATGCTCGTAAATGATTTGATGGATAATATTCACTTTCCACATTTGATCTTCGTGGACGATTTGAAACTATACCATGAAATTAGATCACAGGACAACTGTGTTCAACTTCAGTTCACGCTGGACCATGTTGCTATTTTGTGTGAGGACAATTATTTGAGTTTGAATGTGTCAAAGCGTAATGTTGTTTCTTTCACAAGAAAAAGAGACAGAATTGACTGTGATTACAGCGTCGCTGGTCAGGTTTTTTCTCCTTCTGATAAGGTACTAGATCTTGGTGTAGTCTTCGACCAGAAGCTTTCCTTTCCACACATCACCCAACTTCTTTGATCTGCTGCGAAAATATATGGATACGTAATGGCAAATATTTTTATGATTCCTTAAGATTAATAGGACTATTTAATACCCTAATCCGTAGCAAGTTGGAGTATGGAGCATGATCTGGCATCCCATTTACTCTTGCCATCAACGCCATCTTGAGGCTATTCAGAGAAGGTTCTTGAAATTCTAAGTTTGGAGGGAGGATAAAGTTTATCCACAGAGAGGAGTCAATCATAACGAATTATTGAGTCGATTTAGTTTAATCTCATTGCAGAGCAGGCGAGAAACTTTCTCGCTCAAATTTTTGTACAAATTACTGGACAATAGTATTGATTGTCCTCCTCTCTTGTCCGCTTTGAAATTTCGTGTTCCTATGCAAAATTCTCGTAATATAGAATTACTCCACCTAGAGACTCCGAGGACCAACTCCCTAATGCAATCACCCATTTGGTTTATGGAGTCTACATTCAATAGATTTGCCAATTATTGTGACATTCACTTTAACTCCATAGAATTTATTATCAGGAGTTATGCGATCAAAGAAAATTGACAAATAATTAATTCAGATTGAGTTCTTTGTAATATTTCATTGAATGCTATAATGTAGTTTTAAGTTACTATTTTTTAAGTTTTGATTGAACTCTTTGTAATATCTTTTTAATTTCAATTATTTGGCTAGTATTCAACATTGTTATTTTTCCTGTAATTGGGTGTTATACCTGTTGAGAATAAAGAACTTGTTATTAATTTCATAAAATGACCAATATGAGATTTATTTTTACATTTTCCACCAGATCAAACTAATGAGTAGTTTAAAATATGCAGACTATTATTGTAGAAATATTGTTGTCGTTTTTAGGGTTCATACTATTGTTCGAAGAATATCGCCTTCAGAAAGAAGATAGGCAAGCGTCAACCATAATTACTCGATAGATGGTACTACGCTGTATATTTCGCAGCCATAACTTTTCTCTAGAAAGTTAGGGTTGTTAACGATCAAAATCTTGGTGGCGAGTACTGTATTTCAATTAATAATGGAAATACACAAGAGACAAACATTGTACGTAATAAATCAACATTTCAGTACTTACCTCTCGAACATCGCCCATTACTAAGAGCGAATTGTTTCTGGTTATAAGATTGGCAAAATCAACCAGTGGCGGTCTGGCTTTGGGGGATCCACTCAATAAAAGAATTTGAGGCTTATAATTCTTGACATGTTCTCCGATATTTATCAGTCTCAAAGCCATACCCAACGCAGTTTTGTAAGTTTGGGCTTGCGTCGAAGATCCCCAATTCACATCTGTTGAAAAAAACCGAGTAAAAGAATATCAAACTCCAATAATTTTTAATTGAATTGATGAGAGCTAACAGACTCGAAACATCAACGTTTGGCATCATTTGCAGATCGACCCAATAATTCTAGTCGATATGTCTTCATCGTCATTTAATCTTCTTCTGTGTAAAGATGGTATGATGCTTCTTTAGTAATAAAATAGCTAATTTTCATTATTCTTTCAACGTATTTCATAAAATAATAAAAATCTGATGAATAAAAGCATGAAGAATCAAAAAGTTAATATTTCTTGAGTCAAAAGTGGTAAATATTGATTATGTATTGGAAAATGAAGAAAAAATTCGTCACCTGGTTTTCTATACACCACTACAAGGTACAGCCCCAAAATTACGATGAAAGTGACCAAAGAAGACTGCCAGTTTATCATGAACATTATAACAACACACATGAAGAATCCAGCGAGACTTAGCCACATGTTGTAATACTGAAACGAAAAATCTACAGTACTATTTAAGAATAATTGGAAACTTTGACTTCGTTGAAAGAATCTAAATTTACCTTGAAAGTAGGTCGCCACCCTAAAGGCTTCACAAAGGCCGCATGGAAAGTGCAGAAGTTGATAAGGGCGTAAGAGGCCAAATAGAAATTTGATATTAAAGGTGCAATTGCGTTGATTTCCGCTGAAAAAAAATGTAAATTTAGCAATCAAAAACCGTTTTAAATGCTGAAATTATTGATTGCTTCGGAAAAACATAGATTTACCTATCAGAAGAAAAGCTCCAGAAACTATGAACGTCAATATGTAGCCACGGTAAGGCTCTCCAGATTTTCCATATCCTTTAGAGAAGAATATCAGTCCTGGATAAATTTTGTCTATACCAAGAGCTTGAATCAACCGTGGTACCGATAGTAAATTCGTCAAGGCAGTACTAAGAGTAGCTGCCCAACACCCAGCGTAAATCAACAGGCTCCAAGAGGACATAATGGTCATCATCTGCAAAGAAAAGATGGATATAACGAAGACGTTGCGTAATAAGTCTATTGAAGATATTCAGCTTGAGTTTTCAATCAAACATCTCTATGGAACAAAATTTAATATAACAAATATTTTCAATATAAGGGTGATTTTTTAAGAGTTGAATTTTTCAGGTTGGCGGCACTGGTTGGTAACGGCTTCCAAACGTCAGCTGTCAAAGTGAAAAATTTTCAGTATACTCTGCGTTTCATCATGGAAAGAATTACAAACGAGCAACGATTGCAAATTGTTGAAATTTACTATCGAAATTCGTGGTCTGTGAAAAATGTGTTTGTTACGACCATATTATGGCCGTCATAATCGACCTGGTGAATCAACAATTCGTCTGTTATCACCAAACTTCACACAAGTTCACTTTGTTGGACATTGAACCATTGTCTCGCATGCGTACAATGCATACTGAAGAGAATATTGCAGCCGTAGCGTACAGTGTTAATGAGGATCGTGAAATGTCAATTCGTCGCCGTTCTCAGCAATTGGGCATGTGTTACTCAACCACATGAAAAATTTTACGTATTTATTTGGGTTTGAAAGCCGATAACATTCAACTTTTGCAGGAATTGAAGCCGAATGACCTACCACAACGTCTAATTTTTGGTGAATGAGCCTTAGAACAGTTTAATGAAAATCCGCTGTTTCATCGAAAAATTGTGTTCAGCGGTGAGGCTCATTTCTGGCTTAACAGATATGTAAATAAACAAAACTGTCGCATCTGGAGTGATGAACAGCCACATGTCATACAAGAATTACTGATGCGTCCCGAAAAAACGACAGTTTGGTGTGGTTTATGGGCTGGTGGCATCATCGGTCCATTTTTCTTCAAAGACGACCGTGGAAGAAACGCTACCGTCAACGGCGAACGATATCGAGCCATGATAACCAACTTTTTTTTTTTGCCCCAGTTGGCCGAGTTGAACTTGGTTGACTTGTGGTTTCATCAAGACGGTGCCACATGCCACACAGCTTGTGAAACAAAGAACATGTTGAAGGATGAATTTGGTGGAGGCATTTTGGCCTCTCGAAATAGCCCTGTGAATCGGAATATTTGTAATTCTTTGTAATATTTCATTGAATGCTATAATGTAGTTATGAGTTATTATTATTTTTTTCAGGTTACATTGAGCTCTTTGTTATATCTTCTTCATTTCAATTATTTAGTTATATTTTCAACATTGTTATTATTTTCTGTAATTGGGTATTATACCTGTTGAGAATGAAGAACTTATTATTATCTCACCAAAAATATTAATGTATTTTTTCGAGAAGAACAGTATTCATAATTTGCAAACCAATGATCTAAAGAGCAGGTAATAGTTTCCAAGAGGATGGACACATCCGTTGAGTCAGAAATAATGAACCACAACAATTTTAGTACCTACAGGCATATCATGTGTCAGTGTTGAAAAATCATCAATGAAAGCTACACCTATGAGATAATTACTAATTATTTCACTGCATACTTGTCCGAGCATTTCCTTGGAAATTCTTTTACAATTACATGTACATGTAACTACATAGTAGTAATTTTCAAATTCCTTTTTTAAGTTTCTACTTCCATGGAAGCATATCGATTCGAATTGAGCATTCACAATAATTGACATTCATCTCGACTGACGACTGAGAATGTACTGAAAGATTCCTACAAACCAGTGACTAATTTTTCCAATTTAAACAACAATTTATTCATAAACATTCAGTGATTCAGAAATGATGTTATAACAATATCAATTTTTCATTTTTAAGTGTTCATTGCAGCAGCAAATTTGAATTATTCTTCTTCGAAAAGTTAATCTATTCAAAGAATTTAGTGCTCAATTCCATTTTAACTGTACCACTCTTTTGAAGAAGTTAAAACTTACAACCATTTGAAACTTCCCGAAACGATTTCAATTGATAACGATTCGTGAGAATTTTGAAAGTTCGCAAGTTGTTATAACACTCAGAAAATCTACTCTATACATGGTATAACGAAAATTTCAGGACAAATTAGAGAATGAACACTTGGTGGAATAGTTGATGAATTGGTGGAAGAACGCTTTCTGTATAATACAAAAATGTTTATGCGAGTTTACTCACCTGATAACTGTTGAAAAGTCCGTATTGGCAACTATTCGTTGACACACAATCTGCCAAAGTGCCGGCAGCAAAATCAGTCACATTACCACTGGCATCTCGGACGGCAGCTGCACCTGCAAAGACGACAAAAATGGCGTAGGAGATCATAGATATGACCAGAGCTAAGAACGTCCCTTTAGGTATAGCAGAAGCGGGGTCCTGAAAGAATAAATAATCAAAATTTTTCAATTTGTTATTATTATTATAGATGTGGAAAGCGGAGGACCAAGGCCCTTTTATAGAAAAAAATAAACATACTGAACACAATTGACACAATTGAAAAAGATGAAACAAAAATCCATAAAGAAAACTGCACGGAAAATAAATCTATAAAGAAACAGTCTATGTACGGAAGTATGCACTAAAGTTAATCTCACAATTCCACAACACTTGATAAAGTTGCTGTTATTTCTTCAACAGAGGGAGACCCATGAATATTATCACTAAGTTGATGCCACCTTTTAAGATAGTGGGTTTGGGAAGAGCATCCAAAGACAATAATCACAATCGGCAATCAGCACCATCTGCCGGACGCTGTGTGAATGTTATCAGCCAAGCAGAAAGTGCCGATGCCTTGTCCTTAACAATTATCCCTAGAAGGATATTGGGGGCAAAATTGTAAAAAGCAGAACAACGTGTAAATCGATGATGAAGAGGCATATGGAAGTTAATTTCGGTCCTCATTAAAATTCAGCGGATCTCAGTTCCAAAGACAATCATCGGCATCGGCATGATCTGCCGGACGCTGTGTGAACGTTATCAGCCAAGCAGAAAATGCCGATTCCTTGCCCTTAACAATTATCCCTGAAGTATAATGGGGGCAAAATTGTAATAATGTAGAAGAACGGTACAAATCGACGACGAAGAGGCATATGGAAGTTAATTCTGGTCCTCATTAAAATTCTGTGGATCTCAGGAAGAGCATCGTCTCAAGAAAAAAAGGCAAAAACGAGATGAAGAGGCGTATGGAAAAGAAGATCACGGAAGAAAATCGACTCGACACTCAATTCTTTGGTTACATGTCGATGATTTCTAATATAGTAGGAAGATCGTGCATTCAGTGTTTTTCTGAATGCACGATCCTGAAACTGGACAGTTCGTGTTCTCATTGGAAACACTTGTACAGACAGCTCTCCGAAGGGTTTTATTTAAATTATTACGAATGAATCTCATAGTCAGAATCGACTATAAAATAATAAAACCGCAATGAAATTCATTCTAGTTTTTGCACGACATTCTGTGAAAAATGCCTTCATGACAGTGCGAAGATCAAATCTCCCAATTTCGAGAGTTCATGCAGAAGTGTCAATTCCCTGTTCCATTCGTGAATTCGAATAACTTCATCTTGAATATACAACGAACTCAAAATACGTATTACAAGTGCCTTTGAGGTGTGTTCTACTACAATTTTTCCATTTTTTGAATGATTTCTGTCTTGTTAAACCTCTGCAGTATTTACATACAAGATTGGAACAATTCGTTCATTTGTAATTAATTTTTCGTTATTTATCGTAACATTTTTCAAAGTATCCATTATTGCTTGTAAAATGAAATGATACAAAAACCTGGCGGGCAACAAAGTATCAGAAAAAATATCTTCAAATATACAGGGTGTTGAGTACAGATTTAAATGATTGAATTGATGTGTTAAGAATTTTTTCGAATGTTTAATTTTTGAATAAAAGTCTTTCAGTAGCGTAATTTTTTGCTGGCTGCTTTAAAGTGTATATAACACGTCATTTTCCAGATTTTCAACATAAAAGAACTCTCAATACACCCCTACATTTAGTGAGGATTGTATTTGAAGTCGATTGAACACATCACTTTCATGAGTTTAAATAATTTCAACACCCTCAACTTTCGTACGAGTTATATATTCGATGTTAAAATCTTATAAAATTGTTCCAAGTTAGCACTGATACAGTTATGTTTCCCTACTTGTTGAATTTATTCATCTTTCGTCTTCGTAACATAAACACTCCAAATTTCAAAATCGCTTACAATAACCGGTCTTATATAGACGACATGCTTGCTCAGATGTGTTAATCTTTAAAACACGATTCTTCACAACCAACTCCGGTGTTATGTCGTAATTTTTCCGGATTTTCAACCGGATTATACCGGATCGCGATTCCGGTCAACATTCCTCCCAGCAATTGACCTCCAGAAGAAATTGGTTAATATTGACACGAATAATTCGTTCAACTAGATTCAGATTCGTACGATGATCTCTATCTAATAATGTTAGAATATTCAATTTGTTTAAGTGAATTTAAATAAGTCATATATATTATTTACAGTTATTTAATACATTCATTGAAGATATCGAGTTGCACAGTAACGTTATATACACAGGTTCGAATATCATTTCTTTGAAATCAGTATTTATGTTAATATATTCTGATTCACGTAAAGTTAACAATTTCCCATTTCGACTGAATTTCACAGTTCCAAGGTTGATGACAATGCGTGAACGTATTCAGTACTCAGACTGCAAGAAATTCGAATAATTTTATTTATTCCCAAATAATAACTGGTAAAAATTGACACCTTTGATGTTCAATTAATTTTTCTGAAGAGTACAAAATACTATAAAGGCAGGTGTTGTTCTTTCATTTCGTTAATTATTTTGCCAGGTTTTCTAGTTTCTTACTTTTTATTGGATCCTTCTTTATTATTTCATAAAATTACTTGAATTCATTTCCTTGATTTATCAACCATTGTTACACTCTTAGATTCACTTATAACGGGTGCTTTTTAAGAGTTAAGTTTTTCAGGTTGGCGGCACTGGTTGGTAATGGCATCGAACGTCATCTGTCAAAGTGAAAAGTTTTCAGTATACTCTGCCACTTCATCATGAAAATACTTACAAACGAGCAACTATTGCAAATTGTTGAAATTGACTATCTGAATTCGTGCTCTGTGAAAAATGTGTATCGTTTGTTACGACCATATTATGGTCGTCATAATCGACCTGGTGAATCAACAATTCGTGCTGTTATCACCAAATTTCGCACCAAGTTTACTTTGTTGGACATTAAACCATTGTCTCGCATGCGTACAGTGCGTACTGAAGAGAATATTGCAGCCGTAGCGTACAGTGTTAATGAGTATCGTGAAATGTCAATTCATCGCTGTACTCAGCAATTGGGCATGTATTACTCAACCACATGGAAAATTTTACGTGTTGATTTGGGTTTGAAAGCCTATAAAATTCAACATATGCAAGAATTGAAGCCGAATGACCTACTACAACGTCTAATTTTTGGTGAATGCGCCTTAGAACAGCTTAATGAAAATACGATGTTTTATCGAAAAATTCGGTTCAGCGATGAGGCTCATTTCTGGCTCGACGGATATGTAAATAAACAAAACTGTCGCATCTGGAGTGATGAACAGCGACATGCCATACAAAAATTACCGATGCATCCCGAAAAAACGACAGTTTTGTGTGGTTTATGGGCTGGTGTCATCATCGGTCCATTTTTATTCAAAGACGACCGTGAAAAAAACGTTACTGTCAACGGTGAACGATATCAACTGATATATCATGATACGCAACTTTTTTGCCCCAGTTGATCGAGTTGAACTTCGTTGACATGTGGTTTCATCAAGACGGTGCCACATGCCACACAGCTTGTGAAACAATGGACATGTTGAATGATTTGGTGAGCAGCTCATCTCTCGAAATGGCCCTGTGAATTGGCCGCCAAGATCATGCGATTTGACGCCTCTGGATTATTTCTTGTGGGGTTATGTAAAGTCGTTAATGTATGTGGACAGCAGAACACGATTGAAGCTTTATAGAATAACATAACACGCGTAATTCGTGGGATACAGGCCGAAATGCTCGAAAAATTGACGCAAAATTGGACATTCCGAATGGACCATTTGATACGAAGCCGCGGACAACATTTACATGAAGTTATGTTCAAAATGTAAATGGCAAAAGCCAAGTAATCAATTTCAATGAAAATTTCGAATATATGATGCAAATTGAGCGTTTTATTCGATTAAAAAAACTACGCTCACAAATTGAATATAAACTTAAATTCAAACACTTCTGATTTACACTTTATTCACTACATAGCATGACGCGTTTGGTCGTTACAAACGACTTCTTCAGATGCTTACAGAATAAATTCTAAAATAAAGAATAAATTCTAATTAAAGCATCTGAATTATTATTATTCTGTAAGCATCTGAAGAAGTCGTCTGTAACGACGAAACGCGTCATGCTAAGTAGTGAATAAAGTATAAATCAAAAGTTCAAGTGTTTGAATTTAAGTTTATATTCAATTATAATGGATTTACATCAAGAAAATGCCAACACTATCAATTACGCTTACAAAATCACCCATTAATAAGTACTTTGAAACCAGTGTCATGTTAATTGTATAATATATTGAGAAAATTTTTTTAATTTTGTTTAATTACACCCATTACTAAAATTTTCACGATTTCAATGATAAAAATCTAGTTGAATAACTACAAATATTTGTCTGGGAAGAACTAACTGAAATAAATACATCAATACATAAAACTTCAAACAAATATTAAATCCTGCTCTGTTCAAACAAATCCATAATTCATGAGACAAACTATGAATAATATAAAACAGCTGTTATAGGTAATTCCCAATTTGTTAATCACACCAGATTGTCTCAATGGAAGTATTTAAAATCCATTTATACATTAAGAAACTGACGTTTATAATTTCAGACCGATAAATAACAAAACAGTTAAACTTCGTGACTGTCTATTAGATTGAATACTTTATATATAAATAGGGGACACAATTGATTATTTCAGAAATTGTTATGAGGCATACGGGCTCAATCATTCCTGTGATTTCAATAATATTTATTGGAATGATCCATTGACTTTTCAAATTGGTAGATATACATTAATTCTCATTATTTTCATCGCAGATAACACTCGGAAACAGCATTTTGTTGTCTTAGATCTGTGACTTGTTTTTGACTACATTTTGGTCTCTGATATCAAAAATGGTATCAATTTTTCTCTATCGCGTCAAGTGTTTAAGTTCTAAAAATCGAAGTCAACAGAAATTATGTTACAAATTGTTCCCCAGTGTAATAGACAAGAACTAATCGAAGATCTGCTGGTATTTTATAAACATTACATTTGGGACATTCAATCTCAAATTCTTGAATAGAACCAAAAAACTTACGAAGAGAAACTATACAATTTTTTCTTAAATAATTTACATCGTTCAAGTGCTAAAAACCATTATAAAATGGTGGAATAAATAACATATGAGATGAAAAATTTCTACATGTGTGTAATTGAAAAAATATAAACGAAATGACCTTAAAAGGCTGAATAGCTTGACCTCTTCGTATTGGGAGATCTAACCTTCAACACATAGGCAAATTCATAAGTTGCAAATAAGCTGAGAGGGTTTTGAAATCAGACAAATTTTCTATTTTAAGCATATGATACGTCGATTCGATTTCATGTAAACTTACCTTCAAATCCCCTGAAATATTCGCTCCAGCTTGTATCCCGGTGACAGAAGGGAAGAATACAGCGAATACTTGGAAAAAGTCATAGTTTACTCCTTCAGCTGGTCTATATTCCGAGTACCAATTCGTCTGGAGTACAGTCACTGTGAATAAAGTCTTATATTAGCAAGATAGAAGCTATAGCTTTCCCATAGAGGGTGTCGAAAGCAAAAGAATCAAGGCCAGTCGTTATTTTGTACTGATTATTCTATGAATCGAATGAAATCCATCTGAAGCTAACTGATATTATGAATTTGATTACTAAATAACTGAATTCAATCTTCTACATCTGGCAACGGATCTATTGGAGATAATCTTGATATCTGCTTTCACTTTCAGGTGAGAAGGCAGCAGATCTAGACCAGTAAGTCTCTAGAGCAGCCCCATAGAATTGGGTCTGCTCTTCTGGTGCAATGGTACAGATCCAACATACTAATTCCTATAGGTATCAATGGAAAGACCAAGAAAATATATGTCAACATTAGGATCGGTATTCAGAGCAATACGTCTCAAAGAAAATAAATGTGCGAACGTTTAGTCAGCAATCAACGTTAATTTATTCCCAGAGAACCATTCACCGAAACTAGAATCTATCTGATCACCCAACTTCGCTAAGCAAGACAGGTCAGTATTCGACACAGACAAGGTTGTGTCTTCCGCAAACAGTTGTACCGAGGCACCAGGCAAGTAAGTAATCGGGGAGATAGTTGATGAAGACAAGGAAAAAACAGATGCTCACTAATGAACCCTGTGGTACCCCGATCTCCACCATTGCACACCCGAATACTCTTCGTCCAACGCCACTGAGAAAAATCTATCTACTGAATAGGACTGAATTAACACCAAATTTCTCCAGTTCGATCAGCAAAATCGAGTGGAAATGCAGTCAAAAGCCCTCGTTAAATCAAAAACAATGACATCGAATGTGAACAACTCCCAATACATTCTAGCGGTATCCTGACCAGCTTATGAGCTTCAAATATTCACAATGTTACCATTTTGGCGTATAACGTTAATTTATTCGCAGATAACCATTCAGCTTCAATAAAATCTAATTTAACACCAAACAGGTTTAGGTATAACCTTACGACAACGACAACGATATAACAATATCGTTGTCGATATTGTATACAACAATAACGACATAACCTTACATTTGTCGCTATTCAGTAGTAGTCTATTTCGTAGATACCATTCGTACACAACATCTATATCTCACATACATAGATTTTATGGTTTTGTTAACAATTTCCATAAAATAAAGAAAATCTTTCACAGAAAATTGAACCCCGAGATAGTTTATACATGAGATTCAAAGTTAACATCAAAATCGCCATAGTTATCGGCGTTCGTATTGTTAATAAAATAACAATTTCCATCCTGTGTCGTTGTCAATATTTACTGGCTATTGCGTTTGATCTATGTAAGTTCAGTGTGTCCAAGTATCTTGTTAGTGCTGAAATGCGTGTTTGTTTATCTCTCGCCAAGGGAAATCGATATATTCCCGTAACTAGGAACGACCATTTTCTTAATTAACTCAATTTAATACAATACCAAGTTGATGCAACGCAAAGTGGGAATTCACCAGATGGTTGGTTTCTTGCTGCGTCGGATTTTTTAGATTTCCGACCAGGCAATTCTTGGGAAACGATGGCGCAATAACGGTTTTCTATTCTGAATTTCCATTTAATATTCCATATTGGAAAGGAATCGAATCAAAACTGAATAAGTGCATTCACAACTTGATAAAAGGAACGATGATTAAAACAAAGACACTATAAAGTAGCGAAGTCAGGATACTGAATAAAAAGGAAGAGATCAAAATAGATAATGAAAAAGTTTTAAATATATGAGAAACTTAAAACGATATTGCGGGAGAGAAGAGAAAAGAATTTACTTCACAACAACAAAGCAAGAAACGAAGAATACATTGGAAAATTCAAAAATAACTAAAATAATAAGAGGTAAAAGATATTTACCAAAGAGGAGAAATGGACAAACAAATAATATTCAAAAATCTTGTGAAAGGTGAAAAAAACCAAGAAAAAACATGATAAATGGAATGAAGAGATAACTTAAAAGAAGGAGAAAGTTAGAATTGTAAAGTGAAGTCAAGAGAAATAACAGTTCTAGAGAATCACAAAAAAGCTATGGATCTAAATGACTTAACAAATCTTTGTACAAGAAAAGCAGAGACAGACTAAACAAGTATATATGTATATAAAAAAATAAACCCAAGAAGAGAAGGAATTTGGAACTGGAATGTTTAGTCAAGTGGAATATGAGTTGTAGAGAATCACCAAGAACCTGGAAAATATTTGCACAACGAGAAAAAAGACTAAAAAGATGATATATGATAAAGTGGAAAAACCTAGAAAGAGGAGTAATTAAGAATTGGAAAGGTCAAATGAGAGAACAGAGCAATGAAAGATCATTAGAAAAAAAAATAATACTTAGAAAATACATACCAAAGAGAAGAAATGGGCAAAGAATATGATGAACACAAATACATATACAAGGGTGATAAAAAACAACAAAGTTGACATATTGAAGGAATAAAAAACTTAGAAGGAGAAATTTAGAATTGGAAGGCGAAGTGAAGAGAAATAAGAGTTGTAGAGAATCACCAAAAGCTATGGACCTCAATACCCTGGCAAATATTTGCACAACGAGAGAAAAAGACTAAAAAGATGGTATATGAAAAAGTGAAAAAATCTAGAAGGAGGAGTAATTAAGAATTGGAAGGTGAGGTCAAAAGAGAGAAGAGTAACGAAAGATCATAAGAAATAAGAAAAAAATACTCAGAAGATACATACCAAAGAGAAGAAATGGACAAAGAAAATGATGAATACAAATATGTATACAGGTGGGATAAAAAACAACAAAGTTTACACATTGAAGGAAGAAAAAACTTAGACGGAGAAATTTAGAATTGGAAGGCGAAGTGAAGAGAAATAAGAGTTGTAGAGAATCACCAAGAAGCTATGGACCTAATGGCCTGGAAAATATTTGCAGAACGAGAAAAAAGACTAACAAAGATGGTATCTGAAAAAGTGGAAAACCTAGAAGGAGGAGTAATTAAGAATTGGAAGGTCAGGTCAAAAGAGAGAAGAGTAATGAAAGATCATTAGAAATAAGAAAAAAAATACTTAGAAGGTACATACCAAAGAGAAGAAATGGACAAAGAAAATGATGAATACAAATACATATACAAGGGAAATAAAAAACAAAAAAGTTGACATATTGAAGGAAGCAAAAAATTAAAAGCAGGAATTTAGAATTATAAGGCGAAGTCAAGAGAGAGAGGAGATGTAGAATATCATCAAAAAGCTATGGACCTAAATAGTCTGACTTTTGCATTATTTTATGTTGTATATAAATGGTAATGTCAAATGAAAAATTAGTCGTTTTGTAAACATAACTGTCTAATTTTCATGGAACAATTTTACAAAAATAAGTGTCTGCAAGAAATTGTACCTCCACTTCCATAAAAGGTTTGAGTAGTTCATAACGAGGTTAATTCACGAAGTAATCGAAGCTGACAAAGCCACAAAACTGTTTTTTTAGCATATAATTCATACTTTTTGCTCAGTTTTGATTACAGCGTGTTATGTTTATACTACGAATGCAGCTATTTGAGCTATTGCTTGATAAAGGTTGTTTAACTGTTATCAATTACTGTTTTTCCTCTTCAGTTCTGGCCTCATCAAAAATTTTCTCGAATTAATGAAGTTAATAATCCGAACACTTACAATTGAATCCGGTGAATCCTTGTGCCCTGACTAGATCATTAGTTGGTCCAATAATCGTACCAACCATAAAGTCCACCATAGCAGCTACGATAATAGCAATCAGGAAGTTTTGAGCCTTCGATTCCCACTCCATTCCAATGCCACAGATCAAAATCATAACCACAATAGCCACCAATCCTACAACTCTGGTATCGTTAACGCCACCGTCTATAAGTTTGACATCATAGAGCTTCAGGAAGTCGCTTAGGGCGTTACAGAACCCGATGGTGTTTGTAGATGCTGACACTGCGTTTGCAAACGCGAAGACGATACCCACTGATGCTCCAAACTCTGGACCTAGAGATCTGGAGATGATGTAGTAGATTCCACCTGCAATGAAGTTTTCGTTGGTTATGTCTTCATTGGGAAAGAGAATGACAACTAATATTCAGCAGATAGAACAGCTTAATAAAATTGATATCATGAAGTTGCATAGTTTTACTCACCCCCTTTAACTTCACCATTTGTGCTTATAGCTGAGAGAGACAGGGTGGTAATGACGCATACTAAGGCTGAGATTGCTATTATAATCAAAGAAGCGCCTGCAAAGAGAAAGAAATTGCTGTTAAATATAATGTGAATCCTTTTAAATACCATTGTAGTAATAGTAATAATATTGTTTATTTGCACAAGAGGAAAGAAGTTAGCTTAATATGTCAAAAGGGAAGAAGTTACTATGCTGTTCGAATTAATTGGGACAAACATTTTTCATCTTCGTTCGAGTTACTGCAGTAAGTATGTGAGTACCAGGGTGCCCAAACACCCTCACACCTGCTTGTTTTCTACCTGAGGTGACGTGAGGGTTCGATCTTGACCATCATTTACATTCTGACCGGTTTACATCGCCAGGAATTCACTTGTGAGCCCACCGGTGCGACTGTTGTCGTTTTCAATTTTGATACGTGCTGTATTGTCTTGTCCAAAGATGGATATCACTTCGAGGAAGCGTTCCAAAATTATCGCGATTAATAAACACACATCAATGACAGAAAGATATATAACTGAAGCTGTTGAAAACTGATGAAACTGATGACCGAACGAAAAATTTTCTTGCGGTGAAAAGTACAAACGACAAAAATATAATTCTTGGTATAGCCTGCAACTCAATTGGAAGCAGACGTTGACACATATTTCGAGCTTATTGGGTCTGCTCAGAACGGCGTAGCCAAGTTCGCAGTGTACGAACCTGGAGATCGGATCAACAATAAAAGAACACTGTTGTAAAGGAAGTCTAGCCTAGAGGGAAAGAAGTCTAGCAATGTAGACTTCCTTTACAGGAGTGTTCTTTTATTGTTGATTCCATCTCCAGAATCGTACACCTCGAACTTGGCTACGACGTTCTGAGGAGATCCAATAAGCTCGAAACACGTGCCAACAGCTGCTTCCAATTGAGTTGCAGGCTATACCAAAAATCAAATTTGTGTTTTTATATATATATATATATATATATATATATATATATATATATATATATATATATATATATATATATATATATATATATATATAAATATATATTATTGTAAGTATTGGTGATTGAAGTCGTTTGACGTGATAGTGAGCCTGCCTTGGGCTTGTATCCCATTTCGGATAAATTTCGATGTTCTCTAACATTATCCTTCAGAGGATACTGGGGGCGCCACATGATACATTCTCACACAACTAGCTATATCAGGACGTTCATTTCAGTAATTATCATTGAATGAACGTACCCGTATACTTTTTTATCTTATAGATATCTAGTACTATCTGAGAAATTATCTGGTTATAAGATATAAATGCTACAACATAATCCTCCTAAATTATTGTCAGAGATAAACGACTGCTTGTTATAGCCATTGATGTCAAGGATAAAGCTAAGGTAATCATCATAACATTTACGGAAATATTTTAGAGTAATCACCTGTCAATAAATATGCAGAGAAGTGGCACATTAAAAACGTATTCTATGACACATAAGTGTGAAAATGATTGAAATTTTGTTTGGTAGCCAATAATTCGATTGTATTTATAAGAAAATTTCCTTGTGTTGTTAACAGTCAACATATTGATCTTGATTGAATAAAAAACTGTTGGTTCAGTTTGTGGAAACTAAGTCACGTGTTTAAGTCGATTAATTTTGAACCGTGTTTCAGCGAAAGATCATGGAATCATTAATAAAGTTTATCGACATATTATACACAGGTTTTATAACTAAGAATTGATGTTTTCCGCAGACAACCATTGTTTACGCTCGGCTACAAATTGTATCTAGAAATTCTTAGTTTGGAGGGAGGATAAAGATTATCCACAGAGAAGAGTCAATCATAACGAATTATTGAGTCGATTTGGTTTAATCACATTGAAAAGCAGGAGAGAAACTTTATCACTCAACTTTATTAAATTAAGTACAAATTAGTGCAAAATAGCATTGGTTGTCCTCCTCTCTTGTCCGCTTTGAAATTTCGTGTTCCTAGGCAAAATTCTCGTAATACAGAATTATTCCACCAAGAGACTCCAAGGACCAACTCGCTAATACAATCCCCCATTTGTTTTATGGAGTCTACATTCAATAGAGTTGCCAATAATTGTGACATTCACTTTGACGCCATAGAATTTATTATCAAGAGTTATATGAATAAAGAAAATTGACTAAAATGAATTGATTCAGATTGAGTTCTTTGTAATATTTCATTTAAGTTTATTACTTAGTTATTAGTTAATTTTTCAAGTTTTTTTAGTTTTGATTGAGTTCTTTGTTATATTTCATTTCATCATAAGTTTCTATTATTCAACTTTATGTTATTATTTCCTGTGATTTGTTATTGAGTTTTATCTTGCCTTTGTCAAAAAGTCCGAATCAAATATTTTTCCTAACTATTATCATTAATTCAGTGGTATCTATTGAAATATCGAAACACAATGCTGCATTAGCAACAAAGTAGCACGTAAAACAGCTATCAATTTCTATTATAATATGCAAATGTGAAGAACAATTAGATTGGGACAATGATAAATTGATATGACGAAATCTTTAATCAATTAGTCGATTTATAAAATTTTTGTCGTCCATTATTCAATATTGTTTGAAGTTTTATTGTACGAGGGTGGAGTGAAAATATTCCGGCCTGTCCGAGAAAAACGATGTTTTAAAATTTTTTTTTGCTTTATTTTTCAACATAATCTCTATCAACACTGATGCATTTCTCATAACGGTGTTGTAATTCGGTTATAGCAGTTTCAAACCTAGATTCGTCAAGCTCCTCATTTACTGCCAAGCCATTTTTTGAGGTTAGGAAACAAGTAATAGTCGCTGAGACCTAAATCTGGAGAGCAGGGAGGATGTAGCATCAATTCAAACTTGAATTCTTGGATTTTGGACATTATAACAATTCACGAATGCGCTGGTAGGTTATCGTGATGAAACAAAATTTTTTTCTTCGTCAAATGAGGTCGTTCAATTTGCACCTCGTCTTTCAAACGTTGCAGTAAGTCTCCGTAGTATTGTCCAGTGATAGTGTTACCCTTTTCAAGATAATCAATGTATATAATTCCTATCGCATCCAAAAAAACAGTAGCCATAACCTTGTTTGCCGATAAAATTGCTTTTGCCTTCTTTAGAGTTGCTTCCCCCTTTCCAACCCACTGTTTCGACTACTATTTATTTTCAGGGAGTGTAGTGGTGAACCCAAGTCCCATCAACAGTTATGAATCGACGAAAAAATTCGTTTGGATTACGCCTATACAGCGCCAAATTTTCGGTAGAAATGTTTTTCGAATCAGTTTTTGGTCGACGCGGCACCCATCTTGCACACAGCTTTTCCATGCTCAAATGGTTGTGCAAAATATTTCGCACAAGTTCAGCTGACATCATACAGGTCTCAGCTATCTCATGCACTTTAAATCAGCAGTTTTCAATACTATTTGATGGATTTTCTCAATCATCTCTGAAGTGGCGACCACAACGGGCCATCCTGAGCGAGGCTCGTCAGAGGTGCTCTCACGACCCATTTTGAATTCAGGAACCCACTGCTTAATAGTTGAATATGATGAGGAGGAGTCTCCTAGTGTTGAATCCATCTCTTCTTTCATTTATTTTGGTGTAAAACCTTTCATATTGTGCTCTCAAACGCAGACTAACGGAGCGATTGTACTGAAGCTTTACAGTACAAGCTCAGTAGGAATGGTACTGTAGGTCGCTTCTCCAAACGAAGACCTAGTGGTGCCATCTCTTGGTCAGGCCAAAAACTCTTCACCCCACCCTCGTACATCTTCGGTGAATATACTTATCATTGAAAATTCGTAACAATAGAAATTCTGACCATTGTGTTATTTGCCCAGTCTGCACATAGATCTTGTTTTTTTCTCGTGCCAAATATGTGTAAATCTGCATTTGACCTAACTTTTCAGTATATGACAACAAATGGGACCTTCGTAAATATACACAAGACATGTCAATATTCGACACAAAGTTGTGTCATCAGCGAATAAATGTACCAAAGCACCCGGCAAGTATTTGGGGAAATCGTTGATGAAGACCAGAAAAAGCAGAGGGCCAAGTACTGAGCCCTGTGGAACCCCGAGCTAGAGTATCGCAGAATCCTCCCGAATACTCCCCCTCCAGCGCCTCTGAGAAAAATCTATCTGCTAAATACGACTGAATCAACCTCAAACTGCTATCAGTCAAATCACCAAACCTCTCCCGCTGGTTTTATCGCTGGAAATCGGATAAAAGACTTCATTTGCATCATATATTCAAAATTTTTGAATATATGATGCTCCGTCTTGATGAAACCACATGTCAACCAAGCTCAACTCGACCAACTGGGGCAAAAAAAAGTTGCGTATCATGGCTCGATATCGGTCGCCGTTGACGGTAACGTTTCTTCCACTGTCGTCTTTGAAGAAAAATGGACCGATGATGCCACCAGTCCATAAACCACACCAAACGGTCGTTTTTTCGGGACGCATCGGTAATTCTTGTGTGGCATGTGGCTGTTCATCACTCCAGATGCGACAGTTTTGTTTATTTACATATCCGTCGAGCCAGAAATGAGCCTCATCGCTGAACACAATTTTTCGATAAAACAGCGGATTTTCATTAAGCTGTTCTACGGCCCATTCACCAAAAATTGGTGATCAACAGACAAACCCAAATAAACACGTAAAATTTTCCATGTGGTTGTGTAACACATGCCCAATTGCTGAGAACGGCGACGACATTTCACGATCATCATTAACACTACGCTACGGCTGCAATATTCTCTTCAGTACGCACTGTACGCATGCGAGACAATGGCTTAATGTCCAACAAAGTGAACTTGTTGCCAAATTTGGTGATTTGATTTTTATGACGACCATAATATGGTCGTAACAAACGATACACATTTTTCCCAGAGCACGAATTTCGATAGTAAATTTCAACAATTTGCAATCGTTGCTCGTTTGTAAGTCTTTCATGATGAAATGGCAGAGTATACGGAAAGATTTTCACTTTGACAGATGACGTTTGGATGCCATTACCAACCAGTGTCGCCAATCTGAAAAACTCAACTCTTAAAAAATCACCTGTTATTTAGCTCTCATCCTGGTTGTTGAATCGAATAGCTATATACTCCAAAGAATACTGCAAAATTATTGCAGTTAATGGAATTTAAATTAATACAAGACTAAGATTCTTCTAAGAGTTATTCATACAAATCAGTCTTATTCTTCTAGATGAAAATATTAGAGATACAAAAATTATTTGAAATATACACCCAAAATCTTATACTTATTTTCTTCCATATTTCTAAGTGTCATTCATTCTGGTATATTTTGTAGATATCATTAAATTTCTCTTTGTAACAGCAATATTTATAATACAATGGAAATTACATCTTCGAAAAATAATTTGTGCAAACAAAATTTTAATTCACAAAATGTTGGAAAAGAACCATAGGAAGATTTATGCAGACCAATCTTCAAAATAATATATAATCATCGCAATTTCCTGTTATTTTATATATTCCAAATTATAGGTTGGAAACAATTGCGAGAAATATGTAATTTGAAGTTGTTAGTTCGTTGAAAAAAACTGTAAATCATCTTCAGGAGCATTACTACTTTTTCACATTCAAGTACAAAATTTTCAGTTTGTTTATTCCGATTTTAATGATACCTCTGTCGATTTTCAAACCATTATCTTTAATTTGCAAAATCAATGAAGAATGAAGATTTTTCATATTTAGAATTAACATTGAGAACTTCGTTCACTCAATTTAATAACCTTCAGATTCACCCAAACGTTTTTTAGGAAATGTTCCAATCAAAAAAATTTATATCAATTATTCTATAACAAAATTTACATTTTTAACATTTCAAAAATCGTATGGTTTCATTTAATTTTATGTCATCCTCTTTATTTCAAATAAATTGAATAACAGATTGTCTAAACCAGTATTTTTCAACCTCTTTTGTGTCATGCCCCATCTTACCCTTTATAAAATTCTAGTGCCCCCGAAAGGGGGCAAAAGTAAAAATTGAGAAGTGCGAAAGTGTTGAAGTAGTGTCGAGTTCATTTCTAAATTGCCCCCTTAACAATCGAATTGCCCCCTTGGGGGACGTGTGTCCCACTCTTAGAAAACACTAGTCTGAACCTTGACGAATCAATTTGAAAAGAAATGTATCGAAAAAAAATTCGATAATTCATGTCGATCATAGAAAATTCGAAGTAAACGGAATCTTTCATATAAATTAACACCGAAAACTCGTAAAAGATAAATAAATTGATATTTTTTTTCCAGCCTGTGAATTTCCGTAACTGAATTTTCTTGTGACTCACTGAAAGGATCGATTTTATTTATACCAAGTACTCATTTATCATCTGTTAAAAAATAAAGTATTCATCAATAAATTTGGCTAAATTTTACACCAATCATTCCATTCACGTAACATATAATTCGGGCAGCAAACTCATTGTCAAGAGTTGATGACATTTACAATGTTCCACCAAGAATTCGAAGAAAGAGATGATTAAAACACGAATATATAAAGATAAAATTTGCTTACCTATTCCTGCTTCTGCGACAACCCAAGAAAGTCGAAGAAATAACATGACCCCCCAAATATTGAGGAGGCAAGGAATTAACACACCCTGTATCCATCCTAATTTGATACCCTCGTGCGGAGGGGCTGTTTGTTTTTCTACTGAGTCTGTACTGTTTCTATTCGATGCATCCTGAAAAGAAATTAAAATTAATAATTTTATACTAAAAATTCATAAATGTCTGTTTAATAAACAAGATACGAGTTTGGAGAGAAAAGTTTCCGGTCTAATCAAGTGAATTATTGAAATATTTGCCATTGCGTAAAATGAATCCATATATTTCCGAAGCAGATGAAATAAGATGGGTGATGTGTGGGACAAAGGAAAGCTTCTGGTCGAAGACTTCCTTGTGAAAGAGACAACATTACATTTTGACACATTCAAACTAAAATAATTATAAATGAGAGGTAATAATAAAAACTTGTCTAAAAATCACTGACTGAACAATTCTTTATTCGACTAGTTTCGCCTTTTACAGCATTATCAAAAATGATCATCCTCTTATCATTCTTGATAATGCTGTATCATTATCATTCTTGATAATGCGATATCATTCTTGATAATGCTGTAAAAGGCGAAACTAGTCGAATAAAGAATTGTTCAGTCAGTGATTTTTAGACAAGTTTTTATTATTACCTCTCATTTAAATATGAACTATCACAGAGTAGATTCATCGTCCATTGAATTTATTAAAATAATTATCCTCACACCAACTGGCAACATAGTGCAGCGCGACTGGACCATGTTGCCAAAGTTAAACACAGTTGTCCTAAGTTGTACAGTTACTTTTGTAAACAAGAAGTAGGGCCACAAAATTCAGTTCGAGAATAAAAATTGACTGAAAACTATTATTTATCAATACTTTATAATAAACATTACTTTTCACTATTGCAATCCTCATATGATTTTTTTATTTACTATTTTCATTAAATGTCGAATATTGAAATGTGATACATTTTCTAATGTAAGTACACAAACTGTTCAATGAAAATTAGCAGAACATAAGATGTTTCAAACATTCATTATCACACTGGTTATAATTCACAGTTTAGCTGAGTATATTTAAGTGACCGCAGTGGCGTAACCAGAACATGGATAACTTGGGGGTTTTCACAAGTTTAACGTTAACTTTGAAATAAATTTCAAGCCAAGTATTCATTCATGCGTGACGTTTTATATGAAAATAATTGAAATTATAAAGATTATATGTTCAAATTCATCAACAATAGTACAAAAAAATCAGAATGTTTCTGCTTAATTTAGTAGACATCTGAAAACGAAGACTTGACACCGAAGTTTGTCAAGAATTTTTCAGAAAACCGAGAAAAATTGAAAATGAATAATTTTTTTTTTCGAAATTGTCCATTACTTTTGTGATTGTTAAATTAAATGAAATTATGATATTTCGGATGAAACAACGTGATAGATGTTTTATCTCCTATCAAATCGTTCAATATTTGGATTCCGAGATATTATAATCAAATTCTCACCAATATAATACGAGGAATTCAATAATAGAACATCCGAACCTTAAGGGGGGTCGGACCCGATGACTTTCCCGCGGATACGCCACTGAGAGACAGAGTAAAATATACAAACCTGATGAAAATTCCACTGTTTCCTTTGAAACCATTAAATTCGTTGAATGAATCAAATAGATAAATAACATAAAATATATAAAAAAATATTTCAAAAAGGAATTATTTATATGAGACGCGATATTAAAATTTAGTATTTGAAATTAAATCACATTACTTGAGATAGGTTTTTTTCGTTACAGAAATACGTAAAATATATGAATTGAAAGGAACTTAATTTATACATTTATTAATATACGTATATAAATTCATGTATCAATTTTTCTTTTCATGTCAACAGAAATTATTGTTTGGCATTCATAAAAAATTGTTAAAATTCCTAAATGACATAATCAACGGATAACTAAAAATAGGTATTTCGAATAAAAATTTCAATCCATCAAAAAGTTCTGTAAATAGATCAGTATAATATATTGACATAGATTCAAGAGAATTACTGAAAATCTTTTTTATGATATAAAAATTTGTACAGTTGACATTACTCAAATAAATTTTACACCAGGATTGTTTTAATTATAGCAATAATATATTTTATTATATTTCAGAATGTTCGTTGCGCTAATTACTGTTCTCATATCTATAAGTTCATTTAATGAAGTTCATCAAATATTACGCTTTTTTATTTAATTTTTCGCGATTTTTATTCTCCTGGAAAAGATACTAACCAATAGCGAGGATTTTATTAAGTTTACTAAACTCCCACTCGATAAAAATTTCTTCTTTCTTTTCTCACCCACGCCTCACAGGGGGGCAATTCGACCGTTAAGGGGGACCGTTAAATGGAGTCCACACGTCTTTAACCCTTCGTAAAAATTCTACAAAGGCTGTGGTTGGTATGACACAAAAAAAGATAGGAAACACTGGTAGGCAGTAAACATATATACAAACACAAAACACACCGGTAGTCAGTAAAAATTATACCTGAGATGTTGAGAGGTCTTAAGAGAATTCACGTCAAGTGCCAAACAATGATCTTCAACAATTTTAGCAAAAGAAAGCATTACGACCGAAATATTTTATGATAAATTGAGATCTACAAAGAAAACCATTTCTCAGTCCACGTCTGGCCTTTCTGGGACTTAGATTTATCAATCTTTTGCCTTCACGAGTGTTACGCGTACCTTCAGTCCAATATTTCGAAAAAAGAACAAAGGTATTTCTTTTTGCAAAAGGTGCAACCATTGTGGATGATTTTTTTCTTTGTGAATTCTTGATAGAATTGTATGTTCAAAAATGAGCTTATTTCTGAGGTTTGTTGAAATCTGTTCTTTTCTCAGTTTTACTACTGAATTTTGTTATTTTAATTTTGAATATTTTTCCCCATAAACAGCTAGGGCTTTATGGGTATACATTTTATGTATGTTATAAAGTTTGTTTCTCTTTCGAGTTGCGAGAATTATGTAATTTGGTTGCTTTATAAAAAAATTTTCTATTACTTTGTACACTTGGAGAAATAAAATAAACTTATTATTAATATATTATTATTATTACTATATAACTATCCGACAACTATTGTGTAAAATTTCTATTCAAAATCCGAAAAAAAAAAAACAGAGTGAAACGCTAAAAAAAAGAAGTTAAATGAAAACAATGGTATGAACAAAAAAAATTACTAAAACGTTCCAATTAAGGATAAATATTTCAATAACTTGTTTGTTATCAAAATTACTATTTTTGATTAACTTTTTCGTGTTTTTGAACACTGTTCATCGTAATTGAAATTTTTATTATCATTTATTATGTTATGAAATACGTATTATGCTATTATTACGAATAACCATCCTAGAATATTATATAACCATCATATACCTTTGAAAAATTTTAAATTAATATTTTCTTGATAGGTAAATTGAAGTACAATAAATATATTCTTCACTTTTAGATTGAAAATATAGTACAGGATTCGTTTCTCTTCAGTGAAAAATTTCATAAATCTCCGTCAACTATTCAATCATTGTATTGATGGTTTAATTTTAATAATCAGCATGTAATCTTTATGGTTCGATGCTTTTTATGTAGACCTTTATACGTAAAATCAGTGAACTAACCAAAAGTAATTATTTATTGCAAACTATGGACACAAAGAAGTAAATACTTCCTCTCAATATATTCGAATGGTTCCAGTTTTTTAACAGCATCCTAGAATTGAAAACTATTGAAAATATTCATTACATTATGAATTTCACAATGTCCTCGATGATTTAAAATTTTAATTTAGCGAGAAGAGTATTTTTTGTAACATTAATATCGAAATGAAATAATTTACAGACCAAACCGATTTTTTTCACAATGGTGTTAAAAAGTACCCAAAATACTTAATTATAAAAAAATAGAAATTATTTCTTTGCCATACTGAATGTTGAAAGAAGTCGTGTTTTTAATTTTTTAGAAGTCATTTTTAACAATTCACAATAAATCAAAAAATATAAATAATTGGATAATGCAATAGTAAAATAATGTTTTATTGTTTTTTCATATATTAAAAGAAATACGCGTGATGCACGTTTCGCAGTACTGCTTATTCTTCAGATACAACACCAAATTTTTATAACTACTATTATAAGTCTTTCTTTATCTGTTTTCTTGGTTATTAATTGTATTTATTTCTATGATTGGTCCTTCTCTTTTCTAAACGCCTTTTCATGCTTGGCACCCTAGACCACTGTTTCCCAAAGTATTTCGTACCATGCCCCACCCTTCCAAAATTCTTATGCTCCCCGAGAAGAATGGAAAATTAAAAGAGTAAAAACTGCGAAAGGGTTGAACTAGTGTCGAGTTCATTTCCGATATACCCCCCTTAAGAATCAAATTGTCCCCCTGTGGGGCATGGGCCCCACGTTGGAAAACATTGCAGACCTATAAGCCCATAATAAAATGATAACGAATAATACATTAAGGTAATGATATAAAGAAATAAAAATTACAAATAATAATAAAAGAATTCTTCGAAATAAATTATAATAATATTCAAACATCTCCATATTTCTCAAGTCGTCTAAACTCGCCATTGCAATATTGAAAATAAATTGATTCAGATAACTCCATATGTAATAATCAAGATGGTTCAAATCTGGGGGTCGAGCAGGCCGTAGTGAGTTCTACTGCGACCCAACAAATCTTGGGATGTAAACACACAAATATGTGGTAGTCAGAGCTCTCAAACTACCGATTTCTTAGTATTTCAACCCATATTGCGTCTTTCTTAGTGATATTACCAACTTTTTCACGATTTCTATGACTGCAAGAAAATTGTAGCGATTTTTACCGAATTTCAACAAGTTTATGTTGGCAACCCTGTTTGTTCATTTTTTACGGGGAATCTCTTGGTTGAACAAACTTACACGATCGAAAAAATTTATCTAGGGGAATTTATCTATCAAACAATTCGCGATTTTTGGGGAATTCCCCTAATAAAGTAAATTCCCAAAGAATTTTTATTAGTTATTACTTATACAAGAATCCGGAGTTCGTTTTACATTTATTATCATTGTACGAACATACTTTCATAATCATTTTATAAATGAAATGTATTAACTCATAAAAATTTTTATTTTATTATTGAATATAGAAAATTCAAAGTCACTGCGTTATAAAAAAAAATTGTCGAAATCTGAATCTTCTAAGATTGTCACAATTGTGATTATTACAGAGAAAATAAACACTACAATATCTTAGATTATTATAGATAGATAAAAGTATTCAATTGAATATTAACTCTTTTAAACGATGATTTAAGGCCCAAATATATCGATTTTACTTGGTGAATCCCACCAATTTCATTATGACATTCAAAACTGGTGCTAAATATCTCTCCTCAAACTGCAAAACATCGGCTACAGTATTGCTTCAAAAAGGCATGACAATTTTCCAATAGACATTAAAACGACGAAATACCCGAAAATAGTCCATATTCGAATAACATTCGAATATGTCTACGTGTTTAATAAACATCCTGTATACAGGGTCGAAATTTCTATTGAAAAATACCTACTAAATTACTAAATTCATAACAATTCAACCATCAATAGCGATTTTTGAAAATATCACTGAAGGGCTAAAATAGATCCATTCAAATATTTGGCGCATATTGAATGAACATCCAGTATAAATAGTTAAAATTTCGATGAAAAATTTTAACTGAGATAATTATAACAACTCAATTTGTTTTGAATAATTTAATTCCAGTATTTTAACTCCTATTCAAAATTTAACATACCCAGTTATAAAGGTTTCGAAAATCATCTCATTATCTATCTTCTTTCAGAACATAAATAAAAATGTTTTTCTCACCTTAACGAAATCGTCACTCCCGTGCAACTCCCCCAAAGACGGTCTTTTAATAGCCCTCCTAGAATTCCTGTAATTCTCCAATCTAGGCAAAGCCTCCCTCGTCAATTGCACCAGCGATTTTTTTCTCTTGGGCACATGTATATCCACAACAAAACTATTGAAATTAGTACTTTTCACAAGTTCGGGCACATGGTCTTTCTCGTACGTCGCCGCGCCGTTTTCATATAATTGAAAACCGGCGTTATCTATCCCTCCGTTCGATCTCGAAGCCGAGTCTTCGTTCATCATCATTTCGCTGAAAAAATACTACAAATTCGTCATCGAAATCTAGTCGGTTGTTGCGGAGGACCGTCGATGCTTTTTGTTTACGTCGCTGCCTAGTCGCGTTCGCTAAGTGACTGCGACGTTTCGTCTTCTGTAGACGCACCCCGGACTCGTGAAACGTTTTCCAGTTTTCACGCGGATTCTAGAGACAGACTGAAGCGCTTTTAACGGCCGGCTTTCCTTAAGTAGTTTGCGCATTGATAACAGAGTAAGCTTGGATCGTTGTAGTCGATTTGATTTCGTTTTTTTTTGGAACATTGGTGGGTGTTAACTGGTTTCCTTTCTGTGTATAGAACAATTAATAAATAATTCAGCAATTGGTCTTAATCGAACGAGGAATTAAGTGGCAACTACGATTGTATAGGCAAATAATTCTCAATAAGTCTATATACGTATTCGGAAAAATTATATATGATTCATCATGATATTTCGATATTTCTTCTGAATCGTGACTATTATTTGATTCTGATAGATATACGGGATAGCCTTGACTAAATGAGCTGGCTCCACTGTTCTTTCTGGTTTAACAGAATGAAACCATAAAACATAACTATAAATACATATATAACTATAATTTTTTATGCTATTGATATACAAATTGACTGGAATTTAAGCATTGCTAGAAATTATGCTTACAAATTAACCACTATACAAAACTTAAACGATTGATATTATTTCAATACCTGCCGTCTATATTAACAAATACCTAGTTTCGTCATTGAAAAAGAAACAATGATAATAACTAATATTATGTGCGTAACCTATATATCAACAAATATGTGAGTTTCGTTATTAAAAAACCATTTTTCTCTATGATATGGAATATAAAAATATGAACAATACTAATTTTATATTGAAGGATAATTCCTTTTTACCGTAGATTCGTATTTTGATACATTTATATCGAATGAAAATCAAAGAAGTACTTACGATTATGAAATATTCGCAGAGCTGTTTGAGAATCTCACTGGCCATATTGCTCTTGTAATGAGACATAAAAGAAATTTCATTATTCCTCGAAAAATTCAAATTCACTGAAAAGAATTCTCACAGAAATATTTGAGAAGACCTCACGAAAGTAACTGCCTTTCTTCAACATTTGTTACAAAATAGTTCTTTCTATGATTATTTGGATAACTTGGAATATTCAATTAATATGATTTTTCATGTATCTAAATCTGCAATCCACCGGTAAAATATCCATTGTTTATCGATATCATCACTTTCTATATAATATTTTCATTCATTTCTTTCTCTACGCGAGAAAGTTCGTTCTTTATTAACCACCAATAGATGGCTCTGGTGTTCGATTTATATTCAAATGAAAATTTTGAAAAGTGTGAATTCGAGTTTCAATATTCCCAAATTCATTGAGCAGTTACTGTAAATATAAACTATCGCGAAAAATGTTTAAGTAGATAAATTGAAATACAACAATCTTTGAAAATAACGATTTTCAATCAAAATCATTACTCAATAAATTTGTCATTTATTTCGAAATACCAAACATAAACTTCAATTTGCTTTCAGAATACTAATTGAAAGAGGGTTTATAAGTTCAGCGCCTTAGTTTGCAAAAAACTGTCAGTCGGTAATATGATGATGATTTCGTATTATATACAGATAATTCAGAACAATATTTTAAAATACACTAAATTGTGTAATACTCGAGAAATATTTAGTGCCAATTAACCAAAATTGATCGAAAACGGTCGAGAGCTGTTAGAACTTTATTGTCGTATAAACTTTTTACAATGAAAAATAAGTATAAACTTACCTAAATATTTACAATATGGATTTAAATTTGAATTGATTAAACTCCCTGAATAACGAAATCGAACGGTATCTCGTCTCAAAGTTCCTGAAACATTCATTTCAGATTGTACCGATAGTACAAAGATATCAATCATCCTCCGTACATTGACATTCATTCAATATCGATTTTATCAACGATTGATATTAATTGGATAAAATCGATGGATATCAAGTTGTTCCCTATATGTTGAGACCGCATTAGAAACAATTAAATCTCAATTAACTTATCGATCGAATGCTACTCAGATAAAATTAAAAACTTCCATTGATCTTCGAAGTTACCGGCAGTTATTAATTTTACATAGACAATATAAGTGTGTTTGATTTAATAATTGGTTAGACCATAGACAATTATTTCCTACGTTGTAAGTCTCGATGACTGATACCAACCAGGTCACAATTCTAGCCTTGTGAAGAGTCTTCTTGTAATACAAGAAGCCCAATAACATTCGTAGTACTTTTTTTAGAAGAATTCAAAATTTCAGTTTAATTCCTTGACTTACCCTTATGAAAATAATGTCATTCTCAACATTTGGCGCAAAATATAGCTGTATGTACATACCTAAAAGTATAAACTTAGATTTTCTACATTTACCGTTGAACTGTTATCGCATAGACTTTCATTTATCTGTCAAGTCTTTATTGATCTACTCTACCATAGTCTTAATATTTTTACTGATGATGTGAAGCATTATATCATATGCGATTAATCGTATAAATCTACTTCTTCATTAGCAACAATATCGTCGATATAAAGGGTGTTTTTTTAGAGGTATAGAATTTTAAATTGCAATAAAACAACGATGGATCATTCGATTGACAAGAATATTTTTTTTATTCGAAAGATAATATTGTGGAATTACATTTTAAATATGATTTCTGGCATATGACCGCCACGGCTGGCTCGGATGTAGTCAAATCTGGACGTCCAATTTTCGATTACTTTTTCCAACATTTGTGGCCGTATATCGGCAATAACACGGCGAATATTGTCTTCCAAATGGTCAAGCGTTTGTGGCTTATCCGCATAGACCAATGACTTCACATAGTTCAACAGAAAGTAGTTAAATCACAAGATCTTGGAGGCCAATTCACAGGTCCGAAACGTGAAATTAGGAGGTCACCAAACGTGTCTTTCAATAAATCGATTATGGCACGAGCTGTGTAACATGTTGTGCCGTCTTGTTGAAACCACAGCTCCTGGACATCATGGTTGTTCAATTCAGGAATGAAGAAGTTAGTAATCATGGCTCTATATATGATCACCATTGACTGTAGTGTTCTGGCCATCATCATTTTTGAAGAAGTACGGAGCAGTGAGTCCACCAGCCCATAAAGCGCACCAAACAGTCAGTTTTTCTAGATGTAACGGTGTTTTGACATACACTTGAGGATTATCTTCACTCCAAATGCGGCATTTTTGTTTGTTGACGTAGCCATTCAACCAGAAGTGCACTTTATTTCATCGACGATAAATGGACGTAGTGCGCGATACGTATTCCGCAAAGAATCATTATTTCGAAATAAAATTGCACTATTTGCAAGCGTTGTTCAGGCGTGAGTCTATTCATGATGAATTGCCAAACCAAACTGAGGATAAATCACTTCTCAGCTGTTAAATCGGTCGCCATCTTCACCAGTAATGCCAACTGAAAGTTCTATACCTCTAAAACAAACACCCGTTATAATGAGAATAACAATGTGCCTAAGACAGTTCCTTGGGGCACACCAATATAAACTCCATTGCTGTCCGAATTGACACTACTTAACCCAACTTTTTGGTCATAAATGTATGTTAGAACTGAACAATTTGTTTACCACCCCTTGAAGGCCCAATATTCTTCAGCTTTTCCAATAGCCATGATCTACATAACGTATCGAAAGTTGTTAGAAGTCGAAGAATATACTCTATACTCTATACCAACTCAGCAGTGATGAGCAATTTCTCCTGAATCCTGATCGTAACTCAGAAATAACAAAAAAAAATTTTACACAATTTTAGAAGCCGATCTTTGACAACTAGTTCCAGTATTTTTCCAGATGATGGTAATATTGCGTGTTTTCTATGCAGTGCCAAACAATTATTTCGCGTAGTTTTCCTCTTGCATATTAATTGGAATATTTTCATCAAATAATATATCAGAATAAACTGCAGAAATTTGGTTTTATCTCGGATCAAATTCAACTTCAAAGAATTGTTTATTAACCACTCATCAGATCAAGCATTCCATTAATTAATTTCTCAATTCCCACTTGCATTAACTGACGAAGACATCGGAATTGATGAGACAAATATAAAAATATCACTGACCACATAACAAAGGAATTAAATGAGTATAGTCAATACATCAGAGGAAATAGACATATCTATTTCTTTCAGTTATTTCAAAAAGTATATCAAGAACTATTAGATAATCAAATTTGAAATGATGATATAACTAAACACATAACTTATGAACGACGTAGCATTTTGAGGACCTTGTTTGCTAGCTATTTTGTAGGGTATATCGAACGTCTTATTTTATTAGTAAAAGAAAATGATCCTGAATTGATTTAATGAGCATAAGTAGTGCGAAAAAGTTTTGCTGAAGTTTAAACCATAAAATAGCCGAATATTAGAGTAAAGGGGGATGACCTTGAATGGACCACTCAACTCTTCTTCTTCATGTTTTCCGTTCAAGAAATTTTGAATAATAATTCAATCATCTTCAAGAACTGTTGGGTACGCTTTAAATGAAACCAAATATGCTCTAAAGATATGTTTGATGCTTATTCGTTATTATTATGTATGTCTTGATGAGTGGATATTTGGATTAAACTGGTAAAACTAGTATGGGACACTTAACAACCAATTGCTCATTTTAAATGAACTAATTTATCGAAACGAATCAATTTGATCATTTGTTTTTCCACAGAAACATTGCTCTTCTACCACTCGTATTCATTAATTGACAGAAAGAATCTGAAATCCAACTGTTGTTAACGAAAGTACTCATAAACAATTTTCGAGATATACAGTCTGTTTACTTAAGTATTCTGTCAAAATTCAAGGGAAAACTAACAAACTACGCTGAGAATACTCACTTTTCTGCTAGTTTCGCATACAAAAATAACACCAATATTTAAAAAATAACACTGGGTAACAATTTGTATCATGATTTATGTTGACTTCGATTTTTAGGATGTTTTATAGGTAAATTGACATGCTGATTCCAAAACTTAGTTTTCTTCCTCCACGTCAAGTTTTTTTTTCTACAGTTTTGCTCACGCTATTCCGCTTCGCTGAACTGAACGCGAATTACAGAAAGCCCTACTGCTCTCCTGTCGGCGGAAATTTTTCAAGAATTATCTTCTTTAGAAACACAAAAAGATTAGTTGAGCGACGATCGAAGTGACCCCAGTGACGAAAATTGTAAAGTTGACGATGATTCTGTTAGTAAAGGAATTAATCAGCATGAGTTAAATGACTAGGTAAAATATTTGGGACTATCCAAAAAGGCGTTAGAACTTTCAGCATCAAGACAGCACGAAAAAAACTTGTTAGAAGAAGGAGCTAAACTCACCTACTTTCGATCGAAAGAAAGTGCATTTATGCAGTTCTTTCGAAGTTCTGATAAATTTGTATATTGCCATAACATAGCTGGTATAATGAAAGAATTGGAAATAACGCAACTGAATGATAATTGTTTATAGATAGCTCAAAACCTAACTGAAGTGTGTTCTCCTCCAAAATGAAAATTTATATGGTTCAGTTCCAATAGGTCATTCAGTTGCTTTGCATGAATAATACGAAGACATAAAGAAGGTCATTGACTTGTTGCAATATAACTTACAACAATAGATCATCTGTGTTCACCCTAAAATTGTTTTTAAAAATACCATGTAATAATTCCTAAATACCATGTTAATTAAATAGGTTTTCCTTTCTTCTAATGAAACACTTTCACTGAATACAAAATATTATTTATTTAATGAATGAAAATGAACAAAAAGCTTCTATAACGACTTATCTTACTAACACGCTATATTATTTATCATAGAGTAACTTGAACATAGAGTCACACTTCGTTTTCTCAACTACCTTCTTCTTCTTCTCGTGCCAACGCTTACAGCGTGTAGGCAATCATCCACTCATTCCATAATCCGTAATTGCCCCTCCGTAGCTAGTGCGAATATATCACCCATGTTTTTCACTCCACACCAGTTCTTGATATCGCACAACCATGAATGCCGTTTTCGGCCTGTACCTCTTCTACCTTCTATTTTACCCATTAATATTAGTCTTAGGATCTCATTATTGCCTCGGAGTATGTGGCCCAAATAAGAGATATTATAGCTTTATATTTTCTAATAACACTCGCTCGACGGCGGCTCTTCTAAGTACTTCCTCATTCGTTATCCGGTCCACCCAAGGAATTTTTAATAACCTGCGGAGTGTCCACATCTCAAAAGCCTCTATGCGGTTCATGGATTTTATTTTGAGTGACCATGTTTCGCCTCATATGTTATTATGGGCCAAATATAGCATTTTACCATACGAAGTCTTATGTCTAATGATACTTCTCTTCGACATAGATATCTCTGAAATTTGATAAATGTAGTTCTTGCCATCGCCGTCCGTATTTTTATTTCTATATCGCTATCCAATTTGTCATTAATGTTACAACCAAGGTACTTAAATTTATTGACCCTTTCTATGGGTTTATCCTCAATCATTATTTGGGCCTGATTATGCTGTTCTCTGCTGATGATCATGAATTTTGTCTTTGTCAACTACCAACTATTCGAAATAAAGAAAATAAATGTACAATTTTAATAGTTTCATTTTTGGCCATCAGCGC
Organism: Henosepilachna vigintioctopunctata; assembly: GCA_030704895.1. NCBI lineage: Eukaryota > Metazoa > Arthropoda > Insecta > Coleoptera > Coccinellidae > Henosepilachna > Henosepilachna vigintioctopunctata. The sequence goes on from JARQZJ010000005.1 coordinate 3,225,799, forward strand.
GGGTATCCCAAAGAGAGATACTTGGTAAGTTTCTATGTATGTAGGACAATAAAGCTCGTGAGAAGCATTGTGTGCAGTCAAAATGGCCGCTAAGATCTGACCTAAAACCTGGTGATCCAAACTTTCTAAATCAGCCACTTGTCGACAGAAAAAACATTATATTGCCGGCTTTGCATATAAAACTAGGTCTCATGTATCAGTTTCTTAAAACTTTGTCAATTGAAGGGGACTGTTTTAAGTATATCATTTCTGCATTTCCTAGCTTGTCATATGAGAAGATAAAGGCTGGTGTCTTTGATTGGCTATAGATTTGGCAACTTATTGAAGATGAACGTTTCATTTAAATAATGACCGAACTTGGAAAGAATGCTTTGTTGGCATTAAAAAGTATTGTCAAGGACTTTCTTGGAAACACAAAGCCCTGAATTACGTCGAAATTGTTCAACACTTTTTAGAAAGCTTTAAAAAGCTTGGTTGTAACATGAGTATCAAACTGAATTTCTTACGTAGCCATCTTGCTTACTTTCCAGAAAATCTTGGCGCTGTTAGTGATGAACAGTGTGAGCGATTCCACCAAGATTTGAAAGTCATTGAGGCAAGGTATCAAGGTAGATGGGAAGTCAGTATGATGGCTGGCTACTGTTGGAGCATCAAGCAAGAATGTGCCCAGATAGAACATTCTAGGAAAATTTGTAAACGAAAATTTTTACCCTAATATCTTTTTTCATTTTTTGTATAATCACAATTTAATTTTACTATTATAATAACCTTTGCATGAATAAAATATTCTTGGTTATTACCCACTTTTCATCCTCTGTATGCTGTATAAATCGGTTTTATTTTCGAGAACCTAATATAAAACTCAAATATTTGAAAATGGTTACATCAATGCAAATTATTATTCATAATTTTAATACAGTTGGATAATCAAATATCTTGAAATGTTTAATCAAATAAAATCATCACAGTAATTTGTCTCATATAAAACATGATAAAGACTTATAGTAACGCAGATTAAATTGAGTAAACAAAAAAATGCGTAAAAACCTGTTTTACATTAATTTCATATAAACAGGTCACGCCTTCCGCATTATCATGATTGAATTTTGAATGCTGCTATCCATTTACATATTATATTGAAATGACAATCGATAAAATGCTTGTTGGAGTGGAAGTGATTAAATTTTCTTGAAAAACAAGCCATGGTATCTAATTTTATAAGTGTATTCTGAAAGGAAAATGTCTGTGATGCAAGACTATCAGGATCAATTTGACAATATGCGTGGTTATTATTTACTATCGAAAAACGTTTTAGTAATTTTCTATCAGACTAAAATTGACTGTAATATCTTAGATTTCTAAATAATAACGCATTGAAATCACAAATCTGTATTGTCCTAGTTTAATAAAGAACTGCAACTTTCGACATCTATTATGATATAATGTAATATCGACCTGTTGTATCTTACGCTTTGAATAAAATAAAAGTTATATATGTTAGTTGTCCATCTCCTCCCTAGGTGACGCATACAGCATAAAGTATAACACTACAAATTCTGCAGAATTAACTTCAGAAATAATGTATGAATAGTTCAAACTTCATGATATTTCAATATTAATCAGATTAAAAGTTATATTCAGAAAGATCATAATAATCACAGCCACTAAATATTTCAGTGACGTTATCGTCAAATAGTTTTTTATATAAAGCGTCTTACCCACTAAGCATCTTACAATTTTTTTCTCATGTTGCGCCATCTAGTTTTCAATAGATTAAACACAAGATGCAAAAGAAATCTGTATTTTGAAAATAAAATTTTCTCTGAAATTTCTTTAGATGTCACTAAATATTAATTTGCATTGTATGGTTACTTTTTATTTTTGAATGATACTATTTGTATACAATCATATGTTTAAAACGTTGAAATAAATCTCAGCTTCTATAAAGATATTATTCAATTCCTAGACCAATAACTGTTTTTTTACATATATTCAATATGTTTAGCGATGTTCAGCCTTCTTAATTGTAAGTTTTTTATTAGAATGAGAACATTGAAATATCTTTAGACGTGTCACTCACATAAATTAGCACTCACCAGTTCTGAATTAAAAGTGTTTTCAGAAAACACATGCAATTTCTTTCTTGCAAAAAAATTAAATGCCTGAAAAACCATTTTACAATGTAACTATTTGAAACGAATGTAATGAAAAATCTGGTAAAAGATTCGACATTTAATTCAAGAATTATATCTCAATTCGTTATCTTAATTACAGTATAAATATTCATCATCCTAGTTTCGTTCGATTGCTTTGAATTAAACATAATCTGATTTCGTCTTATCAGTTAAACAAGTTGCTTTGAAATTATTCGTTTTTTATGCTTTTCATTGAATATTTGATGCATTAATTTGAAAAACTATTTATCTTTGTGATAATTGAAGAATTCTGTCTATCAAATTATAATTTATGTTCATTAAACAATAGAAATTACTGATAGACATTCAATTTATCTGAGTCTGATGCGTCTATTCACAAATAGAAAACACTATCACATACATATTTACATTGGGACGTTAAAAAATTTTAATTATACTTTATATTTCGTGAACTTTTGTTGGTCTATAAAAGAAAAGATTAAATAGAATATAAACACTCGGTTGAATGCTACAAAACTCCTTTTTACACTCGGACTATGTTTTAGGCTATTAACCCAGTATGAAATTGTATGAACTCTCGATAATAGCCCGACACATACGTAAAAAATATATAAAACGTCTGAATTATTATTCCAGTTTTTTATGTACTACTATAATTTAAGGTTTCCAACAAAATTATTTTTTGTAAGTAATTTGTAAGAGTAAAAAGTATATACAACAGAAACATAGAGGAAGTACGAGCAGAATCTATGCAAATGTAATAAGGACACGCCTCCACGTCTTGACGAATAGGAAGCTATCAAAGTGATCACGTGCACTGTTTGTTAAACTCAAGGGACGGATTGCCCCTTCGAGATTAAATATGCTGTTCTAGAATGTTAATAACCTTTTCTACCCCATTATACTAGTCAAAAATGAATTACAATAAATTTTATAGGAGTTAAATTTGCGGAAAGTAACCAGAGAACAATATCTAACAACCTGCAAATAATAATCAGGAAATAGTTTTTAATTTCAAATAATCTGATGTCGTTTGCTAAAAATATGCCAATATTCACCAATACCTACAATTTCAGAATTGATTAACGTAATTTTTATCGGGTAATGTTGACTTCCTTCTTTACCAAGCGAAATCAAATAAGTGTAATCAACATTTATCGTATCAAATTTCGGTTATCAACATATCTTGTAATTATATCTCAATAAAAATTCATTGTCTCCGTATTCAGATATAAAATCACTACGTTTATGTGGGAATTCGATACAAATCGTCACTTTTAAAGCGGTTGTTCACAATTTTCCCACATCATTCTCAGTTAATTCGTGTTCAAAGCCGAATGGCGACTTTGTTTCTATATATTAATATTCTAAACGAAAAATAATTCCATCTAACATGACCAAAGCGAGTGATAATGGACCAAATGATCGGTATAACTTAAGTTTGATACTATTTTATACAATGGGAATAGTGACTCAAGTGTCCAGTTCTTTCATTCTTAATGCCCAGTTGGTAAGAATACTAATTATTCAATCTATTTATTACAATTAAAACCATCCTATAATTTAAAAAACTTATCTAATTTCGTCTAGGAGGTTTGTGCAAAAAAAGGTGAAATTTTAATTTTTTCGAAAAGTATTTATTTTTTATAAATGTTCAGTTTGTCCTCTTCAAAGTAATGCCTCTCAGTTTTAAAGCTTATGCTTCTTCCAATCCACAAAGCACTTCTAAAATTCGCTTTTCGGTATATTCGATTCCGACTTTCTCTTATCAATTGTGGCAGAACGCTTTCCTTTCATTGATCTCTTCAGAGTTGGGAATAGGAAAGAGTCGCAGGGAGCTAAATCTGGAGAATACGGTGGTAGAGGCATTATTACATTGTTGTTTTTGGCCAAAAAATCACAGACAAACATTGATGTGTGAGCTGGTACATTATCGTGATTCAGAAACCATAATTTGTTTTCACGATTCCGATCGTTTGAGCCGTATTTCTTCACACAAACGTTGCATAACTTCCTTGTAGTGATCCTTATTAACCGTAAGACCTGCTGTCAAGAGCACATGGTGCGCCACGCCGTTGTAATCGAAGAAAACAGTGAGCAAAACACATTTGATCGAACATGGCGTGCTTGGTCTTCTTGTCGTTTCAATTGGGATGATTGGGCCTTGGTTTCGACGGCATAACCATATACGCATGTTTCATTACCAGTTATGACCTTTTTGAGCAAATCTCGATAGTCGTTGACGTCATTAAAAAAACTCCTGAGCGATACTAATACTGTTGCTTTTGCTCAAAATTTTGGAAATTTCGGAATAAACTTCGCTGCCATACGTTTCATGTCCAAGACATTCGAGAAAATTGCATGGCATGGCCCGATTGAGATATCAACATCCTCTGCAATTTCCCTAATACTGATTCGAATATTTTCCTAAACTATTTTCTTCACTGTTTCGATGTTTTCTTTGTTTGTGGACGTGGTTGCAACTCCAGAACGCTCATCGTCATCAACATCTTATCGACCATCTATAAAGCGCTTGTATAGGGTGTTTTTTTAGGGGTATAGAACTTTAAATTGCAATAAAACAACGATGGAGCATTCGATTGTGGCACGAGCTGTGTGACATGTTGCGCCGTCTTGTTGAAACCACAGCTCCTGGACATCATGGTTGTTCAATTCAGGAATGAAAAAGTTGGTAATCATGGCTCTATACCAATCACCATTGACTGTAACGTTCTGGCCATCATCGTTTTTGAAGAAGTACGGATCAATGATTCCACCAGCCCATAAAGCGCACCAAACAGTCAGTTTTTCTGGATGTAACGGTGTTTTGACATACACTTGAAGATTATCTTCACTCCAAAGGCGGCAGTTTTATTTGTTGGCGTAGCCATTCAACCAGAATGGCTGAACGAGATTGTCCACGATGAAATGGACGTAGTGCGCGATACGTATTCCGCACAGAACCATTATTTTCGAAATAAAATTGCACTATTTTTAAGCGTTGTTCAGGCGTGAGTCTATTCATGATGAATTGCCAAACCAAACTGAGAATAAATCACTTCTCAGCTGTTAAATCGGTCACCATCTTCAACAGTAATGCCAACTTAAAGTTCTATACCTCTAAAAAAAACACCCGTTACCACTTATGAACCTTTTTTTGAGACAAAGTAGACTCTCCGAATGGCACAGTCAACGTTTTAAATGCGTTGGAGCAATTCCATTTTTAACGCAAAATTTAATACAGATTCTTTGATCCTTTTTTTCAATATTAAGAAATCGAAGAACACACAAAAACGTGACTAACCTTTTCAGTTGTCAAAAACAAACTACTTGTCACAAATGGCTGATAATTTGACCATATGATAAACGTATGTGTACCAACATAACGAAAAAAATTTTCGTTAATCGAATGTGCATAGCCGCGAATGTTCAAAATCCACCTTTTCTTTTGAACAGACCTCGTACGTTTAGGGCTACTAACTCATTATCAAGAGTCCAATACAACTTGTATTGAATTTTCATTAAGAGTTGTATTGACCCCTTTGAACTTCCAAATTAGCTAAATATTCAGTTATTTTGCGATATTTACACAAGTACATTCATCTTTAAAATGCATTCGTTAATACTTTTTGGTATTTTTCCACATTAAACAAAAGACATGCCCATTACAATTAATTCAATAAAATCGCAATTATAATAACTCAGCCTCACATATACGAAAATGCCTACTAATGTTTTATAGTTCCGATAATGCAGCGTTGCAAAAAGAAATACCACCAAATATCGATTAATTATCTAATAAATTAGCAAACGTTATCTAATTCTAATCTACCTGATATAGATATAATTTACTAAAATTCTCTTCAAAACTGTAATTTTATTTGAACTAGATGAAAACGTTTGTATGTACGAACTTATGTCTAATTTCATATAATTTAATTAAAGTGGGGAATGTCTAACCTAACAATTTCTTTCTTTGAAAATCTCTCAGATTTTGTTAAAAGTTTGGTTTTGCGAGTTAAATGTTGTAAAGACTTTTCAGCTCTTCGTTCTCTTGACATATCAAAGTAATATTTTGAAAAGGCTACGAATCTCGAATTGATAAAATGCAATATAAAACATTTGAGGAATTTTGTACTCCTTAAATAAGTATTAAGCATTACTTCTTAAATAAGTACAGCCATAACTTGAAATAAAATACCTATACATATATAAATTATATATGTATATTTAAAAATATACCTACACATTTCGGATAATTGGTAGTAATGCACATACTTTATATATAATTTTTATTTCAGTATTGGAAATACAAATTTCGTGATGTAGACAAAGAGTGGGATCCTGCAAATGATTCTCCTAATGAACTCCAAAAAGAATTCACTGCAGACTTTTCAGTAGTAGGAAATGTCACTCCGTTAGCTACCATCGCCTTATCTGTTATTTTTACAAGACGATGGAATATAACATATAGAATCTTAGCATGTTTCACCATTTACATAGCAATATATTTACTGATCATGCTTTTTGCACTTATCGACACCGACTCATGTGCGTATAAAACATTGTCCTGAATTATTTCTATTGAAATTTCTATAAAACAATTGTAAATTCTTATGCATAAATTCATATGTAAACAAATTTTGTATTTTCTGTGAATTAACTTTCAATTTCTATGGTCGACAACGTACTGAATACTTGTATTACTTCTTTTCTATGACCTCAGTCCCTGTGCTTAATATCATTCTCCAGCTGTAGAAATGTTTCAACACTCTTCTCAAGCTTCAACAATTCGAGATTTCCCTATGATTTATTTTCCTAAAATAGGAATCTAGGATCTTCATCCCATAACCCATAACATTCCCTTCATTGATATATTCTTTCAGATTAAGTTCATTTGTAGTGGCAGAAAAATATTACAGTGTTTATAAAAATATATTTGAAAATTTGAAATTAATATATCTCAATATTGATTCATCTGGAATTGTGTATATTCCCTTGCATGCTTTGACAACATTGTCAAATAAAAAGTCTATTAATTAATTTTTTCATATTTATACATTTCAGGGCAAAGAACATTTTTCTACACCACTATAGTAATTGTAGTGCTTGCTACAAGTAAGTAGATTTAATCTATCACAATCATTTAACTAAAAAAACCATAATTTTCAGGTACCAACAGTTTATTTTTAGTTACATTGTTGCACTTGTGTGCAAAATTTCCTCCAATTTACTTAGCAGCGATGCTGTCCGGTCAAGCAATGTGTGGAATATTTTCATCAAGTGTTCAGATTTTGACATTAATCGTAGATAGTAACCCCACAACAAATGGTCTGCTATATTTTTCAGTTGCCATGCTTTGTATTATTGTTACTTTTATTATGTTCCTAATTAATCGCAGTCATTCGAAGTTCTTCCAATATCAGATCAAACAAATTGTCATTGATCAGACAGACAGAGTGAACATGAAAAAGGAACTTGTATTTACAGTATTGCGAAATCAGAAAACAATTTTTTTCGCTTTACTTTTCGTCGCTGGAGCAACAACTATGATTCAACCTGGTATTACTTCTACAATTCGTTCCATGGACCAAGGAAACGGAAACAAATGGAACGGTAAGATCAAAATGTGAGGTGGAATAACCAATAAGGGTATCTTCAAAAGCAAAGTCATATAATTCAACATTTTTGAAAGCTTTCAAGTTTTATAAACTCCTCATTGTCTACTAACTTGTATAGTAACGATAGAATATGTAGATAAAAATTGAATTTTCATCGTTAAAGCTTTACGAAATATGGTAATCGTTTATTGATGCATTCAAGATGGCGCCAAGTCTATGATCCCTTTTTATCAGAAAAGTATCATAGAGATAAACATCAAACAACGTAAATCTTCCCAAGTCTTAAGTAAAACTTTTTTCAATAAATTAAAATTAACACACTTGGCTAAGTTTCACTAAATATATTGGAAACTCTACGTATGTTTCGGGTTGTTAACCGATTATCAAGAGTATATAATTTTATATTTGGGTAGCATTGTATACTCTTGATAACCACCCGAAATATATGTAGAGCTTTTAATTTAAAGGAAATGAAATTTTTTGTGCTTATGGCACTGAATGAAATATTTAAGAAAATGAACAAAAAATAATAATGAACAAATTTCCATGCTTGGTGTGTTTCTGCAATCTGAGAGGTGTTTTTTACTGATTTCGATAGATGGAATAGTGATTACTTTAGGGTCTTGCACTTGAAGTCACAAGAAGATGCTTGGAGCTTGAAATCGTTGCCTTACTTCGATGGACGTGGTGCGACTGACGAGTTCCTTGCAGAACGAAATATATATCTCGCACTTCCATCAGGTGTGGCGGCGATTTCAACATTTCTCTAACATTTATCCCTTGAAGGATAATGGAGACATCACATCGTACACGTTCACGTATCAAGTTCTACTCTAACATTCTCTTGGTTAATTTGAGTTTTTCAAATGAATGTTCTAGTGTTCATTTTCTTATATTTTATATATATATATATATATATATATATATATATATATATATATATATATATATATATATATATATATATATAAATATTTTCTTCCTTCTGTTGCAGATACATACTTTGTGCCTGCTATAACATTTTTAGCTTATTTTATATGCGATCTATGCGGCAGAGAACTGGCTATGAGGATTGCAAAGGTGATATTATGATTCCATTAAAGTATTAACCTAATACCTTCAATATTGTAGCCTTCAAATAGTGTAGCAATATTAATTTTCTCTTTGTGTCGTATACCACTGGTTGTAATGTTACTTATGTGTAACTTGTCAGTCAAAGATAGCACTCCTGTAATTGTACAGTCCGATGTAATTTATATATTATTGCAACTTCTACTGGGTTTAACAAATGGCTTTGGATTGAATATTTGTATTGTTAGTGCGCCCAGGTAAGCTCATCTCATTTATTTTAACTTTTAGAGAAGTATTTAGAGTAGAAACAAAAACATTCTTTTGTGTTACTGAAATTAATAAAACTTTGAATCAAACTGTTGCTTCTAGAGTTTGATTTAAATTATTATCTAATGAACTTAAGCTTACTTAAGAAACTTAAGTGCGTTAATTTCAATTTATTCTTTTTGAAAATGATATTAAAGTAATTGGTTTCACAAAAAATGATCTGCAGTGGCCAAAAATCATTGTTTTTATATTTCTATAATCATATTTCATAATCTTCAGTTTTTGTTGTAACATTTTATTTGTTCTAATGCACTTAATATATATAGTGCTCATTTCGACAATAATTCAATCTAAAAGTACATTTGTGACACATTAAGCCAAGAGTTTGATTTGAATTTTTATTAAATGATGTTTCACCAAGAGATAAGCGAGAATTGAATCTCAGTTAATAATTCAATCTTTAATAATAAATACATTTTTGTGTTCTCAGAAACTACAAGAATCCAAAAGAAGAGACAACTTTAACAATTGCTATACTGGCAGCCATCATCGTTTTAGGAGATGCAATAGCTGCTTCTTTAGGATTAATTCTTGTCAAAATCTTGTGATATTTAGAAAATTAAATATAATAATGAAGATATTTTTCATTTTTCTTTTATGCATTTGTAAGAAGATATATTGAACATCTAGTTAACAACAATAAATTGAAATTAACACACTTGGCTTAAGTTTCACTAAATATATTAAAAATTCTACATATGTTTCGGGTGGTTAACCCATTATCAAGAGTATATAATGTTACTGAAGTTCAGAATGTACAGCTTTCACTTATATATCCTAAACCACAGAATTTAAATTTAAAGTAAAGTAAAGTATTTAATATATTCAGTGAAACTTAAGTCAAGTGTGTTAATTTTAATTTATTGTTTTTAACATAATGTTTCACCAAAAGATAAGCGAAACCTCTGTTTCATTCATCTACTTAATAATTTATTATCAACAAATTTTCAAATTTATCATGTGCATTGACCTTCAAACATTCAGTGAAAGTACTGTAAGAACCTCGAAATTCTTTCGATAAAACCAATTTCAACTTAAATCAATAATTCTACTTTGGAACTACTTCACTGATGTAAATTGGACTTTTTTCTGTCCATAATTCCATGAAATCTCACATTAGCTAAAACAATTCACAATTCTGGATATTTAAAATATAGTTTTATTTCATATCATTCTCTACATCAAGTAACAAAATTAACAACATTGACATACTTGAAAAAATATAATACATAAAACTATCTTCACATATTAAAGAATTCATCAAGGATTGTTCTAATATATACAGAAAAAAATTTAATTATATACATACATATAAATTGAATTCCAAGTAAAAGGTAACATGAAAATGCTATAAAATATGTTTGAACGATCTTCATGGGCGGATTTAATAGTAGTATTTTAATTTCTAATTTCTACAAATTATAATACTTTTTGATCCAGGTTGTTAATTCTAAATTGTTTCTCCCCAAAGTTACCATTCGTAACAAGGGAACTGAATATCACAATAATTCCATTAACTGAGATTGGTGCATAGTTTGTAACTCTCAGATTGATTCTAGGCTACCACCGGCAAGCTTGGTGGCGTATAAAGCTATAACCTGAAAAACAAACAATAACTATTACTAAATCATACTGGATAACAACGCTATGAAAAAGCGTTATCGCAAAAAACATTGTAAATTTCAAAAATATAGAGTATTTAAACTTGACATACGAGGAAGAAAATAGAAATCTACATTTAAAATATAGATGCCTGTAAAAGTTTAGGGAAGCAATCTTGTATCAGTCGTCAAAAGATGGCGCTTCATTGGACACAAGAATTATGGGAACTTTGAATTATAATCAATACATTCAAAATATTGAACGTACGAAATCCAAGAAACTGAAAGGGGATGAGTGTTAACCAGCTTTCTAAAACGTTGCATAAGAGTATGAAGTAGGTTTGTAAGCATTGATTGAAACAGAAAGACGAAATTTGTATCAAGTTTTGTATGTCAAGAGATGGCGCTATCTGAATGGAAGCAGTAGAAAACTGCAATATCCTAGATACCTGTAATACGAAGTATTCTAACCAAGTCAAAACACATGGTGGAAATGTTAGGAACTTATATTTTATTCGTTTCGTAATTTTCCTAATTACTATAACGATGATTGATTTATAAGAGAAACATGATCCTCAAAGTGAAATTTAGATTTAAACTTTATATTGATATTATTTGTATGTTGAGAGAGAAAGTATTATTACCTTATAGATAAATGCGTACTGCTCTTTCGTCTGTACAGCATTAGCTCTGTCTCTTCTAATCCTGTACACTATTTTCGGAATGTCCACTTGTCGTGTTTGTTCGAACTCCCTAATAGCAATATCACAGGTGATCGCTGTTCCCGTTCTACCCGTTCCAGGGCTGCAATGCACCACCACGGGGTTGATTTCGGGCGAGCAAGTACCATTCACATCAGGTTTAAGAACTACCTGCTATGAGGAAAAAATACATCAGTTTTTGATACGAGCACAAATTAGGCATGGTAATAGAACTCAGAAAACATTCAAGGAATTATTCATGGTCCTATTTTAAGAATTGGTTGTTCTATGGTGATTTTTGAAAAACCTCTACGTTACGAAGACACAAAGGGGACAAAATTTGCGGCGGTAACAATACTTTGATCTCAAAAAGTACATACAAGCCTCTCAATTTAAATTAATGTTCCAAATTATTTGCTTCAAGTATATAACCATTCAGTCCATGTGGTAACCATGTGGTCACCGAGAGCCAAACCCTTTCAAACAAACCAATATAATTTCTTATCGAGATACACCTAGCAATTAACCAATTTTTTTTTAATTTAATAGTGTTGGCGTTTACTTGATGTAAACCCATTATAATTGAATATAAACTTAAATTCAAACTAATGAACTTAAACAAAACCAAACTAAAGGTTAAACCTTTTCAGGTAATAGAAATTATATTTCGGAATGGAATATCTAAGGTGAAACCCGAAGTCATAGAATCCCAAATGTTGTTATTATTATGTAAGCATCTGAAGAAGTCGTTTGTAACGACGAAACGCGTCATGCTATGTAGTCAATAAAGTGTAAATCATAAGTTCAAGTGATTGAATTTAAGTTTATATTCAATTAACCAATTTTGCAGATCGGCCAAGTTCTCCACACCAGCAGGAATTTTAGGAATTAAAGTCTGGAAATCTGGCAGGCCATACGTGTTGTCAATTTGAAGCAATCTCCGATAGTTAGTACTGAAAGATAACGGGCAAATAAACTGAATTTTCGTAGTGAACCAGAGTGCATAAGCCAAATTGCAATTTTTGTTGGAATCCTACAGAAAAACAAGTAGCTAGGCTTCTGAGAAGATGAGATTTTCTCGCCAGTAATTCTTTGTGGTAGGGCCAAATAGAGAGACACCCACAATTTTGAATCAAACAGCTACATCAGCAACTAGCTTATAATGCATAGATATCTACAGCTCCATAAATGAAATATCAGTTAGTTAGAGAACTTAGTAAAGTTCTGACTTCTTCTAAGTCACTAACTAGTAAAGACACATACAAGAGTCAAATGTCAATCAATCTGAACAAATGCAACGGATCAAACTGATGAATCGATCAAATGAATCCTACTACAGATGGTTACTAAAGTACTTTTGCTGGTCACGTCGCCTAGAGGTCACTACGATCAGGTTGATACTTGCACAAGGTTTAGATTCGCATAAGAGCTATATAGAGGGTTAAATAGAATACGTTAGTCGCAAATTTTAATCGCCTTATAGTTTCGAAACAAAGCGTATTTCAGAAAAACATAATAGAACTAAATATTCTCAAAATAGACCAAGGATCGACCCTTGAAGATTTCCGCATGTTCACCCTGAATGTCAACAAACCTTATCTATCGTTGCTGACTTCATGTAGCTTCTAGCTTCGATGAGGAATGCTATTATAGAGTTGGATTCGACAGGGACTCCTTTTTCTGGCCAACCCATGTACCAGAAGTGAGTGACTTCTCTCCAGCTGTTGGATACCATATTCTGAAATTCATTGTCACCAAGTTAATAATTATATAGAAAATTGAAATTGGGTTATGAGTCGCAAATGAAAATTTCCAAAAAAGTGTATGGTGCTTTAGCTTATAAGGCTCAATTATCTAAATCAGCCTTTCGATGACACATTCGACTTTAGGGGTGATAGATCTACTCGTGGAAGGTAGTGATGTTATCACCGAGGGTTGTGGTTTGTGTCAGATGTGTCGATTTGATATAACAATTTATAATAAAAGAAAATTTCTTTCATTTGTTTTTCACAAAAAGTACTTTTTGTATCTTCTCATTATTTCTTTTGTCAGAAAAAATCTTTATGTTCATTTAACACAAGTATATGTGTAATAAAATAACAAGTCGATATTTTTTCACCATTTTCTAGAATTTATTAAGAGAGAGATCAGCACAGCTAATAGAAATTGCCAACTCAAAACGAAGGGCATAAGTAGGCATTTACTCAACATATGAAATATTAACCTACCAACTTCGTTGTATTAGAACTACAAACCACTGTAAACTAAATCGTATTGATCATTTCTATGACCGAAAATGACACATGGAACATAGATAAATGTCTCAGATATCCTTTATTTCTTCTTAATTATCTTCAATCGATATACTTTTTGAAATTATCAAATTATTAAATGCTTAAAAATCTTGCTCACCTTCAACTGCAAACTTGAAATTATGTATTTCTCCTTAACTTCTCGCTTCTTAAGTGTAACTTGGTAATCGCCAAAAAGTCGATGACAGTCGAGCACTTCAGAGGGTGGCAAATAATCAAAACATCTCTCCTGAAATTGAATAAAGTGTGAGTATTCAAAAAGGAACTAGTGCTTTAGTGCTGTAGTTTCTATTTTGTAACTTGTAAACCAAGAGTTGGGACATAATTTGAGAATTTTATTCGAAATATTGATAAAACTTTGCACAGAAGAAGAAAGGTTTCGGTTGAAAATTACACGAAAAGAGGGTTGAACGTACGTAGGACTGAGATTTTTTGCCCTTTCCAGACATGCACATCAATATCTTTCAAAATAAATGCACTAATAACTGAAATTATGAAATTATTCCTTTTGAAAATTCATCTAAGTAAATTTAATAACAACGGTTTTTTTTACTTAGTAATTATATATTATAAACTTACGGCTCCATTCTCAAAAAGATGTGTGAGCATCAGAATAACTTTACACTGTTGTTCCCAAATCATACGCCAAAAATCATCCACCGTGTTCGACATGGGAGCCTGACATGCGATGTAGTACTTTCTAGTGTTTTTTGGTCCCTGAAATAAAATTCCCTAGAATTAGAATGGTACACCTGACTGTCAATTATAACGGTTTGAATATATTGATAGTTTTCCTAGACTATTTTAATTAATTGAATTATTTTCTTTTGAATATTTCAAGTTATTTCCTTACAGAATTTAAGTACGTACATAATTTTTCGTCATTTTGTCCTTAACTTAAAGCAATGTTTGTTTTATTCTAAGGAATCAATACTTTTCAAGTAATGTTTTCAGGTATTTCATGTATAGGGTGTGTTTTTAGAGGTATAGAACTTTAAATTGCAATAAAACAACGATGGATCATTCGATTGACAAGAATTTTTTTTTATTCGGAAGATAATCTTGGGGAATTACATTTTAAATATGATTTCTGGCATATGACCGCTACTGCTGGCTCGTATGTAATCCAATCTGGACGTCCAATTTTCGATGACTTTTCAAACATTTGTGGCCGTTTATCGGCAATAACACGGCGAATATCGTCTTCCAAATGGTCAAGCGTTTGTGGCTTATCCGCATAGACCAATGACTTTACATATACTACCCCACAGAAAGTAGTCTAGCGGTGTTAAACCAAAATATCTTGGAGGGCAATTCACAGGTCCAAAACGTGAAATTAGGCGATCACCAAACGTGTCTTTCAATAAATCGATTGTGTCACGAGCTGTGTGACATGTTGCGCCGTCTTGTTGAAACCACAGCTCCTGGACATCATGGTTGTTCAATGCAGGAATGAATAAGTTAGTAATCATGGCTCTATACCGATCACCATTGACTGTAACGTTCTGGCCATCATCGTTTTTGAAAAAGTAGGGACCAATGATTCCACCAGCCCATAAAGCGCACCAAACAGTTACTTTTCTGGATGTAACGGTGTTTTGACATACACTTGAGGATTATCTTCACTCCAAATGCGACAGATTTGTTTGTTGACGTAGCCATTCAACCAGAGAAGTGCGCTTCATCTCTAAACAAAATTCGCTTTTGAAAATCGGAAACAACTTCGGCAATCTCGTTTTGTGCCCAATCGATGAATGTACGCCTTGCTTGATGATCGTTTGGCTTCAATTCTTGCACGAGTTGGATTTTGTAAGCACGCAAACCAAGATCCTTCCGCAAAATCTTCCATAAAGTGGATGGACACAGATCCAATTCCTGAACTCGATGACGGATGGACTCATTCGGGTCTTCCTCAATGCTACGCTCTACAGTAGCAATAGCTTCTTCTATACGGCGTCTCTGGGGATGCGAGTTATCAGAAAGAGTAAACGTGGTGCGAAAACGTTCCATGCTTAATCAAATTAACTGCTCTGATGGACGATGGATTTTGTCGACGATAAAATGGACGTAGTGCGCGATACGTATTCCGCACAGAACCATTATTTTCGAAATAAAATTGCACTATTTGCAAGCGTTGTTCAGGCGTGAATCTATTCATGATGAATTGCCAAACCAAACTGAGAATAAATCACTTCTCAGCTGTTAAATCGGTCGCCATCTTCAACAGTAATGCCAACTTAAAGTTCTATACCTCTAAAAGAAAACACCCTTTATTTGTACGAAACAGGTTATTTTCATGAAAAAAAAAAAGTCTTCTTCTTGTGTAATCTTTCATAGAGTTAAAGAGTACGCCTATGATTTGTTGTTCTTTACTTACCGTGACGTAATTTGCATTTATGTAATCGCTATTAGGATATCCGGCCATAGGGGTTAAGAAAACCCTACTTTCCGGCAAGGGTATCACATTCGCGAATCTGTTCTTGGTTTCGCATCCTTCTGGAAGTTCCGAGGTTCTGGCTACTATCTGTGGAATGTCGTTAAATTCAGCTTCCACGTCTTCTGTATTAGCGGCAAATTTCGAAATGGCCGGGAAATTCAGCGGATGGCTCAGGCACACCTAGAAAATTCAGTAATCGTTTTAGTCGTCAAGTAGACCGCTAATAGAGTTGTGAAAGACATGCTCTAGATGAAACCAGCGAAATGAGAGATTTGGGTTCGAGTCCCAGTTGAAAAATGGATATTTTTGTATAATCTGAAGTTTGTGTTCATATTGAACACTACTGATATTTAATGGACTGGATCATAAGATCGATGGTCCTACTGAACCGAAATGTCAAAAATTGTCAAATCGAATAGAAGATTTGATACTGAATGAAAAATATTATCAAATGAAGTAAGCGTTGGTGCATTATCGGTAAGATCGTATTCTCCCCAACCCTTAACTTTTCTACAGAAAAAACTACGAAAGCAGTTCTAAAAAACATTCAATAAAGCGACCCCGAAGTTTTCGAAGAAATACTAGGAACAATAATATTATCTTTCAATTCTGAATACAATTTCAAAACCAAAGAAAAATATTAAAAATTCTCAACAATAACCTACAAAGAGTGCATAAAGAATTAAAATATTGAGAGACTCAAGATTTAAACTCAAATATTTTCCAATAAATGTGACATTAAGAGCAAGGACTATCAACTAATGTTCATTATCGAGCTGTCATCATCTTAGTACAAAAACTTCGTAACCAAACTTTCGTACTAACTGATGAAGCCCACTTTAAGCGAAACGCCACGCCATAGAATAAATTACACCAGTTTACCGCGTTCCAACAGAGTGCAACACCCATAATAAGTGGTAAATTAAGACCGGAGAGCTTCAGTAGTTCTTATCACCGGTATAAAACTGTTTATTTTATCACATATCAACCTTAAATGCAAAAACTACATGAACGCCGGTGAATTCTCTTCGGAGTAAGTTATTATAGCGGAAACTGTTAACGTAATTAGCGTTTAGAATTAATGAAATTATCTATAGCACTACGTATACTCTGAATGGCAAATTAACCTAAAAACAACGTCAAGAGAATACCAACTTGGAAAAACATAAATCCCTATTTTCTTTGCCAATAAAATTTTAAGAACAAAATTTAAAGAATTGCAACAATATCCTACAAAAAGTACATAAAGGGTCAAAGTTTCGAGATAGTCTAGAAATAAACTAAATATTTTTTGATAAATGTGACAATAAAAGCAAGGACTCTTGATGGACGTTTATTATCAAGTTATAATCATTTCAGTACATAAACTTTGTGACAAAAATTCAGTAATACCTGATGAAGCCCAATTTAAGCGAAACGCAAAGTTCTAGAATAAATTACACCAGTTTACAGTTTTCCATTAAGTGCAACAACCATAATAAGTGATAAACTAAGACCGGAGAGCTTCAGTAGTTCTTATCACCGGTATAAAACTGTTTATTTTATCACATATCAACCTTAAATGCAAAAACTACATGAACGCCGGTGAATTCTCTTCGGAGTAAGTTATTATAGCTGAACGTAATTAGCATTTGGAATTAATAAAATTATCTTTCGCATTACGTATACCCTGAATGGCAACCTAACCTAAAAAACAACGTCAAAAGGAGTGCCAACTTGGAAAAATATAAATCCCTAGTTTTATTGCCAATAAAATTTCAAAAACAAAACAGAAAGATCGTTAAATCTCAACATTATCTCACAATAACTACATAAATGATTAAAGTTTTGAGAGACATTAGAAATAAACTTAAATTTTTTTAAATAAATGTGACAATAAAAGCAAGAACTCTCGATGGACGATTATTACCAAGTTATAATCATTTTAGTACATAAACTTCGTGACCAAAATACAGTAATAACTGATGAAGCCTACTTTAAACGAAACGCAACGTCCTAGAATAAATTACACCAGTTTACCGTCTTCCAACAGAGTGCAACAACCAGAATAAGTGGTAAGTTAAGACCGGAGAGTTTCACTGCTTCTTATTACCGGTATAGAACTGTTTATTTCATTACACATATACCTTAAATGCATCAACTACATCAACGCGGGTTAATTCTCTTCGAAGTAAGTTATTATAACGGAAACAATTAACGTAATTAGCGTTTGGGATTAATAAAATTATCTTTCGCACTACGTATACCATGAATGGCAACATAACCTCCAATCGAAGGGAGTGCAGATATCTAGTAGATATGTAGGTACCGTTGTACACGATCTAATGAGACATTCCTCGTAGTTCCGAGGCGAAACGTCGTATCACCAAGGTGAAATCAGTCACGTTTGTTCTATTTGATTCGAACATTGTACCACTCGTCGATAAACTACAGAGTGAGCCTGAGGAATGTCAGAACGAATGTATCGGATAATTCAAAACACTTCGTTAAATTCCACAAAATTCACTGAATTTATCAATCTCAAATCAATTTCAAATAAAATATAATTTATTATTATTTAAGCAGTGAAACATTTTTTCTCGACTGGCTAGTTTTCATCTGTGTGGATTGCCATTTGTTTAGAAGAAGAAGAAGAAATTCGTAGTATACTTGCATAAAGAATAATTATGTAGATACTTCATATAAAATATTTTCATCTGTTTCTATGGTTCTCTTCAGTTTCTATACGTCATTTTTAATAAAGCAACACTGTCATCAAAATGCTTTACGAATTCACCACGTAATTATATGTGAAAATTAGACGAATCCGTTTTATTATAACTATAATAAAGAAAACATAAACCCTTACAGAAAATAATCGAACATCCAACTAACGCTTAACCAAAGAAATTGAAATAGAACATTTTTCAAAATGTAACTCGTTTGTTGTTCTATCTAATTGAATAAATAATTATTGATTCTTTTACTTACCGGATCTTCGAAGGCTGGATTTCCATAAGATCGCTTTGAATGTCTTATAACTCCTTTCCTTCTAACGCTACTGAAAACTGATACGCTGTCAACACTGTATTGGTCCATAGACACAGGTTTGCATCTTTGGCCATAGTTGAAACGTTTCTGACGATTTCTCATCACAACCTATAACAATCGTATAATTCTACAATTTAAAACTACTATCGATTATTAAACATTTCGATTAAATCGAAAAATTAAATTCAAAGATAAACATTGTATGTAAATTCATTAGTATTCATTACTGGTTCTCCAGTATTCATAATTTTATGTTCATTTGCGTTGGCATCACTGGCAATTCCAGTCTGCTCGAAACCAATACGCCATATTGAAAAACATTCAATTCTTGGATCTTCCTGATTCATAAAACGTAAATACAATGATTGAAATTTAACGATTTTTTTAATTCAAAAAGTCGTGATCCTGAAAATATGAATATTAAAACGTTTTAACATTCATATTTGTTGTATTCAAAGTGTTGGTAGATGTCACACGAATCAATTGCCACCTATACATATTCACATGTACTAACTTTTTATTCGAAAAGTTCAAAATAAAATTAAGTTTTCTATAACCAACAGAAAGAAAATTAATTACCTTGTTTTGAACATTTATTACGCGGAGAATTTGCATTTCGTTATATTCTAATATATTTCAAACTCATGTTTAACGTAAGGACTCCTTCTAAAGATGAATTTTGAATCATCGAAATTGAAAATAGAAAAGCCACAGAACAAGAATGTTTCTAACACGATCTTAATTCTTGATGCGAATAGTTCATAGCAATAATAGATAATGATAGACACATTTACAGAACGAAGATAAAGATACTTTATAAAAATTCTCCAGAGTTCTATGTAAAAATTAATAACATTAGATTTACAGCGAGAAAAATCGAATCTGGCGCACTTCAAGAATCTGTACTGGGTCCCAAACTATTTACAACAAATTCAAACAGAAATCGCATTGTTTCCGATGACACTGCAATATACTCAAAACCTTCCACAGCTCGAGTAGTAAACACGCTAATAAAATACATCATATAAGCAAAAAGGTCATAATCAAACATACGACCATTGGAAAAAACAGACGAATACATTTAATCTATAAGAATTCTCCAGAGTTCTTCGTAAAAATCAATAAGAGTAAATCAACGGTAGAAAACTCTAATCCGGCGTACCTCAAGGATCTGTACTGGTTCCCAAACAGATACATTTATTTACAACAAATTCACACAGAAATCGCACTGTTTACGATGACACTGCAATATACTCAAAGCCTTTCACAGCTCAAGCAGTAAACAAGCTAATAAAATACATCACATAAGCAAAAAGGCATAATCAAAAATACGACCATTCGAAAAAAACAGATGAACACATTTACAGAACAAAGGTGAGGAAAATCTATAAAAATTCTGCAGAGTTATACGTAAAAATCAAAAAAAGTAAGTCAACGGTAAGAAAAATTAAATCCGGCGTACCTCAAGGATCTGTACTGGTTCCCAAACTATTTACAGCAAATTCACACAGAAAATGCACTGTTTCCGATGGCACTGCAATATACTCAAAGCCTTTCACAGCTCAAGCAGTAAACACGCTGATAAAATACATCACATAAGCAAAAAGGCATAATCAAAAATACGACCATTCGAAAAAAACAGATGAGCACATTTACAGAACAAAGGTGAAGATAATCTATGAAAATTCTGCAGAGTTATACGTAAAAATCAATAACAGTAAACCAACGGTAAGAAAAATAAAATCCGGCGTACGTCAAGGATCTGTACTGGTTCCCAAACTATTTACAGCAAATTCACACAGAAATCGCACTATTTCCGATGGCACTGCAATATACTCAAAACCTTTCACAGCTCAAGCAGTAAACACGCTGATAAAACACACCACATAAACAAAAAGGTCTTAAAAATACGACCATTGGAAAAAACAGATGAACTTCAACAAGACCGAGAAAATGGTATTCAGCAATCATCCACATTTCAGTTGAACCAGCGAGAAGATTTCAGATAAATTACGTATTTTTTGAAATTTTAAATCGTAGATAATCGTACATCGTAAATTTTGATAAATTGTTATTGTTATTATCATGACGAAGATGTTTTGAATGATGATTCGAACACTAAACGAATATGTCCATTTGTTCCTATACGTGTTCAAGTTCAAATTACTTTTGAAAAAACTGAAAAAAAAAATAAATAAATTAAAATTTTTTTTACGAGTATAATATTTACCGATTACTTTCGATAGTGTTAACTGATAATATTAATAAACATTCGAACAGTAAATAGGTTTAAAAATATTCACCCATGATTTTCCCAATCTGAATGTCTGAAAGTCTTCACCGTAAAACATCTTGAAAACAACTGAAGCTACGATTCTTCAACGGGCACTCGAATACTGTTCAATTTTTTAATGCACACGTCAAACTCACCGCAAATCAACAGGTTCTGAAAAATCTCCATCAAATATTCATGAAGTATATGTACGTTGCGAACACGATAAATATACGCTATAATTTCAGTGAATCCCGATATTGTTGACACCGATGTACCGATAGTTATTCTCTGTGAAAAACAACAGTATATTAAATTGATTATTAGCAACCGTCAGTTTATCCCGAACGCTCCGCTCTTCATTCGTTACTTCTACTGGGAATACCTACCAGTATCGTTTGCGGAGAATACGCCAAGGTTCATCCCGAAAAGTACCTTTCAGAATTAGAAATTTAGTGATCCTTGATGAATATTTACGACGAGATTTACGAACGTTACCAACTCGTAAAAAATTAACACAATCATAAAAAATACCTAAAGTGATTTATTATCAATTGAAAACAGATATATCTGC
This sequence comes from Henosepilachna vigintioctopunctata, assembly GCA_030704895.1. NCBI lineage: Eukaryota > Metazoa > Arthropoda > Insecta > Coleoptera > Coccinellidae > Henosepilachna > Henosepilachna vigintioctopunctata. Next base: position 3,247,901 of record JARQZJ010000005.1, read on the forward strand.
CGTAATGCCAAGCTTAAATAACCTTCAGGTGGAATAAACTTGTGTAATTTGTTGTGTTTACACTTTTGTCATCATAAGAAAACGAAAATAACCAAATACAGGGTCGAGACAAAAGTTTTCCAACATTCACTGCAAATTACGTTTCTTCACAAATTATTTCAATGTAGTACCTTAATTTACATATAAAAAAAATTGACAATATTTCATCAGCAGAAACAAAACTGAGAAAGAGTAACAAAACACCATGCACATAAAATAATTAGAAAGAAAAACGAAGAAACATAATTAGGGAACATCTAAAGAAAACGTTTTCCTTCTACTTCTGCTATTCCAACAGATTTGCCATAAAGTATTCTTCAGGAGAAAATTGTATGTGGGAATAAATGAAAATTAAAATACCTTGATTTGACAATTTGTTCTTTCGCAACCTAGGTAACCTAGTTGGAAAAGAAGACGACCGCAATATTCCTTGGTAGAAAATGATGAAAAAATACTTTGAACATATAAAGAAGTCATTGAAAACAATACTCACCAACAGGCACGCAAGAGCTACCAAACAAACTCCACCAACACAAGAAATGACAATGGCAACTATGGTACCGCTTCCTCCTTCCAGCTCTGAAGAATGACCGTTGTCATCTGAAGTTATAGGCTCATTAGTAGTACCAGAACTTCCTGGCACCTCAGTTACGTATAATGTATTCAGTCTCAATGTTGTCAAGTTAATCGCCAAGTTTTCAGTAGACTGTTCATGTTTTTGCATAGCATCTGAGGAATTTTGGAAGCTAGACAAAATTGCAGTGGAAGTTGCTCCAGTTACATTTGTTACTGTGATCCTTAAGGACGATTCCGTAGTGAACCCACTTGTAGTTCCTTCTTCTTTGGCTACTGTTGTTTCTTCTACAACAGGAATGGTAACTCTTTTGGCAACAGCTTGCGTAGATTCACTTTGAATTGACGTTGATGTTTCTACATCTGTTTCTGCGGTAGAATCTTTCATGATTTCTGTCACCATCGATGATTCCTCCGTGAATTTCATACCTTTAGAAAATCGCAAATCGTTGTAAGTAGTTTGTTCCACAGTAAATGTGGTTTTGGGGGAAAATTCGGTAGTAGTTCCTCCATCAGAAGTCGATATATCAATTGAGGTTTTTGTGCTTGGAGATTCTGTATTGATTTCAGTAGAGAATTTTGGGAGAAAATCTGTTGTTATTCCTTGTTCTGTGAATGTTGTTGTTTCGGTGAAAGCAGAAGTGGTATCCTCATTAGTAACAAGAGTTGAAGTACTTTCAGAACTAATTTGGTGTGTTGAACTTTCGGGAAATTCTGTAGTTGTTGGTAATTCTTCCGTAACAATCACACCTCTTGAAGTTGTTTGGTCTAGTTTCTGTGTAGAAACCAGAGGCAACGATGTTGTTGTTACTTCATCTATATGCATAACGCTAGTTGGAAGTTCCGTATTCTTATCAGGATTGCTGGTAACTGAAGATTCATCAGATTTCGAAAATAATGTTGTTGGAAGTTCGGAGTTGGAGGAATGTCTGAACTAACAGATATTATATACTTTGTGAATGATGACTTAGTAATGGTGGGTTCTAAAGTTTCAATATCGACAGTTGTTGCATCTTTAGTAGTAGCATCTTCTGTATATTTCCCACCAATAATATCGTTGATGTTCTTTGATGTTGACGAGTCTTTTATGGTAGTAATCAAATCTTCAAACTGGGTTAACGTTATAGATTCTTCATTATTAACAGTCGTTAGACTTTCTGTTGTTGGTTTTTCAGTTAGACTAACTGGCAAACTAAAACCTCGTGGAGTTGAAGCAATAGTCACAGTTTTTTCCTTAACAAAATACTTTTCTGTGGTAGTTTTCTTTTGTTCATTTGGCTGTACAATAATTAGAACAGTAGTACTTTGTTGTTCCTCAGGCTCCACTGTATTATTCCTCACCGATATATTTTCATTTTTTACAGTAGTTTCGTCTCCTTTATTAATCGCAGATGTTACCTTAACTTCTTCTGGTTCGCTTGGAAAAATTGTTGTTAAGGTCGTTGATGGTGATGATGAATGAACAGGTATTATTTGGTTTTCCTGATAAACTTGTTCTAGTACTTTAACACTCGTTGATTTAGTACTGGTAGTTTCTTGTTGGTTATCTATAACTTGATTTGTGTTTCGTTCAGTTGCTTCTTTGCTTGTATTTCCAAACTGCTTTCTTTTGATACAACGGAGTTTGGAGTTGTTGTAGTTATGAGAGATTTCAATGTATCACTTTCAATTTTATTACTTATAATACCTGCATCGTTTTTATCTGTTGAAGGTTTTGTGATACTATATTTTTTTGTTGTTAATTGGAAACTTGTTCTTAGAGATGGTGAATTATTGATCGAGCCCTCTTCTTTCTTTACTTCATTGGCTTGTTCGTCTCCTAGTAAATACTTTAGGTTTTCTTTGTGTACTTCATTGATACCATCGCTTGGAGTTTCGTCGTAAGTGGTTGTTTCGTTGAGCTTGCGTTCAATATTCAGAATAGTCTGCGTTTCTAGCACCACATTTTTATGTATCCCACCCGATTTCGAAGTTTCGTTGCCTCCAATATTCTCGAACATTTTATACGCTATTTTAGTACCGTTGGGGTTTTTTGCTATATCTTCCACAAAGTTGTCAGACGTGTAATTCGGAGCATGCGTAAAGTTTTCCAAGTCGGTATCTACTTCAAGCTTTTGATTGACACTGTCCACCATTTCTTTGTATTTCTTGTCGAAAAATGGCGTACTGGGGGTTGTAAGTCGCCCAAAATTTTCTGTACCATATTGAGATGTATCATATCCGCTAGTATGATCTTTTGTTGATATCGGAGGTGTATACACAGCATTGTAAAAATCTTTCGAGATAAACTTTTCGATATCTATATCTACCGATCGACCATTCTCTAATCTTGAACTTCCATTATTAAGTTCTGGAGTACTCGTGTAGGATTCCGACTTTTTCAATTTAATACTGGTAGCATTTTCGGGTTTTGTACTGGAAAATTTATAGGGATACACCTTGTTTTCCACATCTTCATCAGTGTATTTACTAACGTTAAGTTTGTTTAGATTCTTAAGTTCGGATTTAGTTTCTATGCTTCGTTCTATGGATAGTGTTTGTGGATTTTCTGTGCGCGATGTAGATTCTGTGGTGTTCGATGCATGCACGATACATAGAAGAAGAAGAAGTGACCTGAAAACAAAATTTGGTCTTAGTCGCAATTTATCACTTTCATTATCAAAATATCAATGATATTTATTTATTTTAATTGGCATAAATGAAGAAGGAAGACCTTTCGATGGTACTGAAACATACTGACTTGTACATAACATATTTTTTTGATATCTTCTCAATTTTTTTATGAATGAGGGATTTTAACAGCAGTAAGGTTCGATTAATATAGTGAAGCATTTAAATTTTATTTATTGATTTACTAATATTTCTTTACAATTGAAAAGAATATGGTACCAGTCGCTTTTACAGATGAAAATAACAACAGAAGTTTCGGTCTGGTAAAGTTTTCAATGAACAAAAAATAGAATTCATCGTTTTTATTTATTTTTCTACCAGTTGTAACTATCTATTCAGCATTACACTGGAAGTATTCAAGATGTTTCCTTCAGCCTGAAGAAAACTCGTTATTTAGATCATTCTTATTGAAAAAATGCATTAACCTTGCTTTTGAGGGAGCAGTGAATGATTGGTTCAGGTTTTAATTGTATTCGTGAACACATAAAGTTGAGTTTAATGACATGCTGTCGGATAGCACGAATGTTGATCCAGGAGTACCTCAAGGAACTGTCTTAGGTCCGCTGTTGTTCTCCTTATATATGAAACTCACTATACGTTTATTAGCTGACGATACTACGCTTCATATATGTAGCAAAGATATAAAGAATATGACAGAATGGATTAATAGAGACCCTTCTGCAATTAATGAATGGTTAAGTGACAATAGCTTATCCCTAGCTACTAATTTCGAAGTTTTGGGTATAAGTAAGACCATGAAGATTGAAACAAATGAGGATATAATTATAAATATTAATCAAAAGAAAATTGGAAGAGTGAAAACAGTAAAATATTCAGTCATAATAGATGAAAAATTGAGTATTAATGATCATGTTCATTTTATATCATGTAAAATCACCAAAACATCAATTCTTCTGAAAGAATGAGAAAAAATATATCGACACATGAGCGTTCCTTTTGTTCAAATAATAATAATGTCACATTTTTAATATTGATCCACTTCGTTATTTGGTTTCACTGAAGAAAAAACTCAACAATTACAGTGCGACCAAATTTAAATTACAATAGATACACTCGTGAAAATCATACCTGTTTTTCTGAAACAGTGTAAGAATGGTTCAATTTCTATTCACTTAATAGTGTACAACATGTTAAATACGGAAACTATCTGTCCAAACCATTAATTTGTGATCATGGAGTTCCACAAGGAACAGTTTTGGGGCCGTTAATGTCCAATTTATATATATAAACCATGTAATTAAGTATGTAAAGAATTGTGTAATTTCCACATTTGCTGACGACATGATGTTGTATACTATGGGCAACAATTTACAAGAATTAGCTGATAAAATTAATAAAGACCTTGATAGTTTGCATACATGGTTGTGTGATCACAGTCTTTCATTGAATACTGAAAAATCTAAATGTATCATCATTCTGGGAAACAAAGCGAAATTATCTAGATTAGAGTGTGATATTCAAATCAAAGTAAATAGATTAACACAAAATCAGGAACAGTGTGGAACAAAGATCTCTCACCAAGATCTCTCGCGTTATCAGAACGAGAGAGAACCTGACCACTGACGCTATAATCACAGTGAATTCGATCTCTTTTCCTTGTGAAAGAAACAACATGTAATGGTTACAAACAAAGTCTAGGGAACAAAATGATGTCTATACTGATAAGTGCAGTACATCTAATTGCCTAAATAATTTATGTGCTAATAAAGAAAGATTTTATTTAATATTATAGATCCGCAACTGAAATTGTGCGAGAATCATGATTTAAAAAAATTATTGTATCTTTTTATGAAAAATATTATTCAAGGCTCCAATATGTTGTTTGATGTTTACATATATAACTTCTCTTTTTGTAAAGTTTATTAGCTGTGCTAAATAAAGTCACTTACATTAGAATAACATTGAAATAAAATGTTTACTATTAATCAAACTTTGTCAGGTGTTTGTTTGATGAAAGTAGAAATTGAACGTCATCACATACACTCAAGATAATTTCTCTTCGGTTTTCCTTCATTCCAGAAGTGCCATTATGAAATTATCCACAATTTTGCTGCAACTAATCGACACAGTTGTGGTGGTTTAACTGTTTTCAAGTTATTTGTCACGCTTTTTCACATCTCCAGAGAACAATGACACTTTACGATGCACATCGTAATTGAGTTATACTGTTATTACTGTTACTTTACTCATAACCAGTTAAAATGATAAATGCACGATTTCTATTGTATGTTGGTCTATTCTCTTCTAAATTTGAAGACAAGATGAATTTATTTACCAGTTCTTAATGAAGATTTGCTAAATTTCTAAATTATACCTAGCTAATTTTCCCTTATGAGTTTTTTATTTTGAAATTTTGAAGTTTTACGTTTTAGCTTTATTGAATTTAGTTTCTACAAAGTCTTCTCTTTGAGCATTGAAGTTGTGGTATCTGATTTACAAAAACAATTGGTATCATGTCTGGCGTATACAGTCGAATGTATCTAGTAAGAACACCAGAAATATAAAAATACACTTTTTGATTTCGAATTTTACGATGTTATTCTAATGAAAAATTTTTTAGACTTTTATAATTTCCGATGTATTTACTTTTCAGCAATTAGAAACCTAAATATACTCATTCCCTCTAATATAAAGTTCTTATTATGATTGTATTGTAACTACATTTGTGAAGAAAAATTTAGTGAAATGAATTTTTATTAATTAATTTTTGTGTACCATTCGGAATGAATACCGAATTAAAAATATCGAATAGAATTTTGAGGTGTTTTCGTAAGATACAAGTTCATTTTTATTATCGGTTATTCTCTTTCTTTTAATTTGTTTTTTTATTAGTTATTTCACGCATTTTATATTTTAGTTTCTGCTTCGTCTTTCTTCTAGATCTTCTAGATTATTGTAAATTACGATAATTATTCGTGAATAAATCAATGACAGACAGAAAATTTATTATATAATTATCTCATATTAAATAACATTAGTCTCCGTATATTTCACCCCTATAGATATCATCATGTCTCTATGGTGTGACCCCATAGCGACTGCCTAAAACAGGGGTGGTTAAACTTCTGTAACAACACCATATTCATAATAAATACATCAAGGTCTTTGCACCTTCCCCCTATAGTTGTTACTGTACCTCTGTGGTCTCATGGCAACTGCCTACAACAGGGGTGAAAATGTAGGGGTAGTTTTCTGGGGAGTGAATTACGTCATTAATCAAACTTCAGGATCTATATCCATCATTATCTATATATTGGCTGTCTATAGTACAACACACTACTTTTGGCTTTGTGTCGAATCTCGAAGTTAAGGGTGGATAATAAAGAACGCGATGACTTAGTGGCGCCACCTACTGGTTATTTCGGAAAATGAAACATTTGATTCCTTATATTGTTTAATTAGCTCAGCAGTCGCCTACATTTTGAGGTTTCATTCGAGCTTACTTTGCTTAAATATTCTCGATAACAATTAATTTGAAATGAACAAAACAATTCAATAATTCCTCTAACTTGATGTGAAGGAAAGATACGGAACATTTTATTATGGAAAATAGCTTCTTAGCAATTTTCATAAAAGTACCGACTTCCGTGAATATTTTTACGTAAGAGCAAGCAATTATCTAAACAATAATGCTAATGTAATCGTACATTTCTGAACTAACATTATAAGCCTCAGGCAAATGAAAGAACAAGTTTTGTAGGAAGTTCAACAGCAATTTACGAAGGCGTAGTTGCTTCTAGATAAGTGTTTGGTCTCAGCTTAAGACGTTGTATTTTATCAAGCAGTTATACCAACTTGAAGAACCTTTTTTCAATTTTACACCGCATCAACTTTGAAAATTACATGGATAACCTGTGTCCTTGGTTTTAGATCTTCATTCGTATCTTCGTAACGTACAAAAATAATGAAAGTATCGATATTTCGATTTTCTTGATATAATTTAAAGCATTCGAGATGACAGAGCTGTCAATGTTTCAGCACAATATGTCATAACAGTTAGCATACATACATTCGTCAAATGTTTTGTATTTTTAACGAATTAGTATATGGCTTTGTTGAGTTTTCTTTGGGAAGTCCATCCTTTTCCAGATTGATCTTGTTTTTTTTTTCAAATGCCCATATATTTACCAGAGGTGCCATCAATGACCAACCAATGACGTTTACAAACTTCTGATTTGATAAGCTTCGAGAGTTATATAAAGGGTTTTTCAATAGGTGCGCTTCAACTTTTTTTTTGAATAAAACACAAACGGTTTGACTTTTCAACTAACTTTTTTTATTATTATCGAATTTGAACATATACATTTAATTATGAAACTCGATTTCTTTCGCATGACCACCGCGTGCACGTTTTACGAAGTCCAATCGTTGAACCCAATTTTCAACCACTTTTTCGCATAAATCGGTCGAAATTCCAGCAATTTCGCGTTCAATATTGACTCTGAGCTCTTGCAACGTCGCCGGCTTATTGGCATAGACCAATGACTTCAAGTTACCCCAAAGAAAATAGTCTAGAGGTGTTAAATCACACGAGCGCTGCGGCCACTCGACCGGTCCATTTCGCGAAATAACACGCTCATCGAACTTAGTTTTCAATATTGCGATTGTAGCGTGTGCTGTGTGGCATGTGGACCCGTCCTGTTGAAAATAAATGTCGTCCACGTCCATTCCATCCAATTGCGGCAAAAAAAAATCGTTTATCATATCGCGGTAGCGATTTCCATTCACAGTAACGTGGCGATCGTTATGGTCGACGAAAAAATATGGCCCAATGATGCCGCCGGCATGTAATCCGCACCAAACAGTGATTTTTTCGGGATGCAACGGTGCCTCATGAACCACGTGTGGGTTGCTTCCTGCCCAGTAACGCATATTTTGCTTGTTGACAAATCCATTTAGCCAAAAGTGAGCCTCATCTTAAAATGGCCGTAATGCTCTTAAAGTAGCAGAAACAGAACGATTATTTTGATAAAAAATTTGCACAATTTGCAATCGCTGTTCAAGTGTGTAGCGTTCCATGATGAAATGTATACTAATGAAGTTTCATATGTCAAGAGAACAAGGAAAAACATGGCGTCATTCGCCGCCCCTATCGGAAAAAAGTTGAAGCGCACCTATTGAAAAACCCTATATTTAGACCTCCTATAAATGGACAGAATATATCGCCTAAGTTAGTGATAGAATATTTAAATAATTATTTGAGATATTGGAGGCTACAACTTTACAAAAGACGTAAAGGAAGGCCTCCTATTCGTTAGCTTATCATCTGAAGAGCATTTCAAATGATAGGTTACAAATTGAACATAGTGGACAAGAATTGGGGAATCTGAAGACTAACAGTAGGCAAAAAGAGCTGATGATAATACTGCATCAATTCTATACCTCAGTTTGATGATATATGACCATATAACCAGTGATTTTTCAAGAGTTAAGTTTTTCAGGTTGGCGGCACTGGTTGGTAATGGCATCCGAACGTCATCTCCTAAAGTGAAAAGTTTTTAGTATACTCTGCCATTTAATCATGGAAAGACTTATAAACGAGCAACGATTGCAAAATGTTGAAATTTACTATCAAAATTCGTGCTCTGGGAAAAATGTGTATCGTTTGTTACGACCATATTATGGTCGTCATAGTCGACCTGGTGAATCAACAATTCGTGCTGTTAATACCAAATTTCGCACTAGTTTACTTTTTTGGACATTAAACCATTGTCTCGCATGCGTACAGTGCGTACTGAAGAGAATATTGCAGCTGTAGCGTACAGTATTAATGAGGATCGTGAAATGTCAATTCGTCGCCGTTCTCAGCAATTGGGCATGTGTTACTCAACCACATGGAAAATTTTACGTGTTGATTTGGGATTGAAAGCCTATAAAATTCAACTTCTGCAAGAAATTAGACCAAATGACCTACCACAACGTCTAATTTTTGGCGAATGGACCTTAGAACAACTTATTGAGAATCCGCTGTTTTGTCGAAAAATTGTGTTCAGCGATGAGGCTCTTTCTGGCTTAACGAATATGTAAATAAACAAAACTGTAGCATCTGGAGTGATGTACAGCCACATGCCATACAAGAATTACCGATGCATTACCGACCACCAGCCCACGATGTGGTTTATGGGCTGGTGGCATCATCGGTCCATTTTTATTCAAAGACGACCGTGGAAGAAACGTTACCGTCAACGGCGAACGATACCGAGCCATGATACGCAACTTTTTTTGGCCCTAGTTGGCCGAGTTGAACTTGTTTGACATGTGGCTTCATCAAGACGATGCCACATGGCACACAGTTCGTGAAACAATGGACATGTTGAAGGATGAATTTGGTGAGCAGCTTATCTCTCGAAATTGCCCTGTGAATTGGCCGTCAAGATCATGCGATTTGACGTCTCTGGATTATTTCTTGTGGGGTTATGTAAAGTCGTTAGTGTATGTGGACAAGCCGAACACGATTGAAGCCTTACAGGATACCATACCACGCGTAATTCGTGGGATACAGGCCGAAATGCTCGAAAAAGTGACGCAAAATTGGACCTTCCGAATGGACCATTTGATACGGAGCCGCGGACAACATTTACATGAAGTTATCTTAAAAATATAAATGGCAAAGGCCAAGTTAACAATTTCAATGAAAATTTCGAATATATGATGCAAATTGAGTGTTTTATTCGATTTGAAAAAAACTACGCATAAAAAATCACCCATTATTACCCTCATAAGTATCACCTAAGCAAATATACCCCATAATACGCACAGCAATAGAAATACTTGACTAGAAGATGTAGAGAACCTATAAAGTGTGATAGGTGGCAATATGAAAGGCCCAAATAGTTCCTTTTATTTCAAAAAGAGCCATCACATCAACCAGACTTAACCCCTATACACTTTCCTGTTCAATAATTTGATTACTGTAAATCAAAAGAGATAATTACTGAAATATAACGTTTTTTCCATACATTTCACAATTAAATATTCACCACAACAAAGAAAGGTGAGTAGTATATATTCGAACAGTAATTTTTTCTCACATACAATTACTCCATACATCGTAATTGTTCATTTCTACTTGAAATATATCAATGCTTATAAGATCTTTTAAATGGCTTATTCGTAATCAGTTATAACGATCTATATTGATAAAATCACAGGTTTCACAGTCTTCTATGCACTACCAATTATTTATATTGGAACACTATTACATAATCGACATACCTGAAGTTAAGCGAACCATGAAGACCATAATGGTTGGAGCATTGTTATTTCTGTTAAATCACCTGGAAAAAAACGCAAAAATTAGAACGAATACGGAACTGTCACCTGACTATTTGATGTATAATTGATGATTGATGAGGCGATACTCGGAGAAAAATAATATCCATAATGAAAGAATATTTAGAATTTTCTCATAATTTAATACAAATACGCATGACGACACTTCGAAGTACTACTTCTTTATCAAATGCTGAAATAATACTCTGTGTAATTTTACAAACTCACTACTTATAGCTTTTCCCACAGAACATACCAGGAGTGTTCTATGACTAACTTGTAATGAGGAACATAAAATACAACTGATAAAAAAAAATAAGAATCGTATACTTGGGAATGAATACAGAAAATCAATTTCATAAGTCAGGTATACCAACTAAATGTAGGAAAAGATACAAATAATATACAACTAAGATTTCTAAGAACAAATAAAGGAAAGGAAATTGACAGTACTTTCAATTACTTTCAGAAATACTTTCAATTTTATGTTGTTCATGTTGAAAAATTTTAACTTTCCTTTATGTTTTCTCAGAAATCTTAAATGTATATTATTTGTATTTTTTCCTACATTTAGTTGGTATACCTGACTGAAGAAATTGATTTTCTGTGTTCATTTCCAGGTATACGATTCTTTTTGTTTGTCAAATATCAGTTGTATTCTATGGTCCTCATTCCAAGTTAGTCATAGAACCTACCTATGTTCTGTAAAAATACCTATAATTATTGAGTTTGGAAAACTACACCTAGTATTAATTCAGCATTTGATAAAGAAGTAGTACTTCGAAACGTCGTCATGCGTATTTGTATTAAATTATGAGTAAATTTCTTTCATTATAATCTAATTGGTAAGTTTATATATATTTTCGTCTTTATATTTAATTTTAAGAACCTTCTCTGAACTGCCTCAAGATGGCGTTGATGTCAAGTAAATAGGTTGCCATCATGTGAATATTTATACTTATTCTTAAACTATTCGAATTATTTTCACACCGCTGATACGTTTTAAACCTCAGATAATTAGGAAATGGCGGAAACTGAGGATATACGGATAAGAATTTATAACGATGTTAAATGGCTGCAATTCATGGAAGGAAGTGTTGAAAAATTCGCTTGTTTTTTCATCAGCTATTTGAAATAGTTCGCATGAAGAGTATTCGAATTATCAAATGAAGCGTATCCGGTTAGGAAATAAATGTCTTAGTACGCGAAAACAGGAATTTCATATTCAACCGAAGCAACACATTGAAACGTTTTGAATGTCATAAATAAAGTAATAGCAATTTCATTACAGATTTGTTACAACTTCTGGTTGTGAATTATCGTTATGTGAGACTAATTTTAACGTGAATGTTACATAACTTGTAGCCAAGGATATCAAATTTTAATACCATCACTCCTTTATTATGATAATCATCGAATTCCAGGAAGGATCATAGAATTGTTATTCCATGGTATTATTATTAGCTCATAATGTTATATTTCATTTCGATCCATGCACATTAAAGCCACCTCAGAAGCTACCAATGCAACTGTTTATTATCGGCTTTCGTGAACCACAAACCTACATTTATTTTTTGAGGTTGATCAGTTTCATTTTTATTTTAACCAACTGGAATCTGAATCTTTTAAAGGAATATTCAATCGCAATTTAAATAGAATTGCAGTTAAATAGATTTATCGTCAAAAAACCCAAACGATTCTCATATTTTTTCAACACCGTTTATTTAAAAAAATATATAATTGAAGTGCCGAATGACAGATCATGACGTATTGACTGTCATTACTTCCATCTGTCAAAAACGAAATGGTATTGATTAAACTCGTTCTGTTTTTCATAGTACCATGTTTTAAATGAAAATAAGAAGAATCAAATGAACACGTACAAATAGTACGTACGAGGGTGGGGTGAAAAGTTTCCGGCCTGACCAAGGGATGGCGCCATTAGGTCTACTTTTGGAGCGGTGTCCTACAGTACCATTCCTACTGAGTTTGTATGTAAAGTTTCCCCCCAATCGCTACGTTAGTTTGCGTTTTACAGCATATTGCACGAGAGGTTCCGTTGTTTATGAAAATGGAAAATTTGGAGAAACGTGATGTCATCAAATACTTCTATTTGAAAGGTTTTACACCACAACAAATAAAAGAAGAGATGGATTCAACACTAGGAGACTCCTCCCCATCATACAGAACTATTAAGAAGTGGGTTCCTGAATTCAAAACGGGTCGTGTGAGCACCCTAACGAGCCTCGCTCAGGACGACCCGTTGAGATCACAACTTCAGAAATTATTGAGAAAATCCATCAAATAGTATTGGAAGACCGCAGATTGAATGTGTATGAGATAGCTGAGATCTCTAGGATGTCAGCTGAACGTGTGCGAAATATTGTGCATAACCATTTGAGTACGTAAAAGCTGTCTGCAAGATGGGTACCGCAAGATTTGGTTTGCTACCGCTCGACCAAAAACTGATTCGAACATTTCTACCGAAAATTTGGCGCTGTATAGGCGTAATCCAAACGAATTTTTGCGTCGATTCATAACTGTTGATGAGACTTGGGTTCACCACTACACTCCTAAAAATGAAGAATAGTCAAAACAGTGGGTTGGAAAGGAGAAACCAACTCCAAATAAGGCAAAAACAATTTTACCGGCAAAGAAGGTTACGGCTACTGTTTTTTGGGATGCGAGAGGTATTATATACATTGATTATCTTGAAAAGGGTAAGACTATCGCTGGTCAATACTACGCAGACTTTATCGCTTGAATGACGAGGTGCAAATTAAACGACCTCATTTGGCGAAAAAAAATTGTTTCACCACGATAACGTACCGGCGCTTTCGTCGATTGGTGCCATGTCCAAAATCCACGAATTGAAGTTGGAATTGATGCCGCATCCTCCCTACTCTCCAGACTTAGACCCCAGCGACTATTGCCTGATTCCTAACCACAAAAAATGGCTTGGCTGTAAACGTTTTGAGAGCAACGAAGAAGTTATCGAAACAATAAATCAGTATTTTGACGAGCTTGACGAATCTACGCTTAAAACTGGTATAACTAAATTAGAACACCGTTATGAAAAATGTATCAGTGTTGATGGAGATTATGTTGAAAAATAAAAAAAATATATTTTAAAACATCGTTGTTCAAGAAACTTTTCACCCCATCCTCGTATATAGTTTATGTATCCATTTTATTGCACATATATATTGAATGTTAAAGAAGTGATGGATATACTTTGGAAAAGTCCAATTTAATCGACTCATTTTTACACAGTAAATCAACCATCTATCATAGTAAAATAACCTATTGTTCTTCCTAAAGATATATACGAGTAGACAGGAAAGATATCCATCTCTAGATTGTAACGTGACTTAATGCAAGTGAATCAACACTGACTAACCACATTCTTGAGAAAAATTAATAATGAAACTTCATGTTTAAACAATAAAACTATTTAATAATGCATTGCAATAAGATGTAATTATCATTGATGGAACAATGAAGCATGAAGATTATCAGTTTTTATTTTCCGTGATATATTCCTGTATAAATGAATGTTTTATCCTTGACTAGGATGATGGAAAAGTTAAACTTATTGAAATGAATGTAAACTGGTCGAAGAGCGGAGCACGAATCGGCCCCACCTTCTATTGTTGATCTGAAGTGCAAATTCAACAACGTAGGAGTAACTATAAGGAATGTGAAAATCTATTGAAAATTATCGGAACAAAAAATGGAATCGTGATTGTTTGGAATATTATTGAATGTGATTTTATCTGACTGGTTGGTCGTGATGGGCACGACTTCATCTAATGGGATTCCTCTGTTAATAAAACGGGTAGACCATCTACGAGGGGTGGCTGATAAGTTCGCGACTTAAGGTACGTATCGAAAAGATATCATCTCGTTACTGATAGCACAACTTTCGGTTAATAATTAAAATTAGTATTGGACGATCGAAGAATGAAATTGTGGTAGATAGCAAAAAGATAATAAAGTGTCGATATCGCTTAGTGATTGAAAATGAACTGAGAACCGCGATACCACGGTTTGAGAAAATTCGTGCTGAAAAACAACCTCAAACGTTGTATTAAATTTTTATGATGTTGTATTAATTATATATTTTTTTTTGTATTTTTGTAAGATTTGTTTTTATTTCATTTAAAATTATTATTTGTTATGATAATTATTTTTTATATATATTTTTACAGAAGAATTTGTATATCATTTTTTTGCCTATTAAATAAATAATACCAGTTGAGTATTTATGAAATTAGATTATTAGAAAAATTGAGGGGGCGCAACTTTTGTTTTTTCAAGAATAATTCTTTAATTTTTAAAGGGGGCGAGGGTACAAAAAAGTTGGAAACCATTGAATTATATGAATTAACTGGAGACCAACAGCTTGCTAAGATATTGAATCTTATTTTATCTAAGATATATATGAAATGAGATATATTTATGAAATTAGATTGTTAGAAAAATTAAGGGGGCGCAACAATTTTTTTAAAGGGGGGCGCAGTTACAAAAAGGTTGAAAACCACTGCTTTACGGTACATAATATCACCGTTAAAAATTATGTGAATTAACTGGAGACTAACAGGTTGCTGAGATATTGAATCTTATCTTATCTAAGATACATATAGTTCAAAATTATTATTTCTTATGATAAATATTATTTTTTATGTATATTTTTACATAATATTGTATATTATTTTGTAGCCCTTTAAATAAACTATAATATCAGTTGAGCATTTATGAAATTAGATTGTTAGAAAAATTAAGGGGGCGCAACAATTTTTTTCAAAGGGGAGCGCAGGTACAAAAAGGTTGAAAACCACTGCTTTACTGTACATAATATCACCGTTAAAAATTATGTGAATTAATTGGGTACTAACAGGTTGTCGAGATATTGAACCTTATCTAAGATATATATAGTTCAAAATTATTATTTTTCATGATAAATAATTATATTTTTTTTCGTATATTTTTACATAATATTGTATATTATCTTGTAGCCCACTATATAAATTATAATATCAGTTGAGTATTTATGAAATTAGATTGTTAGAAAAATTAAAGGGGACACAATAAATTTTTTTAAAGGGGGCGCTGGTACAAAAAGGTTGGAAACCACTGCTTTACGGTACATAATATTTTTTTTTTTATTTTAATGGGGAAGGCCTCATGAATGGCTTTGAATTCAATCATTACGGTACATAATATAACCATTGAATTATGCGAATCAATTGGGGACTAACAGATGGTCGAGATATTGAATCTTATCTTATCTAAGATATATATAGTTCAAAATGTCATGCATATACTGCGTAATTCATAATACGACTTTCGAAAGTTAATATTTAGGTCTTCTCGAAGAACATACAGTGCTGTCTCATACTATTGTAGGAATCATCAGTGGCATGCATCGAAACAATAGATTTTCGATGTTTTTTCAAACGCATCATGCTCCTATCGCTTAAAAAAGCGGGACAGGGCTAGTGACATGTACACATGTCTCCCTCTATTGAAGAAACCAGATAAACCCTCTGGATTGTAGTGAAGGTGACAAGATTCATTACGTACTACCATGAAAAGATGGCTCTTCGAATTACATCGATATTTCGAATAAAATTTTTAGGGCAGAATATATATTTATAGTTTTTATTATATTATGGGTATAAGTTATGAATAGAATTATCGAAGATTGAGAATATTCCGAATATAAACAGATAATTTTACTTTCCAAACAAACATCAAATTTAATTTCTCAATTCGTTGACAATCAAAATTAGACTACTACGATTAAATAAATAAACACCAATAAACCTTTCTCAACATAGGTGACAGAAAATGAAAGTGAGCATTGCTTTCTTCCGGATGCCATAAAAATACCACAACTTCCTTCCTAGACATCAGGTATCATAGTGTGCAAGTATCAAACAATGAATCAGATCATTTATTCAACAAAGAATTTGAACTAGAATTGAATCGAGGTTACGATTATTGTTATATCACTTCACTACTTTATACAATTCAGTTTTTGGAACGAAAACGAAGTGGACGTTCGAGAAAAGAACAAAATAATATTTCGCTGAATACAATATAATATTATCGATAAGACAAACAGAAAATTATGGTAAAATAATTGAAACTATGATAGTGTAACATATATTTTTAGGTTAAGTCAATAGTGTGACAGTTGTCACAGATTTCAGGACTTTAAGCAGTGACATACGAAACCACGGATAAGAAGAAAAAAGAATCACAGAATTTGAGAACTTTTAAGCATAAAATTTGAACCATAAAATGTTATAGACCTAATTTTCAGTGAGCTCAATTTTCACACAAAAATTCAAATTTGACACTTTATATTTTCGAGAATTTATATAATTATATATTGGTATACACTTTTAAAAGTATATCTAGCCTATGTCTAGTTATCTGTATATAATTATCCGAAGTTTTTACCACGGTTTAGAAAAAATAGCACCGACAGATGAAGTTGAAATTTAACACAAAAGAAGTATATGAAGAAGTATTTAGAACCATTTTTCATGTAAAATGCATCTAAAATACATAAAATTTATCAAAATGAATACTACACACAAACACACACATACCATACTAAAGTGACCAAAAGATTTGAGTTTGTCGCGATTTATATGACATAACACAGATCTATTTGACGATATTGTTGTGGTCAACGATAGCTTCAACAAAACGATGTCACATGCCTTATGCTCCAAAAACACTTCAATTACTGTATAAGACATTTTCGGTGATTAGAATTGGCTCGCTAGATCTTGTCATTTAACACCATTAGACTTTTTATCGGGTTATTTGAAATCACAGGTCTATGCCATCCAGCCCACAACCTAGTGCATCAAAGGAGGAAATTCAACATTTCATCAAAGACATTCATCCACATTTATGCAGAATTGTCATGAAAAATTTTAACAAACTCGTGTGTTTGTGTACGCAAATCCTGGAGGACCATTTGGCCAACGTAATATTGGTTACTATGTACTTTATGATTTAATAGAAAAATTACATCGAAGGACTGAAAACTGTGTTTTTTAATTAAAATCTTGCGCCTGTTTTAGAACACCTTTATATTTTTCTTGTCTAATTGTAGGATCCTTTTTATCTATAAGCTGCAATGATTGAATTTACTTCAGTTTTATCGCCTGCCAATGAATAAAAAGGAATGAAAACTTGAAATCAATTTCTTTGCAAAATATTTACGAATTGTGAAATACAACTTGTTCGAAAGCAGAAAGTATATCATAAAAGAATATGATATTGAAGAAGATGATATTGAGGTATATTCTTCGAGGAAAGAACTCCAACAAACTTAAAAATTAAATGAATAATACCCAAATTTTTACAACTAGACGACCACTAGCATAACTATAATGATTCAATTATATGTTACGTATTACAAATCAATTCCAAATTTGAGTTAAGTAAGTTTAACGAAGACTTACGTGTTATTGGGTTTCTTCACTATGGATAACAAATAACTGTGGAACTAACTCAACAAGTAATTAGTCCTGGAGCTCTGTAAAATTATTAATTTCATACTATTTGTTTTATAGCTTTCTTGATTGCCACGTAGGAGCAGTTCGATGAAAAACATTCTAGGTGGCCAGCTATTCGAACTTCTTTAGAACGCCCTTCAAATTAAATTTCAACCGAGAAACGTGCTTAGAAACAATTTTATTTATTAGTATGACATTGCCCCCTTCTAAGCAACAAACAATATAACACATTAAAGCAACATGTGAAATATGTTCGGAATTAATACAAATTTCGTTTATCCTTAAGTAAACAAATGTTTCACCTTCAGAAGTAATAACAAACGGTTCAATGAAAGCGAAACCGTGATACACATACAAAGTGCTATTTAATATTGTTTGTGATTTATTGTTGGGAATTTCAAACACTTTACTCAATGCAGTAATCGCAGCAGAGAAAAATCCCACATATATTAACCTATAAGGAAAGTGAAGATGACTTGCACTGTGCATTACGTACTATGATACCGATTCCAATCCGTTATATCACAATGCTTACGTAATTTTGATGGGAAACACTGATTGCTACCTGAGATGTAATTGGAGTTACAGTGGAACATGCAGTAGTGTAACTGTTACTGTAACAGAATACATTGCCGTTACATTATTTGCCTACGTTTCGGATCAATACGCCTGCATCACCAGGGATTTGAAATGAACACTAACTAATAATGCAAATTCCTTCAGTGAAAAAGTATGTTACTAACTGAATAGTTGAGATTAATAAAAACTGTGAATTTGAGAGGTATCACGGAGAAATTAAAATTAAATTCTTACTCGTCTCCAAGAAATCATAAAATGTTATAATACAAGCCTTGACAATATCGAAATTCCAAATGCAAAAGTAAACGTCAACTGCCAACTGAGAACCAAACGTTAACAAACAAGCTACAAAGTGACAGATCATTGACATTATTCTTCTTCTCTACTACTTTTGTGGTGTTCATAGAAAATAATATAACTATGAATCCTGCTGATGTTATCATTATAATCGAACATATTTACTTGTAAATTCAATGGACGATGAATCTACTCTGTGATAGTTCATATTTAAATGAGAGGTAATAATAAAAACTTGTCTAAAAATCACTGACTGAACAATTATTTATTCGACTAGTTTCGCCTTTTACAGCATTATCAAGAAATTTCTTGATAATGCTGTAAAAGGCGAAACTAGTCGAATAAATAATTGTTCAGTCAGTGATTTTTAGACAAGTTTTTATTATTACCTCTCATTTATATTTACTTGTGTTTTTGGCAGTTTTATTTCTTCATTGGTGTAAAACACATCCCTTGCTTATGTGTTTTTTTTGTGATCAATTGCCTCAACCTGAGGCAATCTTCCGCCTGTGTGGTGTTTTATGTTTCTCTTGTGTTTTATGTCATGTTTTGCCAATATAATCGATAATCTCATAGATAACATGGCGAACTATAGACCGGTTATTTTTGTCTCTTCTAATTTGTTCTCGGTACGAAATATTTATGTTCGAGAACAATTTTTGGACTTCAAATTGATTTTTTATTGTCAATTTCAGATTTTTGTCTGAAAACATCCAAGATCTATTGAGTTACCTTTGTTACTAAAGGTAGAAATGCATGTGTGATTTTGATACATTAAAACACAATCATGTGATCAAACAACTCCACCATCTGGCTCAACATATTTCCTGTCTTATCATGTTTTTTTGAGGTTTTGTCATTGTGAAGAAGATGAATATACTTCCCAAAGAAATACCCTCAGATAGATAAGGCTACAGTACCAAATTTTCAATTATTATTTCTTTCCTAACTTCAGTACTGTCGATGCATTCAAATCGTTTATTTCAAAGTTTATACAAAGCTTTAATTTGTAAAACGATAATAAGAAATAGGTATTTCCACTTTTACTGTCGATATCGTGTTAGAATATTGACAGGCGAAAAAAGTTCGAAGAAAAAAATGGTTATACGAGGGTGGGGTGAAAAGTTTCCGTCCTGGCCAAGAAAACGATGTTTTAAAAATTTTTTCTGCTTTATTCTTCAACTAAATCTTCATCAACACTGATATATTTTTCATAACGGTGTTCTAATTCAGTTATACCAGTTTTAAACGTAGATTCGTCCAGATCCTCAAAATACTGATTTATAGTTTCGATAACTTCTTCGTTGCTCTTAAATATTTTACCGCCAAGCCATTTTTTGAGGTTAGGAAACATGTAATAGTCGTGTAGTGTAGTAGGGAGGATACGGCATCAATTCAAACTTCAATTCGTGGATTTTGAACATGGCAACAATCGACGAATGCGCTGGCGAATCGTGATGAAACAAACTTTTTTCTTCTCCAAATGAGGTCGTTTAATTTGCACCTCGTCTCTCAAACAATGCAATAAGTCTGTGTAGTATTGACCAGTGATAGTCTTAGTCTTTTCAAGATAATCAATGTAAATAATTCCCCTAGCATCCCAAAAAAACAGTAGCCATAACCTCTTGGTCGATAAAATTGTTTTTACCTTCTTTGGAGTTGGTTATCTCAGCACATTTCTCCAATTTTTCCAGGCGCCGCCGCTCCAAAAGTAGATCTAATGCCACCATCTCTTGGTCACGCCGGAATCTTTTTATCCCACCCTCGTATATAAAGTACGAGAAAAAGAAAATTTTAGCCAATAGATGACGCATTTTTAAATTTATGGTAAACAATAGAACTTCAATTTATGTTTCGAAATGTTGATCAATTAGTAAATTACGATGTATGAACATCTCGAGTCTAATTCCAAACAATCCAGTGACTCACAGTAAAAACAATAATAAATAACACCGACTTCCAGATCATTAATTAAGTGGGTAGACTACTCTTGAATTGGTATTATGTAGGTCAAGTCGCATTGACGGCCAAATATATTGTATTATTCGAAGTCAATTGATTGAAAATTACTGGAACATTACTACTCGTAAGGTATAATTAAAGTAATTAATTGAGGTATGAATTACGCATTGAATTTCCATTGGGACAATTAAAATCGTAGCACATTAAAGAATATTTAAAAAGATATTTTATAATACCCATTACAATTTCGTTTCGGAGTGCAATAACTTCAACAGCTGGATGAATACTGTAAGTAAGAAAAGCTCGCGAAATTTCTCTCAATTAGTTTGAAAAAATTCGACAATTCTATGGTTGCGGTCTCAACAAAATCGATCTGAGCTGACAAAGATTGTCATTACGATTGACAGTAATATTTTGGTAAAAATGTGAAAATAAAAAATCCATAATTTTGATTATGCCTTCTTCAACTTTCAAATTAACGCTGTCCCATTGTGAATATCTTCTATCTATCCTTCGGTGAGTTGCACTTTGTTTCTTTCGATATTTAATTTCGACCTATGCCACATTGAAAATTATTTTGTTGTTAATTGATTTACGATGTTTGAAACTTTGTGAAATTTTTTTAAAAAATCCACAATTAGCAAAGTATAATCATTCACTTAAATTGAAAAAATTTTTTGGTAGATACATGTTTCGGATTGTTTAGCCATTATCAAGAGACTGGTTTTGAGAAGCACGATGGGAAAATAACCAACATTTATTCCATCTTTAATATTAGCAATTCTGAGATAATATTCAGAGCCTACAATAATGGGATTATTATTTTAAAAGAACACAATATTCACGAATTACTCAAGTCAATCAAATAGATATTCCTATTTAAAATGATTAATTATTGTTTATATTCATCTAAACTAATGCAGGTGTTACTACACACTGACATAAATAATTTACACACAATAGATTTTTTCAATTTATTTACATCTCAGAGACTGTTTATCTGTTGTCGTCAACAAACAACAATAAATAAATATCCTGTTACCATAAAATTAATAGATTATTAGTCAACCGTATGGTATTTCATTCTAAATAAATCTTCGATAAAGTACAAGTCTTAAAACTCACTAAATACATAGTAATACGAGGTATGTTCAAAAAAAGGTGAATTTTGAATTTTCGCAGGCTGGGCACATTCGATTATCGCAATTTTTTATGTTGTTACACATACGTTTCTGATATGTTGACATTATCAGCTCTTTTGGATTAGTAGTTTGTTTTTGGCAACTGAAAACGTTAGTCACGTTTCTGTATTAGAATCTGTATTAAATTTTAGAGTTTAATACGGAATAAAGGTGCTCCAACGCACTTGAAATGTTGACTGTGGCTCGCAGAGTCGACTTTGTCTCAAACAATTGTTTATAAGAGGTACAAGTGGTTTAGTGGCCGAGAAGATGATGACGATGAGCGTCCTGGAGTCTCAACCAAGACAACAAGCGAAGAAAATATCGAAACAGTGAAGAAAATGGCTTTGGAGGATCATCGAATCACTATCAGGGAAGTTGCAAAGAATGTTGACAAATCAATCGGATAATGCATGCAATTTTCTCGGATGTTTTGGGCATATAACGTGTGGTAGCGAAGTTTGATTCGAAATAGCTAAGTATTGAGCAAAAACAATGTCGCATTAGTATCGCTCAGGAGTTGTTAAATGACGTCAACGTGGATACAGATTTGCTCCAAAAGGTCATAACTGGTGACGAAAGTTACCATAGAACCGTATACGGTGACTGTATGGTTTTGACGTCAAAACCAAGGCCGAATCATCCCAATAGAAGATGCCAGAAGAGCCAAGACCGAAAAAACACGCCAAGTTCGATCAAATGTGAAGGTTTTGCTCACTGTTTTCTTCGATTACAACGGCGTGGTGTATCATAAGTTCTTGCCGACAGGTCGTACGGTTAATAAAGGACAGTACAAGGAAGTTATGCAACGTTTGCATTAAGCAATACGGCTCAAACGATCGTAATTGTGGACAAACAAATCATGTATTCCGCATCACGATAATACACCAGCTCACACATCAAAGCCTGTCCTCGATTTTTTGGCCAAAAAGAACACCGTAATGATGCCCCAACCACCCTATTCACCAGATTTGGCTTAATTATATAGAAATTCAGTTAATTATAACTGAGTATTTAGATATTGATATTGTAGATTTCGATTATTAGATTTGATGTTTATTATTCTTTTATTTTTTAGCACATTACCCATTCATTTCATTTATTTATTTAACCGCTGAAACTCAATTACATCGACAAACGTACATGTCCGGGATTCGAACCCACATCTCCCTGGTGATGGTCCCACACTCTCTCACTACGCTACAGAGATGACTATCAGTATTATTATTCACAAAACTTTGTATTTTATTTATTCATTATGTATTTTCCTGTAGTTGGGTAGTTACATGTTGAAAATGAAGCAGTGTTCCCCAACCTTTTTGAGCCATGCCCCCCTTAGTCTTTCTGAAAGTATTATGCTTCGGAAAAAATGGAAAAGTTAAATTAGAAGTGTGAAATGTTTACACGCGTAATAGATTCATTTTCGAATTGCCCCCCTGGACAATCAAATTGCCCACATGTAAGGAGTGGGCCCCACGTTGGAAAACACTGAAATAAAGGCTTTTTATTCTAAATAAATGCTTATTATAAGCGTAATGAGGAATTTCTGAAAAATTCTCTGAGAAAAAACCTATGATTGATAGCGGGTATATTATTCTTTCTGGTAGATGCTTATAAAGCAAATAAAAATGAAGAATAATCATTATTCCTTCCACGGTAGGTACTCCTGGTTAAAAACTTCATTATTATTACGAATTCATAATCTACGGTTACACTGCAAGCACAAAGAAATTTTATTATTCATGTACAACAGTAAAAAACTCAATTGTGCATAACAGATGAACGGGCATATCATTACGAAACTAAGGACTAGATCAACATGAGAGATAGTTGTTACAAGAAATTATGGGCAACGTTAAAACATCCTATTTTTTACGTGATACAGGTACGCGATGAGTCTTCGGTAAAACAGTGAAATTAAATATGCTTGAAAGAGAAGATATTTAAAAAGTTATGCTACTAGATTTTATAAAAGTCGCTAACAAGTGGTTCACTAAACGTGCTGCGAAATTATTGTATTGTGGTTTGCCTGGTATTTTATAATAATAATATTATTTATTCAGCTATAGATATTACAAAATTCATATATAAATTCAATGGACGATGAATCGACTTTGTGATACTTCATATTTAAATGAGAGGTAATAAAAAATACTTGTCTAAAAATCACTGACTGAACAATTTTTTATCCGACTAGTTCCGCCTTTTAAGGCATTATTCTGTTTGGGTTCATTTCAGTGTACATAGTAGCAATTTTCAGTATTTTAAGTTGTTAAACTTCGTAATATTTGGTATAGATTAAAAATGTGTATGAATAACAACTTATACTCGATTATTTTCTTAATTTTTTTAGTATTTTTTTTGTACTTGGTTCATTTAATCCTGATTGATTTAAAGTTTCGTATTATATGTGCTCCTATCTTATAGTACAGTTTCAACTGTCTGTTGTATAAACCGTTACACGATGAATGAAAATGAAAGAAGATATGAAAATAAAAAAGACAAAGTTATAAAATAAAAAAAACAACAACGAATTCCTTCAAAGCTAGCGAATTGAACGACGTAAAAAGCCAACAGACTTACTCAATGAATTTATTATCAATCAACAAATCATGCATACTTTCACATACAGTATTGAAAGCAATATTGCCAGGACTCTGGTAGGTACGTGACTGGAACTATTCTAAAAGAAATACTCGTAGAATTGAGCAATAGCGTGCTTTACACCTCAAATTTACAGTAGTTTACGTGTTAAGTAACTGAAATTTACACAATGATAAACATTCCATTAACTATGTCAATGAGTTTATCGTATTTTCAAAAATGTTGTTTAATGGTCATAATCAATGATAATTACGAAAAACTAAAATTATTGTTTTTCAAACATACGAGTTTTGTTCAAAGGAAAAAGTGAATTTTGAATTTTTTCGAAAAGTGTTCATTTATTTATCAATATCAGTTTTGTCCCTTCAAAATAATCCACCTCAGATAAAATGCACTTATGCCAGCGCTTGTTCCAATCTTCGAAGCACTTCGGAAATGTGATTTTCGGTATGGCCATCAAATCGTTCTTCGATTCTAACTTTGCTTTATCAATAGTGACAAAACGCTTTCCTTTCAATGGTTTCTTCGGTGTTCGGAATAGGAAAAAGTCTCAGGAAGCCAAATCTGGTAAATACGGTGATTGAGACATGTTTAGAGTGTTGTTTTTGGCTAAGAAATTTCGTACAAGCATTGAGCTGGTGCATTATCGTGATGCAGAATCCATGATTTGTTTTTCCACAATTCTGATTGTTTGAGCCGTCTTGCTTCGTGCAAATGTTGCATAACTTCTTTGTAGTGTTCCTTATTAACCAAGGATTGTTGGCAAGAACTCATGGTGCACCACGTCGTTGTAACCGGAGAAAACGGTGAGCAAAACCTTCACATTTGATCGAACTTGGCGTGGTTTTTCGGTCTTGACTCTTCTGGCCGCTTCCATCGGGATGATTGGGCCTTGGTTTCGACGTCAAAACCATATACTCCCGTTGCGTCACCAGTTATGACCTCTTTGAGTGAATCTGGATCGTCGTTGACGTCATTCAACAATTCCTGACGTTTCTTTTCCTCAAAATTTAGCAATTTCGGAACCAACTTCGCTACCACACGTTTCATGCCCAAAACACCCGAGAAAATTGTATGACATGAACCGATTGATATGCCAACATCCTCTGCAATTTCCAAAGTGATTCGAAGATTTTCCAAAATCATTTTCTTCAATGTTTCGATGTTTTCTTCGCTTTTTGACGTAGTTGCAAGTCGCGGACGTTCATTGCCATCAACATCTTCTCGGCTTTCTGTAAAGCGCTTGTAGCACTTATAAACACTGTTTTAGACAAAGTAGACGCGTCGAATGCCACAGCCAAAATTTTCAGTGCGTTGGAGCATTTAATGCCATTTTAACGCAAAATTTAAAAGAGATTCTTCGATCTATTTTTTTCGAAAGTACTCGTAAGAAATCGAAGAACATCCAAAGTTCCAGTTGTCAAAAACAAACTACTGGTCCAAAATGGCTGATAATGTCAACATATAGAAACAAAGTGGCTGATAATGTCAACATATGGGAAACCAACATGCTTACCAACGTACGAAAATAACTTTGATAATCGAATGTGAAATTCACATTCCGCGAAAATTCACAATTCACCTTTTCTTTTGAACAGACCTCGTACATAAAACAATGAAAGTTATTTTCTTGGACTTGCTGTATTAAGAACATTATCAAGATGCTTCTATCTACAACAAATTTTCAAAAAAACGAGAATATTTTCAACAAAAACTGTTTTCTGATATTTTGAAAATGTTAATAGGGTCACAATGAGTTTCAGCAGCTCAAGCATTTTTTTGACGCGTTATTTTTCAAAAATAATGAACAAAACATCCGACGATTATAAAATTCAGTCAATGACGGCCTTCTCAATTCCCAGATTTAAACCCATAAAATTATAAACCTTTTATCAGGTCCAGTCTTTTTATTACTTTCTACTTTAACACTGAGAAATTTTCGACGCAATTTTTATTCTATCTTCTAATTTTTTGCACCTTCAATTAACCAATTATCATTGTTTTAGTTTCTGTTTCTTGTTCTAGTTACTACATTTCTAGCATATTTTCCAGGCAAGGAAATAACTACAGAAAAATTCCATTGAAGTCTGGTAAAAACTAGTAGGCTAAACCTACCGCTGATATCTACGCGAAGCCTCCTAGATCGTCGTTTAAATTGACTTAACTAAACAATTGCAGGAACGCTAAGGAGCGGACGAATGACCTTTGATTCCGCTTATTTTTATTGAATATTTTCCGTATAGCCTCGCCTCGTTCCTTTCATTGTACGACCCCGAATGCCACAGGCAGATAGTTATCTTGAAATCAGCAGCAGAAAAGGTTGAATTCGAAAAAGATGAGAATGGATAGTTCCGAGGTTTCGATATAGATGTGAAAAAGTTATTGTAATAATCGAATATAACCTTGCAGCAACAATTGCAGTATGTATTTCGAATGTATTCTACAGATGTCGCTGCTACGTACTAACTAGATGAGAGTTGAAGGACTTAATTTCGAGTGATAAAAAATTGCAGAAAGATTAATTATTGTGTGAAAAGATGGAAATTAGCTATGTTTTAACTTATACTAGACACGACTTGTAAGCTTTGAATTTTCCACAAAACAAATATATCTTCAATTTTTTCAACATTTTCACTTTTTTTCCATAATAGTTGAAAAATACGTATTTTTTCCTAGAAATGAGATTACTCCATATTTTCTCCAAGCCAATATTTCTTGTACTATTCAAAGATTTGTCTGCAGATATATTTTAGAAGGCAATTTTTCTTCGGTAGTTTTTTAAGTTGAAAAAGTTTTTGGAAATGGTTTTTTGGATCTTGTGGAACTCATAAGGGTTGTTTTCATTGGAAATAGGGTGTGAATTTATCTGATTCGTCAACTGAAGTGAGTATAGTCAAATTTAAACAACCCTATAAGAAATAATCCAGTGGGTTTGAATCCGGTGAACGAGCAGGCAAACATTCGATTTTCTAATTTCTGAGTATTTAGTACAATTTTTAATTGCGTCTTTTGTAGTGAAAACGATTTCAAATCTTATTCGAACGTTGCAGTGATTTTTTCAGTATTTTGACCTATAAAAAATCGTTTAATTGATACTTGGAAATTATATTGATTATTTATGAATTAAATTCCGAAAGTCGTTAAAATTATTGTCGTCTTGATATAAATCACCCTGTATATAAATACGCTCGTTCGATTCGAAGATTTCGTATTTAGTTACCTTATAAGGTGAATACTGTCGTTATTTTCTATTCTAATCTTTGATGCAGACTTATAATCACAAAAGCTCGTAGAAAATGAAAGTTTTCTCAGATTTTTAACTATTATTCTTTCAGCTAGGTAAAGATACGAGACATTATGTCATTTATCACAAATTGCAACTATAATCATACTTTTTACGGCAAGTAGCGATACCTAACTACGTATTAAGGTTACTCGAGTATTGTTCGCATGACTTTCGTCATTAGATCGCTAATGTTAAGGAAGAGTAATTACAGAAGTACTCTATCCAATATTAACATATACCCTTATGCAAGTCCGTTTCACTTAATGTTCACTCTTATTAGACATTCGTTCGAAGCTCACGTTTGACATCTTTGCGCAACGTTCCTCGTAGTGAAGAACCTTCACCTATATGGGAAAAATACGTAATTATGAGTAAATTAATGTAAAATGGAAGTTGTAATGAAAAGTGAAATATCGACATAAAATTTAACGAAGAATACTCAAGTGGCATCTACAGCTACATAGATGGAGTTGAAGAGCTTGCAAAAGAGAGATCTGGATTCGAATCCCAGATGGGACATAATTTTTCCATATGTTTTAATGATTATATTATTTTTGGTCTTATCGGAACGCAATGGAAAGAATGAGACTTTGAAATCGTCTTCATTCGTATCGTTATTTATAATTTGCGAAACGCAACTTGTTCACGAGCATCAAGGGAGATAATAATAATAATAATAAATTGTAATAAAGTTCAAACTTGAAAATTAAATTGACTATAGTAGAATTTAGACCACTGGACCACTTCTAGTTCATAATAAAATGATTTCTGTAAGACACGAATTCAAAATTTGAAATATTGTCGTTATATATTCAAAATTTACATCTATTTCAATTACCGATGCGGTCAAAATAACAGTCGATGAAAATTGAAAGTACCTACAAAATAACCGTAAAATGTTATTATTACTTACAGAGCATTCAATACATCGATTTATTACACGTATTCAAATTTCGATATAGAGTGAAGAAATAAATTCAACACGGTTTATTCATAATAAAATTCTTCCAATATTTCTCCGACCATGAAGGTGATATTGCGGTTAGAGTAAATTTCGAAACCTTGTTCCAATACTCGCTTGAAATGGAGAGAATGTTACAGTGCGATTTTATTATTAGAAGCAATTTTTCGTCCTAAATGCATAAGAGTGCCACGATTAAAGTCTTCCGTACACTTGACGATTTACCGTGGCGATCAAACCGTACGGTCAAATTGGACGATTTTTTCCAACTTCTTTAGTTCTGAACATCTGCTCCGATTTCCATACATACGACCGATATAACGGTGACATACTGCGCTTTTTTACCTTGAGGTCCTTTTTTTCACAAACAGATAAAGATAATAAAGCCCGTCATCGTAATGTTTATTCACACAATATTAACACGTTTACTGAATTGCAATTAAATTTTAAGTAGGAGGCTGTAATTGAATATTCAGTTATTCAATTTGTTTATATTCTACACAGTTTTGAATGTTTATGTCGTATTCTAAGAAAAATAAAGACAATCACCGAAATAATAAAATAAATCATAAAGATACCCAATTTCAGGAATGAACGTTATATTATACAACAGCTTTTGTAATGATAAACGATTGAATTTGAAGTACGAAGTTGTAATTAAACATTAAGTTTACCAATTTGTTTGTATTCTACAGATTTTGAATTTATCTGTTGTATTCTAAGAAAAATGTAGAAAATCATGGTTATAATAAGATAAGTTCTAAATTTATTAAATATACCGAATTTCAGGAATTAACGTTATATTATGCAACATCGCCTTTTTTCAATATTAAATGAATAAATTAGAAGTTCGAGGGTGTAAGTGAATACTAAGTTTATCAATTTGTTTGTATTCTACACAGTATGTATTCTATTTTGAATGTAAATGTATTCTAAGAAAAATAGAGAAAATCATCGATATAATTAAATGAATTGTAAATTTTTAAGGATACCCAATTTTAGGAAGTACGAGGTTGGAACTAAATATTTAGTTTTTCAATTTGTTTATATTCTAAAGAGTTTTAATGTCTATGTATCTATTTCATTCTGAAATAAAGAAACTCATCGATATAATAATATAAATTCTATATTTGTTAAAGAAGCCAATTTTAGGAATTAACGTTATATTATGCAACAGCGCCTTTTCTTTAATGACATATGAATGAATTTAAAGTAACGAGGGTTTAATTAAATATTTATTGATACAACTTAGTTGTATTTTACAGAGAAAGAAGGAAACTCATCGATATAATAATATTAGTACTACATTTCGTAAAGATACCTAAATCCAGGAATTAACGTTATATTATGCAACAGCGCCTTTTTTATAACATATGGCAAAAACCGTTTTTCTTGCCATTTCTTGCGAATAATGATAAATTGAAGTAATCGCAGAGAAAGTAAGAAAATCTGGAAAACGCATACGTGGGTTTTTACGTTCGAAAGTGAAATTCCACGAGATCTTCACCTTCTTCGAGCTTGGGTCATTTGAAATTCTAACCGTGATTTCCGCCGATTTATGCTAATCGTGCAATTCCATAAGGGCGTCACCGTCGCCGTGCCCATGTATTAATAATACTTCGCTGAAGTCGGCTATTCCGGGAAACATGCGATGTGGCAATTGCAGTTTCTTAACCTTTGAACTGGTCGTAGGTCAGAATATTCACTCCCTTAACAAGGAAAAATATTCGCCAACGAAACGGAACGAAATTAATTGGAATTGAGGACGTTTGGTTCGAGTTTCATAACTATATCGTTAACTTATCGAATTTTGAGGTTATACAAAGTATAAAAGTCATTGGTCAACATGGAAACCTCACAACACTTGGTGAAATGATGCTGCAAATATAATGATAGTGTACTGTATTACTGACATTTTTGATCCATTTGACATGATTCGGGCTGTTACTCCAGTATCATGAGTTTTTACAACTGGATCAAAACACTCTCGCTTTCTAGCATCTGCTAACCTGGTGCTTGTGAATTTTCTTATCGATTGTCTGGACTTGCTAATAAGACTAAACTGTTATGTATCTCGTGTATACAGTCGAAAGAACCTTCGTTTTT
Source organism: Henosepilachna vigintioctopunctata (assembly GCA_030704895.1). NCBI lineage: Eukaryota > Metazoa > Arthropoda > Insecta > Coleoptera > Coccinellidae > Henosepilachna > Henosepilachna vigintioctopunctata. The sequence goes on from JARQZJ010000005.1 coordinate 3,278,996, forward strand.
ATCTCCTGGCACTTCTTGATTTATTCATGTTATGAAATCCTTTCTGATACATAACACTGCTCAACACTTCGATTTCCACAATTCGAAGCATGTTACTGCCTAAGGGCCCTTTGTACAGAAAGTTGTGTTGTTTTTTCTAATTTTTTTTGTTTCTTTTTACTATATATGTACGTATATATTCTATTTTATCGGATGAATTGTTCCAATTTCTAAGTGTTTCTAAATTAGGTTGTGTTGTTCGTTTTCACTTCTTTTATTATTCTCCTTGTTTCTCCTCTCTTTATATTTATGTATATACGGTATTTTGTCCACTAATTTGCTTGAATATTCGACAATCTTTTGTTTGTTTTTCATTATTCTTTCATTTTCCTTCTCATTTCTACTTCTTTTGTATATATGTATGCATATATTTTATTTCGTCAGGTACATTGTTTGAATATTGCAGCATTTCTTCTGTTTGTTTCAATTCCTTCTTTTATTTTTCTTTTAACTTTTTCCTCTTTTGTATGTATGTATATTTTATTTTGTAAGCTACATTGTTTGAATATTCAAGCATTTTTTTCGTTTGTTTATATTTCTTCTTCTATTTTTCTTCCAATTTCTTCCTCTTTCGTATGTATGTATATATTTTATTTTGTCATCTACATTGTTTGAATATTTAAGCATTTATTTGGTGTTTTATTCTTTTATTTCTTTCTCTTTTTTATGTCCTATTTCTTTTTTCATTTTCATTTCTCCATCTTCTATATGCAGTTCTTTCGTTATGTCAGCTTCATGGCTTGAATACTCAAATATCTTTCGTCTTCCATTAGACATAATTTTTCGTTCTTTGTTTGAGTAATCTAAAAGATATTTTTTCATCTTCAAAATGGTTGTTTCCAATCACTTTATCGAATCTTATATAATTCGAAATTATTTTTCTCGTTCCTTGTACCTAAGTCGGAAGCACAACAAAGTCTCTGTTTGATACAGTTAATGCATTAATTAGTTGAAGATCTCCGAAGTTTTATACTAATATCTTCCGTTATGTTTCTTGCGGCAAATGGTTATCATTCAGTCGATATTTCAACGTCGCGTTCGTTTCTATTATCGTAGTTATAATCGGACCTCCCAATCTGATATAATATAAAACAGGGGCATCCAAAGTAACGCGCCGTATGCAACCGAATTGGTCGAGATGCAGTCCGATTTGGACAGCCCTGCGGTAAAGGTTATTACCCCAAGAGCCTAGACCAATTGAATGTACGGATATCGACGACGTTGTAGTAGAACTAATGTGAGGTAACCGTGGTGAAATAGGGTTTTTTATAATATAGGTAAGTGGTTATTTTGCTGTTCGACACGTGAAGCCTCGACGCAATTCGCGATCGACAATCACAAATTATTCGACCGGTTTTCTACACGTGCAATAAACACGGGAAGTGATTTATTTTCTGGCGGAATTCCACCTTTAGCTGTAATTGAATTACACATCGACTCGAAAAACCACGAATCGAAGAGAAATAATAGTCATAATAGGAGCGATTACGATATGATTTATTGTAATTGAATCCCGCTGGATATTTTAATTGGAAAATAACGAAGATAAAATGCAAAATTCTGTGGGATATTTTACTCGAGAGATTTAATTTCCATTCATTGGTGCAGAGAAGTATGTACTTCTCTCCTTTGTCGTAATTTTCGAACTTGTGAATTCTATTATTGATTGTTCGAACTTATACAGACTAATTTTTGTGTACCTCGTGCGTACAGCAGAAAGAGCACTGTTTTATCTGCAGATGACACGTTTTGAAATTCTCACCAATAAATAACCTGTATAATATGTTGTCGAAGTAGATATAAATCTGTTCAGCACTTCGATTTCCAGAATACGACGAATATTGAAGCCTTAAAGCCCTTTGCAGAGCTTTCTTTTTGTGTATGTATATCATGGGTGATTTTTTAAGCGTAGTTTTTTTTTAATCGAATAAAACACTCAATTTGCATCATATATCCAAAATTTTTCTGAAACTGATAACTTGGCCTTTACCACTTACATTTTGAAGATAACTTCATGCAAATGTTGTCGCGGCTCCGTATCAAATGGTCCATTCGAAAGGTACAATTTTGCTTAACTTTTTCGAGCATTTCCGCCTGTATCCCACGAATTACGCGTGTTATATTATCCTGTAAGGCTTCAATCGGGTTCGGATTGTTCACATACACTAACGACTTTAAATAACCCCACAAGAAATAATCCAGAGGCGTCAAATCGCATGATCTTGGCGGCCCATTCACAGGGCCATTTCGAGGGATAAGCTGCTCACCAAATTCATCCTTCAACATGTCCATTGTTTCAAGAGCTGTGTGGCATGTGGCACCGTCTTGATGAAACCACATGTCAACCAAGTTCAACTCGGCCAACTGGGACAAAAAAAAGTTGCGTATCATGGCTTGATATCGTTCGGCGTTGAAGGTAACGTTTCTTCCTTGGTCGTCTTTGAAGAAAAATGGACCGATGAAGCCACTAGCCCATAAAGTACACCAAACTGTCGTTTTTTTGGGATGCATCGGTAATTCTTGTATGACATGTGGCTGTTCATCACTGCAGATGCGACAGTTTTGTTTATTTAAATATCCGTTAAGCGAGAAATGAGCCTCATCGTTGAAGACAATTTTTTGATAGAACAGCGGATTTTCGTTAAGCTGTTCCATTCACCAAAAATTAGACGTTGTGGTAGGTCATTCGGCTTCAATTTTTGCAACAAGTTGAATTTTATAGGCTTTCAAACCCAAATCAACACGTAAAATTTTCCATGTGGTTGAGTAACACATGCCCAAATGCCGAGAATGGCGACGAATTGACATTTCACGATCCTCATTAACACTGTACGCTACGGCTGCAATATTCTCTTCAGTACGCACTGTACGCATGCGAGACAATGGTTTAATGTCCAAAAAGTAAACTTGGTGCGAAATTTGGTGATAACAGCACGAATTGTTGATTCACCAGGTCGATTATGACGACCATAATATGGTCGTAACAAACGATACACATTTTTCACAGAGCACGAATTTTGATAGTAAATTTCAACAATTTGCAATCGTTGCTCGTTTGTAAGTCTTTCCATGATGAAATGGCAGAGTATACTGAAAACTTTTCACTTTAACAGATGACGTTTGGGGGCCATCACCAACCAGTGCCGCCAACCTGAAAAACTTAATGCTTAAAAAATCACCCGTTATAACGACCAGTTTGTTCTATTTCAAATTCGTCGCATTTTGATGATCAAACTGACTAATTAATGAATTTCTCGTAAATAGAATGAGCTATACATCCACCCCTTCGTTACCAGTGAATATAATTTCAATATTTTCGAAACTTTAACCTATCTTCTTTATGATCAAATCGTCGAAATCGAAAGTCTATTCTAGATTTTCCTTTGTCTTTAAAAATTGAGACTCATTAATTTCCAATCAGTAAACGGTAGCGGTTCGAAATGTATTATCTAAATTGACATCGGAACTGTACTAAAGATCAACGAACGTATCGAATTTAATGACGGAACGAACGATATCTCTATATTATTCAACAATTTGATGAGCTGTTAATGTTCTTATTGTCATTATACGTTCTAGGTTCGGAATAAAGAAATTTATCGAATGGTAACATTCACCCAGAGTGACTCAAGCTGGATGACTCATTTCGGGTTCTTGGTTCCGAAAGATTAATTCTCAAAACTCACTCTGAAATGGTACGGCGTCGTCTCCGCATCGCTTTGTCTTATTCTTACCTGGAAAAAGAGAAATATCTATTAAAATAAAGCGGTTTGGGACACAAAAGTTACGTAAAGCTCAAATACGTGCGGTCAAATCGAAAGGAACAAAAACAGATCGAAGTAGGTACTCTTACTTTTGAACAATTCGAAACAATTAAAACTTTCGATCTATTGTCAATAGAAATAAACCCAATGCGGCTAGTTTCAAATCGACGAGATAAAAACGAACGGAAGTTTGAACAATACGGATACGTTTCAAATTATAGAAGTTGTTAACTGATTTTCTGCTATGTATCGAAGATTTGTTAGATAATTTATTAATTTCAAGGATTGAAAGAAATCAGGGCTGATTAACAAGCAATGTTTCATTTTATTCCGTATTTCGTTAAGTTGAAGGAAATTAGTATTAAAGGTTTATAAAGCAAAACTATGCATGAAAATTGTATACGTAATTCACTAGGCAGGTGTTTCGGGCTGTTAAGCCATTATTAAGAGATCATAAAACTCAATTGTTTCAATTCTTTAATGTTGTGCTATCTGAAACATTTCTAGAACGTTTCTGTTGATTTTAGTTCGGTGTTTTATACGACACTTTGTTCCTTTTTAATCATATAAACCACGTATTGAGCGAAAAAGTTTACTAATAAAGAAAGTTCAAAGCTACATAAAATAAATTAAAAAATAATAAAACTGATTCTGCAAAAATTATATCTGACTGACAGATTTTGCGTAATTTGAATTAACAAGTTTTCTGTCTTGAAATTGTAAGTACGAGTATACCATAATTATAATGGGTGGGTTATCTAACCCACATTAAATCCTTAGCTTCGAGTTTTTTCTTCAAAAAAGCCGACAAATCTACAAAGCTACTGAATGATCAAGTTTTCACCATTTTTTAACGAGTTGAAAATGTATTCAACGCAAATTTAGATAAAAGACATTGAAACAGCACATCATGGGGTTTTTAATGATATTCAATTTAATGATTTTTATCAATAATCAAGTCTCCTACTTAAAATTATACGATACAATTCGAATAAACAGAAAAATACTAGTAAAATAACAAATCACAGTTCTCCAGAAGAAGGATCGTGCGTCATTTTTCACCCCCAAACGCAAAAAGGATGGTGTTACAATTGTGTAGGGTGTACGAATATGAAGAGGATTTTGTTGTTAAAAAGCTGATATCATCGAGAGGATTTTAGCTATAAATTAATTAACTTATCTTTAATATTATTCTAAAAACCTTTTGTATCGGATTCCAAACTGTCGAAACTCTTCTATCTATTATATTAAATATAATATATTGAAAATCTATAATGAAACCAATGTATGATGTTAAGTTTTGACATTATGTCATAAATTATATAACCTAACCTATAAAACATTCGAGCTTTTTTCAACACATAAATTTCATTGAACAAATCTACAAATTATCTTAACACCGCTCCATCTTTTGACGATTTTTCGAATCAGACAAACAAACGAACCAATAAGACGTTTAGCAATTTCTCCATTTGACATTTCACGACGTACTGTACACCACGAATCGAATTAAAAACCGTGGCTAATTCGCAAATCTCGCCACGTCCAAAACGTCCGATTTTAGAAATCATATCTGCGAGTTGTCAACGATGTAGGTTTCGAAACTGACCTAGTGACGATCGGCGCTTCGTTTTCTTGCGGTCGACTTCGATCGACGAGTTTCCCATTGTGTATCGTCGTCGATATGTTTGCCCAACGACGCGAGAAAACTGAGACACTTCCGCGATAGCAACAAGTATGAGTTTTAGCGGTGGGTGTCACTGGAACACCGACGTAAACGATACGAGCGACACCCTGTAAGTTTGTATGTCGGATATCATCGAAGCGGAACGATGTGAACCTGGGAATTGTGGCTTCCCTATACAGCCTTATATCGCATTTTTGTGTCAGTTAAATATACAAATAAATATCAATAAAAGAAGGGTACAAACTCCTCAACTACTTCATCACTCTTTATCTAGTTTTTGAAATTTTTTCTACATTGTTTTTAATATTATCGATATCAGTTAATTTTTTTCTTCGTTGGTTGTTGTTCATTTATCTCCTGTGCTTTTTTTTTCCACTGTATGGGAGTTGTCTTCTTGTCAGTGAGTCTTTGTTTCTTATCTTCTCTTTATTTGTTTTTTATCTGTTTATTTTTCTACTTTTTTGTGATTTTTGCTCCTAATGCCGTTCTTGTTCTATCAAAGAGGTTCATTTCGTTGGTTTTCACTGGTTCGTGCTTCAACATCTTTCATTCTAGTATCAAAAAACTGTATATTCCCTAAAATATAGGTCGACCGTTTGATAGTTTGACTTTGAACCACTCAAGACTATTTGTTTTGTTTATTTCAATCGCCTCTTGGAAATGTTTATTATTGGAGTATAAGCATAATATTTACATCGAAAATATCTATGAAATTATCGATATTTTATGTCTCATTTTTCAGGTATGCCGATATTTGTTCGTACGAAATCAACCCGGATCTAGCAAAGACACCCAAGAAAGCGAGATCCAACCGAATTTATCGCCCGAAATATCCAAGAAAACCGAAACGAACGTGGTCGAATATTTTGCGAAATTTTAAAAAAGCGTGTGAATGAAATTGAACAAATTATAAACTTCTGTGAAAAGTGAAAATATTCAAAAATTGTATTATATATCAGTATCAGAACTGTAAATTTCATAGATGTATTCGCCAATAAATGCGAAAACTATAGAAAAATTATTCATTGAATGAAAAATGAGAATTAAAGTAATATAAAATAAGGTTGAATTACATTAAACAGTAAATATATTGAGTTTCACGTTCTTTATTATAAAAGTTTTAAAATTTAAAAAAAAGACAAATTGGATACATCTCAAATTTAACCACAAACAGCTCAAATTTATTTAATCACATATTTTTTGCCATTTTTAAATTTAACAAACAGTGGCATATATAGTACATTTTCATATGTTTTATTACAAGTAGGTTTATAGATATACTCATACGAATTTTAATTTTTTTGTAAGGGGCCAATCAAGCCCCCCTCACTACGTAAGCACTATGGGGAAGGGGGTCTTTGCTTTGCTTATTTTTGATGAAAGCTTATCATGATTTATGAGCGTATTTTCTAATTTTTGGAATTAAAACCTCTGCTCATGAATTAATAGAACACAGAGTATATTAAAAGAAAAATGCATATACGTAAGCTTGGAAGGGGGCTAAGAGCCTTGCTGACTTTTCCTGGTAAGGGGGAGAGTGGTTGAATAATTGTAATAAATTTGCTGGTATTAATTACTGGTTTTTGATGAAACAAAAAGTACATGGGGGCTAATTTCTTGTAGCAGTTTGTCCCCCTCTTGATGATTGGTAATTCTCCCCCTTGGGGTGTCCCGTTCTTGATGATTGGTCACCCTATTGGTAATTCAGAAAGTCTTCCATTCCGTTTTATAAATTCTTAGATGAAGAAAATTTTCATCATTTGGAATTTACAAATAAATAGACGCTGCAAACAATCATCATATTGATGATTAACAGAAATGAAATATTCAATTTGTATTCATGAAAATTCGTCACGATTGGTACAGACTCACGTTTTTCCGAATCGCAATTCTAGAAAATTCAAGGTCAATAGTTTTTATCGACCGATCTATCCGGTGTAAAATATTTGCAACCATAACAATATCATAATAATGAATAATGTAGAAACCGATGAAATTTACGGTGTTTTCCTGGTCTTGAAGATTTCCTTGAAATCGTCCAATGAATTTTAAAATACATTTTAGAAGCAATATACATCCCGTTTATTAAATCAAACAGTAGTACGATAAGCTACTCAATTCGCCTTTTATGGTTCTGACATTGAACGTAAGATGGCCATAAATCACGGCTAGGATGTTGAATTTCGAAGTTTATTTCCAGAAATCTACATTAATATCCACAAATGTTTTTGTAAAAGCGATTAAATCAATTGAAAATTGCTTCATCACTTTGTTTTTGTTACAAATGGGCGAGATAAAGTAGGAACTCAGGTAGTTTTCAACAACTTCGAAGTTATTACTAATAACACTGAATAACAATTTGTTAAAGCTTTGTCAACTGAAGAACTCTTATTAAGATCATGTTATCAGCCAAGCAGAAAGTGCCGATGCCTTGCCCTTAACAATTATCCCTAGAAGGATAATGGGGGCAAAATTGTAAAAAGCAGAACGTGTAAATCGACGACGAAGACTGGGGGACTCTTTTAAGTGTATCATTTCGTCATTTCCAAGCTTGCCATATGAGAAAATGAAGGCTCCTATCTTTGATGGACCACAAATTCGGAAACTTATTAAAGATGACCGTTTTATTGAAACAATGACCGAACTTGAAACGAATGCTTTCTTGGAAACACAGGAACCCAGAATTACTTCGAAATTGTTCAACAACTCTCAGAAAGTTTCAAAAAGCTTGGCTGTAACATGAGTATCAAGCTGTATTTCTCACATAGTCATCTTGCAAACTTTCCAGAAAATCTTTGCGCTGTTAGTGATGAACAGGGTGAGCGATTCCACCAAGATGTTAAGTTAATGAAGGCAAGGTATCAAGATAGACGTCAGTATAATGGCTGACTACTGTTGGAGCATCAAGCGAGAATGTTACCTTGCTACGATTGAACCTTGTAGCAAAATTTATAAGCGAAAATTAACCTGATAAAAGCAATAGAAGAATTATAATGAAGGATTAAATCGCCGAAAACTTTTGATACCCAATATTTACTCAACAAATGAATAAATAATGAATTTCAGATTACCAAAAGTATAATTTTTGGAAAGTTTAATGAAACGTTTTTGAAGAGGTCTGGTAATACTTCAGAATCTACAAAAACGTCTGTAAATTGTTTTTCCAACTAAATAAATAAATAAGACCTAAAAACCCTGATTATTGGGTGGTTCAATTTTGACAATATTTTTATTTACATCAATGAATCGAATCTGGTGATAATCAAAGATTGTTTGTTAATGTTGTTAAAAAGTCAGTGCAATGATGTGTGAATTTTGTTAATAAACCATTACAAAATAGAAGCGCAATTGGTACTAAACGCTTCAGTAATTAATGGTTTCTCGATTAGCATATTTTTGTAATAAACACTGCTTTCTACTGAAATAACTTTGTATGAACTGTATTTATTAGTCCACAAGAAATTCCAAAAAAACTACAAGCTATTTCAATATTCAAAATGGAAAACGGTGACAACAATAAATTGACGTAAAACTCACCAGCAAATCAGTTTTAAATAGCCGCAAATATTCGCAACACTACATAGTATAAAACAAAGTCGCTTTCTCTGTCCCTATGTATGCTTAAATCTTTAAAACCACGCAACGGATTTTGATACGGTGTTTTTAATAGATAGAGTGATTGAAGAGGAACGTTTATATGTATAACATCCATTAAATAGTGGAGAAATACTGTAATTTTTGAGGTTTCTAATGTGATGTCGTAAATAATTACATTTTTTCCGCTTACATTGCAAACGCAGGCTGAACCCTACGAGATTTATCAAAATAATGTACTAAGTATTGTACACATTGAAAAGGTCTACAGAAAACTCCGCTATGGTATATGTCTATCTCTTATGGATATCCCACAATAACATTTTTTGTCATTTACTTTTTACGACAAATAATGGCTAATTTTAGGAGCGATTTTAACCAATACAGCATCAATCCTTATCCAATTGAATACCTTAAATACATTGTTGATTTAATATACGAGACCGTATATTATCGTATATACGGGATTGTAGATCTATATGGCCTTTTACAACATATGATTCAGATGAATATTTTCGAAGATATTACAGATTTACAGAGCATCGACTTTGTTTTATACTATGTGGTGATTGTTTCGGTACACAATACCTTCATCAGGCGTTTTCATCCACAGATATTTGTTAACATGGTTATATTGTTTTATGTTTTCTTGTGCGATAGCTTGTTATTACCTCTGAAACTTTTGTTGCTTTCTGGATCAATAAGATTTAGAATAATTACTTCGTTTTTTGCTTCGTAGGATATTTTAAGTTCAGCTAGGCACATACCAATATCGAGGTTACGTAACAAACACATGAAATAACCAAACCAGAATTCATCTTTTATAAACCACTCGTCAAGAAGATGATTCAGTTCTTATTATTCAAACTAAATTAAACAACGAAATACGAAATAAAATCACAAGGATTACAGAGTTTGGTGAACCACCGGGCATATTAGAAAAATTAATTTGTTCCTAATTATATAATACAGGTTAGATACCTTCACAGCGTAAATACTATTTGCATAATTGATTTGGTAATGTTGGTTGATGACAAATAATGGCTAAAATCAATATGCAAACTTCAATTTCGTAAGAATATAATTATTTTAACGATTATTTGGATTCAGAAGCTATATCGACCTTTTGGTGAGATGCTAGTAGTGACACATCGTCGACAAAAGAGGCTACTCCCATTTTCCTATTTCCCAATATGTCCGAAGTATATATGATATAATAACAGTGGTCCTAATATAGTTCCCTGCGGGACCCCAAATTCTTCGAAGCAATATCTTTTCCCACAAGGTGCTAATTTTTTTTTGTATAAATACTCTCTGAGGTACTAATTATATATCACAGTGGTTCCAATATAGTTCCCTGTAGGGATCCAAATTGAAATTTTTTTAGGCAATATCTTTTTTCGAAAGATGGTAATATTTTTTTGTATAAATTGTTTGTGGATTTGGAAATTTTCACTGTTGGTATTTCGAAGTATAAATGATATATAAAACAATGGTCTCAATATAGTTCCCTGTGGGACTCCAATTTGGACGTATCAAGTCAATATCATTTTAACAAGATGGTAACATTTTCTGTATAAACACATGTTACCTTGTGGATTTTAGTAAATTTTCACTTTTGTTTATTTCTGATTAGGTTTGAAAGTATAAATGATATATAACAGTGGTCCCAATATAGTTCCCTGTGGGACTCCAGTTTGGACGTATCAAGTCAATATTTTTTTGACAAAATGCTGATATTTTCCTTATAAATACATGTTTCATTGTGGATTTTTGTACGTTTTCACTTTTGGCTAATTCTGAATAGGTTTGAAGTATAAATGATATCTCACAGTGGTCCCAATATATTTTCCTGTGGAACTCCAATTCGGACGTTTCCTTTTTCACAAGATGGTAATACTTTTCGTATAAATACATATATCTGTGGGTTTTGTAAATTTCAATATTTTTAGAGTTGTCATTATCTTCACATTCTCATTCAAAACTGGTGGAATAGATCTAAATTTCCCATTTTGCTTTTTCACTGAGTTAATGTGGAAATTTCATAATTTTATCCGATTTTATTCAAAATTTCTTTAAACCAATTCAATTGATATTCAAACACTATTAAATATGTTCAGGAATAAAACAATTCGCAGTTGTTCGTATTTCTTGGGATAAAATTGTGCTAACGGAATTTTTTTTATTTTAACATAAAAGATATAATTATCAAGAACAAGACAAAGACATACTTGTTAAATTAACACAAATACGCCAAAAAGCGATAAGCCTAGTTTAAGTAGAAATAATAATTTTGTTTTAGATAAAAAAAATTACTTTCGAATATTCTTGTTATTTGCGTCAGTTGTTTCGAACGAAAGTAAATGATAAAATAATGACGTCTTAGCATCGGCATTATGCTACGCTTTGCGATGAGAGGTAATTGGGAATTTTCAGTTTTCACTAGCATCTGGCAATTATATGCTATCATAATGCAGAGCTGTTAATGCGGCGTGATAATATTGTTATTTTTGTCGTGACGAAGAAAACGTAGCGGAACGGAAAGTGAGTTTCTCATGAATGCCGTATGTTATCTTCACATGAGTCACAAGTCGATAAATAATAATCGAAAAAATACCGATTTGTTGAAACTTATGAATGGTTAAAGTTTCGATATCAAATGGAAAACAAATATTTTCCACAAAATCAATTGTATGAAATAAAACACTCTCATAATTAAACAATATTTCCTATAAAATAAAAATCAACACTTTTTCTCAATGTTTCGAATTTTTATTCAATTCTTACAATTCAATACAGACTCAATTATCTATCGTTGAATTTCTCGATTACTTACTCACTAATGTTCTTATAATTCAAAAACTTCTTATTTCTATTCAAAAATGAAATATTTTATGAAGGTTTCATAAAAAATTTTCATGAAACCTTCATTCTTATTTCCATTCAATCACTTAATACATTTTCCAAAAAGATTTACGTTTTCAATTGAAAGATAAAAAATGAAATGAAGATTGCGAAGCTTCTATACCCTAACCTCAAAATTCAGCCAGTAAAAAACAATCAAGAAATTGAATGATAAATACGTTTGTTTTATAATTACATAAGTCCTGAAGAAGAATTGAATATGAATTCGAATCTTGTTAAAAAATGAAGAGTTTCACTTAAATTTTCTATAAAAAACTAGTAAAACTCAATATACATACCTACGTAATAGTGAGAGAGATGGCCGAAATTGCATTTCAGATGGAAGATCAGAGGAAATCAAGGTACTTAGTTTTTGTTTCAAATACAAAACCAGTTTCACTTCCACTTTCATAATTGAAACAATTCAAACAAAATATGAATGTTGGCATGATTTTCGTCATTCCCTACTTGATGATTTTATCGACTTTAAATCCTAAAAACAAACTAAGTACCTAATTGCTCTATAATATTCAAAGTGCATATTGAAATTCTATTTATTGTGGAATTCAGTGTAATATTGAAAGTTCGAGCAAGTAATATTTAAATACATAAAGAAATTGAAGTTCTGAAATTACGAATTGAAATTAGTGTACCTACCTACATAAATGTCCCAAATAATTAATTTTCCGTGCCAAATATGCGCTATCAACGCGGACATCGAAACCAATGTTTTCACGCTGAAGAGCTTCTTTTGAATCGGCTCCTAGGAAGGAATGCATTACCATCACGACTGAAGTGAAACTTAAATTCTGCTCTAATAATCTTCTTTCAGTATTTGTTCGTGCACCGTACAAATGCATACTTTTTCAATTTACTTTTAAACGAAAACGGAATTGCTCACTCACTTCGAGTAAAAACATAGAGTGATTCTCGTAGAATTGTCTGGAAACTATTTCCGGCCATAGAAAAACATTGAATATTCTTTTGATTTGACAGAACGAAGAGTAAGTTAGCTTGTAGAAATGCGGAGTTGCCAATATTAACGGTTAGTTAATTTTACTTATTTGGTTATTGTTGAAAACAAACAGGTAAAATGTAAGTACATTCATACATTGTATTAAAACTAGTACTTGAAATTCGACCATTACTCTTTCAATTGTAAAGTTTGAACTTTATTAGAATTCTTTTCTCAAAGCCAATACTTCTATATCATCCTTTCATTATGATATTCTTTATTCTTTCGAGTAAGTAGTATTTCACTTATTTTAAATAACTATACGAATGATAATAAATTCAAAGTTTCATTCCTTCGTTTTCAACTAATTTCTAAAAAGATCATGAAGAATATAATGATTAGATCTATAAATAAACCTACAACTTGATCATAGAGTAAAAATAATTCAACAAATTTTATGTCAAAGTTCAAGTTCATCCGTTCGTAGAATTTTCTCAAGAAGGGTTAAAAAGTAGGCGTATTAATATATATATAAAATGAAAATTGAAATAAGAGTGTCCAAAATCGCTAAACTAAATGGAATATGCGAAAATGGACAAAAGCAAATGGACAAAAATTACTTGGAAACATTAACGACAAAACACTAAAATACAGTTATGTATAATAAATACATTAAAAAATAGAAAAACTATCCTAAATGTACTAATTTACAATCATGAATTCAAATATATAAACTCACAAACCTTATTGAAAAACAAGCCGAGAGTATCTTAACCAGGATTTCAAAGTACTAGTGAAGAAATAATGACAAATGAATACCGTTAAAACAGTTCCAATAATATTAGAGCCCACAGAGAACCTACTAAAAAACATCGAAGAAGAAATAATCAATGAACATATCTACAGGGAACAAGAAAATCATTGTTACATTACACAGTTCGGAAAGAAATTGCTTGGATATAATAGAAATCTCCGCCATGAAGACCGCCGCCACGAACAAAAAAATTTTCGATAAATTATCTCAGGGATAAGTGAAAGTTACCTCTTGAGGAAATGTAATTCCCTAAGGCTTGAAATGAAGGAAATTTTTTATATATCTTGCTCTTCACACGAAATTGATAAAACTGTCACATTGCGGTTTGTATTGTCTAACAGTTCAGCGTATTTCATTGATGCTGTAAAATAAACGATCGATACATTCCCATAAAATCGGCGATCTGTAAAACACGTTTTTCCATTTTTCAATTGAACGAGAAGAATGCCAAGAAACCGGAAACGGTGGACGAGCGCCTATTATTGAAAGAAACACCACAGCATCAATTCATTCGTCAACTAATTTAGTTTTCACTGCATCGCTAAATAACTCAATTTATTTGTGTGATAACAATAATAGCAAGCAATTAAGATCGGAAAATTACGTCATCTTTGCGAATTGAATTATTTTCCCAACGTTGGGAAAATTGTTTGATTATAAATAACACTGAGAATTTACCTATCCATTTAATATCATCGTTTCGTTTGGAATTTGAAAGGTTTTACACCAAAACAAATAAAAGAAGAGATGGATTTAACACTAGGAGATTCTTCCCCAGCATATTCAACTATTAAGCAGTGGGTTTCTAAATTCAAAATGGGTCGTGTGAGGATGATTTGGGCATGGAAAAGCTGTGTGCAAGATGGCTGCCGCGTTTGCTGACGATCGACCAAACACTGATTCGAAAAAACATTTCTACCGAAAATTTGACGCTGTATAGAAGTAATCCAAACGAATTTTGCGTCGATTCATAACTGTTGATGAGACTTGGGTTCACCACCACACTCATAAAAATAAAGAACAGTGATATCAGTGGGTTGGAAAGGGGGAACCAACTCCAAAGAAGACAAAAACAATTTCATCGGAAAACAAGGTTATGGCTACTGTTTTTTGGGATGCAGAAGGAATTATATACATTGATTATCCTGAAAAGGGTAAGACTATCACTGGTCAATACTACGCAGATTTATTACAATGTTTGAAGGACGAGGTGCAAATGAACGACCTCATTTGTCGAAGAAAAAATTTTTGTTTCATCACGATAACGCACCAGCGTATTTGTCGATTGTTGCCATGTCCAAAATCCACAAATTGAAGTTTGCATTGATGCTGCATCCTCCCTACTCTTCAGACTCAGCCCCATCGACTATTACCTGTTTCCTAACCTCAAAAAATGGCTTGGCAGTAAAATATTTGAGAGCAACGAAGAATTTATCGAAACTATAAATCAGTATATTGAGTAGCTTGACGAATCTACGTTTAAAACTTGTATAACTAAGCTAGAACACCATTATGAGAAACGTATCACTGTTGTAAAACTAACAAGCAAAACAAAATTTTAAAACATCGTTTTTTCTTGGTCAGGCCAGAAACTTTTCACATCACCCTCGTATAATTAAGAAGAATTGTATTTGCTACGAAATAATAGACATCGAGTTTAAACATAGAATTTGAGAAATCAGTTCAGTCATAGAATCTGCGTTAATATTATAAAATATAGATTTTGACGTGAAAGTAACTAGTAACCTATAGCTATAACTAATGATGATATTGAAAAGTACAAAACATTCGTTTACAGAATTGAACACTTTCGTGAATTTTCGCCAAGGTTAAGCGACAGATAAATCAGTGTTAATTGTTAGTGTTAGTTATATTAATCAGTTGTTAATTGTGCCATTCGATTATCTTGCAACTCAAACAGAAAGACGGAAAATGAACAATAGATAATAACTAATAACCTAACGCTTTTTCGTTATTTCATTCATGAAACGATCTGAAACTTGTTATCAAAAGTTTTTACTACAAAAATAAATTATTTCAAAGTTTCAAATTTTGTAGGTATACGAATTCAATATTTCAACAAGTTTTAAAGATCGTAAACATTTACTCATATTTAGAAATTTTTTCAATTATGTCAACTCAATTCTCTCTGAATTGGCAGAACATTGTTGAAAATTATAATGAAATTGAAAACAATTTGGCAATATTACACAAAAATTATTTAATACACTAGTTATTCGTTTCGGGATTCACACGTTTTATCAAACGTTTTGAACCTTTCATAATGGGTCAGCATACAGAAATATTAAAAGATTACATATATCAACGTATTTTGTGATATTTCACCGAGTATTTTCATCATACTCAAAATTACGTTGAATGTTTCTAGATTGCCTTAATGAAATGACCTTAGAGATCTGATGTTCACGCTTATTTAGTTCAATTAATCCAACAAAAGAAATTGAACTCATTTGCCAATGTAACAGTAGCAGAAAGGTAGGTATGTTTTATGCACATGAGATGTATCTTCTATCTGTGTTGCCTCTCTACTTGTAAATACGAGAGCGTTTCGTTCAGCGCACCTATATAGGTTACGTAGCTGTCAAATAGTAATACGAATTGAGGTTATTCAATTAACCTTAACGACTTCACAATAGCTGCTCTTTGTGCTAATCGAGAGCTTGAATGTAGTCAATGAATGCAAGAATTAGGTTATAATAGGCTAATTTATTACGAAATATTTTAAATTTTCCTTTATATTTGATGTCATGTTTATTTTTATCCTGTAACTTCTGTAGAAGGTTTGAAGGGTTAACACAAGATTAACACAAGATTTAAATTTGTCAGCATTCATGCGACATGATAACACAGTTCTTTTTTCCGATATTGGATGATATCGATGTGGTTAATACGCCGTTTCAACATGAGGAAGTCACATTCCAAACAGCCCGTGAAACACGTCATTACTGCATGATTTCAGTCATCAGATTTGGCCCCCTATATCGTGCGATTCAACACCATTAGATTTTTATGGAGTTATTCAAAATCACAGGTCTATGTCAACAAACCCACAACCACCAGTGCATCAAAGAGGGAAATGCAACGTTGCATCAACGAAATTCAGCCATATTAATGCAGAATTGTCATGGAAAATTTCGACAAACGTACGTGTATGTATATGCAAAGCCATGATGGTCATTTTTACACGGTGTAAGTTGGCCAATTTCAATACCTCGGAGAAGTTTTACAGTCCTCAGGTTTAAACCGAATCGCTAATGAACAGAGAAGTACCAAGCTCCAAAGGGCCTACAAACTAACATGGGCGTACTATAACAAAAAGTGAATTTCGTGAGGCGCCAAATTGAGGCATTATAACACAACGATTCTTCCAGAAGCAATCTACGCAGCTGAAACAATGATTATTGACGGTCATTCAAGAATTAGAGAAACAGAAAAACAAGAACGAAACATTTTTAGAAAGATTCACGGGACAATCAATAGAAACGGCATTTGAGTTAATAATAATATATATACTCTGAATAGTTAACTATTACGTAAATTTTGTATAGTCATTTGACTCAATAATTAGCAGAACATACATAATCTTAATTATGTGTTGGAATTTTCGTTACAGTACAACTGATAATGAAATCGTAATGAGGAAGTATAATATACAGTTAATTAGGTTCTTGCGTTGAAGATAATAACGAATATTCATTATCCAAAAGCCAGACGGATTTCCCGATTTACAGAATTAGAAATTCAGACTTCCTTGATTTCGATAAAATTATCAGTCAGCTCTGATTCTGAAGTTGTTTCTCTAGCTTAAGACGTCATTCGGTGACAACCTAAGTCTATTTTTGACATTTCGTAATGGTTTAAAATGAAGGTCATCGAAATGTTGAAATTTTCGGTTATTTTACGTCAGTTAATCGTGTCAAAAAGTATTTTTATCTACACAAATCGGTTCCAAAAGGAACTCCGACGTTTCGAAAAATGCCACACCATCTAGTGCAGTTTGGAGCTCAAAATTTTTGTGTCGACTAAACAAATATTGTAAACAAACGGCATGTTTATGTTTGAAAAACGTGTTTCAGATTCTATGGTTTAATTCATTAAATTTTAATTATTATTGATTTCTTTCGAGCATATCCGTACTAATGGACAACATGAAAAGGAACCACCCGTCGTGGTAATGAAAATATATAATTTCAAACAATTTAAAGATATTTGAATGTATATAATTTTTTCTGTATAGTTATTTCAGCATTTATGTCTTTACCATTATTAATCTCTTTCAATGAATTGGGTAATATTAATTCAGCATGTTTCGTATTAAAACATAAAATCACCATCAAACTGAAATGTCAAGCTCTCAAGGTAATTTGCTTATAAACACATAGATACACTAATTATGAGATTATCAGTTAAATTCTCATGTAATTATTATTAACAAAACTTATTAAATAGAAACTCAGGTGGAACTTCGCCGGTATTTTGTTGATAGTACAAACGTTTTCAATGTATCTTCTTAAGTAAATTAGAAAGATTGATAGAGATGAAAAAACTCGACTTTAATTCCAAACTCCGAGAATTTTGTCACAGAATATTTATGAAAATTATAAATAACTTGTCGAAGTTGTCAAATAACCAGCAAAATATCAAAATCGACGAAGACCACTCTAAATTCGTTCGAAATACTTCAAAGAAATCAAAACAAAGGATTATTAGAAGTAAAATGGATTTTCAGAATTCTTTAGAAAACACGGAATTATTTAAATCGCGCAGCGCTGGAGAGATTTCATCCCAGATGTTGGCAGCACTGTATTTATCACAACCTCTCCCGTCGTTACAATTTCTAGCATTGTTGATAGTTGATTAGATACTCGTACAATTTTTATTTTAACGATATTTGTTTTTCAGAACAACAATTTAGCTTTAACTGTATTAAGCCTACAAAAACTTCCACAAAACCGCTTCAATAATTCCGTATTCAATCAAATTAGTGTATATGTGGAAAACACAGAGGAATTTTTAACGATGAGCACATTTCGATTTTTCCAGATATATTTTCTATCTTGATATGAGCAGTTTATCTCTAATTTCTATACCTTTGTATTAATAATTAAGATATACAAGGACTCATTCATCGTTGTGATATACAGATATTTTGATAAACATTCAAATACGCCTAAAACGCAAATAAATACGTATATCATATGGAAGAGAGTAAAAATGCACGTCCCAGCTTACAAATAAAATATTTCACACGTTTTTTAAGTAGCAGTTCTCTTGATTTGAAGTTAAAACTGCGATGCGGTACGTTTCGGGTTCGAACCCTGTTGAAGGCAACGGTGTATATTTATGATTTAAGAGGTTTAATGATGAAAATTATTGGTTAATGTACATTTTTTACAAGCCCATTGGCAGTTCGAAACCGGCGATAAACATAGATCCACTGAATTAAGGAAAAAGTAAACTGTACTTCCTTCGAATGAATTTGGAGCAAAAAAGTAGATAACTTGGAAAATTGGGTAAGGAATCGAATCAAAATATACATTATTGTCCATTTTGTAATCTGCCTTATTACCACTAAACGGTTATTTTTCTAAAATCGGATATTTTTGGAGTAGATATTTATAAACTAACCAAAAAGAAGCTTCTCAATAATTGACATAATATCCAACAATTTTAATAGGGTAAAACACCCATTAGTCAGCCCTGCACCAGTACTCAGCCTTTACAGACATTATTTCCCTATAAATAGTGTTGAAATTTGTGTACACCGCTAAAATAATGTTTGAAAGAATCCTTTGTCTCTCTATTGTCTAATGTGCACACATACAAACCAATATCATTTCAATCAGACGAGCTACTGTCGTTCATTTGCATCGCCGACACAGACACGACTATACTCGCTACTGTTACTGTTTTTTATCTTCAGGAACCGCTTAAAGTTTTCGGTAGATTTTTGTGTCTCTATATTGTTATATACGGTGGATAATTTTACTGTGTTACAATATAATGTTTATTCTGCAATAAAATCAACTTTTACATGCATTTTATTTGCTGAATATATTGTAATTAGGGTGGCTGACTACTGGGTTTCGAATTTGAATTGTAAATCCAGTGCTCAGCCATAAGCGGCTGACTACTAGTTTTTAACACGGAAGTGTATTTTACCAGTAGTCAGCCGTGTACGAATGTAATTGGATGTTGTAATGGATCTACGAATCTAGTAACCAGCCGTCAGTCCTATTGCACTAAATTGCACCTTAAAGCCTTTTTAATCAGAGTTGAGTTTATGCACAGTTATTTTAGACTGAAAATCACTTTTTTTAAACTTTCATCAAGTCAAAGAGACCTATTCACCAATAAAAAAAAGAACAATTGACAGAAGCTATTGTGGCGATTAGGATAATTAGAGAAGCTAGTCGAGTTTTCAAGATTGCGAGAGAAAATTTGTCTATAACAATCAGCAACAGTTTTAGCAAATGTGAATTGAACCCATGCAATACGACCGCTTTGGCTACTCAAAATGTAGTTAACGTTAAGTTAATGTTTTGAGTGCACATTGTAGTTTTGCTTGTGATACTGATGCAAACCAACCAAAATAGGTATCAGAATCGAATGAAATTTTTGTGATAAGCTTGCTAATAATAGGTGATCACACATTGAAAAATAATTTAAGTACCATTACAGAAGAAGAGATATTCTTGAAGGAATTCGAAATCATAACCGACTTTGAAGTGATTCACGAAAATGTTAAAATTCAAGAAACACTAACCATACACCAAAATCAATTTTTGAAGAATATATGACAAATGAAGATATTGATCTAGAAATAAATACTAACCAAGAATTGATAAAGAAAATGAAGATGTTGGACAAGAAATACATACTTAATATGCACTCCCAGAAAATAATAATTAATTATGGATAATGTGAAAGGTATAAAGACAGATTGTTAACTTGATCCAATTAAAAATAGTATTGAACAAGACGAGACAACAAATATACAATCTGTACTACACGACAGTACCAAAAATATTAAAAGCAATATAAACATAATGTCCACTGTTAATGTAAAATCAGGAGACATGTCAGTCATTTTAAATGGATATTGCCTTGTCTAGCTAAGTACATCAAAAAAGAAGATAAATCGATCAATGAAACAGGAGCTATTTCTTCGAAAGAGTGGAAACAATTTGAGAGACAAAAAGAAGAGATGAAGAACAGGAAAAGTACGAAATATTGAATAAAAAATCAAATACTTGAGATTAAGGCAAAGAAAGAAGAAAAGGAACATAAAAGAAAGAAGAATTACAAAAAATTAAAGCGGAAAAGCAGTTGAATTCTAAAAAAAGTGTAAATAGAAAGAAAAATAGTGCCTGTACTATAAAGAGAATGAGATGTTATAATTGTGAAGATGAAATAGGGTGTGATAATTACCCTGCATGGTACCATTTGAAATGCACTGAATTCGGTGGGGA
Source organism: Henosepilachna vigintioctopunctata (assembly GCA_030704895.1). Classification (NCBI taxonomy): domain Eukaryota; kingdom Metazoa; phylum Arthropoda; class Insecta; order Coleoptera; family Coccinellidae; genus Henosepilachna; species Henosepilachna vigintioctopunctata. The sequence goes on from JARQZJ010000005.1 coordinate 3,300,246, forward strand.
TATGTAAGAAAATATATATAATAAGAAATTTCTAGGCCAAATATGCAAAATAAGTGAGAGGCTGACTACAGGGTAAGCCATGGCTGACTTCTGGAGAAATGAGGCTGAGCACTGGGAAAAAGTGCCATTATATGATTATCGTTAATTTTTTCCATAAGTCTAACAAAAGTTTAATATTTTGTTAATTTTTTTAGTTAACATAGTAAATAACCTTTCACAAAAAAGTGGTTGTTTTTATCTAAAGTGTTTAATATTTGAAATATAAATGAACAAAATTGAATTACTCACTAAAAGGCTGACTACTGGGTGTTTTACCCTATATGAGAATTTTATCGCTATTTTTCATAATAAATATCAATTTTTATCGAGTATCCGTATTATTAGATAATGAATAAACAAATAAAACATAATTTTTACAACAACAATGAAATTAAAATGAAATGCGTACATATTTTTAAATTTTTTGTTAGGTTTATTACAATATGCAGTTTTTTTATTATAATATAAAATTAAATCTGGTGGATACTGCGAGTAATTCTCCGTTTTTCCTATTCTTCATTCTCATTTAAAGCAAAACGTATAAATAATCAAAAGAAGAATAACATGCTTGATAATCTTCGTTCTCCGCATGTTGAAATATCCCAAACACATTCCAAATGACGAAAGACACTTCTAGTGTTTCGTCATAAAACGATAAAACTGAGAATTATCGTATAAACACTTATTTTTCCAGTTTGATGTTCTCAAGTTATTAGTAAGCAAGTTCTGATTTAAAATTTTCCCAACTGTCTTCGCTACGATATACGTCAAACTTGTACTTGACTTTTTGATTAATAGATCTTCCATTTTTCAATATGTCTAGTTTTTAAAACGTCACTTCAACACTGATAATTACAAAGCAGGGTTAGAGAAAACAATTTATCATAATTAAACGATGAATATATTACCATATTTAAATGTATTTCTAACTGTAAATTAAACTCGTTCTTTTCGATATCTGGCTTAGGTCAGATTTGTTAAAAAACTCATCTTCCTGAAAATATTTTCAAAATGAATATATAATATTTAAATTCAATATGACGCCTCATTTCTAACCAAATTTCACATCGTCTTTTTTTAATACATCGAGAAATAAAAATTTAATAAAACTGCTTAGGTAAACAATTATTTTAGGGAATTAAATATTTATTCTATTTAATATCGATTGTTTTACTGGGCAGTATAAATATTATCGATCAATTCAAACAATCCAAATTCGTTCTCTCAATTTTCCTAATTTTATTTCATTGTTTTCAATGATAATAGGTATTAAGTGTTTCTATCACTAATAATTCTTTAAATTTGTTGTATATTGAACCAAAACAAAATCATTCAGCTATGAACTAATTTTTATTAGAGATTAGCATCCTTTTCATCTTTTAGTTTAGCAAATTCCTCCACAGTTTTTGTAATTGCTGAAGTGCCCACTCAAGACAACACGTGACCTACTTTTACAAGACTCATCGACATTGGTAAACAGCAAACTAGAGGACAATCTTTAAAGCACCTTCTCGAATCTGCAGGTAATTGTTTTATTCAACCAAAGAAAAATTCAGTGAATGTATTGTTTAATTTATATCCAGATATTTCAAGTTGCCCAAGTTAAGACCAAACAAAAATTGAACTTATTGTACGAAATATTAAGTGATAATTCAAATCGTACTCCTCTGGAAAATCCACAAGCAGCACAATCTTAGTTATTCATAAAAACATGCAGTTAAAACTCACCATGACAAATAATTTATCAGCTGGTAATCTCCAAATATTTATTGATAGACCAATTTACGTATATAGATAACTAAACCAAACCGAAGTCTACTCAGACAGGCACATATAAAGACAAATTTTAACGTTAGAAAATCCAAATAATTACTGGGACACTGATTTAAATGGTCACTGGGTTATAAACACGCGAAAGAGGGCTGCCCCCGAGCAGGTAAGTAAGAAAAAGAGCGGCACAGGTACCTCGTGCGTAGTCACTGACGAACTGGGTTTCCTTCCTCTACAAAGGTACAGCAACGAGTCGCGGAGTGAGTCAGGTTGTGATGATAGTGGAGTTGTTATGACCACGCTTTGATCATTGGCGTACGTACGTTGAAACATTTAACGCAATGTACGTAGTAATGGGTGTTTTTTTTTAGAGGTATAGAACTTTAAGTTGGCATTAATGTTGAAGATGGCGACCGATTTAACAGCTGAGAAGTGATTTATTCTCAGTTTGGTTTGGCAATTCATCATGAATAGACTCACGCCTGAACAACTCTTGCAAATAGTGCAATTTTATTTTTTATTAGATAACCGTTGTTCCCGATTTTCATAAGCGAATTTTGTTTAGCGATGAAGCGCACTTCTGGTTCAATGTCTACGTCAACAAACAAAACTGCCGCATTGGAGTGAAGATAATCCTCAAGTGTATGTCAAAACACTGTTACATCCAGAAAAACTGACTGTTTGGTGCGCTTTATGGGCTGGTGGAATCATTGGTCCGTACTTCTTCAAAAACGATGATGGCCAGAACGTAACAGTCAATGGTGATCGGTATAGAGCGATGATTACTAACTTTTTCATTCCTGAATTGAACAACCATGATGTCCAGGAGCTGTGGTTTCAACAAGACGGCGCAACATGTCACACAGCTCGTGCCACAATCGATTTATTGAAAGACACGTTTGGTGACCGCCTAATTTCACGTTTTGGACCTGTGAATTGGCTTCCAAGATCTTGTGATTTAACACCGCTAGACTATTTTCTGTGGGGCTATGTAAAGTCATTGGTCTATGCGGATAAGTCACAAACGCTTGACCATTTGGAAGACAATATTCGCCGTGTTATTGCCGATATAGGGCCACAAATGTTGGAAATAGTAATCGAAAATTGGACGTCTAGATTGGACTACATCCGAGCCTGCCGTGGTGGTCATATGCCAGAAATCATATTTAAAATGTAATGCCACAAGATGTCAATCGAATGATCCATCGTTGTTTTATTGGGATTTAAAGTTCTATACCTCTAAAAAAAACACCCTCTACAATTGCTTTGTACATTGTTATATGTTTTTTATACATTCTCTTGTTGAATGTGTTAATGTGCGTTTCATTAACCATTTCAACTTCAAAATATTTGTGTTACCATTGAAAATTTGTTACCAAGGAAACTGGTAGGGGCGGCAATAACTACATAACCTGAACGATGGAGTTCAACAATAATTATTATCTTCATTCATTTCAATTCGTGACGTGTATTTGGAAAATCGATGGAAGAAAAAAAACAGACTTTATCCTTGGAAAATGTAACACTACTTAAAAGCTAAAATCTATTTTGTATAAAGATTTAATTGAATTTAATGGACTTCCTGCACATATAAAAAACTGTGAAAGTTTAAAGGTATTTAAAAGACTTTTGAGAACGTTCATCTGAACGAAATGCAATACAGTTTAAAGTCACTATAATTCATTTGAGCTTTGTTTCTGCTAGTACTCTAATTGATGTTTATCATGTAATATTAGTTAGGTGCTAAGTATAACGTTTCTGTTTTTCTGCTTTATTATGTTATTTACATATATTGATATTTTACTTAATTCACAGTATTTTACTCTTCATTATTTTAATTTTCAATTAACTTGTTATTACTATATTTTGTAATATGATGTAGCAATTCTGCTAAATAAATACATTATTATATGTATGTGTACGTTTGGTCTACATTTAGGTTTTTCTATTCATATAATTATTATAATTAATTTTATCAGTTGTGATTCATATCACAAACTCTTTCATTTACAGTTGAAATTTAAAAGTACAAAATTTAAACTTTTGTACTTCCAATTTTGTTTTTTATATATGTTGTGTTTTCTGTTTTAAAACAGTGTATGTTGAATACAAAATTAATAAATTTGTCAAATCATAGTAAGCAGAGTTTGAAGTTCAGAATTCGATTTGATATCTTGAAAAATATTTGGCTAATGACTCTCCGAAAATTCACATATATTTCCTTTAAATAACTGAAATTTGGATGTCTCGTGACTCTTCATCTTAAATGCGACATCCTGTATAAGGGAAATAATATCCATTTACACCTGTACTGTAATACGCAGGTATATAATTCTCGGAAAATTCGCTTAGGGTCACTAAAGAATAAATTAAGTAATGTAGAGGTATTTACTTTCAGTTGGTCATTTCTAGTTTCCGCAAATTTTAACCTGTGTATTTCCGTTCATTCCCAGAAATGTTATTGTAGCCTTCATTCAAAAAATGAGAGATTTCATATTCTGGAGTAAAGGAATGATTTTGTTGTAATAGATAATGGCCGTAATTTGAATTTATTTTGATTTTTGTTCAAACATTTTCATCTTCTAAAATGTCTAGCAAATGGAAATATTTTTCGTTTTCCCCATATTTATTGCAAAAATGAATTGATAGTCAAAGCAATTGTTAAATAATCAACATCATCCTGTGAAACTCCAAGTTAAGTATTTTTATTCAATTTATTTCAACCATGTTTCAGAAAGAGATTAGCGAATTAAAAACAACTTTATTAGGGTGTATATTACATATAATTTCTGTCAAATGTGATATAAAACCACAAATATTTTTCATGTACAGGGCTTAAAGGACATTTTGTCCTTTTCTCAAATTGAATTTTGAAATAAAATATCGTTTAACTTAGACGGAAGTCACTTCATCTTGACCTTCATATTTGGAGGTTACGATTCTATATTTGAAGTACTTACTTCTATGAAACATCACAAATAACCATGATAAAAGATTGAATATTACGAGATAATTTTTGTTTCTTTTTTGAAATTTGAGTATTTATTTGGATAATCATCTAGAAAGTGTATGTTCAGATCTACAAATAAATATAGGCGATACTTGATAAATTTGAGCGGATAATAAAATAATATCATGCATGCTTAAACAAATAAGGCAATTGACGTATATTTTTTTCCATTTTTATTAGGTTTTACACTTTTATCTAAAAATAACTACTCAATTTCTCCAATTTGGAGTTTAAAAATTTTGTTACCATATTCAAAAAAAAAAGTAATGAAACCTAAGTTGATAATATCACAAATAAATAGATCAATGCAGTTGTTCAAACTGTATATTTAGTGTTTTTATACTTATAACACTATAATCATCTATAAACATCTCATTTTTAAACTAAATTATAAAGATTTCATTCTATTATTGTATTACATGGATAATTATTGTAATATTTATGTTCTATTATTGTGCAGAAATGACATATCAGTTGAATGAAATATGGATTTCGCAAATGTCATTAACCAAACTGTCGAAGTTTAAACTATGACCTTCCATCAATCCAGTGATTCATTAAACAGAAATATTCTTAGTAAAATTTTATGAATCAATATTATCGAATTCTGGATACCGAAAATACGCCCACATCTCGTTTACCAATCATTTTAACAACATCTAACAATATTATTTACTACACTTCCCTATATATTCTTTAAATAAGCTTCTTTTATTCTTTACTTGAAAATAATTAATCGAAGAATTACAATGTAATACGCTAACACAACGCTCACTCTTTTAAAAAACGTAAATTAATAAAATGTAATAATTATTATAGCATATTACCACATTCAATAATAAATTCTTGTGGAACACATTTGTAACTGATTATACTAAAACATTTTATTTATTTAGGTAAAACAACCCCTCAGATTGTTTCGCATCCATTCCTGATCAAGAAGAACAGGCGAACGATCATCGATGACTACGTGGAATTCCTATAAGGAATCTCCAGAGTCTGCCTCACGCTCAGGACACGAAACTTCAACTCATCGTCGAAGTTGCGACCACTCTCAATTTGAGTTGAGAATGTACGAAGATATACTACAGAAATGATCCTGTGAAGTATGATCTTGACGTTTAATGAAATTTTTCGGTATTCTCAGGACATTGTACCGCTCTATTGAGGGACGATAAGAAATAAGTGCCATCTAGCGGCAACAAATGAACAACACCAGCGCCATCATTTGAGAAATATTTGTACTAGGTTTCTATTTCACGGTACTTGAAACTTTGACAATTGTCATTGTAAGGCACATAATCTGAAAATATTTTTATCTTTTCCGTTACTGAGTTCACATTTGATTATTGATATTACTAGTTTTATTGTTATTTATAAAATTTTGTTATCAATGGAAATAATCGTTTACTTTTTAGTTTTGTCGTTTTAGAATTCCCATGTTACCAGTTTTAATTTTATTGGCTACGACTGTCATAGAACAAGAAGAACCGATTCTTATTTCATTTCTCTATATTAGTTTGACAAAAATCCACTCAATAAATTAGAAAAGAGGTACATGTTTGATTTTTAATACAAAATAAAAGATATTTGTTTTTGTTCTTAACATATTATAATATCATATTAAATATTATTATATCCAAAAACAACTATTATAAGTGATATTTGATTCAATTGACATTTCAATTCAGGAAATGTGTCATTCGTTCTTATTTTACTGTTACTTCTTAACATTTTTAAATATTATTCTACCTAAAAAAAATTTACACATTTGTACCGTTACGAATATATCGACATTTATGCATCGCGATCAGAATTAAAGAACTACGAGCTTAGATATATCGATTTCAAACGCGAATTTTATGGGTTGCCCTAAAAAAGTACCAACTAATGAAATCCAGTTATATTAATCATTAATTGAAACGCATTCCAAAACCCTGTTAAATTAGGTATCATTCTGCAAAAATATAAAAATGTAATCGATATATGTTGCCCACAAAAATATATATCAAATGTCCGTGGTTTTGAATTTCTAACAGATAATACTGAAGTTTGACGTATTTAGACAATGTCACGTGTTTTCGATAAGAGTACGTCATTCTAAATTACTGATCCCTATCGTTTTATTCTTTCCAAAACGTGTACAGAAACGTGTCGGTTATATATTAGTTTAGTCGTCAAATAAATGGGAATAAATAGATCAGAAGAATCTTAAATATCGTTTGAGCGGTACACAAAAAAATTTTTGAAGTTGAAAATATAACTCCAATTGCAACTGTATAGATCTCAGACTTCCTCTCCTTGAACAATAACCATAATAAATGAATCTCGCTAGTAGAATCACATTTTGTAGACCAGATATTTGATAAGAAGTAACTGTTATTTTCTCTATTCTGAAAATGGAAATTAGAGAATTGAAGGAAATTGGAAAAAAGCATTTTTTGATCTCACTTTTTCCCAAATATAATTCGCAAACAGCACTCTAGAGTTCCAAGAAATCCGAAATATGAAAGAAGACTAGAAAAGTAATTTTTATCAAGTAACAACATTTAAAATATCTATAATTCTATATGCCAAATCTAAACACAATTAACACTTCGAACACTGTTTTAACACGATAAAAAATAATATTAATTATATAACATATCAATATTCTGCGTTTTTTTCGAAAAGAATATAATATATTCATATCGTATATTTTCAATCGTGTTTACGTTGCTACTAGCGCCATCTCTGCTCTTAATAAATAAACACCGAACTCACTAGGTGTATTGAAGAAAGTTACCTGAATAATGTAACTCCCTAATTCAAATAATATGCAACAGGTTTTCACTTGACAACGGCAGGTGGCACTCGTCTTTTCTGGCCGCTCGAAACAGCGGTACAATAAGTGCCTTGTCAACAAAAAAGACTTGCAACTTTAAGATCATACTTCACAGGATCATTTCTGTAGTATATCTTCGTACATTCTCAACTCAAATTGAGAGTGGTCGCAACTTCGACGATGAGTTGAAGTTTCGTGTCCTGAGCGTGAGGCAGACTCTGGAGGTCCTTTAAGGAACTTCACGTAGTCATCGATGATCGTTCACCTGTTCATTCTTGGACAGGAATGGGTGCGGAACATTCTGAGGGGTTGCAATTTTGAATCAATTAAGTATAAGAGTGCTCTAATTTTTGAAAATCAGTGAATTCAAACTTTATTAAAAAGTCTAGTTAGAAATCAAATCCATGATTTATCTTAGATATGTATACTTTACTTTAAATTTATCAAAAAATAATGTATGCTATATTTTACTAATTTATAGTAGAAATTTTCTACTAATATTTTGTCAACTCATCCTTACCTAAGTGTCATTCAAATGAGTTCAATGTAAGAAAATTCAGTATAACAATCTCGGTAAAATAAATATATAAAGTTTATAAATAAATATGTATAAAAATTTCTTGTGAAAAATATTTATGCTAATTTTTTCATGTTCACAGTACAAATTAAGCTTTCACTTTATTGCAAGCTTCGTAAATAAACTTAAAAAATTTGTTAATAAATGTTAAATTTCAACTTAATTGTTTTCCTTGCACATCAAACCGAATTTTAATGCCTCAATAAAGATCACAAATTTTTCATAGCAGATTTGTGTCAAACAAAAGTGACAGAACATGCAATACAAAAAATTGTGTTCGTAGAAATTTGGGTTCGTTTTTATTTGAATAAAAAAGGGAAATAAATGATTGGAGAAAAAAATTATGTTTATTGTATGGATTGCGATATTTTTTTTCATAGGACAAACTGCGCACCATCGATATCAGAGTCAATAAACATAAAAAATCCATTTTATATTGCATATATATAGCAGATATTTGAAAATTACAGTAACAACCATTTCAATGACCTGGAGCTCCATAAAATTACTACGTTTAATTAATGAACGAACCAAATTACCCTTTTTGAAATCTCCGAATGTAAAATTCCCGGAAATCCGCAATTGTTAATGACCACATGGTTTACGGCTTGTCCTATATATTGTCATAATAAAATCTAGGTAACTAGAGAACTGCTTCTTCTTCGAGGAAACCTCCTTTAGATAACGTCCTAAAAACCCGGGACAATCGTCAAGAAATAATTCTAATAAACATTGTGAAACCTTGCAAAATGTGTTTTTAACATTCATTATAAATACTACTTGTTTAAGAGAGTGTGAAATAAAACTTTATATCTGACTATATCGTCTCACTTTAATTGCTACTTCATCATGAAATGAAAAAATTCCCCTAAATGACAGAAACAAAAGAATGACTAGAACCAAACTCACTAAACTCTCAATTTAATTCATTCAACTTCAATAGTGAAAAATACGGTTTATTTATGAGCGGAACGGTCTCAGTGTCCATTCGATTTCACCACCACCTTAAAATCTAAAGTTTTAACCGCCTTAGTTTGTCCTCCCACCCAAGATGGGCATGCATGATCTATCTCCTACACCTTCTTAGTAGGCCCTCGGTCCGCTAAATTATTAAAGCGTGGGAGTGGTATTATTAATAAGGCGCTTTATCGCAAGAGGCGCAGAGGGGTGTGCTCAAGGGCAACGCCCCGAAGTGTCAGCCAACCCCCAGGACCGCCTCAGCAGACTTTGCGTTGCTAGGATACAAGAACATGGAGGAGGTACTTTATCGATCGTGTGACAGAAGGTTGTTGGTAAGGCAGACTTTGCGTTATTTGTACTGGTTGGTAATGGCTGCGTTTATTCGTACCTTAATGATAATAATACGAAAAAGAATTTTTTAACACACTTTTTATTTACCCCATGTTTATTATCAGATATTCGCAACCAGTTGTGAAAATTATATTAGTTGAATTGATACTTAACATATTAAAGTCTTACATGTATAGATCACTTTCTTTCAAATGATAGTAATGGCCAATTGTGCATGCTGGGGGGTATTTAAGTGATAGAAGAAAATAGGGAGTTTCAAGAAAATGTTCAGAAATTAGCTAAAAAGCATTTCCCATTGAAATTTAGGTTTTCAAATAAAATCATATAATGAAACTCTTAAAATCTAATATTACCGATAATTGATGAAATTTAACAAATGCAAATGGCTATGATAAGATGTGAGATATTTCTCTATTTTACCACCTAGATGATAATAATGCCCAATTATTATTCCATTTTACTTATAAATTAGATAAAATTGAGAGAATTCACTTACAAAGTGTTCTTTCCGTTCTTTTTATCGGTTTGTTACTTATCTCACAGTTTTCAACTTGCCCCGATTTTTCCTAGAGAGGTGTGTTCATAAACAAACTCAATTGCTTCTTTATTCGCCATCGACATATCTCTTCGTTTTCCTGATATCCTGATTCAAAATCTGCAAAACACGTTACGTTAGCGGTATTTTCTATGAAAATCTATCTGACATTCCTTACCCCACCACCTAAGAAAAAGGGTTTGGATACATAAAAACAGGTTAGTTTAATTTGAAGCAACGGAAAGAAAGACGAGTACTTTCAGCAGGTTGAATTCGATACTAGAACAACAGGGAAGTAGGAGTAGACAGCAAGTTGCTTATTCTTCGAAATAGCTGCTCTTAGTGTCATCTGGCGGCAGAAAATTTAAACTGTGAACTATGCGGATAATCGTGGTTTTAGAAAGTACTGTTGAATTGGAAGTTTTTTATATAACAATGAACAAGATATTCACGTCTGATTATTTTTCGAGTATAGGACTTGCAAGAAGAAATATAGTTCAATTTAAAGGATTTAGATTTTAATTTCAAGAAATCTATAATTACAGTATACAAATTTTACCATTACTCAACAGATGGCACAAAAATAAGATATTTTATTTGTCAATATGAAAATAGTAATTAATTCATATTTATTTATTAGAATGGTATTTCAAACATTCATTAGAGATTTATAATTTTTTACATTTATTTTCGAGACCATCCTTTTTTAGTTATCAAGCACATTTATATTCTACTACTCGACTGAATATCAAACGCTTAATTCAACTTTTTCAGAAGTTTAATTAATCATATTGATATTACTTTAATTCTAATTTTTTTGTTGTTTATGTGAGTATCGAGTAGTTAGCATGAACTAGCGATGCACAAAATGTATTAGGTAGATATATCTATTTCAATTTGTAAGCGACTTCTTCTCTTACCGATTTCTTGGTAGGAAAATATTGCTTATTGCGAATTTTTTCAGAAAATATGCATATAAAGCTTTTAGTTTCATAAGTTTGTTTACGAGACTATATTATATTATCAAACGTTGTAATTTTTCAGCGATTAGAAGTTATAAACGTGCACTAAAAAAGCTACAGAAACAGGCACAGATATACTTCTCTCAGTTCTGTATTCCTGTTACAAATGTAGGCAATAATTCCTATGTCTTAATGTTGTGCTGTGATCAAAGTTTACTTGAATCCTTCTAACAATAAACACCGTTTTTTACACAGCAGGATTAGCTTCTTTCTCTTCTCCATAATCTCACACACATGTGGTCTATCTATATATCTCTCTCTCTATCTACTAATTTCGAATGTAGAGAGATGTTTAAAAACCAACTTATTTATGGAATATAATGAACGAAAGCTACTACCTACTAGAAAAACTTTCTTAAATTACTTTTCTTTCCGGAAATTGTGGTTTTTGAAGATACACACACATACGGTATTAAAATGACGGCGCCATGTTGTAAAGTAAAAAACTCAGTCCTCAAACAATTTCCACGATATATTTTATGCAAATGAATATATAGTTCTAACAGGATAGCAGAACGTAGAAGATGCGTTGTTGTTACCAAAGTTGATGAATTACTTGAACAATGAGAAGAAAGAAGTTCAATATCATATGACTATGAAGTATTATATCTAATCTTCTTGCATGAGAAGAGGTTTAAATAAATTCAATTTTTTTAATTTTTCGAATTATAAAATATTATTGTTTGTCAAAATACATTTATACAAAAATTGTGGAAAATATGATACAAAAAATGAATGTACGCTTCAAATATATACATATCGAAGTAAAGCTATGGTGGTATAGAAATATAATAAAGAAATGTCTAGTTGATTAAAAATGGCTGGCTGCATGGTCACCAAAACATTCAATTTACCTTATCTATGAGGCGTTTTCATTTAAACATAGAATTCTGGAATTTGTACCGCTCGATGTTTCTATGTTCCTGTTACCTTATATAAAAATTTTCTGGAAAAAGCCAGAAAACAGAAAATTCGAGTTTGTGGAAACAGTAGGTATTATTAATAATATAACTAATAAAATGGCTACGCCCACTGCATTGTATCGTTAAACCATGAAATATTTGTATATGCCTTCGAATATTGGCGAGTGAGAGGCCAGACCATAGAGGGGAGATTCGACTTGGTGGGAGAGAGATGCACTGTCGCATCGTGTTCGCGATACAGGAGCGTACTGGTATAATTTGAGGATGACAAATTTAGAACAAATGTAATGAATAAATTTCCTACTATAAATCTATTGACGGTATACTCTAGCGGCCCTTTAATGAGTACTTTCGAAAGATGATTTGTATGTCGTGTAGGTTGGTCCTTAAAAATCACGAAACGAAAACGTGTTTTATTTCTCTATTTGACTGGGTCACTATTTGTCTGTATTCTGTACATCTGAAAGATAATATATATAAGATATATAAAATAATAAACCACGGTTAAAGAATTAAGCAAATAATAGTAAAAAAAACTCATTTGAAACGAAAGAAAATATATAAGATATATAAATATAAAAATGAGGGGAATAATCTGGAACCGACAAGTGGAAGGGGGTGAATTTATAGGGGTTATTCCTATGAAAAAAACTTGTATGGAAGAGGGCAAGGTAATAAAAAGATCTTCAACTTTTGTATTCACTCTGTTTTCAAATAACCTTAAAATTTTAATAATTGAAACAACCAAGTTTTTGATTTTTAATTTCTTCTTTTACAGACATTTTTTTTCACGAATATTGGTGAAAACTTACCTTTTTATGACGTTAACATCCTTTAATTTTTTCCATTTAAAATACTAATTTTTTCATCTTATTTTGGTTTAATATCGAAAAAAAGAACCCTCAATTTTGAATCGAAAATTCTCCCGTCAAAATATCTGATTTTTCAAGAGAGTCTCTGTTTTTTGTTAGTTGAAATTCCCACTCTCTGATGGTGTAAAAAATATACATATGTATAGTAAATTCTCAGAAAATGCATAGTGAAAAAGTAGAAGAAATGAATATTTTGAATCAGAAAAATTACAGTAAGAGCCTTTGATAATTTTTTCGTGAAAGAAATAAATAAAAGAGCAAAAAATTGGATGTTCGAATTTTTCAATAATTCGAATAACCAATAATATTCCTTTCGTTTCAAATTGCTTAGAAGTCCCGAAATGCCTCCAATGATAAGATTAAGTCTCCCATATTCACAGAGTTTTGGCGCTAACCACAGATGCATAATAATATTTTGAACATTTTAATTTGGAATTACTACAATGTTGTCGTAAATTTAAATTCCCTTCTTCTTTCTTCCGATAGTTTTTGATGGCTCAAAATACAACCATAAGGTGTTAACTAACTATCTGCGTTTGGATACTTGGGTCCCCAAATTCCTGCGTATTTAATGTCATTACATCCAAAGAATCGTGACTAATCCGGTCCTGGATGTGATGTATTTATTGACATATGTTATTGAAACTACTATTCTCTACAATCTACCACAATGAAACAAAGAAAATTCATACGATTTATAAGATTGAATGCTTCATAAACTGAAATCCAAAATTAATTTATTATTATTATTGATTCTATTTTAAACTTGAAATTTCTTGAAATGAGGATTTCTTTCTCTGTCATGGCGGCGACTTGACTTCTCTACTTTATGTTCTCCTAATACCGGTGCTCGAATTTCAGCAACCATGTGTAACCATACTGACGTCATATGTGAGGATCCTCTACATATGTGATAAATTCATCCCCACCATTGACATAGATACAGATATTGATCGTGAAGCTAGTAGCTAATATTCCAGAGAGATTTGGTTTTATTTGTTGAGAAGAAGGAAAACGGGAACCATTTTGTTTTAAAAAAAATATCTTGAATTCGTTGATAAATTTGTTCAATATTCACTTAAATTTTACTAAAAGTTGATGATAATTTATGATAATTTTTAAATACTTCTTCCACAAGCCCACAGAGTATTCAAGTTGCGGTGTTGCCAAATGTATGTTATGAACTGCCGATCTCGATTCTTTCTATTTCTATATCAGTCCAAGATTGGAAGGGATTTATTTATTTTCGTCAGTGGTGATAATTTTATGTACAATTTGGAAAAATTTCTCGAAATTTCTTTATTCGTGTATTTATTTAAGACTTTCTAATTGAACTTCCAGTAGTACTGTTGAATTCCTCGAAGAATTGCTGTTGGACATGTCACAGAAATTTCTTGTTTGGATGATGACGATGATGTTCTATGGTTGTCTGAAATAGATGATAATACAACAAGTGTTCCTCAACAAACAATGTTGAGGAATGTAGATAAAAATAATGACAAATCCGGATTTTGCATGCACACTCACAATGATAAACCGGAAATAATTTTGAGAAACCAGTACATCGCTCACCTTTTTCATAAATTTCACCAATCCTTTATTTATTATTACAACATTTGATTCTCATCAAGTGTTACATTGTTGATGACGTCGATACTTGGAGAAAATTAATATCCATAATGAAACAATATTTAGAATTTTCTTATAATTTAATACAAATACGCATGACGACGTTTCGAAGTACTACTTATTTATCAAATGCTGAATTAATACTAGGTGTAATTTTACAAAGTCACTACTTATGGCTAATTTCACAGAACATACCAGGTATGTTATATGACTAACTTGGAATGAGAACCATAGAACACAACTGATATTTAACAAAAAAAGAATCGTATACCTGGAAATGAACACAGAAAATCAATTTTTTAAGTCAGGTATACGAACTGAATGTAGGAAAAGATACAAATAAAGGAAATTTAAAATTTTTGAACACGAAAAACATACAATTGAAAGTAAATTAACTAAAACTAGGTAATCAATGTGATCTGCTACCTGGAATATTCTTATTGAACATAAAGTAGAGGGTTAGTGTCAACCTCTAACTGGCTACTGAGTAAAAGTCCCAAATTTTTAAATTTATTAATATGTAACGATTATAGAAGATAGAATAAATCTTCTATAATCTTCTTCTTCTTCTTCTCGTGCCAACGCTTACAGCGTGTAGGCGATCATCCACTCATTCTATAATCCGTAATTGCCCCTCCTTAGCTAGTACGAATATATCACCCACGTTTTTCACTCCACACCAGTTCTTGATATCGCACAACCATGAATGCCGTCTTCTATAATCGTTAATCGTAAAATTACACCTAGTATTAATTCAGCATTTGATAATGAAGTAGTACTTGTATGCGTATTTGTATTAAATTATGAGAAAATTCTAAATATTGTTTTATTATAGTTACATTGTTCTTAATTGATTGAATTGTTATTTCTTGAAATGTGGGCATTAAAATCGATATTGGCAACCCTGTGTATTCACATGTCTCTCTACAGGTTTTGCAGTTACCTGTTGCTCATTCTATACTCCTGATATTGAAATCAACGGCAACACTGAGAGTTCAAATAATAAAAAAAAGCAGTCGTGACCCTAACCTACACAACATATAGTAGATAGAGCACAGTAGTTAGTAATGGACAAAAGCAAGCAGTTCATTCATAACTTTATATATAATTCATTGTAATTGGTCGATAGGCGGCGATGGCGGGCTATTTGAAAACAATCTTCAAGAGCACAGTCCTATATGTTGAAGATTCTGAAAGAAATTTACTATTCCAGCGTATCACCTTTATATTATTAATTATCGCTGGATTATTTCGCATTTTTTTCATATCTGCAAATGATTGATCTTCATGGATATGAAATTTGATATAGTCAGTCCATCATAATTCTAGAGTTTCTATTTCAAGATTAAGAGATGTATGTATCCATTGAAAATAAAATATTTAAAATTTACTGAAATCTACATTGAATTCATGATATTAGGATCATTCTCACTAACTTGATTCTTTTTCAACCCTAGTGGTACAGAAATAAGGAGGGCAGTACACCTTCTCACATATCCTGAATTCCTGTTACTAAATGCGGGATAGTGACGTTGCAACGCCATAGATGATAGACGGCTGACAGGTGTTCTTCAAGAGAGGTCCAACACCAGCACCGATTGACAACTACGAAGTTACAAAACGAGCCAAGGAGATTTAATTAATTGAAAACGTCTTTTGTTGTTTGGAAAGTATTGACCTGACAAAACCATAGAGGACGCTTAAAGCATTCTCCAACAGTATGTTCAAACCATAGAAGTTAAGTTTTCTTTCATTTCTTACAGTACGCGCAGCCAATTCAATGATTTCTTTCTAAGCGGGCAGAAAAAAAATAAAATTCCAAATTTTCAACATTGTCGCTTTATAAACGAGAAGATTCATTAAAAAAAACAAATTGTTACCGAAACAAGGAAATATTTGAAATAACTTTGTTTTTCTTTAGGTCAATTAATGAAATATTTTGATGTTCTTCTTAAAATGTATTTAACCACGACTTCATTATGAAATTTGAACAGTATATTACGTCCAAATTGTTATAAAAATGTTGGATAAGCCTAACCACAGAAAGGAGAGTAATATTTTCTATGCTATTATTCTGATGTTATCGTTCCACCTCCATGTTGAAACACCACGTGTTCAATCGTTCAATGTTGATTCATCTTACGTGTTATTTGTCATTTCAAGTGTTTGATGGCATGGAGGATGCGTGAAGAAGTTGAGGGAAGCAAATGCGCGGCACTGGTGCAAAATCTTCCCTATTTGTATCAGGAGTTCATGTATGCGAGGAGTTGTGCGTTCGGAAATTTCGTGTAATACGTGTTGCAGAATATCAGGCTGAATTCAGTCCCATTAAAATTGTATTATAGCCTAACAACAAAATGAAAACACATTTTTCAAACATATGATTTAATTGTAACATAACCTGAAAAATATATCACATTGAATATGATTTATTTCATTATGGGTTATATTTTCCCCCAAACTTCAATGAAAAATAATGAAATATTTATTTTTCTAGGTTAGATCGTAAACTAGTTCAATTATGTCTCATACTTCATAAACTTTGAGTTTGAGAGACTATTATTAAAAACTTCAATATTGAAAAATTTTTGAATAATAATATATTGTTATTTTTCCCTGGACATATTTTCTCATTAAGTTTCTCTGCAATTTCACATTAACCATTTTTTTCTCATTAACCTTTGCAAATATCCTTCTTTCTAATTTGATATACTGTAGGAAAATGCATTGTTTGATAATTTTGTTTTAAATCTGAAAAAAGTGGAAAAGAATGTAAGAGATAATTTTATAGTAAACTTCATTACAAACAAATAGTTTGCAATTGAGACCACAGATGTCACTGCAATAACGAATCAATTTCGAACCTCGTCGGATAATTATAATAATTCACAAATAGATGGCAGGGTGTTTCAACCGGCAATACGATCAACAAAAATATGATAAAAAGGCAAAACTTACACATTACTGGAATCTGGAATCACTGAAAACAATATAGAGGTATTTTCAATTCATTAAATCTCTATCAAAAGACGAAAGAAAATATTGTAGCCTAATCATATTCTGTCCATTCTAAATCTAGTTGACAAAATAATACCGTCAAGTTATTCTGATTCATATATAAAATTGTTCAATTCCCAGCAAAGAGAGAAACAATTCATGTCAATTGTTATTAATAATTGAAAAACATTATATTTTTTCTTACCTAGAATAGATTTCTGAGATAGAAGGCACAGTGACACTTGGCCAATACTGATTTGAAGTCATATAAGGATAAATCTCTATTCTTCTTCTAATTTGAGTACATTTCTGTTCGTTTGCAATTGCTGTAATTATTCATTTAATTTTCTTTCACAGCTACGTTGAAATGTTTGAACGTAATAATATTCCACTGAATATTAATTAAATTTCTTTTCTATACTATATATGAGCACTTATGTTATGATCACAAAACCCTGTGGTAAAATGACAGATAAATCATTGTACCTCGTTCCGTATTACGTAGTGTTTTCATTTAATCACAGTTTAATAACATAAAACGTAGGAATGAGAATATTTGAACTTATAAGAGTACTTGTGTATTGTAAGTACTAAGCATTTTAAAAATTGAAGTTTTAACATACTCTATAAAATGATTCAAGCGAATTAGATTGGGTACTCATTAATATTCATTCTGCTATTACTAGAAACTGGACAAAGTCGAGTCGTTAAGATAATCACACTCCAGGAAGTAGTGCAATATTCTCACTGCATTGAGCCAAATTATTATATCTTTTTTATGGACATTCCTAGACTCTACAGTCTGATGTGGAAGCATGTATTTTATCTTAAAGTGTATGTAATAACAGTTAAATTATTTTCTCTTGCAGCAGACGGCGATAATACTTCGAATGAGGTAAAGGTGATCATACGACTGCTCATTGGCGTAGCTACTATAGGGGAATATATTAAATGGCACGATTTCATCAAATAATGTACGTATTTGTGAACTTATCACAGCTGTATGGAATTTCTTCAAGCTCTTAAGCTTTTTATATTTTTCGGCAGTAATCGATATCATCATTTAGGTTTTTCCATTTCGATTAATTGATGGCAGCATGTTTCTCTAATTTTTCCATTTTCACGAAAACAATGGAAGCGTCTCGCGAAATATGCTATCAAACGCAAACTAACGTAGCGATTGGGCTGAAACATTACATACAAGCTCAGTAGGAATGGTACTGTAAGACGCCGCTCCAAAAGTAGACCTAGTAGCGTCATCTCTTGGTCAGCTCGGAAACTTTTCACCCCACTTTCTAATTACAGTCGTTTGGAAGTAATATGGTGACATACATTTCGGCTATTAATATTTATTTATATATATTTCAAATGGTTTTCGTCTAGTACCAGCCTCAATAATTCTAATATTAGGTCGTATCTTCACATACAAGATTTTTTCAGTCTGTAATTCAAGATAACCTTTCGATGAAATATCAAGTTTCATCACTTTTAACACACTTTATATAGATCTAACGGATTGTATACCGCTTTCCATCGTCTTCTTTAAGAGCTCTGAAATCTTTATTTGCGTAGCATTTTTCTCATAGCTAACGTAGGCACTTAACATATGAATGTCGGGAAAACGCCAAGAGCTTTTCAGAATTCGGAATTTTGCCAGAACTCGCGAAGTGTCTACCTATTTGATATCGATCGAAAGAAAGACGTCGCCTTACCCAAACAAGGAAAAGCATGGGGAACAACACTCGATGAATTCGAATGAAATAAGAAACAATGGACTAATTTCAAAGCGGAATTAGTCCGGAACGATTTTAGAATAAATAATTCATGTTCAAAAGCAATCTAATATTGTTTACTCAGTACATTGGTGAAGTACTCGACTTACTGGTCAAGTTGATGCGATTTGCACAGATTTTCATTAATCCCTTGTTAAAGTTGCTTATGTACTCTTTATAATAATAATAATTATTATTTATATTTTATAATTATTCCCAAAAAGCGAACTATTGAAGATGTGATTGGAGCGAGAGAGAGACAGATTATTGAGCACATAAGTGACTGTCGGAGAAGAGAGAAATTGTATGGTGGTAGCCCATTTATAATGTTGACAGTTGATAGTGGGCGTGACAATGTGATCATAGAATAGTGAAACTATTCTGTGATATGTCTTCTTTCATCGAATGACTTAGTGACAGTTTCCCTACATATATTTTATAAGACTTTTTAGGTTAGCCAATTACTTATAACTTGAGACAGAAGTATCGACTGAATAAGTTAACCGACTTTTTTAATTCAGTGGACCTACAGCTTAACGCCGGTTCCGAACGGCCAATGGGCTTGTAAAGGATGTACATTACCCAACAATTATCATCATTGAACTACTCAAATCATAGATAAACACATACACCCATGTCTTCACCGGGGCTCGAACCCGAACCTACTGCACCTTAGACGGGTCTTTCCGACTATGCCACGTAGACGGTATTAAATGGATTTTACAATTTTTTACGGTAAAAGAACAGAGTTGCAAGACTTGGTCTTTATACAAGTTCTGTTTTTGAGGCATTTATTATAATATGAATGAATCACGTTTAGTTATCTAAGCCACACATAATAATATTGGAACGTAGCGTATCTAGACGTTCAGCAGACTGTAAATCCTCAAGGTTATCGTCACCGTAAATTCGGAACACCAAGAGTGATATGGGAAGGGGAACACAGTTACAATTTACGCTTTTAATTCTTACTTGGCAAAAGCTTGAGACAGGTCATTGAATTGTAGAAGTTTAAATTTATTTCATGTTGTTCTTTACGTGAAAATGAGACTCAGCCTAGCTCTTTATTGATTAAATTTTAAGTGGCATTTGTCTAGAACTAACAGTAGGTATAGAAAGACAAGAAAGTTAATTTCAGGTTAAATTACATCTAATTTAACCTGACGCTTTTTAACGGGGAATTAATGTTGATCCAAATGTAACATTAATTTTATAGAAGAAAATGGCAGATACCAATGGGGACTTTGAACCCCCTGAACCCCTTTATATATGCCCCCATCAAAAATTGACATCTTCATTTCGTTATTTTGTAGTGTCTGTTATTCAGCAGTGAAAGAAATGATAGTGAAAAACGAATCCCAAAATACTTAATAAAACAATACACGAAAATTATATTTCAATTTTATTGATATATATTTGCTGATGTCTTTTTTCCAAAGGATTTACTATAACATAATTAGATTTAGATTTTTTTTTTCGTTGAATATAAACTTAAATTCAAACACTTGAACTTATGATTTACACTTTATTGACTACAGAGCATGACGCGTTTCGTCGTTACAAACGACATCTTCAGATGCTTACAGAATAATAACAACATTTTGAAAAACACAGGTATAAATATCAGGGAATTTTGGGATTCTATGACTTTGGTTTTACCTAAGATATTCCATTCTGAAAAATAATTTCTATTATCTGAAAAGGTTTAACAAGGGTGAATTGTTTAATTCTATCTGTTCATTCAGCAAATTTCTAGAATTTTTAAGCCGATTTATTTCCGCTATTCCCCAATAATCTAATTGACTTCTTCTCTCTATATTTTGTAAAATTTTGAAATTCGTATCAAAAGTATGGTTTTCTGTTAATAAATGGTTAGCATAATTCGAATTACTTTTACTATGGGCGAAGCTATATTTATGTTCTTATATTCTAGTACCGAAATTTCTACTAGTTTTACCTATATATATATATATATATATATATATATATATATATATATATATATATATATATATATATATATATATATATACACAATTCAATTGGTAAACACCTGATTTGTCTTCTCTTTTAATTTTGTTTTTATTGTTCTTAATGTGTCTCGATGAATTATTGTTCGTTTTGAATGAAATATTAAAATTGTTTTTCTTTTCATGTGAATTCCAAGAAATAATAATGTGTGATATATTCCTGAATGTTTGTCTTTTTTATTCAAAAATAATTCTTTTGTTTAACTGAGACATTTTTTATTAGATTCACAGTTTTTTGTGAATGATTTATAATAATAATAATAAGTCTTTATTTTCCTACAGGTAAAAACACCCAGTTACAGGAAATATTCAAAAAAATATATACAGTAATAACAGGTAGTGATATAAGGAAACGAAAAATGAATATTTATAACAGAAGTAATTACAAAATTCACTATACATGAAAAGAGTCCAAGTAAACTCGACTAATGAAAGCAAATGTGTCACTGTTGATATCGTATTTGTCAGACACATCCTCGAATAGCGAACACATATATCTAATGGGTGATTGTACGAGGGAATTCGTTTTCGGAGTACCCAATGAAAAAAATTGATTTGTACGTGAACATTGTCTAGGAACATGAAAATCAATAGAGCCAATAAGGGTAGGACAGTCCATATAACCATGTGAGAGGTTATACAAAAACTTCAGAGACAACAAGTCCCTTCCAACTTCGAGTGATTTAGCTCCAAACCTGTTTAACAGATCACTTTGGCTATATCCTCTGGCCGGATAAACGTGATCGTCCCTCCAAATTAGATATTGGAGAACTTTTCGTTGTATCGACTCTCAATGATTTTTATGAGAATTGTAAATGAGACTCTAAATCATACATCCGAAATACAAATTGCTCTTCACAAGTGCATTAAATAATTGTAAAAGTGTTTATAGTGGGACTAAATTAGAGCCTTGTGGTACACCCGAAATGACTGTATATACTTACATATGAGCTATGACCCTCAAATTGTAAAATAATATAAATTTTAATATAAATCATTGAGAAAGCATCAAATTGGAATTGTAGTAGGTAATCAGATAAAACACCAAAGTAACTACTACTACATTCATGCAACTACGAAATTCATAAGAACGTTCTTCAATATCTGAAGATATGTTATCTCTATGCACTGCTTAATGTTTAGAAGAAAATATAAGAAAAAGAATTATTGACTTCAATTACTTTATCTTCAAATAAATGTTTTCTTCGTTATTTCTTTCATTATTTTACGTCCTTTGAAATGGCTACAGCTACAGCGAAATGTCTTAAGAATTTACAGAGAAAATATAAGAGGAAAATATACTATTGCCTTATATTATAATTCTTATTGAATTAAAATCGTACAGTTCGTAAACAGTTAGATGTAAAAGTATCGAATAAGTTTTGTTAGAGGAAAAGTGTTTTTATTTTTTCATTTTATCAAACACAGGTAAGTCTGAAGATGCAGTGGAAGCTCGAAACTGAGAATTTCATCAAGTTCCCTATTTTGAACTTGATGATACAAAAGTTTGGTCATTATTTTTGCACCATATCAAATCGATTGAACAAAACTAATCGACTTCAGACACCAGAGAAATTGAAGTAAAGTCTTAATTAAAATGAAAACACTTAACCCAAATCGCCATCTGTGTATTTAATTCCGATTAACACCTCGGTTATTGCCATAATGTATCCTTCTCTGATAATATAGATTTCTCTTCTAATGAAGCCCGATTTACATATTTTAATAACGAAAATTAAGTTATGTATGAACGAGAGGTAGTGCGGGTCACAGACGAGCGGGTTTTACGGATTTTAAACTTCTTCTTCTCGACTCAAAAACGTTCACCACATAACAGTATTGGAATTATTGAACCCGCAACAACTTTCGTGAAAACTTGTGGAACGATTGTGAGAACTAAAAGAAAGAAATGTGAAATGTTGAAGAATTTTTAAGATGTACCGTACAATAGCGATTCCCAACGAGTTATTCGAATTCTTGTACTGGAAAGTCACAGAAAAATAGCACGAGCATTCAACCTACCCGCTTCCTTTTTGTCTTTTAGTGAAACTTCCTTTGTAGTTTCGTTTCTAACTTCGTACATTTGAAACTAGACTACGACGTTGTGATGAGAGCTAACAAGATCCAAACTCATGTCAACAGGTGCTGTACCTTTATGTACTATTTGTTTAAACAAATAGTACAAAGAAAATGAAGAAAGTTGTGCCTAGGGCTTACAATACATGCTAATGTGAATTGTGTTCCCAAATTATGTATATCTGATACATACATGATGTATATTTCAGGTACGGAAAAACTATGGGAGACGATATGTTGAGGAAATGTTACACTTAAGCTCAAGATGATATGATAATATATTCCTTAAAAAATCCATATAACATCATAAATATTAACAACCATATAACACAGAAGAAAATTCACTTTAATGACAGTCTATCAGTTGTCGTTTCAAATCATAGAGTGTATTAAGTGAATTTATCTGCTGTGTTCATCGTAGTAAACATGATCATAGTATTCTTATTACTACCCTTAGAATTTCTTGGTGCCTTCATTCCAAACTACCCAACTCAGTGAGTAATATTAAATTTCCGTCGCCTGTCTTATCTAAAATTATGCTGGCGAATGTCAATTTCGAGATAGTTTCGAGATTTATAACCAGAGTTAGGTATACAACAATGTGAGGTATTTCATATCTATCCTCCATCAACATACATTTCGCTGCAGTCAGACTGAATTATTCAGACCTTGTCTCACTGTCTCTAAGGATGTAACCAGACTGACTATTTTCGGAAGATAAGATGTATACATCGAAGCCCAAGTTTATATTTAGTTTGCAAGATTATTGCATATATCAGTTCAGATGAAAAAGAAATTACTTGGTTGGGATTTTTTATTGCTTTGCATATGTTTGTTCGGATTTCGATGATGCTACTCTAATATACAGGATGGCGTAGTAAAACATATAATATTTCCACAGATTGACTACCAAATTACACCGGTCTACAACATTTTTGCGCGCGGGTCGTACATACCTAATTTTTATTCCTTTTATACCTAGAAATAAAAAAAAATAACAAAAAAAGTTCTAAATTTGTTTTTATGAGTGAAAAATGGAAAATACAAATAAATAAAAATACTTGAAAATGGACATAGAGAGGATTTATTAAAAGATACCAAACATCCGTTTTTGATTTATTCTTATAATAGAAGTTCTGAAATAAAGTCTAAACGTCTAAAAATGAACAGTTTTGCTTTTCCTTTCATGTTCAGTTGAAGTTTCTCTTATTAACCCCCAAATGTTGTCCCCCATCATACTTTCGGTATACTGGCCATGGTAACGTCTCTCAAATTTCATTATATCTTCATAAAAGCGTTCCCCTTGCTCCTGCGAATAAGCTCCCATATTGTTTTTAAATTTATCCAAGTGAGAATGTAACATGTGCATCTTTAGAGACATTCTACATCCCATGGCGGAAAAATTTGTGATCATGTCAGTAATCAGCTCGTCATAATTTTCAGCTCTATGGTCAAGAACTACTGCCTTAAAACTGTTCCAGGCTTTTTTCTCCCCATTGCTCAGTAAGTCCGGTTTTATAAAATAGTTATTATTAATGTTTTATATGATAGTAAATACAATAAAAAAAAGATAAAATATACTCAGCCTCCAGAATGTATCTGCAAGAGTTACATGAAACATGTGGAGCCCATTTTATGTCTTGATTTTTAACAGGTATATTAAAGTACGCTTGATATGCCTCGCAAATCTTCAGATTTGTACTCAAATAATATTTTTTCTCTCTTACTTTAATGGATTCGCCGTAGCAAAACGAGTCAGCGTTTCGTTCACAACTTCTAGAAGCCATTTTAAATGGCTTATACAGCGTAAAACAAACAAAACACGTTATTCCTGTGAAATATGCAAACACTTACTACCGTACACAACCAGCGACGCAAGAAATACTAGCCCTTCTTTCTAATCCCTCTTCGATAACAATATCGCGCAAAGACCGACTTATATTAGGTGAGAAAATAAAAAACGCTACAACTTCTTAAAAAGCAAATATTTTCGTTCTGTAATCGCAATTTTTTACATAGATTTGCTTATATAATCAAAATATATTAGGTAAAACCCATGCGCAAAAAAAATATCTTTTTTGTTGACCGGTGTTATAGAAGACTAGTGGACCCGACAGGTTGTCGTGCCATGACATTTCAAGCTATTAGGATAAACGAATGAATGCATATACAAAAATTCACTCAAGTCGATCCAGCCTTTGAGTTGCAGTAAATTAATGATAAATTGAAATTGAAACACTATCAACTCTACATATGTTTCGGGTGGTTAGTCCCTTATGATGAATAATACCTAAATTTCTGATTTAATTTTTGAATTGACGTAAAATCAATATGCATTATTTCTAATTGTAAATTCCTGATTTCAATTTATTTCGAAATTAAATCAGAACTTCCTCAATTTCTGAAATAATTTTGAAATTTCAGAAAGCCTAATTTCTACTTGAAATCAGAAATTTCGAAATAGAAATGATGCATTTTGATATTTCGTCAATTTCAAAATTTATTGAGAAATTAAGTTATTACTCTTAATAATGGGATAACCGCTTGGAACATACTCGTAAGTAGAGTTGTTATGTTTCACTCAGTGAAACTCAATGTTTTTATTCATTATTTTATTATATAAATATATTATCGTTAGGTAGCTCTTCGCACATTTGATTGACTGCCACGACCTAAGTCAGGTCGTCTTCTCCTCGGCATCGTAAATTGTAATTAATCAAGTGAGAAAAGTTCTCGCGCACTTAGAGGTAAATTGTCACTATCACAAAAGGTCAACAAAAAAAGAGCGCATAACTTGAAATGTCACTATCACAAAGGATCATCGAAATAAAGAAAGTTCTCGCTCACGTAGCGGTAATCGCCACTCACGAAGGATGTACTCTTTGTATGAGGTATCGATCGACATAGACTCTATGTCATAGAGGATAGATCGATATATTAGTTGGTTGTCAAATGTCAAATATTATGGTAGCTTTCAGAAATTCAATTTGTGACAAACCTTAGGATTCATCAATCTAGATAAAAATAATCTGATCATAGTTCAACTGTAGTTATAAAATTTAATACCCCTGAATAAATATGTAGTAAGAAAGATATAAAACTTCTAATTGGTTATTCATTTTAAACTATTCTTTCAATTTGATTTCTGAACGACGGGGGACACATATTTAATTCCGAGCATTTTCATATTAATTCACCTTCCAAATCTTCTCTGAACTTCAACAAATAAGTTTTGTTGGAGATGTCAATATATAGCTTAGATCTCGAGGATTCACTCGCTATGGAACATTACTCGAGATTAGGCTAAGAAATGAACAAGAGAAATGGTCATGAAAATGGTGATTCGACGACGTTAGAATGTTGAAAATTCTGCAATATTCAAGGTTTTCATCGCTTAAATGATGCAAAAATCATTCTCCTTTTTCGAAAATGACCCAAAAAAGTTGGAGATGCCAGTACAACTTTGTAAAAACCAAAATTGGGGCGACCAAGTTCATCAAGAACGAAAGAAAACGTTGAGTATCAAAAAGGATGTGGATTTAGAGTGCATTCACAGCGTCATGTAGATGTGTTAGACAATTTATTAGTGTCAGATCTTCAATAAATTCCTGGCTATGTGCAAAGGGTAGTATTGCAGCAGAAGAACCTCCATACGTTTCTGCTACAAGTCTACAAGTTCTTACAACTAAACTTTTTCCTAGGAGATTCATCTCCAACAGGAGCTACATGATATGGCCTACAAACAATCCTGATTTTACACCTATGGAATTTTCTTTTCGGCTTATCTCGAATCTAAAGTTAACAGAGGTAAACACCATCCTGAAGTATTTGACACATGAAATTCTTAGTGAAATGGATGCCATCAGAAATTCAGCTGTCTAGCTGTCATCTGTCATCTGTCATTTAAGCGTTCCACTTAATTGATGTGGTGAACGTGATGGTTGATATTTAGACCATGTTTTTCTAAAGTAATCAAATTTCCAAATGCTGTACTTCATTAATAAAAAGACATAGTTATTTCAATAGTTGAAATAACTTTCACTTTATCCAATCACAAACTGTATTTTCGAGAAACCTTGTATTATTCTGTGCATGTAGACAAGAGAGATCTAACGACAGAAAAATCAATATAAAAACTGGGGAAAATGGCACTAGTAATAAATAAAATTAACGAAATATCTGTTCTTTGTTTTTTTTCGGTGCAATTAGCCATATTGCTTTCTCACAAATTCTTGTGTTCGAAAAGAAATCGTATCGTTCATTACTCGAAAGATAAATACCAAGGTTCACGGAGAAACAAATCGATATATTGGAAATGCGAACAAACACCCTCCAGATGACGGCAGACAGTTTTGCGTTGGTGATTAATTGAACATTTTGTTTTGTTTTATCCAGTTACGTGAAATTCCTGTTAGGAACGTTTGCGTGGCAGACTGTTTGGCATAACAAGAACGTTTTGTCTTTTTGTCTGGTACAAAAACAGTGAGTTATGTCGAAGAGGGGTGAAAAAATCAGGATTGCGCTAGATTGTCAACCTTTTTCTTTCATTGCCGATTTAAATCATATGTCAAACGTACGTTACCACTGTAAACATTGTTTGATATATCTTTATGATGTTTAGGACTTTTGATGGCAGAATACGAGGTCTGTTCAAAAGAGAACGCGAATTTTGAATTTTCGCTGGCTGTGTACATTCGATTATCGAAATTTTGTTTTAGTTATGTTGGTACAAATACGTTTTTCGTATGTTCGAATAATCAGCCATTTTGAATTGGTAGTTTGTTT
Source organism: Henosepilachna vigintioctopunctata (assembly GCA_030704895.1). Classification (NCBI taxonomy): domain Eukaryota; kingdom Metazoa; phylum Arthropoda; class Insecta; order Coleoptera; family Coccinellidae; genus Henosepilachna; species Henosepilachna vigintioctopunctata. The sequence continues at coordinate 3,328,418 of JARQZJ010000005.1, forward strand.
TCGACAACTGAAAAGGTTAGTTACGTTTTATGTGTTCTTCGATTTCTTACTTTTGAAAAATATGGATCATAGAATATACATTCTAGGACTTTTTAATACCCTAATCTGTAGCAAGTTGGTGTATGGCAGCATAATCTGGCATCTCATTTACACTTGCCATCAACGCCATCTTGAGGATATTCAGAGAAGGTTCTTGGAATTCTTAGTTTGGAGGGAAAACAAAGTTTATCCACAGAGAGGAGTCAATCATAACGAATTATTGAATCGATTTGGTTTAATCACATTGAAAAGCAGGAGAGAAACTTTATCACTCAACTTTATTAAATTAAGTACAAATTACTGCAAAATAGCATTGGTTGTCCTCCTCTCTTGTCCGCTTTGAAATTTCGTGTTCCTAGGCAAAATTCTCGTAATACAGAATTATTCCACCAAGAGACTCCAAGGACCAACTCGCTAATACAATCCCCCATTTGTTTTATGGAGTCTACATTCAATACAGTTGCCAAAAATTGTGACATTCACTTTGACTCCATAGAATTTATTATCAGGATTTATGTGAACAATGAAAATTGACTGAAATGAATTGATTTAGATTGAGTTTTTTGTGATATTTCTTTGAATGCTATAATGTAGTAATAAGTTACTATTTTTTTTAGATCAGATTAAGCTCTATGTTTTATCTCTTTCATTTTATTGATTTAGTTATGTATTCAACATTGTTGTTTTTTATTTTTACTGCAATTAGGCGTTATTTCTATTGAGAATAAAGAACTTGTTACATCGGAAATGTACACTCCACATTAATTTAAGAACTGTAGTTGAATATTAAGTTTCAAATATTTAAATATAGTAAGATAAATCTGCGAAATAAGAACACTATGTTTTACAAACTTGATAATGGAATTTCTAGTATATACATCCAAATATCTACCAAACGTTTGAAGATTTAACATCAATCTTATAATCAAACATTCCCTGTCTGGTAGCCTTAGAAGAAGCCCAATATAAATGCATATTAGCTGTGTTCTCTTGATAGGTACCTTCTTGGTTTCATTCATATTGAATTTGAGATATTTCATTATAATATTCAATTTGCATTCATGAACCTGCTCCATTTTTCATGATTTTCTGAAACTCGTTAGTTCAATTCTTTCGTTCAGCTCTTCATTGAAGATTTATACTATACAAAGCTGAACTTGGGTTATATCTTTCCCTAATATTTGAGATTTTAGAGAATGGGGATCTTGACAAGTTTTCGGAACCGCTTTTATTTTGTAGATTGACTGCCGTTTATCACAAAAACTATATTTTATTCGAGAATGTAACTTAGTCAGATGAAAAAAATAGATAAAATAGAGAATTTTAAATTTTTCCGCCAAAACATTCCACAGCTGTCAAAGCTGCGGGGTGACGCGTCATCAACCCCTAAACATCGTCCTCTAAAAACTACCAATTTTTGAGAGGATCACTTCGATGTAATGTTTTATTACTTGTATACAAAACATCAGAGTTTCTATATAAATTGGGTGGTTTAATTTATACATAAACGATGTAATTAAGTATGTAAACAACCATTAATTTGACATGCCAGACATTAAACCATTGTCTTGCATAGGTACAGTGCGTACTGAAGAGAATATTGCAGCCGTAGCGTACAGTGTTAATGAGTCATCATTCACTTTGGTGTTATGAGAAGATGTTTGGAGGTTGAAGTAGTTGCTTCAATGTCCTAATATTTTCTTCAGTATTGATGATTGATGAGGTCAATACTTGGAGAAAATTAATATCCATAATGAAACAATATTTAAAATTTTCTCATAATCTAATACAAATACGCATGACGACTTTTCGAAGTACTACTTCTTTATCAAATGCTGAATTAATTAAGCATTTGATAAAGAAGTAGTACTTCGAAAAGTCGTCATGCGCATTGGTATTAAATTTTGAGAAAATTCTAAATATTGTTTCATTATTTTCTTCACTATTTTACGCACTGCCATTAGCAGAAATAAAATTATATGTATATAGTTAATTAATAAACTGTGTATCAATATATTTTTTTATTCATTAGTTGTAAATTTGTCAACAGCTTTATTGTTGTAACTCTAATTCATAATGAGTATTATTAGGGATAAAATAGGCTCTTTTCCATTATGTTTTCCATTCTCTCCTTTAATATGGATTATCGCCAGCTATAAGCCAAGCAAAATCAATAAGTTTGCAGTGTGCCAATGCGGATGTATTAATTCATAAGGTATACCTACGTATTGCATCTATTGAACTTTTTACCAATTGAAAGACAAAAATCAGTTTTAGGGTCCAAACCCTAAAGGAAGATGGCTGAAAAGCCCCTCAGAGGGTTTGTTGGGGTTTAAACCAGCTTCAAATATTGGAGTCTGCACTTCTTTTTATATATTTCCATTTAAGTTTCATAATTTTCTTTTCTACAGATATTCGTTGATTTTTCTCTTCAACCTCCTGATTTTAAAGTTGCTTACCTAGGTGGATGTATTATTATTCAAGTTGAAGAGTACAAGAAGCATTCTTATTCAACGAACTGATTGCTACAAACAAATTTCTTTCAGAGTTTTTCAAAATAGGAGTTGACTTGCATAAAAACTATTTCTAATCCAATTCTTTTCAAGAAGCCTAACTTAAATTTTATTCTCTTTACATAAATATACTTCAGAAAGTATTTTCAGTTTGGGCAAAGCGTCGTCATATGAATTGATAGTAATATAATTCTTTTTGATTCTTGCATCAGTTTCATGTAGTCGATTTGTATCGAGAATCATCACATACTCACGCTCTAGATACAGTCGTCGGCGATCGTACCGAATTTATTCGCACTAGCCACAAACGTTGAAAAATCAACATTTAACAATTTCGGCGCCTGCGTATCCGAATGTCGACTTGAATAAATCAATTGAAGAAACTTGATGTGTAATTCGTATTCCGTCTGGATTCGTAAGTTTCCCTCTGCGCTTTTATATCTTTAAACAAATATGTAAATTCAATTGACTCCATATCGATTTTGAGATTCATCCACCGACCCAAATACAATGGGCTTTAACATCAGTTGGAAAGCTCACTGGGATTGAATAAGAAAACAACGGCACTACCGCTAAGGCTATTAGATCAATAAAAAATAAAAGGTTTGTTGAATGGAAATAGGTCCTCATGACTTACGTGCTTAGAATAGCTTTAGAATAAGGAAACTACCTTAAAATAAGCAACCCTCAGGAGTCAATAATTGAGTGAAAAAAGCTTTCATACTTGAACAAAAAACTTCAGAAATGATGTATTCGAAAAACGGAAAAGAAGACACATTTAACGAAATTTTTTTCACATTTTAATTTTCACAATTTACAGGAACTTGACTAAAATATGGCAGATTTTAAGGCAGTCATATTTTTCATTGATCACCCATGATAAATTGTCTTTTTTGAAATAAATCTAACGCAACTCTACATAAAATTTGACCTTGCAAAAATTATTTTCAAGTTCTCTTGGCTCTCTTGCTTCTGTTGCATTTTCAACATCTCAAAGACATAAATTAAATTAAATTTCTTAAATCGATTGAAGTTCATTGGATATGTAGCGCAGTCCTAATTGGAAAAGACTTTGTATTCATAGAGTTATGCCGATATTAATGCAGTCAATCATTATAAGAGAACGGTTTTCCTTTGAAAGCATTTATTATAGTATATTGAAAACATTACAGTATCAAAAAGGAGTACCGTTGCGAGCATATTGACCGTAGTATTATGAATGAAAAGTACTGCATATGCATGAAAACGTGCCAAAAATTCAATTAATTAATTTCAATTGATTTTGTTCATTGCATTTTATTTTCTGCAGTTGAGTTATAAGGAAAGTTACGAATGATTGTGATTATCCAAAGTATCAATTGGAAACCGTGACCAAAAACTAATTTCACATTGAATTTATTATATTTATTGAGTATTTGCGGTAACAATATACGAAATTTCTATTTGTAAAGTTTTTTATATATATTGAATATCTATATATTTGGATATATTTATGTATATATCGCTATTCTTACTTAAATATATATGTCCTCGGTAGTATAGTGGTCAGTATCCCCGCCTGTCACGCGGGAGACCGGGGTTCGATTCCCCGCCGGGGAGGAAAATTTTTATGCCAAAAAATGAGAAAAATTCAAAAATTCCAATTTTAATTCTAAGAAAAGAATAAATAAAGTAGCTTTAATAAATACCAGAAATGTACCTATAGATAAAAGATAATCTTGGAGCAAAAAAATAATTTTGATTCAGATTGGCGGATTGTGAAATGGAGAACTTTATTTCCGGTAAACTACAAATTTTAGCCTTGTCGAAATTTTAAAAGGAATAATTTTCACCAAGGAATGTATCAAACTTCGAAATGAATAATTTTCACTAAAAATTTATCTTTAAAATATGTATGATTCATTTATAAATGTATTTATAATTCTGAAATCAGAAAAAAAGTTCCTCCCCGGCGGGGAATCGAACCCCGGTCTCCCGCGTGACAGGCGGGGATACTTACCACTATACTACCGAGGACTTATATAAATATTGTTTGAAATCGAACTGAATTTTTTTCGTAATAACAAGATGCAGCAAAACAGATTTGTAAATGATGCTACAAGTTGTAGCTTTGTCAAAACTACAGAAAAGAAATGATTTTCACTCATTGATAACATTAAAACATTTTTTTCTGACTACACCAGTCAACGATATCTCTAGTATTTGATGGAGAACTATTCATCTACTTCTTGAAGATCAATAGTTCTAGTAGGAAGAGATCATGCTGATATTGGTTTGTCCATGTCATTTTCATAATTGCATAATTTGAATCGAATTCTGGGGGCATATAGAGAATATTGCTTCAAATATGAAATAAAATCTGAAAAGGAAGCAATGAAAGCTGTGTATATCGAACAGAAAGATAGTACTCGTATTACTCGCATAGTATCAGTATCACCAAATTAAAGAGTGAATCAGGTAGAAAAAATCATATTGCTTATTCATATGACTTCTTTTGAAAATGCAATACGAATCACATTCACGCATGCGCGACAATTTTTAATTCGAATATTCAACGTTATGATTTGGTGAATTAACCTTTCCTGACAAACAATTGAATTTCAGAAGAAATTGTTCTAGAGAATCAAATTCATGAGTCGCTATTTAATTTGTGAATACCTCGAAATGATTGTGGCAAAAGTAGTTGAGATAGAAAACATTCAATATTCAGAGTTACAGTCAATTAATTTCTTTTCTTCCGTTGCGAAAAAGTATCTGTCAGAAAACAATCAAATAGGCGGGGTCGCCATATCAAGGATCGACCGTAGACCTCCGCCAGCAGACGCAGGCTCGATACGTAACAGAGGAGCCGCGTCTTCCTCCGCGAATTGTTAGACAGCTGGTGGTATTCTTCGTCCGCATACATCGGCGTCGCCGGCTATCTCGTTGCGGCTCTTACTCCGTCTCCGCAACGTCGCGTCCTCTACGTAGCTAACAACGCCGTCGCGATTGCCCTACATCCCCGTCGTCAGCTGAGCCGGGGGTGTCGCGTGTGGTGGGGGCAGAAAGCTGCCGCATAGCGCAACGCGCCTCAACAATCGCGAGTCGACAGACAACCGGTGTGGCCGGATATCCTACACACCGCGATCTTGAAACCGGGTTTTTCAATTTCCACAACCGCCCCGATCAAAGGACACACAGGATAATCGAGAGGTGATAGAGCTAGAAACAACGCGCTTACTTGGGCTGTGAAGTAGACAGGGTGTTTGGATGGAGGCTGTGAATGGTGTGGCGGATGGGCCGCCACCCCCTAGTCCGCTGACGGGGTGCTATTTGCTCGTCGTGCTGGGAGAACCACATACCGGCTCTCACAAGGATATTATTCTTCAAAGATTGGCCAAAGGTAGGAATTTTAATATTTCTATAAATACCAGATTGACAACTATCTGGGGTTCTTCAAGGAAATGTTCAAGGACCGACGATTTTCTTCGAGTTCATATTACCGCTATAATTCATAAAATTTTACGTTTTGAACGAATATTTCGGAATATTTGACCATTTTTCCAGGAAATATATAGTTCTGTACTTATATTAAGCACATTTGATATCTTTCCACATCAATTTTTTATCAAACTGAAGAAAAATCCCCTCTAACAACAAAATTGACAAAATAGAATAGAATTGGTCGTACATCTTGTAGAAAGAATAGTTTTTTAGCTTCGTTTAGGTTTCTTAACACCTGATATAATCGATACTTTTTCAAGGTTCACTTATTACGTAAAAGACGGTTGGTTATCCGAATTGAGGACACTTTTTTCTACTTGGAACGGAAATATGTGTTTTAATTAGATATTTAAGGCCGTCGACTTGTATTGGATTATTTATTGAATTAAATACTAGAGTGGAATTTTCATAATTTATATTTTGTAGAATATTGAAAACATAATTTTTAATTTGGGGTATATGACACAGTGTTCGATTTTCATGTTTCACTGAAACTACAACTTCAAATTAGCAAAAATTATTTGGATTTCTTATATTTGAGTCCTCACATCTTGTTTTTTTGAAAATTTAAGAAAAAAAGATGCTTATTCGAACAAAATATATGAAAAAAGACATCGAAATTCAAGAATTTGTTGATAAAAGTGAAAACTTTGTTTTCAACAATTTAATACTTTTAATAATTGTTTTGAATAACTGCATTTAATTCTTTCTGTGAATTTTTGATGTCTTCGATTTTTGTTAAGTTAAATGATAAAAAGTTCAACTATATTCATCCCGAAAGTACACTAACTAGAAGAAAAAGTTGCATCGAAACGAAATTGTTGAATTGCTCTGAAAGACATCAAAATTCAAGAATTTGTTGATAAAAGTGAAAACTTTGTTTTCAACAATTAATACTTTTAATAATTGTTTTGAATAACTGCATTTAATTCTTTCTGTGAATTTTTGATGTCTTCGATTTTTGTTAATAAATGATATAAAGTTCAACTATATTCATCCAGAAAGTTCACTAACTAGAAGAAAAACTTGCATTGAAACGAAATTGTTGAATTGCTCTGAAAGACATCAAAATTCAAGAATTTGTTGATAAAAGTGAAAACTTTGTTTTCAACAATTAATACTTTTAATAATTGTTTTGAATAACTGCATTTAATTCTTTCTGTGAATTTTTGATATGTCTTCGATTTTTGTTAAGTAAATGATATGAAGTTCAACTATATTCATCCCGAAAGTACACTAACTAGAAGAAAAAGTTGCATTGAAAAGAAATTGTTGAATTGTCCTGAAAATGATACGAATTTGTTTCATGCGATCCAAATTTTCTATGTTTAATAGTAACATGGAAGTTTCATTGGAGCTTTCAAATGAGTCATAGAGAATTGAAATACTAGTAAAATATTTCGAGAGTGTACGTCAAAATGAATGGACCAGTATAGAAATGACTAAGTATTATTCTATGAATAACGTTTTGCTTACTTTAAGTCTGATCATTTGCAAACGACCCAGATTATTTGAATTTTTCGTATAAAAACATCGTCAACAAAATATTCTAAATTTAGGTATGATAACAATATTTACATTATAATAAAAGTATTTCAAATATTTAGCTCTGATGACTTCGTTATCTATAAAACTGTGAAAGAGAAATGTAATAAAAGGAAATATTGAAAACAAATTTTTGTCTAAGATTATTGGACGATTAGATAGATTTCATAAAAAAATAGTAAATGGCCAATAAATATATGTAAAACAATTGTTAGTGAGACTTAATATACTTTAGAAAAACAAATTAGTCGGAATATTCTTCGAAAAATTTCAACAGATTTTTATAAAAATATTAGATAAACAACTGAAGTTTTTTCTTGACTTTCCATTTGAATACAGTGCAAAACACTTTTGCACATCTCTGTACGGTGAAGCTGAAACGTAAAATGATTGTTCGATGGTGAGACACACGTAGGAAAAATACACATACAAAATTCACAGCGAGTTACTTTGACGACAAAATGTCGCAAGATAAGCGTCTTGACATTAACTGTCAAGAAAACCATCAACTTCTCATGTAAGAAATTTTAGTTTGATTTTTATCACCTCCCGCATGCAAGGAAAAATCAGAAACAACTGACCCCTGTTCAATTATCTAGATCTCCTTTATTTTTGATCATCTTGATTGTGAAAATTTTCATTTGTTGTGATTTCTATCCTAAGAACAAACAAACTTGCACATATTTGTGATCTTATATAAGAAATATCAAGCTCCGTACCAAAACTTACAAAAAATAAAGCACGGTCGACTTTCTCCTGCTAAAAATGAATTAATGGCGCCCAACTTGTGGAAATATGCTTAGCGCCATCTAGGGGAGAAATACAGATTCAGGCATTAGGTGTCTCTATATTCATACATATCAATTCGAGAAACTTAGGTCAAGCGTATAGTTTTGCTCAATTCATATTTATTCATAACTAACAAATAATTATTAAGCTAGGAGTTGTCGTGTCTATCCATTTATCTATTCACGTGGCTGTGTGATAATAGATTGAGTTTGAATGCAGGAAAATCAAAATTTAGTATATTCGACAAGAAATCACGAATAATGTGCAGATTGATAATATATGTATTTCTGTAAACGGAGGATTGTTCACGATGAACATATCAAATACTTGGGTACAATTTTGATTCGAATTTAAATCACGCACACGCAGATTATATAACGAGAAAATTTTCGAAAAAAGTAGGATTCTCATCACGAATCGGCAAATCTTTGTCTATGAGTACAAAGTTGTCACTCTATAAAGCCATTGCACTTCCTCATTTACAATTCTGTTGTTCCTTATTGTTTAATTGTCCTCAATATCAAATAAGTCGATTAGAAAAACTACAAAATAGGGCTATGAGATCTATATTAAAATGTAATAGATATACACCTGTCAAATCCATGCTTAATGTGTTAAATATGTTATCTGTTAGCCAAAGAGTTGTGTTTAATGTACAAGTGTTCATTTTTAAACTGAAAAGAAACATGTAACCAACCTACATTAGTGATATAGTTCGATTATTTGAAGATGTACATACTTATAATACGAGATTCAAAACAGACTTTATCCTTGGAAAATGTAACACCACACAAAAGCTCAAATCTATTTTGTATAAAGGTTTAATTGAATTTAATGGACTTCCTGCACATATAAAAAACTGTGAAAGTTTAAAAGTATTTAAAAGACTTTTGAGAACGTTCATCTCAACCAAATGCAATACAGTTTAAAGTCACTCTAATTCAATTGAGCTTTGTTTCTGCTAGTACTCTAATTGATGTTTATCATGTAATATTAGTTAGGTGCTAAGTATAACGTTTTTGTTTTTCTACTATATTATGTTATTTACATATATTGGTACTTTACTTAATTCACAGTATTTTACTTTTCATTATTTTAATTTTTAATTAACTTGTTATTACTATATTTTGTAATATGATGTAGCAATTCTGCTAAATAAATACATTATTATTATTATTTATATGCACCAACTTCGACATACCACTTCTGAAGCCGGACCTGATTGTTCTTTCATCAGACACGAAGCAAACGAAGAGTGACACAAGTTCCAAATTCACAGTCACAAAGACTAATGCTTCTATAATTGTTATTTAACTGGGTTTAAGTAACTGAAAAAGTGGAAAATGGTCTTTGAATCAAAAACGATAGATTTGGAACAAATGTGCCGTGATGTCCTTATTGTTAACGATAACTTCAAGGCGACGTTTCTCGAACTCTTGGATATTTGTGGCGAGTACAAAAAATATTTGTGGTTTTGTTGCGTTAAATTCCTACGATTTTACTACGACTTGGTTTATAATTGAAGTCAACGGCAGCTTTTTATGTTAGCTTGAAGACGTTGAGTTGAGAATTTGAAGGTTATTTTAATTGACGGAATGCAAATATAACGTTGTTCCTTTGAATTGAATCCAACTGTTTTAGAGTTATCGAGAATGAAGAATTTGGACTGATAATCGTAATTCTTTGGTTCTTCGTCATTTTATTCGAATTATACTCGAAAATAACAGAAGAATTCAATGTAAAGATGTTTGAAAGACCGAAACATTTGTCGAATTGATTCTATATTTTTTGAAGAATTGAATCTTTATAGAACTTTGATGAAAATTGGGTGTTTAGATTTATTTTATTATAATTATTAACAATGTTTTTTTCGAAAATGTGTTAATTTTGCAATATATAATAATAATAATAACTGTACTTTATTCACTGACATATGATAATTAGAAAAAATTACAAATTTGTGTATAAGCATGAATGAATGAATGAAAAGCCGTTTTGTTGAATGTGCCACACTATTGGCAAATCTGCTGTATAAAGCAATAAAGTAGGGGACCTAAAACGGAACCCTATGGTACACCCGACTCAACATTAACATATATATTATGTAGATTCTACTTAAATCCTGTTCATATGTGGTTGCATTGTGATTATCAGGCTATAGTTAATTAAATGAGAGGTAATCAGAATTACTTGTCTAAAAATCACTGACTGAAATATTCTTTATTCGACTAGTTTCGCCTTTTACGCCATTATCAATAATGTTACCGTGATGTTCGAATTAATTGGGACAAAGGATAAAAAACAATGTTTTGGTAAAATCTTACCTTTTAATGAGGTAAATACATACAAAATAGTGTAAACTCTTCATTTTAATATGAAGTATGTTCTCCTTTCGCAAAAATAACTTCTTGAACTCGTCTAGGCATCGATTCCACTAGCGTAGGGCAGATTTTCTTCAATTCGTCATCATGAAACCACACCTGAATTGCACTTATAATCATTTTCTCTTTTGTAGTGCAATCTTTTTGCCAGCCGTTTCTTTAAAATATTCCATATATTCTCAATGGGATTGAGATCAGGTGAATTCCCCGGCCAATCGAGTACTTTTATTTAATTCTCACGCATAAAAACCTGCACTTGTTTGGAATTGTGGCAGGGAGCCAGGTCGTGCTGAAATGTTCCATCAAACGTTTCCATGAACGAGACAATCCTGTTGCGCAATATTCCCATATATTTCACTGAATTCATCATCCCTGTTATAAGAGCTAATCGTCCAGTGCCATTGGTTGTGAAAACACTCCAAAACATTCGTTTCGAAGGATGTTTTACTGTTTGCTGGATGTGATCAGGCCGCAAAGTTTCCCCATTACTTCGTCTAACAATACCTGATTTGTACCCTTGAACAAACAAATCTGTCTCATCACTAAAAACCACCTTCTTCCAGTTGTCCACAGTCCAAGCACGGTACTTTTTAGCCCACGCCAAAGGTTTCTTCATCATTTTCTAGGTAAGCAATTTGTTCTTGGTCTTCTTGCTTTACGGCCAACCTCCAGTAGTCGTTCTCGCACAGTTGAGGTGCTCACCCCTACACCAGAAACCATTAAATCCCTTAGAAGATCAGTACTTGTCTTTCTTGGATTAATTTTGCTATTTCTTATCAACAATTTGTCTGTTCTTGGAGTAGTTTAGCGTTTGCGGCCACAGTTTCCTTTTCTTTTTGGAGACGATGAGCCACTTTCTTCAAATGTTTTTAAAATTCTCGGAACGCTGGACTTTCCCATACCAACAGCTTCAGCTATATCTCTTATAGTCATTGATGTGTGTTCATTAAGTGCGATAATTGGAACGCTTTCTCGGAGTGATATCCATCTTTGGACAAGACAATACAGCACGATCAAAATTGAAACCATCAACTGTCGCACCGATAGGCTCACAACTGAATTGCTGGCGAGGCAAAATCGGTCAGAATGTGAATGATGGCCAAGGTCGAATCATCACGTCACCTTAGGTAGTAACCAAGCAGGTGTGAGGGTGTTTAGGCCACCCTGGTACTCACATACTACAATAACTCAAACAAAGAAAACAAATATTTGTCCCAAATAATTCGAACAGCATAGTATATTTTATTGTTATAGTATAATGCTAAAATTAATGTTTGCTTTTTTTAAATGCGATCAGGGATGAGGTCGATAGCATTTAGACCCGTGTGTTTCCAAAAATTTTACCGTTGGGATAAGCAAGGTCTTGCCACTCCCTGTAAAGCCTCTGTGACCTGTGAGGTATAAAAATAACTCCCTCATTAAATCGATCCACACAAAAAATGCAAAGCGGAGAAAAAGAATCCCCTTCTAAATAATCCATAAAAGTAAAACTGTCACACGTAAATCATTTGAATCGTTTCAGTTTTAATTTCCTAATTCCTGTCAGTTAAACAGTCTATAATTGAATGTTTTTATGAAAATAAATCGCGTTAATTGCGAGTTAAGCCTAGAATCATCCTCTATATCAAAATATGCAAAGTCATTCACAACTTTTTCCGTTCATATAGATCTATTTTTATAAGTGGTTGCAGTTGAACGATATCAGAAGTAGTTCAATTAAATTTGTTTCGCTTTTTTCACGATAGTGCTGATATACTTACAGTTCATTGTAATCAATGAATGGTAGAAAGAATGTTGTACCAGTTATTGGGTGATCTCAAGCAATGCGGTAATATACAGAGTGTCCGCAGCGTAGACTGCAATTTGACTGAACTTGAATAGAAATGGTACAGTTAACCCCCTTAACTCTCTAAAACGAATGACTTTTAACGTAAAAGCAAATGAGGCAGCATGTTTTGATATATTATTAAAGCTCAGTAACAAATTTGTATCAGTGAAACCTAGCGACTTCAGGTAAAAAAGCTGAAATATTAGGTAAAGAATGTTCAAAACTGTATTTACAAAAAAATAACCATCTATGATTTCTAACGTTCTTTTTCATTAATATTTTCTTCATTTCCTAAATAGGTGCTTCTGATTGTAAGGTATCTACCCCCTTCAAGAGTTTAATTGTACGTATAATGATTCATATTTTTGCCTAAGACTTTTTTTAAACATCTCTTTTTTATATAGAAAAGACGTTTGGAAAATACTTTAACAGCAACAGTAGATAAATACTCCTATGGATTTTTGAACATGTGGTTCTTGATGTGTCTCTGACCTGAGAGATGTTTTCTAATGATTCCTATAGGTGGAGTTGTTAACTATTCATTACTTGACAGTATGTCACTTCGGAGTCATGAGAAGTTGATTGGAGATTGAAGTCGTTGCCTTACTTGGTGATGGGCACAGCAAAACTTATAGTTTCGTGTAGAAAGAAACATTCTGTCTTGTAGTTCCATCAAGTGTAGCATCAATTTCAATATTCTATATTCTCTTATATTTATAGTAAGAAGGATGATGTAGATATCATATCGTACATGTTCACACAGCTGGCTCTCCAATGATAATCTTTTGATTAATTTTAATTTTTCGAATGGATGTCCTAGTAATATGAATGTCTAGAAATATTGAACTAAATTGTATAAAAAGTTTATTGAAAATACCAATTACAAAGATATTAATGGATCACTGAAAACGAAAAATATAATACTTATTTAACAATAGTTAATAGTTAATTCTATATTTTGTTTATTTTGTTTTTTTTCATTTCTTTTATTGAAAATGTCCCCAAATGTGTTATCTCAGTGTTGGTTACTATACTTTCTTTAGTGTTCACCTTACAACCCCAAAAATATTTCATAACATAACAGGAAAATTTTTTTATTGGAGGAGTTTTTACCCATGTTACTTCTTCAAAACTCTGTTCTTTATTTCAATTGATTGAAGTATTCGTAAATTCATTCCTTCAGCTTCTCTCAGAAATACCCCCTCCCTTAGTGGATCAATTACTTTTTCTCAATTTTTACACAGTTTCCTGTTTCTCCTTTGTGTAACTATTTCATGTGTTTCTAATTAAAATCTACGAAACGTCATGCTTCAGAATATGCAAGTGGTGGGAAAAACGATTCACAACGATTTGAAAAGAATAGAAACGAATGGAAACGCGTCATAGGGAAGCAGTTTATGCAAGTGTTATCTACACTCTAACATTCGTGCAAAATCAATAGCAGCCAACCGTCACAAGCGGCGCGAAGGTTATACAGGTCGAGTACTACAGGAAAAATCATAACCTGACCCAGTCAGCGAGCCATTTTCTTCTTTTTAATCTAGCAAATGATATGCTTCAAATAATAAAATGAGGCTAGGAATTACCATTTAAAAGGCAAGCCTGCATTTTGGAATATAACTCCATTTTAGCATACATTTGATGTATATTTGGTTCAAAATGTGGGATTCATTTTTAGGAACAGAAACAATTAAAATCCTCCTACCCCAGTTTTCTGAGAAAATCTCAAAACCACAGAAATATATGAAAAAAGTGTAAAATAAAAAACGTAGAGAATAAAATTTTCTATAAAATGATTTTTCATAATTTTTAACAAGTTTGATTTGCAGATTGAGGTATTCGTAAAAAACAAGGGAAGGTCTTATCTTAACAGCACACTTGAAAACAACACCATCTGAAGAAAACTCTACAATATTTAATAGTGTTGACGATATAGGTAAATCCATTATAACTGAATATATATTTAAATTCAAACACTTGAACTTATGATTTACACTTTATTGACTACATAGCATGACAATAAATAAAACAAAAGGGATATAACAAAGAGCTCCATCTAATCTAAAAAACTAAAATAGTAACTGAATAATAGCATTTAACGAAATATTACAAAGAACTCAATCTACAATTCATTTTAGTCAATTTCCTTTGTTCACAAACTCCTAATAATAAGTTCTATGGAGTCAAAATGTATGTCACAATTATTGGCAACTCTATTGAATGTAGACTCCATAAACCAAATGGGAGATTGTATTAGCGAGTTAGTCCTTAGAGTCTCTAGGTAGAATAATTCTACAGTACGAGAATTTTGCCTAGGAACACGAAATTTCAAAGCCGACAACAGCTTAGGACAATCAATACTGTTCTACAGTAATTTGTACAAAAATTTGAATGATGAAGTTTCTTTTCTGCCCTGCAATGAGATTTAACTAAATCGACTGAATAATTGCTTATGATTGACTTCTCCCTGTGAATAAACGTTATTCTTCCTCCAAACTTTCAAGAACCTTCTCTGAGTAGCCTTAAGATGGCGTTAATGGCGAGTGTAAATAGGATGCCAGATCATGCTGCCATACTCTAACTTGCTACGGATTAGGGTATTAAATAGTTCTATGACTGTTGATGAATTATTTAAATATTTACATTGCGTAAAATGAATGCATATATTTTCGTGGCAGATGAAATGATGTGATATGTGGAAAGAAGAGAAGCTTCTGATCGAAGAGTACACCAAGATCTCTCACCTTATCAGAACGAGAAAGAACCTCACCTCCGACGCTATAGTCACACTCAATTTGATCAGTTTTCTTTGTGAAAGAGACAACATTTCACTTTGACACATTCAAACTCAAATAATTGTCCTCACGCCAACTGGCAACATGGTCCAGCGCGAGCTAAAGTTGAACACAGATGTCCTGTGATCTAATTTCATGATAAAGTTTCATACAGTGACAAAGTTCCTTAAGTGCATGCAAAATAGAAGTGATAAAGTTTCTCTCCTACCCTGATATTAGATTCAACTGAATCGACTCAATAATTCGTTATGATTGACTCCTCTCTGTGGAAAAACTTTATCCTCCCTCCAAACTAAGAGAACCTTTTCTGAATGACCTCAAGACGGTATTGATGGCAAGTGTAAATAGTCTGTGACTTTTTGAATAGAAAATTTTTTTTGCGGCAAATAACCGTTTTATTTTTCTACATAATCACCGTTCAGGTCGATACATTTAGTCCAGCGTTTTTCTAATTTTTTCATACCATCCAAATAATAGATTTTCTCAGGGCTCTCAAAATACGCGTTTTCGGTAATGACTTCTTCATTAGACTCAAATCTCTTTCCAGCCAGCCATTTATTTAGGTTTGGAAATAGATAAGAGTCGCAAGGGGCTAAATCTGGAGAATATACTGAATGTGGTAGCAGTTCGTATCCCAATTCGCGGATTTTGGCCATTGTGACTAAACAAGTGTGCACACACACGTGCATTGTCTTGATGAAACAGCACGGCCATTTTTGCTTCAAGTCAACGTCTAATCTGTCCAAAAGCTTTGAATAATATTCGCTGGTGATTGTTTTACCTTTCTCGAGGTAATCAATGTGAATGACACCGCGTGCATCCCAAAAAACTGTGGCCATGACCTTGTTGGCTGACAGACTTTGTTTGGCCTACTTTGGTCCACGTTCACCCCGAGCAACCCACTGTTTCGATTGTTCCTTGGTCTGTGGCGTGTTGTGATGGATCCATGTTTCATCCACAGTAACAAAACGGCGCAAAAATTCGTCCGTATTACGGCTGAATACCGCTAAACACTCTTCTGAAGTTGTCACACGATTGCGCTTATGGTAGAGTGTTAGAAATCGCGGCACCCATCTCGCGGAGAGTTTCCTCATGTCCAAATATTCGTGTAAAATATGATGTACCCGTTCAGTTGAGATACCTACAGCATGAGCCAACTCACGTACTTTCATTCTGCGATCATCCAATATCGTTTCATGGATTTTATCGACGATTTCCGGCGTGATCACTTCTTTTGGGCGACATGAACGTTCGGCGTCGCTAGTGATGGTACGACCACAATGGAACTCTGTAAACCACTTCTTCACCATTGAAATTGATGGTGCCGAGTCCCCGTAGTATTTATCAAGCTTTTCCTCAGTTTCAGTGATGGTTTTTTTACGTAAAAAGTAATGCTTAAGCACACGAAATTCACTTTTTTCCATTTTCGTAAAAATTCACGAGGTTGTCTGTTTTGAATGGCTATCAAACACCAATTGCATGACGTAGCTTGCTCAAAATTTGACAGTTGCCCACTAATAGATTACAGTTGACGGCGAAATGAATTACATTCAATTGTGAATCAGCTCTAACTGGAATTAATCATTGGAACGTTTTGGAACCTCTGATTCAAATTGTCTACTGCTGAACTGTTTGTTTTGTAAGTCGCGAAATACATTAATGTGGAATGTGCTGTTACAACACTAACAAACCAGACGTTCAGTGAATCATATCTTGTGGTTCTCATTGCTATGATTCATACCATTAAGTATGTTTAAAATGCAGAACGGTGTCAATCGATTTGATTCCGACTAACTGGCCATTATATGGCAATCCTGCATTCGAGCCTCTCTTATAAATTTTAAATAATTATTGATTCAACAGACTCCCAAGAAATTTGATAATCCTGCAAGATATACAAGGTGTTTTTGAACATGCTGTAGAATTTCAGTGGATTATTCTCGAGTTACTCTAAGAGTCTTTTGTCATTTGATGATTTTCGACGAACCCGTTTGTTTCGAGATACCAGTCGAACGAAATTTGATATATTTGTATGGTGTACCTCTTTTCTAAGATCCACGTGCTCGTAACTCGAATTAAAAAAATTAAAATCAAGAATCAAAATGGTACTTCTTCCGTACCACTTCTTTATTAGTGGGGGGCTAGTACCGAAATGCTGTTGATCTAATGTTCCATTCTAAACGTGACATAAAATAGGATATATGCTGATAGTTTCATAGTACTCTTGACTATCCAACGGGTGTTTTTTTTAGAGGTATAGAACTTTAAGTCGGCATTACTGTTGAAAATGGCGACCGATTTAACAGCTGAGAAGTGATTTATTCTCATTTTGGTTTGGCAATTTATCATGAATAGACTTACGCCTGAACAACGCTTGCAAATAATGCAATTTTATTTCGAAAATAATGGTTCTGTGCGGAATACGTATCGCGCACTACGTCCATTTTATCGTCGACAAAATCGTCCATCAGAGCAGTTAATTCGATTAACCATGGTACGTTTTCGCACCACGTTTACACTTATTGATAATTCGCATCCCCAGAGACGGCGTACAGAAGAAGCTATTGCTACTGTAGAGCGTAGCATTGAGGAAGACCCGAATGAGTCCATCCGCCATCGAGCACAGGAATTGCATCTGTGTTTATCCACTTTATGGAAGATTTTGCGGAAGGATCTTGGTTTGCTTGCTTACAAAATCCAACTCGTGCAAGAATTGAAGCCAAACGATCATCAATCAAGGCGTAGATTCGTCGAAAGAGCCCAAAACGAGATTGCCGTTGTTCCCGATTTTCATAAGTGAAACATTCACCCAGAAAAATTGACTGTTTGATGCACTTTATAGGCTGGTGGAATCATTGGTCCGTACTTCTTCAAAAACGATGATGGCCAAAACGTTACAGTGAATGTTGATCGATATAGAGCTATGAATACAAATTTTTTCATTCCTGAATTGAACAACCATGATGTCCAGGAGCTGTGGAACAAGACGGCGCAACATGTCACACAGCTCGTGCCACAATCGTTCTATTGAAAGACACGTTTGGTGACCGCCTAATTTCACGTTTTGGACCTGTGAATTGGCCTCCAAGATCTTGTGATTTAACACCACTAGACTACTTTCTGTGGGTCTATGTGAAGTCATTGCTCTATGCGGATAAGCCACAAACGCTTGACCATTTGGAAGACAATATTCGTCGTGTAATTGCCAATATACGGCCACAAATGTTGGAAAAAGTCATCGAAAATTGAACGTCCAGATTGGACTACATCCGAGTCAGCCGTGGAGGTCATATACCAGAAATCATATTCAAAATGTAATGCCACAAGATTATTTTTCGAATAAAAAAGAATTCTTGTCAATAGAATGATCCATGGTTATTTTATTGCAATTCAAACCTCTAAAAAACACCCATTTTTTCATTCTTTGACTATCTATCATTCTTTGACTATCTATTATAGTAGATAATCGAAGAATATATCTTACAAATGCACCTCGAAGAACGTGGAAATGTAATAACAACTGCTTGCTTTTCCCATATAATTCTACGTGTAAATAACTCATTGAATATCGGAACCCTCACGACACCTTTATATTTCCCCCAGTTTCATCGAGGATAATGTGAAATCGAAATGTACCTCAAATTTCTCAATATAGGTATAAGTTTCCACCAGAGCTAGGTATCGATAAAATTTAATACCGGAATGCGGTTGAGCCCTAAATGACCTTTGATACAACGGAAACCTTTGAAGCTGTTTGTATCGAATTGATATTGATTGCACTTCGTATTTAAATATTCGATATTATATGGCTACTCATAGAACTCTATATTGCTTTATAAATACCCGAAGGAATATAAATAGCGTTTGTCCGGTAGTTTAATATCTATGTGTATAATTTATTCGATTCAATAAGCCTAAGATAGTACTCGAATTTCTCAACCGCTTAATATCGAATGATATTATCCAATTACCCTATAATTACTTCATTTCAAATCGGTAAGAAAAATTTAATATATCTCACAAGGTCAAGATATTCATGTGGATGGAAATTTGAAGTTAATATTAACATCTTCTGTAAATTGGGTCATCTGAACATCTTCAGGTGTTTGGGGTTGAAAACTAAATATACCATGGATACCTAAATATAGTTTCCAAAAGTAATATTCTTCTTATCTGACACAGAAAATGATAATGTCTTCATTTTTATAATACACATGTATCTTTTTGGTGATTATAACTTAGGTAGTTTTGAGTGGATAAATGATGAACTGGGTGTGAGTGTTTCTCCACGCCTAAATCCTGGCCTTATTGTAGCTGAATCATTTGGATTTTTAAATTTGTTTCAATGTAATACCATCAAGGCAAACGGTTCTTTGATGGATCTTCTTTTCTCTACCAGTTCTGATTTTGAGGTCAATTTGGCTGACTACTCGCTACTACCACTGGATGTACATGGTGGACATCCAGCTTTTCAATTCAGTATCTACAGCTTTAAATTATCAGAGATGAAATTCACTCAAACTATACTAGATAAAACTATACATTACTAATATATCGATCTATACTCTATGACATAGAGTCTATGTCGATCGATACCTCATACAAAAGTGCATCCTTCGTGAGTGGCGATTACCGCTACATGCACGAGAACTTTCTTTACTTCGGTGATCCTTTGTGATAGTGACATTTCAAGTTATGCGCTCTTTTTTGTTGACCTTTTGTGATAGTGACAATTTACCTCTAAGTGCGCGAGAACTTTTCTCCCTTGATTAATTAGAATTTACGATGCCGAGGAGAAGACGACCTGACTTAGGTCGTAGCAGTCAATCGAATGTGCGAAGAGCTACCTAACGATATAATATATTATATAATAAAAAAATAAATTAAAACATTTGGATTGAGTTTCACTGAGTGAAATTTAACAATTCTACTTATAGAGTATGTTCCGGGCGGTTATCCCATTATTAAGAGTAATAATTCAATTTTTAAATCAATTTTGAAATCGACGAAATATCAAAATGCATCATTTCTATTTGGAAATTTCTGATTTCAAGTAGAAATTATGCTTTCTGAAATTTCAAAATAATTTCAGAAATTTTAGAAGTTCTGATTCAATTTTGAAATGAATTGAAATCAGGAATTTACAATTAGAAATAATGCATATTTATTTTACGTCAATTCAAAAATTGAATAAGAAATTTAGGTATTATTCATCATAAGGGACTAACCACCCGAAACATATGTAGAGTTGATAGTGTTTCAATTTCAATTTATTATTAATATACTGCAACTCAACGGCTGGATCGACTTGAGTGAATTTTTGTATAAGCATTCATTCGTTTATCCTAATAGCTTGAAATGTCATGGCAGGACAACGTCTGTCGGGCCCGCTAGTTAGTAATAAATCTATTTGAACCGCTCCATATATTTTCAGGAAATGTGATATATTTACTATTCAATTTATTCAAACCATGAGCTGGAGCATATCTTAATACCGAAACCTTTAATCCCCCCACTTGTTATCTATTGAAACAAATATAAACCTTAGTTAATTCTCCTCTTCATTCATGTATGAACTTGACACGTTTGCTTCGTTTCAAACCACTTGCCTAAGAAGCAGTTTGTAGGATCTAGCGTTAATTCTTCCAAATTGAGAAACCCAGTCTCGCCAAATTTTGAGTCCGACTGCTTTGTCAATTATTCAGTTCTATGGTTTCAGCAGATAAAGTCATTGAATAATGCTTTCATTTCCTGTTATATTGTGGACAAAAGTTAAACAGAAACGGTGTATTCGGATAGTAATGTGTTTTCCTTTATGACAATTTCATTATCCTCGAAATATTTTCTAACCGCTGACCTGGTTTCCTTAATGAACATAGAACTGTCCTCTTGCCGAATTAACACTTTCGAAGGCACACAACCGTGTTTTAGGGTTCAAAGGCTTGATCATAATCCTCGAGACCCTAAACTGCGAAGTAAAATATGCGGACAAAGGTAATCATCCTTCTGTTTGGCTTCACCGGAAACTCAACGCTACTAACATCAAGTTACATGGCTTATTTATCTTTATTTTGACAGAGTATATATGCATATACTATGCTGTTCGAATTAATTGGGACAAAGGATAAAAAAAACAATGTTTTCGTAAAATTTTACCATTTAATGAAGTAAATACATACAAAATAACGTACATTCTTCATATTAATATGAAGTATGTCCTCCTGTCGCAGTAATAACTTCTTCATGAAACGTCATCATGAAACCACACCTGAATTCCACTTATAATCATTTTTTCTTTTGTAGTGCAATAAATTTCTGCCACTCGTTTTTTTAAAATATTCCATAAATTCTCAATGGGATTGAGATCAGGTGAATTCCACGGCCAATCGAGTACTTTTATTTTATTCTCACGCATTAAGGCCTGCACTTGTTTGGAATTGTGGAAGGGAGCCAGGTCGTGCTGAAATGTTCCATCAAACGTTTCCATGAACGTGTCCTGGTGCCATGTGAACCATGGGACAATCCTGGTGCGCAATATTTCCATATATTTTATTGAATTCATCATCCCTGTTATAGGAGCTAATCGCCCAGTGCCATTGGTTGTGAAAAAACCCCAAAATATTTGTTTTGAAGGATGTTCTACTGTTTGCTAGATGTGATCAGGCCGCAAAGTTTCCCTATCACTTCGTCTAACAACACTTGATTTGTACCCTTGAACAAACAAATGTCTCATCACTGAAAACCACCCATTTCCAGTCGTCCACAATCCACGCACGGTACTTTTTGGCCATGCCAAACGTTTCTTCATCATTTCCTGGGTAAGCAGTTGCTTTCTTCTTGGTATTCTTGCGTTACCACCAACTCCCAGCAGAGGTTTTCGCACAGTTGAGGTGCTCACCTCCACACCAAAAACCAGTAAATCCCTTCGAAGATCAGTGCTTGTATTTCTCGGATTAATTTTGCTATTTCTTATCAACAATTTGTCTGTTCTTGGAGTAGTTTTGCGTTTGCGGCCACAGTTTCCTTTTCTTTTTAGAGACGATGAGCCACTTTCTTCAAATGTTTTTAAAACTCTCGAAACGCTAGAATTTCCCACACCAACAGCTTCAGTTATATATCTTTCAGTCATTGATGTGTGTTTATTAATCGCGATAATTTTGGAACGCTTCCTCGAAGTGATAGCCATCTTTGGACAAGACAATACAGCACGTATCAAAATTTAAACCGACAACTGTCGCACCTTAGGCTGTTTGGCTGAATTGCTGGCGAGGTTAACCGGTCAGAATGTAAATGATGGACAAGGCCGAACCCTCACGTCACCTCAGGTAGTAAACAAGCAGTTGTGAGGGTGTTTTGGCCACCCTGGTACTCACATACTTACTACTCAAACGAAGAAAAAATGTTTGTCCAGCATAGTATATACTTTGCTATATATACTATATATTGTTCTGAGAAGACCCAACAAACTCGAAACACGGGTCAAAGGCTGCTACCAATTTATATATATATATATATATATATATATATATATATATATATATATATATATATATGAATTCCTTTCTAAATTTTCATTCGTAACCAATCATTAGCTAAATGATGAAATTATGTTACCTGTTTGTCGAAAAAAGTAGGAAATAAGACCTTGGCTTCTTTCGCATTCGGAAGAAATATTCAAGTAGCGGAAAATTAACTAAAATGGCTTTTGTTGAAAATTGCAACGAAGCAGAAAAAGTATATACAATAGATAGGCGTTGGCGCTCAAGCGTAGTCAAAAGAGAAAATCATAGCGGTATAAACATTCGCTTATAAATACACAAAATCCGTTCGGAAATGAAATTCAATACTAATTTCTCAACAATATCTTTTCAGAATTTTTACTATACTGTATACTATTCATATACAAATGAATATGACTGTAAAGTGTATGCCATAATGCGAAGGAAAGGAAATAGACTTTGGAAAATGAAAGAGTAGTTTTTGAACAGATTTATCAGCGGAATCTCAAAGTAAAAACAGTATTATATTGCGAAATAACACAATTTTATCAGACGAATGCCGATAATTAGAAAGAAATAGCGAAATTAGAAAAACAATGTAATCATACTTAAACAAAATAATAATCTACAATATAATTACTGAGTATTATTACTAAACAATTATAATCATAGCAATTCACAGAGTAATCCAAATAGATGTTCTTTACCGAAAAAATACAGAAAGATAGAGAAAAAGAAAATTCTATAAGCCGTAAACAATGCAGTGAAATTCTTCTCAACTATGTTGTTTGTCTTTGGAATAAGCACCTTGATATAAATAGTTTCCTAAGATTTTTGTCAAGCAGAACAAGATCACCCCTATTGTGGAAACGGTTTGATCAGTCAAGATAGTACAGTAGAGTCTAAACTCGCGATTCTTCAAAATTGACTTCAGAATGTAGTTGTGGTAAGGCACACTCTCCTTCTCTAGAAGATGTGATTTTAATGCTGGTTTTGATGCACAATCTTTGCTACACCGTCATGTCAGTCTTTGTATTCGGAAAACCTTTTATTTCTCACTGTCTGGTCTTTAACGATCTCTTTTAATGTGTTTTAGGTATTTATGAGATAGAACAGCTTGGTCTTGGAAAGGTTGGAGTGAGCCTTCCAATTCCAACAAGACCAACCAGTAGTTCAACGCTTCTTTGTCGTCACTTCTTCATCGTGGTCTCTTCAAAGTGCTTACCGTGCAAGGTGTTTTTCCAAATATGATGTTTTTCGTTGTTAAGTTTGCAATAACGTGTTACCTGACTTTCGCTCAGTTTCAGAGGTATGGAGTCATCAATTTGGCAAACTTTTTGATGCTGTGAATCAGCATACCTTCAGTGGAAGTTGCCACGGAGATTCTATATTTGCTGGTAAACAAGTTACAGATATCTGCTAATCCTCTACTGCACTCATGTCTTGGTAGAGCTGTCGTTTAACTGCGCTTTTTGATGATGGTTAATGAACTTTCTTAGCAGTTTCTGCTCTTTCGTTGCCCAAGTTGTCAACATCAGTTCTGTTCCAATTTACTATTCCAAATGAGAAACAAGAACTGAACAGGCGTTATTGTTGACAGACATCAAGAGATGCTGTCAATATACAATTATTGGACCACTGTTATATATTCTGTTCGTAAATGATCTGATGGATAATATTCACACTCCACATTTGATGTTCGCAGACGATTTGAAACTATATCATGAAGTGAGATCACAAGAAAACTTTGTTCAACTTCAGCTCGCGCTGGACCATGTTGCTGGTTGGTGTGAGGATAATTATTTGAGTTTGAATGTGTCAAGGTGTATTGTTGTTTCTTTCACAAGAAAAAGGGACCAAATTGACTGCGATTACAGCGTCGGTGGTCAAGTTCTTTCTCGTTCTGATAAGGTGAGAGATCTTGGTGCAGCCTTCGACCAGGAGCTTTCCTTTGTCCCACACATCACCCAACTTATTTCATCTGCTGCGAAAATATATGGATTCGTTATGCGTAATGGTAAACATTTTAATAAATCCTCAACATTCATAGGACTATTTAATACTCTAATCCGTTGCAAGTTGGAGTATGGCAGCACGATCTGGCATGCCATTTACACTTGCCATCAACGATATCTTGAGGCTATTCAGAGAAGGTTCTTGAAATTCTTAGTTTGGAGGGAGGATAAAGTTTATCCACAGAGAGGAGTCAATCATAACGAATTATTGAGGGATTTAGTTTAATCACATTGCATAGCAGGAGAGAAACTTTATCACTCAAATTTTTGTACAAATTACTGCACAATAGTATTGGTTGCCCTCCTCTCTTGTCCGCTTTGAATTTTCCTGTTCCTAGGCAAAATTCTCATACTACATAATTATTCCACCTAGAGACTTCGAGGACCAACTCCCCAATACAATCCCCCATTTGGTTTATGGAGTCTACATTCAATAGAGTTGCCAATAATTGTGACATTCACTTTAACTCCATAGAATTTATTATCAGGAGTTATGGGAACAAAGAAAATTGACTAAAATGAATTGATTTAGATTGAGTTCTTTGTAATATTTCATTAAATGCTATAATGTAGTTATAAGTAACTATTTTTTCAGATTAGATTGAGCTCTTTGTTAAATCTTTTTTTCAATTATTTAGTTATGTATTCAACATTGTTATTATTTCCTGTAATTGGGTGTTATACCTGTTAATAATAAAGAACTTATTTTATTATTATTATTAACTTTGTGCTATTATTCGATAATTGAATCTCTCCATTCTTTCTAATTATATCTGGTACGCAACTATTTGAATAATATGATTCATTTGACTGCTTTTCAACTTGAAATGTTTCTAGTGCTCATAAATTCAGTTGAGTTTATGACGGATTGATTTCCAAGATGTGGGCCTTTTTCATACATGACTGCTTTCTATTTATCGACGAACTAGACGAACATTTGTATGCGTTGGGCTCATTTATATGCATTCTCTGCTGCCATCAAGTGCCTATTTGTTGTTTAATTCCGGCGCTATATATGGATGCAAATGACAACACTATTGCTATTTCGGAAGTCCTAGTCAGAAACTAGTGGAAGGAGTACACGTACATTTTGTTTTTCCCTTCCAGTTCGTATGTATCACGCGATGCTTGCGTGTAATTACTTTAATAAACTGGGTATATGTTAACGAACTCTGGTATTTTTTGGTAAGTTCGAGAATGGAACAATTACATATTTGAAATGACTGCATGTTTTTCATTCGTCATTAATTTTCTATACGTAATAGTTATTCAACTTGAAATGACATTGAAAAAATTTGCACTCTAAAATAATAAACTATAAAAGTGGCGAATTTTAAATTCTATGAATACCTAATCTGAATGAAACAATTCTAGAAATACAGATCTAAGTGTTAGATTATTTCTGGGAAATTACATTTGGTGAAACAAAAATATGCCCAAGAATTTTTCAATTCAATATTTTGAAGACTTGAATGAATAATAAAAAAAAACAAATTTTTCTGCATTTTTCAGAAATAAATTTTTTTTGATTTATAATTTGTGACGTTTCGTTGCGAAATGAAATTTGTATGCCAGTCAACTTGTTAAAAGGTGTTTTTTTTTAGAGGTATAGAACTTCAAGTTGGCATAACTGCTGAAGATGGCGACCGATTTAACAGCTTAGAAGTGATTTATTCTCAGTTTGGTTCGGCAATTCATCTTGAATAGACTCACGCCTGAACAGCGCTTGCAAATAGTGCAATTTTATTCCGAAAATAATGGTTCTGTGCGGAATACGTATCGCGCACTACGTCCATTTTATCGTGGACAAAATCGTCCATCAGAGCAGTTAATTCGATTAACCATGGAACGTTTTCGTACCACGTGTACTCTTATTGATAACTCGCATCCCCAGAGACGCCGTACAGAAGGTGCGTACAGAAGAAGCTATTGCTACTGTAGAGCGTAGCATAGAGGAAGACCTCAATGAGTCCATCTGCCATCTAGCACAGGAATTGGATCTGTGTCCATCCACTTTATGGAAGATTTTGAGAAAGGATCTTGGTTTGCGTGCTTACAAAATCCAACTCGTACAAGAAATGAAGGCAAACGATCATCAAGCAAGGCGTAGATTCGTCGAATGGGCCCAAAACGAGATTGCCGTTGTTCCCGATTTTCATAAGCGAATTTTGTTTAGCGATGAAGCGCACTTCTGACTGAATGGCTACGTCAACAAACAAAACTGCCGCATTTGGAGTGAAGATGATCCTCAAGTGTATGTCAAAACACTGTTACATCCAGAAAAACTGACTGTTTCGTGCGCTTTATAGGCTCGTGGAATCATTGGCCCGTTTTTCTTCAAAAACGATGATGGCCAGAAAGTTACAGTCAATGGTGATCGGTATAGAGCCATGATTACTAACTTTTCCATTCCTGAATTGAACAACCATGATGTCCAGGAGCTGTGGTTTCAACAAGACGGCGCAACATGTCACACAGCTCGTGCCACAATCGATTTATTGAAAGACACGTTTAGTGACTTCGTAATTTCACGTTTTGGACCTGTGAATTGGCCTCCAAGATCTTGTGATTTAACACCGCTAGACTACTTTCTATGAGGCTATGTAAAGTCATTGGTCTATGCGGATAAGCCACAAACGCTTGACCATTTGGAAGACAATATTCGCCGTGTTATTGCCGATATACGGCCACAAATGTTGGAAAAAGTCATCGAAAATTGGACGTCCAGATTGGACTACATTCGAGCCAGCCGTGGCGGTCATATGCCAGAAATCATATTTAATGCCACAAGATTATCTTTTGAATAAAGAAAAATTCTTGTCAATCGAATGATCCATCGTTGTTTTATTGCAATTTAAAGTTCTATACCTCTAAAAAAACATACTTTATAAATTTGGGGGAACAATGATTTGTTTTGAAATTATCATATGAATACAATGTTAATTAACCTGTCACAACTCAAGTCTTAATCTCCGCAAGTGGACAACAATCTTACGAAATTCAAGAGGGAGCGATTCAGGGTTCTATTCTCAGCCCGTTATTAAAGATATGTACCATCGATTATATCACAGGATCTGTCAAAAACCACTGTCCTAGATTTTCTTCATAAAGAGCTACGACAAAACTTCGATGCTGGTAAGTGAACTTGAAACGATAAGCCATGAAATAACCAGGAAGAAGACAAAATATATATCTTGCATCGTCCATAACGTTAAAAGCTTAAATTACATTGATATACCAATAGGAGATACATTTGGGGAACCAATTCAGATGTTTGTGGTTCAAAATCAGCAAAAAAGGCAACATTGGGAGTGATGTAACCCACAGAAATAGAAGATGGATGAGAAGAGAGAACTAACAGCTAATAAGTGCTATGAAAAATACCCCACAATGTAAAAGATAAAATGTACAAGAGAGCTATAAGACCAAATGTACTGTATGGAAGTGGTTACAATATAAACGAAATCCGGAGAAAGAGTCTTCAAAAGAATGTTCCAAAGTTTCCTGGTGTCAACCAGTTTGAAAAGAAGCTTTTGGGATAGAATGTCCCTTACAAAGACGCCTTTAGGATCATATTGTGAAGCTTTCCGTGTACTTCCCACCTGCCACATGACTGAATATAATAGAAGATGATCTTGAAGATGGACAGTTATTGAAAGACGAAGTAGAAAATCAATATAAACGGAGAATAGAGACTAGTCAGGATGGCCACAAGTAAATTGAACGAGGTCTAGACTGAAGAGAAGATCATCTTAAAATGGATATTGTAAAACTTAGTAAGATAGTGAATTGTTACCCATTTTATCAACACAAACTCTTTTGTGAGAGCTGTAATATCTTAAATAACTAAGCGAAAATTGTTTGAACTGAAAATCCTTGAAACAACAACACTTCCGTTTGTGCTGTTCTTGTTCCCAACTTTCTTCTAAACTTTTACTCATATATAATTCTAAAAGTTCATAAATACGTCGGGATAAATCCCCCATGGGAAATATTCTTGTCTTTTCGACAATATTTATACTTCTTGGGGTGAAATAATGAATTTTTCAAATACCTAACATCACCGAGACACGGTATCATGCTGGGTATTACTGTATGAACATTCGTTTTCTTACAATTTATGAAATGAAAAAAAAACGACAGAACCAGAGTATTCCCGTTATATTTTAGTTTGAGGAACTCATCAATTGTTTCTTATTTTTCGTCTTATGAGAACGTGAGTTATGAATTGCTGACTTCAATAGACAGAGTACGTTGTCTGTTTCTTTTGAAATGATACTTTTTATCCCTAGGTCGTATTTTAGTTCATTCAATTTTAGATATTCTGATACGTCTTGTTGAACATATACTGATTATTTGTTAAAATAACATGAATATTTAAAATGATGGCTTATGTTTCTCTTATTTTTCTTTTTCGTTTGTTTAATGACGTACTTTAAAGTATGACAGTATAATTTGAACAGTCGGCAAAATTCTATTAAAAATTATAGGTTTCATAAATATTGTTCTAGAGAAAGAAAAAACTAGGTGACAGTTCTTTTATCATAAATTTTGAGCTCGAAATATTTAGAAATACAGCTAGAATGTATAGCTCTTGTTAAGAACATTCATTTGAAGGTTTTCAAAACAACACTTGTGATACTAACTTCAATTTGAATCGTTACCACATATTTTCTAACTTTAACTTGATTAAATTGGAAAATATCAAAGTTCTCTTTCAATTCCCGTATGCGTCGAAGACATAAAACTCTTAAAATCGATGTAGCATTTTCTCTAGCTCCACTTGAATCCAAGACGAAAGAACTTTGGATTTATTGATAATAAATAACCATTAATCATAAATCCCAGTGCCTGAAGATGGAAAAAAACGAATTATAATATAAATTTATAAATTTTCATTCTGAATAATAAAGAGTTCCTAAAATGTCTATCTGTATCTTGTACTGAGATGAAATAATCTTGTTCTACCTCAGACAATGGTCTTGTCAATTGGTTAATTAATTATTAATTATTATCCTTCTCAACCTTCATAATGTCAGGACGATTTATGCAAATTACCTGCTTTTAAAGTTGAATTGTGTGAATGGGATTATTTTTCTTTGTTTCTTATAATTGTATGTGTATTATTCCAATTCAATATTATGCCTATTTTTATGATTATGATGCATTTTAACAAGGATGTGGGTTATTTTCAGTTTTCGTAGAAATCTTGAGATTTATTCAAATGTATTTTTGATATTTTATGGACAATTATTGAATTTGGGCTGTTACATCAAGTCGAAAATTAATTTCAGTGGTACGTTTTTCGAAAGAAAATCAGTAAAAGAACGATAACCTCACAAAAGAGATTCACGTGATACGTCTTATAAAAAAACTAAATAAATTGAATAACCCTTGTTTTATTATATTCGGATGTTATAGAACTTGAATTGAAGATTCTATAAACAGAAAAATCGCAGAAGTGAAATATTTGTTGCAAGAAAATGAATCCAAAGTCATCTTTGACGTTTCCATTTGACAAATCGTGTGAAAATAGCTTAAACAAAATTTCACGGTATAAAAAATGTATTTTCTTTCAAAGTAAAAAGAATATTTCGTTTGATATTGTTCTAGATTTTTAGGGTTGATAGATGTATTCAAATTAGTTTTCCTATTGTATTTTATCATAATGTGTCACAAAAAGTAAAATTATCATAGAACTGTTGGTAGTTCAAATGAACTAACTCAGTGGAAAAAGTGACAAATAAGTTTCTATTGAATTTTTTTTCGGAGGGCGACATGAAGTGAAATTTTAGATTGGTTTGTTTGACCTACTTAATCAGAACTATATTTTTATAGAGATTCAGTTCAGATTATGCCTGATTTCTGTTGTTATACTGAGACGTCTCACTTATAGCATTATTTAGGTTAAGTTTGGATGAGAAGCCAAAAATTGCCTCTATAAAGTCATTAACTGTAATCTGTATAAATTCCCGGATTTTAATAAAGTTCTAACTATTTGGTCATCCCTTCGCTTCATGTTTTTCCATCTTTTTCCCCAACTTTCTGTGAAAATACTTTCCCGTAATGGCACTTGAGGTTAAAAAGATATTAAGTTGGTGAACCGCAACACTCGGTTTCTCATTAACGCCAAACGACTTTGTTACTGTATATCCCAAAAGGTCGGAACGACTTCTCAGTAATTTTCGGAAGTGTTGTGACCATTTACAGATATTGGGAACAGAAAATGATATAAAGAGAACTTTATTTATCCATTTGCTTACTCACGATGAGAGTGAGATGAATATTTCAATAGAAGACACGTTTTATTGTGTGAAAATAATATGAAAAAGTCTCTTCTGAAATTCGAAGCATTTTTACTATTTTTAATAGCTGAAAACTGCCACAGTTCACGTGGTAGTTTTCTGTCGTGTGAAGTGATATCTATCATCGTTTGCAACATTGAACGCACTGCATTGTATGTTAGGTTGCATACTCGGTGCGCGGTTTGTGAACGTTCTATTTCTATTGAATTATCAATATATTGCTATTTGACAAATTAATGTTACATGTAATACACAGATCCATTGTTATGCGTATATTGATGTCTAGTGGCGCGTTTGAATAATTTAACCTGAAATTTTTTATGGTAATGAACCCATAGAAAATATTGAAACATAAACCGCGATGTTTTAATTTCAAAGTAATTAAGATTGATATATCTTGTTGGAAAAACGTTCAAGTAAAAAGTTGAAAATTTTTCCAGAGAATATCATCAGAAATAAACAAAAATTCAAACAGTTTTCGGAAAAATTATAATTTTAGAATCAATTTTACTACATCCAAGATTTGTCGACATTTATTTCGAAAAAGTGTGAAAATGTGGTTTGTAACAGGAATTTAAATACGTTCAAAATATTTTTGAACTTGATCTGATGATTTTGAAATCTTTAGGGGGACACCACGTTTTTTAGATTCTTGTGATGTATGAGAATGTATTAAAAATAAACATAATCATTGGATTCTATAATAAATAATTTTTATCGTTGAAAATATTACAGGTGTTCCTGTTTATTATTTTTCTAGCTTGATGTGTGACACCTTTTTGTATATTTATCATTGCCTAAATTAATGAAATGAATGATTCAATTAATCACTAATTATAATACCTATTAGATACACAAAAAAACACAATTCAACGAACAAAGTTATATCACATATATGATATGAATTCTTTATATTCATATTTCAAAATCAGTGTCACATTTCAGCTATAAAAATTTAATTCTGAAATGGGAATCAACCTATACAAGAAATCAACATTTTTGTGTCGTATTTAATCGTTTATTAGGTGCAGTTAGAACTTGCTCATACTCGTACATTCTATATTTATATAAAGGAAGAACCCACGACGACCAGACCTTCGTTATTTTATAAAAGCTGATAGTTTCTTTGTGCAACACAGGTAAGAAAGACCAGCGACTATAGAAAGTGGGTTGAGGTTACTTACGCAGATAACTGGTGGTGGATGGTGTATAAAGTACCTCAAATTCGTTGAAGTATAAAACTCAATATTTTCATATTTTCTTCGGGATAACTTAAGAAATCACGTCATCCATTGCCAGGCACTTATTACAGTTGCTACCCCCTGCCAGACACCCTTAAACTTTGATTAAAGTTAAAATTACAGTTTTGTTACGGTATAAAAGCTAAATTTTATATATTTTACTCGGGCACCTATGAAAAAATGTTACCTCAATAGCCAGACAGTTTTGATGGTTTTTACATCTTGCCAGACACATTGAGAGTCCGCTGTAGACGCAGCGTGAGTAACAGCTATTCAAGCGGGTGCGAATGAGATTTTATGCGTACAACGGACGTTTTATAATATAATTCATATTTGTGTAGTTTTTTCGTGAAATAAAAGTGTAATTTCATCTCATTCGCACTCGCTTGAAAATCTGTTACATCGCGCTTGCGCCTCGGGAACTCTCAATGTGTCTGGCAAGATGTAAAAACCATCAAAACTGTCTGGCTATTGAGGTTACATCTTTTCATAGGTGCCCGAGTAACATATATAAAATTTAGCTTTATACCATAACGAAAGTGTAATTATACCTTATTGAAGTTTAGGTGTCTGGCAGGTGCTGACAACAAAGTAAGTGGCCAGTAATGGAAGAGTGATTTCTGAAGTTATCCCAAAGAAAATATGAAAAAATATAAAATCGTTTTCATTTATCGCCAAATGTTCATTATTCATCCATCTATATTTCTAAATGGAACATTTTATGATACATTCGAAATATGAAAGTACTTTTGTAACACTTTTCTCTTATTTTTTCATTCAGTCATTGAATTATACATATTAAGACATCTTTATTAATATCTGTGCATGAACATGCGAAAAAATCATGACTAAAATCCCATTTCGACGTCGCTTTCTCAATGACGAATAGTCCAAAGAAAATGATCGATCATACCTCGTTTGTTCATTTTAAATTCACGAAATTTGCATGTTTCACACAGTCGCTATGCCGGACATGAAAAATGTCCGAGTAATTTAATTTTTAATTAATATCAATTCAGGGAAACGTACAATGCTAACGCATTAATTGGATTTCACTCGCTCTAATTGAATTTAGTTCTTAAGAGAATTACACGTCACGTCGTGGAAAAACGAAAAGCAGACGAGTTTCAATCGAAGCAAGTGCGGTGACAATTGCTATAATAGACGAAATCTGATTTCGGGGAATTCTGGGTGCAATCACTATCGACAGATATTTCGATGGGAAACGTCAATTGATATCTGGCTACACACGCTATGGAACATGATCTAAACTTGACATTATCGAAGAAAAAGGTTTCCTACGTTATACTAAGAGTTATATTCTTCTTCGCTTTATAGTTTTCAAGTTCTTCAACAATCGTTTACATAGTTTGAGGCAAAGAGTTATGATATGGTTTATATTTTTCTTGTCAACACTAGAGCTTAGTAACTTATTCTCTTTCTACTTGCTCTTTAGTTATGCTATGAGGGTGGTTATAAAGCTTCTACGATTGTTATCGAAAATCGTAAATACTGATGTGTACACTAGTCTGATGAAAGCACATGTCTTTCTCTGCCGTCTCCTGTTATTTTATTGGCGCTTGGTACTGACTAGAGTTTTCCAAAGTCTGGTGTTGGTTCTCTGTAGCGCTGTGAAGCAAGCATTAGCTGCATTCTGCGTTTCTTCGTTTATATTTCATTTGTTAGCGATTTGGGTCTCGCCAATATCTTCGCATATCGAATAGTGTTGGCGTTTACTTGATGTAAATCCATTATAATTGAATATAAACTAAAACACTTGAACTTTTGATTTACATTTTTATTGATAACATAGCATGACTCGTTTCGTCGTTACAAACAACTTTTTCAGATGCTACTAGAATACTGACTAACTGACTGAGACTGACTACTCGGTCAGTATTCTAGTAGCATCTGAAGAAGTCGTTTATAACGACGAAACGCGTCATGCTATGTTATCAATAAAAGTGTAAATCAAAAGTCTTCGCGCTGAAATTTTGAATGAATTTGTATTGAAATGTTTCCCAAATTCTTCAGGTATCGTTTGATTATTCTCTTGGAGTTCATTGTTTTTGTCTAACTTGGATGTTGCATACAAGCCAAGAGCTTAAGTTACCAACGGTATTTGACAGTAGCCTTAAAGGAATACCTTTTCTACCTCCAAACTTCTAATGAATTTTTCTGAATATCATGTATGAATCAATTTCAATGTTGTTTGTTTGTTTAAGGTGAGTTTCTAGAACGATTGAACGTAAGTAAACAATCATATGATTAAGCAAAGTAACTCAATTCAACAATGTGCCGAAGTACTTAGGATACATCCTTTTTAACCATCTACTCTAGCTATTTTGTGCGATATATGAAAAATATAAATATTAAATATATAAAAATATAAAAAGTATATAACAAGCTAGCTTGAATTCGTGAAATTGGAGACATTTAATATTTAAATACACAAACTATTTCAGAAGGCCATGATTAAATGAAAGAGAACAAACAATTCTGTCAAGCAGGTCAACATTGAATCTTTTATTTTCAGTAAGAATCAGAAATATTCATCATCAAAAGCTTCTAAACTAATTATGTAGTTAATGGTTGATTTGGGATGTTTTTATAAGGTATAATATTTCGAAATATTACCATTGGTATTATAAATACAGAAATCTGATATCGATTTCTCGTCCTATTTTGACCTTAGTAACATTCGGTTGGTTTTTATTAGTTGAACGTAATGAAAATGAAATTATAGCAGGTTTGATGAATTCTTCCCTGTTTTTATCATCATAGCCTACTAGATCGAAACTAACGGGTGATTTTTTAAGAGTTAAGTTTTTCAGGTTGGCGGCACTGGTTGGTAATGCCATCCAAACGTCATCTGTCAAAGTGAAAAGCTTTCAGTATACTTTGCCATTTCATCGCGGAAAGACTTACAAACGAGCAACGATTGCAAATTGTTGAAATGCACTATCAAAATTCGTGCTCTTTGAAAAATGTGTATCGTTTTTTACGACGAAAAATTGTGTTCAGCGATGAGGCTCATTTCTGACTTAACGGATATGTAAATAAACAGCCACATGCCATCAAAGAATTACCGATGCATCCCGAAAAAACGACAGTTTGGCGTGGTTATGGGCTGGTGACATCATCGGTCCATTTTTCTTCAAAGACGACCGTGGAAGAAACGTTACCGTCAACGGCGAACGATATCGAGCCATGATACGCAACTTTTTTTTCGCCTCAGTTGGCCGAGTTCAACTTGGTTGATATGTGGTAACATCAAGACGGTGCCACATGCCACACAGCTCGTGAAACAATGGACACGTTGAAGGATGAATTTGGTGAGCAGCTTATCTCTCGAAATGGCCCGGCGAATTGGCCGCCAAGATCATGCGACTTGACGCCTCTGGATTATTTCTTGTGGGGTTATGTAAAGTCGTTAGTGTATGTGGACAAGCCGAACACGGATAAAGCCTTACAGGATAACATAACACGCGTAATTCAATTAATAAGTTATCGATTTCAATAAAAATTTTGAATATATGATGAAAATTGAGTGTTTTATTCGATTTAAAAAAAACTACTCTTAAAAAATCACCCATTATTTGAAATCTCGAAGAGAATGCTCCACTGGTATGTAATTACAATCAACAGTTGATGTAAAACGATGTGTCGTTCTGTGCCATAACGACAATCGCTGCTCTACGCAGGAACGAGGTTGGAGTTAAATTGAATCGAATTCCGGGACGTGTCAGTAACAAATTCAGCATACAGCCAGGTGATTTCACAGGTGATTGAATTGATATAGTTCGGCGATTGGATGAGAGTAAGCGATGGTCTGACATTCTTGTAGGTGTTCGTATTGATCTGGCGTCCATCGCTATTCAATACAAGGCACATGCGTTCGTTTAACCTGATAAAGGTGTCTCTGTTACTAATGACGGTAGTTTTGTTCGGAGGAAATGAAAGATTTCTTTCAGAATAGGTGGAGCGAGTTAGTTTGGGACAAAAACGAGCTCAACAATTATTCTTTGACAACTCTGAGTATATCCTATTCAAACTGTAAGACATTAATGTATGCTACACATCAATAGTGGTTTGGAAATTTACGGAAATTTAATTACGAGGGTCAATCGAAAAGAATGAGCCCTACCCTCTGCAGTTCGGTTTCTATCTGTCAATGTTCTTACTTGAATAGATTTAAGACTCAGATATAAGATACTTAAGATGGGTGAGTTTTCAAGAGTAGTTTTTTCAAATCGAATAAAACACACAATTTGCATCATATATTCAAAATTTTATAGAAATTGATAACTTTCCTTTGCCATTTACATTTTAAAGATAACTTTATGTAAATGTTGTCTGCGGCTCAGTATCAAATGGTCCAATCGGAAGGTCCAATTTTGCGTCACTTTTTCGAGCATTTCTGCCTGTATCCCACGAATTACGAGTGTTATGGTATCCTGTAAGGCTTCAATCATGTTCGGCTTGTCCACATACATTAACAATTTTACATAACCCCACAAGAAATAATCCAGTGGCGTCAAATCGCATGATCTTGGCGGTCAATTCACAAGGCCATTTCGAGAGATAAGCTGCTCACCAAATTCAACCTTCAATATGTCCATTGTTTCACGAGCTGTGTGGTACATTCTTGATGAAACCACATGTCAACCAAGTGCAACCCAGCCAACTGGGACAAAAAAAAGTTGCGTATCATGGCTGGATATCGCACGCCGTTGACGGTAACGTTTCTTCCACGGTCTTCTTTGAAAAAAATGGACCGATGATGCCACCAGCCCATAAACCACACCGAACTGTCGTTTTTTCGGGATGTATCGGTAATTCTTGTATGGCATGTGGCTGTTCATCACTCCAGATGCAACAGTTTTGTTTATTTACATATCCGTAAAGCCGCAAATGAGCCTCATTGCTGAACACAATTTTTCATAAAACAGCGGATTTTCATTAAGCTGTTCTAAGGCCCATTCACCAAAAATTAGACGTTGTGGTAGGTCATTCGGCTTCAATTCATGCAGAAGTTGAATTTTATAGGTTTTCAAACCCAAATAAACACGCAAAATTTTCAATGCGGTTGAGTAACACATGCCCAATTGCTGAGAACAGCGACGAATTGACATTTCACGATCCTCATTAATACTATACGCTACGTCCGCAATATTCTCTTCAGTACGCACTGTATGCATGCGAGACGATGGTTTAATGTCCAACAAAGTAAACTTGTTGCGAAATTTGGTGATAACAGCACGGATTGTTGGTTTACCGTTCGATTATGACGCCCATAAGGTCATAACAAACGATCCACATTTTTCGTCCTTTCATGATGAAATGGCAGAGTGTACTGAAAACTTTTCACTCTGACAGATGACAGAGATGTTTGATGCCATTACCAACCAGTGCCGCCAACCTGAAAAACTCAACTCTTAAAAAATCACCCGCTACATACATCCCCCAAAGGATTCGATTACAAATAGAGAGGAAATCACAAATAGTTTTCCTACAATTCCGATTTCATCCTGTTTATAGACATTGAAGTATGTGAGGTTGCAACTCATTATCTGAAAATAATAGTCAGACTGTGATTACGAGTGTCAGCCAAAAAGTATTAGCACATTTGTTTTGCTGTGCAGCTTTGATATATGAATGTTCTCAATAGTGCAGATGTTGAGCTGGCTTAGAAAAAAGAGGAGACAAAGAGAGCCTTTAAATAAAAATAGCCTTCTTTATGCCGAGTAATGAGTCTGATGAACATAGCACTCTTCTCTTGGAGAATGTGAAATCCAAATATTTTATTTTGCTACTTTGTTAGTGCAGTTTACTTGCATTGAGGGCTTGTTGTTCAACGTGGTGGGGTGCAAGACGATTTTTGTTAAACTACAATCGTCAAGAAGTTACAAATATGTTAAACGCCAAAAAGACCATTCTTAAAAACCCTTTGTTACCTAACTGCCATATAAACTTTGCCACGATTTTTGCTATTGCCCTGAACATTCATCTATCCATCAGTTCAGATAGAGTGAATTTGATTTGGTCAGGATGACCAGGTAAAGGATATAATTGAAGCTCGGATAGTGTTTATAGTTTGTTAGATTTTTCAGCTGTCTTGCACGCAATTGACAGTGATAAATACAATGATTTTTCACTGAAGCTTGAAGGACTTGATTTATTTATTTTTTTTTGAGTTTTTACTTCAGACGAAAGCTTAGCTAGTTCTTGATTCGATCTACCCATTCCTAGACACTCATTTTAAAAGAATATTTTCATTTCCTTTCTTATTTATTATTACAGAAGCATATTATCGAATAAAAGGTCTACTGTATGTTTATCTGAACCAGCTGTTTGAAATGAACGAATGAAATTGAATTTTAGAAAAATAACAGGACTTCTTTGATAGTTGAACCCAAGCTTTCCACAGAAAGAAACTCCATCAAAATCTCCAATTAAATACATTCCATCGGAAACATATGATTGAGGGTTTTATATCAACAATTTTCCATTCATGTTTCAAAGTAAGAATGAAAGAAAATTCCACTAAGTTCAAATGTTTGAACTCGAATGACCTCAATTTACCTTAATTAACTCCATTTCTCCATTATACATTCAAATTAAATACAATATACATTAATCTAAACAGGGTATGTTTCCTTCTGCTAATTCTCTATTTCTGACTTTTAAATCTCGGTTCTCATTTTCCAGAAAGCTTTTTCTCACTGCAGGAAAATTTCGAGAAAAACATTGCGGCATTATTTACGTCAGAGTGTAAAAACGTAAGATTTAATGAATTGTTTGGGGTTTACAGAAATAAGGACCTTGGTTTTCATGACATTTTCTAAAACATGTATAGTAATTAAATTCATAATGATAATAATATTTATTTGGCAATAGCTATTACAAAATCATATATACATTTAAATTCAAAATATATTATTTACAATTATATATTTAAAACGAACGAAATTCTACATGAATAAAAATGAATAAGAAGAAATGAACGAAAAAAAAACAAAAAAAGAGAGTATAAGCGAATATATACAACGAAAAAATTAAATTAAAATATAAGCCCTTAACTTTATATTTCTTTAAATTAAAATTTAATTTAATATAAAAATTTCAAATTACGTTTTCTTGATATGAGTCTTTTTACAAATACCTTCTGAAATTTTATATTTATTGGATATATTTCAAACTTTTAAGGTGACAATATTTCTCAAGATAATATTCGTGATAACAAACGGATATGGAATTGTTTATTCGGAGTCATATCCCTCTGAAGATGTCCTATTAAGTCCGGTAACAAGCCGATTACTTCTCCCCCTGGAAATGACTCCTCAATTTATTCGTCGAATTTATGTGGCGAGCTGCCCTTAAATTTTATATGAGATTTACGAGTTTTTTATATCCATGTTGATCGTAAACTGAGAATATAGGAATAGTAAACATTTCGAAGACAAGTTGGAAAAGTCGCCATCACAAAATTTCGGAATTCTGGTTTTCATGAGGATTACATTGAAAACATTGAAGGGTTGAAAATTTTAGTGACTTTGATGATTATAATTTTGTAGTGTTTTGAGTCAGGTCTCTTTTCGTTTGAAAAACATGTTAAACAAGATATTGTGTCCACTATTACTTCATATAAATATAAATTGTCCCTTTTTAATCAATTGAAGATATAATTATAGGAGTAGGCGATGAACACGAAAGGTTTCGTTTCAAATAATAATAATAATAATAATAATAATAATAATAATAATAATAATAATAGAAATAATAATAATAATAATAATAATAATATGAATAATAATAATGATAATAATAATAGTAAAATGAATTTATTGAGAAACATTCCTTACATTGTGAAATTACATTAATTTCAATTGATCAAATAATTACAACTAAGAAGAATGCTCTCAAAAGGACTGAATTCAGTTTTGAGTCTGATCTTCCATTCAGCCCTCGAGCAAAAATATTGGTTCAAACAAAAATAATGGTTAAATTTATATTTACAATAATATACAACTCATTTGAAAAGAAAAAAATTACCTCAGAAATACTAAACATTTGAGAAAATTTCACATGGTGAAAAACATTTGTGTTGAAAAAATATAAAACCATATGATACAAAAAATTGATTCATACATTATTGCCTACATTCGAATCATCGAAGTACTCTGCCACTGTATAGTATGCCTTTGTTAAGAGCAAAGATTTAACTCTCCTCTTAAACAAATGAGCTTTCAGTATTTTCAAATTTGATGGTAAATGGTTGAAAATTTTAATACTCTGATAATAGAGAGAGTGCTAAAATTTAGCTGTTTTATGCATAGGAATAAGTAGCACATCCCTGTTTCTTGTTGAATACTCATGATAACTATTCAATTTAATAAACCTATCTTCATTTTCTTTAACGTATAACAAACATCTCTAAATATATAAACACGGTAAGGTGAGTATGTAATTATTAATGAAGATAGTTTTACAAGATGTTCGTTGATGAATATTAAATATTAATCGAGGTATTCGCTTCTGTTTAATAAACACCCTATTTATTTCTGTAGAGCAGATCCACAACAGAATATTATAATTTAGATGACTATATACAAGACTGTAATACACATTCATAGTTTCTAGGTACGATGTTCTTAATTCTAGAGATTGCAAAAAATGAGTTACTCAATTTTTACATAAGACATCAATGTGTGATGTCCATCTCAAATTACTGTCTACATATATTCCAAGAAACTTAGTTGATTGGGATGATGATATAGTGTTGTCCCCATATTTAACATTCAAGGTACTAATTCAATTGCCCTTTAGACAAAAATGAACACATACAGTTTTGTCAAAGTTCACCATCAGATTGTTCATTCGACACCAACTTAAAAACTCCCTCACAATGCATTCACATGCCTCCAGAAGTTCTTCAGGAGTCCTGCCAGAAACAACCACCGATGAATCATCGGCATATAGTGTCACCAAAACCAGGACAACTTTGCAGGGTAATGTCATGTCTCTGAGAAAAACTCTCACCTTTTTTCACTACCATTGTTCTTTTCTCAAGATAAATACGTAACCAATGTAAGAAATATAAATATTTAAATTTTGGCACACGCCCCCTTTAATTTATTATTGAGTTGTTCATTTTTCATTGAAGCAGAATTTCTAATGAAGAAATTAGAAGCATCAGTACAAAATTATAAGAACACGAAATGTTCATCAACAGAAGAAGAGTTCTATTAGATTTTACATCATTCGGTTGAAAATATGAAATCTTTTTATAGATAAGAATGAAAAATGAGAAGGAAAAATTTATTATAATGAAATTAAGTTGCCAATATAAAAGGTGTTCAAATTCCCAACGAATTTACGGATGAGACAACTGAGTACTTGCAGAATTGCAAAAATAGAAATTTACGAACAATGTTATAAATCTTTCTGGACCAGAAAAACTTCTAGTCTTTGCAGAATCATCATTTTCAATACAGAATGTCTTTTAATAACATTCAAAAAGAATTTCAGAACTAAATCAACTAAATTTTGTGCTTGTTTTATGCTAAACCGACGTTTTTATGAAAGGATGTCAATTAAAAGCTTGAAATGTAATAATTACATTTAAATTGAACGACATATTGTTTCATTATCTTAGTACAACTCGAGTCATGTAAATTCATATTCATAACTTCACATACCTCATAATTTTTCGGAATAATACCATGGAATTATTAAACTGGAGATTTTCTGCGTGTGAAACGTAAGAGCATATTTACGATCATAGGAACAAGCTTCCCATACAAACCTAAATTTCCACGCTCTTTTGGAGCTCGCAAAATGTGTAAAACAAACAAACGACCGCGCTTAAGTTGGTTTATTGGCCCATAGATTAGTTACGGCTTAATCTTTCTCTCATTATTTCTTTTACGTGCGAACTGAACGTTTTCATCACTTGATATTTCAATTTGAGGTTACATACATGGGAATTCTTTGACGTTAGGTGCTTAATGAACTTCCTAAATGTATGAAGACATTTGAACTACGCTAAATGTGTGGTAGGCATGAAGACATTTCTATGAGAAATATTTTTTATTTTATACAAGTTCTCCTAATATGAAAGTAATAAAAAACGGAGTTTCTGAAATTGACTATTGTCTATTTTGCAATAACACTATATAAAAATTTCCATCATTTTCATGACAATTTTTCGATGAATTTGTGTTAGTTCAATTTCGTAGTAGTTGATTTTAGATTGAATTCTCTGAACTTTGTGTATTTGACAGCTAATATTGTAGATTACGCTATTATCGAGTATATTCAAACGAAGCATTTATATTTATGGAAACGAGAAGGAAATATGAATGGATTTGTTCCTCTAAATTTACAAGAACTGAGTGAAGATGTATGAAAGTAAGAAATGAAAGAAGAAAGTCTTTAAAAAGTCACTGAATGTTCAGTTAATGTGCTGTAGGTACGAATTATAGAGATAAACATTTCCTGAGTAATAGACTATCGATGCAGAGCCATTTGAAGAAGGAATTTGTCATTTTATTTGCACAATAAAACACTTAATGTAAAATCGAACTTATTATTGAACAGGGTAGTCATAAATTTTGAGAGAATATAAAGATGAGGGTGCTAAAGGTATATTACACTCGCGATAGAAGAAATTGAGTGGAATAAAATGATAAGGCTTTATGCTTGACATAACAAAGACTAAGCCATGACCGTGAGAAATGATCTTTTATTATCTATTTGCAAATTTATGTGAACGCCGTGTTCTTATCTGTAATATTGAATCATCTCTTGGAGCAAAAGTCTACATACTAATATCCATATTATCGAAAGCTATGACGATCATTTACTAGTTTTATTATTAGTGGAAGTTATTCTCTCGATTATACAGGGTGTTAAATCTAACAGTGTGTTCATTTAACACGTTGTAATGGGTAATGTTTTTAGAGTTAAGTTATTTAGGTTGGCGGCACTGGTTGGTAATGGCATCCAAATGTCATCTGTCAAAGTGAAAAGTTTTCAGTATATTCTGCCATTTCATCATG
Source organism: Henosepilachna vigintioctopunctata (assembly GCA_030704895.1). NCBI lineage: Eukaryota > Metazoa > Arthropoda > Insecta > Coleoptera > Coccinellidae > Henosepilachna > Henosepilachna vigintioctopunctata. The sequence goes on from JARQZJ010000005.1 coordinate 3,371,914, forward strand.
AAAATACTTATAAACGAGCAACGATTGAACATTGTTGAAATTTACTATAAAAATTCGTGCTCTGTGAAAAATGTGTATCGTTTGTTACGACCATATTATGGTTGTCCTAATCGACCTGGTGAATCAACAATTCGTGCTGTTATCACCAAATTTCGCACGAAGTTTACTTTGTTGGACATTAAACCATTGTCTGGCATGCGTAAACTGCGTACCGAAGAGAATATTGCAGCCGTAACGTACAGTGCCAATGAGGATCGTGAAATGTCAATTCGTCGTCGTTCTCAGCAATTGGGCATGTGTTGTTACTCAACCACATGGAAAATTTCACGTGTTTATTTGTGTTTGAAAGTCTATAAAATTCAACTTATGCAAGAATTGAAGCCGAATGACCTACCACAACGTCTAATTTTTGGTGAATGGACCTTAGAACAGCTTAATGAAAATCCGCTGTTTTATCGAATTGTGTTCAGCGATGAGGCTCATTTCTGGCTTAACCGATATGTAAATAAACAAAACTGTTGCATCTGAAGTGATGAACAGCCACATGCCATACAAGAATTACCGGTGCATCCCGAAAAAACGACAGTTTGGTGTGGTTTATGGGCTGGTGGCATCATCGGTCCATTTTTCTTCAAAGACGACCGTGGAAGAAACGTTACAGTCAACAGCGAACGATATCGAGTCATGATACGCAGCTTTTTTTTGCTCAGTTGGCCGAGTTGAACTTGGTTGACATGTGGTTTCATCAAGACGGTGCCACATGCCACACAGTTCGTGAAACAATGGACATGTTGAAGGAGGAATTTGGTGAGTAGCTTATCTCTGTGAATTAGCCGCCAAGATCATGCGATTTGACGCCTCTAGATTATTTCTGTGGGGTTATGTGAAGTCGTTAGTGTATGTGGACAAGCCGAACACGATTGAAGCCTTACAGGATAACATAACACTCGTAATTCCTGGGATACAGGCTGAAATGTTCGAAAAAGTGACGTAAAATTGCACCTTCCGAATGGACCATTTGATACGGAGACGCGGACAACATTTACATAACTTCATCTTTAAAATGTAAATGGCAAGGGCCAAGTTATCTATTTCAATAAAAATTTTCAATATATGATGCAAATTCAGTGTTTTATTCGATTTAAAAAAAACTACGCTTGAAAATTCCCCATTATAATGAAAAACTGATAGATTCGTTTGAGATTGCGAATATTCAAACACTGTTAATTCCGGATGTTCTATTTTATAATAGTTAGTTTTTCGCGAATCAGATACGGTTGAGATGAACAGTTTCTATATTCTGTTATTTTCTCGAAGTAATGAATGTTATTATCAACGCGAATTATTCATGGTTTGTAGATTGTTGTCTATTCTATTCGATATTCCTGCAGATTTTATTATTGAATTCAATGGAATAATCGTTTTATTCGAATCAATAATTTTTAAAATTTTTAAGCGTTAATGAAAACTGGTGGCCAATTTTCAGTTGTCATTTCAACAGTCACTGAAACTTACCTGCTGAATATTCAATACCTGTATACATACAATTCAATACATTTGTATGAAATTCAAGGAAGTGTTACGAAATATTTCATTTTAAACTATATACGATTGTGCAATAAATGTCCTTTCTCCTTATCGCAATGTGTAAAATGCACTAAACGTGGTGCTTATAGACGGCGTGAGTTTCTTATAGGTTTTTATTGCGTTTCAATCTTACCTTGCACCATCTATTTGTAGAAACAAACTATTGTGTACCAGATTTTTAATGAATCAAATGTCATAGATCGAAACCTGACAAATACCATGTGTTCTCTCCATCAATAGCTACTTTTTTGTTTGTTCCATTAGGAAACAAATTTTTGTCAACAAAAACCTCATTCAAGGAATACCGTCTATTTTTCTCGATATTTAGATCGTTATATCTTCTCTGCCTTCAGCCTGGTTTCATACAAAGTCAGATGTAGGCCTATTTCAGGTTTTGCTAAGCTTTTAGATCTCTTACTAATCCATCGATCGACTTCTCACGATCTCTGATACATCATCGATCGATGATGTATCAGAGATCGATTTTTTTCGGGGACGTCTTACAGTTCTCCGTGTCCCTTTGGGCGTCCAAAATCTGATTGTCTGTGTCCACTTCTTAGAACCTAATCTCGCTTCATGAGCGATCCAAAACCACTTCAAGCTCTCTAATCGTTCTAAAACATTTTTATTTTGAGTTTGTCACTGACACTTCGGTATTCTTTCTAGAGAAGTTATGCCTAACAGGACTCGTTGTTCTACTCTTAGCTCTTCCGATACTTCTATTGTACAATTCTATTAGACAGTAGATCATCGTGTTCGCAATTTGTGTACGTTGTTCGTTTTCATATTGTAATTCTCGAATATTGTCTTCCAGATGACCAATAGACCAATGACTTTACATAGCCCCACAGAAAGTAGTCTAGCGGTGTTAAATCACAAGATCTTGGAGGCCAATTCACCGGTTCAAAAGTGAAATTAGGCGGTCACTAAATGTGTCTTTCAATAAATCGATTGTGGCACGAGCTGTGCGACATGTTGCGCCGTCTTGTTGAAACCACAGCTCCTGGGCATCATGGTTGTTCAATTCAGGAAAGAAAAAGTTAATAATCATGACTCTATACTGATCACCATTGACTGTAACGTTCTGGATATCATCGTTTTCGAAGAAGTACGGACCCATGATTCCACCAGCCCATAAAGCGCACCAAACAGTCAGTTTTTCTGAATGTAACGGTGTTTCGGCATACACTTGAGGATTATCTTGACTCCAAATGCGGCAGTTTTGTTTGTTGACCTGGACATTCAACCAGAAGTGCGATTCATCGCTAAACAAAATTCGCTTATGAAAATCGGGAACAACGGCAATCTCGTTTTGGGCCCATTCGACGAATCTACGCCTTGCTTGATGATGGTTTAGCTTCAATTCTTGCACGAGTTGGATTTTGTAAGCACGCAAACCAAGATCCTTCCGCAGAATCTTCCATAAAGTGGATGGACACAAATTCAATTCCTGTGCTCGATGGCGGGTGGACTCATTCGGGTCTTCCTCAATGCTACGCTCTACAGTAGCAATAGCTTTTTCTGTACGCACCGTAGGGCGTCTCTGGGGATGCGAGTTAACAATAAGAGTAAACGTGGTGCGAAAACGTTCCATGGTTAATCGAATTAACTGCTCTGATGGACGATTTTGTCGACGATTAAATGGACGTAGTGCACGATACGTATTCCGCACAGAACCATTATTTTCGAAATAAAATTGCACTATTTGCAAGCGTTGTTCAGGCGTGAGTCTATTTATGATGAATTGCCAAACCAAACTGAGAATAAATCACTTTCAGCTGTTAAATCGATCGCCATCTTCAACAGTAATGCCAACTTAAAGTTCTATATCCTAAAAAAACACCCTTTAGAAACATGCTACGTAGAAAATACGAAATGTGCTGTTCCTATCAAACATCAGGCAGCCTTGCTACAACGTATCCGATGAATGTGCTAGCTCCTCAACATTTTCTTGTCAAATTAGTTCCAGATAAATTGCGGAAGATTAAACGTGTAGAGAGTACAGAAATATTCGTGCGAAATCAATTAAGTCTGGCGAAACAACAGGAAACACCGAGTTTAATTGTAATTCGGTAGTTTCTCTCAACCTCCAAGTTAACACATTTCCCGAAGGAATTTCTCGGAGTTCAGCAGAGCAAGCGGGATTTGTTAGTACAGATCAACTGCAATTTTCGTTATTAGTTTATCAGTCCCAGAAGTATGCCTGAATTTCCGACATTGATTGAAACATCGAAATTAAAATCGGCAGGCTTTTCTCAATTTTTTTCTTGTTCCATCGAGCACTTTAAATTTTTAATTGGTTTGATGGAAATATACGGTCTCAGTCTTGACGAATTGTATATATATATATATATATATATATATATATATATATATATAAATGTACGAATAGTAATGAACATTGTTGTTAGTATCTTTTAATGTCGCTTTTTGTAATGGGTGATTTTTAAAGTGTTCAGTTTTTTTCAAATCGAATAAAACACTCAATTTGCATCATATACTCAAGATTTTTATTGAAACTCATAACTTGGCCTTTGCCATTTACATTTTGAAGATAATTTCATGTTGTCCGCGGCTCCGTATCAAATGGTCCATTCGGAAGGTCCAATTTTGCGTCACTTTTTCGAGCATTTCGGTCTGTATCCCACGAATTACGAGTGTTATGTTATCCTGTAGGACTTCAATCGTGTTCGTCTTGTCCACATACATTAACGACTTTACATAACCCCACAAGAAATAATATAGAGGCGTCAAATCGCATGATATTGGTGGCAATTCACAGGGCGATTTCGAGAGATAAGCTGCTCACCAAATTCATCCTTCAACATGTCCATTGTTTCACGAGTTGTGTCTCATGTGGCACCGTCTTGATGAACCACATGTCAACCAAGTTCAACTCGGCCAACTGGGGCGAAAAAAGTTGCGTATCATAGCTCGATATCGTTCGCCGTTGACGGTAACGTTTCTTCCACGGTCGTCTTTGAAAAAAATTAACCGATGATGCCACCAGCCCATAAACCACACCAAACTGTCTTTTTTTCGGGATGCATCGGTAATTCTTGTATGGCATGTCGCATCGCTCCAGATGCGACAGTTTTGTTTATTTACATATCCGTAAAGTCAGCAATGAGCCTCATCGCTGAACACAATTTTTCGATAAAACAGCGGATTTTCTTTAAGCTGTTCTGAGGCTCATTCACCAAAAGACGTTGTGGTAGGTCATTCGGCTCAATTCTTGCAGAAGTTGAATTTTGTAGGCTTTCGAACCCAAATTAACACATGAAATTTTTCATGTGGTTGATTAACACATGCCCAATTGCTGAGAACGGCTACGTATTGACATTTCACGATCCTCATTAACACTGTACGCTACGGCTGCAATATTCTTTTCAGTAGGCAGTGTACGCATGCGAGACAATGGTTTAATGTCCAACAAAGTAAACTTGGTGCGAAATTTGGTGATAACTTTGGTGAATTGTTGATTCACCAGGTCGATTATGACGACCATAATGATCGTAACAAACGATACACATTTTTCATAGAGCACGAATTTTGATAGTAAATTTCAACAATTTGCAATCGTTGCTCGTTTATAAGTCTTTTCATGATGAAATGGCAAAGTATACTGAAAACTGTTCACTTTGACAGATGACGTTTGGATGCCATTAAACCAGTGCCGCCATCTGTAGATTTACGCATTATGAACAAACTTTTATTATCACTGATAATGTTGATTATTCTCGAAGGTATTGTGACGTTATGATTCTAAACAATTATCCAATACCAATAAGTCAAGAAAACACCACATTGGTCTAGAAAATCGCTGTGGTCGTTCACAACATGGGAATCCTTTCTCCCAATCGCAGAAAAAAAGGCAATGATTGAAATTTGTACGACTCTAGCAATGGTTCTGTATTCTATATCCGAATGGCAGCAAGTTTAACATTGTTTCTCTAGTTGAGAAAGACCATACAACAACAAGGCTTATTTGGATCCTTCGAATAGACAGTTCTGATATAGGTAATGTACTGAAATAATAATGACTTTCCAATTTTCAACAGCTAAATACCCAAGTCTTATCGATGTTAGTCTTCAAATATATGTTCTAGTCTTTATTATGGGGATGAATAATTGTCAAAGAAACTCAGCAAAGTGCTCAGTTTCAAAGGTTTCAAAGTGCTCAGAAGAGTGCTTGTTTTGCAAATTGGTCTGCTGTTTCTTTGGCTGCCCTGCCTAAGTGAAATTAGATCCAAATTATGGTGATAGGAATGTCACTATGAGCATTCACTACGTGACATTTTCTCAAATTTTTCATAAGTGACTTTCCGATTTCAGATGATTCAGTTTTGAAATTGTGTAAGCCACATTCTTCAATATCGATTGGAAAATTCAACGTTAATTTTTTCATTCGAAGCCGAGAAAATTTGATCAATCTTGATGTCAAATTTTCCTCTTCAGTCAACATATTCGAAGACTCGTAATAACTATCGGAAAAGTGAAATTCGCCGGAGAGGCGTCACCCCAATTCGGGTCATCAAATATTCATCAGAGCTATGGGAAATCACGCCTGAAATCAGAATTTTCACATCTATCTTTTCCCAGGTACGCTTTGAATTTCCATGAAAAATTGCCAATAAAACGAAGATGTTTATCGAGGCAATTCAACAAGTGGAATGAGAAATTTCAATCTCAGAATACCGTTGGTACCGTTGAAATCTAAATATATATCTTGACATATGATAAAAAAGTAACGCATAGCTGTCTGTACATGGAAGGAATATGAGAAGAAATATTTCTGGACCTTTATCGTCCAATAATATTTCTCAGCGTTTGTACACGTTTATTCCAAAAACGGCTTATGCTATTTAGATGTGGTTTTTTCTAATATATTGCAGTAAGCTTCGATTAACATTCAGTGTTTTTTTATGTTAATCGATTCATAAATGAAAAAGTTATAGCAATTCAAAGAATCATGTTGAACTTTTGTTGAACTTTCTATATCTATTCTTTGTATGTTCAGTAGCATTTTCTGAAAAAAACACCAGACAATACGAGGTGCGGTGGTAAGTTTCCGGCCTGATCAAGAAAAACGATGTTTTAAAAATCTTTTTGCTTTATTTTTTAACATAAGTTCCATCAACACTGATACATTTGATCTCAAACGGTGTTCTAATTTAGTTATACCATTTTTAAAGGTAGATTCGTCAATTTCCTCAAAATACTGATTTATAGCTTCGATAAATTCTTCGTTGCTCTCAAATCTTTTACCGCCAAGCCATTTTTTGAGGTTAGGAAACAGGTTAAAGTCGCTGGGGGCTAAGACTGGAGAGTAGGGAGGATGCGGCAGCAATTCGAACTTCGATTCGTGGATTTTGGACATGGCAACAACCTACGTATGCGAACTACGGGTGATCATGAATTGAATTTTTTTATTTACCAAATGAGGTCGTTTAATTTGCACCTTGCCCTTCAAACGTTGCAATAAGTCTGTGTAGTATTGACCAGTGATAGTCTTACCCTTTTCAAAATAATCAATGTATATGAATCCTCTCGCATTCCAAAAAACAGTAGCCATAACTTTGTTTGCCGATGAAACTGTTTTTTCAATTCTTTGTTCCACTCTTTTGTCTGTTTTTCATTGTCAGGAGTGTAGCGGTGAACACAAGTCTCATCAACAGTTATGAATCGACGCAAAAATTCGTTTGGATTTCGCCTAAATATCCCCAAATTTTCAGTAGAAATATTTTTTCGAATGGGTGTTTGGTTGAGCGTTAGCAAAGGCGGCTCCTATTCTCCACACAGCTTTTCCATGCTCAAATGGTTGTGCAAAATATTTCGCACACGTTCAGCTGACATCCTACAGGTCTCTGCTTTCTCATGCACTTTCAATCTCCGGTCTTTGATGGATTATTATTTGATGGATTTTCTCAACCATTTCTGCAAAATAATCTGAGCGTTAGCAAAGGCGGCTCCTATTCTCCACACAGCTTTTCCATGCTCAAATAGTTGTGCAAAATATTTCGCACACGTTCAGCTGACATCCTACAGGTCTCAGCTTTCTCATGCACTTTCAATCTCCGGTCTTTGATGGATTATTATTTGATGGATTTTCTCAACCATTTCTGAAGTTGTGACCTCAACGGGCCGTCCTGAGCGAGGGTCGTCAGAGGTGCCCACACGACCCATTTTGAATTCAGAAACCCACTTCTTAATAGTGAATGTGATGCGGAGCAGTCTCCTAGTCTCCATCTCTCATTCAAGGAGTCTCCTAGTCTCCATCTCTCATTCAAGGAGTCTCCTAGTCTCCATCTCTCATTCAAGGAGTCTCCTAGTCTCCATCTCTCATTCAAGGAGTCTCTTAGTCTCCATCTCTCATTCAAGGAGTCTGCTAGTCTCCATCTCTCATTCAAGGAGTCTCCTAGTCTCCATCTCTCATTCAAGGAGTCTCCTAGTCTCCATCTCTCATTCAAGGAGTCTCCTAGTCTCCATCTCTCATTCAAGGAGTCTCCTTGAATCAATCTCTTCTTTTATTTGTGTATATGTAAAACAGTTCAAATGAAAGTATTTGATGGCAGCAGTTTTCTCCAATTTTTCTATTTTTACGAAAACGAAGGAAGCATCTCGCGCAATGTGCTCTCAAACGCAAACTAACGTAGCTATTGGACTGAAAGTTTACATTATAACTCAGTAGGAATGGCACTGAATGGCGCCGCTCCAAAAATAGACCTAGTGTCGCCATCTCTTGGTCATGACGCAAACTTTTCACCCCACCCTCGTATATGACATTATACAGACTTACATACTTTTATACCTATATAAACCTATATACTAGACAAAGATGTAATATAGAGCAGTGAAGTAATAAAGAAACGTTTTTGCTACCAAGCCGTCCGGCGTTGTTGGTGAAAGACTGTTTTATCCGGAGTGATGTCTCATCTCTTACAGTCGTGATATTGTGAGAGCGGTAATCTTTTCTTCTTCGAATTATATCTTAATGACTGTTGATTGTTGGACTTTGCAGTGTTCGCTCATCTAGTTAATTCCTACATTTTGATGAAGATAAATCTGGGTATCCGTAATATATACACACAACCTTGATTTTCGAATTTTGATATGCGTAAAAATTTTAATTTCATAGAAAATTAACCAATGTTTTCAAAATTTTTCTCGAGTCTCGCGTGATAAAAAGAAATATGGGGTTGATTTCATGGAAATATCGTATGTTTCGTATGATTAGTGGGGTGATTTGGATATTTAGTGTTCACATGAAACGAAATTTGGTGAACCTTGAACAACGTCAAATTTACCGGGGTTTGACATGCATTATACTTGGGGATCGATATGGAATTGATATGAGGGTGGATATCGAAATAACACTTTGGAGAGGATGGTCAATATTTATTATTTTCGGAATAGTTGTACCCCCGATTTTGTTTCTCAGCTTCTCAATTATGACAGCTCTAATGGCTTTACAAATATTTGTAGTCGAATCTTCTAGATATCTTACGAGATAACCGAATAGAAGAGAAAAATTCTTATGAGAAAAATTTGTAGTTTTAATTCTCGGCATTTTTATTGAAATTCACGACGACAATTTGGAACTTACTTGTGATGAAATTTCACGGAGTTTAATTTTTGGAGTTTATTCATTTCCATGGCTTCCAGGTAGTTTTTCATACCTTTTCCACAGTAATGGAGAATATTAGGTTTGAAACAGGATGAGATCTTATGTCCTGTCGACTCTAGATGTTCCCGAAAAGCAGATTGTCCGTTTTTTGAGTGTTTTTTTTGGCCTAGTTTCATAACATCTTCCGGTCTGGCCAACGTATGATGACTTACATTCTTTACAGTCCAATCTATAAATTCCAAACTTCTTCATTGGGTCGCATCTGGACAATTTTTTATTGAAGATCAATCTATCCAATCTGCTGTGACTTGAAAAAGCTATATTCAAATTATTAATCTTGAAGAATTTGATGATTTTTGAAGAGATTTAGAATGAAGAGGGGACGTGTGTATAAACCCTTATACACACGTCCCCTCTTCATTCTAAATTCTGACATCTACTTTAAAATAAAGGACTTATTTGACCTCCGTTCAGGCTTGGAGATAAAAACCACGTACGTAAATACGTACGTGGTCTTAATACGTAGTGTCAGATACGTAATCTCAGTTATGGTTCACGGCAAACAAACTCGAATTGAATGATGGCAAAACTCAAGATATAGTCTTTTCATCTAATTACTTTAATAATACTGCGGAAAAAAATACTGCAAAGCTGCTTGGCGTAACACTAGATAACAACCTTACTTGGAACGACCATATGGAACAACTGAAAGGAAAACTTTCTGGTACTCTATTTTTGCTTAGACGAATGAGAACTATAACGAGCATTACCACATTAAGATTACATAATTCTCTCTATTCCATTCATTTTTGAGTTATGGTGTTGTTTTGTGGGGAAATTACCAATGCCTTGGTAGTTTTCAGGATGCCGAAAAAGGCAATTCACATAATGGCAGGCGTTGGTTACTTAGATTCATGCAGACCATTATTTATAAAATATTAAATAAAACCTTTGCCTACTTTGTGGATAAATAATGTTCTTTTAGAAATACATAGGGATGTAGATACGTTGATCAAAGAGTCTGATCTACATAATTGCTATACAAGAGGCGTAAATAATATCCGAACTACTACATATCGTCTAAGTAAATCAAAAAAAAACTCGATTGATTATAAGTTATAAAAAATCATACCTTCCCATTTCAAGAAGCTTTCTTCTAATAAATTCTAAATAAACATCAAGAAATATCTTCTGAGATTTTGTTTCTATTCTGTCAGCGAGTATTCGGAGCACTCCAAGGCTAAGTCTTCAATATGAACATGCTAACGACATGTTTTTATGTGTTATTTTTCGTGCATATGTATTCTTTTTTCAGTTTTATGGTGAATTAATTACTTGAGTTTACTAAGTTTATATTTATTAGATTTCAATCATTAGTTTCACCTAGGATTACGTGTATTTTATCTACTATTTTCTAATTTATGTCAATTTTATTTCTGGAGCAGTGGAAGAATGATTCTTCGAACTCCTACCATTTTTAAGATATAAATGTCTTTTTCGTACAATGAAGATTAGTTCTACTACTTCTATTTGTGGGTAGATGTCTGAATGAAACAGGCGTAGAGTCCAAATTTCTTCGAAAATTTCAAATTTCTCATTGCCAAATTGTCATCAATTTAACTATTACAGATTGATATACTTTTAGATTTGAAACACTAAAAATCGTAATGTTTCAATTCCAAATTTCTTCAAATCAATGATATAATCTAAGTATTGAAAATATGATGAAGTAATAAAAGGTTTCTTTGTTTCCATAAACAAAAGATACTGGAGCTTTCTTTGATACTTCAGTTTTCACTTTCAAGGGTGTGTTTCGAATTCTTCAGTCCAAATGACAAAAAAGAAAACTGTTTCTGCTTCGAATATTCACAAAGTTTCTCCATTGATGAAATATAAATTTCCTGCGAAGCAGGGTAGACAAGCATGAAAATATAAAATGAAACGAACGAAAAGCAGTCATGAATTGCAAAACGGGAATTAAACCGGAAGGGTTTATACCCCCAGTTTGCTTACTTTGAGTATTAGTCAGCTGTAATTCTCCGTTTCAATATGAGAATTACTTTATGTGAATTGAATGAAAGGAAATTTCGAACTCGTATGTTGAATTCCTATTTGAATTCTTCGTTAGGTAGGTCAAATTGAAGCTATAGACTCTTGGAGATAGAAAAGAACACAAATGAAAAATGTTGAAGCAACAAATGATCACTTGCTTTTTTAGTAATTTTCGTGTGTGTTTTTCGCTCCAAGTTTGTGGAGTTTTGTAACGCTGTCTTAATGGGAGAAGAGAAACTCGAAACATTTGTAATTGGCTGCTTCCAGAATGCGAACTGTGCCACGAACTTCTGCAAGTGATTTTGTATTTTCCCATACCAAACTCTTTAGGGTTAAAGATTGTGGTGCATAGGATTGTGCTTAAAATTGTGGTTGCATAGGACAACACAAGTGTCGAGCTATTGGTTGGCCTCTGGCAGAATGTTTCCCGAAACAGAAGGCACATTCCTTGCTATCCGAGACTAGGTTTTTCCAACTCTTAATTACCTGAAATATATAGTTACAGATCCATCATGAAAAAACGAAAGGTCTCCATACGAATGCCAAACATTAAAGACAATCCATCTCATAACTGGGGGATGTAAAATATTTGAACCTACACAATACAAAGAGAGACACAGCAGAGATTTCACAGAGCTTGACCTTGTTGACAAAATAACCAGGGAAACTGTTTTCATTGAGATGAGAGCTAGATGTAAATGTCAAGAACTTGAGCTGCGAGGGAAAAAACTGTGGAACATAAGACTGTTCCAATCATCCTAGGGTCCACTGGAAAAATTCCTAAAAATCTCTGACATCAGACAACTAGGTCTCGGTGAAAATCTGTACCTATAAGGAATTACAAATATCTGTGCTACTTGTCACAGAAAGGACTGTCAGGAAGTTTCTGGGATATGAAGCCACTAAGGCGGACCGCGTGATCAACAAGTTATTCATTTCAAGTCTTGTGTCTATTCGAATCTCATCTAGTAATCTTCTATTACTAGAATAATCTAGTAGGAACCTTCGTTCATTCTCGATATCAAACAGAAAGAATTGAGCTCTGAAGGATTAATCGCAAGTTTTCGCACTCATAGTGGCGGTCTCTATGTCAACTAAACCAGATTTGTTGCGGTCTGTTGAAATTGTCAAAAAACTGATAACCTACCTACATATATTTTCATTTTACAAGATTTTTGTGATTTTTGAACTGAAATTATGGAAACAAATAACGCATATCCTCGTTTTTTTCATTTGTGGTCAATATCGCTTTCTACAATAACAATAATATTCATTAAATTCAACAATCTATCCATACAAAAGCAAATATAGAAATTGAAGCAGGTCAAGTCAAAAACAAACATATCACAAAAAAAGGCAATACCCATGACACGATTAAGTCTAATTAGGGCATTTCCTGTGGATTGAAGATTTTGGAATATGAGAGAAAATTCACTTTTCATGGATGCTTCTTCGTTCCCGATGGTTTCATCCTCTGGGATAAAAAAATAGCTAGAGACAATTGCACCTTTGGGCCAGATTTCTTGGCGCCACGCTTTATCCAGTTCATCCAGACGTAGGCTCACTTTGATATGAGTATATATTTCAGGGTGTTTAGACTGAAGTAGTCCGCATTTTACTTCAGGAAAGGTTTTTACTAGTATACGTTCTAGGTCATCAGCTTTGGTATCAGGATGAAGACTAGATACATGTAAGGCAGCATATCTGGGCACAGTTTGCACGCCCAAGGTTGTTTCATCACAACCAATAACACATTTTCTGGTTTTAACTCTATTCTTACGGTTATTTACTCTCTGCCAGTCGGAAACCACATCTGTCTTTAAGTTCAAATCAATGTTCTGCATTTTATTCATAATTAACCTCTGTTTTGCTTGTAGTATTGCCATATATACTGTGGTTCTATTCAAACTACTATTCTGTGTTCCTTCAAGTTGACATTGACTTACGTTATTCATAGTTACAATTTGTAGTTGATGCTCATGGGTAGATAAAATCGGTCGTCGACCAGATGCTAGGGTTTGCCGGGGCCGGGGACTAGGTTTGATTAGACGCGTTATAAACCGCGCCAACTTGTTGAAAGGTGTTTGACAGATGTTTAATTGATGAGCTGTCTTGCGGATGTTTTTCACAGATATTTCTGTTTACAGCATCAGCCTCGTTTCTCTTTGATGAGCCCTAATCTCCCTGTCTTTTATCGTTGGAGTGTTGTGCATTTTTTGTCACATCAGCAAATGTTGATTGCATCGATGCAAACTGTTGAGACATTCTATTTTTTATCCAAAATTATTTTGAAATCAGAAGGTGTAGATTGCAACTTATATTCTATATTCTATTACGAAATTTTTTCGATGGCATTCATAAAACTCTTGCATTTGAATGATTCATTACCCACTGGCACCTGCTCTAGTAGCTCCACTATAAGTCAAAAAGGGAGAGTAGAGGATTCGTTAACCTTTCTGTCCAACCCGGAATAAATCGTCAGTAACCCTATCTACATTACCCCGAATTGTGAAAAAACCGGTCGTCAGTCTGACTAACCGAGCCGTCTTCTAGGGGCGGCCCGTACCCGGCTGGTAGGGATGCCTCGAAAACGTCGGCCAAAAAGGGAAGTTGCGAATTCGGGCAGGGGTGAAGTGTGCTATTGATCGCAAAAGGACGCGCCGCCGCCAACGTGACCCTAGACGGTGGCGCACCGGGTCAGGGGAGAACAAGGCGCCACACCCCCTGCGGAGGAGAGTATTCGCCGCCCTCTGGAGAGTGCTGCCAATTCGAGTAGGGGTATTGGTTTACGAGGTTCTAGTCTATTCGGAGGGATTAAGACGTTTCGGACGCCGGAGAAAATAAATCTGCATAATCACGTGGCAAGGTGGTTCTTCTGTGATAAATCAAAATTTTCCTATTGATTTTTAGAGAAAATCTACAATTTTTAGAACAGTTTCAGTTGGAAAATTATTTGAAATAGAAAGAGTAGGAATTCTTTCATTTCAATTCAATCAATGCAAAAACATCATGAGAAGTTCAGAAAGCAGCAGCCCGATTGCCTCCAATTTCTTCTTCTTTAATAGATGTCTTGAATGGTCCTAAGGTTTCAAAATTGGAAGAATTGGGGATCTTGAAGTTCGCTGCGGAAAAAATGAAGTATTACATATTATCAAATGTCAACCAACTTGCATTTCTACTAGATCGTAAATTACTCGTAAAACATGAACATTGTTGTCAAATTTATCCAATTTTCCTAGTAGTAGGACTGACTAAATCTCTAAAAATTGGTTGAATTTCACTTTTGAATTCACTCAATCAAAAGGAACGAATGATGTGTGTTTTTCTTTAGATTCTTCTGTATTAATTCTTACTATATATCGTACTCCGGCCGTGTAATGTTCAATTCGCGAAAGTATTACGAAAATTATGCTTCAAACTTTTTTATTTTTGTCTACGTTTTTTCTCAAAATATAATCAGGAATATTCGGTGTTATATGAAAAAAGTCCTCAATCTCGCCAACTTATCGCTCTAAATATTTCGCAACGAACTCCAGTCAGTAACAGTTTTTTTGATGGTTACTTTTCAATGAAAATTCGGCGATGCTATCAATCTCCATCTGAGTTTCTAACCAATCCATCATTGTGGAACGTTATAAGCAAATAAAATCTCGGAAAAGCCTTGAAAATATCCGTTCTCATAAAATGTAAGTCATTATTTAACTACTACAACAGTACCTTCCTGTTTCTTGTTAATAAAAAAACTGATGATTTATTACTGGGGTTAGGTAAGATATCATGAGGCAAGACGAATCGGAATATTGAAGAATTTTCTGAGGTGTTCAGATGTAAGTTTCCACTGCTTGTTCTATTGATAAGGAACATGCGTTTTCCATTTCACTCTGAAATAATAGCTTAAACACAAATTTAATATTTCAACAGATTATATTTACCAACATTTGTCTATAAGAATAATAGCGAAACTTTGATAAAAAAAAACTCGACTTATTTTGAAAATCTTCATTTATAGATATTATAAGTCTAAATCATTACTACATAATAATATCAGTGGGGAAGTAAAATGGTTTTTTCCAATTGAAAACCAATCTTCCATTCGATATATATGATTAATGTCCAAATATGATTGTCGATAACAGTTTTCTATATCTAATACGGTTAAGGTTTGTTAATCGTCCAATAGATGGCGTGTCAGATTATTCTTTCCAATAGTGACTTGTCTTGTGATGGGATAAGTTAAAATCGAAGAATGTTGGTGAACACTATGATTGCTCACTACTGATGAGGTTCTGACAATTCCTATCATCATGCATGGAGATCGTTATTATAGAATGAAATATATTGTTGATGGAACTCTTCTAGCAAGCTTCCAAGAATATATGTTAGATTCATTTCGATTATTTATCGAATATTTGGGAATGTATAAAGAGTAGTTTCCTTCAGCTAACTGCCAAAGAAATTCAGTGTTTTCGATGCAAAATGCAGAAATTAATGAACATCCAAGAAATATTGTTAGCGAATTTCATAAACACCAATCATTTCCGTGTTTGTTATAAAAAATACGATTTTTGGCTGTGTATTTCCGCCGGTTTAATTCAAGTGGCACTCTCACCAACGACGTACCTCAAAAATTAATATACCAACCATGATAAAGCTGAACAGAGAACTTGAACAAGGCATAAATTAAAATAAGGGATGAGTTTCTCTGCTTTGAGCCGATAGAAAAGTTAAAGTACACTTCACTTGTTTAATCTTCGATACATTGTTAGCATAAATAATTCTCAATCTCATAACTTAATCTTGTAATACTTTGAAGAGTGTCTTTGACTTTGTCTTTGTTAATTCCGAAACGCTGTTGAGTTTTTAATCGTTCATTGAAATCTCTTCTGAAATAAAAAATATCAAAACTACAAAAGCGAGAAGATAGAGCAAGACATAAATATGTAATAATCTCTATGTTCTTTTGAACTCAGCTTCATCACGACAAGTATGATAAGGTTATCAGTTAGTAGTAGTAAACTTTATCTAGCACAGCTAATACACTTTACTAAAAAAAAAAAGTTATATATACAGCATATATAACATATTTCACCCTTGATATTGGTTTTTACAAAATGATACAATAATTTTTTGAACTGATTATGGTTCTCACATAATTTTACTTTCGGATCTAGACTATTAAATACCATCATTAGTTTCGCACATAAAATATTTCAATTCAATTCAATTCAAATTATATAAATAACAAATCTAAGGTCAACAAAAATAAAAAATCATAATAAAACAATTGTTAAACTGATTTACACATATATTAAAAATAATACTGCATGACGTACGTTTCGATGAGATTCACCTTTTTCAAATGCTACGTGCAGACTGTCTGCACTAATTAAACATTAGTTTTCGGTTTTTTGGCACTGGTATAACGGTTGTCATTTTCCATTCTTCAGGAAAACTTCTTCAGGAGTGATAAATTTGGCAACGCTGGAATTTCTGAAAATCGCAGCAGGTTTAACGAGATATTTTCTTGTTCGATGATTTGGCTTTCAATGGTTTTTTAAAATTAATCAACATCTTCTTCAAGTTCAGTAACGTAGAAATCGATAAACATAAACAATATTGTTTACATGAGCTGCTGCCTCCGAATTAGAATACCTGAATTCAGTATCCGATTACGTTATCTTATCCGACACACCTGGTGCATCCTGCATTTCATTTCGGTAAATTGCATTTGTGGTTGAATTTGACTTCGTACATGCGTATTCCAGAGCAATATGGAACGGAACATTTCGTTATGAAGGCACATAATGGTGTCCTTGGGGCAACTGAAATGTTTTATTTGTGCCGAAACAGAATAACTCCATACTAGTGAGGCCCAGAGATCAAAATTCCAGCAAAATTCATTTGATTCTACGTTTCGACCATATTAGAGTTATTCTGTCAAATACGTTTGAGTAGAATGTTCAAAAGAATTGAATTTTGAATTCATTAATTACAACGGCTTGGTGCACCATGAGGTCTTGCCAACACAGTTAATAAAGAACACTACAAGGAAGCTAAGCAATGTTTTCGTGAAGCAATACGGCTCAAA
The DNA here is from genome assembly GCA_030704895.1 of Henosepilachna vigintioctopunctata. Lineage (NCBI taxonomy): Eukaryota > Metazoa > Arthropoda > Insecta > Coleoptera > Coccinellidae > Henosepilachna > Henosepilachna vigintioctopunctata. The sequence continues at coordinate 3,389,268 of JARQZJ010000005.1, forward strand.
CGACCGGAGTTGTGGAAAAACAAATCAGTTTTTCTGCATCACGATAATGCACCAGCTCATTAAAATGATACTTGGTCGTGATTTCCACCTTATTCCCCACATTTGGTTCCTTGCAACTTTTTCCTATTCCCAAAAATGAAGAGACCAATGAAGGAAAGCGTTTTGCCGCAATTGATTAGATAAAGTTAGAATCGAAGAACAGCTGATGTCCATAACGTAAAGCGCATTCAAGAAGTGGTTTGAGGATTGAAAGAAGCGCTGGCATAAGTGCATTATATCTGGGAGGATTACTCGAAGGGGACAAAAAGGATATTGATAAATAAATGAATACTTTTCGAAAAAATTCAAAATACACTTTTCCTTTTGAAGTAACTTCGTACATAATCGTCCTTTATGACTTCCTTTGTGTGCTTGGTGTGAGGTCATTGTTGTGAGCTACAGAGACCATCTTTAGAAAAAAAATTACGAATCATCGAATTAATTTACCCACTGGAATACTACCAATAATAAATAAAAACAATTCGAAAAAAGTATATACGGGAGAGAGGTTCGTGAAAATATCACGACATCCCATTGCGCTGTTCTGAGTGGCATGTCGAAATCACTGATAGTCGATCAAAATAGATATCACATGAACTGCAACAACCATTATAAAGATTACATATACAGTTGATAGGAGAACGTGACATAACATTTGATCTTTTGTAATCGACATAAAATATTAACAAAATAACAATAATTACAAAACAAAATAACAAATCTTTCAGAACTCAAACCTGAAAGAAATCAAGATTGCTCAATTGTTAAGATTTACATATACATTAATGATGAAACAAGTGAATCTCAGTGCAATTCACAGCAGATTGATGCTTGGTTCGCAATAGAACCAAGATTGTTTATGTGGGTTTTTGAGTAATATATCTGGCTTTTTCTAGTACACCTCGGAGAAACGAAGAAATTAAGTTTACCCAGAAGCTCAGGACAGTCGAGATTATCATTGAGCAAATTGAATACAAATTTCAATGCATTCAAACTTCTCCTGGTGTGGAGGCTCCTAGTGTCAAACCTCGACAGCAAAACAACTCTTAGGTGGATAAACACCATTCTCTTGAAATGACAGCCATTTCAAGAACCTCCTCTGCAATCACTCTAAGGGTTTTATGTAGTAATTGGTTGCCAAACCAGACAACCATACTCAAGTTTGCTTCTCAGTAGGGCATTAATAAATGGACCAGTGTTGAGGAATTGGAGAACCGTCTTGCATTCCGGACGATGGAACCATAAACTTTGCTACATGATAATTATTTGATTTGATATATGATTTGATTTGAAAAGAATCCTTCAGTAATATTCTTCCGAATACTTCGTTCAAGGTGTAATTATTGTTTTACATTCCTAAAACATGCAAATTTCTGCGGATGTTTCGTCAGACACGCAAAATGACGTTCCGTCCAACTTTTCCGTCGCTCTTCCGTGCTCGAAGAACTGAAGCTTGGCAAGCCTAATGTATCACCAACCCACGGTTAACTAATGAAACACGGTAGAACGAAATCGGTATAAATGGCATCCGTTGGAAAAGTCAATTGCGTGTCTTGAGTATCTGGGGTGTTGAAATAGAGATAAATTAGATTGTTTATGTCTGCCATTACTGCGGTAAAGTACGTTGTGAATGTGGAATGCGAAAAAAGTGTATATATTCTTTGTTCCCAAATGGAAGAATATATGTGATGAACTTTATTGCAGGAAATTTTCTGAAGTATTTGTTCAGTAACCACATATCGTAATAAACCCGTAAGGCCAGGGTCTAGAGCGGCAGGATTCGGATCGTCACAAAATTTTTAAAATAAAAGAAACGAAAGTTAGAGAAACAAAAAGTGAGGAGAAATCTACCTTTCATTAAAAATATATGTTTGGATTAAAAAAATTTCGAGAAGTAGATATCGATCGAGTGTTACACTTTCAACATATTTCGGCCTTAGGGCCCTTTTTACAGCTTTCTTTTTTCTGTGAATGTATGTATGTATTGTTTTTATTACCTAAATTGTTTCAATATTTAAGTGTTTCTAGATTATAGTTGTTTGTTCCTATTTTTTCTTCATTTCTTCACTCTGTTTCTTCTCTCTTTTATTCATTTATATACTGTTTGTATAGTACTGTATTTTGTCAGCTAAATTGTCTGAATATTTGAGTGTTTGCTGTTCCATTTAGATTTATCATTTACATATAATTTGCATCTCACTTCATTACTTGTACCAGTTACATTTATATTCTACCTCATGATTTAGTTTATGAGACCTGGGGGGGATATACGAGAGTTGTTCAAAGAAATGATGAATTTTCGAAAAGTATTCATTTATTCATCAATATCCATTTTACCCCATTTGAAGTAACCCCCCTCAGATATAAAGCACGTATGCCAGCGCTTCTTTCAATCTTCGAACCAATTTTGAAATGCGCTTTTCAGTATATCCATCAGCTTGTTCTTCGTTTCCGATTTTTTCATCAATTGTGCCAAAACGCTTTCTTTTTATTGGTCTCTTCAGTTTTGGGAACAGTAAAAGTAGCAAGGAGCCAAATATGGTGGATAAAGTGGTCGAGGCATTAATACGGTTTTTTTTGGCCAAAAAGTCACAAGCAAGCATTGATGTGTTAGCTAGTGCATTATCGTGATGCAGAGACCATGATTTGTTGTTCCACGATTCTGATCGTTTGAGCAGTATTGCTTCTGACTATCTATTCCTTGTAGTGTTCCTTATCAACCGTACGATCTGTTGGTAAGAACTCATGGTGCACGGCGCCGTTGTAATCGAAAAAAACAGTTTGCGAATACCTTAACATTCAATCGTGCCTTTTCCGTTCTTGGCTCTTCTGGCCGCTTTTATTGGGTTGATTGGGCCTTGGTTTCGATTTCCTAAGCATATACCCACATTTCGTCAACAGTTATGACCAGAATTTAGCAAACTCCAGGACGCTCATTGTCATCAACATCTTCTTGGCTGTCTGTAAGGCGCTTGTGCCACTTACCTTACCTCTTTTTTTCAAAAGTAAACTCTGCGAATGCCACAGTCAATATTTAGTCAAGTGCGTTCGAGATCTTCATTCCATTTTCAACGCAAAATTCAATACAGATTCTTTGATCCATTTTTTCCAAAATTAAGAAATCACAAAACACACAAAAAAGTACTAAAATTTTCAGTCATAAACAAACTACTAATCCAAAATGGCTGATAATGTCAACATATAAGAAGCGTATATGTACCAACATAAAGGAAAAAATTTCAGTAATAGAAAGTGCATAGCACGGAAAATTCAAAATACACATTTTGTTTTGAACAGACCACGTATTGTGAATAAATCAATAAATAAATATCTCGAGAAATATTGACCCTTCACTCACCTCTGTCGTACGCCTCTGGTAGTAATTAAATGTTTGATGTATTGGGATAGAAGAGAGTTGATATATTAATCTAACAATTTCTCTAGGAAATTTTGAAAAACATCACTTTTGTTCATAAACATGAAAACCCCAAAAAAGTATCTAAAAAAGCTAAAAACAATAAAAAAACGAATTATATTAACACACACATTTTGGCAATGGAAAAGTTGATATTTAGATTTCTGAAAGTAATAGAATATGACTGTTTCCTAAACTGAATCTGTCTTAATGTTTATTTCTGAGGAGTTCAACTTGTATCACATGTATGGTTTCCAAAATTTATTCCAGTGGCATTTTACTCTATAAAAATATGGATATTTGGTTTCTGATATCCTTACTTATATTCGTACTTATCAAGAAAACTTTTAACATCAAAACTCCAAAGGCTTCTTCAGGAATTATACGTGGCAGAGGAAGTGATACCTTCCTTGTCGTGTGTGGTCATATAAGGTTTCAATGATTGCTTAATGAAGCGTAAATATAACATGAGTATTATCGAATTCACTTAATAAGATTTCGTTTGTTATATCCAACATGGCGTTCGAGATGCCTAATTGCATCAAATTCCTCTAATATCGATTGAATATCACGAAAGCAAAAATAATTTGGTTATTCCTTTTTCACGGATAATAATAACAATGTTTATTCTTGAAATACGGCAATTAATACTCTCGAACATCACTTGAGGTTTCTTTTTTCATTCAGTAGTCTAAGGTATCATAATTGCTAATAATCCTGATGATGTCGTCAGGAGTAGAAACATGTACTCTGTCAAAAAACGATTACTAGGTGTTTCAAAAGGAAAATAATCAGAAAGAAATTTTAGCTCTTGAATATATCAAACAATCAGTTATAATAATTCAAGGAACAACCAAAATATGTTTGACCATCTATAAAATTTTGAAAGTTTCATTTCTAAACAAACTAGGTACTTTCTCATGTAATAGTATACTCACGTAGATGATTCATGAAAATTAAGAAAATTATTAGCCCAAAATCAGACTCTTGAGGAACCCCTCAATTAAGCTATTTGAACAATAGTGCATATTAGCTCCTGTAGTAATTCCTTCTGTTGTTATCTCTCATACTTTCTTTTTGTTTCAGGTAATAACCAATTTTCATCCAACGAAAACCCAGTTCTACAAATGTAGGTATTGAAAATGCTATTTCATCAATTTCGGTGGGAATAATATCGATTTATTAATGGGAGACATTATTAGTGATAATGTTATGTTAGCGTGAAAACTTATCTGTGTTTTCATCTCCGACAATATGTTCAAACACTTTTGGTATCGATAAAACAACCATAAATGGCCATGTTTGATAAAATCTATATCACTGTTTGAAAATATTTAAAAAATGTTAATAACCTAAATACCATGAATGTCACTTACAATCGAGTATCTGTACATGTATTAACTGTCTGAATTTAAGTTTGCTCTATACTGGCTTCGATAATGAGTAATTACACGGAGATGAAAAATTAGATAAATAATAGATACGTAAGTTCAGATCCAATATTATGAAAATCATATCAGAACCACTGAAATTTATCTTTCTAGAATGAACATTCTAGAGCGTATTATGTCAAGGTGTAAAAATACAATACATTTGAAAGGAGTAACTGTGACATATGAGTAAAGAAAAGTCTTAGAAATAAAGAGAGCCATATTCTAGTGGGGCCGTCTAGCTCACCCTGGTTCTACAAATTGCTTTACCTTTTATTAAACCCAAACAAATGGAAGCCAGGTATGGCTCACAGTATATAACACACAACTTCACATGGGCAATCAGTAAATTCTACGAAGACAGAATACTTTAGGTAACTTTTTCTCGCTGTTGTAGATACAAATCTCTTTCCTCATGTATAATATGCGTTACCTTTTTCCTTTTGGTGCAAAGTACAAGCTAATATTTGATAAAAGTCCACAATGTGCTGGCCTGTATTTTGTCTTATACTGTTGTATACCTTACAATTTTGACTGTATGTTTTGAGTAGTTGTGGGTTGGTAGAATTCGACTCAAAGAACCAGTGGTTACCTTATCTTATATCGAAATATTCAAGTTGAGGCCAGGTAGCATATGTTACTTTTGGACATTGGACAAAGATTTTCATATGCACTATGTAGCATTTAGTTGTGAGTTTGATTCTATGTAATCTGATCTTTTGGACTTAGCGGAGTTGACTCGTTAGTTAGGCAATTCAAATTGCAAGATCTCCTGAAAATAGCTCCAATGATCCACTAATTTCTGTCCAATAGACTGCCAAAATTGCTCATTATTCTACACTTATTATGTCTTGCCAAAGATATACGTTGATTGGCATTTTTATACGTGATTTTGAGTACTGTTCTAATATTTCTCTGCAAATTGGAGGTATAATTTTTATTCTAATTCACTATTCGGGAGGTGAGTCAAAAATTGAAGAGGTGTAAGCATTAGAGGCTTAGCTTTGAGTAAGAGCTTTAGGCTATCTGTGCTTTCAAAACAATCCATTGAACAGACAAGCATTACTGAAATGAGCTAACAGTAGATTTATTGAACCCAAATACTTACGAGATATATTCAGAATTTTCTATAGTTAACTCAGAGCAAGGGTATGTATCTAAGTCCACTTGACACCATCTTTTGAAACTGATGGAATTCACCATGCACCACATGACAGTTCATCGTTATAAAAAACTACTACATATCGCCTTTTAGTTTACAACACCGTTAAAGTCATTCTGGGCGATTTTACAGGAGAAAAAAGGTTTGGTTTTGAGAGGTCAATCTATTGGCGCTCTGTCACTACTTTTCGAATTTTTGATTAACTGAAAGCTACAGAATGTTACGAATGGTTAAACCCTCAATCAGCTGCTCCGTCCAAAGACATCAATATGTCAAAATCGCTAATTTTCGACTTCAGCGGTGTTGTAAGCTGAGAGATGAAACATTTAACTATCAAAAAGAACTCATTCAATGACTATCACCATCTGACGGTGGTGTCGATCTATTGGCGCTCTGTCACTACTTTTCGAATTTTTGATTAACTGAAAGCTACAGAATGTTACGAATGGTTAAACCCTCAATCAGCTGCTCCGTCCAAAGACATCAATATGTCAAAATCGCTAATTTTCGACTTGAGCGGTGTTGTAAGCTGAGAGACGAAACATTTAACTATCAAAAAGAATTCATTCAATGACTATAAATGAACAATTTCGAAAGCTAGAGTCAAGTCCTCAAATCTAATATCTGATACAAACCTTTCACGGTTTATATTCATATTTGGCGTTTCGTAAAAGCAGTAAACTCACGTTACAGTGGGTTCCTGACGTGTCCCCCAACCATTCATCATACAGAAGAACTGCCAGCTGTTCAATTTCCCTAGCGGCTCCAAAAACACACCATCTGACGGATAAAGAAACGGAAGATGATCGCGCGAAGAATATCAGGGAGATTTATCTAGCTCCATGCACCCCCTTTATCACTTATAATAACCTTGGTGGTGGCATAACGGATACCAATGTCGTGAAATGTGGAAAGGTCAAGAAATCCGTGTTGGATTTTATCACTGTGGCCTAATTTCCACGCGAGCCTTCGTGGTCGATAAATGCCAGATATTATACCTCAATGCAGAGTTATAAATGGACGTATAATCCTCTAAAGAGCCTACAAATCGCTATTTAATAGCAATTTGAACTGTTGAAGTGCCAAAGAATATTTGAAATAACAATATTTGAAGTAACAAGGCCAACATGCATAAAAACTGAATTTCTATCTGTTTTAGTAGGAATTGTAAGTCGAAAAACTAATTAATAATAATTAGAAGAAATTATATGTTTTAGAATATATAAACTGAAAAATATCCAAACTATAATGAAGAATTTCTAAATCCAAATGCACTAAAATACATGCCATTTTTTGAATAATTCATGTTGAGGATTTCGATATTTCAACACGATTTTGTCTTTGTTATATGCTAAATGGCAGCACTTTTCGATCCTTTTAACTCTGAAGGGTATTGAAGTGGAACGTACAAAAATTTAGATTGATTTACCACTGGGGGTTCTTGAATAAAATTGTTTTGTTTTATAAGGAACTCATCAGTTGTGCCAAGCCCAAAATACATTAGAGAGCGATAAAAAATATTATTTTAGAAGAATCCAAAAATGAAATTGTTGAAGAAATGAATGCGTAACAGTTCATCAATATCCATTTTGTCCCCTTAGAACTAATCCCCCCTATATAAATTTCTTTTTCCAGCGCTTCTTCCAATCCTCGAAGAACCTCTGAAATACGCTTTTTATTATGGCCATGAGCTTGTTCTTCGATTCCGACTTTATCTCAACAATTGTGGTAGAACGCTCTCCTTTTTTTGGTGTCTCCAGTTTTGGAAAAAAGTAGCAGGTAGTTAAATCTGGTGAACACGGTGGTTGAGGCTTGACCATGGTGTCGTGAGCTGGTGCATTATCGAGGAACCCATGATTTGTTTTTCCATAATTTCTAAACTTGGCGTGTATTTTCCGGTCTTGGCTCTTCTGGCCGCTTCCATTGGGATGATTGGGCCATGGTTTTGACGCCATAACCATATACCCACATTTCGTCACCAGTTGACCTCATTCAACAACTCCTTAGCGATACTAATACGACGTTGCTTTTTCTCAAAATCTAGCAATTTCGGAACAAACTTAGTTGCCACACGTTTTATGCCCAAAACATCCGAGAAAATTGCATGACATGAGCTTATTTATATATCAACATCCTCTGCAACTTCCCTAATGAATATTCGACGATTTTCCAAAACCATTTTCTCCGTTCATTTATGTGGTTGCAACTCCAGGACGCTTATCGTCATTAACATCTTCTCGGCCTTCTGTAAAGCGCTTGTACCACTAATGAACACTTTTTTGAGACAAAGTATACTCTCCGAATGCTACAGTCAACATTTTCAAAGCGTTGAAGCACTTTGTTCCATTTTTAACGCAAAATCTAATACAGATTCTTCGATCCAATGTTTGCAAAAGTAAGAAATCGAAGAACACACAAAACGTAACTAAACTTTTCAGTTGTGAAAAAGAAACTACTAGTCCAAAATGCCTGTTAATGTCCACATATGAGAAACTTATGTGTACCAACATAACAAAAAAAATTTCGATAATGGAATGTGCACATCCCGCGAAAATCCAAAATTCATGTTTTTTTCGAACAGACCTCGCACATTCATGACACAAGATTGATATACAGGTATTATCTTCGACAAAAAAACCCTTACAAAGTTTAAACACAAGAATTGAATGAATTTTAGTGGAAATTTCTCCATTTTGCGACCTCTGCTTGAGATGTACAATCTATTATTGCTAAAGGGTGTTTTTTTAGAGGTATAGAATTTTAATGGCAATAAAACAACGATGGATCATTCGATCTACAAGCACTTTTTTTCATTCGAAAGATAATCTTGTGGCATTACATTTTTAATATGACTTCTGGCATGTGACCGCCAGGGCTGGCTCGGATGTAGTCCAATCTGGACGTCAAATTTTCGATGACTTTTTCCAACATTTGTGGCCGTATATCGGCAATAACACGGCGAATATTGTCTTTCAAATGGTCAAGCGTTTGTGGCTTATCCACATAGACCAATGACTTTACATAGCCCCACAGAAAGTAGTCTAGCGGTGTTTAATCACAGAAACTTGGAGGCCAATTCACAGGTCCAAAACGTGAAATTAGGCGGTCACCAAACGTGTCTTTCAATAAATCGATTGTGGCACGAGCTGTGTGACATATTGCGCCAACTTGTTGAAACCACAGCTCCTGTACATCATGGTTGTTCAATTCAGGAATGGAAAAGTTAGTATTCATGGTTCTATACCGATCACCATTGACTGTAACGTTATGGCCATCATCGTTTTTGAAGAAGTACGTTCCAATGATTCCACCAGCCCATAAAGCGCACCAAACAGTCAGTTTTTCTGGATGTAACGGTGTTTTGACATACACTTGAGGATTATCTTCACTCCAAATGCGGCAGTTTTGTTTGTTGACGTAGCCATTCAACCAGAAGTGCGCTTCATCGCTGAACAAAATTCGCTTATGAAAATCGGGAACAACGGCAATCTCGTTTTGGGCCCATTCGACGAATCTACGCCTTGCTTGATGATCGTTTGGCTTCAATTCTTGCACGAGTTGGATTTTGTAAGCAAGCAAACCAAGATCCTTCCGCATATCTTCCATAAAGTGGATGGACAAAGATCCAATTTCTGTGCTCGATGGTGGATGGACTCATTCGGGTCTTATTCAATGATACGCTCTACAGTAGCAATAGCTTCTTCTGTACGGCAATCTCGTTTTGGAAAAAATTGCACTATTTGCAAGCGTTGTTCAGGCGTGAGTCTATTCATGATGAATTGCCAAACCAAACTGAGAATTAATCACTTCTCATCTGTTACATCGGTCGCCATCTTCAACAGTAATGCCAACTCAATGTTCTATACCTCTAAAAAAAAACACCCGTTATATTGCATATAAATGCACTATTTTTGACTGGATTGGAAACAGGATATTTTGTTTTGATGAATATATTGAACATAGCAGTGAAAATGAATCAATATTTGGCATGGCGCATGACTATACAATCTTTCGATTATCATACAAAATATGATATTTATTCATGTAATTATAATCGTTAATTTTAATGAGTTTGCATTGAATCATCAGGAATTATTAGATGTGTTTGTTTATCTGATAAAGTTGAACAAGTGATTATTGGAAAACCCTGAAATATATTCGAATATGCACACGCTTTATGACCTTAGATGTCCTCTCATTTTGCCAACAAATGAGATATAATTTCAGAACATTAAAATGCGAGGTTTTTAGTGTGAAGTTCGAGCATCAGTTTAAGCATCAGAAATGTTATATCTTTTGATTACAACATTGAAGATGTTGTAATAAAAATAAATAAGTAAATATATAAATAAATAATTATTTCTTCATGAATTTTCCTCTCCATTCTTTCTTTTCTTCCTTTGTAATATATATTCCTTTTATTCTTTGTAATATATTATATTTCATTTTTAGTTTTATTTCTTTTGGTTATTATTTATTCCTATTCAAATTTATTTTAATTTTATTTTCGTTGTATATATTTGCTTATACTCTCTTTTCCTTTTTTTCAAATTTTTTTATAATTATTATATGTGAACAATATGTTATTTTTCCCTGTAATTGTATGTATATCTGTTGGAAATAAAGGTATTATTATTATGTCATTAAATTACATTGAGATAATACTAGAAATACTGATCATTTTCGCATCCAAAGTTGTATAATTTCTACATATACAAATATAATATATCATGATGGATTTAAAGGTGTCAAAAATTCACATAGTTTCTTGAAAAAAGTACTGTTGTTAAGATATTCCAGCGTAATTTCAAGAAGTATACTTCAGATGATGAGATAGGTATGCCAAACTGAAATGTTTGATTTTTCAAACTATGGATGTTTTTGTATTATTAACATTTTTTTTGTATTTTTTTGAATAATAGGCGTCAAACATCAATATACAGCGTAAACAAATTCTACATAAATTAAAACGTAAATAAATTTTTTCTTTATGTTCTCTATCCTATTATTTATTTTGTTTCACATACAGAACGTAATGGAAGGACCCTTACCAGTTGATGTAGTTGATGTAGACTTCATCCCTTATAAAATCTTTCAGACGTGATTTTATAATGACTTCTTCATTCGATTTGATACCCAAAGTAACGAATATTTTGCCAAGTGGAGTAAAAATATATCGGAGTTGAATAACATTCAATTAACTGAAATACTTCAGATATTTTCCATCTTGAAATTCCTTCGATCCGTTAGTTCTTTTGTGTCTTCTCTTGGATTTATGAAGTCGTTTTTGTGTATACAGGCCTGGAATTTGTTCGAACTGATACAGTTTATTGTGAGCGTTCATTCGACCTATCTTGGAAATTATGGGGATGGGGAGATTTTGATAGGATCGTAGGGTGATCGGCGAGCTCAATGATAAATTGGTTACTCAACAAAGGGGTTAGTTTTGAACACTTTGATTGGTTTTTTTCTGGAAGAATGAATCAAATGTCAGATTTTACTGGTTGTGCTCGAAACTTACTGATACATGATTATCATAATTGATATTTATGTGGGTGATTCAATTTTTTGAGCGTAGTTTTTTTTAAATCGAATAAAACACTCAATTTACGTCATATATTCAAAATTTTTATTGAAATTGATGACTTGGGTTTTGCCATTCACATTTTGAAGAAAACTTCATATAAATGTTGTCCGCGGCTCCGTATCAAACGGTCCATTCGGAAGGTCCAATTTTGCGTCACTTTTTCGGGAACTTCGGCCTGTATCCCACGAATTACGCGTGTTATGTTATCCTGTAAGGCTTTCATCGTGTTCAGCTTGTCCACATACACTAACGACTTTACATAACCCCACAAGAAATAATCTAGAGGCGTCAAATCGCATGATCTTGGCGGCCAATTCACAGGGCCATTTCGAGAGATAAGCTGCTCACCAAATTCATCCTTCAACATGTCCATTGTTTCACGAGATGTGTGGCATGTGGCACCGTCTTGATGAAACCACATGTCAACCAAGTTCAACTCGGCCAACTGAGGCAAAAAAAAGTTGCGTATCATGGCTCGATATCGTTCGACTTTGACGGTAACGTTTCTTCCACGGTCGTCGTTGAAGAAAAATAGACCGATGATGCCACCAGCCCATGAACCACACCAAATTGTCGTTTTTTCGGGATGTATTTGTAATTCTTGTATGGCATGTGGCTGTTCATCACTCCAGATGCGACAGTTTTGTTTATTTACATATCCGTCAAGCCAGAAATGAGCCTCATCGCTGAACACAATTTCTCGATAAAACAGCAGATTTTCATTGAGCTGTTCTAAGGCCCATTCACAAAAAATTAGACATTGTGGTAGGTCATTCGGTTTCAATTCTTGCAGAAGTTGAATTTTATAGGCTTTCAAACCCAAATCAACACGTCAAATTTTCCATGTGGTTGAGTAACACATGCCCAATTGCTGAGAACGGCGACGAATTGACATTTCACGATCCTCATTAACGTAGTACGCTACGGCTGCAATATTCTCTTCAGTACGCATTGTACGCATGCGAGACAATGGTTTAATGTCCAACAAAGTAAACTTGGTGCGAAATTTGGTAATAACAGCACGAATTGTTGATTCACCAGGTCGATTATGACGACCATAATATGATCGTAACAAACGATACACATTTTTCACCGAGCATGAATTTTGATCGTAAATTTCAACAATTTGCAATCGTTGCTCGTTTATAAGTCTTTTTATGATGGAATGGCAGGGTATACTGAAAACTTTCCACTGTAACAGATGACGTTTGGATGCCATTACCAACCAGTGCCGCCAACCTGAAAAACTTAACTCTTAAAAAATCACCCGTTATAAGTCCTTGATGTTTCAAAATTTATCTACTTGCTCTGTTTGTCAGTTGGATAATTATGTTTATCATTCGTATTTATTCGATTAAAATTCATGAGGAGGATTCTCTTAGAGCAATAAATATCAAAAAATTCAATGATCTCCTTTGACTCAAAGACAGAGAAAGTGAAATAATTCATTTTCGTAATTTTCTTTTGAAGATGAATAAACTGAAGGGATTGAAAGAGTGTTTGTCTAAACTGATCAAATCTCAACGAAATCTTGAATTGTAATTGGATTTATACAGGTTTTCGAGAGATAAGCCGCTTTTTAATTGAAAGATTAATTCGCGATTACGAAGTTCCAATTATAAAGGAATCATCTCAGGTGGAATAAGGTACAAGATACGAAATTCAGTTAGAGATGTCAGTTATTTGGAGAATGAGAATTTTGTGTTTGAATTGGAATGTTCTTTATTTGTTCAGTAGAAAATGAGAAACCTGTTGGGATTTCTTACCAATATTATTCTAAGAATTATATTTAATGCAGGCAAACTAAAATTAAGTAAAAGAAGAAACTTACGTTGAAAACTTACACATTTTTTTTTTATATATAACAGCCGTTTACATATGTTTCAAGGTTATTGCCTATCGTCAGAACGGCGTAGTTCAAGTTAAAGATGAAAGTACTTGAAGAGATATATAAAAAATTAATATATAAAACACGAAACACAGTTTCGTACACGTTTTATACACCCAAAACATTTGGGAAGAGTCAACACAACGTTGCAGACGACAATGAAATACCGTCCGGCTATTATGAGACTTTTATAGCTTCTGGAACTACCCAGATAATCTTAACAATAAAATAATTATTCTAAGATTTATATTTAATGCAGGCAAACTAAAATTAAGTAAAAGAAGAAACTTACGTTGAAAACCTACACATTTTTTTTTATATATAACAGCCGTTTACATATGTTTCAAGGTTATTGCCTATCGTCAGAACGGCGTAGTTCAAGTTAAAAATGAAAGTACTTGAAGAGATATATAAAAAATTAATATATAAAACACGAAACACAGTTTCGTACACGTTTTATACACCCAAAACATTTGGGAAGAGTCAACACAACGTTGTAGACGACAATGAAATACCGTCCGGCTATTATGAGACTTTCATAGCTTCTGGAACTACCCAGATAATCTTAACAATAGAATAATTATTCTAAGAATTATATTTAATGCAGGCAAACTAAAATTAAGTAAAAGAAGAAACTTACGTTGAAAACCTACACATTTTTTTTTTTTTATATATAACAGCCGTTTACATATGTTTCAAGGTTATTGCCTATCGTCAGAACGGCGTAGTTCAAGTTAAAGATGAAAGTACTTGAAGAGATATATAAAAATTAATATATAAAACACGAAACACAGTTTTCGTACACGTTTTATACACCCAAAACATTTGGGAAGAGTCAACACAACGTTGCAGACGACAATGAAATACCGTCCGGCTATTATGAGACTTTTATAGCTTCTGGAACTACCCAGATGCTACTTGTTAAGATTATCTGGGTAGTTTTACTATATATTATTACTACTAAGTTTTATACTTACAACTTGCACAGATGCCTACTTCGAATCGAATGAGAATGAGGTTTTATTTTGATATTTAGCTTTAATGTTCAAGAAATTGTACATCATTGTGATAACAACTTCAGTTATTTCCAATCTGGTCATTGTTTAGAATTTATACTCGTAGTATCATAACAAACATTCAGTTTCTTCAATTAGAGACTGTTCTTTCAGCATCGACGTACATTTCAATTAGATAGTATGACTCACCATTCTCCTTGACAATTATATCGAAATTATTGATAGACAGAGCAACGAATTAACTTAAATCATCACATCATTGTGATAATAACTTCACTTATTTCCAATCTGAACAGTGAACAAGAATTTATATACTCGCAGTATCATATCGAACATCCAGTTCTTTAAATTGGAGATTGTCCTTCTAGAATTGACGTACATTTTAATTAAAAAGTATGACTCACCATTCTCTATGACCAATTTATCGAAATAATAGAAAAAGCAACAAAACAACCCAAATCGTCACATCATTGCTATAATAACTTGAATTATTCCCAATATAAACAGTGTTTAGAATTTGTATACTACTAGTATTATAACAAACATGCAGTTCTTTCAATTAGAGACTGCCCTTTTATTATCGACGTACATTTTAATTAGAAAGTATGTCTCACCATTCTCCTTGGCCAATTTATCGGAATTATTGATACAAAAAGCAACAAAATAACTTAAATCATCATATCATTATCATATTAACTTCAGTTATTTCCAATCTGAACAGTTTTTAGAATTTATATACTCGTAGTATCATATGAAACATTCAGTTTCTTCAATTAGAGACTGTCCTTTTAGAATCGACGTACATTTTAATAAGAAAGTATGTCTCAACATTCTCCTTGGCCAATTTTTCGAAATTATTGATAGAAAAAGCAACAAAACAACTTTTATCATCACAATATTGTGATAGTAACTTCAGTTATTTCAAATCTAAACAGTATTCAGAATTTATATACTCGTAGTATTATATAAAACATCCAGTTCCTTCAATTAGAGAATTCCTTTATAATCGACGTACATTTTAATTATAAAGTATGTCGAGTCAAATTCAAGTACTTATTGATAAATTAAACTGATTTTTGAAAATTTCAAAAATATTTCATTTATTATTCACTACAATATTATTTTGGTAATCAATACCTTCATCAGGTGAATGAAAACGTTTTCATCCTACTAGTCTGGATGAAATGTAGTTCGTTTGGAAAATATTAGGTTGAGAAATCGTTGTAGATCATCTCTCAAGGTTTCATTTCACTTTTAAATGTACAACTCTAAGCTAAAATGCCGAAACTGAGATATTTTTCGACTAGTGCAAATATTGTTGGTATAAATTTTTTGAGTATTTAAATTTGTACTGCATATATTGCAATTTTTTCATTATAATTTTGATATGTAGATCCCAGTCCAAGTTGCTGTCGATAATAATACCAAAGTACTTAATAACGAAGAAATTTAAAGAAGTTTAAAAGGAAACTACTGAAAATCTTAAAGTATTTCAAGTGGTCACTATCGTCAGCAAATCTAGTTATGTATCCTGAACTATCCACTGAATATAGTCAATTTATCTTTGTATGTATTAAAAAGCTAAAAAGGACTAATTGTTGTTAGGATCATTCAAATTGAGTAAATTTTTGTTTTTCTTAGCCGCGTTT
This sequence comes from Henosepilachna vigintioctopunctata, assembly GCA_030704895.1. Taxonomy (NCBI): domain Eukaryota; kingdom Metazoa; phylum Arthropoda; class Insecta; order Coleoptera; family Coccinellidae; genus Henosepilachna; species Henosepilachna vigintioctopunctata. Next base: position 3,405,454 of record JARQZJ010000005.1, read on the forward strand.
TGTGCTTGATAATCATATGAGGTTTATATGTACCTGTTTTACAAGTTTGTTTTCTGAATAAATACCAATTATCTCCTACACCTTCATTATGCTGGTAGGTGTATTTTAACCACAAAGTTTCCAGTTCGTTTGTAATTTTGAAGATGTTACAAAACTTCATGAAAGCAAACACTACGAGGCTGAAGCCCTAATATGCTTAAATTTTAGTAATGCGAGATAATTTGGGTGTGTTTTCCTTTTAGTTAGCAACACAGTAATGAGAAGTTAGACCGGGTTTTAGATTATAATCAGTATATCTGATTAGAATCGAAAGACGAGTTGGTGTTATATTAATCCAGGTAATACGATTTTAGACTGAGTTATCCGAATTAGGGGATGAAATATCAACGATCGGCATTTTGGAGTTACTCTAGTATGAAAACATGTTGATCGTTTTATCCTATATGTGTATGAGAGTGAGGGTTGAGGTCTGGAATATCAAAAGATATTTCTATCTCGCCCCCTTCTAACCAGTTCCAATAATCAATCAAAAATGAATCTTTTAGTTTATTACATTTTTGATATGATCGATGGTTACTGAGTGACGCTCAAGGGGTTCGTTTGTGAGAATGGGGTAGTTTTTAGTATGTTTCAGATTGAGTCGACTGTTATTTTACCCGAAACTAATAGAAAACAAGTGATTTGATTTCAACAAAATGGCGAAAGCACTAGTTGATTATATAAGAGATCTTTATTGAATGAGAGCATACATATATAACAGGTGATTTTTGAAAGTTGGTAATGGTTGGTAATGGCATCTAAACGTCATCTGTCGAAGTTAAAAGTTTTCAGTATACTCTGCCATTTCATCGTGGATAGACTTACAAACGAGCAACGATTGCAAATTGTTGAAATTTATGTTGAAATTTATTTGAAATAATGGTCGTCATAATCGACCTGGTGAATCAACAATTCGTGCTGTTATCACCAAATTTCGCACCAAATTTAATTTTTTGGACAATAAACCATTGTCTCTAATGCGTACAGTGCATACTGAAGAGAATATTGCAGCCGTAGCGTACAGTGTTAATGAGGATGGTGAAATGTCGATTCGTAGCCGTTCTCAAGCATTGGGCATGTGTTACTCAACCACATGGAAAATTTTACGTGTCGATTTGGGTTTGAAAGCCTACAAAATTCAACTTCTGCACGAATTGAAGCCGAATGACCTACCACAACCTCTAATGTTTGGTGAATGGGCCTTAGAAGAGCTTAATGAAAATCCGCTGTTTTATCGAAAAATTGTGTTCAGCGATGAGGCTCATTTCTGGCTTAACGGATATGTAAATTAACAAAACTGTCACATCTGGAGTGATACACAGCCACATGGCATACAAGAATTACCGATGCATCCTGAAAAAACGACAGTTTGGTGTGGTTTATGGGCTGGTGGCATCATCGGTCCATTTTTCGTCCGGAAGAAACTTTACCGTGAACGATGAACGATATCGAGCCATAATACGCAACTTTTTTTTGCCCCAGTTGGCCGAGTTGAACTTGGTTGGCATGTGGTTTCATCAAGACGGTGCCACATGCCACACAGCTCGTGAAACAATGGATATGTTAAAGGATGAATTTGGTGAGTAGCTTATCTTTCGAAATGGTCCTGTGAATTGGCCGCCAGGATTAGGCGATTTGACGCCTGTGGAGTATTTCTGTGGGGTTATGTAAAGTCGTTAATGTATGTGGACAAGCCGAACACGATTGAAGCCTTGCAGGATAACATAACACTCGCAATTCGTGGTATACAGGCCGAAATCCTCGAAAAAGGGACGCAAAATTGGACCTTCCGAATGGACCATTTAACATTTGTCACATTTGCAGTCTGCACGTAGCATTTGAAAAAGGTGAATCTCATCGAAACGTACGTCATGCAGTATTCTTTTTAATATATGTGTAAATCTCTGTTTAACAATTGTTTTATAATGTTTATCGATTTACATCAAGTATCGGCCTCATCAATTATTATGTTCATTTTATTTGTGGAGGAGTTTAAGAATGATACGTCAAACTCCTACCATTTGTAAGAAATTTCTTTTCTCTACAATAAAGATATTTTATTCTGTTCTTTTTTATAGAAACATTTTTATTACCTTTACTAGGTATTTAATAGTCTTCTGTATAGTATTCTATAAAGTAGTCCCTTATGCCATATGCCATCAAATGCTTTATTCAGGTCTATCGCTAATGTTTATATTATAATATGTATTATATCATATTGTTTATTTGGTTTAAAAAAAAAAAGTTTTGGTGTTTTGAAATTTGTCGCTATTTTTAATTCTTCTTATACAACACTAATTCTTTAAATTCAGTTCCTCGAAAATGCTAATTGTAAGAAGCTTATTCATGTTTGTAAGAGCAAAATTGAATCAATTTAATTCTATTGTCAAGTTTTATGGGCATATTCTAGTTATTCAATATTGTTGTGTAGGTCTGTTTTTATTTCTCTTCATTTCTATATTTTTTTCGTGATTCATACTGATATCTTCATTCAAAGATGGCTGCCTTTTAAATCATTGCATTTAATGAAATTTGGTTCAGAAAAACGATTGTTTCATTAGGATTGGAAGGTTCCTCAAACCTTCATCAAACCTAGTTTTCATCAGAATGAGGCGATTATGAAATAATTCACACGAAGTGTTGGACAAACACAAGTTTAATTCCATATATCTGTCTTTGTTAAACTTCTGAATACTTGGCAACGGCCTCTAGATTCGAGTTGGCATTATCATTCCTTCTAAAGCGACAAATTCGGAGTTGTCCACAACAAGAGCTAGTTGAATTCGGCGTAAGCCATTTATCAAGGCACTCTGGGAAAGCGTCCCGGATTTATAGCAAGAGAACAAAAAGTCGAACAGTTTTTCCTTCGAACCGGGCTTCCTTTTTTTGGAAGGAACAGAGCGATTTCAACGAAGAATATTCGTGTAAGGATTATCAAGAATGAAAGAAATTCGTACAAAAAAGGTAATCCCTTGCAGAACGAATTCTATAGATTTTTAAACCTTATGGTTTGACGAACATTTTGGTTCTTTTTGGTGATGGTATTGAATACTGATAATATAATATTTTTCTTGCAAATTCAAGGTAATACTGAATGTTTCTTTATTTTACGTGTTCCACTCAAACTAAACTACCATGGGTGTAGTAGTTGGGGTTCAATGATGGACAGCATGTATTGAAATCCTTCTATTTGAAGAATATTTTAATCAAATTTGTTTTATTGTACAAGTAGTTCAACAGCTGCAGATTTCTCTGAATGATAACCATCTATTTGATGATGTTTAGTTGAATTTTGCAGTTTTGTGCAGAAAAGAGAATGTCATTCTTGTTCTGCTCTTTCTATTGTACATTGGAGTAGTTTTCTATTGACTATACAAAGTGTTATGTTAATATAAGGTGAAAAACTGATAAGTTATCATGGGCAAATTCTGAGAATATTTTGTCGTACCAGTATTTTCGGAAATCTCCTTTGTTCCGAATATACATGGCAAAACATTTGTAACAGTAGCATTTCGTCTTAAAAAAGTACATGTAAAGTAAATCAAGCTACAATAAATGTTGAACTTATCTTCACCAGCATAAAAATAAGCTTTCAATCTTCTTGTAACTTCAAAGTCCACATCAAATAATACAGCCGTCAAACCTGGTAGAGAGGGAAGTCGGGAAGGAAAGCATTAGTCCATATTCAAAGGAAGTTGTCAAAAACACCACTTGGTGGTTATATTCAAATATAGCTGTATAGTTTCATGCTCCTGTTCTGGATACCCATAGACCTTTGTATAGTCCCTTTGCATCAGTCCATATTCAAAGGAAGTTGTCAAGAACACCACTTGGTGGTTATATTCAAATATAGTTGTATAGTTTCATGCTCCTGTTCTGGATACCCATAGACCTTTGTATCATTAGTCTAAAACGGTCTTTTACTTGTGAAATGACCAGGCGGATCGCTTGTAGTGCACTATAAATAGGAGAGGGTCCAGAACTAAACCCTGTGGAACTCCTTTCACAACATCTCTTTCGGTTGATAAAGTCTTGCCTGCCCTTACACAAAATTTTCTGTGTGAAGAATAATTTTCGATCTATATCTCGACATTGCTAAAAATTTGGAGTTAAATGTACTTTACTTCTTCAGATGTCGAATTATATCTAGCTAATACAGAAGTTTGAATTGAAGTTTTCCATCGAATATCTGATGAGTATTTTCATTACTTATTTCCTTGAATTATAAAAAGTGGAACATCTTGAAATGTACCGTTAAAAGAAAAGCATTTTGCTGAATCCGAAAAAATATCTGATACACTCAATAGATGTTTCAGGCTAAAAACACATTATCATTAATTTAATGGAAATAATACTAGACTCTTAAAATATATAGGCGAGAAAATATGTACAATCAATTGGAGAACAAAATTATTTGAATTGAACAATAATTGTCACATTAATTTTGGACAGCCTGGTATTTTCCTCATATATAGAGATCCCGAGGGAGTGCAAAACGAGCAATTAAAATACTCATCAATTGCAGGCAAAATCTATTCCGTACTTTGCAGCCTACAGGCAACAATTAAAATTTTGGGAAGCGTCGCTATGGGCTTATCGAACACTTGTAAATTTACAACTTCTAATAATTACAGTTCTAGTTATAACCGAGATAGAAGCAGTAATAATTAACGAGTAATTCGACTTTCCATTTCTCGGTGTATAATTGATTGGCCACTTTCACTCTATATGGAATATATTGAGGGTTGAAAGTTCAATCTAGGGGAGGTTACATTCTTGTACGACTCAATAGTTGTGGTTGTTTCTTTCAAGCTGAATACAGGCATTATTACTACAGTCGTGATATAAACTGGAGACAATTTGATTATACAATCATTTGTTTCGTGGGGTTTTTGAAGGGGTTGCTAAGATCAATAAAAATGAAAGGGCAAGGAAGGGAATAAAGTGAACAACAGTCACGTACTCTGTAATAGAAATAGTATTTAATTAGAATGGAATGTTAAAATCGATTTTGGAGTACATAAAAGAAATAAAAACTTAAGATCCCTATGCTAGTGTGAAAAGAATTGAACTGAGGAAAAAACTTTTATTGTTCGTAAAATTAACATACAAACTTCAATTTTGTCTCCTGAAAAAACTGAATCCTTATGTTTTCGTTCATATAACACTTTTGGAAGACTATGGATTTGTGAGACCACAAAAATCATAGAATTCTGAAATCTTATCTAACTTTCTAGTTCTATGAACTGGAGTGAAATGTTAGAATGTGTTCAGGAATCTGTTGAAAATCAACTCCAAATTGATCATATATGCGTTTTAATATACATTCTTGTGCTAAAAATGCCATCATTCGAGTACAATCAGAAAGTTAGACTCAGGAAAATAGTTTCAATACTTCAATGGTCAGGAAAACTACTCTTATAAAAAACAGAAAAATGCCTCAATAGTAGTTCAATAGAATCTAAACCTTAACTTCAAGGTTAGAGGTCCGATTAATTTACTCAAAGTAATATTGCAGCAACATGAAATAGAACTATTATTTTCATTTCACTCATGGATTATAACGATTGTGTATTTCAAACGGCAGAATCGTCTGGTATAAACCTGTCGGTATATTGTAGAACTCTGTACAATGACAGTTAATACATCGTTAACCTGTCGGATAGATGGCGATTATAGTTGGAAAAAATGTTTTCTACAAACAGAACTTGCAATATAAAACGAATCATTGAAGTTTTGAAACGGCAATGGTTTAATATTCTTTGATATGCATTCTGTGATTACTTGCAGAGAATTTGTTAATAATATAAAGGACAAAATAAACTATATTTAAAAATTTGCAAAGATGAAACAGCGCCGAAACATTGAGCGAACAATGAAAAGTTAAATTCAAAATTTAACGGTTATTTTGAAGAAATTTTTCCTGTGAAAAAGAAGTATTGAGGACACTCGATATTGATGGCTATCGCGATGAAGGAAAGCTATATTTTTAACTTTCGTTTCATTCTAATTTCAACTTTTTTGTTATTTGGCTTTGGATGTGATAGATTGTGTTATACTTTCCAATATTTCGATATAGATGACTTGCGATTTGGTGACTTGTGAGAACGATTTGAAAGTATATTTCAAATTATATCACTGGACAGCGCTCGCTGGACCATGTTGCTAGTTGGTGTGAGTATTATTTGAGTTTGAATGCGTCAGTGTGTAATATTGTCTCTTTCAAAAGGAAAAAAGATCGAGTTGAGTGTTATTATTATAATTACCGTTGGTGGTTAGGTGCTTTCTCGTTCTGATAAGGTGAGAGATCTTGGCGTAGTCTTCTTTATCTCACACATCACCCAACTTCTTTCATCTGCCTCAAAAATATATTGGTTCGTTATACGCAATGGCAAATATTTCAATAACTCCTCAACATTTATAGTTGAAGACTATTCAATAATAAAAAATAATAATCATATATTTCCAACAGGTAACTACCCAATTACAGGAAAACACATAATGAATAAATGAGGTTACTAAAAATATTAACAACAACATAGATATTTAATAGTGTTTGCGTTTACTTGATGTAAATCCATTATAATTGAATATAAACTTAAATTCAAACGCTTGAACTTATGATTTACACTTTATTGGCTACATAGCATGAGGTGTTTCGTTGTTACAAACGACTTCTTCTTAGGAAGAAGTCGTTTGTAACGACTGATTCTTGGAATTGTAGCACATCCCCTTTTATCCTGAATAAAGGACCAGAATCTACTAGGATCTTCATTGATGAAGTGCTCTGAAGCATCAATATACCTTTTGTACAGTGAACCAATCTCTGATTTCAACATGGTTTTGAGCGATCTATAATGTCTGGCGCAAGAAGAGCTCTTGAATTTTTTGTAGTTACGATAAGCAACTTGTTTCATAAGTATCAAACTTATAAGTTCAGATGTATACCAATGTGGAAATCTGCGGGTCTGTCTTTCTTGAAAGGAACAGTTGACCTCGGGGTTTTCATACGGCATATTACAAGCTTCATTCGGCTCATCAAGTACCGTAATCTTAGACCAGTCCACACCACACATCATCGAATACATCGTATTATAGTCTGCCGTTTTAAAGTTGAACCGTCTAGGTGAAAAGTTTGCTCCAAAATTATTTTGTTTAGGCGAGCGTCCATCAAAATGCAGACAAAAAGGTCCTAATGCCCTAATCAGGTTTAATGTCCTAATCAGTAGGAAGTTGGAGTATGGCAGCATGATCTGGCATCCTATTCATACTTCCCATAAACGCCTTTTTGAGGCCATTCAGAGAATGTCCTTGAAATTCTTAGTTTGGAGGGAGGATAAAGTTTATCCACAGAGAGGAGTCCATCATGACGAATTATTGAGTCGATTCGGTTTGATCTCCTTACATGGCAGGAGATAAACTTTATCACTAAAATTTTTTTACCATTTACTACACAATAGTATTCATTGTCCTCCTCTCTTGCCGGATTCGAAATTTCGTGTTCCTAGGCAAAATTGTCGTACTACAAAATTATTCCACCAAGAGACTCCAAAGAACAACCCGCTAATACAATATCACATTTGGTTTTAGAGTATACGTTCAATACAGTTGCTGATATGTGTCACATTCACTTTGACTCCATTGCAGATACCATCAGGAGTTTGTGAACAAAGGAAAAGAACTTAAATGAATAGATAACATTGAGTTCTTTGTAAGATTTCATTTAATTTTATTATTCAGTTATTAGTTATATTTTTTAGTTTCCTTATATTATATTGAGCTTTTTGTTATATTCCTTTTCATTTTATTTATTTACTTATTATTCAACATTATGTTTTTTGTAATGGGTATTATACATGTTGAAAATAAAAAACTTATTCTTATTTTGTTGGAAATGTAACAACTTAAAATGTATTAATAAATTTAATACCCCATATTTAGAAATGATTAATAAACAATATTACAATTTCTGTAATTTTATTTTTTTCTCCTGTTCATTGAAATCTTGCATGAATTATGAAATTGTCAACGTAAATTCAATCATTCCAATTCTGAAGAAATATTCGTGTCGTGTATGTAAGAACACCCCTTCAAACGGAGCAGGAATATTAACGCCACCCTTATACGCTACCTGGCGCACATTTCACTGCAATTAAGGGGCATATTATTCATTCACGCCGTAGGTTTTTATTCGTTCGTCAGCTACTAATTTCTCATCTCTGTCGGTTTTGATTGGCTTAACGAGTGAAAATTGGAACGTAGCTGTGTCTCAAATGGATCGAAACGTTCGTTACGATAAATCGTACAGCGAGTCTAGTTCGTTTTGAAAAAGCTCTAATTATAGAAGCTCCACTTGTCGTATAATTGGATATTAGTAACTTGAAGCATTGCTGACTTTTGCCAGTTTCGAACGTTTTTGTTCGAGGGAAAACTGAAGGGTGGATGAACACAGATGTGAAAACGAAATAAAATATCAAACATGAAAGGGTTGATAATTTGGCCTATTGAAATATGTGATATATGACCGTTGTTTCAATTTCCAAACTGATGAGTACCTGGAAGATCGAAACGTCTAATAAATCGAATGATTTTATGGCAGATAAAAAATTGTGTTGTATCGTAAGTGATTCGAGATTAAAGATTCAAAGATCAGCTGTAAAAACAAGATATAAAACAAAAATACATTACAGCATTATCACGCATGAACTAATCGATCAAATTGAAAATAAAAAGTCTTTTGGATGTCGCGTAAGTCGCACATTTCACGAAAAATAAGGGCTTATATCTATTTTTGTTTCATGAATGTATCAGAAAAAGCACTCGTTGATAATTTATAGGACAAAATTAATTTTATTTTAGAAATATTAGTTCAATTACTATTTTCCATCGAACTTTTCTCTATTTTTTAGAGAAACCAAAAAATCCACAAATTCAACTAATGAAATAGTTGTACCTTAAGCTTCTGGTAGAAGTGGTAGTACGTTTTTAATTAATTATAATATTAATTAGATAATTCAGGATATTATTCATACTGCCCGGGTTATATGGTTAATAAAAGGTCGAAGAGAGTTACGTAAATGAAACTCATTCTAGCCGTTAAGTAAATTTCTATTGATTAGTGTACAATAAAATAATGAAAGCAGGTACAACAAACTAGAAAGAATGGAGAGAAACTAAAAACTACAAAAAGTTTCTTGTATCGAAAGAGATCGATGTAAGTTTCTTGGTATCGAAAAATACCAAGAAACTTACATCGATCAAAACACACAGCTTTTCTCAAATTTGTTTCAATTCAGATTTAAAAAGTTTTCAAGTACCTACCGACAGTTTGTCAATTACATTTAGTATCAAAAAAGTAAAATAAACGAGAGTATGATAAACTAATTGATAATCAAATATAACTGATTCGATTATGGATGTTTTAAAATTTTTCTTTCAATTTCTTTTTCTTAATAGACCACACAAAAACAATATTTTTCAAATTTTTTCTTGGAATCTCCTTGTATCTCCATGTAGATTCTATAATTTCAAAAGGTGTCTGTATTTATTGATGTCTGTCTCAGAATCATTCCTCAAAATGCAATTCCTCTTTCTGTCAATTATTTCGATGTTTTAGAGATAAAATAAAAATAATGATAAGCATATATTTCCAACAGGTTACGACCCAATTTCAGGAAAATACATAATAAATAATGAAATACGAAATTTAGTGACTGAAAATATCAATAGTAACATAGATATACAATAATAATAATCTGATAAAACAATCATTTATATGTATTCACGAACAGAATACATATTCACACATATAATTATGTGCGTATAAGTGTTAATATGTAAATCTATATGTATTTGTGTGTTTAAATTTATATGTATGAATAAGTTTGGTCAGGATTCGAGTTTTTTTACTCCTATAATTATTATATTTCAGTTCATCAGTTGTGATTCATATCACAAACTCTTTCATTTAAAATGAAAGTACAAAATTGAAAATTTTGTAATACCAATTTTGTTTTTTGTATGTGTTGTGTTTCCTGTTTTGTAATTAGGACTTGTCCTGTAAAACAGTGTATGTTGAATCAAATTAAATAATAAAAAATATTTATGATAAAACATAATCAAATATAATAATAATATTACTAGAGGTAATAACTAAACAAGAGAACAAATCTTTCAGAAATCAAACCGAAAGAAATCAAGATGAGATGTAAATACAGATTAATGAAGAAAACAAGTGGGTCTAGTGCAAAACACAGCAGCAAGTTCTTAAGTTCTAAGAAAATGATAACATAATGTTGAATAATAACGAAATAAATAAAATGAAAGAGATATAACAAAGAGCACAATCTAAAAAAACTGAAATATTAACTAACAACTGAATTCAATGAAATATTACAAGAACTCAATTTATTTTAATTCATTTCCTGTTATATAATAACTTCTTTGGAGTCAAACTGAATGTCACAATTTTGGCAACTCTATTGAATGTAGACTCCATAAACCGAATGGAGGATTATATTAGGGAGTTGGTCTTTAGCAAATTTGAGAGCGGACAAGAGATGAGGACAATCAATGCTGTTGTGCAGTAGTTTGTACAAAAATTTGAGTGATAAAGTTTCTCTCCTGTCCTGAAATGAGATTAAACTGATTCTACTCAATAATTCGGTATGATAAACTCTCTGTGGATAAACTTTATCCTCCCACCACACTAAGAATTTCAAGAACCTTCTCTGAATGGTCTCAATGGCTAAGCGGCGATTGTGAGAGAAGATTGGTTTTGTGGGTTTTTCAGTAAAATGTCTGGCTTATTCTAGTACACCTCTGAGGAACAAAGGAATTAAGTTTACTCAGAAGCTCAAGTCGAGACTATCACTAAGCAAATGAATGAGAATTGCCAATCATTCCAACCTTCTCCAGGTGTGGAAGCGAAACTTCTGTTTATGAATTAAAGTGATATTCAATTTTTTTTTTGGATAGATTCTCTGGGATTAGAACCCGGTATTTTGGACATACTAGTCTACGCACTTAACCACTAAGCCACAGCGGCAGTGTAATAAAAGTATAAAATATGAATATCTCAATAGTTACTTCAAATTCCATGCTCATATTTTTCAAATTTCCTGGTCGTCATGAATAATTCACCTGGTGTACAACATAATTATATTCTTCAAATCAATTTCCAGGAGTTTACGTACCTAATTAATAATAATAGTCGGATATACCGCTTTTGAGTAACTCTCTATACACATAAACTGACCTAATTAGCCTATAATCATCAAGTGAAATACTCTTAGTAAGTACATACATTTTCAGCGTTTGAATTGAAACATTATAGCTAAATTTCATACAGAAACTCCACTCACAAGGGTATTAGTTAGGAAGAACATCACGTATATAACATAAAGTGATATAACCTTCAGGCAAAGTACGTAGCTCCATCTACTCATCCTACGGATGAAGCTGCTGCCACCTTTATTAAATGTCACCAGATACAATCTCCGGCCTATTACCCCCGTTTTCCTGCTTCTATATTATTATATTCGTTCCCGTCGAGGTCTGAAACTGAAATCTGAAAGCTTGTCGCGAATTCGAAACTTTTTGTGCGGCCCTTTGTGAATTTGCAATCAGTAGACAGTGAAATATGACGTAGAATATTTCTGGAAATATGCGAGTCATTCCGAATAGAATTAACATGAAAACAGAGTCGAAAAGTTAAGTTGGAATGCGATTAATATTGAAGATTTGAAGGATTACTTTATTGAACGATTTGAAAACTGGAATTTATGGAGTTTGAGGTTATGAAGATCGAAAGCGATTTAATGTTTCGTCAACTTCGCCTTTCGTTCAGTTTTTCTTCGAATAAGACACGCAAGTCATGGATTACCCTCTTTTAAATGCTCGTTGTTTAGTCTGTTCATTCATTATTCATCAAAAAAACGAACTAATACTTCGGAATTTCACGTTAGAATGAGTAATTTTTCCATTTCATCAGTTTATAATATTCTTTCAATAATTTGTCACTTTCTGTGATTTCCGGATTGAACTCAACTTATCGCAAACTGGAATAAGTTTTTTTTGATTTTATATGATTTCATTTCGATGAATTATTTTAGGTTTTAATTAATTTTAATTAAAGTCAGTATGAAACCCAAGTATGGACGATATTGAAATTTATAAGAGCGTGTCATCTATGCTTGATTGTTTGAGGTTACAAAGTGAACTGAATGATATCAGCCTGTGGTGTTATAATGATTGTTTAGACTTGAATGTCATGAAATGTAATGTGGTGAGTTTTATTAGAAAGAGAAATGTGGTAACTTTTGTTACAACATTGAAGGTGTAAGTCTGACATGACTTTTGGAGGTTAAGAATCTCGGCCTAGTATTTGATCAAAAATTCTCATTCATACCTCATATGAACCAATTAGTTTTGGCTATTGGTTTATGGTTTCGAAGTTTTCGAACTCCTTAACACTGGTACATTTATTTAATGCCTTGATGAAAAGCAAACTTGGGTATGGTTGTCTTGTTTGGCGACCAATATAATGAGTGTTTTTTTAAGAGTATTCGAATAAAACACTCAATCTGCATCATATATTCAAAATTTTTATTGAATATGATAACATGGTCTTTGCCATTCACATTTTACAGATAACTTCATGTAAATTTTGTCCGCGGCTCCGTATCACATGGTCCATTCGGAAGGTCCAATTTTGCGTCACTTGTTCGAGCATTTCGGCCTGTATTCCACGAATTACGCGTGTTATGTTACCCTGTAAGGCTTTCATCGTGTTCGGCTTGTCCACATACGCTAACGACTTTACATAACCCCAGAAGAAATTAAATCGTGTAGGCTTTCACGGCCGGTGTCCATAGTGAGACATGGTGATATGATCTTCCGGGCTGATTGGCCGTGGTCAACTGGAACTCCTCCTCTTCCAGACGTTTTGTCTCTAACTGCGAGAGACATCTTCAGTGGCGGCGAGTGCTTTGATGTGGTTGTGTACTAGGCGACGACTCTGGAGCAACTGTTGAGCATCTACGACGACTCTGGATGCAACTGATGAGCATCTACGACTACTCTGGATGCAACTGATGAGCATCTACGACGACTCTGGAGCATCAGTTGCTCCAGAGTCGTCGCCTAGTACACAACCACGTCGAAGCACTCGCCGCCACTGAAGATGTCTCTCGCATTTAGAGACGAAACGTCTGGAAGAGGAGGAGTTCCAGTTGACCACGGCCAATCAGCCCGAAGATCATATCACCATGTTCTCTAGAAGAAATAATCCAGAAGCGTCAAATCGCATGATCTTGGCGGCCAATTCACAGGGCCATTTCAAGAGATAAACTGCTCACCAAATTCATTCTTCAACATGTTCATTGTTTCATGAGCTGTGTGCATGTGGCACCGTCTTGATGAAACCACATGTCAACAGGACAACTGGGGCAAAAAAAAGTTGCGTATCATGGCTCGATATCGTTCGCCGTTGACGGTAACATTTCTTCCACGATCGCCTTTGAAGAAAAATGGACCGATGATGCCACTAGCCCATAAACCGCACTAAACTGTCGTTTTTTCGGGATGCATCGGTAATTCTTGTATGGCATGTGACGGTTAATCACTACAGATGCGACAGTTTTGTCGTTAAGCCAGAAATGAACACAATTTTTCGATGAAACACCGGATATTCATTAAGCTGTTCTAAGGTCCATTCACCGAAAATTAGATGTTGTAGTAGGTCATTCGGCTTCAATTCTTGCAGAAGTTGAATTTTATAGGCTTTCAAACCCAAATCAACACGTTAAATTCTCCATGTGGTTGAGTAACACATGCCCAATTGCTGAGAACGGCGACGAATTGACATTTCACGATCCTCATTAACACTGTACGCTACGGCTGCAATATTCTCGTCAGTACGCACTCTACGCATGCGAGACAATGGTTTAATATCCAACAAAGTAAACTTGGTGCGAAATTCGGTGATAACAGCACGAATTGTTGATTCATCAGGTCGATTATTACAACCATAATATGGTCGTAACAAACGATACACAATTTTCACAGAGCACGAATTTTGATAGTAAATTTCAACAATTTGCAATCGTTCGTAAGCCCTTCCATGATGAAATAACAGAGTATAATGAAAACTCTTCATTTTGACAGATGACGTTTGGATGGCATTACCAACCAGTGCCGCCAACCTGAAAAACATAACTCTTCAAAAATCACCCGTTACTATATAGTGATGGTGATTTATACTATGTAGTGATATTAGTATAAATTCTGATAAGTAGGAATCTGTACCTATTTGATTCTAGTTGATTTCAGTTATTGCATTTTTGTATGTTGTAACATTTCCATGAATGTTTTCTTTCAAATTTTTGTTATCGATATAAATTCTAGACTCGAATTAAGAACGAAAAATTCGAGAGATATTCGGTTAAGTATCAAGTTTTGTTCAAGTTTCATTGTATCTTAAACTTGAACCATTATTATGTGAATGTTCGTGAATAATGGTTCATTCTTAGCGGCATTGTTCGGTTAAAATCTAATTAACACATTTAGTAGGGCCATTATGACGATAAGGAAATCTGATAATTTATGACCAGGTCTTCATACCCGACCGTGAATTAGTAAACGAGAAGGAAATTAGGCCACAGTGTTGTTCTTCCAACATCGCCGAAACCAGTGAGCCTCTAATATTACGCAATGTCCTGGAAATTGTGGCCTGTCAAGATAAATTTTGTTATTCGAAAAACCAGGGAACATTTAATATTCATAAGGTTTGAGACAGTGAGAAGCTTATCAGAAGTAATGGGTTACGGCCTTCGCCTTCAATTTACTATTTACGTCAAGAAAAAGGTACTTTGGTTGGGTTTTATTCTGAAAAATGGATATTATAAATGAATGACGTACACCACAAGTGTTTTTGTCAGTTTTCAGGGGGTTTCTTCTAGAAATATATAACGAAAAGAGACAGGGTTTTGGTTTTTTGTTGTACGTATTGCCTGAGATCTAAAAGCGGAACGCATTTTTTTAAATTTGAATGAAAATAATAGTATAGTTCGTTTAGCATCGCTATTATAACGGGTGATTTTTTGAGGGGTTAGGTTTTTCAGGTTGGCGGCCCTGGTTGGTAATGGCATCCAAACGTCATCTGTCCAATTGATAAGTTTTCTAATTTACTCGTATGTATCGTTTAGTACGACCATATTATGGTCGTCATAACCGATCTGGTGAATCAACAATTCGTGCTGTTATCACCAAATTTCGTACCAAGTTCAATTTGTTGGGCATTAAACCATTGTTTCGCATGCGTACAGTGCGTACTGAAGAGAATATTGCAGCCGTAGCGTACAGTGTTAATGAGGATCGTGAAATGTCAATTCGTCGCCGTTCTCAGCAATTGGGCATGTGTCACTAAATCACATGGAAAATTTTACGTGTTGATTTGGGTTTGAAAGCCTATAAAATCCAA
The DNA here is from genome assembly GCA_030704895.1 of Henosepilachna vigintioctopunctata. Classification (NCBI taxonomy): domain Eukaryota; kingdom Metazoa; phylum Arthropoda; class Insecta; order Coleoptera; family Coccinellidae; genus Henosepilachna; species Henosepilachna vigintioctopunctata. The sequence goes on from JARQZJ010000005.1 coordinate 3,420,974, forward strand.
CTTCTACAAGAATTGAAGCCGAAGGACCTACAACAACGTCTAATTTTTGGTGAATGGACCTTAGAACAGCTTAATGAAAATCCGCTGTTTTACCGAAAAATTGTGTTCAGCGATGAGGCTCATTTCTGGCTTAACGGATATGTAAATAAACAAAACTGTCGCATCTGGAGTGATGAACAGCCATACAAGAATTACCGATGCATCCCGAAAAAACGACAGTTTGGTGCGGTTTATGGGCTGGTAGCATCATCGGTCGATTTTTCTTCAAGGAAGACCGTGGAAGAAACGTTACCGTCAACGGCGAACGTCAGTTGGCCGAGTTGAACATGTCTTTCATCAAGACGATGCCACATGCCACACAGCTCATGAAAGAATAGACATGTTGAAGGATGAATTTGGTGAGCAGCTTATCTCTCGAAGTGGCCCTGTGAATTGGCCGTCAAGATCATGCGATTTGACGCCTCTAGATTATTTCTTGTGGGGTTATGTAAAGTGGTTAGTGTATGTGGACAAGCCGAACACGATTGAAGCCTTACAGGATAACATAACACGCGTAATTCGTGAGATACCGGCCGAAATGCTGGAAAAAGTGACGCAAAATTGGACCTTCAATGGACCAACTGATACGGAGCCACAGATAATATTTACATGAAGTTATCTCTAAAATGTAAATGGCAAAGACCAAGTTATCAATTTCAATAAAAATTTTGAATATATGATGCAGATTGAGTGTTATATTCGATTCAAAAAAAACTACACTTAAAAAATCACCCATTACAAGCCATCGATTTTTGAACTGACTATCATAATTTTCAATAGGATATGGGCGATAATTTCATGACAAATATTCACAAAATTTTCAAATTTCAACCTATAAAAGGTAGTTCCAACGAAATATTGCGAAATATTTTTTATTCTGTCGGAGTTCCATTGCCTATAAATTTAAATTTCAAAATCTGAACAAACTATGATTAAATGAAATCTAAATGGTAAAATTGATCTGAAACTGAAGAAAAGAAAAAGATTAATAATTAATGCACTGAAGGCTAAACAGAGATAATGAACGAGAATAAAAATCAATTTTTTTGTCTTAGATCTGACTTGTTTTTGACTAAATTTTGATCTGATTTCAAAAACGTTATCAATTTTATTATATAGCGTCAAGTTTTTTGACTACAGGATATCCTCTTTTTACCATAAGCCATACAAAATGGACATACAGAGGAAAATAAAGTGGGTACTAACCAAACAAATTGAAATATTTTATTCATTCAAAGGTTATTATAATATTAAAAGTTAAATTGTGTTAATACTAAAAATGAGAACAGATATTAGGGTAAAAATTTCGATTATTCATAAGTTACAAAAATTAAATTTATTAGAGTTAAAAGAATTCATTATTATATAATGTTTTGGGAATATAATGTTATTCATCTAAAATATTATTGCTTCTCGTACTAATAAACAAGATTAGAATTATCATATATTGAATCATACAACGTAGTGTTGAAGAATTTTCAAATATCTTTTACAATTTTTCGAAAAAATTTGGCCTATATGAACAACGAGCTATCGTCAATCATCTTAAAATCACCCAGAAGAGAAAACGCAGTCTGCAGTTTCATTTCAACGATCACATGTAAACGTCCAGTCGAACAATGTTGCCGGCGATAAGAGATTTTTACTAAAAAGTCATTAAAAGTGACTATTTAACCTTCAAATTTATAAATTTTCTGACATTTCAGGTTTTAACGTGAAAATCTGTCAACGGCACAAAACAATCATATGCGAGTGGAAACGAAGGTTTTACGATTTGATGTTTGAAATGAACGAAAGCTTTTCTGATAGAACTGAAATGTTTTGAATGTGAAGATTGAATCGGGATGCCAGGAAACGATCGGCTCAGCCTCGGGTATGTTCGTGTTAGGTTGGAATTGTTTGAATTATTGGATACACACCTCAACATATATCAAAATCTGCAGTTCTTTATAGCGAATTATCGTATTGTTGTTTCTACTCGCTGTTTTTGATTATTAAAAGTGTTTGGAAGTAAGTACTCCGACAAGAATGAAAAGATTTACAGTTGATTTAGCTGCCGCAAAGCTTTTATAAACGATTTTATCTTTTCGAGTGTAATGTTTTCAAATCAGCATTGTGAACTGACTAAGTAAGATTTTCAAAATGATTTCATTGTTCTGATACGAAGGTTTCGTTCAAAATAAACATGACCAACATACCTAAATCAAAAACTTTTCACTATAATTCATAAATTTATAGAAGAAATGGAATTAATAGAACAAAATTCATTAAAAAATTAATATATCATGATTATAAATATCTCATCATGTATTCAAAATATTTCAATATGAATTCTTTCAGTATTAAATTATTGTAAACATTATTTTTAGGATATTTTGTTATTGATATTTGATGACTTGAAATTTTAAATAATATTGCTGCTCATAATGTACTGATAAACTAGATACAAATTATCAGATATCATTTCATATACTATATAAATCATTAACAAACTTTCAAACGGCTCCTATAATTTTTCGAAAACATTTGACAAATCTGAACAGCCAGCAATCGTAAATTCATCTTTAAAATGCCCAGATGAGAAAACAGTGTGCAGTTTCCTTCCAACGATCAGTCCAGTCCAGTAGAACAATGTTGCCGGCGATAAGAATTTTTTACTAAAAAGTCATTAAAAGTGGCTATTTAACCTTCAAATTTATAAATTTTCTGACATTCTAGGTTTTAACGTGAAAAGCTGTCAACGTTACAAAACAATCACATGCGGGTGGCAACGACGGTTTTAGAATTTGATGTTTGAAAGAAACGAAAGCTTTCTGATAGAACTGAAATGTTTTGAATGTGAAGATTGAATCGGGCTGCCAGTAAACGATCGGCTCAGCCTCGGGTATGTTCGTGTTAGGTTGGAATTGTTTGAATTATTGGATACACAACTCAACATATATCAAAATCTGCAGTTCTTTATAGCGAATTATCGTATTGTTGTTTCTACTCGCTGTTTTTGATTATTAAAAGTGTTTCGAAGTAAGTACTCCGACAAGAATGAAAAGATTTACAGTTAATTTAGCTGCCGCAAAGCTTTTATAAACGATTTTATCTTTTCGAGTGTAATGTTTTCAAATCAGCATTGTGAACTGACTAAGTAACATTTTCAAAATGTTTTCATTGTTCTGATACGAAGGTTTCGTTCAAAATAAACATGACCAACATACCTAAATCAAAAACTTTTCACTATAATTCATAAATTTATAGAAGAAATGGAATTAATAGAACAAAATTCATTAAAAAATTAATATATCATGATTATAAATATCTCATCATGTAGTCAAAATATTTCAATATGAATTCTTTCAGCATTAAATTATTGTAAACATTATTTTTAGGATATTTTGTTGTTGATATTTGACGACTTGAAATTTTAAATAATATTGCTACTCATACTGTACTGATAAACTAGATCCAAATTATCAGATATCATTTCATATACTGTAGTAATTAACACATTTTCAAACGTCTTCTATAATATTTCGAAATCATTTGACAAATCTGAACAACCAGCAATCGTAAATTCATCTTAAAAATGTACAGATGAGAAAACAGTGTGCAGTTTCCTTCCAACCATCGCATGTAAACGTCCAGTCGAACAATGTTGCCGGCGATGAACAAATTTTACTAAAATGTCATTAAAAATAAAGTTTCATTGTATACATTTTCTGTACATTCAGGGTTTTAATGTGAAAATCTGGCAACGTCACAAAATAATCGCATGCAAGGAAGGTTTTAGAATTTGATGTTTGAAAGAAACGAAAGCAGTGAAGAATGATTTGAATTTGACGACTGAATCGGTAGGCTCGAAGCGATCGGCTCAGCTTCGGGTATGTTCGTGTTAGAACAGGTTAGAATTGTTTGAATTATTGGAGAAATTTGACAGATATCGAAACCTACATTAATTAATGAGGATTATCATATTCTTTATTTTTAACATAGATTTCGAATGATAAAAGTGATTCGACATGAATATTGCGACACAAATAAAAAGATTTATATTTAATTTTGTGACTGCATAGCTTTTGTATCAAAACGATTTTATTTTTTCGAAAATAATGTTTCCGAAATGTTTTTTATGCAAGGTTCTGTTGAAAATCGATATTTCGGCGATAGAAAACAACAGAATATTTCAGCAGAAGGAAAAGACAAGTTCAATATTAGAAAATATAAAAACGGCAAAATTAACACTACCAACCACCATATTTTAAAAATGGACTGAACTTACTACTGAAATAAATAAATATTTCATCAGACTTTTATCGAAATATTTAAATTAGTTAGTTGGTGATAATGCAAAGTTGTCCTACATAGTTTTTTACAAAAAAACACTTTTTTTCTTATACTTATCATATCAAAACTAGTAATATTGAAACAATCCTAATCTCTTCATTAATGTACTTAAAAATGTAGAAATACTACGAAACTGTAGTTGCAAAAAAATGAGTGCAGTGATTAAACACAAAGTGTATTTTCTCTATAACAAAATATTTCAATTTGAATAGTCTCAACATAAAATTATTGTAAATATTTATCATGATTTGGAAATTAAACTTGTTGGAATCAAATTCTTTTTATTTTTTCAAATGAAAACTTCTTTAGCAGCGCTGTGTATTTTTTTTGGAATGGGTGAAAATTTCTAAACTCGCGTCAGGACACGTGACCTGATCGAGAATTCGTAAGACGGATGGAGAGAGGGCAGGCGGCGCAATGCGCTTGCGCGAATGTTCGTGTGTATTTTTCATTCAATTGTCAAAGTTTACGTGCGCATGTAAATGATCTAGCAATTGACGCTCTTGTTAAAAAGATGAATGTGTTAATTTTATCAGAAACTCATATGGGTAACGATGAAATAATTGACATTCCGAATTTCAATTTTATTGCGAGTTTCAGGAGAAATAATCGTCCAGCCGGAGGAGTAGCTATTTATCAAAATATGAACACAGTTCATTATTGTACAAATTATATGGATGTGCATGTGAAATACAACAGCATGTTTAATGCTACTATTTCTGATATCGGTGATATTTGTATAAGTCGTTGCCACTCTGGTGATAATCAGTTTATTATTATGGTTGCGTTTACATCTCTCCAGATAAGTCATTGCGTGCTATACGAGACTTCTTGTACGAAAATTTATTCATTTATTCTCATGACGCATCTGCATTGCTTCAAAAAAAATTGGAAAAAGCTTTGATGAATTGCCAATGATTTTGAGTGGAGATTTCAACATAAACTTTGCAGACGATAAAAATCAACTATTAATTGAATTTTTAGATAATGAATTTGGTTTAACTATGTCAAATGATCGCAATCTTAGCACAACGAAATACAAAACTACTATTGATGCGGTCTTTATTAGACACTTAAATAGGTTCAAATCAAAACTGTTCGTTTCTTACTTCAGCTATCATAAACCTATCGTATCAGTTTTAGAGATTAGCGATGATGGTTCTGGTAAAGATGATGATGAAAAAGTCGTTGAAATTATGGATGGAGGTTGATTTTCCTGAGAGATAAACTTTTTAATGTAAAATAATTGTAATAGTTCTGAAGTGTTAAATTTTTAATGTATAATATAAATTGTCATGTTTGTGTACGATAGCGCAATAAATGAATATTGTATTCCACCACATAAATAATAATACTTTTATACTGATAATGCAAGCAATTCGTACAAAATTATTCTCTAACCATTCCAAAATATCAAAAATGCACAACATTAATATTCAAGTTTTCACTTCTGCCGACACTCTCGGAAAAGAATTCTGCTCTCAATTATTAAATAATATTGCTACTTATACTAATAAACAAAATCCTATTACGCCATACTAATTGAAAAATTTCCAAACATATTCAACAATTTTTCGAAATCATTTGACAAATCTGAGCAACCGGCAATCGTAAATGCATCTTGAAATCACTCAGAAGAGAAAACGCAGTCTGAAGTTCCCGTATAAACGTCCAATCGACCAATGTTGCCGATGATAAACAGAATTTACTAAAAAGTCATTGAAAATGGATATATAACCTTCAATTGTACTCATACTTTTTCTCACATTCACGGTTTTAAGTTTGAAATCTGTCAACGTCACAAAACAATCACATACGAGTTGCAATGAAGGTTTTAAAATTTGATATTTGAGATGAACGAAAGCTTTTCTGATAAACGGAAATGAATGTAAAGAATCGGACGGGCTGGCAGCGTTCGGCTCTGCTCGGGAGCATTCGTTTTAGGTTGGAATTGTCTGAATTATTGGATAACTCAAGAGATATCGAAACCTACATTAATTATAACGATTATCATATTCTTTATTCTTAACATAGATTTTGATTAATGAAACTGATTCGAAATGAATATTCCGACGGCAAAAAAATATTCAAAATTGATTTAGGAAACAGAAAGTTTTTATGTTAAAATGAATTTATTTTTTCGAATGTAATATTTCGAATGATTGTTTTGATGATAGTTTATGTTAGTTCAAAATCAACATTTCGTCTGAAGAAAAGAACAAAATATTACTGTAGAAAGAAAAAAAGAAGAAAATATGTAATTGTCTCTCACGATTAACGGCAAATTAATCACATACCTTCAAATTTTTTTCAATCAACTTTAATTCATTAAAAAGTGAATTTATCAAATTGAAAACAAAGATATTAATATCTCACTATTTGAAAATTTCAATTTGAATAGTACATTAAGTTATAGTAAATATTTTTCATACGTTACAAAAATTAAACTTATAAAAATTATAAAAGTTCATTTATTTCATTTTTGGGAATGGAATTTTTTATATTCATTTAAAATATTATTGCTACTCGTACTAATGAACAAGATCAAAACTACCATATATCATTTCATACACCGTACTCATTGAAGAATTTTCAAGTATCTTTTACAACTTTTCGAAAAAATTTGACAAGTCTGAAGAACCAGCTATTATAAATTCATCTTAAAATCTTCCAGAGAAGAAATCTGCAGTTACATTCCAACGATCGCATATAAACATCCAGTCAAACAATGTTGCCGGCGATAATAAATTTTTACTAATTTTTTCATTAAAAATGGATATTTAACCTTCAAAATGTATACATTTTCTGACATTCCAGGAATTAATGTGAAAATCTGTCAACGTCACAAAACAATAACATATATTGGTAACGAAGGTTTTAGAATTTATGTTTGAAAGAAACGAAAACTTTTCTGATAGAACTGAAATGATTTGAGTGTGAAGATTGAATCGAGCGAGCTGAAAGCGATCGGATATGCTCGGGAGTGTTCGTTTTAGGTTGAAATTGTTTGAATTATTGGATGAACTCAACGTAATTATCATTCTCTTTATTTTTTACACAGATTTTAATAATTCAAAGTGATTCGAAATGAATATTTCGACAGGAATAAAAAGATTTACAGTTAATATAGCGACCGCAAAGATGTTATATTGAAACGACTTTATTTTTTCGAATGATCATTTTGATAAGATTAATTTAGGTTATGTTCGAAATTAACATTTCGTCTGAAGAAAAGAACAAAATATTCCTGTAGAAAGAAAAATAGAAAAGTATTGGAATGTAGAAAATATATAATTGTCTATTACGATTAATTACAAAATAATCAATTATCTGAATTCATTACTAAAATTCATGAATTAATAAACAACTGGAGATTATTGAACTGAAATTCGTTAGGAAGTTAATTTAACATATCTTATTAAAAACAAAAATATTATAAATATCTCATTATGGAGTGAAAATATTTCAATTTGAATAATTGCAACATTAAATTATAATGAACATAATTCATTTACAAAAATTAAATATATTGGAGTTTAAAAAATCCATTTATATAATGTTTGGGGAATATAATGTTATTGATTTAAAATATTATTGGTTTTACTACTAATAAACAAGATTAGAATTATATTATATCATACACCGTACTCATTGTGGAATTTTCAAATACCTTTCACAATTTTTCGGAAAAATTTGTCAAATCTGAACAACCAGCAAACGTAAATTCATCTTTAAAACCTTCCAGGAGAGAAAACGCATTCAATGGTTACATTCCAACGATCCCATATAAATTTCCCTTCGAACAATGTTGCCGGCCATGAAAAAATTGGAATGAAAAATCATTCAAAATCGATATTTAACCTTCAAATGTGATTATACATTTTCTGACATTCCAGGTTTTAACATGAAAATCTGTCAACGTCACAAAACAATCACATGCGAGTGGCAACGAATGTTTCAGAATTTGATGTTTGAAAGAAACGAAAGCTCTGACTGAAAAATGATTTGATTGTGAAGATTGAATGGGGCGGGCTGGAAGCGATCGGCTCTGCTCGGGAATGTTCGTTTTAGGTTGGAATTGTTTATATTATGGATGAACAGATATCGAAATTTATTTAACTTTCACACAGATTTTGATTAGGTACTCAAAGTGATTCGAAATGAATTTTACGACAGGAATTAAAAAGATTTACAGTTAATTTAGCAACGTAAAGCTTTAACGTCAAATGTTTTTATTATTTCGAATGATCATTTTGTAATGACTTTGTGAGGTTTTATACAAAATAAACATTTCGTATGAAGAAAACAACAAGATATTTCAGCAGAAGGATATATTATACAAAGTTGAATATTAGAAAATATAAAACAGGAAAATAAACACAACCAACATTATTGAAAATTGACTGAACTTACTATTGAAAAATTTAAATGGTGAAAAACCTGAAATTAGTGAACCAAATGCTTTAAAAAGAATAAGTCATGAATTATTAAATATATTATATATATCTCATCCAACTTATATTCAAAATATTTTGAATATTCGTCGGTTAGTTTGTGATAATGCAATGTATAATAGAGAAAATAATTTTTTTTCCCTATAGGTACCTACTTATTAATGGTATTACTATTAAAATGTAGCAATACTGCGAAACTGCAGTCGCAAAATAATAAATGTATTGATAAAAAATACTCATTAACGAATTTTCAAACACTTTCTTTTATAATTTTTCAAAAACATGATTCTTAAAATTGCCCAGATGAGAAAGCAGTCTGCAGTTTCCTTCCAACAATCGCATATAAACGTCTAGTCGTACAATGTTGCCGGCGATAAAAAATTTTTACTGAAAAGTCATTAAAAATGCATATTTAACCTTCAGATATTTTCATACATTTTCTGACATTCCAAGTTTTAACGCGGAAATCTGTCAACGTTATAAAACAATCAGATGCGAGTGGCAACGAAGGTTTTAGAATTAGATGTTTGAAATGAACGAAAGCTTTTCTGATATTACTGAAATGATTTGATTCTGAAGATTGAATCGGGCGGCCAGGAAACGATCGGCTCAGCTTCGGGTATGTTCGTGTTAGGTTGGAATTGTTTGAATTATTGGATAAACTCAACAGATAATCAAAATCTGCAGGGAATTATTGTATTGTTTATTTTACTCGATGATTTTGATCACTAGAAGTGTTTCGAAGTAAGTACTCCGACAGGAATGAAAATATTTAAAGTTAATTTAGCGACCGCAAATTAATTATGGTATATCGATGGTAAAAATTCATTAATTTCATTTTATATTAATTTATTTCTCATTTAATATTCTGTTTCATCCCTCAGGATATTAATTATTAAATATTTGTTTTTTTTTCAGTTCAATTCGATGAATTTCACCATTCAATTTTCATTTAATCATAGTTTGTTCCAGATTGTGAAATTGAATTTATAGACAATGGAAGTCCGGAAAAATAGTGAAATATAAAAGGTAGAATTATTTTTTCTCTTTCACAAAATGCTTACGTTGGGCGACTCGATCTTTCTCCGTTAGGAAAGAAAGATATCGATCTTACTTCAACTCCCTAATTATTCGAGAACGTGGAACCAATCGGTCAGAATTCCAGAAATATGAGTTTTTCCGGTATTGATCTTCTGCGTTCACGCCCGCATACTGAACTTTCTGTCTACGGACGGATTGTTTGCTCTCCAGGACAAACACAAAAAGAAAATAAGAGGACGGAACGTCTTATTGATGTGAACTTATACGGAGTTGGCTGAAACGTCGGGGTTTTTTATTGAGGAACGTTTTCCATTTTGCTTTTGCAGGTCGCGACGTAAGTAATTTTAGATGGTTTATTATAGAGCACGTGAAAACTACCACGAAACGAAAGATGAGACACAGAGTGCGGGTAAGATCTGTCGTCAGGTCGATTAGTCGTCTTTTACGTCTGTTATCGGGTTCACTGAACCTTTTTACAGGGAATTTTTACGGTTGAAAACAAAGAAAATAGATCTGGTGACGATGAAGCCTTTCAGAATGGTAGAAAAAATGATAGAGGGGTGAAACCCGTTGTAAAAGGAAGAGAAAATAACAATAATGGAAGGAAATATAATTGACGTTCGATCTGAGGTGAAGAAGTGCGTAGGGATGAGGTTTTAGAGGTGCGTAGATGAGGTGCGTACAAAACGGTTTATCTCGATTTCTGGCAAAACTACAATGAAGAAAATTTGAATGTGAAATTTGTAGGTAATGGAAAGATCTATAAATTTTCATTTACACATTTCTCACATAACCTCAAAATCGTAGTGAAAAATTCGAATAACCAAGTTCTTGGTTTTTTATTTTTCTCTTCTACAAAAAATATTTTTTCACGAATTTTGGTGAGAAGTTATCTAATTATGTCCCACAGACACTGTTATTTATCGATTTGAAAAATCCTGAAAATTCCTAGAAATGGTTCATATCAAAAGACAGGAAATTGTATTAACAAAAAATCTGATACAGATAATTTAAGCAACATATATATATATATATATATATATATATATATATATATATATATATATATATATATATATATATATATATATATATATATATATATATATATATATAGATATCATGGGTTCTTCTGATTAATGGCTCATATTCTGATATCCTATTCATCGAAAAATCCACTCTAAATACACAAAATAAATTCATTCTCTTTTCGTTAGTCATAAACCTTTGTCCAACGTTATGCAGTTTAAGAAACGCCCTTAGAAACATCTGGGAACACTTGAAAAGCGGAATTGAAGAATACAGTCAGTGTTGTCGCTTCCTTCGACTACCTAACACGTAGAATGCAGTAATATTCCAACCCAATGCAATTGAGAACCTTTGTACTTATTTTCAAAATTCAAAAAACTAATGTACTTTCGGACTAACTTCATAGTAATTGTAAGGAAAATTTTCTATAGTGCCTTGTCATATAAACTGTTAATTTTTGTACTATTTTAGCCCTGAAGAAAACATTTTCGAAAGCTTGGAAAATATAAAATAGGTAACTTCTTTTCCTGTCCTAGACTGCAATCCCAATTAAACAATATATATATATATATATATATATATATATATATATATATATATATATATATATATATATATATATATATATATATATATATATATATATATATATATAAATGTAATTGTATGGGTTATAGGCAAATGAAAGGCCACTATGAATAGGTTTTATTCAATTTGGATGCCTGGTCTATATTTCGATTGTGATTACAATCTTCATCAGGACTCTGAAAAACATTTACATACAATTATACTTGTAAAAATTATGTTTGACAACTTACGGCAAACTAAGAATAAAAGGTATGGCCAACAACCATCCAACAGGAATATGTTATTTAAAAAATAATAATAATAATAAACAGTAAAATAAGCAGAATTTGAAACAATTAAAACAATAATCAGCAGAAATTGAAATTGTAGATATAAAAATGTTTCCGTATGATAACCAAAATTAACAATCGAATGAATTGACAAGAAGCACAGAGAACATTGACACCGAAAAACGAACACAGAGGTGAGAGAATAGAATACTGTAGTCACAAATGTCATGTCTCACACGTAACAAATAAAAGTCTAACAAGGTTGGAAAATGTCTGCGTTGGAAATATATCTTAAATATATATATATATATATATATATATATATATATATATATATATATATATATATATATATATATTCTGGAACCGATTTGAATTAAGAATTAATCGGACACCTGCTACCGCAACCCTTCTCAAATTCAGAAACCTATTTTCCCTACCGATTAATCAAGATCTGATGGACCATAATTCACCAAATGAAGAAGTATCAACCTGCCCGAAACTGTGTAATACAATAATTCAACAATCATTATCATGTAGGTGAAAGGGTTTTCTCGAATTCGTTTCATTGTTATCGACAATGGCTTTCCTCGGCTCGTTTTCCTTTCAGAAACTGCGGTGCGCCAGGAAATACGTTTATTGCGAAAAATGGCGCCGACACAATAGCCAATTCAATGCACAACTTGTGTATTATCAGATTTGGCAAGGGCCTCCGCCATAAATGTCACTGCCACGAGACTTCGCAACGAGACCATATTTAATACGAGAATATCGATATTTTAACTGGAACGTTAAAATTGCAACGAGAACTCAGCAAGACATTCATTCTTCGCAATTAATTCCCTTTTTGCCTTGATAATGATTACGAAGCTCGAAAAATAATGATACTTCTTCCAATACAGTGTGATACATTATGCTGTTAGTTGTTTTGACTCAATTTTCATTAACTGTTCTCTGCGACTTCAAATTGCATCATTCAGTAACCTTCGCTGATTACGTTTCGAAAAAATTGTTTCATAATGCATAAACCAATGAGTTTCAGACTCATTCAATGAAAATAATCCTTCATTTCAATTCACCAATTACAGACATCATTACATTTTCACTTCAATTATTATAGTTACTGGTAAACTTCTTCTGCTTTCTATCTTAATGAATCATCAGTGACTGAATCATCAAACTCATGCACGGTTTCCTGCACAATATACCTAAGTCTTCCATTTGGTAGGTGTCCTCCCCAGATTCTGCCATAAAGAAACGATAATTTGGATTCGGAATAAAACGATTGAAATTTGATATCCTTTTTAATTCTTACCTGGTTGACCTACGTCAATTCGTACATCTGGAGGGTATACAGTCGTCTGAGTTCAAACCACCTCTGGAATACCTCAGGGGTCTAATCTTGGGACACTGTTATTTATTCTGTTCGTAAATGATCTGATGGATGATATTGCCTCTCCACATTTGATGTTCGCAGACGATTTGAAACTATATCATGAAATTAGATCACACGACAACTGTGTTCAACTTTAGCTCGCAGTGGACCATATTGCCTATTGGTGTGAAGATAATTATTTGTGTTTGAATGTGTCAAATGTAATTTTGTCTCTTTCACAAGGAAAAGGGACGAATTGAGTGTGATTATAGCGTCGATGGTCAGGTTCTTTCTCGTTCTGATAAGGTGAGAGATCTTGGTGTAGTCTTTCCTCAGAAGGTTTCCTTGATTCCACATATCACCCAACTTATTTCATCTGCCTCGAAAATGTATGGATTCGTTATACGCAATGGCAAATATTTCAATAATTCCTCAACATTCATAGGATTATTTATTATTATTATTATTATTATTATTATTACATATAATTAAAGGCCGGGGTCTGAAGACCCATAAGCCCATTAACACTTTTTACAGAATACTGCAATGTGAGGATAATACATTAGATAAAAATTTGAGAAAAGAAAAAAATAATAACAACAAGAGGAAAAAAATAGTGATCAGTAGGTACACATGGACAATGAAAATATATTGAACACGTTAACTGACTGAGAGTTCACAACTTCAGCTGGTAAACTGTTCCATACACTGAATACATGATTGAGTAAAAAATTCTGCCGCCTCGATGTATGAAATGATTCCTTCTTTAGCTTTAAATTGTGACCACGAAGTCCGTTGCCATCAAGAATAAATGTTCAAAATCTCCAAAATTATATTACAAGATTCGAAAAGTAATGATCAAGTCACCACGTAGTCGACGAGCTTCAAATGTTGGTAAACCAGCTGAAGCAAGCCTTAAAGGGTAATCCGGTCTTTTAAGCTTGAATGATAGTCTAGTAGCCCTAGGCTGAATGTTTTCAAGTAGATCTCTGTCCCGCACCAACTTCGGACACCACACAGCACCACAATACTCCATAGTAGGACGTATGAATGTCTTATATAATCGAATTGATGCCTGAAAGGAAATTTTCGCAAACGCTTTTTTCAAAAGGTAAAGTTTACTATTTGCTTTTCTTATCTTAGTTATGCAAGAAATGTGTTCCGACCAACTCAAATTTTCAGTTATTGTGACTCCGAGATCGTTATAAGAATTAACTTTGATTAATTTTTGTCCGTCTATGGAATAATCAAAACGTGGATTGTCTTTACCTATATGCATAACTACACACTTGTCTTTATTGAGAGGCAATAACCAATCCACGCACCATTCGAAAATTGAGTTTAAATCGTCCTGAATTTGGGCACCGCTTGAAACTGGATTTGCGAAATTTTTGTGTCGTCTGCATAAAATTTAATACCCTAATCCGTATCAAGATGGAGTATGGCAGTATGATCTGGCATCCTATTTACATTTGCTATCAACGCCATCTTAAGGCTATTCAGAGAAGGTTCTTGAAATTCTTAGTTTGGAGGGAAGATAAAGTTTATCCACAGAGAGGAGTCAATCATAACGAATAATTCAGTCGAATCAGTTTAATCCATTGCAGAGCAAGAGAGAAACTAATCACTAAAATTTTTGTACAAAATACTGCACAGCAGTTTGATCTTCCTCCTCTCTTATCCGCTTTGCAATTTCGTGTTCCTAGGCCAAATTCTCGTACCACAGAATTACCCCATCAAGAAACTCCAAGCACCAACTCGCTTATACCCTCCCCCATTTGGTTTATGGAGTCTACATTCAATAGAGTTGCCAATAATTGTGACATTCACTTTGACTCCATAGAAATCATTATCAGGAGTTACGTGAACAAAGAAAATTGACTAAAATGAATTGATTTATATTGAGTTATTTGTAATATTTCATTTAATTTTATTATTTAGTGATTAGTTATTTCTTCTGTTTTCTTTTTCAAATTAGATTGAGTTCTTTGTTATATTTCTTTCATTTTATTTATTCAGTTATCATTCAACGTTATGGTATTATTTTCTGTAATTGGGTATTATACCTATTGGAGACTAAAGAACTTATTATTTTTATTATATCTTATTATAATAATATTTGACTGATAAAAATAGTTTCTTAGGTGAATACAGAATGTTCATATTTCTAGTTACATATATTATCTATCTTCTTATAACTATGAATTTTTCATCAGTCTTCCATTTCAGAAATTCCCAGTATGGATTTTTAGAATTTAATAATCCGGTAGCAAACTTATGAAGTCATAGAACTATACCTAATCGTATTATCTCATAATCAAATTCATATTTGTTGTATAAATTTTTCCTCTTTATTTTCTCTTGAAATTGTTTCATTGCCGTTTACCTCAGGGCTGTTTTCTATATAAACTTTGAACGTAAACTTCGAATGAATTCACTGGTTACTCAAATTTGAAAGAAAGGTTTGCGCGAGAGGAAACTGAGAATCTGAGACAGAAACAGCGTAAATATTAATTGCTCCAAGTGAGAACGACAGCGCATTTATCCTTGAGAAAATTCTAGCGGGAGCGAACTGATGTTTAATTTATATTTCTTGCACCTTCCACTAATTGAATGAGAAACTCCCCAAAAGGCTTTCTCTAATATTCAAGCGACGATCTGGCCGTCGATTGAACTTGTCTCTTCGCTTTCACGTATATAAATACAAGGATATTTTCGGCTGTGTAACATGACAACCTTGCTCAACCCATTCGATGTTAAGTTCAAGCTAAAAATAAACACTGGAAGCTTGGCCAAAAGTGTTCCTCTCTTCAATTAAAGTTCTCGCATATTTCATTGACTTGACAGGATGAAATTTATGAACGGGATGGATTTATTGCGATTTTAATTTCGTATGAATGATTTTTGAGATATGTTACTTTTACTAAGCTCTCTGATTTTCAATTCTAATAAAAGTTTCACCTTCCAACTGCGTTTGAAATGAGGAATATGTAACGAGTGTTTTTTTTAGAGGTATAGAACTTTAAGTTGGCATTACTGCTGAAGATGGCGACCGATGTAACAGCTGAGAAGTGATTTATCCTCAGTTTGGTTCGGCAATTCATCATGAATAGACTCACGCCTGAACAACGCTTGCAAATAGTGCAATTTTATCCATCCGTTGTTCCCGATTTTCATAAGCGAATTTTGTTTAGCGATGAAGCTCACCTCTGATTGAATAGCTACGTCACCAAACAAAACTGCCGCATTTGGAGTGAAGATAATCCTCAAGTGTATGTCAAAACACCGTTACATCTAGAAAAACTAACTGTTTGGTGCGCTTTATGGGCTGGTGGAATCATTGGTTCGTACTTCTTAAAAAACGATGATGGCCAGAACGTTACAGTCAATGGTGATCGGTATAGAGCCATGATTACTAACTTTTTCATTCCTGAATTGAACAACCATGATGTCCAGGAGCTGTGGTTTCAACAAGACGGCGCAACATGTCACACAGCTCGTGCCACAATCGATTTATTGAAAGACACGTTTGGTGACCGCCTAATTTCACGTTTTGGACCTGTGAATTGGCCTCCAAGATCTTGTGATTTAACACCGCGATACTACTTTCTGTGTGGATTTGTAAAGTCATTAGTCTATGCGGATAAGCCACAAACGCTTGACCATTTGGAAGACAATATTCTCCGTGTTATTGCCGATAAACGGCCTCAGATGTTGGAAAAAGTCATCGAAAATTGGACGTCCAGATTGGAGTACATCCGAGCCAGCCGTGGCGGTCATATGCCAAAAATCATATTAAAATGTAATGCCACAATATTATCTTTCGAATAAAAAAAAATTCTTGCCAATCGAATGATCCATCGTTGTTTTATTACAATTTAAAGTTCTACACCTCTGAAAAAACACCCTTTTTGATAAAGTTAAGGGTGTCTCAGAATGTTTTTCGTTTTTCAATTGACTACTTCTCGTCCGTCAACCGCTGGTAGCAGGAGGAGGGGAGTGGTCTCAATCGCTTGACCGGCTTGTTAAGTCTAATAGCCATGAATCGTTTCACGAGACCTCAGCGCTCGTTTCGCGTGCGATGGTTTTATAAAAACAACGATTCCTACATTGTTGTTCGTCATCTTTGCAGGACACATTTTAATTTAACAAGCTTAAAACATAAACCAAGTGCCAATTTAATTAAGCATTAGGTGTACAAGTTTGAAGAGAATGGGAATATAATGCCGGACAAATCGTCTGGGCGCAAAAATAACCTCAGAAATATTAAATATTTGAGACAAATTCACATGGTGAAGAACATTTGTGTTAAAAAATATAAAAACATATGAAACAAAAAATTGATTCATACATTATTGCCCTCATACGAATCATCGAAGTACTCTGCCATACCTTAGTATGCCTTTGTTAAGAGCAGAGATCTAACTCTCCTCTTAGATTGTTCTTTCGACACCAACTTACAGACTCCCACACAATGCATCCACATGCCTCCAGAAGTTCTTCAGGAATCCTGCCAGATACAACCACAGATGAATCATCGGCATATAGTGTCACCAAAAACTGAGACAACTTCGCAGGCAGATCGTTTTTAAACAATATAGAATAGAAGAGGTTCCGAGTACAGAGCCTTGATATGCTTAGAGTTTTCCATAGTATTCATTCAAAATTCAGTTGTTAGTACCACACTCGAAATGAAAAACCACCGTTACCTTAACAACACATTCGAAATGTTTTACACGGCACCGATCTAAATTAGATTAAAATTGTGGAAGCTCCAATCGTGAGAAAAACTCTCACCTGTCAGAAGATATAAACGACTTGGCAACATATGGTCGAAATCAATCAATCCACATGCGTCAAGTTCACCCTGCCTCGAAGCGTCATCGGAAAATCCGAAGCGTAATATGTCGGACAAGGCGTTGATTACACCCTGCCCTGACTTCAAGCCATCCTTACCGACGATAAAATCTAACGAGACGAAAAATCCCATTGTCGTCGAAAACTTCTGTGACGGTCACTCGTCCACAACCTCTTTTATTTCCGGATATCCAATTCGAGAAGCGGTCGGCCAGGCGATTCTGGATTATCTGTGTTCGAGAGGAATTGGATTGTAAGTGTTGCGAACAAAGAGGAAACGAGAAAAATGACGGAGAGAGGTGAAAAACGACGATATCATCCGTTTCAATCATTTTTTCGCCTTATTGGAACCGAAGGGCAATTTGAGGGATAATTAGCACAGAGGAGTTAGACCTGGGAGTGATTCGATTTATCCGTCTTGATGGTTCTTATGTTTCCGGGAATCTGTTAGATAAAGATTATTCGAACTGAGGAAGTATCGTTGTTGAAAAATATCGAAATACTTCAGATGTTCTTGGGTTCATCGACTCCGTTGACCATTATCTTGATGTTGCTTTCAATGCTGTCTGCAAATAGATGACCTTCAATGACAATGATCTTCAAATAGCATTGTATTACTAAATGTCAAAACCAACCATTCTGGAATAAAATTTCCTATCCAATCTTAGTCCAATAGTTGGCATATAATTTCAGAAAAGAAGTTAGTATAATCGTTGTGAATATCTAAAGGGAATTTAGGAAAACTTAGAGGGAGGAATTCACTGAGACTAGCAATTTGATAAGATATAGGTAACTCTTTTCAATGAGTTATCACATTGTCTAAAGTTCTTTGAAGACATGGTGTTTAGTATGTTCACGGTACAGAAGAAGTTAGGAGAGATAATGAATTTTCCACTTTGTGTAATTTCTAGATTTCTTGAATATTTATTTGGCACCCGAAAAATTCTGAACCAAAAACGTCTTCTTGTTGAAATACATAATTCTTGTTGAAAACGGAAACTTTATCTACTTTGTCACCGCTGCTGGATGCGCCCTCTGTTGGTAGTAAATTACAAAAAAGTCAAGCATTCAACCACTAAAGAACTCATGAAGAAAAAACTCTGAATGAATCTTGTTTTTAAAGAAATTTGGCTGAATTTCGAGAATTGAATTGAGGAATTCAGAAATATTTTGAATAATTACAGTACTTGTTTCAGAAATATTCCACTAAGAGTTGTAGTTCTTGAGGTTTTTCTCAAAATACTTGATCTACTTTGTCACGGCTGTTAGATGCGCCCTCTGTTGGTAGTAAATTACAAAGTCAAGCATTCAAACACTAAGGAATTCATGAAGAAAAAACTGAATGAATCTTGTTTTTAAAGAAATTTGGCTGAATTTCGAGAATTGAATTGAGGAATTCAGAAATATTTTGAATAATTACAGTAATTATTTCAGAAATATTCCACTAACAGTTGTAGTTCTTGAGGTTTTTCTCAAAATAGAGAAATATATTGATATTATTGACGAATCGAAACGGAAACTTGATCTACTTTGTCACCGCTGCTAGATGCGCCCTCTGTTGATAATAAATTATAAATTCAACCACTTATAAAATGTCAATCTCGTGCAGTAGATTATCTGTGAATAGCTTGTTTTATATTACAAAATGTGTGAATAAAATCAGATAAATTGAATATGAAAATTATATCCGATAAATTTATAGCATAATTCGTACCAACAGGCATTCCATTAACATTGTTAGTGCATCAGCGGAATTTGACATGGCCTACTTCAACACTACTTTATCACATCGTCCTGGCAGTTATTGATTCTCGATTAATCTCATTTTTCGTTATAAAAAGCATCCTCGGTGTGGCACAAGAGAGATACAGTGTTTTGGAAAAGCTTTTTGACGCATAAAATGTTCGCTACAATAAATTATTGTTTGGAGAATTTTCCAGAATGTATGCAACATTTCTCATCTTAGGTAACTAATTTTCTAGTTGGTGAAACTTTATACAACTTTCGATGGGAGAAAACTTGGCAAAATGTCCTTGCTTGGAAGTAAGAAACTCACATCAATAGTCTATCGAATGTAAAATTCAGTATACATTTTGTGTCTTGAAAGTTTTCCAACTTTATGAGCTGAAACGTACTCAGAATTTAGAGTTGTTTGTCAATATAACGTCAAGTTTAACTCTGAATTTTTTAGAGGTATCTTATACGTCTGTCTTCTTTATTTCTTGTACAAAGTTATAGAGAAATTGATATCATTTCGTACTTGACAAAATGTAAAATTATACAATTATTTCATATATATTTTTGAACAATGTCTGCGCTTTTGTTGAAGTTTCACCAATTTTAAGTGGTTGGTTTGTTTTCGTCAAATTGAAAGTACCTAACTTCAATTCCTTCATTCGTATTAAAACATCAAAACTGAGATTTTGCTGTGGTTATTATCAGTATTATAATAAATAAAGAACAGGGAGCCAAGGTCATAGACCTATATTGCTCTTATACAAAAAATGAACAAAATTCTTCACTTTACAGAGTAGGTTACTTACGAATACATGTTCAAATATCCAAACGTGATTTGGGTACGAAAGAAGAAGAGAAGAGAAGAAAACCTTCCTTCTCAAAGTTTGTTTGGATATGAACTATATTGTTCTTTGAATTAGTTCACAGACATAGCATTGATAACATTATGGCAGAGGTTTTCAGTGGCTAAAACACACGATAAGATGAAAGGTCTGAACGTCATTATCAAGTCACCATTGATACTGAGGTTCGTTAAAGCCTGACCACTCATTTGACTCAATCGTTCTTCATAAGGAGGATGGCGATGACCAAAGGAAACTTGTGTTGTCCATCTCTGGACTGATACAAGTTAATTTGAACCACCCATAGTGTCAACATTACAAACAGTCAAAGTGTATATGATCAGCAATCGAAAAGTGTTTGAATCATATTCCGAAAAGTCTTTGGCAAAAGAAACATTGAACTTTTAGCATTGGTGCAAACCATATGGATATGCTCACACCACGACAAGTTCATAGTCACTCGCTGGTTATCAATAGCTGGGTCTTTTAGTTCAGTAGAACCTTTGAGAGTACATATGTAATCTATAATCGCTAGCATCGCTGAACTTAATTAATCTCTTCATTAGTGCTGGGAAGTTTCCAACTTCATTAAAAACTGCAATGATTTTCTTCGATTTATCCCGCGCTTTTGATACTATTGACTTCGGTTTCGCAAGGTGCAAACTGTACAACTTGGGATTCAGGGGTGTAATTTTGGAGTGGATCTGCGATTATCTTGCTGACAGGCGGATGATAGTCAGTGTTGATAGCGTCTTCTCTGAAATACATAATTTGTCTTATGGTGTTCCTCAGGGCTCCGTTCTGGGACCATTAATTTTTTTGCTTTTTGTGAACGACTTACCTCAAGCACATTAATGCTGAATTGTTGACTCTGTTTGCTGACGACACAATAATTGTCACATCGCTCACTCGTGACGAGTTTATCACCAATACAGGAGAAATAATGAAAAGCTCCAAAAACTGGTGAAGTAAGAACCTCCTTGTGAGTAATGCTTCCAAAACGCAGTATGATCATTTCTCCTTTCGCAATAACGGGGTCAATATACGGTTCAGTTATAGTGAAACGAACTATACTTCTGCCAATTGTGTTAAGTGTTTGGGAATTTGTGTTGACTAGAACCTGCGCTGGTTTGACCATGTTAATTATGTGAGTAAAATACTTAACAAATCGAAATATGCCTTGTGGTGCATAAGGAACTCCATGTCACTCGAATTTTTGTTAACTGTGTACTATAGCTATGTTTATTGTCATATGTCTTATAACGTTATTCTCTGGGGGAACTCTACTGATAGTTTTAGAATTTTCTTATTTTAAAAAAGAATTCTCCGTACTGTGTTGAATTTACCTCTTAGGGAATCTTGTAGTCAATATTTTATTAGATATAAAATTTTCACTTTCTCGTGTATATATTTTAAACTGTATTTTGTACATTAAGGAGAACATCAGTTCATTGAAAACTCATAGTGCGGTTCATGGTTATCTAACGAAAATAACGACTTTCTGGCTCTCCCTAGCCACAAAACTGCTAAATTTCATCAGAGTCATATATATCAGGGAATTAAATTATACAACCCTTTACCTGTGACCCTCTGTCATATTAACCTGACATTACTAAAAAGATGCCTCAAAAAAGTGTTACTATCCAAGGGTAATTATGGCGTTGAGGAGTTTATGATGGATGATGCATTGCTATAACCTGTGTGGCCTGTAAATATTTTATTGTATATTCATTTTATTTGTTGTATTTGCACTTTTCTTGAATTGACTTATCCTATACATTTGCCAAATGTCTTGAAGGATTAATAAATATCATTATTATTGTTATCATACTGGTTCTTCTGATTGTTTTTATTTAGATGCAGTTATGTCCACTTTGTTACAGTTTATTAGTAACAGCCAGGATGTCACCCTTTTTCGAACATCTTGGGAAAATAAATATACCTAGTACAGAGTTGATTATGTGACTGGTTATATTCCGTATTAGAAAAGTTTTTTCACTGCATTAAAATGAAATGAAACTACATTTTCTCTTAATTTTTCAAAGCTTTTCTGAAATCTACATCAAAATCAGTGATGAAACTCTAAGCGAAGTAATTCAAAACTTGTTATTTTCGTAATAACACCACACTCATCAACTTTCACCAAATATTTCCGAAAAATGAGTAACGAAAGAAATGTTGTGCTATTGCACCAAGTGAGACAGAGAATCTTCCAAAAGCCATTGAAGTAACCAAAAAAATATTCTGAATAACTAGTTTATAAGTTGATACAGGTATCTGTGATAGATACAGATTTATGGTGAACCAAACATCATATGTTTCAACGCAAATTCGACAAAGACAGCTATGCAAGGGTAGAATCATGGGAAATTGTGTTGAATCCCAAACCTCAAAAGTCATTACGCATTCCTGGACAGCAGTGGCCGCAAATTCACTGGTAAACAACTGATGTCCGCCCACACCACGAAGTAGAGGAGAGCAAGCCAATCTGACTGAATTACAACTCGAAATCATGTACGACTGACACATAAATGTCCGAAAGTAGATATCGTATTATATTATTCAGAATTTTGTACGGATATCTCCGTATTTCCGTTTCCTCTTCACTTCATTTGACTACCAAAAAATATTTCGAAATGAAAAACAAACTCCTAAATTGCACGAAATAATTCAGTACACTCAGAATATGTTTCGAGCTACTAACCCATTATAAAGAACTACAACAGTTTTCAATCATACATTTCAAAATATTCCAAGAAGTGTTATAGTAGGAATTCATCAACATTAATCATTATGGATGATTCTAATAATGAATTGATGGCTTGATAGGTTTTTGAAAGCATTACATGGTGAAACAGTGTAGTACATACGAGACCAATACTGTTCCCTCAAATTCCTCTATATAAACTCATCAGAAATGCTCTGCTCATTATGAGAGTCTTCTGTTTTAAGAGTGCCAATTTGACATGTTAAAAGAGGCTTCAACGGCCTTGTTTCGTACTAATTCCATGATTTGGCCAAACTTTGGATGCCGACTGTGCATAGGTACATGTATTTCAAGTTTGTTAACGAAACTTACAATTCCTTTATTGTTGTCATTTTACTTCATTTGGAGAAACTTTGACGAAAAACTTCCATGGTATCATCGGATAATTGGAGAGACTCATCACTGAAACATTTTCCAGCTCAATAAGTTTTCTCATAATTTTTTCCAAGAATTGTTCAATTTTTTTTTGAATATAACAATACGTATATCTGTTCTTTAGTGATGTTTTGCTCTGGAATTTACTTATTAAGATAGTTGTCTTAATTTGATTACTACAGGTAGTTATTTATTTATTCAACATACACTGTTTTACTGAGCAGATCCTAATTACAAAACATAATTACAAAACAGGAAACACAACTGATACAAAAAACAGAATTGATAGTACAAAAGTTCAATTTTGCACTTTCAATTTTAAAGTTCAATTTCAAAAGAATGAATTTGTGATTTGAAATCACAACTGATAAAATGAAAAATAATTTTAGGAATAAAAAAACTTATACATACATACATATGAAGATAAACACACACATACATACATATACATTCACATATTAACACAAATCCACACATGATTGTTCTAGAAGAGATTATGCATATCAAGGAAACTTGGTTTAATATCAGTAACAGAACAGTTGAAAATATCCACCTTAGCTCCCAAAATATTACATTGTTCACACATAGTGTGAAAATCTTGGAAAAATAAAGTTATGTTTTTGCAATAGTTCCTGACATTTCACTTTATTGTTAATTATTTTATGCAAGAAGATTATTGCATGTCATTTCCTTCGCCCACTGAGTCTGTCCACACTATGTAGACTTGTAAGTGTTTCATGTTGTAGCCTATAGGTGGATAGATCCCATCAATTCATAAGCAGATCCCCCAAGATATAAAAATGAAAAGAAATGAATTGAGATCGCTGTTGGTATTCATCGCTCTTTCATTTCTAACTTATAGTTTTGGCCATTCTTGCCATGCGTTCTCTCCTAACTGAAAATTATTCCATTTTTATAGCGGCATTCATATTTTTTTCAGTTATCTTCCTAGAACTCTGAAACATGGCCTCTCATTTTTTGTGTCATCTTATTAACAGATGGCGTCCTGTTGTTCGAGATAATGGATTATTTTAGACTTTCTAATGAAACATGGTAAATGAAGATTTCTGTAAAAATTACATCACGAATAATAGCAAATTTTTATCTATCAAATTGTGACAAACTTTCACATAATGAAGTTAATGCGGAATTTTAGCTTTCCTTCGTTCTCCGAAGATATAGAATTAATCGATGGAGTAAGAAGAGTGTGGTGAAATATACTGGTACACTTTTAACGCTATAATTACCATCTGTTGACAGTGTATTGCACTACACTTCGACTCGTAACTTAAACACATCTTCTAGTCCTCTACTTCCATTTAGAATTTCTCAATTGAGTGGAAAGACAACGTGTCAACGAGAAGTAACATTGTGTAATTTTGTCTACTCAACTTCATCCAGACTTCCACCCTTTCAGCGTAGTTTCTCCCCCTAAAAGTGCCGCCCTTTTAAGTGTTGTCACTTTCGTTTTTAACTTGGTAATCGTTAATAGCTTGTACAAACTTGCTGCCGAAGCAACCTCTTTGCTGCTCTGTTCCTGAAAACTCTGTAGGTTAACGTTGAAACGTCGTTGTCCGCGGGGTATTCCAGCATACCGCAACGCGGTGGTATTGACCTATACGTTGCCTGGAAACCAACTAGTCTGAAATCCAAACTGGCATAGTGGAATCGAGACGTGCCGACTAGACGGTTGGGAGAGGGTGGATTTGATGGAGAAATAAGGGTTGTAAGTAGGGCATTTCCGCGATTTTCCCTAGAAATATTTCCCAATTTTATGATGACCTCGTATACACGTTTTTAACCCTAAGAGCTAAGCAGAAAACATTTGAAATTACCGTCATATATGTCACAATGCTTTAAATCCATACACCAATTCATATTTGGCCCTCTAATTGTGTATACAAGGTCGAAAAATCTTCTCTAAAATCTATCTGCAACGTCTTTTCCAAAAACTTCAAACACTTCGACAACGCCACCTTATAACTTTTTATGGTACTTCAATCATCACGTACCGATTCTTCAATTCGTTGTAAGATGGTGCTATGCAACTTCTTACAAATTGTAGAGTGCTTGACTGAAATGGAAGTTTCTCGAAAAGTTAGTCGCAAAATGTATATTTGAAATATTTTAGAACTCTCCCTAGTCAATATAATTCTATAAATTATTTATGCATGAACTGGTATGTATGTACTTTAAAAACACTTACTCTTATCTCAATTTATATTTCAATTTAGCTTTCGCTCTAGAAGCTTACATTTTTAATGAAATAACTTCCTGCAAAACTAAAAATTCACACCAGTGTTGCCTTCATATTATATTCATTGGTCCCATTTATAGCACAAGATTCCTCGAATAGTATTTATGAGGATCGTAGGAGAAGTGATAAAACTAGGAGAAGTATCGCATACCAAAAGAAATATTCGTTGCTCATTCTGTTATAGATTCTGTAAAATATGAATAAGGAAGCATACTTTTATTAGCTTTCTCTTTTGACTTACACCTCGTGAAAGCCATAAACGTCATCGTACACTAAATCATATGCATTCATTGCCAAAAGGAAGCAATAAAGATTTTATTTGTATGCATTTCGCTGAAATTCGTTTGTTATATTTGATTTATATTCAGTAATAACATTGCCAGACTCAATAATTTTAATATTTGTATTATCATATGATTCTAATAAAAGCTATAAATAATGGTAGCACAGTTCCTCCGAAGTGTCCCAAGAATCAACTGAATATAGATCGTCACGTAACGAAAAATCGTAATGCTCGATTGCTTATAACATTATGGATCGTTCTCTACTTTTCTCACCAGAAATGCCATTTATGTAAAGGTTATTATCTACTAACTGGAAGTCTGAATCAATTTATTGATGAAAATAAAAGGAAATGTAAGAAAGGCGTTGATTTGTGCCTCTTTTGCTAAAATTTGATATAAAAATTTCTGTCGAAGGTAACGTTGTCTTCTTCATCGAAAAATTATCAAAATTGATTTTTTTGGGTAGCATTCATTGATTTATATCACACTCAAAAATTATTTAAAGAATCATAGAGATTGGAGTTGATAAAGGTTTTTGCCCAAACCCTTGTAGTTTTCTATGGGATATATCTACCCTGAAAATTACAGGGTGCAATCTCATTATGTTCTTTTCGTCGTGAATGGCCACTAAAAGACATAAATTGGGGTAAAAGTATAGTCAAATCGAAATTTGAAATGGAAATATATACAAATTAAGGTAGGTATGAAGTATCTGTACTCCTTCCATCTGATTTCTATCGCTTGGGAATTAATTAATTGTGAAAAAGTAGATATTCTTTCTCCAAAGTTCCGTTTTCAATAAAATTAATCAATTGATAGCTCCGATGGATATTTTTCAAACACCTCAATTCGATAATGTGAAAAACATGTTATTGATATGCCATTAAAACCGAAGTCATTACTTGTTTCGAGTCCTTGGAGTGGCAAAGTAGCACACAAGTCCCAAAGGCAATTTTGGGAAGGGCCGATAAAACATCGCTGCTAGAATTTCAATTTATTCAGTAGAAGCAGCGTGGCAACGTTGAAAAGCTAGGTTATATGGAACTACGGTCAATTGGGACTACAGAATATTTTATTAGTGCACAGAACCGAATGTTTTCGAAGGATTGGAGGTTTCTCAACTTTTTATATAATAATATACTTTCATCGTAATCGTAATTACCCTTAGCCTCTCCACCATTTTTCTATAGCAAGTAAAGTTATAAACATTTCCATAGCGAGTAGGTACTTGATGCTGAGTAATCACTCTAAGGTAAGATTCTCTACCAACTTCTCAAAGTTAAAAATAACGGAAGAACTGTGCGCCAATGGAAAATACGACCCTTTCTTCTCTGTGGCTAGCCATGTATGTTACCGACTTCATTGAAAAAGCACACCCATGGTGATGCAGAAATGTCATCATAATTTCTTTGCATTTTTGACGAATTGACAGTCAATTGACATCAATGAAACTACTAATTCATTGACATATAATATGAAGTTCTCAGTTTCTTGGCATTTGATATTAAACAGAAATTTTGTGAAGCGAAATGTAGAAAACAAAACGGCAGAAGTGAAAGATAGAATGACATTTTTCTGAACTATAAAATTTTGTATAATGTCATCAAAGTGTGGTTTTACAAGCGTCTATAGTTTTGAATGCGAGGTTGAAAAATTATACGAAGAATTATGTAATATCAAGGTTTTGTTTCCAACCATAACAATGGACATCTTGTCAGATTTGTGAGAAGTACGTAACATGCATATAATACCAGCATTAACGTTTCTAGTTGCATTTTATCTTATGAAAGAGTGAACGAAATAGAGGTTGACATCTTCATTATAATACCTCACTTGGGGAATATCAAGAAAAACCTGAAACGTTTTCACTTATTTGCACAGTTAATCGAAATAATGAAATATTGCAAAATATATATAAAAGCACAATTTTTTATGTTCTTTTACATAATGAATTTAAGAATATATCAGATATTATAATGCTGGTTCTTTTTCGAAACAAAGATGATTTCCAATAATCATCCATAGATAAAATTTTCTTACAACTTTGAAGGTGACGGATGTATTCAATGACATTTTGAAATGCAAGAAATAAATTAGTCATTTTTCACAGTATAGCGGTTTGCTATATTATTCTATGAGTGGAAATATTAAACGACACTTGTATTGAGAATTTATTTTTATGATTATTTACAAGGAACGAAATATTGAACACATGGTAGTTATTGTTGTTACTCAATGGAACTGAGAGTGACAGATTCTTGATCATAGAAATGGCAGTCAGAGAAGAGCGCTGATAGAACAGAGAAATTGTTTGTTGGTATCCCTTTTATATGTTCATAGTTGCTGGTGGGACTTGCTAATGTGATCACAGAATAGTGATACTATCTGCGATATGTCTTCTTCCATCGAATGACAATGACAATTCCCTACAACATTCAGAAATTGATACAAACTGTTCCCAAGTAGAGTAATACAAAATATAACATGTTTCATTGATGCGCAGACTTATAATACAAGAAATGCCGACAGTTTTTACATGCAAATTTTTAAGCTTTCTGAATCTACCAATAGTATATTTTATGAAGGATTCAAAGCATGCAATAAATTGCCTACCACCAAAAAAACAATTAGTGACCTTAAGGTATTAAAGCGTGAATTTACAAAGTTTATTTTAAACAAATGATTGTTTAAAATAATTGTTGATGATAAATTTTGAACGTAATGTATGTATAATTTTGTAATAGCTATTGATGAATAAAGATTACTATTATTCCCATTATCAATTGTGATTTGTAGCAAAACTTAACAATACGAAGTTGTTTCAAACAAATTATGGCAAAATATCACCATGAAATATAACAATCACTAGATTGAAACAAAACATCGCAAAAAGTTAGATTTACATTTTGAAAGTTAACAATATAAGTTAGGTACTTAAAAATACAGGGCAGTTCTTGAAATTTCTATTGATAATTGTTATTTTCTATGGTCTTAGTACATTCACTGACACTGCTCAACACTGCTCATAGAAGAATCTACCTCCTGATTATTCGTGACATATATTATGGTAAACTTGGCATATTCGACTCAATAAGTCAGTAGACGACCGTCTATTTCACCTGCTTCAAACCCTATTGACATTTTTCGGTGAAAATGCTCGGGAAGCAAAATTAAAAGTGATTGCGTTGAGAAAATCTGCTGCTTTCATCTGCAGTAACATTGTTCACATACAGTATCTACAAGTAATGAAAATAAACTGTGTTTTCTTTGCGAGTGGTATGTCTGCGAATTTCACTTCTTGTCTTACCTCCAACTTGAAAAGAAAATAAATAAACAAACATGAATGTCTTCCACAAGCCACAAATCTATCTTGACATAATTTATACGTTCATTACGAAGCACTCTGGATAATAATTAATGATTCAAAACAACAAGCATGCCATAATGTGCACAAATAGCGGAAGAATCGCCTAAACTGAAAATAAATTCAAGTAACCTAAAGGTCAAGAGCGTTCGATGTCGCATTGCAGAAGTTCCTCCGATGCTGGAACGGCATAAATAGATTGGCGGTGGAATTGCATTTTCAGTTTCGTCCATTTTGAATTTTCCTTTTTCAAACTTTCTGCGAGAGCCAAGTTTCGTTCGTTTGAAGTATCCGAGCACACAGGAAAGAGATAATTCGATTGACGTCGTCTCGGCATTACAGTTTTGCGATGGAAGTTTTCCATGCGGGAAATACAGGTATTAATCGATATTGCGATTTTGAGGTTAATGATTCTGGCGATTTTAACGATCCTGTATTAGGGGTGTGGTGGGTTACGTTGGGAAATAATTTCCTTGGGGATGTTATATTAAAATGCCATAGGAGCACATTCACCTGCACATTCCATGAGAAGTTTTCCCAGTAAAATACAGGGTGTTGGGTGAAGATGCGGCAAAAACTCAAGATGATAACGGGTGTTTTTTTTAGAAGTATATAACTTTAAGTAGGCATTACTGTTGAAGATGGCGACAGATTCAACAGCTGAGAAGTGATTTATTCTCAGTTTGGTTCGGCAATTCATCATGAATAGACTCACGCCTGAACAACGCTTGCAAATAGTGCAATTTTATTTCGAAAATAATGGTTCTGTGCGGAATACGTATCGCGTATATTTTACGTATATTTTGTTTAGCGATAAAGCGCACTTCTGGTTGAATGGCTACGTCTACAAACAAAACTGCCGCATTTGGAGTGAAGATAATCCTCAAGTGTATGTCAAAACACCGTTACATCCAGAAAAACTGACTGCTTGGTGCGTTTTATGGGATGGTGGAATTATTGGTCCTTACTTCTCCAAAAACGATGATGGCCAGAACGTTACAGTCAATGGTTATCGGTATATAGCAATGATTACAAACTTTTTCATTCCTGAATTGAACAACCATGATGTCCAGGAACTGTGGTTTCAACAAGACGGCGTAACATGTCACACAGCTCGTGCCACAATCGATTTATTGAAAGACACGTTTGGTGACCGTTCAATTTCACGTTTTGGACCTGTGAATTGACCTCCAAGATCTTATTATTCAACACCGCTAGACTACTTTCTGGGGGGCTATGTAAAGTCATTGGTCTATGCGGATAAGCCACAAACTCTTGACCATTTGGAAAACAATAATCGCCGTGTTATTGCCGATATACGGCCACAAATGTTGGAAAAAGTCATCGAAAATATGGACGTCCAGATTGGACTATATCCGAGCCAGCCGAGGCGGTCATATGCCAGAAATCATCTTCAAAATGTAATGCCACAAGATTATCTTTTGAATACAAAAATTCTTGTCAATCGAATGATCCATCGTGTTTTATTGCAATTTAAAGTTCTAGCCCCCAAAAAAAAAACACTCTTCATTTCTTTGGGGCATTTTGAGAATGTTTTTTCGGAACCCCTTTGTTTCATAAATTCATGTCAAACGAAATTTGCGACAGTAAGAGCATTTTATTTTCGGAAAGTACATGTAAAGTTGTTAAATTATCAAGAAATATTCGGAAAGGTTTTCTCGATATCTGCCTGGTGTGTTTTGAAGTGACTTGGCAGATAATGCTAGAAAGATAAAATGCTTAAATACAGACAAAAGCAATTCAAATTGTGACATTTTATGTTAACCTAAGACCTACTTTAAATTGCTACTCTTTTAGCGGTTATTAAAATTTAAATATGAACCATGACCCACACATATAACTTCTACTTCTGTTTGAAAGAGCAAATTTGATTTTATCGTCCACTGAGCTCCCCTGATCGTCCTTTGGTCACCCCTGATTTCAAGTCTTTTTCTTAGAAGCATTATTATGCTTAGTCATTATTTTGAATTCGTTGCAAAATTTGACTTAACAAAAAAACTCTTTTGTCAAAATACAGTCTAATTTTTCAGCATCATATGCATTCAAAAGTATTCGGAAATGATAATAATAACAATAATATTTATTGAGACACATTCCTTACATTGTAAAATTACGTTCATCAATTGATACAATAATTACAACTTAGGCGAATGCTTACAAAAGGACTAAATTCCGTTTTGAGTCTGATCTTCCATTCAGCCCTCGAACAAAAATATTGATTCAAACAAAATTATTCGTTCAGTTTATATTCACAATAATATACAATTATATTCGAAAAGAAAAAAAATTACCTCAGAAATATTGAACATTTGAGACAATTTCTCATGTGAGGGACATTTGTGGTAAAAGAATAAACATATGATACAAAAAATTGATTCATACATTTCCTTCCTTGTTGAATACTTATGATTACTATTCAACTTAATAAACCTATCTTCGTTTTCTTTAAAATATTCTAAACATCTAGTAATATATAAACAAGGTAGGGTGAGTATGTAATTATCAATGAAGATAAGTTTACAAGATGTACGTCAAATTGTTCATTCGACACCAATTTACAAACTGTTTCCCAATGCATTCACATGCCTCCACACAATTTTCAGGAGTCCTGCCAGAAACAACCACCGATGAATCATCGGCAAATAGTGTCACCAAAAATCCGGACAACTTTGCCTGCAGATCGTTTATAAATAATATGAATAGAAAAGGTCCGAGTACAGAGCCTTGCGGCACGAGGTCCTTACAATACAATACACTATGTCCTTATATTCGAGAAGCCTGCCAAAATATTTCAGAACTTATAAAATTTGAGGAGAAGTCGATAAGATTTAAATTGAAAATGAAGAATAGAAATATATTCTTAGACTTCAACACAATTTTTTCGAGTTGATTCAGAATTAGAAAAAACTTTCAAAAATTCAAACGAAAGTAGAATCAACCAATTCAATTTGCACCTAAAGCTTGCAGAAAGCTTCAGTATTCTCAACTTTATATTAATTTCAACCCAGCCCTGCATTATCATGAGAATTACCTATATCAAAAATTCCTGTTGTTTCGAAAAAATGTACGTGATAATGGAAAACGTAGCCATATGTAAATGAACAGAGGCCTTAACAAAGGAAGAGCTCAGCAATAATCCGATATGGCTTTGCAATCGTAATGAGATGAAAGAATTTGAACGAAAATATGCCCAGTCATCAGGCATGCCTCTATGGCCCTTCGTTTCTGGTGAGCCATGTTTAGCATCAATGAAAATGGTATGAGAAGATTTAAAATCGATTAAGCATATTTCATGAATTCATTCTGTTTAAATCCCTCGATAGCCCTCGCAGCTATAAAAACGAAAGGATCGATTGATATATAGGCCTTTTGAAATGTTTCGTGCACCCTTATCATAATCTTTTGTTTGAATTTTTCATTTTTGCTACCTAGTTTTTATATCAAATGATTATAACAAAAAAATCTGAAAAATGTTGAGATTAACGTGTTAAAAATGAAAATAGATTTATATAACTGTTTCTCACGATAAAAGTAACATTATTGAAATGAAACACTGAGCATTGAAAATTGGGAACAAAATTCGATCATTGAGAGTGAAAGAACTTTTTCTTTTGGAAGAAAATCATAGTTCAAAAATGAATTTGAAATATTTCTTTTAGAGAGGAGAGATAACAAACTAAGTTCGATAGAAGCCATAGAAATTAATAACAGGAAAAAATGAAATTGATTATAGGATCAACAATTGGGGAGCTCTTCTTGTGACACCTGGGGAGGTTCCACGTGAGGAAGCTAACTAAAAATAACAGTATAAGTTTTGTAGAATATTTTTCTGAGGTTGTATCTAAAAGTGTCACTTTCCATGGACCAGAAATTTGTCAAACGCTTTAAAGCTCCCCCAAAAATATAAGAACTCCAACTATTAGATATAAAAAATCTGATCTGTTAAAATAAGTAGCGTTTAATTTTTTGTAGAGCTTCAATGTGTCTGGCAAACATTCCGGTCCAATCAGAAGGGTTTGGCAAACAATCTGGTCCAATGAAAGTGTCTGGCAAATATTTTGGTCCAATGAAAGTGTCTGGCAAACATTCTGGTCCAATGAAAGTGTCTGGCAAACATTCTAGTCCAATGAAAGTGTCTGGCACTCATTGATACTACTCCAGAAAAATATTCTACAAAACATATATACATATCTACAAAATTCAAATTGAGTTACTCCTATTTTTAGTTACTTTTCACTCTAGGTACCTGTCCAGGAGTACAGGTGAGCCCCACAAGTATGCAGGATGTCAGATCGCTCCGGATTTTTGTACTTTTAAAATAAGGCGCTCAAAAGTTTATGAAATCATTCATTTCATTTTGATTCCTTTATTTTATATATTTCTGTCTGTATAAGTTCGTTTGTTTTCCATAGTATGCACTATGTTCCTTGAAACAATGGCTATGTTTCAACAGTATTCAGAGAAAATCACATGATTAACGTCAAAAATTGAATGAATTATATGAAAAAATTATACGAATTTTTCGTTTTCAGATATATTCGAAAATGTATGAAGTACGTTAGCTAACGTAAATAGCTGACGTAATAAAGAATCTTGATACGCCGTTATTTGTTATCCGAAATTTGGCGCAAAACCAGATCCATTTTACAGTTAGATGAGTTCTATCAAACGCGTATGTCAATGTCAATTATACGAGGCAAAACTGACAGCTGTATCACGGATAACCTAATAATTCGTTCATTCATAATCCGAACCTGTCGTGTTACGCGTCTCATGAAAACAAGATGTATTTTATTTCGTTATTACTTCTGCACGAAATTTGAATTTTGTTCGAAAACAAAGAACATCGTTCATTGTTTGCCCTTCGAACTTCCTGGCTTCAGTGATCTGGAAAGATTGAAGGAGCTTCATTTGTTTTTATATCTTGAAATTCTTATTGCCTTTACATTAAACTTTTATTAGTGAGATTGAATTCTCGCTCAACTCTTGGTGAAACATAATTAAATATGAAATAAATTAAACACAAGGCTAAATGTTTCACGATTATATTTAATAATATCAATTCGTCAACATTGAATATAACTTAAATTCAAACACTTGAACTTATGATTTACACTTTATTGACTACATAGCATGACGCGTTTCGTCGTTACAAACGACTTCTTCAGATGTACAGAATAATCAACAGACAGAACGATCTAATAATCTTACAGAAATGATTCAATTATAATGGATTTACATCAAGTAAACGCCAACACTATTAAAAAAAAAAAAAAATTAAAATTTAGCTCATCTTCAAGAGTGAAGATGAGCTCAGTCTTGAAAGAACCTTCAAAATCAATTTTATTTAGTTTTTTCAACAGCAACTGTATGTGAAATGTGTGAATGATAAGAATGAAATAAGTGGATGGAAAATGAAGCTACATCCATTTTATACTGTTCTTCTACTAATATTTATAGATTAATGGTAGAAAACCATCAACGAGCTTTCAGGTTTTCATAAGGCTGAACTTTTTCGTTGTTTCATCTGCGTTTTAGAGACTGCCAAAACCATCTTCAGTACCTCTATTAAAATATAAATAAATGATTCGTTTTTCTTCGAATTCAATTTATATGTTTATTGGAAAAGATTGAACTATTCCGTTTCAAGTTTCGATAGCAATATTCCTTATTCCAGAATGTATCAAGTTTTGTATTACACAATGTCATAAACATATTATCGATTGACATTTCTGGAATCAGCTATAACAAACGTGATGTCATCCGCCTGAGATATTTGCGGACATTTGTCGTTAATAATCCACGCTTACGACGTTAGTAATGGGGAAGTTATAGGTTTGTTGGTTGGTACATGGAATGCAGAATTGTTCACTTATTGATCTAGTCATCTGCAGTGCATGTCATAGAATTATTACACTGGAGAACAGCAATTTTGTTGTCTTAGGTCTGTGACCTGTTTTTGATGAAATTTTGGTCTCTGAAATCAAAATGTTAAATATCAGTTGTATTCTATGGTCGTCATTCCAAGTTAGGCATAGAACATACCCGGTATGTTCTATGCCTAATGTGTTCTTTACCAGGATTTGATAAAGAAGTAGTACTTCGAAACATCGTCATGCGTATTTGTATTAAATTATGGAAAAATTCTAAATATTGTTTCATTACATAATATAGTGTTGGCGTTTACTTGATCTAAATCCATTATAATTGAATATAAACTTAAATTCAAACACTTGAACTTATGATTTAGACTTTATTGACTACATTACATTATGCTATGTAGTCAATAAAGTGTAAATCATAAGTTCAAGTGTTTCCATTTTATTTTATATCCAATCAGACATAATATTAATTGATTTAATCATCTATTGGTAACATATCGAACACGTTTGGAGAAATGACCCGTTTTCATCATGTTCATTGACACACGACGTTAAAACACCTCTGAGCTAGAATATCGAGCTTCTAAAACTGCCTGAATCAATTACTAAAATTAATTGGACTCGGTTCTCTGAACACATTTCCGAATAATGAATAAACCCCATTACATCAGGAGTTCGCAATTTTCCATTTCGCTCATATTTTCCGCTTGTAGCAAACTTCGTGATTCAAAAAAATTAATAATCCGACAGAAAGGAAATGCTATATTCAGACTGGAAATAGGAATTGCATATTTTCTAGTACCTAAAGCGAACCATCTCATATTTTGTAGAAAATAAAATTGAATTACAGTTTTCAATTAGTTGTTAATGTTATACCCAAGTTAACCTAATTTATATGGAGTGGAATGGTTTGAATAATGAATTACAATTTGATAAGCAGAAAGTATCTAAAAACAATCAATCTCAAGTTTTAGTCAATTCATTCATTGAACTTATACAGGGTGTTAGGTGGTAAAAACACGTGACAAAAGTTCAAAGGATTTCTTGGTATATTTTACGAGTATTTCGTACTATAATAATTTCGAAAAAAATTCATTTTTTCAAACTTCTCGAAAGATTTTGATGTTCTGTAACACCATCCCTTGAAGAACAGTGGAGACTTCATATCGTACTACATATTTTTATAATAATAACAATAATAATAAGTTCTTTGTTCTCAACATTTATAATACTTCATTACAGAAAATAATAACATTAAACTGAATAATAACAAGATAAATGAATGAGCAGACAAAAAGGAATGAAATATCACAAAGATCTCTGTCTGAACTAAGAAAGCTAGAAAAGTAACTGATAACTGAATGATGAAATGAAATGAAATGAGACAAAGAACTCTATCTAATTCAATTATTTTGAGGCAACTTCACTTGTTCACATAACTCCTAATAATAGGTCAAAGTGAATGTCACATTTATTAGCAACTGTTTTTAATGTAGGTATACCCAATAAACCAAATGGAGGATTGTATTAGGAAGTTGGTCTTTGGAATTTCTAGATGAAATTATGTTAAGTTTGTGGGAAATTCCGAGATCTTAATGTTTGCTGATGACACGATTCTTCATGTACCGGGCGAGGATATTACATTTATGTCACAATCACAACATAATGACTTAGATGAGTTGTATGTACGGTTATGCGAAAACAATATGAAAATTAATGTTAAAAAATCAAAGTTTATGATTGTTGGCAGTACACGATAAAAAAATTAAGTCAAAAAATGTTTTGTTGGCAATACACGATAAAAAAATTTAGTAGAAAAATGTTTTTTTTCAAAAAATTTCGGTGAAAACTCACCTTTCTTTGTCCTAAAGACACTGTAATTTTTTTGATTCGTAGTATTCATTTTTTCACCTTATTTTGACTTAATATCGAAAAAACACCCTAATTTTCAATCGAATATTCTCACGTCAAATTATCAGCTTTTTAAAAAAAGTCGCGGAGTTTTTTGTTTGCTAGAATGTTTTTTTTCTGATAATGTGAAAAAATATATACATTACTATGGTAAATGTTCTCAGAAAATGCAAAGAAGGAACTCGAATACGACATTTTTTTCAATCACTATGTATAATTTCAATTATTTGAAAAACGTGAGATTCTATGTTACATTGATGAACAAAAAAATCACAAATCCATAAATCATGAAAATTGCTAGAAATATAGAATTCAAAAGGAGGGGAAAAATTTGGATTCGAGTTTTTCTTTGCATTTTCTGAGAACATTTACCATAGTAATGAATATATTTTTTCAGATTATCAGAAAGAATAGTTTTCAACCAATAAAAAACTCTTCGACTTTTTTTTAAAAAGCTGATATTTTGACTCGAGAACTTTTGATTGGAAATTAGGGTGTTTTTTCGATATTAAGTCAAAATGAAAATGAATATTTAAAATCAAAAAATTACAGTGTCTTAAGGACATAGAAAGGTAAGTTTTCACCAAATTTCGTGAAAAAATTTTTTTTTATATAAGATAAAAAAATCTAAAAACTTCATTATTTAAATTTTTTAAATAAATTTCGAGGTTATGGGAAGAACGTGTGATCACAAAAATTGTAGGTCTCTTTATTACCTTCAACTTTGACATTAAATTTTTTTCCATTGGACTTGTAGTTTTGCCGAAATCGTGTTACACCGCTTTTTACCCTTAAAAACTCACCCGCTTCCACTTCCCGACCTCAGATCGCCCGTAAATTATTTTTCCTTTCATTTTTGTTATATTTTCGTCCCTTTTTAACAGGTTTCATCCTACTACTATTTGGTTTTTTCAAATTATCGATCCTGGTCTATAATATAGAAAGCTTGGTTTGCTCTGTTACGACATTCTTTCGATTGAAGTAGATTTTTGAAATGAAGTTCAAGGATATAATATTTTCTTTTAATGCTGAAAAAATAGGAATGACTTCCAGAACGTCCAATTCACATGTTTGCGTTTTTCATTCCAATAAAGATATATTGTATTGTAAACGTATAAGTATTAAGTAGAAAGTGGACTGTATTTGTAATTTTAAGGAGAAGCTAATTCGTAAAACAACGTACTGAGAATATATATGTTTGAATGGAAAGTAATATAATGAATAAAACAAAGTAAAGTAATCAATCAATGTAATTCATGTACATACGACACTCCACTTACCCCGGGGTAGTCCAGGAAAGGGATAGAGACCGTAATAAGTCTGTAAGGCACTATATATTTTGTAGTAAAAAATGTACGTTCGTATTAATCGTGTAGGTATTCAGTTATCAAATATCCGTTACTCACGACGTCTTGTACCAGAATGTCTCTCTTATTTTCGGTTTCATCACATCTGGTCAAAAGGAGGTATTCAGGATGGTCGTATGGTAAACAATGGAACGGTTTAAGTATAATGCGTATGCATGATTTAATGTAATAAATGAAAATGAAGTAAAATATGATATTATATTCCGTCCATCATCAACTAGCATTCATATTAATTTAGTAAAGACGAACCATATATAAACTCCAATAATTGTTACACAATGAATTTAACACACGAATGGTGATTACAAAACAATTTAGAGCACCATATAACCTCAAATTCTGTCTTTTATTCATGCGAATATACCCTGGATAGTTATCGATCAGAATTTTCGGACATTCCAAGTTTTCCGTTCTTTTCCATGCCCACATTTACATTTCACCTCATAGAATTTCATATGAGGCCTTTTACGTAAACCTATTTTCTCCTAATATAATTTGAAACTACAGAGACGTATGGAAGTTAGTCCCTCTGTCCTACCTGGAAAAGTATTACCTCCGACAGAAAGATCAAAAAGTCTGCTTCGACAAAGGTATTGGATTTTAAATTCAGAAATATTATCCTGAAATAATGAACCCCATTCCAGAAAACTGGAACATTCGTCTTGTCATAGATTTTGTTATACGCTTTTTATTTTTTTACCTCTACTAACTCATATACTAATTTTTTAAGTAAACAAACAACTCTTCGAATTTTATATAATTAATTTCGAATTGTTCTATCAATCTTACTTTGTGATAAGTTTGATTGATCTTTGTCTTTCGTTGAAATATCTTCTTCTTTCATGTGCCTTGTCCGGTCTCCCTGACGTTGGCGATCACCATGGCAAAAGCTGTACGGTCCTCCGCCAAGCGGAAAAGTTCACCAGCCCTTCCAATGCCGGTCCAATCCCGAATATTTCGGAGCCACGACTGTTTCCTTCTTCCAGGTCCACGGCGCCCCTCAATCTTGCCCTTTAATATGAGCTGTAGTAGACGATATTTATCACCTCTCAAAATATGTCCCAGATATGATGTCTTTCGGCATTTTACGATCGCCAAGAGTTGCCTTTGGATGTTTGCTCTTCGTAATACATTCTCGTTTGTAACATGTTGTGTCCACGGAATACGAAGCATTCTTCTGTGAAGCCACATTTCAAATGCCTCCAGTTGGTTCATTGTCCTGACCTTCAGAGTCCACGTCTCTACTCCGTACAGCAATACCGACCATACATAGCATTCAACCATACGTTGTCTCAACTTCAGATTCAAGTTGTCATTGCAAAGGAAGGATCTCATATTATTAAAAGTTGCCCTAGCAATCTCTATTCGGCACTTAATCTCGCAGTCCGGGTTCAGATCTGCTGTAATAATACTACCAAGGTATTTGAACTTAGAGACACGTTCGATTTGGCTTCCATTAAGTTCTAGGGTGGTACCATTGTGGGGTTGCCTGCTGAATATCATAAATTTGGTCTTTCCTATATTGATTTTTAGGCCTTGCGTCTCTCCCACGTCACCGATTTGGTTTATAAGCAACTGTAGTCCCTCGATTGTGTTTGCCAAAATCACTGTATCCGTTGAAATATACACTGCTTATATGAATTATAGCAAAACACTCTCATAGCGTCTACAAAATGGCGAAGGATTCGGGGTTGTATTCATTTCATTGCGATGTTGCAAAATTTACAATTAGTTTTCAGTTTTATTTCGAAATATTCGTTCCGATTCTCTAGCGATGGAATCTATTTCATAATCGAAATATATGAATCAAACATCCATCTGTACTTACACAAATACCATCGAAAACATACTCTATATGTAATGGAAAAATGGAATTGATTTCTGATGTTTTTTTGGTTTTGAGTTTCTGATCTTATATACGTTTATTTTCTGGTAGATACTTGTTGAAAAATCAGATATTCGAATCATTCAGTATCATTAATATTTCTCTTTAATTTCAGGTCTCCTGTCATGGAATGTGAACGACTGCCTGGTGGATTTAGAAAAAGAATTGTCAATAGTGACAGAACAGGGACTAGAAGGCGAAGAAGCTAGATATGGTGAGTAGAATAACACGATCCATTTGATACAAAAATTAGATATTCCACTCGATTAAATTGTTAAACCCAAGTGCTATTTGCTTTCTTCGAACTGAACAATAAACAATAAAAAGAACAAGAAAACTTATTGAAAGTAGTGAGTTCTGTAAAACTGTAGTAAAAGCTACCAGTATAGCCAGCAATTCAAGTGCCGTGCCATGAGTTTCGAGCTTATTGGCTCACATCAGAACGGCGTAGTTAAGTTCAAAATGTACGAACTTCAAGATGGAAGAAAACGAAAGAAGACTGCTGTAATCGAAGTCACGACTTCTGTGCTTCAGCATGAACTCTCAGGGTTGGGAGATTTGATCAATTGCTTCTTCCTTGCGGAGACTATCTATCCTCTACGGACTTTTTACTGAGAACTTGAACAATTGCATTGTTTATTCTCCTCTGTCATTATAGTTTACCTTTTTCGTTTTCTTTATATAAAATATTTGTTCTGAATAGCTTATATACGAACAATATCTTGTATTCATCTCTTGAATTGAATGATATTCTTTAAATGAACGTAAGAATTCTAGCTTATAAACGAACAATATCTTGTATTCATCTCTTGAATTGAATGATATTCTTTAAATGAACGTAAGAATTCTGCAATTCGTTTTATGAAGCAAATTATTTACACGCATCTTAAACTTTGTTCTCAAATTCGATAATTGCCATCTAAAATTCCAAAATTCTTCCATTTGCCCTTCAGGAAAATACGCAACTCGGAAAACTCGTCATCTCCACTCAGCTAATAGCGTTTTCATGTTTTAGAAGAGTGCTAGCGGCCCAATTTGAATTTATGATAAGGGCAGCGCTTTAATAGAATTATCATCGCATCCACTTATTTGCAACTGTCAATTCTATTCGGTCGTTTAATTTTTCACGCTATTATCGAATTATTTCGACGTATTTTCTGAAATTTCGTTATCGATTCGACAGCTGATGGACATTTTCGAGAAAAAATCATCTCTCGCGTATTTAAAATTTTCGATGTTAATTTAACACTTTATTTTCACATAAAAATAGTCCAGGGATATACGAAAACGTTAATTCGATCTAATCACTGAAGATATATCGAAATAACGCAAGAGTTCCTATACAGGGGCGTCCAAAGTATCACCTCCACATAGTTTCGATATTGTTCTACTATTAAGACCACAGAATTGAAAATTACGTCAAGGGTGACCAATCAAGGGTGTACTTTTTATATCGACATAGGAGCTGCATCGAGCTCTATGTACATGATGTGGGAGCACATTTTAAGAATCGGTGTCAAGTTCATATTCGTCTTTAAAACTTTAGCCGCCAAAGAATACCAGTTTTAGGTAGATCTGGTCTCTCACAATACTCATAATTTTCAAGTGACCAACGATATGAACAAATACGCTCACTGTTGACGTAGACCTAGACCTTCCTGGATAGTAATAAACGTCCTCCGTTATTTTGAAAGATATTATTGAAACAAAAATTAGTAGAAATTAACATAATATACCACTTGAATTACACGTAATGAAATTTTAACTTAATTTTCTGAGGTTGTAGTCTGAATTCAATATAACGAAAACTCACCTTCTCATATCGAGGAATGAAAAGATACATCTTGTGGTGATCTCTTGCAACGGGTAGTCTCCTTACAGTTGAAGCCTAATTCTTCAAGTTGTTAAATTATGGGGCCCAGAACGCTTACATCTTTAAGTAAAAAAATATACCTACCTTCGTTGAAGACTGCATTTATAATCGCATTGTTTCGATCAACGAGGTCATTTCATTCTCCGGATTTGATAGCTATCGACAATCTCCCCAGATTGTCCAAAAAATTAAGTTATGCGAAAAAGTCGTCTATGAAAGTTAAGCTCCAAATCAACCTATGTTGAAATGAACATTTATATTCATTTGATATAATACAAATTTCATTTCAACTCTTGTCTATCTTTTCATATAGGAGAACTTTGAGAGCTTATGTCAAATGTTACACAAAGCATAGAACAATATACCAAACGAATTCACAATCAAAATAT
The DNA here is from genome assembly GCA_030704895.1 of Henosepilachna vigintioctopunctata. Taxonomy (NCBI): domain Eukaryota; kingdom Metazoa; phylum Arthropoda; class Insecta; order Coleoptera; family Coccinellidae; genus Henosepilachna; species Henosepilachna vigintioctopunctata. The sequence continues at coordinate 3,463,915 of JARQZJ010000005.1, forward strand.
ATCGCAAAGTATATATAATTTTGTATGAATATTTTGTATCTTTTCACAGATTCTTAGTTGGTATACCTGACTTAAGAAACTGAATTTCTGTGGTCAATTTCAGGTATACGATTCTTACTTTCATTTTGAACATCAGTTATATTCTATGGTCCTCATCTAGGTTAGTCATAGAACATGCGAGGTGTATCCTGTGACAGTAACTATTTTTATTAAATTATGGGAAAATTCTAAATATTGCCTCATTATAAATATATATATATATATATATATATATATATATATATATATATATATATATATATATATATATATATATATATATAATTTAGTTATTTTTCTTTATTATTTCATAGTCAATGACTATCGAATGTTTCAAAACTGAAACAAGAATTTCTTCAATAATCACAATGTCAACTTCATTATGAAATAATACAAACCTGAAACAAAAATCAATAATAATATGTCGATTGAATATTATCATTGAGCTCTGCGTCCATGAAATATACAAACAGAAAAAGAGGTTAAAATATCATGTCACGCCTCAAATAATCACAGAATGATACAAAGATCACAGAATTTTCGATATGGACTCTACCGTTAATAATACAGTAAGATAAGATAATATTAGTTCATAGTCCACTAGATGGCGTTCCATATATTGTACTATATGACGATTTTCTTTCTCAGGTTCAAATGTCCTTAGTATTACTTGTTACGAGAGGAGGTGTAAGTATCCTTTCTTTCAAAAAGCTTCAATCTTTGTAAATTAATCTTTGTAAAATAAAGCACTACAAAACTAGAGTAGCTCAAATTATTTGAGGTGTAAATATTGTATATAATATTGTATACTAGACGAATTGGTTTTGGGGTAATTATTACTTTTATGTGATTACACATATCCAAAAATAACAAATTTGTAAAAGCTCACGTGAGAGAGAATTCATGCTTTCTGTTATCTTAAAACTTTTTTTTTAAATATAACGGGATAGGATTTCACAAATTTTGTACTAGAAGTAACACAACCAAAAATTCCGAAAAACCTTTGTTTTTTTATATTTCGTGTAATGGTGATTGTAATAGTCCATCGCGTACACCGGATATATCTACTATAGACAGTTTTCTCTAGGGGTATCCAGAAGAGCAAAAGTTCGTTAAAAAAATATGGAAATTAATCGCAAAATGTATTGGTATGGGCATAACTCAACAACGCCTAAAACAATTTTGCCAATTCTTTTTTTTTAAATGTTCGTTGATATCCAAGGATGGTTTTCACGTCAAAAAATTCGAATAATTGTCGAGAAAACTCTAAAAACAGCCCTTTTCTTTTTCCTATACAAACGTTCTCTAACTAAAATGTAGAGTCAATTTGCACTTAAATACCGTTGCACAAAGTTCAAATTCAATCATATCTATCGAAACAATGTGCGTGTGCGCTTTGGAAGATCTAAAGTCGCATTCCCAAACTCAACAAAAGTGATAATATCGCGAACCCGACCAAATTGACTAGTCACAAAATGTAAGTGCTATGGATCATTAGTACTGATTTTCAAGTTGGTCGGCTTAATATTATTTCTGTTGTTTTAGTTTCGGCACGAGTCATAAAATGCATCAGTTTTCACGTCATTACATCAGTCAAACACAAACCGCGTTACCAGAAGTGTTTTGTTATTTTTTATTATTAATTTTATATCCCTATCTGTGCAAAATTATTCAAATATGGCTGGACCCATATCACTATTTTTTGTTATTGTATTTGTTATTAACAGGGAAAAATTTTTAAAAATTACGTGTAAATTTATAAAATTTAAGAATACTTAATAATATAATTAAGAAATAATTATTAATTCTCAAAAAGAAGATGTAAAAAAACTGAATAGTATATCACACCTCACGGTTAATTCAGAGTTATCAGGACTAATATTAAAACTTCCATTTTATACAAAATTTCGGTTTGAACAGACTAACCTACATGTTACTAACATATGACGTGGTATATTTGATTATAAAGAAGAATACATAGTTTTCTTTAATTTACAGTTGAAATTTCGTTTTTAAAAATGCTAGCTATTAGATGTACAAACTTAAGTCGCAGAACGGGCAATAAGGCAAGTCAAAGATATAAAAGAGCAAGTCAAACTGACGAGCAACGTGAAGCTCGAAATGAAGTTTAACGGAATCGAAATTACCAATATGAAAAGGTTGCGTTTAAGTCCTATCGACCTGAATTCAATTATAACGTTTGAATAGATTACAGTTCACAGCAAATCGTTGCTATTGGACCAATAAACGTTGTGTGTCAATATTGCAAGGCAAAATTTAATTGTTATTGATAGTAAAATACTACCAATGATGCGACAAAATATTGCTCGAAGAGTCCATTTAAATAGCCACCAGAGTCACTATATTCATTGGTTTCCGGGAATGGACCAAATTCTGGACATTTTTTGACTTATATCCAGCAAATATCTCATATAATCAATGATGAGATATATGAGACAAATAATTGCAACGAAATCAGGAACGTTCAACCATAGAACGGACAGGTTAATCACTTTCAATACACCAAACGTGTTAATATAGGAATTTTTTGATAATTCGACTGATTTGAAATAACAGGAAGTATTGATTTTCCTTCGTAAGTGGGTAAGACCCTGGCTCCACACGGAATAAATATTAAAAACAAGATAGTGTAGCACAAATAGTAGAACATGTCTTTCCGGCTTTCTGAAAGATATTCAGAGAAAAATAAATGGGCGCACAAAGTTCGCCGGGTCAGCTAGTTAATTATATTAATAAAGAATCAATTTTAAGTTGTCATCAGTTAAATTTAGATTCCACAAAATCCAGAATTTAATCAATAAGTTCTCTAGTTCAACTGGATTTCTAAATGAAATTATTTTGTGACACCCTGTATATTATCGTGAAATATTGATAACAATCGTCAAAGTAAGGGATACTACATAATCACATGATTTATAGAAAGGTATGAATGAACCATTAAAACGAAAATGGTACATTTATTTCTACTACATATTTCGATTTGACATACGTCAATTTTCAAACATCAATGTGACATACATCTTTTCGATATAGTTTATCGTGAATTCAATTTTCGCAAATTCGTGTCGTTAAATCTACTGTCAAATTCGGTTTAATCTGGCCCATAAGGTTCAATTTAACATATCGGAAAAAGTTTAATACTCATAATTTAAACAGTTGATAACGAATGAGCATTAACGTCTATCCAAATAACCGAGGAATAAAAACGATGTATGCAAATGAAGCTCAAAATTATATTTATGTATCCGAGGCATTAATATGCATTATATTCAGTTCAGTACGAAATGTAACGCTTGCCGGAAAATTCACATTTCACAGGAAAACAAATTTCGATTAAATAATGGATCTATGAGAAATTTCCATCAACCCATTCGGTGGCAAAAAATTGTTCAATGCTGAATTGCATTTTATGGGGTTTTTCAATCGGGACGGCTCAATGTTGGCAGCCTGTGGCAGCCATGTTGTTTCGGTGACACTTCGTAATTCATTGTTTATTATTCAGCGGTTAATGCCAAATCACCATGGCAAGCTTCGCAATAGGCTTCTAAAAAGCATTCATGTAAACGATCAATCACAATTTAATCTTCACTTGCTTTGCAACGTCTTGAAAAGGATCCGAAATTTTTGGAATGACTTTTATTTTTTTATGAGGTGTTATGTTAGGTTAGATTAACGTCAGTGTTGCCATAGAGGGTACGGCGAAACCAATATTCCCCAGAATCATTCATAAGAGATCAATGAAACATACAAAGTTCGAACAGTATTTTAGGCACTCTTTCAAGAATTGTTCCAGGTAGAAAATATTTTAAATGAATTTTAATGTGGTATTTCTATTTTGACATATGTAGGTACATTGCCATTTCATATAGTTTTATGCATCTTAATGTGTATAAAAAAAATAATATACAATTGCATTGAAAATACCACTTGATATCTAGTTGTGCTTTGTGTTTTGAGAAAAGTCGAAAAAAGTTACTTTAATTAATTACACTCTAACAAAGTTATATTTTCCTTCTATTTGGCTTCGATTTTCCATGTCATTAACTTAGCTTATCACTTTTCATCTCGTGAGAGTAAGCTATAGTCTTTCATTTATTCTGGAAATTGTAGTGCCCCATTCATTATAAGAATATGATCTGTATTTCGGACCATACAATTCAATGTATCAGTGTCAAGATTGAGCAACATGGCCTCATAGCAATGAGATCTTGTTCAAGCAATCTAATGCTGTTTTCTCAGTACGTTTCTGAAATACTCGACTCCACCGGTCAAGTTTATGTGATTTGCACAGCTTTTCAGAAAGCTTTTGATAATATTGCTCATTCGCTCCTTGTACAGAAATTACGCTGTACAAGGAGCTATCAGAAAATTTGGATTTTCTGATAGCCTCCCAAACTTTTTCATTATTACCTGGTTGACCGACGTCAATTCGTTCAGCTGGAGGGTATACTGTCGTCTAAGTTCATATCTACATCTGGAATACCTCAAGGGTCTAATCTTGGGCCGCTCTTATTTATTATGTTCGTGAATGACCTGATGGTTAATATTTCTCTCCACATTTGATTGGCAGACGATTTGAAACTATATAATGAAATTAGATCACAGAGCAACTGTGTTCAACTTCAGCTCGCGCTGGACCATGTTGCTAGTTGGTGTGAGGACAATTATTTGAGTTTGAATGTGTCAAAGTGTAATGTTGTATCTTTTACGAGAAAAAAAGACCGAATTGAGTGTGTACGCAATGGCAAATATTTCTATAATTCTTCAACAGTCATAGGACTATTTAATACCCTAATCCGTAGCAAGTTGGAGTATGGCAGCATGATCCCATTTACACTTGCCATCAACGCCATCTTGAGGCTATTCAGAGAAAGGTTCTTGAAATTCTTATTTTGGAGAGAGGATAAAGTTTATCCACAGAGAGGAGTCAATTATAACGAATCATTGAGTCTATTTAGTTTAATCTCATTGCAGACCAGGAGATAAACTTTATCACTCAAATTTTTGTACAAATTACTGCACAACAGTATTGATTGTCCTCCTCTCTTGTCCGCTTTGAAATTTCGTGTTCTTAGGCAAAATTCTCGTAATACAGAATTATTCCACCTAGAGACTCCGTGGACCAACTCCCTAATACAATCCCCCATTTGATTTATGGAGTCTACATTCAATAGAGTTGCCAGTTATTGTGACATTCACTTAGACTCCATAGAATTTATTATCAGGAGTTATGTGAACAAAGAAAATTGACTAAAATGAATTGATTTAGATCGAGCTCTTCGTGATATTTCATTAAATGTTATTATTGAGTTATTAGTTGGTATTTTAGCTTTTACCAGATTAGATTTAGCTCTTTGTTATATCTCTTTCATTTTAATTATTTAGTTAGTATTCAACATTATGTTTTTATTTTCTATCATTGGGTATTGTGCCTGTTGGGAATGAAGAACTTATTATTATATTGTAGCGATGAAGATTGATCTCATAAAAATTGGGGCATATCTATAGATTATTCAGATATTGGAGCTATAAGTTGTTGGACCACGTTTTCGTATATCGAAATAAGGAAATGATGTAGAGTTATCAATATTTTTAATGTCGCCATTCTGAAACGTTTTATGGCAGCACGAGCAATCACAGCTCATCCAAATGTTCTCTCCTAATGTGAATTTGAATGTTGGAATCTGAGTGAATTCCACCGAATATTAATGTATTCCCACAGGAATCGTCCCACCATATCGTTCTAATGGATTGAGCTCGACAAAGTCAGTGGAGATGGCCTGCAATTTCGGGTTTGGGATATTTCAACTGCGTTCGAGTGGCAATAGAGAGTCCAGAAATTTGGTTAATCCCCGTTATTTCATCAAGGATTATTGAATTTTATATGGGTTTATATCGACAAGATGTATGGTTGAAAGAGCAGTGTTAATTTGACTTGCTAATATAAAATATGCCAAATTTATACATTTTATTCATGTATTCGCTTATTATATGCATATAACTGAATATTTTCATATATCTTATAAGCTCAATGGAAATCAGAAATTTTATTTATAGTTATATTGATTTATATTGTTATTTTCTGGCTATTATTATTTTTTGCCATGTTTAAAAGTCGAACAAATCGAATACATATAAAAATACATACCCAGCATTTCTCATTCCCAATAAAAATGTAGACGCTTTCCGCGGAAAAGTAAGCCTTTCTTCCTGTAAAACTCATTGATCGATAGTTTTTTCGACACAGAATCACGCCAAGATAAGCTTCGATACTTGAATTTGCTCTTGATTTAACTCAAGAAGAACAGAGTGTTCGGAACACTTCAAAGAAATATCGGCGATATCCGAGCGAGTTCAAAGGGTAAGGTAATCCAGAAATAATGCACTGGATGATACACTTGGAAATGAGACTAAGGATGAGCTGATTCTGCGGTTGTTGTATGAAGGGGTCGATTTTAACGTAACCCTCTACCCTTCGAACAATTTGTGAACGTATAGTCCGAAAGTTACTCAATAGTTTGTGAAATTTATAACGTATAATTGTCTGGACGATTGACTGCGTAGTTTTTTTGAAATCGAATAAAACACTCAATTTGCATCATATATTCAGAATTTTTTATTGAAATTGATAACTTGGTCATTACCATTTATATTTCAAAGATAACTTCATGTAAATGTTGTCCGCGGCTCCGTATCAAATAGTCCAGTCGGAAGGTCCAATTTTGCGTCCCTTTTTCGAGCTTTTCAGCCTGTATACTACGAATTACGCGTGTTATGTTATCCTGTAAGGCTTCAATCGTGTTCGGCTTGCCCACATACACTAACAACTTTACATAACCCCACAAGAAATAATCCAGAGGCGTCAAATCGCATGATCTTGGCGACCAATTCACAGGGCCATTTCGAGAGATAAACAACTCACCAAATTCATTCTTCAACATGTTCATCGTTTCACGAGCTGTGTGGTATGTAGCACCGTCGTGATGAAACCACATGTCAATCGAGTTCAAATCGACCAACTGGGGCAAAAAAAGTTGCGTATCATGGCTCGATATCGTTCGCCGTTGACGGTAACGTTTCTTCCACGGTCGTCTTTGAAGAAAAATGGACCGATGATGCCACCAGCCCATAAAACCACACCAAACTGTCGTTTTTTCGGGATGCATTGGTGATTCTTTTATGGCATGTGGCTGTTCATCACTCCAGATGCGACAGTTTTGTTTATTTACATATCCGTTAATCCAGAAATTAGCCTCATCGCTGAACACAATTTTTCGATAAAACAGCGGATTTTCATGCTGTTCACCAAAAATTAGACGTTGTGGTAGGTCATTCGGCTTCAATTCTTGCAGAAGTTGAATTTTATAGGCTTTCAAACCCAAATCAACACGTGAAATTTTCCATGTGGTTGAGTAACACATGCCCAATTGCTGAGAACGGCGACGAATTGACATTTTATGATCCTCATTAACACTGTACGCTAAGGCTGCAATATTCTCTTCAGTACGCACTGTACGCATGCGAGACAATGGTTTAATTTTTTAAATGTAAACAAAGTAAATGTCTAACAAAGTAAACTTGGTGGAAAATTTGATGATAACAGCACGAATTGTTGATTCACCAGGTCGATTATGACGACCATAATATGGTCGTAACAAACGATACACATTTTTCACAGAGCATGAATTTTTATGGTAAGTTTCAACAATTTTCAATCGTTGTTCGTTTGTGAGTCTTTCCATGATGAAATGGCAGAGTATACTGAAAACTTTTCACAGATGACAGATGACGTTTGTATGACATTACCAACCTGAAAAACTAACTCTTAAATCATCACCCGTCATATTGAAAACTCGTACTAGTAATAAGATATTGAACGTGATCTAAGAAAGTATATTTTAAATAATGAGATAGGTATGTAATTAAAAATATGTAGATTTTTTGTATAGCTTCAGCTAAATAAATATTATTATTATCAGAACGTCTTGTATTGTAGTAAAAACGGATGCAAGTATTTTGTGAAAGTTGTAATTCGCTTTGAAGTTGTGCAGTTAAACAGGGAAAATATGAGGCATTAGCATAATCACGCCGTGACAAAATTAAGGAGTTTATCGAGTTGATTTTGATTTGTTGTCGACATGGCTTTTAAGTTTAAGATATGCTCCTTCCAATGTGGTTTCATATGTTTTCCTTGTGTTAATTTTTAACCATTAACAGACAAAGATTTGTAACTGTAGTTAAGGATTTTATTATTTGACCGTTCATCGGATATGGCAGATTTTTTATTACAATAAATGAAGAAAGAATTGTATTATCTCAATTAAAATATTTAAGGGTTGAATGAGGTGAAATAACTTCAAAACTCTCATTGGAAAAATTCTAGCTAAACATATACTTTTATTTGTTTTTTTTTCTGTTACATTCAAATTTCACCAGAAAACTCACACTGACTGGTGAAAAATAATCAACCCTCGTCAGTGATAACCTAAATAAGCCGCGTCACGTAAATATAAAACAATCTCCTTAATAATAAACAGGTAAACCACTTCTTTGAGGCTATAAATCTGTTTCTGCAATATCCGTTCTCCAGAAACGTGAGCTTTCTAATATATCTGCCTAGAGAAAATGCTACATAATTGCTCAATTCAATCAAAGCCTGCTGCTATGCGCCTTCTGCAAATTACACCGGCTTCCACTGCTACGTACGAAATAATTAACGAAATGAAAAACAAAGTTCCTGCTAAGAATCTGCACGTGAAAGTTTAGAAACGGATGGGATAAGACTCTGATAATGGTCTCTTTCCTTTCGTTTTTCCAAAGGTTCCAGCAAAAGAGCCACAGGCCACAACAAAATTGTCTGCAAAAATTAATTAGAATTATTTCATAATGAACTAAACTTGCTTGGAAGATAGATGAAAGCTAGGAATTTTTAACAAGAAGTTAAAACTGATCATACGAGTAAGGAGAGGTAATAAGAAATACTTGTCTTAAAATCACTGACTGAACAATTCTTTATTCGACTAGTTTCGCCTTTTACGGCATTATCAAGAAAGAATACTATTACAAAGACAACCTTTAAATATTTGCAGATTAGTTCGGTCCACAGAATACACCCTAAATTTGGTATGTTCTGTGGTTCGGTCTTTGGAGGTGGTAGAATATAGAACATCAATATCACTCCGTCTATGTTCGTTATCCATAAAACATAGAGTAAACATAGAGGTAGGGATTTCCAAACTATCACAGATTTAACAGTGGGGGTTTAGGTCTAACTGATCATTGAGAAGATTGTAATCGGATTTTTGGAGTTTATTTATTTCCATGGCTTCCAGGTAGTTAATTTTCATACCTTTTTCACAGTAATGGAGAATATTTGGTTTAAAACAGGGTGAGATCTTATATCCTGTCGACTCTAGATGTTGCCGAAAAACAGATTGTCCGTTTTTAAATGTTCTTTTAACCTAGTTTCAAAACATCTTCCGGTCTGGCATACATATGATGACTTAAGTCATCATATGTAGGCCAGACCTTTATTCCCCTCTGTGAAGGCTTTTATTCCCCTCTTTAATAATAATAATAAAGTTCATTCAAGTATAAGCATAAATGAACATGTTTCACAGAGATAAGATTTTCATGAAAAATTATCTGTACGTGACATAATTGCGTTTCTATAAAATGAGTTGGTATCCCAATATAGATAAATATGACGGTTATTTCTCGATAAATTTGGCATTCATTTTCCATTATACATTTCAATATATCCTTTGAGTTTTCGTTTATTTGTATGTGTATTATCGTTTGGAGAATCAAACTGTAATCGAATGGAATCAAATAATAACATTTAGTGTCAAGTTCAGGTTTCAATTACTATATCAGCATTGAGTATCATTGATGATACTATGCAGGCCTTTATTCTTTCGAATAAAGAATTGTTCAGCCTTGGGTGTCATATGCCAGAAATCATATTTAAAATGTAATGCTACAAGATTATTTTTCGAATAAAAAAAAATCCTGTCAATCGAATGATTTATTGTTGTTTTATTGCAATTTAAAGTTCTATACCTCTAAAAAAACACCCTTTATAATCATAAATCGTATCGATGAAGCTGGAGAGAAACTGAAGGAAGAGGTTCAAACTATTGTTAAAATTTCACCATGAAATAATATAGACAAAATCTTTTCATAAGATTGGATTGAAAAGAAACACGCAACTATTTTCACTCTTAGATCACAAATTCTCTAATTTGTAATCCGTTCTGGTATGTTGGCAACTGAAACTGAATTCTACGAAAGCTTCAAACTTTTGTTGCCTAGAAATCGGGATTAGATTCAATCTCGCTTGGAGGTTGCCGCGATTCGAGAGATTACTTTTTCTATTTTCTATGTTTCGACGGATTTCATCGAAGTTGCCAGTTTGAAGCGGATAGTTTAGGAACAATCGATGAAGTTGTTTCATTTCGAAATGAACGCAGGCCATTGCTGTTAGTCTGCATGGTATTAAGTCCCTGCAGGCAATAAAAAAGTCATTTAATAATTTTGTTGATCGAAAAAGTATGTGAATCATTGTGGCTCTCTATAAGTTACGATATTTACGTATATGAGAGTAATAATGCTGTTAAAATAATCCAACTAGATGAAAATTGATGATACAATTTTCAAAATTTTTTGTCTACGCATATGGTGCCAATTTCTTCGCAAAATAGCGCAAAGATGAAATATTAAGCAAATACTTAGGAGAAAATATGGAGGAAAATGCTCATTTTCATGCCAGTTAACCCGCAATCCTCTTTTCTTATTATCGCCCCCTACTGAAGATTGCCCTAAACATACTTGCTCTGTGCTTTTTCTATAGGATCTACAACATATCCATAGAACTCACCACAGGCAATAATACGATATCTTGAAGTTGATTCAACAAAAACATCATAAACCTCTAGTAAATATTTTTTGTCACTCAAGCTATTACTTGTCAATAAGTCCCTCAATCTGTGAAATTTGTAAGAACTTCGATGAACTGACTGAGATCCACTGCATTTTAATGAGGACCAGAATTAACTTCCATATGCCTCTTCATCGTCGATTTAACACGTTGTTCTGCTTTTTACAATTTTGCTCCCATTATCCTTCTAGGGATAATTGTTAAGGGCAAGGCATCGGCACTTTCTGCTTGGCTGATAACATTCACACAGCGTCCGGCAGATCGTACCGATGTTATGTTTACTTCGATGAAGACACTAAGGTTGCTTCCTCTTCAAATAGCAGGATGAAGCCAGTGATATACTCACACGAGCTCCCTCTGTCGAACAAACAAGATACTTTCTCTTGAGTATGAAAGAGAGTGCGTTCGTGCCAACATTTTAGTTCTAACTACCATACAAAGATGGCAGGATCTCTAGACATTTCACCCAATCACCTCAGAGATCTCTTTAGTATGTCGAAATGTGCATGTTCCTCATCTTAGTCTAAAATACGGTCATGGTCCAAGCCAAAGTGAAAAGTTTTCAGTAGGCTCTGCCATTTAATCATGGAAAGGCTTACAAACGAGCAACGATTACAAATTGTTGAAATTCACTATCAAAATTCGTGCTCTCTGAAAAATGTATATCGCTTGTTACAACCATATTATGGTCGTCGTAATCGACCTGGTGAATCAACAATTCGTGCTGTTATCACCAAATTTCGCACCAAGTTCACTTTGTTGGACATTAAAGCATTGTCTCGCATGCGTACAGTGCGTACTGAAGAGAATATTGCAGCCGTAGCGTACAGTGTTAATGAGGATCGTGAAATGTCAATTCATCGCTGTACTCAGCAATTGGGCATGTGTTACTCAACCACATGGAAAATTTCATGTGTTGATTTGGGTTTGAAAGCCTATAAAATTCAACTTCTGCAAGAATTGAAGCCGAATGACCTACCATAACGTCTAATTTTTGGTGGACAGCTTAATGAAAATCCGCTGTTTTATCGAAAATTGTGTTCAGCGATGAGGCTCATTTCTGGCTTAACGGATATGTAAATAAACAAAACTGTCGCATCTGGAGTGATGAACAGCCACATGCCATACAAGAATTACGAATGCATCCCGAAAAAACGACAGTTTGGTGTGGTTTATGGCATTATCGGTCCATTTTTCTTCAAAGACGACCGATTTTGGAAGAAACGTTACCGTCAACGGCGAACGATATCGAGCCATGATACGCAACTTGTTTTCGTCCGAGTTGAACTTGGTTGGCATGTGGTTTCATCACGACGGTGCCACGTGCCACACACCTCGCGAAACAATGGACATGTTGAAGGACGAATTTGGTGAGCCGCTTATCTCTCGAAATGGCCCTGTGAATTGGCCGCCAAGATCATGCAATTTGACGCCTCTGGATTATTTCTTGTGGGGTTAAGTGAAGTCGTTAGTGTATGTAGACAAGACGAACACGATAGAAGCCACGATTGAAAGAAATAAAATTTTTGAATATATGATGCAAATTGAGTGTTTTATTCTATTTAAAAAAAACTACGCTTAAAAAACCACCCTAAGCTTCTCGATAACCTATCAGGCAAGTTTCGATTATTGATTTGTTTCGAAGTTTTTGCATATAATGTGTTCTAATTTTCAATATGTTCTTGCATTCTAATTTTTTCACATGATTCTGACATTTTTTTCGAAGTATCGAGATGAAAAAGCCGCAAAGTCAAAACGGTCTCGAAGTTTTACGATGTGTTCGAAGTACTAAACCGAATATTAAATTTCTAATACGAAACTATAATTCACGTAAAGTTCGTTGTCACCAAAGTACCAAACTTTTCCGATCATTTTACAACCAACGAGAGAGGAAAATATTAAAGCAACGCTAGTGGCATTGTCTCAAAGTTTTCACTAGCACAATAAGCGAACCTTTTAAACAGTCTCAATTGCAGACGGGTTTGAAATTCAATCAAAACTTCATGAGAAAAATGAAGACTGTTGAGGATTTTCTGTAATTTACTCTTTCCAAGATGATAAACGAAATTCCTTCATTGTTTCGGAAAATAATTCAATTCCTCCGTAGAAGCAACTGTTTCAGTTCTAAAACAAAATTTCAGGAATGATATTTATTGACTGAATAATAATTTTCACACTTTCAGTTGACGGTGGGTAACTTAGTTTATAAATATCAATCTAATTGATAGTTTAGAATGCAATAGGTCATAACACAATGAAAATTCAAATTTTAGTTGAGATTTTGAAGTCAAAACTTCTTTAGACAAGTCGAAGGGCTAGAAAATATAGCATAAAATGAGTCTAACTATTGACGATATCGTCACGCTATTATCGTCACGCTCTGTTAAGAATAAAAATTTTCGTAGATCTTTTGGTTCAACAACTTGTTCTCTAAATTTTTTATCATGAAAATTCGTTTATGCTACCTTTAAGGGACCGATAGGTGTTCTTGTGGGCTTCTTCATAATTCCCATACATTCTGTTGTCTTCATCGACATAGTATGAATACCTGGAGATTCTCAACATCCTAAAATCTTCACCAAATAGATAAAATGAAGTCTTCGAAACATCGAAGAATTTTGTTTTGAGTACTACTCTAGATAGACGAGAAAATATAGAACATTGGCAAGTTGAAAAATATTATATTTATATAACATTCTGTAGAGCCCTATGTAGCCAATGATTTTTGGCTATCAAAATATTATATGCAGTTAATATTGTCATTATGAAAAAATGTTTTTTTCGTCTTTTCATCTGAAGGGTCACTTAAAAATTCCCTGTGTGATTACTGATCCCTCCAGAAAAGCGTAGCGAAGAAACCTTCGAATTGATTTTCGGTTAAATCGAACCCTTATCTCTTAAGATAAAGTACTAGCTTTACCGTTCAGGTCTAGACAAATTGCCGACACGATGATCCTGTACCTAGCCACCATGGCAGCATCAATATTGAAAGGCTGCGATAAAATAGCGCAGCTCGAAAAGCGATGCTATGAAAAAGTCGTAGAAGGAATTAGAAGCTTTAATTTAGAAATGAAAGGCCGTAATTAGAAATAAAACGAATAGGTACATATATATGTTCTATTGCGCTTATACCTTAATTTCAGAAATCACTTAGAAGTCACTAAAAATCAAGCTTAAACTTGATGCGAGGAGTGTTACAGGGTTCAATACTAGGACCGCTTTTATTCATATTAAATTTTTCTGAATGGTTTACCAAAGAACTTATGCAGACAAATAACAATTTGAAAATTAAGAAAACAATCTTACAAGTTAGCAGGAGACGATCGTTAGGAACTTAGGCGTTTTGAGATTAAACAGAAGGATGGAGATTGCAAGCATTATCATGCACATGTGCGAAAACAGCTTAGTCTTTTCGATTTAACATTCACATGGAAATAGCAAAGATTGCCAGAAAAGAAGAAACCAAAACGATAGCCTGAGCGGAAAATGCATTTGTGAGATTTCGGCTTGAACTTTAGGTTTTGGGATATTTGATTCAACTACTTCAAATAATTGAAAATTGAGATACCCAACAACGACTAGAATGCAAAAATAACTAGGTGTCTTCATCGACATGGTATGCATACTTGGAGATTCTCAACATCCTAAAATCTTCACCAAATAAATAAAATTAAGTCTCAAATAATTGAAAATTGAGATACCCAACAACGACTAGAATGCAAAAATAACTAGGTGTCTGTTGAGATATATCAAAAAGCATGATCATTTTTTATATCAAATCATATAAGAAAGTATTTGAAGATAGCGACATATTTATTTCTCGTTTATTTTTCCAGGTGAACGACTGATTCAGTATGCGTCGGAAAACTTGGTGACGGAGATCTTAATTCACCCATCTGTGAGCACTCTTGCACAATGTGTGAGAAATTTACTGAGTAGTTTCACAAGACATCGTCACATCATACATGCAGGTTACACATTTGCTGCCAATGGTTCCTGGGTTCTACAGGTAGGCCTTCTATTATTATTTATGTCAATAAGAGAAGATATACTTATATGAAGTTTCGTCAGTCATCGGTTGGTTCAGTCATTGTCGTTAGTTCCTCCTCAATATATAGATAGGAATAATAGAGACAGATTTTTCATGTACCAGTACTCAGCTCTGTACCAATACTCAGGCTTTGACTCAGTTCCAATGGATTTATTGACTAAACTGAACTACTTTTAGATTCACCAGACTCAGACAAACACACTTATGAACATGTCTTTTGTAACAATCTAACCTTGATCCTAATATCTCGCTTCGCAAGGCTTCACCCCTATAAAGACCTCCTTCAGGCCATGGACACGGCAAAAATTTATAGATATTCTATGATGTCAAAGCAGAAACTCTCAGATCATAACTCACATCTTTCTTTCGATTTATTCAAGGTTCTAGACTGTTTTTTTGTTTGCAGGATGGAACATTTTCATTGGCCGATTTTTCAGAAGCATTCCAGGAGGTAGATGTGCAGCGCGTGATCCACGCTTACGAGAACGGCATCTCCATAGACATTCATTGCTCGGCAGAGGGTGATTGGACGAAGTTGCCAAAAGAATCTTTTACTAAGGGATGCAAACTGAGGATAAACCCAGATGATGTTTTAGGTTCAGGTTTGCCAGCGGTCACGAATTTCGTCAACTATATAGCTCCGTTCTTGATACCTGCGGAGTTGGAGCATACTTTGGAGAGCTCAGACGTTGTTGGAAATATTAGATTTTCTAGGTTAGTGAAAGAAAAATCAACAATGGTCATTTCAACATTATAGGGTCACATTTGATTGCAATGGGGAGCGGATGGGTAGAAAAAAACTCAGATATTACTTAATATCAATCAATAAATACGAATTGATTGTTCTAGTTAACTATATAGACCAGTGTTTCCCATCGTGGGGTCCATGCCCCACAAGGGGGCGGTTGGATTGTTGAGGGGGCCAATTCTAAAATGGACCCGTCACGAGTTCAGACCTTTCGCACTTTTTAATTCTAACATTTTCATTTTTTTCGGGGTAGCATAGCGTAAAAATTTTAGAAAGGCTAAGGGGGGTATCGGTTTGAGCAACCCATCAGGCTTCGCTGGCCAAACTCACTCTACGAAATTACTTTTCGAACTCCACCATTCCACTGATAGGAACTGAAAAGAATTTTCTAATTTTTTTTTCTCCTTTTTTTTTGGAGAATCTGAAACATTATCGACTCACTCTTTATACTTACAGGCCAACTTTGTACGTGTTTCCTGGAGGCCAAGGCGATGCTGCACTCTTCGGAATCAACGGCTTCAACATGCTTGTGGATGGCGGATTTAGCAGAAAAGCATGCTTTTGGGACTTCGTACGTCACTTGGACAGGTAGATTTTCTGATCATCTCATCTTTTCTGCCATTATTTCAAGTGCGGTTGACGTGTAAACTGAACTATCATCCATTTAAAATCAATATGATTCTAACATATATTTATCTTCTTCAGGTTAGATGCAGTTATACTCACGAGACTGAATAATAGTAACGCTAATGGTATTGGGGCTGTCCTCAGAAGGAAGGCTCAAAATGCAGTCTATCCACAAATAGGACACTTCTTTTGTAATATCCAGGTAAGATTGCGAAGTAGCACGATGCTACCTTAACTAAACTCTCAACTTATGAACCCTAAAGTCTATGATTGACTTTCTCTTTGGTTGATATCGTAATATAAACTCTTGGTCCATGTGGTTGTTGATCTATAAGATGTTTTTATTTTTTACAGAGTAGAAAAGCGAATCTGAGTCCAGATGGTGATAAAGACAGCGATCCACTGTTGATTAACCTATTAGAAGAAGGACATGAACTGATTTCCAACCTCCGCAGTTTAGATTTAAGCCCTCAACTGTGTTATCGTGACACCGAACCCATAAATCTTTACCATAAAGTAGGCCACGGAACTTTAGATATGTACGTATTAAATCCTGCCAAAGATTC
Source organism: Henosepilachna vigintioctopunctata (assembly GCA_030704895.1). Taxonomy (NCBI): domain Eukaryota; kingdom Metazoa; phylum Arthropoda; class Insecta; order Coleoptera; family Coccinellidae; genus Henosepilachna; species Henosepilachna vigintioctopunctata. The sequence goes on from JARQZJ010000005.1 coordinate 3,480,906, forward strand.
GAGAGAAGTAAAAGAGTTCCTATTAAGATGGAATAATAACGACCAAAAATTATTTGCCAATCACAAGTTCAGCAGAGAATACATGTTACCCCTTCAAAACATCGTGTCAATATGTGCCCTTTTGGTATGGAGACCTGCGAATCCCAACGATACTATCACAAGAATACTCTTTCCCGGTAGTGCTCCTCAAGGTAAAGTCATCGAAGGTTTGGATAAGCTGAAGAATCTAGAATGTATAAAACATACGGTATGTACGGAGAGAACTTTGGTTCCCCCTTCCAAGCTCAAATCGAAAGAGAATATCCTGGACAAAATTGTACCACCAGAAAAGTCGAAACTCGAAGCTAAAAAGAACAAGATTAAACCAACGCCAGAAAACAAAATAATAGAAAACAATATGAAGAACGGTTTGCAAAACGATCACACAGAAAGACAAGTAACAAAAGCTAGTTCAGTCGAAAGTGATAAAAGTGAAACGAAATCGACTAAACCAAAAAGAGAAGAAGCAAAGGTTGCTGATAATAAACAAGAGAAAGTGTCAGCGAAGCCTAAGGCAGATACCAACATCTCTAAGACGAAACAAAAAGCATCAGATAAAAAAGTTTCACCACCTACTCCAAAAAAAGTTATCGATACCAAAAAATCAGAAATAGATAAGGACTCAAATAACCAGAGAGCACGAAGTAAAATATCGCCTAGTGCAACACCTGCAAAAAGCACAAAAGATGCAAACAACAGGAAAGTCTTAGAATCAAAAACTAAGTCAACTGCCAAGAAGGACACGAAAGAAACTAAACAACCAGAGAAAAGAGAAGAAATCAAAAAATTTGAAAGGAAACCGATTTCTCGTAGGCCTAAAAATGAAATGAAATTACCTCAAAGCCCAGTCAAAAGAGTGGTCAACGGAGTACATAAACCTGATTCCTTAGGTAGAAAAGGTAAATTAGACAAAGAAGGAACTACAGATTCCAGTACAGTCAGTACTCCATCTGTAGATCAAGATAGTTTGATGAAAAAAGATATTTCAAAATTGACACCAGAAGAAGTTCAGCAGCTCAAAGCACAGGAACTTGCTGAACTCAAAGAAGAACAGGAGGCTATAAAGGAACTGGAAGCAGTTTTCAGGAAAGGAGACAAAATAAATATAGAAGAATCTGATCTGCGTGAAATTAAAGACACCTCTATCGAAGACAAAACCGAACCAGAGGAGTATCTTATTGTTGAAAAAGAAACAATTGAACCCACCCCTTCAGAAACTGAGATCAAAGAGGAAGAAACCGTAAAATTGGCAAGAGATAGCGAAGAGAGCGAGAAGAGAAAAGATCGAGATGAAGGAAACGATGAAAAAGATAAACAGGTTGATACAGAACAAGAAGAAAGCGGAATAGGCGAACAAGAAACAGATATTGAAGATGGTGACGATATTCGTGATAATGTAATGTCTAAAGAACCTTCTGTGTTGAGTCCCGAGGAAAATAAAAGATTCATCTCGAAAGAAGATGAATTGAAAGAATCTCAACCAGAAGAAAAAATCTCTGCTAACATAGAATCAGGTGCTACAACTACAGCACCAACTCTACCAGAGGATGAAAGAATTCCACTCAATGAGATAAAAGAGGATACAGGTGATCAAATAGAAGAAAAGCACGTCAGAGAGGAAACAAAAGAGAAAGAAACTAAAGAAGAACTGCCAGTTATCACTCTCACTTCCAAACCTAAGGACAATTTAGGAAAAGTACCAACCGTTGTTGGAATACGTTTAGATAAAGAATCTCGCATCAGAGATATTGTGAAGACTCCGGATGAAGTAGCTGACCTACCTGTACATGAAGAAGCTGATGTGGATCATCTTGAAGAATATGTTCTTGAGGGGACAGAAAAAACAAAATTAAAAGATATAACCCTAGAAATTGACTCATTGGTCAAACATGAAACTTCTGAAGAAGATGAAAGAATTGATAAACAAGAACATAAAGATGAACAACACGAAAGAAAACCAGAAAAACTTCACATTCATGATGACGAAGAAATAGAAAGCCCTGAGAATAAAGGGGAAATAGTCAAAGATGATTTCGAATCGAAGCATACTCCAAAAGAGTCTGATAAGATCGTCCAAGAAATAACAGAACAGAAAAAACCTACAACAGAAATAGTTGCAGAATCTATCCAAGAAGATCAGCCTTTAAATGATCAAGCACCTGAAAAAGAACATAAGTTAGTAGACAAAGAGAAACTTGATGTAAAAGAAATGATAATTCAGCCTGCATTAGACGAAGAACAAGTTCCAAAAGATGTAAAGGCAGATATGAAAGAGAAGAAAGGAGAAATTCCAACTGAAGACATATCAACATCTTCAAAAAAAGACAAGGACGTTCCTGAACAGAAAGAAGTTATATCGAGTATAATTCCAATTTCAGGAGAAGCAATCGAGAAAAAAACACACGTAAAGAGTGAAATACACGAAAAGGAATCGAAAGGAGTTGAAGATGCAACACACGATGATGATGGCTCTCAAATTCGTAGTCCACCTGGTAAAGAAAAAGTGGTAGAATCTGAAGATTTGACGAAAGTTGAGCAGGATATTATCAGCAAAGAAACTGTTGCGGATGAAGAGGATAGAATTCATGTGGAAGCATTAGACAAATTAGCTCAGACGCCGCAAAAAGAAGAAGTTGCAGAAAAGCCGCAATTCAAGGATACTAAAACGATACCAATATCTTCAGATGTTGAAGAGATTTATGACGATATTGAATCGAAAATTATACCAAAAGAAGAAAAACATACAGAACAGGACATTTCAGAAGAAAAAATAGAAAAAGCTGTTGGGAGTGTAAAAGTTGATGAGGAAAAAATACATGAACCTTTGATAGAAAAACATAGTCCTGCAGCCAGCGATAAAGAAAGTCCAAAGTTAGAAAAAGAAGAAATTGCCGTGGTAGAAAAAGATAAAACCGAAAATATCCTTGATAAAGCCATAAAAGACACACATCTAGGAGTAGAATCTGTTCTCGACGAAAATCAAGTTGGAACAACAGAAGAAAAAGAGAAAAATTTGCTAGGTGATTTGATGGCTACCAAAGTTGACGACAAAAAAGAACATATTCAGGAAGTTTTGAAAGAAAAACATGATTCAGAAATAGATGCTAAGCAGGCTTCTCCCCAAAAAGAAGTATTTATTACAAAAATGATTCCAGACGAACATTCAAAGAAAATTGAACCTATAGAAGATGAAATCAAAAATGAAGTTCCGGCAGTTGCTTCTGATAAAAATGACATCGGCATGAATCAGCAGTTAACTCATGATGAAGAATTGAAAGCAGAATATTCTTCAGACGAAACTAGAGTTGAACAGAAACTTGAAGTAAAGACACACGTTGAATCTGCTGATGCTTTATCTAAAGAAGTTGAATTACCCAAAGATAATGAAGTGGTAATAGAACATTTAGACGAAAAAATTGAGTTATATGAAGAACAAGCAGTAAAAGTAGAACAGATAGCAAAACCGTGGTTGTACCCTTAGAAAAGTTAGATAGCAGTGGCATTAAACTATCTGAAGATTTACCTACTGTGGAAAAAGAAACAATTTTTGACAAAACTGATTCAGAATTAGCCTCGAAAATAGTAGAAAAAGCGGAAGAAACGATCGATGAAAAGCCTTTGAAGATACTAGGCGAGGCTATTCAAGAAAAGACTGAAGAAAAGCATATAAAAGATGAATCACATCCAGAAAGAAAACATAAAGATGAGTCATTATCCGCGGAACTTCCAACAGAACAAGAAACACACCTGTTGTCAACAAAAGAACATATAGGTAAATTTGATGAGAAGGAAATGGATAGTTCAGTAATGAACTTGAAAATTGAAGACTCAAAAACAGATTCAAGTGAAAAGATAGAAAAATCGCTGTCACCAGAACCACCTACTACATCAAAACTGGAGAAAGAAATGAAAGAATCCGACTTGAAGAATATAAAATTGGAAAAACCAGTTCCAACAACGCATGAGCTTGAAAAGAAGAGAAAGGATTCTTCTGAGATGAGCCATGAAATTATTGAATCTAGCTTACACGTCGAAGAGAAGGATGGACTCGAAGATAAATCGAGAAGTCCCGAAAAAGAAAAATCGCCATCAAAATCTCCAGAACAGAAGGAGCAAGAGGTTCATCCCCTTGCATTCGAAGATACCAAAGCTATCCCATTGAAAGATGATATAGAATTGAAGAAAGACTCTTCGGATATAAGCATTGATAATATAGAATCAAGAATACATCCTGAAGAAAATGAGCCTGAAGAAGTAACAAAACATGACGAAAAAGAAAAATCGTCTATCACTGAACCATCTGCCAAACAAATACTTGAACAGTCAACATTAGAAATGAAAAAAGAAGAAGAAATTTCAGGTATAACAACACATAAAGAACAGGAAAAATCACCTTCGCCGTCACTCAGCCAACAAAAAATTGAACCACTTACCATAAAAGATGAAAAAACGGACTCAACCAAAGACGATTCAAAAATAAAGAGAGGAGAAAAATTGGATAGCAAAATTCCATACTCAGATCAGTCTGCTGTCCAAGAAATTGAATCAACATTAGATGTCAAGAAAATAACTCCAACATCTGATGATTCTTCACAGAAAATTGAAGAATCTCCTGTATGTATCACTGAAACCATTGGGTCTAAACCACTTGTGGAACCAACGGTATCTCCTGACAAATCCAAACTGGATGATAAAGAAAAATCACCCATACCATCTTTAGAACACACTGAAAAAGAAGAAATTGAACCAGTAATAGCGGACACTAAGACAATTCCACTGACTGAAGAATCGAAAACCATCCACTTGACTGAACCTGGGTTGCATGTTGATCAAAATTCTTCAAAACTTGAAGAACAGAAATCACCTTCACCACCCTCAAATCAGTTTACTGAAGAAACAATTTCACCAAAAACATTAAAAGATACAAAATCAATTCATGTTGAGGATTCTGATGAAAAAAATAAGGAATCTCCAAAAACTAAAACTGAAGCTATTTCCTCAAAGTCAGGTCATGAGGAACAGAAAGTTCAGGAGACACCTGAAAATGATGAAATGAAAAGATCTCCATCACCTTCCTCTGAACAATCGGCTGACCAATTATCAGTCGAATCAAAAATTGTTTCACCTATTACCGAACTTCCAAATAAAAAGGAAGATGTTTCTGTTATTGAGGCCCTTGCTTCCAAAGAAGATCGAGAAGAACACAAAACTCAAGGTATAACAGAACATGATGAAGATAACCTATCAGCATCTCCTGAGCGAACACTTAAATTATTATCATCCGAAGAAAAAGATGAAATAATTCCAATTAAAGACGAAGTTGGAATGAAAAAGGCGGAATGTAGTGAAATTGCTTTCGATTCTAAAGAAGATGTTGAAAGTAAAATCTCTCCTGAACATGACAAGAAAAGCGAAAAAGAAACGCCACCAATATCAGAAAAAGATGGCGACGGTAGCATTACTCCATCTCCAGACAAATCTGTGAAAGAAGAAAAACATTCTGCAGAATCTACTCTTGCAGTTATCGATTCAAAAATAGAACCTATACAAAAAGAATCTGCGGAATTATTAACAAGTGATAGCAAGATAGAATCGGTATCAGCAACACCAGATTCTGAAGTTGAAAAAATGGTATCAGGAAAAGATGACCTAGGGAATATCGAATCGAAAGAAGAGAAGAAACCTCAAGCTCATATAGAACAATACGAGGTAGAAAAGTCGTTAATATCTCCAGAATTAACTTCCAAGAAGGAAATAGAACCAGAGGTCTCAGAAACAAAAGTAGATGAAGAGCTCATCCGCACAACAACTGTGCTTGAAACCAAAGATACTCCAGAAAGAATCCAGGACTCTGTAGAAGACTTCAAACATGAAAAAGAAAAACCATCATCCCCAAGCACTGACATGTTAAAAAAAGATACTTCTGAAATGCCTGATGAACATTCTGAAATAGGTGGTAAAATAACGCCATCACAATCTTCAGTATTGCCGATCAAACAAGAAGAGAAAGACGAAGTTGAATCCTCATTACATAAAAAAGAGAAGGAAGACAAAATACCAACAACCACAGATGTACTGGAAAAAGAGGATGATTCCAAAACAAGCCCTGAGATTACAGAATCAAAGGAAAAATCTAAAGAAGAAAAATTCGAAGTAGATTCCAAACACGACGAGAAAAAAAACTGTCATCGCTTTCTAGTGAAATGCCTTCCGAGCAAGACGTAGGAACCACAATTTCGAAAGAAAAATTAGATGGTACAGCAATTCCTACCGCAGAAAAACCGTTGAAGCTGGAAGAAAAAGCAGTCATCAAAGAAGCAGGATCTTTGGAACATTCGAAACTTTCATCATCGCCTACTGAGATCATTGCAAAACAAGAACAGGTGCAGGATATGAAATCTGAAACTGAAAAAGACTCAACACAACCGACTGAAGATCCTCTGGACAAAATTAATAAAGATATTAGCTCAAGCCTTGAGAGCAAATCTCACCCAGAAGACATAAAAGCTCAAGAACAATCTGAACCTGAGGAAAAAGAAAAAACACAAACCTTGACTGAACCAATGGAATCGAAAGATCCAGATAACAAAACGAAGAAATTGCAAAAATAATTTCTCCAACGACAACAACACAAGATAAAACACTTGTTAAATCAGGGGATGAGAAAAGTGTCTTTCTCCCTCACGAAAACATTAAAGATGTTTCAGTTAAAAAAATGGATGGTGAGTCAGACACAAAAACTGCCGAAGGTGAAAGTGAAGAAAAAGTTACCGAAGAGCCATTCTTGCCCTTTTTGTCTAAAAGGGCTAGTTTATTGGAAGAAGCAGAAGTTCCCACTAAATATTCAGAAAAGGAAGAAACAATTGACTCCAAGGATATCAATCTCAACCAAGAGTATCATCTCCCATTAAAATCTGAAGAAATTGCTCAGGAAGTTGTGAAAGATGAAACTGAGGAAATACATGATTCTGCCTTGAAACCAAAAGAAGAAAAAGACATGAAAGTGTCATCTGCTGAGACTACAGAACTCAGTGAAATCTTGGAAAATCTAATAAGAGATGCTGATCCTGATTCAGTATTAGAGGAATGCAAAAAAGATGATGAAGTTGGGTCACAAATTCTTGATGGAATAACAGATCAAATTCCAACTGAAAAACTTGACAACGAGAAAGAACCTCTTCCAGAAGCTGAGAAAGTCTATATAGAAGATCAAGTTGAGCAAGCAAAGAGCAAAGATGTGGAGAGTCGAATTGTTAAAGAAATTCAGCTAGACGACATTGATAATTTCATACATCAAGAAAGATCTCACACACACAGAGAAATGGAGTCTTCGGTAACTGATATTAAAACTGATAAAAAGGTTGAAGATGTTGAAAAGCCAGTTACAGAAAAGCCTCTTGATGAACTACAGGCCAAAACTATCGAAGCAGGTATTCAGTCAGTTCAGGAGTTCAAAGAAGATAAAGAGGAAACTGTTTCTTCATCAACCGATTCCAATAAAATTGATATCGAGAAGGATAAAGAAACGAAATCGAACCTAGATCATAGAAAGGAATTGAAGTTGGAAGCAGTTGAGCATATTGAAGATGAAAATAAACTAGAAAAGGGGATGATGGAAGCTAAAGAAAAGGATGAAGATGAAGAGCATGATCGTGCAGAAGTAAAATGCGAGTCTGAAGAACCTCTTATGAAAACTGAGAAAATCAAAATAGACTTAACAGATAAGCCTGAACATGCCGAGGCAGTTTTACTCAAATCCACACCTGAGTCTCCAGTGATTAACGTTATTCCATCTTTACCAGCCTTGCCAACCGATATTGATAAAATGGAGCTGGGAAGAAAATCTCCAAAAGAACGAGAAGAAGATGTAGCTAAAATTGTAGCGAGTGTCGCTACAGTTTTGAAATCAGATGCACCACTAGAAGAATTTCATGGAAAAATTCCACTTACCACAAACACACCTTATGGTGCTTATACAACAGAACTCAGAGAAACCCATATTACCACTTGTGATTCCCCAGTTCATGATAGCAGTATTTTACATGAAGAACCACATCAAGAAGCAACTGAAGAAAAAATTGAATCATCTCATTCTTTAGAAGGAAAAGACGATGAAAAATTAGATGACCATGGTCTTATCAGAATTGATGAGTCTGAGGATCCTGGTACGGTACATAGAATGTTAGTAACAGCTTCCAGTGAGGATGGTGGTGAAGAAATTGAAATTTGCCCAGCCGGTACAATTACCTTTTCTAAGAGTTCAGAGAGTTCTGGAAGATCATCACCTGAAAATGTCTCGAGAAAACCATCTCAATCATCTTCAGCTCTGGATACAATATCTGATCACACTACTGTCAAGGAACTCGTCGAATCGCAACCTAAGAAAGAAGAAATAGAAGAACATGCATCGAAGACTTCTATAGAACACCTCCAATCTAGTGGTGAATCAGTAGAAGAATCAGAAACTCCAAAATTATATCCAGAATTAGACATCAAGAAAGGAATTGAATCCTTAGAAGATCAAATTGAATGCAAAGTGAGCAGTTCGAAAAAACAAGATGAACCAAGTGAAATGCAATATTCATCAGATACTTCAAAAGAGATTTCACAAGATACAAAAGAAATACACGAAACTGTTTCTGATAAAGTACACAGCATTTTTGGAAGTATACTCTCTAGTGCTTCTAAAATAGAAGAAACAATAAGTCATGCCATAACAGACACCATTCATTCTGCAGAATCAACTATCGATGAAGGCTTGAAGAAAGTTGAAAGTGAAATTGACGAAGTTAAACATAAAATTACAAAGATTGAGTCAGATGCAGTAGAATCATTATCAGAGAAGAAGGAAAAAGCTGAACAATTAATATCGGATCGGTTGAAAGAATCGGCTTCGTCACTTGAGAAGGTGTTTGATGAAACAGATAAAGAAAAAAATTCCCTTATACAAGATGCACAAACTACTTTAACTCGAATATCTGCTCCGTTGAAAGATACCTTTGGGGATTTACTTTCCAATGTTGTTGATTCGATTAAAGACAAAGATGATTCACTGATAACTGCTGAAGATGAAAAAATAGTAAAGTCTGGGGAAATAACCATAGACGAAATACAGAAAGTAAAGGAAAAACCAATACCTGACGAAGGACAGAAAGAAACTAAGTCTACTGAGACAGAAAAGACAACTCCAGAACCAAGTAGCAATCTGTATCCTTCTTTAGAAAGTGAAATGAAGGAAGAGGGAAAAGAATTTGATATACTAACATCAACCCAAACTACTAAGGACGCCACGAAAAGTGATGCTTCTACCCACGAAGAAAAAATTCTGCCTACCGTTGATGATGTGAAAGGAGAAACCGATGACACTGTGAAAAAGGGAGAAAAAAGTGAGAAAGTTCCATCTCGACAAAGTGAAAAAACTGCACCAATCATCTTGAATGGACTTGATAATGAGGAAAACGTTTCAGATAAAACTGATGCTGAAAGATCAGTAGACTCGGGTAGCACATTCAAGGATGAGAAACAAAAACATCAAGTACCTATTTCTCACGATATTTTATCAACAAAACTTCCAGAAATCAAATCTGATGTTGATGAAAGAACTGAAACACCTCAGAAGAAAATTATCAGCGAGATTATTCCTGATGCCCAATATAAATCCAATGTTGCAGATTCAAAAATATCATCTCCAGTAGATACTATAAATGAACCGTTAAGTAGTCCTCAGAAATCTTTGGAGGCGCAGCAAATACCATCAACTCTTCAACATGATATCGATAGTATTTCTTCTTCAGTAGAAAATATAAAGGACTCAGCGAAAGATTTGCAGAAAGAGATTATAAAGGATTTGGAAGAAAAAAAAATTACCTTAGTTGATTACACTAAAGACTCTCTTAAAGGTTCGAAAGATAAACACGAATCTTTAATCCATAAAACTGAAGACTCGGTGAAAGAATTGGAAGAGAAGATAGTAGATTTGAAGGAGAAACAAGAATCTGTAATCGATGAGATCAAAGACTCGGTGAAAGATTTGGAGGAAGAGCTAGTAGAAGATTTAAAGGAAAGACAGGAATCTGTAGTTGATAAGACTAAAGACTTTGTGAAAGAATTTGAAGGAACAGGTAGTAGAAGATTCAGAGGAAAAACAGAAATCTTTAGTACATAAGACTTCAGACTCGGTGAAAGATTTGGAGGAAAAGATATTAGATTTGCAGAAAAAACAGGAATCTGTAATCGATAAGACTAAAGACTCGGTGAAAGATTTCAAGGAAGATCTAGTAGAAGATTTTAAGGAAAAACAGCAATTTGTAATCCCTAAGACCAAAGACTTGGTGAAAGATTTGCAGGAAGAGCTAGTAGAAGATTTGAAGGAAAGGCAGCAATCTGTAGTTGATAAGACTAAAGACTTGAAGGAACAGGTAGTAGAACATTTAGAGGAAAAACAGAAATATTTTGTCGATAACACTAAAGTTATAGAGACTGAGGCAATAAATGATCTTAAAGATTTAAAAGATAGTGCTGATTCAGCAGTCCATGAATCCAAAGAAAAATTGGACTCTGTAATCGATAAGACTAAAGACTCGGTAAAAGATTTGAAGGAAAAACAAGAATCTTTAGTGCATAAGACTGCAGACTTGGTGAAAGATTTGGAGGAAAACATAGCAGATTTGAAGGAGAAACAAGATTCTGTTATTGATAAGACTAAAGACTCGGTGAAAGATTTGGAGGAAAAGGTAGTAGAAGATTTGAAAGAGACACAAGAATTATTAGCCCATAAGACTGCAGACTCGGTGAAAGATTTGGAGGAAAAGATAGTAGAAGATTTGAAGGAAAAACAGGAATCTTTTGTCGATAACACTAAAGCTATAGAGACTAAGGCAATTAAAGATTTAAAAGATAGTGCTGATTCAGCAGTCCATGAGTCCAAAGAAAAATTGGACTCTGTTAGCACAGAAGTAGCTTCTGTTCTTCAAGATTCTAAAAACACATTAACTGATTTTTCGAGAGATATCAAAGAAGTGGCTAAATTGTCGAAAGAAAATTTGGAATCGTCTGTAACTACTATTGCAGATGAAGCCGAAAAGACTACGAAATCATTTCTTAGTGATATAACAAGTACAATAGGAAAAGCTCTACCATCTTTCGGATTTAGTCAAAAAGAGGAAGAGTCTAAGCATATCGAAAACCAGAAACAAAGTGAGGAAGAATTGAATAAAGATAAAGGTACTGAAAAAAAGGTAGACGTAGAAATTAGTGAGAAATGTGATAAGACAAAACAGGATACTCCATCTGTGATAACCGATATCTCAAGTATAGTTAAAGAAGAAATAGAAAGTTCTTTCAAGGACTTAATTGAGGTAGAAAAGGATGCAACAAAATCGATAACCCAAGAATCTAGTAACTTTGTTGATTCTTTAAAATCTGTGGAGCACACTGCACTTGAGGCAGGACAAACCGTAAAAGAAGATACTGGAAAAGTATTAGAAGAAGTGAAAGACAAATCAGTAGGTTTATTGATTGAAGGAAAGGAAAAAGTTTTGCAAAAAACTTCTGACTTTGAATCTGAAATCGAAGGGACCAAAAAAGCAATACATGAAAAAATTGAAGATATATCCAAGAATGTTAAAGACGCCAAAGAGAATCTTGAAGGTACCCTTAGTAATACTAAAGGAACTATTGAATCCAGCTTGAATGAAGTTGTCCAAGATATAGAGAAAGAAAAAGATGCACTTAAGTCAGTTGGTAAAGAAATACAATCAGAATTGAAACATGCTGTAGATGATGTTCTGAGCTCCGGAATGCAGTTATTTGGTGGCATTTTTGGTAAGAAGAAACAAGACAGTGTTGAGGAGAAACCATCATTGATGAAAAAAGAGGAACAACATGACGGTGATTCGAAGATAAAGGTTAAGGCTGAAGAAAAGAAGAGAATTGGTGATGATCATGAACAAATCCAAATTCATTCAGATCATCATGACTCTACAAAGGATACTCTTTTTAAATCACCAAAGATTGAAACAGCATGTGAAGAAACGATACAGGAAAAATACGATACAGAGGTCGATCTAGAGAAAGGTACTGATGGATCTGTTCCAGACAGTTGTGATGCCAGCAAGGTTAATACAAGAAGTTGTTTAGAGGTATCACCTAGTTATGAGAAAAAGTTATCAATATCTGACGTTGAAATAATTGTTGGAGAAAAATTGAAAGATTCTTCTTCGGATTCAACAATCACGGAACAAATTTTGAGGAAGGATAAGCTATGTACAAGTAAACCATACGATATTTCACATACGACACAGTTGAGGGATGATACAGCGATTGTTGGGGAAATTAAAGATGAAATTCTAGATACTAAAACTACTCCTGGTTCTTCAACAGTGGATAAACATATCACAGATCTGCATACAACTGAATCATCTTCTAAAGAAGACGTTCGAAGTATTACACTGCTCACTGACGATCTTAAAACGGATAAACCACGTGAAACCCCAATAAGTCCAGTTCTAAAATCTCCAACACAAATTCACTCCGAAAAAACAATGGACAGTGACGATGACTCGCTTGGTTCTGCACGTAGTATGAGCTCGCAGGTTCCTCTCTGCAAAAACATGGATCCAATGAGCATGTCGTTCTATGGAGCCTTACCGGATGAGGAAGATTTCTTAGATAATGACGAAAAGGATGGTGGGGATTATGAATCAGGTGTGTCTTTCGTACACCTACATGATATTACTAAAGCCAAAGTCGACGGAAAATTAGTAGAAGGTAGCACAAGTGAAGATGAAAAGCCATCATCAACCGACAAGTTCCCAGTCCAGGACCCTATGACGTCCAGTTTTTACGGTGAATTGCCTGGTGGAAATGACGAGAAAGACCCGATCGAATCATGGGGTAAACCTTTGGGATTACCAAGTCCAGCACCACCAAATGAGAGAGGAACCCCGAAAAAAGAAAGAAGACTTCCATCCAATGTTATGGCAAAAAATAGGATCAATGATGACTTTGCACGATCGGAATCTCCATCTAAAAACAAGAAGAAGATCAATCCGGTGTACGTTGACCTCACTTACGTTCCACATCACGGAAATTCAAACTATGCCTACGTTGATTTCTTCAAGAAAGTTAGAGCAAGGTATTACGTGTTTTCCGGTATAGAACCTAGCAGAGAAGTTTATAATGCACTCTTAGAGGCTAAACAAACCTGGGAGGATAAAGATTTAGGTGAGATTCGTCATAAGTTTCAACCTTTTCGATAATAATAGGTGATTTTGTAAGCGTAGTTTTTTTCAATCGAATAAAACACTCGATCTGCATCTTATATTCAAAATTTTTATTGAAATTGATGATTTGGCCTTTGCCATTTACATTTTAAAGATAACTTCATGTAAATATTGTCCGCGGTTCCGTATCAATTGGTCCAGTCGGAAAATCCAAGTTGGCGTCACTTTTTCGAGCATTTCGGCCTGTATCCCACGAATTACGCGTGTTATGTTATCCTGTAAGGCTTTAATCGTGTTCGGTTTGTCCACATACACTAACGACTTTACATAACCCCACAAGAAATAATCCAGAGGCGTAAAATCGCATGATCTTGGCGGCCAATTCTTAGGGCCATTTCGAGAGATAAGCTGCTCACCAAATTCATCCTTCAACATGTCCATTGTTTCACGAGTTGTGTGGCATGTGGCACCGTCTTGATGAAACCACATGTCAATCAAGTTCAGCTCGGCGAACTGGGGCAAAAAAACGCTGCGTATCGTGGCTCAATATCGTTCGCCTTTGACGGTAAAGTTTCTTCCACGGTCGTCTTTGAAGAAAAATGGACCGATGATGCCACCAGCCCATTAAACATACCAAACTGTTGTTTTTTGGGGATGCATCGGTAATTCTTGTATGGCATATGGCTGTTCATCACTCCAGATGAGACAGTTTTGTTTATTTACATATCCGTTAAGCCATAAATGAGTATCATCGCTGAACACACTTTTTCGATACAACTGCGGATTTTCATTAAGCTGTTCTAAGGCACATCCACCAAAAATTAGACGTTCTGATAGGACATTCGGCTTCAATTCTAGCAGAAGTTGAATTTTATAGGCTTTCAAACCCAAATCAACACCTAAAAGTTTTCATGTGGTTGAGTAACACATGCCCAATTGCTGAGAACGGCGAGGAATTGACATTTCACGATCCTCATTTACACTGTACGCTACGGCTGCAATATTCTCTTCAGTTCGCAGTGTACGCATGCGAGACAATGGTTTAATGTCCAATTAAGTAAATTTGGTGCGACATTTGGTGATAACAGCACGAATTGTTGATTCACCAGGTCGATTATGACTACCATAATATGGTCGTAACAAACGATACACATTTTTCACAGACCACGAATTTTGATAGTAAATTTCAACAATTTGTAATTGTTGCTCGTTTCTAAGTATTTCCATTATGAAGTGGCAGAGTATACTGAAAACTTTTCACTTTGACATATGACATTTGGATGCCATTACCAACCAGTGCCGCCAACCTGAAAAACTTAACTCTTAAAAAATCACACGTTATTTGCACATTGAGACAGTTATCTCTATAGTTCAATAATTTTCTTCTTTACAGAAGTGACTATCATCCCAACGTATGACACAGACGTCCTTGGCTACTGGGTAGCTGAAAACGAAGAACTTCTAGCTAAGTACAAGATTGATCTATCGCCGTCAGCGAGTCGATGCACGATTAACCTTCAAGATCACGAAACGTCGTGTTCCGCTTACCGCTTGGAGTTTTAAATCGCCCCCCGCAAAAATCAATATCCAATTCCTTCTTTTCGTCACACTGCAAATTAAAATCGTTGAAATCGGGCGCAACGAAAACAAAACCAACAGTAAGACGAAAATTGGCCAAACTATACTGAATCCATCTCGAAATCGTCCATTTTAATACCGTGTAACGCCAAGATATACCTGTTATCTTCCTCGTTTACCTCTAAATGAACTCTACAGTCTTCACATTGCCTAGCATATTCATGTTCGAGGTTAGCTAGTTTGAGCATTATACCAATTCGATTACCTTAGACTGGTTCTCTATGTGAGAACAGAAAATTTAGAATACTTAAATTTTATCAAACACTAAATGTTATCATCTTAAGTGTCAACTTCGACGTTCATGAAGTCGATTCCTAAAATTCGAGATATTTAGATTAGATTCTACTCAGAATTAAAGTTTGAAAGCTACCAAGATCAATAGCTTAGATAGCGAGAAATAATTAAATACGTAGCATTAACAACAATAGACAATCTCTTTTTCTCTCGTTATGAAATGCTTTTGAAAAAATTCCTTTAAGAATTAGTATTATTCGAAGCATATCTCTCGTTAATGCTTGTGCTATATAATTATTTCTTTTGCTTTAAATGTTATATTATACGATGTGATACCCCTAGGATTTTTCGTTAAGTATTAAATTATTAAAATATGCAAAAGTTTTTGTCTCTGTAAGCGTATTATGTATTTCGTATTTTCCTTTCGATTTTCATCAAGCAGGCCGTTACTTCTCTATATTGAATGCGTAGTTTGTTACGTTGAAGCAATTAAAATGGCCTATTAGGACTGATTTCTCGACTGAGACTATTATTTATAAGTTGTTTAGTAATATGTCATTTTTCTGAGTTAAACCAACCCAAAGATGCATATAGATATAAATTCTCATACATCAACCAATTATTAGAACAGAAACACAACGCAATTCAAACGAAGATTGATAAATCTTCAAACAAATTGCGCTTGTAGTGTAAAATCCTTGGAAAACAACTAACTGAACATCTCGAACGCGGCTGTTAAATAGACTAGGAGCATTAGCTATGTAAAATTACGCAGCGTTCATAGAATTATCGTTTCCTTCTTCGTTTATGGTGGTTGAACTCAAAAAAATGCCACGTCCGAAGCAAAATTCTTTGATCGAGCTTTTGAATAGTCACAATAAATTAAATATTGTTAACTATATATGTAAGATGGTGCTAAATGAAGTTTGCCTTGAAAGGATACTCACAAAAATGTGCGACACCTGGTGTGTAAAACATTCTATTCGGTTTTGACGTGGACCGATCTCCAGGTCGTTCTTTTGCCGCGTTCACAGATGGAGCTACTGTAGATATTGTTAAGCATCTTCATATTAATGAAATGGTAAGAGACTGGTCAGCCTCTGATTGAACGAATTTCTTAAAATATATGTAAATTATATATAGCGTAGCTAGCCATCAAATAATACTATATCTATACTGGAGATCGGTCATATAGGTTACGTATTTGTCTCTTGAAATGATCGATTTATATAAACCTTTATATTCACAACACGCAGTACAGTGATATTACCGATTCTCTTTATTTATTTAATAGTTAGTTTATAATTATTTATTTTATTTTTATGTTAGAAAAACGCACAGTTATAGTTCGATCAATTCAGAGAAATACGGTAGAAGATGAAATGCCACTTTATATTTTGTTGGAAGAAATTTTTTGAAAATGTAATATTGTGTCTCACTTAAATTTTCTATAATATAAAATCATATAGCTTCTAGTCAAAAAAGTCCTATCCTTTAGCTTGAAATGTTAAAAGTTACATATATTCAATCGCATTAATGTATGGGACATGTATGAGAATAAATTATACATATAGTAATTTTGCTGAATGTTTTCTTCAAACCTTTTCATTTCTTTTTCTACTTGATAAAGTGTAATGGCTAAGACTATTTTCAATAGAGAGAAATAGACAAAAACAGAGTATAAAAAACACCCTCTATGGATTTTCTAACTTTGTGAATGTCATCACCACATCGAATATAATAATTCGTCAGAATTGTCATATCAACCTCATAAAATATTTTACCATAGATCATATGGTAACATGGATGTCTCGATAAATCTAAACACTGAAGCCGATATATCTACGGCTCATTTAAATATTCCTTCTTTGTTTTAAATACGTAATGACGCAGCACGATATCTCACTCTAAGGACCACTCAATTAATAATCAAATGAAAACACAAAATGACGTCCAATGTCCAATCACTGGCAAAACAGACAATACAAGGTTGCCACTTTTAGGTCTTGCCTTTTCCTGCAACTCTTAACCTGCCTTTTATTTCAAGATTATTATATAAAATAATACTTTAACATACACATCTGAACTTAATATACAGTTAAGAATTAAAACTACATTGTTCTATACCAGAAAATAAAATAAATCGTTGAAAGAGTTTTACATGAATCAAACAAATATATCCAAATGAAATAAATCTTCCTATATCTGGAAATAGAAAAAGGCACGTCTTCATGTTCGTTTCATAGTCCATTTAACAATTCTTATGCCATCATGTATTCATTTATATATATGAATTAGACATTTTACTGAGCATTAAATAACCTAACTTTACATACAAACCGAAACAAGGAAATCTGGCAACTGTGCATGAAATCCAAGACGGTTTAATGGCTTGTATTCAGTGCTGGTGAATAAATTGCAATTTTAACGAGAGAAATCACATTCACATCCAAACATAACCTGTGAAAAGTGTTATTGTTTTTAGTTCTGAAGAGGTAGTGAAAGAAATTTCATGCGAATTTCTTATGGAAACAGGACTATCTGTTATGTTATGCGTTGTGCTTCTCATAACGTGAAATAATTAATATCTGACGTTTTCAATCTCATAATTGTGTAAAAACTGAATTCCACGTTTAGTTAATGTGTTGTTGTGTGATCTATAATTCATAGAAATTGAATTATTTCGACCACAGATTCAATTCTACGAAAAATATGAAATATAACGAAATTAATTAAATTCAGATTGAGTAAGGAGGTTCAATCAAGATTCTAACTACAGTTAAACCTCCAAGAAAGGATGAATGAGCTCCGTTATTGAAATTATCCTTTGGTAAATGAATTTAATCTTTCAAATTCCTTTAAATATTATATTTTTAGCACAAATCTCATAGAAATATTGAAAATTGTAACAAACATTCAAAATGAAACTGCGGAAGCCATTTGAAAGAGCATTTATTATCTGAAACCTACACAAGCATTAAGAATAATGTAATATCAACTCATTATTTCATATGTTCTACAATCCAGTTTCCAAAACTGCTGACATCGGTGAATACATCCGGTTTTCCTTTAGCGCAGGCTATGCCCCAAGAAACAATACCTACTTGAGTACCTTCAAATACCAACGGTCCTCCAGAATCACCCTACAAGATGCAGTTGAGAGTTAAATTGTACCTTAAGAAATGTGAGGTTAGTAGCACTCACCTGGCAAGCACCTCTCCCGGGTTTTCCTTCTGTACATAAATTTCTCTGATCAACATGTTCAGCATATATTTTTGCACAATCAGAGTCACTTACTGACACCAGGTCTATCTTCTGTAGTTTTTTAGTTGTTTTTCCTGGATACTAAAAATTATGATACAATTCAATCAAAATACGAGAGAGATATACAGAAAATATTTTGAAATAGCCATGTAAACTTGAGTGGATAATTCCGCGTTCTAAAATTGAGAATTCAGTTTCCTAATATTGAAAATCTCTTTTTTGTCAAGATGTCCTCATTAGAAAAGCAGGCAGTTTGAGCAACAAGCCGTTTTCTTTAGTTCGTTATTTTCTTTGTGCTTCTCTATGGCCTTAGCTCTGTGTGGGTCGAATACAGCGATACAAGAATAGTAGAGAGACATCCAGTTGCAGCTGATTATATGACGTGCTAAATTCTAGAGGCCAGTAAAGCATGAGTCGCAAAATATTACTTTTATCATCCCTCCATAAATATACTACTCGTAAAAAAGTTATTGCAGATAAAAGTGAAATTTTTTCACTTTTCTATCATAAATGTCGACGCAGTTGTTAAATTTCATAGGATTCTTTTGAATATTTCGAATTCTTCGCGTTAATAAGTACCCAGGTAAAAAGTTTTCAAACTTCTCTATAGCTGTGAAAAATTAACCAAAAAAACTTAAGTGGACTAATTAAACGAGAGTTAATCTTGAGTATCTCGTTTTTTTCTCTTATCTCCACTGATTGCATTCAAATTTTGTATCAAAAATTATTCTTGATGAAAATGTCACACAAATGTAGTTTCCTTCAGTTTGAAAAAACAGGTGTGAACAGGTCCTAGATGATGAAGGGAACAATAATTTGTGAAAATTCACGTGAGCTCCCTCTATCGAAGAAAAGACGAATAAACTGTCCCTAGCGTTCTAGATTCCTACTCATGACAATATTATTGCTAGTACGTGAGACTTTGTGGGCATACACCACAGAAATGTGTCTGCAATGTGTAAGAATGGTCCCATGCCTAATCGCTCAAGATCACGCCCCGGGGGGCAAAAGGATAGCTAGTTTCAAGATTCACCTATTATTCATACTAGTAAATGCTGAGACTCTTAATTGAAATATCTAAATATTTCAAATAAGACTCTGAAGGAGCTGTCTACACAAATCTTGCCAACGAGAACGAACCTATCACTTTCGAGTGTGAATATTAAGTGCGTTTCGGAAAAATCATCGATCTCGTTAAATGATAATAGGATGCAATTGTTTCATCATTATTATGAATCATCAGTTCGTATTCAATCAATCAATCAAGAATCAATTTACCGGTCCCTCGATATTGAATAGTTCATCCATGGTCACATTTCATAAAAAATTTCAGCAATTAATTCATTTATTTAAAAGTTTAATCCAAAATTGTTTCACGAAGTTTTAGATTACATTAAAATAAATCATTACCTGAGTCTTCCCCCAACCAGTTAGAATGAGAGATTTACCCCCTCCTATATCCTCTTTTCCCAAAGAAATACTCCTAATATTATTATTGAACGTTATACTTTTCTTCAGTTTAATAATACCGATATCGTTCCTTATTTCTTTATCGTTATAGTTTTCATGAATTCTAAACTCTTCAATATCGTATACCTGTCCACTTCCATTATTTAAAACAGTCGTACCAACTACCACCTTCATTTGATCAGGTAAAACTCTGAAAAAAACAATGAATATGAACTCAAATAACACTCGTTGAAAAAGTTTCAAGTAAGGTTATTTTAATAAAAACGTTTATTGGCAATATATTTATTAACGCTCACCCTTTCAAACAATGTGCTGCTGTCAAAATCCAAGAATCTCCAATGATGGAACCTCCACAGTAAAGTGACTTACCGATTTCTAAGGCAACTTGATAAGGAAAGCACCTTCGTCAGCATCAGATCCTCCAATTATTCTATCCGAACAAAGAACTGAAACAGATTTATATTTTAAAAAAACCAAATGAAAAATACGAATTTATTTTCAATGCACATGAAACCATTTTCATTAGTCTTTTTATTTCGTGACAATGTTTGACAGAGCCCAACATCGATGTTCTTGCTTTCAACATCGATGTTCGATTATCATCGAGCATTCCTGTTGGTCTTGCGTGAGGCCGTGACAAGGCCACCTTTAATACAGGCCATGAAGAGCGTATTCCCTCGGCGTTGCCAAATTGTGTTTAGTTGTATACTCTCTTATCGGATGTTCCCAAGCTTTCAAGCATTATTTCAACTCTTTTTGTATATTGCGAACAAACAAGAAATATTATTAGTATTTATAACATTTAGAATATTATATTGGGTATTGTGAGCACATATTTCTGTAACAGAAAAATGTAAAACATTTATTATTGCAAGAAAACGATGTTTTCGTGTGAAGCCCCACTGCGTAAAAAATACTTCTTAGTATTTTTTTTAGTATTAGTCAGTGTGATTTATTCGCACGAAAAGTTGCCTAACCAAATTTATTGAATTATTTGAGAGAATAGGAACCTTGAAAAAAACGATGTAGGAATTACTCAAATTGAATTATTTACCTAAGTATAAATATTATATTTCTGATAAACGCAACCAACAAACTACTTTATGAAAGTATTGGGCTTTCTTCGTTTATTTTTTGATTCAGTTTTCTCGTGTCCGGCTTCATTATTTTTTTGTCTAATCATTCAATAAGATATTCGAAAAAATGGAACACAGCATGTTCAGAATATTTTTATTGTCTTCATCACATAAACAGCAACAACAAAAATCTTTAAGGACTCATCCAATGACACTCTTAAAATAGTGAGATTACACAAATTGCTTTCTGGTGTATGTTATACAAAAAGGCCCGTTCAAGAGAAATACCTTTAATAATTTTTGCAAATATGGAACACATGTGAAATAAGACATTTTTAATTAAATCTGTAGGTATATTCAGTCCTCCCCGTTGCAAATAATTAAAAAATTATCAATAATAAATAAAATCATAGCTTCCAAAAATTCTGTTTTTGAGGAAAGTTTGGATTTTGAAAGAATGTGTTAATGTTAGTTATATTTGTGAATAGCAATCTGTTTATTCGATGGTTATCGGTAATAAATAGGATAGAAAATATACTTATTACTATAAATAAACTCACCTATCCCAAGCTTGAGACTTACTGAATCATCTACGGAATACCTATCCTCTACACTATATTTCACAAAAAAATTATTTGAAAGTAATCCGTACTCAAAACACAACACAAATTCGATTCGATTAAATCAGTACACACAAAACACTTCGTTTTTATAATTTGATGTTATGTTATTCACAAACTATCAACACTAGCACCTAAATAACATTATAGAAAATTGATGAATAGAGGATTAGAACTGAAATCGTAAAATATTCACCTTCAAACTACGAAAGTCTTAACCAACACAAAATTGATTTCTTTTCACTGAAATTTGTAAACAAACTAAACACTTTGTTTTTTATAGTTTGATGTTGAGATTTCAACAAATTATCAACATCAACACATGTATTACACTGTACACAATTGGAAAATATTGCATTTATACCAAAAGCTCAAATTATTCAACTTCAAACTGGGAAAGTTTTGGGAAGCGTTCTATTTGCATTAGTATACCAGCTCAACTAATGGCGGGGTTGTTATACCACTTATATTCTATGACAGATATTCATTTCATGGCCTGTATTAAACGTGGCCGTGGCCGTGATTTAACATCGATATCGATTCCGTTAACATCGATGTTACGATATTTTTCCTTTAGCAACATCGATATTCTTGCTTTCAACATCGATGATCATCGAGCATACCTAGTTCTCATGTGTTAAATGTTAAATGTTAAACAATTAAAGCTTTCGTATTAGTTCTCTTTCATCATTATTCTTTAGGTTATGGTTAATTACTAAGGAAACAATTATTATTTTACTACTCATAATTCAACTAACATTTAAAAATGAACCTTTTTCTCTATATATACCTACTAATTATTTTACAATTAGTAGGTATATATAGAGAACAATAATATATTTGATATTTCAATTTTCCCTTATACTGGTCCTCAAACAAAAGACCTCATAGTAATCAAAATTTTCAAAGCGAGGAAACAAAATTCAATTAATTTTATGGATGCCGAGGAAGAAAACTTATGTATAGGTATTAAAATAAATTAAACTCTTGGCTTAATGTTTCACGATTTATTTAACAATATGTATAGTCAACATGTTTCGAGCGTTAGCTCATTTTCAAGACTATTCAGCTCATTTTCAGTCTTGAAAATGAGCTAACGCTCGAAACATGTTGACTATACATATTGTTAAATAAATCGTGAAACATTAAGCCAAGAGTTTAATTTATTTTAATATTCAATTATGTTTCACCAAGAGTTAAGCGAGAATTCAATCTCATTAATTATGTATAGGTATATACTTATTTTTTAATTCACAATAAACTGAAGTGAAAATGATAGGTGATAAAAAATAGCTAATTTTTTAATTAAATGAAGTCCAAATTGTTATTTTTTAATGAATAATTCGCATTTGAGTTTAACTATTATATATTCACAAAATAAATAAATAACAATAAAAGTTTCCACTAGAAAATGATGATTTTCATTAAGTCAAAGATTTTAAATATCACACAATTGAATAATTGAGAAATATCTGCAAGAGAAACAGGACAATCAAATATTTCAGAAGGCATTTTGTTTTATGAATTCTAGAATACTTAGTAACTTTATAATATATTTTTTTCTATAAATTAAGTAGAGATAAACAAAAATTATATTTACCGTAAGCGTTCAAAGTAAACAGAATAAAGCTTGAAACAAACATCATTTCACCAAATTTCAAATCGAATAAATTTGTTCGACTTTTCGGGTGCTTTTAATACTCCTGTTATCTTCGATTTGGTTAACAAATCAGTCTTGAATTAGATTCTTTTTATATGTCACAGCATATCTTAAATTGTCAGAGATCGATATTGAACTATCGTATTCTTTGCATGTGTACGATATGTGTATATAGGACAAGGGAATCGAAGTAAATTGACGACACTGATGAATACTTAATGCAATCCACCATCATTATCTTTTCCAAAGACAAATAATGATCTTTTGAATGTTGAAGGCGGTTAAGTACTTGATGGGCATCCATTTCAACAGTAAAATAGGAAATAACAGCACTTTCTCTTCACATTCTTGGATTTTATATTAAAAGTTCGAAAAAACCATCGTAATGTACATTAAAACTATCTGCAAACGTGTGTCAATCTAGAAAACAGTATTTATTTACTCTCATGTTTTATTGATTTTGTTATGCGTATTTTGAAAAGAAACATCTTTCAAATAAGTCATTTAATTTTTTAAGTGGAAACTTCTTTAGCTCCTTATTGAAAAGTATATACCTTCTATTAAAATATATAATAATTATAATAATAATCATATATTTCCAACAGGTAACTAGCCAATTACAGGAAAATACATAATGAATAAATATGGTTACTAAAAATATCAATAACAACATAGATATACAATATTAAGAAATAATTATAATCATAAAAAACATTATGAAATATAGTTATCTAAATCTATGTCAATATCAAAATGTTCAATTATAATAATAATCAAGAAAACAAATCACTCAGAACTCCATGAAAATGCTATGGAGGAAGCCATGGAAATTAATAAGAGGAAGAAATCAAACAGTTTATTAAATGATCAAGTTTTAATCTATAATTCTCCTTTATTAAATTTATTCCAGTAAAAATGCAATCGAAGAAAAGTATTCTATGGTCTTCCCCCACAGATCAGAAGAAATATGTTCTATCTATAGTCATTTCCCTACAAAAGAAGAACAGTGTTCTATGGTCATCCCGTCGCACTTCAGGATAAATACAAGCAGTCCACAATGTAACAGCTGAGTTCATCATCAACATCTGATGAAGCCACTGTGTTGGCGAAACGATATTGTCATGTTTTAGAATTAATTATAATGAAAATCGAAAAAACTACTTAGTATTATTTAAGTTAAGCATCTGCAAAGGTCGTTTGTAACGACGAAACGCGTCATGCTATGTTGCCAATAGGGTGTATCTAAATCACAAGTTGAAGTGTTTGAATTTTCGTTTATATTCAATTATAAACACAAAGAAGTATTTATTAAAACTTAATCAAGGAAAACAAATTGAACTTTCAAATATAGAAATTTTTTTCAAGGTTGCAGTTCTTCTTTTTCAATGTCAATTCTCATTGCAAATTCGATCTGATCCAGTCATTAAAGTTGTAGACTCTGGAGTACACATCTGGAAGCCCCCTAGCACAAGGAGCCCCGTATGATACAACACCTACTTGTGAATTTCCATCAACTAAAGGTCCACCAGAATCGCCCTGTAAAATTATTCATGAAGAAAAAACATTAAACTAATATGTTTATGTAAAGATATATGTTTTTTTCATTTACATTTTAACATTCATTTCATTTTGCTTTTATAACCCTACCTGACAAGCACCTCTGCCAACAGTTCCTCCTGTGCATAAATTACTTGATATAATTTGAGGATAAAATCTACGGCATTGATTGTTGCTCAAAGAAGTCAGTGTAATTACCTTTAGAGTGCGGGAGACTTCACCTGCAAGCTAAATAAAGTTTTCTTCATTTGAAATTTCAAAATCAATACTAAAATGTTGATCAATTTGTCAATAATATATAAAAATAATAGATCAAGGAAAGAAGATGGTTACAACACGCGGTGTTCCCAAGCGGTCACCCATCCAAGTACTAACCGCGCCCGACGCTGCTTGGCTTCAGAGTTCAGACGAGTTCTGGCATTTTCAGCGTGGTATGGCCGTAACCATCCGTTCTGTTGAAGTTCTAGGCTTTTATATGGTATGAAATGTATTCAATTTTGCATGATTCTTCATTTTTATTATCGAATTGAAAATATTAGTTTCATATTTGACCAAAATCATCAAATGAACAACATAAAATATTATTCCATAATACAAAGAACATTCTACAATAAAGAATTGAGGATCCCATCAACATCTTTTTATTTGATTTATTTATGTTTATTAGCCATTTGGACATACAAATATCATATAAAACTTACAAAATAAGACATACAACAAAATAGATAATAAATACACGTTCAACTTCTAGCATTTTGTTAAAGTCCATTTTATCAACTACAGCATCAGCAGCCTTCAACGGAACCACAGAACATACCCTTAATTTGATATATTCTGTGCTCGGCACTGTTCCTATATTTTAAAATTAACTTTTGTATTCGTTAACTGTTTTGAGAAATACTGAATTTTGAGCTTGGTGTTCTTATGTTTCAACTACACATAATGACTTCAATCACACATTTATTGTCAAAGAAAGTTATGAACTCGCAAAATTTCAAATATATATATATATATATATATATATATATATATATATATATATATATATATATATATATATATATATATATATATATATACAGTAGAATCTCGATTATCCGAACCTCGATTATCCGAATATTCGATTATCCGAACTCATTCGTCTTGGCTGTAATTATGTACCAAGTTAGAAATATTTTGTCGGCGCAACGAGACACGTTACG
The DNA here is from genome assembly GCA_030704895.1 of Henosepilachna vigintioctopunctata. NCBI lineage: Eukaryota > Metazoa > Arthropoda > Insecta > Coleoptera > Coccinellidae > Henosepilachna > Henosepilachna vigintioctopunctata. The sequence continues at coordinate 3,506,889 of JARQZJ010000005.1, forward strand.
ACAAGTTTATTTTCCCACCTCCGACCGTGTACTTTGTCGGCGCAACGACACATGTTACGACAAGTTTATTCCCTCAATTGTTTGCGGGATAATGTTGTTATTGTTTTAGTTGCTTTGATAGCGATCAACTGACAGGTTGTCTTATTATTTGTATAAATTTTATGTTGGAAATTTAAAATGTCGAAGCGAAAAAGAGTAGTGTTGTCTCTTAAAGACAAAGTGAAGATAATTGAGAGTTTAAAAAATGGTGAAACTGGCAGTAAGTTGGCACAAGTATATGGTGTAGGAGCTTCTACGATATCCGAAATTAAAAATAATTCTGATTCTATAATGAAATTCACCAACGCGCTTGAGAAAGAAGATGGAAGCTCGCAACGTAAAGTTATGAAAAAATCTCAAAATGAAATTCTGGAGAATGCAGTTTTTACTTGGTTCTTACAAAAGAGAGCATGCGGCCAGCCCATATCTGGACCTCTGTTATGTGAAAAAGCATTAGAATTTAATCAAAAGCTTGGTGGTGATACTTCTTTCAAGGCGAGCTGTGGCTGGTTAGCAAAATTCAAATCTAGACATGGAATTCGAGAACTGGAGATTCAGGGAGAAAAACTGTCTGCTAACGTTGCATCGACCGACTCTTTTGTAGACGAATTAAAAGAATTTCTAGATAAAAAAGAATACGATTTAGATTTTGTATACAATGCGGACGAAACAGGTCTTAATTGGAAATCTCTACCAAGCAGATCATTAGCATCGCGTCGTGAAAATGCAGCACCGGGGCACAAAGTGAGTAAGGACAGAGTTACAGTTATGGTTTGCGCAAACGCTAAGGGAACACATAGATTGCCACTGCTACTTATTGGAAAATCAAAAAATCCGCGCTGTTTCAAAAATGTTAAAATGCCGTTAACTTACGCTAACCAACAAAAAGCGTGGATGAGCACAGATATTTTTCTTACTTGGTATGAAAATACGTTTATTCCTGAGGTGAAGAAATTTCAAAAGGAAGTGGGAAAAGAAGGTGATGTATTGTTGTTATTAGATAATGCACCAACGCACCCTTCCGCTGAAACACTAAATCGAGAAAATGGAAAGTTCACGGTTAAGTTTTTGCCCCCTAACGTAACATCGATATTGCAACCTATGGACCAAAGTGTCATTGAAACTTTAAAACGTTTATACAGAAAGCAGCTACTGCGTCGCCTTTTGTCGGTAGATGATAGTGAAATAGAAACGATGTTAAAGTTTTTAAAGAAATTAATTTAAAAGATTGTTGTTATATGCTGGTAGAAGCGTGGAACTCTGTGGAATCGCAAACATTGAAAAGGGCATGGAATAAATTATTAAAATTAACTCTATCTAATTCTGCAATAAAACCACACGACGATTTTGAAGAAATAACAGAAATAATGAAAGTTCTTAGCATTGGTGAAGGGTGTGATGAAGAGAATATCAAGGAGTGGCTGAACTACGATAGTGAAGACCCTGGATTCCAAATATTAACTGGTGAAGAAATTATTGAGGATTTGAACAGTAACGAGAGAGAAGATGAAGAAGAGACCGAAACTGAGGATGTAACTCACGTACCATCTCATGCAAGCTTTTGAAGCTCTGGATGTTGCTTTTAAGTGGTTTGAAAGACAAGATGAATCGGATCCCATACAGTTGTTACAATTGAAGCGCATCAGGGACTTGGCAGCAATGAAAAGATGTGATACATTACGTCAAAAATCAATAAAAAGTTATTTCAAACCAAAATCTTAAATCACATAATTATTAAGTATTATATTAATTTTCTATGTTTTTCTAAAGCCCATTACATAATAAAAAATGATACAATTTAAATATTGTTTGATTTGCTTTGAATTCGATTATCCGAATTTTCGATTATCCGAACTACCCCTGGTTTTAATTGATTCGGATAATCGAGATTCTATATATATATATATATATATATATATATATATATATATATATATATATATATATATATATATATATATATATATATATATCAATATAAACAAAATTAGGCGAATAGTATCCTTACCGACGTCCTACCCCAACCTGTCAATGTGAGCTGTCTACCCCCAGGAGTATCTGAACTAGGTAATTGGATTGGTTTTACTTTATTGTTAAATACAATCGTTCTAGAAGTCTTCACTACAGCTATGTCATTTCTCGATGTCCTGAAGTTATAGTTTGGGTGCAATTTATAATTACTTATCCTATAACGTTGTCCTGATCCATCCAGATAATTAGTTCCAAGGACTATTGAGATTTCGTTTATAGATTTCCTTCAATAGGAAATGTAAATATCAGAAAAAATTATTAATTCGACAATTTGATACAATTGAGCTTTTAGTTAGTGTAAACAGCTACATTTTGTCGTACTTAATGAAAATAAATTTCTTAGCTAATAAAGTACCTACTTGAACAAGCATTCAATTTTCTATCCATTATTTATATTGTCACTGTGTGCTTTTCGCAGTTTCAAATTTCGAAACAATTGTAAGCTTATGTAGATATGATGGTAAATAAATATAATTCAAATTAAATAGATCGTAATTAAAAGGAATCTGTAAAACTATGTTATACAGATTCCTATGATATATAAAAGTTACTTACGATTTATATCAAATTTAAAATAGTCGTTATTTTTCACAATAGCACAAAGAAAAACGCATATCAAACCTACCCACTAACGCAATGTGCTGCTGTTAAAATCCATTGGTTCCCAATTATGGAACCACCACATATATGTTGCTGTAATATTTGTAGTGAAATCTGATATGGATATTGACCATCTTTAGCATTTTCTCCACCAACTATTCTAATGTCAACGTCGTCATCTTCTTCGTCAATTTGAGCGTTACCTATTTGAGAGAAGTTCAAAAATATTTTGACAAAATATTTCGAGCAGTTAAAGATATTCTTGAACAACAACTACAGTATTAACGCAATATTTTGAAACAAGATTTCTATATTCTTCTTTGTATAATTTTTCATTCAAATCTAGCCTTCAATACTTAATTTATATTCATGAATTCATAGATTTTTGCAGAATACTTTTCCTATGTACTATCTTCGATATGAATTTACTTCAAGAAAAATCAAGTAGTATAGTTGCTCAATATAATAATAATGATCAGTGAAAACATTTAGGGGACTCGTATTTTGCATAAAAAAATGAATTTTGTGCTAGTGAATGAATGTATCATTTTTATAATAATTAAATAATAAACTATAAGTTAAGTTACCTAATGATAAATTAATTATGACAATTACTAAACAATGTATCACATTACTACAAGTAACACTTACCATTGTTCTCTAGAAAAATAAATAAGATTATGTATTTTAAAAGCGTCATTTGATAAAAACCTACCACTTTCTTGTGAAACTCAGCAACAGAAAAGCAGCATTATATAAAGAAAAATATTATCAGTAACCTACGATAATAATTCATCAAATTCCAAGTGAAATTTCAACAGTAATGACTACTTGGAAATGATCATTTTTCAATTTCATATCAAGAAAAATTTCGGTTATCCAATTTTATTTTACACATAATAGATAATAAATTCCAATCATGTAGAAAATGCAAAGCAGGTATTCGCTGTGTGCGAAGTCATGGTAGGGAGAGCCAAATCGACACTAGCGTTCGCAACGGTTAATGTAGACAATAAAGGACGCTGTTTCCCTGTTTCTGACGCCCTTTGTCCCTTTGTACGCTTTAATCTTTGAAACTACGCAACGGATTTTGATGCGGTTTTTTTTTAATAGATAGAGTGATTCAAGAGGAAGGTTTATATGTATAATAACATCCACTAAATAGTGGAGAAGTACTGTTATTTTTGAGGTTTCTAATGTGATGTCGTAAATAATTACATTTTTTCCGCTTACATTGCAAACGCAGGCTGAACCCTACGAGTTTTATCAAAATAATGTACTAAGTATTGTACACATTGAAAAGGTCTACAGAAAAGTCCGTGATGGTATATGTCTATCTCTTATGGATAACCCACAATAACTTTTTTTTGTCATTTACTTTTTGCGACAAATAATGGCTAATTTTCGAAGCAATTTTAACCCATACAGCATTAATCCTTAACCAATTAAATACCTTGAATACATTGTTCATTTAATATAGATATATATGGCCCTTTACACCGTATGATTTAAATGAATATTTTCGAAGATATTACAGATTTAAAAATTGCGGCGCGTAGCGTTTGCGGCGTGCGAAGCCGGGGCGGGTCGGTAGTGTAATATAAAGTAATACGATTTATGATAAATATGCTTAGTTTTATTTTTTACTTATCCACAGTGAGTATTTATTAAAATATTAATTAAAATTTTCAAATAGATTATAACACTGTTTTTAACGTAAATAAAACCTTTGCATAACATTTATGTAAGATAGTACTCTTTATAATAAATATTGAAAATAGGTAATGCACATTTTTCGTAAGAAACATTAAAACTTATTTTTTAGTTATTAAGAATCAACATCTCGATTATTAATAGAAAATAATTTATTTCTATGCTATGTTATTGATGTTTTTTGTTTTTATGTTATATTTTGATGTTATTGAAGTATATTATTAATAAATGAACATTTTACAATCTCTTTTACTATATCTCTGCAAAATATAGTTCTCGAAGTATATCCTTATTTTCATTCCTTGTTTTCTATTTAATTTTTAATCTCTGTTATGCTTAAAATTGACTTTACTTAACCTCTTCACAGTTTTAAATAATAATTTCATTTTTTATACTCACATTTTTTTGTTGTACTCCAGTAAATATAAATTAGCAACTAATTTTACTTTTCACTGAGCATTTTTTCAAATTTCATATATTGTTTATTTTAGCAAAAAAAAATTGTTTATTATAAAGTCCCATAAGTGTACAGAGTAAACAGCGTCCTTTAATTCATACTTCATGGTGGCGCTATCGTCACGCACAGAGCGATTGCAAAATGAACATACCAGGAACTTCTTAAATACATAAAATGATTGAAATTACGATTTGCCTATGAATATTTAAAAATATTAATGATATAATTCAGTGATGAGATGAGACTTGATTTCACGATGAATAAAGATTGTTCGAAACAGGGTCGTAGCTAGTTTTTCCTTTGCAGAGGGGTAAGTTTGTTTGGTAGAGAAATTAAGGCTATTCGTTATTTTGTGCAAATTATTCTATAAATAATATACAGGGTCCCTGAACCTAGATTTGAAATATCCAATATTTTATTAAGTTCCCAAATTCACTAAAAAGAAACGGCCAGTACAATTTGACTACACAATTAACGAAACCATTCTCACCAGGGTCTCCGAAATTCGAGACCTCGGTTTAATATTTGATCAGAAATTCACTTTTGTTCCTCATATAAATAAAACAATTTCAATAGCATTCAAATCTTATGGGTTTATTGTGCGTAATTCTGGACACTTTTCGAATATAAAAACACTTATACAATTATTTAATGCACTTGTAAAGAGCAAATTAGATTTCGGATGTATGATTTGGCGTCCCATTTACAATTCTCATAAAAATCATTTAGAGCCGATACAACGAAAATTTGTCAAATATCTAATTTGGAGGGAAGATAACGTTTATCCGGCCAGAGGATATAGCCAATATGATCTGTTGAACAGTTTTGGAGCTAAATCACTCGAAGTTTTCAAACGTTCCTTCCTAAGCCCAACTTCTTAGGTATTCTGTTTTTCATATGACTTGTCTAGACTGCTGTCTGTCGGCTTCTCTTTGAGTCGCAGAGTTAATTTCAGGAATCATTTCTTCTCATTTTATTATGATTTACTTCCAGCGTCTGAAGCAGTTACTATTGTGTAGGGAAGGGGTTCTCAATCTTTTTCAAAGACTGTACCCCTTAGTGAAGTTTTAAATTTCTGCGTACCCTTTCGTTATTGAAAAGGTGGTGTGTCAAATTAAAAACACGTTTTTACATAATCAACACAATATATTTAAAACACATTACAAAACATTAATGAAAAGGATGAGCTTGTTTCTTTTTACTTAGTTCATTAATGTTGGGCTCTAGTTTTGATAAATATAACCTTCAATCGTCCTCAACATTAAGTTTGTTTCTGTACTTATTTTTAAGGTATGTTGAGCTAGAAAACCCTCTTTCACATAAGTAGGTAGTGGAAAAGCCAATAAGAATATTAAGTGCAGTACTTGCAAGTTCTTGGTATTCATTTCTAACACCGATCCAAAAGTCTAATAACGTAGCACTCTCAAATTTAGTTTTTAGTGTCAGATCACATGATAGTTCAATCATTTGTTCTTTCTGAAATGTTGTCAGGTTGCTTGTGGTTCCGATAGCATCAAACAAAAAAGAGTCTCGGATCCAATCCAACTTCTTGTCTGTGGGTGGGAAGTATTCTCTTATACTGGCCTTCAATGAACTGAGGTGATATCCAATTTGTAGTTTGAGGTCAGCAAAATCAGATATGCACTTTTCATTTCATTGCAAAAATGAGTACAGGCGGTCCTCGTACTTACGGCATGTTAGGTTCTCGAAATACGCGACGTAAATCGAAACGACGTAAGTCGAGACCAAATTTTCCATATGTTTACATGTAAAACTCAAGGTTAGGATCCACACAGACTCAAAATTTTGAAAAACTGCATTTATAACAAAGGGTATTTATAGTTTATTATCAAAAGTAAGTTCTTGAAAAAATTATATATGTACTTATGAAATTGCTAGTTATTTTTGGTAAACCTATGTGTGTTATTAATAGCATTAATGATAAAATTTTAATATGTAATCAAAATATGTAATGAGAATTAATAACTTGAACTTTTGGGTTAAAGAACCTATCAATTCTAGATTGATTCGCTTCTTTCTTCTTACTATCAAATAGGTCTTGGTAATACTGATAGGCTGCACAAATTTTGTTATTGACATTAAAACTTCTCTCAAAATTAGGACCTTTTCTTCAAAAATTTTCATGGCATTCTCCAAATTTGCAAATGCTACGGAAAGTTTCTTTAGTTTAAGTTATTTTCAGAGTTACTAATAGAGCAAGCTATTTCTTGTGACTCGATTGCTACTTCTTGTACTTTTGCCTCCAATTCGATAAGATCTTCATCAGTCAGTTCTTCTGACCTCGCAAAAAGTGAATTCTTCTATGCCGGAAATCGAAACAATTGACGTATGCTTGAGGAAAAGTATCAAAACATTGTTCGACGTAAGTTGGAACGACGTAAATCGAAACGACGTAAGTCGAGGACTGCCTGTACTACAATCAAAACCAAAACTGCAATCTCTTAAAAGTATTACAGTTGTTGTTTTCTATTTCATTTTCCCAGAGTGATATTTTTTAATCATTGCGTTTGTTTTGTTTTCAACATAGAAAATATCAGAAATACTACCTTGCATAGACTTATTCCAGATGTTCAGTTTTTCAAAAATATCACTCGAAAAAGCCAATTTTAATAGCCAGTCGAAGTCAATGAGTACTGACGACAGATTAGATTTGTGCTCTATGAAGAAAAGGTGCAAAAAAACAATTGATAAGCTCAGATCAACAGGCAGCCGCACTGAATGGTTCCTCCCCTTGCCCGAACGCTTAGTAGACTCGTCCATTGCAGTATGAAACCAGAGAGTATAATTACAATTTTCATGAACCTACCCCTCGTACCCCTTGAAATTTTTCGCGTTCCCCTTGGGGGTACGCGTACCACAGTTTGAGAACCACTGGTGTAGGGAGTGAACAAACATTGTAGAAATAGTGTTTTGATTATTTTATTTAAACATTTAGCCCATTTCTCAGGTAATTTTTTACTACAGTTGATTCCAATAGATGCTGAAGTGATGAAATTTTGAGAGATAGTTGTTTATGATATGGAGAAAGATATGTCATGTTTTGAATACAAAATTTTGTGCAGCTAAGGTCGCCAAATTTGGAAAAACATAAAAAAATTTCCCTTTTTTCAGAATTTCGATATATACTTTGAATCTATTGATTTTACGAAAATGGGCGTGCTGTATAGTTACAGCATTACAGCATAGTTATAGCATTACAAAATGCTCAATGTATTGGTTTCATTTTGAACTTCGTACTACTAATATAATCGGAAATCGGTTTTTTTTCAAGTGAGATATTTTGATATGTTTTGAAAATTTTACGTTTCTAAGACAACATACACTAAATCAGAGACAACCTCAGAACAGTCATATTTCATGAAAAAATTCTATCTTGCATTTTTTTAGAACTTCAGAATAATATTGAAATATGTTGCGTTTTTAATATGACTGCTTCTCTTTGATTCGCAGGGTTACTTCCAAGAATCATTTCTTCTTATGTTAAATTATTATATGTATTTTGAGCGTCTGAAGCAGTTACTTTTGTGTAGGTAATGAACAACCATTGTTAAAAAGAGTGTTTTGATTATTGTATTTAATACATATATTATACAGTCCATTTCCAAGATAATTTTTTACTACAGATGATTACAATTGATGCCGGGTGGAATTTATTTACATGAAAAGTTGCCTAACCAAATTTATTGAATTATTTGAGAGAATAGGAACCTTGAAAAAAACGCTGTAGGAATTACTCAAATTGAATTATATACCTAATTATAAATAAATATTATATTCCTGATTAGCGCAACCAACAAACTACTTTATGAAATTATTGAGCTTTCTTCATTTATTTTTTGATTCAGTTTCCTCCTGTCCGGCTTCATTATTTTTTTTGTCTAATCATTCAATAATATATTCGAAAAAATGGAACACAGCATGTTCAGAATATTTTTATTGTCTTCATCACATAAACAGCAACAACAAAAATCTTTAAGGACTCATCCAATGACACTCTTGAAATAGTGAGATTACACAAAAGTGCTTTCTGGTGTATATTATACAAAAAGGCAAGTTCAAGAGAAATACCATTAATAATTTTTTAAAATATGGAACACATTTGAAATAAGACATTTTTAATTAAATCTGTAGGTATATTCAGTCCTCCACGTTGCAAATAATTAAAATATTATCAATAATAAATAAAATCATAGCTTCCAAAAATTCTGTTTTGAGGAAAGTTTGGATTTTGAAAGAATGTGTTATTGTTAGTTAGATTTGTGAATAGCGATCTGTTTATTCGATGGTTATCGGTAATAAATAGGTTAGAAAATATACTTATTACTATAAATAAACTCACCTATCCCAAGCTTGAAACTTACTGAATCATCTACGGAATACCTATCCTCTACATTATATTTCACAAACAAATTATTTATAATGAAAGAGATTGAATTCTCGCATAACTCTTGGTGAAACATAATTGAATATTAAAATAAATTAAACTCTTGGCTTAATGTTTCACGATTTATTTAACAATTTGCATAGTCAACATGTTTCAAGCGTTAGCTCATTTTCACACAGCTAACGCTCGAAACATGTTGACTATACAAATTGTTAAATAAATAGTGAAACATTAAACCAAGAGTTTAATTTATTTTAATATTTAAATTATTTGTAAGTAATCCGCACTCAAAACACAACACAAATTCGATTCGATTGAATCGGTACACACAAAACACTTCGTTTTTATAATTTGATGTTATGTTATCCACAAACTAACAAACACTAGCACGTAAATAACACAGTAGAAAATTGATGAATAGAGGATTAGAACTGAAATCGTAAAATATTCAACTTCAAACTACGAAAGTCTTGAACAACACAAAATTTATTTCGTTTCACTGAAATTTGTAAACAAACTAAACACTTCGTTTTTTAGTGTGTGGTGTTGAGATTTCAACAAATTATTAACATCAACACTTGTAATACACTGTACACTATTGAAAATTATAGAATTTATACCAAAACCTCAAATTATTTAACTTCAAACTGCGAAAGTTTTGGGAAGCGTCCTGTTTGCTTCAGTATACCACTACAAGAAATGGCGGCAATATTAGTCAACTTTATGACATATGTCAGATATTCATTTCATGGCCTGTGGTAAAGGTGGTCGTAGGTATGGAATTATCATTGTCATTCGATGGAAGAAGAATGTATCACAAAAAAATGATACTATTCTGTGATCACATTAGCACGCTTCATTAGGAACTGGCAACATATAAAAGGGCTACCAAGATACAAACTCACTCTTTAAATTCTTATCAGAGTATCGAGTTACATTCTTTCAATTATTTAATTGTATACAGAAGTAATTGTAAGATAATTATGGGCAAGGTACGTAACTTTTTGAATGTTTATAATTTAATTATTCTGGCTGATGTTTAATGTTGTTTTTGTAGGTGAATAGGTATTTTCAACCTGTAGAAGACAATGTTCAGTCATCTACAAATGAGAACAAATTCGTCGAATATGATGTAGATTTCAATAAAATACACGGTAGAAAGAAGAAATTCAAAAATGTTCATAAGGAAAGAAAAATAATCAAAAGAATTCCAAATAAAAATCCAAAATTCAAAGGAAGAGCTCCCATATCTAAAGAATTACTAGAAAAATATGGCAAAGGTGATGGAGTTGATTGTAAGGAAATAAAAACAAAAATTCATCAAAAAAAAATTGAGAAAAAAGAACTCGATATAAAGTTTGCTACTGAACAAGCTGCTAGGACGGAAATATTGTTGACTGAAGAATATGGGTAAGCCTTTTGCAAACATTTTCTGATTCTATATTAGGTTGATTGTTTTTATTCAAAATTCTTTTTAGGTGTTTCGAAGCAGATGATGGAGAAACATCAACGCAGTTCAGACAAAACATTTAGCGGATAATGTAGATATAACGTCCGCATCCAAATATTTTAATTTAAAATTAAATTTTGGACCATATAAAGCCAAATATATTCGAAATGGAAGGAGTTTACTTCTTGCGGGCAGAAAAGGGCATATTGCTGCCTTTAATTGGATAAAAAAAAAAATAAATTGCGAACTAAATGTAAAGCAATATGTGTATGACATGTGCTGGTTGCACATCGAAACGATGTTTGCTGTAGCTCAGAAAAATTTTGTGCATATTTATGATAACAATGGAATTGAAATCCATTGTTTAAAAAGGCTTAGTAATGTATCTAGGTTGGAATTTCTGCCCTATCATTTTCTTTTAGCAAGTTGTGTGAGTATCAATTTGTGATTATGTACTTGTATGTTTATTTATTAATAATTGGAAAGAGTCATGGACAGAAATTTATTAGTACAATATAAATTGTTTATAATGTAATTTGAGGGAAGGAGAAATTTTGGTAAATATTCCTTTGGGGTAAAAAGCTTTAGAAATCGAAGAATCTATTGTTATAGAGACTTATTGTTATATGGAATTAAGAAAGAAAAACAACCTAATTAATTTTTTAGAGTGATGAAGGTTATTTGAGCTGGGTAGATATTTCCATTGGGAAACTTATCAGTCAGTACAATTCTAATCTTGGAAGATTAGCAATCATGTCCCAAAATCCATGGAATAGTTTGTTATGCATAGGGCAGTCGAATGGTGTTATTTCGATGTGGTCCCCAAATACTCGGGATCCTGTCGCAAAAATGCTATGTGAAACTTCACCCATATTAGGTCTAGATGTGGACCCTCATGGCAGGTAACATAAAATTATTCAATATTCTTTAAGTTGGTATTTTTTTATGTATTTTTAATCTATGTAAGAATATGTTTTAAGAAGCTAGACAGCTCCCTGTTTATTGCTAGATATGCACTGATTCATATTTTTAATAATTTGTAACAATTGCTGCTTTTTGGTACTCTATCTAGATCTGTCTGTGTTTGGATACACAAAAGAGCTCAGCATCGTAATACAAAATTAGGTCAGACTTCTAGTACCAATAGTACATAATTAGGCCAAGATATGGAATCAAATATAATAATAAGATTCTTTTCCTAATAGTAAGAAGTGTTTCTACTCCTTCTATTGAATATATATATATATATATATATATATATATATATATATATATATATATATATATATATATATATATATATATATATATAATTAGAACTATTTTATTAGAACTTTTTGTCAGTATCTATTAATCACAAAACTATAATCTTATAGTTTAAACTCCTTACAATTTTGTTTGGTAAGTTTTATGAAAAATGGATAAAATACATTTTTTAACAAATATTTGAGACATATATTGAAATAGCTATGAATTTCCAATATAATAATCGATTCTTAATGAATTGCAATAATTTTGAAAGGTTCAAGTCATTTAGATAATTAGCATTGAATATAGACTGATTTGAATCAATAGCAATTTTTTTTGATCATGAATTTATTCATTAAATAGCAAGGTTTCATGCTTACTTTTCAAATGTTTATGAATAACCTATTTAAATATTCTCTATTTAGGTATATGGCTACGTCGAGTAGCGACAGGACAATTAAACTTTGGGACTGTAGAAAACTTACAGGTCCTATCCAACACAACAGGTTGTCAAGTAGTGCCACACTTTTGAATTTTTCCCAAACGGGAATGTTGGCAGTGGGAATGGGAAACATTGTTGAAGTGTATAAGTAAGTAAAATTTCATACATAGTTTTTCTTTATTGCTTTTATGTTGTCTTAATTTATATACCTTTTTCAAATGCAATCATTTACTAATTGAATAATTTTGTTTGCATTGAAATGTAGTTATTTAATCTTGAATTTTCTCATCAATGTGAGCCCAGTTGGCCAGTATTAAAGAAAAGGACTGCCCATACATGAGTGTACTTGTGTACAGTTATAGTATTTTTTAAGATGTTTGTTGGAAAAACAGAAAATGAATAATTTTTCATACTTCATAATGGTGATTTCTTGATTCTTTATTTTGAGTTCAATAATATTGATGAATGGATGATTAAATATGTTAAGGCCTGTGAATTCTTATTGACAAAAAAATAGTGAATAGTTTAATGAATAATAAATATAACAAATGTAATACAATAAAATATTTTAACATTCTCAACAAATTCTTATAGAAAATAAAGCATAGGCGTTTATATCAATGAAATATAGTTTAAATATAATATGAAATTCAAACACATAAACTTTGGAATTACACTAATTTTATTGAATACATAGCAAGACGCCTTTCGTCGTTATAATCCTGATCAGTCAGAATTTTGTTAGCATCTGAAGAAGTCGTATATTTTATCTTATATTTAATTATAATGGATTTACATCAAGTAAGCGCCAATACTATTCAATATAATGTTCATTTATATTATTATTACTATCCCGAAATATTATTTTCCTCTGCAGGATTAGCGACGCTGTTTCTGTTCTTTTATTTTTTTAATAATTGTACTTGAGATTGCCTGTAAATGTTCCTATGTAACTCCGGATTTGAATAAATAAATACTTGTTGCTATAGTTACAGTTCTGTAGATTCTCAAGGTATATGATAAGATGAATTTTAGTTTTTTTTTCAAGTGAATGAATATATAATTGAGTTAATGATATTTATATAATACATTTTTTGGCTAGCCAAATTTTCAGTAATATTCAGTTTGGGCCGCCTAAGAAAAACCTTGGAAATAGTGGTCGAAAACTATCGATAGTTTCACCTATTGAAAATAATCGATATTTTTCTTTCATCGACTGTCGATACTTGTTTCCATACCTGCGGGTAAAAGACAGAATAGAGTAAGATCCCAGGGCCACCAGACGTCACGTATTTTCTGATGAAGGAATTATAGACGCTTGAGTAGCGTTAGTATGTACTAAGAACGCATGCCTACCTGCTAGCTTGCTTAGACGGCCAATTTTCAGGTATCAAGGTACATAAAAACATTACTTACCTCACCTAAATTCTGAAAGCTGATTTTTACGTATATTTTAGGCAATGTCTTTAAAAATAAGTCGCCAATACTCCCGGACACTTTCCGTCGGCCGTATTGCTTTACAGGCGCTTTAAAGCTCCCAAAATAATTACTTAACTTGACGTAAATTCTGATGAATCATTTTTATATATGTCCACCAGACAACTATCTTTGACAAAAAGACAGACCGATCCAAGGGGCCGATCATCCCCTAAACTCAATTTTAATGTCTCTGTGGGTAGGTGCACCGAGGCATTATTCACGCGCATGAGACTGAGTGAGACATGTATTAGGATACATTGACTTCTCTTTCACAACTTACTCATATCAAATAGTTATTAATATTAAAAAAAAATCACGTAGAAATTTCAATCTGATTGAAAAATCAGATAAATAATTAAAAATTAACTCGTAAAAAAATGTTTAATTGAATACAATAATTCTAGAACTTTTATAGGTATATTTTTATTTAATTTTTTTTATGCTGCAAGCTAAATTCGAAAAAATTTAAATTCTTTCAACTTCCCACTGAGAAAATTAAAAGTTTTCAATGATCGAGAAGTTATTAGTTTACTCGTTTTTTGTAAATCGAGTTTTCATCAGATCTCGACGTTTTGAGATCCTAGGAAGTTTTCCTGGCTCCTCCCAAGAGGGTGCCACTATGCATATATGTATGTGACCTGACCCCCTTATATCTTTTGAACGGCTTGACCCATTGAAATGAACTAAACGGGGCCCCAAAGAATTCCACCAAACTTAGATTTCCTGAAAATTTTTCGTAATTACTCCGAAATTCCTAGCTCGATCAATTTAACATGAAGATTATTCATGAGGCAAAAACTTGATAGTTTTAACAAATTTATTGAATAACAGCAATTTTTTTTTATTTAATTATTCATTAGAAATTAATCATAAAAAAATACAAAGTGGAAAAATATTTATCTCTGAACATTTCTGAGTAGTGCCTCTAATTTTCATTATCATCGTCATTGAAATTAGACAATTCATCATTCAACCAATTTTGATCTTGAATATTTAAATCGTCGTTGTCATCAGCATTATCATCATTTCTTTCCCCTATAAAAAACAATTCAAACAATGAAAATCTGAAAAAACTAAAAAGACATTAAAAATATGAGAAACGAAAATAAATTACCTGATTGTTCTTCCAGCGACTCACTGACAAAACCCGGTTGATCTCCATCGAACCAATGAAAATCATATATGCCATCTTTTAATGTCCAGCCATTATTTTCAGGTTTGAAAACATTTATTATCTCCATAGTTGCATTGTTCCAAATACTAGCAATATAGTTAGCCCGCTGGTACTGTTGCCAAAGCTCACTTTTGCAAGGTGGTAAGTTGCTAGCATCGTAGTTTTTTTAATTGTTAATAAACAGTTGGAGTTAATTATTCCAGGAACGTTGTATACATCACAGATAAATTTTTGTATTATGTTGAATACAAGTTCTTCTTCATCTACATCACCAACAAAATCCAAAGAACCAAAACGGTGAAATGCTTGTTGGTATTCTTAATTTTTCTTCAAAATAGTAAACGGCCCTTGTTTGCCCTTTTTAAAAAATGCTGGATTAAAATCACACACTGTGATAGCATGGAATGCTGGTAAACTTCGGCACAATGACGGTCCGAATTGATCGCAGATAGTATCACGTCAACATACCTCTGCCTGTTACCAGCGCCGATCAGAATCCAAACTGGAGATCACCATTTTTCAAATGGTGCATATTTACCAGCATTATGGCTGCTATATCAGTATCTGTGCATCGTATCACAAAATTAACTTGGGCATCGATGTTGCATACAGAGTACACGATATTTGTATTAGCTTCCTCATGCTCGGAACACGATAAATCTTCATGGATTTCAGATATATCTTTATTGTTAATCACGATGAAAGAGTGGCATTGTCGAAAATTTATAAAAATGTTATTATTACCATTGAATGGAATCATCTGATCAGTAGCCCAGTGTAGTATAAAAAATTCATTAAGAGACTGTTTGAAATGGGTGTTTTTTAATTCTTTAACGAAATCTGATGGGCGAACTTGATCTGGTCCAGTATGATTCATGCCGAACTTTCATGATCTTTGATGGAAAGGAAAAAATACTGGTCAAACATGACATCATATCTCGTTGCTTTCAATTGGTCCCCATTTGTAACATTTTTTTTGAGATACTCTCAAAAATTTTAGGCATATTTTTCATGGCATGAAGCAAGAAAAAACCGTCAATAATTAAAACATTAATGTGAGAAGGTGGATCGAGTTGTAAGCCTTTTTCCAAAGATTTCATTAATACGGATTTTCGAGTCTTACAAATGCAACCCTCGAAATGACACATGGACAATGGCATTGGAGTTATGGGATATATAAGATTTTGGACATATCCACTTTGTGATCAATCGATTTACCAAGCATTCGCCCAAACAGATCTCTCTGAATACGTACTTCCTGCACCTTGCTACCTACCTTCGTTTTTATTTTCGTATTAACATAATCAACCGAAAAGTTTTCTAGTGGCACTTTTTTATGCTCTTTTCAAATCTGTTTTCATTTTCTTTAAATTATTTAATGAAATTTTGACGCCGTATGTCTCCATTTTTTTTTCAATATCAAGGAGAAATTTTTCTACTTTCCCTGAGGCTGCCGTTTCAGGTGAAATATTTAGTAAAATATCTTGAGAGATTCCAGCACTGAACGGATTTAATAAATTGGTTAAATGTGTCAGCAAATTGTTGCAATTGCTTGCTATTATTTTTCATATTATGATTTGATAACTCTGATGTCTTGTTCTTTTTGCAAATTAAAATTTTTATATACACTACTAATTACAGTTGATCTTATATCATGACTTAGAGCCCACCGTTGAATTGGATGATCGGCCCCTTGGATCGGTCTGTCTTTTTGTAAAAGGTTTTAAAATAGTTTCTGGTGGACATATATAAAAATGATTCATCAGAATTTACGTGAAGTTAAGTAATTATTTTGGGAGCTTTAATGCGTCTGTAAAGCAATACGGCCGACGGAAAGTGTCTGGGAGTATTGGCGACTTATTTTTAAAGATATTGCCTAAAATATACGTAAAAATCAGCTTTCAGAATTTAGGTGAGGTAAGTAATGTTTTTATGTACCTTGATTACCTGATACCTGAAAATTGGCCGTCTAAGCAAGCTAGCAGGTAGGCATGCGTTCTTAGTACATACTAACGCTACTCAAGCGTCCACATTTCCTTCATCAGAAAATGCGTTACGTCTGGTGGACCTGGGATCTTGGACCAGAAGAAGAAGGATAAGACTAACAACAACAATATAACCCCAATTTGATTTTTTTTTAATGTACTGTAATTTAAACATTTTCCTCATTTTAACCGTGTTTCTGTTTCGTATACGTTGTTGTGCATAATAAATGAGCAATTAAAAGGTTTAACAGATTTTCAGTTCAGTTTTTCCCATTTGTATCGTACATGCATGAATAAAAAAACAACTATCGAATACTATCGATAGTTATCGATATTTTAAAAAATAATATCGATATATCGATAGTATGACTATCGATAGTTCTCGACCACTATTTGGAAACCCCTGCAGTAAAGGTTGCCAATTTAATGAATGTAATTTTTCTTCTAGGAATCCCACGGTTTCTTGTAAGCCGTATTTGAGAAATAGGAGCAATACTCCGATTTCTCATTTAGAATTTTGTCCTTATGAGGATATACTTGGTGTGGCTACTTCAAAAGGATTCGAGAGTATACTCATTCCTGGCTCGGGTGAGGCCAATTTTGATGCTCTGGAAGCCAATCCTTACCAGACCAAGAGGCAAAGAAGAGAAGCGGAGGTGAAATCTCTTTTGGAAAAGGTACCTCATGAATTCATAACACTGCACCCAAGTGTTATTAGTAGTATTGATCCCTCTCTAAAGGAGAAAGTCGAAACTAAACAAAAACAATTGGTAAGTTAATTCACGGGAAACATTGCATAAATAATGACTTTGTTCATCAAATTTGTACTAGTCAATATTTTATTCGTGAGTATTTTCGAAAATAATAATAATAATAATAATATTTATTCCCAACAGTTATACATCCAATAACAGGGCAAAAATCACAAATTGTACACAAATAATGATAAATAAGAAAAATTAAAGAAAAAAAACAGAAAAGAGAGAGTACAAGCGAATACGAGTATATACAACGAAAATAAATTCAAAATAAACTTAAAAGTATATAAACAATAACTAAATGGAACAAAATGAAAATAATATATTACAAAGTCAAGCGCAGTCAACAGAAGTTGATGAGATATAGTTGATGAAGTACCAAAATAAAATCAAAAGCAATTGCAATAGTAATACAAAGTAACCAAATAAAACGAACTGAAATTATAATATATACCAAATAAATGAAAAATAATAAATTTTATTGAATTGGATGTTTGAAAAGTAACAAATTTAACAAGAATATAATAAATTCTGAAATATCCAAATAACTTAAATATAATAAACTTAGTAAATAAATCCGTAAATATCTGAATATTTCTGCAAGGCATTTCCTGCCTGTGTGCAGATAAGATAATTCGTAGTCGTTGTGTGGTATATGTATATACACACATACATACATACATATATACACATATATATATATATAAGGTAGTTCGTAGTGTGGAAGTAGATCTTGACTCCTCAATAATTTCAGTATTCTGTGTATGTGATCCTGCTTTTGGTGAAAAGTTCAACTTTTTTGGTTGGCTTTACTATGTTTGGAATTCTCATACTGTTGAAGTTTTTTGGTCCCTGATAACAGAAAAAGTTCAAAGTGTGGGTCCGTTTAACCTTGGGTTGCATTATGCACTTAAATCCTCTGGTGGTCTCTTGTATTTTTAAACCCAGTTGGTTATGATACTTTATGGTTATGATTTACAGATATGTAATTTATATAGCTGTTTTAAAGCATAGACAATGATGAAATAAGGGTTTTGACGGTTCCAGTTTATTAGCGTGCAATATTATTCGGACAAAGTGTTTTTGTGTTGTTATCAAAGGTTTGATGTTAGTTTTATAGATTCCTCCTCAAATACTTACTTATTCCATTAATTAGCACAGACTGTACTAGAGCGAGATATGTCATATGTAGGGTACTAATTGGCACAATCTCTCTGAGAAAGTAGAATCTCGGTATAATTGTGTACAATTTCTCTTTGACCTTCTGGATATGGGCTTTAAAAATTATATTCTGGTCGAAAGTGAGACCTAGGTATTTTGCTATATATACTTGCTCCAGTGCACGCAATCACATTATTCACTGCAGTCCACTTTGTGAATAAATAAGAGCCTTTCATATTGGAATGGTCTTCCTATGGAGAAATTGATATACTTGGTTTTAGTCACATTAACTATCAGTCTATTCCTATAGAACCATGCAGATAGTAACTGCAAATCTTGTCTGATAGCAGTGAATAAGGAGTTCTTATCAAGGTTACGATAACGCAAGGCGGTGTCATCTGCGTAAGTTGACATTTTTCCCTGAAATGGTGAATCGCACAGATCGTTGACGTAAGATTAGAAACAGAAAAGGAGAAAGTAACGTTCCTTGTGGAACACCATGCTGCAATATGAGCTGTTCGCTGATATCATTCTTGATTTTAACCTGTTGTTTTCTGTCATTTAAATAAGAAGAAAACCATTCATGGCTCACGCCTCTGATAACTGCTCTAAATAGTTTGTCCAAAAGAATTGTATGTGATGAGTGTCAAAAGCTTTAGATATATCTAAGAAAAGCGCCGTTACGTATTCTCTCAATCCAACGCCTTGTGTATTTCTGAGGTAAATTTTAAGATTGGTTGGAAAGACACCTTGGGATAAAATCCTGAAAGATATGTTTTACCATTTATGTTGATACACTGTTTGTTTTTAATATCCATTCTTTGTGCAGGGAGACACCTATGCACTAAGGAAATATAACGCTTGCAGTAATTTCAAAGAGGTTGTGTTATCAATAATGACATATATATCAATATGTTTGACTAAAAGTGATTAACCTGTTGATTCTATATAAATTATGAACTGAAGGTTTGTAATTTTGTATCAGTTATTTTTTCCTTTTATCTTCTCATTAATTGTATGAGAAATCCCAAACACAAATACCACCAACTCCCAATCATTGCCGGCATTTTCTTATCAATAAAAATAAGTAATACGAAGGTAAACCTCTAAATAGGCAAAGTCTTGTCTCATAACTCACTTTAGAGATTTTGAGATTTTCAAATATTTTTTTCTTTAATTTTTAGAAGTTTTGTGCTTACATATTTTCAGACAACTAACTTTCATTAATATAGAGTTAGGAGAATATACACAAAACGCATGCATATTAGGTTTACATGTGAAAATCTGTGAAATTTCTAATGTTAGTTTCTAAGTATATAATTTTTAGTTAATGATTTTTTAATTTTGGTGTGAAAATTTTTTTCAGTTTGTAAAACCTCCAAATATTGAATATGAACCAAGGAAAAAAGCAAAAGGAAAAGGTGGTTCTGTGAAAGTAGCCAGAAACAAAAAAATTGTGAAAGTGCAAGCTAAAAAGGTAAATATTTTGATATTTCAATTGATAGTAGTTCTATGATTTTTTTCTTTTCAGGAATTCATAAAAGGGACCGAAGAAATACCAAAAAAACTTCAAAAATCAAATAAAAAAACAACAAGCAATCTGTTGGATAGATTTTCGTGAAACAGAAATAAAATGATGTTTTATTAAATTGAACTCTTGGCTTAATGTTTCACGATTATATTTAACAACATGAATTAGTCGACATGTTTCGAGCGTGAGCTTGAATTGTTGACTAATTCATGTTGAATATAATCGTGATACATTAAGCCAAGAGTTTGATTTAATTTAATATTCACCAAGAGTTAAGCGAGAATTAAGCGAAGAGTTAAGCGAGCAAGAAAAAGATAAAGGCAGAACTGTACCAATACTCTTATTAGAAAAAAATTTCTGAGCAATCGAGTTGTGCACGACTGGAATGGGCCACGGGAGGTTACCATAAGTGCCCCTAACAGAAACATTCTCAAAAACAGGCTTGATAAAGAAATTTTCCAGGCCGCATATGTGGAGTTCCTTAATAAATAAGGAATAATGATTCAATCTAAGTCATTAAAAATTATGTTTGTTTAATATATACTTTGTTTTTGAAGTTATTTATTTTATATGAACCTGTTCAATTATTTTAGGAAGTAGGTTATCTCAATTTGCCTGCGTAACCTGTAAATTATAAGAAATCAATGTAATTATATGAAGAAGTTGAAATACAATGGAGTTTAATAGTATTATTTTATTTACATATAAACTGGATAAATATAATTTGAATTATTACTCCTTTTTCTCTTAGTTAAACACTTACGTGAATCAAAATTTTTTATTCTTTTTTAAGATAATTGATGAATGGATCATTATTCTTCAAAGGTACAGTAGCTACAATACTTACATCAACCGAGTTAAAAAGATTTTCAATAGCTTCTTTGAATGATGTGATTGAAAGAGTTCCATTTTTTCCTACCTCATCTATTATCATTTCAAATGTTTTTGTTATTATTTGAATAACATTCTGAAAAAGGAAATCTGTAAACGTTATTCAATTATTACTTACATCAATAATGGTAGAGCCAAACCTTCAAATTGACGAATATCAATAGAATAAGCACCAACTTCAAATCTTGACTTTGTGTCACTTAGAATACAAATATATTCCTAAAAACATCAATAAGCATATATTATCATTAACCTTTTTCTAGCAAATATCCATCTTTGGTTACTGACTGTAACAATAGCAAACCCTTCTCTATAACCTTCGGCATTACGAACTTCTTCTCTGAAAAACCCGCCTACATCTACAATTAAGTCCTTCGAATATTGAACTAGTTTCTTGAACAATGTGTATCGTTTGTTACGACCATATTACGTATCACCAGATTTCGCACCAAATTTAATTTGTTGGACATTAAACCATTTGTCTCGCATGCGTAGGGTCCCTGAACCTAGGTTCGAAATATCCAATATTTTAAGTTCCCAAATTCACTAAAAAGAAAAGGCCTGTACAATTTGACTACACAATTAACGAAACCATTCTGACCAGGGTCTCCGAAATTCGAGACCTCGGTATAATATTTGATCAGAAATTCACTTTTGTTCCTCATATAAATAAAACAATTTCAATAGCATTCAAATCTTATGGGTTTATTGTGCGTAATTCTGGACACTTTTCGAATATAAAAACAATTATTTAATGCACTTGTAAAGAGCAAATTATATTTCGGATGTATGATTTGGCGTCCCATTTACAATTCTCATAAAAATCATTTAGAGCCGATACAACGAAAATTTCTCAAATATTTAATTTGGAGGGAAGATAATGTTTATCCGGCCAGAGGATACAGCCAAACTGATCTGTTAAACATGTTTAGAGCTAAATCACTCGAAGTTGGCAGGGACTTGTTGTTTCTGTATAACCTCTCACGTGGTTATATAGACTCTCCTACCCTTATTGGCTCTATTGATTCTCATATTAGTGACAATGTTCACGTTGAATTAAATTTTTTTCATTGGGTACTCCGAAAACTATTTCCCTCGTACAATCACCCATTTAGATATATGTATGTGCTCGCTATTCGTGGGTGTGTCTCACAAATGTGATGCAACAGTGACTGATTTGCTTTCATTATAATAATATAAACTTTATTTAGCTAAAATTGCTATACAAACTCTTATCTACAAATAATCTTGCATACTATTCCCAATATACATTTCTCTTAATTTAAACTTAAATCTATTTATATTTGAAACACTTTCAATTTAATTTGGTAACACATTATGTTTTTTTAAAGCCTTAAAAATAATGAATTTTTACTTTTTTGTGCTTCGTATGATGAAGTATAAAATTCTGTCTATTTCTAGTGACATACTCGTGTACCTGATCAAAGTGCATATCGTTAAAATATTGTGGCATTAAACCACATTTAATTTTTTGAATAAATATAAGAGCTTTCATTTTACAAAACTCCTCAATCTTAATCCATTTTAATGTTCTTAGCATGGCATCGATGCTTGTATATCTACTGCACTTCAATATCACTCGCATTGCACGATTTTGTAATAACTGCAATCTTTTTGTGTCAGTTTTATTTGTCAGATACAGAACTGTACCAGCATAATGGAAATATGGAAGGACGATACAATTATATACTGTCTCTCTTGACCATTTACTTAAATAATCACTACACCTATTTGTTTTGAAATTTTTTTTATATTTTTATTATATTTAGGTATATATTCCAGGTGTTCACTGAAATTCAACTATCTTTATTATACCAAGATCTATTATTATACCAAGATATTTAAAAGAATTGACTATTTCAATAGTTACATTTTCAATTTGTACACCAAATCCTTCATTCATCCACTCTGCTTTCCGTTTTTTTCCCCAACATCATTACTTTGGTTTTATCAATATCGAGTTTTAGTTTGTTTTCTTCCAGCCATTTACTTATATTTTCCAAGTCTTCAGATATTCTGCAAATATGTGGCACCTGCAATGCTTTATCACCTTTACTGAGTCATTTATATACAATATGAGTAGAAGTGATCCTAAGATGCTTTAGGAAGGATAGTTGTGCAATATTCAAAGTAAAAAGGTTTTTGTTCAGTTGCCACTTTTCAATAAATATTACATTATATCAATATCATATAAACATTATATCAATAATGATTACTGAGAACATTTTTCGAAATTCAATGCATTACAATAATGATTAACGATATTGAAAAATTTTCACAAGAGGATTCATCTAATGCATTCCCTTTTAAACACTAAATATTTAATAGATAATCTATAAAAAAACAATTTTCAATTAAAATGAATATATTTTATTCTAATAATAAAAATTTTCTTTATTAAGAAAAATACTATGGACATATCACTTTTTCTGAATCATTTGTTTAATCTTGATCAAAACTTCATTCATATTTAAAGCTAACTCATCTAGAAACATTTTTTTGTTTAAAACAAATGTCAACTTATAACACCCTTTATACATTTCAGCTAAATGTGGACAGTCTTTGTTTGGTGGATTTTTAGACATGCATATTTTCGTTAGGTTCTTCAAAATATCTTGCAGTTTATCCGTCATTGTTATCACAAAAGGACATACAGCTTCTTCCAAATAACTTTCTCTTTCATTTTCCGGATAATATGGGATACTAGCTAGATAAATATCTTCTTTTCTATTTACTATAAGGTCAGTCATTTCTTGCATTTCAACCAGTATGTCCAAAGCAGCCTGATAATGCATAAGTTTGTTGTTTGGATTCACAACCCCTGCAAAAATTACGTTTTCAATAAATCAAGACAGATTTTTGCTCATAATATCTCTTATTGAAAGTAAAATGTATTTGAATATTTGAGCATTATGTTAGATGAAATATTGAGTTTCAATGATCACTTAAAACTTAATAAAACTGCTAAACAGTCTTGTAAATGAGCTCACGC
The DNA here is from genome assembly GCA_030704895.1 of Henosepilachna vigintioctopunctata. Lineage (NCBI taxonomy): Eukaryota > Metazoa > Arthropoda > Insecta > Coleoptera > Coccinellidae > Henosepilachna > Henosepilachna vigintioctopunctata. Next base: position 3,531,266 of record JARQZJ010000005.1, read on the forward strand.
TCGAAACATGTTGACTAATTCATGTTTTTAAATATAATCGTGAAACTTTAAGACAAGAGTTTAATTTAATTTAATAAAACTTATGAAAGTTTTGACAAAGTTGTGATCTACAACGAAACGTCAACAAAAATAAAGCCTTTAACACTGAAAATAACCTGTTATTGCTAAACATATTGAAAATATAACTACATATATAATATACTATGCTCTTCGGATTAATTGGGACAAACATTTTTTTCTTCGTTTGAGTTACTGTAGTAAGTATGTGAGTACCAGGGTGGTCCAAACACCCTCACAACTGCTTGTTTACTACCTGAGGTGTCGTGAGGGTTCGACCTTGACCATCATTTACATTTTGACCGGTTTTACCTCGCCAGTTTTTCACTTGTGAGCCTACCGGTGCGACAGTTGGTGATTTTCAATTTTGATACGTGCTGTATTGTCTTGTACAAAGATGGATATCACTTCGAGGAAGCGTTCCAAAAATATCGCGCTTAATGAACACACATCAACGACTGTAGAGATATAGCTGAAGCTGTTGGTGTGGGAAAGTCCAGTGTTTCGAGAATTTCAAAAACATTTGAAGAAAGTGGCTCATCTTCTCCAAAAAGAAAAGGAAACTGTGGCCGCAAACGTAAAACTACTCCAAGAACAGACAACAGTGATCTTCGAAGGGATTCAATGGTTTCTGGTGTGGAGGTGAGCACCTCAACTGTGCGACAACGACTGCCGGAGGTTGGCCGTAAGGCAAGAAGACCAAGAAGAAAGCAACTGCTTACTCAGAAAATGATGAAGAAACGTTTGGCATGGGCCAAAAAGTACCGTGCGTGGTCTGTGGACGACTGGAAGGTGGTTTTTAATGATGAGGCACATTTGTTTGTTCAAGGGTACAAATCAAGTGTTGTTAGACGAAGTGATGGGGAAACTTTGCGGCCTGATCACATCCAGCAAACAGTAAAACATCCTTCGAAAAAAATGTTTTGGGTGTTTTTCACAACCAATGGCACTGGACGATTAGTTCCTATAACAGAGATGATGAATTCAGTGAAATAATGGAAATATTGCGCACCAGGATTGTTCCATTCATGGAAACGTTTGATGGAACATTTCAGCACGACCTGGTTCCCTGCCACAATTTCAAACAAGTGCAGGCCTTTATGCGTGAGAATGAAATAAAAGTACTCGATTGGCCGTGGAATTCACCTGATCTCAATCCCATTTTGAGAATTTATGAAATATTTTAAAGAAACGACTGGCAAAAATGGATTGCACTGCAAAAGAAAGAATGATTATAAATGCAATTCAGGTGTAGTTTCATGATACGCTAGTGGAATCGATGCCTAGACGAGTTCAAGAAGTTATTTCAGTGAAAGGAGGACATACTTCATATTAATATGAAGAATTTACGCTATTTTGTATGTATTTACTTCATTAAAAAGTAAGATATTACGAAAACATTGTTTTTATCCTTTGTCTTAATTAATTCGAACAGCATAGTATATATATATATATATATATATATATATATATATATATATATATATATATATATATATATATCAAAGTGTACATTATAACGTTCTTTCGATAATTCTTGACGAATTATTCCAAAGAATATTATGGAATATTTATTCTTTGAAATAATTCGTCAAGAATTACCGAAAGAACGTTATAATGTACACTTTGATAGCGAATATCTATAAGTAGTATTATCTACAAGTGCGATAACGTAGCACGGGAACTACAGAATTCTTTTCTTGTAGTGTTTTCACTCTATATATATATATATATATATATATATATATATATATATATATATATATATATATATATATATATATATATATATATATATATATATATATATATATATATATATATATACTTGATAAGTCATGTCATTAATGAGATTCAAAGTGAATTGTTTCTAATAACAAGCTCTGACTGTAAGGAACATCCTTATTCTAGCATTCAAAATATTTAATTATTCGTATAACTAAATTTCGACACAAAAAAATAGCCACTGTTGATATATTCAACAGATTTCACTAAAAACCTAGGACTGTTATTCTTAACAGTCCTAGGTTTTCAAACCTACACCACATGCTCGTATTTTAGCTGGATGTGCACACTTTGAACATACTTTCTATATAAATAGTGGTATTATTTTGATTAAACGATAAAACTTCTCACACATATAAAAACTTTTCATCTCAAAAATTAATGACAATATCTCATCAATATTCGTTACTTTATTTATATATTCAAATGAAAATTACTTTGAGCCAAATATAACTTCATTGAGACCCTTTTCATCTGTACCATAATATAGTTCATAGGATCTCCAGCTAGAAAATAACATTTGGCGGCCTTTTCATAGTGGTTCATAAATACGGTACACCAATTCTTCTTGACAATAGGGGGATCTTGTTCAAAGTACGATAAGAACTGCCTGTGTTGGACACAGCCAATTTTAGCATGAATTGCTCCAGAACTGACATTGTGTGCCAATGCATTCACAGTTTTCTCACAACTGTCACAATGAAATAAAGACTTCTGGAGTAAACCCATAATTTCATTCATGGTTTCTTCTGAATGCTATAAAAAAAATTTGAAAATCAACAAATAAGCATATACAAAGTATTAGTTGAAGATCCCAGAGTGATCTGACATAACTTAATTTTATATGGACTAATGCAAATAGGACGCTTCTGAAAACTTTTCCAGTTTGAAGTTGAAAAATTTGGTATAAATTCTATATTTGTCAATTGTGTAAAGTGTAATACATGTGTTGTTATTGATAATTTGTTGAAATTTCAACATCAAACTATAAAAAACAAAGTGTCAAAAAGTCAATTTTCAACTTTCATAGTTTGAAGTCAGTATTTTACGATTTCAGTAACTCTATTCATCAATTTTCTATAGATGAATATAAACTTAAATTCAAACACTTGAACTTATGATTTACACTTTATTGACTACATATCATGACGCGTTTCGTCGTTACAAACGACTTCTTCAGATCCTTACAGAATAATAACAACATTTTGAAAAACAGGTATAAATACAGGAGTTTTGGGAGTCTATGGTTTTGGTTAAAATAGTGTGAATTAAAACATACGTAAACGTCAGACTTGTTAAAGTATATTATGAAATACGACAATTCGTCACAATTTCAAACTCACCTGGCAGGTACTTAAAACCGCAAGAATCTTCTGCTAATTTTTTTATGAATTACAAAGAATATAAATGAAAACATATGTAAACGGCAGACGTGTGAAAGAATATTTTTTTTAAAAAACATTTTACAATTATAAAAATAAAGGGGGTATTTTTGCAACCGCGCCACCCCTGGCATTAGTACGTTTTCATACTTCATTATTATTAAATAAATTATACAGAAAATTTTAGCTTTGTGGGGAGTACTTTAGTCAAGGTGGCAACCAGCTCTCCGACTATATGTTTGGTTACTACCCACTTCATTTTCCTCTGTATGCTCATTTTGTATGACTTTTAGGGTAAAGAGAAGGTATTCTGTAATTTAAAAACTTTAGATGACAGAAAAAAAATTGCTAACATTTTTCAATTCGGAGAACAAAATTTAGTCAAAAACAAGTCACAAATCTAGGACAACAAAATTGCTGGTCCCCAATTAATTAGACTTTCGTCAGTTTAATAGTATGAAATCCACTTACCTTAGCTGTTACTTCGTCCCATTTTGGGGAAGGAAAATCATCCAGTATTTCTGCCATATGATACAATGCTGTGGATAACTCCCAATTAACACTGTGCCAAATTTTAGGTTCAACAGTGTCAACATCGATAATGGCGTATGCTTTCTTGTAAAGGGAAATCGCTTTGTAGAGAATTGCCTTATTCTTTTGAGTCACATGAATCTTATCTGGTGAATCAGCATTGACAAACATACGGTGCATTGTGCCCATGTTTAAACACACGAGGGCTATATTACCTTTATCATTTATCTTCTCAAACAGTTCTAAGGCACGCTCAAAATGAGTCTCGGCCTTATAAACAGTTTCACACATAAACTTCTTGTCGAAAAGTTTCGAATAATTTAGATAATATTTCCCCATATCATTCAAGCAGCAGGCCAATCTATAATAATAACTGTATTAACTTAATTCATTGAGTAACATCTTGTATCATAAATGGCCAACAATATTGTTCAAAAATAATAGGGTATTTGATCCTTTTTAAATATATATGATTTTTTATAAGACATCAATAATAAAATAATTAAAATTTCATATTTGATCACGTGATTGAAAACGCACTGGATTGGCTAAATCGAGAGTGACGTCACCGTGCAGGAAACAAAGCCAACAGCCAACAAAGACTAACGTTCATTTCTCTGATGTCTTTGTACATATGTGTATTTCCTGGTTTTATTAGCTATTCTATTTGTTAGAGACAAAACAGAGAAATTATTTTGAATAATTATAAATATATACTTGGTACGATGGAGAGCAATATTGTTAAAGCTGATAGCAGAAATCTCTCAAGAATAGACGCTATTATGGCTGGACAATATTTAAAAACAATCCTGATTTTTATGCTCCACAATTGAAGAATGTAAAAACAGCATAGTAAGTATTACTCTATATATTATAAATAATACTCTAAATGAATGCATAAAAAATGCCTAAAAAAGTTTACTTAATATCACAAACATTTTAGGTTATTTGATAAATGACCATTCAATACTTACAAGCTTTAGTTGAAAATAAATGTAAAATAGATAATGAAGCATCAAAATTAATATACCTATACATTTTTGAGTTTATTTATTTACCAGTTTGCGAACCAAAATCATAATAAATTCAATCAAGTGCAGTACTACTTGACTACATCTAACATGTAAGAAATATACTATGGTTTCCTTGCTTTTACAGGTCCTTTAGAGAAACTTACGGAGACGATGCTGTTGGTTATGTTCAACTGTTTCGGAAATCTGGATTAATATTATGATAAAAAAAAATTAACTTCAAGCAGGCATATGATACTGCAAAGAGACAAGTTAAATAGGACAATAGAAAAAATAAAAGTATAAAGAAAGCTGATAAGGCTATGGTAAAAATGAGTTTATCAAAAACGGATTACAAGGTAATAATATAAAGGTATCTGAAAATTTCGGAGTCACAAGGGACCATCACTATCAACAACACTATTTAATATAGTATTATATGATGGCTAAAATACATTTGAATGGTTTCATATATTCCCACAAAATAGAAATGATATCGTACGCTGACGTATATATATATATATATATATATATATATATATATATATATATATATATATAAGAAAATGAACACTAGAACATTCTTCTGAAAAATTCAAATTAACCAAGAGAATGTTATAGTAGAGCTAGATATGTGAACGTGTAGGATATGATGTCTCAATTATCCTTCAAGGGATGAATGTTAGAGAAATATTGAAATCGATGCCACACCTGACGGAAGTGCGAGACATATATGTTTCGTTCTGCAAGGAACTCCTCAGTCGCACCACGTCCATCGAAGTGAGGCAACGATTTCAACCTCCAAGCATCTTCTTGTGACTCCAAGTGGAAGACCGTAGAGTAATGAATACTCTCCAATTCCATTAATTAAATCCACTACGTCCAATTCGATGGACGTGGTGCGACTGACGAGTTCCTTGCAGAACGAAACATATATGTCTGCACTTCCATCAGGTGTGGCATCGATTTCAATATTTCTCTAACATTTATCCCTTGAAGGATAATGGAGACATCACATCATACACGTTCACATATCTAGCTCTACTGTAACATTCTCTTGATTAATTTCAATTTTTCAAATAAATGTTCTAGTGTTCATTTTCTTAAATATTTCATTCAGTGCCATAAGCACAAAAAAATTTCCTTATATATATGGTCACTTCGTCGTCGACTAGCAGTCTAACCTCAAAACTTATCACGTGCACGTGCTAACGTATTTGTTTTTATAGTAAAAAATGTCAAATAAACGCAAACACAAAACACAAGATTTGAATGATAAAATGGAGATTTTAAAAAAGTTTGATAGTGGACAAAATATGTGTAAACTGGCAAAAGAATATGGTGTTGGGCGTACTACTATACACGATCTTAAGAAGAAAAGGCAAAAGATAGTAGACCACGTTTAGACAATGAAATCAGGGCCAGGAAAGCGTAAAACACTAAAAGTTGGGTTTCAAAATCTATCAGAAAAAGGATTGGAGACAAGTGAAGAAAATTTTAATTCTTGATTTGAAGGAATCGAAGAAACAGAGGAAATTATGACTGATGAAGAAATTGTATGTGAAGTACAAGAAGAAAGCTCTGTAGAAATATTGGAGCCACCAACTACTACAACTGCTGTAAGAGTTAAACCAGATGATGCATTGATTTGTTTCAATACCTGCATAACATGGGCAGAAGAAAACGGCATATCTGCCAAAGATATTAGAATTCTTCGCAACATGCGAGAAAAGGTTTTTAAGCAAGGACTACAAGTTGCACAAAAGCAGACCTCAATTAAGGATTATTTCAAATCTAGTTAATTACATATGTACTTACAAGTTAATTTAAAACATTACATACATTTATTCTCCCTATGAAATGCTTTATTTTATTTATTACCTATGACTTTTTCTGTACAACCCAGTAATCCGAACATTCCAATAATCCGGCACCCTCCGGTTTTCAATAGTGCCGGATTAGTGAGATTACATATATATATATATATATATATATATATATATATATATATATATATATATATATATATATATATATATATATATATATATATATATATATATATATAACCATCACTTCAACCCACCTCTGTATGATGCTATTGGTTTCAGATACCTCCATTGCTTGTTCATAACACTGCGCAGATTGTGTTAGAATCTGAAATTGAGAGTCGGTAGAAAGTCCAATGTCTTCGATGATTGCACACTTTATATTATCGTAACGGTCCGTTTGGTCCTTATAAAATACCTCGTCGCTCTCCAACTGCTTCAAGATTTCATTATCACCATCGGTATAAGATTTAAGCTGACTCCGGTAAGTTTCCGCTTTGTCCCAATTGTTTGCAATCATGAATAAGCAATCGCCGGCTCGACCCAATAAACAGTTTTCCCGCAGCTGATTCGGTATACCCAGATCATTCAAAATTACAGAGCTCTTTGCGAGAATCCCAATGCACCTCAGACTGCTGCCGTACTGGCTCGATATGTAGTAGCGTTCGGCCAGTGTGGCGTAGACTAGTAACAATTTTTCGCATAGGAGAATCTTTAGGTGATCTTTCCACGACATGCCGTCCTTTTTACCGTGTCTTTCTTTCCATTTTGGCAAATGTTGCGCCTCTTGGCTAGATTTTATCAGTAGAGCGTTCTCCTCGTCCACTAGCACCTTATTTTCGACTTGGGCTTCTTCGGTCTTCTTTTTTCTATCTTTATTTTTTCTACCTGAAATGGTACCTATCATTAAAGACAGTTCAGAACGAGATCGACGCGGCGCATCATCGTTAATCTTATATATATATAAAAGAAAGTCGTTTTAGTTACTCCACTTATAACTCAAGAACGGCTGTACCGATTTGGCTGAAAATTGGTGGGGAGGTAGCTTAGAGCCAGGAGACGGACATAGGATACTTTTTGTTCGACAGCGTTCCCGTGTGACTTGACAAGAAACGTCAGTCACTATAAAAGGTTGTATGTGTCGGTTGAATTCGTACTTTTTTAAACCGATATAGCAAGCATCAGTAGTTCGGTGGTAGAATGCATAACTCTCACGAGGGCGGCCCAGGTTCGGTTCCGACAAATCTAATATCAGCTTTTTTTACTTCAATGACAAAAGTTTACTAACATAGCACGTGGTATATTTAATTATAAAAAAGATGTATTGTTTGGTCTATTTTATTGTATTAAAAAAATAATTCAATTTTTTTCTCAGTTTATTTTACTTACGCAAAGATGTTATTATATCATAGTAGATACTATTCTAAATATGAATATCTGTATTTACTGAAAAGTATGTGATATTTGTATTGTTTGTTGTCCTGTAATGGTCTTGCGTGTTTGGTCAATAACTTTTTTAAAAATAAAGGAAGAGAGGTAGCCTACAAGACAAATAACACTGTAAGCGGTTTTATTAAGTATTACATAGATAGATAATGAATTTGAATTTGGGTGTTAACAAGTTAACTCTTCTATGACATTTGCCAATCATTGCATTGAAAAAAAAAACCATAACTTTAACAACTACTACGAGGTCTTACGTTCTCCATTTATAAACATGAAGCTTAGTAGGTAATAGCAGAAAGTAAACATCTCTATTTGGTGGTTCTAGTAGTATTTAACCTCATTTTCAAAGATATGTAATCATTTTCATCCACCTGATGAAGGTATTGCATACCAAACCAATATTGTAGTGCACAATATATACATAACTTTTGAAATTTTTAAAAATGTGTCTATAAATCACGTTTCTAATCAAATTTCTAATATGAATATTAAGAGTGTAACATCTCTAAAATAAAAATGTTAAACTCCTCTTGAAACAAAAAATTTCGAAGTAACACTACCTTTCTTTCCTTTCTTTTTGCCAGACAATTTTGAATATCCCATGGGAATAGGTTCGTTTGGTTTCGCCATAGGCACTTGGTCTTCTTGTAGAACATTCTTGGTTTCTTCGGTGAAGAATTTCAGGCAGCTCAGTCCTTTGGATATGTGATGTATAGCTTGAATGCATCGTTCCTCTGTCGTACCAGTTATAGGAGGGGCAGATTTATTTACGAACGTACTAGTTTTCTGCGCTTCCAGGTCTAGATAATTTATAGCCGACTCGGCTCCGTCCGCCGATAACATTTCATCGTCGGCCTCGTACACCAAGTCGTTGTCACCTGTAAAAAAGAAACAAACTATAACATCTGACTGAACACACAAAAATGATTACCAATTTGAGGGAAAGATAAGGCATTCGTGATCAGTGTGGCGAGTACCTGAGAAATATTGACCATTAAAAGTGGTGTTCCGCAGGGATATGTTATTGGGCCGCTACTGTTCGTTATATTTATAAATGATATGGAAAACGCTGTGAGAATTTTGTACCTTCCGTCTATTTGCAGATGATGCTGTAATATTTATTTTAGGGGTTGATGTACATGTTATAGAAAATTTATTAATAAACTAAACATATTTTTTAAAAATGTGAGAAATTATACAGTACCTTCATCTGGTGGATGAAACTAGTTTATGAAAGACTTGAGAAAAATGATGAGTAAAAAATTAAATAGCTACACATGAAATGGAGAAATATCTTTAGAATACCAAAGAATTCTCCACACACCATAAAAGTATTGTTGGGAGAATCATAATAGTGTAAGTGTGTTGTCTAGTACATATCAAAATAGTTGATAAATGTTATCAACTATGTTATGTGATCAATACTGACTCTCAAAATAAAAACAATACTGTTTTGAATTCTAAAAGAAAAGTATAACATTCAAATAGGATTTTCATTTAAAAAAAAGCATAATTGATTTATAGAAAAATTTCAAATAGCTATTCATTTCTAAATCGTAAATTCAACAATTTAACTCACAGCTTTCCTGTTCAAAAACAGGTTTTTCTGGATTCGTATCCAACGGAACATAAATTTCTGACATCATGAAATGTGAAGATGTCACAATTTCTGGATATTTTTGCTCCTCCAACAATTTCAAGCAATTGGTCAATAGCTTCTTCACTGTTCCGCTTGGCTTCTTCTCATTGGATCTCATAAAACTTCTTGCCACCCTGTACAGCAACATGGCGACAGGTATCGTGAAGGGATTCTGCAGTTTCTCGTCTTGTGGCACTAAACAAGTTAAGTCATAAAGCTTGATTATTTCTTCGTCTTTGCCCTTAAATAACCAATAAGTATGTCCAGCTTTTGTAGCATTCGTTTTCAAAAACGACAAAATGTTTTGAGCCACGTCTTTTATTACCAACGGAGAGAATTTGGAATTTTTCAGTCTTGGAATGTCCTCGGTCTTAATTAGTTCGTATTTCTGTACTATACCGTTGAGATGGTAACACATAAACACTTCAGGAACATTCGACATCAAATTATCAAGCCAATAGTCTATTCCTGTCAAAATATTAATTGGTTTATTTACGTCCCTTAGACGTAAAGATATACACGGGTAGGTGCCTCTGCCAAATATCGGCATGTCGGTACCTGAAAAAAGTTGCAGATTTTTTTAACAATGATTAAGGAAATTTGATGAACAATTTTTAGTGGTAACTTGGCAGATCCACTAATTTACTCATAAAATTTACCATAAGTCCATATTATAGTACAATATGAGAAATATAGGACACATAATTAGAAATTAACAGACCAGCTTAATATCCGATTTATTGAAAAAAAGTTTTTGGGATAGGTGAACATAGCTGAAAATAAACAGGCATTTCTTTTGAATTGATTAATGATGAATTTTGCTTCTTATTAACTACATATGTTGAGCAATTGTAATATTGTGATCAAAATATTGGCAATGAAAATTAATACAAATTAAATACTGGACTATAAACACAGAATTTCAATTGACGTTAATTTTTTTTTTGTTTGTTTAGAAAAATTGACTTATACTTTAAACCTATAATAATAATAACTTTAATAAATTTATAATGTAATTATTTATCTTATAATTTTTTTATTGATAATTAAACAGGTATTTACTTATTTCAAATTCTTACCCAGAAGCATTTGGATGTTTTCAAAAGTCCATACTACATTTCTGTTATACTTATGGCCAAGTGTTTCAGGGTCAGGAGTTTCAGTGTCAGGAGCAGGATTAGGTAAAAAAGTATATTCAAAACTTCTAGAGCTATGTGTCTGATTTACATTATTGTCATGGAGTAGCTCATTTTGTTTTTGCACTAAACTATGATACCTAAATTTTGAAAGGAGATTATTTTCTCTCAGTGCTTCACGAGTACGACATTTAACATATAAACTTCGCGAATCTCGAAGAGCTTTAGCACCCAAATGTTTTAAAATGAATTCTGCTAGCCATTTAAAATCGTTATTTTGAGTTCTGCGAATAATTCTATCATAAATATCAAAATTGTCTATAAGTAGAGTGTTTTCTACACGATGCACTATCATACTGATAACTTCATTGGTATAAGGGCTTTTCAAAAGTCTTTTTATATTTTCTGCATCTGAAATGACATCAACGTTCGCAACTACTTCGGGAAACATTTGTGCCATTCTGAAACTAATGTATAAAATGTTAGAAACTTTTATTTTCAGTTGAATGAATAAAGAGAATGATATACCTAGAAAAACCTTCTTGTCCACGTGACACACGTTGTAATCCATAAGAATCTGCAGAATCACTCAGCCAGTTTGAAGGGGGTAAGTTTAAATTAGTGTTACATTGCAATTCTACAAAATTTTCTACTTTGGGAACAGAATATTTAACGACAGCGGTTGACCTAATCACTGTTTCTTTGTCATCATTTTCCACCTCACTTTCCTTTTTCTTATTCTCATCGTCATCGCTCGCCGACATTTCTAACAATTACACGAAAATACTAAAAACGAAATTCAATATCGTTGGAGGTTGTCTCAATCTTTTTAAGTAATGTTAACCAAAAAACATTTAAACTGATTGCACGAACCTAACATACATGAATTGCAATACTATAAACTAAACACAGCTTTAATCACAACTATTATAACATCCTTCTTAGGCATTTAAATAATGTAAAAAAGAACCTATTTTAATTTTTCAAATTTTCAAGGTTAGATCATAGAACATAAAAACATTAAGTTATAATGACGCAACCGAGCACATTGTTAAAAGGCCAAACAAACAAAAAAGTTATAATGAATATCTAATCTTTAATTAAAATATAATTATTTTTACGGAAAAACTATTGAATCTGATTTCATACTAATTGAAATTAAATGCAATATTAGATTAACGATAATATACAATACAAAATTGCTGTACTGTTTGACACTTCCAGAAAATCGGTACTAACTTTAAGTCAGCTATTCTACAAGTTCAATATTGTATTCATATTTTTATTATATCTTAACTTTACTGTAAAGTCTAACTATGACTTAAGACACCTTCAATGTAACAATTATCATTTTGAATTAGTTGGGTTCATTGAGATTATGAGTTTGAACTTTGAGGTACTCAAAATTAAGTTAAATATAAGTAACGCCCAGTTTTATAATCAAGTTTCAAGTACTTTCAATTTTAAAGTTTCCTTTAATTCGAGATTTTGACTTCTTTTCATTGTAACTTCATTATCAGCTATGCCAAAATATAACATATCGCTAAAATCTACTTTACTTAAAGTTTATGTTTGTTTAATTATGAATTAAAGTATTCTTCAGCCTGTAGAGTTTTTAAATTAAGGTACAATTTAAGGATTTATTTCGAACTGAGTAGAATATTATTAATCATATTTCAAGGATGAATAAAAGTTACTGAACTTTTTATTTGTTAAAATGCAATTAATTCTTTGACTTCAATCAATAGATGTTGGGTTCATCCCAGAAACTTAAATTCGCAAAATCGATATTACAAACAAAAAATTTTTTTTATAGGGCAGTAGTTCCAAAGGTTTGTAGACCTGAATTAGGAACATTCATTACAATTATGTCAAGTCATTTGTCTGGAAGTTCTAGTAATTTTTTAGTATATAGAATAGTTTTAAATTTAAAAAGAACTGTTTGGAATAAAAGGAGTCCATCTCTCTGATTTATTAAAATTATATGTAGTGTAATGAGTCAAGTAGTTTTGTATCAAATTGTCTACATCTTGATATTAGCTATAGTCCCTTCCAACACAGGACGTAAGTTCTTCACATCAATGTTGTTCTACATTATATTAAATCAAATATTATTACAGTAAATAATCTTCATTTTATCGATGGCACTTCAACAGCAGAAATCATAGCAGGAGATGTTTTTTTTGAAATAACAGATCCAGTTGAATTGGAATATACATACAGAATCAGGCCTGCTAAAGACTTTGGAGCTCCATTTGTGAGTACCATAACTGAAGTCAACGAGAAACATTTTTATAAGGTTACTCTAAGTTTTGATTTCCTGGAAATTGGATTTTCATTTCTAAATTAACAAGAAATAAAACTTGTATCAATTTGTACAAATTTGCATATTATATAATTGATCAACAGATTTATAACTGTTTTCTGTTTTAGAATGAGTCATATATAGTTAAAAATGCTGCTTTAGTGCCTATAATACCTAAATATGGTTGTAAGGAACCAGAAACCAAGAGGAAATTGAAGGAAATGTAGCTTTCATTGAAAGAGGGTAAGATATAAAAAGAGTGAAGAAGTCTTTACAGCATTTTTGATCTTATCAAATGTTTGTCAAAAAAAGGATGGGTTTACCAAAGGAGGTACTACATGACCAAAGAAAAACATATATATAAGTTTATAAAAGCTTATATATATTGAATATATTATATACTTAATTTTATACCATTTTCAACAATTGATAAATTCTTTTAATTTTGAAGTTATTAGTTGTAATGAATTATTGAATTATGCTTATTGCTAAACCTGTTAACAAATATACGGATAATATTCTCTTGTTTCAGGGAATGCTCTTTTAAAAAAAAATCACTTATAGCTGAACAAGCAGGGGCACGTGCAGTAATCATCACAGACATATCTAAAGCAAACGAAGAATATTTTATTGAAATGATCGATGATGACAGTGAAGGGGAAGTGCATATACCAGCAGCTTTTTTAATGGGTAAAAATGGCCTTATGATAACAAAAACATTGGAAAGGCTGCAAAGACAGTATGCTATAATTAATTTACCTGTGAATTTGACTTTTACACCAGCCCATAAAATGAATCAGCCACCTTGGTTAGGTTGGTAAAATAGTGAAACATGTTATAAGAATTAGAGTGGCAGAGTGCAACTTCATTGTTCTAATATTTATTCTTTTTATACAAGTATTTTGCTTAGATAATTTAACACATTTAATTCTACCATAAACACATATTTTAAGTTCTATAAAATTGTGAAGGAATGCCTGTTAAACTCTATTTCCTATAGCAGATATTCTAATCTAGGTGGATGACAAGAAATTGATATTCACCAATCAAATTTGTGGAAGCCTATAATGTGATATTTTGTATTAGATAGCTATTTATTTGTAAGTACGGGTTTTTATAGTAAATGTACTGATTGATAGGATTCACAAATAATTTTAAAATCAAGAGTTTTCGTGTAATGCCATACAATGTTCTATTGATTTGAAGGATGTTAGCACATTAATTATTGTGTTTTGACGCTAGTTTTCTATCAATGTAGATTTAGGGGTGAGATAATAATTAAAGGGGTAAAATTTAATTGTTTCTAGTCAATTTAATTTGAGCAATAATACTATTAAATGAGTAATACTGTTCTTTGTTGAGCAATATGAAATAATTGCAATAAAGTTTCTATAAAACACTTGAACTTAGTTGAATGAATGAAACCATATCCTTGTGTTTTCGCAATTGAAATAATATTGTATTTATCTAACAGTGAAAATTAATTCTACATCACAATAAGGCTAGTTAAAATTTAAATTGAAACAATTCAAAATAAAGAATTAATATAGCTATTTATTTTTATAATATTTTTATTAAAATTCATCAACAGCATAAGGTTCATTGTCTTACACATTAAATTCTAAGTTTTTTGTCACTTGAAGTTGTCTGGGAAGAAAATTGAGGAATGCAGCTGCTCTTGGAAATTAACTGCTTCCTCTCTCAAAGTTGAGAATCTGATGAAAATATATAGGTATATTATTATTATTTCGATTGTTCCCCATGACGAGAGCGACTGAACTTGAATTCGCAATCATTAGGAATTTTGCTTCATCTTTTTTGCCTTCCAAAAACGCTTCATCCTCTCTGAATGCTCTTTCTTCCGTTCATCTGTCCACTTTACTCCAGGTTGACGATTTAATTTTTGCTCAAACTTTACATGTGCGATTTTATAGCGACATTCAGTGCGATCTTCGAGATTTTTTATATTGATCTGTTGTAGATCCTTTTGGACCTCTTTTAGCCACTCTGTTCCGCATTTATTATTCATAATTATATTGAGTAGTTTTTTCGGCATTCTGGAGTGTTTCATTCTGTAGACATGTGCATAGAACTTTGCTCGTCGTTTTCTGATTTCTTCCGTTATCGTATTTGTCTTTTGATACAGTTCATTTTTAGGTATTTTCATCAAAATACCGTTTCTGTTGATTGGCCCGTAAATCTTTCTGAGAATTTTTCGTTCTTGTTTTTCTATTTCTCTAATTCTTGAATGGCCGCCAATAACTATTGTTTCAGCTGCGTAGATTGCTTCTGGAAGAATCGTTGTGTTATAATGCCTCAATTTGGCGACTCTCGAAATGCACTTTTTGTTATAGTGAGCGCATGTTAGTAGTAGTAGGACTGTATAACTTCCCCGAGGTATTTGAAATGGCCTACTTGCAGAATTTCACCATGTTTCGTCATAAGAGAAGATTTATTTTTTGGTTTTCATTCCATGTATTTGGTTTTATCATAAGAAATTTGTAACCCGGTTTTCTGCGCAATTTCATGTAACTTTTCCACGGCGCGAATGGCTTCAGTTCTGTTGTCTGTGATGATAGCAATATCGTCTGCAAAGGCGAGACATTTGACATTTATTATATTTTCTTTTTTGATACCCACTTGTATGCCCTTCACGTGAAGTTCCCATTCCCTCATGATCTTTTCTAAAACAATATTGAAAAGAATTGGCGAAAGTCCGTCCCCCTGCCGCACACCGGTTTTGATTTCAAAGGGATAAATATATAGGTATATATTTATATAATTGTTTTTTCTGTTATATTAGACTTTGAGGTTAAATGATAATAACTACTTCCACTATTTTCTGTATATAATATTTTTAAGTGTCCTAAATGCCATACTTATATTACTTAATAATACAACTTTATTTAGCATGGCTATTACAAATCTATAATGCATTAACGATACTCAATTCTAATTTAATATCTTAACAAAACATATTCTCTCAAGCTTATTCTGAATAATCTGTGATTTTGGCACACTTTAATACTCAACGCTAATTCATTATATTTCTTGGAACCTTCATAATTAATACCAGTTATTGTCCTTGTTGAATTACACTTTTGGATATACAAATTTTTTCTATTTCTTGTCGCATATGAGTGATGATTCCCTACGCTACTAATTCCATCAGTCAGGTGCTCGGGAACCACATGGTATTCAAGCTTATATATAAGCTCTAAAGTACGAAATATAACCCTTTGTTTTACACTCATAATATTCAAAATTCTTAACATTGTTTTCACTGGTGTATATCTATTACATTTTAATATCACCCTCATTGCCCTGTTTGGGTTTTTTGAAATTCAAACTTATAAGCACTTGAGCCAAATATTAGAACAGAACAGTAGTATAAGTGTGGGGCTACAATCGCTTTGTGTAATCTCAATTTCATATAACTACTGAATCTCGACAAATTCTATTCAAAAAGAATATTTTCCTCGCCATTTTAAGTTAATATAATCATTGTAGCCTTTGAAATTCAAATTTTGATCTACGAGGACTCCCAAATATTTTATGACCTCTACTCTTTCTAACTTCATATTATTTATTCGGACATCAATATCAGAAAGTTCTAACCTTGACAACCTATGAGCAGACCCCATTACCATATATTTAGACTTTTCTACATTTAAAGCCATACTATTGTCGGAAAGCCACGCATAAATGTTCTGTAGATCATGGTTCACATCACTCAACATCCCAGGGACATCCCTACCAGACACAAATACCATCGTGTTATCGGCAAACATTCTTATAGTACACTTCGTTACCGACTTCACAATATCATTATATTAAACAAGGGACCCAAGTCACTGCCCTGAGGAACACCGTGCTCCACCTTCAACTTATCAGACAAGACATCCTTGAATCTCACAATCTGGTACCAATCACTGAGATACCTCATAAACCACCTGTAAACTGTACCCCGTATACTTATTTTAAATAACTTTTCAAGCAATAGTTTCCTATTTATGGTTTCAAACGCCCTTTTGAAGCACAAAAATACCGCGATTACATATTCTCCGTCATCTATTGACCTCAACTAACAGTTACATAGATCCATTAAAACATATTCACAAGAACTACTCTCTCTGAAACCGCACTGATTGTCATTAAGTACCGATTACAATACTTAGTTATTTTATTTGGTCCTTCACACAGGTTTCTATTATTTTACTTTTTTTTGTATTGCTTTTTATATTGTTGGCTTCCCATTAAAGCTTTTTTAATTTATCTTGGGATCTAACCGTCATTTCTGACATAAATTTGTTTTATTACAAAATATATTGTTTATTAGTGAATAATAAACACTTAATTATTTACAGTAACGATAACATTTAGCTTATTTTATCCTCATATGTAGTAAGCATATGGAGCTGCATAGCCATAACCTGTAAAAATAAAGACCGCTATCAAATTATATGATTAAAAATGATATTTTACAAAACTTAAAGAGTAACAGTTTTATAACATAACTGAATTACTCAGCTTTAAAGGGACCCTGTCTATTGTAGAACTGCTAGACACATTTCTCCATGTGTTACTCCATTTTCAAAAATTGAATTAAGCTTAAGTTTCAAGATAAACTAAGTTTCGTTCAGTTTTAAACATAGGATAACATCCTTTAACAATTTTCGAGAAATTAATTCTATAATAAAACAATATTTAGAATTTTCGCATAATTTAATATAAAATACGCATGACGACGTTTCGAAATACTACTTCTTTATGAGAAAATTCTAAATATTGTTTTATTATGGATATTAATTTTCTCCAAGTATCGTAATCATCAATTATTATCAATTAATTCTATATAATTTTTGTGACCCCAAGCATTTTTTTATTCATATTAATTTAAATTTAAAGAGAAAACAAATATGCAAAAAATATTTCAAATTGTATTATTTTGACTTCTTATTAATTATCGTTCGTAAGGTTTACTATTGTATAAAACCATTAAGGCAGTTAGAGTTTACAAGTATAAGGATCTTATTCTTATTTCATAGCAAATGTTAAAGAAATTTGCGGTTTTAAACTGTATAAACCCGACTCCGAAGAAGCTTAAATTCTGAAAACTATTCCACAGTTATACAATGATTGTTAACATTGTTACTTTTGTGGAAAACTGTAATAAAAGTAACTTACTTAAAGTATTTGCTGCGTAGTATGGAGAAAGCAATCCGGAGGAATAATATGTATATGGTGAATATGCGTATCCATAGGGGGCATAAAGCACCTGAGGTGTTGGTGCGCTGCTGCAGAGTACTACAAGACCCAAGAGAAATAACTGGAAATATAAAAAATTACTCCACTGAAGTCTTTGGTCCATGAAAATTAAACGCTGATATCGAAGGCCCGATTGCCATCTATGTTGCAATCGGTTAAGTAGGCGTTAGTAATTCATATCTTCTTTGTAATACTGTTAATGCAATTGACGTAATACCCTTTCGATATTATTTGCTATTAGTGCTATTAATTAAAATATGGTAATCAATCGAGGGCGGCTTAGACTGTTAATGGTATGTATAAAAAAAAAGAATAAACACAGACATTTATCATAGGCGCAAATGGTCGGTTGTTGCAAACCGCAAAATATGAAAATTAAAATATATATTGGTTTTTCAGAAAAGATTTATTTTAAGTTATTGTGTTTTCCATATCAGATAAGTTGAATCTGTTTATCAGGTAGTGTAGGGAATACTTCGTAAAAATTATATTGTCGTTCGTATGCCAACAAAGACAGAAGAACATTATGGAGAAGGAGAAATTAGGTGAATCTGAAAACATTTGAAACCAAAGACAACAAAAATAAGAATGAGATAACAAGTACGCTCTTCTTTTATTTCTAAATTTTTTAAATAACTTGTTTTTTCTATCGTCAATTTTTTGTTTTCGTCATATTGTGTACATTTTCACACTTCATTTTTATTTTGCATGTATTATGATTTGCTGGATATTTACGATGCAGATATCTAGTAAACTGCAATGAATACCTAATTTTCAAATCGTCTTTATTTTTCAACGATGTTCTCAACAAATAAAACATCTTGTAAAGTTTCGAACAGGTATACAAATCAAATATTTAAAAAAATATCGAGATGTAACTGTATAACGGAGTAATAAAATTAATGTTGAGAATAAATCTGAGAAGACGTAAAATAAAGTGGACCATGCAGATACACCTCTTAAATATACATTTAATAAGGCAAAATCCCAAATTAAATTTACGAATCTCTTACAGAAAACGCCTATTCAATCAAATCAAAATTTATTTTTGATTTATTGTTTTATTCCGTTGGTATCTCCCGATTTATGAAATTATTTCATACAAAACTTAAATTCGTTAGAATATAATGAAATATCTGAAATATTGATATAAACCATTCGATTCAAATTCCTTGAAATGTTATTTTAAAGTTAATTTACTTTTTTGGAATCTAAAAGATTCTGAGAGATAACTTACCAAGCTAAAAATTTTCATTTTAGTTTATCGAATGTAAACACTTCAATGAATTTATTTTGCGACTGACCACTAAAAACAGGAAGCACATTTATTTATAATGTGACACCAGGATAGCCGCTATTGGCTTCTAATCCATAATTCAAAGATACGATTTAATATTAATTCGTATCAAAATGCATTGCACATTCATTTGGTTCATCATTATTGCCAATCACGAATATTATAAAGGTGATGTAATGTACACCTTCGTTATGTTTAATGTATGAAAAGGATGTAGTATCTCATGTTTAATCTATAAAATCCTAATATAGAATGCAATTGAAGAAAAACCGCTCTATGTTAAGACGTTTTATTTCAATTTTCAAGGGTAGGAGTATTTTAGTCGGCTAATAATCTAATTGTATTGGAAAGATTTAGGTATAGATTAGTAATACTCTCATTATATTATCTGCTAGGATTTTCCATTCTTACTATTGGACGCTCGTCACATATAAACATCAGTTTATTAATTGATAATTCATTATCATATATTAATATTTGCATATGAAGATAATCCAATTGGCATTCCATTATTTCAATACCAACCTAATAAATAATAATGTTAGGTTTTTTACATTTCAAATCGTTAATTTTATATTCGATCAGTGTGACAACTTCTACTATTTTTCTATGTGACACTACACAATGTCGGCACTACCAACATTCTACTTCTTATTTTTTACTACTTCTCACATTCTACATCATTCTACTTCGTATTTGTTAAATATTTGAAACGTCAAAATCATTGATTATTATTAATTTTTTTTCTTTATTTGTTACTTAAAATTTTCATTTATAAATAGTTACATTGACAGATTTTCTCCTTGAAACCTCTGATAACGGAATAATCAATGATTTTGACTATTTATTATATTGTTATAAATCCTTCTTTATTACAAAGGAAGTTAAAAAAATTAATTTCTAAAATAGAATGTTGAATTCATGACTTGGATGAAGAAATGACTCTCCAAAGATATATTGCAAATGTTTAATAGTAATACTAATACTATTGAATACTAATAATTTAGTAATAAAAAATTAATAATTATAGATCATATTAGAAATGAAAAATTCGAGAATACTTCGTTATGTCGCAGTGTACATTAATTTTCCAATTTTTTATAGTTTATATACCAACTTATGTAAGTTCGTATTATAGCGTAAATTATAATATAATATAAACTTTATTTAGCTAAAATTGCTATACAAACTCTTATCTACAAATAATCTTACATACCATTCCCAATATACATTTCTCTTAATTTAAACTTAAATCTATTTATATTTGAAACACTTTTAATTTCATTTGGTAACATATTATGTTTTTTTAAAGCCTTAAAAAAATAATGAATTTTGACTTTTTTTGTACTTCGTATGATGAAGTATAAAATTGTTTTTACTGTTAACACACAGAGGGCTATTTGAACATCGAGTACTTAGAAGATCTGAAGTCATTTTAATTACTTCGGTACAAAATAAATCATTACCAAGTACAACATTACTTGCATAAGTAGAGTTAGGCTGTGTAAACCTTTCATAATTTCTCAATTTTTTGATCATATTTTGTACCAAACAAGAACTCAAATTGGTATGAGGCAATCGAAAATTGATTGAATATTTGCTAATGTCTTGGTGAGACATGATTCAATATAACTGAATAAAAAATATTAGTTTAATGAGTTCAATTCAAACACTCATATGCATATGAATAACACCTCTAAACAGTTATCAAGCAAATTATATGAAACTAAGCTGAGTGCTTTATTCATATTATAATATAATAGAAATTGAAATTAATCGACTCAATTTCAATCAAATTGATTTTTTCTTAATTCAGTGGACCTACAGTTTAACGCCGGTTCCGAACGGCCATTGGGCTTGTAATCAATTACCCAGCATATATCATCATTATTTAAACTACTTCAATCATGGATAAACACAAACACAGCCTAACTCTACTTACAGAACCGGCCATGAATCTATGGTTAGGACTTGAATCACAGCAACACTTACAAGCATGAACTAGGACTTGGCAACACCGCATCTGCTCAATCCGGTAGACCGATCGGTCTTCGAACATCGGTCTACTACATGTTAATAAATGCCTTTTCAGAGAAATTTTTAGCGAAACTGTATTTTGTATAAAAAAATAGTTTTAACAAAAATTGTAGATCATACAATTATCTATAGAAATCAATAATACATTTTTTTTCTAGGAAGAACTATGTCTGAGTTATAGCAATTCAAATGTTGTTTTTTTAGTATGTACACTAACAAGTTCACTTTATCAATTAGAATTGACAATATGCTATAAATTTCACTATTTTTCATTCTCAGATGAGAGTAAGTTTAATGCGACAATTCCTTTAAACCTTTATTGAGATGTGTACAATAATTTGGACGATAGAAAGATTCTATCATATTTGTTACGAGCAAGCAAATTTTCCAGTTGAGACTATCTAGTTAATTTCAGTTTTAAAATCCATTTTAAATCATTAGGAGACAGTTTATTTTCATTGATAAAAACATTTACATGCATATATGAATATACTAAAATCTGATTAATAATTTGTATACTGTTTATTTGTGTAACATTCAGTTACGTTGGATGGAAAAACTGAAGTGTAAAAAAAATGCTGTTAGTTTCAAAAGTTTTTATATTCCACGATTTACATATTAAAATCTTTATTTATAATAGGATGTTAAATCAACAAAATTACAAATTGAATCTGAGTTTTCAAAGGCTTCATTCAATTTCTCACAACGTTCCTTCAATGCTGGTTCTTTCAGCTGGATATTCTCTTTGAGAGTGTACTGTTTTTGATAAGTAGGGGTAAATAAAGAAAAATAATTGGCACTGCATTTAAATTGAGTTTGACTTTATCCATCTAGCCTTCTGTTGATTAATCTAGCGCTAACGATGAATATCTTCTTTAGTGAGTGCTCCCTCTGGAAAATGTTTGGCACAAACTACAGAATATTTTGTGGGGGTCCATAATGCCCTAGGAATATTTTTAGCCATTGATTCATTAGATTTCCATCATATGGAAAACGAAATACAGAAACTGGTGGTTCACCGGCCTCAAGGTAACTTTTGTGTTCGACTTGCATCCAAGCACACAGCAATGACTTGGCATGTTAATTTTTGTGCTAATATCAAAAACAAGACCTATAAGAGATTAGTTCTAAATAACTACTAAATCTAACAAAGGGTAAGTAACTCTACTAATCACAAAAAAGGAACAATTCTAGCAAATAACGCTTTTGTTAATGTCTGAACTACTCAGTCAAAACATCAGTAATCGGTAGCTATTTACATACAAATTTCAAAGGTATTCCTTAGTCTGTAGCTGAAAAAAACACACTAGCACTTTCTACACGCTATACATCACATAATAGCACAACAACTAAAACGCGGATTTTTGTTTTTACACAATTATGAGATGATAAAAGTTAGGTATTATTTCTACCTCTCCAGGTATAACCAAAAAAAGCACAACTTAAAACACAACAGATATTCCTGTTTTTATAAGACATTTGCGGGAAATTTATTTTGCTTGTTCTTCACAACTTCAAACAATAGCACTTTTCACAACTTATTTTTAGATTTGAATATTATTTCCCTCGTTAAATAGCGATTTATTCAGCAGCAGTGACCAGAAGCCATTACAACGCCATTACAGCATCTCTTTTTGTGGGTCTAGCTTGGATGTTGCCAGATTTCCTAGTTCATGGCTTGTAAGTAGAGTTAGGCTGTGGTTTGAATCCTTTCAATGTGAACGGGGAATGATAGAATTAGATATATAACAGAGAGAGAAAGTGTTGGAAATTATGGCGGATGGTTTTCGTTGTTTCTGATTTGATGTTAATATATTGTAATTTGTCATATGCTAAGAATTCCATACCTTTATTTTCTTTCTGTATTCGGATATTACGTATTAGATAGTATAGCGTTTGCTTATTCGTTTTACTTTTAATGACAGGAAGAGTTAATTGTAATTTCTTTGAAATTTGTCAAGCGTTTTAGATTGATAAAGGCAAGTTCACTATCAATGTTTTCTTAAATATTTAACTAACTCTATTTTATCTTTCAGATGACTGAAAAAAGCCCTACTAGTGCCGATAGGTTTAGATGTTTCTTTGATATAAGTATTAGCGGGTTACCTTCGGGTCGAATTTTATTCGAACTATTTAATGATGTCACCCCTAAAACTTGTGAGAATTTTAGATCGCTGTGTACTGGAGAACGTGGCGTTGGGGCCACAACTGATAAACCTCTTAATTATAAGGTGAGATATGTTGTATACTTATGCTTGTAATGTTTAATGAAGTTTTAATTTTAGGGCGTGTTATTCCATCGCGTTGTTAAAGATTTCATGATACAAGGTGGAGACATTTCTAGTGGAAATGGAACTGGAGGAGAGTCTATATATGGGGGTACTTTTGAAGGTACAAAAGAATCAAGTTGTTTAATATTTACTATCTAAATTATTTTTAACTTTTTGGTATACCAAATTTTCTTTAAACTATGTATAAGTGCTTTAGGGTAATGAATACTGCTTTAGAGTAGCTTTAATGTGAACTTGCTTCTGTAAATATTGCTGTTATTTGCTTCATCATTACAAAATAACTTAATGTAAATTGAAAATCCGTTATTAGATGTGTGTCTTTTTAACATAATTAGGTTGTCTATTTCATTAATATTTGGTTATTTTCAGATGAGAACTTTGATTTGAAACACGATAGGGGCTATCTGCTGTCAATGTCAAATCGTGGTAAAGACACTAATGGTTCTCAATTTTTCATGTAAGTAACTGGTAGGATATTTGGAAATTTCACCTACATGAAATGAATTGATATTCATTTGAGTTGCTACTAATATTTACATTAATTAAA
This sequence comes from Henosepilachna vigintioctopunctata, assembly GCA_030704895.1. Lineage (NCBI taxonomy): Eukaryota > Metazoa > Arthropoda > Insecta > Coleoptera > Coccinellidae > Henosepilachna > Henosepilachna vigintioctopunctata. The sequence continues at coordinate 3,555,826 of JARQZJ010000005.1, forward strand.
TTAGTAAATTTGAGGACATCAATTATGTTCTTTTCATTTAAATAAAATTAAATTTTATATCATTGCTTCAAATTTTGGCTTGAGAAAGGTAATTTTTTTGCAAATCAATTTTGTATTTGGGAATTTTGTGTTTTTATTTAAGCAGCTTGGTAGGTTGAAAATAGTTAAAATGATTCATATCATGTAAGAACTTTCCGTCAATTACTTTTTTTAAAGTAATTGACGGAATCATATCAACTTTGATAGGTTTTGCTTTTGAAAATGCTTAGGAAGTATAGAACCAACAAAGTTATGCTTCATATATTTATTAGCTTGCTAATTTCTTGTCTCCTTAAGCCAGGGTAATTCTAAGTGTACTTAAATTCTAGACAAACTGTACTAAGCTTAAGATTCAGGTATTCATGATCCTCCTGAGTAGGGGGCCCCGCATATTTCTGGTGAGTTAAGACCAGTTACAGAACAGTAAAACGGTGTGTTGTTCTGTAGCGATACACGAGTTTCGTCGTTTTGTTCCACGACGCCATTATCATCCTGTGTGGCCCCTCGTTGATCATTATCTTCTCATTTTGTGTTGTAGTACCACTCAACCGGCACCCCACCTCGACAAGTAAGTACTATTTGAAGTTTTTAAATCAATTTATACATTTGGACTAAAAGAAGTCCATATTTAGTGTATCCTATAATTAAAAACATTTGGATAAGTTCCACAATATTCTTAAATACATTTGGCTACTCATTTTCAAGAGTTTAATAAAACTGACATAAAAAAGAAACAATTTGACTATTGATAATAATGAATATAAACCTTTTATGGTTAGAATAGTCAAAATTGTTGATTGAGTGTTCTCAATACCCCATGCTTGATGGAAAGGTGGATACTACTGAGGAGCCCTAGGAAGAATGAAACAGGGTCTGTGTTGTTTCCATCAAGCATGATGGTTGTTAACATATATATTATGTTCAATGTTTTTTTTTTCAGTGTACACGTGGTTTTTGGACATGTAATTGGTGGAGTAGATGTTGTTCGTCAGATTGAGTCCCTTCCAGTAGACGCAAACAGTAGACCATTGCAGGATGTCAGAATTGTTAAATGCGGAGAAGTAGTTAAACAAGTTAAAGGTATCTTAATCATTTCAACATAGTCATTAGTTAATTAGTCAATTTTTAAATTCCATTAAGATAATAAGCAAAGCCACTTTTCCTAAAAATGGAAATCGGTCAAGATAGTACCTGTCTTCAAAAAAGGTGATCCGTCTGTTGTAAACAACTACAGGTCAATATCCATCTTATCAAACTTTTCCAAACTTTTTGAAATTGTGGTCTATAATTCTATATATCCAGCCGTCAGAAATAGCATCAAGATTGAGCAACATGGATTCATGTCAATGAGATCTTGTTCAAGCAACCTAATGCTGTTTCCACAGTTTCCACGTTTCTGAAGTACTAGACTCCACCGGTCGAGTTGATGTGATTTACACAGATTTTCAGAAAGCATTTGATAAAGTTGCTCATGCGCTCCTGTTACAGAAATTACGCAACAAATTTCGATTCTCTGATAGCCTCACCAACCTTTTTCATTCTTACCTGGTTGACTGACGACAATTCGTACAGCTGGAGGGTATACAGTCGTCTGAGTTCATACCTACCTTTGGAATACCTCATGGGTCTACTCTTGGACCACTGTTATTTATTCTGTTCGTAATGATCTGATGGATAATATTCACTCTCCACATTTGATGATCGCAAACGATTTGAAACTATATCATGAAGTTAGTGTTCAACTGTGTTCAACTTCAGCTCGCGCTGGAACATGTTTCTAGTTTGTGTGAGGGAAATTATTTGAGTTTGAATGTGGCAAAGTGTAATGTTGTTTCTTTCACAAGGAAAAGAGACCGAGTTAACTGTGATTATAGCGTCGGTGGTCAGGTTCTTTCTCGTTCTGATAAGGTGAGAGATCTTGGTGTAGTCTTCGACCAGAAACTTTACTTTGTCCCACACATCACCCAACTTATTTAATCTGCCGCAAAAATATATGAATTCGTTATACGTAATGACAAATATTTTAATAATTCCTCAACATTTATGGGACTATTTAATACTCCTATCCGTAGCAAGTTGGAGTATGGCAGCATGATCTGGCATCCCATTTACACTTGCCATCAACGCCATCTTGAGGCTTTTCAGAGAAGGTTCTTGAAATTCTTAGTTTGGAGGGAGGATAAAGTTTATCCACGTAGAACAGTCAATCATAACGAATTATTGAGTCGATTTAGTTTAATCTCGTTGCAGAGCAGGAGAGAAACAAAAATTTTTGTACACATTACTGCAGAGTAGTATTGATTGTCCTCCTTTCTTGTCCGCTTTGAAATTTCGTGTTCGTAGGCAAAATTCTCGTAGTACAGAATTATTCCACCTAGAGACTCGAGGACCAACACCCTAATACAATCCCCCATTTGGTTATGGAGTCTACATTCAATAGAGTTACCAAAAATTGTAACATTCACTTTGACTCCATAGTCAAAGTTATTATTAGGAGTTATGTGAACAAAGAAAATTGACTAAAATGAATTAACTATTTTTTTTAGATTAGATTGAGCTCTTTGTTATAACTTTTTCATTTTAATTATTTAGTTATGTATTCAACATTGTTATTATTTTCTGTAATTGGTTGTTATACCTGTTGAGAATAAAGAACTTATTATTATAAGATTGTCAAAATGATTTTTTTATTTATCAGTTCACAAGCAGAAGAGTAAGGAAGTTTCAAAAGAAGAATCTGAGGAGGATATTGAGAAGAAAGAAAAAAAGAAGCACAAGAAAGAGAAAAAAGAAAAGAAGGAGAAGAAAAAAGAGTAAGGCAAATCAATCGTTTATTATGGCAAGAATAAAAATGTATTATTTACTGGTTTTCAGTAAAGAGAGGAAGGAACCCGAAAAAGAAGATGAAAGTAAACTGCACCCTTTAGCTGTGGTTACCAATATAAATCCTGAGGATATTCCAGATGTACCAGTCAATAAATTTTTGCTTAGAGGAACTGCAAATAACGACGATCGAAATGAGAAAGACGCAAACGATAAAGGTTCTAGGGACAGAGGTGAGTTTTCAAACAACGACAAAGTGGGATTAGAATCAGCATAAGCAAAGCTAAAGCGATATAAGGCCACTAGACCTTTCTGCAACAAAGCTTCTTATTACTAGCACTCCTCTTGGCTCTAAAATCGTTCGAAATATAAATGTTTATAAATTTTTTTATATTGTTGCTTCATCTGTAATGATCATTTCAGCGAACGATCGTCATGGTAATTTTAGGGGAGGCAGACGAGATTGGGAAAATAGAGGATTTAATAGAAGAGGTCCAATGAAAACAAAAAGTGGACGAATCATTAAAGGTCGTGGGAAATTTGTGAGTGTTTTTTGTTTCTTGTTACACGATTTTGGGTCACGTTTTGTTTACTTAACTTGTCAATTTACCATAGACTTTATAAACTTAGTGGTTGTTAGTTCCATAAATCTAGAGGCTGAAGTTAAAGTTTGCTGAAAATATTTTGCTTTGCTGGATTCTCAGAAATTATTAGTACATAACTAAATATTTAAGTGATTGCTGAAACATTAACGTAGTTGCACACTTTTCATATTTGTTTTGCAGTGTAATTTTTGAGTTTCAAAATGGTTATGGTTTATTAATATTTAATAATTTCCTCAAAAAACAGACTTTAACATGTATATTGTATGAATACAATCATCTCTGTGAAGAACAGTTGGCCGAAGATTGTTGTATTTCTTGTATAAATGAAAACACATGGCTAAATACCACAAAAATTGCTTAATTTATTTTCATATGTTCTGAGCTAAAAAACCATTACTTTAACCTCAATAGAATTTAATACAACAATCAAATATCAACTTCTTGGTTATGGGTTACCAGATCTAAATATATGCCTAGTTATATGGAAATATTTAAATTAAAAATTTTCATATTTTATAGAAACATTTGTATGCATTGATAACAATTTTGAAGAATTTGAAATACCACATTTGTAAATAACGCTGATGCAATAGTTGTTACATTCTGATTTTTGATATTATGGTCAGTTCTACCCCGTCATACTTTTATGAAATCTACTATAAATGCAATAATGAAAGTTCATTATATACCTCTTTATTCATTCAGAGGTTCCGGACTCCCTCCAGAAGCAGATCGCGGAGCGTTACGCCGCCCCATTGGCGAAAGGAAGAGCAACGCGTCATCAAGATGTCTGAATTGGCAGAGCGTAAAAACCACGATTCTAATCAAGTCGCCAACAAAGAACCGACCGAATCGCACCGTCAGGACTCTAATAATTCTCGTCAGTACCGTCAACGAACCACCTACACACCTGAACCGAAGTTCGAGAGAGCGGTGGACTACAACGCGCTCGACTACGAAGACCACGAGTCCGACGACGAGCGTCGTCGCGACGCCGTTAAGAAGCGCGTGGCCAGTCTGGTGCAGTATCCTCTGAAAGGCGACGGTAAAGATTCTGCGGTTGCTAATGGTCCCGGTAAATCCCAGGACGAGGAGGACGAACGTGTGCTGAACGAGCGCAGTCAGTTCCTGGCGGTGGCGTTAGGTGTGCAATTAAAGGCGAGCCAAGACGAGGGGGCGGAGCCTAATAATCAGCAGGAAACGAAACAGGCGGGGTTCTTGGCGTTAAAGGGTAGACAACAAGGACGCTTGGATGCTGTTTTGTCGGGCGACCAGATGAGAGGAGGCTACAGGCGAAAAGTAGTGTCCGAGAATGGAAATCCCGAGGATAGGAATGGAGGAAGGAATAAGTTCGTTACGGAAAAACCAAGTGGACAGCTTGTCGGAAGAAATTATAGAAATAACAGTAAGTTGGAAATAAAATCTGTCAGTTGTATGACTGGATCTTAGAAATGAATAGAAATGAAAGCTCATAGCTTTCTAGTAGTTGTCTTGTTGATGAATATATCAATTTAATATACATAATTGAGATCAGGAAATACCAAAAATAGGTTTTAGCAGATAATAAAGATATCATGTTGATGGCATCACCGCCGTTTCTGATTGGTGTTACCACAATAAACTCAATATTAATGTAACGTTGTCATATTCACTAAAAAGAAACGGCCTATACAATTTGACTACACAAGTAATGAAACCATTTTGACCAGGGTAACGTAATTTGAGACCTCGGTATAATATTTTATCAGAAATTTACTTTTGTAACTCGTATAAATAAAACAATTTCGACAGCATTGAAATCTTATGGATTTATTTTGCGTAATGCTGGACATTTTTCTAATATTTTTGTATTAGAACTTATACAATTATTCAATGCGCTTGTAAAGAGTAAATTAAATTTCGGATGTATGATTTGGCGTCCCATTTACAATTCTCATAAAAATCATTTAGAGCCAATACAACGAAAATTTCTCAAATATCTAATTTGGAGGGAAGATCATTTTTATACGGCCAGAGGATTTAGCCAAACTGATCTGTTAAACAGGTTTGCAGCTAAATCACTCAAAGTTGGCAGGGACTTGTTGTCTAAAGTTTCTGTATAACCGCTTACATGGTTATATAAACTGTCCTACCCTTATTGGCTCTATTGATTTTCATGTTACTAGATAATTTTCACGTTATGATCAATTTTTTTCATTGGGTACTCCGAAAAATAATTCCCTGGTACAATTACCCAATAGATATATGTGCTCCGTATTCGAGGATGTGTCTGACAAATGCGATATCAACAGTGACTAATTTGCTTTCATTAGTTGGGTTTCCTTGAACTCTTTTCATATATAATAAATTCTGATTGAATATATACTTAAATTCAAACACTTGAACTTATGATTTACACTTTATTGACTACATAGCATGACGCGTTTCGTCGTTACAAATGTCTTCTTCAGATGCTTACAGAATTATCCTGTTAACTCTAGATCTAGTATTACTATCTAAACTCTCAAATTCTATATGATCTAATCTAAATAATAATTCAGAATGGATTACCTTGAGATATACATTTGAAATATCTCTCTGATTGTACTGGATTTTGCAGTCTTCTTTGATCCACGCTTTCATTCCTTGTATGGCCCCTCTACTTGCAGAACTACTGGTGTTAATTTGATGTATTTGGGGAACACTTCTTTCTTCAGACATGTTGTTAAAAACCATATATTCTGCGTGTTGATAGCACTTTTAAGTAACAGCTTAAAGTACTATCGTGCCAAAACCTGTTATCAGCTTCTTTTAAATATTTAATAGTGTTGACGTATACTTGATGTAAATCCATTATAATTGAATATAAACTTAAATTCAAACACTCGAACTTATGATTTACACTTTATTCACTACATAGCATGACGCGTTTCCTCGTTACAAACGACTTCTTCATTCATTATTCTGTAAGAATCTGAAGAAGTCGTTTGTAACGACGAAACGCGTCATGCTATGTAGTCAATAAAGTGTAAATCATAAGTTCAAGTGTTTGAATTTAAGTTTATATTCAATTATAATGGATTTACATCAAGTAAACGCCAACACTATTAAATAAATAAATTCTGAAGTAAGCCATAATCTCATTGTCTATTATTTATTATAATTACTTTTTAAACGTTTGTATCATATCATTAGGTGTTAATACTGTATATATATTTTTGAATATTTTCTGTAACTGGGTGTTTTTACCTATAGAAAAATAAAGACTTATTGTTGGTATTATTATTAAATATTTATTTGTTTTTTTCTCGTTAGTTCGCCAAGATTTCGAGAATCGTAGACTCGGCCCGAACCGGCAACCGAGAGATTTTGATCGTCGTCGTCAAAACAAATCGTCATTCTCGTCCAGAAATCGCCAGGAACCGCCTGTCAGGCGTTCGCGCGAACGAAGAAGAGATCGTTCCAGAGACAGGCGTAGATCTCGCTCGAGGTCGCGCAGACGATCCACACCCCGCCGAGCCACCCCCGATCGCAAGAAGGTAGACGAGAAGGAGAGAAAGTCGAGGAGCAAAGAGCGCAGGGATAGGAGCGAGGAGAGAAAAAAGAGGGAATCGCCAAAGAAAGAACGAATTAGAGAAGAAAGGTCCACGACACCTGTTAGGAAAGTTTTAGCTGACGATAAAGTAGGGGAAAAACCGGATTTAAAGAAAATTCTAAAAGCGGTCGAACCGCTGAAACCTACAGACAGCAACGAGGAGAAATATAGGAAGTTGTTGTTGATCAGGCAAAAAGTGGAGCTGCTGGAGAAGAAGAGGAAAGAGGAGGAGCAGGTGAGTTTAGATAATGCAATTTTCTTTTAGACGATTTGGAAAAAAATTGATAGCCTCTTGTTGAGGCGAGTTGAATTTTATTTTCATCTATTCAAATCCAGAGTGGCATAAGAACATTTACCGGCAATCTCAAGTGCAATTATTCAGAATAAAATTAATCAGAATTCAAAACAAATTCAATTAATCAAAATAGAAGAACAAAAACATTGCCGCAAATCCTGCAGAGGAAAATAATATTTCCTCTTCGCAGATCTGGTTTACAAAAAAGAAAAAGAACAAAAAAGAAATAGAATAATAATGCTAAAATGAAACAATATTTAGAATTTTCTCATAATTTAATTTTACTCATGACGACGTTTCGAAGTACTATTTCTTTATCAAATGCTGGATTAATAATGTTAAGGTTAGATTATTATCGCGTGCACCTGCACACAAAAAATCTTCCAGCGACACATCGCTCATTCATATAATACCTCTCATGCACTAAATTTTTTTTTTTATAAAATTATTCAAACATTTCAACAGAAATACCAAATCAAATATAATTCTTTTTGAAGCCAAAGTTTGTATACCTAATTGAATGCAAATAAAAGTTGCCGAGAAATTAATACGAGGTATTGACCTCCTGAAAGATATATATATATATATATATATATATATATATATATATATATATATATATATATATATATATATATATATAAAAGAAATTTATTCTGCACTCGTTCAATATACTTCGAGTCCACCTCATAATGGGGTGACCAAATAATTGATCCATATTCAACAATAGGTCTACAAAAAGCAAAATAGAGTAATTGTATAGTTGATTCGTGAAAATTCAGCAGAGTTCCGACGAATGAACGGTTGGTAATTATTCTAAAATGTTCCTTGAACCCCAGTTATAATCCAAGTTTATTCCAAGGTCATTAATGATTTTAATATGCTCAAGCCTTGGACCACCAATTGAATGTGGATACAATATTGGATCATTGATTGTATGGAAGGTAATACATTTACCTTTTACTTCTGGAAATGATTACCCACTGAAAATACTACAATTTAAATTGGAAATAAAATAATATCAATATAAAATTGATAAATATACACAAACGACGTAAAATGATAAAATAATGTCTCGATACAAAAATTGCTATTAATATAAATGGTTTACTCGATTAAGGTGTGGTACCAAATCTTGAGTAACAATAATGTTGAACTTAATATGAAGAAAAATATACACCAAATATATATAACCACTATGGTATAAAGACATCAATATTTAACATCCACAATATAACCCTTTTTCTTTTTAGTTATTCATTTGTAGTATGTTTGGCAATTTTCATTTCCCCATTTTTTTTTACAGAAACGATTAGAAGAAAAACAAAGAAAAGTGAAGGAAGAGTCTGAAATGTTGGATAAAGCTAAACGTGCTAAAAAAGAAGCATTAGAAAAAGAAAAACTACTCAAAACATATAAAGTTCTTCAGGAGTTAGATAAAAGAGTTGGAAGTACCACTAAGACCAAAAGGCATCACAGTTCAAGTTCTAGTAGTAGCAGCAGTAGTAGCGATAGATCCCCCCGTAGAAGATCTAGAAGAACTCCTTCTAGGTCCAGACAGCAAAGACGGAGAACTAGGAGGTCGACGAGTTCAAGCAGCAATTCATCTAGAAGGAGGACACCGACTAAGAAGAGGCGTTGAAATAATCATTTTCAATGTTATACGATTTTGAAGATTTGATTTGTTTTAAATGGATATTTCACTAAGAGGATTTGTAAAGATTGAATAAAGTATTGTGGGAAAAGTTTGTGACTGTCTACATATGATAAATAGTTTTTATTAATAAATTATTCATTTTATATCAAGTGTAAAATTATGACTTTTAGTAGAAAGAAGTCACCTATTGCTTTTGGTTAATTAACGATCACTTATCACGTTGTACAATAGTTAATAAATTTAGGTATTCTTTTTGACACTTCCCTCTCTTTTAGTAATCAAATAGCAGAGGTAGCATTATCTGCATTTAAATCTCTGGGTTTCATTCTTTGAATGTAAGTATGTTTTAAAAGCTGAGGAGTACCTTGAAATTTCTCTTTTTTGCATTTGTTTGGAGAAAACTGGAATATGCTGCACTCATTTAGAATCATAATAGTAATAGACATGGTATGCCTGTCATGTAAATACTATTCAGTGTGAAATGGTATTTTTCCTCCAATTGTACAAAGTAAAAAAAATTTTTTCTATACAAAGCAAAAAAACACAATTCTCGCAACTTAAAAGAGAAATAAAACCTTATAACATACATACATTTTAACATTACACACCTACTTACACATTAACATACATTTGGCGAAGTACCTTTGGTTTAAAATTTCAATACCCAATCGGAGGATTAATCAATGAAATTCTATACAGTAGACTGCAAAAGACACAGAAATACATGTTTCTTTATAAATTCACGCATAATGGTGTTGACTGCCTAGAACTATCAAGTACTTTACCATTTCTAGTTCCAAGACTCGGTAGCTCTTTCTACTCTAAAACTTTTAAGACAAATACATTAATTCAACTATATTTAGATTATGTCGCCGATATAATGGTATTTTCCGTAACTGCGATTTGAGTAAAGATACCCTCTGTTCAATTTGAGGTGCTCTGAACTAGGGAAAACTATATTCTGTTCCTCCTCAAGATTTTGCAGTTTGAGGGGATTACAAGAATAAGTGGAAACTATTATACTTGTAACTAGTGGTGATGTAAGTGGAATGTAATTTAGTTTTTTCATAAGTTTATTTTATGTTGTTTCTGTAATTGGCTGTTGAAACAATAAAGGTTATTCAATATATTCAACATAAATAAATTAAAAATACATTTTCTCTTTACATACAGATCTACATAACTATTTCATTTCAACATCAGCTGATAAATAATTTAAGCGTACAACCATGGTATTTGGGGATGTAGCATCAGCAACCAGAATTTCACAACCGTCTCTTAGGTCTAATTCCACAAGTGTTTTATTAAGATTTTTCCTTGTTCTTTCCTCTATACTTTTTATGGCTGACATATAAAGTGTTTTACTTTTACCATCAATCATTGTAGTCAAACCTGGGCTTTTCATTTGATATTGAGAGCTTTCAGTGAACAGTGCTATTATTTCTTTAAGTTTCATTTTAGTGGGATCTGGTATAGTAAGTGTTTGAGGTATTTGGGAACACACCAGACAGTTTTCTTTCTTTTCTGCTTCATAAGTGTACGTATAGATGCCATCTACATCATTAAATACTAAGTAGTTTTTTAGTGGTACATAACAGTTTGTTGCAATTTTGAAAACCTGCAAAAGGAAAATAAGAAAGGTCAGTTCAATCTCTATGTAAAATATACATTGTGTGAGGAATCGTTATTAGGGAGAGGAAAGTACATTAAACTTATCTGTAACTAATTTTGTCTTTTTTGTGGATCAAGTAATATACAGTAATGATGTTTACTTGCCTCGGTAGCACAAATTCCTGCGATGACAGCATTGGTGGAAGCTACAGCTGGTATAATGTTTTTGATTACTCCCTGAACAAGCCTGTAGGTCACACCTGGAATGTTAAACTCCAATGCTCTCTCAAGAGATTTCTCATAAATCCAGCCTGTATGTTGAGGATCATCACCATCTAACGGTACATTAAATGGATTCTCCTTTGGCCAAAGCATAACTTTTGCATATTCAATGCAGTGTTCTGGTAGACGAGGTGTATTCGCAATAGTGCAGAGGGGATATGTAATTTGCGGTGGATACAGGTCTAGAGTGCACTCTACACATGCTGACATTCCAGGCAAGATAACACGTGCATTTCCCTTGAAACCTTCAGTGCCTAGAAATAAAAAATTATATATATATATATATATATATATTACATATAATTTTATGTGAAAATATCGTTATTGAAAGAATGTGAAATCCACAATGATTAAAATTCCACTTTATAATAGAACAACATGACTAAACTCACCTCCATCTACTAAAGGAATAATGCTAGTAGTTTTTAACACTCCATCCTCATATTCCAACAGAGAAACCAACATCCCATTTATCCACCTTCTTGCTACTATGGAATCTAAGCCACACACAATCATACAAAACTCCCTATAGAATGACTCATCCTTATCTTGAATCTTACAAAAATGGGGTATAATTTGACAATTAGTCACTCTTTTATTTATGAAAGCAGCTGCAACCTCAGCTTTAGAACATCCTATATCTTTTCTTCTAAAAAGAAATTGCCTATTCAAATTGGACAAATCTATAGTATCCATATCAATTATGTGTATCTGTTGGAAGCCCATGAGCACAAGATCTTTCAAGAGTTCACAGCCAAGTCCTCCAGCTCCAATAATCAGAATTGGACAAGAGGTTAAAATAAAAGTTAAAAGATCAGAATCATGTTCAAATTCAGGATGGCAGAAAGGTCCTGCTCTTTCCAATACTTTTCTCAAATTGTTCCATCTTTTCTGATCTGCTTCATGGCACTCAGCCATTGTGATATATGTGCTATTAATTTGAATGATACCTTTGCAGTATGTCTATATGGCCGATGTAATAGTTTAAATTTACAATAAGTATATCAATTAAGTATCAAACCTACAAATATGGAAATTTGCATGAAAAAGGAATATATTGACAATATATTTGATGTGAATACTTGGTAATGCGTTTGAAAAAATAATTCGCAAATCTAGATCCTCAGTTTATAAATTTTCAACATAGTATATTCACACTTTTAAGCAATCCAATGGCAGATTATCTTATTTTCGGGAAAAAATAAATACGAACAAGATTAATAAGGTTATGTTGAATGATAGTAGTCACAAAAAATATAGATTACCTTTTCCTCAGTTTCTATGACGATTGGGAAGACAAATTCTTGCCGATGTCCCCAATCAATATAACGATTAAAATATTCTCAATATTTATTTGGAACAATATCTGCAGATTCTGAATGAATAATAGTATGAAAATAAAAGAAAAGTTTGTTTTAATATATATTTCTTTGTTCAGTTTAATTTTTCAAATGGAATATCCAATTCGTTGATTTCATTCAGTAGTATTGAATGCGAAATCGTGCGAAAAAACTATTTGACTAGAAAATGCTTTATTTCGTGCTTTTCAATATATGAATTGCTAGACTCTATATTTTTTGTTGTTGAACAAAAAACAGCGCGTTCCAAAATAATTGTTTCTTCACCATTTAATCGTTAAAAAAGTTCGCTTTTAAATCTCATTCATGAATAGGTGATAATATTGTTCTCTAAATTACATATTAATGTGGACACATTTCATTTTGTGTGCAATTGTTCACTGTCTTTCTTCATAAATAAAAAAGTTTAAGAAATGAAAAGCAATCAAGATTTTCTTATTTATACAATAATTCAATTATATAATTCAATTAATGAGAATAGATATTTATAGTTGAAGCAAGGAATGTGAAATTGTGCAGAGAAAATTATCCTCAGAGTACCTAAAAACCGAGGGAATCTATTTCACATTGTAAAAAATTGCAAATATTTATGTGTAACGTGATAAGAGTAAAGGAAAGCTACTAACGCTAATGACAGATGACAGTTTCAATTTTCAAATTGTTTTTGAAGTGAATTCGTTATTGTTTTGAGCTATTTTAAAAATATTGGCAAACTCTTTTTTAGTATTATTGTGTTAGACTAACTTTTCAAGTTTTTCGTAACCAGGTTTTTCATTAATATATTAACAAAATGGAAACTTCAACGCCTTCTACGAAAAATTCAAAGGATCTAAGAAGGAGAACCTTGCTTAGAGTGGCTGAGACTCCTATACCAACAGTAAGCTTCGGACGCTAATATTTTGAATTAAAAAATGAGGATCAAGCTAACAATATAATGAGTTATTTGTTATTTTATGTTCCTCAAATTGAAGAAATAATGAAAAATTATGTATCATCTTCCTATGCAATGTTTGTAACTGGATATAATGCTATTACTATTTAAGTAATTAGCAGAATGTTATTTATTTTTTATGACAAAACTGTCTACCTACCGAAAATTATGATGAAGCAAAAGTTAAAAAGAATTAGAAAATGTGGTATAACGAAAATGTATGAGATAATTTATGTCATATCAAAGGTTTTCTGAAAAATTTAGAAGAAGATTATGGAAATGATTTTGAAATATTGAACATATTTTTCAGTACTAATTATGTGATGAATACTATCAACTGCAAAAGTTTCAGTATATCAAAGTTTCCTTTAATTTTTTATTGGTTTTTATATAGTATTTATTTGTTGGTTTTTGAAAATATTTTTTTAATGTATTTTGTTTTATTCAAAAACCCTTTACAAATATCCTTAAATTTTCAAAAGTTTATATTTATTACCAAATGATAAAATCATAATAAAATGTATTTTTCAGGAAGGTGTTAATGATGAATCAGAAAGATCTTCTAGGCGTAGCTTTATTGAAATGCAGAAAAAAATTCAGTCTCCAAATAAAGCTCAGAGCCCTGCTTTAAATGATTCTGTTAGGTTTAGTGGAGAGCAAGAAATTAAAGATCATTTTCAAATTTGTACAAAGCTTTATGCTGAAAATGTAAGTATTTTTTATGTAAATGTGATTATTTGTATTTTTGTTTCAGTTAATGAATCTTATAGCAATAGATTAAGGAAATCTGGTTTCATAAAATACAACAAATTCTCTTTTACTTGACTTAATAAATAACTTAACTTGTAACAACAAAACAAATTTATCTTTTATACAAATACCGAAACCATTCTGACCAGGGTCTCTGAAATTTGAGACCTTGGTATAATATTTGATCAGAAATTCACTTTTGAAACTCATATAAATGAAACAATTTATATGAGAAAAATATCTGAAACTATGTTTCAGATATGATATGCATAAATACTATAAGTTGTAAATGAAGGACAAATACTGTAAAATGTTGGTGATCGTTAAGGCTAAAATTTGGGAGACGTATATAAATTCAATATTGATTTATGTACAATATAGACAGTGAAACTACATAATGTTATACAAAATTTGTAGTCGATATCTTTTGATTCAAGATTACAAAATATGTAGATGGAAGATCTATCTTAGCTTCAATCCAGTTGTTCTCTGCTAGTTCAGAATGCCTATTTTCACTTTGCATACTTTATTCATATGTATACACAGCCATTTCGGGTGTACCGCAAGGCTCTAATTTAGGCCCACTGTTGTTTCTTCTTTTTGTAAACGTCTAATAGACTGTCTAGCAATTCATAGTCTCATCTATGCTGATGATTTAAAAATATATCGCAAAATCGAAACATATGAGGACTGCATAAGCTTACAGGATGCCCTGACCGCCCTTTCTGATTGGTGTTACCACAATAAACTCAATATTAATGTAACTAAATGTAACGTTCTCACATTCACTAAAAAGAAACGGCCTATACAATTTGACTACACAATTAACGAAACCATTCTTACCAGGGTCTCTGAAATTCGAGACCTTGGTATAATATTTGATCAGAAATTCACTTTTGTACCTCATATAAATAAAACAATTTCAACAGAATAACAAATCTTATGGGTTTTTTTGTACGCAATCCTGGATACTCTTCAAATACAAAAACACTCATATAATTATTTAATCCGCTTGTATCGCGGGGTCGTAATCCGTTAGTGGGGGACCTTTTCATAATACGAAAAAGAACTATTAGGATTATGTTAGGTTTGGATAACACTGATTCCTGTAGGGGACTATTCAGAAAGAGTAACATTTTAACAGTTACACGAGTATACATTTTAAAAATCTTAATGTTCATCTTTAAAATACTGGTCTGTTCAATTTCCCAACAACATGCAACTGTGGTTTCAATTATACCAAAACATAGACTTACAGCATATGAGAAGGATTCCTACTATTCTGCAATCTAGTTCTGCCATCTTTAATAAACGACCAAGAAATATTAAATCAACTAGAAATTTTAATTTATATAAGAAGCTGATCTATTCCTTCTGGATACAGTTGGAACCGTATTAACTGTAACGACTATATGGAGGCTGTTCATACTGAAATTTATTAAATTTGTAAATTGTATTTTTGAACACTATTCTGGATTACCATGTAATATTTAGGACTAATCTCATGTTAAAAGTGTTTTTGTTTCAATTTAAATTTGTAACACTGCACTTTAATCAATGCAATGAATAAAAATTATTATTATTATAGAAAATTAGATTTCTGATGTATGATTTGGCGTCGCATTTACAATTCTCATAAAAATCATTTGGAGGCAAGATCACGTTCATCCGGCCAGAGGATATAGACAAACAGATCTGTTAAACAGGTTTGAAGCTAAATCACTCGAAGTTGGTAGGAACTTGTTGTCTGAAGTTTTTCTATAACCTCTTACATGGTTATATAGATTGTACAACCCTTATTGGCACTATTGATTTTCATGTTCATAGACAATGTTCACGTTCAAGTCAATTTTTTTCATTGGGTACTCTGAAAACTAATTCCCTCGTACAATCACCCATTAGATATATGTGTTCGCTATTCGAGGATGTGTCTGACAAATGCGATAGCAACAGTGACTCATTTGCTATCATTAGTTGGGTTTACTTGGAATCTTTTCTTGTATAGTGAATTTTGAAGTATAGCTATATTCTTTTTATAGAGTATAGCTCTAGTCTATAATTTATAGTCTATTATTCATTATAATTACTTCTTTTATTGATAATAATTTTTAAACTTTTGCATTGTATCATTAGGTGTTAATACTGTATATATTTTTTTGAATATTTCCTGTAACTGGGTGTTTTTACCTGTAGGAAAATAAAGACTAATTATTATTGTTATTATTCATAAGTTTTTGTCAGCTCTTTCAATTTAGTTTATTCATTTTCTATACAGAAATATAATATTATATTTCGTTCTTAATCGCTTTGAAATCTTACTGCAGCTACTAATTATATGAATTTTTAATATTCCTAAGGTTGTTATGTAATTTTTAAGTTGTTTTGTTATCAATAATTTTTTTTGTTACTGTATGTTTCTAATCTTGCAGAAAATCACAGCTAGAGTGGCTTGGCAACTTCACATTATTGATTTGTTGAGAGTTGTTTCAAAGAAACAAAGACCAGATACTTTACAAGTAGCAAGTACTTCTCTGGACATTGGGGCGAAAGTATACAGTCTTCGGGTAGATGATATACATGCTGCTGGTTTGAAATTAGCAAATTCAATGGCTCGATTTGGACAGAAAGATTCAGCAAATGATGGAGGTAATCTATTACTATTACACTATGTAATTGTTTTCAGTATTAAATATAAATGAGGAGAAAATACGCCTTGATACACACACATATGTTCTGTTTTAGATAAGGATGATAATGCAGATAACGAGGATAATCCAGAAGCAGGGCCAGCTCAACGAAAGAAACGTAAACTGAAATATACAGATGGCCCCAAGAACACCATATCTAAAGACCCAAAAAATCTCTTGGCACCAGTACCTAAATTGGAATCGGTATTTTTTTCCACCAGAATAAACTCGGATATGAGTACCGTGGAAAATTTGTTTACAAATCGTCTACCGATGGACAAATCTTGTTATAAATTCATGGTACTGTAAGTAGATGCACATAATTTCAACAATTTTCTAACTGAATGTGCTCTAAAAACTTTCTTATATTACGGTGACAATGCCTACTGACACATCTCTTCAGACTCCTCTGCGAATTCTGGAAGTTCAATGGAAAATACGAGCTATTTTAAATTTATTACAACATTAAAGAATGTCAATACGTCTTGTCAATTAAGCTTTAGATGTAATAATAGATGCAATATTATAAAAATCGAAATGAAAAATAGAGATTGCAAATAATTGGCTATCCATTTATTTATCTTTTATAAGTTATATTTTTAAGTTATTAAGTTATCTTTTAAGTTGCTTATGATAATAAATTAATCAATATTTATTATTAATTTTAAGGAGTGACGAAAAGGCTTGGGTTACTGGACCTGATGAGGCTGTGGAAGGACTTGAAGAAGAAACAGTGTTTGATGATAATTTTCCAAAAGGTGGTAATATATGTATACCATTCCAGGATTTTATACTTGACAAATGGGATATAGATGAAGAAGAAAGGTAAAAATGTTAAAAATTTAATGAAAAAAACTTACTTGAGACTGAGGGCTCTATATGCTAACAGATATATTCTCAATTTAATTAATTTATAGGGGTGCTATAAATTATAGAGAGCTATGAGTCAACAGTCCTCAATATCCCAGACCAAGGTACGTCTGGTTTGCAAAAATGATTTTCTTATGTCGAAATTGCTCTTGATGAGGGTTATAATATGTCGTTTCTCATTTTAAGTTAAGGAACATATTTTATTTAGTTTGTACAGATCAGTAATACACATATGAATTGGTAAATGAATAATTGGCTTTTTGTTTTTGTTATATTTTTTACTTTTTTTCGTTATTTTTTAGTTATAGGAAAACTATCATCGACGAGCAATGCTTTGAAAGTTATTATTTTTATTATTATTAAATATATAATATAAATAGCATATGGTAATGCCATTGGACTGTTGTTTAATTTGCAAAAAAGATTATTTAAAATAATGAATGGAAATACTTCTTTAAATGAAGAGAACCCTTTGTACATCAAGCAAATCTTTGCTCTGGAATCAATCTGTTATCATTATGAGCGCCTTAGGGATGGTTTCGTGGCTTCAGAAAGTGTAACGAGAAATAATAGCATAATACTGCCAAAAATGAACAAGGCTGTGAGAGATAAAGATAGCTTGATATATGCAATTAGGATATTTAATAGACTACCAAATAGCTTAAAGAATATGAAGGTTAAGAATAGGAAAATTAAACTAAAAGAATGGATAAAAAACAATGTATCTATAACGTGAAATGAATGTGTATTTGGGTATAGATTGCTGGGAGGGGGTTTTAGTTTGTGGATGTGGACTAATGATTATTTGAGGGTTGTTGAGTTGTTTGTGGGTAATTTTAAGTTTATGTTTAAGTCACCGTGCCCACCAACAGATAACTGTGTTTATCTCTGTGGGAATTTGCGTAGACATTTGTAACTTCTATGTATATTTATGGTTTCAATAAATAAATAAATAAAATAAATATTTGTTATGGCAATTGATACTACATATATATTTCTTTTGCGGTCACATGTGAATATTGTCCTTGTTGAGAGCCATTTTTAACTGGATTAGGGAATCAGTTCATCTGTATGATGGTCATTAGGTATTTTCTAGTTGTCTTGTCGATTCTAATTTTTATAGAAAAAAATTGGAATAGCGAGGGTCCTACAATAAATTGTTATTAAAATTAAGTTGATTCTCAAAGTGTCTGAGATTGTTAAACATGTTATCCTCATTTTTTTTTTTTGCAGAAAAAATGCTGAAAGGAGTATTTCTCAACCTAGCAAAGACGTACTGGTTTATGACGATGAAGGTCTCCCTATGCCCGAATTAGATGGATCCATTCACGATATATTCAATGGAAACCATGATGGTAATGTATATTGATCTTAGATAGATTGTAATGCTGTCTATTTCACTAGGAAAAAAGATATTAAGTGTTGTTTCAGCGTAGGTGGCCAGATTCTTTCTCGATCCGCAATGGCCAGTATTTCAATAAATCTTTAACATTTATAAGCCTATTTAATGCCCTAATCCGTAGCAAGTGAGAGTATGGCAGCATGATCTGGCATCCTTTTTATACTTGACATCAATAACATTTTGAGTCAATTCAGAGAAGGTTCTTGCAATTTTTAGTTTGGAGGAAGGATAAAGTTATCGACTGAGAGGACTCAATCAATGAGTTGATTTAGTTTAATCTCATTGCAGGGTAGGAGAGAATCTTTATCACTTAAATTCTGGTACGAATTACTGCACTACAGTATTGATTTTCTTTCTGTCTTGTCCACTTTAAGATTTCATGTTCCGAGGCAAAATTCTCGTACCACAGAATTATCCGCCTAGATACTTTAAGGACGAACCTGTTAATACAATCCCCCATTTGGTTTATGGAGCCTACATTTGATGCAGTTGCTTGCTAATGAATGTGACATTCACTTTGACTCTGTAGCAGTTATTAGATAGTTTATTATAATTATTAGAAATTTTGTGAACAAGGGAAATTGACTAAAATGTTATTATTCAAATTGATGAGGCCGATACTTGGAGAAAATTAATATCCATGATGAAACAATATTTAAAATTTTCTCATAATTTAATACAAATACGCATGACGACGTTTCGAAGTACTACTTCTTTTTCAAATGCTGAATTAACACATGAGAATACATAAATTATGAGAAAATCCTAAATATTCTTTCATTATGTTGTTATTTATTTGTTTTAGTTATTCATTTATAATTCAGCTTTCTGTTATTATTTTCTCTAATAGGATTTATACATGTTGAGAATAAAGAACATATTATATTATTATTATCTTGAGTTACATAATATAATGGGCCGCCTGTAAGCCTTTTCTTATGTTCATATTATCAATGCAGATAATATGGCTGATGATGACGAACCACGAGAGGAAGATTTTGTAGTGCAACAAATGCAACACGAGATAGCCAACGTAGTCGATTTGATGAGGTTTGAAGATGATGTAAGAAGATCTGAATACTCTTATAATTCTGTAATATCCACATCAAATGGAAAGGTGAGTTGAAACTAGAAAAAAACTTTAAATTGAAGAGATACTAGAAAACTACAGAGATGTTAAATTTCAGTAATAATTCTAGTCACTGAAAGCCTACTGACGAAACCAGATAATGCTAGTTATTTTACTGATATATATCTTTGGGATATAGACTTTGGTTATTACCTTGAAAAGTATGGTTGCTTTTGATTTCGTTTTTTTATTTATGTTTATTCTTTTCATATTTTGGGTCTTTGATGTTGCAAATAAATATTTTTAATTGCGTCAATGTTCTTGCAGTAAACTAAACTTTTTTGATTTCTTAAAATGTAAAGTTTCATTTACATTTGTAAAGTCCTCTTAAAATGTAAAGTCCTCCATTTTAGGAAAACATAATTTTATCACAAATATTGTTGTAGAGACATATTAAAATAAATCGTCAGATATTATCGAAGTTGAATATCATTGTATTAAATTAAAAATGTTTTAAACTCCCAATTCTCGTATGTTGCAGGTGATTGATCAAATTTGGGCTGGGCCAAGCCATTGGAAATTGAAATTTCTACGCCGAAGTAGAGCACGATTTTCGGGCGCTATAGAAGCCTTAAGCGCGCAGAAACCAAAAAAAAAAGTGAAAACTGTCGAACCGATGCCGATTGATCTTTTGGATTTCGAGACAGATTACGAGAAGGTATTGGATAACTTGAAGCGGATCAGGCTGAAGAAACGGGTCAATCTAACCAAGTAAGCTGCCAGATTTCTCACCTTTTTTCACTTTTTATCGACTCTTGTGGATTTAACTCCCTCAAAATATAATAAATTTGATTTAATGTTCGCTGATCTGTTGATGCTGATCCGTGAAGGAAAACACCTGGCTCACAAAATTTATAATAAATACTTGACAATTGTTTTTCGGGGTGTTACCCCATAATCAAAAGTTAGACATTTGATATTTAATAGTGTTGGCGTTTACTTGATGTAAATCTATTATAATTGAATATAAACTTAAATCCAAACACTTGAACTTATGATTTACACTTTATTGACTACATAGCATGACGCGTTTCGTCGTCCATAACCATAAACCAAAACCATAGAATCCCAAAATTCCCCGATATTTATACCTGTGTTTTTCAAAATGTTATTATTCTGTAAGCATCTGAAAAAGTCGTTTCAAACGACGAAACGCGTCATGCTATGTAGTCATTAAAGTGTAAATCATAAGTTCAAGTGTTTAAATTTAATGAATGAGATTGAATTCTCGCTTAACTCTTGGTGAAACATAATTGAATATTAAAATAAATTAAACTCTTGGCTTAATGTTTCACGATTTATTTAACAATATGTATAGTCAACATGTTTCGAGCGTTAGCTCATTTTCAAGACTGATTGTTAAATACAAGACATATTGTTAAATAAATCGTGAAACATTAAGCCAAGAGTTTAATTTATTTTAATGTTTAAATTTAAGTTTATATTCAATTAGACATTTGAGTTTGGTGTTTGAGCCAAGTGTTTTTATTTAATATCTTAAAATATAAAACGGTAAACTTCCGTCAATCTGTTATAAACTGTGTAAATAATAGTAAATAGTAAATATATTTCTCATGTCAGTTTCACATAGGTATTACATTCGTCAGATACAATAAAATAAAATCGTTTGAAATCATGTTTCGTTACATATAAAGGCTCAAACTGTATAGTTATTACAATAAACATTACAGTACACATCAAAAGAAAATATGAAAACCTAGAGTTTCATGTCATATTAAAATTAAAAACTACAACACAAATTAAAATTAGTTAAAACCAGTAGCCAGGTACTCTTGAGCATCATAGAAGGCCGTACTGTTTAGCAGGGTTTTCATCTGTCTCTTGAAGTTATCCATTGGTAAGATTTTCAATTTATTTGGAATCCTATTGTAGAAGTGGATCGCGATGTAGTCAACTCTCCTTTGCTCTTTATTTGTAGCTGGTTCTGTAGAATGTAGGCAGATGGAAGAGTTAGTATGCCCAGCTTGACAAAGATTTGTCTGCATTCTTCTCTGTACTTTAGCCCTCCAATCAGTCTCATCACTTTACGCTGTAGTGCAAAAACCCTATTTGCTTGAGGTGATCCACCCCACACTTTTATTCCATACGTCATTTTAGCATGAAACAAAGAGTGATAGGCAATTTTAAGTGTTGCATCCGACACTATGCATTTAAAATTTTTTAAGAAGATTTTAAGACATTATTTACGTGAGGTTCCCAATTTAACTTTGCATCAAGTGTCGCCCCAAGGAACCTTACCGGGTCATTTTTTGCTGTTGTTTCTCCAAGAGTGAAGGTCATGTCTTGGGTTTTTTCTTTCTTCAGTACCAGCCTATTTGCCAGGAACCATTTGTCTGCATTTTTTATTGTATCTTCCATTAGGTTTTCAATCTGTTCTTCATTATTTCCCCCACTTATGAGTGTTGTGTCATCTGCGAACAATACGGTTCTTGCAGATTCAACGTAGTGTGGTAGATCGTTTATATATATCAGGAAAAGGATTGGTCCAAGTATCGATCCCTGTGGTACGCCAATTTGTAAGGTTTCTGGTTCTGACACTTTTTCTCCCATTTTGACCCTTTGTTGTATGTCTCTTAGGTATGAGGCAACTAAGTCCACACTTGAGAATCCATACTTTTCCAATTTACCTGGTAAGTATCGTGTGAATGACGCAGTCGAAGGCTTTACTTAAATCGCAGAATTAACGAATGTTAACGATATGGTTAATTTTATCACAGGAAAATTAGTCACCATTCATTTATTCCAGTGTTTTCCAACTTTTTTCATGGCACAACCCCTGTTATGACCTCGAATTTTTATTTATTTTTTTAGTCCCATTAACCTCTTGCGACCACCCTAAAGAAACATCGAGACCCACACAATTTTTAAATCTTTTACTAACCAAAAACTTTCTCAATGTTCCATTTTATAATATATTTGTGATCTATTTTAACAACTTAGTTTAGGATATATTTTTCAGTAAAGTTACTCTACCAATGCCAGATTCTTCTTGCGTAAGTCTGCTTAAAAACGTTTACGAGCTCATGATCAAACCTGGAACAGTTCCAGTTTCCAAAAAAGATGTTAGCTCAGTTCAAGAAACGAAGGACTTAGAAAGCGATGCACAGGTCAGAATAATATAATAATAATATTTATTCAGCTGAAACTATACAAAAAATTTATATATTTTGAACTGTTAATTTTTAATTACATTCCTATTTCATTATTTAAAATATAGATCACGCTTAAATTTCTTAATACTAATACTAGTTTTCAATATACTTGGTAAATTATTGAAAGCTTTAAATCCGTCGTAGTATATGCTGTTTTTAGATTTAGAAAGCTTATAACTTTGGATATAAAAACTATGATAATTTCTAGTATTATACCCATGCACATTACTGACATATGTTACATTTTTTTATTACATTACATGGAAGCAACTTATTTTTTATTTTAAATATGAATATATGTGAAACAAAGAGTACTCTTTGTTTAACAGATATTAGTTTCAAAGAGTTCAGCATAATTTCAACAAGGGTATACCTATTGCACTTTAAAATTGTTCTCATGGTCCTTTTCTATAACTTTGGTAATTGTTGAATTTTTTCTTTAGTCAAACCAAATAACAACGTGGAGCAATAATCAAAATGTGTCATTATAATTGATTTGAAAAACAATAATTTCACATATGTCGGCAGATTTGTTCCTATTCTTTAGAAAAAATTTATATTTTTTAGAGATTTTAGATGAAATCAACATGATCATTGAAATTCAATTTTTCGTCTAACATAATCCCTAAATATTTTACTGTTTCGACTCCTCTAATTTTTGTTCATTAATCTTTATAGTTATTTCCTCATTTTTATTAATCTTAATGGTTTTACTTGTACCAAAAACTACTACATTAGGGACAATATCGTTTATATGCCTCAGAACATGTTTAAGTTTACTTCTATTCCTTCTAAAATAATTTTTTTATACTAATAAGAATAAGGTCTTAACTTTTTAGACAATATTGTTTTATTTACTACTCAGTGTATCGATTATAAATGCGAAAATATTTGAATATTTCAAATAAATGATTATAACTATGAAAACATTAAAATTATTTGCTGGAAGTATATTGTTTTAACTAAAACTGAACTAACTTGATTCATTACACTCGACTCGATCAATCAGTTTGTAGTTCTTGAAATAGTTGTTTGAGGTGGGAAACTGTGCTGAAATTCCATGTCAAAGGGTTAGTAAATTACATAATAACACATTTCCAGAATTACAAAAATGTATTCATATTTTCCTCTACAATATATCGTTTCGGTATACAAAATTGTATCAATTAATTTTGGGTAAATAAATATTATCATTATTATTCAATTTCGAATTATTTCAGCATAATATGGAGAATGATATAGCTGACAATTCGCATATGGATCATGATGGTTTTCATGGCGATGATTTTATA
The DNA here is from genome assembly GCA_030704895.1 of Henosepilachna vigintioctopunctata. Classification (NCBI taxonomy): domain Eukaryota; kingdom Metazoa; phylum Arthropoda; class Insecta; order Coleoptera; family Coccinellidae; genus Henosepilachna; species Henosepilachna vigintioctopunctata. The sequence continues at coordinate 3,580,304 of JARQZJ010000005.1, forward strand.
AATGAAGAGGAAGAAATAGCGGTAAGCAACGAGCAACAATTCATGGGCGACAATCTAGTGGATGCTCCAGAATATGTAAGTAACGTGAGCTGCGTTCGCCATACCGAATTCTCTATTATAAACTGTTTCGTAGGTACCGAAAGCGTACATTCCTTATGCCCTGCAAGCGAAAAAGATGGACATGAAGAAACTAAAGGGACACATCTGGCAAATGTTGGCTAATTGTCCCTTAGAGGTGAGTTAATTGTTAAGAAATTTATTTATTACGGGGTATACTTGCGCAAAACAGTACGTTAGGGTGTAACGTAAAGTAATATCACATCACCAACAGAAGTAATATCGCGCCATCGCTGATTTAGTTGAATCGTCTCTCTGTGTACTGTGATGTAGATCTTGTTAGAATTTTAATTTATATGCAATTATAATAGATTTACATTAAGTAAACGCTAACACTATTTAAATAAATAAATAATATATATATATATATATATATATATATATATATATATATATATATATATATATATATATATATATATATATATATATATATATATATATATATATATATATATATATATATATATATATATATATATATATATATATATATATATATATATATATATATATATATATATATATATATATATATATATATATATATAATAAATAATATTGATACGGTGGATTGTGAAATTGTACAAACAAAATTTTTGTGTCGATTCATAACTGTTGATGAGACTTGGGTTCACCACGACACTCCTGAAAATCAAGAGCAGTCAAAACAGTGGGTTGGAAAGGGGGAACCAACTCTAAAGCAATTTTATCGGCAAACAAGGTTATGGCTACTGTTTTTTGGGGTGCGATAGGGATTATATACATTGATTATCTTGAAAAGGGTAAGACAATCACTGGTCAATTCTACGTAGGCTTATTTCTACGCTTGAAGGACAAGGTGCAAATTAAACGACATCATTTGCGAAAAAAAATTTGTTTCATCACGATAACGCTCCAGCGTATTCGTGGCAATCGACGAATTTAAGTTTGAATTGATGCTGCATCCTCCAGACTTCCCCAGCGACTATTACCTGTTTCCAAACCTCAAAAAATTGCTTGGCGATAAAAGATTTGAGAGCAACGAAGAAGTTATCGAAACTATAAATAAGTATTTTGAGGAGCTTGACGAATATACGTTCAAAACTGGTATAACTAAATTAGAACACCGTTATGAGAAATATATCACTGTTGATGGGGATTATGTTGAAAAATGAAGCAAAAAAAAATTTTAAACGTCGTTCTTCGCCCTCGTATATTACATAGTTTATCGGCAGCTGATGTAGGCAATAATTAAATAGGATATAAGCCAATAGTTTGAATAATTGTTTTAATTGTATAATGTTATAATTACTGTGTGTTTATTCAACAGTTTTAATAAACATCTGTCTCTATATTAGATTTTATATTAGATAAAATCAATAGGGGCTTAAAAAGTATTAACGACTGGTTGAAACTCAATAGTTGAATAATGAATAGAACCATTATAAATATAACAATAGATGAAAAGAAAATTGAAATTGTTGAACAACTAAAATATCTGGGAGTAATAATAGACAACAAGTTGAACATCGGTAACCATGTGAACTACATCTGCAAGATGATTTTGCAAAAATTAGGATTATTGTTTAGATCCAGTGGTTATCTGACATTGTGGGCGAGAAAAACCGCATACAATACGATTATACATTCTAATTTTTCAGCTTATATTATATACATGGCCAACAAAATAGAGATGCAAAGGATGCAAATCCTTCAAAATAGGGCAATGCTGATTATATTGGGGTACAATAAATACTCTTAAATAACTGATATGCTAAATGCTTTGAAAAGTCTTCGTGTTGACTATATGTTGTGAATGAAGCCTCTCATACTCGTTCATAAAATAAAGCATGGGTTGGCACCAGACTATTTACAAGCGAACCTGATAAAATTTTGTGATATACACTGATATGGCATTAGGTCAAAAGAATACTTAATCCTGCAGCATAAAAATACGACATTATTGTTTGTTTTTTAGAGTACTAATGGAATATAATAATCTTCCACCAGACATGAAGAACTTAAACTTACTTAAAGAACTTTAACTTCAAGATCAGACTGAAAGAATATTTGACAACCTTGGTGAAAATCAAGAATTTATCTATTATTAATCTTTAATAATCGGGTGTTAATTGATGTGGAAGTATTCCATGCAATAAAATGGACTGTAATTCATAAATGATTAATATAGATAGGTATGTTTTTCTTTACTTCATGGGATGTATATTACTCAAATACTGTAAAAAATTGTATAGATTAAAAATTGTATAGCTTAATGCTAAATAAATTCATTCATTGATTAATATATTTCATTTCAGGAAACGGCTGACGTGGTCCCTAGTACGTTTTCAGAAATGTTCACTTCATTGCCGAATGTACTTCCCCAATCAATGAGGAAAGAACTCAGTTGTTCGCTGGCGTTTTCTGCTCTACTTCATCTTTGCAACGATAAGACGCTGAAATTGACGCAGTTGCCCAACTATCAAGACTTCAAAATTGAGAGTGGTTAGATAATATTTCTTTTGAATAATTTTATGTATTTTTAAAATAAACGTTATTGATTGTTTTTTTTTTCTAAGTTCTTAGGCACCTGTTTATTTTCCAATATCACAAAGGAATACCTATTTATTATTTTGTTTTTGACGATTGAAGAAAATATTTTTCAAATTCTTGTTGCATTTGTAATTAAACCTTACGAGTTTTTATAACTACATGAATTTAAGTGTACCCGTAACTATTATAAAGAAGAAAAGAGTAAAGCAAATACCCCACTGACAAAAAAAATATCAAACTTAGAAGTTTTCATTAAAAATAGATTAAAAACAATAAATTAAAATTAACACACTGGGCTTAAGTTTCACTAAATATATTAAAAACTCAATATATTGATGAGGCCGATACTTAGAGAAAATTAATATCCATAATGAAACAATATTTCAATACAAATACTCATGTAGTACTTCGAAATGTCGTCATGCGTATTTGTATTAAAATTATGAGAAAATTCTAAACTCTTATGTTCCGGCTGGTTAACCCATTACTTCAGTAACGTATATATAAAAATGTATACATATGTTTACTAATATTTTAATTTTATTCGTTTTTTTTATAAAATATATACATATGTGCTCTAACTCTATTTATATTTACTCTTTACTTTAACTACCTGAAACATATGTAGAGTTTGTGTGTTAATTTAAATTTATTGTTTTTAACATAATGTTTCACCAAGAGATAAGCGAAACCTCCGTGCAATTTATTAAAAATAGATTGTTAAACAAGTTAAGAAACCTGGAAGTTTTCAGTGAGTGTAAACGTGTATTTATGATCTAATTTACAATAACATGAAAAAATCACTTTTTTCACGTGATATTTTTATTTCTTAAAAAAATATTAAGAATTAATCTAAAGTATTGAAATATGAACAAACTATGAAGGCTGACTATGAGCATTACGCATTCTCTTAATTTTACAAGATTAATAATATTTATTATAATCTTTTAAGACATTTGATGAATGTATAGGATAAGTCAATTCAAGAAATTGACTTTTCTTGAATTGCGTAAAAATATTGCAAGGAATTGCTATCATACTCCACAAAATCTTCGATCTTTGAATACTCAATATTTAAAAACTACAGAAACTCAATATTTGAAGAACATGAATATGAAGTTTACTTTGAAATAATTTTTTTCCCAGCTGGCACATATTTATAATAATAATAATCCATTTATTTAGCAATAAAATGCTATACAAGATTGTACATATTTGATTAATCCCACAATCTAAGTTATAAACGAATATTATAAATCTTATACATACTACAACCTATCTTTATTTATTAGACATAAATCTACAAATCATCATGTGTGATGTTAACATAGATATATTTTATTAGGTACATATGTATTCCATAATATTAGCTGTGTGAACTTAAGAACGGTGAGTTGTTGGCAACCGTTGAGAGGTCAAACCATCCATAATGTGTTCCCTTAGTTTTTTGGTAAACTTTCTTATATCCTGTTGCTCTTTTATTTCAGTAGGTAATTTATTGTAGTAGGTGGTAGCCTGGTAGATGGGGGACTGTAACGCTTTGTTAGTTCTTATATTGTTTAGCTGATAGTTTAGGTTGTATCTCGTATTATGATCATGTATTTCTACTCTTTTTTTGAGCGAAATATTTACTTTTAGTAGTTTATTTTCTATTTGATGAATCATTTTCGAGTCTTCAATTTTTTTCATGAACATCATCTTACAATTATCATATTTACATCTAACAAATTAATTTTCATTTTGCAATGACTAATGATATTTTTCTTACCTAAATAAATTAATACATTTTTATAAATTTTCATTTTTAGTAATCACACTCATTATAGTACTCCCTTAGTTTTTTCTGAACTGCGTAAATGTTGCAGTCTTGACAGAGATAGGTAATTTATTATATTTCACCACGCCCTTTACAAAAACTGAGTTATGTGCTGCACTACTTTCAGATTGTTGTAGCATAAATCCCATCTTATTTCTTGTGTTGTAATTGTGTACTTTCTGAAACGATACTAAAATTTCATCAAAATAATCTGGCATAATTCCTGTTTTAATTTTATAGATGAATATTAAAGCTTGCATCTCCAAAAACTTTTTATATTAATCCAATTTAGGACTTGCAACATATTGTCGATACCTGCATACCTATTGCGGTTTAAAATTATTCTCATAGCTCTGTTCTGTAGTAGTTATAGGGATATGTTCGCCACCTATCTGAATTATAGGAATAATTGAAAGTAAATAAAAAAAAATTGAATCTGTTGGAGGAAAATTAAAACACAATTACAAATTTCATGAATCATTTTATTTTAATATCGCAATCATTCAAGCGTACAAAAATATATTATTACCACGTTTACACAGTTTCGCTTAAATGTATTACATACTTTACATACGCTTCAGCATCGAATCCATTAATATTACTGCCAAGAATTTCACCTGTGCGAATAGTAAACTATATTAAGTATTATTCTCAAAATTTGTTGTATTATGGAAATTAATATTAAATATCACATTGTACATATATATTGCAGTCATTAATGGAAGAATTTCAGGTTGAAGTCTCCCACAGGTGAAATTCAATTACAAGAACATTGGGTGCAGTTTGAACAAAAATCAGTGTTCCAAAAATTTGAGAAAATCCTAACAGTACGATTCTTTAGTCCTGAATAAAGTTCTTCGGAACCACTTACCATTAAGATTAACTCTGGAATTACTTACAAGTTAAAAAATGTGAAACAGTAGTTCCAAGAACTTGACAAAATTGCAGACTTAAAATCGCAATGTTTGGAAACTTTAAACAAAACTGTATCATCTGTTGGCTACAAAATAATATCTAGCAGCCTCCTTCATCAGACTTTTCGTTTATTGGGGGAAGTAATTCAGAGGATTCTTTTTCTAGGATGGAACAATAAAACAGCTGATCAGATAGTAAGTCAACATTACACTAGGTAGTCACAAAAAGGAAAAAGCAAATAAAAAAATTCGATTAATAGTTGTATTTATTCAATAACAAAATGTCATTCGAGTCTTGAAAGTCTAATAGACAGTAAATAAATATCTATTGGAACTTTAATCACGAAAAGTGAGCTTATATTCAATAGAGAATTATCAAATTTTTTTAAATCATATTTTTTCCTTATGCAGTATACCTAGTGACGCCCTGAGACATAAAGGATAAAAATCAATGATACCATTCTCTTCAACAAAATAAAACCTTACTTAGAAAATACCTAATATCTAATAATTTAAATATAATGAGGTAGATAATATTAAAATTCTAATAAGTAGATACACAGTTAACTACAGAGTGCATAGTAAACATCTCATCTATTAGAAATACACAAATACACTAGTAAGTAGTAAATAATTTATAAACCTGAATAATTCTGAAATGAAGGTGGAATATGAGTTTTAGTACTTTCATGATTTCGCCAATAAGTTTAGAAGATATACGCACAAAAAAGGTTTTCTTTCTGGGTGATTAGATCGAAATTTAATGAAAAAATTGATGTATTAAAAAAACTAATCACAAGACTGCAAAAATAACAATGTATTAAAATGCATCTTCATCATTAATTTGCTGTATATCATTGAAAACAAATGTTCTTTACTTCTAGTATGGCATATTAAATAACAGCGGTGTGAATGTGTAATCTTCTTTGACGAATGTGATGGTATAAAAAGCTTCGAAGAACATAATATTTTATATAAAAAAAATCATATGGGTTTAAGAAGTTAACACCGCGATAATAAGTATCAGAAAAACAAGTGCTTCATCATTATTTGTGTATATAAATAAAAAATTTGAATGTTAATGTAAAACTTGCAGTATGATTAACTTTTATGTGCATATATTTCACATTCAAGAGAGGTTAATATTAAAATATAAATAAACATTAATATTAGTAGTACTATTGCTGTAATGTTTGTACAATGTTGAAATGCTGGAATGTGCTAAAGGAGGTAACTAGTTTATTTAGTAAGTATGTAAGAGGAAGTATTTGAGAGGAATGTTAAACTGAGGTAGTTGAAATTCAAAACAACCCTGAATATTTGTGTGAGTATTTCTGAAAATAGTTTCGCTTAGAAGAATAGCAAGCGTGCCTATATATTTGAAAAAAAAAAAACAATTAAAACGCATAATTTTTGTATGGTTTTTAGCAGCTATATACAAAAGAATTATTGTATTTAGTGAAGATCATGAAAATTGGTATTTGCAAACACTGACTGACTAACAAGTTTGTTTTACATGAAAAATATTCTCAAAAAAACAATTTTCGGTTCTAGGAAATTCTGAATATTCAACATAAAATAAATGTAGAAATTTCAATCTGCAACATAGAATTCTAGATGGATATTTCAAAGTGATATTTCGAAAATTAACATCTTGCTAATGCAAATTAACAACTTGTAATTATTAAAAAATTGATATATAAATTACTTAAAGTCTACTAAAGTATGTATGTTGAATTAAGAAATTTGTAGTTTGAGTTGTAATTCTGCATGCATTATACAAATTAGTTGATCAAATCAAAAAGTAATTTACTTCTATTGTAAATGAATTATAAATGATTTGCTGCTACAAAAACCGTCCCATCAATTTAATGAATATTAGAAAGAAATAGTTTGAAGTTAATTTATAAGCAAAAGAAAAAGCACATGTTATGTCCATATTTCTCTATTCTCCAATGAAATTTAGTGTTGAAAAGATTCACTACTTGTGTAGAAGAAACATCAAGCTAATAATGAGCATTTGCTGGAGTAGTTCTCTTCATTTCGAAACTTACACAAATTTCGAAAAATTACCGTTTTGTACAATACAATGAAGGCACAGAGCTTATAAGAAGTGACTGCTGTGTCTACGATTTGCTAGGTTAGGTTTGTCCAAAATATCCATTTCAAAATAGAGTAACTAGACTGAATATGAAAAATATTATTCAATTTCAAATAATAACTATTTCCACTTTCTAAGCTACTTATAATTGACAATTTTTCTTTTGTTCTATCTTGAGTACAGAAATATGTAATCTTACGGTTAAAATATTGTACAGAGGCACTTTCAGATTTATTTTACCATTGTAAAATACAATTGTAGTTGATTAATAACTAGACAATCTATATGCGAATTAAATTACCCTTCCATATAAAGAAAAAACTGAATGAAGAACTCAATGACTTGATATTTGCAAAAAAAATTAAAGAGTTTAATTTTTGTTAAAATGATGTATCTTTCGTGCTTATTAGAGTCTCTCCATACAGAGACGCTGAAAAAATTTAATTGAACAATTATGCAAAATAGATATACCACCAGCAATTTCAAAATCTCATTTGTTAGAACAATTTAATTATCATGAATAAGTGACATTTTAGTGTAAGTTTATAGATCAAGATTTTTAGTTTATCAAATCTGAACAATTTCCCATTTTTGCTTCTCGAACCATCTGCCATTCTTAAGGTCTAATGAGGACTTTTCGGGACTCAATGAATATTATATTAATTTCGTTTCTATTGAAATGGATTTGCATCTATTAGTAATCGACTCCTTCGATAAAATGTTGAAGTTTCGTAAGAATGAACAAAAAGTTGGCTACGGACTTAAACATAATCAATTTCAACTGTTTCTGGACTTTTTCCAACACCTAACCTAGCTTATTACGCGACTTTTCTGGAATAACAGTATAAAAATTTTGTACCTCGTTCCAATGTTTCTCTTTTCTTTTTTTCAACAACAGAGCATTGTATTCTTTGGGTATACATATATAAGTATTATAAATAAATATATTATGGTAACGTTGAATTGTGAACAGTTAACATTTTTTTCAACATCGAACATTTTTTTTTGTGTTAACAATAGTTATTAGTTCATCCATAATTATGTTTTTTTTTACACCCACACGTACAATGTAGCTTTATCTTACTGTACAATAATATCTTACTTATCGTCCTAAACTATATATATATTTACGTCATCAGGTACAGGTTACAATAGTGAAAAATCGGGGCATCAGATCGAAGACTTAAACTATTAACGAATGAAAATGAAAACTGTATAGCAACAATAGTCCAAATGTTTCGAAAGATGAAAAAGGAATGCAGTCTCGAAGTGATGTTTTCACAGAAATCCCCCCACGATAAATCATTAATTACAAACTTTTAAATGATTAGTGACAAGAAATTATAGTAAGAAAACCAAAACGATTACACGAAACTAAAAGTGTCTGCAATGAATGATAAAAGACCCGAATTGATACGTCAAACTGATATAAGTTTATAGTTACAATGTTTTTATTAAATGTTATTTCAGCAGTTAAGTTAAGCGATTCTTTTCCCCAAAAAAAATAAAACAACACGAGTACTTCGTTCTATTAAAAATGCAAAAAATTGTTTCCTCCAAAGAAACTTGTAAAAATGTTAATAAACGGGTGAAGAATTGAAAATTTGGCACTTCAAGATTAATAATTGCAATCACTGGACAAAGTGTTGTTTCACATTTTCTCAAGCATACGAAACATTTGGCTTTTTCGAAAGCTGATATTTGTGTATCTGTTAAAAACTTTCAACGTTTAGGCAGTTAAAGGAATACGTAAAATTAGTTAAGAATGTGCTACTTGAGCAATCGTATTATATACAAAATAGTTTCTTATCGTTGTTTCTAAATCTGGAAAGAAAACCCCTTATCTCAATAGATAATAATATATTAAAAGAAGGAGACATTAATCTTCGCATTCTAGTCAATATTCATGCGATTGTTTACGAAAAGTTAGAGGGTACCGGAAGAAGTTTTTGGCGAACTAGTTTTTTAAGGAATTACAACATTGATAACAAAAACAAGTGATGTATTTAACGGTAAAAATTACTCGACGTTCCTGTTGATTGTTGCCAGAGAAAAATGAATTATCTGAATATCTTGTTCCACATAAATAACCATTACACATTGTAAGGAACACTTGAGAGTAATTAATGAGTTCTATTACATACAAATAAAGTTCAGTTTGAAAAATGCATTAAATTATCAAAGCAAATTGAATTACAAGAAACACAAATTGTATAATATTTTAACAATCAGACTTTAGGTTCATTAAAGATATTTTCTAAGACTGTAAATCAAAAATATCTCCTTTAATTTGAGATATGGAGTATTCTTTCCAAATAATATATAGGTAGCTGAATGAACACAATATTGCCATGGATACATTTTCAACCTAACGAAATTAAAAAAAAAATTATGTAGGTTTCTCGTCAGTAGTCTGGCGTAAAGCTAATAATGTGTCTTCGATTTTGGACTTGATTTCTCTAACTGCCAGGAAAATTTCAGGTAATATTATCATAATCGGAAAAATCCACTAGTGAATGAAGTATTTCATTGAAAATCTTAATACTTCGAATAATAAATCACCCAAGATATAGCTGTGAAGTTATCATCTATTGCAATCAGATCACTGAAATATACACTGGCCGAGATAAATTCAAAAAATATAAAAACGTCAGATATAAAGGATTATTTCTAAATTAAATAGTTCAATATATTTGACGTGAAATTATGGACTAAATTGCTTAACATTCCAATGGTGATGTGTTATAGTACAAATAAAAATTTAACGACTGCAACAATTCAAGTATTAAACATCAAAATTGTGAGATTAAAGAATAGATATTTTAAATAAGAAACTATACCTGAAGAAAATATTATCAACGCCAAAATTTTAATAATAAACATTGAAAAAACACGAAAGACTATAACAAAACAATTTACAATGACTTTACATATATTTTCGAAAAGTTTTAAGTAAATTACTACGAGTCAACTGAAATAGTTACAAGATTTTAATACCCTGTTGTAAAATAAAATTATTATAAGTTACTTGTTAAATGTTTGTCTAAAAAATTAACTATTTCAATTATTGATTAGTCGTTTCAAAAATGATTGCTCCACAATTAAAACTTATTGAATATTTTGTAGTAAAAAAATCAAAAATAGTACATAAAAATCACGTTGAAACCTACTCTACCTTAAAATTTGCAAAGTCGACAATTACAGAGAATATTTACGAACTTTTTAATATTGCTAGCGATTCGAGAAAACTAAAAGATTCATCAATAACACAATGTATGATTTCAGCTTTCGTCTAGACAGATAGCAGTAGATGTAAATGTAAGATCAGTCGCATCTCGAGACCCGGTCAAAATCAACGCAGAAATCTACCTGACAATTACCGAAATCAAAATATCATCGTATTGGCAGTCAATTGAACATAAATCGTGTGAAAAACATAGAAACTAGAACGAAAATTTTTCGACAGAAAAAACAACTTTTCTAACCGTTCTACCCGCGCATGCAACCGCCTGCGCTTTAATCAACCATTTGGCGCAACCATCGGCGAAATCCTCCGATGATTGCCTACGACGAACGGATCTTCGGCGTACCGAGCGTGCGCCTTCTCCACTACCTCTCGATCGCGAAACGGGAAAGCGTCGTCGTCTTTGTGGCCGTTGAACAGGCCCGTTCCATTGGTGTATATGGGGGAGCAGCGATTACGTTTTCCTGGAGACGGAGGGTCCAACATGGTGTAACTGTGTTTGTGAACCGGCGACTGGATACGGTTGGAGTTTGGGTCGTCGTGGAAGATCGTGTATTGGGGCGACTTTTTGTTGTTGGAGTTGTTGCGAACGTCGCCGTTCTTCTCTTTCCTGTCGAACTGAACGAGAGAAAAAATTATTATAACGATACACACGAAGTAGGGAAAATTTCACGAATTTATTTAATAAAAAACATTTGTTTTGCTTTCACAAAATTCTTATTGAATTATTGCTTGACAATTGTTTCGAGGTGTTTTCAAATTTTCAGAAGCTACACTCGTTATTTCGACTAACATATTTATAATAAAGAGGAACATAAATATTGCCTACATTTATTTAATAGAGTGAAACAATTTTTTTTGCCATACCTGAGGATTTTCCGTTATATGCACATGACCGTTCAAAAGATGACCGTTCATGGATGGTTTCTTCATACCATTGATATGATCTCTTGGATAATCATCCTTTCCCTGAAAAGAAAAGACGTAGAAATGCATACATTTCACAAAACAAAAGCATATTTCTTGAAATATGTTTTCTTATTGCAACTTGGTTTCGCGTTTCCTGTTATCTCCAAATAATTCTACGTGGTGATGTTTCAGATATGCTATGCAAAAATATCATAAGTTGTAAATCAAGGACGAATACTGTAAAATGTTGGTGATTGTACCAGCTAGCTCTTAAATTTGGGAGACGTATATAAATTCAACTAATATATGTACAATATAGACAGTGGAACTAGATAATTTTATATAATTTCTAGTCGAGATCTTTTGATTCAAGATTACAAAATATGTGGATGGAAAATCTGTCTAAGCTTGAATCCATTTTTTATCCATTATTTATAGTCAAGCATTAGACTTGACAAAAATCAGAGCATCTAAGTTTTACTAATAAACAAACAGACGAAATAAGGACATTTATCAACAATCCAGGCAAGAATTTAGCCATGGAAAGCACAAATTAAGAAGAAAAGAGATAAACTGAACTATCACAATCCAAAACAAGCGAATGATATACAAATAGGTTACAAAGTCCTATACCTGAAGGTTATCAACCAAGCCTTATTGAAATAATTCAAACTCTGCTATAGTGTAAAGCATTAAATTTTTTAATTTATTCTAGACGAAGAGTTTAGCCCATTGATTCTAAAGTGGTTAATGTGTTGTAGAGTGAATCCAAAAGAGGCCAAAACGAAAGAAACATCAATAGTTAACGCTTTTTAAAACAAGCAAGTTTTAAGATCTCTCGTTTCAAATTATAATGGAGTTAATTATATATAAGATTGTATATATTATATACAAGATTTAATCACTTAAAATTATAATTTACCTGCCAAAGTTCAATGGACGTATATTGTTTTTAGACTGAAGATACTCACCTTCGTATCCAGATGAACAGGTGGCTTAGACGACGGCAACTCTGCACTATCCTCATCTACCGTCACCAGATTCTGAGTTTCGTGTGTCACTGGGCAGGGTGCTTCCAATCTTACGTGCGATGAAGCACCTTGGGAAGCGTAACGGGCTCTCGCCGGCCTGTAGCTGCCGGCGGTAAGACGAGCGAGGTGGGTTCTGTGCCGCTGCTTAACGCATCTACGACGGTAAGCTATACAACTGACGCAACACGCTATGCAGGCTAGGGCCAGAATGCATCCGCCGATCACTCCTGCAAGTTTTAATCGAAAAATTAGTTACTATATAAATCGATATGAGAAAAGTCATCTCGAGGAGTCAGCTAGCCCCAGAGTCGCTTTTCTATGCAATGGTGTTGTGGCTACTACAAAACAATTACAAGAAGTTCTTCAAACAAGGTAAACGTCCCGGAAAAGACTAATCTTTCGAGACGAAAAAAAAACATCGACAGGAAGTAGATGTCTCTACGCTCTTCAAGACTTTATAAGCTCTAAAAGAACTCACCAGGCTAGTCAAGATAAACCTACATCCAATGGTTGTAAGTCCAGTAGATATGGACGGCTGCAAAACATGGAAGATGACTGTCGCAAACAAAGAACAAGTGGAAAATCAGGGAGAGAAGTCTTCTGAACAATCTTCGGGACGACCGTTACATGGAAGATGAAAACCAACAAAGAACTGGCCACGTGAAAAGATTTCCAGAACACAGATTATCAAGGCTTGTATGGTAAGGAGTACCAAAGAAACCCTGGCAAGGCACATGCTTAGGCGAGCCCAAAATTTTTTCCTTTATTGAGATAAAGGAAAGGAGAGAAGAAGAAGAAGAAACCCTGGGAAGGCCTCGACTTTGGTGGCAAAATAACGTTGTAAAAGATCTGAATATTATGGTCTTTGGAATATTAATTGATAACTGAAGGAGATCTCGATGGACAGAAAAAAAATTAGAAGTGTTGTCAAGACAGCTAAAATCTTCTTTTCATGAATTATAAAAACCTACATTAGAACGAATAATATCATAAATAATCACTTTTATCTCACATCAATCTTGGTATTGAACAATTTCAACGAATTTCAAATGACATATACAACGGTACAAGTTGAAATATCTTGCTAAATTTCATGAAAGATGATCATTTCATCTTTTTAACATATTAACTTCACCATTAGTATTAGTACGAAGAGAAACAACGTTTGGAAGTGAAATTACTCACCCATTTTCTGCTTTTCCGTCATATATTCCTGGTATTCCAAAACGGCGTCAGTTTCCCTTTTCTTATTCGAGAATTTGAGTAGACAGGGCATGTTCGGAAAGCCCAATCCAACACTTGAGCGGGCTCGAACGATGATTGTGTACTCTTCAGTTTTTTTCAGATTAACCAGTAAAATGGACACTCTATCATCGTCGGATGTACAACTCTGTAATTAATACAAATAAAAATGTTTAATGTTGAATTTGATTAAAGTTCGAATAAACAAAGTTCCATACTTGTGTCTAAATCTGCTGTGTATAAGAAACAATACAATTTACATAAAAATCAGTGAGTACTTCTGAAGGTGTTCTTAAAATTTCTCATTTATTTCTCTAAACACAGAGCTAGTAAAAATATCATGTAAGTATATGATTTATTAGTAGAATTAGTAAGAATTTATTCTAAATTGCTCAATATTCCAAAAAAAACATAGAAAATATTCTAGAAATATCGAACAGTTAAGAAAACTGCAGAAATAATCCAATTGTTTTGAATAAAAATTTTATTTACTGGGACTTTTGAAATAAGTGTTCAAAAATATTGAGAATAATGAAAGTTGCTCACCAAATTAGATCCTTTAGTAGCTGGCAAGGTAACGAGATTCCATTCTTCAATAGGCCTACTTGAATTAGATGTATATAGAATCGTGTAATTATTGAGAACTCCATTTATATAGGCTGGGGGTAACCATGTCAGGCAAGCAGTGGATTCGTTGATTATAACATATTTTAAGTCTAATACTGTTGAAGGCACTGAGAGGGAGAAAATAAATATTTAAGTATATATCTTGTTCTTCATTAAGTGATAACACTGGGGAACAACAATTTTGTTTTGATCTGTGACTAGTTTTTGACTAAAATTTGCTCTCTGAATTTAAAAATGTTATCAATTTTTCTCTATCGGGTCAAGTTTTTAAACTACACCATACCCTTTCTTTACCCTAAAAGTCATACAAAATGGGTATACAGAGGATAATAAAGTGGGTACTAACCAAACATATTAGAAAATTTTATTCATACAAAGGTTATTATAATATTAAAAGTTGAATTGTGTTTATACACAAAATAAAAAAGATATTAGGGTAAACATTTTCGCTTATGACTTTTCCTAGAATGTTCAATCTGGGGACATTCTCGCTAGATGCTACAAGAGTAGTCAGCCAACATACTGACATCCCATCTACCTTGATACCTTGCCTCCATGACTTACAAATCTTGGTGAAATCGCACATCCTGTTCATCGCTAACAACGCCAAGATTTTCTGGAAAGTTAGCAAGATGGCTGTGTAAGAAATTCGGTTTGATCCTCATGTTACAGCCAAGTTTTTTAAAGCTTTCTAAGAGTTTGTTGAACAATTTTGAAGTGATTCTTGGCTCGTGTGTTTCCAATAAAGTCCTTGACAATATGTTTGAATGCCAACCAAGCATTATTTTTAAGTTCGGTCATTGTTTCAATGAAACGTTTATCTTTAATAAGTTGCCGAATCTGTAGCCCATCAAAGACACCAGCCTTTATCTTCTCATATGACAAGTTAGGAAATACCGAAATAATATACTTAAAACATTCCCCTTCAGTTGACAAATCTTTAACAAATTTCTTCATGAGATCTAATTTTATATGCTAAGGCGGAAATATATTGTTTTTTTTTGTCGACAAGTGGCTGATTTAGAATGTTTGGATCACCAGGTTTCAGGTCAGATGGCGGCCACTTTGACCGAACCCAATGCTTCTCCGAGCTCTGCTGTCCCACATACATAGAAAACAGGGATACTTGGTATATTCGCGTTGCTGGCCAAGAAGGAAACAAACCACCAAGGTCAACACAGATGATCCATTGGTGTAAGTTATATTGCAACAAGTCAATAACCTTCTTTATGTCTTCATATTCTTCATGCAAAGAAAATGATTGACCAATTGGGACTGAACCATATAAATTTCCATTGTGGAGAACACACTTCAAGCTACAATCTGAGCTATCTATAAACAATCGCCATTCACTTGCGTTATAGTCTGAATTTCCCAATTCTTTCATTAAGCCAGCTCTGTTATGGCAATACACAAATTTTTCAGTACTCTGAAAGATCTGCACAAATGTACTATCTTTCTATCAAAAGTAGGTGACTTTAGCTCCTAAAAAAACTTCCGCCGACAGGAGCGCAGTAGACCTTTCTGTAAATCGCGTTCAGTGTAGAAAAAAAAACTTGACGTGATAGAAAAAAACTGATTAAAATTTTGGAATCAGCATGTCAATTTACCTCTAAAACAGCCTAAAAATCGAAGTCAGCAGACATTATGTTACAAATTGTTTCACAGTGTAAATCAACTGCCAAAAGCATTCCATAATATAATAATTTATAACATTCTATAATAATTTATAAAGCACTATCAGAATCATTGATAAGATAGTGTATCTTGGATTGGGGTTGTGGATGTAACAATTTGCTAATAAAATTGGAAATACAGCAGAAAAGGATACTGAAGGTATACATAAATTTTAAACAAGTTATCGTTCTGATCACAATAAAGTTAATTATTCACCTTAGGTTACACTTATGTGAAGATATTATCAAAGATTGTAACATCATCTATTTAATTATGTTTTCCTACTTCTGTATTGCTTCATTTACATTTGTATTACGAAAGATAAAGATGAAGACAAATATTATAAAGCATTATAAATATTTATTGTAATAATAAAAATCAATAAACGTTATTTGTGAAATACTATTATTGTATGATAACCTGAACGAAAGTATATAAGTAAACTTTCCAAAGCGAATTTGTCTTTCGAAAAATGGCATCTGCCTTTCGCGGGTTATAATAATAAACATTTTCTTACCATCTGGATGGGTTCGAATGGTGAGTGGCGAAGCAAATGACAATCTCAATCCATCAGAATTAACAGATTGTATTCTGAATTCGTATAGAGTGTTTGGTTTCAAATGGTCAACTTGCATCATGTTGTTTAAGCTGAAAAACATATTAAATTATTAAACCTCATTAAATTTTCATAAGAAAATGAATTAAACTGAAACTTAGGAAGTATCCAGAGAATGAACAGGCAATTGGTTTTATTAATAGTTTAATTTTAACTGATATTTTTTTTAAAGTTTAATTTTAAGCGTCTACGAGTGTTTGGATTAAAACTTGTTTGTGGTGGAGTTATTTTTTGATTTATCTTTGGCATCTGATTCACTATCCTTTGAATTTATACCTGATAAATGCTACAATTTAGGTTTTAGAGGCGTTTTTCTGAATTGGTTACGTAGTTATCTTGAAGAAAGAACAATGGTAGTGAAAATAGGCGAGAGTTATTCTCAGAGACATGACATTGCTCTTGGGGTGCCGCAAGGCTCTGTGCTCGGACTTCTTCTATTTATATTATTTATAAACAATCTTCCTGCGAAGTTGTCCCGATATTTGGTGACACTATTTGCCGATGATTCATCGGTGGTTATTTCTGGCAGGACTCCTGAAGAACTTCTGGGGGCACGTGAATGCATTGTGAGGGAGTTTGTGAATTGGTGTCGAATAAACAATCTGATGGTGAACGTTGACAAAACTGTATGTATTCATTTCTGTCTGAAGGGCAATTAGTACCTTGGATGTTAAATATAGGGACAACACTTTATCATCATCCAATCAACAAAGTTTCATGGAATATATGTAGACAGAAATTTGAGATGTACATCATACATTGATGCCTTACGTAAAAAATTGAGTAACTTATTTTTCGCAATATCTAGAATTAAGAACATCGTACCTAGAAACTGTGTTGTGAATGTATATTATAGTCTTGTATATAGTCATCTAAATTATAATATTCTGCTAAGGGGCTGCTCTAAAGAAATTGTCTGATTATAAGGTGATAATAATTTACATATACACCTGATACAATTATTTAATGCGCTTGTAAAGAGTAAATTAGATTTTGGATGTATGATTTGGCATCTCATTTACAATTCTCATAAAAATCACTTAGAGACGATACAACGAAAATTTCGAAATATCTATTTTGGAGGGAAGATCACGTTTACCAGGCCAGAGGATATAGCCAGACTGATATGTTAAACAGGATTGGATTTAAATCACTCGAAGTTGGTAGAGACTTGTTGTCTCTGAGGTTTCTGTATAATCTCTTACATGGCTATATAGACTGTCCTACCCTTATTTGGATCAATTTTTTACATTGGCTCTATTGATTTTCATGTACCGAGCCAATGTTCACGTTCAAGTCAATTTTTTTCATTGGGTACTCTGAAAACTAATTCTCTCGTACAATCACCCATTAGATATATTTGTTCGCTATTCAAGGATGTGTCTGACAAATGCGATATCAACAGTGACTCATTTGCTTTCATTAGTCGGGTTTACTTGGACTCTTTTCATGTATGGTGAATTTCGATACATAGCTATATCCTCATTGTCTAATATTCATTATAATTTCTCCTTTTATTGATAATCATTTTCTAAACGTTTGCATTATATCATTAGGTGTTAATACTATATATATATTTTTGAATATTTCCTGTAACTGGATGGTTTTAACTGTAGGAAAATAAAGACTTAATATTATTACGGGTGATTTGTTAAGAGTATAAAATTCAACTTCTGCAAGAATTGAAGCCGAATAACCTACCACAACGTCTAATTTTTGGCGAATGGGCCTTAGAACAGTTTAATGAAAATCCGCTGTTTTATCGAAAAATTGTGTTCAGCGATGAGGCTCATTTCTGGCTTAACGGATATGTAAATAAACAAAACTGTCCCATATGAAATGATGTACAGCCACATGCCATTCAAGAATTACCGATGCATCCAGAAAAAACGAGAATTTGGTGTGGTTTATTGTCTGGTGGCATCATCGGTCCATTTTTCTTCAAAGACGACCGTGGAAGAAACGTAACCTTCAACGGCGAACGATATCGAGCCATGATATACAACTTTTTTTTGCCCCAGTTGGTGTAGTTGAACGTGGTTGACATGTGGTTTCCTCAAGATGGTGCCACATGCCACACAGCTCGTGAAACAATGGACATGTTGAAGGATGAATTTGGTGAGCAGCTTATCTCTCGAAATGTCCTTGTGAATGGGCCGCCAAGATCATGCGATTTGACGCCTCTGGATTATATCTTGTGGGGTTATGTAAAGTCGTTAGTGTATGTGGACAAGCCGAACACGATTGAAGTCTTACAGGATAACATAACACGCGTAATTCGTGAGATACAGGCCGAAATGCTCGAAAAAGTGACGTAAAATTGAACCTTCCAATTCCATTTGATACGAAGTCGCCAACAACATTGACATGAAGTTATCTTTAAAATGTAAATGGCAAAGGCCAAGTTATCAATTTCAATAAAAATTTTGAATATATGATGCAAATTAACTCCTTTATTCGATTTAAAAAAAAACTTCGTTTAAAAAACCACACATACTGATATAAAAATCATATTATAATCAATTTATGATCTTTAAAAAATTGAAAGTATTGTCCAGGACTTATCCCAGCATTTCAGATTCGAAATATATTGCGTTCGTATCTATTTTGGACTGCAAACTAACCTTACAACCGCATTTGCTTCCACACACGTTTCGTTCGATTGTTGTGCATTCTCGTACGTTAGTGTAAACGCGTTGAAAATCCCTCCTGTCAATTCCACATAACAGACAATGTAAGATTTGGCATAATCACTGGGCTGCGGCAGCCATTTCAAGACTACCGATTTGGCGCTTACATTGGTCACTTTGAACCCGTTAGGATTGGGCGGCGCCTCCTGCGGTACATCGCCTTGAGGTGTCACGTAGGTGTTGTTCGAAGGCGGTGCTTCGTCGGGCATCTTTACTGCAGTCCACTTGGAGTCGTACAAACGGTACGAGGAAGACATCACACGGAAGTGATAGACTAACGATGGAATTAGGCCTGAAAAATAGCCATATATAATAACTATAAATATTGATGATTGATGAGGCCGATACTTGGAGAAAATTAATATCCATAATGAAACAATATTTAGAACTTTCTCATAGTTTAATAAAAATACGCATGACGCGTTTCGAATTACTACTTCTTTATCAAATGCTGAAATAAGATTAGGTGTAACTTTACAAACTCAATACTTTGTAGAATGGACCCAAAACGAGATTGCCATTGTTTCCGATTTTCATAAGCGAATTTTGTTTAGCGATGAAGCGCACTTCAGGTTGAGTGGCTACGTCAACAAACAAAACTGCTGCATTTGGAGTGAAGATAATCCTCAAGTTTATGTCGAAACACCGTTACATCCAGAAAAACTGACTGTTTGGAGCGCTTTATGGGCTGGTGGAATCATTGGTCCTTACTTCTTCAAAAAACGATGATAGCCAGAACGTTACAGTCAATTGTGATCGGTATAGAGCCATGATTACTAACTTTTTCATTCCTGAATTGAAAACAACCATGATGTCCAGGAGCTGTGGTTTCAACAAGGCGGTGCAACATGTCACACATCTCGTGCCACGATCGATTTATTGAAAGACACGTTTGGTGACCGCCTAATTTCACGTTTTGGGCCTGTGAATTGGCCTCCAAGATCATGTGATTTAACACCGCTGGACTCTTTTCTGTGGGGCTATGTAAAGTCATTGGTCTATGCGGATAAGCCACAAACGCTTGACCATTTGAAAGACAATATTCGCCGTGTTATTGCCGATATACCGCCACAAATGTTTGAAAAAGTCATCGAAAATTGGACGTCCAGATTGGACTACATCCGAGCCAGCCGTGGCGGTCATATGCCAGAAATCATATTTAAAATGTAATGCCACAAGATTATCTTTCGAATAAAAAAAAATTCTTGTCAATCGAATGGTTCATCGTTGTTTTATTGCAATTTAAAGTTCTCTACCCCTAAAAAAAACACCCTTTAGCTACTCTCACAGAATATACCAGGTATGTTCTATGACCGACCTAGAGTGAGGACTAATTTTATACAATAATTTTCTTATAGAAATAATTTTCTTGTTGAACATCAGTTGTATCAGTTGTCATCACTCTAGATTGGTCATAGAACATACCTAGATATTCTGTGAGAGTAGCTATAAGTATTGAGTTTGTAAATTTACACCTATTGTTATTTCAGCATTTGATAAAGAAGTAGTACTTCGAAACGTCGTCATGCGTATTTTATTAAACTATGAGAACATAAATATAATAACTAATTGAGAACACCGCCATCAAATTAAACAAAATATCCTGATCTAAAAATTATACTATGCCGTTCGAATTAATTGGGACAAACATTTTTTCTTCGTTTGAGTTACTGTAGTAAGTATGTGAGTACCAGGGTGGCCCAAACACCCTCACACCTGCTTGTTTACTACCTGAGGTGACGTGATGGTTCGGACCTTTACCATCATTTACATTCTGAGCGGTTTTACCTCGCCAACAATTCAGTTGTGAGCCTACCGTTGCAGCAGTTGGTGGTTTCAACTTTGATACGTGCTGTATTGTCTGGTCCAAAGATGGATATTACTCCGAGGAAGCGTTCCAAAATTATCGCGCTTAATGAACACACATCAATGACTGTAAGAGATATAGCTGAAGCTGTTGGTGTGGGAAAGTCCAGCGTTTCGAGAATTTTAAAAACATATGAAGAAAGTGGCTCATCGTCTCCAAAAAGAAAAGGAAACTGTGGCCGCAAACGCAAAACTACTCCAAGAACAGACAAATTGTTAATAAGAAATAGCAAAATTAATCCGAGAAAGACAAGCACTGATCTTCGAAGGGATTTAATGTTTCTGGTGTGGAGGTGAGCACCTCAACTGTGCGACAACGACTGCTGGAGGTTGGCCGTAAGGCAAGAAGACCAAGAAGAAAGCAACTGCTTACCTCAGAAAATGATGAAGAAACGTTTGGCATGGGCCAAAAAGGACCGTGCGTGGTCTGTGGACGAATGGAAGAAGTTGGTTTTTAATGATGAGACACATTTGTTTGCTCAAGGGTACAAATCAAGTGTTGTTAGACGAAGTGATGGGGAAACTTTGGGGCCTGATCACATCCAGCAAACAGTAAATCATCCTCCGAAACAAATGTTCTGGGGTTTTTTCACAACCAATGGCACTGCACGATTAGCTCCTATAACAGGGATGATGAATTTAGTGAAATATATGGAAATATTGCGCACCAGGATTGTCTCATTCATGGAAACGTTTGATGGAACATGTCAGCACGACCTGCCACAATTCCAAACAAGGGCAGGCCTTTATGCGTGAGAATGAAATAAAAGTACTCGATTGGCCGGGGAATTCACCAGATCTCAATACCATTGAGAATTTATGGAATATTTTAAAGAAACAACTGGCAAAAATGGATTGCACTATAAAAGAAAAAATGATTATAGGTGCAATACAGGTGTGGTTTCATGATGACGAATTGAAGAAAATCTGCGCTACGCTAGTGTAATCGATTCCTAGACGAGTTCAAGAAGTTATTTCTGCGAAAGGAGGACATACTTTATGTTAATATGAAGAATTTAAGCTATTTTTTATGTATTTACTTCATTAAAAGGTAAGATTTTACAAAAATATTGTTTTTTATCCTTTGTCCCAATTAATTCGAACAGCATAGTATAATGAATACTCAGTACTAAACTGGCAATTTTTGGGCCAGTTGGTCATGACAACGAAAACGAATGTGGAATTAATCATTATTAATTCCATATTAGTTTATTATAATATTATAAGATATTATGATTAATAAACTTCATTCTATTAACCAGCTAGATGAAAACATTCTTCAAGACAAGATTTCGGTACAAAAATTCCTATTTCATCAAGAGGGTGAACTAGTTCTATAGGGTGCTTTGTCCAAGGTAAACTTGAGTAATTTGCAGTTAATAATTGTTAGTTCATTTACTCTTAAGAGTCAGATTTGCCACCCACCAAATTTCGTCTATACCTAAATCTAACAAACTTTGTAACTGGAAGGTATAACAATTTATTTGTTTTCACATATTACATATTGTTGAATCTAGTACACATAAAAAAATTTTTTCTTAGCAATTAAGGAACAAGAAAAATAATCTGAATAAAAAATTAAAAACCAAAAGTATTTACCTCTTAGGTAAATACTTTTGTCGAAGTTTTCTTTTTGTGTTAGATCAAAATAAAAATATGGATTTTCGAACTGAATCCGAAATTGTACTTAAGGAATAAAGTCCATTTATTGGACAAATATATTGTATTAAGAAAAACTTTAGATACACCCTAATACATTCATATTTGAAATAAAAGGGAATTATTACTACACCAAGAGGGATTATCAGCCTGCTATTGCACATCAAACTTAAACTTTTTTGATTTTCATATGAATTGCAACTCACCAGAAATATTGTGCTTTAGGTTTTCAGTATTTGATGTGTTTACTAGTGGATGGTTGTTTCTCTTCCACTGAACCATGTAATTGGCATTAGAGCTTCCACAAGGTATGTCTGAGCTCACATTTGACCAAATCAATTCTAAGGTGTTTGAATTGACCCACTTGAATCTGAGGTTCCTTTCGCCTTTTACAGCTGAAGACACAGATGAAAATCAGTATTATAGAATAACATTATATAAAATAGAAAAATACATAAATTGAAAGCTCAAATTATTTCCTCTCGAGAACCTCAAACCCGTTTCAATTGTATATATAGTGGAACCAATAATTCAAGAGTATTTGGAAAATTACATGTAGGGTGTTTTTATTAGAGGTATAGAATTTTAAATTGCAATAAAACAACGATGGATCATTCGATTGATAAGAATTTTTTTTATTGGAAAGATAATCTTGTGGCATTATATTTTAAATATGAGTTTTGGCATATGACCGCCACGACTTTTTCCAACATTTGTGGCAGTATGTCGGCAATAACACGGCGAATATTGTCTTCCAAATGGTCAAGCGTTTGTGGCTTATCCGCAAAGACCAATGACTTTACATAGCCCCACAGAAAGTAGTCTAGCGGTGTTAAATCACAAGATTTTGGACGGCAATTCACAGGTCCAAAACGTGAAATTAGGCGGTCACCAAACGTGTCTTTCAATAAATCGATTGTGGCACGAGCTGTGTGACATGTTGCGCCGTCTTGTTGAAACCACAGCTCCTGGACATCATGGTTGTTCAATTCAGGAATGAAAAAATTAGTAATCATGGCTCTATACCGATCACCATTGACTGTAACGTTCTGGCCATCATCGTTTTTGAAGAAGTACGGACCAATGATTCCACCAGCCCATAAAGCGCACCAAACAGTCTGTTTTTCTGGATATAACGTTGTTTTGACATACACTTGAGGATTCACTCCAAATGCGGCAGTTTTGTTTGTTGACGTAGCCATTCAACCAGAAGTGTGCTTCATCCAAAATGGACGTAGAGCGCGATACGTATTCCGCAGAGAATCATTATTTTCGAAATAAAATTGCACTATTTGCAAGCGTTGTTCAGGCGTAAGTCTATTCATGATGAACTGCCAAACCAACCTGAGAATAAATCACTTCTCAACTGTTAAATCGGTCGCCATCTTCAACAGTAATGCAAACTTAAAATTCAATACCTCTAAAAAAACACCCTTTACATCTTGCAAAAATAAGGAAACATTTGAAAAGGCTGGAAGGTCTGTTATTCAGTTTAGTTAAATTGATTTGAAATATGAAACAAATGGTTCAGCTTCGATTATATATTTAATATGTATTTGATTGAAATTAATTTCTGTATATTCAAAAGCCATGCAAATATGAATACTCTCATATATTTACCTTGTTTTCATGTGTGTTCAATTATCAAACATTAAGTGTTACATAATATCAGACGATAATATAAACAATTTTTTTCTTTTTATTTTATGCTATTAAGCATATAGACATTTTGAACCAACTAAGCATATGCAGTATTACATTGGGTGTTAAATATATGAGTTAGATGTACTCGATGATGAACTAAAAGTACTTGAATTTTTAATACAATGGAGAGCTGAAGTCTGACCGCACTGCAATTAGTGGAGCACTTATACTGACTCCAAACAAATAAGATTATTAGTGTTAAATCCCATAAGAGTGTTTTCTCGTATTTGGTGATAAGATAAGAACTTCATCAATCGATTGGGCCGATACTTGATGAAAATCTAAATATATAATTTAAATAAAACTAAGTATTTTTTCGATTTTCACTATAATTAATTCAAAAACATGACAATATCGTTTCGCCAACACAGTGGCTGCATCAGATGTTGATGATAAACTGAGCTATTACATTGTGGACTGCGTATATTAATCCTTAAGTGCGTGGGGTGGGAATGACCATAGAACACTGTTCTTCTTTTACAGGGGGATGACTATAGAACATATTTTTTCTGAATTGTGGGGGATGGCCACAGAATACTTTTCTTCGATTTCATTTTTACTGGAATAAATTTAATAAAGGAGAATTATTGATTAAAACTTGATCATTTAATAAACTGTTCGATTTCTTCCTCTTATTGATGTCCATGGCTTCTAACAGGGTTAGTTTATAACCTTTTCGCTCTATATATAACATCTTAAAGTTGTTGTCGAAGACATGGTTCTCTTCTAAAAGATGTGTTGCATACGTAGAATCGGTTTTATTTTTTGCCAAGCATCTATGGTGTTCTGATATTCTAAGGTTGAAATTCCGGCCACTTTGGCCAGCATATACTTTGGGACGAGTACCGCAACTCAACTCATAAATACCCGATTTATCATCAGGCGAAATTTTATCTTTCGCATTTCTAATGTGTCTACCCACGGTATTCTGAGTTTTGAAAGCTATCGTTAAATTTCTATCAGATAAAAACTTCGAGATTTTTGATACAGGATTGCCAAATACGTTAATGTTCTGAACTTTTTTTGACTATCTGACTATATGCAAAAGTAACAGATATTTACCCACAATTCAGAAGAAATATGTTCTATAGTCATCCCACTGTAAAAGAAGAACAGTGTTCTATGGTTATTCCCACCCCACGCACTTCAGGATAAATATACTCAGTCCACAAAGTAATAGCTCAATATCATCAACATCTGATGAAGCCACTGTGTTGGCGAAACGATATTGTCATGTTTTTGAATTAATTATAGTGAAAATCGAAAAACTACTTAGTTTTATTTAAATTATATAAAAATTTCAATTTGTGTATTTTGTTTAAAGATCCTGCCTTTTAAGTTAATTTGAGTTAATTTAACTGAATAATTTGGCTTGACAACTTTTCCTTCAAAACAAAATACATAAAAGAGAAAGAAGTCTTATTGTACCGCCAAAACATTGAATAATATATTTCTTATGGGAATTTACACTGTTATAATTTTTTTTGTCTACGTCCAATTAATAGCTCCGCCTCTTTCTGCGACGTCAAGACTAAGACAGTCGATTTATGAGCGATAACTTACCGGTAATACAGGAAACTCTATTGGAGTCATCGCTCGTTGCTCTAGAATAAAGCCTTATGTAAAAGGTATAATTTGTACTGGCATTCAGACGATCGGCCAAATGAGAATTTCCACTGATCACCACGTACTCGGGACCGAATTCTGAAATGAAATTATAATAAACAATTTATATAAAACCAATAAAAAATTTGTTGTATATAAAGACAATTGAACAGACAAAAAATCGTTTAAAAAAACACTTTGATTACTGAGATTGAATTATCGCTTAACTCTTGATGAAACATAATTAAATATTAAATTAAATTAAACTCTTGGCTTAATGTTTCACGATTATATATAACAACAGACTCAAATGAGTCTTGAAAATGAGCTCACGCTCGAAACATGTTGACGAATTCTGGTTGTTAAATATAACCGTGAAACATTAAGCCAAGAGTTTAATTTAATTTAATACTTTGATAATTAGTATTGTCAAAGTTTGATAAAAGCAGTAAGTAAATAAATAAAATAGGCCATGTGCTTTCGATAAATAGGGTGAATAAAATTGAATAATCAAAAACACGCCTCACCCAAAAACGACCTATTAAAAAGATCTAAGTGTCATGAAATTGAATACCCATAACTAAATAAACAAAACGAAACCAACAGAAGAATGAAAATGAATGAACGAAATTTAGACCTTTAAAAAACTTCCGTCTTTTAATAAAACGTTTCAACTTCTGTTGATATCATTCGCTCACCTTCTTGGGGAACTTCATCATCACAACCTGATAAATGACTTGTACTTCGGCAGTTACCGCGGCAGGTCTCTGAAGCAAAAACAAAGTCAAATCATGGCAAAATTTTATTCCCCTAAAACTCACTGGTGTTGTTGAAGTACACGTATATGCTGTAGGCGAGTGCCCTCACGTTAGGCGGGACCTTCCAAGTCACGCAAATGCTGCGTTCGTCGTACGATCGACACTGCATCTCCACCGGAGGCGGCGGAGGAGCAGAAGAGGTAAGCACAACCTGAGACACTGATCGAGCACTGCCGGCGGAGT
The DNA here is from genome assembly GCA_030704895.1 of Henosepilachna vigintioctopunctata. NCBI lineage: Eukaryota > Metazoa > Arthropoda > Insecta > Coleoptera > Coccinellidae > Henosepilachna > Henosepilachna vigintioctopunctata. Next base: position 3,607,658 of record JARQZJ010000005.1, read on the forward strand.
TGGTGGCAACGCATTGGTATATACCTGAAATTTTGAACCACAATTATTTTAATAATAATAATATTTATTAATCCTTCAAGACATTTGACAAATGTATAGGATAAGTCGATTCAAAAAAATTGTAAATACCACATAATACATAAAATATAAAATTAGTATAAAATACAAATAAAATGAGTAAAAAATATAATATTTACAGGCCACACAAGTTATAGTAATGCATCATCCATCATAAATACCTCACGCCATAATAACCCTTGGATAGTAACACTTTTTCGAGGCATCTTTTTAGTGATATCGGGTTAAGATGACGGAGGGTCAAAGGTAAATGGTTTTATAATTTAATTCCCGGATATATATGACCCTGTTGAAATTTAGCAGTTTTGTGTTTAGGGAGAGCCAGTAAGTCGTTATTTCTCGTTGGGTAACTATAAACCGCACTATGAGATTTAAATGAATTTATGTTCTCCTTAATGTACAAAATACAGTTTAAAATATAAATATATGGGAAAGTCAAAATTTTATGTCTAATAAAATATTGTCTACAAGATTCCCTAAGAGGTAAATTCAACAAAGTACGGATAATTCTTTTTTGGATAAGAATATTCTAAAATCATCAGTAGAGTTCCCCCAGAGAATAACATTATAAGACATATGACAATAAACATAGCTATAGTACACAGTTAACAAAGATTCGAGTGGCATGGAATCCCTTATGCGTGACAAGGCATATCTCGATTTGTTAAGTATTTTACTGACATAATCAACAGGGTCAGACCAGCGCAGGTTTTGGTCAACATAAATTCCTAAGAACTTAACACAATTGGCAGAAGTATAGCTTGTTCCACTATAACTGAACCGCATATTGGCCATATTATTCCGAAAGGAGAAATGCACATACTGCGTTTTGAAAGCATTACTTACAAGGAGGTTCTTACTACACCAGTTATTGAAGCTAAAATATTTTACAGTAAGAAAACATTTAACAGTACGAAATATTAAGACTTCGATGAGGTATACAATAGGCATGAATGCCTTCAACAATGTATCATAAACTATTAAATCTAATTCACGGTGATCATATTTACTTTCCTGTTCAAATTATCAATTGAATGCGTCATTCATTTCAAGATTTGGGAACGTGATAAAAAGTATCCTATGTCCTTCTCCTGGTTCAAGTTACCTTCCCATCAATTTCCAGCCAAATCAGTTCAGCCGTTGTTGAGTTATAAACAGTGTAACTAACACGACTTTCTTTTATATATGATGGGTGTTTTTTTAAAGGTATAGAACTTTAAGTTGGCATTACTGTTGAAGATGGCGATCGATTTAACAGCTGAGAAGTGATTTATTCTCAGTTTGGTTTGGCAATTGTCCAAAAAATGGCCAAACGATCATCAAGCAAGGAGTAGATTCGTCGAATGGGCCCAAAACGAGATTGCCGTTGTTCCCGATTTGTCAATAAACAAAACTGCTGCATTTGGAGTGAACATAATCCTCAAGTGTATGTGAAAACACCGTTACATCCAGAAAAAACTGACTGTTTGGTGCGCTTTATGGGCTGGTGGAATCATTGGTCCGTACTTCTTCAAAAAACGATGATGGCCAGAACGTTACAGTCAATGGTGATCGGTATAGAGCCATAATTACTAACTTTTTCATTCCTGAATTGAACAACCATGATGTCCAGGAGCTGTGGTTTCAACAAGACGTCGCAACATGTCACACAGCTCGTCCCACAATCGATTTATTGAAAGACACGTTTGGTGACCGCCTAATTTCACGTTTTGGACCTGTGAATTGCCCTCCAAGATCTTGTGATTTAACATTGCTAGACTACTTTCTGTGGGGCAATGTAAAGTCATTGGTCTATGCGGATAAGCCACAAACGCTTGACCATTTGGAAGACAATATTCGCCGTATTATTGCCGATACACGGCCACAAATGTTGGAAAAAGGCATCGAAAATTGGACGTCCAGCTTGGACTACATCCGAGCCAACCGTGGCGGTCATATGCCACAAATCATATTCAAAATGAAATGCCACAAGATTATCTTTCAAATAAAAAAAATTCTTGTCAATCGAATGATCCATCGTTGTTTTATTGCAATTTAAAGTTCGATACCTCTAAAAAAAAAAACACCAGTTATATATAGATTATACCTCATAATTGGGTTTATGCAACATGTGAGGCAAATATATTGTAAATAAATAAAAGGCGGAGAAAAATAAAATGGAACGAAAAAGGAATGCTTGTTTAGGTAATTTTATAGCGTTATCGTTTCCAACTTGATTTGGGGACGAAAACAACTACCTAGGAATATGATTGCAGTTAAAATACTCACCCTTATCGTATGAAAACGAATGAATGATGACCAATGATCCTGAGGCATCTTTTCTGATCCTTTCGTTCAGTCTTACGGGCTTACCGTCCTTCAACCACTTGGTGCAAGGTCTGGGGAAACCTCCCGCTCGGCACTCCAATTTAACGGTACTTGGTGATGTGTAAGAGTACGACTTTGGCGGCGTGATGAAGTAGGGACGTTGTTGAACGGTCAGGTGGAACATTTGCGAAGCCGAGGATTCGCCGTTATTTGCCAAGCATTCGTAGGCGCCGGTGGAAGTCCTATTGGCGGATAATTCTAGGATGCTCGAGTTACCGACAACCACATTGTCTGAAAATATTTCATCAATAATTTTGAGTAAGTGGCATCAAGCAAAAACAGTTTTCGAACGTCTTAAGAAGTAACAGATTGTAACTTTACACTTATGGCACAGATAACTCATGAATAAATATATATAAATAACACAGGCCAACAAAATGAAAAAAAAAAGTGGTGCCAGAAATCTAACATCTGATTTTAGATGTTTTTAATGTGCCGATTCCAAAAATGCCACCAGATTTTTTCTATCAGCTCTAGTTTTTGAGATACACGTTACAGATTAAATGATATATTTTTTTCTGATAAAGGACAACAAATAAAGAGATAAACATGTACTTAATCGTACATTGTATTCAAGAGCATTGTATTCAATACAATGCTCTTAATTACTTTTATACCTGTAATTGCCTATGACCCGATCCTTCTATACCTGCTTGGCTGTATTTGATTTAGTATATTACTGAGTTTTCCCAAGTAAAGTTGTGCTATCATTTTGTGTAAATTTTGGTCGTTTTGTAGTATCAAGACACTAAACTGAAACAATGGCATCTACAAGCAGACGTACCTGTGTAAATCATCCCGATGTTTTTTGTTATGTGTGTGGTGAATACACTTTGAAAGAGAGCAGAAAAACGATTTCTGACTTTGTGAAAAGAGCTTATCTTGCATATTTTGGCGTTCATTTAGGAGATCAAGATAAATCTTGGGCCCCACATTTCATATGTAAAACATGTGTTGAACATTTGCGACAGTGGACAACGGGAAAGAGGAAGTGCCTAAAGTTTGGTGTACCAATGGTTTGGAGAGAACCGCGGAACCATTATGACGACTGCTATTTTTGTCTCGTTAATATTAAAGGCATAAATAGAAACAATAGACACAAATGGACATATCCTGATCTAGATTCTGCAAGAAGGCCTGTAGTGCATTCGGAAGAAATACCCGTTCCATCATTCAGCAGTCTACCTGAACTGACAGAAGATGATACAGAAATATCAACGTCTGACTAAGTTAAAAGAATTCAATCAGAAAACGACAGCGATTTTGAAGCAGATTTAGCAACTCCGCAGTGTTTCAATCAAGAAGAACTAAACGATCTTATAAGAGACATGAATCTCTCAAAGGAATCCGCTGAATTACTTGCATCCAGATTAAAAGAAAAAAATCTACTTTGTCGAGGTACTAATATTACATTTTATCGTAAAAGAGATAAGGATCTGCTGCCTTTTTTCACTCAGGAAAAAAAATTTCACTCAGGAAATTTCCTGGCATTAGCACGGAAAAACTGAAAGCTGGTATATTTGATGGTCCTCAAATAAGGCAACTTGTTAAAGATTCACAATTCACCACATCAATGAACGAGACTGACTCTAACGCTTGGAGTTCATTTGTTAAAGTAGTACAAAATTTTCTTGGCAATCATAAAGCAGAGAATTACGTAGAATTAGTGGAAACTATGCTTTCAAATTTTAATATTCTCGGCTGTAACATGAGTATAAAAGTTCACTACCTCCACAGCCACCTAGATCGTTTTCCAGAAAACTTAGGTGATTGTAGTGAAGAACAGGGGGAAAGATTCCACCAGGATATTAAAACAATGGAAGATCGTTATCAAGGACGATGGGATAGCCACATGATGGCCGACTACTGCTGGAGCCTTCAGCGAGACTGCCCTAGTAAACTCCATTCTAGAAAATCGTATAAAAGAAAATTTTTATGTGATTAGTGACTAATGTAATTATGTAAATTAAGTTTTTGCAATAAATACTTAAATCCATGTGTCTTTGTTTTTTTTAACTGTCAATAGTAATATTATATATTATAACAGTTATAACGTAAATTATATACACAATTTTTTAAAAAATCTCAAAAGCTAGATCTGATAGACAAAATCTGAGAACTTTTTTACATTCTGCATCCAAAAATTACTCAGGAACAGTTAAAAAATCGCAGGCACCAAAATGTGTGTTGGCCTGTGTAATATATCATAGATAAATCTCATTTTTTACACAAACAATTTTTTGGGAGAAATTTGATAAATGCAACGAAATGCACAATTACAGCACACGTAGCTTTCTTGAATTACCGGTTTCCTTAGCATAGACTGACTGCTTCTGAGAAACATCCATATTACACTTAGATTCTTCAATAAGCTTCCGAATAATGTGAAGAGATTTGAAAACCAGATTTCATTTCAAAATAGTGTTAAAAAACTCTCAATTGAATTGGAACCATACTCCTTGGATGATTACTGGAATATGTGTTGAAATGCTAATTTTGTTTGTTTTTACTGACGTTGTTTCATTTGCTGCATTATGTTTGTTAACTAGAGCATCCTTTGAAATAAATATCATTATTATTATTATTATAACCATAAAAACAACAAATATATAAATATATTTCTTCAGCAGCCTGTTATGTAGGTATAGAAATTGGAAAAATAACCACAAATATTCGAATGAGAATGGTATTTGTGGCTATAACAGGTTTGAAAATTGATAAATATTCTCAGTTCTGAACGCTTTGGAGGCTTTTCCTGCTTTTATTTTCAGTACTTATTCGATTACTAGCTGCTCAAAACTTAGCAGTTTATCAGCTTAGAAGTTATTGTGACATGTATGTTATAAGACAGATATAAGAATAAGACTTAGTTGAATATTTAATAGATTATGGTGAGGTCACCTTGTACGCAGATGACAGCTCTGTTCTTGTGTCAGCTGAAGAGGTTTTGCTCTATGAATGGTCTTGTTCTTAGCAAATGGAGTGGTTCAATAGAGAGCTGAAAGCGGTGGATTATGATTGTCTGTCTAGAATGGATTGGAAGGTTTTGCTCTATGAATGGTGTATAATATAAGACATACAAGAATATATAAGAATCTTAGTTGAATAATTAGTAGATTATGGTGAGGTCACCTTGTACGCAGTTGACAGCTCTGTTCTTGTGTCAGCTGAAGATATGAGTACTTTAGCGATTCGCTCTAATGATTGTCTGTCTAGAATGGGAAGGTATTGCTCTATGAATGATCTTGTTCCTAATGTTTACGCCAAATGGAGTGGTTCCAATAGAGAGCCCACTTGTGACAGCGGTGGATCGTACCAGCTTGAGGATATCTGACACATTTAAGTTACTGGGTGTTATTCTGGACACCCATCTGGATTGGAAGGCATACTTGTCCACATTGTGCCAAAAACTGGCTGCTCACCATTTCGAGTTTATCAGCTCAGAAACATGTATAATATAAGACATACAAGAATATATAAGAATAAGACTTAGTTGAATACACAAATTTTGATAAACATTTTCTCAAATGTTTATCTAATGTATTATCCTCACATTGCAGTATTCTGTAAAAAGAGTTAATGGGCTTATGGGTCTTCAGACCCCTGCCTTCAATTATATGTAATAATAATAATAATAATAATATTTAGTAGATTATGGTGAGGTCACCTTGTACGCAGATGACAGCTCTGTTCTTGTGTAAGCTGAAGATGCGAGTACTTTAGCGATTGGCTTTAATGATTGTCCATCTAGAATGGGAAGGTATTGCTCTATGAATGATCTTGTTCTTACTGATGATGAAAAGGGGCTTCTAATGTTTACGCCAAATGGAGTGGTTGCAATAGAGAGCCCACTTGTGACAGCAGTGGATCGTACCAGCTTGAGGATATCTGACACATTTAAGTTACTGAGTGTTATTCTGCACACTCATCTGGATTGGAAGGTACATTTGTCCACATTGAGTGAAAAACTGTCTGCTCACAACTTTGCAGTTTATCAGCTTAGAAACTGTTGTGACATGTATGTTATTAAGATGTATTATCACAGTAAAATAAATTCCATAATCAACAACGGAATTCTGAGTTAGGGCGGTAGCACATAATTTAGTTTTCAGGGCTCAAAGGAATATTATAAGAACAATATTCGGTTTTCAAAGAACGGAGTCTTGCCGTGAATACTTCAGGACAATTTCCTAATTGCGCCCTCCCTTTTCATACCGAGCTGTGTTATCCATGTATAAAAGAATTTACCAAAAATGATAACATGCAGTTACGTTGGTTACTAAGTTACGAGAGCGGTTTCTTCTAATCTTGTCCATATTCCTTTCACCCGATTGCCTCAGACATAGAGAAGCACTAATATTATAAGAACCAGAATCTAGAATAATCAACTTTGCGAAAACGGCTGCTGGAGGTTGACCGTAAAGCAAGATGACCACGAAAAAAGCAACTGCTTACCCAGAAAATGATGAAGAAACGTTTGGCATGTCCAAAAAGTACTTTGCGTGGACTGTGGACGACTGAAAGAAGGTGGTTTTTAGTGATGAGACACATTGGTTGTTCAAGGGTACAAATCAAGTGTTGTTAGACGAATTGAGAAGTGATGGGGAAACTTTGCGACCTGATCACATCCAGCCAACAGTAAAAAGTCCTTTGAAACAAATGTTTTGGATTTTATTCAAAACCAATAGCACTGGACGATTAGTTCCTATAACAGGGATGAAGAATTCAGTGAAATATATGGAAATATTGCGCAGCAGGATTGTCCCATTCATGGAAACGTTTGATGGAACATTTCAGCACGACCTGGCTCCCTGCCACAATTCCAGCAAGTGCATGCCTTTATGTGTGAGAATGAAATAAACGTACTCGATTGGCCGGTGAATTCACCTGATCTCAATTCCATTGAGAATTTATGGAATATTTTAAAGAAACGACTGCCAAAAATGGATTGCACTACAAAAGAAAAAATGATAAGTGCAATTCAGGTGTGGTTTGATGATGACGAATTGAAGAAAATCTGCGCTACGCTAGTGTAATCGATGCCTAGACAAGTTCAAGAAGTTATTTCTGGGAAAGGAGGGCATAGTTCATATTAATATGAAGAATTTACGATATTTTGTATGTATTCAATTATAATGTACTTCATTAAAAGGTAAGATTTTACGAAAACATTGTTTTTTATCCTTTGTCCCAATTCTTCTAAAACCTCTTAAATATGTAGTGGTTAGATGTCTACTTGCATAAGTGTATCTTAGGTTACAATAAGGAATCTGCATGTATAGCAGCAGCAGATCTTGCATATAGTTATTGCTAAAGAGAGACCATGCTGATTTTGAAATGATTCATTAACCGAACAAAAAGAAAAAGATTTTTACCGCTTTTCCATTCCACTTTGGGTAATGGCCATCCAGTTGCCACGCAATAGAGCGAAATGTTCATTCCCATGGTGGCCGTCGAGTTTAGAGAAATCGGAATAATAGTCACCGTTTGCTCATCGTTCAAAGGTGCTAATACTGTCAGATTCACGGTTTTGTTTTTCGAAATTCCCAATACGCTATTGGTTACTGTACATCTGTAAAATGAAAAAGTCAACATTAAGATCGAAAGAAAATTCCGAGGGTGAGTGAACTTACCTATATAAACCTGCATGCGAAGGCAGGGTCTTTAAAATTAATAAAGCTCCCGAAGGGAGAGGAACATAGCTGCAAAAGAAAAATAACTGTTACAAATCGTGTAATTCTATAGTTCACCTTTCCATCAATAGGAATATTATTTGAAAAAGATATTGAATAAAGCAGTGTGAAAACAGTGGGAGTTCGAACTGTTTGTGTATCAGAAAAGTTACCTTAAATCTTGAGGTAGAGTTTGTCCATTGAAATCCCATTTGACAGTTGCCTTTGGGACAGATTGCGCTTTGCAAGGCAGAAATACGGGCTGCTGCTCGGCGACTTCGATGTTTTCTCTTGTATCATCTAGTTCCAGGGCTAGAAGAAAATAAACGATAAAATATTAGAATATGTTTTGGAAAAACATGATTATTCAATACGCAAACATGATATAAGAATGTAAGTAGATAGTGCAATCATGTAGATCAACTTTACAGAAAGCTATATACACATTTGGAAAAACTATTCTAATAGACTTTTCTTATCGCAGAAACCTGTACTGAGGCTGATGTTTGGCTTGGGACCTAGGGAATCTTATTAGAAATAGTTTGTGGATAAAAATATATTAACAGCTACCAGTTTGTAACGGGTGTTTTTTGAGAGGTATAGAACTTTGAGTTGGCATTACTGGTGAAGATGCCGACCGATTTAACAGCTGAGAAGTGATTTATTCTCAGTGTAGTTTGGCAATTCATCATGACAACACTCACGCGTGAACAACGCTTGCAAATAGTGTAATTTCATTTCGGAAATAATGGTTCTGTGCGGAATACGTATCGCGCACTACGTCCATTTTATCGTCGACAAAATCGTCCATCAGAGCAGTTAATTTGATTAAGCATCGAACGTTTTCGCACCACGTTTACTCTTATTGATAACTCGTATCCCCAGAGACGCTGTACGGTGCGTACAGAAGAAGCTATTGCTACTGTAGAGCGTAGCATTGAGGAAGACCTGAATGAGTCCATCCGCCATCGAGCACAGGAATTGGATCTGTGGCCATCCACTTTATGGAAGATTTTGCGGAAGGATCTTGGTTTGCGTGCTTACAAAATCCAACTCTTGCAAGAATTGAAGCCAAACGATCATCAAGCAAGGCGTATATTCGTCGAATGGGGCCCAAAACGAGATTGCCGTTGTTCCCGATTTTCATAAGCGAATTTTGTTTAGCGATGAAGCGCACTTCTGGTTCAATGTCTACGTCAACAAACAAAACTGCCGCATTTAGAGTGAAGATAATCCTAAAGTGTATGTCAAAACACCGTTACATCCAGGAAAACTGACTGTTTGGTGCGCTTTATGGGCTGGTGGTCTTTGGTCCATTAGTCCATCCAGTATCATTGGTCCGTACTTCTTCAAAAACGATGATGGCCAGAACGTTAGAATCAATGGCGATCGGTATAGAGCCATGAATACTAACTTTTTCATTGCTGAATTGAACAACCATGATATCCAGGAGCTGTGGTTTCAACAAGACGGCGCAACATGTCACACAGCTCGTGCCACAATCGATTTATTGAATGACACGTTTTGGGCTTGTGAATTGGCCTCAAAGATCTTGTGATTAAGTCATTGGTCTATGCGGATAAGCCACAAATGCTTCACCATTTGGAAGACAATATTCGTCGTGTTATTGCCGATAAACGGCCACAAATGTTGGAAAAAGTCATCGAAAATTGGACGTCCAGATCGGACTATATCCGAGCCAGCCGTGGCGATCATATACCAGAAATCATATTTAAAATGTAATGCCACAAGATTACCTTTCGAATAAAAAAAAATTCTTGTCAATTGAATGATCCATCGTTGTTTTATTGCAATTTAAAGTTCTATACCTCTAAAAAAGACACTCTTTACATGTTCCAATGTCTGCTGTTGTTAAGGAAAATGAGTGTTCACTTTCTAGACTTGCTTACTGCCATTGTTATCTCACCAGATAGGCAATTCAATGACATTACCTAGACATAGGTCCTCCAGAGTTGTCGCCTCTTTATAAAGGTATAGAACCACCATCCACTTGAAGTTAGATCTCTTCTGTATCTTATGTTCAACAATAAAAGAATTTACATCGGTGAGTACCATAGGAATTAGGTTTGACATTTGAGGCTAATACCTTATGTAGAATTTTTTGTTGTAATTACGATATTTTCTATGTTTTCGTTGTGACTTTTTCAACGTTTTGGAAAATATAAAGTCCAATATCTGTTTTGGTGGGATCATTTTATTGATATCTGTAGAAATTGGAGGAAGACGAGGGACCATACTACGTAGTGAGTTTTGTAAGACTTTTTCCTAAAAGTATGAAACATCATAAACTTCTGCCAAAGTAGCTGGATACCCCCAACACCAACTGGGGTTGTGTTGGGGGTATTAATTACAATTCCAGATTTCTTGCGACCCTGATTGAACTAAATCCAGATGATGTGGATAAAGTGATCAATAACCATCCTCCTCAGGGTGGTGATAGATTTTACACGCGTCACGATAACAGAAGCAAAATGAAAACTGATGACATTGCGGCGACAAGTCACATCCTGAATGCACCAACCGATAGACTAGTCACAGCAAGGAAGAAGAAGAAAAGATGACTGCGTATGCTCGGGACACAACCTCAGGAGAAGACAACAAGATCTCGTCGACTTCGGCACTATTGACCAAACAGTCAACATGACTGCCATCTACAAACATTATGAGTGCACTTAAATGTATTTAGTGGTAATTAGTTATGTTTAATGAAGTTGTTCACATTGAACAGAGTTTGGGTATACATCTCCTACTAAACCCCAACAACATCAATAGAACTTCATGCAGTTTTTCGTCAAGGTACTCGAGTCGATCTATTACTCGAGGATTACAAATAGATGTCGCATAGATTTATGTAAGGGGGTATAGGATGTCTACTCACAAGCGATTTGAAGTTGCGCCTCCTCGCTAACAATCACTCCAAATTCATTCTTCACCACGCATCTGTAAGGTCCGGTGACAGGTTGTCCTCCGGTCGGCGCAACGTGCGGCACGTACAAGCTTCCGTCCCGATGTACAATCCATCTGCTGTCGTCTACCGGCAGCGGGAGATCCCAGTGCAACCATTGCACATTTACCGCCGCTCCACGAGCCGACGTAGCGTTGGCGGAGGCTGAGCTCCGTACCGGACACTTGAGAACAGCCGGATCGTTTCGGGGTACCACCACGTCCTCGGGATCCTTGACGTGGAACGATAGAGTGATGTTACGAATGCCTGGGTGACCGATGTTCACTAGCTGCGCCAAAGCTGTAAACAAAAAAAATATTGATATACAAATATAGAAACCAATTCTATTTAAACAACCTCAATAAAGAAAACTGATATGCAATTTCAACTCCAAAATTATTAAAGAAAACAATTACCAATACAATACTCTCAGAATTACTTTTTAAGGTGCTTTGAATGGGAGTGCACTAACAAATCTTTAGTTTATAACTTTAGAAATGCCCAAATGGGAGGAAATAAAAACGCATAATCCACCGTAAAATGGATACGAAAATTATTGAAAGCCATGAAGGATTTCTACCAGCAACTCAAGTCTCTAAGCTTTCCGATAAAGAAGGAAGTGGTAGGTAAAGAAAGAAGAATGGTGCCCTTATTGACACACAAACCTTTTCTCAAAAAAAACTGCTCGTAGATATCACTTTCAACTGTTTGATTCAATTTGGAATGCATTGGAGCTGCACAAATCTTCAGAAACTTCTCTAAAATTTCTCTAAAACTCTTCATAGACTTGTAGGCTGTCTATGTTTGCCACCGATAAATCATCGGCATACAGTGTCACCAGAAACCGGGACAACTTCGCAGGCAGATCGTTTATAAACAATATGAATAGAAGATGTCCGAGCACAGAGACTTGCGGCACCCCAAGAGCAATGTCATGTCTCTGAGAATAACTCTCGCCTATTTTCACTACCATTGTTCTTTCTTCAAGATAACTACGTAAAAAATTCAGAAAAACACCTCTAAAACCTAAATTGTAGCATTTATCAAGTAAAAATTCAAAGGATAGTGAATCAAAAGCCGAAGATAAATCAAAAAATAACCCCGCCACAAACAAGTGTTTATCCAAACACTCGTAGACGGATTCGAAAAACTTGACTGCAGCTAATTGAGTTGAGTGGCCGCTTCTGAATCATATAGTTGTTGTATGTATGTGTACGTATACTATATAATTATAGATAAGTAAGCTTCGTCTCCATTTTGACGAAGGTTTTTCCTGCAACCTGCAACTAAGGAAAAACCTGCGATGAACTCCCAACAGAATAGCGGGTTAGAACCTGGAAATTATTGAATAGTAGTCTGCGTTAATTAGCACTAAACTAACTGGTGCAGATATATATGCAGATACCAAGGAACATAATGAGTTCTTAAAGTTTCTTTTACATCAATTATCCTAAGTAACGACTAAGATGGTTTGGAGTTTCACCTAGCAAAAACTCACGAACAAAATATTAGACGATGTGGAACTCGAAAGAAAAGTTGGGTGCGTCTAAAACTCAAGTGTTTTCCACGCGGAAATCCTGCGGGACTGCGGAACTGAGAAAGATATGCAATTGCGGGAAATTATCGACCCGAAATCTTTATGTAGGTCACGTGTCAGTGAACCCTCTCTCCGTCATGTAAAAATATACAGAATTTGGGGCAACGATGATGTAACACATTCCTTTAGAAGCTTTATCTTGTTCGTGGAAAAAGTCCACCATCGTGATGGAATTTGAATAGAGAATTAATCTATCTTAGAGGTTCAGAGCGATGTGGCACCATTTTCGACATTTGGCAAAAAAGGAAATGGAATATTTTAGCAGTTTGCCAACGTAGAGGAGAAGACCTTCTTTGAAGCATCGAATCATTTAGTTAAGAGTCGAAAAATGGCAGCGGAGGAAATTTTTAGCATGAGATAGATTACAAGATCTATTCTTGGAATGGTTGAAGATTAATTTGAAAGAGAGGGAGTATTTTTTCTTTAAGCGAGCCAGATTGTCAATCATTTCAAACTTATCCATGATCTCCCTTTACCCCTTGTGTGAAGTGAAAAAAAACGAAACTAGGTCTACTACTCAAAGTAATAGCTACATAGATTTCCTTGCTATTCAGTTATCTCAATCACATATCGAAGATTCAACAAACATCCAAGAAGAGACAACAATCTAAATCAAAGCAACTCCCAAATAAGAAATATTTTCAGTTGGTTATTTCTTATAAGATTTTAATCCATTATTATAAGCATTTATAATAGTGTTTCAAATTTGATCGAGTCTGTGGAGATTAAAGAAGTGAAGAATAACAACAAAAGAATAAAAACAAAAAGAAAACTCTTATTTTGAGTTAAGAGTTAATTTGAGAGAAGTTATTTCAGTCGTATTTAGCAAATAGATTTTTCTTGGTGGCGGTAGAGGTGCAGTATACAGGGCGTGCTACAGCGAAGAACGGGGTACCGCAAGGTTCAGTACTGGGCACACTGCTTTTCATGGTCTTCATCAACGATCTCCCTGATTACTTGGCGGGTACTTCGGTACAACGGTTTGCCGATGATACAAAAACATAATTAAATGACCGACAGTACAAAAGTCTGCTAAATCGTTGAACAAGCAAACGAATAGCACAGGTCCAAAAACGGACCCCTGAGTCTGCCTCAAAACCCTCAGAGAGTGTACCAGATACATACATAGATATACATAATTATATATACATAATTATTCCACCAAGAGACTCCAAGAACCAACTCGTTAATTCAATTCTCCATTTGGTTAATGGAGTCTAATGATGTTACATTCACTTTGACCTCATAGAAGTTATTATTAGGAGTTATGTGAACAAAGGAAATTGACCAAAACGAATTGATTTAGATTGCGTTCTTTGTAATATTTCATTTAATTCTATTATTTGGTTATTAGTTACTTATTCAGTTTTTCTAGATTAGATAGAGCTATCTAATTTTATTATGTATTAATCCAGCATTTAATAAAGAAATAGTACTTCGAAACGTCGTCATGCGTATTTGTATTAAAATTATGAGAAAATTCTAAATATTGTTTCATTATCATTCAACATTATGTTATTGTTTTCTGTAATTGGGTATTATACCTGTTGGAGAATAAAGAACTGAATATTATTATTGTCTAATAGATTACAATTATTTTATTTGTAATAAAGAAGTAAACTGTCATCATAAAACCTATTCACCTTTTTTCTATTCAAAAGAATGTACAGTTCATTATCAAATTCAAAATAATAAAATGAAGACAGATAAACGACCTTAGCTCGTCTGGGATTCGAACCCAGATGTCGTATACTTGAATGAAGACAAACGAGTTTATTTACTCCTCTATTCGTCTATTTCGATGGCGAGATTAAGATTGACAGAATTAGTAATATATACAACCAAAAAAACACCATTATACCTTGTAAAATGATTAATAATATACCTGAAGCTTCGGTAAAGCAACGTCAAAATTTCCAAATGATAAGAATGGATGGTTCCGATGAAAGAACGAACCGCAAAATTTTCCGGTTCAAACAAAAAACCAAGTTAATTTATGACTGCGCCGACTTCGGTAATTATTTTTCATTTAATAACCCATTCACTTCGTTTATGCGCGTACTACCGGGACTACAAAATCGAGACAACGCTATCATTACTCTTATTTATATTTGCATACTATTCTTGCAAACGAGACCTCACTTGATATTAAATACGAGGGTGGGGCGAAAAGTTTTCGGCCTAAACAAGAAAAACGATGTTCAAAAAAAATTTTGCTTTATTTTTCAATATAATATCCATCAACACTGATACATTTTTAATAACGTTATTAGTTATACCAGTTTTAAACGTAGATTCGTCAAGGTCCTCAAAATACTGATTTATTATAGTTTAGATAACTCTCAATATAACTTTTCCATTTTTCCATTCTTACGAAAACAATCGAAGCGTCTCGCGCAATGTGCTCCCAAAAGCAAATCAACGTAGCGATTGGGCTGAAACTTGACATACAAGCTTAGTAGGAATGGTACTGTAGGCGCCATCTCTTGCTCTGCCCAAAAGTTTTTCATTACTACCGATCCTGAAAATATATTACCTAAATTTATTCATAGTCATATTTACGTAAGACTTGGCCGAGTGGGACTTGGACTATTAGTCAAGTGTTTTTGAATATTACACTTTTCAACAATCCTCCACCAAATTTTGTGCGAAAAATAAATTCTATATTTGGTTTTTCGACATCGCCGACAGTTCTGCGGCGAAATTATCCAGACGCATTTCAATTGTCCGGATCTCGGACCTCAATATCGTCAGACTGGTTGCTACTAGGTTCGGAATAGTTGGAATAGCTCGGACGGGGAAAAGTCCATCAACCCGCACTTAACCGTTAGGAATGCCCGATAGGTTCTAATCTGTGCCGATTTATCTCGATATAAGTTGGCGGACCTTTCGTTCGATTTGCCTGCGATACTTTCGTTCTACATTTCTGCGAGTTTGTATCGAACGCGTTATCACACAAAGACCGGATTCCTTACCGGACATTTTGCCGATATTTATTGATGAAATTATAATAAAATAACCTCAGTGGGTCAACTAGAGAATTTTTTTAATTATCACCAATACGACTTGATTACAACAATCAAATAATTACTATAATAATTCCATTGAATACTAATTTTCAATTTACGTACATCAAACTCAATGAATTATTATGCAGTAAGGAAACTAATCAATAATAATAATAAATAATTAATATTGTGTCAAGAAAAATGATCAAAGTTTTTCTATTATTTGACTTATTAAAAATAAGGTTAAATTTGTATGAAGTGGTATATTAATTTCTACTATTTTATCTGAGAAAGTCACTTTGAGAGAGTCTCGAATCGTTTTGTTAAATACGGGATGTTCGAAAAATCAAATCAAAATTGAAATTGACAAGAAAAATATAAATTTTCGAAGATTGTCTTATTATTTGCTTTATTAAAAATGAGTGTAAATTTATATGAAGTGGTATATTGATTTATACCATTTTTTTTCTGAGAGTCACTTCAAGAGGGCCTCGAATCGTTTTTTTAAATACGGGGTGTTCGAAAAATCAAAGCAGAATTGCAAGTGACAAGAAAAATATAAATTATAAAAGTTTATCCAATTATTTGCCTTATTAAAAATAAGGCAAATAGTTTTGTTAACTCAAATCGTTTTGTTAAACAGAGGTGTTTCAAAAATTAAATAAAAAATTAAATTGACAAGAAAAATATAAATTTTAAGAGTTTGTCCAATTATTTGCCTCATTAAAAATAAGTGTAAATTTGTATGAATTGGTATATTTATGCTATTTTATCTGAGAAAGAGATTTAAGAGGTGTTTCAAAAATTAAATAAAAAATAAAATTGACAAGACAAATATAAATTTTAAAAGTTTGTCCAATTATTTGTCTTATCGAAAATAACGGTGAAGTTATACTATTTAATCCGAGTAAGAGATTTATGAGACATAAGGTACACTTCAATCGTTTCGTTAAATACGGGGTGTTCGAAAAATCAAATCAAAAACGAAATTGACAAGCAAAATAATCAAAGTTTGTGTTATTATTTGCCTTATTAAAAATAAGGATAAATTTGTATGAGGTGGTATATCTACAAAATGTTTAGTTCCCGAAATTTTGCCAAATGAATAATTTGCATACGATAATTTCATTAAAAAGTTTTAAAACAAATCTAGGTACCTATGACTTCAACGAAAACTAAAACAGTTTAAATTTTTGATAACACCAGGGTGCTCTGGGGCCGCTCAAGAATAATATCATCACTATTGCGACGGGGGGTCTTTGGAGGGATATATTGCATGATTTGAGTATTTTATCATTCCTAGAATTATGACTTGTCCTCATAAATCGATAAAAAACAGAATACATTGAAAGAAAAATGCGAATATCAAATATTCGAAAGCATGGAAGGGAGCTTAAGAACTTTGCTTATTTTGGAGTGAGGGGGTATTTAATTGCAATAAATCTGCTTAAGTAAGATTATTTAAATTCTATTACAAATCTATTTTGTATGAACAATGTAACAGAGTAAAAAAAAGTCTCAAAAAGTTAAATTCAATGGTGTTATTTCGGACAGCATTGGAGTTGATTTTGGCGTACCTCAGGGTACGGTCTTAGGTCCACTACTATTCTCCTTATACATCAATGATATTGTTTTGCATGTGAAAAAATGCTCTATACGATTGTTCGCAGATGATACTATGATTTTTATTAGTGGTAAAAATATCCAGACCATGACAGAATGGATCAATAGAGACTTGGCAGCAATAAATGAATGGCTAAGCGATAACAGTTTATCGCTGAATGTTAAAAAGTCTAAATTTATAGTTTTTGGTACAAGTAGAATTCTTAAGGTAGTTAGTAATGAAAATATAAGTTTTAAAATTGAAAACCAGAACATTGAGAGGGTAAAACTTGTTAAATACTTAGGCGTTATGTTAGATGAGAAATTGAGTTTCAATGATCATGTCGACTTGATATCGTCTAAAATCTCCAAGAAAATCAATTTTCTCAAAAGAATTGGGAAAAATATGACCACATATATGAAGTTATTGCTCTTTAAGTCCATAATTATGCCACACTTTGAATATTGTTCCACTCTGTTATTGGGATTGAGTAAAGAAAAAACTCAACAGTTACAAAAGTTACAAAATAGAGCTATGCGAACAATTTTGAAATGTAATAGATATACCCCAATCCAAAGCATGCTAAATTGTTTAGAATTGATGTCAGTCAAACAAAGAATACTTTTTGCTACATATATATTTATATTTAAATTTAAAAACAAATTGTTCCCATATAAAGTAATGAAAAATGTAACATGTGTCAGTGATGTGCACAGTCATAATACAAGAAATGCTGACAATTTCTACATGCAAGTTTCTAAGCATTCTAAACATAGGAATAGTATATTTTATGAAGGATTTAACGCATTTAATAAATTGCCTAGCTCCATAAAAACAATTAGAGACCTTAAGGTATTCAAGCGTAAATTAGCTAAGTTCGTTTTAAACATAAAATTGTAAATAATATAGTTTGAATCTGAATGTATGTATGATTTTGTAATAGCTAATGCTAAAATAAATATTATTATTATAATATTGTTGGGTTTGACGTGATTATAGTAACATCACCAACACGAGACACATTTTCCAATGGGTCAAAAGCAGTAAAAGTATTTACCCTTCTCGGAAAATAAAGAAACGTATCAAATAAAACTAAATTCGTAAATATAAAAAATTTTTTACGACTAAAAAATTTCCACATTTTACGAGATATTACGTGGGCGAAGTTCACAACAATTTTTAGTAGAAATTGAAGAACTCTATCAAAAATTGAAGAACTCTGTCAATTTACCAATCGGCAGATTCCAAAACATCGATTTCGTCGAAAATCGATTTGGCAACCGCGCCAATAAATCGCCTAACCGGGCCTCAACCCGTCCTTGGACGCATTTTGTCGAAATCATTTCTACGCACTATCATCATAAGCGGCGGCGTGTATGAACCGCGTAAAACAGCTGATTCAATGCCCCCCCGCTGCCCCCCGATTACAAATTCGCCGAGCGAAGAAATTGCCATTCTCTAGCATCTCGGTCATTCACTTCTCTAATTTTTTTCTTAACTACGCAGAAGTTAATTTAAGGTATTGTAAATTCAAATCTCCGTTGGTTGGTTAATACGTAAATAGTTCCTAGTACGAGATATACTTTGAATCATACGTCCTTGATTCGAAACAGCCGTTCGATTTGAGAATAAAAAGATGGGTATAATGATAATATTTATGGAATTTTACAATTTGGATATTTCTTTCGAGTTGAAACAAAATAAATAATATTATATTTTACTTTCAAGAAGCGCTTGCCATGATGACAGTAATTAAAAATCACTATAATACTATATTTATTGGATAAAAATTGAAGCTTAGGATACAAAACACGCATTGTTTTTTTTTATTGGGAGTGTGATTAATATTAAGTTTTATAAAATAAATCTACAAAATAAGGCAATCCGCAATGATAATATGAACACCAATTAGAGCGCATGACGTCACCTTTGAGTAAACATCAACGTCACATCTCGTATTGTTAACTTCTACTACGATTGTGTCCAAATTCAGCAGATTTTAGGAATGTTTAAACTTCCATGTAAGTATATTAATTATAATCGAAAACACTATAATTTCAGTCATAATGAATTCTCTAAAATATACTTTTGACAATGGTATTTTGATATTTAATAGTGTTGGCGTTTACTTGATCTAAATATATTATAATTGAATTTAAGTTTATATTCAATGTATTTGGTATTTAATGTAATGTATTATCAGGTTATTATTAGGGTTATGTTAATGAAATCTATTTTTATAGTGCTTCTAACTTTTCATTTATAAATTAATTTTTCTTTTTGGTCATCCAGGTCATGCTATGGCGCTGACGCTATTATATTCCATATAATTATCCAAAACTGGATAAGTTGGTAACTGAAATTTTAATAAAATACGTAATATAACAGGAATGAGATGAAATTTCGAGGTTAGACCTCGAAATAGATTTTTTATATTTATACATTTAGACCTCTTACAAAATATTATTACCGAATATTAAATACTATACTTGAACCTACAAAACAATGTAAAAACTCACATCAAAGTGATCTTCTCTTCATGGATTGTGTTCTCAAACTGAAGGACCACACACTTTCGAATTCATATTTAATAGCACAAAATAATTGAATTATTGCACCAGCTCAGCGCCTAGTGTTCAGTTTACTCAAACGTGACGTCACAATCAACGCCATGACACTGACAAGCGTTTTAGGTAAAAGAGTTAATTATATTGATGATCGATGAGGCCGATACTTGGAGAAAATTAACATCCATAATGAAACAATATTTAGAATTTTCCCATAATTTTTATAACAAATACGCATGACGACGTTTCGAAGTACTACTTCATTATCAAATGCTGGATTAATAGTATTAATATTAACAGTATTAATCCAGCATTTTATAAATTAGTATTACTTCGAAACGTCGTCATGCGTATTTGCATTAAAATTATGAGAAAATTTTAAATATTGTTTCATTAAGGTTAATTATATTTTAAAATAGCATTTTTTTCCTACTAAACTCTTGATTTCTGCAGAAAAATCTTATTTATTGTAAGTAGTATATATTTGTGGAAATTGTAGGTCCGTTTTTCAAAAACTGTCATCGTGCCTATTGAACGTTGTTACTTGTAAATCAAAAAAATGGAAAAAAAAGATTTACACACTTTTATTTACCAAAATTAACTGCACGTTTTTCTGTTATTATTTCTTCTTCGGGCCAAAATCAAAACAAAAAAGCCCATTCTGAAGGCGAAACATAGTTACGATTGTTTAATTTCAAATAAGGGTTGTAAAAGTGAGCAGTTTTCTTACAATTTTATTTTTAATACTCCGTCGTACTTCCATACTAAATTAACGTTGTGACACTGAAACAAATGCTTAGGCCTAATGTAAAGAAACAAAAATATTGAACATAAATAGAAACCAAGGAAGGAATAAACATAATCGCAAAATAACAAATTGATAACAAAGAAAAGGAATAAGAGAATAAAACAATAATAAAATCGTAGAACCTATTCATTGAAATGTTTTCCGATATAATGCAGATTAAGGAATTTAATCCAAAATGCACTCATTAAGAATAAAATAAAATATATTCAGGTTTGTAGCAGAAGTAGCATTTTCATTATTCGATGGTTCTACGATTTTATTATTGTTTAACTACTTCGTTACTTTTCTTTGTAACCAACTTATTATTTTCTATAATTCCTATCTTATATCATTTCTTTCTTGCATTTTGTAAGCGATTATATTTCCTCCGAACATTCTCTAACAAGTGCTTGTGGTAATATGAACGTCTTTTGTTTGTTTCTAACCCTCTCGTAATAATTGTTAATTGTTTAATAAATTTAGAAAATATCAACACCTACGATTGATTTATTATTGATATAACTTTTTTCCAAGTAAAAGCTTCATCAATCATAATTTGTTTTCAATTCACATCTATATTTATTTCACATTTATAATCAGACTATTAGAATAAGACGAATTATTTCAATATATCCAACGTAATTTGTATATTTTATTACTAGACAGTAAAACTGAGGCTTCCATTACAGAAAGGTTTCCATGAAAAATCCAACTGATGATTAATATAGCTGTTATCCTAATAGATTTCTTTTTCAATTAAGTCTAATTGGGAATAAATTCGACTACTAATTCAATTAAGATACGTTTGTTGTAGGAAGACGAATACGAACAGATTAATTTAGTTTGTGGTCAGATTTATCAAGTAATTAAACTAATTGTCCACTTACTCTTACAATAAGTAAAATTTCAAAACGATTACCTCACTGTGAGACTGGTCAAAATTAGTAACACTTAAAATAATAAAAAATACGATTCAAATAATTATGAAATTATCTAATATACGAAAACGATTAAGATTCATAAAAATTAGCTATAAAAGAACGATAATGTATTTACGTAAACATCAACTACGAAAATTGAAATCAGAAATAATTTAGAAATAAGAGAGGCAAAAAATTATAATAGTGAATAATGAATATCCAAGAAACATTAACTGTCTAATTCAACCAAATATAACCTAGAAGAATTAAATAATAGATATATATTGCGGTGACAAATTGAATTTTCAACACACTCAATTAAAAAATCTACTTCTATCGTCAAATTCAAATTACGAGATAATCGGTAGATCTCCCGTCGATGCGTTAGAATCGGCAACGCGCCTTTGTTTTCGTATTTCTACGCAGCAGGTGTAATATTTCGGTGAGGCAGGGCATCACGATGATAAGATGAATAATGAATGAACTTCATAGCGGTTTACGATCTCTGGAACCGATCTAGCGCAACCACCGGCCCAAGATTAGCAATTAGGGGGCAGTTGTGCGGTAGAAAAGCGGAAAGGGGGGTAGGATTCGACGATAGAAATAAGGCATTAACTTTTCCCCCAGCTATAATTAAAGCGAGCGGAAGCATGCCAATTCTGTATCGGGAATGTTTCTTGAATATATACGAGATGTTTGCTAGGAAGTAGATTTTCAGGGTCGCGCGCGGTGTTGCCACTTTTTTCCCCATGAAATACGATATCATTTATTGTATTCAATTGTAGAGGGAGACTTTGGAAGGCAAACAAAATAAAAAATTAAGTGAACTTCGTAATTTGTTAAACACAGAGTTATTAATTGGTATAAACTCAATTTTCTTTCTTTTTCAAATTTTTTGGAATTCGCGATATTTTTCTGAAAATAAGGTGATGAGTGAATTTTTTATGGATGGAAATTCAAAGTTGTATCATCTAAAAGTGATATAATGAAGTCAAACACATGTTTTCTCGATTCATTATTAAATTTTATTTTTCGTTGGTTTGTCTTCTGCAATTAAATTAATTTTTTCCACTCCCTTCACGTATATAAACGTAAATTCTACAATTACGTTAATTGTCGAAGTTTTGCGAACGAAAATAAACGAAAAACAAGACCCTAGCAACCGGGCACTGTTGCTGACGCGTTCTTTTTTCAAATCGTGACACAATGAAGAGGTTACGTCACATACAAAGCAACCGACGCATTTGTATAAACGAATTAGGCCACCTCCGTAATCTGATCAACTCGCTTCCTCAACTCGCACTTTAATTTCGAGATGGCTTTGATCGTCGGAACAACGCCGTGTTTTGTTTACCGTCGCCTGCCACGTGTTTGCTATATTACGGCTACGGGACATCCGAGTCGGCCACGACGTCGTTCGTTTGTATCGTTTAATTGTTATTGCGTGAGCGTAGCCAAGTCATCTAGAAATCTATTTCGTTTATGGAAGCTTATTCGGATCGTTCTGTTTTCGGACGATTTTTCCGCTTATACAGGATGTGCGAGAGAAATACCTGTTTAACTAACGTGACCAGGCGTCCCGCTTCCAGGATGTGCTGTCTCAGTCTATTTTCACGAATATATGAAAAATTTATATCGAGCGATTTTTTTATTTTAGTTAATTTTTTAGTGGACGCGTCCACTTTTTTTTGATTGGCACATTTAATTTGTTGAACGATGTTAACTTCTCTGCTAGTTGAACTTACTTCCGAAAGAAAACATCAAAATCAGGGTTTCCCAACCTTTTTCTTCTTAGGCTTTCTAAAAGTCTTATGCCCCCCAAAAGATAAAATTAAAAAGTGTGAAACGGGAAAACGCGTGATGAATACATTTTCGAATTGCCCCCCTTGAAAAACAAATTGCCCTTCTGTAGGCGTGGGCCCCACGTTTGTAATAATAATAATACATTTACTCCCACCAGATATACATCCAATTACAGGGAAAAAAATGACAAAAAAAGAGAGTATAAGTTAATATATACAGGGAAAAAATTAAATTGAAATAAATTGATATAATATTGAATTAAATTAAAATAAATTGATATAATATTGAATGTGGTAAACACAGATATAAAAGCAAAAACACACCTTAAATATTTATTCCATCTTGAAATAATTTGAAGTCTTTCTCTTCTTTCAAGCTTTTAATTACTACTATTCATGAGTAAATTCACTGATTATCACTGGGGAACAGCAATTTCGTTGTCTTAGATCTGCGACTTGTTTTTGACTAAATTTTGGTCTCTAAAATCAAAAATGTTTCAATTTTCCTCTATCGCGTCAAGTTTTTAAACTAAAGGATACCCTCTCTTTACCCTAAAAGTCATACAAAATGGACATACAGAGGAAAATAATGTGGGTACTAGCCAAACATATCAGAATATTTCATTCATACAAAGGTTATTATAATATTGAAAGTTAAATTGTGTTTATACAAAAAATAAAAAATATTAGGTAGAAATTTTCGCTTATTACTTTTTCTAGAATGTTCAATCTGGGGACATTCTCGCTTGATGCTACAAGAGTAGTCAGCCATCATACTGACATACCATCTAACCTTGATACCTTGCCTCCATGACTTTCAAATCTTGGTGGAATCGCTCACCCTGTACATCACTAACAGCGCCAAGATTTTCTGGAAAGTTAGCAAGAGGCTATGTAAGGAATGCAGTTTGATACTCACGTTACAGCCAAGCTTTTTAAAGCTTTCTAAGAGTAGTTGAACAATTTTGACGTAATTCTGTGCTCGTGTGTTTCAATGAAAGTTCTTGACAATACTTTTGAATGCCAACCAAGCATTCGTTTCAAGTTCGGTCATTGTTTCAATGAAACGTTCATCTTTAATAAGTTGTCGAATATGTGGCCTATCGAAGACACCAGCCTTTATCTACTCATTTGAGAAGCTAGGAAATGCCGAAATTATATACTTCAAACAGTCCCCTTCAGTTGACAAAGCTTTAACAAATTACTTCATGAGACCTATAAGCCATAAAACTATATTTTCTGTAGTTGTAAAATTAACAATACAGGATCGTTAAAATAGCTTATCTGGAGCTTTTAATAACCTTGTCCTAAGCCAGAAAACCAAACTTGCGAGAACCATAAAACCCACCTGGTAGAAACGTAAACCTCCTTCAGTCGGAGCACCAAGCTACTTTTTCTGAGTCTTGGCACAATCTTGACAGAAACGGTAAAACAACGTGGCTGATGTCATCTACCTTGGCTGATCTCCAAAAATACTTGTTTGAAATCACTGAATTTGCTCAGCTCAAGCTGAAATGCAGTTTCAGATGTAATAATACCTGTGTAAAACTGAAAATCAAAACCCAACTCTTACAAGTCTAAGAATGTCAGTACCAGATGACAAAATGATCTGAAATTTTGTAATTACGAAGGATGAAACAGATTGTTAATTTACATTTTTTTTTGGAACTGTTCTTATTATTTCAAGAAAAACTGAAAGATGAGACGAAGACAATACAGCAAATCTTCGGAAACCTTGAAGATCAGGTTGCCGAATTTTTTAAGCTTCGTAATTTGGAAGTGGCATGTGTGAAATTAGAAGTAGGCTTGTTCAATAGAGAGCACAATGATCAATACAAGCAAGGAATGGTCGATAAGGAAAACCAGGAAAAACAGCACAAAGCTAAGGAAACTGATCAAGATGTTGATTATCAACCGTATTTGGAAAAATTGGATGACCAAACGAACATCTCAGCTGAACAGGCTGTGGCTCTGAAAGAAGAATGTCTGAACGACTTCAGAAATATGTTGCTACACAGAGCTCAAGTTATCCAGAGACAATTTGAGGGGGCTAATGAGAATCTTAGGAGAAAGACACAGTGGTACAATGTGATGAGAGATAAATTGACATCCGAAGAAGAAATTCGATACTTTGAGGAACTAAACCATATGAAATTTGTACTTCAAGCATTTATAGAACGCTTAGAAAGACATCGAGAACTATCATACTACAGATATGCTGCGATGGCAAGATATTTACAAAGCCACCCCAAATTACAAATACTCAATAGGAAAGAATCAAGAGTTCAAACATTCAGTTGTTACAATTGTGAACCTACCAGAGCAATCGTATAAACCCTCAACATTTAGCTGTACAGGATATATCAAGTGGTTACTCTGATACGACTTATAGTACGGTAGATCGTACAGTGTGCGTACCACCTAAAATTCCCGTTCTCTATCGATCAGCTCTAAATGCACAAAGAAACTGAAATAGCATGGATACTATCACATTCAAGTAAACTTGTCTTTCTGATGCACACAAGTGCAAGGGCCGCGCACGTAGAGAGAGGGAAAACCGCCAAGCGTTCGAACTTCACTTTCCGTTCTATCGCATTTCGCCAAAGTAATTATTCTCCCGTGTACAGCTTCCAAGACAGGAAACGATAACATTCCAAGCATTGCGTGCAAGACTCGCCAACGACTTTGCATGTTTTGCCCGTTGAACCGATAGGATTCTATTGAAAATTTGCAAAGGTGTGATTATTACTTCGATATATCATAGACCTATGTATCGAGATCGATAAGAAGTTAATGATCGCGAGAGGAGCCGTTAATGGCCCTCTAGATTTCCGGATCTAATAACCCATGCATTAGCATTATTCTTTAAACCACTATCAAAATTTTGATCTGGTTATACCAAATGTTTTTAATCGTTTTAGGAAAAGTGGGGAGTCTGCTTCGCAAGATTCTACATAAAATTATGGCAACACAGCACGAATAAATGAAAATAACCAGATCCAGTATAAACTTATTTAGTATAAAGTGTTTCCATTTAGAGACTACGATGCAATATTCAAGATGGAATAATCATACATCATACATGTGAATTATATAGATAATAAAATTATTCATTCACGCAATGATATTTCCTTGATTTCAGTTTCAAAGCGATTTGAGGGAATAATTTTCAATTTCTTGAAAAAATTAGAATTGACTTAAACGTATCAATTACTTTCATAATAATTCAAATAATATGGATACGCTCTCGGTATAAAAGTAGAACTCCAAACACTGATTGACAAAGTTACATCAGACGTGGGATAACTTATTGTTAACAATTTAATATTTTAAAAAAATCTCTGTTTTATTAATTAGCGCCAAGAGAAAATTATTCCAAATGTTATTCAACGCGTAAAATCAAAACATAACTTTAAAGTGAACTTTTTACGTTTTTTCTAACAAGTTTGTAGGTTGTATTCGACTTTTAGAACTTTATTTATGAACTAGTTATTTGTTGAGGTTGAAGGTTGCCTGTGAAATTCCTAGAACTTGGCGATGTTTATCTGATGAGTTTGGTTAAAACATATTACCTGTCGGAGGGTGGTATCCAATTACGGATGAAGGGTGGTATCCTGTTGAGATAGTAACAAAAAACAGATGTGGTAACGCTAACTTGAAACTGTGGGAATTTTGTAATTTAGAAGAGACCCAGTACAGATCGTAATAAAATGAACATGTTGAAAAGGAAAAATAGAATCGCTCGTTTTGAGACTGAAATCAAAATAAACATAATAAAACAATTGTTAAACTGATTTACACTTATATTAAAAATAATACTGCATGACGTACGTTTGAAAAAGGTGAATCTCATCGAAACGTACGTCATGCAGTATTATTTTTAATATATGTGTAAATCAGTTTAACAATTGTTTTATTATGTTTATCGATTTACATCAAGTATCGGCCTCATCAATTATTAATCTTAAAATAAATATCAAACTAGTTATTATGGTCCTCCGAGTCGGATTAACAATTGGAGATCGTGCTTAATGATACTTTCTGGACTTCGTTATCAGTTAGTCTCAGATTCCATTCTATTCTGTCGATTTTCTGAGGTTCTGTTTAAGAAATTCGCATGAGAAAAAAACGAGATAGATAACGGTTCCTATAATTCCTCAGTTAACCAGCTGAGCGAAAGCAGGAGTAGGGAGTTTCAGTTGGAGATAGCAAACAACGCTGACTCAGGGAAACTTCATTCGGAGCCAACGATATGTTCTGTTCGAAACTAAGACTTAATAATTGTCCGCGTTTCTGTACGCGGACAATTATTAAGTCTTAGACAATTATTTACATGTTCCACAATGTGGAACATGTCCCGGTATATATATATATAGGTAAAACTAGTAGAAATTTCGGTACTAGAATACAGGAACATAAATATAGCTTCGCCCATAATAAAAGTAATTCGAATTATGCTAACCATTTATTAACAGAAAACCATACTTTTGATAAGAATTTCAAAATTCTACACAATATAGAGAGAAGTAGTCAATTAGGTTATTGGGAAGTAGTGGAAATAAATCGGCTTAAAAATTCTGGAAACTTGCTCAATGAACAGATAGAATTAAACAATCCACCCTTGTTAAACCTTTTCAGGTAATAGAAATTATTCTCAGAATGGAATATCTTAGGTAAAACCAAAACCATAGAACACCAAAATTTCCTGATATATATACCTGTATTTTTCAAAATGTTGTTATTATTCTATAAGCATCTGAAGAAGTCGTTTGTAACGACGAAACGCGTCATGCTATGTAGTCAATAAAGTGTAAATCATAAGTTCAAGTGTTTGAATTTAAGTTATATTCAAAGTTTTTTTGATTGGTCAATATAGAATTCATTTCATCAATATAGTATTTTTATATCAATCAAGTTTTGTTTTTTTTATCATAAGTGCCTGGATTTTCATAAAACCTGAAGCGTTTGTTATATTCAAATCATATTTGTATTCAAATTGTTCACGCGAGTAAAGTTATTTCTGAATTTATAGCTTGAAAGAACATCGATAAAACAACAATTCCAGGCTTCACGAATTCGTACGAAACATTTAGAAAAAAGTAATTAGTAAAATATCGATTATCGTATAAAATTCCATTTCGATACGGAATCGTCGTTCGCCATAAAAACAGAACCGTCAAATATTTATTTTTCATCAAGCCTTGTAGATAACTCATCAACTCGCTCTTACGTTGCGGAAAAATGTTTCGATCCGATTTTCGGGATAGAATTAACAGTATCTGACATTTTCCGGATGGTGGAAAATTGCCCCAATAGGATTCGATACGCTCCGAAAGAACAAATATTGACTTCCGAAACGAAAAAGTGAAGATCATTTATTTTATTCCATGGGTATCGTCTTTTCGTTGTTGAAATTTATAACTTTTAATTTGTAACTTTTGATTAAAACATTGAAGGTGTTAATCTGACTCGACTTCTGGAGGTTAAGGATCTCGGCCTAGTATTTGATCCAAAATTTTCATTCATACCTCATATCAAACAATTAATTTTATCATGTATCAAAGTTTATGGATTCATCGTCCGCAATGCTACTTCAAAACTTGAATTCAAACACTTGAACTTAAGAATTACACTTTATTGACTACATAGCATGACGCGTTTCGTCGTTACAAACGATGCTTACTGAATATTACTCTGTAAGCATCTGAAGAAGTCGTTTGTAACGACGAAACGCGTCATGCTATGTAGTCTTCTTCTTCTCGTGCCAACGCTTACAGCGTGTAGGCGATCATCCACTCATTCTATAATCCGTAATTGCCCCTCCGTAGCTAGTGCGAATATATCACCCACGTTTTTCACTCCACACCAGTTCTTGATATCGCACAACCATGAATGCCGTTTTCGGCCTGGACCTCTTCTACCTTCTATTTTACCCAATAATATTAGTCTTAGGATATCATATTTATTGCATCGGAGTATGTGGCCCAAATAAGAGATCTTGCGTTGCTTTATATTTTTTAATAACACTCGCTCGACGCCGGCTTTTCTAAGTACTTCCTCATTCGTTATTCGGTCCACCCAAGGAATCTTTAATAACCTGCGGAGTGTCCACATCTCAAAAGCCTCTATGCGGTTCATGGATTTTATTTTGAGTGACCATGTTTCGGCCCCATATGTTATTATGGGCCAAATAGAGCATTTTACCATACGAAGTCTATGTCTAATGATACTTCTCTTCGACATAGATATCTTTGAAATTTAATAAATGTGGTTCTTGCCATCGCCGTCCGTATTTTTATTTCTATATCGCTATCCAATTTGTCATTAATGTTACAACCAAGGTACTTAAATTTATTGACCCTTTCTATGGGTTTATCCTCAATCATTATTTGGGCTTGATTATGCTGTTCTCTGCTGATGATCATGAATTTTGTCTTTTCGGTGTTGATTTTGAGTCCAAATTGCTTACCTATCGTATTAATTTTGTTTAGAAATTGGTGTAGATCTTCCAAATCGTTTGTTAAGATGGCAGTGTCATCAGCATAACGTATATTGTTTATTGGGATTCCGTTTATTTTATACCTTTTTGCTGACTGTCCAGCGCCTTCTGAAAAATCATCTCAGTATATACGTTGAATAGTATCGGAGACAAAATACAACCTTGGCGAACCCAGCTTTGTAGTCAATAAAGTGTAAATCATAAGTTCAAGTGTTTGAATTTAAGTTTATATTCAATTATAATGGATTTACATCAAGTAAACGCCAACACTATTAAATAGCTATAATAACATTTAGATATTGACATTATAGATTTAAATTATTATATTTAATTATTTATTATATTTATTCATTATTTTCCTATAATTGGATAGTTACATGTTGGAAATATATGCTTATTATTGTTATTATACCGTGCCTCTCCTATCTCAGGAAGTGAAACACTCCGAGTGATAATCTGGCTGGTATTTTATCAAAGACAACTTTTCACAAACGTTCCAAAAATTCCTTTACCAATACACCTTATTTCTTCGTTATGATTTCAATAACAATCAACGACGCAAACATTTAAAATATATTCACGCAGTCGACATTCTTCCCTACCTGCTGGTTGTTGTCAAGCAGTAGCCCTCCCTAAAAGTCCCAAAATCCACTACATTTTGTCTGGCGCGACGTCCTTGAAATCGGGCACATCCGCAAATCGTCTGGCCCCCTTTTAGGCCTTTGTGCACGAATAATTCGCACCCTTAAAGATGGACCTGACCCAAACGGGAGATCTAGAGTGTCTGGGTCAGGATCCGTCGTTTTCAACAGTTGAAACTCTTTGTACCTCACTATTATTCAGGTTCTCGTGGTAATCGAAATAAATGAGTTATTTGAATGGGAAAAAACGTGTTTGACATATTGCACTTTGAAGATGGTGATAAAAACACGTTAGATCCGGGCAGGCACTGGTTAGGGGTAGCAACTCACCCTCACCCCACGAGAAGGGAGCAAAACAAACACAGGAATTAAGACCACGTAATAAAAACATTAATATTCAATATAAATTTCTCCATCAGTTATAAACTGAGAATAAAAGCTTAATATAAAAAATACTATATAAAAAACACTTTAAGTACTTTGTTTCGAATATTTTAAGGCACGCGTAGATTAAAAGGGTGGCAATTAGCCCTTCCCAAGTAGAAAAGAAGGAGCAAAGAAATAAATAATGCAATTAAGATTGAGTATCACGAAAATTTTAAAATTTATACTCCATAATTTGCTGCATTTTCATTCTTACTCTGGCGGAAATATCTGCCGTAAAATAGACTCGCTATAAGGTCCAGAGAAATAAAGTATAAATTTCAAAAAATAATTGAGGATCTGATCAACTGATAAAATATGTAGATCACCCAATATATTTCGACTCTTTACATCTCGAATGCAAAACGAAAACAATACAAGTAATCCTGAATACCTAATACCTCAAAAATTGAATTAAATACTCTTTTTAGCAAAACGATTCACAAGATCGGAATAGTGTGAATAAATAAACATTAATTTGCATTTTAACAGCTCCGAGCTTTTTATTAATGGATAAAACTGCTGTACGGCAGTTTTGTACCAAAAAATATCACATTCGATGACTTGTCACCTTATTTTCATTCATTCGTCTCTTAGTTGTCATTTTTCGCCATTTTCAAGTCTTAAACCTGAAGATTGTACGCGAAACCTCGTCACGATGATTTACTAAGTGTAAAATTACAGTACTGTTGTTCGACGTTTCTAATCTCAACGTGAAAATGCAGAACCAATAATAATAATAATAATAAATTCTTTATTCTCAACAGGTATAATACCCAATTACAGAAAATAATAACATAATGTTGAATAATAACTGAATAAATGAAATGAAAATACATAACAAAGAGCTCAATCGAATCTAAAGAAATAGTAACTATTAAAAAAATTAAAACTAAATAATAGCATTTAATGAAATATTACATAGAACTCAATCTAAAACATTTTAGTCAATTTCCTTTGTTCACACAACTCCTAATAATAACTTCTATGGAGTCGAAGTGAATGTCACAATTATTTGCAACTCTATTGAATGTAGATTCCTTAAACCAAATGGGGGATTGTATTAGGGAGTTGGTCCTCGGAGTCTCTTGGTGGAATAATTCTGTAGTACGAGAATTTTGCCGAGGAACACGAAATTTCAAAGCGGGCAAGAGAGGAGGACAATCAATTCTGTTGTGCAGTAATTCGTACAAAAAATTGGGTGATCAAATTTCTTATGATTGACGCCTCTGTGTATATAAACTTTATGCTTCCTCCAAACTAACTATTTCAAGAACCTTCTCAGAATGACCTCAAGATGGCGTTGATGGCAAGTGTAAATGGGATGCCAGATCGTGCTGCCATACTCCAACTTGCTACGGATTAGGGTATTAAATAGTCCTATGAATGTTGAGAAATTATTCAAATATTTGCCATTGCGTATAACGAATCCATATATTTTCGAGGCAGATGAAATAATTTGGGCGATGTGTGAGACAAAGGAAAGCTTCTGGTCAAAGAATACACCAAGATCACTCACCTTATCAGAACGAGAAAGAACCTGACCACTGACGCAATCACACTTTTTCCTTGTGAAAGAGACAAAATTACACTTTGACACATTCAAACTCAAATAATTATCCTCACACCAACTGGCAACATGGTCCAGCGCGAGCTGAAGTTGAACACAGGTGTCCTGTGATCTAATTTCTTGTTATAGTTTCAAATCGTCCGCGAATATCAAATGGGGAGAGTGAATATTATCCATCAGATCATTCACGAACAAAATAAATAACAGTGGCCCAAGATTAGAGCCCTGGGGTATTTCAGAGGTAGGTATGAACTCAGACGACTGTATACCCTCCAGCTATACGAATTGACGTCGGTCAACCAGGTAAGAATGAAAAAGGTTGGCGAGTCTATCAGATAATCCAAATTTGTTGCGTAATTTCTGTATAAGCAGCGAGTTCATCATAGGCTTTCTGAAAATTTGTGTAAATCACACCAACTTGACTGGTGGAGTCGAGTACGTCAAAAACACACTGACAAAACAGTATTAGATTGCTTCAACAAGATCTCATAGGAGAATAGTTCAATGAAGTACACCATATCTTAATAATTGCTTTCACTTCCCAACATAACGACACCGAATAGCGAACGGCCATAATAGTAGGTCGACGGCAATTTATTATTATTATTATCTGTATACGTTGAAAGTGTTGCCACTTTATTGGAAAAAAATAAACGTTGTGTTAGGTCTCGGTTTTAAATGATTTCCAGTACGTATCAATCGTCACCTCATTATTTGTTATTGACCGTCAATTGTATTGATTAATGGTTTTCTGATGTTGTTAATCGCATATGGAAAATGATAACGTCCGCTCAGAGTTCAAGGTTTATGAATGTTTAAAAATTACAATTCAATTTTATAATATCCAGCATTAATCTTGTGTATTAATCTAACGTGGGCGTCCATTTATTACAAGAAGTGTTTTTGAGGATTTTTCGATTATTACGTCATATTTGTCGAGAACTCCCCAGTTCCTTAAGCCCCCCCTAATCATCACAAGTAATTAAGGCTCCACTTTATATTAATCATTGGAAAAAACTGATATGAGTTGAGAAAAAGCGAATTTTTGAGGTACAAAATGTAATGTAATAAATATAATTAATTTAACTCCTTTTTATACATTCAAATACTGTATTTACGTAACATACAATTCAATATTTTCTTATGACTTTCGTATAAGAAGGTCCAAATAAGACTGACCTCTTTCTCTCAATAAGAACTACCCAGTAAGGTGAAATATTATGAACATATAAATCTTGATATTCCTACTGAGCAACCTCTAGCTCTTCAAGTACCCCATCTGCAGTAATACGGACCTTTGAAACCTAGACTAAACAAATCAGTGACCATCAACGCATCTGGAGACAGCGTGACGATAATAGCGTGATGTAACCTATCAGTTGAATATTACGTCCTATTCTTATAAACCCCAATTCTCCTGAAAAAGTTTTCTTTTCAATATCGTTCCAATAATATTCACTAATCATTTCAAAACGATATTTGCGTGGTCATAATAAGGAAAAATAGGTAAATTTTGGTTCTTGAGACAGCGTGACGATAATTGCGTGATGTAACATATTAGATGAATGTTATGTCCTATTCTTATAACCCCCAGTCTTCCTGAAGAAGTTTTCTGTTCAATAACGTTCCAATGATACTCACTAATCATTTTAAAACGATATTTGCGTGGTCATAATTAAGAACAATACGTAAATTTTGGTTCTGGAGAAAGCGTGACGATAATAGCGTGACGTAACCTATCAGATGAATGTAATGTCCTATTCTTATAACTCCCAGTCTTCCCGAAGAAGTTTTCTGTTCAATAACGTTCCAATAATACTGACTAATCATTTTAAAACGATATTTGCGTGGACATAATAAAGAAAAATACGTAAATTTTGGTTCTGGAGACAGCGTGACGTAACCTATCAGATGAATGTTATGTCCTATTCTTATAACTCCCAGTCTTCCTGAAGAAGTTTTCTGTTCAATAACGTTCCAATAATACTCACTAATCATTTTAAAACGATATTTGCGTGGACATAATAAAGAAAAATACGTAAATTTTGGTTCTGGAGACAGCGTGACGATAATAGCGTGACGTAACCTATCAGATGAATGTTATGTCCTATTCTTATAACTCCCAGTCTTCCTGAAGAAGTTTTCTGTTCAATAACGTTCCAATAATACTCACTAATCATTTTAAAACGATATTTGCGTGGACATAATAAAGAAAAATACGTAAATTTTGGTTCTGGAGACAGCGTGACGATAATAGCGTGACGTAACCTATCAGATGAATGTTATGTCCTATTCTTATAACTCCCAGTCTTCCTGAAGAAGTTTTCTGTTCAATAAGGTTCCAATAATACCCACAAATCATTTTGAAACGATATTTGCGTGGTCATAATGAAGAAGAATATGTAAATTTTGGTTCTAGAGACAGCGTGACGATAATAGCGTGACGTAACGTATCAGATGAATATTATGTCCTATTCTTATAACCCCCAGCCTTCCTGTTTTATTTCCAATAACGTTACAATAATATTCAATAATCATTTTGAAACGACATTCGCTGAATATATAATCTCGAAATTTGTGTATTCCTCTTCGAATACGGTTAAAACTCAACAGGAAACAGAATGTTTAGGTTGAAGTCGTCCAATTCTGTTAAACCTTGCACGAACTACGCACTTTTTAATACCAAATTCTTATCAATTTATACACGAGTTACGCATCATTCTCACTCAATTGGACATCGCCGAGATATTTCGTGCGTTCTTTTCGCGAGATGATTCATTTTTAACATATTCCAAGAGTATGAATAATTTGTCGATGCTGTCTTGACCACGTGGCGGGCAATTTACTCCAGAAGATCACCCAAATCGGAGCCTCTATCTGGGCGAAATTAAAATTTGGAATAATTGGAATAAGATTTATTCTCGTATATAAATATTTACATAATTGAATTACGTATCCTCTAAATAGGCGTTTTGTATTCGGTATATAATGTCTTCGGTTGGGATAGATGGTTATTGTTGTGATCTTGTGATGTACTCTTGTGAATGAAAAAATAAATGAGAAGTCGACGATGACTGCTTCGAGATGTTTCAAAGGCGGACTTCAGTAGCGACAGAAATAGAAAGAATAAAATACATATATACATTTATATAATATTTTTTTATTGAAAATCTCTCTTTGACAATCATTTTTACTCTATGTGTTATTATTATTGATTCTTTTGTTGGTTATTCTTTATAAATTGAATTTTATTTATGATAGCAATTCACTTATAATGTTTTGACGTATATTATATTAGTATTATCAATTACTCATTATCATTACTTCTTTTATCGATCATTATTTTTTTAAATGTTTTGTATTATATTATTATTGTTAATACTGTATATATGTTTTGAAATATTTCCTGTAACTGGGTATCTTTACCTGTAAGATAATAAAGACTTATTATTATTATTTCAAAGAGAACTTCAGTTGTGATAGAAACCTATTTTCTTGAGTATGTTTCTTTGACAATTATTTTTACTATCAATTTTTACCATGTGTTCTTTTGAAGGCGGACTTAAGTAGCGACATAAATAGAAAGAATAAAAATACATAAATACATATATACAATTATATAATCTTTTTTTCTTGAGTATCTTTGTTTGACAATTATTTTTACTCCATGTGTTATTTAAAAGGCGAACTTCAGTTGTGACAGAAATATAAAGAATAAAATAAATACATAAATGCATTTATATAATTATATAATCTTCTCTTCAGTATCTTCCTTTGACAATTATTTTTACTATGTGTTATTTCAACTAAGAAGTATTTCAATTTTACATTCATAATAAATTGTTGAAGCCAATATAGGAGTTATGACTTTCTTCAAATGGTCTATACCGCTCTGATGAGAGCCAATAAGCTCGAAACGTGCGAACCAGTTGCTTCTTTATGTGTTGATGCTTTTGATTCTCTGTTCATTATTTTCTCCCGCATTAATTGGTTGAAAAAAATTGTAATTTCCTGAGTAAGATATTCCATAAAAAATTTATATCTTTTTCGAAGAGTAGGTGCATGAAATATAGGCAAAAAATCATTTAACATCACAACTATCGTTTGTTTCCTTCTTCAAATTCGTTCGTTTTATTTCGGTTCCGATGAGACTCAATAAGTTCGAAACGCACGTACATGTAAGTATGTACAGCGGGCCAAATTAGTACCTAAATCATCAAATTATACAATAGTTCATTATTTGATTCATAATCAGCAATGTGATAAGTTACGTAGACTGATTCCATTTCTCTTATTCATATTACCCGGATATTATGAATAATCCCCGGATGAATCGCTTCAATCGAGGCGCATACATCTTTAAATATTCTTTTCTGAATTTTAAAACAAATGGAATTGCTGGCGTCGTTTTGAAAGACAATTTCCGGACCCCTCGATTCGCACACCGTTCCAACCATCCCGGAAGGAGGTGGCACTCGTACCGTCCTTCGCGTAGGCATCTGTCGTTGAACGAGTAACAAGTTGCTAGTTACAGGAGCCCGGACGCGCTATAAATAACGCAATAATTAATGTTTGTTTACGCATACGATGAGCTTACTCTTTGCGTATTTAGTACATATTTTTACATCCCACGTTGCCGAGTGTATTTTCGGCGGAAGATTGTAGGACTTTTTTTGAACAGCGTTGCAACATTTGGATTTTTTACGTTATATCCAAGAATTTTAAGTTACCGCCTTGGTTTCAGCCTAAGAATTCAAGGATCTATCTATTTCCTAGTTACTGAAAGAAATTCACTCTAGATTCTTATTCTGAGTAAGGCTCATATTAAATATTCCGCTTTATTGAACTAAGACGAAATCAAGATTGAGATTGAAAAATTGTCTACAAATATGTAAAGGAACATTTCAAAATAAACGTTCTCAGCATACAGTCTTCTTCTTTGTCCAACCACTGTTTCCATTTTATCCCTACATTGCGCGAGTAAACTCTGTTCTGGGTGGTCTGAATAGTCAGGTTGTCCTGGTGCATCTTCTACTTGATGTTGTTCCACCAGCTGGGGTGGGACCTGGCTCTTCTACTGATCGAGAGTATACTGAGTACTTTCTTGACAACGTAGTCATCTTCCGAGTCTTCGGATATGACCATACAAGCTGAAAGAACTTTCTTTAACTTTTTCTAATTTGAAGGATCCTCTAAAGTACTGCCATTGCGCGCTCTATCCAAGCGTGTCACTCTACCCGACCATCTAACATCTTCATCTCATTTGTGAATTGTGTGTGGTTGTTCGTGCACTTTTTTCATAGCCCAGCATCATGTTCTTTACCTTAAGACTGTTCGCACCACTGTCTTGTACATCTTCCCTTGACCTTGATGGATATTTTAGGAAAAAACACCAGTCAGTGATCACCATTTGAGCTATGCAGTATTTATTCGATGACTGGCATATTTTTCAACATTGCCCAACCCAATGACGAAATCGAGATAGTTCAAGCTTTATACTTTAGGAAGTACGAAATTTACGTTTTATCTCAGAATACAGAAAGAAATATCCTTGTTAACATGTAGACAATATAATTTGAGGCGAAGGTTTTGTTCGATAGTAAGAAAAGACTTTCATAAGAAAACCTGAAATATCCTGATGCAGTCAGCTATACAGCGGCAACCAGTTCAAGCTGATAAAAAGTTATCTCGGCAACAGTAAACAAAGAGTTAAGATGACCATTGATGGTAAACCATGGATATCTAGGGATGCAGAGCTGATAAGGGGAGTTCTTCGGGGTAGTGTGTTGGGGCTGTTGCTTTGTGATGTATGTCACTTCTCTCTCGAGAGAGAGAGCCTACTCTGCTGGATGGCTATTGGTTACCCCATCATGTACGCTGATGATACAAACTTCTTGATAATGTCAGTTGATGTCACCTCGTCGTTGATTGATTCGGGAGCAGTGTTGAAGGCTGTTGAACAGTGGTGTACAGTCAATACTCTGCTAATCAACATAAGAAAGACAGAGCGCAAAGTCAGTGGCGTTTTTTGGCGTCGTGATGGTATCTCAAATAGAGAGAACATGTAAGAGAGAACCCTCGAAAATGACTTAACAAAGTTGTATACACTTTATTTGCTCTCACAGAGCAAGTACATACAAATATCCTGAAGATGTTATACTACTCAAACTTTGAGTCAATCATGTTGTATGGGATTATTTTTGGAGAGGATCTTCATGTGTGGAAAGCCTCTTCGTATCGCAAAACTGGGCATTGACAACAATTGCCAAGCTTCTGTGCAGGCAATCATGTACGGGATTTCTCAGGAAGTACTGTATTCTCACGGTGTATGAACTGTATATTTACGGACCTCTTATGTTTTTATATTCCCTCATTATTTTGAAGAACTGAAAAATGCGAATGCCACACGTAGATATAGGTATCCTATACATTGCAATCGTTGAGAGAAAGTGGGACCCAGTACATGGCGAATCCTTTCCCCGACAGCTACAATTGGCAAGTGACACAAGGCAATACGATAGAAAGATCTATAAATTTGGATTGTGAACCGTACTCAATTAATGAAGTTTTAGAGTTTTGTAAATTGAATAGCAGTGATAAATTTCATTAGGTTTCGATTTTTCCTTACGTTTACTTTGACCTAACTCTACTTTGATCTTGCATTGCCTTTTTTGTAATGTAGAATTGATTTATGACTTCAATAAATGTTATTATTATCAAACTATTGAATGTAGCCTTGCTTCAAAAACATCTAAAATCAAGTATGTAACAATATTCGAGGATTTTACGTTAGAAGCAGCTGGAGTATGTATAGGCATC
Source organism: Henosepilachna vigintioctopunctata (assembly GCA_030704895.1). NCBI lineage: Eukaryota > Metazoa > Arthropoda > Insecta > Coleoptera > Coccinellidae > Henosepilachna > Henosepilachna vigintioctopunctata. The sequence continues at coordinate 3,646,976 of JARQZJ010000005.1, forward strand.
GATTTCTTCGTATCTCTGCCGGTAGAGGATAGCAATAGGAGTAGTAGTTGAAGGTCTGACAGCAGGTGGTACTAATGCTAGCATAGATTTGGCTTAAGTAGCCTATGTAAGGACAGGAGACATTTATCTATCAACGAAATAGCCACAAAACATAGTGGATGCAATTTAACGCAAAATTTCCATCAAATTTCACCAGTTCTACCCTACGGAAAGTAGAACACCAGGCGAAATACCTTCCGTCGCCGCAGAAGCCAATACGGTGGTCAAGACGATTCCCTTGCGAAATTATGCAAGCAGCACGGTCTCAATCAATTCGACCATGGATTATTCAATGTATAATCGCGATATTGCAAATCGGTCGGTCAGACGAATTGATTTGCGTCCCTTTAAACCGGAATAAATTCGTCGGATTCGGTGAAAGTCCGCGAAAAGGCCGCCTGCGAATTCGTCCGGCCAGCGGTCCTAAATTATGTATGAAATGCGTCGGCGGCAGCATCGCACCGAGTCGTGCACGACGTGTCTCGCGGAATTCGGATGAGCCCTTCGAGAAGGTCAAACTCGAGCCATTAATAGGTGTCAATTTAAAAGTCCGCAGTTATGTAATCGTCGAAGCGGAGGAAGATTGAGAGGTCTTGTCGTTCTGAATGTAATTCCTTGCGAGGTAAAGTGGGTGGCAAATGTTTTAATCGGAGCATTTTATTCGCGATAAACAGGTGATATGGACTTGGGATCTTAATCAGTTTCTTTTGGGATTGATTCTAGTACTTATAGTACTTCTCCGTTCCACGAATTTCATACATAAACGAATCTAATTGGGTTACCAAGACGTTACTCAAGATCGAAGAATAATCCCCCACACTGATACTTCATGTATGTCCTGAAAGACATTAAAACGCCTTACAAAGCATTCAGCATGGGTAGGATCTGTTCAAAAAACTATTGTGAATTAACAGTTTAGAGATATATATATATCTATACGAAAGGAAGTAACAGATTTTCACAACTTTTCAATACCCCAGCTCATTGAAAAAACGTACTATTGCCTATTAAATCTTATAAAGTATGTCTTTACATAAAACGATTCATGAATAGTGTATTTTTTTCTATGGTGCTAATGATTGTTAGTTGAACACCACCTTTCTAAGAAAAACACCAAAACATCTTTTGGTCTTATAAAACTACCTTGGGTTTTAAGAGACATGCGTCAAAAAGTAGTTAATGAGCTAATAGTTGTTAGTTGAACACCTTTATAAGAAAAACGCCAAATATCTTTTGAGCTTATCAAACTGTCTTAGGTTCCAAAAAACATACCTGAAAAAGTACTTAATGATGCTAATAATTGATAGTTGAGCACTTACGTAAGAAAAACACCAAACATCTTTTGGGCTTATCAAACTATCCCCGGTTTCAGGAGACATGCCTCAAAAAGTAGGTACTTAATGGTGCTAATGGTGGATAGTTGAACAGCTTTGTGACAAAATCACCAAACATCTTTTGAGCTTGTCAAACTATCTTTAGTTTCAAGAAACATAACTCAAAAAGTAATTAATGGCGATTATGGTTGTTAATTGAATAATACGTTTATAAGAAAACTCCAAACAGCTTTTGGGCTTATCAAACTACCTTTGGTCTCAAGAAAGATACCTCAAAAAATACTTAATGACAACAGTTTATGATCACAAAAGTCTATTCCCAATGGTATGAAGTTACTACTTGAAAAAAATTAGATTTTTCCACTTAACAGTTAAGTTTGACTGTAATATTCGTGCTCGGACTTTTGATTCGTGCTTGAAACGAACAGAGAACCTACCTGAAGAAGTATCTGATAATTTTGCCAGTTTACCTCCCTCACTGGTATATTTGGTCTTCGTTAGAGCTTTTACTATCAGATACGAACACCATCAGCATGCTAGGTGATGCTAGAAACTAGCAGTGTCCAACTTCAATATCGCGTACTGTACTGAGATCGTATTTATGTTCTTTACGTCCCAAAAAAAATTAGTAAGTAAGTATTCAAACGCTCACTCAATGTTGAGGTTCGAAACACCTTCTCTCGCTCCTTGTAAATATTATAAGGGAAGCACCATTTCAAATTGAGATTTTCCAAAACACATAACACTTGTAATGTCGAAATTCAAATGATAATATTTTGAGTCTATATTCAAGGGAATTGTCAAATTGTGACATTCACTTTGACTCTATAGAAGTTATTATTAGGAGTTATGTGAACAAAGGAATTTGACTAAAATGAATTGATTTAGATATAATGAAACAATATTTAGAATTTTCTCATAATTTAATCAAATACGCATGACGACGTTTCGAAGTATTTCTTTATCAAATGCTGAATTAATACTATGTGTAATTTTACAAAGTCAATACTTAGAGCTATTTTCACAGAACATACCAGGTATGTTCTATGACTAACTTGGAATAAGGACCATAGAATACAACTAATTTTTAACAAAAAAAAAGAATCGTATACCTGGAAATGAACACAGAAAATCAATTCCTTAAGTCAGGCATACCAACCTAAATGTAGGAAAAGATACAAATAATATACAACTAAGATTTCTAAGAACAAATAAGAGAAAGTTAAAATTTTTGAACATCGAAAAACATAAAATTGAAAGTAAATTCATTAAAAACTAGGTATCAATATTATCTGCCACCTGGAATATTCTTATTGAACATATTAAGTAGAGAGCTAGTGTTAATCTCTAACTGGCTATTGAGTAAAACTCCCGAATTTTTTAATTTATTAATATGTAACGATTCTAGAAGATTTAGCTTGGAACCTTTATTCTATCTATTTAATAATTCAAATTCTGAACTAAATATATGGCTTTCTTCTAATAAGTGGTTAGCATAATTGGGAATCTGTTTTCTGTTTCTCAAAACTACGTTTTTGTTCCGATAATCTAATTTGGAAATTTCAGAAAGTTCTTCCTATATAAAATTTTTCACAACTGCCATATTCAATTTTGTATACCCCACACATTTGATTTTTATTAATTTTTGATTTATTATTTTTGATTATTTTACCAATGTTATTAGTGGTCCGAAAAGAAATATGAATCTTGTAGCTTGCTAAAAGTGATTTTAATTTCAAACTAGGGGTCCCCATATATGTTAAAACACTATATATTAACTTTTCTTTAATAAGAAGATAAACTTCTGAAAACCGCTCTTTTGAAAAGTTTTTTGTTTATTAAGTTGTTTATTATTTCGGGTTGGTATTCATTGTTTGAGGCTATTTGCATAATTAAGCTTTTTCTTTTTTGAAATCAACGTTAGAAAGCGGCAGGTTAAAAGTCTATGAACCATACTACTAAATGATGACATTTTTTGTTGTATGGGGTGAACCGAACTATTATGAATAACTGTTCTGTGTGTGATGGTTTGTGATAAATAGAGAACGAATGTTAATATCTCATATTCCTCATCAATTATCTATCAATTTGAATTGATTTAGATTGAGTTCTTTTCAATATTTCATTAAATCCTATTATTTATTTATTAGTTATTATTTTAGTTTTTTTTTGGATTAGATTGAGCTCTTTGTTATATCTCTACAAAAAAATGGCTAAAAGTAAACACAAAAGGACTCATTCAAGATACCACCAAGTACGAGACATTTTCTAAAATCATTTAAAATCACTGAAATGGGTACAGAAGTGTACAGAATATTAAAAAGGTTGACTCTGCATATTTCTACCAAAATTCTCCTAACAATTATATTCTAACCAGAGAAAATGCTACAAATAAACAGAAATAACAATTAGAAGCATAAAAAACTGCGTGACCAGATCTAATTAAAACTGAAGAAGCTAATGAGTCTGCAATAACCACACTATCAACTCGGCTTGTTAAACTACAAAGGATACCTCTAGATATGTTACAAGCTAACTGTACTATCGAACTTATTTCAATTGAAATTCATAGACTATTAATTTCAGACTTAACATAATAATCAAGAAGTTTATTATGGTATTATACGTTTCTTGCCGTGTACGACAAGAGAAATCATTAAGCCAACGTTATATCGACCATATAAAGTACGAAAATATGAGAAAAAGAATCAATGGTCTATTCGAGAGTTATAAACTTACATGATCTGTTTATTTCCTCGATATTAACAAGAATCGAGCGACGGTGTTCGAATGAAGTCATTAAGGTACGATATCGCAAAGTTACCGTAATACGGACCGCAAATCTCAGCACCCGGTGTGGTCTTCCAAGTGCAAATTGAGCCGTAAGAAATCGAACCGATTGCGTAAAGTCCTTATCTGCACACGCATCTGGCATCAAAGGCTCAAGTTGATCGCCCATAAGCGATATTTTTCCACCTTAAAACCTTTTTAATAATCGTCCGCTTCTACGTTATATGCCGAACGTAAATATTTCAGAATAGCGAATAAAATTATATAGTTTATTGTCGTAATTCAGTGATCGTAGATATAGAGAGTTCGAGCAAGGTGCTCGTTTACGAACACTCCTGTGGGATAGTTCATAAAACATCAATACAAGTGTTTTTTGATTTAATATATTAAAACATGTTCGACCAAGAGATCAACGAACATTGATCAACTTCATATGTATTTTATTCAAGAGCAACATGTATATATAATTATTTGAAAATTTACCAAACAGTATCATACATATTGTAATTTTATTTTTTTATGTCTTATTTATTTCATTTATTTAAATCCAAAGTTACATAGGAACATTTACAGACAATCTCAAGCAAAATAATAAACAGAAGCAGAGCCGCAAATCCTGCAGAGGAAAATAATATTTCCTGTTCGCAGGTCTCTTTTACAAAAAAGAAAAAAAAAAAAAAAAGAAATAGGATGATAATGCTGGTTAGACTATCGTGTGTACTAGCACACAAAAATCTTCCAGCCACACATAACTCGTTCATACAATACCTCTCATACATTTTTTTTTCATTCTCAATCCATTTGCCTTTCTATACCTTGGTAATAAACATATGTAATACTTCATGGCAGTAAAACTGTCATCAATAACATTAAATAAAATATTCTTTTTTATTCTCTATACATAATATTTAGTTTAATTCATAATATGAATAAAGATTATAAAAATAATAATTTTTATTTGTTTTTCTTTGACCAGTCCTGCTGGTTCTGATAGCTTCTGGAGTTTTTTCATATTCAATCCTTTAATACACCAAATAAACGTCTCTAGATCTATGCACGAGTTTTATTCTTATAGCTACAATTTAAGCTGTTCAAATATTGTTTGCTTTTTTTGATATAAAGCTCTACAATCTTGCTATGAGTGTTAAGTTACTCGGTTCCATTTCCGCATGGATACTAAACTTGCTAGTTGTTTAGTGGTCCTGACATGCCCAATACAAGTTGAATATTTTCCTCTATTGACTAAATTTGAGTTGAATTAGGTTTTACCCACTATCAAAACGGAAATGAGGAAGAATTGCGTCGAGATTTCCAAATTTACTGCCACAAAAACACCTAAGTGAAGATATGGTCTTGCTTTGATGGACAATTTGAATTCAATTACATATTTTAGCTTTCAATTATATATTTCTCCTTGCCCCTGGTCACAAACCCTTGTGAACAAACCTGATTCTACTAGAGTTGAATCCTAGAGAATTTTCCAGCAGAAAATGAAGCGGAGGGATTATTGTTGCTGGACTTTTGTTAGTCATTTAGTACTGAATTTTATATATTTTTTCGTTTATAACTTGCAGATAAATGGAGTATATTTTTGACCGACTTCAACTCTATCTTTTTTGGCAATAAAAAACAATATTTTTCCGATCTGCTGTAATAAGACAAGGCTGTCCAAAAAAACGTTTGAAAACTTAACCGATTGTGAATATTATACATTTATTCTTGGATAATAAGATATTGAATATCTAGAAGTGGCATTCACTTTGACTCCATAGAATTTATTATCAGGAGTTATGTGAACAAAGCAAATTCACTGAAATGAATTGATGTAGATTGAGTTCTTTGTAATATTTCATTGAATGCTATAATGTAGTTATTAGTTACCATTTTTTAAATAAGATTGAGCTCTTTGTTATATCTTTTTCATTTCAATTATTTAGTTAATATTCAACATTGTTATTATTTTCTGTAATTGGGTGTTATACCTGTTCAGAATAAAGAACTTATATTATTATTATTACACTATCTTGATGATAAAATAGTTTTTGATCATTTTTCAAAAAAACCAGCCAACTTTTTTTTTCCACAGTCAGGTTAACATTCCGTCATCTTCCAAGCAACACAACATGATAATAAGGCCTACTTAAAAGTAGGTCGAAAGAGTACCAACCTAACCTATCAAAACTAAAACCTCTCGCCCTTTCAGACAAAAAGTTATGGAAATTAAACAAAATTATAACGTTGAAAAGTTAACAATAGTTAAACGTAGTACACTGCTTTAAACTCTCTTATCAAAGCCTCACAACCTTATAGCAAATTCAACACTGCGCCGATCAAAATTGAAGAGTAAGAATATTAAATTGAAATAAGTAATATTTATCATATTAAGCATTATCCTAAGATAACATATTTACGATCACGTATACTCAGCGTTAAAGAACGTCTCGATAAATCGATAGGTCCCCATTCGTGGATTATTGCTGAGCACGTCGTCGTGTTGTATACGCAGCACAAGACTTAGCTTTCGGAAAACAGCGTAATTTAATTCCGATTTGTTATTTCATAGGATAATTCCAGCGGGAATTGTAAACATAATAACAATGGAAGCTACTCGTGTTTCTTAGATAATTTCTGCGATATCACGACGAATTATGTGGAGGATTTTTATTTAGTCGAGATAAGGGAGACACAGTCGGGAGAGTCGTCACATCGTGCAGGCTCCTTGTGAAGGACACGTGGCGCCAACTGCTTCGAATTACTAAATCCGTGATCGACCTGGAATCTCAGGCTACAAAACTAGATAAGACAGAAACAAGTTTATTGAAAAAAGCACAATTAAAAAGTAAAAGCTTTCGTTCCGTTTCGAAAATATGCCGCGAATACAGAAACCGTGAATATAAAGGGTGTTTTTTTTAGAGGTATAGAATTTTAAGTTGGCATTACTGTTGAAGATGGCGACCAATTTAACAACTGAGGAGTGATTTATTCTCAGTTTGGTTTGGCAATTCATCATGAATAGACTCACGCCTGAACAACGCTTGCAAATAGTGCAAAATAGGCCCAAAACGAGATTGCCGTTGATCCCGATTTCATAAGCGAATTTTGTTTAGCCATGAAGCGCACTTCTGGTTGAATGGCTACGTCAACAAACAAAACTGCCGCATTTGGAGTGAAGATAATCCTCAAGTGTATGTCAAAACACCGTTACATCCAGAAAACTGACTGTTTGGTGCGCTTTATGGGCTGGTGGAATCATTGGTCCGTACTTCTTCAAAAACGATGATGGCCAGAACGTTACAGTCAATGGTGATCGGTATAGAGCCATGATTACTAACTTTTTCATTCCTGAATTGAACAATCATGATGTCCAGGAGCTGTGGTTTCAACAAGACGGCGCAACATGTCGCACAGCTCGTGCCGCAATCGATTTATTGAAAGACACGCTTGGTGACCGCCTAATTTCACGTTTTGGACCTGTGAATTGGCCTCCAAGGTCTTGTGATTTAACACCGCTAGACTACTTTCTGTGGGGCTATGTAAAGTCATTGGTCTATGCGGATAAGCCACAAACGCTTGACCATTTGGAAGACAACATTCGCCGTGTTATTACCGATATACAGCCACAAATGTTGGAAAAAGTCATCGAAAATTGGACGTCCAGATTGGACTACATCCGAGGCAGCCGTGGCGGTCATATGCCAGAAATCATATTTAAAGTGTAATGCCACAAGATTATCATTGGAATAAAAAAAAATTCTTGTCAATCGAATGATCCATCGTTGTTTTATTGCAATTTAAAGTTCTATACCTCTAAAAAAAAAAACCTTTATATATAACTAAGCATTTTGGGTACTATATTTTTGACGTATACAACTAACTTTTTCTGATTAAATAACTTTAAAAGAGCATTTTTTTAAACCTATTATTTGACCTCAATAAACTAATGTTCCGTTTTGAGTCAAAGAATAAATGGTCACATTACGTATACAACGCTCCAAGTAAGATCGACTTTTTCCTATAATTAATTAGAATTACACCTCAAAAATAATTCCTCACGTAAGGGGAAATTTTTTTGCAATTATTACTTCTTCTCACACACAACTTCAAGAGTATGTAAAGCTCAACTCCCTTCCATGGTAAGGGGTCCATTAATACCATGATGTTTTCACAACTTTGTAGTCCCTCGAAGCGATTTTAACCCATACAGCATTAATCCTTAACCAATTAAATACCTTGAATACATTGTTCATTTACGTATGATTTAAGTGAATATTTTCGAAGATATTACAGATTTAAAAATTGCGGGGCGTAGCGTTTGCGACGTGCGAAGCCGGGGCGTGTCGCTAGTACATTTTAAATCACACCTTACCCAAAATCACTTGTATATTTCAGCACAAATCATATTGAAATTTTCAGAATATAATAAAATAATAGAGGAAGATGTAAAACACCGTTTCCCAACATGAAGACTACGCTCCACAGGGGGCAAATTGATTGTTAAGGGGGCCATACGAAAATAGACTCGACACGAGTTTTTTACACCTTTCGAAATTTTCCATTTTAACTTTTCACACTTCTCGGGAGGGGCCATAAGAATTTTAGAAAGCTAAGATCCATGGACATCGTCCTCGGACTACCTAGAGCTATACTTTCGTTCAACAATAACAAAGAAGTTAATATTTTTGAAGTACCACCGTTCAGGCCCCCTCACTACGTCATCAAAAATAAGCAAAATCCTATTTAAACATAAAAAACTTATGGTATTTATGATTGAACAACCCCTGCCCCCTTTAATGCTTAAGTACTATTTGAATTTCCCCCACCTGTTTCGACAAATATATTATATTCACATCTACACCTCTTCTCTTAGTTTAAAAAATATGAAAGGTGAAAAAATAATAAAATTTCTGGAAAATATACCACAATTTATCACTAATGTTTAATTAAATGACATCTTAAAACATTAAACTAATCATACAAAGTTCTTCAGAAAATTTTGTCGTCAAATATTTTCAGCAGGAATTTGTTTTCTTTATATTAAGTAACATCTACGACCCCCTTCTTTTTACTACCCACTGACAGGTAACATACCAATACCATTCGCCCCTTTCACCCTTTAAAATTCCGAAATATAAAAACCGCCCACTTCTATAGAAAATACCAGCCTACCGGTCTTAGTGAGGTAGATATTTATAAACGATGTGTCCTTGTAAGAACCCAACAAAAAATATATATTTTTTAAAAATTTATGGCTTCCTAAAACCAGGTCCTTTACATTGGGATACAATAATTGCCGCTAATAAGATAAACATACATGAATTCTTAAAATGGAGCAATTTGAACATATAATTCCATGGCTTCAGTCTGATCTTCTTGGTACGTAATCGGCTTAATTGTTCCCGAGTTTTAGGGAATATTTCAAAATCGCCCTGTGTTTTTTTAGGTGTGTTTGTTTTGGAGATTTTAAAATTCAATATTTTTATATTGAAATTTGATAAAATTTGCTCATTTGTTTACGTAGTAAAGAGATGATATGAACTCAATGAAAAAAGTTCGTATTCACTATTTTTTATTTTATATCTTTTAATTATTAATAAAAAAGTGGAAAATCAAAATTTTTTCATTATTGTAACTAATGGTAATCTATTTTTTATACTATTAAAAATGACTTTACTAAGAAAAAAAATTCTTGGATTAGTTTAATAATTATTTGGGTTTTAATATGTATTAACTTTCAGCTCAGAAAAAATAGTTGATTAAAAAATGCATAATTTATGTTAAAATAGAAACAACATTTTTTTGACGCTGATAATTGTTTTTTATGTATCCCAACACTCCATGAATTTTATTATTCCCCAATATTAATATAATTAAATAATTTTTGTTGTGACGCAACGTGCTCGGCAGCCAGAGTTCTCGCATTTGGCTCTATTTTCGAGGCTCTGTAAAAATTATAAATATTAGAGCTACAGTTTCGAGAGTCAGTGCTTTTCGTAGCAAATTTCTTCATCTTTTTGAAACTTTTTTGCGATTTTGAAAATTTTGAATATTTCCTGAAATATTGAAAAAAACCGAACCCCTACTTTTGTTTTCACTTTATTGTTTATAACTTTTGTAATTTTTTTCAGCGCATTTTCGACCTTTCCTCAAACTTTCTAGGTAACAATACAAATCGAATGACACCATGCTCGTAATTTTCGGAGACTATTAAAAAATGTTACAAAAAAGGATTCCCTAATTTATGTTGATTTTATTTTGGAGCAGTGGAAAAATGATTCTTCAAACTCCTATCATTTGAAGATGGACAATTCTTTTCTCTACAATAAAGATTACTATACATAAAAATCGTGCACATGTGAAAACTTTTCTCTGAAATTTTTTTTTTCTCACGTTCAGACATATCTTGAAAAAATCGGAAAAGTCCGCTCGACTGGCATATTTTTTCTATCCTAAAAAATTCCTGAGAAAATCGATTTTTCAAACCTTCTAAATCAGGTCCCCCCTTCAAACTTGGGACAGTTTCCCGTAAAATCGATTCGACAATTCGTTACGAACTTATATTATTTCGAATTTAAGACGTTATCTCGACCGTCGTCGTCGAAAAATCGGGTCCGATTGAATATGCGAATATGTAAAAACGCGAAATCGGTTGTGCAAGTCTGGCCAACAACTGAAACGGGAAGAATATTTTAGCCGAATTCGGAGGGACCGCAAGGGGCCACTGTTTTAAATTTCAAGGCTACCAAATCACCACAAATCACCTGAGGGACTTATCTCGCTATTACCTCAATTAGATTACCGAGCGTACGTTGTTCGGCTTGCCCGGTCGATTTCCTGTTCATCTATCCGGGCGATAAACAGACTTCATTTTTCGTTTCGTTGAAACTTCGAAAATACGCACTTTCGAGTATTAAAATTCACTATCGGCAGGACCAACCGTGCCGCGAATCTACGGCAAATAATTAACAATAAATTTGTTTCGTTTCGTCCTTTACACCGGTTTATAATTTATCAGGTTTTATTACGCGTTAAAGAAAATTAATATAGGTTTATTAAATGAGTTATCGTGAGTATTTTTCCGAATCATTAATCGATTGGGAGTTTATCATCAACATCTGATGAAGCCACTGTGTTGGCGAAACGATATTCTCATGTTTTGATTTATTTATAGTGAAAATCGAAAAACTACTTAGCTTTATTTAAATTATATATTTTTCCGAAACTTAAAATAGCATAAAATTGATTTCTAATAAATGACACGGAGGTTTCACTTAGGTATCTCTTGGTGAAACATGTTAAAAACAATAAATTGAAATTAACACACTTGACTCAAGTATCACTAAATATATTAAAAACTCTACATTAATGAGATTGAATTCTCGCTTAACTCTTGGTGAAACATAATTGAATATTAAAATAAATTAAACTCTTGGCTTAATGTTTCACGATTTATTTAACAATATGAATAGTCAACATGTTTCGAGCGTTAACTCATTTTCAAGACTAAACTACTATAAGGAACGTACAACCAATTTATATCTACAAAATGGATGTGAGTAGGGAGGATAGTTGAAAATCTACTTGTTCATTTACAATTTCTTCTTTTCTCTTCCAAGAACTGCTAATTTCAATTGCCTCCAGAAGGTCTAAACGTTTACCTTTAATACCTGAGTGTAGGCATTTAGTTTTATCAAAATCTATGAAGTGATTAGAGCTAATACAATGTTCACAATGATTAGAGCTGTACAATGTTGAACAGAGAAAAGAAGAAATTGTAAATGAACAAGTAGATTTTCAACTATCCTCCCTACTCACATCCATTTTGTAGATATAAATTTGTTGTACGTTTCTTATAGTAGTTTAGTCTTGAAAATGAGCTAACGCTCGAAACATGTTGACTATACATATTGTTAAATAAATCGTGAAACAAAGCCAAGAGTTTAATTTATTTTAATAAAAAACTCTACATATGTTTCGGGTGGTTAACCCATTATCAGAGTATACAAGAGTAACAGTAACATTGTCATCTTTGAGTAGAGATCGAAATATAGTACATATTTTATTTCACGGCGAAACACCTCGAAACAAAATAAATTCTAGCAAAAACTCACGGAAAGACGAAATATAAATGGAGTTTTTGAAAATTATTTAAAGAATTACAAGCACAGAAGCAAGTTACAATAGAATAGGTGTTCCACTTCGAAAATAACTGCTAAACACTGATGATAATTCCACAAACCTGCCAAAACTAAGCTTGCTCAATCCAGGAGCAATATATATCACAGAGGACGACCGAATATTTCAATTCTTTACATAATCACTATGAACATCCAATACAACTTCAAAATGAAAATTAAACCTATTAATACTATGCTGTTCGAATTAATTGGGACAAACATTTTTTTCTTCGTTTGAGTTACTGTAGTAAGTATGTCAGTGCCAAGGTAGCCCAAACACCCTCACACCTGCTTGTTTACTACCTGAGGTGACGTGAGGGTTCGACATTGACCATCATTTACATTCTGACCGGTTTTACCTTACCAGCCATTCAGTTGTGAGCCTACCGGTGCGACAGTTGGTGGTTTCAATTTTGATACGTGCTGTATCGTCTTGTCCAAAGATGGATATCACTCCGAGGAAGCGTTCCAAAATTATCGCGCTTAATGTACACACATCAATGACTGTAAGAGATATAGCTGAAGCTGTTGGTGTGGGAAAGTCCAGTGTTTCGAGAATTTTGAAAACATTTGAAGAAAACGGCTCATCGTCTAGAAAAAATAAAAGGAAACTGTGGCCGCAAACGCAAAACTACTCCAAGAACTCACAAATTATTGATAAGAAATAGCAAAATTAATCCGAGAAAGACAAACACTGATCTTCGAAGGGATTTAATGGTTTCTGGTGTGGAGGTGAGCACCTCAACTATGCGAAAACGACTGCTGGAGGTTGGCCGTAAGACAAGAAGGCCAAGAAGAAAGCAACTGCTTACCCAGAAAATGATGAAGAAACGTTTGGCATGGGCCAAAAAGTAACGTGCGTGGACTGTGGGCGACTGGAAGAAGGTGGTTTTTAGTGATGAGACACATTCGTTTGTTCAAGGGTACAAATCGAGTGTTGTTCGACGAAGTGATGGGGAAACTTTGCGGCCTGATCACATCCATCAAACAGTAAACCATCCTTCGAAACAAATGATTTGGGGTTTTTTCACAACCAATGGCACTGGACGATCAGCTCCTATAACAGGGATGATGAATTCAGTGAAATATATGGAAATATTGCGGACCAGGATTGTCCCATTCATGGAAACGTTTGATGAAACATTTCAGCACGACCTGGTTACCTGCCACAATTCCAAACAAGTGCAGGCCTTTATGCGTGAGAATGAAATGAATGTACTCGATTGGCCGGTGAATTCACCTGATCTCAATCCCATTGAGAATATATGGAATATTTTAAAGAAACGACTGGCCAAAATGGATTGCACTACCAAAGAAAAAATGATTAAAGTACAATTCAGGTGTGGTTTCATGATGACGAATTGAAGAAAATCTGCGCTACGCTAGTGGAATCGATACCTAGACGAGTTCAAGAAGTTATTTCTGCGAGAGGAGGACATACTTCATATTAATATGAAAAATTTACTCTATTTTGTATGTATTCACTTCATTAAAAGGTGAGATTTTACGAAAACATTGTTTTTTATCCTTTGCCCCAATTAATTCGAACAGCATAGTACGATATCTAAACAAGCTGTCACCTTTGAAATAAAAGGAACAATATTTTAAGTGTTGGGATAGCGAACGAGTTCACCGTCTTCAAAATATTTTCATTTGGGAGATGATTATTATTATTATAAACTAGAAGCTGCCTTTGGTTATCTGGCGTTCGATCTAAACACATTTTCTCGAAATAATCGCAGATTTAATTAACCGTACACATCGACATAAATTCTCGTCGTGAATCTTTCATAAAATAACGATAAAACTACCGGCGAACAGTGGCGTAACAAAAACTGTGAACGAAGGTTCGGAGCTACATATTTTGGAAGTCAAGATAAATCGGCAGAGTTACCAACTCGTGGAATCTTTTCCCCCCGTAGTCAACTTGAAAAACCCCTAGAATTGTATTTAAAATTAAAATTCAAAGAAAAAATATATATCATGGTTTTATTTTGGAATTATAAGGTGCCTAAGTGTTTTTTATTATTAAAATTAAAATATTATTGAATATTTATTATTATTCAATATTATTAAAATATTATTTTATTATTATTATATTTTTCATTTCATTTCTGGAAATGAGAATATTAGGAATAGTTTATAGGGTATAATTTTACACAATAATTAAATTATTTATTAACTAATAATAAAATTTTTAATTAACCAACCTACATTAAGAAATAGTAATGAATATTATCATGAAATGGATTTTTTTATTCAAGATAGAAATCAAAATTAATTTTAGTTATTTAAATTATGATATGAAATATTTTGGATTACTTTAAAAATGCCCCTAAGGTTACCCCTGAAAATTTTTAGCCCCCAAAAAAACCAAAAAGAAATGAGAATCATCGCTGAACACAATTTTTCGATAAAACATCGGATTTTCATTAAGCTGTTCTAAGGCCCATTCGCCAAAAATTAGACGTTGTGGTAGGTCATTCGGCTTTTCTTGTTGCACGTTTGTAAGTCGTTCCATGATGAAATGGCAGAGTATACTGAAAACTTTTAACTTTGACAGTTGACGCTTAGGTGCCATTACCAACAAGTGCCGCCAACCCGAAAAACTTAACTCTTAAAAAATCACCCGTTACATACGAGTACGCCACTGCGGTAACAGTCCAGTACACATCAAACACGGCTTGCGTACGATTTTTTTCGCGAAACAAATTATAATAACAATCGAACATCGTTGAACAAATTGGCGATGCTTACAATTACATTGCAGATTTTGCGAGGTAGATAACGCCGTCGGAAATTTGACTTGTTAAGGCGCAATAAAGAAATATTACATTTATAACATTCATTAAGGTATATAATTAATACTAGATAGCTAGGTGAACTATGACGAGAACTCTCTTCGTGAAAAGTCCAATTGTTGTTCATGCTTTAATCGTATTTTGACGTATAAATTTCGCGAGAATCATTGAATACAATGAGGAGGAATGTATGTGAATCTACCGAAACGTCTGTGACGGTCTCGATGATTTACGACTTGTTAATTTTCAGAAATTCATTCTTGAAATATTCGATGAACTATACGACTAATGCCTCGTATCAATTAGAACTGCTGAAATATAGAACAATAAAAAATAAAATAAATCTGGGAGTCAGAAATATCTTCATTGTGAATTCGTCAAAAATGTCAAAATTTTAAAGTTATATCGTGAACTCGAAACTTTGTCTTATAGTTACGAGGGTGAGTTGAAAAGTTTCAGGTCTGACCAAGAGAAACGATGTTTTAAAACTTTTTTGTTTTATTTTTCAACATAAACTGCATCAATACAGATATATTTTTCATAACGTTCTAATTTACTTATACCAGTTTTGAACGTAGTTTTTCGTCCAGCTCCGTAAAATACCTATTTGTTTCGATAACTTCTTCGTTGCTCTCAAATCTTTTACCGCCAAGCCTTTTTTTGAGGATAGGAAACAGGTAATAGTCACTGGGGGCTAATTCTGGAGAGTAGGGAGGACGCGGCATAAGTTCAATCTTCAATTTGTGGATTTTGGACATGGCAACAATCGACGAATGCGATGGTGCGTTATCACGATGGAACAAAAATTTTTTCTTAGCCGAATGAGGTTGTTTAATTTGCACCTCGTCTTTCAAACGTTGCAATAAGTCTGCGTAGTATTGACCATTGATAGTCTTAACCTTTTCAAGATAATCAATGTATATAAATCCTCTGGCATCCCAAAAAAACAGTAGCCATAACCTTGTTTGCCGATAAAATTGTTTTTGCCTTCTTTGGAGTTGGTAACCCCTTTCTTATGTTTTGACTGTTTTTTATTTTCAGGAGTATAGTGGTGAACCCAAGTCTCATCAACAGTTTGACTCGAAGCAAAAATTCGTTTGGATAACGCCTATACTGCGCCAAATTTTCGGTACATATGTTTTTTCATCTTGCACACAGATTTTCCATGCTCAAATCGTTGTGCAAAATATTTCGCACACGTTCATCTAACATCTTACAGGTTTCAGCTATATCACGCACTTTCAAACTGCTATCTTCCAATACTTTTGATTTTTTACATCATTTCTGAAATTGTGTTGTCCTGAGCGAGGCTTGTCAGAAGTGGTGCTCGCACGACCCATTTTGAATTCAGAAACCCACTGCTTAATAGTAGAATATGATGGGGAGGAGTCTCCTAGTGTTGAATTCATCTCTTATTTTATTTGTTTCGGAGTAAAACCTTTCAAATACAAGTATTTGATGACAGCACATTTCTTGAATTTTTCCATTTTCACGAAAAAAACGAAAACATCCCGCGCAATGTGCTGTCAAACGCAAACTAACGTTTTTTCAGCGATTGGGCTGAAACTTTACATACAAGCTCAGTAGGAATAGTAGTATAGGACACCGCTCCAAAAGAGAGCTAGTAGCGCCATCTCTTGGTCAGGCCAGAAACTTTTCACCTCACCCTCGTATTTTATAGTTTTCTTGGTTATTTCAATAAAATTATTCAAATATTCTAAATGAATAAACAACGTCAAGGATGGAAATAAACGACTTTTTAAATAATTGTTTCATTACACAAACATCAATACTCGATATCCCAGTAAAATCGAGAGCAATAACCCGTCCTTGAGCTCGAAAACGTTCGATAACCATCATCAAGGATCCCACACATACACAAACGAAGTTGATTGAATTTCCAGCGTAATAAAATTTGATTATTCCATTTCCTAAATATAGGATCATTTGTGGTCGATCCATCTATCGGAGTATGGCGCATATTTCCACGGAAAACTCCATGACGAGAGGACATGAAGATAAGGGAAAACGACGTTTCGTGCAGTTTACGAGCATTCGGATCGAGTTGGTCTTCAATTCGAGCCAATTATGACTAGGTGGATGATGACGTTAAGTCATGAAAAATGAATTATTGCAGAAAGTAGCGATATAGATCGTAACAGAATAGAGAATAACAGAAAAACCGAAAGATCGTAAAGAAAAGTAATAGTAGGGTAAGTAGATAATTAAACGTTATACGATCTGAAAAATCGACAAAGAGAATAAGGGCCACTGTTTACTGACTATAAGCTCTTCCAATTATATGTAATTTGAAATAATTTAACAATTATCCAATTAAAATTCCAATTTATTTTTCATCAATTCAAAGAATGAACCAATTTTCAAGAAAATTGAATTTCGTCATAAAAAATAATTGAAAGATAGTTTTTTTCACTACCGTAAAATAAAAATTTCACGTTACTTGAAATCGTGGAAATTTAATACAAGCTCAACCAACCTAAAATGATACGTGAATTGATCTGTATTAAAAAATTTCAATATATATATATATATATATATATATATATATATATATATATATATATATATATATATATATATATATATATATTATATATATATAGGCAAAATGATAAATAAGCTGCAAAAATTTTGAAGGTTTTCCTTGACTTAGTCTAAAAATATTTTATGACATGACGACTTTTGAAAAGTGGGAAACTTTTCGAACATTTCGTTACGAACTTTTCTTATTTTTCCCGTCCAGTGCTACATTTTAGATAAATTTTCAAAGTCCAATCTTAGATTTTACCAATATTTAATTACGTAATTGTGACTTGAGAATATCGCTAAATGTCCATAGCTATTTAAAAACTACGATTGATTTTCAGTTCATTTTTCGTTTTTCAAATAATATTAATTAATGTATTATTTAATAACACCAAATAGAGGAGTTAAAGATTTTCAGTTTTTTAACTACCTATTATTCACAATTATTACAATTTTTACCGTGTTTGCTGTTCTACTCTTCCGTAAGGTTGGCAGGACCGACTGTACTTCTAAAGGTGCGTACGGACATGAAACAAAACTACGAATCGTAACACCCTCGCGAAACTAATTTGCACGACCATGCTTCGGAAAAGGGAAATTTTTAAAAGATTCAAGACAACAGTGCAACATTATATTATCTAAAAGTACATGTTAAGTTACTCATTCTGGAAAAAATAAAATGACTTTCTTCCGCTAAATATAAATAGTGAATACAAGTACCAGGGTAGTCTGTAAAAGAATTAACCAAACAATTAATTTATTTCGCAAACCCTTCAAATTCTCGACTGGAGTAGTTCAAAGTAATGACTTCAGAGGTTCCTAGAATGATTAATCAAGGTGATTCCAATCTGGGGACCGAGAAGGACATATTAGCGACCCACCACGACCAACTAACTGAAATGTGGTAGAGCACAATAGTGCATAAACCACATCACAATAACGCTTGTAGTGTATGTGACAGCTTTCAAAAATTCTTGCAGCGCCGCCTCCAAAAAATTCAGATAAATAGAACACGTCGCCAAATTTCTCCGCCTATATTTTTGTTTTGATGGTTCATGTATCCACAGAACAAAGAGATTCTTTTACAAACTACCATAGGATGAAATACTCGTAGAATAGACCAAGAAAAAATCACTCAATTTTTTCCGCATGCTCCTTCACGAACTCCTTCATTCATGGTTACTAAATGAATTAACAAATTACCGCATCTATTACAGCCTACGAAACAGTTTGGCAACCTCTGCTTTAAACAGATGACGAATGGTACTATTTTTGGGAATAACAATCCTTTTGAAAAATTACGTAACGTTTTGTTCCATTAAATTTATCAGCGCTCGGCCAGTAGCATCTTGGCATTCCATTCAATTATCTTGGTCGTGGGACTCGAATTAAAAGAGCAATAAAATAAGTTGCGGGGAATTTAGAAAGTGAACGAATTTCGGAACCATATAATTTTCGTGTAGGAAACATATATGTAACAGGGAACATTTGGCGCCCTCTATATGTATTAGAATGCAACTTTACTCAACATGTGAAGCATTTCGCATAGTTTATTCTCTTATAAACATGGAGTACACAAGAATTCACAGAAATTGAGAACTTTAGACCAAAACTCCTAGCCGTTTTGTACTTTCTTTAGATCTTACTTTCTCTTAATTAATTATTTCAAATACTTGCTGTTAACAGCTACCGAAAGCCCTAAAAAAGAACTTCTAGGGTTTCAAAAGCTATAACAAAATCTATGGGACTGGTTCGAATATTTAGTAATTTCAGCAGTTGGTAGAACCAGACCAGTACTCTAATATGTATCATCGACAGCTACAAGAGCCTTCTAAGCAGCATGCTACTTCATTTTATTATAATATTTGACATGTTTTGTATCTCATAAAATTTCCTCACTGCGATAACTGTTTATAAAATTGATGGTAGAATTTCTCGTTCATTCTATTATAGCGAAATTTTCAATTTAATACACGCAATAAACTGTCTCATTCCTTGGATGTGGTATTTAAATACCGACAACCTACGGGACGTACTATTGTTGCGGTGTTACACAGCGACTTCCAGACTTGTAGCATTACCACATATAATAATTATTGTAAGTAATTATAGTTGGTAAAGCTTGTACTCGACCGCGTTACGATACGAAGTTTTGTTTCACGTCTGCACGCACCTTTAGAAGTAGAGACAATCAGTGCTGCCAACCTTATCGAGAAAAAATCCAGTAAACACGGTTAAAACCTATAAAAACTCTCAATAATACTTAGGAAACATAAAATAGTAGATTAAAGGTAATTTACACTAAAAACATTTGGGAAATGAAAAATAAACAAAAAATGAGTCCGACATTGTATCGATATAACAAATTTAACGTGACAATGAATTTTTAAAAATGTTCTAAGCTGACATTACGTAATTAAAACTTGGAAACACGATTAACCGCCTTTCTTTGGTCACTGATGGTTAATCCGTTGGAAACCACCCGGTAAAATGGAGCACCGAGAGGGAATAACAATAAGAAAAGATCGTAACGATTGTTGTATAAAAACAACAATAAACGGCGAGATATAGAAGAGGATGGGATAAGTGCTAACGTATTTAAAGTGGACGCAACTCGAAAAACCTGTTCATTCATTCAAGAATCTAGAGAAAGAGGCGACTTGAAAACCAAAACTGAAATGCCGAACACAATTAAAATATCTTGCTGCCGGTTTATTATTAGATACAAGTGCGCTAATGCGGCGTTGTCAAGTTGGGCGAAAAAACGGGGCGCCAAGTAGTTTGTCGACCAAGCGAAACTATAAAATATACGTATATCAACAACAATAACGATTCTATTATTCCTTTCAAATCGTTACTACGACAGAATATCATTAAATGAATAACGATATTTTTCGTGGGAACAGTTTTTCAGATCGTACATAATTTGGTAAAAAATAAAAGATTTTGACAAAACATTAAATTCTATTGATTAAAATAATTATAACATTAAAATTCTTGTAATGTTGTAATTATTCTGGAATAAAACATTGGGTTCTTTAGATTAAATATAAAAATTTACATTAGTTGATGATTGATGAGTCCGATACTTGGAGAAAATTAATATCCATAATGAAACAATACTTAGAATTTTCTCATAATTTAATACAAATACGCATGACGACGTTTCGAAGTACTATTTCTTTATCAAATGATGAATTAATACTGGGTGTAATTTTACAAACTCAATACTTAAGCTATTTTCACAGAACATAACAAGTATGTTCTATGACTAACTTGGAATGAGGACCATAGAATACAAATAATTTTTAACAAAAAAAAGAATCGTATACCTGGAAATGAACACAGAAAATCAATTCCTTAAGTCAGGCATACCAACTAAATGTAGGAAAAGATACAAATAATATACAACTAAGATTTCTAAGAACAAATAAAGGAAAGTTAAAATTTTTGAACATCGAAAAACATAAAATTGAAAGTAAATTTACTAAAACCTAGGTAATCAATCTGATCTGCCACCTGGAATATTGTTATTGAACATATTAAGTAGAGGGCTAGTGTTAACCTCTAACTTTCTATTCAGTAAAAGTCCCGAATTTTTGAATTTATTAATTTGTAACGATTCTAGAAGATTTAATTTGAAACCTTTATTCTCTCTATTTAATATTTCAAACTCTGAACTAAATATATGACTCTCCTCTAATAAATGGTTGGCATAATGGGAATCTGTTTTCTGTTTTTCGAAACTACGTTTATGTTCCGATAATCTAATTTGGAAATTTCTGAAAGTTCTTCCTATATAAAATTTTTCACAGTTAAATTTGTATACCCCACACATTTGATTTTTGTTGATTTTTGATTTATTATTTTTTTATTATGTTACCAATATTATTAGTGGTCCGAAAAGAAATAATATTGTAGCTTATCAAAAGTGATTTTAATTTTAAACTAGGTGTCCCCATATATGTTAAAACACTAAATATCGACTTTTCTTTGATCAGGGAATAAACTTCTGAAACCGCTCTTTTGAAAAGCTTTTTGTTCATTAATTTTACATTAAATTTACATTAGTATCCTCTAGTTTTTATGTGACAGTCGAAAACCAACTTTCTTATCAACTTTCTGATCGTTGTTTTCATTATTATGATTCAATGTTTCATTGACTATACGTCCTACACCTAAACGTATCTCTAATGTTTTCAATTTATGAATTATATTCAAATTTGGCCCCCCCTTAGGGGTCAATCTCGAATGGCCAAATTTCAAGAGGTCATTTTTCGCTAATAAAAAAATTTCTTTTCATCTAATTTTTACTTATTTCATAATCTGAATGATAATTAAATATCTTTCATGATATTCCAATACGTAAGAAGACCGCCTACCATTCAAAAAAATACATTTAACTCTAGAGTCCCTTTAAAACGAACTAATTCGGGTACGAATGTAAAAAACTTGAAGAAACATAAAATTTTCAAAAAAATAATATACAACCGTCAATTGATAATCTAACAGCAATTCGCATTTCATAAAAACAAAAACGGTCTATAAATGCTGCGATGAAATTACTGGAAACTAATTAAACAGCTCGTATTATTTTAATGGCAACATAAATTGGCTTGTTAATTGTTTATCGCTCGATAATTTTTTTATGTAACCTTATCTGATGTTTAACTGTTTTTATAGATCGAAGATCGGAGAATTCGACAGAAAAACGAAAACAGTGTAGCTTGTCAAATTGAGCGATAGAAAACTCTAAATATGATCAATACAACAAATCATTAAAAAATAAATTACAATTAATTTCTACGAATTAAGTCTACATGGAGATATTTACAAGCCCTTTAGCTCAAGGTGTAGCAAATCAACGAATTAAAATTACCCTTGACGTTATTTTCATTTTCTCACCATATTAAATAGGGTTAATATAATTCATCGGAAGGATTCATAATAAAATTGAATAACCCCGTAGTTTTTTATATGAAATCTCCCTGCTAATATCCAAAAGATTGTATGAGGGATGATTTTGAGATATTTGAGTGTTAGCTAAAAAAGTATATTTTAAATAATGAGATACTTATGTAAAACTCACCTTTCAAATAATTAAATTTTTGGTATAGCTTTAGCTAAAAAATTCCATTATAACATCAAGAAACACGAACAGGGAGGATTAGATTATCCTTGAAATGCCAAAAATTGCATTTAAAAAGGTCTAATCCAGTTTTACATCTCCAAAAGACAGCGCTTTCTTCCTTCGGCAAACAACAACAAAGTTTTTTGTATAGCTTCAGAGAACACAAAAAGTGAAGTTTAATGGCATGCTGTCGGATAGTACGAAAGTGGTTGTAGACGTACCCAAGAAACTGTCTTAGGTCCGTTGTTGTTCTCCTTATATATAAACGATATTGTCTCTCATATGAAAAAATGTTCTATGCGTTTATCGTTGATGATACTGTTACAGATTTGCCCCCAATGTTTGATGGATGTTTGAAGAAATGATGAGGCTGTTGAGAACCGTCGTAGGCACGACCACAGAGTCCATCTAGAGTTTCAGTGTCGATGTTTATTGGAATTAATCCGTCGAACCCATAATTCGTAACAATACTATGCTCTATATATGTTGCAATTATATTAAGAATATGACAGATTGGATTAATAGAGACCCTTCTGCAATTAATGAATGGTTACGTGACAATTGCTTATCTGTAAAATGTGCAAAAATCTAACTTCATAGTTTTGGGTACAAGTAAAACTCTTAAAACCAATTAAAATGAGGATAAAACTATGAAGATTAATGAACAAAAAGTTAGAAGAATAGAAACAGTAAAATATTTAGGCATTATGTTAGACGAAAAATTGAATTTCAACGATCATGTTGATTTCATATCATCTAAAATCTATAAAAAAAAAATTTGTTGAAAAGAATAGGAAAAAACCTCTCGACATATGTGAAATTATTGTTGTTCAAATCAATAATAATGCCTCATTTTGAATATTGTTCCACTCCGTTATTTGGTTTGACTAAAGAAAAAATTCAACAATTACAAACTTACAGAATAGAGCTATGCGAAGCATTTTAAAGTACAATAGGTATACTCCTGTTAAAATTATGTTGAACTCTTTGGAACTAATGTCTGTTAAACAAAGAACACTCTTTGCTTCATATATATTCATTTTTAGAATATAAAATCAGTTGCTTCCATGTAATGTAATAAAAAATATAACATATTTCAGTAATGTACGTGGGTATAATACTAGAAATAATGAAAGTTTTTATATCCAAAGTTGTAAGCTCTATAAATCTAAATATAGCATATACTATGACGGATAAGGGATTCAATATATAGTATAAAGTATAAGTATAAAGATATTTAAGCGTGATCTAAGAAAGTATATTTTAAATAATGAGATAAAGTATGTAATTGAAAATTGACGGTTCAAAATATGTAGATTTTAGTATAGCTCCAGCTAAATAAATAAATATTATTATCTATAATAAAAAAATTAATCGCAAAATGTGTTGGTAAGCGCATAACTTAACAACGCCAGGACCAATTTTGCCAATTATTTTTTTAAATGTTCGTTGAAGCCCAAGAATAGTTTTTACGACAAGAAAAATTCGAATAATTGCCGTGAAAACACCAAAAAGAGCCTTTTTCTTTTTCCCATACAAACGTTTCCTAACTGAAATGTAGAGTCAATTTGAACTTAATTGCTATTCAATAAATTTCACTATTTTTTTGTTGTGTTTGTTACTGTCAGGAAAAAATTTGAAAAATTGCGAGTAAAATTAGAAAATTTAAGAATACTTAATTAAAAATACGTACAAGTAGGATATAATTATTGATTCTCAAAAAGACGATGTAAAAAAACTGAATATCTTATCACACATCACGGTTAGTTCAGAGCTATCACGAATAATATTAAAACATCAATTGAATATAAAATTTGGGTAAGTTTGAATAGATTAACAAACACGTTACTAACATAACACATGGTATATTTTATTATAAAGAAAAATACGTAGTTTTTTATAATTTGCACTTGAAATTTCGTTTTCGAAATCCTAGTAGGTAATAAGTGTACAAACTTAAGTTGCAGAACTCGCAATACATCAAGTCAAAGATATAAAAGAGCAAGTCAAACTGACGAGCAACGCGAAGCTCGGAATGAAGTTGAACGGAATCGATGGAATCGAAATTAACAATTATGAGAAAATTCTAAATATTGTTTTCATTATGAATATGAAAAGGTTGAGTTCAACTCCTATCGACCTGCATTCAATAATAAGTTGAAATAGATTACAGTTCACAGCAAATTGTTGGTACCTATTGCACCAATGAACGTTGTGTGTCAATATTGCAAGGCAAAGTTTGATTGTTATTGATAGAAAATACTACCAATGATGCGACAAAATATTTCGCAAAGTGTCAATTCAAATAGACGCTATTGGTACAGCCACCAGACCCACTATATTCATTGGTTTCCGGGAATGGACTAAATTATGAACATTTTTGACTTATTTCCAGCAAATATCTCATATAATTAATGATGAGATATATGGTAAAAGTACTGGCTACGAAATTAGGAACATGATGTTCAACTATAGAACGGACAGGTTATTAACTTTCAATACATCGAACGTGTTAATATAGGAATTTTTTGATAATTCGACTGATTTGAGATAACAGGAAGTATTGCAGTCCCTTCGTAAGTGAGTAAGTCCCTGGCTCCACACGGGATAAATATTAAAAACAAGATAGTGTAGCCCAAATAGTAGAACATGTCCGGCTTTTTGAAAAATATTCAGAGAAAAATAAATGGGCGTACAAAGTTCGCCGGGTCAGCTAGTTAAAAATAAATATTATTATTATTACATCGTCAAACATTCAAAAAACACGAACAAGAAGGATTAGATTATCCTTGAAATGCCAAAAATCGCATTCAAAACGATCTAATCTCCTCCATTGGTATTTTTTCCAATTTTACATCTCCGAAACACGTCCCTTTGGTCTTTCAAACTCCTCATCTGACCGACACATCGTCAAACATCATCCGTTCGCAAACACGCAAAACGGGACATCCGATACATTCTAGAAAGGTATTCCCACCGAAGTGCAATTTTAGCAACCTTGACCTCTCCTAGTTCAACGATTGCCCGTGCATATAAGCTCGGGGCCCGCTGCAACCATAACACGGGCACCGCGCGGCCCCCTCGCCGCGCCGATTTGATACTATTTGCTTACAAGAAACCACTTACGTTCCATTGTGTAACTGAGAACGTGCAACGTTGCCGGTTTATAACGGAATTCCGAGGAAGACTGCAATTAGGTAATTATGATGCTGGTGTGCACCTTTGCATCGTTATTTTATATTCTTCGATTTCTCGTTGCAACTAATACGTACGCTCAGTTGTTGGATGTTGGCAATTGAGAATAGTAACCAGTCTCACGCCGGGATTCCTATTGAAATTGTTATTTTATACAAATGTACAATAGAGGAAAAATACATACAATTTGGCGCTTTACATCTATGTACCGTTAGTTTGAATGAGTTCTCATCGAAATTATCTTTGTTTCGTCTTGTTTTGTTTGTTTAATAATGTTTCGGGTTGTTAACACATTATCAAGAGTTTTTACACGGATGAGAAAAAGTAACCATAGTATTTAAGACTCCGAATTTAACTATAGAATGTTACAGTCAATATTATACAACTAAATTATTATTTTTTCGAAATTATTTTATTAAACTCCTGACAATGTATTAATAGCCCGAAACGAAGTAGAGTGCATTGAAAAATTTTTGCGGTTTTAATTATACGAGATATTTGAACATTTTCCATCGAACATTTTACGAGAGATTAATTTAAAATTTTGCGATATTTTCTTTAATCGATTACTGATGACAAATTCAATTTAAAAAAACCAATAAATAAGAATTCGAATTTAACTATAGAATATTATACACTTAAATTATTATTTTTTCAAAATAAGATTCGTTAAACTCGTGACAATGTGTAAGCAGTCCGAAACGTTGTGGAGTATATTGAATAATTTTTGTGATTTTGATTACCTATGAGACGTATTTGACAATGTTCCACCAAACATTTAACGAGAAATTAGTCAACAAATTAAGCCTTATTTTCAAAAATCGATTAATTGAAAAAAAAACTAATAAAGTGGTATACAAACCACCAAACTTCTTTCCACAGAAGAATTTCTTACATAATTTAAAGCATATTTGCTTAAGATCATAACTTAAGATGTAATATTGATGAAATAATTTTCTCACTTTTTGATATAAAAATTTGATATAAGGAAAAATAAGGAACGGGGGGGGGCCTCTCCTCCAGACAATATTTCGCAAATTAAAATACTAGTTGAAGAAAACTTACTTAATTAATTGAAAACAATAGTTGCAATGATCAGCTCTAATAAAAAGATAAAAACCGCTTTTTATATTTATAAGTTCATCATTTATTTATTGTTATGCTACGTAAAAAAATAAAGAACCTTCCCAACCGGTTAAATGAAAAAAAAAAAGATGTTCAAAGAATCTCTCCCTCAAAATTCAATTATGTAATTAAAAACAGCCTTGTCTATATTATTCCAAGGTACAATGAAGGATTCTAAAAATATCGAAGAATAATTTGCACATTTCGAGATTATACGTATAATAAAGTTAAAATTTTTTTACATATATATATATATATATATATATATATATATATATATATATATATATATATATATATATATATATATATATATATATAAAATAGTTCTTTCTATAAGGCCCAAGTAGTCTTAGTACAAGCGAACTAGTCGAAGGGCTGCTGTCATTTTATTAAACTCAACGACTGCATCAAGCCCAATTTTTCTGCCAAGAAATTGACCTCTAAAATGAATTGTTTGAGACTAGTCACGAATAAAAATTTTTTCGAAGGGGATTCGGAAATTTATTATCCCACTATGGAATCCAGTATGAAAATAAATTTCTCGCAGCCCTTTGAAAGGATTGCTAGCAATTTATTATCCCCCATGTGATCTTCTCGGATTTAGTTGATAGCATTTCGTGAAAAACCTATAGCCATTCGTACTTTCTTTTGTACTTTCATTGATTATATGGTAACCACCTAGTTTCTTTCCATCTACCCTAACGCATTCGAAAGCAGGACACAAATGCGAAGAACAATCACTAGCGACATCTATCGGATTGTTTAGAAAATCTCGACCTCCGAAGATACAGATTTATCATCTTAAAATCGGGAATATATAGAAATAGGTAATAAATGTATATCGTAATATGATATAATTTGTCGTTGTTCAATTTATAGACAAAAATTTAAACTCCTTTCTGTTTATTAAACACAAATTTCAGATATCTCGTTAAAATTATTCTGTCAAATATAAACATGAACACTAATAACAATATGGAATTCCATTCAATCAGTAATTTGTTATAAAACAAAATAACATTATAGCAAATATAAAATTTTGAAAAACACTCGTTTAAATAGCACAGAAAATGGAGAATGATCTTTGAGCTTAAAATTGAAATATTAGTAATGTTATGGACTATATAAGTCACTGTTGTTTAAAAAGTTTTCAAAACTACAGATTTTCTAGTCGAAAGATCGAGGTTAGGAAAATATTAACTTTCTATGACTTTTTATATATTGAAAATTAATTACTTGTCAATGATACCAACCGTTTACTAGACCCAACACGATTTACAATATTTTCCATCTAAGAGAGAAAATACTTTTTACAAAACCTAAAAATTCAACCAATTCGAATTAACTTATTGAAAAAAAGATATATACTCTGAAAAAATACAGATAATAATTCTTCCTTATAAATATATGGTTAATATATTCTTATAAAACACTTTGTGCAGGTGGCCAGGAAGGGTTACCTACCTGCTATTTTACTTTTTAAGGTTATAGTTTTTTTTTAATACTATTAGTCCCAAAAATTTTATTCAATTCTACCTGGGGTAGGCAACCCTTGCCCAACAATCGAAAGACTAACGGTATAATAAACAACCTGCCAGATTTCATCCCTCATTCTTTTTTACATAATTTTTTATAAAGATTAATAGGGGACAAAAAAGGGTAAAACAGGTATATCTGCGGCAGTATTCACTATACGAAATGAGGGGTTGAAATAAGTCGTGGGGTGGAAACATTTCTATAGAATAATTTAACTTCACCTATAAAATTAAAACCTGCAGCAAAATAAATTATTAATTACATAAGTAAAAGATAAAGAAATGAAAGAAAACAAAATTATCGAATCAAAAAAACAATTATATTGAAGGGTTTAAAATGACATTGGAAAATTCAAAGTTGATAACGAAAAGATAAGTAAATTTTTGAAAAACAAATTAATAAAAGAGTGATTAAAAACTGTGAAATGCAGGAATAAACAAAGTTAAGTAATTATTTTAAAACAATTTGAATTTTATTGAATTAATGTGTGATAGCTTTTAGAAATGACGGACAACTCTTTAAATTTTTATTAATCTCGATATTGTATTATTAACATTACTATTTAGTAATAACTAAGTTTCATTTGATTAATTTTTAGTTTGCTAAAAAATTATGAATTTTATTTTACATTTCTGTCACATCACAATTATTTCAAAATTTCATTAAATTTAATGAAATTTTGAAATAATTTGAAATTTTGAAATTTGAAAATAATTTGAATATATTTATATATTCACTCAATTCATAATCTCCATATTTTTTGATAGTTTTAACTTGATATCTATATTTCGATTACTTGTGTATTCTTATTATATTCCAATTTTCTTAGGCGTTAAAAAATTGAGGTCTACATCCGCCGATAACAGAGTATCTAGGTCAAATGAACAAAAAACCTAATCTCAAAATCCCTGAAACTTCACGGATCAAATTCAATATTCTTTGTCCATTTTCAAAGTCACGTTTTGCAACTTGTGTTCCACTTTTTTTTTCCATTTTCAAAACAAAACGCGACTTTGAAAATGAAAAGAAGTAGCTAAGCACAAACATAAGCCTTTTGATAACACGTAATAAATATAGCTAAGAACTAATAATATTCTCTCTAGGGTTACCTATATTAAAAACAAAAAAAACTATTAATTTTACCAGTAGGTTCGATTTTTACGAGTAGGTAGCTGAGATCTACTACAATAAATTATAAAATATTTTTCAAAAAAAAATATACAATAACCGAGTAAAACAGTAACTATGTGAAATTAGTAATTTTTTATAATCTTATGAAGGTGTCGATTAAGTAGTTAATATGAACTAATGTCGTCAAAAACTGAAAAAAATGAAATTTTGGTTCAAATAATAAATTCACATTTCATTTAGACGAGGGATCCAAATTTCGTACGTGTTTCTGTTTTTAAAAAGCAACTACCACTGTTTTAGATTCAATAGGTTTTCGATTTATAAAAACCTATATAAATTGCGGACTTTTAAGATTCATTTTTTATTTTAATATTTCAATGAAAAATCAGAAATTTTATTGTTCAAAACTCCTCTCCCATTTTTCTCATTTAATTCCACATTCTTTCACTTACGATTTTGCTTTTTTACAAAATTTTATTACAAGAATTGGTATACCCAAGAATTTGAAGGTATTTGTATTTTTTTATAAATATGTGCTAATAAATTCACCGAAATTTTTAGATAAAAAGAACTACGAACACATTATGTACAATCAAACATCTCAGAAATTTATCAACAATTTTTTTTATTATCATTTCAGTAAAAACCGTCGTTATCCACGATAAACTCAATGAAGAACCACATGTTCAATCATTATCTGCAAGTAACATGTACAAGACAACAGTTCCATAAAAAAAAGAAAAAATCAATCGAAATGAATTAAAAAATATGAAAAAAATTATTAAATTTATTTCCCTATTCAAAATACTGCAAAAATTATTATAGACGGCTTCATTCAATCAGTGCCACTCCGATATTTCACACAATGACAACACACCCTCATCATATCGCCCACAAATTCCAAGAATCAAAAATCCCACCCCCATATCAAGCTCAAATCAAAAGAATGCACCCACATAATACTATGTTTGACAGGTATCTAATTGCGCATCATGTTTTCTCACTGACAGCAAAAATGGGAGAATATTTTCTAACAAACTCAATCAAAAATATATATACACAATATATGGAACACTTCAAATTCATCCGACATCAAATATGAACAAAATAAGAGCGTATTTCTTTAAGAATACCCGAACGAGACACCAAACACACCGCCATATTGGTATATACAAACGAGAAATGAAATGTTTTGATGTTTTTTGCGAATGGCGGGCAATATTCTATAGTTATGGACTTACATTTCGCTGGAGAAATACACAATATTACTGCACACACAAAGAAGACTCGAAGAAATCGCATAGCCATAAAGGAGTAGTCATTTGGACACTTTTAACGAGGAAAACACACTTGTCCTACCACAACGTATACTCGCACGAACTGGTACTGACTAATTCCCAATACGCAATGCTGGTTTTTGTTTCGACTTAGGTGGCTGACTTCGTTTGTTCGGTTCCTGTTTGGAGCTCACTTCACGCAACCCATTTGGAATTTAACATAGATATAAGGTAACGACATGCGCACAGAAGAAGAATGGAGAGTTCCGTTCTTCGGCTATTCGTAAAATATGGAAACAAAGATTTGTTGCGAATGTAAAAAAGAGAAACCGATCGCTTACTATCGGTCTATCATATACAGAGTGTTCAACCGCTACGAGGTTTCCGTTTTGATTTCAGGTAATAATAGAAATAATGAGGTGGGATATCAACATTGTCAAATTTTAATCAACTTCCGCTATTATGAAGTATGCACATAATCTACGACGTACGGAAATAATGAATGAAAATATTGCTTTTTGTTTGTCCTTTTGATTAACAAACTTCAAACAAATTTCATCAATGCTTGAATAAATTTTTACCACTTGATATATATTGTTGTGTTTCAGGAATTTTCATGAATCAAATGAAGCAATCTATTTTAAAAACGAAGTAGGAAACGCCAACAAATAATGAAGACTTTGAATCCTGAAGCATGGACTTCTACAAGAAAAAACACAATTATGAATATCTTATATTCTATTTCACGATCCACAAACCGCGGTTACAAAAATACGAAATTAGGTAATAAAAAATAAAAAAAAACATAAGGAATTTACTTTTTTTGCTGTTTTTATAGAGCGCAGTTTTTTAACTCATTACATAATCATGTAATAAATAAAATTTTTCAATTTGATTAGTTATGGTTAAATATGAATTATATATGAATATTTTATGGTATTTTACAACCATATCTACGCCTAATTAATCCATATTAATTCCCTGGGTGAAAGAACTGAAATAAACATATTTCCTTATGTAGAACAACTAAATTACAATTTTATTGTTTCAAATAACGAACTTTGGCCTGTATTCTTAATGTAAAATGAGATTTCTATTTGTTCATCACCGAAGCGGCATGATATATTGTTGTTTTACGACTTGTTTATAATTTTTATTGTAAATATTAATTAATTACGTCGATTTTTAATTCGGAAATTAAAGTAATTGGTTCATTTTGTGGTATACCTCGTTGCTTGATTGTGAATCCATGCCAGGTTGATTTACTACCTTAAATTGTACAGATAATAAACCAGTCTTGCAGTATTCTTGAATTTTGATATGAGTGAGTTCAACAACCGTCAATCAATATAATAATACTATATTTTAGCACAATTAAACACACAAATAAAATAAATAAGATGTCGGGGTTATACTGCTAAAGAAAGAAGGGGTCTTTACATGCGTTTCGACCTTGATGGCATTCATCAGAAAGCCAAGTGCCAATGTGTCCCTTCCACATGGTGGGAAATTTTAATCGTCTTCATCACTATTTTCTCTCTCACCAGATTATTTCATTATATGTCTGAACATGGGAAAAAAAGATTTTCAGAGAAGAATATTCACAGGCGCCGAATTTTTCTGTACATTAATGCAACTGCTGTTTCCAATCGGCGGTTTTTTCATCTGAAACTAAGAAACCAAATACCAAATTTTGATTTTCATATATTTTTCTTCTAACGGGTGTTTTTTTAGAGGTATAAAACTTTAAGTTGGCATTACTGTTGAAGATGGCGACCGATTTAACATCTGAGAAGTGATTTATTCTCAGTGTGGTTTGGCAATTCATCTTGAATAGACTCACATTCATCGAGCAAGGCGTAGATTCGTCGAATGGGCCCAAAAGGAGATTGCCGTTGTTCCCGATTTTCATAAGCGAATTTTGTTTAGCGATGAAGCGCACTTCTGGTTGAATGGCTACGTCAACAAACAAAACTGCCGCATTTGGAGTGAAGATAATCCTCAAGTGTATGTCAAAACACCGTAAAATCCAGAAAAACTGACTGTTTGGTGCGCTTTATGGGCTGGTGGAATCATTGGTCCGTACTTCTTCAAAAACGATGATGGCCAGAACGTTACAGTCAATGGTGATCGGTATAGAGCCATGATTACTAACTTTTTCATTCCTGAATTGAACAACCATGATGTCCAGGAGCTGTGGTTTCAACAAGACGGCGCAACATGTCACACAGCTCGTGCCACTATCGATTTTTGAAAGACACGTTTGGTGACCGCCTAATTTCACGTTTTGCACCTGTGAATTGGCCTTCAGGATTTTGTAATTTAACACCGCTAGACTACATTCTGTGGGGCTATGTAAAGTCATTGGTCTATGCGAATAAGCCTCAAGCGCTTGACCATTTGGAAGACAATATTCGTCGTGTTATTGCCGATAAACGGCCACAAATGTTGTAAAAAGTCACCGAAAGTTGGACGTCCAGATTGGACTACATCCGAGCCAGCCGTGGCGGTCATATGCCAGAAATCATATTTAAAATGTAATGCCACAAGATTATCTTTCGAATAAAAAAAATTCTTGTCAATCGAATGAGCCATCGTTGTTTTATTACCTCTGTATATACGTTGTTATATATCTCTAAAAAAAACCCTTTATATGAACTGAGAATAACTGAAGAAATTATGAAAATTATTTTTTTTGGAATAGGTACCTATGTTTTTATTTCAACCTAGCTGACCTGGCGAACTTTGTACAAAGGCCATCGTTTCGAGAATTTTAAAAACATTTGGAGAAAGTGGCTCATCGTCTCCAAAAAGAAAAGGAAACTGTGGCCGAAAACGCAAAACTACTCCAAGAACAGACAAATTGTTGATAAAAAATAGCAAAATTAATCCGAGAAAGACAAGCACTGATCTTCGAAGGGATTTAATGGTTTCTGGTGCGAAGGTGAGCACCTCAACTGTGCGAAAAAGACTGTTGGAGGTTGGCCGTAAGTCAAGAAGAAGAAGAAGAAAGCAACTGCTTACCCATAAAATGATGAAGAAACGTTTGGCATGGGCCAAAAGTACCGTGCGTGGACTATGGACGACTGGAAGAAGGTGGATTTTAGTGATGAGACACATTTGTTTGTTAAAGGGTAGAAATCAAGCGTTGTTCGACGAAGTGATGGGGAAACTTTGCGGCCTGATCACATCCAGCAAACAGTAAAACATCCTTCTCAACAAATGTTTTGGGGGTTTTTCACAACCAATGGCACTGGACGATTAGCACGTATAACAGGGATGATGAATTAAGTGAAATATATGGAAATATTGCGGACCAGGATTGTCCTATTCATGGAAACGTTTGATGAAACATTTCAGCACGACCTGGCTCCCTGACACAATTCCAAACAAGTGCAGGCCTTTATGCGTGAGAATGCAATAAAAGTACTCGATTGGCCGGGGAATTCACCTGATCTCAATCCATTGAGAATTTATGGAATATTATAAAGAAACAACTGGCAAAAATGGATTTCAAAAGAAAGAATGATTATAAGTGCAATTCAGGTGTGGTTTCATGGTGACGAATTGAAGAAAATCTGCGCTACGCAAGTGGAATCGATGCCTAGGCGAGTTCAAGAAGTAATTTCTGCGAAAGGAAGACAAATTTCATATTAATATGAAGAATTTACGCTACTTTGTATGTATTTACTACATTAAAAAGTAAGATTTTACGAAAACATTGCTTTTTATCCTTTGTCCCAATTAATTCGAACAGCATAGTACTTCAAAAAAATCCTCTACAAATCATATGAAAAAATGAAGCATACAAATTTACGTTAAGTTACTCCTGTTTTTAGTTACCTTTCTTATCTGGTGCCTGCCAGATGAGAAAGGTAACTCAAGGTATCATCTATGTGAAAATAAGTTATGTCAGAATGCTTTGTGATCCTACTCAATAACCCCCATTTCATTACACAGAGAGGAGTCAATCATAACGAATTATTGAGTCGATTTAGTTCAATCTACATTGCAGCAGCATGAGAGAAACTTTATCACTCAAATTTTTGTACAAATTACTGCGCAATAGTATTGTCTTCCTCTCTTGTCTGCTTTGAAAATTCGTGTTCCTGAGCAAAATTATCGTAATACAGAATTATTCAACCAAAGACTCCGAGGACCAACTCCCTATACAATCCCCCATTTCGGGGGGATTCCCACATTCACTTTCACTCCATAGAATTCATCAGGAGTTATGTGAACAAAGAAAATTGACTAAAACGAATTGATTTATTTGGAGTTCTTTGTAATATTTTTAATATATTTAATAAATGCTAAATGTAGTTATAAGTTACTATTTTGTTAGATTAGATTGAGCTCTTTGTTATATCTTTTTCATTTTAATTATTTAGTTATATATTTAACATTGTTATTATTTTCTGTAATTGAGTGTTATACCTGTTGAGAATAAAGAACTTATTATTATTATTATTATGAAACTTATTCGTTCTCTAAATCATCTGGCAGTTTAACATCCTGTTAAATTCCGTAATTTAAAAATCAGGAAATCGATAGTACATCAAACATTTATCTTACGACGCCACCAAGTGACGAATGCAGTAACGAGGCGACAATTAAAATTGAGTAAGGTCAAGTCGTTATCACAATAATTGCTTAATGCTTCTGATAATGTTATGTAACATGTTGTCATTAAAATGAATGAAATACGTTACTCATTGTTAAATTGAAAATTTAAACACCATTCAGCTTTAATTCGAGCGGGCAGTGAGGCGTGACCTTTTCCTAGCTCAAGAATAAAAAATCAGTTCTTCGAAGTCACGGTGTAATAAATAGCGACCTTGATAACACGGTCGAAGGATCGGAGATACTTGAGTTCGAAGATTGAGATCGAACCCGATAAACAATTAAGCAATATATATATATATATATATATATATATATATATATATATATATATATATATATATATATATATATATATATATACGAGCAAAAATATTGGTTCAAACAAAAATCTTTGTTAAATTCATATTTACAATAACATACAATTTTGATTGAAAAGAAAAGAAAATAAAAATTTCCTCAGAGATATTAAACATTTGAGACAATTTCACATGGTGAAGAACATTAGTGTTAAAAAATATACAAATATATGATACAAAAAATTGATTCAAACATTATTGCCTACATCCGAATCATCGAAGTTCTCTGACACACTATAGTACGCCTTTGTTAAGAGCAGAGATTTAACTCTCCTCTTAAACAAATGAGTTTTCAGTACTTTCAAATTCGATGGTAAATGGTTGAAAATTTTAATACCCTGATAATAGAGAGAGGGCTCATATTTAGCTGTTTTATGCATAGGAATAAGTAGCACATCCCTGTTTCTTGTTGAATACTCATGATTACTATTCAATTTAATAAACCTATCTTCATTTTCTTTAACATATAACAAACATCTATAAATATATAAACACGGTAAGGTGAGTATTTAATTATTAATGAAGATAGGTTTACAAGATATTCGCTGATGAATATTGAATATTGATCGAAGTATTCGCTTCTGTGTAATAAACACCCTATTTATTTCTGTAGAGCAACTCCACAGCAGAATGTTATAATTTAGATGACTACATACAAGACTGTAATACACATTCATAACACAGTTTCTAGGTACGATGTTCTTGATTCTAGAGATTGCAAAAAATGAGTTACTCAATTTTTTACATAAGACCTCAATGTGTGTTGTCCATCTCAAATTTCTGTCTACATATATTCCAAGAAACTTCGTTATATATATATATATATATATATATATATATATATATATATATATATATATATATATATATAGTTGAATGTTTAACGACTGTAGATATGTATTTTCAGTGTTTAATTGGGATTGCAGTCTAGGACAGGAAAATCAGTTACCTCTTTAGTATTTTCCAAGCTTTCGAAAATGTTTATTTTCTTCTTCAGGGCTAAAATAGTACAAAAATTAACAGTTTATATAGCAAGGCACTATAAAAGTTTTTTCTTACAATTACTGTGAAGTTAGTCCGAAAGTACATTAGTTTTTTGAATTTTGAACTTGTAATTATTTTCAAAATTCAAAAAACTAATGTACATTCGGACTAACTTCACAGTAATTGTAAGAAAAAATTTTTTTTATAGTGCCTTGCTATATAAACTGTTAATTTTTGTACTATTTTAGCCCTGAAGAAGAAAATAAACATTTTCGAAAGCTTGGAAAATACTAAGAAGGTAACTTATTTTCCTGTCCTAGACTGCAATCCCAATTAAACACTGAAAAAAAAAAAAATATATATATATATATATATAAGGAAATGAAATTTTTTTTGTGCTTATGGCACTGAATGAAATATTTAAGAAAAATGAACTTGTCGAAATGAAAATGTCGACTTCGATATACTGCCAAATTTTTAAAATTTTCCTATGCATTATCTTCTGTATACAAATCGATTTGGTCCCGATGGACATCCTGTATATATTGTATCCAAAGTAATCTGTAATACTATTTCAGGCCATTTGTCATTCAATTTCAAGACGAAAATTTCTTATAAAAATGACTTTATTAGATAAGTTTTTAAAATGAAAACTTACCACAAAAAATTTACTCTTATCATTTCTTAGCATATTGAACGTATTTTTTTCAGATTTGTAAGTTGACAATTTTTCTTTTCAACGTGTTTTTGAAGTTAAAAAATTACATTATGTTGTGCAACCCTGTATATCTATATGATAGACACTATTGATGCAATTCGTGTTAGATTTTTTGCATATATACAAAAGGAATTGAAAATTGAAATAATAAAAAGAATAAGCGTAAAAAAAATTAATTCATTCAATGCAGCATCTGTTAAATATTATCACATTGGTTATAGATTTTTCGAAATTAAAAGCCTTCAATATGTCTCTTCACATACTGAAGTCTAATTAGACTTACTCATCGTTCATCACATGAAGAAGTAACTTGTTATGAAACTTTAAAAAATAGAAATTCATTTATCAATTATTTCAGATAAGACCACATTCAAGTGGATCTGCTTCAATCTACACAATCTTTAAACTCACGATAAACATCATTTTGTACCAGCCTGTATATTGATGTTTCAACTTAGTCACCAAATTGTCTAGGATCTTTCAAATAAATAGCAAATTCACGTAACTTTCCTTTCCTGCATGCGGTTGGGAGTGATTGAACTGAATTGTTGCATTTAACAATGAGATAGAGACTAATATGGCGTCGCAGTAAGCTAGACGCCCAACATCCTGGCAAGTACGCGCTTCGAATGGGCATGATGACAGTTTTTTAAAAACGAGCCTATAATGTCCACAAATGTATACTATTTACAAAAAATAAGATATTTCTGCAGAAATCAAGAGTTTAATAGGAAAAAAATGCAATTTTAAGATAGAAATTTATTTGTTTACCTAAAACGCTTGTCAGTGTCATGGCGGCGCTTGTGACGTCAATAATCGGTAACTCAAACACTAGGTTCAGGGTTCGTGCAACAATTTAATTATTTTATGGTATTAAAAATGAATTCGAAAGTGTATAAGTGGTGTGGGGTCCCCCAGTGTGCAAACACATCCATAAAAACTCCTAATAAGTTATTTGTATTCGTTCCTAAAAATAAAACAACACGAAACAAGTGGCTTCAACTTGCAAGGCGAGATTCAAATGCAATATTGTCCAGCACTGTCCTCTATTTTTGTGAAGATCACTTTGATGTAAGTTTTCACATTGTTTTGTAGATTCTAGTATACTATATAATATTTGGTAATAATATTTTGTACGTGGTCTAAATGTAAAAATATAAACAATCTATTTCGAGGTCTAACCTCGAAATTTCATCTCATTGATGTTATATTATGTATTTTATTCAAATTTCAGTTACCAAATGATATGGATAATTATATGGAATATCATCTGATGGGATCGGTGTCAAAGATCCTCATGAAACCGGGGTGTATGCCCACTAAATTTCAATGTCAACCAGATAGAAGGAAACGAACATCAGATGCTACAGAAAGACCATATATTCTCAAAAAACAAAGAAAGACATTGATAGGAGAATGTCTGAAAGATTTAGAGGAAATAGGTACAAAGCATGTGGAACTTGAAGAGGTGTCATGTGGAAGTTCATGTAGGTACCTACTTATTTGTAATACAAATTTATTCCACTTCTTTGTAAATCTTTGTAAATTCTTTTTAAATGTTTATTTGAAGGTAATATTTTATAAATACTATTTTTTTGTCTTTTTCAGCTTCACAAGCACCCATAAGCAATACTTCACAAGAAAATGCAAATAAGATGGTGGATAAATCAATCCAAGTATATACGACAAATAAGTTTCGAAGTAAAGCCACTCAAACAAAAACTAATTTAGTTAATCAAATGACTTCTCCTTTGAAACCTTCTACATCATCTGTATCCACATCACCATTCAAAATGAATAGTAGCATTACTGCAAAACCACCACTTTCCAACATACAGAAATTACTCAAGATAGAGGAAGAATCCGATACTGATATTTTATATACACCATCTGTAACACACAGAGAATCATCACCATCAACATCTCTACAAATGGCATCTAGTTCAGACTGCAGTGAATTGATTGAAGAGGATAAAAAACAAGAGAAATCAAAAATTCTGGAATTTACATTGGAAAAAATAATGAATAATCCACGTTTTTACATTGGAGTTCCTAAAAACTGTTTGTACGTATTGGACATTATTGAAGAAGAATTAAGAATTCCTGCAAACCATATTCTTATGTGTTTAAGAAAAATTAGGTCAAATAACCCATTCAGAGAGCTTGCTGATGATTTTTCAATGAATCCAACATATGCTAGCAAAATATTTCTGAAAAATATACCATTAATAGCTAGTACATTGCGTCCTTTTATTGCAAAATTAGATCAGCATTTAATAAAAATGAATTTACCCATGGCTTTTAGGCACAAATACTATAATGTAAGTTGCATCATAGACTGTCTAGAAATAGAGGTGCAAAAGCCTTCAAAAGCTTTAAATCAATCGCTCTCATGGTCAGAGTACAAAAAGACTAATACCATTAAATATCTTGTGTCCTGCACACCTAATGGTTTAGTAAATTATATTTCACCAGGTTATGGGGGAAGA
Organism: Henosepilachna vigintioctopunctata; assembly: GCA_030704895.1. Taxonomy (NCBI): domain Eukaryota; kingdom Metazoa; phylum Arthropoda; class Insecta; order Coleoptera; family Coccinellidae; genus Henosepilachna; species Henosepilachna vigintioctopunctata. The sequence goes on from JARQZJ010000005.1 coordinate 3,687,232, forward strand.
ATAACAGATACATGTATTGTCGAATCTTGTGATTTTATAAAGTGTTTGCAACCTGGTATGTGTGTGATGGCTGACAGAGGATTTAAACATGTAGAACAATATTTACGACAAGAGGGAGTGCAGTTAGTACGGCCTCCAAGTGTTACAACAGGATCTAAATTATCAAAAAATGAGGCAAGAGAAACGAAAAAAATTGCTAGTCTGAGAATACATGTGGAGAGAGTGATTCGACGCCTACGGGAATTTAATATGTTAAAACCACATGCTTGTTTAAATCATAATTTAATGAAACTACTTGATGATGTCATCACCATTGCCTGTGCTTTAATAAACTTACAAGATTCATTAATTAAATAAAAGTGTTTTTGTTTTAATGCTGCGTTTTATTTACATAATAATTATGAAATACTTCGGTACAGTAACGGATATACATTTTCTTTCCATGAAGTGACTATAACATTAAGAAAATTCGATACATAATTTTCATCATATGATACATATATTACTTCTACTTTTTTATTTTCATTATAGTTGGGATCAGCTACACAAAAGTAGCCTTTTTTAAGACCTGTTAGGTACATCTGGACCTGCATCTGCGCATAAAATTTCAGTGCTGGTTTACCATCAACTATATAATTTTTAAAAGTTTTGGCACTCATGGGACACTTAATTTCAATGACACTGTCTTCACATATTCCATCGGGTGATCCTGCTATCATAGGATAGTTTTTGCAAAGCATTAATCCACTCTTATTAATTTGTTTCTCCAGTTTAGCACTTACTGTTTCCCTTACTCCATCTTCCAATATTCTACCACGCTTCATGGCCGATGTGTCAGGGAGTTTCCCACCCATTATTAATGACATAAGATTGCCATCACTGCTTTTGCAACAACTAAACTCGAATGCTCGAGAAGCTGTTATCCTGCCATATCTTAGCTCATGCCAAAGGGAACTTTTATGTTGGTCTTTAGTCTCTCTTTCAATGATATCAATATCAGCATCAGTCAACATTACCTTTTCCAAAAATTTATCACAAGATGGTTCTTTATATTTTAGCACCAACTTGTGCATAGACAAACTTTGTTTGTGGTCTAAAACATAGTCATGTTGATATTTAATTAACTCGCAGTTGTTAATTTTTCTTTTCTTCCCTTCCACTAAAAACCTTTTATATACATTTTCATTTGATGGCACGCTTGGACTGCCACCGGATAATTCTTTGGCTGTTATATATTTAATGGTAGAACCAACCCTTGAAAGTTTGGATTTCATCCAATAACATTGAATGGATGTGCACGATGGCTCTTCACTCCTGCGATGGACCCACATTAAGAAGGCTATAGCGTGTTTACAACCGCCTTGGGAAGCCACACAATCGTTACATTCTATTGACTTAACTACCTCTTCCTGTTCATCTACTATTAAAGTTACTCCATACAACTTTGCATGGACTTTATGTTCTGGGCAGACTTTACATTTTACAATACATAAATTTCCTTCACGTTTCAGCTGTACGTAACTGACAGCGTCATCGCCATAGGATGGCCTGGAGGACCTAAAAAAAAAATTAATTTATAAATGAAGGGTAAAAGCATTATAAAATAGATTTCATTAACATAACCCTGATAATAAGCTGATACGTTACATTACACACCAAATACATTGCCAAAAGTATAATTTAATAACAGAAATTATAATGTTTTTGATTATTATTAATATACTTACATGGAAGTTTTAACATTTCTAAATTCTGCTGAACAAAAGTCTTTATTTGATGTCCAGAACTCTCCCAACATCATTATGTCGATTCTAGGCAAATTAGCGCTGTTTGCCTTAATAAATCCTTGATCCATAACTCGTGTTATTTTAATAACATTCACACTCAAATAGTGAAATTGAATTAATAAATGAAAACACAGTCGTAGTGGAGGTTAACAATACGAAATGTAATTTTGGCGCCGTCTCGTGTTTACTTGACACTGACGTCATGAGCTCTGATTGGTGTTCAAGATATCATGGCGGATTGCCTTATTTTGTAGTTTTATTTTATAAAAATATATATCAATCACACTCTTAATAAGAAAAACAATGCTTGTTTTTTATCCTAAGCTTCAAGTTTTATCAGATAAATATAGTATTTTTGTGATTTTTGATTAGTGTCATCATGCCTATTATGGAATCTTTTCGCTTACTCCTAGTATGTAAAATAGACGGTCTAAAACGGCATGGCCGCTTCCTTTTGGTCACAGGGAATACTGTCCACGTCTAGGCCGTCTAGGAATCTATTCAGCTCGATTATAATCTACAGGATGTCTACTTCGTATTATATTATTATGAACGACATACGATTTCATTCCAACCAAGTTAATTACCGCAAATTTCGATCACTCTATCATATTCTGTCAATTTGAACGAAAATTGAACATAGAAGATTTGAATTATCGAACATATAGAACTTAGATAATTGTGTTCTATGTTGAATTAGTAATTATTCGACACAGAATATAATTATAATTTGAATTCTTAGAAGTCAACATTTCTAGGAATTCTACGTTCTGTTTTGCACATGCACGAAATTAAATTCAACTTCGGGATATTCTGCTGGGAAGATCGTAGAAGACTGAACTATATGTGTCTACTTTAGAAATTAGTTAATGTTAATCCATCAATTCATAAATTTATTCCAATTGAATTACTCATCTTGTGTTGTTCTGCTAATCATTTTGTGTCCTTTAGTTCATAGAATTTGTTAAATTTTCATTTCTATATGGTTTTATATGGTAGGTCAATATTTTGTCAACTATGAATTCTGTATTGAATTTTTACCTGTATGTATTCATTTTGTCGTGAATAAATAAATAATGAATAGAACAGAATATAATGGATGAACTTAAACAAATAAACACTCTTGAAAATATTTGTTGAAATTACAGATGTTTGAATATCTAATAAAAGGTAATATACATTGTTGAACGGTCAGGTTCACTGGAGGTTCACCTCTTTATTTGATATTTTCAATATTTAATATCACAGAAAATATCGTATTGAAAAATACTATATAAACGCGAAATTTGCAAAAAAAATTAATAATACATAGACATAACAAAAACTTACGTCAAATTTGTGACGTAAAACTTCAAATTTTTCAATCATATAACGTATGTTTGAAAAAGAAGAAAACAAGATCAGTGGCAAATATAAACCAATAAAACAATCAATAAAATATTCCTTGGGCCTATAATTTTGACATATAAAATATTTTTTCATTAAACACAATTAAAAAATTATCATATACAATTATTTTCATTTATTAGTACTATTACTTCCTCTTTTATCTACCTAAAGGTTTGTCAAAAAAAAACCGTTATTATTAGCCTTTTCATTATATTATATTAGCCTACTGGTAAAATAATAATGAGTTATCTCAACTATAAAACTATATTTATTATTCAGGTAAAAACCTGTAAAACCTGAAGAATAGATATAACGGAGCGATGTCAAAAGATGACGATGTTGTTATTGTACTCTATTATTATTATTTCTTCTACCACTAAGTACCTGATTGTACTATTAATGGCACTCATGAACTAACATTGGTATATTGGTAAACCCAGTAAAGTAAACCTTTTACATTTATGATCCTATTGTGTTTGGTTTCAGGGTTTTCTCTTCACGAACTCCCGTAATAATTCTCAGTCACCCAACCTGGGCACATCAGCCTATAAGAAGATAGTACAATAAAGCATAGGCTTCAAATGTAATAACACTGTAAAATTGTTTTATGAAAATATATTTCTCTCTCATAAATATGATTATAGGAGTAAATTTTTAAATGAGCTGAAGTGAATTTAACTGAAATTCAATTGTCGCTCATCACTTGGTAGAACATCGCGGAAAATAAACTTTCAAATCCAAATCATGACTTATAGTTTCAATGTATTGATATAAACCGGTTCTAACAGTCAACATGTTTCGAGTCTTGAAATCATCATCAAGACTCGTTAAGGCGATACTTGAAAATCTATTTGGATATGTACGACGGTTAATTTACTTTTGTAGGTGGTGCCGATTTCAATAATTTCCAGGAGGTAAAGACGTTTACCGTTTTATAAAACATTGAGTGTAAATTAATTGAATGTAGAACGCAGTAGAAAAAATATCAAAGACATTTTATACTAATTTCTACATCTACTTATTTGATAAATAAGAATATTGAACTAGATGAATGCTAAAGACATAAATGTTCCGAATAATTATATGAAGTTCTAATTCAAAATTGATTATGAGTTGTGAAAGAAAAATATGGAGTGTGCTCTATGATGCAAAATAATGGAATTTCTTTTTATAATCCTTTTTCGGTCATCAATCAAGACAAGTTATGTAATGAAGTGAATATCTCTTCGTAAATAGAAGAAAACCCAACAAAAACTACCTCATTTCTTGAATAAATAATTCAATATAACATAATAATATAACAATACAAATGGAAGGAACTTTTCAAAAACAAAAACATTTTTAAAGAACAACAAAACCTATTCTAATAATGGAATAATATATAGACTTACCTACTTGTTAATATTGATTTCAGTTTTGGACATTCGCAGCAATTTTGAACTGATTCAATTTCTTTTCTGATACTTACATATATGTTTAAAATTTCTACTTCAAAATTTCATGTAATGATTTCAATTCAACTTAAAAATTTATGAATTTTTTTCGGGAAATAATATACATGAATCTCTGGTTCTGGCTCCTTGTTTTCTTTGTTCTATGATTTAACCTAATTTGGTTGATTTCTTAATCAAATTTTTAGATTTTGGATAATAGTAGTTACGTACAAAATATCGTTCCGTATTTTGTACTTGGAAGAAAATACTACATTTATAAGTCACAATAATAGACACATTTTAATTTGTGCATTATTGTGATTATGGGATTGATTAGGTAAAGAGTTAATGATGTCTTGACATTACAAATTTTTTCTATAGTAACGAATTTATTTGCTTCATCTCCATAAATTTTTGCAGTGTACCTTTTTTTTGCTTATATTGTTATCAATTTTATTATTTCTGGACAGTTATTGGGTATCCATATTCATGGTGTAGTCTTTATGTTTTCTTGAAACAATGAATCTTTTCCAAAAATTATTTAGTTCGTCTGCAACTTTCAATTGGAATGAAGAGAATATACAAATAGCTCTGAAATATTTCAGATTGTCTGTTAAGGTGGGACTTGCTGCCACAGCAGTTTATTATTTAAAAGAGGAAGGAGTATGGAAAGATAGCGATATATCATTAAAAGCATTGGATAAGTTAAAACAAACTTCAGAACCTTATGTACAACAGATTAAAGCTCAAGTACCTTTGGAGGTAAGTAAATGTAATTACAAGTCAAAAATAAAATATTCAGGTTATCTTTGTTGTTACATAATATCAATAATAATCTTAATGCATTACTTTTTATTCATACATCCATTTTTCATTTGCAATACTACTATCTGTATGTCCCTTTTTGGAATGAATTAATTTGATTTGTCATAATATAAATAGTTAATTTGTTTGATTGAATATTTATTTTGTATCATTTCGATTTATTATAAATTATATAGGTAAGTACTTGATGTTTTCCATTCTACAGCTTCCAAAATTACCAGAAACAGAGGAGATGCATCAGTTGGTTGGGAATTATTGGAACAAAGGAGTTTTAGCTTCATTTGATTTTCTACAAAATCTTCCTGGGCATGTCACAGTCTGGACTGAAAAAGGAGTAGATATGGTTCTCCAAAATGAGGATATAAAAAAATTCATTGAAGATTTGAGTAATTCAAGTAAAGAATCTGTGAAAAACAAATAAGTAGGAATTTTAGAGATGTACATATGGTAATAAATTTTAAATTAGCTTCATTTTCTTGACTACTTGAATTATATATAAATTAATAATTCACTTTCCCACCATACTAAGAAGTACTTATTAATAAATAAGTAGATTGTATTATGTAAAGAAATCTTGTGGAAATGTGTCATAGTAATAGTAGACGTTTCTTTTTTCTGAGCTTTTACAATATATGATGTTAAAACCTCATGTTACTTAAAGAAATTGAGATTATCAAAAATTATTAAAATTGAGATTTGTTAAAAACTCAAATTCTTTTCCTCATTAACTTACATACTCTAATCATATATGATTATATTTCTTTTTGACATATTTACTTCTTTCAAATTATATATATATATATATATTATGAAGTTATTGCATAGCTTTTATCGCGGGCTTTGGGCACGACCGAATCAAGAAATTCCGTAACGAAAATGAAACCTAACACCCCCTACTTCGTCTACCATGTAGCTCGGCCGAGCATTGGCTTAACGTGTATGTATGTGGTACAACGTACAGACGCTCATTTGTTAGAGATATTCGTACAAATGCTAATAAATGTCCACTTATCTTGGCTGACGATTTCAACTTTTCCTTCGGAAAAATTGAATGATCCACAACTAAATATCTGGCCACCATTGACGCGTTATTTTCCAGATATTTAAAGGATATCAAGTCTCAAACTTGTATTTATTATTTCAGTTACCATAAACCTATAGTTTCAATGATACAATGTCGTGAATAACATACATGTATTGTAAGATAATAAAATATTTTAAATGATATTAACTTCTCTTTATTCAGTAAAAGAAAAAAAATTGTTTTCTTATTGGTCACCACGCTCAAAAATTGTAACTTCAATTAATATCAAAGAATAAAAAACCGCATAAATAATTATAATTGCATAAGTTGATGAAAACAGCTATGCAATAGCTGGCAGTCCATTCAAGCAGTCAGGCTGTAGCAGTCTCCAAGTGCCACACATTATTTAAATATTTCTAAAAATAACAGGCTATTTTCAATGTTAAAAGCCTTATTTTTGTTGACAATTTGTTGTATATCACAACTTTGCCTTATTTTTGTTGATAATTTGTATATATCACAACTTATAATATATATATATATATATATATATATATATATATATATATATATGATTTCAGTTTCTGAGAAAAAGGAAATATTGTTTTTGAAATACAAATTCAAAATACCAAATACTTTATTTACTATTTCTACACAATGATCTTCACTTTGTAGCTGGTACATACCATACAACAGTCAAATTATAAAAACCTCTGAATTAACAATTACATATAAAAAAAACTCATTCACTTTATATTTGTTAGGTTTAAAAATAGAAAGTTGTCAATTTTGAAAAAGAAGATGATGTGTGAATGTTAGATGGTGTTCTTTGGGATTCATTTGACTGGATAATAAGATGTATAATATAAGTATTAGTAATGAAATGTAAAATTGTGTTATGATACTTTGAAGTTTTATTATACATTTTAATAGTAGTAGTTACTGTTAATAAAAATTAAATTAATGTTAGCTTACAGAAGCTTTGTTCATATTCATTTGTTTTATAAAAAAATTAATTTTACATTATTTCCTTATTATAAACTAAATAGATTTTTATTCTCTTGTCAATTACAGCAAACATTCAAAATAATCAATTTTAAAAATTTTCAATATTGTACAATAGTACTCTTATAAAGATCCACTGTTACTTTTACTCTTCTCAACTTCCTTTTCAATTGTAAAATGCAATTTATTTTATTGCATGGAAAACATAAATTGGATAATTTATTTTATAAAGAATTTGTTACACCAATAAGTACTAATGTATTTGTCCAATACAACTGATTGTCCAATAGAAATTTATGTTTCAGTTGATTGTCACAGAATGAATGCTACAAAAGGAGAACAACACCTATAATATTAAAAAATATGAAAAAAAAATTCAAAAGATACTGTCAATTTATTCATAACACGATTTCACGATTCTTAACCATTCTTAAAACAAAAATATTAATATATGTTTCCTGCATTTGGTCAAATAAATCCCAATTTTTGTTAATTGTCCTTTCAAGCTGCAGCCTCAATTTCTGTGGGCTGATCTGACGACTCCGATTTCTTCTTCTTTTTCTTTGCAGCCTTAGGATTTGCTGAACTATTTAGGATAGTCTTCAATTCAGGCTGAGTTATCGAGTGTTCCGATTGGAACAGCTCATGTTCAAATGGCAAGCCTGTGATTTTATGAGGGCCATTAGGCATTATTAGTACTGTGAACTTGAATTGAGCCACAAATTCTCCTGCAAAACACAAATCAAACCTTTAACAAATAATGCATAAATACATATAATAACTGCACCAATATAAATATAAAGAAATTTATATATTTGGCGAAACTATCAACTTTGAATCTATTAACACCTACTACAGGACTTTATATAATGAAATTTTAATTATATAGAGGGCTTTATAGATAGATAGATAAACAGATATATTTTCTCTGTGACTTATTGAAAAGGTTAGCGATATCAATTTTAATGAGACATTTTTTATGAGGTTGATTTAAATTGGTCATTTATCAATACAATTCGAAATTGCTCCTCTGGTAAAAACACTTGACACACAAAATCATTTTTCTTATGAATATCAGATTCAAAAAGAGAATACAATCATCAATTGAAGACCACCGGCAAAGAACAATCTAAGTCAATTTTTTTCAAAAATGAGGTTTTCGCGCTATCCAGTAGCTAAGGCCGAGTACTACAACCTAGTCTACACATCAAGGGGAAAGAACATTTTATGTCACTGTTATTAAAGCTGGAGCTTGTTTATCATCAAAGACAATAGGAGTATGTAGTGTATTGTTCTAGTAGGTACTTTGTATCTGCAATAGTTTCTATGGTTTAATGACGCCGTGTTTTGGCGCTAGTCAGTAAAAGAATAACCTATGTAATTTTTAGCCAAGTTATGTTAATAAATAGTTATGTTAATAAACATTTATAATTATAGTTGGCAAGTTTAATCTATAACATTTATGGCGACGAGGATGGGATCGTTTAAATTTGTGAGGGATTTGTAGTGTATTGTTCTAGTAGGTACTTTGTATCTGCAATAGTTTCTATGGTTTAATGACGCCGTGTTTTGGCGCTAGTCAGTAAAAGAATAACCTTTGTGTAACCTGTAATTTTTAGCCAAGTTATACTGATTATTGTCCATGCTTTGTGAATGTTCCTGATGTTAATAAATATTTATAATTATAGTTGGCAAGTTTAATATATTACAGGGTAGATCAAGTATATCAATTTCATTTCAACATTAGCTTGTAACAGTAATTTTGGCAGTTTGAAAACGATTTTTATTGTTTGCTGATTTAGAATATTACATTTGAATAAATAATTCATAATATGTATTTCAGTATCTTTAAAACTTTTCCGTTGTTCAGTATCTTTAAAACAGTCTCCATACATGGACATTTGATATTTTTTCCAATTGATTAAAATGGCAATTTGTTGCACACACTAATGAAAATTTGTATTGAATAATCTTAAATATTCACTTATTCTTTTATAATAATAAATATTTACTTATATTCTTTGACTTTTTTAATGTGTTCTTATGTAAAGTTTATAAATTCCCAATAACCTATGTATGAACATAGAATGTTATTTTCATGTTTCAACTGACTTTTTTTCTGACTGTTTTTTCCCTGTTTTTTTATGACATTATGTTTCATTTTTTTTTTAAATAAATATAACCAAAAATGGAGATTGAACAGTTTTATTTTTAATTTAAATCTATTTGATCAGTACAAAAAAAAATTATTGTTCAATAAATATCAATTCTCAATTTACTCAAAAGTAAGAAAAATTGACTTAGAATGTTCTTTGCATGTGGTCTTCAATTGTATATTACTCTAAAAGATCAAATAATAGTGCTGTACTCAAGGTATTACTTCAAAACTTGAAGATACATATTTTTTGAGCAGATAAGTGATGATATGCTTCCTTACCTGATTTTTCGTACAATACTTGAAACGGTTCAATCAGCTTGTTCTTAACACATTCTACAACTCCCATCTTCGCCTTAGTCTCATCCTGGAACGTTCTTAGATTGAATGGCATGTTGCCATGTTTCTGTCTGACCTCCGAGTAAAAATTCCTGGATGCCTTTAGTTTCAACTGATAAGTTTCATCAGTTTTTTTGTATATGGCGACCCTGGTTTCGGTTTCTTTACCAACACCCTCTCCAGTACTGATCAATACATCCATGGCATACACCTGAAATTAGTAGATTGATATTTATTACCCAAATATTATTGGGATATCTGACATTTAGAAGAATAACACTTTCTGTTGCCACCAGATTTTTCAGTAAAAATTAATCATGGCAAAATTTGAACTACCAATATTTAGTTACCTCATGCTTGTCCAACTCAAACTTCTCATGTTCTTTCTTCTGAGCGTCATTTGGATTCTGTATAATGGTCTTTTCCCCATCTATCTTAAACTGCTTTAGCTGATGACTCAACATTCCTTCCACTGGTTTGCATTCATAGGATTTGGCGACCTTTTGCACTACATCAGTGATGGCATATGTTTCGTTGCCAGCTTTCAACAAGCGAAGGGCAGCCTGAGAGGCATAATAGGCAGCTAGAACCACATCTGCTCTTCTGCCAGTCACTTTATTGTCACTGGATGCACCAAGGACAACAGTATGAGCAACAACGGCTATAAAACCATCTATGTGAGCGCCCAGGTCTCTGCAAAATTAACCTTCGATATAGTGAAGGAATATTTAGTTTGAATTAATTTTATCAAGTGATCCTAAAGGGCTTATGGAATTTCAGCTTGAGATGGTAGCGCTTCATGAGAGAAATTATTTTTAAAATTATAAAGAAAAAATAAGGTTCTTAAGCAATACTTACACTTTAACCACATCCTCATCTTTTAAAGTATAATCAGGTTCACTTGGGACAGGTGAAAAATGGCAAATACAATTATTCACAGATATGCAAGTAGGAAATGCAATGCCTTTTTTGAGTTCTTTCTCTTTTTTGAACACCTTGCTGGTTTCATCCACCAATAATTGATCACCAAATTGGCAAATTTCTCTTACAGAGGCACCAGAAACACATTTGTCAATCACTTGCTTCAGAACCTCTGAAAAATTATTAATATAATAATGTAACAACAAGATCAATCAATATTGTGTTTTCTTGAATAAACATAATTTCTGAATGCTATAGAAAGACACTGTTATAGTGTTTAATTAAGACAGTAGCAGAACTCTTTCTTAATTTATAAAAGCTGAATATCTAGGTCAATATATTATTTTGGATCAAATAAATTGATACATATACGTTTTCTTACATATAAGTACAAATAATTCTTCTCTTCAACAATTTTCAGTTCGTCAACACAGGATTACTAAACAAAGAATCGTATTGAAGTGTCCACATTGACGTTTTAAAGCATAAAGCAGGAAAAATATTAAAATACATCTATTTCAGACTTACATCCCTTTATTTCTTAGGGATATTATAGATAAGGAATTTCAGAATGAGAAGTCTATTTAATTATTCTTATAGAAAAACGGAAATTTTGGCGGTCAATTGTGATATCCACATGGCAAGTACCGGAATTTACTCCATATGGGGTAATCACTCCATTCTACTTTTTTGAATCCGTTTCTGATTTGGCTGTTGTAAAAATTGTTTCAACTCACTATTTACAATTTCTCCTGCCATTTTATACTTGGTAACGACCAAGTCCTCGGCAATAGTTTTTTCCGCTATATCTTTATCGTCCGCCATGGTTAACAAACACACAACTTCAACCTTGTTTGCAGATACGCGTCACAGAAAAATAGCAGCTATCAATTTTTGATTTTTTAACATTATAATGTCAAAAACCACAGAATATGAGATAAATTATGAGTACAAGTACAAAAACCAAGAAGAATACTGTTGCGAATTATGGGTTTCGACGGATGAATTCCAATAACTAACTTTTAACAATCAATAAAAATCATTTATTTACAAACTGAAAATAAATACAACAAATGTCAATATCGCTTAATATCACACTTCAGTCTATTTCACTCTACTCTAAATAACTGTTGTGATATATTATTCTACGAGTGGAAATATTCAACGAAACTAGTATTTTTTTACTTATCTTAACTCTACTTACGTAAGTAGAGTTAGGCTGTGAACGTACACACAGCCTAACTCTACTTACAAGCCATGAACTAGGAAATCTGGCAACATCCAAGCTAGACCCACAAAAAGAGATGCTGTAATGGCGTTGTAATGATTTCTGGTCATTGCTGCTGAATAAATCGCTATTTAACGAGAGAAATAACATTCAAATCCAAAAATAAGTTGTGAAAAGTGCTATTGTTTGAAGTTGTGAAGAACAAGCAAAAGAAATTTCCCGCAAATGTCTTATATAAACAGGAATATCTGTTGTGTTTTAAGTTGTGCTTTTTTTGGTTATACCTGGAGAGGTAGAAATAATACCTAACTTTTATCATCTCATAATTGTGTAAAAACAAAAATCCCCGTTTTAGTTGTTGTGCTATTATGTGATGTATAGCGTGTACAAAGTGCTACTGTGTTTTTTTCAGCTACAGACTAAGGAATACCTTTGAAATTTGTATGTAAATAGCTACCGATTACTGATGTTTTGACTGAGTAGTTCAGACATTGAGAAAAGCGTTATTTGCTAGAATTGTTCCTTTTTGTGATTAGTAGAGTTACTTACCCTTTGTTAGATTTAGTAGTTATTTAGAACTAATCTCTTAAAGGTCTTGTTCTTGATATTAGCACAAAATTTAACATGCCAAGTCATTGCTGTGTGCTTGGATGCAAGTCGAACACAAAAGTTACCTCGAGGCCGGCGAACCACCAGTTTCTGTATTTCGTTTTCCATATGATGGAAATCTAATGAATCAATGGCTAAAAAATATTCCTAGGGCATTATGGACCCCCACAAAATATTCTGTAGTTCGTGCCAAACATTTTCCAGAGGGAGTACTTACTAGCGAAGGTATTCATCGTTTGCTAGATTAATCAACAGAAGGCTAGATGGATAAAGTTAAACTCAATTTAAATGCAGTGCCAAGTATTTTTCTTTATTTACCTTTACTTATCAAAAACATTACACTCTCAAAGAGAATATCCAGCTGAAAGAACCAGCATTGAAGGAACGCTGTGAGAAATTGAATGAAGCCTTTGAAAACTCAGATTCAATTTGTAATTTTGTTGATTTTACATCCAATTATAAATAAAGATTTAAATATGTAAATCGTGGAATATAAAAACTTTTGAAACTAACAGCATTTTTTTACACTCTAGTTTTTCCATCCAACTTAACTGAATGTTCACAAATAAACAGTATACAAATTATTAATCAGATTTTAGTATATTCATATATGCATGTAAATGTTTTTATCAATGAAAATAAACTGTCTCCTAATGATTTAAAATGGATTTTACAACTGAAATTAACTAGATATTCTCAACTGGAAAATTTGCTTGCTCGTTACAAATATGATATCAGAATCATTCTATCGTCCAAATTATTGTAAACATCTCAATAAAGGTTTAAAGGAATTGACGCATTAAACTTACTCTCACCTGAGAATGAAAAATAATGAAATTTATAGCATATTCTCAATTCTAATTGATAAAGTGAACTTGTTAGTGTACATACTAAAAAAACAACATTTGAATCGCTATAACTCAGACATAGTTCTTCTTAGAAAAAAGGTGTATTATTAATTTCTATAGACAATTGTATGATCTACAATTTTTGTTAAAACTATTTTTTTATACAAAGTACCGTTTCGCTGAAAATTTCTCTGAAAAGGCAATTATTAACATGTAGTAGACCGATGTTCGAAGATCGGTCTACCGGATTGAGCAGATGCGGTGTTGCCAAGTCTATGTTCATGGCTTGTAAGTAGAGTTAGGCTGTGACGTACATAAACCATAGAGGCAACTTCATTGCAAATATGTAACAATACAAATGATAGTTCGCCATAAATAAAACATGAAGAATGCGTTTTTTCATATTTGAGACGCATACGGTCTCATTTGTTTTATAGAAATAACACAAAACATCTCCAGATTTATCTACTGTGTCATCATTTGGTCAATGAGTTTCCATCTGGTTGAAAAATCATCACAATAGCCTAACGAAGTTGTTTTTACTAGAGTTCTCTGGTGCATTCTGCACAGATAAAACCACAGAACATACCTTGATATGTTCTGTGGTTTTAAGGTATGTTCTGTGGTTTTATATAAATATATTTTCGTTTTCCAATTCAGCAATAGTAATAGTGGTGAGTGCTAAGTACTTAGTTGACGGAATTTTCATTCATTTGTTGGTGTGTTTAAAAATTGAATACTGGATAACATTTTAAGCTGGACAAGTAGATATTGAAGAATCATTAATCGGGAGCTGTAACTTTGGACAATCCTTAGCAAAATTAAATAACTAAATAGCTCAGAAGTGAACACAAATAATTATGACTGTAGGAAAAGAATTAAAATCTACAAATGAAAAGTAAGTATCCCCAGATTTCGTTTTTATATTTTTATGCACAGTACTTATATCAATTGAATATAACTTAAATTCAAACACTTGAACTTATGATTTACACTTTATTGACTACATAGCATGACCCGTTTCGTCGTTACAAACGACTTCTTCAGATGCTTACAGAATAATATATAACATTCTGTAAGCATCTGAAGAAGTCGTTTGTAACGACAAAACGCGTCATGCTATGTAGTCAATAAAGTGTAAATCATAAGTTCAAGTGTTTGAATTTAAGTTATATTCAATTATAATGGATTTACATCAAGTAAACGCCAACACTATTAAATAAAAAGTACTTATATCAACTTTTGCAGGAATAAAAACATTTACCCGCCACAAGGAGTGCGATGTCAAAAATGCTTGGAATATGGCCATTGGACTTACGAGTGTAAGGGAAAACGAAAATATTTGCATAGATCATCGCGTACCCAGCAATTAAAGAAGAAAATCAAAGCTCTGGAAGAAAATAAAAAATCTGACAATAGTCAGGCAGATAAATCTAAAGCTAGTGATAATAATTCAGACAGTGACTCAGATTCTGATTCAAGTAGTTCGAGTGATGATTCAAGTAGCAGTTCAAGTTCAGGAACAGGTTCCTTGGAAGAAAGTTCTGAGGATTCCTCGAGCTCAAGTGAAGATTAATCACGTTCAGACAAAGATAGCAATTAATACAGTATAAATTTTCTAAATAATCTTATACAAACTTTATCATTGTAGATTTGTATTTGGAAAGATCTATGGAATGAAAATTCAATTTTTTTTAATGTAAAATGTAATATTAGTAATTTATTTATATTCATATAAAAAAATATTTAAAGAATTTAAGCTCAGTTAGAAATAATATTGTATATTTTGTAGAAAATTTATATTTAGATGAAAGCAAATGACAACATATTGTGATTAAAAATTATACAAAATTGCTACACAGGTGTTTGTTACATTGAATATAAGAAAATTGAGATAAATTGTGAACTAATGGAGTGAGTACCAAGAGAATATTGTCATTCTGCCTCTTAACACGGTGTTAACCAATGAGATAATTAAAATGCTTGTAGCACCTTCACATATTTGATATAAACCGTTAATCCATGGCAAAATTTTAAAAGTATAGAAATCGATGTGATAAAGCTTGTTTTAAGACCATTTGTATTTCAGGTTTGACGAGACAAATTGCCAAAAAATTCTACAGTTGATTTCAAATCAAATTAGATCGATAATAATTAACTTTCATTTATCAATTTATTCACATAATATATTCATTTATTCAATTGACTATAAATTCAAACTTTTGGATTGAAAAAATACCGTGTACTTTCATGGTTTTTGAATCACTTCATTTTTTGAAAGATATATTATGTATAAATTATGGATAAAATATATTGAATACGATATTCTACATCTATATAACATAAAAAAGCAACTCCTACTGTCAAAATTGAGTAGACAGTGCTGGACTAAGTTCTAAATCAATGATAAGATATAATATTTGAAGTCATATCATTTTAAATTAAGAAACTGCATGTAATTTTTCTCAATAAAATGTTTCTTATACAAGTTTTTTTTTGTTTCTGAAACGGCAGTCTTTTACATTTTAAAATAATAAAGATTCTTGGAATAGTCTCTCAAATTTGAATGAGATGAAAGAAATACTAATATAAAATACCAATGAACTTTTGCTATGAAATTGTAACAAAAAAGCTATATAACTTACAATTTTATTTTTACGTTATTGGACCTACAGTTTAAGGCATACTTTGAAAGGCAAAAGACCACAGTGGAAATCAAACAAACCAGTAGTAGGAAGCCGAAATTATTTTGGTTTTTCAAGAATCTATTGCAATTATTCTTCAACTTGAAATTGCTAACTAGAAGACCAAATATCATACACTAAAAATGTCTGTAATTATGTTTGTGACTTGATCTGAAAAAATAAACAAGACACATAATCTCAATATTTATTGACAGAAATTATATGTGACTTTGAACAATATAACGAAATTTAATCAATTCCTCTATTAACAACTTGTGAACATAAGTCAACTTTTGAGGGTATTGTATGGTATAACAGTTTTAGATGCTCTGAAACAAAAGGAAAAATCAAATTGTTATTAGATGTGCGACATACAGAAAATACAATTAAAAATAGAAAACATATAGCAAACCAGGTCTTTCGTAAACAGAAAATTTAAAAAGAACTGGCTATTTATCAGATTGGCTAATCTCAAAAACAATTTGATTTGTAAAAATGGGCATTTGTAATGACTTCGAGTACAACACCTGGTAAAAACTCTTGAAAAGTATGCAAAAAATTCAACACCCTGCTCAATTCCACAATTATTACTTAATATACATAAATGTTGGCATATTAAGCCATAATTAAAAGCTGATGCAACTTCATAATCCGTAAGTAGCAAAGTTATTTAAATTGTACTACACGATTCGACTTGTATTTAAAGATTTTTGCATATTTATCATCCAAGCATTCAACTCAGCATATATACACCTCTTCTAAGGAGAACACACTTCTTTAAGGAGATAAATAACAGAAAATAATGAAATCATTCAAGGTATATCAAGAGGTGAAAATTGTGGATAATCCTGACGGAAATGGGTGTACCACAATACCTCGTACACCTCATTAAACGTCTCTATGAAGATGACACAGCCGCGGTCCGAATTGACGGTGTTGAATCCGAACGACTTAAAACTGGAGCCGGCGTCAGGCAAGGTTGTATTATCTCCGCTATTGTTCAACATATACACTGAATACATCATGCGGATAGTTCTCGAAGGTTGGGGCAAGGGAATATCCATAGGAGGCCGTAAATTGTCAAATATACGATATGCAGATGATACCACTTTCTTAGCCTCAACCAAAGATGACATAGAGACTCTGTTTTGTCGTCTGGAGACCACAGCTACGGAGTTTTGACTCGATATTAACCACGATAAGACCAAAATTATGATCGTAGACCGCCCTAATAACAACCAGGTGAACGTTCAAAACGATTGCTGTTTTGATATGAAGTAGTCAACAGCTACGTATAGAAAGAAGAAAGAAAATATTTATTTATCCATTTAGACAGTATACATCTGTATTGGACAAGTCAAGACAACTTAACGTAATGTATATTATTCTCATAATTTAAAACATTTTTGATAATTTAGAAAAAGGCAAGAGAAAGAAAAAATTTTAATTATTTATAGAGAAAGAAAAAATTTTAAAGATGAATCATAACCTTCATTCAGAATATATCAGCCCCAATTATGTCTTCCATATACTCTGAAATACTATAATAGGCTCTGACCAATAACAATTTCTTGACAGATCTTCTAAACACAGTGTTCAGCAACGCTCAGTACATCCGGTGATTCCTCCTCCAACAGAACCTCCAGACTATTCATTTTATTAGATATGCACTGTACATTCAGCTGAAGAAGTTTAAAAGCACTATAATTTTTTGGAATTGTTACAGGAACAATTAAATCTACCGAACTCAACTGGGAGTAAGAGTCACTTTTCTTGGTTGAAAAAAATGACGTATACTTGCTTTATTGGGCCAGTTTGCACCGTTGAGTGCTTTTTTATATTCATTCTCTGGAATAAGTACTTTGAAAGACGAATAGCTGTCAGGGTATTTTGATTTAAGTATTTCTCATTTCACGGTGGAGAATTTATTTACAAGAAACTGTCGAAGATCCTCAGCTGAAGTATCTGGTTTCAAATTAGATACGTGGAAAGCTTTAAATTTCTCAACTCCTTCAACACTGGCCGGGCCCCAGAAACTTCCGACAGTCAACGCTTGACGCGTTTTCCTCTTTTTTTTATTATTGTTCACAGTTTGCCATGCACTATCCATCTTTTCAGGAATATTAAGGCCTGTATTTCCTATTTTCTTATTTTCCTTGACATGCATTTCAATCCTCGAGATATTCTTCTGCGCCGTAACAACAGCTTTGTTTATATCCTTTAAAGTGAAATGCTTATTATTTTCGGTATGATCCGCAACAATGATCTCTGGAGTCACTGCAATATGATTTAGATCTCGAGTTACCTCATCCTTATACGACTGGTTAGTGGTAAGAGTTAAACCTTGATTCTGATAACTGGTCGAATCGAGCATTTGAATATTATCGCTCACAATATTTACATTTTTTTATATGATTTCATTTGTTCACTGAAATACAATTATTGATTCTTTGTGAATAACATTTTGCTCCAGTACAGAGATTTTATACTTCAATAAGGAATTATTTTCCAAAAGAAAAGTATTTTTCGCTTCTAGTTCACGAATTATTTTCAATAGTAAATCCTGTTCAGTAGACTCACTAGTAACTTCTAGAATTCTCGGTGAGTTCTCAGCATCGAGAATGTTGTCACCATCATTTTGTTCGTTTATTGAAGAGGATAAAATTTCTTCTTCGCAACATTTTTTGGCTTTCCCAGAACAGCTCCGATGGTAAACTTTTGTACATTTGGTACATTTCACACAAACTTTCACAACTGCATTTTTGCAATAACCACATTCATTATATTCGCCTTGAGGAGCGTCACTCGCACCAACCTTCCTCGTCGACGACATTACTTCGAATCATAATAATACATATGATAATAATATTATATCTGGGCTCCAAGATCTCAAACGCTGGCAGCTGCGAGGACGAAATCCGGAGGCGTTGCGCCATAGTAAGATCTTAAGTGGAAAAGCTCACAAGGATTTGGAGAGACCGCAGAATAACCAAAAACACAAAGGTTCGATTAAGAAATGTCTAGTCTTTCTTGTACGGACTCAGACATGGACATTGAGGATGCAAGATCGTGCAAAGATTTTGCTTGCTCAGAATCCCGTGGACTGCACATCGAACCAACGTCTCGATTCTGAAGGAGCTAAACATCAAAGAGAGGTTATCGTCGACAGTGCAGCTGCGAATCCTCAAATCCTTTGGACATATAACCCAAAAAGAAGACTCTATCGAACGATTGGTGGTCCAAGGGAAAGACGAGGGCAAAAGATCGCGTGGGCGCTTTCCAACAAGGTGGACAGATCTGATAAAATCTGTGACGCATTCCAGCATCAAAGAAAACTCTAGAGCCGCTAAGCATAGAACAGTGTGGCGCCGTATCGCTTGGAACGCAGTGGCACAAGACCGAGACACGACCATGACCACTCTGTCAAGAGTGAACAACTGAGAAGAAGAATATCCAAAGGCACAATGTGTATTAAAAATCAAAACACTTTTTTTTTGAAATCGAGGAATTCTGTCAATCAATCCATGAGATTTGATAAGACAAGCAGAGCATCTTATTACACAACAGTTCAATATAGTAGTTGTAAAATAGACATCTAAATTGTAGACTACAAGTGAAACAAAGCAAATACACAAAGAATGAATAATTTATCTAAGAGGTAAAAAACAGTATCATCTAAAATTAACGCAAACAAAGCAGATTTTTTTATCTCAATTACCTAATCTGACGTCATATTTACATATAATTAAATTAAAAAATTTGAACTAGAAATTTTATGTGACACCATTCACTGTAATACTCACTTAAGACAATCACTATGCACTTTGTACTCCAATGTAACATTTGCTGGCATATTCAAGAGTCTTTTAAGAGCATCTCTAATTCTAGCTGTGGTTGCTATATCTGAGGCTGTTCTATTCCAGATATTCAGAAGACATTCCTGGTACCTTGTGGAGACAACCACTCCACATATTTCATTTCCTGCCTGAAGAAATTAAAAGCACATTTTACATAACCAAAAATTCAATACTAGTTAAATACACATCTCATATTTTTTATAATTGACATCTTCAGAAAGATTTCAATATACTTCAAATTTTCTTGGGAAAACCATAATTAATGACTGATCCTTGATATCTTTTTTCACTAATATTTAAATTGTTTGAAACCATAGTTGCTTCAAAAAGTTTAGAAATTTTATAAAGTATATGCAGATATCAACGTTAGTCTTTTGAAAATATCATGTTTAATGAATATATTGAAGTTACCATAAATTGTTCTCCTAACATAGCAAGGCAAAGGTTTTCCCATGCTCTACTTCCATGATCTTTTCTTAATCGCATTACCTGTAAAAATTATATATCACATACTACTCCTTCAGAAGTGGGACATTAAATACCTACCCACTTACCCCCTTTTTTATTAGCAGGGTCTTCCCACATAGGCATAATACCCTTTTTGAAAAGGTGTACATCCCTATGTGGGGCAATATCTTGTAACCTGACAATGTGAGAATAAAGGGCCCACCATTGTTCTACTGTACCTACTTGCCCGACTAATCTCAATGACTGACCGTAGCCTTCTGTACCTACATGTGATCTATTCGGTCTTTTAGCAAACCATAAGCAGTATGGATGTTGTAATCGGTGCTCTCCAGAGGGGTAATCTACAGGTCCTAGATCTGTAATATTTGGACCTAATTCGTCGTCCCCACTTTCATTATCTGAATTTTCATCATGGTGGTATTTGAGTCTAAGAACAATAAGACATGCTGTGATAAAAGTGAAAAATATTTCAACATGGTTACATACGCATCGTATTTATTAGACATTTTGTTTTAGGAAGTAGTTAACTATATCGATTTATAAAAGTTATAAAATTAATATATCACAGCCGATATCTCTAAGGAATATTTTATAAATAACTTAGATTCCACTTTATTAGAGTGTCTAGTCAAATATACCCAATTTTTTTTTGTTTTCTCTTAATGAAGTTTCGTTGACGGAATTCGTGGTGATGACTACATAGAGATATACGAGTATTAAATAATATAGTTTTCTATGCCGACTGAACTGAACATTCAGTTACGTTGGATAGAAAAACTAGAGTGTAAAAAAATGCTGTTAGTTTCAAAAGTTTTTATATTCCACGATTTACATATTAAAATCTTTATTTATAATTGGATGTTAAATCAACAAAATTACAAATTGAATCTGAGTTTTCAAAGGCTTCATTCAATATCTCACAACGTTCCTTCAATGCTGGTTCTTTCAGCTGGATATTCTCTTTGAGAGTGTACTGTTTTTGATAAGTAGGGGTAAATAGAGAAAAATACTTGGCACTGCATTTAAATTGAGTTTAACTTTATCCATCTAGCCTTCTGTTGATCAATCTAGCAAACGATGAATACCTTCTCTAGTAAGTGCTCCCTCTGGAAAATGTTTGGCACAAACTACAGAATATTTTGTGGGGGTCCATAATGCCCTAGAAATATTTTTTAGCCATTGATTCATTAGATTTCCATCATATGGAAAACGAAATACAGAAACTGGTGGTTCGCCGGCCTCGAGGTAACTTTTGTGTTCGACTTGCATCTAAGCACACAGCAATGACTTGGCATGTTAATTTTTGTGCTAATATCAAGAACAAGACCTATAAAAGATTTGTTCTAAATAACTACTAAATCTAACAAAGGGTAAGTAACTCTACTAATCACAAAAAGGAACAATTCTAGCAAATAACGCTTTTGTTAATGTCTGAACTACTCAGTCAAAACATCAGTAATCGGTAGCTATTTACATACAAATTTCAAAGGTATTCCTTAGTCTGTAGCTGAAAAAAACACAGTAGCACTTTCTACACGCTATACATCACATAACAGCACAACAAGTAAAACGCAGATTTTTGTTTTTACACAATTATGAGATGATAAAAGTTAGGTATTATTTCTACCTCTCCAGGTATAACCAAAAAAAGCACAACTTAAAACACAACAGATATTCCTGTTTATATAAGACATTTGCGGGAAATTTCTTTTGCTTGTTCTTCACAACTTCAAACAATAGCACTTTTGCTGATCTGCAAGCACTAAAAATAGTGTTAACTTATATAACTAACATAACTTTACAGAATAGACTAAATAAATAATTATTCTTTATAATATAATATTGTATTCGATAATTCAATTTCGAATTAGTTATCGTCTAGAAGATTTTTTCAATAATTTTTTTATACATTGTACAAAAACTCCATAGTAAAAAGTTTCAACAACTTTAACTTCGAATTTTTCAAATTTTCAATTTTTGAGCTTATAACATAAGGTTTGATTATGCAATTTACAAATCGATTTTAACTATGTATGAAAAGATTTACCGACATCACAAACGTAATGAACAAAACAACGTGAGGAAAAAACTGTTTACTAATAATTCATTAAAACTACTGTTGATTTGAATGAAAACGACAATAAATTTTCTATGTTTTAACCTAAAAAATTCAAAATCAAAAATAATTTTTGTTTACATTTCTTTCAATCTTTCCACACCCTTGTTTAGTAAATGAATAAAAATTTGGGAAAAATATAATACCATGAATGAAATCTTTAAATGTCCCGAATTTCAACCAAAACTCCATAAGAAACTACTAAGACATATCCTTCGTGAAATACCTAGAAGCGATGGCAAGTTAGATACAAATCGGTGAGTCTTACTACATCGTTGTTTATTTCTAAACTAAATATTCAAATTTCAGAGTTGTTATTGCTCATTTTGCTGTATTAGGATTAGGAATACTAGATGAATTGGGTAGTATAAATGACTCGGAGAGAAAAAAAATAATTGATTGGGTATATTCCTTGCAAGTTATTGATGATGATGGCTAGTATAATTTATAATATGTTTCATACCCCTAATTCATAATTATTTGTAGAACTGGTTAGTGGTTTCCAAGGTAGTTCGATTATGAATGTAAAGAATAAAAGAGGAAAAAATTCACCATACAAATGGGGTCACATAACAAATACTTATTCATCTTTAGTAATTTTATTACTTTTGGGCGATGATTTATCAAGAGTTAATAAAAAGTCTATCACAAGAAGTGAGTATATTATAATTTCGAGGAAGATATTTTGTCAACCTTATATCAATAATGATCTCTGAAGGTATGAGAGCATTACAAAATGATGATGGTTCATTTACTGCAACAAGGCTTGGTGGTACAGAAAGTGATATGAGATTTGTGTTTTGTGCTGCATGTATCAGTTTTATCCTGAATGACTGGTCTGGAGTGGATATCAACAAGATGATTGAATATATACGTAACTGTGTTGTAAGTGATTAACTTTTGATCAATTCTTTTGATAGTTTAATTTAACGACAAATATTGCTTTTTTGTTAAATCAGCACAAATATGTCATATGAATTAAAATTAGTATACATAATTGCTGAATTATTCACAATTTTTGTGTTTTATTTAATGTTTCGTTTCAGTCATACGAACAAGCATTTGGTCAAACTCCGGGATGCGAAGCCCACTCAGGTTCTACGTTTTGCGCGCTCGCTTCCCTGTATCTCTCTGCCAATATGGACCAAATTCCCCAACCACAGAAGGCAAGTCTTATACGGTGGTTGGTCAATAAGGTTAACTTTGGCTTCAGCGGCAGGACTAATAAACCAGTAGACACCTGCTATTCTTTCTGGACCGGGGTTCGTTACACTTATTAGATGCCTTCGAACTTCTTGCCCCGTACGAGCCACATAGACACAAAATCATGTATGCTCAGTATAGGACGGGAGGTCTTTCAAAGTACGAGGACTATCCACCAGATCCATTACACACTGCATTAGGCCTTGCTGGCTTAAGTATGATGAAAATTGACGACTTGTCTGATGTTTTCGTTCCGTTAGTTATCACAAAGAAGGCTTATGATCATTTAATCACATTACATGACTCGTGGGGAGAGAGTCGGTAGATCAAGTGATTAGATCAATGAAGATGTTTGAATGTTACGAATTTAGAAGCAAATTCATAATTTTCTTTCTTTTGCAACGCATATTTTAATGGTTTTATGTAATGAAATTGTGCCTCTTGACAGTTAATTTGGAGAATCAACTAAGATTATCGAACACTAGGTTATTAAACACTTTCATATTAATTTTTTTTCAAAATGGTGCTCGCTCAAACACTTTGAGGCTCTATCGCGGAATGATGCATTAATGATTACTTGCTTATGAAAATGGAGCAATTGAAAGGAAAAATTATATGGTTGTTGTTTCCTTATGGGCATTTCACTTTAAAAAAAAATCGCAATTTTAATTTCATTGGAGGTTTGGTTGTGAATGGTAGCGATGCGACAGAACAAGTTGATGAGAAAACTCTAAAAAAAATTGAAGGTGTAGAGTTGACTCAGATTTTTAAAAAAATTAACATTGAATGCATTTACCATTTCAATTCGATTTCATATCATACTTTTCCATTTTGAAAATTGAGTTTTCATATTACTCTTTGTTTGGTATATGAAATTATTACTAATTATCAATTTGAAAATTTATTGAAAATTCTCAAATTCCTTAATCAATATTTTCCATTTATCAAGCAAATCAAGAATGAGGGAATTTTTTATTAAAATATAGAATAATAAAGAATTATTAGAGAATTTATTAAGCAGTCTGTGTAAAATAATTTCTAGCAGTATTTTGGATATCAATTCTTTCAAAACTCTTATTATAACTGATACTTTCTACATGTTGTATCTTTGTGAAATACGACGAAGTTAAAGCAAGAGTATCAATAATTAGTTCAATTGTTCAAGGTGAGAAACATATTTTAGAGAATTATTTTGTTAATAATTTGTTGCTTCTGATTTGTTTTGATAAAACAATTTTAATTTTATAAGAATTATTAACAGTTGGAGGTGTATAAAGTCTGAAAAATCACACTTGGTAATCGCACAAATGAATAAGCATAATGAATTACTTTTATAGGTGAATTTAGAAACGATATTTGGTACTCCCGATATTTTTTGCTTTTATACAGATGTCTCCAAAATTTATATATCGATATTATTATTATTATAATGTATGCTGTATTCATTGTATTTTAAAAACTTGGTGGAAATATAACACAATGTTTTTATATATTTTTTGTTTCATTTAAAGATTTATGAAGATTTTATAAAGGAATTTGGCGATTTTTATCAAAATGAGCTATATTATTCTACCAGTAAGTCAAATCATTTGTTACTTTGCCTACAGTTGCTCATATGGAAAATATTCAGGTATAGAATATGCTTTTTCGATTGTATTAGCATATAAGTTGAAATATAGAAAATTAAGTAATGAAAGTTTCAAATTATATTTGCACTACAAATATTGCTGCTCAGAAAATAAAAACATTAGAGGTTCCTTCAATTAATATATGTTCCAATCGATTGTAAAGGAAAAAAATCATAGTAAAACAAGAAACTGTTTTTATACACAATGATTTGCCAAAGTGAATTTATGAACGTACATAAGCAAATTTCTTATGCAATTAATGTTTCAATCCTTCTTCAAAGGTATCTTGTGGAAAACCTTCATAAAATTCCATCGATGTAAATCTTTTTATCATGGTTTATTAGTTTTTGTTTTATTATAATTGTACATCAAGTTGATATGCATTCTAAGAGACTCTTACAGTCGCAAACTGCAACGGTATGAATAAATTCGGCATATATCGGTTTCTACCCTAATCATCTGGATCATTTGTGTGCGTTTCAATCTTTCGCTTCTCGCAACAAAAAACACTATACAATGGCCATTATGTGGATGCATCCATCTATTTAATATATATTTCTATGATTAGTCTACGGTAAGTTCTCTAACTAAATAACCACCTTCAAAATTTCTCAAGACGTTCAGATAGCTTTCACCTATAAGTTAAAAAACGTATATTACATCGAGGCTTCAAAATAGCTAACTTGCCATTTAAATTATCTTGGCAGCATTCTAGGGCAACGACGGCATCATTTATTACTGAAATTTTGTATCAAGTGAATTAGAAAACAATATTAGAATACCACAAGGGACGGTCCTGGGTCCAATGTTATTTAATTTGTATATTAATGACTTGGACTATACCTTAAAATATTGTAGATATTATATTTGCAGATGATAAAGTTGTATTTATTACAAGATGACCTAAATCTAATGGTGGAATGGCTAAAGATGAATAAATTCAAACTCAATGCATCAAATCAAAAATAATGGTAGTCGAAAAAAAGCCTCTTATAGGAAATTAAATAAATGTGAGTTTAGATGGAGAAAAAATAGAAGTAGTTAGCTCGATCAAATATTTGGGAGTCATGTTGGACAGACGATTAGAGTTAAAGGAACATATAAATTATGTATGCAGGAAAATATAAAAAAAAATTGGATTCTTGAACAGATGTAGTAAATTTTTATCGCAGTCGGTTTTTAAACAGACGGTGTATAGTATTTTAAAACTACCGCATTTTAATTATGCTGGTAAAAACCTCTATTTGGCCAATAAATCTGATGTGAACCGATTGCAGATATTACAAAACCAAGCTATGAGGATCATACTTGGAAGCGACAGGTATACGAGCATACACACCATGTTAGTAATACTAAACTGGGTAGACACAAGACATAAAGAAAATTTTATGTTAGATCATAAAAATGAAAAATCTACTCAAAATTCTGTATTCTTTAAGGTGGTAAATGTTCATAACAAATTACCTAACAATATAAAAGTGCAAAAAATGGCAGAATACAACAGCAAAGTAAAGCAACATTATCAAACGAAAGATTGATGTATGTTAAATATCTGGAATCTAATGAGTAATATAATCAATGTTTAGAATGTTGTATAATTTGTACGTTAAATTTTATTGCTTGTAACAACAATATATTCAAGTGTATGTATGGCGATAGCAAAATGATAAATAAAATTCTATTATTATTATTACTGCACAATACAAGTTTTACAATTTAGTTCTTTAAATGGATGCACATTTGAGTCAATAATGAGAATTGCGTCGATTAAACATCCCATTTCTTGTAAAAAATGACCAAATAATATTATATAAAGGAGACGTATGCACAAAAATGTTTTGTGTATCACCAGACATGCCGAATGCTGCATTGAAAGTTGCCTACGGACCACCTGTCAAGCGCACAGCTGTTACATGTTGCCGTACCGTCTGTCATCCGTTGCTATATCCCCCACTGTCAACAATAACAAAAGAAGAAGGCGATTTTAACAGAGCGAAAGCGAATGATTCCAGTTAGCTCGTTGGCTGGGTCAGTGTAGTTCGATTGTGGAGAGCGTGCAGAGAAAGCGAGTGCACAGTGTCGAAAACATCAATATCACATAACACTTAACTGCGACTTCTTTACTCAATTAGTACACAAGACACCCGGTGTTCTTAACCGCCAGATCAGCAATTATGTGCCTCGAATTGTTTTGAAAATTCGATCGTTTACCAGAATTTCTACGAAGGTGAGTATCAGCGAAATTAATTGGATATTTTCGCTAACATGAATTTGTAACTGGAATGCCGTGACGATTAAGTTTTTTGTGGCATAATTATGCATTCGCGTTATAAATTTATGATATGTTTATGGAAATTCCAGTTTAATGGTATTTTACGTGGTCTACATCCTGCCAATTGCTGTTTAATTTAAAGAATAATTAGAGATATTTTAATTTTTCCTTGGAAACTTTGGAAAATTATTTATCCAGCTAATAATTATTTTGAAAGGAATATATTCACATAAAAATTGATTAAATATGCAAAAAAGTCTAGAATGTAACACTTCTTTAATAACATTTATATTCTAGGGATTTTTTTTTGGTTTTTTGATAAGATTTCGCAGTTCTAATATCCAATATTCATTGAGAGAAAATGAGTTTTCCATTTGCAAGAATGTGTACCTATATAAAGTATAGAGGAAGAAGATAAATTTGAAATTAGCAACAAATTGTCATGAAATTTAAAGATTTTTGTTTGAATGAATTTGAAGGTTTTATTTACTTATCGCTTATAAGATAAAAAATTGTCTGAAATACATATTAAGGAACGTACCCTCTTTGAAACAGTGTATTACGGATATAAATCGAAAGGTGTTAGGTCCGGCGCGCCAGCTGGCTGCTATAACTCGTCAGAATTCTGAACGTTGAATTGAAATAAGGTAGGGCGAATCTTGATATCAATATTTCAATGCATCGGAAACTTATCGAAGTAATTAATAGTAACTTGAGAAGATGGAGCTTTCATAATGTAATTGATAAAATGAAATAAACAATAAAGGGTAAACACTTTTGGTTCTGATGGATATTTCAGAACTTGAACCGCGTTATCGAATGGATCAATCAATATGTCATTATATTTATTATATGTAAGGCCACTCGACATATTTGATTCTTAACTGATATTCGAACGGAGCAACAGAAAAATAACGTCTTAATACAGCAATAGATTATGTATTATTATAATTCAAAGGGCACCAATCAACACTGAGGGAAAATACGTATTACTAATTTGACATTTAAACAATGTTGTCATATCTTATATAAAAATTTTTGTTTATAATCTGGCAACGCCGAAATCTTAATGAGCCGGGATCGTGTTCTTTTTCCTAATTTGCTAATTGTAAATTGATAAGTTTTAGCCATATGAAACAATATTTCAGAAAAGATTTCAAAATTTTAACATTCCATTTGTCATACTAAAGACTAAGCATCACGATAAAAACAAACATTATTTTCGATCAATTTGTGTAGATATTTTCCTAAAATTTTTTTCCTGAAAGGAGATTGCGGTAGCATCAATGGCATGAGTAATGGCAGCACGTGCCAATATCTCTGCCCAATTCCTACCCACTGCCGCTTAAGTGATCTGCACATACATCTTTGACAATTTCCCAATCCTACCGATATAATCGGTGATCTATATAGTTCACTGTTTATGTTTCTCTATATGATCACGTTTCTATTGTTTGGTACTTTCCACCATTAGCTGCAGTATCTAACTAATATCTAATAAATTAATTAGTACCTACCTAATTCAAATGTAAAGACAGCAGAAAACAGCAGTTAGTATGGCTGGATATATATAAGACTTATTGACTTGCCTATTTATTTTATGACTCTTCCACTGATATTGTTTTAGAATAATTCATATGAAATTTAATATAATAAATATAACTTAAAATAGATTTTGCAGGAACAGTCATGTTAATGTTTTGTGTACATTTCCAATAATTTGTGTAAATCATAGGTTATGTTTTCATCATGACACATGCTTGATGTCAAGTATGTTACTTCATGTTTTTTTTTCTGTGCTTCTAGTTTTATCTAGTAATTTTTATTTCATATTTTCTTTTTACAAGATGGATTTTTGAATGAGTACTTATTATTTTGCTTTTAAGCTTTGTTTATTTCATCGAGAATCTTCGGATATTTTTGACAGATTTATCATTTAAACAAACAAAGGTACAGCCTATATCATATCTTCAAATCGGATGGATCAATGAAATATATCTTTCATTATAAACATACGCGAGGAACTATGCTATAAATTAGTATAGATAGAAGTGATGCTAAAGGTAGAGTAGGTAGCTATCAAAGAGTTTCATCTGATATAAACCTGAATAAAAAAGTATATCAATTTGATATAAATTATTGAACTAGATTTGAAGTTCTCGTCTAATAAATTTCAGACGTATGTCTAATTGCATCCTAATATCGGAAATCAAGGGAATCTTAGAGAGATAAAATAACCCAACTTTTTCAGAACTCGAAGTTTTCATTAAATTTTTCCGAAATTTCTCTTCGGAAATAACGTTGTGAATCTATCGTAAAATACGATAATGTTTTTGTTTAAAAAATATCGGCGTTAAGCCCATGAATTCATCAATAATGAATGAGCTTTAATATCTATTGTTTATTGTAAATGAAAACCGTCGATAAGTAGGATTTCCAGTTATATTGCTTTGCTCATTATTTGAATAGATAATCGACTATCCAACCTTGAATGGATTCTTCGCTTTCTTAAGGCTTCTCGATATCATTCCTTCCCACGTATCTTGTGATATTATTTGTAAATATTTATGCACGGATAAGTTTAGTACATAATTGCGACATCCTGATATTACCCGATTAGAAATCGGCAAAAAATCACTGAATGCCCTGACGGGGTTCTTCAGTGGCGTACCCTTGGGCCTTTTTACTTCGAGTACAGGCAGATATTTTATACGATTATTAAATAGTCGCTAAAGGTACACTCCCAGTGAGTTATTTATAGAGATCATTGTTATTTTATCGAATAAAATATACGTATACACGTAATTCCAAATTATCAATTTGATCTCCTTATTTTCATTAAGACCGCATTTATGTCGATTTGGTTGTGGTTTTAAGTTGTTTCGTTTATTATAGGTGATTTATATTTTATTTATGTCTGAGAAATATGTTTTTCCCAGGGAATTGTGTATATTTCTTGTTGTCATATGTGCTTTGGTATTTCCGTAGGATGAAACAAATTTTCCTGCGTTGCCAGATGTAACCTTCAAATACTTGCACTTAAGATATCACCATACTTAGTAAATGAAGTGTTACTATTTTTGTGCTGGTTTGAAAACGGAATTTCCTTTTTCTTTTGATTATCTGATAACTCCTCAAAAACAATTTTTGAGCTTCATTTTTTACATAAAAAATCGTCGAAAAGTTCGTGATATTTTTGCTATAGATTACCTAATTTTTGTAGTGTGTTATCTGCATATATTAATAGATAAAACAAAGCCAACATTTTCGTTCTGTACTGTATTTCGAAAATCACTGAATTAAGTCTAGTTTAATCGACTTTAAAAAAACAGATACCCATAACCGAATGTAGAAAGACTAGGTCTGAGTCATGCATTAAAATTCGTTTTCCGTTTAAAAATCGACAATAGATATTCCGAATTCCGATACGAAACCCGGTCGCATAAAGTTTCTCTTCACGTTTCGGCGCTTCGATAGTACATAATCGTCAAGAATTTTACGTGGTTATTAAACGCATACCTCATTGGATCCGTTTCGCTTTATTAAAACAATAATTTCGGAATTCGGACTAAGATATATTCAGATTCGGTCGTCTCTGTCTCGCTCTCGTCCTCTGCGGCACGATCGCGATGTTCGCTTGTTATTTCCCCGTCCAACGGGAGCCAAGGTCAGGTCAAGGCCGCCTACGAAGACTAAATTAACGTTGGAATTATATTTGCTCAATAATCGTAAGTCGACTGACGTTGCGAGCATACGACAACGTCGCCATCGCGACTCGGAACGCCGTCATTTTAGCAAAAAAATGAATAAAGGTGTTTTTTTGCGGCTTCGGAGCTCGAGCTATTCGCCGGTTATATTGGTGATGATGTCATAGACTAAACGCGTGAACATGTTGGTAAACCTTATGAATTGAATACGCTGATGGTAATTCTGAATGAATGAGAATAATGCTTTTAAATTTAGAAGAAAAGGGTATCGTTATGATTCAGTTCAGAATTATTCAAACCTAATCAACCTTCTATACACATTTTTCGTGAATATTTTATCATGGAAATGGAAGTGACAGTAACAAAAATAGAAACATCTGTGATTTTATACGCGTAAC
Organism: Henosepilachna vigintioctopunctata; assembly: GCA_030704895.1. NCBI lineage: Eukaryota > Metazoa > Arthropoda > Insecta > Coleoptera > Coccinellidae > Henosepilachna > Henosepilachna vigintioctopunctata. The sequence continues at coordinate 3,719,128 of JARQZJ010000005.1, forward strand.
ATAATTCTTAGCGTATACGAATATTAAATTCGTTGGAGCCACTGTCACTGCTACTCGTGCTGCCTAAGATCCATCCTAAGCGGCAATTAATGCAAGTAACTGTCCACATGTTGTTTCACCTGGCAGTTCTTTCAATTTCATTCTTATGTCTAACTTTCGAAAAAACGATTTATAAAAATTGTTTCCCATTTCAAACTAACCATTTTAACCCCAGTTAACTTTACATTTATTTCTAAGGAAATTTGGAATACTCAAAAAGTATTTGCTAAATACACCAATCCAGTACATTTAATAAGTGAATTATCAGTTATAGTACCGATATACACATCTTATCTGGCACTTTTTGTGTATTTGTAAAGATACATTGAAAAATCCTAACTATTATATTCATGTATGGAATCTGGCAACGCTGCGAGATTATTCTAATTTCGGAAAATTTTTGACACATTGAGATAACAACGATCTAAAAAAGTGACTAGCGAATACTTCATAATATTTTTTAATTGATGTAAAAGAAATATAGAGATTATCTGACTTTATTGGTGCAGCAATATTTTGTTATATGTGAAAACTAGTGAAAATATTCCGGATATATCTTGCTCTTATTGTGAATTTAGGACAATATATACCGATTCTCGACAACATTGCCATCTTTTGAAATCGTGGAATTGTACATACTAGATATACTTCCATTTGAATCTTATTCTTTCATGTGACTAATACTAGAAACACCTGACGATCAATGTTCAATTTTGGAAGGTCTCTAAGTCTAAGAATTCATCTTGTAATATTTTATCTGGTATTCTACTCGAGGCAATTTGTAGGAGGCGTTGCCATATTTCCCGAAATAAGTGGTTTTTAGGATACTATTATGACCTTTGATATAAATATTTGTATTATTTTATAATTTCCAGTAATAGATAGTAATAATTTAAAGAATATTTTTAATTTGGACGATGTTTCAAGGTGAGTTATGAATCTAATTCACACTAATGAAAACTTTGTGATTTTTCTTAGCAAAAAATAGAACGTTTATCGTTCTTAATCTCCTTAAGACATCTACAACGATATCTAAGGAAGATATGGTTATCTTCCTTGTTTGGTTATAAATGTGTCCGATTATGTCAACCTTTACTCTCGGAGTTTTAGACGACTATTCATATTTGTTAGGTTTTTTCTTTTATGGGAGGAAATATCCCATCGATGTCTGAATAAAACCAAGGGTAACGTAGCTTTCATCTACGAAACGTTCAAGGCATTTTCGACAAAAACGCAACTTGATCAATACTAATTTCATATTTACAGCAACCAAATTCTTAATTTCCTTGTCCACAACTACTACATCCAACATGTTAACCTTACATAGCTACCGGGTGGACTAAGCAGTTTTTACTGCTTATTTTCAAGAGGCCACTAAAATAAACAAACCTACTTACCTCGTACCTACGTAGTACCAACAAAGACACCTCTACATTATGACGAATTGAAAGTCATATTTCGTAGAGTGTGCATCACGTGCACACATTTGTTGTGACGGTCAGCCTCTTGGAGTTGAATAGCTATTTTTTGGATTGGTTGAAATGTGATATCAATATTTCGATATATACTGAAAATAACGTACCGTTTACCTTCGAAACCTTCATGTGTGGCCAATATATTTGCGATACTGTAGTTGTAAAGCAAAAAACACGAGCCGATCGAGACAGACTCGACGTTTATCATAATCGACCGAAATGAAGGATAATTATAGAGGTCGGATTGAAGTGAACGAATGAAACTTTTTGTCGTTTGAAAAGTCGGGACAAGTAGATATTTTACATTCTTAAATTCGAATAAATATCGTGACTCGGTTTAGAATCAAGATTGTACGTATTGAACGACATGTTTAATTGACGTAAAACACGGACGAATTAAAAACAGCAGACCGAATCGATTTGTTGACTTAGTACCTAATTTGCTGCGTTTATTTCTCGTTGAATTGCGATGTAAGTGAGGTTATGTGTATCATTATCGATATAATATGAGTTCTTTGCGCGATGTTTTGTTTACTGAATATTCTATGGAAGATAATAATTACGTGAGGTGTACGAGAATAATCCGCAACACTAGATGCCTTATAGTAATGCAAATAAATACTTAAAACCTATGATTTATAGTGGCTTGATGCTTGATTGATTGTATACTTTGCAGTCAATGATTAGATCTGCAGAAATCCTCCTCTAGGCTTTTATGCTTTGATTACTGCTCCCTTGAAATTGTTAAGTTTATAGTCTCATAATTAATTGATCAATTTGTTCGCTGTTATTCATTTTGTCTGGTTTTCAATTAGAAGAGGGTGTTTCATCTTACTATATATAAACTTGTAAATGGCTTCTTGTTTGTATATGGAAATACTTTGCTCATGTTGTCCAAAGGTCAATGCACTTTGTAATAGTCTCGTCAATGCTTTCATTCCACTCGTATTTAATGGAATAGATTTATTTGTGCAACGTATTCACAAAAACAATAAACTTAGATGTTTATATTATTATACGATCTAGGCATCAGTGCGAAACACTTGAATTGACAGTTTAAAATACTGATTGAACACATAACCTTAGAATTCTGTACTTTGAGAAACTCTTGTATCTTGTACAATAAAAACAGAAGTCCTACGAGATAGTAGCCAAGGACAATTATATTAGTGTTAAAGAGACATATAAGTGGATTTTCAAACATGATATTTTAACCTAGATAAAAATCCAATAAAAAAACTTTGAGAAGTTCATGTATGTTATCGTTGTGAAGGTACATATGAATTATTAATATGTCTATAAATGTCATTCTTCAAGGCCATTCTGAAACCACAAATTCCGATGTAATCTTAACGCAATACTATCCATTTAACAACTAGCAAGTTGCTCGTGTTTTTCTGTATTGAATTTGAACAAGATTCGTAAAATAATACGTATTTAAACATAATATATTTTACAACATTATAGAAATTATTTTGAAACATCTGGAAAACGTTATGACAAGTGAAGCGGATTATAAATATCAATTTTTTCGATAATGTCACCGTAAAGACGTTATTATTTGAGGATGTGCTTGATTTGACGTTGTTACAACGAAAATTAGTAATGTCAATTGATGATACCAATTTACTTCTTATGAAAACTCATTGGAATATTATTAATAAGTACCAATAACTATAGAAAATTCGTAACACATCGTTTAAGTCCATAAAATTGTTCATTTCACTGAACTATGTTTCGAAGTATTTATACATCATCAAGTGTTGTATAAACATTTTGTATTGCCATAGTTTTCCGACATATAAGTGTAAAGAATCAATCAATTCTTATTGAAAGTAGGCAAGTGTTTGGAACAATTTTGTGTGTTATACAAACGTGTTTTTCAAACTATCTGCCAGTCGAAGAAAATTTCATTTGAGTAAGTTTATCGCCGTGAAAAATATCTGCGAAAACTCAAGAGAAGGAAGTTCCATTTGTGAACCATTCGTTCTAAAACAACCACTATCAAAAAGACGTCGTTGATTAAAATACAACGGATGTGGTGTAAGTACAATAGAGTAGGAATGGGGGACCCTCACATTATAAAATTGGCGCCTCTTCGAATACGAAGGCTGTCAAAGCAGCTGGTATATTTCGGTTAGAAAGGGCGCCACGGTCTTGGAATATACGCGAATGCAACGATCATTGGCCTCCTTAGATTCCATAACGAAATAGTGCCTTCATTGTAATTCTTTATTTACTGGGGATGTATGTTACGTTTTAAAGCGTCGTTATCTATATTTCTGGAATAATTCAACGATAAGTAAAGGAATTTAGTTGGATTATATGGCAGTCGATGTTATGTGAATGTTTTTATTGTGTCTGTGTTTCCTACTGTGCTTTTTTATGTATTTCTCGGAATTTTCATTGATAAGTTGAGCATATTGATAAATGTGGATATTTGGGGTTATTGCTACTTTGTTGTTTATTAGGTGAGTACATATCTTTCGTCTTCCCAGGAGTCTTAACGATTGATGAAGCGCTTTTAAGTTTAGAGTCTTATCGATAACATTTATAACTCATTTGACTAGATTTTCATAGAATTTTTATAAAAACTGGAGAACTTATGAACGGTATGAATATTTCACTTGAAACAAAAGGTGACGTTTATTTGACAGTTGAGGTTTCACATGTTTCCGTAAAAACAACAAACTGCGAATCTATTGCAAAATAAAAAATACTTAGTACAGGCCATGAAATGAATATCTGTCATAGAATATTAAGTGGTCTAACAATCCCGCCATTAGTTGAGCTGGTATACTAATGCAAATAGGAAGCTTCCCAAAACTTTCGCAGTTTAAAGTTAAATAATTTGAGCTTTTGGTATAAATTCTATATTTTTCAATTGTGCACAGTGTAATACATGTGTTGATGTTGATAATTTGTTGAAATCTCAACATCAAACTGTAAAAAACAAAGTGTTTAGTTTGTTTAGAAATTTCAGTGAAACGAAATCAATTTTGTGTTGTTTAAGACTTTTCGTAGTTTGAAGGTGAATATTTTACGCTTTTAGTTCTAATCCTCTATTCATAAATTTTCGACAGTGTTATTTAGGTGCTAGTGTTGATAGTTTGTGGATAACATAACATCAAATTATAAAAACGAAGTGTTTTGTGTGTACCGATTTAATCGAATCGAATTTGTGTTGTGTTTTGAGTACGGATTACTGACAAATAATTTTTTTGTGAAATATAGTATAGAATATAGGTATTCCGTAGATTTTCCAATAATTTTCAAGCTTGGGATAGGCGCGTTTCTAATAAGTACATTTTCCAACCTATTTATAACCCATAACCATCGAATAAACAGACCGCTATTCACAAATATAACTAACAATAACACATTCTTTCAAAATCCAAACTTTCCGCAAAACAAAATATTTGTAAGTTATGATTTTATTTATAATATTTTAATTATTTGCAACGGGTAGGACTGAATATACCTACAGATTTGATTAAAAATGTCTTATTTCACATGTGTGCCATATTTGAAAAAATAATTAATGACATTTCTCTCGAATAGGCCTTTTTGAATAAAATACACCAGAAAGCAATTTTGTGTAATCTCACTATTTTAAGCGTGTCATTGGATGAGTCCTTGAAAAATTTTTATTGTTGCTGTTTATGTGGTGAAGACAATAAAAATATTCTGAACATGCTGTGTTCCAATTTTTCGAATATCTTATTGAATGACTACACAAAAAAAAATGAAACCGGACACGAGAAAAGTGAATGAAAAATTAAACGAAGAAAGTTCAATACTTTCATAAAGTAGTTTGTTCATTGCGCTAATCAGAAATATAATATTTATTTATAATCAGGTAAATAATTCAATTTGAGTAATTCCTACAGCGTTTCTTTCAAGGTTCCTATTCTCTCAAATAATTCAATAAATTTGGTTAGGGAACTTTTCATGTAAATAAATCCCACTGACTAATAGAAGTATTTTTAACGCAGTGGGGCTTTATCGAAAACATCGTTGTTTTCTTGCAATAATACAATGTTTTACATTTTTCTGTTACAGAAATATGTGCTCACAATACCTAATATAATATTCTATATGTTATAAATACTACTAATATTTCTTGTTTGTTCGCAATATACGAAAAGAGTTGAAATAATGCTTGAAAGTTTGGGAACAACCGTCTAGGAGAGTATACCACTCGAGTGAATTTGGCAACACCGCCGGACTACGCTCTTCATGGCCCGTAGTAAAGTTGGCCATGTACTTGGCTATATTTTACAAAATTCGACATTTATTTTCAGCTATGAACAACTATATTCAATAAAATTATTAAGATTAAGATTCGTGTAAAAAAAAATTTTATGTCTTTTAAAGGAAAATACTCGTAAAATTTCAGTTGTGTTTGCTGAAGAACCTCTTGAAATCATGTCGTATACTCAAGAAACAACTTGTATACAGGTTTAGAATTCTCGTTTTGCCTCCACGTGTTACCTTTTGGAGTTATACGTCTTGGTATCGGAAAAACTCGAAAGAAACCTCACAGCTATTCCAGGAGAAAAAATCTAATAACCTCTCGGAATAAACCCAATCCCTTTGTATTAGATACGATACCTTTATGTCGATTGGGGACGCTGTTGGTATTGGTATCAAGGATGAATAATAAATATCGAATGAAATGTGATTCAAGAAACGTGCACGCCATGGGTTTCTTTGAGAGTATAACACGAAAGGGGAAAAATGATATCCACGGTCGACGTCTTGGCAAGCATTCTAACGAAGCGAAAAAATCCATTAAAATATGCAAAACAACCGATGATACCGCTTGAATATTAATCGATAAATTGGATCTGATAATAGAGCGTTTAATTCTAGATATAGAAAACCGAAAGTTGGTGTTTGTGGCTCAAAAATTAAATGCCAAAGTTTAGTAGACAATTGTTATTTAATATACAGGGTGTCTTCCGTGTTGGTGTCGTAGATTCATCATTATATCTTGATGATTATTTAAAATTTCTTGGTGTTTTCATTGATGTTGGTTAACATGAAAGACGCATGTGAGTCAATTGTACGACAAGATTGTGAATAATACGAGATTTGTTCAAAAGAAAAGTATTTTTTTTTCGAAAAGTATTTATTTATTCATCAATAAACCCAAACGAAGACTCTATCGAACGATTTGTGGTCCAAGGGAAAGTCGAGGGTAAAAGGTGGACTGATGTGATAAAATCTGTGACGCATTCCAGCATCAATGAAAACTCTAGAGCCGCTAAAGCATGGATCAGTGTGGCGCCGTATTGCTAGGGACGCAGTGGCACAAGACCGAGACACGACCACGACCACTCTGTCAAAAGTGAACGACTGAAAAGAAGAATAATTATCAATACTTTTTTAATGAAATAAAGATATTTCAACATCCTTCTTTTAAAAGATGTTGAGTCAGCGATCAAAGTTAATATAGAAGTTCCTTTTTTTGGGTGACTAAAAATGTGGAAGTTAATACTTGCAGTTCCGTTTGTGAGTAACAGTTTGTTAATTGTTTGGAAATTCGCCCCCAAAGCTGTTTGTATGAGGGATGAAAGTTTTGTTGAAGTTGGCAAAGTTTTTGAAGTTTGAAACGTAGTAATTGGTGTTTACGTTTCTGTGGTCAAACAAAAGTCAGTGAATCATTCCCCTTGAAATATTATCCCTTAAGGAATAGGAACTTATAAATGGTCCTATCTAAGTACTTAGGTTTGATTATACTCACATACGAGGTCTGTCCATAAGAAAAGATGCATTTTTAATTTTCGCGGACTATGCACATTTGATTATCGTCAAGGTTAAGGTAGGGCAAAAAACGAAAAAATGCTGAGATACACTGAACACAGAGTTTTTTTAGTAATTTAACAACCATTTGATAGATTATAAGGATCTACCAATCGGAAACTATAAATATGCTATTTTTAAATTTGTATATAGTCATTTTAATGAAATGTATATTTGCAGTGTCGATTAGAATTTCCTTTGAGGATTCGGGAATATAAAAGATCGGAAAATTAAACAGATCTATATTGACCAAATCATTCGTTCGAATGAAACGAAGAATTTATTTCGAGATTCGCTGCGTAAAGTAAACAAATAGAATAACAATTCGAATAAACATCAGAAAGTAACTAAATAATCACATCATACAAAGTAAATTTTGTTTTTCATAACCAAATATTGCGCAATTATATTTTTATCATTTTGAAATTCATTTTGCAACCAAAGATATGAACTGATTAGACATTCGAATTAAATCTGAATTTGATGAAAGATTTCATTTTGAAAAGTCAGAATAATTCCCACAAAATTCATTTCGAGAAATATTTCTTCAGTCACAACGTTTTCTAAGCGATCACCCATCCAATTAATAACCGCTCGGCGCTGCTTGGCTTTTATAATCTAACGACTTCCTCATTTTCATTGCTGACAGAATTGACGTGTAAAATAAGAATTGTTGAACCGTATTTCTCTTACAAATTTTAAAATTGTATTAAATAATGTTCAAGAATATAAACGGAATATTATATTAACTCTAAATGAGAGAATCTAACTGCTATTATTATTTTTAATCAAATGAAGTCAATTACTTTGTATTATTCTCTAAATGAATGAGCGAAGTTAGGCATAGACCAAAACTTGTAGTTCACAATATCGGCTTTTTGAACGATGAATTATTTCTTAAACTTCGTGTTAGGTTTGCAACTGTGAACTCTGAAAACCCGGAATTTCGAACCTGACATTCAGAAGTTCATTCGTAGAAAGAGGGGCAATATTGAATACATACTACTCGTACTAATGTTACATCAGTGGAATATAGTCACAGAAATATAACCAAAGTTGTCAGATGACATTACATTACATTTCTTTGATTTTTCAGTCTTAGAATTTGCCTACCGTACATAATAAATGTGGTTTAGTTTAATTTTATCTTGAAATAATGACATGATATTAGGTTTTGCGAAGTTAGAGATTTTTGCGAAGTGTTAAAGATGTACTTCGGAAGCGACGATATAGATGGCCGGGCCTAAAATTGTACGTAATTTTAAAATATTTGAATATCATTGACTGATATTCTCATTTCTCGACATAGAAAATGGTGATTGTGAAATGTAAACATTTTATTTTATCAAACTGCTTAATACCAAGTACAATGCTGGAAAATGTTGACATAGTGAGAGAATTTTGAGTGTTAGATAAATACAATAAATTTTCACTCACCTTTTATGCTTTCGTTCGATCATCTCTATAAACACTATATTAAATAATAAAATATCAAACCAAAAAAGAAATTATTCAAGAATAATTCAACAGAATTCTTCAAGTTGACAGTGAGACAAAATATGACGTCAATGTTATTCTAAGGCGTTTGGATATTTTTTGAAGATATGTAAGTATTTTGCTTCTGTGATTTGTGGCATATTTTTAAAAATATTCGTTGTGCCTTTTTGACTAGAGTAAAGACATAGGTATATGTGTAGTCTGATGAGTATCGTTTCCTAAAACAATGCAATTTTATTTATTCGTAAAGGTGTTTATTTATTATTTTTTCATTCAATGCATTCACTAAATTCTAAGAAAATAAGGTAATTAAGTAAACAATTAATTCAAACGTTAATTTAATTTATATCGTGATAAATCCTAACCTATAAAATCTTTAGTATATGCTTCCACTTCCATTGTCTGAAATTTTTATTCGACATTTAAAAAAAAAGATTGAAAACTGAAAGAAAAACAGAAAGTTAAATAAAAAAAACAGTTGTTTCAACAATTGAGAAATTATTGTAATTTTCAATCTTAAACAAAATAAAAAAGACCACCGTTTTGAGGTTTTTATTTTGTGATTTATTTAGAGTAATAATTTATCATTTATTATAATTTTATTCATACATTTTGATATTATTATTTCGTACAATTTTAATTCTGTTTCAGTAATTTTTTCAATATTTTTCATAACTTGTTAAAACTATTGTTTTTTTCAGCTTAAGTTTTTCTAGTTTTTTAACTGTTTTTTTAGATTTCGTATACAATTTTTGACAGGTTTGTAGAATTCACATCGTGCAACACTTTTGAAAATACGTTTTAAGATCTTAAGATTTTCTTTCGTTTTGCACCCTTCACGAATGCTCCACCCTTTCACGGGTCAGGGTTACCGGTAAGCAGTGCTCAGTGGGGGCTGAATTCAACAGGGTGAATAGCAGAATCAAATGCATCGACCCGTTTTCGAGCTACACGTGACCCTCAAAGTACAAACTGAGTTTCCGGTTGACGGGTTTTGATGTCGCAAATGTTTCCCTAACGACCTTAAATTTACCCCCTCCTCCTGTCGACCTTCCCGATCGGCAATCGCGTGCGTTTCGGACCGTTTGGCAAATTGGTCGGAATTGGAAATTCGCTGACGACACTGATTTACTTCAATGATGGATTAGCTTCGGATATCTGTATTTATTTCTGTGGAGATTGTTGGAAATTCGATTGTACTACACTTTTGAATAATTAAAATCGATTTAGATTCGTGGGAAAAAATATGGAAAATGTTAATAAACATTGTTTATTATCTACAAAATGGTGGAGGGGCCAGGTGAGTTGGTCTGTCAATTTTTGACATTTGAAATTATTAAATTTATTTTCGGAGCATAGATATTTCGAAGAAAATAGTTTAATTTATGAGATAATGAGAAAAATCAAAATAGAATCGCAAAAATTAGATTCTATGCTTTGTTTAACTTAGTTTGAAATAATAAATTTTAAATAGCTTAATTTTCTGTTGAATATAAACTAAAATTCAAACACTTGAACTTATGATTTAACACTTTATTGACTACATAGCATGACGCGTTTCGTCGTTACAAACGACATCTTCAGATGCTTACAGAATAATAACAACATTTTGAATCTGAATCTGAATTAAGCATCTGAAGAAGTCGTTTTTAACGACGAAACGCGTCATGCTGTGTGGTCATTAAAGTGTAAATCATAAGTTCAAGTGTTTGAATTTAGTTTATATTCAATTATAATGGATTTACATCAAGTAAACGCCAACACTGATTAAATAAATAATTTTCTGTTCTTATGTCTTTGTCTTTCAATATCAGCCAGAAGCTTTTGAATGAATACTTTGAAATATGGTAATGGTTTGTGGTTTGTGAATTTTATTTTCTGTTCTTTTCACAATAAATTCTGGCTCATGTGCATTATGACTAATTATGTAGGCATTTTTACAGGAAATCTGATCGAATATTGTTTACTCGAAAACTATATAAATAATAATAATAATAACAGCATCTTTATTAGCTTTTGGCTAGTTTTTACAAAATTTGACATATTGCGTTCTTATATATACTTACAGCTATTTACTCAATAAAAGATCTCAATTTCTGAAACCTAAATAGTAGCATTTAGCACCTCCAAGATCTTGTGATTTAACACTGCTAGACCACTTTCTGTGTGGCTATGTAAAGTCATTGGTCTATGCGGATAAGCCACAAACGCTTGGCCATTTGGAAGACAATATTCGCCGTGTTATTGCCGATATACCGCCACAAATGTTGGAAAAAGTCATCGAAAATTGGACGTCCAGATTGGACTACATCCGAGCCAGCCGTGGCGGTCATATGCCAGAAATCATATTCAAAATGTAATGCCACAAGGTTATCTTTCGAATAAAAAAAATTCTTCTCAATCGAATGAGCCATCGTTGTTTTATTGCAATTTAAAGTTCTATACCTCAAAAAAAAACACTCTTTATAAAAGATTTATAGAAGAGGAGATATAAATAAAAGAATAAAACCTATTTGAAAATAAGATATATTCAGTTATAAATGTTCGTGATGTTCTCACAAATAAACTTACACCCACTTTCACAATACATCTCCTTTCGTCTCCGTCAACGGATGTAGACTATCTTTTTTTTTGTTCCAGATCAGACTTCCAAACTTCCGGTCCAAAATGTCCGCCATGATAGAACTGGAAACGTGGGTCATATATCAGTGCATATGTAGGGATTGCAGCGATTGTCTGTGTAAGTAAAACTTCATTCAACTCCACGAAATGAAAACGTAATTTCCTGTGAATGTTACTCACACTAAGTATCCCCACTAGACTCGTATAATCATTCTTACTTGAAATTCGAATTTGTCAAAACTTGAAAAAATAATTGAATGACAGTACAGTTTCATTAGTACTGGTACTTAGTGGTTATTATTTATTCATTAATACTTTGCTTATAAGTACTTGCTTATAGATATTCTATTATGCCATCAAAAACAAAACTTGTGAAAAAATCAAGCACGCAACTCAGTTTTTCTATCGTGAAAAATTATGAGATACCAAGTCGTTTAATTCTATAAGGGACCTTCTGTCCTAAGTTATTACGTAATTAACTAACCTAACATCTTATGGTGACCATGTCATTATTAACAATCTTCTATGTTTTAAATAAAATTGATTGACTTGACAATCGCTCTGAATATTCTTCACTTATTTTAATGTGTATTACTTTTGAGATACATTATGTTTTATGCGATGGCCATGTCAATCTATTTTATTCAAAACTTGAAAGATTTTCATTATTGAAATGATCTCTATAAGATGTTGTTAGGTTAGGTTATTACGTAAGAATTAAGATAGAAGGTCCCCTTAAGTAGGGTCTAAATAATTCAACCGACTTGGTATGAATCTAACGACTTTTTACTGTAAAAAAATTGAGTTGAAATACTTGGTTTTGTTTTACAAGTTTTGTTTTAGACAGCATCTCATTCCTTTTTGTATTATACATATACAGGTACACTCATTAATTCACTGCATATTTAAATTTGTAATTCTATAGATTTACAGTGGAAATTTAAATTTGTAATTCTATAGATTTGCTCCAGAGTTTATTCTATATAAACACTGGAGCAAAATTACGAAATATTTCAGTTCTTTCTTGATTTATTTATACACTAAACACTGATTGTATCCTAAATTTTAAGCTTCTATGTCTGCTGAAAGTGCCATAGAGTTTTGATGATCTGTCAGTCAGTGAGTAACAAAGTTAAGAAACTTTGACTAGTTATAAATCTTAAACTTGTGTCTCAAATTGAATAAAATGTCTGCTGTCCAGCAAAAGTACGAAACTGAACGGGCCCTTTATGCAAAAACCTCAAAAAATTGCCTAAGAGCATAAAAATCCTTTGAAAATAACTGTATTTTGGTTTTTAAATTCACATAATCTCAAAAACATGCTCCAGGAAGTAAAAAACGCATTCTAGACTTACTATAACCTCAAAATTATCACCCAAGTATTGTAGAACGCATTTCAAACCCTTTTTCACCCTTATGTTCACTTCAAGGTGTAGCATAATCTATTATTTTCATCAAAAGTACGAAACTGAACTGAACCCTTTGTAGATACTCAAAAAAATTGCCTAGGGAGTATAAAAATCAGTTTAAAATAACTATTGGACTGTATTTTGGTTTTTAGATGCTCAAGATATAAAAAACATCGTCCAGGAAGTATGTGATCGTACTATTACCTCAAAATCATGACCCAAGAAGCATAGAAGGCATTTCAAACCCGTTTTCTTACTTCTAGATGTAGAAAAATTTATTATTTTCGAGAAAAATGCAAATCTGAAGCACTTATACGACTTTTAAGCAATTACTAATGCACTTCGTAGTTTCAACGACGTCAATTTCGTCGACAGTTACGTCCATTTCCTATGACGTTCAGTGTAGACACGTTAGTCATGATACTCTGTTATCGTTATCACTAAAAATATTTACGATTATACCGCAATTATTTAATTGTCGTGGCAAAGCCTCTCTATGTTATCGTTTAGATTTATTATTTTTATTTGAGCCTGGACTGTTACAATCGAATGTGCTCTTAGTTCTTCTGTTATTTTATGTTTTCTCCGTTTATTTTAGGACGTTTTTGTTTCGTGTTCTGTTCCCGGAGGTTACTTTGCTCGTGTTTTACCCAAGAAGGTCCAAATGAAAGATACAGGTATGGTTTTATTTTTTTTTTATTTGTTTATTCCTTCATTTTTAGTTTTTAATCACGGTAGAGAAAAAGTGAACTAGGTACCACGGTGTTATTTAGTGGAAATATATGTTTGAAAAACTGTTGATGAATGAAAATTTTTATGTTAATATCAGTTGTTGATAAGAATTGTTTTTTTTTTCGTATTTTGTCTTGAAGACTGACGATTTTGACATTGAAATTGTGAAAAAATGAAGCTATTTAATAAGGTTTTGTTATAACTCCTGATGATTAATGTTTCCTGTAGAAGAATAAACATTAAAATTCACAGAATTTCCTTTTTGGACACTGAATAATACAAACGAGAACTTGGCTTCAGCATAATTGTGGACAAAAACAAATAAAAATAATCTTATTTTTCAGTTAAACTTCATCGTTTATGATAGCTTTAAGTTCGACAAATTCACAACTTTTCAATGTTAATTGCTTCAAAAAACGTGTCAATCGTAGCGAAATCTACCGTTAATATTTTTGTAAAAAAATGAGAAAAGTAAATGATACAACACTTTCCTAAATTGGATTAAAATTGTTTCTTTCACTCTCCTGCTGTTTCGTGTTGCTAATTCATTGTAAAAAATTGATACAATATGTTTTAGAAACTCTTAACAATGGGTTAGTAACTCGAAATGTATGTCTGGTCACTTAAACGAGTTTTTTAGAATTTATTCAAGTGATTATTACTTTTTGTTGTGCGAAGTGTTTTACGAGAGGCCAATTGACATTATAAATTTTTCTGTGGTTCGATATTTTCTATGGTATAAGTGAAAACAAAAAATTGAATGTTGCAACAGTTTAAAAGTAGGTACAATGCACGGCCACCTTTAATACAGGCCATGAATTGCGTAGTCCCTCGGTGTTGCCAAATTGTGTTGAGTGGTATACTATCTTAGTCGGATGTTCCCAAACTTTCAAGCATTATTTCAATTCTTTTTGTATATTGCGAACGAACAAGAAATATTATTAGTATTTATACGATATAGAATATTATATTGGGTATTGTGAGCACATATTTCTGTAACAGAAAAATGAAAAACATTCATTATTCCAAGAAAACAACGATGTTTTCGATGAAGCCCCACCTGCGTAAAAAATACTTCTATTAGTCAGTGGGATTTATATACATGAAAAGTTGCCTAACCAAATTTAATGAATTATTTCAGAGAATAGGAACCTTGAAAGAAACGCTGTAGGAATTACTCAAATTGAATTATTTACCTAAGTATAAATAAATATTATATTTCTGATTAGCGCAACCCACAAACTACTTTATGAAAGTATTGAGCTTTCTTCGTTTATTTTTTTATTCAGTTTTCTCGTGTCCGGCTTCATTATTTTTTTGTGTAGTCATTGAATAAGATATTCAAAAAAATGGAACACAGCATGTTTAGTATTTTTATTGTCTTCGCCACATAAACAGCAACAATAAAAATCTTTCAAGGACTCATCCAATGACACGCTAAATAGTGAGATTACACAAAATTGCTTTCTGGTGTATATTATTCAAAAGGTCCTTTCGAGAGAGATTTCATTAATAATTTTTTCAAATATGGCACACATGTGAAATAAGACATTTTTAAATGCAAAGAAAATGCAAGGCACAAACAACTGAACATTTTGTTGGAGCCCCATTATCTTGTGGTGTACATTTCATCCATTTACTCTTTAAAAATTATATTTACAATATAATTCACAATACACGATATTTCACAAAAAAATTATTTGTAAGTAATCCGTACTCAAAATAACACAAATTCATTTCGATTAAATCGGTACACACAAAACACTTCGTTTTTATAATTTGATGTTATGTTATCCACAAACTATCAATACTAGCACCTAAATAACACTATAGAAAATTGATGAAAAGAGGATTAGAACTGAAATCGTAAAATATTCAACTTCAAACTACGAAAGTGTTAAACAACACAAAATTGATTTCGTTTCACTGAAATTTGTAAACAAAACAAACGCTTTTTTATAGTTTGATGTTGAGATTTCAACAAATTATCAACATCAACACTTGTATTAAACTGTACACAATTGAAAAATATAGAATTTATACCAAAAGCTCAAATCATTTAACTTCAAATTGCGAAAGTTTTGGGAAGCGTCCGATTTTCATCAGTATACCAGCTCAACTAATGGCGGGATTGTTAGACCACTTCGATTCTATGACAGATATTCATTTCATGGCCTGTATTAAAGGTGGCCGTGTACAAAGTTTCATTTATTGCAGTTTTTCAATTGCAAGTTATGAAATGCATCAATAATTGAAATAGAAATATAATAAAGTTGTATAATGTTGGAAAAACTAAATTTTGGTTATATATTCAACATATATAACTAATACGTAGAAAAAGAGTAGTCACTGAAGCATTCGTGTGGTTGGAAGCAACCGACTGTGAAATTTCCATCACTAAAACTGCAATTGAAACTTGGTTTTTGTTAAAATAATTATATTATTACACCTAATTAATTGTTATTACAAGTTTTATGCACTTGGAAAATAGAAAAAATCAACGAATTTCTCGGCAAGTACACCAATATTAGTATTTATCTTCTCATGTATAAAGACGATGAAGACTTTAGACCGTTGAAGCAGTTAGTGGCCTTCCATCATTATCTGGAACAATAGATAATTTGCATGCAACAATAGAAGTATAAGCTGAGTCTATACTATTAGAAAAGTTAATTATATATAAAGGAAAATATCAAATTGTAAATTTCACGGCGTTGGTTTCGTTATTTAATAGCAACCCCTCGTATATTATCGCAGTGGCGTAACAAGGGAAATGGCGGCGGTGGGGGTCGATCTGACGAATCAAAAACCTCAAACCTTAAAATTTTTCCTTCCTTTACACTGATTAGGAAAGAATAAATGAAAATTAATTCAGTTTTATAATTTTCTAATTATATTAGAACTATAACTTGTATTATTTTGAAAACTTTTTGTGCATTTTACTCTTAGGCAATCTATAATTGTTTTATTCTTTTATACATAAACAGTGAGTTTTTACTGAAGCATTATCGAATTTTATCGAAAGCGAATTCCAATTAGACCTCCATATTTATTTATATAAAGAATGATAATAATTATTTAACATGAATTATTGGCATTGTAGGCCTATATTCTTTTATCAGTTCTGGACATAGTGCCCTATTAAATAGACCGCGAACCTTCGATCAGTATTGATAAGCAACTATATAAATATAAATCCTCATTATGTCTGTTCATATATTAATAATTCTTCACTACTTTCAGTGAAAGTATATCAAATTTCAAACGGATAAGTTATCAATTGTTTTATAAGTTATTATTAGCTCTTTGATAGTGTAAAAGGATTGACTTTCGAGACAACCCATTGAGATATAATAAATTATTAAATATTTAAAGTCTACTATAAGAATTTCGATGTTAATGCTCCAAAATACAGTTTCTTAGTGGGTTAAATTATATTTTACCGTTATAAATCACAATAATAACATATTACAAACTCGATTAACCGGCAGTGATCCGAATCGGAGGACCAAAATTCTTCCAAGTCTCGAAATTAAACTAAGTAGGTGTTGGTAATAATTTATTTTAACAATTTATCTCGCCAAAATTTCTGGTGGAATCGACAGGAACGACAAACACTACTTACAGCGAAAGGAGAATGAAATAAATTAATTTAATCAATGTATCGTTTGTTCTGGTGTATTAAGCGGTTCTCTATTTTGGTTTTGATGGGTTCATTGGCTGTGCATTAATTGAAGTGATTGCTAATATTAGTTTATACCGATCTATATGCAGTAAGAGGATATCCCAATTCGTCTGATGTTTATCAGTACAATAAATAAGTTAATTTACCCTAACCTAATTATTGTAGAAATTTCTGGAGATAGTAGATACATATTTGATGAAAAATCTAAAACAATAATTGTGAAAAAGTTTAGTTTAACAATTACATTTCGAGTATCTTTGAAATTTTCAAATTCTTTATTGCTAATCGATGTTCAAGTGTATTTTTAATTTCATGTAATTTATTTATAATAGATAAAAATGTTCAAGGATAATGCCTAGTCGAAAGTAATGTAAAACAACGAAAATAACTCACGTTAATGGTTGTACGTCATTCGAAAATCATTACTTGCAAAAACTTAATTGTAGGTGGTTTCGCGATGTTTAAATTATTCTTTTTTCCAGCAGTAATGGTCGTAAATTAAATCAAATCGGTCTCGTTATTTGCTTTTAACTTACGACGTTCTATTAATTCTCGATTGGTTGTACGCTCGAAAATATTCCTTAATTGGAGTTGGATTTTGCGATGTTTTCTCGACTAAAATAGACTTTGTCGTCAACTCGTTTAATGTATCTGTCGGAGGATTGGAGAAACGAGAATATCTTCATTTGAGTGAATTAATTTGAAGGAAACTGTAAGGCCTATTAGGCCAGGGTCGATAATTTTTGAAACCAAAAAAATAATGGTAGGATGAAACCCGTTAAAAAAGGACGAGATTATAACAAAAATGAAAGGAAAAATAATTTATGGGCGATCTGAGGTCGGGAAGTGGAAGGGGTTGAGTTTTAAGGGTAAAAAACGGTGTACCACGATTCAGACAAAACTACAAGTCGTATGGAAAAAAATTAAATGACAAAGTTGTAGGTAATAAAGAGACTTACAACTTTTGTGATCACACTTTTTTCAGATAACCTCAAAATTTATGTGTAAAATTGAAATAATCAAGTTTTTGGTTTTTTTATTATCTTATGCAAAAAAAAATTTTTTCACAAAATTTGGTGAAAACTTACCTTTCTATGTCCTAAAGACACTGTAATTTTTTGATTTGAAATGTTTATGTTTTCACCTTATTTTGACTTATTATCGAAAAAACACCCTAATATCAGCTTTTTAAAAAAAGTCGGGAAGTTTTTGGTTCGTTGAAATATCTTCTTTCTGATAATGTAAAAAAATATATACATTACTGTGTTAAATGTTCTCAGAAAATGTAAAGAAAAGAAAAAATTCGAATCAGAAATTTTTCTCTCCTTTAAATCCTATATTTCTTGCATTCTTCATGATTTATGGATTTGTAATTTTTTTGTTTATCAATGTAACATATAATCTCACGTTTTTCAAGTAATTAAAGTGTAAATTTTACTAAATAGTTCAAAATGGTACATAGTGATTAGAAAAAAATTTCGGATTCGAGTTCTTTTGCATTTTCTGAGAACATTTACCATAGTAATGGATATATTTTTTTGCCTTATCAGAAAGAAAAGATTTCAACGCACAAAAAACTCCCCGGCTTTTTTAAAAAACTGATATTTTGATGCGAGAATTTTCGATTGAAAATTAGGGTGTTTTTTCAATATTGAGTCAAAATAAGCTGAAAAAATAAATATTTCTAATCAAAAAAATTACAGTCTTTAGGACATAAAAAGGTAAGTTTTCACCAAATTTTGTGAAATAAAATGTTTTTTGCATAAAAGAAAAAATCAAAAACTTGATTATTGAGGTTATGTGAAAATAGTGTGATCACAAAAGTTGTAAGTCTCTTTATTACCTTCAACTTTGTCATTTAATTTTCTTCCATAGGACTTGTAGTTTTGCCGGAAATCGTGTTACACCTTTTTTATCCTTAAAAACTCACCCCCTTCTACTTACCGACCTCAGATCGCTCGTAAATTATTTTTCCTTTCATTTTTGTTATATTCTCCTCCTTTTTTAACGGGTTTCATCCTACTATTATTTTTTTCACTTTTTACCATTTTCAAAATTATCGACCCTGGCCTATGTTATTTCAATGTAGCAATTTGAATACTCATTTTGAATTAACAATAAAATTATTATACTTACTAAACTTGAATATATATACCAATTTTATAATGTTAATACTATAAAAGATTTTTAAGAAATATGAATTAGATTTATCGTAGCCAACATTCTTATAATAGCAAAAATATTGCTATTTCTGATTTTGTTTCCATTGTTACATTATTTTCCATAAAAAAGGCTTCTAAACATTTATTGTAATAACTTATTAACTTACCTTAGTACATAGTTTCTCGAAACTATAATAATATAACCTTAAACGCCAATCAAGATCCCACGTCTGATGTAAACATTTCAACGGGTGACCTTATTCTTGAATAGAAAGGATATCAGGTTAAAGACAAACATTTTCCTGATTTACAACATCGTTTCAAATAAGAATAATTCAGAGAAAAGAGAAATTTTCTTGTAATGTAATGTCTTGTTAATGTAATTAACAAAACAAAAAACTTCGTTGCGTGAATTTGTGGTAGTAAGTTATGCCTATAGGGTTTAATATGTGTTACTTTGTAATTTTGTCAATAAAAGAAGGATATATAGTTTTTCCTGGAGGACTCACACACATATCAAATGATGGAGGTGATCAATATAATAACTGACACAATATTAAGCAATAAATCTATATTTCCAACATGTACACTATATATTTAAATAGTAGTAGCAGCTTCACTTTGGGTAACATAATCTTTAGAGGTATAATATTAATTTCTTTGGTATATTTCAGTCATGACGGAGAGCACCTTTAGAGCTCGCGACATTGGATTACGCGCCCAGAAAAAGATCCTGTCTAAAATGGCGGGTAAAAATATCGCTAGGGCATTCATCGATGACGTAACAGCTTCGATTTTGGACAATCTATACAGGCTTGCCAAGCAATACGTAAGTTGTACCCTGAAAAAATTCCTCTATATTTAGTACGTATCAACTGAAAATATTCGATTTTTCAATATGAAAAAGCTTTATAATTATAGTTTATAACGCAAAGTTTTCTTTCCATGTTACTTATTTATTCATTTAACATACAGTGTTTTACAGGACAGGTCCTAATTACAAAACAGGAAAGATAACAGATACTAAAAACAAAATTGGAAGTAGATACGAAAGTTTCAATTTTGTACTTTCGAATTCAAAAGTTCAATTTTATGACATCACAACTGATAAAATGAATATAATTATGGGAATAAAATGCTGATTTAACTTTTATACATTTATACACATAAACACACACATACATAGATACAAGTATATGCGTGAATATACTGCATGTGAAACGTGTAGAATACACATAAATGATTATTCTATCAGAGGTTATGCATATCAAGGAAACTCACCTTAATATCAGTAACAGAACAGTTGAAAATATCCACCTTGGCTCCAAAAATATTACATTGTTCACACATCGTGAGTAATGGAGAAAATTTCAAACATTAGTTCTAACTGCTGGAATATAGAACGTGAATTCGCTTCTGGAAGAAACTCTTGGAACAATAAGGTTATGGTTATGCAATAATTCCTGACATTTCAATTGATTGTCAATTATTTTATGCAAGAAGATTATTGCATAGAATTTCCTTCGCGCATTGAGGGTGTCCATATTATGTCGACTTGCAAGTGTTTCATGCTGTATGCCTATAAGTTGATATATTCCATCTATTCTGAAGCTCAAGAGTTTCAGGAACTTTCGTCGAGTAGACTCCAGTTGATCAATATATAACTGATAACCAAGATTCCAGACTGTTGATCCGTATTCTATTCAAGTTTAAATCTTACGAATGCGCAAACCATATACTCCAGAGGAAGAGGTTACTGTAGCATTGGTATGTGGCACAAAAGTTAGTTTGGAGTCGAAGGTAACGCCCTGGTCAATAAACGTTTTAGGTCTTCTCAAAATATTACCAATTTCATAGTTGAGATTCATCTGATTATATTTTGTGGAGAATGACATAATATGACATTTGGAGATGATGAGATTTAATTTGTTAAGATCACACCAATTTAAAATATTACGCTAGTTTCTGGCAATGCGTTCGGAGGCAACAATTACCTGTCTCATGCCATAGATGTCATAAATATGTCATAGACTAATTAATTAATCTTCGTCTTATTTTCAGTCTAACAACAAAAAGGAATCTGAGAAACTCGTCAAGAATATCATCAAAATCGTTATCAAATTGGCTGTGCTCCATCGCAACAATATGTTCAGCTCTGACGAATTAAAGCAGGCCGAAAGGTTCAAGACGCGTTTTCGCGGAGCTGCAATGACCATCATCTCCTTCTACGAGGTGGATTTCAGTTACGACAGACCATATTTAACGAGTGCCTTAGTGGACTGTCAGCAGTGCTTGAAGAGCATCGTACAACGCCATCTGACCGACAAAAGTTTAGCTAGAATTGACAGTGTATTTAATTTTTTCACTGACGAAAAATTTTTGGATTCTGTGTTCAAGAGAGACTCGGAGTACAGAGAAGTACTCGGTAGGTTGGTTACGGATTTGAATAAGGCCATAGAAAACGGTGATTTGTAAGCGTTCGGTTAATCATTGCCAGAATGACAGTAAAAAAGGGATGCATGTCAGTTTTCAGAGCTAATACGAAATAGCTAGACGCTATAGTCCTTGCTGTCATTATTAATTATATGCTTGCATAAGTCTAATAGTGCTTAAATAAGTACCAATTGGATGGAATTAAGAACTACTATGTTAGAACTACTTGTTTGACAATTTCAGATGCGTCCCTTTTTTATCCATCTTTTTAATTTTGTTTAATTATCACTTCAAGATGCACTTGCCATTTTTTCTACATATTTTACAAACGTGCTCACTGAAAATTGTATTCTGGTATTCTTGCCATTTTGAATTTATCACATCACAACATATATAAAAATTAAGCGAATTATATTTTGCATTAATATGGCTTGAAAAACATTGTGGTCATATAAATATGTGAAAACAATTATGACCAAATCAGATTTATATAATGCACATGCTTGGCTATTGAAAAAGGTTTAACCTCAATTTAAATTATTCATTATTTAAGATATATTTCGAGTGTTTATTTGTCCACAATGTTTTGTTGGTTTGTAAACTGCCATTTTCGAATTTTCATAACTTTGTCATATCAGTTGAAAACATAGAAAAGACCAATACTACAAAGTATAAACAATAATTTATCGGGGTATAAAATATACCAAGAAATACGAATTTATGTTTGGGTTGAAAATGTCATTTTTATATAAATTCATGTAGTTGCAAGACTTTTCAGGACCTATTCGTCAATTAGTACTTATTATGGAAATATTTGATAATTTTTTTACGAGGATTTTAAAATTCAAAATTATAGATTTTCATTTATGAATATCACTCGTTAACTTGAAGAATCCATAATAATAAATCGGCCTGTTTAAAAATATCAAACGATCAATTTATATAAAGTCTATGATTTTGTGGAAAAGAAGTCAGTAGGAAATTAATGCAGATACAATAATAATTGTGGTATTTCATTTTTATCCCTTACATAAATTACATAGTTTCACGATTGAATATAATTAGGCGTAATTTAATAATAACCAAGAGAATATTTTTCATAGAAAAATATATTTTCGCACTACACATTCAAGGCTGTTGGACCACGCTAGATATTTGTACGATTGTAAATTTTCACCTTAATGCAAAGCATATTAAATTTAAATCAATGCGATATTGTATGGAGAAATCTTCCAAGCTAATTCGTACAAAAAGATTTGCGTACTCACTTTTTTTACACGGTGGTATTATGCGATATTTAAAAATTATACTTTAAACAAAATATCGGTATAAAGACATTGCTTTGTTGTTGATAGTGGGTGGTAGATAGTAAGATGATGATATACACAGATGTAATCGTTCCATAATCCATTTGTTATGTATAAAATAAATGTTTTTTCAGACCATAGAATACTAAACTCTCAAAAATTAATAAAAAAAAAACACTTTGGTGATCATTTTAAGGCATTGAGTTATGTTTGTTTCTATGGTTCTTGTCTCTTTCAAAAGAGGAATTACTAGGCCACACAGTTTACTATTTTATAAAAATTGCTATTCTTATAAAACACATAAATTGTAAGATTGGTTGGTAAAATACCTGTTCATTTTAGTAATTCTCAATAGTTTAAAAACGAAAATCCTTTAAGAGTATTTAAATCCCAAATTTAAGTAAAAAAAGCTATTATTTATACTATTCTAACATTGGTAACTATTCCTTACATTATTGTGAAAGAATTCAAAAGTTTTGACTCATTTTGAAGATTGAAGTGTAAGAGGAACTTCAGAATTTCTAAAAATATGAAATGAACTATTTATCATTTGTTACGGTTTATCCTTGAAATTATTAACTGGGTATTATTTTGTTGACATAACATATCATCACATAACATATGTAATGTTTCGTGATATGTTTTGTTATGATATGAAAAGATCTGTAAAAATTATACCCACAAGCAAGCAAATGGAGTGGAACAGTAATTTTGAAAAGACATTTTCAAAGATTGAAATGATTGAATGTTTTTTGTGTATTCGGTCTAAAATTAAGGAATCAGGGTGTTACATGTCAAAATATAGATGGATTAGTTTAATGTTTCCTGTCACCTATATTAGGAACAATTTTCTACTAGTCACTTGAGTCACAATCTATCTTAAAAGATATTGATTGCTAGAAAACTTAGCCGATACTGTAATAACACTTGTCACGTTAAATAATTATGTTATACTCTGTTATTATTGTTATTTATTTTTTAAAATTAGGTTAGATGAAGTAATTATATGTTTTATTTGAGATCACAGCTGTACAAAATTGATAAATAAATTTATATGATAAAAGAAGTTTCATTTTTATGCTTCGTATTTATTTTTTCTTGTATCTAACATACTGAAAGTGATACCAAGTACTTTTGTATCGATACTTTTTAATCAATTCCGAGTAAGTATCGACACTTTACAGGCAATAGTATAACTACTACAATCTATGTTCTGTGTATAAACAATATTTCATAGAGCGAAAAGTTTTGTACATACTTCAGTGGTGTCGTCTCATCCCAAAGCAATAACATTGTGAAATGATTTTACCCCTGTTTTCAAATTAATTCATGAAATTATTTCCAAGTTTCAATAGTTAGAATTTTTCTAATGAGAGTGCAGAATTAGTATATTAGATGAACTTATTTGAGATAAGTTATATTTCATTACGTTCTACATATTTGAACAAAAAACTATGATAAGTATAGCAGATTTTGAACTTTTATTGATGTCTAATTGTCGCTTTGAGATTCATGTTTGAGCTTAGGATTACACTTGAGGAAGAATTTAGATCACTTGAGAACAGAAAAATTGTATGAAATATTGGAGATAAATTAGGAATTCAACAAGAATTGAAAAATTTACTAACTTAAACACTGCCATTCTAAGATATCCTCGAATAATCTTGTAGGCTGTCATAAATGTTTGTATTGTATTCCTTTTGAAATAGGCTCTTATTAGATTTATAGCAGGAACAATGACATAAGAGGAGTTATATTGCAAACGTACGTAAAACCTTTAGATCATTGGCTGAATTGGAATTGATCAAAATTACTCTGATTTTAGATTAATTACTTCAGACTTTCATTTATGTTTATTTTCACTTTTATTCGGTTATGGCACTTTGAAATAAAGAATTGCGATATATTCTAATTGCGCATAAATATTGAATATGTGACAATTCAGAGATCTTATACTGACAGATTTTAACAGTATGTAAGAAGATATGTTCTGAACTGGAGAGTCATAATAATCTTCTCTATGTAAGTTTCTTAGTAAGCTGATACCACCATAAAATATTTAATTACTGGGCTATTGTTTACAGGGTGGCAAAAATATATTATCAAATCTTCATCGATATTAAATGCTTCAATATTAAAGATTGGAATTTTTATAATAAACAGCAAGTCTTATCAATACTACAAATATCAATATTCATATTTAAACTCAATCAAAAATGAAAAAATATTTTAAAATATTGTGCCTTCCAATGGACTGCCAAGTCTGACGTCACTTCACTTCAATAAATGATGCTGATATTGACTCCAAACAAATAAGTTTAACAGTGTAAAATCCCATAAGAATGTTATTTTTAATTCGGCTTTTTCTTTAAAACATCATTCCATAACAAAATATATGACATAATACTCATTGCATCGGCAAAAATAAAAAATACCGAATAAAACATTTTTTTGTGACTTTAGTTTTATTATTATTTAGTTTTGTATTGGCGCCAATGTCTCTTTCTGTGACGTTAAGAATTAGAAAATGTCAAAAACAACTGTCCAATAACTCCACCTACAGTGCAATTAGACAACTAATACAAACAGTTTATGTATAAGGACGCAAGTGTTTTGTTGTTGCCGGTAGATGGCAATAATTGATATTCTCCCTCGATATATCGGTATAAGGTCGTTTAAGAACCGAAAAATTTCTAGCAAAATCAAGATCATACTTCACAGGATCATTTCTGTAGTATATCTTCGTACATTCTCAACTCAAATTGAGAGTGGTCGCAACTTCGACGATGAGTTGAAGTTTCGTGTCCTGAGCGTGAGGCAGACTCGGGAGATCCTTAGGAGGATTTCCACGTGGTCATCGATGATCGTTCACCTGCTCTCTTTGATCAGGAATGGATGCGGAACAATCTGAGGGGTTGCTTTTCAATAATAAATATCAAAATACATGATCTAATTGTGTGTACTATTTCACTGTAATTGTAATGCTACAAGTGGACTTGTATTTAAAATTTTAAATTCAGATAACAAGAAGTTAATATTTTGAAATTATATAAATGTAACACGCAAAAAGTAAAACATTCTTTAAGAGTGCTCTTGGCCCCAAATTAAGGATAAAAAGAGGTAATGAGTAATCGTTATTTGGCGATGAATAAAAAATCGGTTTTATCTAAAAAGAGAAGAATGTACGTCCATTGCTATTTATTTTATTTGAATATACAAAGTAATTTTCGAAAATATATATTTATAAGATAATATTGGTGTATCGTAATTTTTTTGTCTGTTGAAATTTATCGAATAATTGATAGTTTTCAGATTATAATCGAAAAAATTACTTTGTAATTGTCGAAAAAAACAAAAATCCCAATTTCAGCTTAAAAGACTTTGAACAACATTTTATAATAGTAGGTATATTTAAACTCGAGTTTCATTTTAAAAATGAATACTGCATTGTTCATGTCTTCTGAAAGTCATAAAATACGTAAATACAGATATTTCAAAAAATCTTAAAAAGGAAGCGTATTCCTTTAGGCTAAAATAGAAAATCACCTAAATTTATGGAATATAAATTAGATTGTGAAAAGCAGTAATTACGAGTTTCCCAGAACATTAGATTCCATTTAAAATATCTTCAATTAATATTATTTCATTTGATAAGGGCTTTCCCACTTCAATCAAACTCTCATTTTTGAAACTGCAGTTTTTAGATTCATTCATTTGAAACAACAGATATTTGTTAACTAATTTATAGTATTATAAAGGGCACTATGAATTAAGTAAGAGAGTACTATATAATATGTCTATTTAAAATGATAACGTTAATAAATTTTTCTTTGTTTAAAATTATCAAATATTAATCTATCGTTTTTGCTTTTATCGCAAACCACACTGGCTCCTCTGTGACATTCTTATCATCGCTCATCTTCCTACATAACAAGCCTATACCTACGAAGGGTTTCTTTTCATTCATCAATACAAGCTGTGTTGTTAAACTTGTGAAATCTAATTGCCTTTCATTTTTGGAGTGATCGATGCATTTCATATTTCTCTCAAAAAAATACTTGCCAACAGTTTGAAAAGCATCTTTCCATTTAAACCATTCCGTTTCTGTCAGTCCCAAAAATAACCTGCTCATTTCTGGCTCTTGAATTATAATTTTAGCAGGACCTTTATGATCATTAATAAGTACTATCAATTTACATGAGAGTTCCATTGTGTTTTTACATTTAATGCACAGTTTTCCTATTTGTTTTGATATATATAAACATTTGGAACAAGACCTGGTTATTGATAATTTCTTAATGAAAAAGAAATTGATTATACCAAATACCAAAACTCCAGATGGAATGCTACGTGCTCCTAAAAAATATGGTGGACCCCAATCTTCGTCTGAAAGTAATTTAGCTGTCTGCATGAAAAATTTTGGTTTGAATTCCACTATTTCAAAAGAAGTGAAAGGTGTTGACTTACAGTAATTTTTCTGAAGAATGACATTCCTTACATTAACAAGAACTCCTGGAATAAGACCTACAGGCATGACAATCTTTTCCCAATTATTTAAATATAAGACTAACGTTTTGACTTCATTCACTTGAAAATCTAGAATATGTGTTTTATCACCTAGTGTACCAAAACAGGGGGGTACATTAAAAGACTTAGTTCTAGAGCTATTCGCAGGACTGAATTTTCTATATTTCAAAATAGCTTGAAAACTAATCAAACCTTTTTGTTCACCAAGTTGTTGTATAGTTGTATTATCTAAAAATGGTATCTGTTGGGAAGGAACAAATTCTTTTTTCGAACTTATCAAGACATGTTTACTTCGAGGTATGCAATATTGGACTAAGTTTGGATTTAGTCTTGTGTACTCCACGTCACAAATCCTTTTTAAATCTTCATCAAACCAAATAGTGTGTTTAAAAGATATTTCCAAAAATGCCCACTTTTCTATAAATGTATCTGGTATACATAAGAAATATCTGTTATGATTCTTCAGATATGCCCCATTTACTTCTTCAATCTCGAGCCAAAAATGATAATTTCTTATTTGAGAAAATGAGACGTAACTCTTACTGATAATAATAAATTCTAGTTTGTGTTGTAAAGAGTGATCCATGTCTTCTCTTTTTCTTTTTTTATCAATAACTTTTAAATTACTAAAATTGAATACAAGATATTCGAGATTGAATTTTGTATTGGGATTAAAAATTTCAGTGAATATACAATATTTAGATATATATACTGTTTTGTTCAATATATCAGATACATCAACATCACAATCTTTGATAATAACACATCCTACAGTATACAGTTCATCTTTGAAACAAATGGTACCAAACTTTGGATGCACAAATACGTATCCAATTAATACTTCTTCAGATATTGACCAATGAATGCCGTAACTCCAATACGGAAATTTGTTGTATGCATTCCCTTTAATTTGAATATTCTTACACTGTGAAATTGTTTTGCATTGTATTGTTGGAAGCTTATTTTTTTCACAACTACCAATTTCATTGGTTTCCACTGGAGTTTTAACCAAAATATCCTCAATATACCTCAAAACCACATCTGAAAGGTTGGTTTCAGAGGATATGGTATCTTTCACAGATTCATACATGTTAGTGATTGTGAACAAATCACCCAAACCCAATTTGTAATCTTTAACAATCCAAAGATAGTGCAGTCCTTTTAATGCTGGTACTTTAAATTCATTACATTCACTGTTGTGACACAAACTAAAGACATTATCACCTTTAATAACATCTTCGTGTGGATGTGCTTTTCGAATAAATAACCTATCACCCAGATTTGGTAGAACTATATCAACAGATAATTGGTTTGCCAAATAAATTGCTACATTGACGAAAATATCATCAACTTTAAAATATAAAAGTTTATCGTTTATGTAATTAACGGTGCCCTACAAAATAACAATGTAGCAATAAATCATGTATTGAATTTTATTTCTATACATTACCTCTAAATTATTCATTTCAAGGTATTTTTCATTTCTTATGAAAAAATACACAACAAAATAATTAAGAATTAGTTTCAATTTAAGCGGGAAAATTAGGCATACGAATTATACTTGTCATCGTAATAGACGCATAGTTGTCACATTGTGCATTTCTGCTAGCATCCATTTCGGGTAGCTGAAATATATTAGATATTATATTGTTAGGAATTTGGGGTTCGCCGGATAAATACCAATAACTAGATTTATAAATCAACAATGATTCCTCATTTACAAACAGAATATTAATACATAATAATTTTTTATTCTGAAAATTGACATTCGTGACAGATCTCGAAATATCAGTTTCCCCATAAACTCCGTAGTTTCCTCAACTAACACTAACCCTTCATTATTACTAGCTGTAGCTGTACCTGACTGAATTCCTCGTCGTGTGTACTCCAGAAAAACACAGATTAGCCTTAATCGTAACATCATATTAGATAACAGAAAGGTCTATTTTCGGTTTTCATTTATGTATGACTTTATAGTAATATTTAACTATTAGTAATGAAAAGTAATCGTTGTACCGGAAATTTTGAATTAATTCAAATGTTAGACAACGTTCTATCAATTATACAACAAAAAGAGTCTGAGTGGCCGAGCGGTACAGCAACCCTGTACGCTCTCGGTTTACTGGTGCTCGTCGATTCCATTCCCCGTAATCTTAGACCGTTCGAAATCGGTGCTAAACTGTAGATCCAACGGAGTTATTTAGCTAACTGGCGTCAGCTCTTAAAACGATGTTAATAATAATATTGAATAGTATTGTCATGTATTTGGTGCAAATCCATTTTAATAAAATATAAGATAACACCAACTATTGAATTTTGAATTTACATTTGTACTAATTTGTCAGTTATCCCAACGTGAAAATACAGTTACCTGTTATATCAGCAACTCTGGAATATCAGAAATTTTCCGACTATTGAATGAGATATTTAATCAACGCAAATTTGATTAATTACGAATATAAAAGAGGGGTAATAAGGTATCCTTGTCTAAAAATCACTAGCTAAAGTATATCTTATTACCTTTCATTTAAATATGAACTATCACAGAGTTGATTCATCGTAAATTGAATTAATTACCAATATACATATGAATGAGATGTTGAGAGTGATTTTCTAAATCACACTTACCTTTGTTCTTCATATAATATGCGTAGGTTTTAAATAACATTTGAGGAATACGTAAAGCTTTATATTTATCTGCTCTGTTGTATACCGACAACGCTGTACTCTACTGTAAGTGACAACACTGTTCCTCTTTGATGGGCTTCTTTATATATATAAATTATATAATTTTAAATCATAAATCTTGTACCAAGTTCCCTTTTCTCACTCTAGCACGCAGATCTCTTATTCGCTAAATTTACACAGGGATTTTTATTGGTTTGAAAAGTTTAGCTTTTAATTCATCAGATTATTGAAGAATAAAGAAAATACATTTATTGATGCTGTATTAACATATCGAGATTGCATTTATGTTGTACATCTCATATTGCTCGTCAATTTCCCCTCACTCTTAATATTTGGAAGTTTTTGTATAATTAAATAAATGTTTTTAATAAAAATATGTTATATTTTTATAAATATTGGTGAATCTTATAGAACAGTTCTCAACCCAGTTCACCTAAATATCCATCTATACAATATAATAATTATATATTACAACAATTACATCAAGAATATAATAATTAATCCCTTTTTTACCACAAAAATATACATAAAATGTCCTTCGTTATATTAGTCTATATACTATAAACTAAATATTAAAACCAAATGCTCATATCAAAAGTTTAGAAAGTCAAACAGCCAAATAATTTAAAATCAAAATTGCCTTCTAATAAACAAATTGTTGTATATCTTTGAAATAAACTTTGTCAATCTGGCAATTCTGTTATAGTAACAGAACTTCTTGGTGTATAAGGAAGAGCTTTATACCTATCCTTATATGGATATGCTGCTCGATATTCTATTCTTTGTGGATAAACCACAGGTCCCTTTGGTGTATTATTTCTATGCCTCCATAACATTGCTATTAAAAAGCAAACAGAACCAAACATTCTACTTATTGTATCCAACACAGAAGTAAATATTGGTGTTGTGACCTTTATAATGTTACTTAACTCTCTTATTAATTTCAAAGCAAAATCCATAAGAAACATAAGAATTTGTCCACTACCACTTATAATAGCTGAAAGTAATAAAAACATGAATATCGTAACATCTTTCAGATTACTCCAAGAAATAAGAGGATCAGTTGGAGTCTGTAATTCTTCATTCATCAAACTTTGGTGGGAATTCAAGGAATTACTTAAATTCCTGATATTACTTAGATCGAAACTATTTTCACTAGAAGCTCTTGAAATTGCTCTGTTATCTACTGTATTAATAGTTTTCAATTTTAAAGATATTTCATTATCCAGAAAATTTAAACCTTTCACCAGAAATTTATACGTTCCAAAAATTTGTTCATCAATGTCTACCCATAAATTGAAACCAACAGGTGCTCCGGGGGTATTAGGAAATGTTATTCCAATCCACTTTGAACCATTAAAGAAACGTTCTAATCTTCGTTTAGCAACAGATAAATTTTCGATAAACATATCCTCAGTATTGGGTATCTGTACTATTTTTTTATAGCGTCCCAACTCGTCTACATATCGTTGTTCTATAAAATGCCCAACAAATACATGGTTTCTCAATATTTGTTTTGCAAACCGCTGGACTGCTTCTTTATTTAACACGGAATCTGAATCATTAGCAGCCAATTTAACCATTGTAAACGAACTTGACAAGCCTGAAATAAACTGGAACTATATAAAATAACTACACTGGGTGAACATTTCCTACTACTTACAAAGTGAAAATCAAGACAACCATATGTTTCCAAGTTTTCTTTCGTAAAAAATAAATATAAATTTACAATACAATCAGAGGAAAAACAGAAAACAAAGAATTACACCTCCCAACCGGCGACCAATATTATGAAGTTTGTAAATATTGACTTTGACTTAATAGAGCGTTATTGACAATGGCCACGAAGTATAGATATATAACTATCTATACTTCGTGACAATGGCAATAAAAGAAATACAAAGTAGCAAATCGTTTGTATATTCGTTACTATATGTATTCGTTACTATTTAACTTACTTTACTTTAATTAATACTTTTTCAATCAGAATCGTTGATGAAATCAAAATGCTTGTAGTTACTAAATTGCAATGAATTATATATTGAGAATCTATACATTTGAAGCTAAATATCCAGTTCATTTTGTTATTGTACTAATAATAATGTCAATATAAATGTTCAAAAGACTTTTTAACTTATTCAGTCATCAACCTCAATATAATTATGTAAATAAGTGCGGGTAATTGTATATAAATACTCTGGAAGAGATCCAAAGGCCACCTATATTCGAAGAAAGAGGTAGAAAAAGTTTCTGGAAAATTTATGACTATATCAGAAGCGCGAAGATTCGGTCAAGTTTCAGAAAATCGAAATCTGCAAATATCATCTGAAAATTGTAGTCTGCCAAGGTAGACGAATTATAATTCTATTCACCTTTCTTCTTCTTCTTCTTTATTTTAGGCGAAAGCCGCCTGTTTATTCTTCGGTCGTTTGTCTGTTACGGAACGTTCAAGTTGTCATTCCATCTTTTCCGTGGTCGTCCCACGCTTCTGCGCCCCAGTGGATATTTATCACGGGCGATTCTTACTATTCTTCTGTCGTCCATTCTGTTTATATGATCATTCCACTCCTGTTTTCTGTTCAATACCCAGTCATTAATGCTGTCCACCTTGCACATGTTTCTAACATTTTCACTCCTTTCTCCGTTGAGAAGTGTTTTTCCGGTTATCCTGCGAAGTACCTTCATTTCGGTTGTCTCCAGTAGTCGCCTGGTTTTCGTTGTTTCTGGTCTAGTTTCTGCGGTATATGTCATAATGGGCCTTACGGTTGCTTTATAGATTCGTGCCTTGGCTTCAATTCCGATATGCTTATTGCGCCATATTGTGTCATTCAGACATCCTGCTATCCTTGCTGCTTTTGTTGCCTGCTCCCTTACCTCTGCCTCGACATCACCATAACTCGAAATCTCTATCCCGAGGTATTTAAATTTCATTTCCTGCTGTATAGATTTACCATCAACCTCAAGCTTGCATCTCAATGGTGTTTTTGATGTAGTCATGCACTTTGTTTTAGAAGCAGAGATTATCATATTAAACGATTTGGCTGTACGGTTGAACTGGTGTAGGAGGCGCTGTAAATCGTCTTCATTTTCTGCAATCAGCACAGCGTCATCGGCGTAACACAGAATGGATATCTCTTTGTCCCCCATTTTGTAACCCCTCATTCCTCTTACTTTTTGATTATCTCATCCATGATGATGTTGAACAGAAGGGGGCTTAACGAATCTCCTTGACGAATACCACTTCTCACTGGTATCTGTGTGGTAAGCTCCCCGTCTAATCTTGCCTGGATCTTATTCGCAGTATATATATTTTCGATAGTCTTTATTATATTACGTGGGATTTGCCTGTTGTAGAGCAGATGTATAATGTCTGATAGTTGGACCCGGTCGAAAGCTTTGAGTAAGTCAATAAAGCACATAAATGCTGGCTTATTATATTCTATAGACTTTTCTGTTACTTGTCTTATGACAAATACGGCGTCGGTGCAAGATCTTCCAGATCTGAATCCTTGTTGTTCATCAGCGAAAGAGGTGAGGCTATTAATTTTGTTTGTCATAAACTTCGTAGTAAGTTTCAGCGTGGTGCTCAGCAGATTTATTCCCCTGTAATTCGAAGGTACTTTCTTGTCTCCTTTCTTAAACATAAGAATAGTAGTGCTTGTACGCCATTCATCTGGGATCCTGTGATGGTAAAGGATCTTTTGAATTAAAATTGTCAACTCTTGAGTAAGACGTTGTCCGCCATATTTGAGTAGTTCGTTGCTAATTCCGTCCTGCCCGGCACTTTTCCTATTCTTTAATTTTTGTAGGGCTAACTGTACGTCACCCACATTAACTTCAGCATCTTCGCTCACTACTATTTCCGGTGTCCTTAGGTCTTTTTTTGTATCCTCTGTTCCGAATATAGTTCAGTTCATTTATTTCTTTCCGTTGTACTCGATCTCCAGGTTTTTGTTGAAGTCATTCTATGTTTTGTTTCAACTGGTCTTAAGTTAACGTTGTGGTCTCGTTTTGGATTCTTTGATATTCATTGTACGATGCTGGTGTTCTTAATGTTCGATATGCGAGGTAAGAATGTTTCTTTTCCTTGCATTTTTCTTTAACTTCCCTACAGAACCACGGAGTTCTGTTTGTGTTCTTCTCACTGTTATTTGATATTCTGATATATATATATATATATATATATATATATATATATATATATATATATATATA
Organism: Henosepilachna vigintioctopunctata; assembly: GCA_030704895.1. Classification (NCBI taxonomy): domain Eukaryota; kingdom Metazoa; phylum Arthropoda; class Insecta; order Coleoptera; family Coccinellidae; genus Henosepilachna; species Henosepilachna vigintioctopunctata. The sequence goes on from JARQZJ010000005.1 coordinate 3,753,727, forward strand.
TATATATATATATATATATATTCTATATATATATATATATATATATATATATATATATATATATATCAGTATACATTCTGATTGATATAATTATCATTTTTAATACCGTTAATACCTATTTATATGTATGCTATTTCGATTTTTAAAAATTTGTAGTGGTTTTGTACACAGTCTTGTTCAAATCTTAATCCTGTGATCCTACGAACTAATCATTGGATAATGGGACTAAAGAAAACGAAAAATGTTCTATTGATTCATGTTTCCACAGCCTAACCACAGCCTAACTCTACTTACGTAAGTAGAGTTAGGCTGTGTACATGCCCCAATTGGGCATGTGTTAGTCCACCACATGGAAAATTTTATGCGTTGATTTCTATTTGAAAGCCAATAAAATTTAACTTCTGCAAGAATTGAAGCCGAATGACCTACCACAACGTCTAATTTTTGGTGAATGGGCCTTAGAACAGCTTAATGAAAATCCGTTTTTTTATAGAAAAATTGTGTTCAGCGATGAGGCTCATTTCTGGCTTAACGGATATGTAAATAAACAAAACTGTCGTATCTGTAGTGATGAAGAGCCATATGCCATACAAGAATTACCGATGCACTCCGAAAAAACGACAGTTTGGTGTGGTTTATGGGCTGGTGGCATCATCGGTCCATTTTACTTCAAATACGACCGTGGAAGAAACGTTACCGTTAACGGCGAACGATATCGAGCCATGATACGCAACTTTTTTTTGCCTCAGTTGGCCGAGTTGAACTTGGTTGACATGTGGTTTCGTCAAAACGGTGCCACATGCCACACAGCTCTTGAAACAATGGACATGTTAAAGGATGAATTTGGTGAGCAGCTTATCTCTAGAAATGGCCCTGTGAATTGGCCGCTAAGATCATGCGATTTGACGCCTCTAGCTTATTTCTTGTTGGGTTATATAAAGTCGTTAGTGTATGTGGACAAGCCGAACACGATTGAAGCCTATATATTACAGGATAACCAAAAACACGCGTATTTGGTGGGATACAGGCCGAAATGCTCGAAAAAGTGACGCAAACTTGTACCTTCCGAATGGACCATTTGATACGGAGCCGCGGACAACATTTACATGAAGTTATCTTTAAAATGTTAATGGCAAAGGCCAAGTTGTCCATTACAATAAAAATTTCAAATATATGATTCAAATTGAGTGTTTTATTCGATTCAAAAAAAAACAACGCGTAAGAAGTCACCCATTATTTATAATAAGTTTCATAATTCATAACGTATTTTTGAATGAATTTTGTTTATTAATTTCAGGTTTTTCATCATTTTATTCATTTAAGTATTAAGTTCAGTCGATTTTCAACATAAGTTGAAAATAATTGGAATAATTTAATAAATTGCGATATTTCCAACCTAAAACGAATGCTTCCGAGCAGAGCCGAACGCATCCTGCCCGCCCGATTCAACCTTCAAATGCATTTCAGTTCTATCAGAAAAGCTTTCGTTTCTTTCAACCATCAAATTCTAAAACCTTCGTTGCACTCGCATGTGATTGTTTTGTGACGTTGACAGAATTTCACGTTAAAACTTGGAATGTCAGAAAATGTAGAGTACATTTGAAGGTTGAATAACCATTTTTAATGACTTTTTAGTAAAATTTTTTTATCTGCGGCAACATTGTTCGACTGGACGTTTCCATGCGATCGTCTGTTACTGCAGACTGCGTTTTCTCTTCTGGACGATTTTAAGATGAATTTACGATTTCTGGTTGTTCATATTTGCCAAATTTTTTTAAAAAATTCTAAAATGTTCCGAAATTCCTTATTGGATATGGGATGTATGAAAGGATTATGATAATTTGATGATTTTGGTTATTTAGTAGAATTGACATATTTTGTTATATAGCAATATATACACTTTGTTCTTTATGACAATATTGATTATTTTGCGACTGCAGTTTCGTAGTATTACAACATTTTCAAGTATGTTAATAAAGAAATTAGTATTGCTTGAATATAAGTTCTAATAATAAGTACCTGTAAGTGGAAAAAAGTGTATTTTTCGCTATATTATTATGCATTATCACAAAATAACACAAGAATCTATCCTATATTTAAAATATTTTGACAAATGTACGATGAGATATTTTTAGAGTTTTATAATTCATGACTTATTTTTCTGAAGAAATTGGTTCATTAATTTTCAAGTGTTTATTTTGGTGTTTTCATATTTTCTAATCTTCAACTTGGTATTTTTGCTTCTGCTGTAATATTTTGTTGTTTCTTCAGCCAAGATATTAATTTTCAACAGAATTTTGCATTATCGGATCAAAATGATTTTTCGAAAATGCTACATAAGAATAATCAAATCACTTTAATAAAAAAGTTTTCCGGTTGGTAAATTAACTGTGAATCTTTTATTGGTTGGAATGTCCTATTCCAATCACATTTAATAGTCAATACATTTCTGAAAAATTAAAAATACCAGAAATGTCTTTAACCATGTAGGTTTCCATTTCTGTTGAGTTGATGCAAGAATTCAAACTATTCTAACCTAAAACGAACACTCCCGAGCAGAACCGATCGCTTCCTGCCGCCCGATTCAATCTTCAAAATCGAATCATGTCAGTTCTATTAGACTGAAATGATTTCGTTTCTTTCAAACATCAAATTCTTAAACCTTCGTTGCAACTAGCATGCGATTGTTTTTGACGTTGACAGATTTCCACATTAAAACCTGGAATGTCAGAATATGTATAGATTTTGAAGGTTAAATATCCATTTTTAATGACTTTTCAGTAGAATTTTGTTACAGCCGGCAACATTGTTCGACTGGACTTCACAGCGATTGTTTGAATGAAACTGCAGACTGCATTTTCTCTTCTTGGCGATTATAAGATGAATTTACGATTGCTGGTTGTTCCGAAAAATCGTTAATGACTAAGTAATGTGTATGAAATGATAACTGATAATTTCGATATTGATTCTTACTTAGTACGAGTTGCAATATTATTATGAATAAATATCAAATATTCTTTTCTCAGAAAAAAGAATGAATTAATTTCGTTTACTCCAATCAATTTGATTTTTGAATGCGAAATGTTTGCAATAATTTTGTGTTGAGACTATTTACTTTTTTTATTATTTTGCCACGTCAGTGTCGTAGTATTACTACATTTTCAAGCATAATGATAAAAAAATTCAAATTGTTTGAATAAATGGATTTAATATGTATAAGAAAAAAATATTTTCTCTATAATACTTTGCATTATTACAAACTGATTGACGAATCTACAATATTCGAAATATTTTGATAAAAGGTTGATGAAATATTTGGAAAAAGTTTAATCATTCCAAATAATATACTTAATTGTCTTAGTATAAAAGCTCTACGGTCCATGAATAAACAGTGAATCTTTTTATTCCCTTCAGAATATTTCTTTCTAATCACTTAAAATAATCAAAATTGAAAAAAAAGATAAATCTTTATAAGATCTGCAAGATTCCACGTCGTGTTGAGTTTATTCAAGAACACAAACAATTCTAACCTGACACGAATGCTTCCGAGTACAGCCGAACGCTTCCTGCCCGCCCGATTCAATCTTCACATTCAAATCATTTCAGTTCTATCAGAAAAGCTTTCGTTTATTTCAAACATCGAATTCTAAAACCTTCCTTGCAACTCACATGTGATTGTTTTGTGACGTTGACAGATTTTCACGTTAAAACCTTGATTGTGAGAAAATGTATATGAACATTTGAAGGTTAAATATCCATTTTTGATGACTTTTCAGTAGAATTTTTTATAGCCGGCAACATTGTTGGACTGGACATTTACAGCGATCGTTCAAATGAAACTGCAATCTGGGTTTTCTCTTCTGGAGGATTTTGAGATGAATTTACGATTGCTGGTTGTTCAGATTTGTCAAAAGTTTTCGAAAAATTGTAGGGGATATTTGAAAATTCCTCAATGTGCACGATGTATAAAACGATAAGTATATGATAATTTTGATCTTGTTTATTAGTACGAGTAGTAACAATATTTCGAATAAATAGCAAATATTCTTAAATATTCAGAGAACTTCAATAATTTAAAACATATAATAGTGATGTATGGTTGAACACCTAATTGTTCAAACAAAATGTGAAAAGAGTTCTGAATTATCTTTGAAATATTTAATTGAAGTCTAAAAGACACCTGGTAGAAGAATGTCCTACTTTAGATTCAAATAATTTTTTTTCAGATATACTGTAAAAATATATATATATATATATATATATATATATATATATATTCGTAAAGTATTAATGAGACATTGAATAAAATATGAATTTAATGAAACTGAATTTGGTTCATTAATTTCAGTTTTTTCATTTATTCATGTCAGTAGTAAGTTCAGTGAAATTTCAATTATTGTTAACAATAATTAACTAACAATTGTTAGTGTTTATTTTGCCGTCTTTTTATTTTCTAATTTTCAACTTGGTATTTTTCCTCCTGCTGTAATATTTTGTTGTTTTCTTCAGCCGAAATATTAATTTTCAACTGAATCTTGCATTATCAAATCAAAATGATTATTCCAAAATGCTACATAAAAAAAAAAAATTATTTTAACATAAAAGTTTTTCGGTTGGTAAATTAACTGTGAATCCTTTATTCCCTTTGGAATATTTTATTAAAATCATTTTAAATAATCAAAATATTTGTGGAAAATTAAAAAGACCAGAAGTCTGTAAGAATGTAGGTTTCCATTTGTGTTAAGTTGATGCAAGAATTCTAACATTTATAACCTAAAACGAACACTTCCGAGCAGAGCCGATCGCTTCCTGCCCCCCGATTCAATCTGCCTGCAGATTCAAATCATTTCAGTTCTATCAGAAAAGCTTTCGTTCATTTCAAACATCAAATTCTAAAACCTTCGTTGCCACTCGCATGCGATTGTTTTGCGACGTTGACAGATTTTTACGTTAAAACCTTGATTGTGAGAAAATGAAAATGAACATTTGAAGGTTAAATATCCATTTTTGGTGACTTTAAGTAAAATTTTATTATCGCCGGCAACATTGTCCGATTGGACGTTTATATGCCATTGTTCGAATGAAACTGCAGATTGCGTTTCCTCTTCTAGAAGATTTTAAAACGAATTTGCGATTGTTTGTTGTTCTTATTTGTTAAAAGTTTTCGAAAAATTGTAATACAGATTTGAAAATTCCTATCATATGATATATGATAATTTTGATCTTGGTCATTAGTATGATTAGCAATAATATTTTAAATAAATATCAAACATTCTATTCACAAAAAAAGAGATAAACAAAATGTGAATAGAGTTCACAAAAAAAGAGATAAAAAAGAATTTTTTAACTCTTATAAATTTAATTTAATGTAACTTATGAATAATGTTTACAATATTTTAATGTTAACACTATTCAACTTGAAATATTTTGACAACATGATGAGATATTTATAATATTTTCATTTTTAATCATGATAAATTAACTTCCTAATGAATTTCGTTTCAATAATTTTGGGTTTTTCATTGATTCGTGGATTCTAGTAATAAATTTAGTTAATTGAAAGAAATTATAAAGAGTGATTATTTTGTAGTTAATCGTAATAAATTTTTTACAATACTTTTCTATTTTTCTTTCTACACGAATGTCTTTTTGTTTTCTTCAGACGAAATATTAATTTTCATCGAAACCTAAAATAATCTTATCAAAATGATTATCCCAAAATATTACATTCGAAAAAATAAAATTGTTTTGATATAAAAGCTTTGCGGTGCTTGAATCCACTGTAAATCTTTGAATTAATGTCGAAATATTCATTTCGAATCACTTTGAATAATCAGAATATGTGCGAAGAATATGATAATTTCTATATTATTGTAGGGATGTCGATATTTGTTGAGCATATCCAAGAATTCAAACAAATCCAACCTAAAACGAACACTTCCGAGTAGAGCCGAACGCTTCCTGCCCGCCCGATTCAATCTTCACACTCAAATCATTTCAATTCGATCAGAAAAGCTTTCGTTTCTTTCAAACATCAAATTCTAAAACCTTCTTTGCAACTCGCATGTGATTGTTTTGTGGCGTTGACAGATTTTCACGTTAAAACCTGGAATGTCAGAATATGTAGAGTGAATTTGAAGGTTGAATAACAATTTTTAATGACTTTTCAGTAGAATTCTCTTATCGGCGGCAACATTGTTCGACTGGACGTTTACAGCGATCGTTGGAAGGAAACTGCAGACTGTTTCTCTTCTAGAAAATTTTAAGATGAATTTACGATTGATTGTTGTTCTTATTTGTTAAAAGTTTTCGAGAAATTGTGGAAGATATTTGAAAAATTCTTCTATGAGTACGGTGTATGGGATATATGATAATTTTGATCTTGGTCGCAATAATATTTTTAATAAATGTCAAACATTCTATTCACAAAAAAATAGATAAAAGAATTTTTTAACTCTCCTAAATTTAAATTTTGTAACTTTTGAATAATGTTTACAATAATTTGATGTTAACACTATTCCAATTGAAATATTATGACCATATGATGAGATATTTATAACGTTTTTTATTTTAACTTCCTAATGAATTTCGTTTCATTAATTTTCGGTTTTTCATTGATTCGTGAATTCTAGTAATACATTTAGTTAATTGAGAGAAATAATAAAATGTGATTATTTTGTAGTTAATCGTAAGATTCCATTATATATTTTCTTCTTCACAATAATTTTCTATTTTTATTTCTACACGAATGTCTTTTTGTTTTCTTCAGACGAAATGTTATTTTTCATCGAACCTAAACTAATTTCATCAAAATATTTATTTCCAAAATATTTCATTCGAAAATATTACGTTCGAAAAAATAAAATTGTTTCCATATAAAAGCTTTGCGCTGGCTGAATCCACTGAAAATCTTTTCATTAATGTCGAAATATTCATTTCGAATCACTTTGAATAATCAGAATCTGTGCGAAGAATAAAGAATATGATAATAATTATTGTAGGGATGTCGATATTTTTTGAGCTTATTCAAGAATTCAAACAAATCCAACCTAAAACGAACACTTCCGAGCAGAGCCGATCGCTTCCAGCCTGCCTGATTCAATCTTCAAAATCAAATCATGTCAGTTCTATTACACTGAAATGATTTCGTTTCTTTCAAACATCAAATTCTTAAACCTTCGTTGCCACTCGCATGTGATTGTTTTGTGGCGTTGACAGATTTTCTCGTTAAAACCTGGAATGTCAGATAATGTAGAGTAAATTTGAAGGTTGAATAACCATTTTTAATGACTTTTGAGTAGAATTTTTTTATCACCGGCAACATTGTTGGACTGGACGTTCTCATGCGATCATTGGAAGGAAACTGCAGACTGTTTCTCTTCTAGAAGATTTTAAAATGAATTTACGATTGTTTGTTGTTCGTATTTGTTAAAAGTTTTCGAAAAATTGTAATAGATATTTGAAAATTCCTCAATGAGTAAGGTCTATGAGATGATATATGATAATTTTGATCTTAGTCATTAGTATGAGTAGCAATAATATTTTAAATGAATATCAAACATTCTATTCTTAATGTTGAATAACTAACTTATGAATAATGTTTACAATAATTTGATATTAACACTATTCAAATTGAAATATTATGACTATATGGTGAGATATTTATAATATTTTCGTTTTTAATTATGATAAATTAACTTCCTAATGAATTTCGTTTCATTAATTTTCGGTTCTTCATTGATTCGTGAATTCTAGTAATACATTTAGTTAATTGAGAGAAATTATAAAATGTGATTATCTTGTAGTTAATCGTTAGAGTCAATTATATATTTTCTTCTTCACAATAATTTTCTATTTTTCTTGCTACACGAATGTCTTTTTGTTTTCTTCAGACGAAATGTTAATTTTCATCGAACCTAAAATAAATTTATCAAAATGATCATTCCAAAATATTTCATTCGAAAATATTACGTTCGAAAAAATAAAATTGTTTCGATATAAAAGCTTTGCGGTGGTTGAATCCACTGAAAATCTTTTCATTAATGTCGAAATATTCATTTAGAATCACTTTGAATAATCAGAATCTGTGCGAAGAATAATGAATATGATAATAATTATTGTAGGGAGGTCGATATTTGTTGAGCTTATCCAAGAATTCAAACAATTCCAACCTAAAACGAAGACTTCCGAGCAGACCCGATTTTTTCCAGCCCGCCCGATTCAATTTTCAAATACGAATATTTCAGTTCTATCATAAAATCTTTCGCTTCATTCGAACATCAAATTCTAAAACCTTCGTTGCCACTCGCATGTGATTGTTTTGTGACGTTGACAGATTTTCACGTTAAAACCTTGATTGTCAGAAAATGTATATGAACATTTGAAGGTTAAATATCCATTTTTAATCACTTTAAGTAAAATTTTATTATCGCTGGCAACATTGTCCGATTGGACGTTTATATGCGATTGTTCGAATGAAATTGCAGACTGTGTTTCCTCCTCTTCTAGAAGATTTTGATGAATTTACGATTGTTTGTTGTTCTTATTTGTTAAAAGTTTTTGAAAAATTGTAATAGATATTTGAAAATTCCTCGATGAGTACGGTGTATCAGATGATATATGATAATTTTGATCTTGGTCATTAGTATGAGTAGCAATAATATTTTAAATATATATCAAACGTTCTATTCACAAAAAAGAGATAAAAGAATTTTTCAACTCTTATAAATTTAATTTAATGTAACTTATGAATAATGTTTACAATATTTTAATGTTAACACTGTTCAACTTGAATTATTTTGACAACGTGATGAGATATTTATAATATTTTCGTTTTTAATCATGATAAATTAACTTCCTAATGAATTTCGTTTCAATAATTTCGAGTTTTTCATTGATTCGTGAATTCTAGTAATACATTTAGTTAATTGAGAGAAATTATAAAGAGTTATTATTTTGTAGTTAATCGTAAAAGTCAATTATATATTTTCTTCTTTACAATAATTTTCTATTTTTCTTTCTACACGAATGTCTTTTTGTTTTCTTCAGACGAAATTTTAATTTTCATCGAAACCTAAACTAATCTTATCGAAATGATTATTCCAAAATATTTCATTCGAAAAAATGAAATTGTTTCGATATAAAAGCTTAACGGTGGCTGAATCCCCTGTAAATCTATTCATTGATGTCAAAATATTCATTTCGAATCACTTTGAATAATCAGAATCTATGCGGAGAATAAAGAATATGATAATTCCTATAATTAATGTCCCTAAGTATGTCGATATTTGTTGAGCTTATCAAGAATTCAAACAAATCCAACCTAAAACGAACACTTCCGAGCAGAGCCGATCGCTTCCAGCCCGCCCGATTCAATCTTCACATTCAAATCATTTCAGTTCGATCAGAAAAACTTCTGCTTCTTTCAAACATCAAATTCTAAAACCTTCTTTGCAACTCGCATGTGATTGTTTTGTGGCGTTGACAGATTTTCACGTTAAAACCTGGAATGTCAGAATATGTAGAGTACATTTGAAGGTTGAATAACAATTTTTAATGACTTTTCAGTAGAATTCTCTTATCGGCGGCAACATTGTTCGACTGGACGTTTACAGCGATCGTTGGAAGGAAACTGCAGACTGTTTCTCTTCTAGAAGATTTTAAAATGAATTTACGATTGTTGTTCTTATTTGTTGAAAGTTTTCGAAAAATTGTAATAGATATTTGAAGATTCCTCAATGAGTACGGTGTATGAGATGATTTACGATAATTTTGATCTTGGTCATTAGTATGAGTAGCAATAATATTTTAAATAAATATCAAACATTCTATTCACAAAAAAGAGATAAATGAATTTTTGAACTCTTATAAATTTAATTTTTGTAACTTATGAATAATGTTTAAAATAATTTAGTGTTAACATTATTCAACTTGAAATATTTAGAAAACATGATGAGATATTCATAATATTTTCGTTTTTAATCATGATAAATTAACTTCCTAATGAATTTCGTTTCTTTAAATTTCGGGTTTTCATTAATTCGTGAATTCTAGTAATAAATTTAGTTAATTGAAAGAATTATAAAAGGTGATTATTTTGTAGTTAATCGTAAGAATCAATTATATATTTTCTTCTTTACAATACTTTTCCATTTTTCTTTCTACACGAATGTCTTTTTGTTTCTTCAGAAAAAATGTTAATTTTCAACCTAAACTAATTTTATCAAAATGGTCATTCCAAAATATTTCATTCGAAAATATTACATTTGAAAAAATAAAACTGTTTTTATATAAAAGCTTTGCGGTTGCTGAATCCACTGTAAATCTTTTTATTAATGTCGAAATATTCATTTAGAATCACATTGAATAATCAGAATCTGTGCGAAGAATAAAGAATATGATAATTCCTATAATTAGGGATGTCGATATTTTTGAGCTTATCCATGAATTCAAACAAATCCAACCTAAAACGAATGTTCCCGAGCAGAGCCGATCGCTTCCAGCCCGCCTGATTTAATCTTCAAAATCAAATCATTTCAGTTCTATCAGAAAGCTTTTTTCGTTCATTTCAAACATCAAATTCTTAAACCTTCGTTGCCACTCGCATGTGATTGTTTTGTGGCGTTGACAGATTTTCTCGTTAAAACCTGGAATGTCAGAAAATGTAGAGTACATTTGAAGGTTGAATAACCATTTTTAATGACTTTTCAGTAGAATTTTTTCATCGCCGGCAACATTGTTGGACTGGACGTTTTCATGCGATCGTTGGAAGGAAACTGCAGACCACAGAACATACAAATTATGGGTATGTTCTGTGTAGTAGTGTAGTCCAATAAGTATTAGTTAATATTTCGCAGTGTAAGTTTGCTGTGCAAAATTTCTCTGAGAGCAAAATATGAAGTTGCTCTGACAGCTGGAGAGACCCCTGGTAACTATGAAGTGTAAAATTCATCAAATAGAACAACAGCTGGAGTTTTCTAATTACGAAACTATAAACACTTATATGAACTTAAAGACTATTTAACAGTATCACATTTTGTAAATCTAAGTGACTAGAAGTACTTTTTTTCGTTGAAAAGAATGGCTACTACACCTGTAAGTTGTCAGTTTTAAATCATTGAATTTTTATAACCCTCTTTATTTTAAACAGGCTAATGTAAGGGAATACTCCATTAGGGTCCCTAAAAATTCCAAAAAACGTTTCCATGTAATGAGATTCAATGGAAACCTTGAAGTTGATATAGGTAAATGGTCCCAAGTTAAAATGGAAAGAGAAAATAATATGAGAGAGTACAAGGGCATTGATGAAGATCAACCAAAGTATTTATTATTTATTCAAAAAATTATAATTTTTATTTTAAAAAAATTGTGATTGAAAATTCAACTTTTTACTGCATTATGTAGATTTTGATATAGCTTTTGAATCCAATACATTTTTTATCAAATTTGATGTATTGATAGATATTTTTTATTCTATAGGTTTGGTGCAGGATCAGAGTTTGGTCGTGAAGCTAAAGAAGAAGCAAGACGAAAAAAACTTGGTATAATTGCCAGAAAATATAAGGCAGATGATCAACCATGGATTTTAAAATGTTGTGGTAGCACAGTCAAGAAATTTAAAGGTTAGTCAAATTGAAATGACATCTTTGATGTAGAAAAATTAATTGCAGAAGTTCTATATAACTTCAATACAATTGAACCTGATAGTTGAAGTTAGAAATACTTATTCTGAAAATGAAAGTATTTCTGTGGAGTTTTAATGCATACCATAAGAAATAGAACTTTATTGTCTATAAATTTTGCTTTTCATAAAGTTAACTTCAACACATTCAAGTATTCTAATCAAGTCATTAAATCTTAGGGATAAGAGAAGGTGGAGTGTCTGAAAACACTGCTTATTATGTCTTCACACATGCTGAGGATGGAGCTATTGAAGCTTTTCCTCTTCAAGAATGGTACAAGTTTCAACCGATTCAAAGGTATAAATGTTTATCTGCTGAAGAAGCAGAACAGGAGTTCAGCAAGAGAAATAAACATTTGAACTTCTTTTCCCTGATGTTGAGAAAAAGACTAAAAGGTGAAGATGATACTGAATTAGATGAAGAGGAAAAGGGTAAAAAGACTACAAAGAAATCAAAAGGTAAGTGTAGAAACATACATTCTAAAATAAATAATTGACTACTCAAATAGTTTAAATTGAATATCTTATTATTATTTTTACATTCCAAGCAAAATCCCTGAAATGACAACTATAAAAACTGAGAAAAAAAAAATTTAGATTTTATATTTTGTTAAGGAATTAATTTATAAAGAATAAATAAGTTTTCTGAATTATTTATTAGGCTTGTTTGTTAAGCTAAGATATTCAACAAGACCATCTTGTTCAATGCTATACTTGTGAAAACAGATACGAAACCAGAATATAGCAATTTCTCTAACTTAAAATCAAATGTTTAAATATGAAACATTAGACACATAATTTTAAAAATGAAGATGTAACGTGAAAACATATACTTTTTTAGAACTTAAAATTTCTGAAATGGATGAATGGATGAATACTTCAGACGATGACTCTTCTGATGAGGAAACAAAGAAAGAAGAAGAAGAGGAGAAACAGGATAAGAAAAAGTCCAAGAAAAGTAAGTGTAACTTATTTGGTTTGCCATTTTTCTGGGAAATATTCACTATATTCGCTTAATATTATAGCTATTACATGTTGAGTTTTGTTTAAATTAAAGATGTACCTAAAAAGAAGAAAAGAGATACTGATGTTGAAGCATTTGAGGATTCTGATGATGGTGATGGAGAAGGAAGAGAGTTGGACTATATTAGTGATAGTAGTGAAAGTGAACCAGAAAATACAAACTTAGAAAGTGTTGCTGAAGAGAAAGCATTACGGTAAGAAATAATTTTTCATTTGAATCGATATACAGACATGTTGGATAAGAGAATAGAGATAATTAATTTAAGTACTGATATTACATTGCATCACTTTAAAGAATGTTTTAACATTTGTTTTGGAATTTGTATTCTATACATTTAAGTACATTTTTCATCAATATTTTTTTTTGTTCTGTTTTACTGTAGAAAGTTACTCAATTCTGATGATGAAGAAGAAGATTCTGATAAGTCAGATAAAGAAATGAGTAATGAAGATGAGGATAAAGAGAAAGAAGGAGAAAATGCTCCTGATGAAAAAGCAGAGAAGGATAAGAAAAAGAAACCCAAGAAGAAGGTGAAGAAAGATCCTAAAAAAGATGTAAAGAAAGAAGGTAATATTTTATTCTTTAAAAAATATTACTAGATTGAAAAAAATTTTTATATTATGGTTTAAAAAGAATGAAATCGAGTTTTTCTATGAAATAAGGTTATTTTTTATGAAATTAAATTAAAAACAGTTTAAGAGGTGTATAAGCATGATAAAAATAATAGCTTCAAGACAAAAAATGCTGCTTTTTCAATTTATCTTTATTGTTTTCCCTAATAGTTATTTTTTACTATTCTTTTCAGAGAGCAATAGCGATTTTAGTTCAGATAGTAGCACAGATGATGAATCCAAGAAGAAACCCGCAGAAAAGAAACCAAAGAAGGAGGAAAAGGAAATCAGCAGGTTAGTTGAGTTTTTAATTTTGATCTCTTGTACCTTTTTGGGTTAACAAGAGTTGTGTATTTCTAATTCTTCACTTTTTTTCAGTGAAAACAGTTCGAGATCTGTAACACCGACTGATAGTAAGAGAAAGATAGTCAACGATGCATTAGCCGGTCCTTCAGCTAAAAAAATTAAATTGGACCTGAATCCCATACCCGGATTAAGGTGAGTAACATATATTACCATCATTACCCTCAGTAATTTATCAAAATAATTAATGGACCACTGACTGCCTATTTTGACAATATATGACTATGACTGGCAATATAACTGTATAATAATTAATGTCACTGATAGAATCGAAATGAGATAAGAATGGACAATAATTTTCATACTATTATCTTGAAGAATAATAAAATTAAATGAATGACAAAGGAAGTAGTAATATTCACTAGAGATTTTTTTATTCACTAGTTTTTGAATTGACCACTACGCGTCAACCGCTGGTAGCAGGGGAAGGGGAGTCTAAGTTTAATAACCATAAATAAGGAGGGTCTAAGTTTAATAACCATAAATCGTTTCACGGGACATCGTGATTCTTACATTCTTATTCTTACATTGTTGTTCGTCGTCTCTATAGGACACATTTCAATTTAACAAGCTTAAAACATGTACCAAGTGCCAATTTATTTAAGCATTGGGTGTACAAGTTTGAAGAGACTGCGAATATATATACAATGTCAGACAAATAAATTAATAAAATAAATAAATAAATTTCACGAACTCCTCTTAAATTTAACAACACCCTTTAAGACACCCTTTATTTTGAGGAGACCACTAAATTGAACCGAGTAAGAACTACTTTATGCTGAAATGTAGATATTTTGTGATTTTACAAACTTATTTTGAAATTTCACTGGAACGTTATTTACCATAAAAAATTTAATGTGTATTAGTTATTGATATTTTTATTGTAATGGTTGAGCTTAGTGAATATATAATCTACAATTATATAATTTATTTCAGTGAATCTGGAATAACTGAAGATGCTGTTCGTAAATACCTCATGCGTAAACCAATGACTACAACAGAATTATTACAAAAATTCAAATCGAAGAAGACAGGACTTTCAAGTGAGCAGTTAGTTAATGTGATGACGCAAATACTGAAGAAAATAAATCCTGTAAAACAAATACTGAAAGGAAAAATGTATCTCTCAATCAAATCTTAAACTTCTTTTTTCAAAAATAGATGCAAGTAGAAGTGATCTAATTGTTCTAATCAGAATTTAAAGATGAAGACTATGTGTTTATTAATTAAATAAGAGTCCAATCACGATTGTCTTTAAAATATATGTGTTTTATATTATGATTGGTTTATAAAAGTTAGATTGTATTCATTTTTTTATCACTCATTTTATTGTGGAATGGCTTCGAGAAATATTTTTGACTTTATGTATATACTGTTTATATAATAAACATAATTGTTTGTTAATTCTTATTTTTTTGTATTATTATTGGTGAAATATATGTAACTGTTCAAACAATAAATATTTGTCTTGGAAAAACATTCAACGAAACAAGTTTTTTTATATATATATTTTAATAAATAAGTTAATTAAACATAAATATTTTTAATTATTACTGGACAGCTATAGGCTGCCATTATGGCACTTAGAAAATAATCTTAATGTAGACAAAGTTCTAAATCACATAAATTAGCTTGAGCTTATATATTTGATATTTAAAATTTTTAAATAAAAGAAGAGATTCATAACAAGTGTACTTCATAATCAAATTATTTTAAAATACTCTAGTCGTAATTGCAAAAGCAGTTTAAAAGGTTTCACAAACAGATAAGTAGTAATAAATTATATGTGAATAATATAAGGAACTGAATATCACATTTGATGAAACAATAAATGAAATAACAATATTAAAATGAGCATTTTCCTAAATAAATTAAAAACTTAATATAATAAATAACAATTTAAAATTAGAATAAATAATTAACACAAACCAGTCATTGACTGCAATATAAATAATTGAAGTGAGTAATAAAGGTTATTTTAACTTTTCTTTAGGAATTATTTGTATAACTTTGGTGCATTTGAGAAACCAGAATAATCCAGATAATAGAAAGAAAACTTCCATTACGGTAAGTACAGTTTGATCTAATGCTGGAAATTCGAAATTTTGTATGGCGGTTACTAACAACATACATCTGAGTACTTCCAAAACGCATGCGTAAGGATGATTGTCGAACATCATACCAATTGACGTCAAAGATGATAAAATGTAGACCACAAATAGAAGTATGGAAAAAGGAGATAAAACCTGAAAAGAAATATTAAAAAATCACATCACTTAATTTATGTGTAATCATTAAAAACTCTTATTGAATAAAAATTATCTTGAACTCACCAAGTAATAAGACGACATTTTGTGGTAGCCATAAATGATGACACAAAAATGTACAAGTATGTACAAATTACACCAGGTCGGAATTTTAATGTCGTATTTTTGTCTTGGACCAACCTGATAAAGAAAATTAGTTATATTTAAGTACAATTATCAAGTGTTATCACAGTAACCATATTTGTTATTCTTATAAACAATATATAAGACAAACTTAAATGAATTCGATGTTGAACTTACTTTGATCTTCTCCTCCTCGAGTCCCAATCTAGGACTTCCAGGGCGCCAACTGGGTCCATAAAATAGTGAACACAATTTGAGTTTCCATGTTTTCATTTCGCTAAATCTTTGAAAAACGTATGAAGTATAAAAAGTCTGTAACAAAAAAATAAATGACTAAAATTAAGAAGATGTTCCATTTTTTAGGTACATAATTCATAAATGATGTATAATTCTTAAAGTCAGATAGCAAGTGTTTGTCTGTTTTAGTCACCTGTAATTGCAGAGGATTGAAAGAAGGTCTGTTTACAACTAAACCGTAAATAATTTCTTCATTATTCTTTTCGCTTGCGAATGTTCCAAATATTCTGTCCCATATTATAAGAACACCACCATAATTTTTGTCCAGACACCATATATTACTACCTGAAAATAAGTGAATATTTATTTAGTCCAACGAAAATGAAAACAAAAAAAACATAAATTTTTACGTTACAGAATTTTACTAGTTTCTATCATCTTTACATTCATATTGACAGGACACAGACTAATATCTGTACAATTTCAAAAGATTCGAAATTATTGCAGAGTATATGAATAGATATTTCCATAAACTGGTGGTAAAATTATAATAAAAATATAACATTTAAAATAAGTAAAAATATTTGCAATTCCAACATTTTCTATGCTTTCATGTATTTCAATGTATTCTGCATGAAAAATAAAGTTTGAAAATTATCTTAAACATCAATTCGTTTCCTAGATATATCATCAAAACAACTGCTTCTCCACGTTGTCAGATTTTCTTCTTATTACCTTAAATGTAACGAAAATTTGACATTTTAAACATTTGTTTATTGTTTTTAAGGAGGTTGTAGTAAAACGTTCGTAGTTCTAGCAACATTGTATCTATTATTCATATCCTTTCTTACCAAATTTCCTAAAAATGCAGATTTCAATTTATTATTTGTAGTTTTGCCACGTTGACAGATTTTCACCGTAAGACCCGAAGCTTACTAAAAATTGATATATTTGACGTTAATGAATTAGTTTATTTAGTAAAATTTTCACATTGTCGGCAACATTGGTCGTATGGATTCGTTGATAATTAGAATGTTTTCGGTTAATGTTGACCTAGAAATATGACGTAGAAATATGGAAATTTACGAAAAATTACAAAAGATGTTTCAAAACCTTGATAATAACGAGATGTCAAATAAGAGTACGATATTTTGATCCTATGTTCTTCACAACGTAATAAATAATAATATTTATTTAGCTGAAGCTGTACAAAAAACCTACATATTTTGAACTTTCAATTTTGAATAACATACCTATCTCATTTATTTTCAATTTTAATTACTTTCTCAGACCGCGCTTGAATATATTAATACTAGTAATAGTTATTAATATACTTGGTAAATTATTGAGAGCATCCTTCATAGTATATGCTATTTTTAGATTTAGAAAGCTTATAAATTTTATTACTAAGCAATAAAACTTTTAATTCACGTCTTACAATAAAGTTTATTCTCAACTTCAAATTTTTTTAAATAATTACACCATTCAGAAAATGAAAATTGAATAATTTGATATTGAAATTATTCAAATTTGATTAAATTAATCGATACTACTGACATGTTATGATAATTTTAAAATATTCCCTAATTTACAATTTAATAATTTCAGTAATAAATTTGGTTAATATAAAAAATTGTTAATATTTGTAAATTGTTAAAATAATAAATGTTATTCAATAACTACTTTGATCTGCGTAGATTTTAGAGATTAACGTTATTTTAATACAATAAATTACAAGTTAATTGTGCTGTACTTCCATCTAAAACTTTATTCTCCATGATATTTCACCGAAATCCTCAAATTCAGGTCGAAATGTCCAAAAATTCAGTAAAATGAGAATAAAAAATGAGACCGTGTCGCAGGACACGAGGTCGGAACGTTAGTTTCTTCAAGAATTACTATTCAGTTAATTATAAAGAAGTAAATATTATCTATTCAATAAATAATAAATAAAGTCGTCATAGTCATTTATAATATTTTTATTATTTATTTTAAATTGAAATCAATGTATGTAATGTATAAACATTTTTTCATTAAACACTTTCCATAAATAAATAATATGAATGAATTATTAAAATTGTGTTGATATAACAGTGCTGTATATTCGATGTGCATTTGCTCTAGGCTCATGCGACACTGCTATGTTCAAACTGTTCAAAGAAAGAAAGATCGGTGAAAGAGAGAAAGAGACACAGCGTGCACAAGGAAGATGCTAGCCACTCGTCGAGAACACATTCCGATGACATGACCTGACCACATTTCAATCACTCATTTCAAAGAATTGTTCAGTCAGTGATTTTTAGGCAAGTATTTCTCAACCTCTCATTTAAATATGAATTATCACAGAGCTGATTCATCGTCTATTGAATTTATCAAAAATTCAGTCCCAAATACTTAGTTTGATTATGGCTATTTTTTCGTTAATTTAAAGAGTGTTCAACTATTCAACTTTTTTTCATGAACAAATGTCAACTTCACTCATGCTGTAATCTATACGAGTTGTTTTCTAACCGAAATATTTTGAAAACGATTTAATAATCTGGTAAAATAATCAGAAGAAAAGAGTCCCTTGAAAATGTTTCCTAAAAAGTAACGAAAATCCTGAAATGAAGCTGCGTATTTCCATGTATTTAGTTGAAATCAGACAATTTCGAACTAAACACGAATATTCACGAAGAGAAACCGAACTCTTTCTACCGCTTAACATTCTTTGAACGATTAACGATTCTGCCAGAATACCTTTCATTTATTTTTAACATCTCATGCTTGGAAATCGAATGTGCAGTATTTTGGCGTTGACAGATTTTCAACTTAAAACGTAAAATTCATTGAAAATGAAGAATGTAAAGTGTAACGCAGTAGTTAAACTTTTGTTTTTAACTACTGCGCAGTATAATATTTTTATTGCCGGCAACATTGTTTTAAAGAATGTTGGTACATTCTAACAAGCATATTCGACGCCTCTCAAAATTGTTCTATTGTTCTTCTGGAAATGTGACAGTTTTCACCATGAATATGCCAACAATGAATACATTTTAAGGTTAAACTTTTATTTTTAACGGCTTTGTGGTAGAATGTTTTTAAGGCCGGTAACATTCAAATGTTAAGCAGACTTGCGGACAACGTTTTATATTCTGGATGAATTATTGATGGAAATTCTTCGATGTTAACTTTTTCGTAAAACGGTAGGTAATAATTCTGATTTTTATTTATATATTGAATTGAATTGGATCATATATAAGCTATAAGTATAGTAAAAAGTAAATAAACATGGTAAATTTTCTGCTATATAACCTTTAATTAAACCATTAATATAAAAATCACCAATGTTACTATATTTGATTAACTGGCGTGGTTATGGCTTCAATTATGCCCACCTGTCAAAGGCGTTTTTTGAGTAGATTGAACAAATTTTATAGTAAAAACTGGTCTAAATCTTGTAAAATCAAGTTGTATCAATCAACTATTCGACGATTTTAAATTTCAAAATTAATTTGTGGCGGTTGTAACAATATTTAGTTCTAAATGCTTTTTACTATTGCTCATTTTCACTTACAAAGTTCAAAGAAAGAACCCAAAGGGTCGTATGACATAGTGTCAGGTGTTACTTCGTTTTAGCTTGAAAAGTAAAGTGACGGAGTACTTAAATGACATTCAACGTTGTATCGATCTCATTCAATTCGGATAAATGATTTACCAACTTTTTTTAAAGTCGGAATTTGAAATTAATTTAGCAGTAGTATATCTCATACTTAAAATGTAATTTGAAAGTAACATACTATAAAATTTTTAATAGTAAATTTTCTTACCGTGGTGGACTCGATGATGTTGCGGAGTATTAAAAATATATTCCAGTGGACCAAGCGTTTTAACTGCTTTGGTGTGTATCCAAAATTGATATAATAGATTGAAATGTTGATGAGTTATAAACAGTGAAGGTGGAATGATCAGAGCCATTGGAAGATAGAAAATCTGTAAATAATAAAAGCAAATAAGGAACAAAAACAAACTAAAGATTTTATAATAATATTCGTTTATTATATTATTAGGTCGTATAGATTTAGTAGTTTTCATAGCCTCCCAGCAAAAAAGACCTTGAAAACCCTTATATACACTCCCGGATTATGTAGTAGGAATTTATTGTATAATCATTTTGTGATTTGTTTAGATATACCATAAATTTTTGTCTATTATAGACTGCAACTTATAAAAAAATGTTTCTGCCCCTTTTCTAGAAAATATTGTGTTCATTCAAGTCAAAATTGATAGATAGGTACTTACAAAGCTGCATCCTTGTAAAACAGATTGTCTTAATCCAACAGCAGTATTGAATTCTTCGGAACTATGATGGACTTGATGTTGAGCCCACAGAATATGAATTTCTGGAAAAAATCTACTCGTAAAATAACGGATAAAAGATTTCGATTAGTAAGTAAACGACATGACAAACAACAATTTTGGAAAATATCTGAATTGGTCACATATTCTTCTTTCAGCTGGCTAAAAGTATGTTCGTTGTGAGCCCACAACATGAAATAAATAAAGTCAACTTGAAAAAATTAATTTTGTATTTACCAAAATATGTTAACATTACTGGTGACCGCATAAATACTTTTAAATATTTTTCTATGATTCTATTACTCAATGATTTGTTCACTCACCGTGACTTGCTCTATGTCCCCAGTAATAGAAGAAATCCATAGAAATAGCTGCTAAATACCATGTCGTTGGATTATTCCAAGGCAGATCCATAATTCGGAATTTTGTATATATTGAAATGTAACAATAACTTTCTATCGCTTTGAAGACCAATCTGTAAAAAATATCGTTGGTGAAAGCTTTACCTCATAATTCTATATTCAATTTGATCAATACAGTTTTTTCACTATGGTATTTAGTGTATTATTATAATAAAATATATTTACGAACAATAAAATCGAAAAAATGTTTCCAAAGTATAATATGGTATATAACAACCAAAATTTTAGGTGAATTAATTTTGTTTATGATTCTTATGGTATAAATATTTTTTCTAGATTTGAGTATTGATTAATGAAAGAAAGTATATAAAGAGAAGACGTCAGGCAATTTCTAACGATCTTGGAACTTTTATTTAGGTTAAAATGTACCAATTTTGAATTTTTCAAGATTGGTATATTTCGAAATTTTCAAAAGTCACGTCATAAACCTTATTCAGCTAATTGTTGAATGAACCTACTATTAATAGACTTAATACGTTTTAGTTTTCGAGTTTTACGTTTCGATAATATTTAAAATCAGCTAATATTACTGATTGCTTTTTTCAAAATTGATATCGACAAAAATCAGATCCCGGCATTGGTTTTGATAATTGATTCACAGAAATGTAGCCTTGTGCATAGAGGAAGAATAAACAAATGAATAAGGTCACTTACTTGGAGCATTCGTGAGCTAGACCATGGGACAGGCTGGTAATGCTGTCGTTGATTCTCATTATTGGTTTTCTTTCAGCCCACAAGAGCACATTTTCCAATAGAATGAAAAGAAGAAAATACGGCCAAGCCTGAAAACGAAAAATATATTAATTTACAAGAATTTTATACATGTAAACGGTGGTAAATGAAACGAAGTATGTATATAAACATTTGATATCTCAGGATGAACGATGAGTTAAATATTCGTCTTAAATCTGTGAGAAAGTTCATTTACTCAGCTTCGGGCTTTTACCCATTGTTGAGAGTATTGGACGATGCCCCAGTAATTAGTAAAGGATTTAATAATATCCATTAAAAACATTTTTCCTCAGATCTAAATCAGGGCAGTGAAGTGAAGCGCTAATATTGTCTGATACGAATATTGTCATTTAGTGTTTTCTCGTTTTTAGTGATATAATAAGAACTTCAATATGTGGATTTTGTTTAAAGAGCCTGCGTTTTAAGCAAACCATATCCGTTTTGACCCAGGTGAGTTAGTTCAACTGAATATTTCTTTTTAACAACTTTTCCTTTAAATTACAGCTCCAAAACAAAATAAAGTCGCATTATATTGCCAACAATGAGAAAACACTGAATAAAATATTTCATATTATGAGACTTATAAACTTTTTTGATTACAGCCAGTAATGGCTCTTCCCTTTTTTGTGACGTCTCACGTTGGAAGTCTATAACAAACATAGAATATACATAACTCGGTATGCTCTGTGGCAACAAATGTCCAAGATCTCCATCTACCGTAGAATTAGTCAACTAATGCAAACAGTTTGCAACTAAAATGGCGCAAGTGTAGTTTTGTCGTTGCCGGTAGATGGCAGAAATTGCTAATCGTCCTTCAATATATCGGTATAAAGGTCGTTCAAGATCCGAAAAATTTAAAGCATAGTCAAGATCATACTTCACAGGATCATTTCTGTAGTATATCTTCGTACATTCTCAACTCAAATTGAGAGTGGTCGCAACTTCGACGATGAGTTGAAGTTTCGTGTCCTGAGCGTGAGGCAGACCCTGGAGATCCGTTGTGGATTTCCACGTGGTCATCGATGATCGTTCACCTGTTCTTCTTGATCAGGAATGGATGCGAAACAATCTGAGAGGTTGCTTATTAATAAAGAAAAACAAAGTTCTTGAAAGCATTAACAATGTGTCCTGTGTGGCGTCAAAACTTAGACAGTCAATCTAACTTAATTTTTCTACCTGCCTCAAAATACTACACTGAAGAGTCAAATTAAAATATAATTTTATCAAATGTAGAATGGTATTTACTTAAATGTGGAGTCTGAAAATATAGTTTCTTCAATTTAAACACGATTAGTTCATTTCAATGGAAATCTAAACTGTGATCGCAGTCACTACTAAAAATCACTGTGATTTATAAATCACAGTCACTGTGATCACCGATACTTAAAAATCACTGGATCGCTCATCTCTACTTCAAACTAGCATTTGAAAGTGAAAATACAAAATTGTGTGCTGAATAAACCAAACCAAAACAACATGTAATCTTCCACCAATATTATCATTAAAAAAAATTTAAGTTAAACAAATATTGACATACAAGAGATCAAAATAAAAGTTGTACAAAACAATAGCTTTAGGTCAATATCCTTATTAAATTAATATTTTCTTAGCTGTTATGTTAGTAGTTCTCTGAAGTTGTTTGCGCTTTAAATGGAATAAACAAATTAAGTGACATTTTATACGCATATTTACAACAAAATAGTAAACATTTAACATTCGGTTTTTCAATTGTAGTAGGCTTTATTACTATGTTCAATATTCTGAACTGAGGTATATAAATAGGAGTAATAGTCGGATTCTCGGTAGACTTTAAAGGTCATAACTTTGGCCTTGACATTGGCAAACATTCACAGCCAACTTAATAAACCGAAGTCTCAAATCTGCATGTTCAAAGTAAATAAGTATTAGATTCTAGAATCGACACAATCAAATACGTAAACAAAAGTAAATTTAACAATTTATTGAAAAACCCATAATTTTTTCGTATATTTTGATTAACTGTCAAAAATATAGTGTGAATGTATATGAATTACAAAAATTCGCGAATTTCTTGTATTCAGTAACAGAAAATATCATAATAGCAATGAATTAAATATTTAAATAATTCTATCGAAATTTGAACATACGAAAAATCCTGAAAAATGATACAAATTTGTGGGGAATAATGGTATTTTTATTGATTTTTAAGTTGATAAACGATTCAAATTGAATGAAATGGCAAGGAAAATAATGTTTTCTAGATTAACCATTTTTTATTAAACCAATTTCTTATCCTTTCTTATTTTTTATACTAAATATTCAATTTTTTTCATTTTAAATATATAATTGTGGTATTATAGAATTATGATTATTTTATTATTGTTTCTTTTTCTGTTCTTTTTTTCTCGTTATCGAGATTTGTTTTTATGATTCCAATTCTTTTTTTGAATTTATTTGTCACTGAAACTTTTAGGTACAACTGTACAACTTTTAACGCACATTCTTTCAATTTTTAAATTTTATTCTTTAAATTTTGAAACTTTGTTAAGGAATGTTTTGTTATTTTTTTGATTTATTTTATTATATCTCTCTTCTAGATTTTTTGTAAATTTCGGATTCAATTTATGAATTTCTGATTTTTTTCGATGATTTCACAAAATTTATAGCAATAGTTCCAAAATTTCCTCTAATTTTCCAACAAAAATCGACTCACTTCATTAAAATAGTTGGGGACTTCTTCAACCCTCTCAAAGGACGTTTCGCTGGGTTTCACAAGATAGAAGAATTTGCCGACACCCTTCCAAAAATCCTCGGCAGCCTGATGATACCACAAATCATCCGCAACGTCGTAATGGTTCAATTTAACAATGATCGATCTTATCGAATCGTTAAAATTCAAAATATCCGATTCCTCAACCTCCATTTTAAACACAAACTGATTTACGCAAAGTTCTTCTTTCACAATTTATTGCTCAAAATCTAGATTGAAGGCTGGTTCATGCGAAATACACGCGGTTTTTCAACTGACTTTATTTTTAGGTCGGGCTTTCTCTGAAATGTCGAACGACAAAATCGAGAACAGGAATGTTTTGAAATAAATGAAGTATTTATGCCGGTAGCGTTTTGGATTTGAGAGAATTTCTGCAATTTTCTCCTTTTAAATGATTTGACCGGAGGTGGGAGTTATATATACGTAAAAAATTCAAATAACAGATCGCGTTCTTTGCGATTTGTTTATCTTACGTAACTGATAAAACAGGTATCTGTACGTTAAACCATTACTCATTAAATTTGGCACTGTTTTACAGAAATTAACGCGTAGTATTCTCCCCGAAATGAGTTTGAAAATTATTGGAATCTCCAAAGTCGTATTGGAATTACTATGGGTGGGGTATATTTATTATACACCCTATTTTATATTGTAGCGAATATTCCCCTTTATTGTATATTATCAAGGAGAGCGATTGAACTTGAATTCGCAGTTTATTTAGGTTTTTGTTTTAGCTTTTTCGCCTCCCAAAAACGTTTCATCCTCTCAGAATGCCCTTTATTCCGTTTAAGTGTCCATTTTATTCCGGGTTAACGTGATGATTTGTTCTCAAACTTCACATGTGCGATTTTATAGCGACACTTCCAGCGATTTTCGAGATTATCAATAAAGGGTGTTTTTTTAGAGGTATAGATCTTTAAATTGCAATAAAACAACGATGGATCATTCGATTGACAAGAATTTTTTTTTATTCGAAATATAATCTTGTGGCATTACATTTTAAATATAATTTCTGGCATATGACCGCCACGGATGGCTCTGATGTAGTCCAATCTGGACGTCCAATTTTCGATGACTTTCCAACATTTATGGCCGTATATCGGCAATAACACGGCGAATATTGTCTTCCAAATGGTCAAGCGTTTGTGGCTTATCCGCATAGACCAATGACTTTACATAGCCCCACAGAAAGTAGTCTAGCGGTGTTAAATCACAAGATCTTGGAGGCCAATTCACAGGTCCAAAACGTGAAATTAGGCGGTCACCAAACGTGTCTTTCAATAAATCGATTGTGGCACGAGCTGTGTGACATGTTGCGCCGTCTTGTTGAAACCACAGCTCCTGGACATCATGGTTGTTCAATTCAGGAATGAAAAAATTAGTAATCATGGCTCTATACCGATCACCATTGACTGTAACGTTCTGGCCATCATCGTTTTTGAAGAAGTACGGACCAATGATTCCACCAGCCCATAAAGCGCACCAAACAGTTAGTTTTTCTGGATGTAACGGTGTTTTGACATACACTTGAGGATTATCTTCACTCCAAATGCGACAGTTTTGTTTGTTGACGTAGCCATTCAACCAGAAGTGCGCTTCATCGCTAAACAAAATTCGCTTATGAAAATCGGGAACAACGGCAATCTCGTTTTGGGCCCATTCGGCGAATCTACGCCTTGCTTGATGATCGTTTGGCTTCAATTCTTGCACGAGTTGGATTTTGTAAGCACGCAAACCAAGATCCTTCCGCAAAATCTCCCATAAAGTGGATGGACACAGATCCAATTCCTGTGCTCGATGGCGGATGGACTCATTCGGGTCTTCCTCGATGCTACGCTCTACAGTAGCAATAGCATCTTCTGTACGCACCGTACGGCGTCTCTGGGGATGCGAGTTATTAATAAGAGTAAACGTGGTGCTAAAAGGTTCCATGGTTAATCAAATTAACTTCTCTGATGGACGATTTTATCGACGATAAAATGGACGTAGTGCGCGATACGTATTCCGCACAGAACCATTATTTTCGAAATAAAATTGCACTATTTGCAAGCGTTGTTCAGGCGTGAGTCTTTTAATGATGAATTGCAAACCAAACTGAGAATAAATCACTTCTCAGCTGTTAAATCGGTCGCCATCTTCAACAATAATGCCAACTTAAGGTTTTATACCTCTAAAAAACACCCGTTATTAAATTCGATGAACGATGAATCTACACTGTGATAGTTCATATTTAAATGAGAGGTAATAAGAAATACTTATCTAAAAATCACTGAATGAACAATTCTTTATTCGACTATTTTCGACTTTTACGGCATTATCAAGAATGAATACATATTACAAAGACAACCTTTAAATATTTGTCTTAGACATTAGACCTTAGAAATATTTATAGGTTTTTTATAAATATAGTCGAATAAAGAATTGTTCAGTCAGTGATTTTTTAGACAAGTATTTCCTATTACCTCTCATTCTTTATATTAGTCTGTTGAAGTTCCTTTTGGCCTTTTTTGACCACTCTGTATCGCATTTACTCTTTGTTATTATATCCAGTAGTTTCTGCGATATTCTGGACTGCTTCATTCTGTAGACATCTGTATAAAACTTTGCTCGTCATTTTCTGATTTCTTCCGTTTTTATTCTTCTTTTGATAAAATTCAACCTGAGGTATTTTGATCTAAACGCCGTTTCTATTGATTGGCCCGTAAATCTCTCTGAGAATTTTGCAGATTGACGTGTTTTAATTGAGTTATTTCGAGTTTTAGATAAAGGAGAAACGGTTCTAGTAGTATTATTGGATATTAAAAGAGCTTTCGAAAGGTTATGTAGATCATTATTATTGAAAAAACTGAATAAACTTGGTTTTGATGGAGTAGTAAATGATTGGTTCGGATTCTACTTGGATTCGCGAACACAAAAAGTTAAGTTTAATATCTTGCTGTCGGATAGCACGAAAGTGGATGTGGGAGTACCTCAAGGTACTGTCTTAGGTCCTTTGTTGTTCTTATATATAAACGATATTTTCTCTCATGTGAAAAAATGTTCTATACGTTTATTCGCTGATGATAGAATGCTCTATATATGTGGCAAAGATATTAAGAATATGACAGAGGGGATGAATAGAGACCTTTCTGCAATTAATGAATGGTTATGTGACAATAGCTTATCTCTTAAATGTGCAAAAATCTAAATTCATAGTTTTGGGTACAAGTAAAACCCTTAAAACCAATAAAAATGAGGATATAACTATCAAGATTAATGAAGAAAAAAATTGGTGGAAACAGTAATATATTTAGGCATTATGTTAGACGATAAATTGAGTTTCATTGATCATGTTGATTTCATATCATCTAAAGTCTTTAAAAAAACTAAATTTTTTAAAAGAATAGGAAAAAATATGTCGACATATTGATTGAAATTATTGTTATTAAAATCAATCCACATTTTGAATATTGCTCCACTTTATTATTTGGTTTGACTAAAGAAAAAATTCTACAATTACAAAAGCAACAGAATAGAGCCATGCGAACAATTTTAAAGTGCACATAACATCACTCAAATTGATATAATAAGAGATAACAAATGTCCAAGAACTCCATCTGCCGTAGAATTAGTCAACTAATACAAATAGTTTACAACTAATGGCGCAAGTGTTGTTTTATCGTTGCCGGCAGATGGCACTGATTTCTAATCGTCCCTAAATATATCAGTATAAGTTCGTTTAGGAACCGAAATTTTTTTTAGCAAAGTTAAGATCATACTTCACAGGATCATTTCTGTAGTATATCTTCGTACATTCTCAACTCAAATTGAGAGTGGTCGCAACTTCGACGATGAGCTGAAGTTTCGTTTCCTGAGCGTGAGGCAGACTCTGGGGATCCTTTGTGGATTTCCACGTAGTCATCGATGATCGTTCACCTGTTCTTCATGAACAGAAATGGATGCGGAACAATCTGAGGGGTTGCATATTAATAATAAAAAACCAAAGTTTCTTGATTTGATGTAAGTTATTGAAATGTAATGATTGAAATTATAAAAAGATCTTTATTGACGACACGACGCATTGATAAACTGTTTTTATTATCGACGTCTGAGGTACGCTGGTTGGCGAAACAGTGTTGTCAAGTTTGACAAAATTATAGTGAAAATCTCGAAACTAAGTTTATTCAAAAAGTGTGGTTAGATTTCCATCAAGTAGCGGTCCAATCGATTTGTGATCTTAACAATACACCCGAATGAGCAATGAAATTAGCGTTGTATAATTTTCAAATTGCGATAATATTTATTATTTCCCCTACATCCCCGTATTTCAAAATAATCACCTAATGTCGACCTTCCAATAAACCAAGAATTAATATTTGGAAAGACCATAATAAGGAAAATACTTAAAAAAGTTTTTATTCCCAAATTTGATGGATTATATAATTCGCACAGTCTGATTCATAAGAAAATACTATTCAAATATAAACAGGGATTTTTGTTTTGTCGATTTTCAGTACGCTGCTCTCTTAAGAATAATAATAGTTCTTTAAGTATTATAAAATAAAATAATATGAATATTTATCTTTCCATTTGGGTGACCGCTTCAACAACAAAATAAACATGGACATTCTTGAACAACCATTAATTATACTAAGTGATTTGGGAAGTACCTACGTAAAACATTATATAACACTAGATGGTATAGGTAAATATAAAAAACTAAAATGATTAATATGAAAAATAAACACATTTTAATAATGTAAATATGTCTAATATTTCAATGACATAATAGCAAGTACGTGCCTGACGTTCTTTTTTTCGAAGCGTAGCCCAGAATGAATAAATTTTCTTATTAAAGAAATGTTAGTAAATATTGGAAAAATATAAAGAACGTAACATATTTTTTTAGATATATTTATACAATATTTTATATTATTTATG
Source organism: Henosepilachna vigintioctopunctata (assembly GCA_030704895.1). Taxonomy (NCBI): domain Eukaryota; kingdom Metazoa; phylum Arthropoda; class Insecta; order Coleoptera; family Coccinellidae; genus Henosepilachna; species Henosepilachna vigintioctopunctata. Next base: position 3,783,193 of record JARQZJ010000005.1, read on the forward strand.
TTATTGCGGTGAAGTGAAAAGCTAGAATGAAAATACAAGCGATAATTAATTCTAGCCAGTAATAGTACCGAATAAATAGCTAATTCTTGTCTTGGTGATTTAGTCGGGTGGGACAGCACCCGATTACTGTGCGGGAGGATTCTGGTACGAGCCCTGGTAAGGCATTAAGGGTTGGCTTTTTTTTTCACGAATTCAGTAGTTTAATGATAATAATCTTTGAGTAATGTACATTTATTTGTGAATAGTCAATATGAAATTGAACTTTATATTGACTGAAATAATTCAGTAATTATTCGACTCAATATTATTTATTATTATATTTCAAAAAAATAATAACTAGAGATAGCTTCGAGTTCCATTAAAATTTCATCGAGTGAATGTTAGAAACCTTGAAACATATAGAAACGTATAAATATATGCATGAATATAACGTTACAAGCATTTATCCGATGAATATAAGAATTCAAATTTATTAGAAAAAAATGGAAAATCTGATAATGATGAAATAATATCAGTTATTGGAAGATAACGAATATTTTCAGAAAATTGTTGTTTTGTTCTTCCGTTTCTGATGAAATTTTTCATTTCTTTACGTGTATTACTTGGAAATGACTAAAACTTGTTTACTTCATTCATGATTTTAATTTCAATTATGTACTGAGAAAACACGTTTGAGAATTTTACTTATTTATTTTAAAAAACATGCACGTGAGAATTTTTCGTTCAATAATAATAATAACTCTTTCAATAAATGTATCAAAATTTACAGATGTCTCTATTTCTGATAATTATAATAACACAATGAACTCTTTCACCAATAAAATTACCAAACTTCAGACATAATTTCAATTCTCGTACTAAGAATAAAATAAAAAGCAGTTGTAAATTTGTAATTTATAGTTTTTATTTATTGATATATTTCATCTCAAATATGCCTGGTCATTGTTCCGCGCATTTCATTTATAAAGGATTAATTCTTTTCAAGGCTGATTAAAATGTATTCACGTCGTTTAGTTAGACAGTTTTTTGCACTAGAAAACGTTTTATTCCGAATAATCATTTAAATTTATGGATCTAGTTATTTTAATGTCGTCAAGTTGACGTTTCGGCATACGTCATCAAAAATACATATTAAACCATCTCTGATTGATGTTTTGAATTATTTTAAATCATGTAGAGTGTTTAATACCTTTCTCTGTGTTTATGTTTTTTGTTTATTTTTGAATCGTTCGAATATACTATTTTCCAGAAAAATTACGATTACTACATAACCAACATTGTTAAAAATTCGGTGATTCCGAGCATCCAGACAGAATTATACGTTATATTCTAATTAATTCTAATTACTTTTGACCTAGAACAGGTGGGATATTTCTTGGAAATTCAGGTAATATTGACTCAGTCGATACAAATTTTACGATGAATTCTGAGAATTTATATTAACGTAATCGCATTGTTTACTATCGATGAATGATTCTTTGAATAATATGTAGTAAACAACGAGTTATTTTTGAAATGTGTTAGAATTCTGTTCTGTACTTTGAGCGGAGTCGGAAGATTGTGAAAGGCAAATAGAGAAGTCCTAAACGTAGATATATATATATATATATATATATATATATATATATATATATATATATATATATATATATATATATATATATATATATATATATATATATATATATATATATATATGTATGTATATACGAGAGGCGGCTGATAAGTTCGCTACCTAAAGTACAAACGAAAAGGTATCACCTCTTAGTGATACACAATTTGTGGCACTAATTGATGGTATAAAAAACACCCATTTGTTCAATTTGGTTCATTAACACTTCAAATCTGAAACAAGCAACAATACCATGTCGACCGAAACTGAAAACCCTCCCAATTTTTAACACCGCTCAGTGATTAAATTCCTTGTAAAAAAAGGGCAACTCACCGAAAGATGTTTTTGAAGAAATGTCATTGTTTCTTCAGGATTCCGTCATATACAGTGGTAAGAAATGGGCTCGACCTTTTAAAGAGGGAAGAAAGAGTTGTCAAGACGATCTCGCCTGGGCCGCCATGTGACAGTAGTGACCCAAGAAAATGTTCAAAAAGTTGGAAAATGAGTATGGGCCCATAGAAGAATAAATTTGTGGCAGATAGTTGAAGAGTTACAGATTAGTGAAGAGTGAATCGAAGAAAATTTGCACCAAAATTTACACATGAAAAAAATTTGTGCACGTTGGGTACCACGAATGTTCACGCCATTCGACAAACAACGACGACTGGCGAGAGTAACGATTTTTTGGAGTTGTGTCAGAACGATTTGGACGAAATTTGTAACCGCATTGTGACAGAAGACGAAACCTGGATTCGTCAGTATGATCCGGAGTCCAAACAAGAGTCTATGCAATGGATTAAAAAAGGAGAAAGACCACCAGCAAGTTTAAAGTGAAAAAGTTGGCCTCTAAGATTATGGCGACTATTTTCTGGGATAGCGAGGGAATTTTATTAACAGATTACTTGCCTAAAGGAACTACTATGAATGGTCAATACTACGCTAATTTATTGGGTCAGGCACGTGAAGCAGTCGTACAGAAGAGACGTGGCAAGTTGGCGCACGATGTGTTGTTTCTTCAAGAAACGCGCCCGTTTACACCGCTGGCGTTTCGAGTAATGCTTAAAAAGCCACTGGGTTCGCAGCAATTGACCCCCCCCATAGTCTCCAGTCTCTCCGGACCTGGCTCCCAGTGATATTTTCCTTTTTTCGAAACTCAAAAATGAGTTAAGGATTTTCGGATGGCAATGAGATGAAGTCAGCCGTGGAGAGCCATTTTCGAGAGAAATCTTCAGAATATTATTTCAATGGTCTAAAGGCATTATATTCACGATGTGAGAAGTGTAAAACTTCAAAAGTGTAAACTTTTCTTTCATTAAATAGACGAGGCCGCGAACTTATCAGCCGCCCCTCGTATATATAACCCTTATATATAAATAAATTGAGGAAGCATTTTCGGAAGTAAAGTTGTCAAATTTGACCCCGTTTGTTATGTTTGATTTTTCATTTCAAGTTAAATTTTTACTGTTGGTCTCAACCTTGTATAAGGTTGTATTTTATCAAGTATATATTATACCTTCCTCATCAACGAGCTAACCTTAGCTTACCAATGATGTTATTAAAGACTTCAAGAACATTTATAGTTATTCACAATTAGTAGAAAACGAAAAAAAAATTAAAAAGTTTCAATAACTTCAATACTTTCAGAAATTGTTTATCCAGTGTTGAAAACTGCCGTTATAAGCACTTTTTCGGGATAAATAAACGCTTTCCGGAAGGAGGTTGCTATAGTGGTAATTTTTCATTCGGATTAATGAATTTTCTAATGCAGCCTTGCGCAGAGTTCAATTTTCTAATCCAATTCTGCATAGATAATTTGATTGTAAATTTATGCCTTCCTTATTAACCGATTAACCTCTACGGTACCGTATGTTGGGTGCATTCGCGTTGGACGCTTACTCGCTTTGAGCGCGCTCAAAGTTCGTTTTCACCGTTCGGCTTGGCGCTTATGAGTTTCAAATAAGCACGCTCGTTCGTAGATAGGCTGAGTTCGTAGCACTTTTTCGCGCTCACAGATGCTCACGCTACAGAGGTAGGGCAGCAAAAGCGTGAGCGCCAATTTTTACTATCTGTCAAACAAGCATAAGCTAACCAAATTTCTTTTACGCCTAAATTCGTGTTCAATTTTTTACAATCTCGCAAAAATGGCAAGCTGTAGTACACAATTAATTTCTGTTGAGCTAACTAATCCAGAAAGTAATAAAACTTATACTATTACTGTTACGGAACGTGAATTTGAGCGACTACAAACAGGTATATATACCAAATTATTTATTAAAAGGAAAAATATTCAAGCTTGTGGGTGAAGGTTTATAGGTGAAATGGCTTATATTTATTTCAGATGCAACTTTTGCAAGTTTAAAATTAGAAGAGGCTGAAAATTTAGAATATGCTCGATTTATTAGCGGTAGGTTTCATAAATATTGTAAGGTTTAATGTGCATGAAAGGAATTTTATTGCCATAAGTTTAAATTTGTGTTATTAATTAAATTTTTATCTATTTAATGGTAAATATTTAGAAACCGACGCAGAAGAACCTGAAGGTTCGGAATCTGATTTGAATGGAAGCATTGAGGAATCCATGAGAAATCCAAGTGAAGATTCAGGTAATTTTAATCAAGATAAATCAAAGTCGATTATTATGCATGTAATTTAACATCCAATTGTTTATTACAGCATTTAAATGGCCTCATGAAGCTATTCTTCTGCTTCTTGACGAATATGAAAAGCGTCAAAATGATTTCAATAGCGGAAGAATTAGTAAAAAAAATTGTGGCTGGACATTAGTGCTGAACTGAAATCTCATGGGCACAATATTACAGGACCTCAGTGCTTATCCAAATTTTCTGGAATGAAAAAACCTATAAGAAAAACAAAGATCATAACAATAAGTCTGGAAACTTTGCAAAACATTGGCCGTATTTCACTGTAAGTGTAACTGTCTACATTTCCAGAAGAAATTACATTTTTAATTTTTTCAGTTAATGGATGATCTGATGGGTGATAAGCCTTCCATTACACCTGTCGCGGTTTGCTCTTCTACTGGGAAAAAAAGAACTTTATCCGAAAGTAGTTGTGGAAGTAGCAGTACTGATTTGGATAATGAAGCAAACCGTAAGGATATTTGATTCCATTTAAGGAGTTCTCTATAATAATAAGAATATAATATTTTTGTTGGCAGGAAAGAAAGGAAGAAGTACCCCCGCAAGTAACTTATTAGCTGCCTTTGAAGACGGAATGAAGAAGAGGGAAGAAAATAAGGAGCGTCGGTTTAAAGAATTCATGGCCTTTAAAGCCCAAAGAGCCGAAGAGGCCAATGAGTACAAAAAAAAAGCTCTAGAATTATTAGAAAAGCTTGTGAATTCTAATAATTCTGTTTAAACTAATTGTGCTAGACTTTAATTCAATTACTTGATTAATTTTAATTATGTTTATATATGTTTTCAATTATGTTTATATGACTTTTATATTTAAAGCTTGTGAATTCTAATAATTCTGTTTGAACTAATTATGCTAGACTTTAATTCAATTACTTGATTAATTTTAATTATGTTTATATATGTTTTCAATTATGTTTATATGACTTTTATATTTAAAGCTTGTGAATTCTAATAATTCTGTTTGAACTAATTATGCTAGACTTTAATTCAATTACTTGATTAATTTTAATTATGTTTATATATGTTTTCAATTATGTTTATATGACTTTTATATTTAAAGGTTGTGAATTCTAATAATTCTGTTTGAACTAATTATGCTAGACTTTAATTCAATTACTTGATTAATTTTAATTATGTTTATATATGTTTTCAATTATGTTTATATGACTTTTATATTTAAAGCTTGTGAATTCTAATAATTCTGTTTGAACTAATTATGCTAGACTTTAATTCAATTACTTGATTAATTTTAATTATGTTTATATATGTTTTTAATTATGTTTATATGACTTTTATATTTTTTCCTACAGAAGTAAGTGACTACTTACTAATGTTATTTTCAAGTTTTACAAACGTTTTATTCAACGCTTAATAAGATAAGCGCTTACAATACTCTTAACATCATATATTTTTATTGTTCTTATTATAATTTAAATAAATTTAATAACTTGTATACTATTTTATTAAAATATTATTTATACCATTAAATATAATAAACTAAAAAAAATTTGTTTTATTTCATTTAATTTCATCCAAAATATTCACTTCAACACTTATATACAATTGTTAATTAAATATATAATATTTGATTTTAAAAATGGACATTGTGTATATATATAATTATAAAAATCATCTTAAAATATATATTTATCATAATTGCACGTAATTTGTATCTATTTAAATGACAAAGTTGCTTTGATTACACATTTCTTATAATTAATTGTTCACATATACGATTCCGTTTATCAACACCATCAGCAGGAAAAAATCTATTACAATTCATTGCATTTATGTTACCATTTTCTTCTATTACTTCCTCCACTGGAAGTTCATCGTTTTTTAATAAGCATATATTATGCATGACACAACAAGCAATTATGAACTCGGGAATTAAATCAGTTCGATTCATGTCGAGAAGTGTCAGTAAACTGCGAAATCTTTTTTTGAGTAATCCAAATGCACGTTCAATTGCTATACGTGCTGATGAATGACAAAAATTATAATTTTTTTGTCTTACTGATAAGTGCCCATTATCTCGATATGGGGTGAGCAAATGTTGATGAAGAGGGTAAGCTGCATCGCCGACTAAATGACAATCGTTCGGAAATTTCTGTTCATCATTGAGGTAATCATTCACTTCTGATAGACGTAATACTCGTGCGTCATGTACAGAACCAACATTCCCAGCATAACAATGAATGAATTTACATTGAGCATCACAAATAGCCTATTTTTGAACAAACAATAAAAATTAATATATACAAATATTGTTAATTCACATGACAGCTTACTTACTTGTAATTGAATAGAATGATGTCCTTTTCTGTTGACATAACATTCCGGATGTTCCCGAGGTGCGGGTATATTTATATGTGTTCCATCAATTGCACCGATAACATTGGGAAAGCCGCTCATAGCTTCAAATTCATTAGAAATTTCAGCAAGTTTTTCATTTTCAGGCCAAGTAATAAAATTCGGGGCTATTTCGACTAGAGCTGATGTGACCCTTCGTACACTCCACCACGCTGCTGCAAAACTGACGCCAAACCTTTGGCAAACCGAGCTTAAAGAACAACGCATTACATTAATATTTAATTTTAATAATACTTAAATTCAAAATATAACTAATATTCCTTTGGCAAACCGAGCTTAAAGAACAACGGATTACATTAATATTTAATTTTAATAATACTGTTATTCAAAATATAACTATTTTCGATTATACCGATACGAATCCGGAGTAGCCATTTTCCATAAAGCGATTAATAACTGTTTGTCTGGTGATATCATTTTATATCCTGGGATTTTTCTCATTAACGATGATTCAACTTTTTCACGAACAAAATCAAATGTTGATCGACACACCCTAAAATTATTGAAAAATTTATTTATTTTATTCGTTAACTAAATCCTTAAATTTTAATAAATATTTACCTAAAATGAGACTTGAATTCTGTATCAGAAAATGCTGGTATAACCTCTTCAACAAAGTTTTTAATTCTTGGTATAGGTTCTTTATTGAAAGATAAATTCGAATGAGTATTGCAATACTTCAATTCCAATTCCATATCATTATCACTATCTTCAATCATATCAAACTCATCACTATCATCAGACTCATCATCGATAATTTCTAATAAACTTTTTATTATTTGGTTGCCATGTGGATGATTGACAGTTGCCATGTGGATGATTATTGACGGCGTCAATTGACAATTTGACGCTCACAGTATCCAAAACGAACGAAATTCAGTTATTGATTCTAAGCGCTTATAGGCCAACGCGAACACCAAAACTTTGTGCTTATAAGCGTGAGCGCTCAAAGCGCGTAAGCGTCCAACGCGAATGCACCCATAATGTAGAAGTAATAACTATACGGTATTTAGTTTATGTTCAGTGGATTCTTAACTGCAACATTACAATCACTCATATTTTTCTAGGTGCCGATCGCATTGAAATAAGGTTTGTCCCACAAAAATTCATATTTAAAATTCAATTACACATTGAATTTATTACGTTGTACCAGGATATTTTTTAATCATAGAGTACTACATCAAGTATGGTGTTCCTATGTTTCTAAAGAAAAGGAAAAATGCGTTGTAGAGGTTAAGCAATATCTGTTTACATTTAAGTTTATTTTGCTAGATTGTTTTTGTTGTTCTCAATTGCTATCAATATCATTCGGGACTAAGTAAAGATGGGAAATTTACCAAAAATTCTGTCTCCGAAAACGGTACACCCCGAAAACAGAATGTCTTTGAAATTTTATCAAATTTCAAAAATCTATTGCTTCTCAAGAAGCAGTTCCATTACTTCTGTTCTGAATCCTCTAACTATTTCATTGTGGGGTTTGACTTTTGATATATGCAATATTCGATAAACCTCGCAAGTGTGAGGTAAATTGTGGTCGTCCTTGAATCCACTCCAATTATTAATGATTTATGCATCATATCCGTTGTAACTCCCAAATTGGAATTGAATCGGTCAAAATGATGGAGAGAATTGATATTATCCTTTTTGGTGTAACGGGATTCACTGGCAAACACACTTTAGATTATTTACACAAATTTGCTTCAGCCAAAGACCTGACTTGGGGCGTAGCTGGAAGGAACAAAACGAAAATTGTCTCTATACTGGCTGCTTTGGAGCAGAAAACTGGCGATACAAGGATTTCTAGTGTGCCTATTATAATAGCAGATGTGTCAGATGACCAATCCATCCAAAATATGGTTTGGAAAGCTAGACTTATCATTAATTGTTGTGGTCCTTATAGATTCATCGGAGAAACAGTTGTTAAGGCATGTGTTGAAGCAGGAACTCATCACATAGATGTTAGTGGAGAACTGTACTACATGGAAAAAATGGAGCTAGATTACCACAAGGATGCCGAAGAAAAAAATATCTATATTGTCAGTGCCTGTGGCTTTAATAGTATCCCCTGCGATATGGGTGTATTATTTCTTCAAAAAAATTTTAAAGGTACTCTAAACTCCATTGAGAGCTTTTTGAAATTTGGTTCTGATAGTAAGTCAGAGTCTGGTTCTGCTATAAATAATGGGTCATGGGAATCAGTTGTAAATGGTTTGGCATATGCTAAAGATTTAACTCCGATTAGATCAAAGCTGTTTGCAAATAAGCTACCAAAAATGAAGCCACTACTTCATTCTTCTTTAATACCTTTTCGTAATCCTGTTGGCGATGGCTGGGCAGTCCTATTTCCAGGTGAGCATCACAACAATGTATGATTTTTTGACAATTTTTTATTCTATCATTTATAAATGGCTATTGTCAAATATTCAATACTGTTTTCAAGGTGCTGATCGCTCTGTGGTGTTGCGCACCCAGCGCCATCTCTACGTACATAACAAACTACGTCCTGTCCAAGTGCAGACTTACTTCATTATACAGAAGTTCTGGTCTCTCATACTCTTAACCCTGTTCGGTGCACTTTTCTACATCATGACCCAAATTGAGTGTGGTAGGAGACTTCTCCTCAAGTACCCCAGAATCTTCTCTGCTGGCTTCGTTGATACACAAGAGCCATCTGAAGAGATGATCAACAAGTCTTGGTTCAGCATTACTCTGATTGGAAAGGGATGGAGAGAAAAGTTTTCAGAACCTGATGAGCAATTCAAAGAACCACCAAATAAAGGGATCATGGTGGAGGTTAAAGGAACAAATCCCGGTTATGGCGCAACTTGTATATGTCTTGTTTTAGCAGGTATTGTTATACTAACTGAAACTTCCAAAATGCCAGGTAAGGGTGGAGTCCTCACTCCTGGAGCTGCATTTCGGAATACATCATTGTTAGACCAGTTGCATGAGAATGGTGAAACTTTTAATTTAATTAAAGAGTTTGATGTATGAGATTGAGGTGGCATAATGTTTAAAATTGTGGTAATTTGGAAAATCAGGTCATCTTTCATATCATTGAGGTGATTTTTTACATCATTATGTTTTCAGATATTGTTTGATGGTAAATGGCACTAATTCCAAAGTCAAGGTGAATTGTAAATATAATCGAACTCTGAAATATGTCATCACTATATTATTATGTACACGATATAATTTGAGATATTCAAAATGAAACTAAAAACAGAATTTATTCATTTACTGTGTATTATAACAATATATTCTTAATAAACACTTTTACATTTATATAATAAAACATGATTTATGGAAATCTTAGTTTTTTATTTGTTCATTTGGGTTTTTATCAAAGTTCATTCTGGAATCTCCTAATTTTTTTCTTACATTTATATACTGTTGTGATAGTTTGTTTCTCTTTATCTATATGCATCACAGTATGAATTCAAAGACATAAATTTATTTGATAATCTAACTTATGAAATATTCCACAATCTGTTTTCTGAAACAATCACTTATTTAGAGATTATTTGATATGGAAGGAGTATTATTAATAATTTGCGGTGTACCAAACTAAAACATTTCAATTTCAACATAGTAATAGCTTAGAGTGTAGTTGTTTACACAATTAAAATTTTAATTATAAGCTTTTAAATTTTTCAACTGAGTCCTATTGAATGGTATTCTTTCTTAACTGATGTACCAGCAAAGTACTTCTAAGACTGCTCAGTCAAATCATTACAAACATGAAAACTGATTTCAAAATTGTACTTTCAATAGTGCAGAAACTTGGAAAAGCAAGCACACTCGCAAACATATCAAAAACATAATTGGGTCTTCAAGAAAGAAATGTATATTTGAAATGAATTACCAGCAAAGTACTTCTGAGACTACTCAGTGAAATCATTACAAACACGAAAACTGAATGCAAAATTGTACTTTCAATAGTGCAGTAACTTGGAGAAGCAAACACATTCGCAAACAAATCAAAAGCATAATTCCATAAATGTATATTCAAACTGAACTTATATTATAGAAAATAACAGTAAAATACAGAAAATATGTTTACAAATTTGGACTTACAATTGCCTATATGCAATAATAACAAAATGAAACTTATCAGCCAGACGTTTATTGCAGTTTTAATTATTCTCAGTTATATACAAATAAAATACAATAATCATATACAAACAAGTATTTAGTGATAAATGATATGGGCACTTATAAATATGGAGAAAGTGAAAAATTATCTAGGTATGGACATTCTCAGTGCTGTGTTGCCACTTGTTTTGTTTTGCTTTGAATGGGTAGGAACAGTTTGAATTCTGCAGGAAGTTCATCTTCAGAATATAATCTGCAAAAATTATATTTTCTTTATCTATAATGCTAATATTAACTATAAGAATAAGCAACATATTAAAATAAACACACTTGGCTGAAGTTTCACTAAATATATTGAAATACCGAAAACTCTACATATGTTTTGGGTGGTTAACCCATTATCATGAGTAATGTTACTAATTACTGTTACTAGTTTTTAATATATTTAGTGAAATTTAAGCCAAGTGTGTTAATTTCAATTTGTTTAAACCTCTGCATCATTTAAAAAATAAGCATTTATATCTATATATGTAAATATATCTTCGTTTAAAAAAAATAAGTTTACCTGTCAGAGAAATATACTCTTCTAATCCTACAGTTTGCATGAACCTGTACTCGTAATGTTTCAAGATATGTGGTGCCATAAGCTCGTCTAGTAAAATCTGCCACATTGAACTGTATTTGATTCCATCCATCATCTAATCTCATAGGCATTGTGCAAATAAATGGTTTTACCCGAGTTGTAGATTGGTAATTGCTAGCTCTAAACCTCCTTCTTACATTTTTGTCGTCAAGTATCTGAAAGCAAGATGAAGTTCATATTCAATAAAAAAATGGTTCACCATAGTAATATTTAAGTGGTTTGTTAAATCAATATAATAAAGAGTAATATTGAAAAATTTTACCTGCACTTCAAAAGTGAAATACTTCTTTAAATTTTTCACTATCATTACCAGGTAAGGTAATTTAATGCCTAGGGTTTTCTTGGGACAAGCCGGGCAAGTTATGTATGTAGTGCTCACATTGCAACCAACGATTTCTAACACAAGAGATTGAATTTCTTCATCGGTGATACGTTTAATATGTCCATTTTTAACCTTTTTATCCCATATTTGTAATGGTTTGCTACCTATACTATACAAAATCGACAAAAATCCACTCTGAAATGTATTTTTGAACATGCTTATAACGACAAACAATTTTCTTGTTTACATTCTTATGAAAATGACAATATGATTCTAAATAATGCAGATATACTGTGCTTGGCCATAGAAACCTCATTCTTAATTCAGGTAACATAGAAGCCAAAGACGTAAAAAGAAGATACAAGATCAGATGAGCCACAGCCTAACTCTACTTACGTAAGTAAAGTTAGGCTGTGGATGAGCTATAAATATCGATAATTTAAATAAATAAATTAGTTATAAATAGTTGAATACAACTTAAATTCAAACACTTGAACTTATGATTTACACTTTATTGACTACATAGCATGACGCGTTTCGTCGTTACAAACGACTTCTTCAGATGCTTACAAAATAATTCTGTAATGTTTCTGTCATTCTTCAGATGCTTACAGAATAATGACAGAAACATTCTTACAGAATTATTCTGTAAGCATCTGAAGAAGTCGTTTGTAACGACGAAACGCGTCATGCTATGTAGTCAATAAAGTGTAAATCATAAGTTCAAGTGTTTGAATTTAAGTTATATTCAATTATAATGGATTTACATCAAGTAAACGCCAACACTATTGAATAGTTATAAATATTAAGAATCCCAATTTTTCATCTTAAATGTGAAAGAAGAAGGCCCCTAAATTAATTTTAATTATCTATATAGATGGTAAACAATGAACTGAAGAATATAGTTGTTACATTGTAACGACAGCAGGCTGCCCCTTTAGCAAATACTTATTTTTTCATATGATTTGAAGCTGTCTATTGATGAATTTCATATTTTAATACCGATTCTATTTCGGAGGAAGACAAATCTCATAACACAAAAATCGTAAAGATGGGTCCAGCCGTTCTTAAGTTATAAATGATATCTTATGATAACTAACACGTTTTTGCTCTATATATCTAGACTTGGTAAAGCGTGTTACGTACTGTGTGTCTTGAGAAGACTCTTAAACCAAAATATACTTAAGATGGTTTACTATACAAATTTGGAGTGATTGCTCAGATATGGCATTATTGCTTGGGGCAGTAGTAGTGAATTCCATAGGATTCAAAAATTACAAAAGAGAGCAATCAGAAACATTCTTCATATGTCTCCCAGAGAAAGTTGTAGAGAGGTTTTTAGGAAACGTAATGCTCTCACAATAGCCGCTCTGTATATCTTTGGGGTCGTCATGTTTCTACCCGAGAACTCACGTATTGCCGATGAATACAAGCTCTATAGCAGCATTGCTACCCGAGATCTGCATTAGAATTTGCCGAAGCACCACCTCATTTTATTTGAAAAAAGTCCATTATATGTTTCTATACTTTTTTACAACAAACTACCAGAAATCCTGAAGCGAGTGAACTTGAGATCATAGGGTGTTGAAACCACAGCCTAACTCTACTTACGTAAGTAGAGTTAGGCTGTGCAAAGACATTAGGATCGATTTTTACACAGAACATACCAAATGAAGGTAAATCTCAATCTGAAGGTATGTTCTGTGGATTTTTATTGCTCTGTAAATTGATTATCAGTTCATATTTTCGTCTTCTTTTCTTGACTTTTATTTCTTCACTGTTGTAGCGCACTTTGTATTTAACATTTTTGAGGAAATATGTCTACTGCTGTTATTAATATTTATTATTCTGATTTAAAGCATTCTTTCCATTATACGTATATATGTTCGACATTCGGATGAAGGTATTTGAATAATCACACTATTTTCCCAACAATTAGTTTAATTGAAACAAGTTCAACAATGCATATTAAGTTTAAAGCTTATACGACAAAATAAATTTTTAACCTTTTTATATACCATAACCATAACTTATTAAAAAAAACATAAAACACAAAAAGCATCTCAAAATAAAGTGCAACAATATAGTTTGTGAATACATATCCCATATATATTTAACACATTTAGACTAGAAAAAATAGAAAAGCATAAATTTGAAGACCAATTCATGGAAAAACATACAATTTATTATAAAAAAGATAAAACTAGTCAATAAATTAAGTGAAACCAAAAAACTTGATTGTGAAATAACATTTTTCATTATCTCATGTTCATAAAGAGAACATACAAAACCAACTATAAAAAATACTCTATCACTATCATTATTTCAATTATCAATCATTTGAATCCATCATCCTTACATTTTTTTAAACCTTAAATCTGAAGAAAATCAATCAGAATGATTGACAATAGATAATAGAAGTAAATGCAATTACCAGTCATTTTCACAGCTCCTTTATATTACACATTATTCAACAAAGAAAAAAACAAAAATCTCAAAAACTGTATAGAAATATAAACATTTTATCATTATTTGAAGTGCACAAATTTTTAACAATTACACCACCATATTGTGTTAAATTAAATTGATTCTTTCAATCACATCAATATGGTTAAGAAAAAACTAAACTTATTCTTGTTTACTCAGTTTGGTCAACCAATATGATTTTTTGTATAACCCACAATTCAATAAATGGTAATGGCATCTTTATGCTCTTTTTTAGATACTGAACAACAATTTCTATACATTACATTAAAAAGAATATTATTCAACTCGATAACTAATATTTTAGTTAAGAATAAGTTTAGTATTAAGATTTACAAACCGATGTTATAAATTAATAAGTAGTTTTGATTAAATTTTTTATACAAATATGACAATAACTCTGTTGCTCTATTTAGACTTTCCATATCACTTTTAGTAAACACATGATGAAAAAATTAACTTTAATCTAAGTTTGATTTTTTTCGTATTTCACAATCATTTTGCGAGAATTCTTTTCCTTTAACATGTTTTAAATTAGTGGTGAGTTGAAAATTATCAAGTAGCAAGAATACTCAAAAGTGTACAATATAGTATATAAAGTCTAAGAAATGAGCTAAAAAAGATAAATATACTATATGTGTTCCTTGTAACATAGATGATTAAATTCATATTGATCATAGATTAATCGGATATATCATATTCCTTAATTATTTCAAATGTCACATCATTCTCATTCAGCTGTTCTATTAGAGATGTGTCATGAAATGCGGCCCCAGGAGGTAAGACTCCACCCTTACCTGGCATCTTGGAGGCTTCAGTAAGTATGACAATACCAGCCAAAACGAGACATATGCAAGTTGCACCATAACCCGGATTTGTTCCTTTAACTTCAGCCATGATTCCTCTATTTGGAGGGTCTTTGTACTGGTCTTCAGGCCCTGCAAGCTTTTCCTTCCATCCTTTTCCAATCAGCGTTATGGAGAACCATGATTTGTTTATTATTTCTTCTGAAGGTTCTTCTGTGCTGAAAAAGCCAGCAGAAAACAAGCTGGGATATTTGAGGAGAAGGTTTCTCCCCCACTGGAATTGAGACAAGATGGAAAATATTGCGCCAAAGAAAGTTATCACTGCAAGATGCCAAAATTTCTTCACTAGGAAGTATGTCTGTATTTGGACAGGACGCTGTTTCTTGTGTTCATAGAGATGTCGTTGAGTTCGCATCATTACTGCACGATCAGCACCTGAAATAATAATAATAATAACTTTTATTTGATCGTTTCTGACAATAAATAATGTATAGGAAAAGTCATAACAAAAAAATAAGAATACAGAATATCGTAATTAAAAATTATACAAACTACTACATAACATATATGGGTGTATATGTAGACAGTCGTCTCAAGAGATGCGATCACGTGGATCAACTATGCAGAAGGCTCAATAGTGCATACTATGCTATATATATATATATATATATATATATATATATATATATATATATATATATATATATATATATATAGAATTAAAAATAGTTTACCAGTGGACACCTTGCTCAGTGTTTACTATGGACTATTCTATGCCCACATGGACTATAATATTATTTTGTGGGGTAATTCTGTGGATGTAGGCAGAGTTTTCTTATCGCAAAAACGTGTAGTGAGATTGATGTTTAACTTGGGTCCTAGGGAGTCTTGTAAGAAATCGTTTGTGGTTAAAAATATGCTAACAGCTCCTAGTTTATACGTATTCCGATCCCTGCTGTATATTAGGGAAAATGAGTGTTCACTTCCTAGGCTTGCAGAAGGCCATCGTTATCTCACTAGGTAAGGTGATTTAATGGCGTTGCCCCCAAACATAGGTCCTCCAGATTCGAGTACTCGCCTCTTTATCAGGGTAGGATACTGTATAACCACCACCTTCCACCTGAGGTTAGATCTCTTCCATATCCTCTCTTCAAAAATAAGTTAAGAAAGCAGCTATTGCGTAAAGGGTACCACAGCGTTGGTGAGTTCCTTGAAGATAGGTTTGATATTTGAAGTCGATATTTTATGAAGTAGTTTGTATGATTTTCAATTGCGTGTATTCTTATATTTTTATATGTATTCTTATATTTTGATTTGTAATTTTATATTTTTATTGGACTTGTCCTATACATTATTTATTGTCAGAAAGGATCAAATAAAGATTTATTATTTATTAAAATACTGACTTCAAATATCAAACCTATCTCCAAGGAACTCACCAACGCTGTAGTACCCTTTACGCAATAGCTGTTTTCTTATCTTATATTTGAACAGCTAATACGGAAGAGATCTAACCTTAGGTGGATGGTGATTACACAGTTTCATACCACGATAAAGAGGCGAGGACTCGAATCTGGAAGACCTATGTTTGGGCAATGCCATTAAATCACCATTCCTGGTGAGATAACGATGACTGCCTGCAAGCCTAGGAAGTGAAAACCCATTTTACCTAATATATAACGCGCATCGTAATATGTATAAACTAGGCGCTGTAGGCATATTTTTATCCACAAACGATTTCTTACAAGACTCCCTAGGTCCCAAGTAAAACATCAATCTTACTATACGTTTTTGCGATAAGAAAACTCTGCCTGCATCAACAGAATTACCCCAGAATATAATATTATAGTACATGTGGGCATAGAATAGTCCATAGTAAACACTAAGTAAAATGCCCACAGGTAAACTTTTTTTAATTCTATATATATAGCATAGTATGCACTATTGAGCCTTCTGCATAGTTGATCTACGTGATCGCATCACCTGAGATGACTGTCTACATTATACACCCAGGAACCTTGTGTGGTGCTTAGACGTTAAAATAATATCATGAACAAAGCTCAACACATCCCGATGTAGGCTATTTGTGCCGAAATAAATACACTCGGTCTTATCAGGATTCAATAATAAGGAATTTTTTCTGCACCACTCAATGTAGTCTGTTAGTAGAACTTTACATCTACTTGACAACTCCTCATGAGAGGGTGCTGTTATAAACGAGGTGTCATCAGCAAAAATTATAATTCTTTCTGCTTTAACGTGTCCAGGTAGGTCATTAATCAACAATAAAAGAGAAGCGGTCCAAGGACTGAGCCTTGAAGCACTCCAAGAGTCGACCACTCATTTCCAGATAAGACTATTCTGCACCCTAACAACTACAGATCGATCACCAATAAACGCACCCAGCCAGTCATGAAAAATTCCTCTAAATCTCAAGTTATATGGCTTATCCAAAATGAACCCAAACATAAGGCAGTTAAATGCTCGCGATCGATCGAAAAAAAATCCCGCAACATGGAGACCAGCATCCAGGCACTCATGGACGTATCCCACCAGGAAAACAGCCGCCGTTTGGTTTGATCTTCCAACTCTAAAGCCATGCTGGTTATTAGTTATTATTTTATACTTGTCGAGATAATTGTTCACTCAATCAAATACAATTTTTCCTATTAGCTTTGAAAAAACACTAAGTATAGAGACAGGCTTATAATTGCTAATAATATTAGGATCATTCTTCTTATGTACTGGAATAACAGTTGCTACCTTCAGAACAGATGGGAACATACCACTAGTTATCCACATATTGATTAAATCAGCAGGATGATCAGATACCAGCGCAGCAACATGCTTCAAAATCCTTGCATTGATGTAATCAGTTTTGTACATGTACATTTTTTATTCTTCAAGACCGTAATTGTATATATGACAATATATACAATATACATATATATATATATATATATATATATATATATATATATATATATATATATATATATATATATATATATATATATATATATATATATATATATATATATATATATATATATATATATATATATATATGACAATTTACAAAGATATTTAAAACAGAAAAAATTATACTTAATAGATAATCCTATCAAATATTTGTATTTATTTCTCTTGATTTTTAGCAATTTGAAATCAATAACTTTTTTCAAGTTTTCAAAAAGCTGAAATGTGTAGAATGTGTAGGAAAACAGAAAAGCTTATAAATTTTTTCCTCAATTTTAAAACTACATGACAAACCTTAAAATCGAAATATTTAATTTTTAGTTTGTTTCAATACAAATTGTAGCTTTAACGAAACTAAAATGTCATTTGCATTGTCTTAGATTAGGTCAGACAAGTTAACTGAAAGAAATCCTTACAGTATTGTAAATAATTTATAAAGAACAAACCTGGAAAAATAACTGCCCAACCATTCCCAATAGGTGAGGCAAAAGGCATCTTATTAGTATGAAGAGGAGGCTGCATTTTAGGTAGCCTCTTTGAATATAACTTTGTTCTAAGGGGACGCAAATCTCTTGCGTTTCCCACACCATGCACTGCAGATTCCCAAGTGCCATAATTTACTGCAGGTCCAGATGCGGATGTCTCATCAGATCCAGTTTTCAAGTAAGTTTCAATGGAGTTCAGGGTACCTTCAAATTTTTTTTGTAGGAATACAGCACCCATATCACAGGGGATACTATCTAATCCACAAGCACTTACAATGTAGACTCCTTTTTCTTCAGCCATTTTATTGTAATCTAATTGCATTTTTTCCATAAAATATGGTTCACCACTTACATCAACATGATGAGTTCCCGCCTCAACACATGCCTTAACAACTGTCTCCCCGAAAAATCTGTAAGGACCGCAACAATTAATGATAAGTTTGGCTCTTGAAGCCATATTTTGTATGGACTGAACATCGGACAAATCTGATATGATAATTGGAACTTTAGAAACATTCGCATCCCCCGTTTTCTGTTCCAAATCAGTCATAATAGTCTTAATTTTAGTTTCATTCCTTCCAGCTACGCCCCAGGTCAGATTTCGACCTTTGGCAACAGCAAATTTGTGCAAATAATATAATGCGTGTTTGCCGGTGAACCCCGTTACGCCAAAAAGGATAATGTCAAGTTTCTCTGCCATATTTACCAACTAAATTTCGATTTCCTGAAATGACAAGTTGAAATAAAACACTTTCTTTCCACAGTTCGCACTAAATTACAACTAGAATATATTTTCTGGAGGACATTGAAGTAAATGAAATGAATTGCGGATAATAGATGTCAAAGTGTGGAACCGGCAAATACATTACGCCCTCTAGTGTCTGTAGACAACATGTAAAAACATAATCAAAAATTAATATGAACGTTATAATAATTTTTCCATAATACTAAATTTATAAAATGAATATTTTATTCGAAAGAATACTAAATTTGATGTCAACAATGAAACGTTCAGTATTAAAACGTTTCATTACCTTCCTTTTATAGTGGTTCACAGGTAGGTTCGAGTCAAAGAAATCTTTTATCTGTCTTCAATTAAAAATTTGATTTTCGTCTTTCGAATACTATTGCTACATATGAGGTTATTATAGAAGGCATTTGGAAATTAAAACAACTGACTAAATTAATTTGCTGTTTTCTATAGATAAGTAATAAACCAGTTATTAACACACACGATATCCTGTTTCTTTATATAGTGTAATTTAAATTAAATTTGAGTAAATAACTTCTCCACGTTCGCCGATGAATGAGACAAGCACAATTAATGAAAAATGAAACAGTTTAGTTAGTATTGCTTTTTATATTTGTTTGTTCAGCTGAGGACCCAACGCCATCTATTGACGACAAGAAACAGCGCATTCCTTTTTGAATATATATCGTGCTGTCTGTTTTGTTTTTCATATACTCACAAAATATTTTATACTTCGTGATATACTTTAAAATATTTTTTTCTCTGCTTTAGGTAGTGAGAAAGTTTTGCACCTCTTCAACACTTGAGCACGGTCAGAGAAGGTGATCAACAATTTTACTATTTGTTTTCCAGGCTGCCCTCTTCGCTTAAAAACTACCTACCTGCCAGTGCGTCAATATTCCAGCACTATTGTCGACTACATATTTTGTTTTAAGATAGGAGAAGCTATAGTTAGGCAACACATTAGTGTATAGTGGAGCATGTAAAAAATAATATTGTCGGATATTACAGTGAAACTAGCATAATTATTACTGCCAAAGTAAATCGAGTATTTATGACGCATGACTGTATACTTTGAATAAACAATTTTATGTAATTGGTTCTCTAGGTAATGTAGACTCGTCAGTATTGAAATGCTTTTTTAAAACACGCGAAAGTTTTGAATCAGTATGATTGTCTCTACGAATAGAAACTTACCAGTTACTGTCTTTGAGTTTTGTCATTAGGAAATTTATATTTTCCCTTTTCCTCCAAATAAAAAGAACCTCACAATACTTGAGCATTCTCGATATTTAATTTAATTGTACTTTTACAGTTAAAGAAGAGCACATGCAAAGGAATCTAAGCAATATACGTAATAATTGACAACTATAATCCTAGATCTCTCGTACTAGTGGCGCTAACTGGTGAGAACAAAATTGATAGTTCTCATTACGAGAAAACATATCTAAATTTTTGCTTATTCAACTACTTTGAGGTGATTGAAAACAACTTTTCGAACTTGTGATATATGTAGTAAGATCTATTGGTTTTGTTAGTTTATAAGAGGTTAGATATTTTGACCTACAAGTTGCAATTTTCAATTATAACCGTCTGATAGGATCGGAAATTTATCATTTACCACTAAGTAACTTAATATCAGTTATTTTGTAAAGTGGTATGTCATTAAGAACTATGAAATGAGTTAATTGAAAAGTGGAAAATACTATGGAAAAAAGTATTTTTTAGTAGTTAAACCATAAACAAGATTATTCATATTCTCGAGTGAAATGTCAACTTAACGATAATACATACGGTATAGTGCTAATTTTTTGCGATATCTTATTATTAGATTCGATTCCCAAAATTTCATATCGATAAGGACCTCTTCTCGAGAATTTTGTTATCACGGTAAAGGTCAAGAATAATTTTTATATCCCGGAGTTACTTTAAACTAAAATTTATCGTTGTGTAGTAAAGTGTGCAACTAGTCGAAGTGAAAATGCATAAACTAGATATAATATTTTTTGGTGTAACTGGATTAGTTGGCAGTTATGGTGTTAGGCATTTATACAAACTAGCCAAAGAAAATGGACGTAATCTTAGATGGGGTGTTGCTGGGAGAAAAAAAGAAACAATACGTGAAGCTTTGGAAGAATTAGAAAGAGAAACAGGTGATGGTAACATTCAGAATATTCCAGTTTTTATTGCCGATATGGAGGACATAGAATCAATTGAAAATATGGTGAAAAATACGAAACTTGTAATGAATGCTAGTGGGCCGTTAAGGAAGAATGGTGAAGTTGTTATTCAAGCTTGTTTGAAATTTAAAACGCATTATTGTGATGTAAGTGCCGAACCTAATTTTATTGAGAAAATGCAGTGGAAATACGATGAAGAAGCTAAAAGAGCGGGAGTTTGGATTGTAAACACTTGCGGAGTTGATAGTATAGCTTACGACATGGGAATTCTTTTCCTAGAACAAAATTTCGATGGTGTGGTGAATTCTGTAGAAACTTTTTTGAGATTTGGTATTGATGATTCTTCTATTCCTGGCCCAGAGTTCAATGTTTCTACTTGGAAATCGATGATAGATCTGATAGTTAATAAAAAGAACTCGAAGAAATCAGAGCGAAAACAAACGACCAAGTACTTGATTTAAAGCCGAAATTAAGTCTTAGAATGCTGCCTTTCAAAGCGAAGGTAGATGAAGGTTGGGCAATACCATCCTTATCAGCTGACTTATCTGTTATGAGAAGAACTCAAAAGTACATGCGTTTAGAGAAGGACAAGAGACCTATTCAGATCGAATCGTATTTACTTGTTAAAGTTGCTTGGCATATCTTACTATTTTGCGTTTCCGTATCTTTACTAGGCATCCTTGTGAAGTTCAGCTATGGTAGAAGACTCTTGCTGAAATATCCTGGAGTTTTCTCGGCTGGAGCATTTAGTACAACCAAACCATCCCCACAGAAGCTGGACAGTGCATGGTTTCGCTTGACCATTGTCGGGAACGGCTGGAGGAACAAACTGTCGAACATTGAAAACAGATACTTTCAAAAAACAGATGGAAGGATTGTTGTGAGAGTGAAGGCGAGAAACCAGAGTTATGGAGCTACAAGTTTGTGTTTGGTTTTGGCAGGAATAATGATTCTAACAGAACCAGAAAATATGCCAAAAAGAGGTGGCGTATTCACTCCAGGTGCTGCATTTTGCGATACGTCGTTAATCCAGCAACTAGATAAAAATGGGGTCAACTTTGAGGTTATCGAAACTGATGATGAAACAAAGTTATGTAATGGAAAATCTAAATTATAAGCCAACCAGTATATTTAATACAAAGTAAACTCAATGATAACACTTATCAATTTTTTCGTAATTATTTAGGAACTCAATTAAGAAATGTAAACCAAATCTTTGACGAAAAACATTGATACTAATATATATTAATATGTACATACCTATATATTTGTAGATTAAACCTACCTATAAAGTGGACTTTTGTTCTGTTTTTTATATGAATCTGATTGAATTTGTAAATTTCTACTTTTGATTTTTCGATATTAAGTACACCATTTTTTTTCAATGAACAAAATGAATTTTTTTATTGAATATACGAAAAATGAATAATAAATGATATTTAATTATTATATTATATGAAGAAACATAATTCCCTATTTTCCTTTACATTTATTTACGTATTTCTGCTTATTACTTAGTTAATATTTTATTACTTCTGCTAACTTACTAAAAAATCGTTATTTTCTGAAATTGTTAGTTCTCGAAATTTTTGATTTCATACAGAAATTTTATACATAAAGTTATTTTGTCATCAGTGTAAATTTTGATTCAGGAAATTTTTTGAGAGTAAATGTTTGTAGACTTTAAATTATACAATCTCGTTACTTTTCCAAAGATTTTCAAATTCTTATTAGATTATTCAAGTGATGAAGACGTATTTTTTGTCATCTGCAATCCAAAATGGATCGAACGGTGACTAATATTATTTATGATTTAAATACTCTTCACTTAATCTTATTAATTTATTGAATAATATCTTTAAAATCATCACCTTTTTTGATGAATTCAAATCCGAATAATCGATACATTTCATTGAGAACAAATTGAAATGGGCTAATTTAATAATTACTTGCAATATTAATGCAGAAAATCTGCTTAACGATATTTTAGAGCAGGGTTTCTCAACCTTTTTTGTGAAGAAAAAAATTAAGGAGTACCAAAGGGTTAAAGTTGTGTAGAGTCAATTTTCAAATTGCCCCTTTAAAATTAAATTGCCCCCTGTGGGACGCAAGTCCCACGTTGGGAAACGCTGTTTTAGAGAAACAAGAACAGATTAATCTGAATATTTTTTGACAAATCAAGAATGGGTTGTTTGAGTATAGCCCAAGTCTTTCTTTCTAAAACCCACATCCAAAGATATGATAATACTAACAGTAATAATAATAAATAATGATAAATTATTTTATTGCCTAAGTTGAAATTTTTAAATGCACAAAAGGAAACTATTTGCCAAAGCTTTCTTTCACGATCCCATGAATAAGAATACATAATATAAAAAAAGAATTAGTACAAACTTATATACAAGAGAAAAAAGAAAAGAAAAAATATATATTTGTCTTCCAAAAAACCAAAGTAGCTTTGAAAGCATTTGGAACATCGTCAAATAGTAATGAGAAATTACTTTCGTGTATAGTATATAGTTCGGCTATTGTGTCGTACTATATACTTCTGAAATTCTCAAGATAGAACTATTGGAGGTACCTTTAATCCTTTATTTATGAACGCTGGATATCAAACTGTTTCTGACTCTTGTTTGGTGCTTTTATACCATTTCTGTACAGATTTCTGCTTTTTATATTTCATGTTATTTTATACTTCGCTTAATTTTTTTATTGAAAATTGGACGACTTCTAGTGATACAGTAATTACAAATTCAATTCTAAGTTAAATAGGTGTGTATATATATCCAGATGATTGGATTTTTATTTATTTTCTAACGTTAACATAAATAATCACGATGAAGTTTTTTGTACCTTGCAAGTTATTGACCATTTTATCAAGACGTCATAGTTTCATTATATCATTTTGATATCGAAAAGATTTGCTGATCACTAATATTTTAACAATACAGCCAATAATGATGATAAAGGGGTCAATGAGTTCAACAAAATTCAGAGATTGCACAGAACAAATCAGTTGATTTTTCACTGAAGTTGGGTAACAATGGCAGCAAGACTAGATATTATATTATTTGGGGCTACTGGTCTGGTTGGTAGATATGGGCTCAAGTATTTGCATAAGATAGCCAGAGAAAAAAATTTGACATGGGGAGTAGCTGGACGAAAGGAAATCAAATTAAGGAATGTGCTAAATCAACTGGAAGAAGAAACTGGAGATGAAACTATTGCTGAAGTGCCCATAATTCTAGCTGACATGTATGACAGTGAATCCATACATGTTATGACCTCTAAGACAAGAGTCCTCGTCAACTCTTGTGGACCTCTTAGAGCTATTGGTGAAATAGTGATTAAATCTTGCATAAAAACTGAAACCCATTATGTTGATGTAAGTGGAGAAGAAAATTTTGTTGAAAAGGTACGTTTGGAATATCACGAGGAAGCCAAAAAGGCTGGTATATACGTAGTCAATGCTTGCGGAGTCGGATGTCTCTTATACGATCTCGGAGTTCTTTATATCCAGAAGCAATTTCCAGGTACTTTGAACTCTGTGGATACTTTCTTAAACATGAGTAGAGATGAACCAAGTCCCGAAGGTCCTTACTACAATATTTCCACTTGGAAATCAGCGATAGATTTACTCATTAACAAGAAAGAACTTAAAGTTATACAATCGAAGATACCACCATTAAATACCCCAAAGCTGTACCCATCTGTTAGTTCAAAAATTTTACCTTTTAGACCGAAAGTTGATGAAGGTTGGGCAGTAGCGTTGAAAAGCTCCGATCATGGAATAATGCAAAGAACGCAACAGTATCTATACGAAGAGGAAAATATACGGCCAGTTCAATTACACACATATCTTATACTAAAATATTTGTGGCATTTGTTCTTCTTCATAATCTCCGGCATCATTTTTGCAATAATGGCTCAATTTGAATTCGGAAGAAAGTTATTGATGAAGTATGCCTTTTATTTCTCCTTTGGATGGTTCGACACCAAAGAACCATCGAAAGAAATGTGCGAAAAATCATGGCTCAGATTCACGATATTGGGAAAGGGGTGGAAGGATATGGTGGTCAGAGCTGAGAGAAATGTCCGAAGAAGCCCGATCATGCCATGCTGCTGCAATTTAAAGGTAGAAACCCAGCTTATGGTGCCACTGGACTTTGTTTGGTCATATCTGGTATTGTAATGGCCACCGAAAAAACTAAAATGCCTAAAAATTTTGGAGTGCTCACACCTGGACAAGCTTTTGGTTCTACAACAGCAAGGGAATTATTGCTTGATAACGGAATTTCTTTGGAACTTAAAGAAATTGATCTCTGATTGTTTTTCACAAGCTACTTGCTTAAATTTATTGAAAATTATGTCCAATATTTTTATATTTTTTATATATGAAATAAAAATGTGATTATTAATCAGAAAATATGTAATTGTTACCGATTTTCTCTTTAGGCAATCGGAGGAGACATAGATGAGGATTGACGCAATTCATTGAAATATTATCATGGAAATCTTTATTCTTTTACATTTTTTGAATTCTTCAATATATTTCAAACTTTTTCTTCGAATTTTAGTCGAATTACCTACAGAAATATCTATTTATCAAAAGAATTCTAATCAAGTTTCAGTACTTTTTTTCATTTAATTTCGTTAGTAATTTTTCGCATGTTGAATAACGTGTTTACTCTTTGAAACCATGATTTTGGAAAACTTGACGGTAATCCAAATTTTTTGAAATTATATTTGGATCTATCAAACTCCAAAACTTTATTTTTTGAAAATTTGACAACTTCTAGTGATACAGTAATTGATAATTCAATTTGATTGAATAGGTTTGTATATATATCCAGATGATTGGATTTTTATTTATTTTTTGAAGTTAACGTTATCAATTACGATGTACTTTGTTTTTCCCTGCACGTTAATGACCTTTTTATTGAGACGGCAAAGTTGCATTATATCATTTAGATATCCAAACAATCACTTGCATTTCCTTTGTTGTGGTCGCAATAATGATGATAAAGGGGTCAATGAGTCTTCTTGAATTCAACAAAATTCAGAGATCGCACTGAAAAAAAACACTTGGTTTTTTACTGCAGTCCGTTAACAATGGCAGCAAGACTAGACATAATATTATTCGGTGCTACTGGTCTGGTTGGTAGATATGGGCTCAAGTATTTGCAAAAGTGGCCAGAGAAAAAAATTTGACATGGGGAGTAGCTGGACGAAACGAAATCAAAATAAGGAATGTGCTTAATCAACTGGAAGAAGAAACTGGAGATAAAACTATTGCTGAAGTGCCCATAATTCTAGCTGACATGTATGACAGTGAATCCATACAAGTTATGACCTCTAAGACAAGAGTCCTCGTCAACTCTTGTGGACCTCTTAGAGCTATTGGTGAAATAGTGATTAAATCTTGCATAAAAACTAAAACCCATTATGTTGATGTGAGTGGAGAAGAAAATTTTGTCGAAAAGGTACGTTTGGAGTATCACGAGGAAGCCAAAAAGGCTGGTATATACGTAGTCAATGCTTGCGGAGTCCAATGTCTCTTATACGATATCGGAGTTCTTTATCTCCAGAAGCAATTTCCAGGTACTTTGAACTCTGTGGATACTTTCTTAAACATGAGTAGAGATGAACCATGTCCCGAAGGTCCTTACTACAATATTTCCACTTGGAAATCAGCCATAGATTTACTCATTAACAAGAAAGAACTTAAATTATTCAATCGAAGTTACCACCATTAAATACCCCAAAGCTGTACCCATCTGTTGCTCCAAAAATTTTACCTTTTAAACCGAAAGTTGATGAAGGTTGGGCAGTAGCGTTGAAAAGCTCCGATCATGGAATAATGCAAAGAACGCAACAGTATCTATACGAAGAGGAAAATATACGGCCAGTTCAATTACACACATATTTTATACTAAAATATTTGTGGCATTTGTTCTTCTTCATAATATCCGGCATCATTTTTGCAATAATGGCTCAATTTGAATTCGGAAGAAAGTTATTGATGAAGTATGCCTTTTATTTCTCCTTTGGATGGTTCGACACCAAAGAACCATCGAAGGAAATGTGCGAAAAATCATGGTTCAGATTCACGATATTGGGAAAGGGGTGGAAGGATATGGTGGTCAGAGCTGGAGAGAAATGTCCGAAGAAGCCCGATCATGCCATGCTTGCTGCAATTTAAAGGTAGAAACCCAGCTTATGGTGCCACTGGACTTTGTTTGGTCATATCTGGTATTGTAATGGCCACCGAAAAAACTAAAATGCCTAAAAATTTTGGAGTGCTCACACCTGGACAAGCTTTTGGTTCTACAACAGCAAGGGAATTATTGCTTGATAACGGAATTTCTTTGGAACTTAAGGATATTGATCTCTAATTGTTTTTTCGCAAGCTACTCGCTTGAATTTATTGAAAGTTATGTCCAATATTTTTATATATCTTATATATGAAATGAAAAATATGATTATCAATCAAAAAAAAATTTTTACTGACTCTCTTTAGGCAATCGGAAGTGAAATAGGTGGGTATTGAGACAGTTCTCTCAAATATTGTCATTGAAATATTTGAGAGAACTGTCAAATTCTTCTAGAACTCATTCTTCTGAATTTTTTTAATTGTTAAATATATTTGAAATTTTTTGTACGAATTTTATTTGAATTATCCACTTAAACCTTAATTAATTGAATGAATATCTAATCAAGTTTCAGTATTTTTTCTTCAATTCAATTTCGTTTATATTTCGCATATTGAATAACGTGTTTAGTCTTTACATCGCATTGATTTTTTAAACTTAATATTCTTTCAGGTAAACTTTTTTATTTTCAACTTCAGAATTAAAAGTTTTCTAGTTTCAATGGTGTTCTAAATTTGTTAATGGAATATTTGGATCCATTAAACTAAAAGAATTTAAGCATTATCCTGATAAATCAGTTAGTAGGTCATGGTTTCTAGTTTCCTTAAGGCTTTCTACCAGTATTTCTCAGTTTTAAAGGAAAAAAAATCGAAGTTTTATGAATACAATGAATAATCATAGATATTTCCGAAGCTTTCTATAATTTAATTGAATAATTCTTCAGTCACAGTATCACAGCTAAAGAGTTTTTTCTTTCATATTTATGACTCTCTAAGCTTAGAAGGGCAAGATAACAAAATTAACACAGAAAGAAACTATGTACCACTTATAATAAAATAACAAACAGTTAATTCGACTTGTTTTTATTGACAACTTGATACATTACAAATGCTTCTATCACAATATATACTAACATTAATACTTCAGTGTTGTAAGTCTAACCTAAAAGGAAAATGATATGTTTGGTTTGAGCTATTAGTTTCCCTCTTGGCAGTTTTACCAAAAGAATGAAGGAATTCATGATACAAAATCTTTTTTTTTAATTTATACTATTTCCTTATAATCGAAAATGTCTGCTATCGCATAAATTGACATCTTCAGGTCTTGACAATTGAAGTTTAATCGTCATATCTGATGATGTTAAGTCACATGACACAGTACTGAGGTAAGCTGTTTAAGCGAGTGAATTTGACCTAGTATCAGAGCTTGGATGTCAGGACTACAATATTTTCAATTTGAGAGTCAGATATCAATAAATATATGGTAATTGGTACCCAAATATTTATAGTGAAAACTGATGGATTCGAAAAAAATTTAGTACTTCGTTTAATGATTCATGACGACGTTTCTCTCCATCAAAGAAGGTTATTGAAGATACTCCACTGGACAAGATCAGGTGCGTATTTAACGGGGCTTCTTGGTGACACTCCCCCACCTCGAGAAGTATCAATGAAGTCGTAGGAGTATGTATTTCTGTTTTTGACTAACGTACCAGTTTAAAAAATTTGCGTCATTTGTTACAAAGACTGCACCCCAAAAAATAATTTCTGACTACGTCACTGTCCAATAATTCAATAGATGGTTTGAAAAACTGTTTCTTATTTCGAAACGGTAATTGAAAGTTGTAAGATAAGACTTTACAGAGGGAAATAGACTGTATGTGAATTAATTCCCACAAAACTTTTTGCTATTTTGTTACCCTGAATTTTTATTTTGCCAGGCTTTCAAGGAATTCTTCAAGAGATGAGATATTACATTATGTAACCAATTCAAGGCATTAAATGTTAGTACGACATTTAACAATAACAAAATTGTACGAAAATTACATGAAATAACATCGATTTAATTCTGTAAATTTGGAGGTCTTCGAACAGTTTTTAGATACTGTTTTCAATCAAGTTTGTATATTTGCGTATACTATACATATCATATGGACAAGATTATACTGTGCGGGCTCTAAAATTGTTCTATTTATATGATACATTATGCATTACGACATTTAAAGCAATGTTATATTACTCTGTACAGAAGATTCGAGATGCAGAATACAAATGGACACTATACTCTATTTCCAAGCTTAGAGAAAATGATAATCATTGAAAATATAATTCGAATTTCATAGGAAACGTAATTTGAAAAAATTGGTTGAATAATTGTTTAAAATCTGATCTGCATTATATATTTTCATAGATATTGATAGTACGCCACTGACTTCCTCTAAAATAAAAATTATTTTTCAATTCATATTTCGCAAAATATGTCATCTTATATGAAAGCTTTTTATCCGTTCAAAAACCGTGCATAGAACTGAGAAATTGCATAGAAATAAGCAGGGACTAGAAAAATGTTTTTATTTTATCAAGTCAGTGGCGTACCTTTGATATCTGTCAAAATATTTCTGTCAAAAGTTTTGCTGGTCAGATTTCCCACGTCAATGGTTGATTTAAGTACTCACAATGAAAAATATATTTCAATATTATCTGTATACCCAATTTTATTGAAATATCTTCCAAAAGTTTCGAAGATGAAAAGTTTCGAATTCATTTAAAAGTTCATATAAAGTTCTATTCTTGAAATGAACTCAAATGCCACCCCCTCAAACATTGACATTCAATTAGACACCCTGTATATAGTAACAAGTCATGACCCTTAGTTTATCTTTATGAAAACCAGTCTTTATTTCCATTCTTTTCAGTTAAATGAGTTGAAAACATTCCAATAATTCATAAACACCATACAATATAACAATTCATCGAATAATTTATTTCTTAGAAAATAACCAGTAGAATTTTCCATTTGTACTCTGCTATCATTATACAACTCAATTGATATATAAATCAATAAAATATACCGACTAATAATTTTAAAGCTGTTCCAGCAGATATTACAAACAAAGCGAATGATAATATCAATATAATATCAACAATACAGATTTCAATAAAAACTTTTTTCTCAGAAATTGGAAGCTGTTATAAATTTCTTGATTATTGACGTAATTGGAATAGATATACCCTGGAAAATATAATATCTGGTATAATTATTTTGTATATATTGCTAATACACGACTTTCTAATAATCTATATACACCCAATAAAATAATACACTACTTTCTAATTTTACAATTAATACTTCTTTGAATATGAAATTGGAAATACTCATAACAAACACACCCAGTAATCCAGTAATAAGATTTTTGTATCATACAATTAATAACACAATACACTCAAAATATCTTTCGGGTCACTAACCCATTATCAAGAGAGTTATTTAGCTAGAAAGATATGTTGAAATCATTTCGAGAATTCAACTAAATTTAATTTTAAGTGTTTAAGAATTCTATCTTATTCTCGTTACATTAGGAAAAGATTCTCCTTCACTATATCTCAAATATGTAGCTCATTCTTTATTTAATATATAATAAATTTAGTGGGGTCTTGTCTGAACATGTTTACACTTACTTTATTATATAAAATTTCGTTTTAATTACAACTATTAACATTACAAAATAATCGAGTTTAAACGAAGAAAACTTCGAATTATGAGTATTTCCGTAAATTAACAACTCGTAAATATCTACATATAATTTTGTGGACATCTAACAATCATTATAAATATTTGTGCCACATTAACAAGTTTTCTCTTCACTTATTTTACAAAACACGTATTTTTTAATGAATCATCATGAAAAACGAACAGAAACAAACAGAACTATAAGTAAGCATACACACATATGATATTTGTTGGACAGGCAAATATTTCTAGTGAATTTACTAACTAAATATATCGTTGTAAAATCAAAAGAAGCAAATAAACTTATAGTTCTGCCTAAAACTAAAACGGAAATTAACTCATTTCTATTTTTACAAGAGTCCAGTACTGTGACGCCATCTGTGTGAAATTGAAAGAACAAAGATTTACTTTTCCAACAATAAATAACTTTTCCAATATCCAATATCCCCAAAACGTCTATTTTGAATTCAATTCGAGATGATGTTAGTAATTACCTCATATTGTATTTGTGAAATGAAATCGTACTGCCACTAGATTAACCTGTCAACATAAAAATCATTTCATATATTTTCATGATGATTCAAAAACGTTTGATAAGCTTTGAAATATTGAGCTACATTGACATTTGTAGTGATATGCCATCTTAGGCCATAAAGTTCACCTTACAACAATATTTTTATTGTTTTAACAGCTAAATATACGGTCGGACTTTGAAATAAATAACAGAGATACAGTAAAACTAAATATATCTGATTATTATTTACAATTCATTCAGTTCATTGATTTTTTGGAATGAAGCATTATCACCTATATGTCTGGTAGAATTTATTTTGTCAGTATTTAAGCTACATTTGGCACTAAAAGAAATTATTGAAAAGCTTCCAATTAACAAGGAATGTCTTTTTGATTTGGATTAATTTCGTAGATCTATCAGAACTGTAACTGTGTATTTTGGAATACACAATTTTAGGTTAAATTTACAGAAAATTTCTTTTAATTCCAACTAATTCGCATGTGATATGTATTCACAGATAATATGCCGAGAAAATAAAAATAATCTGCACTTACCTTTCAAATATATATTACAATAACCGTATAAATATGTATTTTCATATTTTTATAAAGGACTCTGCTCTTTCATGCATTATTTCACGCAAAACTGTTTTTTCAATAAACTATATATAAAATCAAATTACTTGAATACAAGTACTTAGTTCAAATTTGTAAATAAATATCTTAATATAAATAACAATGAGTAAATAAAAGGTTACCTATAATGGTCTTTATGAATGAAAGCCTGTTAAACATCATAAAATATAATGTTATGTCAATTTCAGTTCACTTCTTTTCATTACGAACAAATTGAACGAAATAATGAGTGAAAATTATGTAGTTTCATTTTATTTTTATAGTTACTTTATGATTTGTAAGAATATTTTGCTAAAACAGTCAAATATTCCGTATGTTTCATCATGTTGAAATATTATATTAGCTAATAGATGGCGGTCTTAGATTTCAAAGATTTGCGAATTTAGTATTGACTTCCATCGGTAGATGTCAGTAAAACTGTATCAGTATCCTTCTATCATGAATTAACAATACATTGACCAATTATAATGTCATTGTATAAATTATACCTGCATAAATAGTTTTAGACTACATTACAGATAAAAAAAGTTCAATACAACTCTAGTCAGTATTGTTTGCAGTTTCTGAAAATAACTTTGAAGAAAACTGTTTACCAGACGTTCATCCATTCACAAAATTGCAACAAGTTATATATTTCCAATAGAATTAAAACAATGTTTGAAGATCACCATCTAATATCACTAAAATTGTTGAAGTGAATCTATAAGCGTCAAACTCAACAACTACTGATAGGGGGCATATATTTTTATTTTCATATAACTTCTGGTTATATATTCATATAATTTCTTGCTTTGCTCTTTCGTTCAATTGTAATATTATTCGAGTAAACTTTAAAACATGAACAAAAGCAATGACTTTTTTACTTGAGATGAAAACAAAGAAGCATGGATTGCGAAACATTTAGAGCAAATTTCAATATATTTTATAATCCTGTAATTAACATTTTCAGATAATTTCAACTTCAACTTATATCCAAATCGAAAAAGATAAGATGAAATTTAATTTGTAAGCATTTACATTTTATACGATTTAAACAACACCCTGTGATAAATACTTTTCCGTTAATAGATGAAATTTCATGATCGTAATAACATTTCCATGTCGTTTCCCAATCTATGCTATCTTATTTCATATCATCTCTATTAATTTTTCAGTTAAAAGTGCATCAAGAACCTGATTCAGCAGCCCTTCTAATATATAAGCGTTACACTTCTTCTAGAGACCTTACAAACTTCTCTTGTTGTTTCTATTTGGGTCTAGTAAGCAGAGCTTGCATAGAAATAAGACTTTCTTCAAGAGCCTGTGCAAACCTTGAAGTACTAGTAATTTCCGATGACCAAAACGCCGATAAACAGAAAATAATACAATCTGGTTTTGGATTGTATGAAGCACCATACCCATCTGGTTCTACTGGACCATATCCCATAAAACTATCGGTATTTGTAGCCACTTGGCTTGTACTCAACAAGAATTTATTAGCAAGTCTATACGTACTATCTGTAAAAATTTCAGGCAACGGAAAAGACGCGTGAGGAGAAGTTTCTTTTGCTGCTTCTCTTAGTCCTAGTAGATGAATATCTATACCTTGACCGAGGATGTTGTCTACCATTTCAATAGTTTGCTGTTTAACTGCTTCATTCCAAAGGTGAAGTTTCTCGTCGTCGCTTACCAGGTGAAAGGTGACTTTTTTGTTAAGTGCATCGTCGTCTTTCAACTGAGACATTGCAGTAACCCAAGACAGAGCTTCTGGACTTGCTGATCTGATGCAGTCAACTCTACCAAGAGCGTACCTGAAAAACAAAAACTCAATTCTTGGATTCATAAAGTAAGTTTATCATCAAATCATTTATTATCTAAAATGATCATTTGAAAGAGAAAATGAAAAGATTCATAATTATTCAAAACTCAAATTTGACTAATCTGAGAGATATTGAAATCATGCTCAACAGCTAACTATTTTAGTATATGACACTACCACGGCCACCTTTAATACAGGCCACGAAATGAATATCTGTCATAGAGTATACAGTGGTTCTACAATCACGCCATTAGTTGAGCTGGTATACAAATGCAAATAGGACGCTTCCCAAAACTTTCGCAGTTTAAAGTTGAATAATTTTAGCTTTTGGTATAAATTCTATATTTTTCAATTGTGTACAGTGTAATAAAAGTGTTGATGTTGATAATTCGTTGAAATCTCAACATCAAACTATAAAAAACCAAGTGTTTAGTTTGTTTACAAATTTCAGTGAAACGAAATCAGTTTTGTGTTCTTTAAGATTTTCGTAGTTTGAAGTTGAATATTTTACGATTTCAGTTCTAATCCTCTATTCATCAATTTTCTATAGTGTTATTTAGGTGCTAGTGTTGATAGTTTATGGATAACATAACATCAAATTATAAAAACGAAGTGTTTTGTGTGTACCGATTTAATCGAATCGAATTTGTGTTGTGTTTTGAGTAAGGAACACTTACAAATAATTTTTTTGTGAAATATAGTGTAGAGGATAGGTATGCCGTAGATGATTCAGTAAATTTCAAGCTTGGGATAGGTATTTTTTTTAATATAATTGTAAATCAGTTTAACAATTGTTTTATTACAAGTGTCGAATTTTTGGAGTTCTACAAGAAATTTTTTTTGGATGTACGGATAAAACTCACCTTCTTGTTGATGCACTCTCGTATGTAGCTGTCAATTTGCCATGTAACCTATAATACGCTAGTTGCAACGCCAACTGAATGTAAACATCTGGGCTAACTCTGCAGGATTTGATGAAAGTCTTTCCGTAATTATTAAATCTAAATACTTGAAAGTCTAAATCTCTTACAAGATTATCTAGGAACTTAGCAGCTTTTTCGATATTCTCATGGTCTTTGTCCTTCAAGAACCATTCTAATCGCTCAGGAGGTGGAAGGTGACCCATAGATGCAGCAGGTACCTCACTTTCCTCAGCCATGCTATCGGCATGCTTCCAGAGTTTCTCGACTAAATTGATAACGGTGACACCTTCTGCGGCTGAGTGTTCGTAGCAAAGACCACAAGCTCCATCACCAGATAGGATCAACTGTAGTGTTTTGTCGAACCATCGGTTGGCAGAATTGAATCCACTTCCTCCTCCATGGATCATCTGTGCAGCTAGATTCGTTTCATCGCGATTTCCTGCACTGTAACCCTTAGCGCCTCTGTTGAGTCTCAAGTTGAAGCTTGGAGGCAAAGCCTCATCTATACATATAACAAAAAGGGCTTTCGCAATAAGGTCTAAATTCCTTCTATTTCTCTCATCTGCTAAAAGAGATGCTCTAGCTTCTGCCCATAGAGGTCTTTTCCACCCAGTTAGTATACCCACAGGAGGCGGGTTATTCAAACAAGGAGCGTCATCTAGGATGTGTAGTAGTTGGGAGCACAGTTCATCCTCGCACAATCTTCCTCTGTCTGTAGCTTGAACAGGTACACAATATAACTGACTTCTGCAGATAACAATCACATGTTCATTTAGCGTTTGATTCGAAGAGGGTTTGGGACAAAAATATTGCGAATCTTTCTCTTTTCCAGGTAATCTACATGATCCTAAAATGCGGTAATATTGTGCCATGCAGAGTGGTTGTCCAGGTTCTCTAGATGTTGCTCTCTCAATGGGAAGGCTTCTTCTGTCAAGTATCGCCTTGTGGTCTAGAGCGGCATCTAGTAGCCTAGCGGCGAAACGAGCTATGTCGAGGATTGTAGTGAACTTTCTTGGTGGGAAAACCATGCCTGGATTTGAGTTCACCGGTAGAGCAATTGGATTGTGTAGGTACATGTCATTTAACCAGTATGTATAAGCCTGGAAAAGAAATATATTTTCAGTTTGCAGTTAGCAACCCCTTTTGATGTTTCTCAATAAACACCAAGAAGATCCCAGGAAATCCATCGAATTTTCACCTTATGCTAATGCTATTGAAACTTTCTCTTCTTTCCACAGAATTATTCATCTTATTTACCTTCATTCTATCATAATATTCAGGTATATGTGCAATATTTATATATGAAAAAGCAAATTTCGTGTTCTCGAAAAAAATTCAGTTTTGATGGTTTCCAGTGAGAATTTCTTTAACCAAGAGGATGGTTATGAAATTTGTCTGATACCACCTCGCTAATATCGTCAGGTTCAGACCAGGAGACAATAATTTCAAATTTTTCTGTACGAGTACATAAACATGCATATGAGTTATGAAACTGAAATACCAAATGATTCTTGCTCTTGAACACTTATTGCGTTGAAAAAGGTACTTGAAATATTAATTTGATGGTTTTTTGTTTATTTATACATCGTTTTTTCATATGTGATCTAAAACAGATTGCCCATAAAGACATTTGACTATTGTCAGATGAAATAAGAAGACTTAATAACTGATAATCATCATAATATATATCTGTTTAATTTAGAGTCTACTCTTGTTTTCTGGGGAAACGAGTATTTTTCATTCCCTATTGAATTAAACATTTTCTAAATTGCCTTTGTAGCATTTCGAAAGGTTTGGGCAGGTGTATATTAATATGTTTATTAACAACTCAGAAATATTGTTTACAAGATTGTTATTAGCTACTAATTTTATTTTTATCCTGACTTTTAATCCAACGTCTGCCATCTTTGTTTGCTTTGAGAAATCAGATGAAGCATCTCTATATGTATACTACTTCGCATGTTTTGTATAATGACATCTGTTATCGTTATAATAACGTAAGATTTAAGCACCATTCACCAACAAAATTACCCTTGAATATGAATAATGATACATTAAAAGGGTAGAAAATTCAATATCCAAAAAGTATAGACTATTGTAATCGTCCAATCCCGCAGAAGTTTTAGCGCAAGCGTCTTTCTCCAGGTCCTACAATCCAATAGGCCTTTAGGATCGTTTCGCTTAAAACAATAAAGCCAAGGTAATCTCTTTGTTTCTCGTTGACGAGCTTCAAGATGCAAAGGGAAACGTAGACTGGGCTCTGCAATTGATTGGAGGAACGAAGGTTCATTGAGTATCTCTTTTATGCGGATGAATAAATCAAAAGGGCCAGAGGGCGTACTAAATTGGAAAAGGAACTGAAAATGCGGGCTCGTATTTTAACTGAATCTTGATTTATTGAAAATGGAAAAAAAGGGTAAACTTTACGACGTTAAGTGACCAAAACAAACATTTGAATCTCTGGATTTTTAAACATTTTAAAAATAAAATCGTTTTGTTCGATTTTTTCGTGCGGGGTTATCTTTGGGGACAAGGGGCACACAACCAAAAAATGGGACGTTACTGTTCGAAATGGGACGTCTGGTAATTAAGTCCTCCCATTGAGTCTGAACCCATTAAGTACAGTAATAAAAATTCATGAAAACTAAAATGAGAAGATAAAACATAAAACATCCCTTTAATTTTAGGTTACGTTCTATTCACGCCTCCCTTGAGAAAAAATGAAGGTAAAAGAATATTTCCCAATCTACAAAAAGCTGGAAATCCTTCCGATCCTCTAGTAAAGCTTCCTAGATGTTTGTACAAATATTATGATGAATACGAGTTTGCTGTTCATATTAAAGACTAGGGTGGAGGCATTGAGTAAACTAACGGTAGGTATTTATTTTGGTACTTCAGCCCTCACCAATCCAATTATAATTTTTAATCCCCCAGGGAATGCGCTGTTTGCTCTTTTAGTCCCCAGTGAATGAAGAAGAGCGAAAACGGAAGCAATGATATCGTTCATCTTGAACGTATATGCTAAATTGTTGGAAATTTCACCTTTCGTGTGGATTTATCGTTAACGGAACCGTTTCGTGATTCAAAATAGAACGGAAAATTCATAACAAAGAACAAAATTTAAGCACATGCCTAGATTTATGTACAAATGTCAATTTGAATTGTTATTTCAATTGCAATTCGAAAACTGCTATTTTCTTTCGAAGGAAGCATAATTTATCGGAAATTTTATAGACGAAAACATATACAGGGTGTTTACATTCTAGAATCTAAGACGTGAAGGTTATATGAAGGTAATTTGTTGTTTTGGTAGTTTACACAAGGTGTGTAAAGTTTTCTATTTTGAAGATTTTCTATTTTTATGATGGGTCAATGGGTGATTTTGAATATCTTAACTCCAAGAAATCCAGAGGAGTGTGCCCAAAACGACTTGAAGGTGACAGGTGTTAGACTTATAAATAAAAACTACGCTTAAAAAACACCCATTATGTATAAGTTTGGTCAGCATTTAAATTTTTTTATACCTATTATTATATTTCATTTCATCAGTTCTGATTTGTTATCACAAAGTCTGCTTTTAAAATTGAACTAGGTAAAAAATTTGAAAGTACAAAATTGAAACTTTTGAATTTTTGTACTACCAACTTTGTTTTTTTGTATCTGTTGTCTTTCCTGTTTTGTAATTAGGACCTGCCCTGTAAAACAGTGTATATTAAATAAATAAATCGATAAATAATGAAACAATATTTAGAATTTTCTCATAATTTTAATACAAATACGCATGACGACGTTTCGAAGTACTACTTCTTTATCAAATGCTGGATTAATACAGAAATAGTACTTCGAAACGTCGTCATGTGTATTAGTATTAAAATTATGACAAAATTCTAAATATTGTTCCATTATGGATATCAATATTTTCCAAATATCGGCCTCATCAATCATCAAATTAATAAATAAATAAATATATTGATTTGAAAAGTATATATTATTTATATAGGAATTTCCTTGAAGTTTTAATAATGTTTGCGTTTATGTATAATGTATCTGTATATTTTAATTGAGTTCATATGTATATAAAGTCCCCAGTTTGGGTTAGTTTTTTGGTTTGACACAATAACTGTCAATATTCTAAAGCCACTCAGAATAAGAATATTCATTTTGATTACTTCTAAAAAATAGTAGCGCCACGAGGAACAAAATTAAGGCAGCAATAAAGTTAATTTACAGTCAAGGTTCGTTCACAAGTTAACATCCTGTATCTCATTAACGACAAGATTTATCAAACATATATATAAAAATTTTTCATTCTAAACTGAATAATGAATCGCTTGAATCATCATTTCGATTATTTTGAAACGTCTTGCACCTCAAATATTCGTGTGTGTTTTATTTCGATTTCTTATACTCAGGATTTTTTGTGCTACTCCAAATGTTTAAGCGGAAAGTATTTATTGAAATTGAATATGGTGTAAACTGTAATTTAAATCAAGATAAATTTCCATCTGATTCTTCATTTAAGATTAATGAATATATAATGAGGTACACAGATGTCTCCACATGTTATTTTCTCTTAAGAACTGAACGAATTATTTACTTGAAATCATTAATCGAGTTTGACTTCTTTATCCACAAGACATTGGATCTTGGGATTATAGCAAATCATTCAATTCGTAAAATGTCATTTGGTTATCACACACTGTCTTTCGATACAAGAATATCTACTTAATTTTTATTTGCGGTCTTATTAATATCCATACCTTTCACGTTTGTTCTACTTCTTCTTCACTTCTTTTATTTTCAAACTTTATTATAATTGATTTTTGTTGATTTCTCGAACAATATCAATTCGTGAGCGGTCTTCGAAGTACTTAGTCAATATTTTGATAAATTTCGTTACGTGTGTCATTACATTTTATATCACATAATATCATCTTTTCTCTATACCTTGTATGTTTGTTTAGCTTACTTCTTTTCTTCTTTTAAGTTCCATCTTTAATTATAATTGAATTATGTTGATTTCTCGAACAATATCACTTCGTGAACGGTCTTCGGTCTTATTGAATATTTTGAAATATCGTCTTTTCCGGTTCGATTGAAGTTAAGTCACTTACTTCAAGATGTTTGAATTGATTATTGGATACTAAATTTCCACCTTTTGTTTTAGTTTTATTATCATCTTTCTCCTCACTTATACAAAATTATTTTATGAGTTGATTGATAGAAGTTAGAAAATCAACTTCCATTCGCCAGAAGTTTTTGAAACGGTTCCCGGAGATTGACAGTTGTGTGTGGGACATTTACGCTATTAGGAATGATATGCATATAATTCCAATTAAATCAATCAAACATAAAATTGTTGTCTAATACTTATTATATTAATCCAGCATTTGATGAAGAAGTAGTACTTCGAAACGTCGTCATGCGTATTTTATATTGAATTGAGAGAAAATTTTAAATATCGTTTTATTATGGATATTAATTTTCTCCAAGTATCGGCCTTATCAAATATCGATTATGATAATTTGGATTTTGGTTATTTAGTAGATATAAGTAGCAATATTATTCAGATAATTGAAAAGAGAAGCAATCTTTTCTCAAAAAAAAGAATAAGAATTCGGTTTACCTCAACTTTCAAATTATGAGTACGTAATGTTTACATAATTTTATAGCTATTGAAATATTTTGTTATATAGCAATATATATACTTTGTTCTTTATGAGTATATTCATTATTTTGCGACTGTAGTTTCGTAGTATTACAACATTTTCAAGTATATTTAATAAAGAAATTAGGATTGTTTGAATAGAAATTCTAATAATGAGTACAATAAGTAAAAAATGTGTATTTTTCGCTATATTATTATGC
This sequence comes from Henosepilachna vigintioctopunctata, assembly GCA_030704895.1. NCBI lineage: Eukaryota > Metazoa > Arthropoda > Insecta > Coleoptera > Coccinellidae > Henosepilachna > Henosepilachna vigintioctopunctata. The sequence goes on from JARQZJ010000005.1 coordinate 3,824,199, forward strand.
ATTATCACAAAATAACAACGAATCTATCCTATATTCAAAATATTTTGACAAAAGTACGATGAGATATTTTTAATGATTTATAACATAATAATGATATTAACATAATTCATGATTTTTCTGAAGAATTTGGTTTATTAATTTTCAAGTGTTTATTTTGCTGTTTTCATATTTTTGTTGAAAAAAAAGTTTTTTTTTATTAAATATTTAATCTAAGCATTTTTAATATTACAATCTGGTCACAGTGGACCAATGAGCAATTTTATTTTAACCTAATTGACTACTATCTGGCTTAAACTAAGGTATACTCATCAGCGTTCCTTATATTCTAGTCCTATATTAGAGTTACACTAAAACTTAACATGTACGAGCACTGTTTTTGCAGTCACTTTCACTCCACTAACTCAAACGGTTTTGTTCTTTTTAGTCTTCTTTTAATGTTAGTGTTGTCTAGCAATTGAATTGCTTCGATATTGACATGTTGATGAAGCATTTCTTCATGTTTATTGGCATATTGGGTAATAGTTTTCTCAATAGTTTCTACCTTTATGTCCATATGTAAGACTTTTTTTTTTTTAAATTTAATAGTGTTGGCGTTTACTTGATGTAAATCCATTATAATTGAATATAACTTAAATTCAAACACTTGAACTTATGATTTACACTTTATTGACTACATAGCATGACGCGTTTCGTCGTTACAAACGTCTTCTTCAGATCTTCATTATTCTGTAAGCATCTGAAGAAGTCGTTTGTAACGACGAAACGCGTCATGCTATGTAGTCTATAAAGTGTAAATCATAAGTTCAAGTGTTTGAATTTAAGTTATATTCTATGTAAGTCACTATTACGTACATACCAAGGGGCGTCTGTAATATTTCTCAGTATTTTGTTTTGAAATCTTTGGATAATATTGCGATTTGTTTGTTTGGTACAACCCCATAATTGTATTCCGTAGGACCACACAGGTTTAAGAATTTGTTTATATAGTAGAACCTTGTTCTGAACTGATAATTGGGACCTACGTCCTATTAGCCAATACATTATCCTGTATTTTAATTCTAGTTCTGTATTAGAAAAAAAAGTGTATTTTTATCTATAATACTTCATTACAAACTGACTGACGATTTACAATATTCAACATATTCTGATAAAGTTATGATGAAATATTTGGAAAAAGTTTCATAATTCATGACTCATTTTTTTAATCAATTGGGTTCATTAATTTTGATTTTCATAAATTTATTCATTCCAATATATGAACATTTGAAGGTTAAATATCCATTTTTAATGACTTTTCAGTAGAATTTTTTTATCGCCGGCAACATTGTTAGACTGGACGTTCATAGCGATCGCTTGAATGAAACTGCAGACTGCGTTTTCTCTTCTTGTCGATTTGAAGATGAACTTACGATTGCTGGTTGTTCAGATTTGTCCAAAGTTTTCGAAAAATTGTAGGAGATACTTGAAAATTCATCAATGAGTATGGTGTATAAAGCGATAAGTATATGATAATTTTTATCTTGTTTATTAGTACGAGTAGCAACAATATTTTGAATGAATATCAAATATTCTTAAATATTCAGAGAACTTCAATAATTCAAAATATGTAATTGTGATGTATTGTTCATACAAAATGTGAATAGAGTCCTGACTTATTATTCAAATACTAAATTGAATTATAAACGACACCTAGTATAATAATGTCCTACTTTAGATCCAAATGATCTTTTTTAGATATACTGTGAAAATATATATATATATATATGAATATATATATATATATATATATATATAGTATATATAATGAGACATTGAATGAAATTTGAATGAAATTTGAAATTAATGAAACTGAATTTGGTTCATTACTTGCAGGTTTTTCATTTATTAATTTCAGTATTAAGTTCAGTGAAATTTCAATTATTGTTGCTCGTGTTTATTTTGCTGTTTTTTTATTTTCTATTCTTTACTTTGTATTTTTCCTCCTGATGAAATATTTTGTTAGTTTCTTCACTCAAAATATCAATTTTCAACAAAATATTGCGTTATCAGATAAAAATGATTATTCCAAAATGCTACATAAGAAATAATGAAAATATTTTAATCGGTTGGTAAATTAACTGTGAATCCTTTAAATCATTTTAAATAGTCAAAAAATTGTGAAAATTAAAAAATACCAGAAATCAAAGAATTGTAGGTTTCCTCATTTCTGTTGAGTTGATCGAAGAATTAAAACAATTCTAACCTAACACGAACACTCCCGAGCAGAGCCGAACGCTTTCTGTCCACCCGATTCAATCTGCACATTCAAATCATTTCAGTTCAGAAAAGCATTCGTTTCTTTCAAACATCAAATTCTAAAACCTTCGTTGCCACTTACATGTGATTGTTTTGTGACGTTGACAGATCTCCACTTTAAAACCTTAAATGTGAGAAAATGTATGAGTACATTTGAAGGTTGAATAACCATTTTTAATGACTTTTCAGTAAAATTTTTTTATCGCCGGCAACATTGTTCGACTGGACGTTTTCATGCGATCGTGGGAAGGAAACAGCAGACTGTGTTTTCTCTTCTAGAAGATTTTAAGACGAATTTGCGATTACTGTTTGTTCATATTTGTCAAAGGTTTTCGAAAAATTGTAAAAGATATTTGAAAATTCCTCAATGTGTACGGTGTATGCGATGATATATGATAATTTTGATATTGGTTATTAGTAGGTATGAGTAGCAATAATATTTCAAATGAATATCAAACATTCTATTCCCAATAAAAGAGATAAATGAATTTTTTAATTCTTATAAATTTAATTTTTGTAACTTTATAATATCTTCGTTTTTAATTATGATAAATTAGCTTCATAATGATTTTCGTTACATTAATTTCCGGTTTTTCATTGATTCATGAATTCTAGTAATAAATTCAGTTAATTGAAAGAAATTATAATAAGCGATTATTTTGTAATTAATCATAAGAGACAATTATATATTTTCCTCTTTACAATACATTTCTATTTTTCCTTCTACACGAATGTCTTATTGTTTTCTTCAGACGAAATGTTAATTGCCATCGAAATTTAAACTTATCAAATGATCATTCCAAAATATTACATTCGAAAAATGAAATTTTCATTCCTTCGAAATATTCATTACGAATCACTTTTGTTAATGAAAATCTATGTGAAAAATAAGAATATGAAAATTCATATAATTAGTCTAGGTTTCGATACGAGTTGAACTTATTCAATACGTAATTCAAACAATTCCAACCTAAAACGAATGTTCCCGAACATACCCGAACGCTCCCAGCCCGCCCGATTCAATCTTCACATTCAAATCATTTCAGTGCTTTCGTTTCTTTCAAACATCAAATTCTAAAACCTTCGTTGCCACTGGCATGTGATTGTTTTATGATGTTGACAGATTTCCACTTAAAAACCTGGAATGTCAGAAATTCTATACATTTGAAGGTTAAATATCTATTTTTAATGATTTTTTACTAAAAATTTCTTATCGTCGGCAACATTGTTCGACTGTACGTTTACATGCGATCGTTGGAAGGAAACTGCATACTGCGTTTTGTCTTCTGGAGGATTATGAGATGAATTTACGATTGCTGGTTGTTCATATTTGTCAATTTTTTCGAAAAATTGTAAATGATATTTGAAAATTCGTCAAAGAGTCCAATATATGAGATAATACATGATTATTTTGATTTTGTTTATGAGTACGAGTAGCAATAATATTTTAAATGAATATCAAACATTCTATTCCCAAAAAATGAAATAAATGAATTTTTTGAACAATCTTTTGATAAACTTTCTAATGAATTTCGTTTCATTATCTTTCGAAATTTCATTGTTTATGAATTTTTGCATAAAATTTAGTTAATTGAAAAAATTAGAATATGTGATATTTTATCGTTAATCGTAAGTGACAATTTTATATTTCATACTTTCCAATACATTTCTATTTTTTTCTACATTTCTTTTGTTTTCTTCAGACGAAATCTTAATTTCTAACAAAATCTTACCAAATCAGTTCAATATGATCGTTCGAAAACATTACATACGAAAAAATAAAATTGTTTCAACAAAAAGCTTTCAGTTTGCTCATTCAACTTTGAATCTTTTTTTTTTCCCGTAGGAATATTCATTTCGAATCACTTTTGTTAAACAAAATCTATGTGAAAAATAAATAATATGAAAATTCATATAATTAGTCTAGGTTTAGATACGAGTTGAACTTATCCCATATGTAATTCAAACAATTCCAACCTAAAACGAATGTTCCCGAGCATAGCCGATCGCGTCTTTGCCGCCCGATTCAATCTTCAAACTGAAATCATTTCAGTTCTGTCAGAAAAGCTTTCGTTTCTTCCAAATATCAAATTCTAAATCCTTCGTTGCCACTCGCATGTGATTGTTTTGTGACGTTGACAGATTTTCACGTTAAAACCTTGATTGTCAGAAAATGTATATGAACATTTGAAGGTTAAATATCCATTTTTAATGACTTTTCAGTAGAATTTTTTTATAGCCGGCAACATTGTTAGACTGGACGTTTATAGCGATCGCTTGAATGAAACTGCAGACTGCATTTTCTCTTCTTGGCGTTTTGAAGATGATTTTAGGATTGCTGTTTGTTCCGAAAAATCGTTAATGACTAAGCTAAGGTGTTTGAAATGGTATCTGATAATTTTGATATTGTTTTTTAGTACGAATAGCAATATTATTTCAAATATCAAATATTCTTTCATCAGAAAAAAAAAATTAATTAATTTGGTCATTCAAATCAATTTGATTTTTGAATGCTTACAATAATTTTGTGTTGAGATTAGTCAAATTGAAATATTTGGTTATAGAGAAAATACAGTTTGTTTTCTATCACTATATTTATTATTTTGTGACTGCCGTTTCGTAGTATTACTACATTTTCAAGCATATTGATAGAAAAATTAAAATTGTTTGAATAAAAGGACTTAATATGTATAAGAAAAAAAATGTATTTTTTTCTATAATACTTTGCATTATTACAAACTGACTGACGAATCCAGAATATTCAAAATATTTTGATAAAAGTATGAAGGAATATTTGGAAAAATTTTCATAATTCATGACTCATTTTTTTAATCAATTCGGTTCATTAATTTCGATTTTCATAAATTTATTTATTTCATTAGTAAGTTCATTCAATTTTCATTATACGTTGTTAGTATTTATTTTGTCGTTTTTATATTTTCTAATCTCCAAGTTTGTATTTTTCCTTTTACTGAAATATTTTGTCTTGTTCTTCTGCCAAAATATTAATTCTCAACAAAATCTTGCATAATCATATTGAAATAATCATTCGAAAATACTGCATTCCAAATAATATAATTGTCATAGTATAAAAGCTTTACGGTCGCTGAATAAGCTGTCAATATTTTTATTCCCTTCAGAAAATTTCTTTCTAATCACTTAAAATAATCAAAATTGATAAATACGATAAATCTTTATAAGATCTGCAAGTTTCGATGTCGTGTTGAGTTTATTCAAGAATTCAGACCTAACCTAACCTAACACGAATGCTCCCGAGCAGAGCCGAACGCTTCCTGCCCGTCCGATTCAATCTTCACGTTCAAAACATTTCAGTTTGATCAGAAAATCTTTCGCTTCTTTCAAACATCAAATTGTAAAACCTTCGTTGCCACTCGCATGCGATTGTTTTGTGACGTTGTCAGATTTTCACGTTAAAACATCAAATGTGAGAAAATGTATATGAACATTTGAAGGTTGTATAACCATTTTTAATGACTTTCCAGTAGAATTTTTTTATCGCCGGCAACATTGTTCGACTGGACATAACAGCGATCGTTGGAATGAAACTGCAGTCTGCGTTTTCTCTTCTGGAGGATTTTGAGATGAATTTACGATTGCTGGTTCTTCAGATTTGTCAAAAGTTTTCGAAAAATTTTACAAGATATTCGAAAATTCCTCAATGATTACGTCGTATAAAACGATAAGTACCTATATGATTATTTTGATCTTGTTTATCAGTACGAGTAGCAAGAATATTTCGAATAAATATCAAATATTCTTGAATATTCAGAGAACTTTAATAATTCGAAATATATAATAGTGATGTATGGTTGAACAATTAACCGTTCGAACAAAATGTGAATGGAGACCCGAATTATCTTTGTAATCTTAAATTGAAGACTAAAAGTCACCTGGTAGAAGAATGTCCTACTTTTGATTCAAATGATCTTTTTTAAATATACTGTAAAAAATATATATTCGTAAAGTATTAATGAGACATTGAATGAAATTTGAAATTAATGAAACTGAATTTGGTTCATTTCTTTCAGATTTTGCATTTATTCATGTCAGTAGAAAGTTCAGTGAAATTTCAATTATTATTGTTAGTGTTCATTTTGACGTTTTTATATTATCACACCTATTCAACTTGGTATTTTTCCTTCTGCTGTAATATTTTGTTGTTGTCTTCAGCCAAAATATTAATTTTCAACAGAATTTTGCATTATCGGATCAAAATGATTATTCGAAAATGCAACTCAAGAAATAATAAAATCATTTTAAAATAAAAGTTTTCTGGTTGCTAAATTAATTGTGAATCTTTATTCCCGTTCGAATATTTTATTGAAATTATTTTAAATAGTCGAGATATTTATGAAAAATTGAAAATACCAGTAATCTCTTTAAGAATGTAGGTTTCAATTTCTGTTGAATTGGTCCAGGAATTCAAACAATTCTAACCTAAAACGAACACTCCCGAGCAGAGCCGATCGCTTCCTGCCGCCCGATTAAATCTTCCCATTCAAACCACTTCAGTTCTATCAGAAAATCTTTCGTTTCTTTCAAACATCAAATTCTTAAACCTTCGTTGCAACTAGCATGCGATTGTTTTTGACGTTGACAGATTTCCACATTAAAACCTGGAATGTCAGATTATGTATAGATTTGAAGGTTAAATATCCATTTTAATGACTTTTCAGTAGAATTTTTTTATAGCCGGCAACATTGTTCGACTGGACTTCACAGCGATTGTTTGAATGAAACTGCAGACAGCGTTTTCTCTTCTTGGCGATTTTAAGATGAATTTACGATTGCTGGTTGTTCCGAAAAATCTTTAATGACTAAGGTGCAAGAAAAAAATATCTGATAATTTTGATATTGTTTTTTAGTACGAATAGCAATATTATTTAAAATATCAAATATTCTTTTCTCAGAAAAAAAATGAATTAATTTGGTTTACTCCAATCAATTTGATTTTTGAATGCGAAATGTTTAAAATAATTTTGTGTTGAGACTATTTAAATTGAAATATTTTGTTATAAAGAAAATACAGTTTGTTTTCTATTACTTTATTTATTAGTTTGCCACTGCAGTTTTGTAGTATTACTATATTTTCAAGCATATTGATAAAAAATTTAAATTGTTTAAATAAATGGACTTAATATGTACCTATAAGAAAACAGGTAAATTTTTTCTATAATACTTTGTATTATTACAAACTGACTGACGAATCTACAATATTCAAAATATTTTGATAAAAGTATGATGGAATATTTGGAAAAAGTTTCATAATTGATGACTTATTTTTTTATTCATTTCGGTTCATTAATTTCGATGTTCATAAGTTTATTTGTTTCATTTGTAAGTTCATTATATTTTCAATATACGTTGTTAGTATTTATTTTGCCGTTTTTATATTCTCTAATCTTCAAGTTCTTATTTTTCCTTCTGCTGAAATATTTTGTCGTGTTCTTGCATATCGTGTAAAATCTTATATAATCAGATTAAAATGATCATTCGAAAATACTACATTCCAATTAATATAATTGTCTTAGTATAAAGGCTTTACGGTAGCTGAATAAACTGTGAATCTTTTTATTCCCTTCAGAATACTTCTTTCTAATCACTTAAAATAATCAAAATTGAAAAAAACGATAAATCTTTATAAGATCTGCAAGTTTCCAAGTCGTGTTGAGTTTATTAAAGAATTCAAACAATTCTAACCTGACACGAATGCTTCCGAGTAGAGCCGAACGCTTCCTGCGCGCCCGATTCAATCTTCACATTCAAATCATTTCAGTTCTATCAGGAAAGCTTTCGTTTCTTCCAAATATCAAATTCTGAATCCTTCGTTGCCACTCGCATGTGATTGTTTTGTGACGTTGACAGATTTTTACGTTAAAACCTTGATTGTGAGAAAATGTATATGAACATTTGAAGGTTAAATATCCATTTTTAATGACTTTTCAGTAAAATTTTTTTATCGCCGGCAACATTGTTGGACTGGACATTTACAGCGTTCGTTCAAATGAAACTGCAATCTGGGTTTTCTCTTCTGGATGATTTTGAGATGAATTAACGATTGCTGGTTGTTCAGATTTGTCAAAAGTTTTCGAAAAATTGTGGGAGATATTTGAAAATTCCTTAATGTGTACGGTGTATAAAACGATAAGTATATGATAAGTTTGATCTTGTTTATTAGTACGAGTAGCAATAATATTTCGAATAAATAGCAAATATTCTTAAATATTCAGGAAACTTTAATAATTCAAAATATTTAATAGTGATGTATGGTTGAACAATTAACCGTTCAAACAAAATGTGAATAGAGTTCTGAATTATCTTTCAAATATTTAATTGAAGTCTAAAAGACACCCGGTAGAAGAATGTCCTACTTTATATTAAAATGTTTTTTTTAGATATACTGTGAAAACATGTATATTCATAAAGTATTAAAGAGACATTGAATGAAATTTGAAATTAATGAAACTGAATTTGGTTCATTAATTTCAGTTTTTCATTTATTCACGTCAGTAGTAAGTTCAGTGAAATTTCAATTAATGTTGTTAGTGTTTATTTTGCCGTCTTTTTATATTCTAATCTTCAACTTGGTATTTTTCCTCCTGCTGTAATATTTTGTTATTTTCAAATTATAAAAATATTAATTTTCAACAGAATCTTGCATTATCAAATCAAAATGATTATTCCAAAATGCTACATAAGAAAAAATAAAATTATTTCAACATAAAAGTTTTCCGGTTGGTAAATTAACTGTGAATCCTTTATTCCCTTTGGAATATTTTATTAAAATCATTTCAAATAATCAAAATATTTGTGAAAAATTAAAAAGACCAGACGTCTCTTTAAGAATGTTGGTTTCCATTTGTGTTAGTTGATGCAAGAATTCAAACATTTCTAACCTAAAACGAACACTTCCGAGCAGAGCCGATCGCTTCCAGCCCGCCCGATTCAATCTTCACGTTCAAATCATTTCAGTTCTATCAGAAAATCTTTCGTTTCTTTCAAACATCAAATTGTAAAACCTTCGGTGACACTCGCATGTGATTGTTTTGCGACGTTGACAGATTTTTACGTAAAAACCTTGAATGTTAGAAAATGTATATGAACATTTGAAGGTTAAATATCCATTTTTAATGACTTTAAGTAAAATTTTGTTATCGCCGGCAACATTGTCCGATGGGACGTTTATATGCGATTGTTCGAATGAAACTGCAGACTGCGTTTCCTCTCCTAGAATATTTTAAAATGAATTTGCGATTGTTTGTTGTTCTTATTTGTTGAAAGTTTTCGAAAAACTGTAATAGAGATTTGAAAAATCGTCGATTTTCAACGGTGTATAAGATGATATATGATAATTTTGATCTTGGTCATTAGTATGATTAGCAATAATATTTCAAATAAATATCAAACATTCTATTCACAAAAAACAGATAAATGAATTTTTTTAACTCTTATAAATTTAATTTTTGTAACTTATGAATAATGTTTACAATAATTTAATGTTAACACTATTCAAATTGAAATATTATGAGAATATGATGAGATATTTATAATATTTTCGTTTTTAATTATGATGAAATTAACTTCCTGATGAATTTCGTTTCATTAATTTTCGGGTTTTCATTGATTCGTGAATTCTAGTAATAAATTTAGTTAATTGAAAGAAATTATAAGAAGTGATTATTTTGTAATTAATCGTGAGAGTCAATTATATATTTTCTTCTTTACAATACTTTTCTATTTTTCTTTTACACGAATGTCTTTTTGTTTTCTTCAGACGAAATGTTAATTTTCATCTAATCCTAAACTAATCTTATCAAAATGATCTTTCCAAAATATTACATTCGAAAATATTACATTCGAAAAAATAAAATTGTTTCCATATAAAAATATATTCATTTCGAATCACTTTGAATAATGAGAATCTGTGCGAAAAATATAGAATATGATAATTCCTATAATTAATGTCAGGATGTCGATATTTGTTGAGCTTATCCAAGAATTCAAACAAATCCAACCTAAAACGAACACTTCCGAGCAGAACCGATCGCTTTCAGCCCGCCCGATTCAATCTTCACATTCAAATCATTTCAGTTCTATCAGAAAAGTTTTCGTTTCTTTCAAATATCAAATTCTAAAACCTTCGTTGCCACTTGCATGTGATTGTTTTGTGACGTTGACAGATTTTCTCGTTAAAACCTGGAATGTCAGATAATGCAGAGTAAATTTGAAGGTTAAATAACCATTTTTAATGACTTTTGAGTAGAATTTTTTTATCGCCGGCAACATTGTTGGACTGGACGTTTTCATGCGATCGTTGGAAGGAAACTGCAGACTGTTTCTCTTCTAGAAGATTTTAAGATGAATTACGATTGTTTGTTGTTCTTATTTGTTGAAAGTTTTCGAAAAATTGTAATAGATATTTGAAGATTCCTTAATGAGTACGGTGTATGAGATGATTTACCTATGATTATTTTGTTCTTGGTCATTAGTATGACTAGCAATAATATTTCAAATAAATATCAAATATTCTATTCACAACAAACGAGATAAATGAATTTTTTTACAGTTAAATTTAATTTTTGTAACTTATGAATAATGTTTACAATTATTCAGTGTTAACATTATTCAGATTGAAATATTTAGAATACATGATGAGATATTCATAATATTTTCGTTTTTAATCATGATAAATTAACTTTCTAATGAATTTCGTTTCATTAATTTTCGGTTTTTCATTGATTCGTGAATTCTAGTAATAGGTACATTAAGTTAATTGAGAGAAATTATAAAATGTGATTATTTTGTAGTTAATCGTAAGAGTCAATTATATATTTTCTTCTTTACAATAATTTTCTATATTTCTTTCAACACGAATGTCTTTTTGTTTTCTTCAGACGAAATGTTAATTTTCATCGAAACCTAAACTAATCTTATCAAAATGATTATCTCAAAATATTACATTCGAAAATATTATGTACTTCGAAAAAATAAAATTGTTTGGATATAAAAGCTTTGCGGTGGTTGAATCCACTGTAAATCCTTTCATTAATGTCGAAATATTCATTTCGAATCACTTTGAATGATCTGAATATGTGCGAAGAATATGATAATTCCTATAATTAATGTAAGGATGTCGATATTTGTTGAGCTAATACAATAATTCAAATAATTCCAACCTAACACGAACACTCCCGAGCAGAGCCGAACGCTTCCTGCGCGCCCGATTCAATCTTCACATTGAAATATTTCAGTTCTATCAGAAAATCTTTCGTTTCTTTCAAACATCAAATTCTTAAACCTTCGTTGCAACTCGGATGCGATTGTTTTGTGACGTTGACAGATTTTCACGTTAAAACCTGGAATGTCAGAAAATGTATACATTATTTGAAGGTTAAATATCCATTTTGATGACTTTTTAGTAAAAATTGCTTATCGCCGGCAACATTGTTTGACTGGACATTTACAGCAATCGCGATCGTTGGAATGAAACTGCAGACTGCGTTTTCTCTTCTGGGCGATTTAAGGATGAATTTACGATTGTTTGGTTGTTCTTATTTGTTGAAAGTTTTCGAAAAATTGTAAAAGATTTGAAAATTCTTCAATCAGTACGGTGTATGAAAAAATATATGATAATTTTGATTTCGTTTATAAGTACGAGTAGCAATAATATTTTGAAAAAATATCAAACATTCTATCCCAAAAAAAGAGCTAAATGAATTTTTTAATTCTTATAATTTTAATTTTCGTATCTTTTGAGTAATGTTTGCAATAATTTAATGTTGAAACTATTAAAATTGAAATATTTTGACTACATGATGAGATATTTATAATAACTTTGTTTTTAATTATGATAAATTAACTTCCTAATGAATTTCGTTTCGTTAATTTTCGGTTTTCATTGATTCATGAATTCTATTAATAAATTCGGTTAATTAAAAGAAATTAGAATAAGTTATTATTTTGTAGTTAATCGTAAGAGAAAATTTCATATTTTCTTTTCTACAATACTTTTCTATTTTTCTTTCACAGGAATATTTTGTTGTTTTCTTCAGACGAAATCTTAATTTTGATCCAAAACTAAACTAATCTTATCAAAATGATCATTTCAAAATATTACATTCGAAAAAATAAAATTGTTTCAATATAAAAACTTTGCGGTAGCCGAATAAACTGTAAATCTTTTCATTCCTGTAGAAATACTCATTTCGAATCACTTTGAATAATCGAAATCTGTGTGAAGAATAATGAATATTATAATTCCTATAATTAATGTAGAAATGTTGATATTTTTTGAGCTTAATCCATGAATTCAAACAATTCCAACCTAAAACGAACGCTTCCGAGCAGACCCGATCGCTTCCTGCCGCCCGATTCAATCTTCACATTCAAATCATTTCAGTTCTATCAGAAAAGCTTTCGTTTCTTTCAAATATCAAATTCTTAAACCTTCGTTGCTACTCGCATGTGATTGTTTTGTGACGTTGACAGATTTTCACGTTAAAACCTGGAATGTCAGAAAATGTAGAGTACATTTGAAGGTTGAATAACAATTTTTAATGACTTTTCAGTAGAATTCTCTTATCGCCGGCAACATTGTTCGACTGGACGTTTACAGCGATCGTTGGAAGGAAACTGCAGACTGTTTCTCTTCTAGAAGATTTTAAGATGAATTTACGATTGTTGTTCTTATTTGTTGAAAGTTTTCGAGAAATTGTGAAAGATATTTGAAAATTCTTCTATGAGTACGGTGTATGAGATGATATATGATAATTTTGATCTTGGTCATTAATATGAGTAGCAATAATATTTCAAATAAATATCAAACATTCTATTCACAAAAAAAAAGATAAAATAATTTTTTAACTCTTCCTAATTTAAATTTTGTAACTTTTGAATAATGTTTACAATAATTTGATGTAAACACTATTCCAATTGAAATATTATGACTATATGATGAGATATTTATAACTTTTATTTTAACTTCCTAATGAATTTCGTTTCATTAATTTTCGGTTTTTCATTGATTCGTGAATTCTAGTAATACATTTAGTTAATTGAAAAAAAAGAAATATGATAAAATCGTAAGAGTGATTATTTTATAGTTATCGTAATGTCTTTTTGTTTTCTTGAGACGAAATGTTAATTTTCATCGAACCTAAAATTATTTTATCAAAATGATCATTCCAAAATATTTCATTCGAAAATATTACTTCGAAAAAATAAAATTGTTTCGATATAAAAGCTTTGCGGTGGTTGAATCCACTGAAAATCTTTTCATCAATGTCGAAATATTCATTTAGAATCACTTTGAATAATCAGAATCTATGCGGAGAATAAAGAATATGATAACTCCTATAATAAGTACCTATGTCGATATTTGTTGAGCTTATCCAAGAATTCAAACAAATCCAACCTAAAACGAACACTTCCGAGCAGAGCCGATCGCTTCCAGCCCGCCCGATTCAATCTTCACATTCAAATCATTTCAGTTCGATCAGAAAATCTTTCGCTTCTTTCAAACATCAAATTCTAAAACCTTCGTTGCCACTCGCATGTGATTGTTTTGTGGCGTTGACAGATTTTTCACGTTAAAACCTGGAATGTCAGAAAATGTAGAGTACATTTGAAGGTTAAATAACCATTTTTAATGACTTTTCAGTAGAATTTTTTTATCGCCGGCAACATTGTTGGACTGGACGTTTTCATGCGATCGTTGGAAGGAAACTGCAGACTGTTTCTCTTCTAGAAGATTTTAAGATGAATTTACGATTGTTTGTTGTTCTTATTTGTTGAAAGTTTTCGAAAAATTGTAATAGATATTTGAAGATTCCTTAATGAGTACGGTGTATGAGATGATTTACGATAATTTTGATCTTGGTCATTAGTATGAGTAGCAATAATATTTAAATAAATATCAAACATTCTATTCACAAAAAAGAGATAAATGAATTTTTTTACTCTTAAATTTAATTTTTGTAACTTATGAATAATGTTTACAATTATTCAGTGTTAACATTATTCAGCTTGAAATATTTAGAATACATGATGAGATATTGATAATATTTTCGTTTTTAATCATGATAAATTAACTTCCTAATGAATTTCGTTTCATTAATTTTCGGTTTTTCATTGATTCGTGAATTCTAGTAATACATTTAGTTAATTGAGAGAAATTATAAAATGTGATTATTTTGTAGTTAATCGTAAGAGTCAATTATATATTTTCTTCTTCACAATAATTTTCTATTTTTCTTTCTACACGAATGTCTTTTTGTTTTCTTGAGACGAAATGTTAATTTTCATCGAAACCTAAACTAATTTTATCAAAATGATCATTCCAAAATATTTCATTCGAAAATATTACATTCGAAAAAATAAAATTGTTTCCATATAAAAGCTTTGCGGTGGCTGAATACACTGTAAATCTTTTATTTAATGTCGAAATATTCATTTCGAATCACTTTGAATAATCAGAATCTATGCGGAGAATAAAGAATATGATAATTCCTATAATTAATGTAAGGATGTCGATATTTGTTGAGCTTATCCAAGAATTCAAACAAATCCAACCTAAAACGAACACTTCCGAGCAGAACCGATCGCTTCCAGCCCGCCCGATTCAATCTTCACGTTCAAATCATTTCAGTCTATCAGAAAATCTTTCGCTTCTTTCAAACATCAAATTCTAAAACCTTCGTTGCCACTCGCATGTGATTGTTTTGTGACGTTGACAGATTTTCTCGTTAAAACCTGGAATGTCAGAAAATATACAGTACATTTGAAGGTTAAATAACCATTTTTAATGACTTTTGAGTAGAATTTTTTTATCGCCGGCAACATTGTTGGACTGGACGTTTTCATGCGATCGTTGGAAGGAAACTGCAGACTGTTTCTCTTCTAGAAGATTTTAAGATGAATTTACGATTGTTTGTTGTTCTTA
Source organism: Henosepilachna vigintioctopunctata (assembly GCA_030704895.1). Lineage (NCBI taxonomy): Eukaryota > Metazoa > Arthropoda > Insecta > Coleoptera > Coccinellidae > Henosepilachna > Henosepilachna vigintioctopunctata. The sequence continues at coordinate 3,839,455 of JARQZJ010000005.1, forward strand.
TTTGTTGAAAGTTTTCGAAAAATTGTAAAGATATTTGAAGATTCCTCAATGAGTACGGTGTATGAGATGATTTACGATAATTTTGATCTTGGTCATTAGTATGAGTAGCAATAATATTTTAAATAAATATCAAACATTCTATTCACAAAAAAGAGATAAATGAATATTTTAACTCTTATAAATTTAATTTTTGTAACTTATGAATAATGTTTACAATAATTTGATATTAACACTATTCAAATTGAAATATTATGACTATATGGTGAGATATTTATAATATTTTTGTTTTTAATTATGATAAATTAACTTCCTAATGAATTTAGTTTCATCAATTTTCGGTTTTTCATTGATTCGTGAATTCTGGTAATAAATTTAGTTAATTGAAAGAAATTATAAAGAGTGATTATTTTGTAGTTAATCGTAATAGTCAATTATATATTTTTTCTTTCCAATACTTTTCTATTTAATCCAGCATTAATCCAGTATTTGATAAAGTAGTACTTCGAAACGTCGTCATGTGTATTTGTATTAAATTATGAGAAAATTCTAAGTATTGTTTCGTTAGTGATTATTTTGTAGTTAATCGTAATAGTCAATTAAATATTTTTTCTATTTTTCTTTCTACACGAATGTCTTTTTGTTTTCTTCAGTCGAAATGTTAATTTTTATCGAAACCTAAACTAATCTTATCAAAATTATCATTCCAAAATATTATATTCGGAAAAATAAAATTGTTTGGATTTGAAGCTTTGCGGTGGTTAAATCTACTGTAAATCTTTTAATTAACATCAAAATTAAATTAATAAATAATAAATTAATTTAATTATTATTCGTTATTAATTTATAAATTAATTTGAGATTTTTCAGCATATTGGATACTGTCATTGAAACCCTAGCCCTGGAACTTAATGGAAATAATTTATCTACAGTGTAGTAATATAATTAAGAACAAATATCAAAACTCATCTTTGTTGGAATTTTATAAGTCTTCTACTGACACAATTTGATAATTTGCATTAATTTGCTCGTGGGCTGTTTTCTGTTTTTGGTACTACTTATTTGCGTGAGAAGACCTTCATCCCTTACACATCAGTGCTTGTTCGTTATTTTTTGGCCCAAAAAAACTCCGTAATTATCCATCGAACACTGTATTCACCAGAGTTGTCTCCCTGCGTTTTCTTCGTATTCATAAAACTGAAGAGACCAATGGAAGGGAAGTGTTTTACCAGTATTGATGAGATAAAGTCGTAATCGAAGAAAGAGTTGATGCCCATACCGAAAAGCGCATTTCCGAAGTGCTTCGAAGATTGGAAGAAACGCTGGCATAAGTGCATCTGAGGAGGATCACTTTGACGGGGAAAAATGAATATTAACGAATGAATAAATACTTTTCGAAAAAATTCAGAATTCAGCTTTTCTTCTGAACAAACCTCGTATATCATATCTTATATGTGACTCAATTAACGCAAAGTACGCTGTTCAAAAGCATGACTTATATGTTTAACCAACATCAAAGGAAACACCAAGAAATTTTATATAATCATTGGTAGATTTTCACAATATTACGTCTCAAAGAAAATAAACGTTCTTCCTACCGCTTTGTCAGCATTCAACGTTAATTTTTTCGCAGAGAACCGTTTAACCACACTAGAATTTTTCATATCATCCAACACCGTTTAAAAAACAGGTCACTTTTCCACACAAAGTTGTGTCATCCGTAAACACTTCTACCGAGGACCTGGCAAGTAATCGGGGGACAGCAAGTATGGAAAACAGTGTTAAACAGAATTTGCATCTTGAATAAGTTTTTCAATTCTTCTCCAGCAACAGATGGCAACACAGGCAACGTACCGCTGAGACAATCTGTGTTACTTAGGTATAATGGCAATATCAGTTTTTTACACCGTTTTATCCATTAGACATTGGATCTTTGGATTATAATTCACATTACATCTCTGGCAAATAACGCTTGTATTTCCCGACGTGGTGGTTTGATGGGTACTATTAGTTCTTAGGTTGTGGTACGTGTTGGTGTCGTGTGCTCACCTGGCTATAAATATGTGCAATCCCAGTGTCTTATTCCGTAAGGGGTGTGGTTATACTCCTCTTCGAATAACCCGCATAAAGTCCTAATGTACAGTACATGCATTAGGCAAGCCGGTGATACAAGCTCGATGTCATATTTAATAACGTCCACAAATTTTTGCGAACCAACAAGTTTATTTCGATGTTTGTGCATTATAATCCGAAATGATACATAATATAAATCTGTAATTTGAATAAAACTAGATTTAGAATTTTCTTATAATTTAATAAAAATACGCATTATGCGTTTTGAAGTACTAGGGTGTTTTTTTAGAGGTGTAGAACTTTAAATTGCGATAAAACAACGATGGATCATTCGATTGACAAGAATTTTTTTTTTCGAAAGATAATCTTGTGGCATTACATTTTAAATATGACTTCTGGCATATGACCGCCACGGCTGGCTCGGATTTAGTCCAATCTGGACGTCCAATTTTCGATGACTTTTTCCAACATTTGTGGCCGTAAATCGGCAATAACACGGCGAATATTGTCTTCCAAATGGCCAAGCGTTTGTGGCTTATCCGCATTGACCAATGACTTTACATAGCCCCACAGAAAGTAGTCTAGCAGTGTTAAATTACAAGATCTTGGAGGCCAATTCACAGGTCCAAAACGTGAAATTAGGCGGTCACCAAACGTGTCTTTCAATAAATCGATTGTGGCACGAGCTGTGTGACATGTTGCGCCGTCTTGTTGAAACCACAGCTCCTGGACATCATGGTTGTTCAATTCAGGAATGAAAAAGTTAGTAATCATGGCTCTATACCGATCACCATTGACTGTAACGTTCTGGCCATCATCGTTTTTGAAGAAGTACGGACCAATGATTACACCAGCCCATAAAGCGCACCAAACAGTCAGTTTTTCTGGATGTAACGGTGTTTTGACATGCACTTGAGGATTATCTTCACTCCAAATGCGGCAGTTTTGTTTGTTGACGCAGCCATTCAACCAGAAGTGCGCTTCATCGCTAAACAAAATTCGCTCATGAAAATCGGGAACAACGGCAATCTCGTTTTGGGCCCATTCGACGAATCTACGCCTTGCTTGATGATCGTTTGGCCTCAATTCTTGCACAAGTTGGATTTTGTAAGCACGCAAACCAAGATCCTTCCCAAAATCTTCCATACAGTGGATGGACACAGATCTTTATCAAATGCTGAATAACAATTAAAGAAGTAGTACTTCGAAACGAAGTCATTTACTAAATTATGAGAAAATTCTAAATGTTTCATTATGGGATGGGACAGGCCGCGGGGATGTAAAATGGGATGAAATTTGACGAATCAGTTACCTCACGCTATTGTCGTCACGCTCAGCAGATGATGATTGTTTCGCTATAGCATTCCCATTTTCTACAAGAGGATTAATCTAAATCGACTCAATAATTCGTTGAGATTGACTCCTCTCTGTACATAAACTATCAAACTAAGAATTTCAAGAACTCTGTCTGAATGGCCTCAAGATGGCGCTGATGTCAAGTGTAAATAGGATGACAGATCATGCTGCCATCCTCCAACTTGATACGGATTAGGGCATTAAATAGTCCTATGAATGTTGAGGAATTATTAAAATATTTGCCATTGCGTAAAACGAATCGATATATTTTTGAGGCAGATGAAATAAGTTGGAAACCACATGGAAAATTTTACATCTTGATTTGGGTATGAAAGCCTATAAAATTTAACTTCTGCAAGAATTGAAGCCTAATGACCTACCACAACGTCTGAGTTTTGGTCGAATGCGCCTTAGAACAGCTTAAATCCTCTGTTTCATCGAAAAATTGTGTTCAGCTATGAGGCTCATTTCTGCCTTAACGGATATGTAAGTAACCAAAACTGTCGCATCTGCAGTGATGAATAGTCACATACCATACAAGAATTACCGATGCATCCCGAAAAAACGACAGTTTGGTGTGGTTTATGGGCTGTTGGCATCATCGGTCCATTTTTCTTCAAAGACGACCGTGGAAGAAACGTTGCCGTCAACGGCGAATGATATCGAGCCATGATACGCAACTTTTTCTGCCCCAGTTGGCCGAGTTGAACTTGGTTGACATGTGGTTTGTGACATGTTGAAGGATGAATTTGATGAGCAGCTTATCTCTCGGAATGGCCCTGTGAATTGGCCTCCGAGATCATGCGATTTGACGCCTCTGAATTATTTCTTGTGGGGTTACGTAAAGTCGTTAGTGTAGGTGGACAAGCCCAACACGATTGAAGCCTTACAGGATAACATGACACGCGTAATTCGTGGGATACAGGCCTAAATTCTCGAAAAAGTGACGCAAAATTTGACCTTCCGAATGGACCATTTGATACGGAGCCGCGGACAACATTTACATGAAGTTATCTTCAAAATGTAAATAGCAAAGGCCAAGTTATCAATTTCAATGAAAATTTTGAATATATGATGCAAATTCAGTGTTTTATTCGATCTAAAAAAAACTACGCTTAAAAAATCACCCATTATATCTTGTATTTATTGATATTTTCAGTCACCATATTTTGAATTCATTATTCATTATGCATATTCCTGTAATTGGGTAGTTACCTGTTGGAAATATATGCTTATTATTATTATTGCACTGGTTGAATCTCTAATTATGTTCTCCTTCGATACACTATAAGTGATTACCTGGATAAAACTCAATGTAGATTCCAACGAACCGTTGCTGTATTATCTGCGCCACCTCTGTTCCGGGTCCCCCAATTACGTTGGGCATCCCGTGTGAGTTTTACGCAGTCAGGCGAAATGCTCAAGCCTCCCCCGATCTACGTTGCGGATCTTGTTAACTATGAAAATTGTTTGATCGACAGAGCGGAATATAAACGTTGTAATTCACCCCCGCGAACCCTTGTAGCTTGTTAGAGGGACCTGGAATCGTGTGTCATTGATTCTCTACGAAATTTTGAAACACGACCATACTCAACAAATGAAGGGGTTGAGAAATGTTAGACTCATGAATTATGTCACATAGTATTGCAGATCATATCATATTACATCAGTCATATGTTGATCAGATGATTCTAAAATTCAAAAATGCTTCAAAACTCACTATTTGGCTAGAAAATCTGTTTGGGCCTCCCAGTATTTCTATAAACGATATTACTAATCATGCATTATTCAAAATCAACAGATATTCTGCGGTCTTATTGTAATCCCATCAAATAAACTAATTATTCACAAATTAGTATTATTCTTACCCAATTTTCTTTTTTCTTCTGCTGTTCCAGAAGGTAAAGTTGCAGTCGCGGTCCCAATTTACCTTGATCACCGAAAGTTCTCAGCATTGTCTTGAGCCTGAGTTGGCTGATTTCATCGAGGAGAGGTAACATCGTTTTCTCGTATTTGGCTAGAGTTTGTTCCAAGGGAGGTATAGGAAGTTTTGGAAGACGAATCTCCTAGAAAAAAATAGAAGGAAAATATTGAAACTAAATGTGCTGACAACTCTAGCAAGTTTTTTCTGTTGTATAAGAATATAAGCTAATATTCAAACACTTGAACTTATGATTTACACTTTTAATGATAACATAGCATGACACATTTCGTTGTTACCATCGACTTCTTCAGATGATAATAGAATACTGACTGACAGTCAGTATTCTGTTAGCATCTGAAGAAAAAAACGCGTCATTCTAGTTGTCAATAAAAACGTGAATCAAAAGTTTGGATTGGATTCACATCAAGTATATCATGTCGCGTTTCGTCGTTACGAACGACTTCTTCAGATGCTAATAGAATACTGACTGACAGTCAGTATTCTGTTGCATCTGAATAATAACACGCGTCATGCTATTATGTTATCAATAAAAACGTGAATCAAAAGTTCAAGAGTTTGAATTTTAGCTTATATTCAATTATAATGGATTTACCTACATCAAGTAAACGTCAACACTCTTTGATGTTTTATAGGAGGAGGGCTCTAACTACGATTGCTTATTTGAGAAAGACATTAATGACTTTTATATCCATCTTCATTGTAACTGACAAAGCTTACGATATTGTTGAATATTGGGATTACATATATCAAGTCAACCTGAAGAATGAACTGAAATTGAAATCTTAAGAACATCCCTTGAAGTTAAAAACTTTCTTGATTTTGGGGTGTACACAACTGAATGAATTAACAGTTTTTATATATCTTCATTTATTTCGAATGATAGTGTGACATAGTGAAAATAATTCAAAATAACGTTTGGTTTCATAATTAACAAGCACTTAATTTTCAGGTCGAATATCTTCGCATCTTTACAACAGGTGTTGACCAGTTTTATTGATCGAATAATATCGAACTGTTTGAAGAATTGTTATAATCATTCAATTCAACTAGATAACTTTACGTACAAAAATAATTACCTAATTTTATTTCATGAATTGAAGTCGATTGCTCTTTTTATTGACAGATGGCGTTGAGATTATAATAGCACTTATTAGTTCATTGTAAAATGAAATAGTATGGAAATTTGAGAATAGTTTATGTGAAATCAGTGGTTGTTCGGATTGCCAACTGCTCCCCCTTTGGTTTCAACGGTTGTTGAAGCATTATATGTTTCTTCACGTTAAATTCAAAATGTGGTGAAGATATTCTTTGAGTGTTTGAGTGCTATGAGCGGTCATTACACGTTCACTCTCCATTTTATTGAAACTGTGGATAGATCTGTGCAATTTGTACTGAGGCGCGATTAGAGATGTCTTGGAAGTATGAAGAATACCACTGTTCGAAACGCGTCCATCTCACATAATATAGGCAGACGTTTCGAACGGTACTTGCTAATCGAAAACTGATTTTCATGAGTTTTGAGTGCAGAGGACTGTCTTGTAGAGCCGTTGTTGAGTATTAGATGGTTAAAACCGTCGAATTGAAATGTCGGCCTAGATCTTTTATCTACGTAAGTGGGAGAAATGTTATGGTTGGAGGTTACGAGAGCATGCTTGTTTCCTGTTTGCTAAAATAATCGATAAAGAAACGCAAAATGTAAGTATGAGAATACTCAAAAATAAATTTGTTGGTATACAAGAAAATTCCGATACTGTTTATCTCGCAAATCTTTTATAATTATAATATTAATTAATTTTAATCAATATCTTTTTTATGTCGCAAATATAAGTCAGTAAACATAAATTAAATTGAAATTAATTCAATAATTTATTATTTAAATCATTATTTTTTATTATTTATTTCGAATAAAACTAATTCAAAGCGAATCTTCGATTAAAATCTGACTGAAATTTAACAGTTAACTTGAAAATTTTTCTACAAATATGCGAAATAAATCTGAGTTAGTTTGCCTATCAATTTCTATATCAAATACATAATCAGAAGCATTGATTATTATTTTATTTCATTATTATTTATTGTTGTATATTATATATGAAGGCAATCAAATTATTTAATGTTTGACGTATTTTTGTACTTTGCCTACCTGTAGAGGATATTATAAACATATGGAGTAGAAAAATTACATATAAAGTTTTTTTACTATTTCTTTTTTTTTCTATTTTTTGTTCTATTTTCTTAGTTTTTTTTCGTATATTGTAGATACCAGTTTGAGGACCAAAATATGTACGGGTATTGATGTCCCCTATAGATCTTTCATATATTTTGAAATATTATATGAAATTTATACATTATTTCTGGAGAAAGTTGGTGAAAAAATTGTCTTAGGAGACTGTAAGATATTTTCGTTTTTTATATTCAAGTTGACTTCACTGTTATGCTCGCTAAGTCTGTAGACTATGATTGTTTCAGTGTATTCGTAAAACATCATAGAGGATATTTGACTTATTTAATACGACTTGTATGTGTCATTATATTATCTTGACACTAATGTAGAATATACTTGAACAATTTCAAATAATTCTAGAGAAAATGATGAAACATTCATAGGTAGAAAATAACTAAAAGTACTAGATAAAAATCTGTTACATTTATAATGATGTTAATGATATTTTGTAATGTCCTCAACAGAGCGCAGCACAAGCAAGACATTACTAGCATCGATAGTTCAATTTGAGTACTATATGTGATGTAAACCATAAGGAAACTATCCATTAGACATTGGATCTATGGATTATAAATCACAAATTTCCTTAATTTCGATCGGTTGAATTCATTTGGTCATGGCAATCTTGGTTTTAACGCATTAGTTTTCTAGAATTATTGATAATAATTTAATCTTCCAACACATTGACACTTTTTCGCTGATAACTACAATTTGCATCAAATTGCTGCAACCGTTTAAACTCAGTATTTCAATAAGTTTGTCTCAGGATTGAATAAATAGTAATAAACTATTTAAGACCTATTATTATAACACCACAATATCCCTAAAGTGTGGTTTTAAAACAATAGTTTTTAAATTTTATTTCAATTTGTTCAAAACCATTTTGTTGAGGTGTTATACACCCTACGTTTTCAGAGAATAATTGCGGATACCCATTCATTGCTTAAGTAGAATCTGTCATTCTGTTCTCATAAGAGAACTCTTCTATCGCTTTCATGTGTAATAATTACAATTTGTGTTACAAATTAGCTAACCGTGAACATGCAGATATTATACGTGTTTTCTATCGAATTGAATGAACTTGTAATAATTTAGTAAAAACTATTATTTATAACACCACAAAATCTGTAAGAGTGGCTTTGAAACAATGGTTTTTAAATTTTTATTTCAATTTGTTCTTAAATTATTCACGAGAAAAAGATTCTATTAACAACCTTTATAGATTAACAACCGTGAGGAAAAGGTGTTTCATAGTTCTTGCTGACTGTGGATACTTAAAGGAAGTTAGTGATTTATAATCCTTATTATACAAATCAAACATAATATTGATAAAACAATATTTGAAGTAAATATTGGGAGGAAGGGTAAGTTGAGTCTCGAAATTACAACTCAGAATTCCTCACTGGTTGTTCTACCTCTATTGGAAGTAAAGGAAAAAAAATTGATATCGAAATAATAACTTCCTGGGCAAGGCTTACTGATAGTTCATATAATTTCAACATAACAAATATTAGCAAAGCGGAGTGCTTAGAGGCCATTGACAATTAAGATTTCAACAAGGGCCCTGGATCGGATGGTGTACCACCAAAGTTTTCGAAAAACTGCATTTCATCCATGTTTAATTGAGGGGAATAACCTCAAAATGGAAGGTTGCACAGGTAGGTTGTTTCGGTGCACAAGTCAGGCCATAAAAGCTACCAATTATAGACCTATTTCACTATAATGCCATATGTGTCAGATGTTTGAGTCCATAATCACCAAAAATCTGTTGTTTCAAATTAAAAACTATCTGACTCAATTTCAACATGAATTTTTCTCTGGTCGGTCTGTTGTGTCAAACTTGCTGCCTTTTGTACAGCGGATATTGAGGAATAGCGAGAGAGGAATATTTATATAGGGTGTTTTTTTTTAGAGGTATAGAACTTTAATTTGGCATTACCGTTGAAGACGGCGACCGATTAAACCGCTGAGAAGTGATTTATTCTCAGTTTGGTTTGGCAATTCATCATGAATATACTCACGCCTGAACAACGCTTGCAAATATTGCAATTTTATTTCGAAAATAATGGTTCAGTGCGGAATACGTATCGAGTATATTTTACGTATATTTTGTTTAACGATGAAACGTACTTCTGGTTGAATGGCTACGTCAACAAACAAAACTGCCGCATTTGTGAAGATAATCCTCAAGTGTATGTCAAAACACCGTTACATCCAGAAAAACTGACTGTTTGGTGCGCTTTATGGGCTGGTGGAATCATTGGTCCGTACTTCTTCAAAAACGATGATGGCCAGAACGTTACAGTCAATGGTGATCGGTATAGAGCCATGATTACTAACTTTTTCATTCCTGAATTGAACAACCATGATGTCCAGGAGCTGTGGTTTCAACAAGACGGCGCAACATGTCACACAGCTCGTGCCACAATCGATTTATTGAAAGACACGTTTGGTGACCGCCTAATTTCACGTTTTGGACCTGTGAATTGGCCTCCAAGATCTTGTAATTTAAAACCGCTAAACAACTTTCTGTGGGGCTATGTGAAGTCATTCGTCTATGCGGATAAGCCACAAACGCTTGACCATTTGAAAGACAATATTCGCCGTGTTATTGCCGATATACGTCCACAAATATTGGAAAAAGTCATCAAAAATTAGACGTCCAGATTGGACTACATCCGAACCAGCCGTGGCGGTCATATGCCAGAAATCATATTTGAAATGTAATGCCACAAGATTATCTTTCGAATGAAAATCTTGTCAATTCTTGCAATTTAATGTTCTATACCTCTAAAAAAACACCCTTTTCGTGTAGTATATACACTGACTCCTCCAAGGCTTTTGATAGGGTCCACCACTCAACACTCATGACAAAACTGGAAAATTTCGGGGTGCATGGAAATCTCCTGGGTCTTCTCGCTTCATATTTTAACGACCGAAAGCAGTATGTGCTTGTAAATGGTTCCAGATCACATTCCTTACCGGTGACATCAGGTGTACCGCAATGTTCACATCTTGGTCCACTTCTATTTCTTATGATTTTAAAATATATGGGCGAATGTTTTAGATATATCGGTATAGACTTTTATGCGGATGATCTAAAACTATCGAAGCAGATAAAATCCTTCAACCATTATTCTCTTTTACAATCAGATCTTTATGCTTTCTCTGACTACTGCAGACTCAATAAGTTGCAGCTAAACATGAACAAATGTCATCATATTCTTTTCTCCAGAAGTAATCTCTTCCAATTTGACATTGTCAGGTCAATGTTTAACTGGAGTCAGTTCAGTGAATGATTTGGGTGTTAAGCTTGATAAGAACTAACCTTTGAATTGCATATTGAAGGAATCGTCCAACAGGTTCGCAGAAATCTGGGTTTCAGATAACGAATGACTACCTTTTGGTCGACTTGAGTCTGTTATTGCTTTGTATAATTCTATTGTGAGATCCAAGTTAGAGTACGCGTCGGTCGTCTGGAATCCAAATTATGATAAATACACGAATATACTAGAAAATGTTCAACGGAAGTTCATTAATGCTCTTAATTTCCGTTTTAACAGATACCGTCATGGATTCTCATATGAGAGGAACGTGAAATTTTATAGGTTGGAATGTTTCAGTTTGATTCGTGAGTACTTTGATATATTATCTTTCTCCTACAAATTACTTAATGGCTTGATAGATTCTACTGCATGTACGAGCCTTATAAACTTTAATTGTTCTCCAGATGTAGTAAGAAATCGTACAATACTGGTTGTTGGGCAGAGCAAAACAAATGATATGTTGAATTTACCCATCCATAGATCTTTTAATAGGCTAAACTTGATAAGTATAGAGACCAACTTGGGTATTTTCTCTCCGTATTTCATAATTTGAAAAAGAGATAATCTAAGGGTCGATAATGAAATAATAATTGGAATATAGCATTTTCAAGTCACAGCAGATTGGAAAAAATGATCTTTAATAATAAATTGTCCACATCCGAGCCAATGAAGAAGTCTGGAATTTATAGATTGGACTGTGAAGAATGTAAGTCGTCATATGTTGGCCAGACTGGAAGATGTTTTGAAGCTAGGCTAAAAGAACAGCTTTTCGGAACATCTAGAGTCGACAGGACATAAGATCTCACGTTGCTTTGAACCTAATATTCTACATTACTGTGAAAAAGGTATGAAAATGAACTACCTAGAACTACCATGGAAATAAATAAACTTCAAAAATCCGATAAATACAATCTATTCTCAATAAGTTAGACGTAAACCACTCCCCGCTGTTAAATCTCTGATAATTTGGAAAACCCCACCTCTATGACCGAATTTAAGGTGTATTCTGTGGTCCGAACAGATCTGCAAATTTTTAAAGGCTGTCTTTGTAATATGTATTCATTCTTGATAATGCCGTAAAAGGCAAAACTAGTCGAATAAAGAATTGTTCAGACAGTGATTTTTATACAAGTATTTATTATTACCTCTCATTTAGATAATAAAATAATTATCAGTTTTTATAGAGTTATCCCTTCATGATGTTTTTACCTAGTCTTTTTTTAGTAGAATTAGGTATTTTGTTTGTAGATGAAAAGATTTAAGTCAATGCTTCGAAAACTTCATTTCGATAAGGTGTATGAAAAATTTCTAGTTATAATATATACATATATAGTTTATAGAAACTTAGTTTATATGTAATTAATATTTGTAATATGTACTCCTCTTTAAACTGTCATTTGGGTGTGCCCTTGTATGTAAAATAAAGAAAAAATAAATGAATACAATAATGAATGGAAATATAAAACATTTGATCACCAAGCGTTGATTCCTATGTAAATTTTGACTACTCAAAAGTATCAAAAGCCACGAAACACGTCAATATTCTCTGAGCTACGTTGGAAATATTACGAAATATATCTCTTTTAACTTTCAAACGAGGCATTTTCCCAATTCAGTTCTGAAATCATCCATATATTCATGAAAAATTGCACCCCGTCATGGGCGTTGGATGCTAATTAACTTGCCGTGAATCACCAACCCTCTCCCCTTCCAATTAGGGTGTTTGCAATGCAATTTTGCGCGTTTGATTTCGTACGATTTTCGTATAAGCAAACTGAAAAGATGCCAAGTTACTAATATTTTTCTTTGCTTCCATATAGTAATATCCAGTAGATTGCCTAATTATTCCTTCGTTAATTTCGTCATCAACACGAAGAAACAACCCGTAAAAAGGGTTGTTTCAAAATTGATAATAAATGAATGAATTGAAGGAAACAGCAGTTTTTTGATTGCAGCATAGATCAAAATTTTGAAGTCATTTCTTCTCGGTAATCAGAAGTTGTTATTTTATTTTTATTTACTCAATCATTCTTTTTATAATGTTATGTTTTCTTTCCTTTGAATATCTTGTTTCTGTTATTGATTCTCGCTTCCTTTTGCTTTTAACTTATTGGGAATTTCATGTATTTTTTTGTTATATAGAGGTTAAGTTTTGTAGACTCCGCAGTTTTTCTATCTCTATTTGGCAATAAAGACAATGTATTATTATTATTATTATTATTATATGTAAACAGATATTCATGAAAATATCAGTAGCATGTCAAAATCGCAGATAGCCAGCAAAATATATATCACATCGATAGCAACACCCATCATAAAGATTACATATACAGTTGATAGGAGAACCTGATATGATTTTGATCTGTTGTAATTGACATAAAATGTATTATACCTCCTCAGACCAGGACTTGGTACGCGAATATTTATTTTGCTGAGAAGAAATGGCAAGTCGATGGAATTGTGCAAAATTTTGAAGAGAAACGTGGGAGCAAACTGTTCATGTATCAAATTCAATAATTCAATTCTTAGACTATCGGTTAGGATGGAATGATCGAAGCCTCTCGAAGGATATTGCCCATAACATCTGTAGTACATATACTTCAGACATTTCCTCTAGATTGCCTCTAAGTCGACAATAGAATTATTGTACAAAGGAGACCAGATTATAGATGCTTGTTCCAGTTTCTTCTTCTTCTTTAACAGCACTACAGCCTGGTGCAGGCCAAGGCTTTCTCAGTCTGCTTTCTCCAGACAGGTCGACTTGCAGCCAGATTTCTCCATCTGGTTATTCCCATCACTTTAAGGTCCCTCTCAACACTAACCTTGTAGCTGGTCTCCCTCTTCTCCTTGTGCCTTCAATCTTTGAAAAAGTGAGCTTTTTAACTGGGTCCAGGTCTTCACGTCGAAAAACATGTCCCAGCCATCTGATCCTGTATGACTTTATGACCCTTAGTATATTTGGTTGTTTGTATCGATTGTATACTTCATGGTTATACAAACTTCTCCAAACATCGTTCTCTTTGATTGTCCCAAAAATTGACCGAAGGATTTTCCTTTCGAAGATGAACAGTCGAATAATCGGTCTAATTAGGGTCCTGTATGTGTTTAGTTTAGTGTCAATAGAGATAAATTTTGACTTCCATTGATTTTTCAGGCCAAGTAGCATCTATTTGCCATCAAAAGTCGGTTCTTAACTTCTACTTTTAACTCATTTTTGTTTGTTATAATAGTACCCAGATATTTAAACTGAGTTACTCCTTCAAAAACACAATATCCAATTCTTATTGGCTGCACATTATTTGCTCTATGGCTTACAACCATAAATTTCGTTTTTTCTTCGTTTATTGCCAATCCCATATCTCTGGCAGCATTCTCAAGGGCAGTAAAAACCTCAATCACATCCTGTTTTGTTCGCCCAACGCTTGTTCCAGTTTACTGCGAATAAAAGAGTAGTACAGAATTTTCATAGTGAAGAGATTAACAAAGCTGCCCCAATTTCTGACCAAATAACCCAGCATTCTAGAAGCAGAAGCCGTGATACAAATTGAGTGTTCACAGAATGATAGCTGGTAGTCTAAAAGAACCATTGTGCAATTATCATTAATTAGTGCATCTAATAATTATTATTATTAGAAAGTAATCTATCATTGTCTGAAAGCTAATTTTTTCAAAACGAAAATAATCGTGTATTACAAAAATAACTATTTTCATGCAATAAATCACAAGTGTATCTAAAAACTCGACACGTATAAATGAAATAGAATCTATTTCCTTTTTCCACTCGTATAGAAAATGAAAAGTTGACTACCAAGTGTGTACATGCGACAGGGCCATTTGACCCCAGTTTGGGGTAGTTTAGTAGCGACACGCGCCAATATATCGATGTAAAGTATTGTTGCGTGTTCTCTACTCGCTTTTAAAACACGCGAACTCTTTTTGTAATCGGTTAAGTGCACGCATCAATGCTAAAACCTTCGTGAAACCAAAATCCATCCTCCGAAACTTGCCTAAAAGTAAACGGTAATTTGAAAAAATTGAAATGACTCTCGAACAGTAATTCTGTGCTACAAAACACAAAATTAAAGGCTTGAAGTGCCTGCTTTTATTGCCTGCTTTGACAACACTGATTGGTGTAAGCGCCATCTGGTCCTTTCAATTTCATACATTTTTTAATTTAACATTGGTTTTCCAAGAAATTACTTCAGCTTAAATTGTCAAAAACAATTTACAAATTCAAAATGACTAATGATTTGAACATATGAGAACGGTATGTATACCAACATAACGAAAAAAATTCAAAATTCACCATTTCTTTTGTACAGACATTGTAGATATACCAGAGTACAATACACACATAGTTATTTCTTACTCTACATACATATATTAGAGTACGATTCGTGACCCTATTTCTGACCAAAACTCATACAGATGCAAATAAAATCCTTAATCCTTCATGGCAACACGACCCAAACAGAGTAAATCAAAATGTAACACACCCATTACACTCGTATACATTATCGATTTCCTGAAACCTACGTTAAAACGTTGCGTCGGGGCGCCCTGCCTGCCTTGAAAGCGACGCCTTGTCCATTTTCTTATCAATGGCTTTGCTCCGCACGTTTTACATTTGAAAGATAAAGTTTGGCTGCCGTAGATGCACCTGGCAACCGACAACAATTTGTAAGGACAACGTGGGTTTGTACACATGTTACAAATAAGTCGACGTGAAAGTTAGGTTATGAAACATCGAACGCGTCGAAAACTCACTGATTTGTTCTAGGGAGTTGCGCAATTATAATGAAATTCTGTTTGGAAACTCTAACGCATTGAATTGAATGAAGACGCAGGTATTTACAGAAAAAAACTGCATACTAAAGTTGATTGAATGCTCGCAGATCACTTGGTAAAACGTTGTTTTATATAACAAATAGAAACACTTGATTTCCCAAAATTTGAAATGAATACTTGACAATTGTTTCAGAGTGTTAGACACCCTATTTTTAAAAGTTAAACTGAACAACATTTTCCGACCAACACTCTTATATACTCAAACATCGTTACCTTCAATATCTATCCTATGCAAATCCTATTGCAGGTAACGATGTTTAGATATAATAATAATAATAATTTAATGATTTTCCGAGTATACAGAGTAGAAAGGAAAACAGGTCATTCCGAAACAAAACAAGAGAAGGAAAAAATTTCAAATATTGACTACACGGTCACTACATGAACCATAAAATTCTTCAATATTGTATGGCTCAAGCTGTACAAGAAAAAAATAAAGAGACTTCCCGAAAGATGAATGACAATACAACTCTTGCATGTTTACTGGTAAAATGTTAGACAGTTCAATGCCCATATACATCGGGCCTTTTCAGTTAGAGACATAGAATGGATCGGAAAAATAAATGGATGCATTCTTCTAGTGTTATTTACATTTGAATGTCTACCGAAATAATGCTTGTTTTTATGCATAAACATCAAGATTTTATAGATGTACAACCCATAAACTGTTAAAATGTCATTCCTCCTGAAATACCCTCGACACGATTCCCTGAAACCTAGACGGAATATAAATCTCAAGGCTAACTTTTGCGTTCTCATAATCTGACGAGACCCTGACTGGTTCCCCAAAAAATGATGCCATAACTCAATAGTGGCTGGAACATAGCATAATACACTGTTTTTAATACAGCTATATCAACCTGATCTCTAAGCACCCTCAATGCATAAATAACTGATTTCAATTTATTATTAATTTCTTCGATATGGCTGTGATATTTCATGAAACTGTCTATATAAACTCCCAGAAATTCAACAGTTTCACTGATTGGTACTTCAGCATTACAATAGGTTATGCTTCCTGGATAGTTACAGTTTGCTCTATCAGTTTTAAAAATAATACATTGGGTCTTATCATTATTAAGCACAAGCTGATTTTGTATACACCATTCGTTTACTCTATCCATGGCATCCTTAAATAACCTTATACCATTCACAACGTTCAATGCAGAGATGATGATGTCTGTATCGTCCACAAACAACAAAGACCTGATAGAACTAGAAAAGAAAATGTTAGGGAGGTCATTAATGAAAATAACAAAAACCAATGGTCCCAAGGTACTGCCTTGTGGCACGCCTAAGTCGATAAGCTTCTCTGAAGACAGGTATTCACGGTTTCCAGCAGAAATATATACACTTTGTCTTTTATTCTGGAGGTAGCTCTCAATCAATTAAAGTTGCTTGTCCCTTATACCGTAGACACTTAGCTTGTAGAGCAAAAGTTTAAATTTCAAAGCGGACAAGAGGGGATCATAGATTTACATAGCTCTATTCCTGTTAGTGTTGAGTTTCTTCCATATTTAACAAAGTGAAACAATATTCAGAATGTGGTGTTATCATTGATTTGAGCAACAACAATAACACATATTTCAACAAATTTTTCCCTATTCTCATTTTCCCATATTCCAAATTCCCTATTCTAAAAAAGTTGATTTCTTAGATATGTAAGATCTGAAATCAACATGATCATTGAACCTCTATTTTTCATCTAACATAATGTGTGATAATGATTATTTTCCGTTTTTACTCTCCGAATTTTCGTAACAATAATATTCATAATTATATCCTCATTGGTATTAATCTTTACTGTCTCACTTTTAGCGAAAACTATGGAGTTAGATTTTCACAAATTTAGGGATAAGCTACGATCACAATAATCATTAATTGAAGAAAAATCTCTATTAATCCACGATGTCATATTCTCAATATCTTTGCCACATATATAAAGCGATATATCATCAGAGAATGAACACTTGGACCTTTTTTCACATGAGAGACAATATCGTTTATATATAAGGAGAACAACAATGGACCTAAGAATGTTCCTTGAGGTACGCCTACATCAAATTTCGTGCTATCCAACAGCATGCCTTTAAACTTAACTTTTTGGGTTCGTTAGCTACTTTGGTGACATGACAGGACAGGTGAAGATAACTTTTGGTAAACTTAGGCCTTCAATTTGTGGTTGTAATCCAGCTGTTCATTAATATAACCAGTAACCTATGATGACAATTTTGTTGAATGACCTCAGGAAAACATATAATCGTTCAAAAAAGCATGTTGTTTTATCTGATGTGGTTTACAGTTTTGGACAATGGTCAATAGTCATTTTTGATACACATATCTCTACGAATTCCTTGGGGTCGATGGAAATATATGACATGTAGAGTTGAGAACGATGAAATACGAAGGGCAAAAATAAGGAAATTTGGAGTTGAAGTAGTTCAAAATATCCGACAAGAAGATTATCATTGGGACAACTGAAGAACAAAGTGGAGGCCTTGGGAAAAAAGTGCACCCAGTAAGGACGATAATAAGGAAAGGCTTACGGATGACTGAATAGGTGAATTACCCTGAGGACAAGATACAATTCATCTTCATAAATTTGGAAAAATTGAGATAAAAATCAGTAACTTACTGATTAAGTTAAAATTATTAGCGAAACTGATTAAGTAAATGAAAAATAAATGAATAAGTCTATAAATCTGAGTTGACATATCTGGCGGTGAGAGATTTGGAGAAAATATGTCATGTATTCCAAGCGGTGCGATGTATGTGTAGTTTATTATTTTTCCAAATTTGCAAGTCTCTTAGAATATCTTTTGAATGAAAAGACAGCAAATTAGACCAGTATGAAAATAGGGAAGAATCAACGCATTAATGGAAACATATTCAGAACCGTGATATGAACCAACCCTTATCACAGATACATTCAAGTAATTCCTCAACCTTTTATTTCGTCATATATTACATGACAAGAATACCAGGACAATTTCCACCCCAATCGTTCTGTAATAACGATGACTCAAAACCAGTTACTTCTGTTCATATTGCAAGCCATCAACAATCGCCCTTTTCTTCGTAGTGTTATTCCGGAATTCATAACCTAACAATAACAGCGGGGTTGGGCACCTGGCGCAACCCCTGGAATTCCCAGAGCTACCCCTGAAATTTTATCCACCCACGCTCATTTGTAATGTATAGCTTGGTTTGTTTTGGGAGGCCTATGAGAACTTTTTGCGGTAGAAGGATCTGTCAGATTTCACTATGCTCAAATATCGCTTCAAACTTTGGTAATCAGTAAGAACTCGGTTTTATTTAAAGGGGGTGGAGAAAGTTTACTTACATAATAATGTGGCTGATTTTATAATTCATCATCGTAGTTAGATGCTTCGAAAATATAAGCCAAATGAAAAGGTATTCAGATATAATCAAATCAAAGCACTTGGTTTTAGTTTCACTCAGTATATTAACAACTTTACATATGTTTTGGGTAGTTAGCCCATTGTCAAGAGTAATAATAATATTACCTGAATTATCAAATGTATAATTTCTACTTATATATCTTTGTCTTCTTAAATTCTTTTTTATAAATACCTGTGTATGTAAGCTCTACTTGGGGAGCATCTTATGATGATAATAATACATTTATTCCCAACAAAAATACATCCAATTACAGGGAAAAAATAACAAATCCTACACAAATGATAATGAATAGAAAATTGAAGCAAATGAAATTGAAAAAAATTAAATAGTAATAAACAAAAACTGAATAGAAAAAACTGAAAATAAAATGTTATATATTACAAAGTCTTACGTAGTCAACAGAAGTTAATGAAATATAGATGATGAAGCCAATGAAAATGAAATTGAAATCAATTGAAATTGTAATATTAACAACCGAATGGAACGAACTTGAATTGAAATATTATAATGGGTGATTTTTTTAGCGTAGTTTTTTTTGAACAGAATAAAACACTAAATTTGCATCATATGTTCAAAATTTTTATTGAAGTTGATAATTTGGCCTTTGCCGTTTACATTACGAATTACTCGTGTTATGTTATTCTGTAAGGCTTCAATCGTGTTCGGCTTGTCCACATACACTAACCACTTTACATCACCCGACAAGAAATAATCCAGAGGCGTCAAATCGCATGATCTTGGCGGCCAATTCACAGGGCCATTTCGAGAGATAAGCTGCTCACAAAATTCATCCTTCAACATATCCATTGTTTCACGAGTTGTGTGGCATGTGGCACCGTCTTGATGAAACCACATGTCAATCAACTCCAACTCGGCCGACTGGGGCAAAAAAAAGTTGCGTATCATGGCTCGATATCGTTCGCCGTTGACGGTAACGTTTCTTCCACGGTCGTCTTTGAAGAAAAATGGACCGATGATGCCACCAGCCCATAAACCACATCAAACTGTCGTTTTTTCGGAATTCATCGGTAATTCTTGTATGACATGTGGCTGTTCATCACTCCAGATGCGACAGTTTTGTTTATTTACATACCCGTAAGCCAGAAATGAGCCTCATCGCTGAACCCAATTTTTCGATAAAACAGCGAATTTTCATTAAGCTGTTCTAAGGCCCATTCACAAAAAATTAGACGTTGTGGTAGGTCATTCAGCTTCAATTCTTGAAGAAGTTGAATTTTATAGGCTTTCAAACCCAAACCAGCACGTAAAATTTTCCATGTGGTTGAGTAACACATGCCCAATTGTTGAGAACGGCGACGAATTGACATTTCACTATTCTCATTAACACTGTACGCTACGGCTGCAATATTCTCTTCAGTACGCACTGTACGCATGAGAGACAATGGTTTAATGTCCAATAAAGTAAACTTGGTGCTTAATGTCGACTATGACGACCATAATATGGTCGTAACAAATGATACACATTTTTCACAGAGCAAGAATTTTGATAGTAAATTACAACAATTTCGTTTGAAAGTCTTTCTATGGTAAAATGGCAGAGTATACTGAAAACTTTTCACTTTGACAGATGACGTTTGGATGCCATTACCAACCAGTGCCTCCAACCTGAGAAACTTAACTCTTAAAAAATCACCCGTTATATAATAAATACAATATTGTAGCCCTGAAAAAGTCAATGAACATTTTTGTAACCTGTATTCTGAAGAGATCAACGTTTCTGTTTCTGACCTCGACTGCCACCTAGTGAAAAACTAGGTGTTATACAGTCGTGAATCAATCACAAATGAAGGCGGATGATTAAGTAATATAATATTCTGGACAGTATAGGTATATGTCTCACCCGGATGTATCGTATGCGTTAAAATGGGAGTCCATTAATATTCCAGACAATATTTCACTTTAGCACTGATGGGTGACATATTAATTCGACAAGATAAGTGATTATTTGGCGAATCAATAGAGACCGATATAACGACCAAATGCTGAAATTTGATACACATGTTGTCAACAGAAATAAGGACATTTTCCACAGAGAAATGGGAAATATTGACAAATGATACACCACTACACAAAGGGTACAGAATTGAGGCAGTGTCAACTCGTGAAAACAGCTCACTAGTGAAATATAGCAAATGGTGTGAGAGAGATACCCTTTACGTTGACTGAGTTGTAGGGGCGCTGAACGAATTTTGTGAAGAATTTTTTCATAGATGTTGATTTTTATTCTTCTCATATTCATGATAAAACATGGTGTGTTAAATATATATTTTTGTAGGATATAGCATTATTTCACGATTTGATAAATTGGGGTAATAGTAGTAAAATATGACAAAATAAAATATATATACGACCAAATATTTTACTAGTTAAAAAAAACGAGTATGGTCAAAATTCGTAACTGTTTATGAAATATTTTTGAAATTTTTAAAATGTGTTTGATTTGTGAGCTCTACATCTCATCAAGAATTGGTCTACTACCCACTACATTCATTTGGGTTTGAAGTTCTTTAGTTGATGAATTTGTTAATAAACCGTTTTTGTTTCATTGTCTTATAGTCTACTTCTCTGGTTCTTTACACAGGGTGCACTCTTTAAATGCAATCATAACCGAAATTGTACCTGCTACTGCCTCAATTGTCCATTTATTTGGGTTTGAAGTTCTTTAATTGATATATTTCTTCATAAACCGTTTTTAGTTTCATTGTCTCATAGTCTAATTCTTTGGTTCTTTACACAGTGTGTATACTTTGAGTGCAGTGATATCCGGAATTGTACCTCCTACTGCCTCAATTGTACATTTATTTGGTTTCGAAGTTCTTTAGTTGATATATTTGTTCATAAACCTTTTTTGTTTCTTGTCTTATAGTTTACTTCTCTGGTTGTTTACACAGGGTGCACACTTTGAGTGCAATCATATCCGAAATTGTACCTCCTATTGCTTCAATTGTACATTTATTTGGTTCTGGAGTTCTTCAGTTTATATATTTGTTCATAAACTGTTGTTTGTTTCATTGTCTCATATTCTAGTTCTCTGATTCTTTAGGCAGGGTGCAGGTTTTTGTTTCATTGTTTTATAGTCTAATTCTCTGGTTCTTTACACAGGGCATACTCTTTGAGTGCAATCATATCCGGAACTGTACCTCCTACTGTCTCAATTGCACATTTATTTGGTTTCGAAGTTCTTTAGTTGATATATTTGATCATAAACCGTTTTTGTTTCTTGTCTTATAGTCTACTTCTCTGGTTCTTCATACAGGGTGCACTCTTTAAGTGCAATCATAACCGGATTTGTACCTCCCATTGCTTCCTTTGTACATTTATTTGGTTCTGAAGTTCTTTAGTTTATATATTCGTTCATAAACTGGTTTTTGTTTTATTGTCTCATATTCTAGTTCTCTGATTCTTTAGGCAGGGTGCAGGTTTTTGTTTCATTGTCTTATAGTCTAGTTCGTTGGTTTCTTACATATGGTGCACTCTTTGAGTGCAATAATATCTGGAATTGTATCTCTTCTCGCCTCAATTGAACATTTATTTGGTTTTGAAGTTCTGTAGTTGATATATCCGTTCATAAATCGTTTCTGTTTAGTTGTCTTATAGTCTAGTTCCCTGGTTCTTTACACAGGGTGAGCTCTTTGAGCTCAATTATATCAGGAATTTACCTTCCACTGTCTCAATTGATTCTTCAATAATAGTTTGAAAATATGGTTCACTAATAGAAAATTAATGTCTCAAAGAATCCTCTTTACTTTCGAATCTCATTGGAGCTTTGTTTTCGTTACAACCCTCTCAAACGCCACGTTGAACCGACACTGTTTATTTTTCTATACGAGATCCCTATCGGCGTAAAGGTTAATTAATTACGGTGTCGCAGGGTTCTAATCCGCCCTAGGCTGTAACGAGAACACGTGTCCGGCAGCCGACTAAAGCCTGTACCTCTTCGCTACCCCATCAGTCTGTTCAAAGAGAGCGCGCAACCCCTACGTTCATAACGTATTCCATTAATATATAAAAATACCATTAAGTCGTGATAAATATTAAAGAAGTTGAGAGGTATGATGGACGATATTGAATGCGTGGGTTTAAGTACTACAGATGTTCCTGAAGAATTTCAGGACCTTTTTTACTTCTCTTTTGTATAATCCATAGCAAAAGGAGATCGGATCCTAAGTTGAGATGATTATAGTGAAAACGTGCTCTCTAGATCTGTCCAAATCTATTTTGGTGAAGGTTAGATTCATAACGATCTCTTATTGCTGACTAGATTTTCTTTGAAGATGTCAACCACAGTAAGCAGCTGAAACGTCAGGAATTGAAAATCCGTCGTCTCTAGTCGTGAAAGACCTCAACTCTACTATCTTGCTGAAGCTTTTAGAGGAATATCGAAAGGTGAGATACATGCTGCGAAGAAATATATTAGCGATAGAGTGTTCAGTCTACTACTAGTGGAGAGTACTACTAGTGGCCTCATAAAAAATCCTGGAGGAGAAGGAAATTTTCGAAACCTGTGTCACTGTTGAGTTCACCTGGGTGCAGCTAAACACATTCTAGGGCTGTGTTCACTTGTTTTCAGATCATGTATAGGAGATGGTATGAAATAGAAGACTTTTCAGGGTATTCGCTAGGACATTCTGTGGAATATATTGGACATACGGAAAAATATATGCTGAAGTGGAATAATCCTTCAAAACTACCGTATGAAGTCGTATGTGCAACCTCAAGGTTAAAAGAGCAGAGAGACTGGTGAAGGGGCCATCGAAGGTCAGAATTCAACCCAAAATGGCTTCTGAGTTCCAGGCTCCATATTGCTCACGAAAAAATTTGTGAATGACGTGTAATATAGGTCAGGGAAAGAAAAATTCAAGAGCATTCAGGAGTTTTCCAACGTTTGGCCCATGCCCCACAGGGAAGAATTTGATTGTTTAGGGGGGCAATTTTAAAATAGACTTGACATGAGTCTTTTTCCACCCCTTTCTTACCTTCTTTTCACACCTCTTAATTAAAATTTTTCCCGTTTTTTTGAGGGGGCATGAGAATTTTATAAAAGCTTAGGTGGGGCACCTTGAAGGAAACACTTCTAGTGAAAGGAACACAAATATAATGAAAGTGATAGCTAACAAAACGAATTAAATTTATTTAATTTCATTTTGCACTATCTATTTCTAGGAAAGTTGTTTTTGAAGTTTAAACTATAGTTATTCCTTTCTTTTCAGGAAGAAAGTTGAGCGGAAAAGATGAGAGAGATGAGGAGAAAATT
The DNA here is from genome assembly GCA_030704895.1 of Henosepilachna vigintioctopunctata. NCBI lineage: Eukaryota > Metazoa > Arthropoda > Insecta > Coleoptera > Coccinellidae > Henosepilachna > Henosepilachna vigintioctopunctata. The sequence goes on from JARQZJ010000005.1 coordinate 3,863,922, forward strand.
CAGCAAAGAAAATGGAATATGCTCAAAAGTCAACATGAGAATTGTTATAAAAGAAAAATATTTGGAATTAGTAAAAGAAACACTTAACTTCTTGTGACATAGAATGTCGATAATTCGCTTTGTATACTGGATGTAATAAAAGTCAAGCATTTTCAATTTCAGGAAATATTCCTCCATATAATCTAATGTTACGAAATTGCGATGATGCCAAGTCTTCATTCAATTCCTCGTTTGTAATTTTAGACGGTGAATTCACAGGAGTTCAAGTAATCCACTTCGTCGGCGGCTTTGATGTCTGACCCCTGCCTAAATACTTTGTAAATTGGACGCCACCTATCTGGAAAGGATTGCATCAGGTCTGATATCTCGCTTCGTATCTCGTTTCAGCCTTTTAGTTCTCGCTTTCCGGATGAATCGGCTTAATGAGCTGTGGATGAAATATCTGAGCTAATTATTTTGATTTTGAGTAATTATCCTGATTTTCTTACGAAGTTGATTTTGAATTAATTGAATAATCTGTTACAATTTCTTGTTGTTTGTCATGATATGGAATCTCAAAATATTCGTATTGATTCAAACTATAATCATATAATTAATTTTTTTACTTCAAAATACACAATTCAAAATCACAAAATTCCTTCTGCTGTCTTAACAGAAAGAAATAGGACTAAGGAATAGGACGAAGAGAAGATGAAGTACATGTGCATAAATAGAACGGCACGAAGAGATAGATTGGGACAAAATGTAAAAGTGAACAACTTCAATTTCGAAAGAGTAGAACTCTTCAAGTACCTTGGCGCCACAATTACAGATGACAACGGCGTTACTGAGGAAATGAAAGGAAGAATCCAGTCTGCCAACCGGTGTCTCTTCGCACTCAATAGCCTCATGAAGTCGAGAAATCTAACAAGAACCTTAAAAATCAAAGTTTATGAAACCATCGTCAGACCCATCATTACTTATGGAAGCTAAACGTGGACAATGACCAAAGCAAATGAAGATAAACTCAGATGCTTCGAGCGAAAAATCCTGAGAAAAATATTTGGACCCCACCATGATCCGACGACCAACCGATATCGCATTAGAACTAACACAGAGGTCCAAGAGCTGTACAACGTTAGCGACATTGTGCAAGAGATCAAATCCCGGCGATTAAGGTGGGCAGGACACGTGCAGAGGATGAATGACCATAGACTGGTGAAACAGGCTTGGGAAGAGACCCTGACAGGCAAAAGACCACTCGGACGCCCCACAATGCGTTGGAGGGACAACATAAGATCAGACCTCCGAAAAATGAACATCCCTTTTGATTACAGGTTCATGGAAGACAGGGTCTTCTGGAAAAAGGTTGTACAGTCAGCCAAGACCCACCCTGAGTTGTAGCGCTATACGATAATGATGATGATGTCTTAACAGAAACGCTTTTAGTCAAGAACTTAAGTTATGTTAAATGTAAGTTAAAGATCCAAGTTCAGAGTATGCGCCAAGTAGACGCGTACTATAACTCGGATTTCGCAATAGAATTCTACAAAGCAATAACAGACTCAAGTCGACCAAAAGGCCTAGTCATTCGTAATATGAAACTCAGATTTCTGTGAGCCTATTGGACGATTCCTTCAATATGCAATTCAAAGGTTAGTTTCTTATCAAGCTTAACACCCAAATCATTTCTGAACTGACTTCAGTCAAACATTGACCTGACAATGTCAAATTGGAAGAGATAGGATTTTTACTTCTGGAGAAAAGAATATGATGGCATTTGTTCAATTTTAGCTGCAAATTATTGAGGTTGCAGTAGTCAAGAGAATGCATTTAGATCGGACTGTTAAAGAGAATAATCGTTGAAGGATTTTATCTGCTTCGATATTTTGAGATCATCCGCATAAAGATCTATATCGGTATATCTAAAACATTCGCCAATATCATTCAAAAACATAAGAAAAGGAAGTGGACCAAGATGTGAACCCTGCGGTACACCTAATGTCACTGGTAAGGAATTTGATCGGGAACCTACTGTCTTCGGTCGGTCAGATATGAAGAGGGAAGACCCAGGAGATTTCCCTGAACCCCGAAGTTTTCCAGTTTTGTCATGAGTGTTGGGAAAAATTACAGTTATTTATTTAAATTCATTTTGACTTTTAGAAACAAACATGAAACTTAAAGATCATCGGGTGCAAAAAGGTCTCAGAAAATACAGAGATCAATGATTTCAGTTTTACTAAAAATACAATGATATTTCTCTACATAATTATATCAATGAAAGTTTTGTCATCAATTTCTACACTAAAATATAGAAAAAGATAGGAAATTTTGAGGCATCGAAGTAATTCTCATATTGTAATTGATAATATTGTGCATTTTACTGGGTATATCGATGAAAATAATTATCGACATTTCTGTTATGGTCAGTATTCATTTCTCCATAATATTATATTTTCTTTTTTTTAACAAATATAAACACATTCTGTATTCCACATATTTTCAATGAATTCCATTTTCCGTAAGTGAATTGAATAACTACTTAAACTGCTCTTCAAAAGATTTTCTAATCAATTAAGAGTTTATACACAATCGCCTTTAAGAACCGGTAAAAAAAATCTTTTCAATGTAAAGACGGAATTTTTTCGAGATGAAGGGAAAAATGAAGTTACTTCACCTTGAAATGCTTCCGAGAAAGCATTACTTTCACACCTGAATGATAATTTTTTCTTTTCTGAGAGAATTCTTCTCTCAAAAACCGATGAAAGAAAATACACATTGAATTCCCTATGTTTCTCGAGATGAAAATATCCTATCAAATACAGTTCAATCAGTAGCGATTGTATTTTTAACCTTTCCCTTAGTTTTAATTCCATTGAAGCCTGAGAAAATTATTCCGCTTTTTAGTGCAAACTCAATTATGACACCCCTGTTTTAATATTCCCTGGAATGATATAGAAAAGGGTAAAAAGGGTTGTCTGTGAAATAAACTTCCATTTTAACAAGCTTTTCCTCTTCACAGAGTTGATTAATATTTTTCAATGCTCTCGTTTGATTCGAGTGAAAGAAAATATTTATTTTTTCTCCCAGAGTAAAAAGAAATAAAACTGAATTCAAGGCTTTGTAAATTGTGCAATTATTTGCACAATTTCAGTTTGAAAGAAATTGTTGAAACCACAGAATGATGAATATGATTCTTGTTTGTGTCTTAAAACAAAAACGTTTTTCCTAAAACATTCAAGGACAAAATTTTCTCAAAGAGGCCAGTTCCTTTGAGGAATGAGCTTTGAAATTCCTCTGGTACCTACCTCTATCCAGTGGGCTAGTCTTGGGTACTATTATTTATTATGTTTGTGAATCATCTGATGGTTGATATTGACCCACCACTTTTGATGTTCGCGAACGATTTGAAACTATATAATAAAATTAGATCACAGGAGAACTGTGTTCAACTTCAGCTCTCGCTGGACCATGTTGCTAGTTGGCGTGAGGACAATCACTTGAGTTTGAATGTGTTCAAAGTATAATGTTGTCTCTTTCACAAGGCAAAAAGTTCGAATTGAGTGTGATTATAGCGTAGGTGGTCTTCGATCAGATGCTTTCCTTCATTCCACACATCACTCAACTTATTTCATCTTTCTCTTTCAATTACGCAACAAATTTGGATTCTCTGATAGCCTTACCAACCTTTTTCATTGTTACCTGGTTGACCGACGCCAATTCGTACAGCTGGAGGGTATACAATCGTCTGAGTTCATACTACCTTTGGAATACCTCAAGGGTCTAATTTTGAACCACTGTTATTTATTCTGTTCATAAATGATCTGATGGATAATATTCTCTCTCACATTTGATGTTCGCAGACGATTTGAAGTTATATCATGAAATTAAATCACAGGACAACTGTGTTCAACTTCAGCTCGCTCTGGACCATGTTGCTAGTTGGTGTGAGAACAATTATTTGAGTTTGAATATAACAAAGTGTAGAGTTGTTTCACAAGGAAAAGAGACCGAATTGACTGTGATTACAGCGTTGGTATTCAGGTTCTTTCTCGTTCTGATAAGGTGAGAGATTTTGGTCTTCGACCAGAAGCTTTCCTTTACCCTACCCAACTTATTTCATCTGCTACGAAAATATATGGATACGTTATACGTAATGGCAAATATTTTAATAATTCCTCAACATTTATAGGACTATTTAATACCCTAATCCGTAGCAAGTTGGAGTATGGCAGCATGATCTGGCATCCCATTTTCAGTTGCCATCAACGCCATCTTGAGGCAATTCAAAGAAGGTTCTGGAAATTCTTGGTTTGGAGGGAGGATAAAGTTAATCCACAGAGAAGAGTTAATTATAAGGAAATATTGAGTCGATTTAGTTTAATCTAATTGCAGAGCAGGAGAGACATTTTTTCACTCAAATGTTTGTACAAATTACTGCACAATAGTATTGATTGCCTTTTCTCTGGTCCGCTTTGAAATTTCGTGTTCCTAGGCAAATTCTCGTACTGCAGAATTATTCCACCTAAAGATTCCAAGGACCAACTCGCTAATACAATCCCCCATTTCGTTTATGAAGTCTACATTAAACAGTAAGTCTACATACAGTTGCTAAAGGATGTGACAGTCACTTTAACTCCATAGCAGTTATTATTAGAGTTCTTCGTTATATTTAATTTCATTTAATTATTCAGTTATTGGTCACTTTTTCAGTTTTTTTCAGTTAAGATTGAGTTCTTTGTTACAATCCATTTCATTTCATTCATTTTGTTAGTCAGTTATTATGTTATTATTCTCAGTAATTGTGTTATATACCTGTTGAGAATGAAGAACTCATTGTTCTTATTATTATTAAGAAAGTTGAAAGGAGATTTTGAATTTGTGGATGGTTTCTTCACTCTCTTGAGATATGACTTCAAAAAGCACTGACAAAATGAAACACATTCCTTGAAATGTGTTCAGTGGACCAGTATTGATTTCAGTTTGACCAAAAAGACATATAATATTGAAACTGCCCTAGGTACTCTTGTGTAGTGAGTTCTATATCCAGCCTATACCTCATCAAAAACGAAACCACATAATCCGTATACATCTATACATTAATTAATTCAAAATGCAAATTCAGGAAGGGAAAGATATGCGGCGGGGTGTTAAGCACAAGGGTCGCACCCTTTATCGTGAGAACTCGCTGGTGGTCTCTGGATGCACGCACAATGGGATGTAGCCGCGCCGTGACATGTCGGCTTACGGCACTCGGATGACGATAACGCAAACTTTATCTAGCCGAAGATAAGCCGGATCTAATTAGGCAGGAAATTTAACGGGAGTGAAAAAGGATTCCTATCAGATTATTAATGAGGTATTGGATAAAGCTGGGGAGGTTCGGCAGCGGTCAAGACAGCGTTATTCCCTGGGGAAATGAATGGAGTGACCTTCAAGGTGACCGGAACTGAATACTATCGATTAATTGAGAGGTTCATGAATCTATGAACTTTGAATCATTAAATCGATGAAGAAGTGGCTGCTGACAACTTCTACATTGCATATATCTTCTATCCTATGAGTTCTCAATGAAAATGAAGAATTCGTGATTCATAGAGTTGTTCTTTTTATTTTTTCCTCTGGAAATTAGGGTTCTAACTTGTTCCGCCTTTGTTGTTGTGAACAAGACAAGAAAATGTTTGCCAGAAGTTGATAAATTCAAGAATATTGAGAGAATGGATAGATTGACAATAGTTCATATTCAATTTCCATTTCAATCAAGAGTAAAACAATTTTCCTGTGTTGATGTGTATTTAGATGTTCAATTTTTTATTGTTATTAGTGAGAAAATGTAACCAATGATGTGTCAAAATGCACCAGAGAAGGTTCTTGAAGTTCTTAGTTTGGAGGGAGGGTAAAGTTTATCCACAGAGAGGAGTCAATCATAACGAATTATTGAGTCGATTTAGTTTGATCTATTGCAGAAGAGTAGAGAAACTTTATCACTCAAATTTTGTAAAAAAATACTGCACAAAAGTATTGATTGTCCTCCACTATTGTCCGCTTTGAAGTTTCGTGTTCCTAGGCAAAATTCTCGTAATACAGAATTATTCCACCTAGAGACTCCAAGGACCAACTCGTTAATACAATCCCCCATTTGGTTTATGGAGTCTACATTCAATAGAGTTGCCAATAATTGTGACATTCACTTTGACTCCATAGAAGTTATTATTAGGAGTTATGTGAACAAAGAAAATTGATTAGAATGAATTGATTTAGACTGAGTTCTTTGTAATATTTCATCAAATTCTTTTATTTAGTTATTAGTTTCTATTTTAGTTTTTTTTATTATATTGAGGTTTTGTTATATTTCTTCCATTTCATTTATTCAGTTATTATTCAACATTATGTTATTATTATCTGTAATTGGGTTTCATACTTGTTGAGAAGAAAGAACTTATTATATTATTATTATTATAAAATATGGTAAGCCTCAATTATAGAGTAACGACAAAAATTTATTCGAAATAAATTTTTTATACAGATTGGTTTTCAGATTTTCTCATATTATTACTTAATGGAGATAAGAACTATAATATAACTATTAATAGAGAAGAAGTACCTTCTACGAAACAAGGACCCTTCAGATCAACTATAGAATTGACAAGTCAATCAATTTGGATACAACAAACATATTCATTCATGGAATTATTGATATTAGGACTGATTCGAAAAAACCGAGTTACATTTCGACCACGACTACAACCGAGTTACGAGAAAAGTGTTCTGTTGACCATGACCTACCCCCACCCCCATGGGCTAGGGGGCTCAGCCGCATACAAGATATATAGTAAAAATACATACTGCAGCATGAAAAGTAAAACACGTATTCACGAAAAAATTGAATTGGTATACAAAGATCGCCAGGTCAGCTGGTGTACCATGAATATCAAGAAGTTGATCTTATTTTCATTGACTGTAGTACTACTCCAATCAAAAATCATTATATTAAACGAAGTAATCATAATAAAAGATTATCAACAATAAATTAAAATGAACACACTTGACTTTTAAGTTTCACTGAATATATAAAAACTCTACATATGTTTCGGGTGGTTAACCCATCATCAAGAGCATACAATGTTACTGAATTTCAAAATGTACAGTTTTCACTTATATATCCTAAACCACAGAATTCAACACTGGTTTCACTGCAAATAAAAATCCACCTGGTCATTGAAAATAGGTGAATTTTTTTTGACTATCGAAATTTCCAAGACTTGAAGGGTATTAAATCTTTTGCCTCCTTATAACCTGAGTGTTCTATTTCGGTCTTCTTGGGATCCAACAAATGATTATGTTTAATGCAGTCCACAGAAAACCCGTATTAGGTTTATTTAGTAATATTGATCTTCTATGTTCATCGATTCTTTTTTGTATAGAACGTCCAGTTTGACCTATGTAAAAACTATCACATCCACTGCAAAATATTTTGTAAACGCCCTTTCTCGAAAATAAATCATGCTTGTCCTTGGTATTTACCAACAATGAACCCAAATTCTTTTTATTGGTGCATATTGTATTCACGTCATTTTTGTGTAATTTTTTACTAATTTTATTGCTCAAGTTAGGTATATAATTAATTGAATGGAATATTTTTTGTTGTTTTTCTAAATTAATAGGAAAAATTCTTTGTAATAGTATCTTTCTCTGTTTATTTTTGATTAGTTTATCAATAAAGAAGGGTTTATAACGATTGTTAATAGCAATTCTTTGTATTATACAAATTTTTTTTCTAAAATTATCAGCAGACAACGGAAGCGAAAGCAATCTATGAACTAATGAACGAAAGGCTCTCATTTTTATGTTTTGCTACTGACAACTTGAGTTGTGTATTAATCTGTTTGAATAAGTTGGCTTTCTGTAAATGTCAAAAACTAAGGAATCAAGGTAACGACTTATATGTATATCCAAAAGGTGAACAGCTCGGTTCATTTTTGATGCCAGAGTGAAATTAATTGAAGAATAGATTGAATTAAAAAGTTTCAAAAAGGAAGTAAATTGCCTATCTGTACAAGTCCATTCACAATATATATGAAATATAATATAGATATATAAATGAAAGCTGTACATTTTGAAATTCAGTAATATTGTATACTCTTGACGATACGTTAACCACGCGAAACGTATGTAGAGTTTTTAATATATTCAGTGATAGTTAAGTCAAGTGTTTCAACCATTTTTTCAAACATGGTTTTCGTTAAAACATGGTTTCAATTTGATAATAAAGCGATGAAAACTAGAACAACACCGAAAGCAATTGTCAACTAACAGGAAACACAAATGAATCAGTAAATATTTCTTTTAGAACTACTTCAGACCCACAATTAGTAAGTTTCCAATGAATTGAATGTCTAACATTCCGACATCCTAATCATTGGCAACATCCAACGACGCAATAACACTTTGAGGCATCCCCATTCAAAGAAATGGGTCATTCATAAATCGAATCAACGATCCCCTAGCACATCCAATAATTTAATAGCTCGCATCAATGCCTGGATTGAAGTCTTTGCCTTTGCGGATGTACCATTCTATTGTGAGAGGCTCAAGTGGAAGGCTTCAGTTTATTACCGCTGACACAAATCAGATCCTCGTATTTTCCAAGAACGTCTGAGGAAGTCTTATACATGCGTTTCCGATCTTTTTAGTCATATGGAATATGCTAAGAAATCACTTTGTAATAGTGTAAGTTTCGATTTTTGTTCCAAGTAGGGGAGTGTCTTTACCAACACCACTGAATCAGCGGTTGTCAAACTGTTCTAGCGATATAACAAAAACAAAATATACCGAATAAATAATCTTTTATGGAAGGCATTAAATTTCATAATTATCATTTTTACCCTTCGTACAGTGTTCTTGCAATGCTTGAAAGTTTCAAAATCGAACTGAATTTTTATAAGAGGAAGAGAAAGTAGATTGTGAAAGTGATAGATGCAACAAAGAAGCTGCGTATGACGTTTAAAACATAGCAAGAATATTCTACGAAGCGTTTTTTATAATGGTAATAATAGTAATAAGTTCTTCATCATCAACATATTCAGAAAATACAACAAAGTGCTGAATAATAATTAAATACTTGTAACAAGAATGAAATATAACAAAGAGCTCAATCTATTCTAAAAAAACCGAAAAAGGAACTCATGACATTGACGTAAATATCACAAAGGGCTTATTGTAACTCAGTTGTTCACATAACTCCTGATGATAACTGCTATGGATTCAAAGTGAATGTCAGATTTATTAGCAACTTTGATGAATGTAGACTCCATAAACCAAATGGGGATAGTATTGACGAATTGGTCCTGGTAGTCTATAGGTAGAATGATTCTGTGGTACGAGAATTTTGCTTTGGAACACGAAATCTCAATGCGGACAAGAGAGGAGGACAATCAATACTGTTTTGCAGTAATTTTATCAAGAATTTGAGTGATAAAGTTTCTCCCTACCCTGCAATGAGATTAAAAAGAATCGACTCAATACTTAGTTATTATTTACTGATCGCTGTGGATAAACTCCATCCTACCTCCAAAACTAAGAATTTCAGGAACCTTCTCTGGATGGCCTCAAGATGGTATTGATGGCAAGTATAAATAGCATATCTCACCCTATCAGATTGAGAAAGAACCTGACCCACGACGCTACGAGTATAATAAACTCAATTCGAACTTTTTTCCTGTGAAAGAGACATCATTACTCTTTGACACATTCAAACTAAAATGATTATCCTCACAACTGACAACATGGTCCAGCGCGAGCTGAAGTTGAACACAGTTGTCTGGTGATCTAATTTTATGATATAGTTTCAAATCGTCTGCCAACATCAAATGTGGTAAGTCAATATTATCCATCAAAGATCATTCACTAATAGAATAAATAACAGTGGCCCATGAAGTGGTATTCCAGAGGTGAGCATGAATCTTTTTGCTGGAACCTATACTTTTATTTTGGTATTGGAATTATTTTTCTTCTGATAGCAATTTTCATTGGTTATCATCATATCGGTGAAGTTATCTGAGGCAGACTTTGTGAAGATAATAAAAAAAATTGATCGAAATAATTGAATTAACAATAGCCATGAACATTTTCGATAGGCCAGCTATCATAGGCGTGATTATAAATCAATAATCTACCATAAAAAGGTCTCATCTGGTTATTAGATGGGTGGAGAGCGACCCCACGATCTCGTAGACTATCCATCCATCTAGAAATTTAGAAGTTCTGCTATTAACCTTACAGATTCTGAAACTTGATGAATGCATACAGGAAACAACTTGCGAATGTTCTAAATCCTTCAATATTCAACAAACAGCGTCGGACCGCGAATGTAATTAGCTAATACCGCTGCTTACATTCGAAGTTAAATTGAAAATGTTACAAACTTGTCAGTCTCCAAATATCTTATTACCTTCTGATCTGAATTCCGATATAACTCACCCTACGCCATCAGCAAATTAGATTCGAAAACCATCTCTGGATTCGAGATAGGTTCATATCAAGCTCAACGTTAATAAAAAATTGATGTAGGGGATGCAGGAAGAAGAAACGTACGATGCTTAGAAGGAAAAGTCAGGTTAACTGACATTTGCTAGCTGGATTGACATTTTGGGCCACAGTGGCGTACTTTGTGTTCAAATCTATATCGAATATATCTGCGTTTTGCATGTGAGAACTATTGTTGCCTATTGTTTATATAATTTAGGTTTACGAAGTGTTTTCTAGAAGATTAACTGAAATATGATTGCTATTCTTATTTCGGCACAAAATTTCACCTAACTCTCAGTTCTTTAGAAGTTGATTGATTGTCCGCTGTTCGAAAAATTCCATTGAATTATTGATAGAGAATTGTCTCGAGGTCTTAGCCCATGTTCTGAAACTAAACTGACACTCGTCGTTTCTATCTATATCTGCTATAAACATTTGGTGGCAGAGGAAAAACAAGTGTCTCAAAGTGAGAAATTGAAAAAAAGAAGAAAGTAACAATGGCAACAAACTGAAGCTGAGTTGATAATTCAAGACTAAAATATATTCGGCTGTTACAAATTCACTTTTGAACAAGAATGAGTAGACTATTTACACTATTACTCTTCACGAGAGGATGACGAACATCATTTTCTAAGGTTGACCTTAATTGATACCTGAGACGAAACGTCTGGAAGAGGAGGAGTTCCAGTTGACCACGGCCAATCAACCCGGAAGATTACTTTACCATGTTTCAAAATGGATACCGGCCGTGAAAGTCTACACGATTTCATTAACCTTTTTGTGTGTTCTTCCGTTTTTCATAATCGAAAAAAAATGGATAGAAGAATCTGTATCATATTTTAAGTTAAAAATGGGAAACATGCTCCAGTGCACTTTAAATGTTGACTGTGGCATTTGTAGAGTCTACTTTGTCCCAAAGAACTGTTTATGAGTATCCTGGAGTTGAAACCTTGTCGATATTCGATGGAAACATCGAAAGAGTGGAGAAAATGGTTTTAGGAAATCGACGAATCGTCGAATCTCTATTTGAAAAGATGCAATTTTCTCGGTTGTTTTGGGCAGGAAACGCGTGGCTAAGTTTCAACAGCAACGTCGCATTATTATCGCTCTGGAGTTGTTGAATGACGATCCAGTTTGCTCAAAGAGTTCATACCTGGTGACGAAACGTGGGTATATGGTTATGACGCCGAAACCAATCATCCCAATGGAAGCGAAAAGAAGAGCTAAGACTGAGAAAAGTATGCCAAAATCGATCAACGATCAAATGTGAGGTTTTGCTCACTGTTCCTTTCGATCATAAGGGCGTGGTGCACCATGAGTTCCTGCCAACAGGTCGTACGTTTGATAAGGAACACAATAAGAAATTTGCAACGTTTGCATAATGTAGTACGGTTAAAATGATCAGAATTGTGGAAAAACAAATCAAGGATTCTGCATCACGATGATGCACCCGCTTATGAATGCTTGTACGTGATTTGGCTACCTACGACTTATTCCAATTCCCAAAACTGAAGAAAACAATGAAAGGAGAGCATTTTGCCACAATTGATGACATGAAGTCGGAATCGAAGAGCGAGCAGATGACCAAACCGAAAAGTGCGATTACTTTGATGGAGACAAATGGATATTGATGAATTAATGATTACTTTCAGAAAAAATCAGAATTCTTCTTTTATTTCGAGCAAACTTCGTTTACCTTTTCATATGCTGACCCCAGTACAGCTATAATTTCTTCTTGGAAAACCATTTATTTAAGTAAGTGAAATAAGGTCATGCTCGTGATCAAGTTAATCTATAAAGCAAATTCTCTAAACAACGGTTGGTGGCTAACTCAGTTAATTCAGAATTACGCACATTTATTCTTATTAAAACAGTCAGCTCATCTCCCAGAAGACCCTTCATTTCATAAAGAGAAAGAACAGTTCTCCCAAACAAGTCATTTATTATTATCGTCCAGAGATTCCGTCCCAGTTTGAATCTCCGACCCTGGACAGTCCCTGAGGACTTTAAACGACGTCACGCGCTGGTTCTCTGGATGACTCTGGAACAGACTAACACCGAAATGCCATCTGCATATTTTATGTCCCTGGAGAAAAGGCGAACAAAGTTGGCGTTGTCTTCGGCGAGGGCTTGTTTGGATTGTATTCGTTTTTATTTTTGTCCTTGTTTGATGTCGATATTGGGTCGATGTTGAAGTATTAGATGAGTATCGCTTATGTTTTTGTGAGGGTGTCCAGTTGTGTTTACCCTTATTGTTTAACTTGAATACCTAAGAATTTATTTTGGGGGTCTATCTACTTCTTTAATAAGATAGGAACTTTTTTCGTATTGTAAAATTTGTATTAGGAAGTGTACACTATTGAGACACACAAGTTTAGTAAAAAATTTGGGTACCAATTTGAATTTTTTTCGTATACTCCGTTTCGTTTTGTGTGAAACGCATTAACCGACAAAAAGATTTTTTTTGATCTTACGGAATTTCGGAGCAGCCAGGATAAGTATTAGAAGGAATTTTCACGTTTTCTCATAACATAAAGTAATTTGAAATGAAGCTCAATGTGGTAGTGAATACTGTAACAAATGGATTTATTTTTATTGAATTAGTACTCCTGTAATGAGATTTATTTCTAGTTGAAATCTTTCTTATTCTATTTAACATCAAGTCAAAGAGTTCAAGAAATGAAAAAAACCAAAAACGATTCCTTATACCAATAGAAGACAATTCAATTTATGGACACAGAACATTGGATCATTTTTAACTGGCAAAGCAGCAATTTCTTCCTTGTTTTCGGTTGTTATTGCCAAGAAAACGAGTTGTACCAATATTTTTTCAGCCAATGATAGAGTATTATCGTCATCATCCAAGCAAAGAATTTCCCTGGCACGTCTAGCATCAATTCTTTGAGGACGAATCTTCGCGATGGACAAAACTTCTTACTGAATCTTATGTGATCGCCTAGGTTGATTAGTGACCTTGTATAACGCAAATTGGACCACTAACTATGATGCCAGATGAAATCGTGTAGGCTTTCACGCTCGGTGTCCATTGTGACACATGGTGATATAATCTTCCAGGCTGATTGGCCGTGGTCAACTGGAACTCCTCCTTTTCAGTTGCTCCAGAGTCATCGCCCAATACACAACTACGTCGGAGCACTCGCCGCCACTGAAGATGTCTCTCGCAGTTAGAGACGAAACATCTGGAAGAGGAGGAGTTCCAGTTGATCACGGCCAATCCTCCCGGAAGATTATATCACCATGTTTCACTATGAAGCCAGATGACACATGATAGCTCAAAACGACCACGCCTCAACACTGAGGTATAGCTATCATGAGGAGCTTGCTTCATGATGCTCGGAGATCGAAAGCTACCTGAAGAAACAGTGGAGCTTATTTACCTTCGATGTTGAGATAGAGTTGCTGATGTTCTTGAGTTTGTGGCTGATAATGCAAAGTATGAAGTATGAACATTATCTATTTTCTTCGTGTATTTATCATAATTTGGATTATGATAAATACAAGTTAGAGACCGACGCGTACTCTAACTTGGATCTCACAATAGAATTATACAAAGCAATAACAGACTCAAGTCGACCAAAAGGCGTAGTCATTCGTAATATGAAACCCAGATTTCTGCGAACCTGTTGGACGATTCCTTCAATATGCAATTCAAAGTTAAGTTTCTTATCAAGCTTACCACCCAAATCATTCACTGAAATGACTCAGTCAAACATTGACCTGATAATGTCAAATTGAAAGAGATAGAATTTTTACTTCTGGAGAAAAGAATATAATGGCATTTGTTCAAGTTTACCCTTGTTTATTATTTATGGTTGGCTCCTTATTTATACATTTACTATGCACCTTTTCCACTTAATGAGGAATATATGTCTTATTATTGTCGTTTATGGCAAGAATGTGAAGAAGATCTATAGCAGAATGATAGCCTCTGTATTCCATCCATTCACCAGGTCGAAATGGTCTCCTGCATTTAGAAACGAACGCAATAAATAGACGAACAACGAAATGCAATCTGCATGCTTGATATCCCAAGAGAAAAAGTCAGCTCACTCTTATTCCAGGCGTTTTCGATTTTGAGTTCACTACGTCATTCATTAACCATTCCTCTCGCTTCCTCTACAATCCGGATCCTCTGTAACAAAATCCTACTTCCCTCCTGTTCTAAATTATGCAAATGCTTATCACGGAAGTTATCTTGGGATTTTATATCCGGGAAAATGGAAGAATGGCGGACGTTTCTGGATCTCCGCCTCCACATCGTGCTATATATTTATAATTCATGATCGTTGTTTTACTTTAGGCGATGGATTTATGTAGATATGGATTTCAGGAATCCTATGAATAATGCAAATTTGCCATGGGTTATGCTGGAGTAGAAAATGGCGTTATTCTGGACATTTGGATGCCATTTTGATCATTCATTCGTGAAAGGATGACTGAAATTATTATGTTTCTCCATAGCAGATGTTCCATGATGATAATTTCCAGAAATATCGAATGACGCTGAAGTCAATGTAATTATATCGAGCTGAAGGTTCTCCCTCAATTCCCTACGAATTTTTAAGATTCCTTATCAATTTAGTAACGAAAATGTCTGATATAAAATGAGAAATTTCCCTGTAATTATATTCTGGTGCATATTTCTAGTCTCACCAAGAGGGTGTAAACAGGAGTTATTAGTGTACATAGTAATTGTTTTTGTCGAATGAAATTATGAGATTAAGATCACTAGACCTTGTAGTAAGTGCCCTGAAACACTTGCAGTGATAGTGAAAACAAGAAGTACTACCAAAAGCTAAAGTTGGAAACACAAGAAAGTTTTTAATACGAAACATTCTCACTATTAGATATTCGTCAAACTATAAGGGACTTGACATTGAATTGGTCTTTTTGCCATTTGGGGTGATATTCATTTTCATGCCTGCAAAATGCTTCGAACTGTATCTTCTGCAACCCTGGACAAGGATGCCCATAGAACGTGTTTGTAATTGGGTGAACTGAACCCATGGACAAAACAACAATTTATTCTCACAGTTATTGTTGGGCATAGATCAATTGGTACATTCACCCAAGAATACAAATTACCACTGAAGATCTTTGAGGAATCTGTGGATTACTAGGCAGCCTATCTGGGCATGCAGTATATGGAAGATCAGCGCGTAGATCTCATGTAGCTTAGAGACACCTCCAGGTACCAGAAATTTGGGTTTAGGAAAAGAGGAGAGGTAAAATAAGATGGAGACACATGTATAAGTATATTTCCTGAATGAAATATTTGAAAGGAAACTTGAAAGGAAAACTTGAAAGGTACTTTGAAAAAGTAATCACAGCTTTTGAGTCAGTTAACTTATCAACATGAAGCCAAGAGGTAGTTTTCCTCAGGATGTTTTGGTAATCCAAAATACAGGGTTTTTGTCGTTTGTCAGCTATAGCTAGGCAAGCAGAAGAAGAGCTGCAAGTATTTGTTTGCAGGGTTTTCCTTTCATTAAATAAAAGGTACAATCATGGATGACACGGTGGAGATCAATGGAATTTTCTTTCTGTAAATTGGTCCAGAAATATTTGGAATATCGCTGATAGAAAAGTGGTACCACGCACGTAGTTATGAATGTGTGAATTTCGTTTTCAAAACTGTACCAATAAACTTGCCGTTTTCAACTGGCAAGGTATGCATCAGTGATCTATTAACACGTCACGAAAGCTTTAGAGAATGTCAATAAGAAGGTTATTGATGTATATAAGAAACACAATAGCATATTTTCCCTCATTCAATTCATATCCTTGAAAAGACATGAAATTGCGTGTTTGGAGTATTTTAGTATTTCTCATAACTTGCGTCTCTATTAAATAATTGAAAAACTCTGTGCGTCTTGAATGAAATTATAACATGCACCCTTCAATGTGTTAAATAATTGACTAACTTAACCCCACATAAGGCAGGAAACCACTGCACGGCTAATGAGAAAACCAAACGTGCTTGTGCGTTCCAGACAGAATTTCCTCCGTTTCTGGATAATTGGAAACTGTATCGGTCCCGAAATAGGACGCGGTGAGGAAATTAAGCGGGGGGAATAGAGGGGGCCACAACGTACCGCGGCAGGTAGAGAGAGGGAGTCGATCAATACGACTCAACGTCAACATCGCGAGCTAGGTGAGGTAAAATGTGCACGGTGAACTCTGCAGACCGAAAGGCCATCGTTTGAATGTGGAGTAGGGTTGAATTTATTGTTAATTTGAACCAGATTTTCCTATAACTGATTTGTGATCATGAATTAAATATGAAACAATCAAATAACAGTTAATAAAACTAATAGAAAAATAAATGAAACTAATTTATTAGCAAATAATTATTATCGAATTATATGAGCATGCTTCGGAAGTTCATTCAACATCAGGAAAGGTGAAAATGGGGGGTAAAAAGAAGTAGTATTGAATTTATCGTTAATTTGATCCAGTCCTTCCTATAACTGCTCTTGGATATTCATTAGATACCTAACATACGAATGACAGTTTACCATGTTCCTCCAATGTAAATTTTCATTGGGTAACCAAAACCACATGAACAGGTTTTGAAGGTTTTTTTCATCTTGAGTACAAGAGTGTAGGACAATGAACAACATATAAATGATGTTTGAGATATTTACCATAAACCAAACCCCAATAATTTTCAGTTAATAATTACCAACTTTTGCAATTCTTGCAAGCGGTTTTTGAATTTTTTCGAGAGTCCAAAAACATCTAAACTCTGTTTCAAATCGAATGACATCTCGTTGATAATTTTTGGATACGGGAATAAAAGTTTCACTGAAGAGCACTTGTTGACTAGCCTTTGAGTGGTTCATTTATTTCTTGACAGCAGAAACAAATTTAATTTGAAACATAAATGTAACAAAATAAGGTATAAATATAATAATTTACGACCAAAGAGAAAATAATTATCAACAAACCCAAAAATAGAATTTTTTTATCACAAATTTATTATTTTAAAAGTTGGTTTGGGTCTTATTCTTCAAAAGAAAGTAAAATGTAAAATATAATAATTTTATTTCAGTGATATCGAGAATAATTATGGGGTTCCCCAAGAAAATGTCCTTGAGCCTCTGTTTTTTTAATTATATATAAATGATATTGTGAATGTAATTCAGAATGGCAGTATTCATTTGTTGGCTGATGTTACAATGTTATTCATAGTTATTGACAATATTTATTATATGTTTGATGTTATTACTGCTCAATTGATTCAATAAAAAATTAACGAATAAACAAGAAGTATTGTTAGATGAAACTTTGTGTTTCAAAAAATATACCAACCACAAGAAGAAATTTTGAAATTATCAAAGAAAAACATGATTTGCAGGAAAATTTTCACAAATTTAGATTTTCAACAACTGGCAAATGCTCAATTCCAAAGACAAGTGTTTCTCCTGTTCATAAGCCTGTCACATGTCCTAACCAGATTGATGATAACAATGAACTATTGTTTATCACCTGCCCATCTTTGTCCCTTTGTCAGGATGAAAAAACGAGTCTCTTCCACTACCCTAATAAAGTTTCGTTCGAATCGGACCGTTTGTAGATAACGCAAACCGTTCGCAATGACAAATCAATCCGAAAGGACCACCAGCGGCGTTCGTTATTGCTTCTCGTTCACAAAGGCCCTCCCCGGTCTCCGCCATTATTGAGCTTCCGGGCACGTCAAGTGCACGAGAAATCTGAATTTGGGGGTTGCAATTAGTTCCTTCGGGCGACTATTCCTATGTCATTACTTTGGGATTCGCGACGTCCGGACCAGAAATGGATAATTGTAGGTAAATCAGGTGATTCTGAAGAACAATAGGTCAAGTTATTGGTTGTGGCATCTTCGGAAATTTTTTTCACGAAAGCAAAGAGAAGGCCTGATCTAGGCTCTTTAAAGGCTTCCAAGATTCCATTTTTCACCATGAAGTTTATTCACTAGAATCTAATTAACTGCGGTGGAGTGAAATTTTGAATTATTGCACATTTCATCCCATAGTACTTTGGATAGGGATAAGTCAATTTTCAAGCTACTAAAATTACAACAAAATTAAAAACGAATGGAAAAAATCACTATTTTTTAGCTTTTCACACTGCGATTCAACTATTTTTGGATTGGAAATATTTGGACTGAATTGGCGTTGGCTTATTCAGTCAGTCGGAGAAGTCAGTCAGTCATCGTTAAGGTAAAACGTTCGTCAAAATTGTTTTATGAAAGTGTGTTAGAAAATAGAAAAAATGTTTCACTTATCATTTCGATTTCAAATGGATTTATATGAAAAAATGTCCTGAAATATTCAAACTTACAGCAATATTAATTGATATATGGTTAAAACGATTTCTGGATTTCTTTGCCTGCAGCGAGTTAACAATACAGATTAATAACTTCGTTTCAAAGGCTCTACGAACGTTTTACTATAACAGTGGCTTCTTCGTACTAATCGAAGAAGCCATCGTTATTTCGACGGAGTCTACTTTATGGAGAAACTCCCGTCACAATTGTTTTTATAAAAGTGTGTGAATTTTTTTCACACTGCGATTCAACTATTTTTGGATTGGAAATATTTGGACTGAATTGGCGTTGGCTTATTCAGTCAGTCGGAGAAGCCATCGTTCAGTCAGTCAAAACGTTAAGGTAAAACGTTCGTCAAAATTGTTTATGAAAGTTGTGTTAGAAAAAATGTTTCACTTATCATTTCGATTTCAAATGGATTTATATGAAAAAATGTCCTGAAATATTCAAACTTACAGCAATATTAATTGATATATGGTTAAAACGATTTCTGGATTTCTTTGCCTGCAGCGAGTTAACAATACAGATTAATAACTTCGTTTCAAAGGCTCTACGAACGTTTTACTATAACAGTGGCTTCTTCGTACTAATCGAAGAAGCCATCGTTATTTCGACGGAGTCTACTTTATGGAGAAACTCCCGTCACAATTGTTTTTATAAAAGTGTGTGAATTTAGGAAACACAGTTTTACTCAAAATTTCAATTCAAATTGGATTTACATCAAGTAGTGGCCTTAAACATTGAAATTACGGTAATACTTTTGATATATGGTTCAAGAAATCGATTTCCGGTTTCGTTTCTCTTCTTTTTTAGAGCTACCAGTAACGATTCATATACTTTCATTCAACAATGGGACACGTTTCACTGTAACGATGGCTTTTTCGTATTTTGCGATGTAGCCATAGTGAATCCGAAGAAGCCATCGAAATGGTGTCAAACGTATGTCAAAATTCTTGAATGAAAGTGCAAAAATCTAAAAAATAATTCGTTTTCAACTTTGGAGTCACATTCAATATATTCAGTTAAGATCATCAATCTGTCGATAATTGCGGAGATAGTATTATGCTTATACTAATTGTAGAAAAGTAAACACCCAGTAGAATGTACCTCGTTTTCCTGCTGTTCTGGTGGAGCCTTCGTGTGCACTAAGGACGAACCAGCTAGCCATTTTTTCTTCAGAGCAAGAATTGATTCTTTCCATCCTGAAACAAAAATGTTGGAATTTATTGAAAGCTTTTTTGAAACCACAAAGTAAGTTTTCATATCGAATGAATTTGAATAATGATCAATAACTCTTTTTTTGAAGATTTGTATTTATAACGGATTATTTGTGAAAAAGCAGTAAACACTGGTTTTTTCATTCGGTTGTTCAAAAAAATTACCTGATTGTTTGCCAAAAAAATGCACCCTAAAAATAAACCGACTAATTGTTGATGAAAGAGAAATATAAATAATCAAAAAGTATCAAGTGAATAGTTGCAAAGACCATAAAAATAGGATAAACAGAGAAAAAAACCACAAAATAATAGAATGTTGAATGGAAGTATTATAAATACTGACAAAATAACATTTCATCATTATAAATTTGCTCTAAGATCGTTGTCATCAACCATAAACATCATTATTCATTCAATATTCTGTAATTAATGGAAAAATAATGGATTAATTTTGAGCAGTATGAGGTGAATGTTCAAAAATTGATTCCAGTCATACACGGAAGAGTTTTTCAGTTCAGAAATGTGAAAAAGAAAGATAGTAAATATCGAAATATCACCAGTAATAGATTATTATTATTATAACTATTATTGAAAGGATTAGAGTCAAGGATAAACATCTTATTCGAATTATTTCTGAGGATATTGTACAAACAATGAACATTTAATTGTAGAAATTACAAACAACGCTCAAAAATAGATTTAAAAAAACATATATAAAAATGAAATATATCAATAATAATAGGAATATTGAATTAGCAATAGTTATTACAAAATTCATATATACATTTACGTTCGAAATTTATGCTTAAATACCTTAAGCTCACTAACTGTTTTATGGAACTTGGCAATTTATTAAATGCGTTGAATCTTTCATAAAATATACTATTTCTAGATTCAGAAAGCTTGAAAACTTGAATGTAAAAATTGTCAGCATTTCTTGTATTATAACCGTGCACATTACTGACACATGTTACATTTTTCATTACTCTATACGGCAACAATTTGTTTTTAATTTTAAATATAAACATAAATGTAGCTTTCTCTGTTCGACTGATATTAGTTCTAAACAATTTAGCATGCTCTGGATTGGAGTGTATCTATTATATTTCAAAATTGTTCGCATAGCTCTATTCTGCAACTTTTGTGGCTGCAGAATTTTTTCTTTACTACATTCGAATAACAGAGTGGAACAATATTCGAAGTGTGGTATTATTATTGACTTAAAGAGCAATAACTCCATATATGTCATCATATTGTCACCAATTCTTTTCAGAAGGTTGATTTTTTTTGGAATTTTAGACGATATGACATCGATATGATCATTGAAACTCAATTTCTTCTCTAACATAACGCCTAATTATTTAACAACTTTCCCCTTTCAATGTTTTGGTTTTCAATTTTGATAGCTATATTTTAGTTACTATTTTCCTTCAGAATTCTGGTTGTACACAAAACTATGAATTACTTTTTTACATTCAGCGATAAACTGTTATGGATTAGCCATTCATTTATTGCTGCCAAGTCTCTATTGATCCATTCTGTCATAGTCAGAATATTTTTACCACTAACATAAATTATTGTATCATTTGCAAATAATTTTATAGAGTATTTTTCACATGAAAACTATTATCATCGATGTATAAGGAGAATAGCAGTGGATCTAAGACTGTACCCTGAGGTACGCCGAAATCAGCTTTCGGAAAGGACACCATTGAACTCAACTTTTTGAGATGGTGAATGTGAATACGAATTGAATATTCAATAAAAAACCTCAACAAATTACGTCTTAAAGAACGACTGAAATATTTTTAAGACTCAACTAAATAGTGTATGTTAGGAGGACTAATAGATGATGCTGAAAACAGCTGCATCTATGACATTTTTGAAATAGTTTTTGATAAAGAACGTACAAACGATAAAATCCACATACGAAAAACTTAGTATGATAAGGAAGACTGTCATCGTTTGTACCGCTTTTAGTTTCATGTCTCGTAGTCGATTATCTAAACGGTGAGTGAATAATCACTCAAATCAAATAGAAAATATTAGATAAAAACTCTAGAACTTGTTATACATTCTCATGGCTTCAATCTGTTTGTTTAAGGAATGCGGTAAAAGAAAAATTAGCGATTCTCTTCTATTGCTACTATAGTCATTAAATCATACAACAATTGAAACAATCATAATCAATTACTTTTGTGTGTTTGCTTCATTTAATTGATTGACAATGTCTTAATATCTTAATATCAATTAATAGAAGAAAATTTAATACGCTAACAAACCTGATACATTATAAATTGTGAAACAATCTTGAGTGTTTGTTCTACATAATTGAACAGCACATATTGTAACAAACATTATAATCAACGACAAGGACCATTAAAACATTGAGGACCAAGAAACATCCCCTATATATTTCACGATAGATCTACAACACGAGTATTTCTGTGTCGGCCTTTAACGCCGTGTTTCAGAGCATCCAGACGTTTCGAGCCAAATGACGCGCGACGCGATGATGAACCCCGGACAATAAAACAACCTGACAAAGCAATCAAGCACGCATGGGAGGGTGGTTCGCCCGAATTTTCCCATTTAGGGGAGCGCCGTATTAGCCAGATATATCACGGAGATAGTCCGCCTTGCTGAGTGAACCACATTAAGATTTTCACACCGCAGTAGAATGTAAGACCAACGGTCGTTTCTGTGTCTTTTAGTGGAGGGTTGTAATTTTTCTGGAAACGTTCGGATGCAGGGTGGGCTGAAAGGGGTCAGTGCCTCTGTTTTATAACGCTACGCTGTAGTGTAGGTGTGTCAGTGATAGAAATTTCTTCTTATATGTTACCATGAAGGGACGATTTGAGAAATATATGAATAGTATGGGAAAATATATAATAAATAAAGTGATGTAGTTTCAAAATACTATAAAAAGAATATAATAATATAGATAATAACTCACTCCAGGGAATGTATAGCAACAATGACATAGTAATTGAGATCAACGACCTACGTCAAGAGATTGACCATCCTGGTAGTAAAATAATTTTCATTTACAGTCCCTCACACACCGGAATTGATGAAAACTCTCAGGCAGATGTTGCAGTGAACTGGGAATCAAAGAATGCAGGCAGATGGTTTCAGATTCATACAGTGGAAGATATAAAAGTATCTGCATCGTATAAGGTTGAATATTTATGGCACTTTGGCTACAATCAAATACATTTTGAAGCAAATCAAACCTGATCCACTTCAAGTTATGACTCTACCCAATAATCGAAATATCTCGAAATATCTCGACTTCGACTAGGCTGGTCCAGGCACATACACGCTAATTTGCTCTAAAAAGAGAACTCTCCAATTTGCACTGAATGTGACCAAGTATAAATGTCAATCACATCCTTCTGAAATGTCCAACTTCATCAGGAACAAACTGACACGATAACCACCCTACAACAGGCTCTAGGACAAGAATACGAAAAACTGGAATGCATTGCTAAATTTCTAGAAAGCATTGATCTTCTCAACTCAAGTTGAATGTCATATATAATACTCTTTCTTTTATGAAATAATATGTGAAACGTATTGAAAGTATAATGCAAAAATGTACCGCACTGCTACTGATTTAAGTTATCGAAGCACACTAAGCTTTAATAAAATAAATGAAGATAATAGAATAAAAATATAATGAAATAATATAATATGACCACTACTTCATTATAAACAGGTATAATACCAATGAGGAAAAATACTAACAAAAAGCTAAATATTGAAGGAATTAGACGAAATATAACATAGAACTCAATCTAATTCAAGAAATTTCATTTAATTTTTGCTGTTTACATAGTTCCTAATAATAGCTGCTATAGAGTCGAAGTGAATGTCATAATCAATAGCAATTACATTGAATATAGAACCCAAAAACCAAATCGGGGATTGTATTAACGAGATGGTCCTTGGATTTTCTGACTGGAATAAGGCTATGGTACGAGAAAATTGTATTGGAACACGAATTCTCAAAGCACAAAAAAGAGGAGGACAATCAATACTCTTCTTCTTCTTCTTTGGTCTTGCTTTGTCCCGTTTACGAGGTTGGCTTTCTTGATCTTTAGGCGCCATTTCTTCCGCTGGTTAGTAGGTATCGCCATCTGAATGCCCCAACCTCTTCATGTTCCTCTGGACATTCGTCAATCAAGAAGTTGGTGGTCTACTTCTCCCTCTCTTTTGTGCAGCAATGGAAAGCGACTTTTTTATTATATGGTCTTCGAGACGTCGCTTAACATGACCATACCATCTCAGCCTGGACTCGGTGAGTTTGTCCGAGATCGGTGCAACTTTGAAACTACCCCAGATGAATTCACTTCTTATTTTGTCTTTCATTGTAATTCCTCCTGCCCATCGCAACATACGCATTTCTGTAGTATGTTATTTTTGCTCGTGGATCTTCTTTAAGGCTCCTGCTTCGCTACCATAGAGAAAACTGGTCTGACAGCTGATTTATAGACCTATCCTTTTGTCCTTATAGGCATTTTCGGATCACATAGGACGGCGGTAAGCTCACGCCATTTACTCCACCTAGCAGTAATCCTCTGGGTTGTCGCCGGATATAGACCCATCCTCTGTGATAACCGATCCAAGATATTCAAACTGTTTTACTCTAGGCAAAATGATGTCTTCAAGCTTTATTTCTGCGTTTAGCAGGCAAGGTTTCTCTGGATCCTTGACAATCAATACTGTTGTGCATTAATCAGTACAAGAATTTGAGTGATGAAGTATCTTTCCTACCCTGCAATGAGATTAAACTAAATCGACTCAATAATTCGTCAGATTGACTACTCTCCATGAATAAACTTCGTCCTTTCTCGAAACTAGAATTTCAAGAACCTTCTTTATTGATGGCAAGTGTAACAGCAGACAGCAGACCCTGCTGTCATCTATAAACTTGCTATTGATAAGGGCATTAAACAAACATATAAATATTGAAGAATCATTGAAATACTAGCCATTGTGGATAAAGAATCCATATATTTCCGAAGCAGATGAAATATGTTGGGTGATGTGTGGAATGAAGGAAACCTTCTGATCGAAGACTACACTATGATCTCTCACCCTATCAGAAAGAGAGAGAACCTGATCATCAACTTTATAATCACACATAATTGAATTCCTTGCCTTGTGAAAGTTACAACATTACACTTTGAAACATTT
Organism: Henosepilachna vigintioctopunctata; assembly: GCA_030704895.1. NCBI lineage: Eukaryota > Metazoa > Arthropoda > Insecta > Coleoptera > Coccinellidae > Henosepilachna > Henosepilachna vigintioctopunctata. Next base: position 3,889,176 of record JARQZJ010000005.1, read on the forward strand.
GAACTCGAATAACTTTCCTCTTGCCAATTAAAAACATGTTGATAATGATGAAATTTATATATAGATAATTAAAGAGATGAATGAATAAATGATGAATGAACGAACGAATTCAAACAGTTTGGACCTTATATCAATATTTGTTACGATTTCATGATACGCATTTTGACCTTCGATAAAAATACAATGTTTTCGCAAAAAATCAATAACGTGAGTTCGAGTACACTCTGATAATTCCGCTTGAATAGCGAAATGTAAAACTACCCTTATTTCAACCTTGCATTCTCACCATTTACAATTATAGATCGACCAATTTATTTTCATGGAACTAAGGCAATCCGCAAAATATTTACGAGGTGTTTTATCGATCGTTGCTTTACCTTGCTCCACGTCAAGTTATCTCTACCCCCGACGCTCAATTTAAGGCGCGCCCTCATACCTTACAAATCCTTTTTCGCCAGGCGTCGGACTTGTTTCGTCTTAGAAATATTTCGAGGGGTATTGGGTTGCACAAAGAGGATGAAAGGATCTCTCTGGATTGTTGGAATGTCTACAACTTGGATGTCAAGTCAATTTGGGGTAGCCAAACTTTATTCTCATCTACACGTAAACTAAAAGCTCAATAAATATATATATATATATATATATATATATATATATATATATATATATATATAATGTGTAAGGGTTTTGACAGAAATTTTGTCAACGAGAACGAAGCCGTCACTTTCGAGAGTGAATATTAAGTGCGTTTCGAAAAATTCATCGATCTTGTTGAATGATAATAAGATGCAATTGTTTCATCATTACATATCATCAGTCCATATTTAATCTATCAATCAAGAATCCATAACTTTCAAAACGCCCATAGATCCTATACCAGAATAAAGGAATAATTCTCAGTGAAAATTCACGTGAGCTCCCTCTATCAGAGAAAAGACGTATAAACTCTCCCTAGCGTTCTAGATTCCTATAGTAGCGCGAGTGTAAGGTTTTGTAGGTAATTCATTCGAACACTACAGAAAACTGTCCGAAATGTGTAAGAATAGTCCCATGCTTATCTGTGATCTGGAGCGATTAGGCATGGCACGATATCGAAAGTGATGGGTTCCTACTCCTTGTCTACATTTGTGTAGACAGCTCCCTGAGAGTTTAAATTGAAATATTTCGATTAAACTCTTCAAATTCTGTATTCTTCAAAATTGACTTGGGAGTGTGGTTGTAGTAACACATCTTTTTCTTCTATAAAAGATGTACTCTTAATGCTAGTTCTTCATGCACAATCCTTGCTAAGGTGTCGGTGCAAATATTCGATATTCCCTCTGTTATGTGCTGATTTTTCTGTATCTGTACCTGGCACCTGTATCGGCAGTTAATGTTGGTTTTTTTGCTACGAATTTGTCGCACTTTCGAGTTGAAATAACTTGGTCTCAAATAGCTGAGAGCGTGCCTTCTGTTTCGGAAAACATTATGCCTGAGATCAACCAAAATCTCTACGCTTGTGTGTTGACATTTTCTTTCGCGATGCCAGTAAGGTGCCTTTCGTGCAAGGGTTTTCTCTCCAACTGGAAAGCTCTCCGATCTGATCTTTATGACAACGTGGAACCAGGCCTTCGCTCAGTATCCGAGGAGTGGAGCCATCAATAGTGGCAACTCACTCTGTGGAGTTGCGAGTCCTCAGACTTTCTGTAGTAATGATCACCGAGACCACTGGTTCACTGGTTCATCAAGTTAATGATATTTGCCTATCCTAGAGTTGTTCTTTCAAATACTCTTCTTGGGTTATTAAACTTTGTTCGCAGTCTTCTGATCTTTCGTAGTTTTGATCTTTCAGTTCTCACCTAGTCCACTTTACCGAATGAGTGAACACAAAAGTAAGCAGGGGTTAGGTTTGATGATCTTGAAGAGATGTGTACTCTTAAATTTGGTTTTCAGCGTCTTCCTTACTCGCTTGGTGAATTCAGTGGAGACTTCTGCCCTCAACTATTTTTAAGGGTTCTTTCATTTTCAAGTATTTGCAGGTGTTTCCTCTAGTATTTAGTTAACTATAATAATATTATTATTATTATTAGATGAGAAAAATCGGAACCGGTCCTGTAGTATGTCTTGTGAAATCCTTAGACGCAATGAAGAAAACAACGCACCGGATAATCACCGAGGAAACTCGGGAAACCGCGGGGATCTTTTCCCGGCTTTTCTTTGTTAAAGGCCCCGATCAGCTAGTGCGTGTCTTTTCGGTTCGGCTGGGATTACCGGGGATTTGGACGATGAAAAAATTGGAAATTGTTCGAAAACTCGGCCTAGAATTAATTGGGAAGTTTGTCGTCGGGAATAGGACAAAGATTCAATTTGAGGGTGCTGTTAACTTTCGTGCAGGGGTTGAAATAGGGTTGGCGCGTTTTATTTTTACGCCTGTGTCTGTATTGGCGCGAAAACCAATTTCAACAGAGAATATTTCTGAGTTACTATAATACTTCAAGTATCAAAAATATAATTCAACATCATCAGAAAAATTGAGCTTATGTATATCATGCTGATAATCTTTTTTAACCTAAATGGAAGAGGCGGGCTGTGTTGAGATGAAAAGGGCTGACATCTTGAACAGGATTCTGAAATTCAGTTCTAAATGGTATACATTTAAGAATGTATAGTAGAGAAATTAACCAATAATAATATGCACAATGCCCTAAAAATTTCACTTCAATTCCTACATTTCCAATATGAAGCGCAAGGGAAAGAATGGCAAACATAAATAGAGAGGTTGAAAATTAACAAACAAACAGTAAATCTGATATTCAGTTAAGCTTTCTTAAGAGGAGGGTGAATGAGTTGTTATAGCTATGACTTTTTTTATTATAATATTAATCACCAGCAATCAGAATACATATGTTTTATAAGCTTATTTGCTGGCTTCAAACCTCATGATTGGAGTCCTGTCCAGAGATAGTCCGCTTCAATTTTCTTTCAGATCTTCTGGACGTTTTCTTTGGAGTCGCCGAATTCTTGGCACCTCATCAGCGGCTGAAGTGAAGCATTCATATGGCCTTCCAGCCTTGTGTGATGTTTCTCACTTCTCTCCTTGAAGACGTCTTTCACGTATGGCACCTTCAGGTCTTCGTGCAGTGTTTGATTCGAAACATACCACGGTGCATTTGTTACAATTCCTAGGATTTTGGACTGGCTTCTTTGAATTATTGGCTTGTTTGACTTGCTGATGCATCCCAGAGCTCGATTCCATATGTCTAGATTGCCTTGATGATGGCTTCATAGATGAGGAGTTTATTCTCCAGAGTTAGTTTTGATTTTCTACCAAATAGCCAGTGCAGTTCCTTGACTTTTAGGTCCATTTGCTTCCGCTTCTTAGTAACATGCTCTTTCCATGTTAATTTTGTATCCATATGCATACCCAGGTATTCAACTGTATGAGATGCAGGTACTTCGACTTGATTTATATAGACTGGGGGACATTCGCCTCTCGTGAAAGGATTTAGTCTCATTAATCTTGATTCTCCATTTTTCAACCAAGTTTGTATTTGATCTAAATGGTTCTGTAACAGGTGAGAAGCTTCTACTAGGTCCTCATCGCTAGCTAAAAGAGCAGTGTCGTCTGCAAATGTATCCATTGCCGTACATGGATTTGAAGGTAAGTCTGCAATATAAGGTAAACATCTTTCACATCATATCTATGATGTGAAATATGTTTTCTTTCAATTCCCAAAGATGGAATTGTGCAGTGTTCATTACTTGGTAATTTTCGCCTTGTAACCATAGGACTGTGATTGGAGATTGAAGTCGTTGCCTTACTTGAAGATGGACATGACACAACTGATGGGTTCCTTGTAGAACGAAACAGTCTGTCCTTTTGCTTCCATCAAGTTTGGATCGATTTCAATATTCTTCAGAATTCAACTATCGAAGGAGTTTTGGGGTATCACATCGTATATATTGTACTATGACATCCTTTTGATTATTTTTCTTGAATTGCATGTCCTAATATTTTTTTATTATCTCATTCTTTGTCATTAGCACAGAAGTTATATAAGTGTGTACACAGTTCGTTGTTTTCTCAGAAAATATTTGGTAATGGGAAAGACACAAAGAAAAGAAAATCGATTACACAGTCCATAAATATGAAAAATACGACGTTCCTTCACAAGTAAGCTGCTGAATACCATGGAAAACATACAAAAGCAGACGAAAAACGGTTCTTGCATAAATTGATGTCAAAACAGTGTATTACGAGATGAAATTTTCAGACAGAAAAATAAAAAGCACTTCAAGTTAAGCAAGACAGACAAAGCAATTCTCAATGTCATTTGAAAGTTAATATTTTTAAGTATATTACTCTGCACTGGTATCAATTACATCGAAGATAGATATATAAATAGGAGTTGATTAATTCTCGGTTAGATCCACGAATATGGATATAGAAAAGATTGAAAAAATGATAATAAAGAGCACGAAGTAGGGTATGAAATACAATACAAAATATAAGAAATACCAAACACTCAAAAAATTAACTGAAATATTCTGAAAGCAGTGCAGGACATATATTGAGAGTTTCAACAAAAAACAAGGAGTGATATTAACGTACTATCATAAATTACTGAATATAAATGGCTGGTGTCCGAATTTTTCCCATTCAAATTAACTTTCGTGAGCAATCTGTTAAAGTCATCTGACATGCTCGCAGTTATAAGGCTTGTAGGATCTATATAAGAAGCGACCATTGTTCCCTGATCCATGATGCTTCTTATCGGCCTACAGGGCAATAATCCGGGAGTGTAGGCAATAAGAGAACACGTTTTAAAAGCCCTGAGTCATCGATCACGGATGTGAGGACCCTAACTATGGTCGTTAGGAGAAACCGAAAAAACGAGGTAATTTCGGATTTTTTTCCTAGCTTCTCTTGTATTTCTGATTGAATTTACTGAAAAAATGTAGGGCAGTCTAGAATCGATTGAATTATTAAGCGAGAACGGCTAGTTCGTTACACAATTGAAGGGAAGAATGTCCCAAAATTAACGACATATTTCAATGGATTCAACACAAATTTCAGTCTTTCGATCGTAAATTTTTCATTGAGACATAGAGTAGTACATGTAATAAGCTTTTAATGGAATATAACATGGAGCGAATGGCCTTCACGGTTTTCCATACACATATGCAATCGTTTGTCGATATTTTTCATGAACATTCTGCATGAATGTGGCCGAATTTCGTTTATGTAACGTTGATTGTTCTCCTTTAGTACATGCGTGGTGGTGAGCTTGTTGAAGCACCTGTGATTTTAAATAACCCAACGAAGCCAAATCTAATGGTGTTAAATCACACGATCTGGAGGGCCAATTTGGATCACCGAAACGAGTACACGACCTGAAAATGTCTCATGCAGTAATTGATGTGTTTCACAAGCTGTAGGACATGTGGCACCGTCTTGTTGAAGCCACATATTTGCCTCATCAATATCATCAAATTTCGGCCAAAAGAACTCTGCTATCATGTCGCGTCTTCTAGCAGCAGTAACAGTTATTGTGTGACCATCCTCATTTTCAAGAAGTTTGGTCCAATTATGTCTACAGCCCAAAAACCACACAGTGAACAGTAAACAGTGACGCCAATGTTGTGGCGATTAACAAATTTTTTGGTGAACAGCAAAATGTATGATTTTGCTGGAAAGATCAGCATTCAAAACCTTTGCAATTTATTACCTTCTACAGTAGTTTATATATTGTATTATGGCTCAAAGTGACAGAAATAAAGAATAGTTCAAATATTATGTGTGCTAGTAAAATAAAATTAAAATATTTGGCTTGATTTTTACTGACTATATCAACACTTCATATAGTGGTTAATACACTTAGTGAAACTCAAGCCAATTGTTTGATTTATCGGCATTTGATTCACTATCCTTTCCAGAGGCGTTTTTCTAAATTGTTTCGGCAGTTACCTCGAAGAAAGAACACTGGTAATGAGAAAAGCCGAGAGTTTACTCAGAGACATGACGTTTGTTCCTTGGGTGCCGCAAGGCTCTGTACTCGGACCCCTTCTATTCATATTATTTATAAACGATCTGCCTGCGAAGTTGTCCCGATTTTAGGTGATATTATTTGCCGATGATTCATGGGTGGTTGTTTCTGGCAGGACTCCTGAAAAAATTCAGGAGTCATGTGAATGCATTGTGAGGGAGTTTGTAGATCGGTGTCAAATGAACAATCTGATGGTGAACGTTGACACAACTGTATGTGCTTATTTTTGTCTGAAGGGCATTGGAATCTCTACCTTGAATGTTAAATATGGAGACAACACTATATCATCATCCCAATCAACTGAATTTCTTGGAATATATGTAGACAGAAATTTGAGATGGACATCACACATTGATGTTTTATGTGAAAAATTGAGTAACTCATTTTTTGCAATCTCTAGAATTGAGAACCTCGTACCTAGAAACTGTGTTATGAATGTGTATTACAGTCTTGTTTGTAGTTTTCAAATTATAATATTCTTCTGTGGGGCTGCTCTACAGAAATAAATAGGGTGTTTATGAGACCGAAGCGAATACTTCGATTAATATTCAATATTCATCAACGAACATCTTGTAAACTTATCTTCATTAATAATTACATACTCACCCTTTCTTGTTTATATATTTATAGATGTTGAAGAGTTAAAGAAAATGAAGATAGTTTTTATCAAATTCGAATGTAGGCAATCATGTATGAATCAATATTTTGTATCATATGTTTGTTATATGTGTGTCATATGCTGCTATCAATTACGTGAATGGGGTGTCTCTAATGTTTTAATGTAAATTGTTTTAATTTTATTTTACTATTTAACACAATGTTTCACCAAAACCTCCGTGTCATTTATTATGTTTACTTTACAAGGTTAAAGAATCATTTATCTTCTGAATTGGTCTACCAGCTGGTGCCTCTTAAGCACTATGAAAACTACCTACCGTTACATCCATCTGTTGACACAACACTTCTGGTACATATCGACTAATCGGATTAAGTATACTCGTATAAATATCGTGTAGGCTCGGGGTTAATCCTAATAAATGTCAACGTTAGAACAACGACATAAATCAGAAGCAAATGTCACTTATCGCCAATTATTTCTCACCCCGCAGGATCAACGCGATTAACAACGCGTAGAAGGCTTTGCAGAAGAGGGACATCTGACGATCAAAGGCAACTTCATTAATTAGGGGGATGTTTAGGGTAATTAAGAGGGAGGTGAGTTCGCGCTGCGGCTTTGACTTGTAGGTAAAGAAAGTGTTAACAGATATGCAACATGATAATTATAATGATAAGAATAAATGTTTATATATATTACAGAGGTAGACAGAAATTCGAGATGGACCCCCATCGATGTTTTATGTGAAAAATTGAGTAACTCATGTTTTACAATCTCTAGAATTAAAAACATTGTGCCTGAAAACTGTGTTGTGAATGTGTATTACAGTCTTGTATATAGTCATCTAAATTATAATATTCTGCTGTGGGGCTGCTCTACAGAAATAAATAGGGTGTTTATTACATATAAGCGAATACTTCGATTAATATTCAATATTCATCAAAGGAACATCTTTCAAACTTATCTTCATTAATAATTACATGCACCTTACCTTGTTCAAACATTTATAGATGTTTACTATATGTTAAAATATAGTATAAAGAAAAATGAAGATAGCTTTATTATATTGAATAGTAATCATGAGTATTCAACAAGGAACAGTGATGTGCTACTTATTTCTATGCATAAAACAGTTAAATTGAGTACTCTATCTATTTTCAGAGTATAAAAATCTTCAACCATTTCCAATCGAATTTGAAAGTACTGAAAGCTCATTGGTTTAAAAGAGAGTGAAATCTCTGCTGTTAACAAGGGCATACTATAGTATGGCAGAGTACTTTGATGATTCGAATGTAGGCAATAATGTTTAATAATAATAATTATTATTTTAAACAGCACTGTTGAGCATATATGAGGAATGGTATAGAGCTATAGATAAAGGAGAGGTAGTGACTGTAGTATTATTGGACTTCAAAAGAGCATTTGAAACTTTATGTTGATCATCGCTGATGAAAAAACTAAATTAAATTGGTTTTGAAGGTTTAGTAAACAAATGGTACAATTCTTATTTACATTCGCGATCTCAAAAAGTTAAGTTCAATGGTGTTCTTTCGGACAGCATTGGAGTTGATGTTGGCGTACCTCAAGGTACGGTCTTAGGTCCAATACTATTATCCTTATACATTAATGATATTGTTTTGCATGTGGAAAATGCTCTATACGTTTGTTCGCAGATGTTACAATGAATTATGTTAGTTGTAAAAATATCCATACGTTGACGAAATGGATCAATAGATACTTGGCAGCAATAAATGAATGGCTAAGCGATAACAGTTTATCTCTGAATGTAACAAAATTGATAGTTTTAAAAAAATAAGACGAATTTAAATAATGAAGGAAGTCTAAATTTTTGGTCTTGGTACAAGTAAAATTCTAAAGGTAATTAGTAACGAAAATATAAGTATTACAATTGAAAACCAGAAAAGTGAAAGGATAAAACTTGTTAAATACTTAGGCGTTATGTTGAATGAGAAATTGATTTTCAATGATCATGTTGACTTCATTCCGTCCAAATTTCCAAGAAAATCAACTTTGTCGAAAGAATTGGAAAAAATCTGACGACATATATGAAGTTACAGCTCTTTAAGACAATAATAATGCCACACTTCGAATATTGTTCCACTCTGTTATTGGGATTGAGTAAAGAAAAAACTCAACAGTTACAAATGTTACAGAATAGAGAATAACATGTGTCAGTGATGTGCACAGTTATAATACAAGAAATGCTGGCAATTTTTACATGCAAGTTTGTAAGCTTTCTAAATATAGAAATAGTATATTTTATGAAGAATTCAGCGCATATAATAAATTGCCTAGCTCCATAAAAACAATGTTAGTGTCTTAAGATATTCAAGCACAAATTAGCTGAGCTCGTTTTAAACATATAATTGTAAATAATGTATTTTGAACCTGAATGTATATATGATTGATATTTTTGAACATTTTTAGGTATTAATATATAGGTAAAAATATAAATTATTGTATATTGAGTATTATTCGTGTTTGGAATGAGTAATGGGTTCAGGATTGTGGCATATCGCACATGGTTATCCAGAAACTGCAATAAAGTCTTCCATCTATCACCTTTGTCATCTCGGTAGGCCGCGCGATTTCTCAGTATATCCAGGATGCCCCCGTTTTTGGGGATTAATGCGGTCGGGCGTGTAATCCCCGACGTGGCGACAAGGAATTAGGTCCGATAACTGTTTCCCGCAAGTCCCGACCATTGTTTCGACTTTATTACGTCTCGCAAGCTCCTACAGGGGGTTATTTTCATTGTGCCTAGTCTACGTTTTCATTACCTCATATCTTCGCTATTTCTAAGGGTAACTACTGGGGATAAACGTTGATGTTTCTCGTTATTGTAGGCAGTTTAACGTTATTGGAGTCGTCATTGTGACATAGAGCGAATAAATGGTGGTTTTAATAGATGTTATGCAAAGAATAAGAGTTTCAGTTATCTCTATAGTACTAAACTTTATTTAGCAAAGCTAATACATTTTACAAAAAAGAAAAGTTATATATACAACATCAAACAACATATTTCACCCTAGATATTAGTTTTTACGAAATGATTTTTTAAAAACATTAAGATTCTTACGTAATTTTAGGTTCGGATCTAGACTATTGAATAAAATCATTCCTTACTGCTTATTAAACTCCAATTGCTTACTTACTGACTCAGTTAATTCTCATAACTTTTCTCTTATCCAGTATCGACAAAATCCCCGCAAATCGATCAAACTTTCGCTCGTTTACCCAAACTCAATTTATCGCAAAATAGAATAACCTAATCATCCCTTCGATTTGAATTGGGACAACTTGGTGCGCAAACATTTTGCCCAGAAAAGGGAACGCGTACTCGACGGTTTTCTTTTATTTACACTCCGCTCACGTACGACGGTCGGCTAATCCCGCGGGATTTGCAGGCACGGCCAAAAAGTTTCTGACGTTAACTTTGTCCCGCACAAAGGAAAAGGAACAAGAGGGGACGGCAGGTGGTATAGCCAGGGGAAGACTCGAAAACAGGGCAGCATTTGGATTTCAGTTGGAAATGGCAGGTCTAGTGAAGTTTTGAACTTCAAAGCTAGAATTGAAGGCAAGTTTTTGTTTCAGTGAAAGCTAGCATTAAATGCTGTCGAATTGAAAAAGTAATGGCTTTCTGGAGAGTTGTGCTTTTTATCTGAGAAGAAGTTGTAACGCTGATATTGGGTAAACTATTGGCATGACCAACTTCTTGACAGTAGCAGCATTTGGAGCTTGTTTACCACTTGAATATCTTTCATTTTATCAAGAATGACAGATCGTCTTGCGTTAAATATCGTTTCCCTTCATTTTGGAGAGAACTAATTTGTTTATTCTTCAAATTGAAAATTAAAAATCATTCAAGTGCTTCTGGATGAAAATTCTATGAAATGAACTCAGTACTTCTCAGTTCAAAAGAAAGTAACCCTGAATTATGATTCTTTCCATCCTTTCGAATTTTCATACTTTGAAACGACCAAATATATAAAAAACAAAATGATAAGAATATTTGCATTAGCGTAAGTACAAACATAACTTAAGCATCTGCAGCATACTTAAATATAATATAATTGAAAAAAAAACTTGGATCGAACTCTTGGCTTAATGTTTCACAAATATTCATGAAACATTGAGCCAAGAGTTTGATTTAAATTTTCATTTGATTATGTTTCACCAAGAGGTAAGAGAGAATTCAATCTCAGTTATATATAAATAATTATAATGAAGAATAATCCATTTATCCTCTTCAAAATATACAAAGTTTTACATATAAGAAAAAAGTAATGAATAAATAAATGAACCCAAAGTTAAGCTAAAGGTGCGGGGCCCTGTTTCTGTAAAATGTAAGAGAAACTAACAAAATCCTAAGACTACAATGATATTAGATATTTTGCGTGTAGGTACTGTAGGAAACCAGAGCACCATACAAAATACAAGACGCTCTCAAAATTGATCTTGGCCTAGTTATTTAAATATCGCTACGCTGATATCAAAGAATTTCGTTTTCTGTTTTAATAGAAATTCTTCTAGTGTCATTTAAACATATTAGCATTTTTTATTTCTTTAATATCGATTGGGATGCAATTGTTTACCTTGAGCCCAAAAATGCAGAAAATCTTTGACAGATTAATCAATTATTTGGGGAGGATTGTCTCCCCAAACGGAGACTGAGACGGAGAGGAGACGTAGACTGAGACGGAGAGGAGACGGAGACTGACTCCGTCTCGTAAGACGGAGGAACTGTCTCCGTATAGTACCATAACTATGAGTATGCTCACTTCTTTTGAAGAGTGGTATTTGATTGAAGCAGATGAGAACTATATTCGGTTAAGACTTTCATTATTTAACCTGTCTGATGGATAGTTATATGGTAAGGAAGAAATTGTTTTGAGGGATCGTTTTTGGAGAAGCTCCAAAGGTTTTATATAATTTTTAGAGGTACCAGCGCAGGCCAAAATGTCTTGGCGAACATGACTTTCGACAAGTGCAAAATGAAGTGTTCTGAGGTTGGAATATTCCAACATATCGAAACTCATATTATTCTGTATGTCACAAGACATATTGCTTTGATAAGTGGGTCAAAAATTTTGAGTAACTACTGAAAACCTTCCATGTTTTTCAACTATTTCGTTTAAATGTTTTTTTTTTGAAACATCAAAAGGTTAGAAAACCATTTCAAACCAGTTTTCTCCCGTCAAACTCAAAATGCTTCATTCTAGATTTTTTTAAAACTGTTTGAAGAAATGCTGTAAGTTCTTGTTGGGGTAAAAATTTGTGTACCTCTACTTTCCTGATGATTAAGACGAAGACTTTGCAATGTTGGAAATACAACTATTAGTAGGAGAGCTGGCATCAATTTTTGGGTAGTTATTTGAGGCAAGATGAAAACTTGTCACATGCTTCCCCTGATATACCCCAACACGGAATAGCACACCTGGCTGGTGAGTAGCAGGACTAAATCAACCCCTAAATTTTTAGGGGTTGTCAGCTGGAAAGTCCCACTAAAATGATCTGTCTTTTTGGAAATCTTATCTTTTAGTTATAAGTAATACTCCATTAAAATTTCAAGCTGCCTCAAATACATTTTCTACAATTTTTTGCAAAATATTGTTGCACGAGTCTGGTAATGTTAAAACTCCGATTTCATAGTCTGGATTATTTTTTTTCGTATTCGTTAATTTTTGTATAGACTGCAGCATACAGAAATTGCGCTTTGTTCCAAATATATTTTTGAGGGAAAAAATAATATTTTCAAAGATTTAGGGGTTGATTTAGCCCGCTACTCACCAGCCAGATTTGCAATTCTTTATTGAGGTATATCAGGAGAAAATGTCACAAGTTTTCGTACATCAATTTTGTTATATTATTTGTGTTTTATTTTGAAATTTTGAAATAAACATGTAAATTCAATGGAAATTTGAACAGAAATATTTTTTCAGTTCAATGCAATTCTATTGATGACTGAAACTTTCAAGATGATATTTTGAAACATCTAAATATTAAAGACATATTGTAGATACAGAAAAACGAATTGCCGTATTTTGAGTAGAGGAAAATTGTACGAATAATTTGTAAACTAACTAAAAAAAATATTGAATTCAAACTGAAAAACACTAGGGTTTATTTCTGTACGATGAAATGGAAGCTATTTTTATAGTTCTGAGAAAAGATTACACTTGAATGATCCTGTATTCTTCACCATCGAGTGATATATACATTTCCAGCTAAAATATACCAATCGATAAGTTACAAATAGACCTCCTAATCAGCATTCGATCAACCTCAACTATTATTTCATCCCTGAATGGACCTCCATTTAAGCTGTTGTTTCGCGTCCATTTTCTCCGAAAAAAAAACAATAGCGTAACGTTGTTTCGTTTGTATCGTCATTTTCCGGCCTCTCTTTATGTCGTTGTTGCTTTCTAGCCCCCGGGAATCCAACATCAATGGATCCTGGACCCCCAGGCGCCCCATGGGAACAGTAGGCGGATGAGAGCGCTTTTGTTCTTTTCCCGGTGTTGCCAGTATCCAGCAAATAGAATCATGCTATCTAAATGGATTTAATGAAAGCACTGTGGAGAAAAGGTCGATGGAGACACCTTACTATCGGATTTTTGTTTCAGATCGGGTGAAATTTTTAAAAATGAGTAGATATTTTGAATATATAGCAGAAATCGTAAATCTAGGGATCAAACTGATCGCCATGGAACGAAGAATTACCAAGCTCCAAAGGGCTTCCAAAGAACATAGGCGTATTATAACAATAGTGCATTTCCACAAGTAAAAAATTGATTAAATTGAAGATTGAAGCACAATTCTAATAGCGATATTTTTTGAGACATTTTTTGAGTGATATTAGTTTAATATACCGAAGGTTTAAAGGTAAATAGTTGTATGATTTACTTTCCTGGTATACACAAGCCTCTGTTGAAATTTAGATAGTTTTCTGTGTCGTCGGTAAGGAGAGTCAATAATTCAGGATCTATATGCTGAGATGGTCCTAGAACAGAGCCCAGGGGGACACCAAAGCATGTATCTCAGAGAAGACACCAGAAGAGTCCCACCAGAATTTCGATTTCTACAGATTGTCCTCACGAAATCGAAGTCGATAATATCAAAAGCACGGGATAGGTCGAAAAAAATTATCAAAAACAAAGTTATCATCATGAACTCAACAATGAAAAGCTACAGTGTTGGACTATTGGGAGCCTTATGAGTAGAGTATTTAGAGTAGAGTAACTAACAATGTTTTGTACTTTGAGTGTCTAAGATCTTTTCTGATTATTATTATTATTATTCTTATTTAAAACGCAAAAGCTTTGATAATTGTGACTTCAAGTTGACTCTGCCTCCTTATGGAGAATAATTGCTATAATAATAATATATCGATACTCATTCCAACCAGAGGCGATTTTTATATTGAATAAATAACACTTTGCTTGGTTTAACGCAAGTTTCATTGAATTATTGCTTGAAAATTGTTTTGAGGTGCTACTCCTTATTCAAAAGCTATACTACTTATATACTTTTACATCTATACCAGCTGGAGGCAACTAGTGGGAGAAAAAAGGAGTATGTAAAGGGTGTTTTTTAGAGATATAGAACTTTAAATTGCAATAAAACAATGACGGATAATTCGATTGACAAGAATTTCTTTTATTCGAAAGATAATCTTATGGCATTACATCTTACTTAACACTTCTGGCATATGACCGCCACGGCTGGCTCGGATGTAGTCCAATCTGGACGTCCAATTTTCGATGGCTTTTTCCAACAGTTGTGGCCGTATATCGGCGATAACACGCCAAATATTGTCTTCCAAATGGTCAAACGTTTGTGGCTTATCCGCATAGACCAATGACTTCACATAGCCCCACAGAAACTAGTCTAGCGGTGTTAAATCACAAGATCTTGGAAGCCAATTCATGGGTCTAAAACCTGAAATTAGGCGGTCACCAAACGTGTCTTTTAATAAATCGATTGTGGCACGAGCTGTGTGACATGTTGCGCCGTCTTGTTGAAACCACAGCTCTGGACATCATGGTTGTTCAATTCAGGAATGAAAAAGTTACTAATCATGGCTCTATACCGATCACCATTGACTGTAACGTTCTGGCCATCATTGCTTTTGAAGAAGTACGGACCAATGATTTCACGAGCCCATAAAGCGCACCAAAGAGTCAGTTTTTCTGGATGTAAAGGTGTTTTGACATACACTTGAGGATCATCTTCACTCCAAATGCGGCAGTTTTGTTTGTTGACGTAGCCATTCAACTATGAAAATCGGGAACAACGGCAATCTCGTTTTGGGCCCATTCGACGAATCTACGTCTTGCTTGATGATCGTTTTTGCCATTTTTAGGACAATTGCCAAACCAAACTGAGAATAAATCACTACTCAGCTGTTAAATTGGTAGCCATCTCCAAAAGTAATGCCAATTTAAAGTTCTATACCTCTAAAAAAACACCCATTATAACCCGAAAGAAATGCGGTATGAAGCGAAGAATTTTCTGTGAATTAGGCGAGTTCAATTATAGAATACATTTCAAAATATTCCTTCGAATTCCTATTTCCTCGAAATTTTTCTCAAGGTTATTCCATTTTTATCAGTATCAATATTTTCAATAAATTTCTATCCACAATTCGCATCTATTCCCGAATCATTCTTTGACACGTCTAAGTTTCAAGATTTACAACCCTGGTTGTCAATTCGGTGCCGAATCGTTTAGATGGAACGTAGCCAATTTTGGGAAATAGTCTGAACGCGTTACCGCCTAGAATGGCCCCTTTTTCAGCCAGCTACGTACGACGAAATGATGACCGGTGCTCCCTCGGGAGTCGTTTCTTGCACTTATGTTTCCTATCGGTTACGGAGATGTATAACTACAACTTCTAATTCGAACTGGTACAGTGGCGGCGTCCCCAGCGAAATTGGAAAGTTGGTGGAATGGCGTCGCAAGAAGTTTGAATGTGTTTCTGGAAAATCCTTCAGGGAATAGTTGGGGGACTAGTTAATTAGTATTTACTCAAGTCGAAATAGTGTTTGTGGCTATTGGATGGATTGAGTAACGTCATTTTTCCATTTTCATTGTCAGGAAGTGAAAATACACAGAAACCAATATGAATTCTCTCACTAAAAGGAAAAAAGCAAATTTTTTACACAGATAAAACAATAAGTGTCGCATAAAAACCACCACGAACATTGCATCAGCAACTCAGGAAGAATACTTCGCGAAAAATAATCAAAACTCATGATTAGGACTTGGTGAATACCAATGAAACATGATTTTCTCAACTTTCATGCACATCGTATTCAAAAATTTACGTTTGTCGAACTTGTAAATCTTCCATCGAAGACCTACGGGTAAACTAGAGGCAGATGAAAAATTAGTGTCAGATATAGAGGTGGAGGAAGAGGTAGAGGCATGCGAACAAGCAATGTTAAAAATAGAGGTAGAGGCAGAGGTATAGTAGGAGATGGAGGTTGAAGAAGATAAGAACACCTTTCAAAATAAACAATTTAATTCCACCTATCATAATCATCTCATTCAAGGACCTCGTTCTAAAATTGACATTTGTCAAACACGTAGATTTTCTATATACCTACTGGTAGAGTAGATGTAGATGAGATATTAGTCAGAAGTAGAGGTAGAGCTAGGAGAAGAAGTAGTGGTGCAGACAGAGATGAAGGTAGGGGTAGAGTAAGAGATAGAGCTTGAAGAACACCGAAATGCCTCTCACAATAAGAAATTTGATACCAACTGTACTAACCATTCATCAGAGAAAACCACAATTTCATTCAGGGTTTCCATATATTACATACAGTAAAGAGAGGTTGAAAACTTGAAGTCTTGAAATGAATCTGCATGAAAATTTTAAATAATCAAACCGAGTTACATAGTACACATCCCTTACACATTTCTCCCCCACTCATCAGATCTTATCTATATGCTTTGCCTAATCTTCAGAAGTAGAATCGGAACAATTTGTGTTTCTGATGAGAAGATGGATTATGATGGATATTAAAGTTCATCAATTCTCTTTTTGTTGCATTGAATGTTCCTTATGTTCCACCTGGAATGACCGTATTCTGGTCAAGTTGTGAATTGTGATAGGAAAAGAATAAAATGTATCCTCTGTGAAATGAAAGAACGAAGAGAATTTTTGCATCTGAATTGCAAGGAGAAATAAAATTATTCGAACCAATTCTCATGTTTGACAGCACCATAAGAACCCATTCACTTTGAATAAACTGAAATCTCATTACATCGTTTGTAGCTTTGTGCGTTTGCAGAAACAAAGACAATTCCCTTCAATGTCCCCCATCACGAGAAAATAACAGTTTAAAGGATAAAGAACCAGCGCTCCCCAGCCACGAGTAGAAAAAATAAATACGGGCTTATGAAAGGCATACGATGTTTTCATCGAAGCGAGCGATGACAGAAAGCGGAACATTAATATTCATAACCGTGTCGCGTTTTCCTAACCCTCCGTCGGGGTGTCGGAGAGAATTGCCAGGGTGCGTCGAAGCCACCTATAGCTATAGATAGAACTTCTTCCAACTATATGCTCCATATACAGACTGTGAAGTAAAATACGTCAAAACTGCAAGGTATTATTCCTTGGCATAATCTAAGAATACTCTGTTCTCAGAAGATTTTTCAGTGAATTGTTCATTTCGTCGGAAAAAATTTGTGTCAACCATATACGATATTGGAAGGAAAGAAAGAGAATGGAATGAGGAATTTCTTGGATAACCATGTGTGGGTAGATGTAAATCGTCATGGACTATGTGTGAATTTCCATCAACACCAGATGTCATTGAGTGTTCAGCTTTGAAATTACATAGTTCAAGTCTAGTGCCTACATAATTGGATCAGCTGTAACAAAGACCATTTGGTGGGGTGTATCTTAAATTCTATGCTGTCGAAAATTCTAGAGAATGCACTATACGTCTCAAGAACTGATCTTTGTGCATGATGATGTACCACAACGATGATCAAGATTGCTGATTTGTTCTAAGGGCGCCTGACGAATGGTCTTATGGATTCTCAGACTTAAACTACCTGGGTTATCTTTTTTAGCATCTGTTGAATCCTTAGTTTTCGTTACACTATTGGCGATTTGGACTATTCGCAGAATTGGATAGTTTAAGGTTGTAAGTCAATTGATATCGACTCTGCTTTGTTTGAGGAAGGTCAGCAGACAACGAGAAGGTTATATAAGTCGTATATCCAAACTGGAGGAAGTGATATCATTTGCAGACGATAGAATATAGGCCAAATGTTTAAATTTTTTATATTTGGTTGTTTTATCCCAGTAATTTAATAATTGGAGCCTTTCTTCTCCTGCTTATACTCTTGAAGATCTATTCCAACTGCAATGATCAGCAATATTCAAAGAATCATCCTCACCATAAGTGATATAGTTCTTCATGAATGATATGAAGTGAGATAAGTGATATAAGTGACATTCTTCATGAGTGCATACAGTTTTCATCCTTTTGCGTATCTTTTTCATCGAAATAATCTGCTTGTCAAAAATATTACGCATTCGCTCAGAAATTCTAGTTTGACATTCGATATAAATTACTCTTAAACCATGACACTAAATTATTGCCAACGTTTAATAGTTTTGATATAATTCGCTTCGTTACGGTAATTTGGAAACAACGCAAGCAGGCCAATTTCTCCTCTGGCGATTATGACACATGACAACAGAATCAATTATGCATACAAAGAGGGCTCTGTGTAAGACACGTGTCACTTAATAGACTCAGTGACGCGGTTCCCCTTCAATATTTCTAACTTTATTAGCGTTTCCTAACTTTATCATTGAAATTATGAAAATACTTTTAACGAGGAAAGACTTATATCTGAAAAAAAAACCTTGAACGTCACAAATGACAGCAGTTTGCAGTTTTTTAGGTAGATTATGAAGAATTTGGGTGGACTTCAAATATTTGGACTTTTTGTGTAGCACGATTACCAGTAATATTTGTTCCTACACTAAACTGGTTATCATCACTATCATGGAATGTAATGTGGAGAATTCCACTAGAAAGATAGATGCCATATCTTTTGACTACAACATTGAAGTTGTTAATCTGACTCGACTTCATAAGGTTAAGGATCTCGGCCTAGTATTTTATCAAAAATTCTCATTCATACTTCATATCAACCAATTAATTTTATCATGTAGCAAAGTTTATGGTTTCATTGCCCACAATGCTAGATTGTTTTCGAGTTCCTCTACACTTGTCCAATTATTTAATAAACTAGTGAGAAGCAAACTTGAGTATGGATGTCTTTTTTGGCGACCAATATATAATTGTCACATAAACCGCCTGGAGGCACTGCAGAGGAGGTTCTTGCAATGGTTCTCATTTCGAGAGGATGGTGTATATCCACCAAGGGGTTGAGAGACAAGAACCCACACCAGGAGAAGTTGCATCAACATTTTTATTCAATTTTCTCAATGATAATCTCGACTGTCCTGAGCTTCTGGGTAAACTTAACTTCTTCGTTCCTCCGAGGTGTACCAGAACAAGCCAGACATTTTACTCAAAAACCAATATAACCAATCTTCTCTCGCAATCGCCGCTTAGCTTTGCATGTTCTATGGCAAAATAATGAATAATTATTTTGTAAGCATCTGAAGAAGTCGTTTATAACGACGAAACGCGTCATGCTATGTAGTCAATAAAGTGTAAATCATAAGTTCAAGTGTTTGAATTTAAGTTTATATACAATTATAATGGATTTACATCAAGTAAACGCCAACGCTATTGAAATTTTTTTTATTATTATAATTATTTCTTAATATTGTATATCTATGTTGTTATTGATATTTTTAGTAACCATATTTATTCATTATGTATTTTCCTGTAATTGGTTTCCTGTAATTACCTGTTTAAAATATATGCTTATTATTATTATCATCATTACTATTATTATCACTGATACAAGACATAAAAATATTGAAAGAAAATCAAGGAATACAAGTATTGAATACTCGTAAAGGATAAAAGAGAACTAAATGAAGAATAAGAACAAAACTATCAACACTTACATCTAACGTATGATTATTTCTTTGAAAATAGGAAGAGAAAACTTTCGTCCCACTCTCTCTATGTTTATTTTCTTCTTCTTCCGTACTGATAAGTGTACATTTTCTGTCTGAAGGGATTCAAACTTGACAATGCCATAATAGGGGAAGAAATCAGGAAAAAATGTACAATACAAACTCCAGTGGTTATAAGACTTGGAAGGATCTTACGATCGTCATAATATTTATTCTCAAATTTATTAGTTAATAGAAAAGAGAAAAAAGGCATTACGAAAGTTCATTCTTCATTCACCACGTTAATTAATGCCCAAATAATGACCTCCGCAAAACTTTACGAGGAAATAATACTCCCCTAGTTAACAGAGTAATTTTGCACCCCAGTACGTGTGTATACTTACCTAGCCACCCTCTGCCGCTCAGTCTGGTTCCCCATGTTATTATAGTCATAAATGTTTTATATTTCATGTGGGCCCAACGCTGTCGAAGGAAGCAGGAAGACAGATCCGTAACGATAATTTTCAACTTTCTGAGGGAGGGGTAAAACACTTTTTATGAAGTATGAAATTGTTTCGAGGATAAAATTAAATAATATGGAATATCATAGTAGACTTCAGGAGTTATGCTCGTAATGATATTGTTTGTAGTGATAAACTGTGTTAGATATAATTAGTATACAAACTGAAGATGAAGAGAAGACATTGAAAACAAAATAATAATATTTATTTAGCTGAAGCTATAGAAAAATCAACATATTTTTGGCTGTCAATTTTGAAATACATACTTTTTCATTATTTAATAAATATTTTACTAGATCACGCATAAATATCTTAATGAATGAGATTGAATTCTCGCTTAACTCTTGGTGAAACATAATTGAATATTAAAATAAATTAAACTCTTGGCTTAATGTTTCACGATTTATTTAACAATATGTATAGTCAACATGTTTCGAGCGTTAACTCATTTTCAAGACTTCGCATAGTCTACAAGACTACCTTTGAGGTTCACTTCAAATTCTAGGTGATATACCTAATAATTGAATAGAAAAATAGGTGTTCATTAACTAGAACTAATGAAATTGGTAACAACACTTTCTAGTATCACCGAAAGTTCGCCTACTTCTGGGGGACTAGTCTAAAGAACACTAGCAATCTTAAATCTAGATTTATTCTTCCGCAATCTCTGACGAATTTTTTGTAAACTTGGTAAATTTTCCTTCAATTTAGGGCCTGCTTTCACTTGGTTGTTGACTATGTTAAGAAATGTGAGAGACGGAAGTTTTAAACTATTATATCATCAATAGATGAAGGAGTTTTTTTCTCAATGCAGTGAAGTATTGCTCAGCATTACGATTACGTAGTTTCATCATTTTGAAAATTTGTCCTTCATGTTTTTATCAAACGTTACCAGTTTGAGAAGAAACCGTGTATTCTAATTTTCGTTACGTGACGAACTTCAATTCAGAAAACTAATTAAAAAAAAAGAATGAAGAAAGTGTAGGTTTTTACTGAAGGATGAGCTGAATATATCATCATCTCTAATGATAATTCTTAGGTAAATGATCAGATTTTTTCTCGAAACCTCCCACATTCTTTCATTTTAATTTCCATCGAAAAAAGCGCGAGGAAAATTGGAAAACCGAAATAGCTTTTCACCCCCGCATTCATTATAATTTCAATTACACTAATTTCAGTCCGGAAAGAAAATAAAACTGTTTCTCGTTCCCATCCAATCTTTTTCCCTGATGAAGAACATGAGTCATTTGGTTTTCTTACACGTTCGTCAGAGTCTTTAGCAGCTTGAAAAAATTTAATTTGGGGAGGTTTTCCACGGAGTATTTCGTCATACCTTTGAGAAATAGAACAGTGTTGACTCGTCACCGTCAAGTTAATATTGAAGAAGTATATTATATTTACGTTTTCATAAAATATCCTCTTAATAAAGCTGTTTCTCTTCTACTCCGAGTATATATAATTGAAAGTATACCTAGAAGTAAATATGTATATTTTCCCTGATAAATTCAACAGTAGGCAGCAGAAAATTCGTAAAGATAGTGTTATTTCGTTGAACGCATAAAAATATTACGTGTTCATTGAGATTTTCATTTTTTTTTTCATGTTTAATGATTGAATATGAACGCATTCAATTACAATTAGAGAAAAATACAATAACAGAATGAGTTTCAATAATAACAAAGGACAAAAGTTACGAAGAATGATTGTTACAAGGGTTGTTCAAAAAGTAACCGACTAGAAAATAGGTGAAGGTTTCATGAAAATTTTCGAAAAACTACTACAATACTATCAACCAAGAGAATCATCAGCGTCTATCGAGGGGCAGTCACACACGAAGGTATCCACAGTCCAGGTCCATTAACTGGGAAATAGAAGACTAGTAACCAAGAAGACCATCAGAGTCTATCGAGTGGCGGAAAGATCACGGAAGGATCCACAGTCCAGGTCCTTCAACTTGAAAATACAAGACTAGCAACCTAGAGGACCCCTAACGATTTCCAGGAATCGGGATGATTGGGCCTTAAATGGGTTGTCCATCAGTCGGCAACTAATCAACCAACTGACAAGGAGTAGGCAGATTGAGGCCCTGTCAGGGGAAAACTTCCTTGTGAGGAAATAGCACTCCATAATTTTTTTAAACTGAGTAAAAATGAAAATTGAAAACACTATGTAATTGGGTATAAATTTGCCAAAAATGGAACAATTATATATAGGTAGATTATTTAATGAATAATAGGTAATTAAAATGGATTTTATTTCGATATTGAGAATTGTATTATCTTGTTTTTATGGAAATTGAGAAAATACAATTGTAGAAAAATAGTACCAACTTAGTTACGCTATTCCTACTCAGCCACTTGCTATAAAATAAAGTGTGAAATAATGACAAGAGCATAAAACAAAGAAAGTAATGAGAAGTAAACACATATACCTCGTATACTTATTGCAGCCAGATGAAAAATATTTAATATTATCTTTTCATACTTATTTAATCCAGTTCCCATTTTATATAACCTGATGTTTGCACACCACTGTTAGAAACGTCGTAAAACGAGAATTTTCTTTTCCATTTTCCGTTTATACGATACAATTCGTCTTTTCTCCAAGAAGAACCCATTGACACTTTCAATTTCGTCAAGCGTTTATGTGAGTTGGGAAAACCTCCCTTTACAATACTCAGACGATAATAGACCTGCTACGAAGGTAAGGGATCATTTTTTGTTGTATTATGCATGCGAAAGTTTCGATTTTTCACATCTGTTCCGTTTCCTGGGTCTATTTAGAGGGAAGCTACTACTAAAATATTTAAGGTAAACAAATATTACGTTCTGGTTGCCACTGTATCCCTGGAAATCACGAAGGGGTGGATTACAGAAAAAATTCAATACAATGGACATGAAATTTTTCGAAAGTTTTTCATGTAATCAGCACGTTTTGGATTAATTGTTCTTTTAATGTGTGTCCGAGATGAAACTGAATAACAGTTATGGAAAATTGAAATGTATAGACGAAGAATCTTTATGGAATTAAACATTTCATAGTAGTTGTGAATGTAGTTTCAAATTTTCGTAGATTAAATTATTCTTAATAATAACACAGCAAAAATTGAAAATAATAATAATTATTATTTAGCTTAAGACTAAGACTGAACGTTTCAACTCCTTACACACTAGGAGTGGGGTAATTAATTCCACCACCCATACAAAGATGGCAGCACTGCATATTTTGTTAATATAATCTAAGACAACTAACTTGGATTACCGATTTCGAAAGCATAAACTGACGGCTTCTTCGAAACATCCAGATTACACTTCTGTGAGATTCTTTATTCAACTTCCGGATAGTGTATAGATATTGGAAAAACGGAGTTCATTTGAAAATAGTACTAAAGAAGTCTTAACTGAATTGGAACCATACTTCTTGGATGATTACCGGAATATGTGTTAAAATGCTAATTATGTTTGTTTTTACTGACGTTGTTTCATTTGCTGCATCATGTTTGTTAACTAGCTCATCCTTTGAAACAAATATCATTGTTATTATTATTATTTTATTACAAAAAAAGTGATTTTTCAATTATTAGTATTTGCATTTGAAATTTGACTAACTAATATTGATTTGATGATTATTTTCACATAATTCACATTGAAAATTCTCAGTAAATCTTAGGATTTATTTGGGAAAACATCACAATGCACCAGTTCAAATTCTTTCAATTTATCGATTATTCAAGCTCCAAGATTGGGTCAACCCTCCACCCTCGACGTCTCCAGGGAGTCGTGTTTCTGTTTATAGAGTCACAGCATCGTGTTCGGCAAAAGAACACGCGGGACGAGGGTTCTTCTCGCAGTCGTCGACCACCCTGTACTTGTGCGTTCAAGTAACTCCGGGTTATTTGACCGGGAGGATGCAATTGAATTCTCCGGGCACTCTATCGAATTAGAAGAGTTGAACAAACCTGGCGAGGTAGTCTTTTTGATGAAACATAAACAATCGGGGAACCGAGAAGTTTGCAGAGATCTTTGGATGGGATATTAATTGGATGATGCTGGAGATGAAATACCGATGATTCTGGAAGAATTCCAGCAAGATTCCTCCGGAAAAAAAATGTTTCACATAGAAATTATAGTTGAGAAAATATTTCGTATCGTCCAATATTAACTCGTTAGTGAAATTTTCAGGAAGTTTTCAAATCAATTTAGTCATTTAGAGTCATAGTGAGTGTTTTATTCGATTTAAAAAAAAAAACTATGCAAAAAAATCACCCATTATAATGTATATCATCAGTGTTTCATCGATAACATTTTAAGGAAAACATTTTTTTTTCTAATGACTGAGATTGAATTCTCGCTTAACTCTTGGTGAAACATAATTGAATATTGAAATAAATTAAACTCTTGGCTCAATGTTTCACGATTTATTTAACAATATGAATAGTCAACATTTTCGAGCGTTAGCTCATTTTCAAGACTTGTCAAGAATTCGTCTTGAAAATGAGCTAACGCTTGAACATGTTGACTATTCATATTGTTAAATAATGTGAAACATTAAGCCAAGAGTTTAATTTATTTTAATTTTTCATTTTATTAACGTGTGTCTTTTTGATAGATAATATTTTACTTTTAGTTTGTTGCATTTAGTTATCTTTAGTACTATTTCAATATTTAATTTTGTTTTTGTTGTATATATTCGTTTATACTATCTTCTGATTGTTTCATTTGAACTTTTCCTTATTTATTATTGTTTGTGTACAATTTGTTATGTTTTCCTCATAATTCTATGTATATCTGTTGGAAATAAATATATTATTATTATATGCTGATAATGTATCAATTTGAATTGCATCAATAAACATCGATCCATCTATTTATTATGAATGAAGTAGTTGTAGAACCTTTCCAGAAAAACTACATGTCATATCTCAATCTGCTTCCACCCACTGTAAGAAATCCATACAATGCATTCTTGAGCACTTTCTTATCGTACGCAAAAGATCGAACATGCCCTTTTCACCACGTGACTCATTACTGCCTACTTGGCAGTACAATAATTACGAGAGCACCACGGCAACTCGAATACACTCACCACCTCGTTTTTCGTGACACAACCCAGTAATTTCACGGAGATGGTCCCCCCGATCCCTGAAGTGTACGACGGGGGAAGAAAGAAACGTTTAATTTATGGCACCTCGTCGAAGTAGCTCGACGATAAATGTGGAAAGTTATATGAGGCATAACCTGCCGTGCTTCCTAATAGACCTACGTAATGGCGGGATGCACTTGGGGTTTTGGTAATATTGTCATTATATGATGCCAGGCATATTTTAATTCGAGTTATTTTATCGGAAACTACACCCTACAGGCTTTCAGCTGAATTGAATTTTACTGAGTGTTTGTCGAAGGTTACGTGTCTGTAACAAATAATACATTAAGCTTTGAATTTTTTGCTCATAGCTTGTTAAATTTTGATTGGTGTTACCGCGATGAAATTGAATTTGAATGAAAGACTTTTGTTGCCAAAGTGTGTTAGTATAGAGGAGCATTGAGAAAGTGATAATATATTCAGAACATTTTATTGAACGAGAAAACTTCATGAGCAAAATCATGGAAAGTCGTGACAAAAAAAAGAAGATACAACAATTTATTCGAAAACCGAAAAGTAAAACAAGAGTTTAATATTTTCAATATAACGTGAAATAGAATAAAAGTAAATAGAAATTTTGAACACTTCGCTTAAGTCTCACTGACTATATCAATATCTCTACGTATGTTTCGGGTGGTTAGACCATTATCAAGAGTATTATACTTATATATCACAGATCACACCGGTTCACAGAGTTCAACACCGGTTTCAATGGAAAATCCACTTGGTCAGACGTCATATGTGTATACAGCCATTTCGGGTGTACCACAAGACTCTAATTTAGGACCACTGTTGTTGTTTTTTTTGTAAATGGTCTAATAAACTGTGTAGCAATTCATAGTCTTATGTATGCTGATGATTTTCAATATATCGCCAAATTGAAACATATGAGGACAGCATAAGCTTACAAGATGCCTCAATGATGTTTCTGATTGGTGTTACTGCAATAAACTCAATATTAATATAACTAAATGTAACGTTGTCTCTTTCACTAAAAAGGAACGGCATATATAATTTCACTATACAATAAACGAAACTATTCTCTCCAGGGTCTCTGAAATTAGAGACCTCGGTATAATAATTGATCAAAAATTCACTTTTGTACCCCATATAGGTAAATCAATTTCAACACCATTCAAATCTTATTGGTTTATTGTGCGTAATGCTGGACACTTTTCGAATACAAAAACTCTTATACAATTCTTTAATGCGCTTGTGAAGAGAAAATTAGATTTAGGATGTATGATTTGGAGTCCCATTTACCATTCTCATAAAAATGATTTAGAGTCGATACAACGAAAATTTCTCAAACATTTAATTTGGATGGAAGATCACGTTTATCCGACCAGAGGATATAGCCACACTGATCTGTTGAAAAGGTTTGAAAAGCTGAATTACTTGAAATTGGTAGGGACTTGTTCTCTCTGCAGTTTCTGTATAACCTCTTACATGGTTATATAGACTGTCCTACCCTTATTGGCTCTTTTGATTTTCATGTTCCCGGACAATGTTCACGTTCAAATCGATATTTTTCATTGGATATTCTGAAAACTAATGCAAAATTAATCCGAGAAGGACAAGCATTGAGCTTCGAACGGATTTAGTGGTTTCTGGTGTGGAGGTGAGCACCTCAACTATGTGAAAACGACTGCTGGGGTTGCCCGTAAGGCAAGAGGATCAAGAAGAAAGCAACTTCTTACCCAGAAAATGATGAAGAAACGTTTGGCATGGGCAAAAACACCGTGCGTGGACTGTGGACGACTGGAAGAAGGTGGTTTTTAGTGATGAGACACATTTGTTTGTTCGAGGGTACAAATCAAGTGTTGTTAGACGAAGTGATGAGAAAACTTTGGAGCCTGATCATATCCAGCAAACAGTAAAACAACCTTCGAAACAAATGTTTTCTGTTTTTTTCACAACCAATGGCACTGGACGATTAGCTCCTATAACAGGGATAATGAATTCAGTGAAATATATGGAAATATTGCGCACCAGGGTTGTCCCACTCATGGAAACGTTTGATGGAACATTCCAACACGACCTGTCTCCTGCCACAATTCCAAACAAGTGCAGGCCTTTATGCGTGAGAATGAAACAAAAGTACTCGATTGGCCGGGGAATTCACCTGATCTCAATCCTATTGAGAATTTATGGAATACTTTCAGGAAACGACTGGACGAAAATCTACGCTACGCTAGTGAAATCGATGCCTAGACGAGTTCAAGAAGTTACATCTGCGAAAGGAGAACATACTTCATATAAACATAAAGAATTTACGATATTTTGTATGTATTTACTTCATTAAAAGGTAAGATATTATGAAAACATTGTTTTTCATCCTTTGTCCCAATTAATTCGAAGAGCATAGTATATTTGAACAATTTCATGAACCTAAAACTGAATTGATTCATTGGAAATTTAAGTAATTGACTAATGAATCCGTTATTCAAAGGATATATCGTCAAGCCTTCAATTGACTTTTTCCCTTACAAATGAGGAAACAACCCCAATAACTCACATTCGAATTCAAACTTTCCCAATCACATATAGAAATTTTCCCTTATGAAATGAAAAGGAAGGAAAGACTTAACTTCTAAATCCCAGAAAACCTCACTGGCAAATATATTCGGACTATATCTTTCGATTCATACTTTTGCTACGTTATTGATGGGCTTATTTAATTCCGAAACGTCGATTAGTGTAATCCAATTTATTCGTCCTATTCAGGGTTGTCGGTGTTTCAGGGCGGGGAGAATTCCCCGGAGTATTGCCGGAGTTCGACTCTAATTCAAACGAATCGGCTTCAGGTGATTGCTTGACTGTTTGAGGAAAAAAGTATATTTTTATCGGAAACTGGTCGATATTTCGAACAACAAATTCAATTGTGCACACATCTCCCAGAGTTTTTTGAATTCCCGGATTCAAAATTGGTTTTTTCGAGGAAAAAATTATCAATTCATAACTTGGATCCATACTGGTCGTCCATAATGGAAATATAGGTTTATAGGTACATACCTAAACACCCACAAGTAACTGTTGATATATCCAAAAGGTTGTTGTTAATCTATCACCATGAAGAAAAGACTCTGGACTCGCTGGAATCCTGATGATGGTTCAAAAATACTTTTTCATAAGACATAGCTGCATTTCATTATCTATAAAGAATTCCAGACTCTCACAGGTAGGTTACAATATCCAGGCACTCTGAATCTACCTCTAAAAATTATAGCATTCAACAACTAATAATAATAATAATAACCTTTGTTTAGCACGAAGCTATTATCAACAAACAGTTTACATTCACATTAATTACAAATAATTTTTATAAGTATATTCCAACAAGTATTTTTTGAAGTCTCGATAACTCTGACAGTACTTTATATTTATGGGCAGTTTATTGTATAATACAAGCCCCTTATTCATCATGGATCTATATATACTATGTGTCCTGTAGGTATCTATTTGAAAGTCATTTCGATGTCTGGTATGATAATCATGGTATTCATTAACAAACTGCAAATTTTCTGCTAGATAACTAGATAACATTCTTTGTTTGATCCTATATATATAATCTAGTGTTCGATAAGTAATTCTCTGATTTACACTCATCAATTGTAACGTTGACAATATATCTCTAATAGGTGTTCTTTTGTTACATTTTAGTATTATTCTCATACCCCGATTTTGTATTTTCTGCAATCTATCAAGACAATTATTCTGTAGATTGAATAAAAGTGACGAACAATAATTAATGTAAAATTGAGAGTACTCAATGGAAAGATGAATGGAAAACAAAGCTCAAAGGAGGAACCCTGATTGTCCTTATTTGTTTCATGAAACAAAAAGGAAGAACGAATGATACAATGAGTTATATTAACGATGAGCTGTCAAGTAAAAATTAATTTCTGATAGATTTTTTCCGTACTGATTGCTTCTCATTAGCTACTTATGAGTTCATTCCATAGATTCATGCCTGTAAGACTTTCTGCTATAGAAATCCTTGCAGTTTTTTCTATATTCCTAACTTTTCTAGATTCCTTCGTAGTTTTGTCAGCTGAGTGAGATGACCTGCCAAGTAAAAATTAATTTCTGATGGATTTTTTCCGTACTAATTGTTTCTCATTAGTTACTTATGAGTTTATTCCAGAGATCCATGCCTATAAGATTTTTCTTTCATTCTTCAGCATTTTTCCAGTTTTTGCTGTGTCTTTGCGTTTGATACCCGTCTTGGTTATCAGTACAGACTTCAGATTGATTCATCATGTTGTCAAACAACTCTATGCTGGTCCAAAATTCTCTTCATTTAGATCCAAAATTCCCTGTGGTGTTGACTTGATTCTACCATATTGTCCAGGATTTCTATCAGAATTTTGCACTATGGAAAAGATTCAATAGAGACAAATAATTTGTCTTTGAATAATAATAATAAAAATAAGTTCTTTATTCTCAACAGGTATAATACCCAATTAGAGAAAATAATAACATAATGCTGCATAATAACTAAATGAATAAAATGAAAGATATATAACAAAGAGCTTAATCTAATCTAAAAAAAATAAAATAGTAACTTATAACTAGATATTTCTTATAACTTATAACTATATAACTCATTTAATGAAATATCACAAAGAACTCAATCTAAATCAGTTCATTTTCGTCCATTCCCTTTGTTCATTAACTCCTAATAATAACTTCTATGGAGTGAAAGTAAATGTCACAATTATTGGCAACTCTATTGAATGTAGACTCCATAAACCAAATGGGGGATTGTATTAGGGAGTTGGTCCTCGGAGTCTCTTGGTGGAATTCTGTATTACAAGAATTTTTCCTAGGAACACGAAATTTCAAAGCGGACAAGAGAGGAGGACAATCAATACCATTGTGCAGTAATTGGTACAAAAATTTGAATGATACACTTGCTCTCCTGCTCTGCAATGAAATTAAATTGAATCGACTCAATAATTCGTTATGATTGACTCCTCGCTGTGGATAAACTTTATCCTCTCTCCAAACTAAGAATTTCAAGAATCTTTTCTGAATTGCCTCAAGAAGGCGTTGATGGCAAGTGTAAATGGATGCCAGATCATGTTGCCAAACTCCAACTTGCTGCTACGGATTAGGGTATTAAATAACCCTATGAATGTTGAGGAATTATTGAAATATTTGCCATTTCGTATAACGAATGTATATATTTTCGAGGCAGATGAATTAAGTGGGGTGATATGTGGGACAAAGGAAAGCTTCTGATCGAAGACTACACCAAGATCTCTCACCTTATCAGAACGAGAGAGAACCTGAAAACCGACTATAATCATACTCAATTCGGTATCTTTTCCTTCTGAAAGAGACAACATTACACTTTGATAGATTCAAACTCAAATCAATGTCCTCACACCAACTAGTAACATGGTCCAGCGCGAGCTAAAGTTGAACACAGTGTTCCTGTGATCTAATTTCATGATCTAGTTTCAAATCGTCTGCGAACAATTTTTGCTCTAAGTGTTCTCAATTCTTGTATTGTTATAATGTGCGCTCAATTCGTATGATTTTTCTGCTTTTTGAGCTTTTCTGCTTGAGGTCGAGTAGGGTTCAATTCAGAAGAACTGGGATGGATTTTATTTTTCTATAGATCTTTTGGATTAATCAAGGTTTTGGAGGCTACTCAGTTCTTTTCTCTAAGCCTTCCTTGAGTTTTGTAGCATTTTTTCAGTTCTTGCTGTTTCTTTGCCTTAGCTACCCGTCTTGGTTATCAGTACAGACTTCAGATTGATTCATCATGTTGTCCATCAACTTTCTGCTAGTCAAAAATGGTCTTCATTTAGATCCAAAATTCCCTGTGGTCCTGACTGGATTCTACCATATTGTCCAGGATTTCTATCAGAATTTTGCGATATGGAAAAGATTCAATAGAGGCATAATTTTGCTCTAACTGTTCTTTACTGTTGTGATGTTCTACTGTGAGCTTGATTCGAATTATTTTTCTGCAACGAGCTTTCTGCTTGAGGTCGAATAGGGTTCATTTCAGAAGAACCCCTCAAGAATTAGGTTCTTTAAGGGATTTAATTTTTTTATAGATTTTTTGGTTGGATTGTTCAAGGTTTTAGAGGCTATTCAGTTCATTTTCCTCTCCATTCCTTGAATTTCGTTGAATGTTTGGATGCTGCAACCGTGTGCTTCCGAACTTTTTATGCTTTCTCATAATAAGACCTCTTATGCTGAATTCAATTACTAATTGAAGAGTTTCCTATTCGTTTTGAGACACTTTTTCCTTCCTTCATTAGTGTGCATCTCCCCAAATCCTCAGTTGCATTCCTACAATTTATTGCGACACCTGTCAACAATCCACACAATCTCCTGCCGGAAACACAGGGATGATAGAGTGTAACACAAGTTCCGTTCGGATATTTCAATGAGTTCCTCATAACTTCCGGCCGAGTGAATCGCGAAGTGCGACGCTTTGTTGTGAGAACGAGTGCCTTCGAGTCAATTGGGCGTGCTAGGGGTCGTCGCGGCGCCCTCCATAGACCGCGGGGCGATTGGCTTTGTTAGTCGCTCTCAAAGAACTACAACGTCCGGCCCTTCTACACGGTTCGATTTATGCCGAGGGGTTACGAAGAATGCGGTTAAGCATACGTAATTTAATGAAGCTCTTCAGACGATTTCAATTTCGTCGAAATTTTTTACTCGAGGGGAAATTTTAACTTTTTCTTGTTACTCTCCTAGTTGTTTGTGGTTCTGGGCTTTGTAACGTGGGGGGTTTGATCTTGAGGAGAGGCTTGACATTTTTATTATTTGGATGCTTAAGTGCCCTCTGTGTCATCGAGATAATTGCATTCTGGAATATATGATAGTAAAATCTTACTTTTGTGAGAGAGAATTAAAACACGTAAAATGAGATCAGGATCTTTCTCGTTCTTATAGATTGAGACATCTTGGTATAGTCTTCGATCAGAAACTTTCCTTCACTCCACACATCACCCAACTTATTTCATCTGCCTCAGAAATATATGGATTCGTTATCTGCAAGCATTTTAATAATGATTAGACATTTATAAGACTATTTAATGCTCTAATCCATTGCCAGATGATCTTGCAACCTATTTTCACTCTTTATCAATGTGGCCATTCAGAAAAGGTTATGAAAATTCTAAGTTTGGAGGAAGAATGAAGCTTATCCATAAAGAGAAGTCGATCGTGACGAATTATTGAGTATATTTGATCTCATTGCAGGGTTGGAGACCAAATTCTTATACAAATTACTGCAGAACAGTATATATTGATTTACAGACTCTGCGGAGTATTGGTAAAGTACCCTGAATTTTTTGCCGAAGGTCTCGTGTTCAATTCCTGGAATAGGTACTAATAAAAAAATACGACCTGCCCTATTTTGCGTACCTCAGGGTAAGGTCTTAGGTTCCACTGCTTTTCTATTTATACAGTAATGATATTGTTTTGCATATGAAAAATGCTATATACGATTGTTCGCAGATGATACAATGCTTATGTTATTGGTAAAAATATTCAGAGTATGAGAGAATGGACCAATAAAGACTTGGCAGCTATAAATGAATGTAACAAAGTCTAAATTTATAGTTTTTGGTACAAGTAAAATTCTTAAGGTAAATACTGAAGAAAATATGAGTATTAAAATTGAAAACCAGAACATTGAAATGGTGAAACTTGTTAAATATTGATGGTGTTGTGTTAGATGGAAAATTGAGTTTCAAAATCTCCAAGAAAATCAACCTTCTCAAAATTTGAAAAATTTGACGACATATATGAAGTTATTGCACTTTAAGTCAATAAAAATGCCACACTTTGAATATTGTTCCACTTTGTAATTGGGATTGAGTAAAGAAAAAAGTCAACAGTTACAAAAGTTAGAGAATAGAGCTATGCGAACAATTTTGAAATGTAATAGTTATACTCCAATCCGAAGCATGCTAAATTGTTTAGAACTAATGTCAGCTAAACAGAGAATAATTTTTGCAACATATATATTTATATTTAAAGTTAAGAAGTAATTGTTTCCATATAGAATAATAAAAAATGTAACATGTGTCAGTGACGTGCACAGTTATAAAACAAGAAATGCTGACAATTTCTACATGCAAGTTTGTGAGTTTTCAAAATCGAGAAATAGTATATTTTATGGAGGATTCAACGTATTTAATAAATTGCCTAGCTCAATAAAAACAATTAGTGACCTTAAGCTATTCCATCGTGAACTAGCTGAGTTCGTTTTAAACATTCAATTGTATATAATATATTTTGAACCTAAATGTATATATGATTTTGTGATAGCTATTGAGAAATAAATATTATTATTATCGATTTTCCTCTTTTCTTGGGTGCTCTGAGATTTTGTGTTTCAAGTCAACAGTCTCGTACCAAAGAATAATTTCATCTACAGCATAAAATATTATCACCAATTTCATAGTTGAAATTTATCAAATTATATTTTATGGAGAACGACATAAGATGACATTTGGAGATGTTGAGGTTCAATTTGTTGAAATCACCCCAATTTACAATATTACGCCAGTTTCTTGCAATGCGTTCACAGTCACCAATGCTGGAAACATGATGAAAAATCTTAAAGTCATCAGCGAACAATAAACCCTCAACATCAATGACATCGATTATATCATTTATGAACATTTTAAAAAGCAAAGGACCAAGTATGGAACCTTAGGGCACTCCAATAATATAATATATAAAGAAAAAAGTTTTCAACGGAAAAAATTGATTCAAATGAAATAAGCATAATAAAATCCGTTAAAACCTCTACGTATTGTGTAATGATTTTTCATCTATTGGACTAGTCATGAATTGGGAGAATTAATTGTCAACCTACCCCCGTACAATAACGTAATTTCCCTCATTAGTCCACTGTTACAACTTGTTTCAATACAAAAGTCTTCTAATTCGAATATAGTGTTTTTCTGCGCTCTATAAAGGTGTTATACTCTGGTTTGTATATTTCACATTTTAAGATTCATATCAGGAAGGGAGACAGCTCGAGACAATCACCCTACAAACGGGGGTCATTATCAGATTGTAATTAAAACATAGAGCTAGCGGGTCGCACGGAGTAATTGGCTAATTCTGTCGGTTCCATTGTATAACAAAGGGCAACCGCATTGCAAATCAACCCCTGGTTCGTTATCCGTACGAACCTGGTCCTGCATTAGGGCGGTTTGAGGGAGATAGAGATGCGGCTGGTGTAACCTGCAGAACCGTAGGAGTAAAGAAATCGGGAAAATTAGTATTTAGTTGAATTTAGCTGATGCTAATGCATCTCTTGTCACACAACTATCAATGAAAACAGAAAAAAATAAATAAATTGAGCAACACACGAAGAATAGTGATGATAATCAATGTAATTTTTGAGTGAATGAATTGAGATGCTTAAATACACAATTCCAATGAATTAATAGAATTAATGAGACTGAGAATGAGATGTGATTGATCAAATTTATCAAAAAAGCATGATAATGTCCAAAATATTGAAAATAATGATACATAATCAACAGGCAATAACAATATAGACAATTATACTTATAACTTCATCAGCTCTGATTTCATATCACAAACTCCTTCTTTAAAATTTGAACTTCTGAATTTGAATGTACAAAATTGAGACTCCAGTAATCATTTTGTTTTTAATATCTGTTGCCTTTCCTGTTTCGTAAATGGGGTCTGTCCTGTGAAACAGTGTATGTATGTTAAATAAAATTGAATAATAAAAATCTATCTATATTTGTTTATGGTTCGGTTTTGTACCAACATAAAGAGAATAATCAATAGAATAATAATTAATAGAATAAAATAATCAGTTCATCGATTGATGAAAAAACTGAAAAGGAAAAGAAGAGAAAAGTGAAAATGAAAAAGAATTAATTCGAAAAATTAATATATATGAAAAAATTATAATATAAATAAATTAAGTAACTCATCGTTTTCTCAGAAGTAATTTTGATAATATGGATATGGAACGAACCAGATTGGTAATTTGGGAAACTCTATTCGAATAATTTACCATTCATTTTCTTCATTAGCTAAAATTTCTTACATATATTCTCATTTTTTCACAGGAAGTGTTCACTTACATTGGAGTTGATTCAATTTTCATTCATATCAAATTAATTTAAACTCTTGGCTTAATGTTTCACGATTATATTCAACAACATGAATTTGTCAACATGTTTTTTATTATTTTTGTCGAAACATGTTGATAAAGTCATGTTATTTAATATAATCGTGAAACATTAAGCTAAGACTTTAATTAATTACAAAATATGATTAAACACACATTAAGAGCTCGATATTCAGTTAAAAATCACATTGAATATAAACTTAAATTCAAACACTTGAATTTATGATTTACACTTTATTGACTACATAGCATGACGCGTTTCGTCGTTACAAACGACTTCTTCAGATGCTAACAGAATAATTATTCATTAAAAATTTTATAAATAATAGAGAATAAAACATTATTCTGTAAGCATCTGAAGAAGTCGTTTGTAACGACGAAACGCGTCATGCTATGTAGTCAATAAAGTGTACATCATAAATTCAAGTGTTTGAATTTAAGTTTATATTCAATTATAATGGATTTACATCAAGTAAACGCCAACACTATCAAATATTCAAAAATCACCTTTCGAAATTGAGTTTTGAATTTTGATGAAACATAAATATATTTGATTATAAACTTAAATTCAAACACTTGAACTTATGATTCACAATTTATTGACTATATAGCATGACGCGTTTCGTCGTTATAAACGACTTTTCTGTTTGCATCTGAAGAAATCGTTTGTAACGACGGAATGCGTCATGCTATGTAGTCAATAAAGTGTAAGAAATAAGTTCGAGTGCTTGAATTTAAGTTTATATTCAATTATAATGGATTCATATCAAGTAAACGCCAACACTATAAAATATTTAAAAGTCACATTTCGAAATTGAGTTTTGAATTTTGATGAAATATAAATATATTTGACTATAAACTTAAATTCAAGCACTTGAACTTATGATTCACACATTATTGACTATATAGCATGACGCGTTTCGTCGTTATAAACGACTTCTCTGTTTGCATCTGAAGAAATCGTTTGTAACGACGGAATGCATCGTGCTATGTAGTCAATAAAGTGTAAATCAT
Organism: Henosepilachna vigintioctopunctata; assembly: GCA_030704895.1. Lineage (NCBI taxonomy): Eukaryota > Metazoa > Arthropoda > Insecta > Coleoptera > Coccinellidae > Henosepilachna > Henosepilachna vigintioctopunctata. The sequence continues at coordinate 3,925,741 of JARQZJ010000005.1, forward strand.
AAGTTCGAGTGTTTGAATTTAAGTTTATATTAAATTATAATGGATTTACATGAAGTAAACGCCAACACTATTTAATACATAAATATATATTCGAATAGGAATGTAGTAAACATTTGTAAACAATATTGGAAACCTAAGTCAGTAATCATAACAATGTATCTTAGGTTTTAGCTTACAGGCTTTCATAATATTTCATTATTTTTTCGACGATTTTTCTCGAGCGAATTTCCCTCCTTCAAAAAACTTTTATGTACAAATCAACGATTGAAATAGCTACGAATTTGACTGAACTTCCAACAATCGATAAAATAAAAGAGCGAGTATAAGGTTAAAAGTCTCTTTAAGGTTACCCATTCTGCAGATCCCATCTCTAAACATTCCCCCCAATTCATCCGACGCTTTTCCCGGCAAGAAAATTAGTCTAATTACAGAACGACATGTCAATCCGGTTGAAAATTTGCTCCGTTGTATTTTCAATATTTTGCCTTCAAATTAGTGTTGGTAAATGGAATTACTTCGTCAAACTGACAACTTAGCTTCACGTTAATTGTAACGATTGACAACTAAGGGCGTTATTAAATGGTAGACGTTTGAAGTTCATATTTCACTCGATAATATATTACAGCGTTTACGTAGTTCAATATTCAGTAGAAACTTTTACTGAATTGAATTTTTTGATATGTTTCTTTAGGTTTTAGTATAGTTTTGGCGAATTTACGCGTTTATTAAATTTCCTAAAATATAGAATGACCTCTATAACTATATATTTATTATTTTTTTTATCATTAAAACATGATAAGAGTGGAGGATAAACATCCTATGATAAAATTAGAAAACTTCTGACAGAAATGTTAATTAAACATTGAACATATGAAATCAAATAATATCAAATCTGAAATTACAACTAAACAAATTACATTCAATAAAACTTCTAAATAAAATGAACGTTAAAACGAAAAGTAAATATTTTCAAAGAGACACAGTATGTGACGTTGAAAACAGATACATCTATAACATTTTTTAGGGAGTTCATTGATGTGGTACAATCAGTTAAGAACTTAATCAGTTAAAAACGACTGTCTAAGGATAGTTTTAAAGCTTACGCGCCTTAGTTTCATCGAATGTCAGTCCTCACATAAACTGAATATATCCAGGTTGTGAATGGTTCCAGATCAAATTCCTTACCGGTGACATCAGGTGTACCGCAGGGTTCACATCTTGGACCACTTCTTTTTCTTATGTTTTTGAATGATATTTTCGAATGTTTTAGATATACCAACATATATATTTATGCGGATGATCACAAAGTATCGAAGCAGATGAAATCCTTCAACGAGTATTCTCTTTTACAGTCCGATTTGAATGCATTCTCTGACTACTGAGGAGCAGTATCTTCCAACGAAAGCATTACGATTAGTGAACAGTGAACCTATTTTACTTTATTTTAACCAGGATACAATATACAAGTGTTTGGGTCAAAATGCCTAAAAAGACATTTAATGATATGTGGATAAAGTGTCACCGAGAACTTACTTGGGATGGAGACCACCCTTTTTGTACAGTGTGTTCAAAAATTGTAAGTATATGTTACATATTGCTATTGGTTTTGGGTTTGAAGTATGCTTTGTCTAAAAGTATTAGTATTCAAGTAATCCATTCTTTTTTCCTCGAGATTAACTCAAACACGAACTCTCAAAGATATTTTAGTGTTACGAGACTTTGTATTGTAAAATATGGTTTACAAATTAGACATCCTCAATTAACTAGAAGGCCTATGGGAACAAGCACTCAAATATTTGTTCTGAACATAATCAATTTGATGCAGGTACACTAAACGAAACGTCTTCCATATGTCACCTGAAAAATTGATCTGGTCTTGACAAAAGCATGATATGGAGTAAATGTGACTTCGAATATTCGAAAGATTTCGATTATTATCAATCAATGAGCGTCAAAAAAAAGCAAGAGGTCTCTTTAACTTTAAATATTAAGCATTGTACTATAAAAACGTAGTAGGAACCTATTGATAACCTGATTGACTGTAAATTCTTGATAAATGTAACTGCGAAACACCTCTTTTAATTGAGAAATAGTTGAAAACTTTCACTAAATTCAATAAGACAAGGTAGGCCCTCTTTTAAATGTGTTCACATTCATGTCCTGTCTTTATTCCTCTATAAACTTTGGCAGTATTTGGGTAGCAAAAAGTGTTGAGAAACTGATGCCATTATTAATGGAGATGTTTTAAATGAAGTGACCACAAGATGCGATCCCTGTGGAACACCATATGCAAAGAGACTTGGTTTTGAGTATATTGTGTTTTGTATATTGAGTATTTGGGTTTGAGGTGTTATTAAAATAAAACGATGGCTGTTTAACAATTATTTTAATATATCCATTCAGATTTTTGACAACTTCAGTACATAGTATTATGTATATAAGGCGTTAAATGTCTCATCTAATAACAAATATAGATACACATTTACGAAATATAATTGAAAATTACATAGTGCTATCCAATATCAGATATAAACAGAGCGTTTCGAACAACTATAAAGTTATAAGATAATATAAATATGTAATTGCTCCAGTAGGTCGAAATCAGCATTGAACCAGCTTTTTGTAGTTCTTACGATTTTTACACGTATTTAATGAATTGAAACTCTGAAATTAGGAGTGTCTAAATTTTTTAGAAGATGTTACATAAACTGTGTCATGAAAAATGCTGAATGAAAGGAGTTTTATAGGAAGGAGTTGACTCTGTATATTCCTCACATTCTTTATAAAATGTTGAACATGGTGGTAATGAATCTGCACTCTATGCTGCCTCGTCTGGTGTACCGCAGGGGTCCAACTTGGGTCCATTGTTGTTTATTATATATATAAACGATCTTTCTTCACAGCTTAACTGCATGCATCTGCTTTTTGCAGATGATTTGAAAATATTTGCTGCTATTAACGATCGTCATGATTGTGTCAGATTACAGTCTTCCCTTGACGCTGTTAATTTGTGGTGTAACAGCAATGGGCTGAAACTGAATATCAGTAAATGTAAAATTGTATCATTTTCTCGAAAATTGTTTCCAATTCATCATAGTTATACATTGGAAGGTCAAATTCTAGATAGATGTGTTGAGTTTAAGGATCTGGGGGTACTTTTCGACTGTAAGCTGTCCTTCTCTAAACATATAACTTGCATTACGGCTTCTGCTTCTAGGATGCTGGGTTATTTGGTTAGAAATTGGGGCAACTTTGTTAATCTTGACACTATGAAAACGCTTTACTACTCCTTCATTCGCAGTAAACTGGAATATGCGTCTATAATTTGGTCTCCTATGTACATTAATTCTATTGTCGACTTGGAGGCAGTTCAGAGGAAATGTTTGAAGTATATGTACTTCAGATGTTATGGACAATATCCTTCTAGAGGCTTCGACCATTCTATCCTAACCGATAGTTTGGGAATTGAATTATTGAAGTTGAGGCGTGAACGGTTCGGCCTAACATTTCTCTTCAAAATTTTGCAGAATTCGATTGACTCACCATTTCTTCTCAGCAAAATAAATATTCGCGTACCAAGGCCTGGTCTGAGGCGGAATAATACATTTTATGTCACTTACAGCAGATCAAATGTTATGTCACGTTCTCCTATCAATTTTATATGTAATCTTTATGATGTTTGTTGCGGTCGATGTGATATCTATTTTGATCGGCTAGCAGTTATCTTGGCATGCCACTCAGAACAGCGCATTGGGATGTCGTGATATTTTCCTGAACTTCTGTTGTCCACATATGTCTTAGTTATAAATATTATTTTAATTTTAGTTATTTTATTTGTTTATTAGATAATACTAACGTAATCGATTTCAATTTTATTTTTATTTATCAAACATATTTCGTTACTAAATGGTCAACTTCTGCTGACCATACGTAACTTTGTAATGGACAATATTTCATTTTTGTTTTTAGTTATCTGGTTATTTCAATTTATTTTGAATTAATTTTTCGTTGTATATTTTAGCTTATACTCCCTATTTTTGATTTTTTTCTTGTTAATTTCCTTTCTTATTTAATATTATTTGTGTACAATTTTGCAATTTTTTGTAAATTGTAATGTTTTTTGTAATTTTTTCTCTGTAATTGGATGTATATCTGTTGGGAATAAATGTCTTATTATTATTATTATTATTATTATTATTATAAAATCATAAGAATTTTTTCACTCTTTTGTTTTAGGGACTTCTTGTTCAACTTTTTGAATTAGTTTCCCTCACCAAAACTCCAAAATTTCACATTTACAATCTCTTAAGTTTATTGATAGGCATTTACCGTTACTATGGTTCTGGATATATATTCAATTGGAGGATTTTTTTTGTTTTACAATGTCTTCTGCAGAAATTCTCGATCTATTTCGTATTTGAAACATATGCAGATCTCATTTTTTGTGCCTATAATATTCAACTCATTTCAAAAAACCAAAAAAAACATTACCATATAGAAAAAAACTAAGCCAACTCTCTTCCTATAGCAACAAAAATGGTTACATATAATTTTCATTGGATATACAGGCTCATCCTTCATTTTACTCTGATATGTCTCTAGTAACTCCTTTTCTTTAGAGGATTTGAAAGCGAATATGAACATTAATGCCAATAGAATTCTTGCTGAACAGTCGGTAGAGACTTTTTGAATAACTTGAAATCCTTGGCTAAATTCCACAAGGTCATCAGCAATGGAGCTCTCATTTTTTGTTATTATAATATTCAACTCATTTCAAAGAACCAAAAAAAACATTACCATATAGAAAAAAACTAAGCCAACTCTCTTCCTATAGCAAAAAAAATGGTTACATATAATTTTCATTGGATATACAGGCTCATCCTTCATTTTACTCTGATATGTCTCTAGTAACTCCTTTTCTTTAGAGGATTTGAAAGCGAATATGAACATTAATGCCAATAGAATTCTTGCTGAACAGTCGGTAGAGACTTTTTGAATAACTTGGAATCCTTGGCTAAATTCCACAAGGTCATCAGCAATGGAGCTCTCATTTTTTGTTATTATAATATTCAACTCATTTCAAAGAACCAAAAAAAACATTACCATATAGAAAAAAACTAAGCCAACTCTCTTCCTATAGCAAAAAAAATGGTTACATATAATTTTCATTGGATATACAGGCTCATCCTTCATTTTACTCTGATATGTTTCTAGTAACTCCTTTTGTTTAGAGGATTTGAAAGCGAATATGAACATTAATGCCAATAGAATTCTTGCTGAACAGTCGGTAGAGACTTTTTGAATAACTTGGAATCCTTGGCTAAATTCCACAAGGTCATCAGCAATGGAGCTCTCATTTTTTGTTATTATAATATTCAACTCATTTCAAAGAACCAAAAAAAACATTACCATATAGAAAAAAACTAAGCCAACTCTCTTCCTATAGCAAAAAAAATGGTTACATATAATTTTCATTGGATATACAGGCTCATCCTTCATTTTACTCTGATATGTCTCTAGTAACTCCTTTTCTTTAGAGGATTTGAAAGCGAATATGAACATTAATGCCAATAGAATTCTTGCTGAACAGTCGGTAGAGACTTTTTGAATAACTTGGAATCCTTGGCTAAATTCCACAAGGTCATCAGCAATGGAGCTCTCATTTTTTGTTATTATAATATTCAACTCATTTCAAAGAACCAAAAAAAACATTACCATATAGAAAAAAACTAAGCCAACTCTCTTCCTATAGCAAAAAAAATGGTTACATATAATTTTCATTGGATATACAGGCTCATCCTTCATTTTACTCTGATGTTTCTAGTAACTCCTTTTGTTTAGAGGATTTGAAAGCGAATATGAACATTAATGCCAATTGAATTCTTGCTGAACAGTCGGTAGAGACTTTTTGAATAACTTGAAATCCTTGGCTAAATTCCACAAGGTCATCTGATACATTTGTCATTTTTCTACCTCATTATCAAGATTATGATCTTATCAGATTCATTGAACTCTTGACAAAGTAAGAACATTCCGAAACATATTCAGAAAAATTTAAGAGTTCCATATTCTTAGCCACTAATTTCGAATATGACACGAATGCCTTTTTTAGTAGAAACATTTTATTACGTACGTTTTTCAGGAGGAAAATGAAGGTGGTGATATTTATAAAATTTTTTCTTGTTACGTTTCACTATATTACATACATGTTTTATACTACAGACAGTCTACTGGTTTTAATCGTTTCATCTTTATTTTCATTGAAATATCTAGAATAATTACCCCCTCTATAAATGGAACTGATTCAGAATGAAACTATGATTTTTTGTAACATGAAGAAATATTTTTATACGAGACATTTGGTAGAAACACCCAGTTTAGTAAACTTTGAAGTAAAGGTTCAATAAATTTTTCTACTGTTTCCAGGATAAACTGAATTTTTTATATCTATTCGATGCGTTATTCAATATTTAATTTACTGCGCCTGTGTGTAAATAAAGTTCAGGTATTTCTACTTACATTATTGCTTCCTGGCTGAAATATTTAAGACAGAATATCTAGAAGCCCATATAAATTCTTTCAAACAGAACATGAAACAACAAATCTACCCTATCTGTTATTGGATTTTATTTATTAGGTCTCTCATTTCGATAATCTTATTTTTCTTTACAGATTTCATAATCAATGATGAGAAATGAGTTTCCTGAATAATATGAAATTCCTGAAGAAATATAGAAAATATTTCAACCCTTTGAAATTCAAATAAATAACTGTTACAATTTCAAGTTCTGCCATCAATTTCTTGGTGATCTAAGAACCTGATCTTGTATTTTCTCAGAATAATTTTTAATGCTCCTTGAATACTCATGGATATATAATTTGATATTTTGTTTGTAGTTAGGTGTATTTTTTCATTTCAGAATAGTCCTAGACGTTATGTTTCAATATCCATACTTTATCATTCTTTGTTATGAAATATACAGATTTATTTTTTGATATTGTAGATTATAGTGTCTGTTATCTTGAATGATACAGCTTTTGGAAAGAATATATTCAATAAACCCATGGTTTCTGTTGTTTTGGTCACTCTTGCAGGTAAAATTCATTCATTAATAGGTCTACCAAATTGTTAACTCATTTCAGTTTTATTTCGTACCTGAATTTGTTGAAGTGGGGCATCCAGTTTATCTAATTTTCCAAATTGTTCAGATGTTATCCTGTGTTCATTTTTGAGTTATTTTTGAAACGTTATATTCTGAGTTTTCAATGATATGGTTGGAATATTTACCATACCTCTTCGGAATGAACTTATGATATCATTTTCTTCATTTTAGTTTTATTCCTTTTTATTTTCACTATAAAATTTGGGGTCGGTATACATTCTGGGAAAATTTACAGTATGGGAAAAATATGTATAATTTTATCTACATATCTGAGCAAATCTTCTGGTTCCCAAACGTATTTATACTAACATTGAAATAAGATTTCATATTTCAATTTTCTTTTTGACACTAACGCGAGATTTGTATACATATGGAATTGACAACTATCAGAGAGCTATTATAATAAAATCCAACTTTAATTTACAACTCGAAACGGAGACGGGGTGTGTGAGGCGGGCTACCATAGTGATAAACTACCCTCTGTAAGTACCTACCCTACAATGTTAAATTATAACCGGATAGAAACGGAAAAACTTTGGAAAATAATGATTTAGATGAACTGCCTGGCCAAACTCATATTTGATCTTCAATTTTGAATTTCACTTACCCTTTCATAAACCTGCGTGTAAATAAACACCACAACGACTCCAATGGCCCACTATTTTGTATACGTATGTGCTTGACATCTTTATTCTTTTTCTAAGTGATACATGTGTGAGAACACCTCAAATTCGTTACCATATTTAATTCAAATGCAGAGAACGTTTCGCTCTATAAGGAATCATCAGTGATGCAAATTTCGAAGGAGAGTATAAAAGGGTGCTAATCTTTCATGAGGTCTCAAAATTACCTGTTCACGTACCTAATACGTATATATAATAATTGATGGGTTCATTCTGAATGAATATATACTTTATGACTCCTTTCTTCTTTTGGTACTTTCGAGAATTTAATGTTTTGAATGAATATATGTACCTCTATGAATCTACTGAAAACTTCGATAGGTATTTTTATTCGAGTTTTTTCCGTTTCTATACGATAAATGACCTAAAAGTAATATACACTTAGATTTAAGTGACCAAACTATTGGTCTATCACGACTTAACAAGCGAATCAATTGATTCTGATATGTTTGTGATCTCAGTTGATATTTTTCAAAATGTTCAACGTAATTTAAGTTTAACGAAAGTTTCAAACATAATAGAAAACAGTCTATACAAATTATAAATACATTGTTTAGTGATGAAGTTTTTATATCCAGATACCTCAAAGATATTATCATATTAAATCCTCAGTTTTTTGATATTATAATTTGAATAAGTGTCAATTTAATTTATTATTTCTTTATCGAAAACTTTGAAGGCTCTTCACAATCAAAATCAGAATTTTTCACCTATATTCAACAAGATTTCAATCTGAATTGTTCTCGTATGAATTAAATTGTCGTACTTTCAAAAATTGCTGTTATTACTTTCGTTTGACTTGGACAATAAAAAATATGGAAAATTTTGGATTAAGGTGGCGAATTTCCTTGTATTGAAGTTTGATGGCGATTTGTAATTGATAATAGAATATTCTGAGGTATCTGGTGAATATTCTCCATCCATAAACTATCTACAAATTCATACGTGCCTAAATCTTGAAGATTCACGAAGTATCTACAATAGGAATATAAATAAAGTATAGAAACGCCACTAGATTAGAGTGTGACACACAGAAATTAGATATTCTCCAAGATTTAGGCATGTACAATAGTACGAATTATACTTATTATACCTTCAATAACATTTCACTTATATACAAAGTAAGAGGAACAGTTGTGTGATATGTACAACGACCAGAAAATCGCAGAATGTCACTATCTTCATTTACTACATCTAAAAACCTTGCCTGAAGGGATTTCTTCCAGTCCCAGCCTGTTCAGCAGGTCTGAACGGATTTGGTTGCTGTGGAGCAGGCTGTTGCTGTGCCCAACCTGCTGACCTATTAGGCTGTTGAGCTGGTTGTTGATAAACATTCTCTTGATATGTTGCTGGAGGCCCTTGATATTGTTGATAACTGGTTGCGTTAGCTTGGTATCCATCGCTGAACGACGTTTCTTCTTCTTTTTGTTGTTGTCGGTATTCTAGATGATTAAGGACTTCTCCAGTAACAACTTTTTGTTCCTGCATTGAATACGTCTGATATTCTCTATTCGGTGGATCAGACATGAGAATGTTAGCTTCATTTTCGAACGGTTTGAAGTCGTAGATATGTCTGAGATACATCAACACCGGTGCGTAAAACAGATTGGAAAACGCGATTCCTATACTTAAAGCAGTAAACCCTATTGCTTCAACTACATTACCCGCAATTATGGGTCCTATTGCATAAGCTAGCGAATATGATATGTCTGCGATTGCGTAAATGCTTCCGTAGATTGATACGTACCGTACGTCCACCAGGTAACCGAGAGTAGGGAGAATGGCTGTGTCTATGAGGGCTATACCGAAACAGATTCCACAGATGGGGAGCATTAGGAAGATGTAGGAGGTTGAGAAAGGAATGAAGAAGCAGCAAACGCCCTCTAGAGCTAACCCGACTGCCGCCATCAACCATTGGTACTGAGGATACTTTTTGGACATGATAACGGTTACGTAGACTCCTAAGACGTGTGGGAAAAATGCCGGCAGCCATACCATTCCTATTTTCCAATTGTCTGTGGTGAGATTGTCTTCCATCCACAAGGAGATTGTTGGTTCGAGGAACGCCAGAGCTACGTTTGACATCATCAAAGCCCCAGCGCAAACTGCGATGTATGGGTCCATGAACAATTTCCAAATTGGAACCGACGGAGGAGCTGTGCATTGCGATATTTTTATCTGTTCTTTTATCGGTTTCATGACGAGAAGCAGCATGAATCCATCGATCAGAGACACGAAGGCGAGGATGAGGAAGGGTACTTCCTTGCCGGCGAATTGGTATAGAGCTCCTCCGAACGGTGGAGCTACCAGGCAACCGAAACTGATGAAGGCTAGCGCTATTCCCAACGCTTTCGATCTCTCGTTCTCCTCCGTGAATCTGTCTGCTATCATCGCCATGCCGGAGGTGTCTGCGAATGCTGAGCCTACTCCCTGTAGGCTTCTGGCGAAAAACAGGAGGCCGTAGCTCCGGCCACATGCGAACACCGCCGTGGAGAGGAACATGATGCAGAGACCGATCATCATTGGAATGTCGTAACCGATTCGGTCGATCGCGGCTCCTGAGAACGGGTTGACCATCAGTTGGACTATAGCCTTGGATGCGAATAGGATGCCGGTAGCCGAATCCTGGCCGTGGTGGTCGTGTTTGTAGGGGGTTCCTGGTGGAAGCGTCACGTTTCCCGGAAGCAACGGTACCGATTCTTCCGAGTACGTGCCTATATAACGCAAATAATCGGGAATTATGGGCACTATCACCATGTACAACATGTTGTCTAACAAAAGAGCTATGCACACTATGACCAAGATCAACTTTCTCTGCGAGGTTGGTTCTTGCAGCTTCGCCCAGACGACTTCTTTGAACTCTTGGAATTCCATGTTGACTATTGGAACGTTGAACGAGGCCATGTTGGTTGGCTCTTCTGCACTTGGGGTTGTTGTTTTGGTGGTGTGTTGTTAGGTGTTTGGCCAGGCGGGTGGTGCGGGGTAACGCAGTGCCATCCGGTCAACCTGAACACGAGAAAGAATTATTAGATTTTTGTTTGGTTTCGGGTGGGGAGGCACTGCGTTCAACCCCCCGCAACCCGATATTATGACATAAGGGAGGTTTTTCGAGACCACCAAGAATAGACTGAAAGGGGACAAAGTGTTACTCCGTGTTAATAGCAAATAGAAGTCATAAGTGAATTTGTATGTTCGATATGAAGTTATGTTTATTACCTGAAGGTCTACAGAATTGATATACCTAACTGGCTCCCCAAAATGATAAAACAAGAAAAGTACGATACTTAACAAATTGAAACAGAATATCTTCACTTCATAGGGAAAACTGACCCAGCCTTTATTTCGAAAATTTATGATTTATATAAAATATATGTTTTACCATCAAAAATAATTGAGTGCATTTTTCGAGTGTTGGAAATATCAATGATCATTTTGTTGATGTTCTGTGAGCATATGTTAACCTAGTGTTGCCCTTAACATCTTAAAGATGGAGCATATAACCTAACTTTACGAATTCTTCAATGAAAATATTGATAGATTTTTCCGTTTGCGTATATTCATAATTTATGAGAGGACATTCAACTAAACAGATTATGAGAATGAAAACTCCGTTTATTCTGTTTATTTCCTTCAAACTATAGTTGAAAAATATTCATCTAATGTAGCTCTGTTGCCGATATATTTTCCGTTAATTCATCAAGAGATAATTAACAATAAATTGAAATAATATAAAGAAATACGAAAAAATATAGTTCTAGAAATTTTTTTGAGGAGATGTGTTTTGAAAAATATTTTCATCGATTATTCGAAATTTATAAAAAAATTTTGAATGTTCAACCTAAGAAGACTGAAGAAATGGTCGAAAAACAAAACGAATTTCCACGTTTTTCAATTACGATTGATTCTTACGAAGCTTCGAAGTGTCAATATCGATACTATAGTTACAGCTTCCGGATTTATAACTGTATAACGGAACTGTTTGTTACACCTCATTACATAATCGATTTCCGCCATGTTGTTAACCTAGTGAGCAGCCATTTTGTTTAGTGTGTTTCCACATTTTTCGATAGGTTTCCGGTTTCTCCAAAAAAAATCAGTATCTTTTTTCTTTATTGCTTCATTCCTTGATTCTATTTAGTTGGGGAAAAAATCACGTTTACTCAATATTTCAATGTTGCCAATCTGGTTGTATTTCTGATAAAGTAGGAAATAATAGAATGTCACTTTTTCGACGTGAAAGCCGTTGGAATATTACCAATTCTAGAGCACTGCTTTTGGGCATTTTTTGAGAAAACATCTGAACAAGACAATGGATTAAAAATTAATTAGTAGAAATAACATTCAAATTATTATGTCCTTATATTCGTCTAATTATTTTCGATATTTCTGCCACTTCTTTGTCTTTTTTTCAGTAATTTTCAACAGTTTTGACTGTAGAAATTACAGATTTCAACAAAAACTTTTCTACTAATTCTACATATCGATGTGAAATCATTATATTTGATATTTTCCTTCTTTGATTGAAATAATAATTTCATGAACTGAAAAACATCATCATGTATTTTTGAGCTTTCAATTATGATTCTTGACATTTGCGATTCGAAATGAAATATTTAAAATAACCGCTTGTCAGTAGTGATTGTAATAATACAAAAATTATTGTTTTCCAAGTATTTTCCGACTGTAACATCACAAGAAATTGAGGAGTTTTTCTTTATTGAAATGGTATTTCAGTGTTAAAGCCATATCTTGGGAATTTTTACGAATTCTAGAAAACCTTTTGTGTAAAAAAACTTTATCATGCATTAAGGCCATCATGCTCGTATCTTTGTCCTGTTTCTTACCTGTATCGGGCAGCGCACTGCCGATCCTTGTGGAAAAGAAGACACGTATGTTGGTGGCTACTCGCGAATCGCCGAGGAGGCCTAGCCCGCTCTGGGGGCCCTGCTGCCCGCGACTATCCACGGTGCCGTCGTCCACTGTGCACTACGTCAGGCTTTTATCACCTTACTCAGAGCTGTCGCTCCGGATCTGCGACCTAAGTCCCATTTGGCGGTACGGAAATTGTTTTGGGGGCGGTCCACCCCCGACGCCTGCGCCACGGGGGCGGCGTTGCCGCCCTTTCTGATTGGTGTCGATTCTGTGCGTCATCTTCCCGAGGGACCAATCGGGCTTTTTTCAGTATCACAATTCGGGTTGTGGAAAGAGATATATTAATTTCATTCAAGCTATCCCGAAAAGGAATATTATTTAATATGAATATGAAATATCAAATTCATCCCCAGATGGAATTTTATTGAATATGTCTGGAAAAATGTGTTCCAGTATGGAGTTTTGTGTATTTGACACGGTTCATATGTTTACATTTTTGTTATAAGTTTCAAAACAAAATATAGTGTGGACTGCAATGTTTGCATATTAAATTGATACCAAACTGTTCCACAAACTTGATGTTACAATAAAGCTAACTTGTTTGTAACTAATAATATTCTTCCATTTATAAATGAAACTTTATGATAATTTGAATAAAACTGTAGTTTTTCGATTTTCACTATAATTAACTTCAAAAATAACAATATTGTTTCACCAACACAGTGGCTTCTTCAGATGTTGATGATAAACTGAGCTATTACATTGTGGATTGCTTGGATTTATCCTGAAGTGTTTGAAAATGACCATTCAACATTTATCTTTTGAATTGGGGGATGACCATAGAACATATTTCTTTTGAAGTGTGGGGAATGACCATAGAATAATATTCTTCGATTGCGTTTTACTGGAATAAATTTAATAGAGGAGATTATTCATTGAAAGTTGGTCATTCAGTGAACTATTCAATTTCTTCCTCTCATTAATCTCCATGCCTTCTAACAGGGTTAGTTTATAACCTTTTCGAATTTGAAGTTGTCGTTGAAGCCATGGTTCTCTCTATAAGTGTGTTACATATAGGGTTGCCAACCATACTTTATAATAACGTTTCCTTCGTTATTTTTGGTAATTATACTTCATATTCTTAATTTCAATATTGTGATGCGTAAAACAAATACTCATTATGGGTACTACGATTTATAATTACTGAACGAAATGTTAGATGTCAGTTGTGACATTTGTCACAGCATGTCACTACTATCGACCAAATTGTACAAAAATGGTCGGTTGTTTATGTTTATAATTGAAGAATGCACTTTAAAGTGAATATTAGATAGCGACACACCAGTAACTCCTAAAAAAGCTAAAATAACCGAAGTTTCACAAAAATATAAACTTAATTTCTCTCAATGAATTTCACTAAAAACGAATTGTTCATTTAAATGCAAATGTTTATGTTGATTGTCAAACAAGCTTTCCTACATTTAAAGATAACAAATGATTGATAACATTTGCTAAAAGTACATAAAAAATATGTTTTTAAAGTGATGAAAACATAAAATTTGAATAATACGTTTTTTTCCTTCGTAAGACTTTATTTTTTTCCTATCAAAATCAATTTATACGTTTTTTTTGTCAAAGAAAGTTGGCAACCTACAGACAACCATCCATATAACATCCATTACAATTGTAATTATAACATCTATTACATAACATCCTATACAACCTAGTTGTATACGTCGAATCGGTTTTTTTCTTTTTCAAAGCATCTTTTGTGTTCAGATATTCTTAGTTTAAATTCCTGCCAGTTTGACATCTATGGTCCAAGTAAATGAAAGTTATGGATTATTAGACAAATATACTTTCGACTTTGCTCAAATTTGGGTTCAAAATAGAAGAATTTTTCAAATGACCGAAGTAAATGTCTTTCGTTTCATGATATATAATCATATAGAGTAAAAGAGTGCTCTGAAAACGTGAAAGGAGAAACAACTCAAAATAATCTTGAGCAGAAGGACTGCCTTATGAAAATACAGAAAATGTTACATCATAGAATTGACATGTATCCGAAAGTTTCAATTGAAATATCTGGGTAGGAAACTTTATCACCAAGTCTTAAAATATTCCCTGAATTTGTCCAATAATTAAACGAATTAATTTAATTATTAAATAGATCCATGAAACTGACACTTTCTCATTTCGTTATTTATTCCTTCATTTGTATTCTTCGTCATATTTATTATTGTGTCTACAATCTAAGAAAACATATTAAAAAATTCCAATTTCACTGATAATTGTCTTGTTATTCTCTATTTCTTTATATCATTTTGAATCATATTCACAATGATCTTAATTAATCCAGAACACATTTTACAGTAAATTCGAACAAATTATTAATAGAAACAAATGATTGATCACTTTTCTGCATAACAATGACATTTATAAAGTTAAAACTGTGATTTGATGTGTCAATTGTCAATGTGAAATGAAAGTACTGTGAAATTTCATTCATTTATATTTGTTGGTTTATATTTGGTTTATATTTTTGTTGGACCACCAGTGGTGGTGGTCCCTAAATCGGCCCCAATACCAACCCATCCTACTTCTCAGTGAATGTATATAATGACGACATATCTTCATATCAACTCCTAAAAAACCATGTTCCATTCTAACAACTGCAGTTGTTACGAGGTCTGCTGGATTTCAGTAGTTTTCCTGATGAAGGTGACAAAGTTTACCGAAAGTTTCGAAATATAATAAAGAATATCCTATAGAAAAAGTTGAGCAACAAAACCGTTATTCTTTTACAGATATATGTATATTTTTTAACGAGTAGAATTGAATATTTTCTAGTATCAGAAGTTTTCATTCTTCATTGCATCTCGGGTCATTCTTTCGTAGCATTCCGATCCCAAAGGAGCTAGATATCCCTAAAATGTTCAACGTTTACAAGCATAGGTCGTCATGCATAAAGGAGAGCACGATGGTATAACGCTTGTGAGGGAGGGTGGAACCATCAAATATTCATGCACAAACGGCGGCAGCTCTATCGATTTGACGTCTCCTCTGACCTCTCCCCGTGCTTCCGTCCTACCTGGCCCAAAAGGTGTATAACAAATATCAGTCGGACGAGTGCAGGTACTTTGCAAAGAGGAAAATACGTGAATATAAACGAATGGACGACCTGGCATCTTCCTTTAATTTTCCGGGAATTAATTCTTCTTTCTTTTATTGGAATATATCCATTTGTTTTAGAATTGTCGAGTTATGGATTTACGGATTTACGGTTATGGGGGTGGAGGGTTGAAATGCAGCGAAATGAGCATTTTCACTCTAAAATCTGTTTGAATATAAAGATTTGCGATGAGTTTAACACATCTATATTCGAGATGTTTTCTTCAAATATTTAAATTAAATATTGAATCCAATGTATACGTCGAATCTTGTGATATTTTTACAGAAAAACAAAGTTTTTCTCTGTCTGATATATATATATATATATATATATATATATATATATATATATATATATATATATATATATATATATATATATATATATATATATATATATATATATATATATATATATATATATATATATATATATATATATATATATATATATATATATATATATATATATATATATATATATATATATATATAAAACTTGGTTCTCGGAATGAGCCGCGTTCTAGATTTATATAATCTCGACGTTTCGGCTTCCGTTGTGAAGCCATCTTCAGGAGTTGGAATAAATTAGTAAAGGAAAGGGTTACTCGGTTACGTGGCCCCAATCTGTCTACTCCACGAACTGAATGAAGGAAAATGAGGAAAGGTTACCTGGTTACGTGGCCTCAATCTAAGTCAACCTGCCTACTCTTCGGAGTCAACTAGTTGACTCCGAGGAGTAGGCAGGTTGAGACTTCGGAGTTAACTATTAGAAACGATTTGGCTCGTGGAGTAGGCAGATTGAGGCCACGCAACCGAATCATTTCTTATCGTTCCTAGTTTCCCACATTTGGTTCGTGGAGTAGGCAGATTGAGGCCACGTAACCGAGTAACCCTTTCCTTTACTAATTTATTCCAACTCCTGAAGATGGCTTCACAACGGAAGCCACATTCTTATCTGAATGGCTTTCTTATACGCAAAACTGTGGTATTTGTGTAGAGGAAGATACTAAAGACATCCATGAACTTCAAATGTACACCAGAGGGTGTCAAAAAGTGTACATTATGGTGTAATGTCGACCTTGATTCTCAATTGTGTGAAAATGTTTGTCATCATTTCCATAAAAGAATCACCTACTGAGGGAGTAAAAAGAGGTCTTTTATCAGATATTACTTTCAAGATATAAAAGTCAAATCTTCATCTTTAATTTTCAATGAAAACTTTAATCACTGTAGTCAAAAACATGGAATGATTTGCATGGGAGATTGCAATTCCAATGAAGAACCCTTTCACAATGAAAAGTGTGAATATATATTTTTTCGACCTATAAATCTTCTTTCACTATACGAAAAATTTTTAGAACTAGTTGTTAAAAAGCAGGTTCCAGATTTATGTGAAAAACATTCAGTTATTTCTGACTGACAATTAGGTTTCAAGAGAAATTCCTCCTGTAAGACAGCACTGTTAAGCATATGTGAGGAATGGTATGAAGCTATGGATAAAGGAGAGGTAGTGATTGTAGTATTATTGAACTTCAAAGAGCATTCGAAACTTTATGTAGATACTTGTTGTTGAAAAAAATAAATAAAATTGGTTTTGAAGGTTTAGTGAACAAATGGTTCAATACTTATTGGCAATCACGATCTCAAAAAGTTAAGTTCAATGGTGTTCTTTCAGACAGCATTGGAGTTGATTTTGGCGTACCTCAGGGTACGGTCTTAAGTCCACTGCTATTCTCTTTATACATTAATCATATGATTTTCATGTAAAAAAAATGCTCTATACGATTGTTCGCAGATGATACAATGATTTATGCTAGTTGTAAAAATATCCAGACTATGACAGAATGGATCAATAGAGACTTGGCAGCAATAAATTAATGGCTAAGCGATAACAGTTTATCGCTGAGTAACGAAGTCTAAATTTATAGTTTTTGATACAAGTAAAATTCTTAAGGTGAATAGTAACGTAAATAAAAATATTAAAATTGAAAACCAGAACATTGAAAGGGTAAAACTTGTTAAATATTTATGCGTTATGTTAGATGAGAAATTGAGTTTAAATGATCATGTCGACTTCATATCAATATCGTCTAGAATCTCCAATAAAATCAACTCAAAAAAATAGTAAAAATCTGACGACATATATGAAGTTATTGCTTTTTAAGTCAATAATAATGCCACCCTTTGAATATTTTTCAACTCTGTTAATGGAATTGAGTATGGAAAAAACTCAATAGTTACAAAAGCTACAGCATAGAGTTATGCGAACAATTTTGAAATGTAATAAATGTACTCCACTTTAAAGCATGATTAATTGTTTAGATAAATCATGCTAATATCAGTTCAACAGGGAACACTTTTTGCTACATATATATTTATACTTAAAATTGAAAACAAATTGTACCCATATAGAGTAATAAAAAAATGTAACATGTGTCAGTGATGTGCACGGTTATAATACAAGTAATGCTGACAATTTTTACATGCAAGTTTTTAAGTTTTCTAAATCTAGGAATAGTATATTTTATGAAGGATTCAACGCATTTAATAAATTGCCTATCTCCATAAAAACAATTAGCGACCTTAAGGTATTAAGTGACCTTAAGCTATTCAAGCGTAAATTAGCTAAGTTCGTTTTAAACATTCAATTGTATATAATATATTTTGAACCTAAATGTATATATGATTTTGTAATAGCTATTGCTAAAAATATAGTTTTACTATCATAAGTGTGTTTATTATGACATATTTGCAGCAAGTGAATGCCAATTCTATTCAGTATCATCTTCAGTTGAAATATTATAACTGAATATGAAATAAATTACTGTTCATGGAGATGGTGTTGATAAAGAAACCCCTTTCGATTTTCCTTAATCGAGTAACCAACCAATTATGCAGTAAATCGGTTTAATCGCCCCATAATCTATAACTGGTGCTTGAATGTCGTTTGTATGCCTGTACTATTCCTAGGTGGGGACACGATAAGCCTCTAGCTTGGAAAACGGTCCTCTGTTACGGGTTTGATGGGTTGGACAGTAT
This sequence comes from Henosepilachna vigintioctopunctata, assembly GCA_030704895.1. Classification (NCBI taxonomy): domain Eukaryota; kingdom Metazoa; phylum Arthropoda; class Insecta; order Coleoptera; family Coccinellidae; genus Henosepilachna; species Henosepilachna vigintioctopunctata. The sequence continues at coordinate 3,944,672 of JARQZJ010000005.1, forward strand.
GCCCAAGGCAGCCTGAAGCTCATTTGCATTTTCTATCAAAATCGGCCGAAGGCTGTTCAATTTAGGGGTGTTCCCATAATATCTCTTTAGTTTCAGCTAGAAGAATGAATATTTTCAGAATAATCTAATTCAAAATGTAAAGTAATGTTGAAGAGAAACCCCTCAATTCTCAAAGTATACTTATTTAGCAACCTTCTTATCCCCAATGAAAGTATAAGTGTTTGGATACGGTTTTATTTGTTCAACTAATTGAGAATTCACACAAGGAATGGTTGATATTAATTCAGTATAATCGGAAATGAAATTTATTATCTCTCATTTTGTCGAGAAAGAAAACCTCTAACTGTAAAAGAATAGAAGAACATAAGGAATCTATCGTATCTATATATGATCTCTGCTTCAAAAATAAGCTTTTTATAAACCTAAAATTCATATCACAAGAAAAAGAAAACGTGCATGGAGCCACCAGACGCATTGAACACAACATCTGTACTAAATCTAAATTGAAAAAACCTCGAACTATTCTCACAAAAGGACTTTACATTATTATTTTGAATATTGATTTTCCATCTGAAACTATATAGCTTAAATGAACGTTAGAGCTGTTTGAGGGTTAACAAGAAGTGTAATGTTGTTTACTTATGTTGCGATTCTTACTAATGGCCCGCTAAATTCCCCTACTTAAAACTTTTGTATAATTTCGTCATTAGCTCGATTTAGACTGAGGACTACCCGTTTGGATGATTTCTGGAAACCCTCAATCAGAAATGCGGTGCCTGTGAGAGTAAAACTATCTATGCTTGAAGTATATATTTCTTGAATTGAGTGAGGATTGAAAAACTTTTCATGTACTGCTTGGTACAAAAATTTTTGTAATGTCACAATTTGGTCGTTTTCTATCAACAAAAAAAACCTGTGTAACAAATATTGATAGAAAAAACTATATAAATCAATGAAAGTGGGCTACAAAGATCAGTAGGGGTTGATATCGATAAGGGTGATTTTTTAAGAGTGGTTCTTTTTGAATCGAATAAAACACTCAATTTGCATCGTATATTCAAATTTTCATTGAAATTGATAACTTGGCCTTTGCCATTTACATTTTAAAGATAACTTCATGTAAATGTTGTCCCCGGCTTCGTATCGAATGGTCCATTCAGAAGGTCCAATTTTGCGTCACGTTTTCTAGCTTTTTGGCCGGTATCCCACAAATTACGCCTGTTATGTTATCCTGTGAGGCTTCAATCGTGTTCGGCTTGTCCACATACACTAACGACTTTACATAACCCCACAATAAATAATCCACAAGCGTCAAATCGCATGATCTTGGCGGCCAATTCACAGTGCCATTTCGAGAGATGAGTTGCTCACCAAATTCATCCTTCAGCATGTAACATTTCTTCCACGTTCGTCTTTGAAGAAAAATGGCCCGATAATGCCACCAGCCCACACACCACACCAATCTGTCGTTTTTTCGGGATGCATCGGTAATTCTTGTATGGTATGTGGCTGTTCATCACTCCAGATGCGACAGTTTTGTTTATTTATATATCCGTCAAGCCAGAAAGGAGCTTCATCGCTGAACACAATTTTTCGGTCCATTCACCAAAAATTGGACGTTGTGGTAGGTTATTCGGCTTCAATTCTTGTAGATGTTGAATTTTAGAGGCTTTCAAACCCAAATCAAGAAGTAAAATTTTCCATGTGGTTGAGTAACACATGTCTAATTGCTGAGAACGGCGATGAATTGACATTTCACGATCCTCATTAACACTTTACGCTACGCCTGCAATATTCTCTTCAGTACGCACTATACGCATGCGAGACAATGGTTTAATGTCCAACAAAGTAAACCTGCTGCGAAATTTGGTGATATCAGCACGAATTGTTAATTCACCAGGTCGATTATGACGACCATAATATGGTCATAACAATCGATACACATTTTTCACAGAGCACGAATTTTGATAGTAAATTCCAACAATTTCCAATCATTGCTCGTTTGCAAGTCTTTCTATGATCAAATGACAGAGAAATACTGAAAACTTTTCACTTTAACAGATGACGTTTGGATGACATTACCAACCAGTGCCGCCAACCTGAAAACTTAACTCTTAAAAACCACCCGTTATAAGTATCGATATATAATAATTTATATGGCAAAACAACGTTGACTGGATCAGCTAGTCTGAATATATTCTGGCTATTTTTAACCTAGATAATTTTTTAAATTCAGATCGTCTCCATTGATGTCTAGTTTTATGAAGGTGCAAGAGAATACCATTCCTCCTCGCAGATAAGAGCTCTTTCGGAACTTACCATTCCACAAAGGGATACATCAAAGTGTGTTCATTTTTCAAAACGAATTTTCAAACGTAACGATTTAAAGTGGGCATGATTCAAGTTTCCAATATTCCAACATGACCTTTTCGAGTGGTTCGCATAGCATGCAAAGTTATTGTTTCGGGGGTGACCTAGGCTTCCGAGCGTGTCGTATTAAGCCGTCGTCGTCCTCCGACCCCGTTGCACAGGGGGTTGGAGGGTCAAGAGGCAATCGAGTCAAAGAGCGGGAATATTGTCATTGGAGCAATGTTCACGTGTGCGAATCTCTCTGTGCTATTAGCGGATGGAGTGTAGAGGCTCTTAAGCGTTCTTGAAGGTTACCACTTGAATTTAATTTGAATCGGGAAACTTAGAAACGTGTAGGATTAATATTATGTCATTTCTGGGTGGATGATGAGGAATTTTACTCAATGGAACGCAATAACCAAACATTTGCAATTAATTGAAGGGTTGTTCGACTATATTATGAAAGTTTCAACAATTTTGTTCTTATGAGATCGTAGCTTTTGTCTGTATCTTTGTTTGCATGGATCTGGAACCAACATAATGTTCATTTGTGAGTATTTTTCATATGATTATGTGTTATGATTCATTAAAAATCATAGTTGAGACACATCTCGCCTAAATCTACTTAAAAATTCCACTTAAAACTTTTTTTCAGTTTCACGTCAGCCCCTTCCACTAAAATCTCAAGAGTTCTCATAGGTATCATAAAATCGTATTGCAATTTCAAACCAAAATTTTCCATCAAAAATTCCTATGAATTATTCAATAAAATTGAAAAGGTAACACTGCCTAGTAACTGTAAACTTATCTCCTTCGATGTAGTTAACCTATTTCCCTCTATCCCACCTTCCGATTCAATTAAAATAATTAAAGATTTGCTTATTAAAAATAACGTAAATATAATTGTTCCATCTGAAATAATCAAGTTATTGGAAATTTGTTTGAGCCAAAATTACTTTATGTTCAATGATAAGATTTATAGTAGTAAGAGTGGTCTTATTATGGGAAATCCGTTAAGTCTTAGCTGAGATATTTATGGATGAGTTGGAAAATAGTATCCAAAAAAACCCGAATTTCAACTACTTTTTATTCTGGTATAGATTTGTAGATGATATTATCACTTGTTTCACTGGTACCAATCGTTCATTAAAAAATTTTGAGAATTTCATTAATGCAGTTCATCCTAATATAAAATTTACAACCGAAATAGAATCTGATAAATCCATCAATTTTTTAGACTTGACAATCACAAGATTAAATAATAAATTTGATTTTTCTATTTTGCTTAAGACTTTCCATACGGATACCATAATACACAACTCCTCATGCTACCCATATCCACATAAAATGGCAGCGTTTCAAAGTATGATACACAGATTAACTAATATACCTTTATCGTAAAAAAACTTCAATAAGGAACTGAATATCATTAGACAGATTGCGGTTAGTAATAATCATGAAAGCGAACTGGTGTCAAAAATTCTTCGCAAAAAACTATATCGGAAAGCTCTACGATTAGTATTTACTTATCAGTCGGATAGAAATCGTAAATATAATTGTTTAACATACTTTGGAACCGTCAGTCAAAAAGTCACAACCCTTTTAAGAAAATATAATTTTAAAATTTCATTTAAAACGAACAATAATTTATCGAGACACATTAAGAACAATAAAAACAAAATTAAAATAGCAGACAAATCAGGTGTTTACCAATTGAATTGTGGAACATGTCCCGGTATGTATAGTAGAAATCTAGTCTAGAAAAAACTATCTCTAGAAGAAATTTCGGTACTAGAACACAGAAACATAAATAAAAGCATCGCTCATAATAAAAGTAATTCGAATTATGCTAACCATTTATTAACAGAAAACCATACTTTTGATACGAATTTCAAAATTTCACACAATAAGATTATTGGGAAATAGTGGAAATGAATCGGCTTAAAAATTCTGGAAATTTGCTCAATGAACAGATAGAATTTAACAATTCACCCATGTTAAACCTTTTCAGGTAATAAAAATTAGATGTCAGAATGGAATATCTTAGGTAAAACCCAAAGTAATAGAATCCCAAATTCCCTGATATTTATACCTGTGTTTTTCAAAATGTTGTTATTATTCTGTAAGCATCTGAAGAAGTCGTTATTAACGACGAAACGCGTCATGCTATGTAGTGAATAAAGTGTAAATCATAAGTTCAAGTGTTTGAATTTAAGTTTATATTCAATTATAACAATTTGAAGGAGACTGGTATAAATGTAAAGAAATAACTAATGCAAAATTTATTTAACATATATATATATATATTATATGATAGCAATAAAAAATACATTTTTGAAGGAGTGTTTTTTTTTGTATCATTGTTTTGTTTCTTCTCAAACCTCCCAGTTGTCTGAAGAAGTAATTCTTTTTTTGTTTCGAAAGTAAAGCGCATTCAAATTTGCATACTGTACCTTATTTTTCCATATAACATCATAAAACTAACGTAAGGTCAATTTCATCTAATACGTTTCCAAATCTAATCTAATTTGATCATTCCTTGGAGGCATTTATTATCATATTCATACCATTTTTTGACATTGAGCTGAACTACAAAAGCAAACTCACTAAACAGTTGTTTTTGCTCAGTTTCATGAATATTCTGTCTCAAAATACACCTAAATAAATTTGCATTATGAGTTTCAACATGTTTATTCTGAATTTTAATTCTGAAAACTATGAATTATATCCTTTTGCTTTGCTCGAGGTTCCACGTAAATTAAAAACTAGTTGGTATACCTGTGTACTTTGAAAATCCATTCTTGCCACAAAATTGACTTCGCTAATCTGGCAACACTGTACAGGTATTGATCCCGCTTTCATAACCCGCCCATAGTTCCCGTTTTCCGCCGCCTCCAACCTTGGAACTCCGCCTTGAGTTTTGGAATTTCGATCGGTTGTCTTCATTGAAGGTCATTTCGTTGGCAAATTTAGGATTTTCGGTTATTCTTCCTCCTTCTTTACATTTTTCCGAACACGTTTTGATTGTTTATGCGTTTTACTCGGCCTGAATTCGACAAGAAATCTGTTTCAAACTTCGGCTTTTTGAGGCGTTAACTGAATATTCTTGGCTCATTCGAGTTGAAGGAATTCTTTTTCTGTGCATTGGTATTTCTGTTCCATGAAAATATGAAAAGATCGACCTTTCCATATTTTCACTTCTTTAAGACTAAAATGCGATTTGTATCGAATCTTTTGACTAGTAATCCGATTGAAAATTGAATGAATCAAAAGTTTTATGATTGAACATTTGATTGAACCAAGAAAATTTGGAAACAAGAATTACCGTTATATCCCGAAAAAACGACAGTTGGGTGCGGTTTATGGATTGGTGGCATCATCGGTCTAATTTTCTTCAAAGATGATCGTGGAAGAAACGTTACCGTCAACGGCGAACGATATCGAGCCATGATACGCAACTTTTTTTTGCCCCTTTTGGCCGAGTTGAACTTGGTTGACATGTGGTTTCATCAAGACGTGCCACATGCTACACGGCTCGTGAAACAATGGACGTGTTGAAGGATGAATTTGGTGAGCAGCTTATCTCTCGAAATGACCCTGTGAATTGGCCGCCAAGATCATGCGATTTGACGCTTGTGGATTATTTCTTGTGGGGCTGGGTAAGGTCGTTACTGTATGTGGATAAACCGAACACGATTGAAGCCTCACAGGATAACATAATACGCCTAATTCGTGGGATACAGGCCGAAATGCTCGAAAAAGTGATGCAAAATTGGGCCTTCCGAATGGACCATTTGATACAGAGTTGCGGACAACATTTACATGAAGTTATCTTTAAAATGTTAATGGCAAGGCCAAGTTATCAATTTCAATGAAAATTCAAAATATATGATGCAAATTGAGTGTTTTATTCGTTTTAAAAAAACTACGCTTAAAAAATCACCCATTGCACTTTATTCTCAATTTTTTTTGATATCTCTAACGAGAAACAAAATATTGATGCCTATTCGACCTTACTTGGCAATTCGTAGAATTCCTTTGAACACCGTTCATAACTATGCAAAAATTCAATCAATATTCCTTCAAAACAATAAAATATCAGGTTTCTTCATTTTCAATGCAACACACTGTATATAAATTCATTCAGAAACAGTTCAACCCATCTGAATGATGTGTAGATGTCTCTTCAAATATTTATTTCACAAATTATTATAATCTTCAATGAGGTTCAATGATAACTCATTACAACACAAAAATAAATAATTTTATTACCGATTCGTCAAGAAACAAACACGTACTTCCCATAGAATTCCAGTTACTCAATAAATCATATTCATCACTCAGTCCTTATGATCAATTTACATCAATTAAGATAGATATCTCTTGTTAACCAAGTCGAAATACAAATAGCAGAACTTAAGGATAATCTCGAATACACTAGAATTGATGTAATTGCAGTATTTGCGAAATGTAGGTATGTGAACTGATGACATAAAAGTTTCAACAGTAAGACAAATAATAACTAGTATGGCCGTGAAGAAACTGATGGGAACACGATTTTTCTTGTCGAGGAGTTGTGGGAAGAAGTGAATATTCAAAGCATATAATTTCTTTTCACACAAGGCAAGGTATAACACTAGAGGATCAAAAGAAAATGGTTATATGAAACTTATTCCTGTATGGTCTGCATACAGCAAAGCTTTAATCTCAAATTTACCTAATAGAAGATCTGAGTTTCACTCGCTAATAACTAAATTTCAACCAGAAGGCAGGCACTGTAATGGCTCTTTTGAATATTGAAAAAGTGATATAATATAATAATAGTAATAAAACATGACACGGAGCTTTCGCTTACCTCTTGGTGAAACATTATTTATTTATTTTATTTATTTATTTGACATACACTGTTTTACAGGACGGGCCCTAACTACAAAACAGAAAACACAACAGATACAAGGAACGACATAGGTAGTACAGAAGTTTAATTTTTGTACCTTGAAATTTTGAATCAATTTTAAATGAAAGTTCAATGGACGATGAATCTACTTTGTGATAGTTCATATTTAAATGAGAGGTAATAATAAAAACTTGTCTAAAAATCACTGACTGAACAATTCTTTATTCGACTAGTTTCGCCTTTTACAGCATTATCAAGAATGAATACATATTACAAAGACAACCTTTGAATATTTTGCAGATCTGTTCGGACCACCTTAAATTCCGTCATAATAATTTGGAAACCCCCACCTCTATCATAATTTCATTTAGTTATATTATTAGATAATAAAGTAACGTTTCTAGTTTTTTAAATTAGAATGAGCTCTTCGTTATATATTTTCTTATTTTATTCATTTAGTTATTATTCAACATTATGTTTTTATTTTTTTTAATTGGGCATTATACCTGTTGAGAATAAAGAACATATCATTATTATCATTAATTCCTATTAATTCTTTATTCCGAAGTGAATAAACAATTTATTATTGGATATTATCATTATACTTGTTATAAATGGAGGAGCTCATTCCAGTTCACGAAGTAGAATGCAATTATTCGATATTTATACCAACCATAAATATTTTGCATAAAATAAGCTACTCGTTGGTGTTCTTTGAACATAGATTGTCGTTGTTCTAAGTCATTTAGAGAAATTGTGTTGAATTCTTGAATACATTCCTACTGTATCTTCTCTGCGTATGCATATATGGACATCTCGTAGATATACCCAAGAAATCTCGGTTTTCATCCGGGATGGTTATTTACTATAGGCATAGTTGACAGAAATCAGTGATACTCTATTCGAATTACATTCGTATTTTATTATACCTGTCAGTGACATGCAAGATTTTACCCATTTGCTAAAATATAAACTGTTTATTGTGAAATGTGGTACATCCAACTCGTGACTTCGTTTTTGCATTTTTATTGAGCGTATGACAGTTCAGTGAGGAAGGCTTGAGATATACAGGCTGCTTAGAATTTACTCTCTATTTCACAAATTGTCTTGTAGGTTTCGTTTATCACTTGGTGAAATATTATGTTAAATATTAGTAAATGAAAATTTTTCATTTCTTGGATTCCAAGAAAACCCAACTATTATATTGAAGTAGTAGGGGTATAAGATATAATTGAAGTCATAGAAAAATTGAAAGCCATTATGAGAAAATTACTTGCTTGCACCAAGTGGATTTTTCTTTAAAACTGGTGTTGAATTCTGTGATCTGTAATATGCGAGGGTGGGGTGAAAAGTTCCCGACCTGACCAAGAAAAACGAAGTTTTAAAATTTTTTCTGCTTTATTTTTCAACATAATCTTCATCAAAATTGATACATTTCTCATGACGGTGTTCTAATTTAGTTATACCAGCTTTAAACGTAGATTCGTCAAGCACTTCAAGATACCGATTTATAGTTTCGATAACTTCTTCGTTGATATCAAATATTTTACCACCGAGTAATTTTTTGAGGTTAGGAAACCGGTAATAATCGCTGGGAGCTAAGTCTGGAGCGTAGGGAGGATGCGAGATCAATTCAAACTTCAATTTGTGGATTTGCACATGACAACAATCGACGAGTACGCTGATGAGTTGTTGTGATGAAACAAAAAAAAATTTTTCTTCGCCAAATGAGGTCGTTTAATTTGCCCTCGTTCTTCAAACGTTGCAATAACTTTGAGTAGTATTGACTAGTGATAATCTTAAACCTTTCAAGGTAATCAATATATGTATTTCCTCCCACATCTCAAACAACAGTAGCCATAACCTCATCAACAGTTATGAATCGACGAAAGAATTCGTTTGGTTCATTCTAAATATTTTCAATTTTTTCTTCCTCCCTGAACAGTTTCTTCATTTCTTCGTTTCTTTTTCTCCTACTTAATTCATCTATTTTGTTCTTTGTCTTGCCCGTTATCTTCTTATTACTTGAATTTTATAGTCGTTCTTTCTTGATTAGCTCTCATTATAGGCCTGTAGGAATTTAGATGTTTGTTTTTTCAACCTTTATGATTGATGTTCGCTTCATTTTTCAATATTCTCGTTTATTTTTGTATCATTCTTATTCATTTCGTCTTACTCGCTATTTTACTCAAATATTTCATCTCTAATGCTCTTATTTTTGACTCGTATTTCTTCGATATTGATCAGTTTTCAGCTAGGTGTATTATCAATCGTTTTATCTTCTTGGTCATCCCTAGAACACTCTCTTCACTAAAAGGTAAACATTCTATTCACAAAAATTGATTTCTTCAATCGTCATATAAAAACATCCATTTGGGTTGATCATATGTACAAACTTGTTTGAGGGATGGTGTCATATCAATAATTTGGTTTCTTAGTTGATTATTTTTATGAAATTCGGTCAAGATCAAACCAATTTTCTCTCATGTTTGAGTGAAAATCTAGGAATGCTAAAGAAACAACAAAATACTCGTATAAACAATCATTCTATTCAATCTAATCACTTTAGTATACGCAAAAGAAGAATGATAATGGACGGACACTTGAATATTAGAGAAATGAAGGAACAAAAACAAAGAATTCTCGAAAAGATTTATGATTTTTCAGATGAGAAGACCTCAGAACGACTCCATCAAAAGACAAATACAATAACGAAAGAACTAATCAGAAAACAACACGCAAATTTTATGCACTTGTCTACAAAATGAAACAGTCCAGCATTCCGGAGAAACTACTCGATATAATTTTGAACAGTAAATGCGGAACTGAGTGGCTAAAAGATCCAAAAGGATCTACAACAGATCAATGTAAAAATCTCGAATATCGCCATAAAATTGCACATGGGAAGTTTGAAATCAATCTAATGTGGAATAATTGTTATAAAATTCATAATTTAATTGATTTCAAGTAGACTTTTCTTAGTTTTCTTCCTGTACTCCGTCTCTTTTTCTTTCATCATACCCAAAATTCATAAATAATTCGACATCGGATTACGACACAAGCGAAAAGTATTCGTGAGATGTTCATGACGGTGTAATCTTTGCTAATCAGGAGAATTAATCGGTTCACTTTAGAGGTATCGTCAAGTATGGAAATAATAGAAAGTGAATCTTTTAATTTCGTGAGAATAAGATAACTAGCCCAATGTACAGAATGTTTTGTTCACGACTTCCATCACAGTATTGAAATAGGTTGATTTGAATTTCGTATTAACAAATATTCAGAAATTGACCTTGATCAGAGACGTACCAGGAATATTTTAGCAAGAATTTTATCAACACCAATTGTTTGAAAGACTTGGTTTCGAGAACAACATTTTCATTTATTTATTCATTCAACATATACTGTTTTAACGGAAAGGTTCTAATTACAAACAGGAAATACAACAAATACTAAAAACAAAATTTGTAGAACAAGAGTTGAAAAGTCTCAATTTGTGCTTTCGAATTCAAAAGTTCAATTTTAAAAGAAGGAGTTTGTTATATGAAATCACAACTGAAAGAACGAAATAATATTATAAGAATAACTGGATCTTACTTGGACTCGCGAACACAAAAAGCTAAGTTTGATAGCATGCTGTCGGATAGTACGAAAGGGGATGTAGGTGTACCTCAAGGTAGTGTCCTAAGTCCGTTGTTGTTCTCCTTATATATAAACGATATTGTGTCTCATGTAACAAATGTTCTATACGTTTATTCGCTGATAATTCTATGCTCTATATATGTGGCAAAATTATTGAGAGTATGACAGAGGGGATCAATAGAGACCTTTCTGCAATTAATGAATGGTTATGTGTAAATAGCTTATCTCTGAATTGGCAAAAATTTAACTTCATAATTTTCGGTACAAGTAGGACCCTTAAAACCAATAAAAATGAGGATATAACTATAAAGATTAATGAACAAAAAGTTAGAAGAGTAGAAACACTAAAATATTTAGGCATTATGTTCATTATGACAAGAAATTTAGTTTCAATGATCATGTTGATTTCATATCATCTAAAATCACTGAAAAAATGAAATTTTTTTGAAAGAATAGGAAAAAATCTGTCGACATTTGTGAAATTATTGTTGTTCAAATCAATTCCACATTTTGAATATTGCTCCACAATGTTATTTGGTTTGACTAAAAGATAAGAATGGGTGGTTATGTGACAACACCTTATCCCTAAATGTGCAGAAATTTAACTTCATAGTTTTGGGTACAATTAAATCAGTGCATGAATATTAATTCAATTTATTTTTTCTGAAGTTTTGTTGTTTTTTTCATACTTTTTTGGTAGGAGTATTTTTCATTTTAGATCATTTAGACAACGTCTAATCGTTAGTTTATAATTTACACGTGTTTTGCGTGCTCCTGCTCAAATTATCTCATAATCAGGCTGTTGAGTGAGTCCTTCTATGTGAAAAAAAACAATTAATAAAAGAATATTTCTGATTTATGAATCAAGTTCAGATGTAACTTTAACTCAAATGAAAATTTAGCAGACTTTTTTCCATCTCAGAAATGTTTGGTTATGCGATTACAAATAGAGATAGAAAGTATTAGTATTCAAGTATGACATATACTTTAGCACTGAGTAAATGAAAATCACAAACAAATGAACTCCAGAAGCTTCTACTTGTTACTTTAATTATCTGTTACTTCCTAGAGTATTCAAAGAGATGATATAAGAGTTTTATCATATTCATTGTGTAATAATATGCAGAATGATTCACTCTCTTCGCAAATTTGATTTGCAGCAAGGTACATTATATCTTTCATGAAGCTCATTGAATTTAGCGAATCTCTTGTAGAAACATCTTCTAATATAATGAATAAAAAACACTCAGATTAGTTTCACAAAATCATATTGTTACTTGACAATTGTTACAGGGTGTCACCCCATTTTCAAAGGTTTATTAGAGCTGGAAAAGAAGTCAGACACATTAGGGAAACAATAAACTTTAGTGGAACTTAACGAAGTATTTTTTATTCAATACATTGTATTTTGTTGAACATAATTTCAAAAAACTGTTTAAAATTGGTGCATACAGATCCAGTTTATGTGTTTCTTAATTCTAAATTGTCCAATTTCAATAATTTAAGATCAAAGAAATGAACTACACTGAATTTAATTGTATACGAATTATGGTTGCTTTCATTGATTCTGGTTTTCAGTAGATTTTCGGTATGTTTTTCATATTTCTATGAGGTTCGTTTCGACTATAAGCTAGCCATCTTTGAACACATTACTTGTATCACGGCTTCTGATTCTGGGATACTGGGTTATTTGGTCAGAAATTAGGGTAGCTTTGTTAATCTTAGCACAATGAAAACGCTGTACTACTCCTTCATTCGCAGTAAACTGGAATATGCCTCTATAATATGGTCTCAGAGTTTGAGGATTTGGGGGTACTTTTCTACTATAAGCTGTCCTTCTCTGAACATATAACTTGTATCACGGCTTCTGCTTCTAGGATGCTGGGTTATTTGGTCAGAAATTGGGACAGCTTTGTCAATCTTGGCACAATAAAAACTCTGTACTACTTCTTCATTCGCAATAGACTGGAATATGCGTCTATAATTTGGTCTCAGAGTTTAAGGATCTGGATTGCTTTTCGACTATGAGCTTTCCTTCTTTGAACATATAACTTGTATTACGGCTTCTGCTTCTAGGATGCTGGGTTATTTGGTCAGAAATTGGGGCAGCTTTGTTAATCTTGGCACAATGAAAACTGTGTACTACTCCTTCATTCGCAGTAAACTGGAATATGCGTCTATAATTTGGTCTCAGAGTTTGAAGATCTGGGGTTGCTTTTCGACTTTGAGCTGTCCTTCTTTGAACATATAACTTGTATTACGGCTTCTGCTTCTGGAATGCTGGGTGATTTGGTTAGAAATTGGGACAGCTTTGTTGACCTTGGCAAAATGAAAACGCTGTACAACTCCTTCATTCGCAGTAAACTGGAATATGCGTCTATAATTTGGTCTCCTGTTTACATTAATTTTATTGTCGTCTTGGAGGCAGTTCAGAGGAAATGTTTGAGGTATATGGACTTCAGATGCTATGGGTAATATCCTTCGAGAGGCTTCGACCATTTTATCCTATCCGATAGTCTGGGAATTTAATTATTGAAGTTGAGGCGTGAACGGTTCGGCCTAAACGTTTCTCTTCAAAATTTTGCACAATTCGATTGACTCACCATTTCTTCTCAGCAAAATGAATAGTCGCGTACCAAAGCCTGGTCTGAGGCGGAATAATACATTTTATATCAGTTACAGGAGATCAAATGTTATGTCACGTTCTCCTATCAACTGTATATGTAATCTTATGATGGGTGTTGCGGTCGATGTGATATCTTTTTTGATAAGCTGTCAGTGATTTTGACATGCCACTCAGAACAGCGCAATGGGATGTCTTGATATTTTCTTGAACTTCTGTTATCTACATTTGACTTTACAAAATATAATATTTTAAATTTAGTTTTATTTCATTGGGTTACTTTATATTACTTTTGCAATTTGTTTTAATTTTCTTATCTTTGACTTCATCAACTACATTACAGTAACTTTTCTTGACTACGTGTGACTTTATAATAGATAATTCTTTATTTTTTAGTTTGTTTCATTTAGTTACTATTCATTACTATTTCAATTAATTTTAATTTCATCTTCGTTGTATATATTCGCTTATAGTCTCTCTTTTGTTTTTTTCCTTTGGTTTTTTCTTATTTATTATTACTTGGGTACATTTTGTTATTTTTCACTGTAATTGGATGTATATCTGTTGGAAAAATATGTATTATTATTGTTACTATCATATTCAACTGTAAACGCAAACTTTCGAGAAAAGAATAAAAAGTCTTTACTCTTTAAAAAAAACTTTATTCACATACAAAAAGAAATTCTTATATTTCAATGTTTACACTATTGCTGGAATGTACATATTAACTAGTAATCGATTCCATATCGCATAACAAATTCAATAGTTTTCATATAATTCAAAAATTGCAATACGTGAAATATATATTATTTATTCCATACATTAAGTACATTTATTGTTTTCGGTGTTATAATGGACATAAAGCACTGCATAGGAGAAAATGATGGAACATTACATAAAAATATTCTCATCGAGATAATTATCAATAACCATAAAATTAAATCTTACGTTACTGTAACGGTACATCGCCCAAGCCATTTCAAGCATAAATCTCGTGAATTTGGGACATCTCAAATGGTTATTGCATATATGGATTACATTGTATCATTATTTCATCAAGTTAATTCAATCTGCACAGTGGATAATTGCACGGTTCTCGACCCTGACTTCATCTTGCGGTGCTCAGTTCATTGGTGTTTTTTCGCTGTTATTCAGGAGGCATCGAACTAATTTCTGCTACCTTCAATTCTGAGAATCCTTCAGATATATTTGATGGCTTTTATCAATGATATATAGATTACAAACAACGATGATCTCTTTCTAAAATCCACTTGTAATAAAATAGAGTTTATTCATCGATTGAAATGAAATCATTTTCTGGCAATATAATTGATAATAGTGTTCCTCAAGGAACGGTCTTAGGACCGAGTGTTTTTCTGATTATGATAAAATTGATAATATTACAAATCTATTGATTGGCAATTCATTACAGTGGTTCCTTGATTATCAACAAACAAGTGGAAACACTTAAGGAAAACCATTTTGTATTCGTTATTCGTTGGTTTGAATTTTAGAGACCAAGTATGAAAGTGTTGCCTGAAGCTTTACGGTATTATGTTTTGGTATATTCATCTGCATTTTGTCACGAATATTTCGAGAATGTAATTTATTTCTCAAAACAATTGTTGTAGGCCAGATATTTTGGGCAAGCTGTTGAGAAAATTTTATATATAAAGACATAAAATTGTGACTGAAACTTGCAGTCCAAATTATAATATAAAATATATTTTATATATTATAATTCTAGAAGAGTGGTCAAAAGTTCAAGAATTCTTCTTATATTTAGACATAATGGATTCACATCAAGTAAACGACGATACCAGTCAATATCCATTTTAGAATAACATTGGAATTATATAAAGGGTGTTTTTTTTAGAGGTATCGAACTTTCAAATTGCAATAAAAAAACTTCTTGTCAATCGAATGATTGACAAAAATTTTTTTTTATTGGGAAGATAATCTTGTGGCATTACATTTTAAATATGATTTCTTTCATATGACCGCCACGGCTGGCTCGGATGTAGTCCAATCTGGACGTCCAATTTTCGATGACTTTTTCCAACATTTGTGGCCGTATATCGGCAATAACACGGCGAATATTGTCTTCCAAATGGTCAAGCGTTTGTGGCTTATCCGCATAGACCAATGACTTTACATAGCCCCACAGAAAGAAGTCTAGCACTGTTAAATCACAAGATCTGGGAGGCCAATTCGCAGGCCCAAAACGTGAAATTAGGCGGTCACCAAACGTTTCTTTCAATAAATCGATTGTGGCACGAGCTGTGTGACATATTGCGCCGTCTTGTTGAAACCACAGCTCCTGGACATCATGGTTGTTCAATTCAGGAATGAAAAAGTTAGTAATCATGGCTCTATACCGATCACCATTGACTGTAGCGTTTTGGCCATCATCGTTTTCGAAGAAGTACGGAGCAATGATTCCATCAGCCCATAAAGCGCATCAAACAGTCAGTTTTTTTGGATGTAACGGTTTTTTTTTTTGACATACACTTGAGGATTATCTTCACTCCAAATACGGCAGTTCTGTTTGTTCACGTAGCCATTCAACCAGAAGTGCGGTTCATTTTGTCTACGATAAAATGGACGTAGTGCGCGATACGTATTCCGCACAGAACCATTATTGTCGAAATAAAATTGCACTATTTGCAAGCGTTATTAAGGCGTGAGTCTATTCATGATAAATTGCCAAACCAAACTGAGAATAAATCACTTCTTAGCTGTTGAATCGGTCGCCATCTTCAACAGTATTGTCAACTTAAAGTTCTATACCTCTAAAAAAAACACCCGTTATATGACTGATATGATCGAAACGTCCTACATTGTAGCAAAAACAGATATTTTGAAAAAGTTGTAATTAGTTTTTCAGTTGTTCATTTGAACAGAGAAAATTTGCGGCATTAGAATAATTATATTAGGTACACCGTGACAGAATTAAGGAGTTTATCAAAGTCAATTTTGATTTGTTGTCTGAAATATATTTAAGTGGTGAGAGAATTCTAAGTTTGAGATATACTGTTTTTAATTGTAGTTTTATATGTTTCTCGAATTTTAATGGTTGATCCATTAACAGATCGAGATTTTCAACTGTAGTTACAGGTTTTATTATTTTCAAAAATACATCGGATATGAGAGAGAATTTATTGAGAAAAAAGAACCAAAATCATTATATATTGATGACAACTGTAACAGTGGTTGGGGATAGTAATATTTCTTTGTTTTCTGATGATACAATGTTATATATAGTTGTTGACAATATTGGCAATATGATATTTCAAAACACTTTTTTCGTTTAAAATTTCAAGGTGTCATTTTTTATATCTTTGTTGTGGAAAATTACTCTTTTTGATTTCATCGTCATTTACGTTCTTGGTGAAACAGTTATCTCACTTTCATTCTATTTATTTTTTTAATTAATTCCTAACTTCGGGATTCCTATAAATCTTATGGTAGAATATTTATCTATTCATCTTATATAGAATATAGTAGAAGTTGCACAGTGGACAATATCGTAAAGATGTACTACTGAGTCCACTCTAAAAGACGATTTTCAATCTGATTATCTTGTATTCAAACAGTACGACCTGAAACTGAAGTAATGCAATGCAACCTTCTAATCTATGTACTTCATCTTCAAAAGGACTTATTACAAGACCATTCTTCACGAAAGAGTTTGTGTAATATCATGTACATACCTGGTGACTTGAGATAAACAATCGGTTCATTAACATTTATAATTATATTAATCAACTGTGTTATTAGTGAATCAACATTGTGAAATGATGAAGAATAGTGGTCAAAAAACATTGACTATTGTAATTGTGAGATTGAAGAGACTAGCACGTACTAACAATTGTACTTTTGCAATTCAATGAAGAGGTTCTATTAAATATTTCATTTCAGAAACAATGGTTTTGAATGAATGCTTGAAATCATGTTCCATATAAAAAATCTCAATTATAATGTTAGAGGAGTTTTAACAACGCCTATTAATCATGAAATTGATTGTATTTAAGCTGTACTTCTTTTGGAACGTTGTAGCTTTGGCCCAGCGCGAGCCGAAGTTAAACACAGTTGTCGTTGATATAATTTCATTAAATTATTTGTAGTTGTACACTTATATCGAACATGAATGTCTACCTGGGGTAGCATGCCAGAAAAATAACAACTTCCATATTGATTTCTTCAAAATATTCGTTCTGGAATTGATTCAAATCTTTAGAAGTTCTTCGCGTTGACGAGGACATATTCTTGATTCAATGAAATATAATAAAAATACTTATATCCTTTTCTTCACATTAAATGATTCTTAGAACATTATTTTTAGTTATTGACTCAATAAAACTGTCCGAATTTTTTGTTGAAATCATTTACGTAACTCTGATTAGTCTTTCAATTGAAGCACAAAAGTTGTATTAATTTTCTCAAATTTTTTCAGCTGATTTGGATGAATAATTGAGTAATCAACTCGCCATCAAATAAGACATAGATCATCAATTATCACTAGCTATCATCCGGGATTCTTTGTGTACACGTATACAATAATTCAGTAACCAAATCAACAATGAATCAATACCCAACCATTCATTATTTATTTCTTGTCCCTGACCCAGAGTTTCAATTGTTTATTTGTAGAAAAAATTATACGCAACGATTCAGAAGAAGATTTGAATGAGTATTAACGTTTTTGTGAAGGAAACACGCAATAAGGAAACCTTCATTTGTCTCAATTATTTATGGTGTTCAAATACAAGCATGTTTATTCACGAAGTTTTCTTCTTAGGTAATGATGAAGTGAATTTTTGTATGATAAATCGATCAATACGAGTCTCTGCCTTTTGGTTCTTTTATATTTCTGGTTACAGGAAGACGGTAATTATATATTTTTTTCAAAAAAATTTAAAAAATACTAATAATAAGTTCTTTATACATAAGAGGTGTAATAGCCAATTACAGAAAAGAATAACGTAATGTTGAATAATAAATAATTAAATAAAATGAAAGAAATATAACAAAGAGATAAATCTGTAGATAAATTGCAGATGAAAAGATTTAAGTCAATGCATCGAAAAATTTATTTCCATGAGATGAATAAAAAATTTCTGTGAGCCTACCCTAACTCACCCTACATTGTTTATATATTCATAAATGTTCACTATATGTTTAGAAAAAAAAGATACCTAGGTTTATTAAATTAAATAGTAATAATTTGTATTCAACATGGAACAGTGATGTGCCACTTATTCCTAAGAAAAAAACTTCTAAATCTGAGCACTCTCTCTATTATCGGAGTATTATTCAAAATTACTGAATGCTCATTTGTTTAAGAAGAGAGTTAAGTCATTGTTGTTAAAAAAGCCATACTTAAGTGTGGCGCAGTACTTCGATGATTCGAATGTAGGCAATAATGTATGAACAAATTTTTTGTATCATATGTTTGTTTAGTTTTTTACCACAAATATCCCTCACCATGTGAAAGTATTTCAAATGTTTTTATCGCACTTCTGGTTGAATGGCTACGCCAACAAACAAAACTGCCGCCTTTGGAGTGAAGATAATCCTCAAGTGTATGTCAAAACACCGTTACATCCAGAAAAACTGACTGTTTGGTGCGCTTTATAGGATGGTGGAATCATTGGTCCGTACTTCTTCAAAAACGATGATGGTCAGAACGTTACAGTCAATGGTGATCGGTATAGAGCCATGATTACTAACTTTTTCATTCCTGAATTGAACAACCATGATATCCAGGAGCTGTGGTTTCAACAAGACGGCGCAACATGTCACACAGCTCGTGCCACAATCGATTTATTGAAAGACACGTTTGGCGACCGCCTAATTTCACGTTTTGGACCTGTGAATTGGATTCCAAGATCTTGTGATTTAACACAGCTAGACTATTTTCTGTGGGGCTATATAAAGTCATTGGTCTATGCAGATAAGCCACAAACGCTTGACCATTTGGAAGACAATATTCGCTGTGTTATTGTCGATATACGGCCACAAATGTTGGAAAAAGTCATCGAAAATTGGACGTCCAGATTGGACTACATCCGAGCCAGCCGTGGCGGTCTTATGCCAGAAATCATATTTAAAATGTAATGCCATAAGATTATCTTTCGAATGAAAGAAATTCTTGTCAGTCGATGATCCATCGTTGTTTTATTGCAATTTAAAGTTCTATACCTCTAAAAAAAATACCCTTTATATTCATGTTGTATAACACCAATAAAGTTACTTACTTATTCTGGTAATTCAAACCAGTAACCATTTTTGGGAATATATCCACTACATACTTCAATGTATTACTAATAACAGCTCACTTGATTGATGAATTAGATCACGCATATTACTGTTCTTACGTTTAAAGGTCATATCATAAAGAAGCGTGGCAACCTCCAGAATATAATTGATAGATCCTAAAACTAGAGAAGTCGTGATCATCTTTCATTTACCTGTCGTCGGACAAAACAAGAACGAGGTTATCGTTAATATCGAGTGAATTTTTAGAAATGGTCAAATCGTTATTCGAGGTGCCCCTGGAAACGTCAAAATGGATTTAGCCTAACCACACTTCATTACAGTAATTATATCGATATTGAACGATCATTAGCATTAAAAGGATGCTTCTCTTAATGGGAATTTGTAACTTAGAAGCAAAGACTCATTAAATTAATTATATAAGGAGATCATTCGATGGGTGATTTTTTCAGCGTAATTTTTTTCTTGGATCTGATGAAACACTCAATTTGCACAATATATTCGAAATTTTTATTGAAATCGGTAACTTGGCCCTTGCCATTCACATTTTAAAGATAACCTCATGTTAATGTTTAGGGCTCCGTATCAAATGCGTCACTTTTTCGAGCATTTCGGCCTGTATACCAGGAATTACGCGTGTTATATTATCCTGTAAGGCTTCAATCGTGTTCGGCTTGTCCACATACCCTAACGACTTTATATAACCCCACAAGAAATAATCCAGAGGCGTCAAATCGCATGAGCTTGGCGGCCAATTCACAGGGCCATATCGAGAGGTCACCAAATTCATCGTTCAACATGTCCATTGTTTCACGGGCTGTGTGGCATGTGGCACCGTCTTGATGAAACCACATGTCAACCAAGTTCAACTCGGCCAACTGGGACAAAAAAAAGTTGCGTACCATGGCTCGATATCGTTCGCCGTTGACGGTAACGTTACTTCCACGCTCGTCTTTGAAGAAAAATGAACCGATGATTCCACCAGTCCATAAACCACACCAAACTGTCGTTTTCTTGGGATGTATCGGTAATTTATAAAATAAAATATGGCAAAGTCCCTAACTATATCGTTGACCGTGTAAAATACTTGGAATATGTATACGGTTACCAATCTAGAAATAATGATTTTTGTATTGAAAAGTATTATTATATATTAAATGCAGAACATCTAAATGCCTAAATAATTTATGTGGGAAGCAATGATTTCAAGTGAGAGGTAATAATAAAAACTTGTCTATAAATCACTGACTGAACAATTCTTTATTCGACTAGTTTCGCCTTTTACAGCATTATCAAGAATAATTCTTCTTGATAATGCTGTAAAAGGCGAAACTAGTCGAATAAAGAATTGTTCAGTCAGTGATTTTTAGACAAGTTTTTATTGTTACCTCTCATTTAAATATGAACTATCACAGAGTAGATTCATGGTCCATTGAATTTAGCAATGATTTTGTTTGATAGAAACACCTAAAATTGTGTGACAATTTTAATGTTTTCAAAAAGTTATTGTACCTTTCTGTGAAAAATAATATCGAAGCCTGAAATATGTTGTTAACTGTTTGTATACATAATTTTGTCTTTTGTGAAATCTATAAGCTGTGCTTAATAAAGTTAGTTGCCAAATTTTACATTATTTTACAATGGATTCCAATTTTCTCCAAGTATCATCCTCATCAATCATTATCCGAACTCTTCTGCTTGTTATTGGGTTTAAGCGCCTTCCAACTGTATAATAGTTGTGTAAGAGTAGAATGTATGAGTGTTGATGTAGATTATGTTGAAAAATAAAGCAAAAAAATAATTTTAAAACATCGTTTTTTTGGTCAGGCCGGAAAATTTTCACTCCACCTTCGTAAATACTCAATAATAATTAAATAATTATATTCAAGTTAAACGATTGTCATGGTGATAATCACTTATGTGTTAACAACCATTAATAAATCTAAATAATCAATACTTAATGCCTACCTCTGACAGCACCTGGAGCAATCACGGAAATTTATCCACCCATTCTAACATTTCATTTATCGCTTAAATTGTAGATGTCTTAATCTTCCCGAAATGAGTTAAACGAGATATAATTGAACTATTTGCACAACAAAGATCATTAGCACAAACATTGTAATAAATCTTGATTATACTTCTATTCATTATCCATTCAAGTTAAAACTTTAAATAATGAAAACCATTTAAATCATTGAATAATAATTTATAACTAGGTTTATCTATGAGAGTATTACAAGTAGCTGGGTCTCTCAAGGAAATAACTTTTAGAGAAAAAGAGGTACACTTCAGAATCATTTTGTAAAGTAGAGTATTCAAATTTTAAACATTTACCTGAATTTCTCAGAAATTGTTCCATTGGCTCGTTATATACTTCAGCTTGAGGCTACTGACCTATAACCTCATTGTAGTATTCTTGATAAAAGGTCAGTAGCCTCAAAAATATCTCGAATCAATTCGAAAATGTTTTTAAATTCAACTAACCATTTCTCATTGAATAATACCAATCATTAGTGTAATAAATTAGAAATTTTAATAATCATTTACAGATTTAACATATTTTCAATGGCTCTCATGTCAGAGGTTTATATCTAGAAAGTGATGATCATGATCATGAAGTGATGAATTTGGTAATAACTTGAAAATTGGAATATTATCTTACTCAACATCTGTTAGTTTCTGAACTGATTATCACGAATGTGGTAATAAATTCATGTGGTACAAATTGGAGTCCAAAATTATTACCACAAATGTGGTTATAAGTTTGAATATTGGCATCATATACAGATTTTAAAGTTCTAATATTGTAATCACAAACTGGATGTTAAACTTATTACCACGAATATGATGATGAATTTAAATGTTGTAATCATAAACTGGTATTTAAACTTTTTGCCACGAATATGGTAATAAGTTTAAATATTGTAATCACAAACTGGAATTCAAAGTTATTACCACGAATGTGACAATAAGTAAAAATATTGACGTCATGTACTTATATTTGAACTCATTACCACGAATGTGGTAATAAATTTTAATATTGCAATCACAAATTGTTTTTTGAACTTATTACCAAAAATGTGGTAATAAGTTTGAATACCCCCATGTGACGATCTTTATAATCAGAGTAAACATTCGAACTCAACATGAAAGTCAACATGTAAAATTTAAATCTAAATTTTCAATCTAGACTCTAGATGTATAGCTAGTACGCCATCTTCTTCATTTCCGTGTAGTGAAATGTGCGCTTTTCCGTTGCTTTTAACTTTGACTGTTTTTCCAGTACACCTCCCATTGACCAAGTCACCTGATATAATGTCGCAATATTCTCCTTCAGGTAGACAAACTTCTACTTCTCTATCAATGTTTCCTTCATTATTGAACACAATGAATCCTCTTCTTCCTCTGCAGAAGGCTATTTGGTGATCGTGCAAAGTCTGCCATGAATCAATGCCTGTACCTGCAAATGGAGGCAGAATATATAAAACTTCAAAACCATTCTTCAAACGGTGATTCATTTCCAAGGTCACTCACCTGTCACTACGTTACGAAACTTCACCATGTTGTAAATTTGGCGCCATCTATGTTCACAAATGAAACCGTTCGTGCACGTATCATCACTTCTGAATCCTGGAGATAATAAATTATCGTTGTTATCATGAGGTGGTGAAGTCTCTCTGTCTGTGAAAGCATAGCTGGACATTATTCTTCCAGTCCCGTATGGATGCGCCAACATGAATGCTACTGCCATCTTGTATTGCTTTGAGTGTTTATGTGTTAACTTGTCGCTCTCGTATCTTTGAGTGTCATGGTTGTCAATGAAAGTGACAGCATCGTAGCCCGAACTGAGTAAACCCCATCTTGGGCCCCAGCTGTCGAGGTACCTAGGCTTGTCATTTTTCCTGAACACTCTACTGAGGTGGTGTCCATATTTGAACTCTAGCACACATCCAAAACTGGTATAGTCATCTCTGTTTACTGCTTCGCCCCCTATAATTTAAAAATTAAGAATAACTCAAATGAAATCCTTCAGAGAGAAATTAAAACGAAATGCTAACAATAAACCGCATTGCAGTCTACTTAGCTTTTGTTGAGTGTTCTTGAATTCATTGATGAAGATTGCTTTTTTTTAGAGAACTCTTGCCCTTCAAAACCTTGTGACGCTGAGATGTAGTATCGATTTCAAACGGTCTTATTTTGAGACATCTAATAAAAACTAAAGAAATATCTCTTGGACATTTTGAATAAAGATTGTAGGTACTACATGAAAATCTGAACAGGTAAATATGGAGACAATATATAAAAGCAGTGAGCATATACCTACCTGTTCCTGATAACATGACTACATATACTATACATATGTTTATATAAGCAGATTTAAACAGGATTCAATATTTCCAACTCACCTAAACCGGGTATTTCCTGATATATAAAAGGTCTAGACCCACTTGAAAAGTCATACTCAGTGTTGAGATTCTTCAACCGACTGAAAATCACCCTGAGATCATTAGGATGTATATGCTTTGCTGCATCTATGCGAAATCCGGCAACGCCCAGATCAATCAGGCGATTCAGAAACTCAACAATCTTTCCCCTCACATATTCTTGGCCCTAAAAGATATTGAAAAAACTATATTAATTCATCAGCTTCTGAACCCACTGCTTATGTATTTCAAACTGCACGTTTGGTGATAACTTGAGAGACATAGAAGTGAGTTAGTTCTTTGTTTACTCCAAACTTGGCTCTGTGGCAAAAATACAAGAGTTAAGTTTTTCAGGTTGGCGGCACTGGTTGGTAATGGCATCCAAACGTCATCTGTCAAAGTGAAAAGTTTTCAGTATACTCTGCCATTCAATCGTGGAAAGAGTTACAAACGAGCAACGATTGCAAATTGTTGAAATTTACTATCAAATTTCGTGCTCTGTGAAAAATGTGTATCGTTTGTTACGCCAATATTATGGTCGTTATAAACACCTTGTGAATCAACAGTTCATGCTATCACCAAATTTCGCACCAACTTCACTTCGTTGGACATTAAACCATTGTCTCGCTTGAGTACAGTGCATACTGAAGAGAATATTGCAGCCGTAGCGTAGAGTGTTAATGAGGATAATGAGATGTCAATTCGTCGCCGTTCTCAGCAATTGGGCATGTGTTACTCAACCACATGGAGAATTTTACGTGTTGATTTGGGTTTGAAAGCCTATAAAATTCAACTTCTGCAAGAATTGAAGCCGAATCACCTACCACAACGTCTAATTTTGGTTGAATGGATCCTAGAACAGCTTATTGAAAATCTGCTGTTTTATCGAAAAATTGTGTTCAGCGATGAGGCTCATTTCTGGCTCAACGGATATGTAAATGAAAAAAACTGTCGCATCTGGAATGATGAACAGCCACATGCCATTCAAAAATTACCGAGGCATCCTGAAAAAACGAAAGTTTGGTGTGGTTTATGGGCTGGTGGCATCAACCGGCCATTTTTCTTCGAAGACGACTGTGGAAACGTTACCGCCAACGGCGAACGATATTGAGCCACGATACGCAATTTTTTTTGCCCCAGTTGGTCGAGTTGAACTTGGTTGACATGTGGTTTCATCGAGACGGCGCCACATGCCACACAGCTCATGAAACAATGGACATTGTGAAGGATGAATTTGGCGAGCAGCCTATCTCTCGAAATGGCCCTGTTAATTGGCCGCCTGATCATGCGATTTAACGGCTCTAGATTATTTCTTGTAGGGTTATGTGAAGTCGTTAGTGTATGTGGACAAGCCGAACATGATTGAAACCTGACAGGATAACATAAATTGCGTAATTCGTGGGATACAGCCCGAAATGCTCGAAAAAGTGACGCAAAATTGGACCTTTCGAATGGACCATTTGATACGGAGCCGCGGACAACATTTACACGAAGTTATCCTTCAAATGTAACTGGCAAAAGCCAAGTTATCAATTTCATTAACAATTTTGAATATATAATGCAAATTGAGGGTTTTATTCGATTTAAAAAAACTACGCTTAAAAAATCACCCATTAGAAGCTCTAATATGAGTAAAAGTGAATTTATGTTAGCAAGAAGTACTTTTGAAACGTAAAACTTGAACTATGCTAACATAGCAATATCTACCAAGAACTTTGAGAGGGTGTCAGAGAATAAATATTCACAGTTTAAAGTATTGGACATAAAACTTCTTGCAAAATATGTTTCCTAGGAAGAATAAGTAGAAAACTTAGTATGTAATTCATTGAAAATAAAATATATCTCAATTATACAGCCACATTTTGAGTACTGTGCTACGCTTTTGAATAACTATACTCAACATGAGTTGGGTAGATTTCAGTTATTGCAGAATAAGATACTTCAACTTCGTAATAATGAATGAGTGGCACGATTGATATGCCGAGTGTATTCTGGAATTTCTTTGGACATAGCAACGTGTTTTTGACTATGTGATCTATGGAAGATTGAAATTTATGAGCCATAGGCACTGCTTTCAAGTATGAATGACCAATGTGGAATAAAACTCATTTACATCGAATTGAAAAGTTATTTATACCTGGTCAAGATCTTTCAATCCTACTAATTCGCAACCCCTGACTTCATTTGCATCATTGTAATTGTTGATGCTGCAAGGTTTGTGAAAATGTTCACTTCTGAAAGGGACTCAAGGAAAATTATTCTTCGATGGCTGCGCCCTGTTTCCAGCAGTTCCTATACCATCGCTTGCAGACATATGATTGACAACAGCATCTACATAAATTCTGTAAGAAGCAAAAACAATTTTCAACTCATTGTAAGTCAAATTCGTAATAAGTGTCTGAAGTTTCGAACTTCTTTCTTGTTTGTAGATTTCCTGGAATCAAGAACATTTTACACAATGATCCAAATAATTGCATTGACTGAATGCTGAGATGCCACAATGAACAAGATATCAATAGCTTTCCAATTCTTTTTCAACGAAATAGTAGCTCAATGGTTTCTATTGTGTATGACATCTTCAATATATTTGCATGAATAATGATAAGTTTTCGAGGTTATATTTCTGTATGAATATTTTGATAAAACACTCGTTTATAACAAGCACAGAACAAGGTTATTGAAGGAGAAATAGGCCAAACAGAAGACGAAGCAAAGTCGTCTCCTGCTCATGCACTCAAGTTGATATGACTGCACATAAACTCTCGAAAATGTTGCAGTACCAGTTGTATAGCACACTCTATATGTCATTCTTGCTGATAAACAAGTTTGCAGAAGTTATAACCTGTTTTAATTCTATATTTCATCTACATATCCATATCATCTATCTTGGTGTAGATTTTGAAAAGCTCCTTTTAACTGCTCACAGAATGCTTCCTTCTGAAACTACCACTTTTTGGTGATTTGTTTTCTCTTCGAAATTATCACCTGCATTCTTTTCTTCTTTAATTCCTCCCCGTATTTAGACATAATTCTGTCAAATTGTGCTATTGGTCATATTTCTATTTGGGATTCTTCCGCAGGTTTTTATAGCTACACCATTTCAGCAAAGAAAAACCTACTTCCATTGGAAGACAATCTCCGCATGACCAGCCTTCTTTTGTGCTGTTGAGATAGTTTCTATTTCTGCTTGGTTATTATAAGAACAAAATCACTTAACAATGCCTCCTCCTTCATTGTTGAGTGTCTCTAGGGTTTTTACTAGTTGTTCATTGAGGTTCAGTGTTATGATGTTCTTTTTGTAAATCTTAGTAACGAATATGATGGTAAAAATCAATTACGATGTTCATTCAAAAATGTTTTGGAGCAAAAATAATACGATCAAAAGTGTTATTGAAATGATATATTGAAGAAGTTGAAGATTTAGCAATTTGCTTCGATCAGTTAGGTAAAGAAGACAGCTTTCTTTGAACAATTCACCTTCACCATGACCAAGGTCTTGTTCGAAAGGATCTGTCATAGTAGTTGCTTCAAGGATTAATGTTAACATGATGACTGAAGTCTTAATCGTAATGAAGAAATTACCTACCTAACTCCAACCTTGTTGCATCTCTTGGTCATATTCTTAAAGTCTTCCTCATCCCCCGATCTTGTCTTTAGTTCATAACTGACAGGTTGATACCTTTCGTACCATGGTCTTCCTTTTATGATGAGATTCTCATTTGGCGGTGAAATCTGCAACAATTACCTTTTTTAAATTCACTAAATTTTCATTAATCGACATGCATAATCAAATTTCAGAAAATAACATACAATTTCCTCCGTTCACTTTAATATTTTCAGTGTATTCCATGAAGAGTCGAAAAAAATTCGAAGGATTGAAAATATTGTTGTAGAAAATCCTGAAACGAGGAAATGAGTGGAAAAAAATATATACCTTGCCCTAAATTTGTATAATTTTCAGTTTCGAATAGTAAAATGATATACAAGACGAAAATTAAAAGAAACCAAATGAAATTATTTATTTTTATTTTTTTTTTATTCAATAGTGTTGGCGTTCACTTGATGTAAATCCATTATAATTGAATATAAACTCAAATTCAAACACTTGAACTTATGATTTACACTTTACTGACTACATAGCATGACGCGTTTCGTCGTTACAAACGACTTCTTTAGATGCTTAAAGAATAATAACAACATTTTGAAAAACATAGGTATAAATATCAGGAAATTTTGGGATTCCATGGTTTTTGTTTTACCTATATATGTAGTCAGTGAAGTGTAAATCATAAGTTCAAGTGTTTGAATTTAAGTTTATATTCAAAATAAAATTATATCTGTTTTGAATATGAATAAAATTATTTGTTGAATACTTACTTGAACACCACCATACCCATGTTTAGAAAGAAAGTTTTCACATTCTTGTGCTATATCTTTCCATTTCCATTCGAAAAGGTGGACTATAGTGGATCGATTTTCAGCAAAATTCGGATTTTTCTGACTTGAAATCGATGTTATCATGTGAAGAAAGTAACAGATTGAGACAAACTTCATTGTTTATTGTAAGTCAATAACCTGAAACATTATATCATTGAAATTATCGTTCGCTTTCAAAGTTTCGAATAATATAAATCTATTCAATTTGAATATTGCTAGATATATGCAAATATCCGATTCACCGTGTAGCTCTGACGAAGAAAAATGCTTTATATATGTGCATGAAACTCTTCAAAAAACTACCGAATGAAATTAAGCGAATAAAAAGTAGCAAACAATTTGTAAAGAGGGTTAAAACACCACTGATACGAAGTGAGCCCTACAACTTAAACGAATTCTTTAATGTACAAAAGCTAATAAGTGTCTATTTGTAGGAAATCTGATCAGATTTTTTGACGCCGTTTGTTAAATTCTTGAATGTAGAACATTACTCTGACGCATGTGCATATTATACAAATAAAGCTGATTATTATTATTATTATATAGATTTGTGCATATAATAAAATTCTTGATATCAATTTTCACTCAACATCTACTTCTTGAAGGTTACTTTTTGATATTCTAGGACATGTCAAAAACTTTGATTAACTTACCTTCAAAGGAAATAGCTATGAATTTCTGACCCTGAGTGGTCATTAGTGAAATGAAACTTCATATGTTGAAAGATCAAAAAATGAACTACTGAATTAAATCTTCAACCGAGGGTAAATATTTCAATTATTTCTGTTTCATATAATGCCGCATTGTTGTGATTGAAATCATCAATCATAAGAGTTCGACACAGATGTTATCTCTACAAGGTTATTTATATGTTCATGAGGTCAATAAAGTTACGAGGTGCATCCAAAAAGTCAATGTCCACACTCAATGAAATATTTGTAGTTCATAGATTAAAGCTATTCAATTCCAATTATGACTGAAGTTAATCCTCATTTTTGATAATATAATAATAATATGTATTGTGAAAATCCTCTGCACTGTACGTATTACATCCAATCAATCAATTTTGTAATTACAACTCAGAATAATACTCAAAAAAGTACCATTCGAGTTCAGTTTCGAATGTATTTTCCATTCAGTCCTCAAACAAAAATAAACAACACATGATACAAAAACCTGATTCATGCATTATTGCCTACATTCGAATCATCGAAATACTCTTCCGCGCTATGGTACGTCTTCGTTGAAAGCAAAGACTTAATTCTCTTCTTAAATAAATGAGCATTCAGTACTTCAAATTCGACAGAAAATTGTTAAAGATTTTAATACTCTGATAATAGAAAGAGAACTCAAATTTAGATGTTTTATGCTCGGGAATAAATGACACATCACTGATCCTTGTTGATTACTCATGATTACAGCTTAATTTAATGAACATCTATCAATATAACGGGTGATTTTTTAATAGTTAAGTTTTTTAGGTTGGCGGCACTGGTTGGCAATGGCATCCAAACGTCATTTGTCAAAGTGAAAAGTTTTCGGTACACTCTGCCATGTTATAATGGAAAGACTTACGAACGAGCAACGATTGCAAATTGTTGAAATTTACTATCAAAATTCGTGCTCTGTGAAAAATGTGTATCGTTTGTTACGACCATATTATGGTCGTCATAATTGACCTGGTGAATCAACAATTCGTGCTGTTATCACCAAATTTTGCACCAAGTTTACTTTGTTGGACATAAAACTATTGTCTCGCATGCGTACAGTGCGTACTGAAGAGAATATAGCAGCCGTAGCGTACAGTGTTAATGAGGATCGTGAAATGTCAATTCGACGCCATTCTCAGCAATTGGGCATGTGTTACTCAACCACATGGAGAATTTCACGTGTTGATTTGGGATTGAAAGCCTATAAAATTCAACTTCTGCAAGAATTGAAGCCCAATGACCTACCACAACGTCTAATTTTTGGTGAATGGGCCTTAGAACAGTTTAATGAAAATCCGATGGTTTTAAGGAAAAATTGTGTTTAACGATGAGGCTCATTTCTGGCTTAACGGATATGTAAATAAACAAAACTGTCGCATCTGGAGTGATGAACAGCCACATGCCATACAAGAATTACCGATGCATCCCGAAAAAACGACAATTTGTTGTGGTTTATGGGCTGGTGGCATCTTCGGTCCAATTTTCTTCAAAGACGGCAATGGAAGAAACGTTACCGTCAACGGCGAACGATATTGAGCCATGATACTTAACTTTCATTTGCCCCACTTGGCCGAGTTGAACTTGGTCGACATGTGGTTTCATCAAGACGGTGCCACATGCCACACAACTCGTGAAACAATGGTTATGTTGAAGGATGAATTTGGTGAGCAGCTTATCTCTCGAAATGGCCCTGTGAATTGTCCGCCAAGATCATGCGATTTGACGCCTCTGGATTATTTCTTGTGGGGTTATGTAAAGTCGTTAGTGTATGTGGACAAGCCGAACACGATTGAAGCCTCACAGGATAACATAACAAGCGTAATTCGTGGGATTTCGGACGAAAACTTAGCGAATAACTTAGCAAATGCTGTGTTATTAATTTCAATATATAAGGCAAATTGAATGTTTCATTCTCTTAAAAAAACTACGCTTAAAAAATCACTCATTATAAACAAGGCAAGGTGAGTAACTAATTTTTAATGAAGATATATAACATAATGCAGATAATTTTCAAATCATGTTCAGCATTCTGCCTGATATCTTCATTTAAAACCAAACAAACCTCTAGTGCTTTTTGTCGTTGAATATGCGTCTCCTCATGATAATAGCTTCAACAGGCTTCACGTTTACAGATTTATCATTTATCTGATGAAAAACAATCTGATGTGATGAAATATGTTAGAGAAAATAAAGATTTTTCTACATCAGATTGAAGTTCACCTCAAAAACACCGTATAAATTCATTTCTGATTCATTCTTATTATATCCGACGCGAAATTAATTCAGTGAAACATCTAATTTACAAGAAAGTTTTTTGAACTGCAAGATCCCATTATCTGGAAATTGTATAATATTATGGGTAGAATCCTTTTAATTCTAGTGTTATTTACTGCAACAATTCGTAATTTGAGGGTATAATTATTGAATCTGCCTGCAGAAAGTTGTTAGATATACGAAATATATCGAGCATATAGAAAACAAGTTGCTAGAAAAACGGATGTGGTTTCTCTTACTCTTACCCAATATAATTAATTTCGTTAATAATTTGCGTAATTGTTTCACATCTCACATATGATTTTGCACTTTATTTATTGAATTGGATTATGTAAATTACTACTTATCGTATTCTACTTTTAGTTGAATATAACATTTCAATTTTGAATGATTCATAAATTTCATAGATTTATAAGTTTTTGAGTTGAAAAATTTGATGAAGATATCTAGTGAGCTGTTAATGCTCTACATGGCAAAGAATAGTAACAAAAGATATGTAGAAACAGACGGCTTGATTTAATTATGCTTGTTATCTATGCTATATATGCTTTATGCTCTATATGTTATATATGCTTTATAAAATTAGATGATATATCTCCAATAACTGTGATTGCAGTTTTGGTTAAATACGTAAGTTTCTTCAAAGGATGACTAAAAAATTATTAGGTACATTTTTCACATAGGCAACTTCTTAAGAAGACTTGCAAATTGAGAGAATCTCTTGCAACTTCGGGAGTGCCACAGGGATCCAATCTTGGACCTCTAATTTTTGTCCTGTTTTGTCCTGATTGTTTGAGGCTTCAAAGTGACCTGAATAATATCAGCATGCGGTGTAATAATAATTGTAAAGACTTGAATGTTATGAAAAGTAATGTGGTGAGTTTTACTAGAAAAAGAAATGTAATAAATTTTTATTACAACATTGAAGGTGTTAATCTGACTCGACTTCTGGAGGTTGAGGATCTTGGCCTAGTATTTGTTCAAAAATTCTATTTCATACCTCATATCGACCCATTAATTTTATCATGCAGCAAAGTTTATAGATTCATCGTCCGCAATGCTAGATTTTTTTCGAGTTCGTCAACACTGGTCCATTTGTTCAATGCCTAGTGAGAAACAAACTTGAGTATGACTATCTTGTTTGGCGACCAATATTTAAATGTCACATAAACAGCCTGGAAGCACTGCAGAGGAAATTATTGAAATGGTTCTCATTTTGAGAGGGTGGTTTCGAGAGAGTGATCATGCCTAGGTTAGGCATGATCATAACCTAGGAGTTTGATCATGCTTCTCTGCTGTCTTGGTTTGACACTAGGAGCCTCCACACCAGTAGATGTTTGAATGCATTGAAATTTTTATTCAATTTGATCAATGATAACCTTGACTGCCCTAACCTTCTTGCTAAACTTAATTTCTTTGTTCCTCAGAGTGGTACTAAAGTAAGCCAGACATTTCACTCAATAACAGACAGAACCAATCTTCTCTCGCAGTCGCCGCTCAGCTTTGCATGTAAAATTGCAAACCGAGTATCAAGCTGATGTGATTTGCCTGGGATTCACTGGTTTTCATCATTAATGTGTATTTAAATTATTAAATTTAGATATTGATATTATAGATTTAGAACATTTCATTTGATAATGATTTTTATTATTTTTTAATATTGTGTTTCTCCGTTTTTATTGATATTTTTAGTCACTATATTCATAATGTATTTTTCTCTAACTGGGTAGTTACCTATTGAAAATATATGCTTTCTATCATTCTCCTACGAGATATACGTATTCAATCAATTATTTCGAAGATTATGTAGGTTAGATGGGTATAAAAGAATAATTAAGTGTCAGTGCGCAGATCCCAGAAGGAGGTAGGTACTCAGGTCCAATTTAGCTGTAAAATATTCAAAAATATTGGGTAGAACGGCAACAATATCCTAGTATAAGTCCTCAGCCAAATCAACTTCAACAAGGATAAAATCACGATTCGAGGTGGCTGAGGACTGTTGTAAAATTTTTTAAAGTTGTCCTGATGAAAGTCAAGAAATTCGAAACATGTGTCGATCATGTTATAATATCTCCTGTGATAAAACTTCCCGTGTTTCCAAATTACTCTACAATTTCTCTAGTGTCTCCGGTGATTTGTTGTTGTTGATTTTTCTGTTTGAATTAGGACTTTTCTTAGTTAATTCGCATTCGTTACTGTATTCGTTCATGTTGATATCAATTTAGAGTCACGAATATTTCGTGAGCAATTGACTTCATCGCTTTGCTTCCCAACCATGCAATTTCCAACAAAACGAATAATTAGAAAGGAGCAATCTTCATGAAAATTTATTATCAAGTATATAAGGAATGAAATGTGAGATGAGGGAGATATGGAAATGAAGACTCAAAATGATTGATGCGTCTTTCACAGTATTTTACCAGAAATTAAGACAACAACAGGTCATTTATATTTCATAAACATCCTCGATGCTTTCACTACTCTTTCTGACCAGTATTTTGTGATAGTTATGAATTAATTTTCAATCTGACTTACTAATCTATAATATAAAAATGAATCGTAAAATTTGTTGGTAAGCGCATAACTCAACAACGCCTGAAAACATTTTGTCAATTCTTTTTTTAAAATGTTCGTTGAAGTCCAAGGATGGTTTTATTTTAGAAATATTCGAATAATTGCTGGGAAAACCCTGAAAACAGACCATTTCTTTTTCCCATACAAACGTTTTTTAACCAAAAAGTAGAGTCAACGGCTGGACCGATTTCTCCATGTTTCTTGATGTTTGTTATTGTCAAGGAAGAAATTCAAAAAATTGCGTGTAAAATTAGAAAATTTAAGAATACTTAATTAATAATATAAGTGAGAAATTATTATTCATTCTCAAAAAGAGGATGTAAAACTGATTATCTTATCACACATCTTGGTTAGTTCAGAGCTATCACAACTAATACTAAAAATTCTGAAAAGTTTTTGACTTACAACCAGCAAATATCTCCTATAATTAATGATGAATTGGAACAAGTACTTGCTACGAAATTAGAAGCATGCCGTTCAACTATAGAACGGACAGGTTAATCACTTTCAATAGATCAAACGTGTTAATATAGAATTTTTTGATAATTCGACTGATTTGAACCAACAGGAAGTATGCAGTCCCTTCGATAGTGAGTAAGTCCCTTGCTCTACACGGGATAAATATTTAAAACAAGATAGTGTAGTACAAATAGTAGAACATGTCTTTATGGCTTTTTAAAAAATATTCATAGAAAAATAAATGGACGTTCAAAGTTCACCGTGTCAGCTAGTATTGAATTGAATTACATATATTAGTATTGAATTTAGAAGTTATTTTCATACTGAAACATTTAATCACTCCATACTAATTTCATAGAAATTTTTGGAGTTTAAAATATCGAACAAATAATTTTTATGTGAAAGGAGTTTTTTGAAGTCAGAATGTTACTTCCTTGAAGATAAAATTATGAGTCTTCCGTGTCCTGGTGTTCTCAAACACTGCATTGTTGGAAAATAACAATAATTGAAAAGGAAAGCTATTAAAGCTCTTATGTTGTCAAAATTATATAACCTTAATTACTGCGTACCTAACCTTCCTGAACAAATACGTTAAGTACATTAATTTCTCATTGTTATTAGTGAATTAATAGCTGATAAATTACATATGATTAAATGTTTTGATTCAACCTCATATAAAGTAGGTGACATTTCTTCTTCTACATTATCAAACGAAGAAGACAAATTGTGGAAATATTTTTGAAATATCTTTCCGAATAGGCTTTTTTAACATTTGACCCAACTGAATGTTAAATATATACGCATTCAAATAGATAGAAGTTAAAATATAAAGTGAGGTAGTTTTTTGTGTCATACTCTACCTTTCTAAAATTATTTTGACCCCCTGAAATAGTGAAAAAATTGAAGTTGAGAATTGCGAAAAGGTTAAACTAATGTCGGGCCATTTTCGAATTGCCATCTTCAATAATCAAATTACCCCCCAGTGGGGCTTGACCCCAGATTGGGAAACAATGGTCTAAAGTCTACATGAGCAATGAACAAATGGATGTCATTCTCACAGTGTTTGTGATGTACGAAATTATGTTGTGTTTCAAGTGCCCTTTCATAATCATTTTTATTCTGAGGAAATTCAGTACAAGTTCAAATTGATGAATTTTGTTTGAATAAAGGTCATCTTTTCATCTTGGTATAAATCTTGGGAAAAACCAAATTTATGAAAATTCGTCTCGTCAATATCTTTGAGTAATCAGGTTATATATAATAACAAAGCAACTTCACTCTTTGAAGCTATTGATTATTCAAGCATGAAATATACCTTCTTCTTTCTCTGAGTGGTGTAGTTTTTTGAATTGTACTCAATTGCTCGTAATAAAGCAGGGTAATTGTTACATGCAACTCAATATCGATATTGGCGTCAGGGTTGTCCGTCCTCGGACTTTTCTTGTTGAGGGGTAGTGTTCCAGCAATTTTGAACATTGTTTCTGGGGACAATAATCAATGCTTTCCTCAAATGTAGGCTTCAATCTCAATGAGATGCCAGTCAGCATCAGCATACAGAATATTTTTTTGTGCATGTTATTTAGGTAGTGGAAAATTTTAGAAAAATTCTTGATGATCATTGTGTCATATATTGTGTTCAAAGCTGGTAGCAGTATGTTTGAACAGTATCTTCTTAAAATTGCCCATCAAGTCCAAACAACAATGTGAAGCAAATGTTGTTTGGACACCAACCATTGCTTCAAAGGCAATTCTTTCCATACAAAAGTGACTATCAGTTATTTAAAAACGACAAATATATGTATGACAATAAAAAAAAAATTTAGTGCTGAGAGAAATTATAAATGAAACGAACTTTCAGTATATTTTCATGAATAGCAATATATATTTGTAGGATCATCTGGTCTTATAGTACAATTCAAAGTTTTGCATTGACGTGGATGGCAATAACTCCATCATCTTCCCCAGAACTGAGTTGAATGTGGGCCCTGCCTCCTCTTACTTCGATAACCTTTCCAGTACACCGCCCGTTGCTGACCTCACCACTGATGACATCACAGTATCTACCTTCAGGTACACATACATTTAGATCTTGATTTATATCACCACCATTGGTGAAAGCGACAAAACCTTTATCTCCTCTGCAGAATGCGATTTGTTGATCATTATTCGACCACCAGTTCGTCAGATCCGTACCTTTCACAGTCGCTCTGAAGGTAGCCATGTTGTAGATCTGTCTCCAACGATGTTCGCAGATCCATCCATTAACGCAGCTATTTCCGTTGAATTTTGGAGAGATTAGGTTCCCGGAACCGTCTTGTGGTGGTCCTTGGTCATGACCGTTGAAGTCATAACCAGACATAACTTTGGGTTGACCGTAAGGATGGGCCAACATGAAGGCTATTGCCATCTTGTACGGCTTTGAGTTTTTGTAGTTGAGTACCCTGCTGTCACCATCACGTTGAGTGTCGTGATTCTCAACGAAGTTCACAGCGTCGTTGGAGTTCATGAAGCCCCAACCAGTTCCCCAGTTTTTGAGGTAGGTCAGCTTGTCGTGACCTTGGAAGACGTTACCGATGCTCGTGCCATGTCTGAATTCGCAAACTCTTCCAAGTCCAGTGTATTCTTCTCTCCTGACAGCACCATCACCTAGTGACAAGAATTAATAAGGAAATGATCGAAAAGCTGCTTATGTCTGGCATGGTTTACAAGACCTTTTGCCACTTACCAAAATCAATGACTTCTTGGTATACAAACGCCCTCGCGTTGTTAGGGAACCCATATTGGGTGTTCAAGTTTTTGGTTCTTCCGTATATGTTGGATAAATCTGCAGGCCACATGTGCTTGGCGGCATCAACTCGGAATCCAGCAACCCCCAAATCGATTAAGTGGTTTAAGTATTCCACCAATTTTCCCCTGACGTATTCACTACCCTGGAAATGAACCACAAATCAAAATGACTATTTCATTTGAGTAAATTACTTTCTAGATGTACAAGGAGCATGACAACATAACTTATACAGACTTGTGATTGTGGTTGAGTTTTCAGTAGAGATATAAGCAAATTAAAATGATCAATTTCTCGCCAAAGGTAACGCAAACTCGAGGAAGAACAATAAAATTCAAAACCTTGATTGTATTCCACGAAAATTAACATTTGCTCCTAACTGAGAACTAGGCGTGAACAAGAATTGAACCAATTTCAATAATCGCTTTGCTATTTCGGACTTTACCTGGTTAAGATCCTTCAATCCAGAAAGCTCGCAGTTCCTAACCTCGTTTGGATCATTGTAGTTGTTCAAGCTACAAGATTGATGGAAATCGTTGTATCCATAAGGTACTGATGGATAAGATTTACTTCCAGCATCTGCAGAACTTCCCGCTATACCGTTTCCACTCATTCCTGTCATGTGATTCATGATAATGTCTACATAAATCCTGAAAATTGAACATATACGAATATTTCTTTTATATATCTCCTCAGAGAAGAGGTTTAATTTTTGGCTACCAACTCTTCCTCAAGAGCTTGATACAACTGAACATTTCTAACAATTGAGTTTGCTCGACATGAAGGTGTTGATTCCAAGATTCAAAATTCCTTAATTTGACGAAGAAAAAATTGACAGTATTTATTTTCATTTTGGTGTATTTGATTTGACTTATACGTAATATACATTGTTGCATTGTTTGAAAGAGTTCACAATCTGCAGAAAAATTTACATTGGATATTTCTCTACTTCTCTTTCAATGAAATGAGCAACTTCAACCACCAAAAAATCACTTTGGTTCGTGTAGCAATATCAAGATTATTTTAGTTTATCTGCCTAGCTGGGAGGAAACGTGTTGTCATCACATACTTCGTTTTGAAAGGTTTTACACCGAAACAAATAAAAGGATAGATGAATTCAACACTAAGGGACTCGTCCCCATCATATTTTACTATTAAGCAATGGGTTTCTGAATTCAAAATGGGTCGAGTGAGCACCTCTGACGAACCCCGCTCAAGACGGCAGGTTGAGGTCACAACTTCAGAAATGATTGATAAAATCTATCAAATAGTATTGGAAGACCGCATGTTGAAAGTGTATGAGAAAGTTGAGAACTGTAAGATATACTGAACGTATCCAAAATATTTTGTACTAGCATTTGAGCATGGAAAAGCAGTGTGCAAGATGGGTTCCACGTTTGCTAAAGCTAGACGAAAAACTGAATCGAAAAAGCATTTCTACCGAAAATTTGGCGCTGTATAGGCGTAATCCTAACGAATTTCTGCGTCGATTCATAACTGTTGATGAGACTTGGGTTCACTACTACACTTCTGAAAATAAAAGACAGTCAAAACAGTGGGTTAGAAAGTGGTAACCAACTCCAAAGAAGGCAAAAACAATTTTATCCGCGAACAAGGTTATGGCTACTGTTTTTTGGGATGCGGTAGGAATTATATACATAGATTATCTTGAAAAGGTTGAGATTATCACTAGCCAATTGTACGCAGACTTATTGCTACGTTTGAAGGATGAGGAGCAAATTAAACGACCTCATTTGGGGAAGAAAGATTTAGTTTCATCACGATAACGCACCAGCCCATTCGTCGATTGTTGCCATGTCCAAAATCCACGAATTGAAGTTTGAATTGCTGCTGCATCCCCCCTACACTCCAGACTTAGCCCCCAGTGACTATGATCTGTTTCCTATCCACAAAAAATGGCTTGCTGGTAAAAGATTTAAGAGAAACGAAGAAGTTATAGAAACTAAAAATCTGTATTTTGAGGAGGTTGACGAATATACGTTTGAAACTGGTTTAACTAATTAGAACACCGTCATGATAAATGTATCAGTGTTGATGGGGATTATGTTGAAAATAGAGCGAACAAATTTTAAAACATAGTTTATCTTGGTCAGGCCGAAAACTTTTCACCCAACCCTCGTAGAAGCAGAAGCAGTAATTGAAAACTCATCTTGGAAAAATGTCTAAATGTCGTCGTGAAAATGAAAATTATCAAATATTTTTCATCCACAGTATTTCTCTAGGAAACTCCTCAACAAGAACCACCCCTGTAAAAATGACTCGCATTTGCAACAAAAGCTATCATAGTCCCGGTGGTCCTATTTAATGATGACGTATTAGTTTTCGAACAAATATTTGGTTTCATATTATAATTTTAATTAATTGTATTATTGTTAATTCAATTACTCAAATGAAGAGTGTAGTGTATTCCGAAATGAAATAGTGATTTTATTAATTGAACTACTGGCTCAAAACATCCGGTTACCCATTAACCTAATTATTTGACATTATCTTCTGTTTATAGAGTATTCGATAACAGATGCAAATAATGCACTATTCATTTTTTATGTTCAAAAAGTATTTTTATCAATTATTAGTATCAAAGATTACTGAATTCATTGGAAAGAGAGCAAGAATTCATTCTATAATTGAAGTTCGTCATTATATTTCGCGATTGCGTTCATTTTCAGCTGAATGAAATGAGCACAATAGAAACTATTGAAGAATGTAAGGGTTTTTGAAAGTGTGGAAATATGTTAGGAGTTTTTCTGGAAGGGTTAGAAATACTTCAAATATTTCATCAACAGGTATCACTTTGTGATGACAAGCGTTATACTGATACCACTAGATCGATATGCAACTTTAAAAAAGTAATAAATAACAATAGGAAAAGAGAATGTTAGTAAAGTCAAAGTTGGCTACATACTCCAAGGAACAGTGCTCATTTTACCTTCCTGGAATCCCCACACCTACCAAATTGAAATTGTTAATCATGTACCCCAAGAAGAATTTCAAGAATCAGTTTTGGTGAAATTTGCGCATGAAATTATAGGTTTTCGAAACGAATTGAGTTTTTTCAAATCAAACTGACCTCACACCTGCATTGTTGCATCTCCTTGTCATTTCTTGGAATTCTTGTTCGTTACCCGATCTTGAAATTATCTGATAACTGGTGGGCTGGTATCTTTCCCACCAAGGCCTACCTTGATTCGCGACTACGAGACATTCTTGGGGTGGTGAAATCTAGGAAACAATAGAAATTAAAGGGTTTATAAAAAAGAGTTCAAATAATTATGAAAATATCAGATTTTCAATTCATCACCAGACACCAACGTCGTCTGGTGATGAACGAAAGTCCTAAACCACTGTAAAACGAGGAAATGTATTCGCATCTCCTGGTTGAATAGCTAGTTTATTCAAAAAATACTTCACTAGGATGATTCACAAGTAAAAATGTGAAATATCTCAATTTTAAAAGAATAAAACTTACTTGTACCCCACCGTAACCGTGGGGGGCCAAAAATTCTTCACACTCCTTTGCTATGTCCAGCCATTTCCATTCAAACAAATGCACGATAGTACTTCTGTCTCCCACAAAATGAGGGTCTTTTTGGGCGGTAACCGAAAATGCGCCTAGGCACACCAAAACAATTATAGGTAACATCTCCGATTTGGAAGTCAGTGAAAACATTCAGCTGATTGCGAGGTTTCGAATTATCTGCTACTTTATATATTACTACACAACTGATAATAGAATCCTGGCGATAAATTTGGTAGTATTAATAGTTATCAATGCTATTGTGCATCAAATAAGTTCAATAAAAAGATCATCTCTATAAATGTTTATTGTTATCCGTCATTATCTGATCAATTTTAATCACATTTATATATATATATATATATATATATATATATATATATATATATATATATATATATATATATATAATTAGTTGAATAGAAAAACAAGAACGGAAAATTATCGTAAAGATTTACGGGCCAACCAATAGAAACGGAGTTTGGATGAAAAGACCTCAAAATGAACTCTAACAAAAGACAAATACATTAACTGAAGAAATCAGAAAACATCATGTCTACAGAAATGAAACAGTCCAGAATACCGAAGAATTCCGAGTGGATGAAGAGTTTTTTGGAGACAAAAACGATGAAGCAAAAGCTCTGAAAATTGCGAATTCAAGTTCAATCGCTCTCTTCATGGGGAACAAACGTTATAATAATAATATGAAGGGTGTTTTTTTTAGAGGTATAGAACTTTAAGTTGCATTACTGT
This sequence comes from Henosepilachna vigintioctopunctata, assembly GCA_030704895.1. Lineage (NCBI taxonomy): Eukaryota > Metazoa > Arthropoda > Insecta > Coleoptera > Coccinellidae > Henosepilachna > Henosepilachna vigintioctopunctata. The sequence continues at coordinate 3,986,419 of JARQZJ010000005.1, forward strand.
TGAAGATGTCGACCGATTTAACAGCTGAGAAGTGATTTATTTTCAGATTGGTTTGGAAATTCATCATGAATAGACTAACGCCTGAACAACGCTTGCAAATAGTGCCGAATGGCCCTAAATGAGCCGTTGTTCCCAATTTTCATAAGCGAATTTTGTTTAGAGATGAAGCGCACTTCTGGTTGAATGGCTACGTCAACAAACAAAACTGCCGCATTTGGAGTGAAGATAATCCTCAAGTGTATGTCAAAACACCGTTACATCCAGAAAAACTGACTTTTTGGTGCGCTTTATGGGCTGGTGGAATCATTGGTGCGTACTTCTTCAAAAACGATGATGGCCAGAACGTTACAGTCAATGGTGATCGGTATAGAGCCATGATTACTATTTTCTTCGTTCCTGAATTGAACAACTATGATGTCCTGGAGCTGTGGTTTCAACAAGAGGGCGCAACATGTTACACAGCTCGTGCCACAATCGATTTATTGAAAGGCCGTTTGGTGACCGCACAATTTCACGTTTTGGACGAATATCGGACATGTTTTATCCGAAATGATACCCTTCAGCCTAGAAAAAAGGATTTTAGCCTTTGTTCCTCGACTGCCGAACCATTTTCAAAGCCAACAGGGTCATTTCTAATCGAGTTTCATCAATTTTCTCACGTTTCTCACATTTTACAATTGACTAACATAAACTAATGATTTTAGAGGCCCACAGAAGAAATTATCCAGGGAGTTTAAGTCAGGGAATCTTGCTGGCTCTTCAATGAAATTTTTTGTATGTTACTAAATAAGGGGAATTTCAGATTACTGAAGACTTATGTAGCATAGTGTCTAGATCTTTCCGATCATGTTCAAACTTGCACGCACCTTAGATAACATTGTGCTATTGTCATAGCTCAAGGTTCACACAACAGTATTTATATTGACAGCCAACAATTATTGGTATTATATTATGACAGTAAGCAATTATTGTTCACTTAATGAAAGAATTCTTTCAATCTTCCTAACCATGGAAACAATACCTGATATCTTCGGATAGATTCACACGAAACGTCAAACAAATACATCTATTTCAATCAGTATCTGTCTATTGCTTAGGATGTAGAAAAAACCTAATAATAGTCGAAGAGAGCATGATTCAAATTAATAGTCATTATGTATCAACATACCAAGATGAAAAAGTACTTCCAAATGCTCTAAAAATCGATTTAGCAATGAACAAACATGAATTTATTCAATGAGACCTTCAATTTCCCATGTTGAAAGCTCCAGAGTATGAATTTTTGACAGAATTTTGAGAAGATTTCAAGAATTTTCCAGGCAATCAACACATCTCGTTCTGATAAGGTGAGAGATCTTGGTGTAGTCTTCGATCAGAAGCTTTCCTTTATTCCACAAATCACCCAACTTATTTCATCTGCCTCGAAAATATATGGATTCGTTATACGCAATGGCAAATATTTCAATAATTCCTCTACATACATGAGGCTATTAAATACCCTAATCCGTAGCAAGTTGGAGTATGGCAGCATGATCTGGCATCCCATTTACACTTGCTATCAACGCCATCTTGAGGTTATCCAGAGAAGGTTCTTGAAATTCTTAGTTTGGAGGGAGGATAAAGTTTATCCACAGAGGAGTCAATCTTAACGAATTATTGAGTCGATTTAATTAAATCGCATTGCAGATCAGAAGAGAAACTTTATCACTCAAATTGTTTTACAAATTACTGCACAATAGTATTGATTGTCCTCCTCTCTTGTCCGCTTTGAATTTTCGTGTTCCTAGGCAAAATTCTCGTAGTACAGAATTATTCCACCAAGAGACTCCGAGGACCAACTCCCTAATACAAACTCCCATTTGATTTATTGGGTCTACATTCAATAGAGTTGCCAATAATTGTGACATTCACTTTGACTCCATAGGAGTTATTATCAGGAGTTGTTGAACGAAGGAAATTGACTAAAATGAATTGATTTAGATTGAGTTCTTGTAATATTTCATTGAATGCTATAATGTAGTTATTAGTTTCTATTTTTTTAGATTAGATTGAGATCTGTGTTATATCCTTTCATTTTAAGTATTTAGTTATGATTCAACATTATGGTATTAATATCTGTAATTGGGTATTATACCTATTGAGAATGAAGATTTTATTAACACAGTGAGAAACAAAAATTGAAGATTTGCAGATTCATTCTTTTATGAAGCTGCTGCTTTGAAAATAACTGATGAATTCTTCTGTAGAATATCGAAAAACGTCCATAAAAATTGCTTCATTATTGCTGTATATTCCCAACTGGAACTAGAATAATCCATATTCTAACACGTCAAGATTCTTAATTGCATTTGTAAGTGATTTGGACATTGATTGGAAGTTTCATTTACCATCTAAGAACACTATTATGGATAGTTACAATCCTTGGAACAGTTATTTCAAATTGAACCGAAATTAAAGATCAGGTGGTGAAAAAAACATTGAAAGGTTCAGCACGCGTAAGACATTGTTACAAGAACTCTGATAACAAATTAGAGGACACTTATATTTGTGTCACGTTTTCGGTAATTCGTCAGCCATATCTTCTTGAATATTAAATAGATCATCTTCTTCATTGCAGATTCATGCATATTGCATGTCTCCGAAACGTTAATGGACGTCTTTATCATCAATGTTGCGCAGTCTTGAGGAATTTACAATGCCAAATTGGGGTTAGTTCGTCAATTTCACAAAATGAAACGAATTGATGAAATTAATACTCCTTGAAATATTTTAAAAGTAAGGAATAACTTCTTTAAGTTCGCTGATTTCGTAGTTTTCACTTCAATATATATTTTGAGTGAAACTTTGAGTGAAATTTAGAATTATCAGGTAAATATTTCAATTTTCTTTTCTTTCTTGGACTGGTATTTTTTGGACCCGGACCACTTTGCCAAAATATTTTTTTCAAATTATATTTTTACCAAAATATAACACATTAGAAAAATCTGAAAATTGTTGGAGTTGTTTATATCCAAAATTCTTTATGAACTTGATCACTTAATAAGATAATGAAACTAACTACGAACTAAAACTGAATATCAGAAAATGTATTTTCATCATTTTCTCGAAAGTTAACATACATTTGAAGGTCATATCCTGGATAAATGTGTCGACTGTAAGTTGTCTTTTTCGGTATATAAATATAAGTTTCACTCTTGTATATGGTTAATTTCAGAATTATCTCTTGTATATGAAAACGCTCTACTATTTTTTGATACAGAATTTCCATCGCCAACTTATTCAATATTCAAACACTTATAATATTATTCAACGCGCTTGCAAAGAGCAAATTAAATTTCAGATGTTTGATTTGACGTGCCAATCACAATTCTCATGAAAATAAAGTCGATTGAACGAAAATTTCTCAAATGTCTAATTTGGAGATCACATTTATCCTGGATATACCCAAACTGATCTGTTAAACAGGTTTGAAGCTAAATCACTCGAAGTTGGCGGGACTTCTTGTCTCTGCAGTTTCTGTATAACCTCTAATATGATTTTATAGAATGTCCTACTCTTATTGACTCTATTGATTTTCATTAAAACTATAATTCAAACACTTGAACTTTGATTTACTCTTTATTAACAACATATCATGACGCGTTTCGTCGTTATAAACGACATCTCCCGTTTGAAGTCGTTTGTAACGACGAAACGCTTCATGCTATGTTGCCAATAAAGTGTAAATCATAAGTTCAAGTATATGAATTTAAGTTTATATTCAATTATAATGGATTTACGCAAGTAAACGCCAACACTATCAAATATTGCTATTTCGTTCTTATTATATATATTCACTTAATTCTGTACTTTTTCTCTATTTGTATGTTCATTTCCTTGTTGATTTCGCCCTATAATTCGATGTGAATCTGTTGAGAATGAATTTTCAACTATAACTATCCATCTCGTTCTAAGCAAATAACTGCCCTGACGATGTCAACACGCAGACACGCTGGAACGTGCTCCCACAATAGAAGAATAGCCTCAAAACCGTTAATTTCTCATAAATATTCAAACGATGTTTATGAATGAAAGAGAGAACAGATTAATTCAATTTAGTATATTACGATTCCTCAATAATTGCAACACTTTGTGTAAGGTAATTGAGCTCAGATCGTGGAACTCTAAACCGGTTGTGTAATTTAGCGTCCGTTTATTCGAATTTAAATAATGCATTATGGATGTGTAATAAGTAATTAAAATTTGTATTGTTAACACGTTGACATATAATGAAGAAGATACTCGCCTAATTACATTGTAGGTTGATCGCGATGAAAGCTATGAAGATTTATTTGAGATAAATTGTGTTCTGTATTGTACTCCAGGAAGTTGAAGTTTTAATCCAAAATGGCATCATTAGCCATTTTGGATTAGTAATTCGTTTTTGACAACTGAAAAGGTTATTCACGTTTTTGTACGTTCTTCGACTTCTTACTTTTGGGAAAAATGGATGAAAGTATCCATATTAAAGTTCCCCAACGCATTTAAAATGTTGACTGTGGCATTCGGAGGGTCTACTTTGTCTCAAAAAAGTGTTTATAAGAGGTACAAGTACTTTACAGAAGGTCGAGAAGATTTTGATAACGATGAACATACTGGAGTTGTAACCACGTCAAGAAGTTAAGAAAATATCGAAACAGTGGAGAGAATGGTTTAGAAAAATTGTTGAGTTACTATTATAGAATTTGTAGAGGATGCTGGTATATCAATTGGCTCATGCCATACAAGTTTCTCGGAAATTTTGGGAATGAGACGTGTGATAGCGAAGTTTGTTGCGCATCTACTAAATTTTAAGCAAAAGCAACGCCGTATTAGTATCGCTCAGGAGTTGTTAAATGAAATCAACGGAGTTACAGATTTGTTCAAAAAGTTGATAATAATAATAAGGACTTTATTCACTTTTATACACAAATTGTGTTACAACAGTGAGAGGCAAAGTTCAGTTTAGCTACTCAACCTCTTGAAACAAAAAAACAAAAAAAAAATTATAATATTCATAATAAAAATAACAGTAATATAATATGAAAAAAATAATAAAATATAAAGTAAACATTATTTAACAATAACTCAACAAAATCAATACGACAACCATTGTCAAATAAACAACCTTATATAATGAAAAAAATGGGGAAAAAACCAAAATAAAAAAAACTGGTGACGAAATGTGGATATATGGTGATGATGTCGAAACCAAGGCGCAATCATCCCCATGGAAGCGGACAGAAGAGTCAGACCGAAAAAAGCACGCCAGGTTGGATAAATGTGAAGGTTTTGCTCACTGTTTTCTTCGATTACAACGGCGTGGTGCACCATGAGTTCTTTTAAACAAGTCGTTCGGTTATTAAGGAATACTACAAGGAAGTTATGCAACGTTTGCATGAAAAATACGGCTCAAACGTTGGAAATCAAGAACTCTGCATCACGATGATGAATCAGCTAACACATCATTGCTTTTTCGTGATTTTTCGGCCAAAAACAACACCGTTATCATGCCTCAACCACCATATTCACCAGATTTGGTACCCTGTGACTTTTTTCCTTTTCAAAAACTTGAGAGACCAAGGAAAGTGCATGAGAGAGTGTATCAATAGAGACCTTTCTGCAATTAATGAACGTTTATGCGACAATAGCTTATCCCTAAATTCGCAAAAATCTAACTGAATAGTTTGAGGCAAAAGTAGGACCCTGAAGATTGATACAAATCATGGGGATTAATGATCAGAAAATTGGGAAAGTGAGATCAGTAAAACGTTTAGACATTTAGATGAAAAATTGGGGTTTAAATATCATGTTGATATCGTATCACCTAAAATGCAGAGTGTATCAATATGAAAGTGTATCAATAGAGACCTTTCTGCAATTAATGAACGTTTATGTGACAATAGCTTATCCCTAAATTTGCAAAAATCTAACTAAATAGTTTCAGGTAAAACTAAGACTCTGAAGATTGATACAATCATGGAGATTAATGATCAGAAAATTGGGAAAGTGAGATCAGTAAAACGTTTACGCATTTAGATAAAAAATTGAGTTTTGAAGATCATGTTGATATCGTATCACCTAAAATCTCAAAAATAATAATTTTTTTGAAAATATTATACATAGTCTGTCTACATTTATAAGGGTATTGTTTTTCAAATCATTAATATTGCTACATTTCGAATATTGCTCCTCTTATTCGGTTATATATTCGGTTTTTCTTTAAATCAGACATTTAAAGAAAAAATTCAACTAATACAAATATTAAAGAATAGTTGTATGCGAAAAATTTCGAAGTGTAAAAGATACCCCAGTGAAAATTATGCTGAATTATCTGGAATTGATAGATGTTTAACGAAGAATAGCAACTGATACATACTTATTCATATTCAAAATTGAAAAACAGTTTACTCCATGTAATGTAATAAAAAATGTAACATACGTCATCGATGTGCATGGATATAATACTAGAAATACTGATAGTTTTTACATGCAAAGTTGGAAAATCTATAAATCTAAAAAGAGTATATAATATAACGGATTTAATACTTTCAATAATTTATGAAGTATCTTGAAAACTAGAATCAATGATAAAATATTTGGGAGTAAGCTGAAAAACTTTGTTTCAGATAATGAGATAGGTATGAAATTTAAGATTGAGTTTTCAATGTATCAATGTTTTTGTATAGTTTGAACTAAATAAATATTATTTTTGTTATTACTATTCATTACAGAAAATACATGCAAAGTATTCAACATTTTATTTTACTGAGACTAGAACAAACCTCAAGCCTTTCACATGCACAACTTTGTAAGTAATTTTGACGTTCACGTTTTCACAAGCCTCCATAGTGAAGGGGAGGTTGCACTCTTGACGTAAGTTGACAGTCTCTATGAGAAGAATATTGGGTGGGAGTAACCTACCAAATTGTCTGAGTTTTTCTTATTTTCTCTTTGTTTTTCAATATTTTTTCTTTTGGGTTTGAGTCGATGTCACATGTTCTATTCGATAGACGTGGAATAATGTCCCTGTTACCCCTTTTTCCTATTCGCGTATATATTTATACACGAATTCATTCATCAGAACTACATATTAGAACAAATATTTCATACAAAAGTGAATTGGATTCGCGAACACAAAATGTTTAATGGCATGCTGTCGGATACCACGAAAGTTGATGTAGGCGTGCCCCAAGGAACTGACTTTGGTCCATTGTTATTCTCCTTATATATAAATGATATTGTCTCCAATACCACCATAGTGAAGGGGAGGTTGTATTCTTGACACAAGTTGACAGTCTCTATGAGAAGAATATTGGGTGGGAGTAACCTACCAAATTGTCTGAGTTTTTCTTATATTCTCTTTGTTTTTCAATATTTTTTCTTTTGGGTTTGAGTCGATGTCACATGTTCTATTCGATAGACGTGGAATAATGTCCCTGTTACCCCTTTTTCCTATGTGTATTTGTGTGTATATATTTATACACATATTCATTCATCAGAACTACAAATATTTCATACAGAAGTGAATTTTTCACTTCATATGGGAGAGAACGATACATCGTAGTCTACTTGAAAGAGAGAAATCATCAAATCTTTCTAATTTGGTAATTTTGATTCCAATGTGGTCTATTTTCATTGATTAAGTGGAGGATTTAGAGGAACCCACGACAAACTCATTTGGATGCGGATCAAATCACAAGTGACGTCTGAACGACAATATGATTTCAAACAATTTTTCTTCGGAAACATTGAGATCTAAAGACATTACGTACATGAAGTGTGATATAATGGTCATCATGGTCCGTATAACATGAGTAATGACTATAATTTCGTCTTAGAAAGCATAAAATAGCGAAACAATAAAAATATTATGCTCCAGATACCTATATTATTCTGAATAGACTAAATGTTCGGATATTAGGATGTAGGAACATTAAAAACTGTACGTAAATTTGTAAACGGTAGTACGGATTATAATTACTATAAGTACTTCCAGGAAAATAATCTTTGACGGTTGGGCAACGTTTGACAATGAGAAGAAATTTCAGCAAGCATTCGAAAACTGTTCTGTTATCTTATGTCTTTTTTAATTGCCTAAAATAAAGATTCTCAATAAATTTTATTATATTATCATTATTATTATAATTTTTTAGGGTTATGGGTTTCAAAACCAATAGTTGAGTTCCAAAGACTTCACAATAAATAGGGGATGAAGAATTTATGTATTTTTGATCTTAATTTATTATCTATTTAATACCCTAATCCGTAGCAAGTTGGAGTATGGCAGCATGCTCTGGCATCCCATTTACACTTGTCATCAACGCCATCTTGAGGCTATTCAGAGAAGGTTCTTCAAATTCTTAGTTTGGAGGGAGGATAAAGTTCATCCACAGAAAGGAGTAAATCATAACGAACTATTGAGTCGATTTAGTTTGAATTCGTTGCAGAACAGGAGAGAAATTTAATCACTCAAATTTTTGTACAATAGTATTGATTGTCCTCCTCTCTTGTCCGCTTTGAAATTTCGTGTTCCTAGGCAAAATTTGTAATACAGAATTATTCCACCTAGAGACTCCGAGGACCAACTCGCTAATACAATCCCCCATTTGGTTTATGGAGTCTACATTCAGAAGAGTTGCCAATAATTGTGACATTGACTTTGAGTCCATAGAGGATATTATCAGGAGTTATGGCGCCTCTCGAAATGCGCTTTTTGTTATAGGACGCCAAGCTTGTAGGCTCTTTGGAGCTTGCTAATTCAGTGTTCATTAGCGATTCGGTTTATATGATGACACTCTTATATGATTTGACACTTAGCACGAAGAAAAAAGCACGAATTACAAGGGTGTTAAAGTTGATGTTACCAATGAATATTAATAATGACATCTCATCAGATGACACAGTGTTGTTTATTGAATTTCTAAACAGAAAAGGAAAAAAAATGAGATAGTTACTAAGCTGAAAACTAAACTATTCACAATAAGCAGGAATTTTTAAACTAGGCAGAAATTTCTAAGCACTTTTCGCTACATTTTTTGCTTTTTTGCATATCTGAATTTGTTTTGGCCATGAATTTGAAATATTGAACACTTAGGCGAACCCTTCTTTTTGTGGATATAAATGTTTCAACTTACACAATGAATTCTCTCAACATTTATTATTATATTATTATGGAGTATTTATTATTTCGTGCTTTAATTCCAAAATATTTGGGATTATTACTTGGATTCGCGAACACAAAATGTTTAATGGCATGATGTCGGATACCACGAAAGTTGATGTAGGTGTGCCCCAAGGAACTGACTTTGGTCCATTGTTATTCTCCTTATATATAAACGATAAATTCTCCAATGTGAAAAAATGTTCTATACGTTTATTCGCTGATGATACTCTGCTCTATATATGTGTCAAAGATATTAAGAATATGACAGAGGGGATCAATAGAGACCTTTCTGCAATAAACGAATGGTTATGTGACAATAGCTTATCCATAAATGTGCAAAAATCTAACTTCATAGTTTTGGGTACAAGTAAAACCCTCAAAACTAATAAAAATGAGGATATAACTATAAATATTAATGAACAAAACATTAGAAGAGTAGAAACAGTAAAATATTTAGGCATTCTGTCAGACTAAAAATAGAGTTTCAATGATCATGTTGATTTCATTATATCTAAAATCTCTGAAAAAAACAATTTTTTGAAAAGAATAGGAAACAATCCGTCGATGTGAAATTATTGTTGTTGAAATCAATAACAATGCCACATTTTGAATATTGCTCCACTTTGTTATTTGGTTTCACCGATTATTTTTTGTATAAAACGTCCAGTTTGACCTATGTAAAAACTATCATATTCCCTACAAAATGTTTTATAAGCGCCACTTCTCGAAAATAAGTTAAATTTGTCCTTGTTATTTACCAACAATGAACCCAAATTCTTTTTGTTGGTGCATATTGTATTCACGTTATTTTTATGTAATATTCTACGAATTTTATTGCTAACATTAGGTATATAATCAATTGAATGGAATATTTTTTATTGTTTTTCTAAGTGAATAGGAAAAATTCTTTGTAATAGTAATAAAGAAGGGTTTTTTAAGGGAAATTGTTTTTATTATACAAGCTTCTTCTCTAAAATTATCAGCAGACAACGGAAGCGAAAGCAATCTATGATCTAATGATTGAAAGGCACTCTTTTTTGTTTTTTTTTTCGACTGACAACTTGAGTTGTGTATTTATATGTCTGAATAAGTTGGTTTTCTGTAAATGTCAAAAACTAGGAATGAAGGGAACGACTTATAAGTAAATCCAAAAAGGTAATAGCTTGGTTGGTTTCTGATTCCAGAGTGAAAATAATTGAAGGATAGATTGAATTAAAAAATTTCGAAAAGGAAGTTGATTGTCTATCTCGACCAGTCCATATAGTTTACAGGTTTCATCCATATTGTACAATTCCTTAAGTCAAGAATTAAATAAAATTTATTTATAATTAAAAAAAATTTAATAAAGAAACATAATGTTTCACTAAGAGATAAGCGATACCTCCGTGTCATTTATTAAAATTGACAGTTAAAAATATGTAGATTTTTTTTATACCTCCAGCTGAATAAATACTATTATTATTATTATTAGAAATGTATTCATTTCCACCTCAAAAAATATAGTTGTTTTCGAAAAACAAGTTCTAATACTAACTTCAAAATACTATAATGATCTGTATTGTTATTTTCACGATAACTGAAGTACTTCATCACCTAGTTGCTTAATACGGACAAGTATGGATGAGTTCTTAATTCATCTGAAGCTATTCACCCCAAGGTCACTGAAATTAACCATCCCTGTCAAGGATCTAGACGTCATCTCTTCAAATACTTCAAATCTCCCACGTCATGTTAAATACTACCGAAATCACTTTCACCCACTCGGTAGTACAACTCGCCTATAAATACAATAGTTTTGACACAGTTCAGCAACATTCTCATCTTCACCGTTTTCCAAAACAGTGGAGATCTTCTTCTTTTTTCCGTGAGTGCAAGTGCTACCCCAAAATGCGTAACGTTATAGCAGTGGTAAGTTTTTGTGATATACAGTGAACGATTTGGATTGGATTACCAGCTCTGGAAGTGTCTAGGTGAAAACAATATGGAGAAAAATTGACAAAAATTTAACAACCTGCTCTAACGATAATTCTAAAAGATAGGAAAATTTTCGAAAATTTTCAAATACGTTCGTAAATTACTAAAAGAAGGAAAGGAAAAATTAATTTCCTTCTAACTCATTATAATTGTTCGCAGTTTCAATATTGTGAACAATTTTTCCAGGAATTCGTTATTTGAACGAATACTGATTAAAATATTCGATTTTTCCATTTGTTTTCACCAGGAACACAGAATATAATTATTGCGAACTTTATATCTGAAAGAGACATTTTAAATTTTAATTGAATAAATTTTTCGTAATGCAAATTAAATGAATTTTCTCATTGAATTTTTTCGACGAGATTATCTCTGAAATGGCTATCATTTCCACATTTCACTTTGAATGAAAATGAAATTTTGATGATAAAGGATTCGATTCCATTCGATATCTTTCCACCCCCTTCATGTAATGGGTTTTATTAATATCATTAGCAGATTCAATGAAATTTTCATTTTGAGTATTATTTTTTGTGTTTTTCACTAAATGATCAACAGATTTATTCGATATAAACATGGACCCCTTGAATGTAGAGAATAACAAAAAAATTATTCTTTCAATTCTGAACATACTACGATATTATTTTTTCGACCGTTTTTTATTTTCTGAATTGATATTTCTGATTAATCCATCAGAGTTTCAGTTTATTTTTTGAGTTTTTTATCGATAATGTTTCATTAGAAATAATTAGGTTCCATAGCTCTCAATCCTCTCAAGAATTTTCTTTCTAAAATATGACTACCCTGGTGCAGTAAAAAAAATTTCAATCAGGTATCTCAGAAATATCACATTTAGATTGCCAATTTCGCATTAAATAGTTGAACAGGGTTATGAGATTTTTTTGTAAAAGTGGTTTCAATGGCAAGTGTTTCGGAATTTCGTACCATCTTCAGTTTCTTAGGTGGTGACGATAACACTTCGTGTTTTTTCGACATTTGTCGTTTTAATTATTATTATTGTGAAAATTATGTGGCAAGTAATAATTCAATCGAAAAAAATGATTATTCGACTTCATTTTAGATAACAGACTCGTCAGTCCAACGTTTTGTCTTATTAAAATGAGATACTCTCTAGGAGCGAAAATATTTGGGTATTTTTATCAATAATTTTCATGTTTCATTTCATTTTTCATATCTTTCATCATTTTAGCAGTTTCGTATACAGTTTGAGATATTTTTTTAGTACAAATTCACGTTAATCAGTATACGTTAAAGAATTTTTCATATATTTCCATACAATTCATTCGTATTACAAAATTCGAGTAACAAAATAAACTTATGATGGCATTCAAAAAACAAACTATTTGTAATCTCTAGGTCTTAATATTTTGTTTATGACTTCAACACTGTTTGGAAGTTTTCCAATGAACAGAAACCATAATTTTCTTGAGTATATCTAAAGATTGATCTTTATTCTATAAAATCATTTCATTCAATCAGATGATGTGTTTTAATTGACGAAACCTTCTTCGAAAAACAACTTCATGATTATCATTGAAACCAAATTGCATATTTATCATTAAACTCTATTCCAATGAATTATTTGGCTATATTTGGTAATTGAACACTTAATTTATCCCAATATTGAAACCAACTTGGCTTGATTTCACAGAATGAACTGTCTAAGTCTGTCGTCATTCTGACTCCAAAACAAATAAGTTTATTAGTGTGAAACCCCATAAAAATATGTTAATTACCATTTTTTTTGGGATGAAGAGAAAACTTCAATTTCTGTATTTTGTTTAGAGATCCACACTTAATCAAATCATGTCTGTTTTTTACCCAAGTAAATTAGTTTAACCAAATGATTCGACTTGAAAAATTTTCTTTGAAAACACAGCTTTCAAACATATATGAAGGATATATTTTAACTTCGAGATTATAAGATATTTATTTTTAACTTTGATCATTCGAGACAATTTCATCCTGTGAAAAATAGTCACAGTGAAAAATATAAACAAACATATGATACAAAATAAAACAATATTTAAAATTTTCTCATAATTTGATATAAAATACTCATGACGACGTTTCGAAGTACTACTTCTTTATCGAATGCTGGATTGATACTATGTGTAATTTTACAAAGTCAATACTTGTAGCTATTTTCACAGAACATACCAGGTATGTTCTATGACTAACTTGGAATGAGGACCATAGAATACACTGATATTTAACAAAAGGATCGTATACCTGGAGATGAACACAGAAAATCAATTTTTTATGTCAGGTATTCCAATTAAATGTAGGAAAGATACAAATATACAACTAAGATTTCAAAGAACAAATAGAGGAAATTTAAAATTTTTGGACATAAAACATAAAATTGAATGTAAATTAACTAAAACTTAGGTAATCAATCTGATCTGCTAACTGGAATATTCTTATTGAACATATTAAGTAGAGGGCTAGTGTTAACCTCTAACTGGCTATTGAGTAGAAGTCTCGAATTTTTAATTTATTAATATGTAATGATTTTAGAAAATTTAGCTTGGAACCTTCATTCTCTCTTTTTTCTAATAAATGGTTAGCATAATGGGAATCTTTCTGTTTCTCAAAACTACGTTTATGTTCCGATAATCTAATTTGAAATTTCTGAAAGTTCCTATATAAAATTTTTCACAACGGCCACATTTAATTTTGTAAACCCCACACATTTGATTTTTATTAATTTTTGATTTATTATTTTTGATTATTTTACCAATGTTATTAGTGGTCCGAAAAGAAATATTAATCTTATAGCTTGCTAAAAGTGATTTTAATTTTAAACAAGGTGTCCCCATATATGTTAAAACACTATATATTGACTTTTCTTTAATAAGAGAATAAACTTCTGAAACCGCTCTTCTGAAGAGTTTTTGTTTATTAAGTTGTTTATTATTTCGGGTTGGTATTAATCATCAATATGATACAAAAGTTGATTCATTCATTCTTTCTACATTGAACCATCAAAATACTCTGACACAATATAGTATACCTTTTTTAACAGCAAACACTTGAATCTCTTCATAAACTAAAGAGAATTTAGTACCTTCCAACTCGAGAGTAAATGCTTGAAGATTTCATTACTCTGATAATAAAGGAGGTACTCAAATTTAGCTGTACTATGCTTGAGAATAAGTAGCTTTGCTGTTTCTTGTTGAATACTCATGATTGCAATTCAATTTGATAAACCTATGTTCATTTTCTTTAATATATAATAAATATCTGTGAATATAAAACAAGGTAAAGTGAGTAGATTATTTTCAAGATGGGTTTGCAAGATGTTTGTTGATGAATATCAAATATTAAAGAACTATTCGCTGGTATGTAATAACACCTTATTTATTTGTGTACAGCAGCCCCATAGAAGGATATTATAGCTCAGATAAATATATACAATATTGTATTGTATATATTGTTTATTGGGTTATTAAAAGATATACACAATAAATTATATTAACCAAATTCAATTTGTCTGCGTGTTTTCAAATTTAATGGTTTTGCAAACATTTGGTTTTATGATTACGGAAATTACAGCGATCTATGATTACATTCACACTTACTTTCTCATTTTACCAAATAAGTGTTTATATCCGACAGCATATTTCGTTTTCATCTTCAACTAGGCATTTCTCACGATTGCCTATTCACCGTGACCTTTTCCTTTTAAATTCATGACATTGTTCGTTGAAAATCTCTTTACAGCAAACGTATAATAGCCGATTTTGTAATAAACTTTCTTCAAGTTACGATCATTTCATTGTTAGGTTTAGTTTTCGATGTTTCTAATACCAATTTGAATAACAATTAAAAATAGTACGCGAAGAAATGACATTGGAGATCTTTAGTAATGAAAATGACAATTACGTTTATTCAATGAAATAGAAAGTAATGTTTGTGCGCTCGTAAAATGCATAATTCTTATACGGAAGCTATGACGAAGTGTGACCAAATTATGTACGAGGGTGAGCCGAAAACATATAAACAAGAAAGTATACGTGTCAATTTTAACACTAGAAGTTTTCACTTTTTAACTACATAAACTCAATAAAACTCAATTTAGGATTCACTTGAGATTATTCAAATCAGTTTAATGGCCATAATCAACTTTTCTTTCCTGAAATAATTTTACTCTAGCTGATAAAATAAGCTAAAGCTCTAGCTGGGGAAATAAGGACCCCAACTCAGATATTTCGATATGGGACTAACACAAAATTACACACTTAAAAAGCTGAAATATAGGAATCTACTTATGAATATAAACACTAAATAGGCGCTTTTAAAGATCTTAGAATGAAGTATTATTCTTAAAAGTAGAAAATTAAAAAGGGGTCACTTGGAATTCCTTAATTCATAAGATTAGTAATAAATTACAATGGGAACAGCAATTTTGTGACTTGTTTTTGACTAAATTTTGGTCTCTTAATTCAAAAATGTTATTAATTTTTCTCTATCGCGTCAAGTTTTTGAATTACAGGATTCCCTCTCTTTACTCCAAAGTCATACAAAATGGGCATACAGAGAGAAATAAAGTGGGTATTAACCAAGCATATTGAAATATTTTATTCATACAAAGATTATTATAATATTAAAAGTTAAATTCTGTTTATACAAAAAATAAAAAATATATTAGGGTAAAAATTTTCGCTTATAACTTCTCCTTGAATATTTCCTGGAGACATCTGGGGGCATTCTCGGTTGATGCTCCAACACTAGTTTTCCATCACACTGACATACCATCTACCTTGATACCTTGCCTCCATGACCTTCAAATCTTGGTGAAATCGCTCCCCCTTTATCACTAACAGCGCTAAGATTTTCTTGAAAGTTAGAAAGATGGCTATATAAGAAATGCAGTTTGATATTCATGTTACAGCCAAGCTTTCTAAGAATTGTTGAACAACTTCGACGTGATTTTGAGATCGTGTGTTCCCAAGGAAGTCCTTGACAATACTTTTGAATGCCAACCAAGCATTATTTTCAAGTTCGGTCATTGTTTCAATGAAATCTTTAATAAGTAGCCAAATATGTGGCCCACCAAAGACACTAGCTTTTATCTTCTCATATGACAAGCGAGGAAATGCAGAAATGATATACTTAGTAATGAAGGGTAAAAGAAGTACTTGTCTAAAAGCACTGACAATTCTTTATTCGACCAGTTTCGCCTTTTACGGCATTATCAAGAATGTAAAAAGGCGTAAAAGGCGAAACAAGTCGAATAAAGGATTGTTCAGTTAGTGATTTTCAGAAAAGTATTTCTTATTACCTCTCATTTAACTATAACAGACTTGCTTGATCGTCCACTGAATATACTTTTTAGCTCAGATCCTGATAATTATTGATCTTGCAGAAGAGAAAGAAATCTTAGTTACAGATTTACTAAACTCTGATGAAACTATGATGTTTGATGAAATCAAACTTTAAATGATATATTTTTGAACTTCTTCATTATAATATTTAACACAACAAATCAATTTTCAGATATTTATACAACTA
This sequence comes from Henosepilachna vigintioctopunctata, assembly GCA_030704895.1. Lineage (NCBI taxonomy): Eukaryota > Metazoa > Arthropoda > Insecta > Coleoptera > Coccinellidae > Henosepilachna > Henosepilachna vigintioctopunctata. Next base: position 4,003,115 of record JARQZJ010000005.1, read on the forward strand.
AACCGTATTTTCTATTTTATACGTTTGTTCAAATTTGATTGATCTTCACTGAAACTTAAAATTGGCAAATTTTAAATGATTGGAAAAATCTCAGGGGTCCTTAATTTTTAAGATGATCTTTGAGATCGTTAAAATTATTAAATGAATCATAATATTTCTTATGAGTTGTTATCATTCTTAAGCCAGGTCTGTAAAATTTAGCCAAACATTTCAAAGTATATCTTCATAAAATTGCTTTATAATTATTATAATTTTTCATCGTGTTTTTCATCATTTCTCACGCCTGAAATCCTCGTTTGAAAAAACAAATAGAATTCAATACAGATCCATAATCGAAATATTATTGATACATATATCTATTTAATATCGCTATCTAAAGCAGCAGATCAAGTATATCGAAAGACACTAGTAAAAATATTATTATAATACTTCGATCTTTTATTTTGTTATTATCTGTGAATAATGGTGCTAATATTTATCTGAATAAATTGAAGGAGGGTTATAAAATATCGATATTAATCATAGTAATTGAGTTTCGAGTATAATCATAAAAATACCTCTGAATTAAAGCCTATGATATTTAAGAGGACATAAAGATATTGTTCGAATTTTGGTATAACAACAAGTGATCAAATATTCTAGAAAAATGAAACAATATATTTTGTTTGTGACTTTTGAGTTGTCATATGTAATAATCAGTTGGATATGTTTCGTTGTTTCAACTCATAAAATGGAGAATTGGGGGATATTAATTTCTTTGTTAGCAAATTATCATTTCAATAAGCTAACAACAAAATTCAGATATTCAAAATGAAAAGCATGTATTACAGATAATTCTTTCAATTCGAAAGGAATTTTGGTGATATCTGCTAAATCTGTTAGATATTTAAATAATTTACTCCAAAATTATATCGTCAATATAATCATGGTATCGTTGTCACAGGAGTTTGAGAAAAAATTGTTAATAGCTTTCTCAAGATTCTCTAACAACAGTTAAATAAACACATGCAATTTTCAAATAAAAATTTCAACTCTGAGAGAAAGTACTCTAAGGAGATTTGGAGAGTATAAAAGTTAATGCTCGATTCACTCGATACGAACAAAAAAATTTAATTGAAGAAGACACCATATGAACTCATCATCAAGATATCAATTTAGTCAACTTAAGTTCTTGATAATGACTAAGTTGCACGAAACGTACGGTGACTATATTAGTTCACTTTGTGGAATTGAGGCAAACGTTCAATTAAATGAACACCTTATATCACGGTATTGTGTTGGGGTTCTTCACGAAATGAATATTTATTTTTTAACTGAATATTTTTATTTCAGAGCTGTGCACTTGTACTGTGTAGTCTTCTTAATCCAACTGAATGTGGACAGCTTACCAAACGTGAGGGTAAGTATCCCTTCTCACCAAACCCCTACATGGTTTTTTTATAGATACTTCTTCATAAAAAATACTAAAAATTTGGAATTTTATACATTTTCCTGATATTAGAAGATTTTAGTTCTCTTTTCGTAGTCTTTGGACCCATTTTTAATCTTCCAAATCTTCAAACATCTTTCAATGCAATAATATCGTCTTTACAATTTGATAATGTAACTTTTACACAAAAAGCACTCAACAATAACATAAATATTGAATTTTCAGAGGTATTGTTTCGTGTATTAATAAAATCAATTGCATAGATATATTCAATACATGAAAACGATAAACTTTGCAGATAGTTCTTCTAATAATCTCCAGGAAAACATGACGAATTGTCATAATATTATAATTATAATCAATCAATGAAAGAATGAAATTTCAGAATAATATTCAAAGCAAAATTGTAACTTGCTCGAGATCAGAACACTTGTATAAACTGATTTTCTGTATCATCAACTTACTATCTCAAATTAAGAACATCAATAATAAAAAAGAAATGAAAAAAATCATGTCAACACTGTATTTCCTTATTATTTCTTTAACTCAGGGTGTCTTAGGTAAGAAGTTCTTCATCTCTTTGAAAACACGTATTATTTTTTCCCATACAACTATTTATTTGTAGCTTTTCAACATTCAAATAAGGATTACACATAAATATGTTAAAACAATTAAAAATTTCCCAATTTGAGATAAGATAATTCTCAAGTAGTTTCTAATAACGAAATGTAGTAAAAGTGGGCAATCATTAGGTTGCATATAATACTAACTATAAAACGTTTTAATGACAATGTTGAATTTGCAATAATAAATAAAGATGATAATACACTCATGCTTCGAAGCTGAATTTGAGTGAAGCAGAACTTGAAGAAAGTGTGCGTCTTCGAAATAAAGGCGGGAAATACTCTTATCGAGTTGTTTATGAAGTCAAATTACATAAGGAAGAAGACAAATGGTAGTAATTATTTTTACGCTCTGCTTATTCGATTCGGTTGTTTCGAAAGTGTTTTGTTTCTGTCTGATATGGATAGATTTACATAGATAATGATATTTTTCGTTGAATTATAATATATACTATTAATAATAAATTATCTGACCATCATGTAACAAATAATAATAATAATTTCATATAGCTGATTGTTTAATTCCATTAGAAGTCAAAATGACGAAATTTCAGATCATAGTTTGAATATTCCGAAGGAAATATTCATTTTATTCAGTGATCATTACATTTTTCAATAAATCAATTTGTAGGAAGACAGAACATATAACCTAAACTCATATAATTTCATTCCATTGTACACAAAATACACTTTTATTACACTGTTGTTGTTCTCATTTGACGTTTCTAAAAGTAGTCAAGGTATGACACTGGTAAGTTTGAAAATATTCGAACGATTTGACAACCCTGAAAATGAAAAGTTAATAGTTTTCCCAAGCTGATCTCGAGTTGAAACCTATCAATTTTTTTATTATAACTAGCATGAACAAAGCAATTTGCTTCGTAATTCATTTGATGATTTATTCAATTTTCTTTATAATTATGACAATGGAATTATTAGTTTAAATTTCTATTCGTCAAACAATATGAAAAAATTTAAAATTTTCTACAGTTTCGATTTATAAAATATAGAGGTTTTCCTTAAGTTCTCTTCGAATTAATATTCATAGATAATATCGTATAGTATACTATGCTGTTCGAATTAATTGGGACAAACATTTTTTTCTTCGTTCGAGTTACTGTAGTAAGTATGTGAGTACCAGGGTGGCCCAAACACCCTCACACCTTGAGGGTTCGACCTTGACCATCATTCACATTCTGACCGGTTTTACCTCGCCTGCAATTCAGTTGTGAGCCCTCCGGTGCGACTGTTCGTGATTTTGAATTTTGATATGTGCTGTATTGTCTTGTCCAAAGATGGATATCACTCCGAGGAAGCGTTCCAAAATTATCGCGCTTAATGAACACACATCAATGACTGTAAGAGATTTAGCTGAAGCTGTTGGTGTGGGGAAAGTCCAGCAGTTCGAGAACTTTAAAAACATTTGAAGAAAATGGCTCATCGTCTCCAAAAAGAAAAGGAAACTGTAGCCTCAAACGCAAAACTACTCCAAGAACAGACAAATTGTTGATAAAAATAGCATAATCAATCCGAGAAAGACAAGCACTGATCTTTGAAGGGATTTCGAAGTGAACTCCTCAACTGTGTGAAAACGACTGCAGGAGGTTGGCCGTAAGGCAAGAGGACCAAGAAGAAAGCGAGTGCTTACCCAGAAAATGATGAAGAAACGTTTGGCATGGGCCAAAAAGTACCGTGCGTGGACTGTGGACGACTGGAAGAAGGTGGCTTTTAGTGATGAGTTTAATGGTACAAATCAAGTGTTGTTGGACGAAGTGATGGGGAAACTTTGCGACCTGATCACATCCAGCAAACAGTAAAACATGCTTCGAAACTAATGTTTTGGGGTTTCTTCACAACCAAAGGCACTGGACGATTAGCTCCTGTAACAGGGATGATGAATTGAGTGAAATATATGGAAATATGGCGCACCAGGATTGTCCCATTCATGGAAACGTTTGATGGAACATTTCAGCACGACCTGGCTCCCTGCCACAATTCCAAACAAGTGCAGGCCTTTATGCGTGAGAATGAAATAAAAGTACTCGATTGGCCGGGGAATTCACCTGATCTCAATCCCATTGAAAATTTATGGAATATTTTGAAGAAACGACTGACAAAATGGATTGCACTACCAAAGAAAAATGATTATAAGTGCAATTCAGGTGTGGTTTCAGGATGACGAATAGAAGAAAATCTGCGCTACTCTAGTGGAATAGATGCCTAGACGAGTTCAAGAAGTTATTTCTGCGAAACGAAGACATACTTCATTTTAATATGATCAATTTACGCTATTTTGTATGTATTTACTTCATTTAAAGGTGAGATATTACGAAAACATAGTTTTTTATCCTTTGTCCCAATTTATTCGAACAGCATAGTAGTATAAATATACTTTAGCATATATTATTTTTTTCATTATAAGTTCAAATTCGACCATTTTTCAAATATTTTCCCAAAATTTCATCTGTCATCAACTTCAAGTTATATTACTGTTGAAAAATTTTTTTTTTTGATAAATGAGAATGCAATCTATATATTCGCAGCTCCTCTACCTGGTGGAAATGGCGGTTACCCATCTGGGGGTAACGGTGGAAATGGCGGTTACCCCTCTGGCGGTAACGGTGGAAATGGCGGTTACCCCTCTGGCGGTAACGGTGGAAATGGAAACGGTGGAAACGGCAACGGAGGCTATTCATCCGGAGGCCCTTCAAACGGTTACCTTCCACCATCGACAGGTAGTGGTTCCTTTGGAGGATCATTTGGAGGCAACGGTGGTTCCTCCTTCGGCGGTGGCTTATCCTTAGGCGGCGGAGGCGGTGGAGGTTATTCCTCTCCAGCTGCCCCTTCAGGCGGTTATGGAGCCCCACCGAGCCCCCCGTCTTCAGGTTATGGTGCTCCTCCAGCTGCTCCAGCTCCTGCACCTTCTTCTTCATATGGAGCACCAACTGGTGGTGGTGTGTTCGGTGGATCTTTCATCAACGGTGGTTCATCATCATTTTCTGGATCTTTTGGAGGAAGTAATGGAGGATCCTTTGGAGGTAATGGTGGGTACTCAGCTCCGGCACCAGCTCCATCAAGCAGTTATGGTGCCCCTAACGGGGGTGGTCCAAGTTTGCCACCTTCAACTAGTTATGGGACTCCAGTAGCACCTTCCAGGCCAGCTCCCAGACCTTCAAACGGTTACGGTGCACCACCTGCCTCCCCCCCATCATCAGGTTATGGAGCACCTCCAGCTTCACCACCATCATCCAGCTACGGTGCTCCTCCATCTAGACCTTCTCCTAGTTACGGTGCTCCTCCAGCTTCACCACCATCGTCCAGCTATGGTGCTCCTCCATCTAGACCTTCTCCCAGTTATGGTGCTCCTCCAGCTTCACCACCATCTTCAAGCTATGGTGCTCCTCCATCTAGACCCTCTTCTAGTTATGGTGCACCACCTGCAGCACCACCTTCTTCAAGTTATGGTGCTCCTCCATCTAGACCTTCTCCAAGTTATGGTGCCCCACCAGCAGCACCACCTTCCTCTAGTTACGGTGCTCCTCCATCTAGACCTGCACCACGACCATCTTCTAGCTATGGCGCTCCTCCAGCATCTCCACCATCTTCTAGTTACGGTGCTCCTCCTTCAAGGCCATCATCAAGCTATGGTGCTCCCCCATCTCGACCAGCTCCATCAAGACCATCGTCTAGCTACGGTGCTCCACCTTCAAGGCCATCTTCTAGCTATGGTGCTCCACCATCCCGTCCAGCTCCTTCAAGACCATCGTCGAGTTATGGAGCTCCTCCAGCTGCACCACCATCATCAAGCTACGGCGCCCCAAATGGAGGCGGTAATGGAAACGGATTCGGTAAATCAAATGGATTCGGTGGTGGATCTTTCGGCGGTTCCTCCAGTTTTGGAGGATCTAGTTTCGGAGGTGGAATTTCAGGAGGGTATGGAGCACCACCAGCAGCTCCTGCACCCTCTTCCAGCTACGGTGCACCTAATGGAGGCGGTAACGGTTACAGCTCCTCTGGATCATTTGGAGGTGGTAGTAGTTTTGGAGGATCGCCTTCAGGAAGCTATGGAGCTCCTCCGGCATCTCCTCCTAGCTCTGGTTACGGGGCACCTCCTTCGCCGCCATCTTCGAGCTATGGAGCACCATCTAACGGTGGTGGCCAAAGCTACGCCAGCAATGGTGGTTACTCATACTAAATCAAGTCCAAGGATAGCAACTGTAAATAGATAGGAATAATTATTTATTGATATGTTTGGAGGCAGTATTAAATTTTCTTATTTTTAATAATAAAAGATTATTTTATCAAACCATGTTTCAATTGAATTTTCCCTTCAATTTCAATTTAGTTCGATTGAAAACACATTTTTGACGCTAGAATTATCATAAAATTGCCAAAAATGTCCAATATCTTCCACATTAAGTTTCCATTTTGAAAGAAATGTTAAATGATTGTTTCAAATTGAACAATCAGTATTTTTGAAGAGACTCAAAATACTTTTATCAAGAAGTAATACTTAAAAACTGGAACATATTCAAGCTTCGAATTGTAACTCAAATGAATAATAATAAATAATAAAATTAAAAAATTAAATTGAATCAACTAAACTGGGGATAGAGGAAAATATGATCAAATTTGTTAAGAATTTACTTTATTTTTACAACAATATCTATCCTGCTATTACTAATAGTTTACACTGAACAATATTCTTCACTCAACAAGATCTAGTCAAATTTCTCAACGAACTATAATATTTTTAAATAATAATAAACATATATTTATATCACCAGCAATAACAATCAATTATATATAATTTCTAAAAAAGTCATATAACAAATTATACTAGTGCTTTGAAAAGCTTTCACGAAATGAAAATAGCTCTTTCTAAATGACAATACTTGCAAATGCAATGATATTATAAATGTTGGTTTAGATATTGCCTTCCGAAGTCTTTTACCTCTGATTCAATTTTAGAAAGAATGACTAGAAATTAACAATTTTCACAGCGAGTTACATTAAAAAGAATATCCAACTGAATTGTTTCATATTGGCTATAATTGTATGGATTTCATTGAAAAATTTATTATCCTAGGAAATGAAGTGTAAAAATTTAAAATTCATAGTATTTTAATAATAACAAACGTAAGCTATTCGTTTTCAGGGGTGTATAAAATTAATTGTAGGAGCTGTTATTAACTCCTAATATTTTTCATGAAATGAGAAGACAGTTTTGTTTTCGTAAAACGTATGATTTGGGAATTGAATGTGAATTTAAAACTCTTTAGAATCTGTACAAATTGATAAATCTAAGAATTTAGATATTTTAGAACGCGTCAGGTGGATCTAAGTACTAGTTGTTACTAATTTTTTCAATTACTAAATTCTAGTAACGCTTTTGATTGAACTTTCGTTATACCTGAAAATATGTTTGTCTAATTCTTTCCTTCAGTTTTTTCGTGACAAATTTGTTTTTCTGCTTCTACTTTTCACTTTCTTCACTTACTCTATGTTCTTCGTATGTTGGTAATTTACATCAGATTGTACTATTGATTAAATCTAGTTAACTGTTCATTATACTATATAAGTTGTTGTACTATTATTTCCCTAGCAACCGATAAAAGTATTATTAAATTTGTTTCATTATAAAAAATATTTTTATAAATATAAATCAATTTTCTATATCCAGCTGCAGGATATTAACTTGAGATTAAACTAAATCTTATCGGTGACGTTACAGTCACGGTCACGTAACGGTCGCATCGTCACGCTCATTAGTAGCAATATTATCGTATTTCTCTGTATCAGAAGCACAGATATTGGAAGGACATTATAAATGTTACGGAATGATATTTGCTCTATGACTGATGATGAGAGTGATTAATTTCTGTCAATTCCATACTGATTTCTTAAATTCTGCTAAAAAATATTTTGAATTTTCATCCTATTCAATGGAATTGTTAGGTTATGAAGTTTCCTTCTTGAAGTCCAGTCTTATTTTCATTCAGTTGGAAATTCTTTTGAAAAGTACATTCAGAATGAAGTGGACATTGAATCCAATCAATATACATATATACATTCACAAATGGAGACTATAGAATACATTTTTAATGGAGCAACAGTGATATGTTTGAGTTACTTTTTCTGCTTGTTATTTTTACTAACAGATATCACATTCATAATAAATGGAATTATTCGAGAAAGTATTTCGTTTTCATAACAATGCGTAGGGGTTGAGTTCACATATATTTAGAGCCGTTGAAAAATTATTTTCATTGGAATAATTTCATGAAAAATAGTTACTTGTCAATACGAAACATTTTGTGTAGATCTGAAACACAAAGTGAACTGTGGTATTATTGAAGAGTCAGTTGTTACTCATCAAATTAATGCAATTAAAAAACCAGCCTAATAACAGAAAGACCTTCTGTCTTCTTATTTCTAGAAAATTTTTTAAATATGTAATGTTTGAAAAAATTTGGAATTTTTTTCCTGAAATGTAAAGACTGAATCAGCGAATAAAGAGATTGAACAAAAACAAATCATGAAAAAGAGCATGAAACATTCAAACATTTAATTCAGTTATTGATACAAATACCCAGAATTAATAGTGAACTGAAAACAAATTTCATAATAATTAATACTTTTGATTTATATTGAACAATATAAAAAATATTTTGATTGACATTAACGATGTCAAATGTCAATGTCAACGCCTGACTGTTTATCGAAAAATACATTTTATAGGTTAGAACATAGACTCATATAGAGAAGGTTTAGTAACATAAACATATAACTCTATGTTCTAACAATTGTTGAATCAACAGTCATCAGTACCTGTCAGTGTCGATCAAAATAGTTTTGAATTATTTGAATTATTATTAATTAGTTTAAACGCTGTAAAGTTTGTTATAAGTGCTCTTTAGTTTAGTTCATGTTCAATTTTGATGAAACTTCTCAAATTCTTCAGGTTTTGATATTGTTTCGTTTTGTTTTAATCTCAGTACTCACTAAAACACATTGAAGACAAAGGTTTCAAATAAAAGCATACATTATCTGATGAGTAGAGCACTGATGAGATTCACAGAGATGTGACAATCTCTGTGACATGAGTCACAGAGATTAACAAAACGTTGGCGAAGAGTAAATGTAGTTTACAAGATTTTTCTTTCATTTTGGTCATAAAACTTTCGATGAAGATTGATGATGATTGAGTCTGATTGAGTTTTATGGACAAGGCATCTTAACGAATTATTAAGCATTTTAGTTCAATAAACTTGTAATTAAAATTTGTTTCATTCCTCAAAAATTATAATAAATAAAAATTTATATTGCATGATTAAATTTTTGGAAAATATTGAAAACTCTGAAGTGTCATTCGTTTTCTGCGACTTTCTCATCAACAGTGATATCAACTCCTGACAATTCCTTAGTAGCCCGAAATATTCTCGAGTGAATTTAATAATTTTTCAGTTAGATTTGATCTTCGTTTTCAAATTAATGCATACAATTCTCAATTCTCAGCAAAACTTCGCCGAAAGTTGAACTAGTTGAAAATTGATAACTATTCGTTTTCTTTTTCTGTTTTAAATAATTTTTCAACGCCCTGAAGCTCGTTTTACACCGACCAGCGGTCGTGGTTTATAACCTAACTAATATAGCACCTATCTAATGTTCTCCCATTAGAATTCTGTCTGAGTTTCAGGATTTGGAGCGGATTTATTCTTCCCTCCTCCACTAATACTTCCTCTAAGTGCAGCAACATCATTTGGCGTAATATCATCATCTATTTCTAAAGCTGGATTTATTCTACCGTTTCTTTCGTCTTTTCCAACCATCGTTGCAGCTCCGTACAGTTTTCCCATGGCTCCTGATGCCATCATAGACATCTGCTCACCTTCTTCAAGGGGTTCACCCACCCTCTGCACGTCCTCGGGTATGTTAACGACACAACGGAAGAAATCGTATCCTGGTGCCAGTCTGCCGGTCTCAAAGACCCACTTGGTCCACCAAGACACGCCAATGAGCGTTATCAAAGACATCGTCATAGCCATGGTTCTAAATGGGAATAACTGTCGTTTGTTAGCTTCATCCCAACCTGGGTAGTGGATGAAGGGTTCGAGGTTCATAAGGGGTTCACCTCCAGAGAGCCGTACGAAGAATGCTACCAGGTAGGCTGCCAAACTTCCGTAGGTGTTACAGTAATCTTTGAAATGGACGACCATTAGAAGTTGAGGAAAGAGGATGACGTAAACGAGGTCAGAGCACATGGACCTGGAATATAGAAAGAAAAATGTATAAAACCAATATTCTAATTACAGATGATGCAAATTTATCGAAGAATTTTTTGGCTATGGTTTCGAACTGCGATGAGTAATTGCCATACGATGGTTGAAAGTACATTAATGAAGGAATTGTTCGATTTAGAATATCAATTTGCAGTTGATCAAAAAGACACTATGAGAAAAGTTTATGCAGTCTTCAGATGTTCAAAATATTGATTTCTATAATATAAAATCCCTTCAATTATCGAATGAAAAATGTTATTCACTATTGACTACTTCAAATCCAAAGGAAATCAAAGTTTTTCTCGAATGGATACAAAAGTGATGTTTTTCACTTCGGGTCTTAAATACAACGTCTAATTTCAAGCGAAGGTTATTCATTACCCTCCGATCCAATTTCTGTTTTGGAACTGTGCCAGCTACCGACATCCGATTTATCCAAAAGTTTAAAGAGAGCAGGAAGGAAATCTAAATCGATTTATCAATATATTAAATTCTCATGAGGTTTTTCTGGTTCTTTTTGAAACTATTTGAAATAATGTGTAGTTTTTTGCGAGAAGAAGCGTTTTTCTGCTCTGTGTAATTGTTAGACAGAAATATACAAAATATCAATGGTATATTGGCAGTAGAAAATGCGTGCCTGAATACTGAAAAAACTGAAAGAATTGTCATGCTTCGGAATGAATACAAATGAAACTTGCAAAAGGGAAAGTAAATTGAATCAAAAATCACAAATGCGTGTAGAAAATATAAGAAATTTGGAACTTTCATGAAATTGGATTGTGTATCGTAAAAAACAAAACAAACTACCACTTTGTAAGCAATGCGACGTAAATGTTAACCCAAACAGAAGAAAAAACTTTTGGCAGTTTGGGAAAAAATTGTATATGCTATATGTGGAGAGATTTATTCGCAACAAGAATAGCAAAGAAGAACAAAAAGGGATGGAAATACCTTCTGTGGATCCTAAAATGACAGTAGTGGTGAAGACCAAAACAATAAGATGACTAGAGGTTGTTAAATGAATGGAAATCCTTGAATTTCAATGGTGTTCAACAAAACTCATTAGGATGAGGAAGAGATGGAAGACCAAAGAGAAATTGTATGGATAAGGTTACAGTTGATTTTCAACATATCATTATTACAAAATACAAAGAAAGCATACACTCAAGAAGAAATATATTTCAATGAGTATTCGGAGTATTCTAACTTACCATAGCCCGTATATTGATGGTATCGTCAACGCCATAATAGTTGCCAAAACTCCAACAATCAAAATAGATACCCTCATCACCCAGATTATTTCCATTTCGCTTGCCTTCTGCCTAAATATCAATTTGTATACATTCCTGGCGAACATAGAACTTGCACTTAAGACGCTCGAATCAGCGCTCGACATGACTGCGGCAGAAACTGCACCTAAACCGAAGAAGGAGACGAAGTCTGGAGTGAGGTACTGTAGCACCATAGGAAGGATCATGCTGGTCTCATCCTGACTGAGAGGATAAGGACCAGTGTACCCTGTTTCATTCCAAGCTGAAAAAAAAAGGTTTCGATTAATACAACTTCTTTCAAATAAATATCTGATTAATATTCTTGTAAATTCAATGGACGATGAATCAACTCTGTGATAGTTCATATTTAAATGAGTCAGTGATTTTTAGACAAGTATTTTCTTGTTACCTCTCATTTAATATTTTTTTTTTTATTCCATGACTTCCTGCAATTGTGTATAAAGGGGTAGGGGGCAGGGGACCGAGGCCCACACCGAAATCAGAAGTGTAATAGAAAATCAATTTTATGTGAAACGATATTGAGGAATTTTCATGAATAAACAAATGTGAATGAGTAGAAAATAATCTTTTTTTTTCATTTATAACTTTTTGAACGATCTAATAATTGTTTGGGTCACCAGCCGTTGATAAAATTCAACGTCTACGGCTTTTTCCTTGCGACAAGGAAGAAGAGGCCTTAGTGCTATTAGATCTCCCACAAATTGTGATGGAGCTTTCTTCCCTTACATTTATATCCTCACGAAACTTGCAGAGATTTTTATCCAGTCTAAGAACACTCTACAAATATGATTTTATTGAGAAACATTCCTTACATGGTAAAATTAATTTCATTTCAAATTAATACAATAATTACAACTAAGAGAAATGCTCTCGAAAGGACCGAAATCAGTTTGGAGTCTGATCTTCCATTCAGCCCTCGAGCAAAAATATTGGTTCAAACAAAAATCTTGGTTAAATTCATATTTACAATAATATACAATTTTGATTGAGAGGAAAAGAAAATAAAAATTTGCTCAGAGATATTGAACATTTCAGACAATTTCACATGGTGAAGAATATTTGTGTTAAAAAAATATACAAATATATGATACAAAAAATTGATTCATACATCATTGCCTACATGCGAATCATCGAAGTACTCTGCCACACTATAGTATGCGTTTGTTAAGAGCAGAGATTTAACTCTCCTCTTAAACAAATGAGCTTTCAGTACTTTCAAATTCGATGGTAAATGGTTGAAAATTTTAATGCTCTGACAATAGAGAGAGGGCTCAAATTTAGCTGTTTTATGCATAGGAATAAGTAGCACATCCCTGTTTCTTGTTGAATACTCATGATTACTATTCAATTTAATAAACCTATCTTCATTTTCTTTAACATATAACAAACATCTATAAATATATAAACACGGTAAGGTAAGTATGTAATTATTAATGAAGATAGGTTTACAAGATGTTCGCTGATGAATATTGAATATTAATCGAAGTATTCGCTTCTGTGTAATAAACACCCTATTTATTTCTGTAGAGCAACCCCACAGCAGAATATTATAATTTAGATGACTATATACAAGACTGTAATACACATTCATAACACAGTTTCTAGGTACGATGTTCTTGATTCCAGAGATTGCAAAAAATGAGTTACTCAATTTTTTACATAAGACCTCAATGTGTGATGTCCATCTCAAATTTCTGTCTACATATATTCCAAGAAACTTCGTTGATTGGGATGATGATATAGTGTTGTCCCCATATTTAACATCCAAGGTACTAATCCTATTGTCCTTCAGACAAAACTGAACACATACAGTTTTGTCAACGTTCACCATCAGATTGTTCATTTGACACCAACTTACAAACTCCCTCAAAATGCATTCACATGCCTCCAGAAGTTCTTCAGGAGTCCTGCCAGAAACAACCACCGATGAATCATCGGCAAATGTGTCACCAAAACCGGGACAACTTCGCAGGCAGATCGTTTATGAACAATATGAATAGAAGAGGTCCGAGTACAGAGCCTTGCGGCACAAGAAACAGTACATTCGAAAAAAGGTTAACGGACTAGCTTCATTTTCCATCCTCAGGGATAGTATTGGAGGTGACCAAGAAGTTGTTGATAAGTTCTCAACTACACTAAGAATCTTGACTTTGTTCTGAAATCTCTGTAAATATTGTTAACCTCAATAAGTCTTTATAATGCATAATTTTTTCGACCAATTTTTTTCCACTTGTATTTACTTCGTTTCACCGTTTTGAAACAATATTGAAATAACCTAGTTGTAATTTGCCCACTGAAATCGGCCTTTAAAACTAACGTGCAACATGGAGTATACATAAATACTTTATTACCTAAATTATTAAACATTACCTTGGTCTGGAACCCCCCTGTCAGGAATATTATGTATATCCGTCATTGGTACCTGGTATTCATTAAATTAGTCCCATTCATCGAAACCGTGAAATAGCCGTGAAAAAAGTGCATATATCGAATACTTTTACCTTTTCCAATAGTTAAATTAAATTCAAATGAAGGTTAGAGAAAGAAATTCGCTACTAAACTACTCAACTAAGAACAAAAGTTTATAGATTGTTCAATTTCAAAGCTTCAGAGGAATGAGCAGAAAAAATAGAACCAGTTCGAATATATATTGCAATAAAGGTCAAGGTTTCATTCAGCAGATTACGTATGTTCTAACCAACATTCTTACAAACACAACTGTATTGAAATATGGCAAAATTTTATTTCCAGCTCAACGATTTCCTTGAAGTGATCTTAATCTCAGATCAAACGTAGTGGGCCACGTTAACCCAAACGTCAAATTAGTCCGAGACTTCGTTTCATTCAAGCACAACAATACATTTCTGAGTCCCAGAATCAAGATTGCGTGTGCGAAAAACTATGATAGCGTGCCTAAATAAAATCGTTGACGAAAAGTTCACAGCCTACCTAGGCCAAGTCAGAAATAACTGCGGCTCTTTAGAATGAAATCTTAATATATTCAGCAATAATGTATTGAGGAATTGAGAATGATGAAAACCATATCTCAAAAACTGCTAACTGGAATATTTCGAATGGCCCTTTCAATTTCTATCAATATATATCGCGACGTTATGAATTTTTTGGACTAGTTGCAATGTATAAATTGATAATGATATAATAATAATAGTATAATAATAATAGTCAGCATATATTTCAAACAGGTAAGTACTCAATTACTGAAAAATAAATAATGAATAAATATGGTGACTAGAAATATCAATAATAACATAAATATACAATATTAAAAAATAATTATAATAATAAAAAACATTATCAAATATAATAATATAAATCTATATAAGATTTAATGTCAATATAAGAATATTCAATCATAATAATAATCAAGAAAACAAATCACACAGACCTCAAATCGGAAGAAATCAAGATACCTCAATGGTTAAGGTTTAAATCCCAGTGAAAATCACAGCAATTGGATACCTGGTTTGCCATAGAACATGCAAAGCTAAGCGGCGATTGCGAGAGACGATTGCCACAGAAGATGGTTCTGTGGGTTTATGAGTAAAATGTCTGGCTTATTCTAGTACACCTCAGAGAAACAAAGAAATTAAATTCACCCAGAAGCTCAGGACAGTCCAGGTTATCAAGGATCAAATTGAATAAAAATTTCAATGCATTTATACTTCTCCTGGTGTGGAGGCTCCTAGTGTCAAACCTCGGCAGCAAACAAGAGTGATCACAACCTCTAGGTGGATATACACCATCCTCTCGAAATTAGAGCCATTTCAAGAACTTCCTCTGCAGTTTCTCCAGGCGGTTTATGTGACAATTATATATTGGTCGCCAAACAAGACAACCTTGCTTCTCACTAGGGCATTAAATAAATGGGCCAGTGTTGAGGAATTCGAAAACAATCTGGCATTGCGGACGATGAAGTCATAAACTTAGTTACATGATAAAATCAATTGGTTCATATGAGCTATGAATGAGAATTTTTGATCAAATACTAGGCCGAGATCCTTAACCTCCAGACGTCAAGACAGATTAACACCTTCGATGTTATAATCAAAAGTTATGACATTTTTCTTTCCAGTAAAACTCACAACATTACATTTCATGTCATTCAAGTGTAAACAATTATTAATGCAACAATATTTAGAGTTTTCTCATAATTTAATACAAACACGCATGACGACGTTTCGAAGTACTACTTCTTTATCAATTGCTGAATTATTACTAGGTGTTATTTCACAAACTCAATACTTATCGTTATTTTCACAGAACATACCACGTATATTTTATGGCTAACTTGGAATGAGGACCATAGAATACAACTGATATTTAACAAAAAAAAAGAATTGTATATCTGGAAATGAACACAGAAAATCAATTTCTTAAGTCAGGTATACCAACTAAATGTAGGGAAATATACAAATAATATACAACTAAGATTTCTAAGAACAAATAAAGGAAAGTTGAAATTTTTTAACATGAAAAACATAAAATTGGAAGTAAATTACCTAAAAACTAGGAAATGTCGACATGCGTATTTGTATTGAATTATGAGAAAATTCTAAAAATTGTCTCATTATGGTAATTAATTTTCTCGAAGTATCGGCCTGATCAATCATCAATTTAAACAATTATTATTACACCACAGACTGATATCATTCAGTTCACTTTGTAGCCTCAAACTATCATGCGTAGATGACACGCTCTTATAATTTTCAATTTCGTCCGCATAATTGTCACATAATAGCAGTTTTATAATTCAAGTCAGTAAAGTACTCCCTTAAATAATTGATAACTGTATGGAATATCACAAAATATATTCATCAAGTTATAGATACAACAAGATACAACAAAATCACAGTTGAAACAGCTCATTTCTGCTAGTCCTAAGCATAATTTCATTAACCTGATGCATTCGAACTCTGCTGGAATGAGCACTACTTAATCAAGAGACCCCTGTATGCGTAATATCAAAGAAGTTTTCTATAGGGGGAACGGAAAATCCATCAAAGCGAAAAGTGATTAAATCACTGTTGCGTTTTGCATTTACTTTCCTGGCAAAAGGTCATAGAGAATTCATTTGCAATATGCCGAAATGCCAAAGCTCCGTGCATTTTTACCGTGATCGTTTTTCTAGGGACAAATTTTCACGGAAATGTTATTTTTTCTATGGTTTAATCGAAGTGTGAAATGAAAATAAATGACAGTTCTTCCATTTTCATTCGGTGAAAATGAAGTTCGACAAATACTTTGCAATGTTTTTTCTAAATGAGAGGTAATAAAAATACTTGAAACTAAAAATCACTAGTTTAGTTTTTTACGGCATTATCAAGACTGAATACGACTAAGGCGAAACTAGTCGTATGAAAAAATTGTTCAATAGTGATATTTAGACACGTAGGTATATCTTATTACTTCTCATTTAAATATGAACTATAACAGAGTTGATTCATCGTCATTTATGTTTTTTCTATTTTCAATATTTGTAATCGATATAAACAAATTGTAGTGCAAATTGTTACAAATTTCCGTAGCAATGAAATGTATATTTTCAACGCCTTTACTAGGATAATATGCAAGCAAATTAAGAATAAAACAATGCAGAAAGTATGACCACAACAGAGTATTCAATTTCCAACGATTTTCCCATTTTAATTTGGAAAGATATATTTAAAACCAAGTGAAACCAAGAAACAGAAACTAATTCGGAAAAAGTAATTGTTGAAATAGATAAAAGTTAAACTGGTAGTTATAGAAACCGGATGTACTTAAACAAGAACTACAGGTTTGAGTAGTTGAAACTATAATTGTTATTTTCAAATAGTCCTATTGTTCTACGAAAAAAAAAATTATTAGGATTATGAGAATTCTTGAAAAATGAAGCTCAGTTAGTTAAAGAGATCCTTCAAATCAACTTTGACGAATCATTTCAAAAAACGTATCAGATTAATATACATGTACTTGTAAGGTTGGAGAATTTCATAGTACACCTCACATTTCTGCTTGAACGTCTTGTGTTTTGGGCTTTTTGAGCTCTCTTCAATTCGACGTAGTCAAGTTTAAGAAGTACGAACTTGAAGAGTGGAAGAAAATGAAAACTACTCGTAAAGTACAAGCATCCAGATGTGGCTTCCGCCTGAACTCTCCATATTTGCAGAGTTGATCAGAAAAATTAATGAGTTGCTTTCATGCCAAAGTAATGATCAAATTTCTAAATTTGTCGAGTCATGTGGAATCCACATATGGTTACTTTTCGTTTTACAAGAGCTCTTCAAGAGAGAGAGAAAGAGAAAAGGTTTATGCAGCTGAAATTTGGCTACACTGTTCTGATGAGGCCAAAAAATTCGAAACACGTGTCAATTGCTACTTCCAAATTACGAGCCGTACTACAAACTTCAGTCTACCCAAAAGTAGCTACGTTCGCTAATTTTTATAAAGAATTCGATATAATACTCATGATTTTTCTAAAAATTGAAAAAATTAATAGTCACATAATTTTGTTATTATAAAAACTTCAAAACGAAGGAAATCAATTCAACGATCCCTATGAAGTGTTCTATTTTCAAAATAAACGTATTACTTCGAGAAAACAATAAGTGAGACGATATTGTAAAGGTGCATGAGAAAATCAATAGAGGTATGGCACTTGACCTTATTGCTTCATTCATACTGGTGTGACAAGGGAATTACTATCCGGAAGAGGAATTCTATTACAAGGGTGTCTCCCGTTTCGTCTTTTAATTGAGGTCAAAACTTGCTAGGTATGGCGTTATCAATAATCATTCAATTATATTGTATCATTTCATAATATTAATAATTATTATTTTTTGTACAAATAGGCGATCCCAATTACATGACGTCAAGAAATACAAAGAGTACACAAAATTAAAATTGCGTGGTAATTTGGTCGTGAAGAAAATCCTGCATATCTGCATATATATAGGTGACGATGTTGTTCAATAGATACATGAAAATACAAAGAAAACTCGAGGAAATATTCACCTGTTCCTTTGGCTATGGCACCAATGAGAACTGGAGGAATTGCCATCAATATACAACCAGCTGCAGCAACGTAGCTCAAAACTTGCGCCCTTCCTGCCGATTTACTTGACAATACCCTCTGGAAGTACACCTGCCACGGTATCCCACCAAACACCAACAGCAACCCGTAGTCCACGTAGAACCAAAATTCTTCCTTTTTCACCTCCCCAATCCAATCGTACTCCATCGAAGACAATGGCTGTACGTGCTCATTTGCCCAGGCAAAAGGTATGCACATCCAAAGTCCTATGAAGATGCAAAACAGCTGTATAACATCTGTGTAGGCCACGGAGTACAGACCACCGAACAGAGTGTAGAACACTGCGATACAAGCGCTGAATATAACACTTGTTCTATGATCCATATCTATGATGACGCTGAGCGTGGCTCCAAGAGCTGCAAGGATACCTGCTGCCCAAAATACCTCACCGCATAACGCGGGTAAGAAGAGAAGACCTCCCATACGTTCCCCAAAAGAGTCTTGTAAGGGATCGAGCATAGTTATGTAGCCTTGTTTTCGCATTGGATTGGCGAAGAAAATTCCACCGAAGACGAGACTGAGGGAGTATCCGAAAGGTGCTTGGCACCATACGAGGCCTTGGGTGTATATGGCCTCTGCAGTTCCATTGATGTAACCGCCTCCTACCCATGTAGCTGAAAGATGAACACAGAAAATAACACAATAATCTTGGAGAGTATTTCTATGAAAAAACAGAATATAAAGCTGATTTTGGAGGTTTAGAACTGAATGAATTTCTTCAATTCATTTTCGTTTTGATTTTCACTTTTCCCAAACTAATTCGAATAGAGCGTCGTAGTTATCTATAGATAAATTAAGAAAAAAAGTCACATATAATACTTGATCGTGTCAGCTTTGATATATTTGGTATTCAAAATGATAGCAGAGGTACTATAAATCTGCATGGCAATTTGCCCAATGAAGGTCTTTTAATGGTGGTAGGTACTCAACGAGATGTAAGACATTTACCCTCATGTTAAACTGTCACGATAGGGTAAATTGGCCCTTTTTTAGACATTTATATGAAAAAACAAAATATGAAGCTAATTTTGGAGGTTTAGAACTGAATGAATGTCTGACATGTTTTCGGGAAAAGATATTTGTCTATTTCCAGAAGCATATCCGTGTGAGAAATTCCCAGAAATCTTGTAAATTTTGTGTATTATTCAGTTATTTTTCTCGCGGTCCTATTGACGAGCTATGGATCGTATGCTTTGAAATATAGTAGTACCCTCTCAAGCATTTTAAAATTGAATTAGAGTAAACTTATCGTGTTGAGTGAAACTGATGATGATCTTCATAAATAACCTAAAAACATTATTCATTCTCGTAAAATTGAACAAAACAATTCGACACTGTATAAAACCTGTGTGAATTGGACTTAAATCGCGCTTCCTTGGGCATATTTGTTTATTTATTTACAAATACACCACTCAACAGCTTGGGCCAATTACTGAGTGGGAAAATACAATATAGTTTACAACTTATAAAAAATCAAACTAGAAATAATATCAATAATGTACAAACAATACACATGAACGAAAACTCTGAGGGCAAGCTGACATTAAAGCTCACCCACAAGATACGGAAAAACTAATATCTAAAAAACTTATAACTAAAAAACAGTCAGGCAAGAGCTCGTCTGATATCACCAGGCACGCATGCAAAACATATTGAAAAAGTATATTGATGTATTCAAGATTGCTTTATTGAGCTCAAAAAATTTTCGATCAAGCGTTGCTTTTGTGAAAAATAAAATAATCAATAGAGCTGCCATTCTCATTTCCATTAAAATTACAATACTCTATCAACTATTGTGGTTTCATGGATATACCTCAACAACGATTCAACGTCTATAAAATATACTATATACTCTTTAATCGAAGTCCTTTTAAGTTGTTTAACGTGAATCATTATTCACACATGTATTTTATAACAGTGTAAGTGGCAAAACCTAACACCAGTCGATGGAAATAAGGAAATCAATAAGGTGAATTCGTTTTTCTATGCCAAGGTCTACTGAATTATTTCTATCTACCTTCAACTCGCTGAGTTAATTGAAATGAGGGCATAGAAACACTTATTATATATTCATTAATTCACATAGAAAAGCTACTTTATCGTCACAAAAACACAGAAGCTCTTATCTCAAAATAGATAGAAAGACACAAAACAATAAACCGACAAATTTCACATTATTATAGGACTAATGACAACCAAATGATATGAACTAACCTGAATTACAATTTTATTTTAGTGAAAAAATCAATATGTTTTCGTTATCACTCAGA
Organism: Henosepilachna vigintioctopunctata; assembly: GCA_030704895.1. Taxonomy (NCBI): domain Eukaryota; kingdom Metazoa; phylum Arthropoda; class Insecta; order Coleoptera; family Coccinellidae; genus Henosepilachna; species Henosepilachna vigintioctopunctata. The sequence goes on from JARQZJ010000005.1 coordinate 4,024,104, forward strand.
CTGGAAGAAATAATGAAAAATACGCTAATAAAATAGTGAAAATGTTCCAAAATTTTGAACGTTTGTTGACTTTCATTCTTCGAGCAAGAAGAGACAATCATTTACGAAAAGTATGTTAAATGACCAGTAGTGATGTTTATTTTGTGAATGCCTACTGGTCCTTAGTTTAAAAAATCGTGAATTGATATCAAAAGCTTTGAACATAGTACTTAATTGACATATCAAAATGTGGGGTTATGAAAAGACATTTTGATACAATGGATTACACTAAGTGTTACTCTTCCGTCAAATGTAAAAAATAACCATACTAAAATGTTGAATCATTGAAGAATGAGAAACGTCGAAAAACCTACCACTATATTTCCTAGAACTAAAATTTAAACTTTATTTAGTTATCATACCAGCCATTCTTCTCCAATATGATGACTAACGATTTATATTCAATTCAATGATGAATTATTGTTAATAATTGAGTAAAAGAGTGAGTGTTTTTTGAGTGGTCGAGACTTTCGTATTGAAATTGAATAGAGGAAATTTTCATGAAAAATTTATCTTCTTCAAAGAGGATGTGGAAAAACTCTAGCAATGTTTGGTGATCGAGACTCGCGAATAAATCAATAAAAAACGATAACGATGTTTAAAAAGGAACTTCATATGCGCTTTGGAATTCAAATAAATTTCAGTCAAAAATAAGAACAATTAAATTTCTCCTATCAATGAAAGTGTCAACAGTTTATAAAAATCTGTTATAAGATCTATTTTTCTTCAATCAGTCCTCACTAAATGTTGTTCAGAGAGATAAAAGATATTCATATATCACACATAAATATGATTTTCACGAGTTTTTAATATCCCTTTTCATTAAGTACAAAGTATAATCGGCTTATTCCTAACACCCTGTTCGATATTTAATTTATTTGTTTTAATTTTCACCTTTCAGAGAAACAAATCTAAATAGAGCGTCGTAGTTATCTATGAAGAAAGAAGAAGAAAGTCACATATATTACTTAAGCGTGTCAGCTTTGATAGCTTTGGTACTCAACTATAGCAGAGGTACTACAAATCTGCATGCCAATCTGCCAAATGAAGGGCTTATAAAGGTGGTACTCAACGAGATGTAAGACATTCCCCCTCATGTTAAACTGTAATGCTAGAATAAATTGACCCACTTTTGGGCACCCCCCTTAAATTTAGCTACCCCCAAATTCCACATTCCATATCATGAGGATGCGTTCGATTTTCTAGATTATAACCTTAAATTTCCAATCTCTCACCCCCTCTTTCGAGAAACTAAGGCAAGATTCACCCTTAAACCGCCTTTTGTAAGAAATAAATGAAGCCTAGGCGTTCACTTTTGCACGTATGAGCTGAGAAAATTCGAAAAAAGTGTCCCAATGGGGAACAACTCACCTGTCATGGTGAATATTCCAACAAACAAGCCAATATTCCTCCCAGCAAGCATCACTTCTTCCTCTGAGTCGTTTCCAGCTTCCTTTTTCCTGGCCGCCCATATTCCAACCCCAAGGATAAGGACATAGAAGAGGATAATGGATATGACGCCAGCGACGTTGATCATTTTTTAAACCTTCCGGAAAAAGATTAACATATCACTATCAACCCTTCGAATATATTCTAGCTTTCAGTTCAAACAACGTTTCGTTTGAATTCATGAAAATCATTAAGACAAAATTTTTGAATGCCATAGAGTCAAAAGAGACTTTTTCACGTTTTTTTCATTGATCATATCTTCTAACAGATACGTACGAAGTTTCAAATAGTTCATAATGGTTAGTACATGCTAATTATACTACAAAAATTGCTCAATACACTCGACATGAGTTTCGAGCTACTTACTCATCATCACCAACTTTTCTTCGGTTTTTTCGGGTTTTGATTCGGGTTAGTAGCTCAATATTGAATGTTTCAACAATTTGTGTAGTATTTATCTTGTTTTGCTTTAAATTTCATTTTTCAATGATTGTTCACAAAGTATTGAGCCAGATTTTAACTGACAGTATTATTTACATGTTAAATTCATTATAAAATATAAAAATAGAAGCCCAACAAACAGGCAAAGCATTTCATGTTTTCAAAGTAAGTAATTTCTTATTTTTGAACTTTGTGACTTCAGGTTGTTTATAGATTCAGTTGAAAATACATTTCCAATTCTTAAGAGCTTACAAAACTTGTGAATAGAAAAAATTAACATTCGTAACTGTGTCTTGAGGTGGTGATACGTGACATAACTGGGTTCGAACCCCGAATAAGCTGAGTAAATTTTCAACAAAAAATGGTGATTTTAAATGTATTACAGAATTTGTGATTTGACCATTCAAATCGAATAACGCAAGACCAAAATTATCGATATATACAATGTTAAAGTATTTCTCTCTTATTCTGGACGTTGTCTCAAATATTTCTTGATATATTTATTATTAAGATCCCACCTGTTTGCTGGTTTTGTCAAATTTCTTGTGATATATTTCATCATTCAATAGAAGTTCTGTTTCAAACAAATTTTGAGAATGCTTAGAAACTTAGAAAATGATTCTGAAGATGAGTTTTGAAAGTGCAAGAGAACTGAATCGAATTCAACAAAATCAAATATTCTGAAGTATATTTACTGAGTAATTTCTGTTGTTTTTACTGAGTATATTTTAATGTTGACTTTATTACTGTAAACGATTGGGCTGTGTCTTGATTAAACATTGTTTCTACTTTATTAAAATGAACAAAAACATAACAAATGAGTTTTCAATATTATATTATATGTTTTTTTGGCGTTCTTCAATAACGCATCGAATCTTTCGACGAGTTAAACGAGAAACTGTTTGTCATATACTTGTATTCTCTACTTACAAATACCAATTTTGATTGAATTCTTGAATTGAATTCTTAATGGCATATAAGCTTTTTGGATTTACAATAAGTCGTTCTCTTCATTCCCTAGTTTTTGACATTTACAGAAAGCCAACTTATTGAGACATATTAATACACAACTAAAGTTGTCAGTCGCAAAAATTAAAAATAAGTGCCTTTCATTCATTAGTTCATAGATTACTTTCTGATGATAATTTTATAAAAGAAGTTTGTATAATAAAAACAATTGCTATTAACCATGGTTAGAAACCCTTCTTTCTTGATAAACTAATCAAAAATAACCAGAGAAAGATACTATTACAAAGAATTTTTCCTATTCACTTAAAAAAACAACAAAAATATTTCATACTCATATACCTAACTGGATCAATAAAATTTGTAGAAGATTACATAAAAATAACATGAATAAAATATGCACCAACAAAAAGAATTTGGGTCCATTGCTGGTAAATAACAAGGACAAACTTGACTTATTTTCGAGAAGAGGCGTTTTTATTAAATATTTTGCAGAAAATGTGATAGTTTTTACATAGGTCAAACTGGACGTTCTATAAAAAAAAATCGATGAACATAGAAGATCAATATTGTCGAATAAACCTAATACAGGTTTTTCTGACCACTGCATTAATCATAATCATTTCTTGTATCCCAGGAAGACCGAAATAGTACACTCGGTAGTAAGGGCAAAAGATAAGATACCCTTATCTTGGAAATTTCGATAGAAAAAAAAACATTTACCTATTTGCAATGACCAGGTGGATTTTTCCGTAAACGTGTGTTAAATTCTGTGGTTTCGGATATATAGGTGAAAGCTGTACATTTTGAAATTCAGTATACTCTATACTCTTGATAATAGGTTAACCACCCGAAACATATATAGAGTTTTTAATATATTCAGTGAAACTTAAGTCAAGTGTGTTAATTTTTAATCTATTGTTTTTAACTAATGTTTCACCAAGAGATAAGCGAAACCTCCATGTCATTTATTAATTGAATTGTTCTTTCTTGGCATAGAAATCTCTGAAAATATTTGCAATTGAAAACATCATCTGTACTTTCTCGAAAAACTTCACTAGATGTTAAAATATTTTTGGACATAGTAAGAAAATCGCAATAATATGCAAATTATGAAAAAGTTGCGTGACCTTTTATTGAAATTGAACCTTACTCAATAGACTTATACTTATCTGAATTTGAAAAATTGATTGTAGCTATCGAAGAAAATTACATTTCAATCAAAAGAACATACAAAATTTCAATAAGAGTTTGGATTATTCTATTTTTCGTCGGATTTATTGATTTGACGACTATAAAACACGATATTTCAAAGAAATTGAAGGTGATCAAATTTGTCTATACACTAGCAACTAGATTGGTATAAAATTGTAGCCTGAGTGCTATGAAATTATAGCCACAATTGCAATTTCTCAAGTACATCTTGAAGTTATAACGTTACATTTAGTAAGTTATATTTACGTACTAATAATTTAATAAATCGATAACTTTACCTTTTTCTGTACACCTATTTATAGAAGCACTTATATAGGCAAATTTACAAAAACGTCTAACAAAATATATGCTTTGAAAACACCAACAGTTGCATTTGTGCGCAAAACTTATAAATAATCAACCATACGCTCTTTCTGCAAAATACAACAGTCGCCCCAACGCAGTGATGTTTTTTGTGAGGGGCTATTTCTTGTTCTAAAAGCGAGCCCGCACATGGGCACCAATAAACGTCATCAAAATGGTCCGCGGGAGCACCAGCAGCACGATACCTGGAGGACGTGTACACAGGGTGCGAGCCCCGGTGAAGAACTGCTCCCGTCCGTGTCTTGGTATTGATCCGGGAATGACGTCAACGTTCCCTGGGTCCCATTGGAGGAGTGGAGGAGTTTGCTCCCTCTTTACTCCCAGAGATTCGGAACAGCGGGGGCGGGTCTGTCGAAATCTATTGGAGATGCCGCGTACGTAGGTGTTCCCCCGCCCCAGCCAGCGTTTCATATGAAATATTGGAGTGAGTGGGAGAATGGGATCGATTCATTTTTGGGATGTTGGAGATTATTGTTCTCGGTTTTTGAATGAACCATAGAAGTATCTAAATCGTATTATACCACCCACAGAATACTTCATTTATTTTTCAGAACGGAATGAAAATGTCACGGACAATTCCTATAAAATAGACGAGAAACGAACTGTCTTAACAATATTACCCAACATAAAACTAGACGGAGTAATATTTTCGAGAATTTCGTGTAGTTTTAAACCTGTAGTTGATAACAATGATCTATTTCATGAAAATTCGAAATAATTTATCTATTTGTGAGCAGTATATAATATTTCAGTGTTTGCTGTATTTTCTACTTTTTGTCAATTATTTTATATCTATTAATTATACTATATATCGATAATTATTTTTATCTTTAAGGAAATTATATTAATATTGACATCAATAAAAACATTGTGTCTTTTTGTGAAAGCAATTGGAATGGAATTACCATATCTACTTATTTATTTACTACCTGAGTCATAAAATTTACTTCGATTTTTAAACATATCATTCACTTTCGTCAAAATTTAAGAAAAAAATAAACCAATTATTATGAATTCATTCGTAGAATTTGCTTCACAAATTAATGAACACAATTATAAGGTAGAATTGAAATCAAGTGAATCAAATACAATTGAAGTGGCAGTTATATTAATACGAAAGAAATGAAATAGTTAGAATTCAAAGATTTTTACGAAATACAAGTCAACAAAAAAACAAATACAGTTTGAATTATTTTCAATGATTGAGTGAATAAAATACTGACATGATTTGAAAGAAAGAAATGAATGTTGAAACATTTCAGAAAACGAATCACAATAGATAAAAATGACAAGGAGGTTTCGCTTATCTCTTGGTGAAACATTATGTTAAAAACAATAAATTAAAATTAACACACTTGGCTTAAATTTCACTAAATAAATTAAAAACTCTACATATGTTTCGGGTGGTTAACCCATTATCTAGATTAAACAATTTTACTAACAGTAACTGTCAGTGACTGACTAACTGTTAGGAAGAGTAACTGACTAACTAACTGTGACTGACTAACTGTTATTCAGTAACAGTAACTAACTAACTGATAGTTCCTATCAGTAACATTGTATACTCCTGATAATGGGTTAACCACCCGAAAAATATGTAGTTTTCAATGTATTTAGTGGCCTATATATAATTATTATGTATATATTATTATATTTAATTGTTATACATAACTATAGCTAAGTGTGTTAATTTTAATTTTTTGTTTTTAATACATATAACTTTGATGAAATGAAGTAAAATCAATAAAATGAACCAAAAAATAAATATCGATTAAATTTTACAGGGGTCTACCATTTCTCAAAAATGTTAACTGAAATTTTTTCAGACTATGGAAAAGAATGTCTCTTTTTTCTATTTAACGTCCACATTTTGAAAACTACGGTACTTGGTCCAAAAAATTAACTTTTTTTCATTGTCAAATAATCAATTGAATTCCGAAAATTAATTCGAAATAATTTGATGTCCGGAAATTAATAATATTTTCATATTCAGAGATATTGAATAGGTATATTAAAAAAGCTTCATAGGTTCATCAACATACACAAGTAATTTTAAAAAATTAATATATTAAATGTCTTGGAAAATCTCTGAAATTTAACAGCTTCTAGAAAGAAATTGTTATGAAATATAGTTTTTTCTGAAAATAATTTTTTTCATCTGGTATCGTTATCAATTAGTAGTATATTGAAAATCAGAGACTACCATAAATTCAGTCCAATTCATTGTTCAAATGAACGTTTTCTGCTTTCAATTTATTTTTCTGTTCATTATGTTATTTCACTCATATTGGGTTTTCAAATACAAAATTTGTTAGTGTCAATTTATTCGTATATAAAATATTCCACTTAGAATTACAGAAAAAAATTCCCTATACGAAATAAAAAAGATTGCTGTCTATCGACCCCAAGTTAAATGAAGAGTTTCCATAAATATTGAATTGGATATCGATTTCTATATGTTCAAGGTAAAATTGTATTGGCCTTCGTGCTAAGTTTACAACAGAACATAAAAATGAAGAACTTCCAGAAGTTGAATTTAATAACTCATATTTCTTAAATCTATCAATATCTAGTGTGTAAAATAAGGACTATTTTACTTTTGCCTTGATAATTAAGTTTAGTGCACGAAATTCTATATTTTTCACAAATATTTTCCGTCGAAAACTGAAAAATATCGAACGTGCGCAGAAATTTCAATGAAATTTGTATATTTTTATAATTCTGCATTTGCAAAAACGTTATTTCACTTAGTATAAATGGTATGCAGTTAGTATATAATGGTATTAAATTTATTAATTTGGAAACCTGAACAATTATAGAACAAACTTGGAAAATTATTGCTTATGACAATATATTGGGTCTATGTGAATATTTGACTTCATATACAAAAAGCTTTAGAACACCTTTCCTGAACATTACTCGAATTGATAATAAAAATTTGTAATAATAATTGCTCATTCCCAAAAATAATTTCAGATTCTTCAAAGGTAGAGCCATCTATCATGCGATTATGTTAAAAGAGGACAGGTTCAGCAGAAATTCAGACACTGTCCCGCTATATACTCTTCTACAGCGCCCTCTTGTGTGATACATTAAGGACTAACTCCTTCAATAAGAAAGAAACCTGTAATTTTTTCAACAGATTTGTTGGAATACCGATAGAATGCGCAGTTCAGATTGTTTATTTCTCAGTTAAAACTCAGCTTCGCTTAATACTAAATAAAAAGTATTTAGAATACTTTCTTGCCCAATGCATACGCTATTTAACAGTTAATATTGATATTGAATTTATAGTGGGCTTAGATCAAAGAAACTGCAGTCTTTGAGTATAGAAAATCTATAACTATGTGTCTCTGAATACTTTTACAACATTGAGTTTTTGATGCATTCAAGAGAGTTTCCTGCAGCACAGAGCATGTGTTGCAGGAAAATGCACTGTTATAGGAAATCAATAACTATGTGCCTATTACTGTAAATTATTAATTTTTTGATTCTATTCCTTCTTCCACCTATGGATTGATATTGTACACTAATATATACAAATATATTACAGGAAACTGCGATTTTAGAGAATCAGTCATTGCTGGGAAGTTAGATTTCTATAATTCAAAACAACATTTAGTAACCATAAATATTTCTGTATCGAGAATCCAAAGATTTCTTCATATTTTCAATATACGATTGTACGCATTGATTGAAACATATTTTTGGAACAATCTTAAATTTTCATTTAGTTATTTCATTTTAGATTTTATGTATCAATGATAGATATTTCAATGATTTTAGTAAATAGCATATACTTTTTGTATATCGGAAGTAGGGTGGAAGATTAAAAAAAACTCTTTATAATCATTTTATTTCCATAATGATGTACAAAAATTCTCAGAGGAATGTTTCAATAAATAAATACATATAAATAATGACATACGAAATACATGTAATAAAGATATCAGGTTATTCTATAATAGTTATAATGTAACGGTAGATAAAACATTTTCGAAAACAGTTCAAAGTATTGTAACTGTGTTAGATCAAATTCGAAATTAAGTTTTTACATCATTTTGAATTCTGTAAATAGAAAAAAACAACCCAAAAAATAATATAATTATTATAATTTGGTGAAAATAGCAGAAGATGCTGGTTCAGATTTGGAAAAATGCAAATTGTATTTTGGCTATATTCTATTATAATTTCGTTAAGTTTATGAAATTGAAATTTCATTAAATGTCTCTTTCGTTTCAAATTGATCAAATATGATAAATAACTTCAAAACGTGATTGTTGAGATCGAAAATGTGTAAATTTGAAACTTACTTCATATAATTTTTTATTTAATTTATATTATATTACATAGATGAATATATATGTAGATTTTATATATTTACTTCATTGCCTCTCACTCCACTCAATTCCAATAACATTTCAGATAAACAGGCTGATTAAATGAATACAATTTAAATATCACATATTCATTCATTTCTATTCTCCAATTATTTAATTATTTACATTCAGTAACAAATAAATGAGCAAATGGTAACTTTCTGTTCAGATTTACGTTGAGGATTATATTATTCATAGAAAACCAAATGAAATCATTCAATCAGATTACAGAATTTTACAATCTGGATTTCAAATTTAGAGTCGTCCATTATCTCAAACTTTATTTCATAAATTTTAAACCGTAATCACTTTTAAACCTCATATTTTCATTACTTATCATTTATAATGACTATCGATTTCGTGTATGAATGTAAACAAGCCATAGAAAATATAAAAAAAGATTTGAAAAAATAGAATGTACAAATGCGTTAAACATCAGAATAACACGAAGCGCCATCTTACGGCGGTAGTTGAGTTGTCATGTTGTGACAATCTAACGTACAGGTATCTAGCGTATGATAAATCGAAAAGTTTTTTACATTTAGTTCAAACAGTTTAGTACTATGATTAAAATTTTATATATTTCAACAAGCGTACTCCCCCAAAAACATATACATTTCTCAAAAAAATATTTCGTGCAAATTCGTTCAGTGAGCTATATATTTTTTGGACCATTTATTTACAATTGAATTGATTTTTGGCAGCACAACAGCGATATATTTAAATTTTAAAGCTCTCATTTAAGATGATATTTCAATGAAACAATGTATAATTTGTTTATACAGAGTGTCACATTGTAGATATGATTCCAAAGAGATTTCCTTTTCCAAAAATACACTTAGGTATAACAACTTGGTACAGACATAGGAATATAATTATATATAAACATTTTATATTTTTCTTAGGAAAATATCTCCAGCTACTTTAAGAACATCGGATATTTTATATATTTATTTCAGCATTACAACATCAATATATCAAAGTGATTTAAAACTTTATAGTATATTATATTGTATATTATACAAACAATAATCAATGGTGCATTTATGAAATTTTCATTTACGCAGTTTTCCTATGAAGCATTCGTTTACTCATAGTGTCATGTCACCACAATGTCACGACACAATAGCACTGTTGCCAAATTTCGGAAATTTTCCTGAACCCAAGTTTCTTACAAGTTATTGATGAACATTGAAAATGGAATAATTTCGAATTAGGAAATAATTTGGCTCAAGAAACGTGAATTTTTAGTGCCAAAAGGTTCACATTAACTGAAAACGATCCTTCATCCTCTAGAAAGCGATCCTCATTAAATAAAACCCTCTAGATTTGAGAAGAGATAATCAACTTTTAATACAGTATCGTCTACTTTACGTCACTAGAAACTCAGTCAGAGCAATTCCAAAACAAACCATCTGTTATCTGATATGAACCAGAAGACAGTGTTGCCAATTCTATGTATTTTTCTCGAAAAATACTCTATTCAGTAAATGAAACCTTCTGAATCAATACCCAAGATTTAATGATAATGAAGGAGAATTTTGCAGTATTTTCCACAAGAAAATATCACACGATCTCTCAGTTTCTCATGTATAAATATGAAAAAAGAATTTATATACATATATATATATATATATAGAATTTATCTCAAGAAACAGTGGCAGATCTGGAAAATTATTTAGGGAGCCACAAGACAACACTTCTGGGGGACTTTTAGGAACAGAATATGTAAAATCTTTGTATACCTGGGGATAAAAGGGCAGGAGCACATGTGCCCCCCGAATATCCGAAACTGTCCAAAAAGGACAATTTACACAGTAATTTCACTAAATAGATACATAGAAATATTTATTGTCCAATAGATGTTGAAGGAACTGATTACTATCCTTAGAATTTTTAAATATTTTTCATGCAGGGATATTTAATCTTTGGTCGTCATTTTAATTCGAATGTCCACCATCGTCCAGAGACTCAACATGATAGAAGAACTAGAAGAGTTCGAGAGAGATGAGTAAATTCAATATATCAATTCTACTTATACCACTGTACACAGCTAGCAACAAATTTTCACACAAGAAACATGATAAACAACCCTTATATTTTATAATAGTTTTATAACTATCTTCATCTTAATATTTGGATAATTCTCAAGAAGTACAAACTGAGAATGAAAAGAAAAAATAAGAAGTCAAAATCGTTAACTATTTACATCTGCAGATATATCTACAGGTATAGATACATCTTGTAGTTGCCTAAACCGACCTGATGAGAGCCAACAAGCTTGAAACACGTGTCGTTTCGAAACGCCCCTACCACGATTAACAATTCAAAGAATAGATTTTGAGTTTTTGAGTGGATTATTTGTACATAATTGTTGCATCTTCACTTATTAAATAATTCCTATTGATTGTATCCAAAAGATAATGCTTTAACAAGAATATTATTGATATGACCCTGTATATGATAACACCAAGCTTTTCTTTTTTGTATGTTACTCAAACTCAAAATTCACGAATATTATTTGCATCAATTTTCCTAAAGAGATAAAATTTTGCAACACTGTATTTTTTTCCTAGATTCACACACGTTGATTTAACAATTAGGACGAAATTTTTACCATCACGAAGTGAAAATCTAGGAAACTGGTCTCCTTGTTATTCCATTGTTCATTTAATAACCTTACTCAACATAATTTTGAGATGATTTTCGACCTACCCTCGTATAAGTTTTCTAATAGCTAGCGTTATTTCCTCTCATCGATATACTCATTCTCCTATCATTTCTACTGCTGTATAACTCTCCTGAACTGCTCGATGAACTATTGGAATGAGTCGTTGGAGGATACCTCCATTTCCAAGGCTTGCATCTCCCTAGGTGGAGGTTACCGTCCGTGCAAGCCCTTTCTCTGAATGGCGCGCTCTCTGGGGGACTCATAGCTATGCTGTCGGCATTTTCTACCGACTCGTCCTGTTCTTCTAACTCGCCTTCCGTCCATCTCCTTCCTAATATACCACCCCGACAGAAATTGGGTAAAATACCGCTAGGTGACACTACGTGAGGAAAATGACGTGTCTTATCCGGGGAATTCTGGTCCTTTTCGCTCCCGCTGCGGCGTAGTCTGATGGGGTTTTTATTGTGAACGCGCCAAAAGCGACAGATGTCGCGAAATACTGACCAGACCTGAAAGTTAAAGAAATATTACGAAAACAAGTATCAAATAAAGTATATACAAATAAAGTAGGTTTGGCAAAGAAAGTTTTCACTGAAAATAAGTATGAACTTGGTGAAAACTTCTCCCGATATCTGAGATTGGCTGAATGGAAACCGGTTGCAAAAAAATTTCCTTCCCATTCCTTGAGAATATACTCAAACCAAAATCATTCCTACGTCATAAATTAAATGAACTTATTTTGATTGAATGAATTTTGACTGATTAATATAGAATGAGCAAATATTTACTCCTCACTCGACCACAAAAAAATTGGACGACTTACATCCAAGACATAAGAAATCCAAGACATTTATGTAAAGCTAGAAACTTGCTGAGAGGTGCTCAACCACTATAGAGATTGGAAACTGCGGGTTTCTTTGAAAATGTAAAGAACAGTGTGAAGAATATGAACTGTGAGACAAGTCCAAGACCGCTATGTTAAGCTGAAGAGCTGAAACAACCTGAGTACAAATGAAAACCTTTGTCTAAGTAAGAGGAGCAAGATGTTTGTTGAAGACAATCCTTTCCTGAAAGAAGCTCTGGAAGCTAAGAACAACCATCTTTTTTTCCTCTATCTTCTTCTTGAACAGGCATACTTCAACAGTTTTTGGACCCCAGCATAAAAGCTCTTGGTGTGCTTTTTCTCTCAATTCAACTCTCAAGGAAGTTGATTCTAGGTTTTTCTCCTAGAGCTACAATCCCTAATAGCAAAGAAGAAGTACTGGACTAGTTGAAACTGCTACTTATTAACATCTATCTCTTGTTGTTGTACTTGAAATACAACTATAAATAATGGTTAACAAAGGCTTAAGGCTGAACGGTGTTTCAACACAGAATTGAAATAGAATGAGCTAATATCTACTCCTCACTCGACCACAAAGAAATTGGACGACTTACGTCCAAGACACAAGAAATCCAAGACATTTATGTAAAGCTAAAAACTTGCTGGGAGGTGCTCAACCACTTAGAGATTGGAAACTGCGGGTCTCTCTAAAATGTGAAGAACAGCGTGAATAATATGAACTGTGAGACAAGTCCAAGACCGCTATGTTAAGCTGAAGAGCTGAAACAACCTGAGTTTAAGTGAAAATTTTTGTCCAGGTAAGAGACTTGTTGAATACAATCCCTTTTCCTGAAGGAAGCTTTGGAAGCTAAAAACAACCAACTGTTAGGCATACTTCAACAGTTATTGGACCCCAGCATAAAAGCTCTTGGTGTGCTTTTTCTCGCAATTCAAATCTGAGGAGAGTTGATTCTAGGCTTTTCTCCATGCTATAATCCCTAATAGCAAAGAAGAAGTACTGGACTAGTTGAAACTGCTACTTATTAACATCTATCTCTTGTTGTTGTACTTGAAATACAACTATGAATAATGGTAACAAACGCTTAAGGCTGAACGGTGTTTCAACACAGAATGGATCGAAGGGATACATCATCTTCAAATCACCTATTCCCAGTACACTCTGAGACGAAACCGAATAATCTTACCTCAAATTTAGAATGAACCAAACAATAAATCCTTGAAAATTTCAACGACAACGACAGAATGAAGTTTCCATGACATATCAAAAATTTAAAACTGTCCGAAGGATATATCGAAGTACCTCCGTCCTGTCCACAAACATTCAGTAAAATAAAAAACAAACTATAACACAGTATATTAATACATGAGCTTCTAAATATTTCTACCTGGTCTATACTCTCCCTCACAGAAATTTCGTGGAAGCATACGCAACCGATTTCCTTGCTCCGCTTCTGGCCCTCTTCAGATGAAACCATCCGGTCCTCGACCTGATCGATCTTGTTGCCTACGAGAAGTACCGGCACATCTCCGATACCGTCTCTTACAACACTCCCAAGGCGACGTCTCCTTTTGTTGTAGTTGATGAGGAACTTTAGACGGTAACATTCGTCGAAAGAACATTTGTCAGTTACTGAATACATCAAAATGAATGCTTCAGCCCATCTAATGTTTGCTTCAAGGGCAAGGCACTCATTTTCCTACAGAAAAGAAGAAGTTTCAATATATTATCACACTAGTTAAAACATTTCGATTTATAAACATTACAGTTTTACTTTGTATGGTGGTCATTGTGAGGTTTCATCATTTGCTATCGCAAATGATGCAGTAATTAACATCAACTCCATCTTTGAGTATAATCAGGAACGAGAAACGATGTCGAAGGAAGAAAATATTCTTGGTAAAAACAATTGGAAGAATATACGCATTTAGCTTTCAGGACCTAGTAAGATCTGCTCAAGACCAAAGGCATGTTGCTGTGATAGTAGCTTATCCTGAGATAATATATTAAATACGAAGGTGGGGTAAAAAGTTTCCGGCCTGACTCAGAGATGACGCCACTTGGTCTACTCTTGGAGCGGCGTCCTACATGTAGTACCATTCCTTGGGCGAGACGCTTCCGTTGTTTAAGTGAAAATGGAAAAATTAGAGAAACCTGCTGTCATCATATACTACTATTTGAAAGGTCCTGCACATAAACAAATAAAAGAAGAGATGGATTCAACACTAGGAGATTCCTCCCCGTCATATCCTACTATTAAGCAGTGGATTTCTGAATTTAAAATGGGTAGTGTGGTTACCTCTGATGAGCCTCGCTGAGGACGGCCCGTTGAGACCACAACTTCAGAAATGATTGAGAAAATTCATCAAATAGTATTGGAAGGCCGGAGATTGAAAGTGCATGAGATACTGAAACCTGTAGGATGTCAACTGAACGCGTGCGAAATATTTTGCACGACTATTTGAGCGTGAAAAAGCTGTGTGCAAAATGGGTGCCGCGTTTGCTAACGCTCGACCAAAACTAATTCGAAAAAACATTTCTACCGAAAATATGGCGCCGTATAGGCGTAATTCAAACGAATTTTTGCGTCGATTCATAACTGTTGATGAGACTTGCGTTCACCACTACACTCCTGAAAATAAAGAGCAGTCAAAACAGTGGGTTGGAAAGGGGGAACCAACTCCAAAGAAGTGAAGAGGGCAAGACTATCACTGTTCAATACTACGCAGACTTATTGCAACGTGTGAAGGACGAGGTGCAAATTAAACGACCTCATTTGTCGAAGAAAAAAAATGTGTTTCATCACGATAACGCACCAGTGCATTCGTCGATTGTTGCCATGTCCAAAATTCACGAACTGAAGTTTGAATTGATGGCGCATCCTCCCTACTCTTCAGACTTAGCCCCCAGCGACTATTACCTGTAACCTAACCTCAAAAAATGACATTGGTGGTAAAAATTTGAAGAGCAACAAAGACATTTTGAAAACTGAAATCAGTATTTTGAGGATCTTAACGAATCACCGTTTAAAACTGGTATAACTGAATGAGAACACCGTTATGAGAAACGTATCTGTGTTGATGGAGATTATATTGAAAAATAAATCAAAAACTAATTTAAACATCGTTTTTCTTGGTCAGGACGGAAACTTTTCACCCCACCCTAGTACATAAACGAATAATATTACGAAATAGTAAACATTAACATTGAAAAATAGGAAAAAGATATTTTACTATCATCTAAGATCATTTATCATCTATGAACTTTCGTGAAAATTTTAAACGCTAGTTATAAATTAGTTCAAACCACGCCCCAAATTCACCATTTAAAACCCACCATTCGCAATTCATAAACGTCTATCGCCATCATTTCAAAATTAAATTCCCAATTATGTCAATTAATTCAACAACCCGTGACTTTCAAGTGCTTTTAAGTTCTACTGTAAAGGTAGTACATCGTACTTCCACAGTTTCGACTATTTCAGTAATTTTTTTCATAGCAATGAATAAAACTCTTCCGATTTAATTGAAACATTCTCTGGTCGAAAAAAACACTCATAGGTTTATGCACTCGTGAATAAAACGTAAATACTGGACGATATATTAGCAAATTTCAAAACGTGAACATGTGAAAGAAGACTGGGAGACTTGCCAGATGAGATACTTGACCCATATTTCATAATTCAATTTAAATATAGCGATTCGAAACAGAATAATCTCGGGGTGTAGGACAATTTGTAATATTTTATTATTCTGAAAATCATTCGGGCACCAAATCCATTTAAGTTACCTCAACTATGCCTGAAAATTTGTTGGAAATCATGAAAATATTGAAATAACGCTTTTTTAAAATATTATCTTGAGTTTATATAGGGTGATTTTTTAAGAGATGACTTTTTAGGTTGGCGGCACTGGTTGACATGGCATCCAAAAGTCATCTGTCAAAGTGAAAAGTTTCAGTATACTCTGCCATTTCATCGTGGAAAGACTTACAAACGAGCAACGATTGCAAATTGTTGAAATTTACTATCAACATTCGTGCTCTGTGAAAAATGTGTATCGTTTGTTATTTATGGTCGTCATAATCGACCTGGTGAATCAACAATTCGTGCTGTTATTACCAAATATCGCACCGAGTTTACTTTGTTGGACATTAAATCATTGTCTCGCATGCGTACAGTGCGTACTGAAGAGAATATTGCAGCCGTAGCGTAAGTGTTAATGAGGATCGCGAAATATCAATTCGACGCCGTTCTCAGCAATTGGGTATGTGTTACTAAACCACATGAAAAATTTTACGTGTTGATTTGAGTTTGAAAGTCTGTAAAATTCAACTTTTGCAAGAATTGAAGCCGAATGACCTACCACAACGTCTAATTTTTGGTGAATAGGCCTTAGAACAGCTTAATGAAAATTCGCTGTTTTATCGAAAAATTGTGTTCAGCGATGAGGCTCATTTCTGGCTTAACGGATATGTAAATAAACAAAACTGTCGCATCTGGAGTGATGCAAAAGCCACATGCCATATACAAGAATTACCGATGCATCCCGAAAAAACGACAGTTTGGTGTGGTTTATGGACTAGTGGCATCATCGGTCGATATTTCTTCAAAGACGACCGTGGAAGAAACGTTACCGTCAACGGCGAACGATATCGAGCCATGATACGCAACTTTTTTTTCCCGAGTTGAACTTGGTTGACATGTGGTTTCATCAAGACGGTGCCACATGCCACACAGCTCGTAAAACCATGGACATGTTGAAGCATGAATTTGGTGAGCAGCTTATCTCTAGAAAGAACCCTGTGAATTGGCCGCCAAAATCATGCGATTTGACGTATCTGGATTATTTCTTGTGGGGTTATGAAAAGTAGTTAGATTATGTGGACAAGCCGAAAACGATTGAAGCCTTACAGGATAACATAACACGCGTAATTCGTGGGATACAGCCGAAATGCTCGAAAAAGTGACGCAAAATTGGACTTTCCGAATGAACCATTTGATACGGAGCCGTGGACAACATTTACATGAAGCTATCTTCAAAATGTAAATGGCAAAGGCCAAGTTATCAATTTCAATAAAAATTGTGAATATATGATGGAAATTGAGTGTTTTATTCTAATTAAAAAACTCCGTCAATTCAATCTTATTTGATATATTTCAATAGTTTTTTATAGTCTTTTATTGTCGTATAATTGAAATTCGTTGGGCTCACGCATTGAACTAGCTGTCAGATATAAACTTTTTGCGAGACACCTTGTATATAAGTTTCGAATTTTTACAACTGGAGCTCTGTAAATTAAGCGTCTATGAAAACTGATATGCTCAATGCATTTTGACCCACAAATATTTTAATGAAAATTAGTTTTAATAAAAGTACAGATTCATCGAGTAAAGTAAAACAACAATTTCATCATCTTTCTGAACAAAAATGAAAATTCAATATTAGTCGATGTCTTTTATACTCTGCCTTTCATCATCTTATAATGGAGCTAAATATTTTCCTGGGATCTTAAGGATTCGAAAGTAATGAAATACTCGTATTGAAGGGTAAGAAGTTGTAAATAACACATTTTTGCGCCGCATTATACCCGCAGTAGGTATATCGAAGTGATGGAGGAGAACCAATTCGAAGATACTAAAGGTTAAAGATGTTTACATCATGTTTTATCCTTTCCATGTTTATCGGAAATTCGCAGAAACATCAATATATTTCAAAAGTCATACTCTTCCGAGTTCCTTTTAATCGAGCTGAGAATATTTACACTTCGAACACCTCGAATTACGATGAAAATGTTACAAAGTTATGTTGTTCTTTGTCTTTGAGGAACACATCACGACTCACGAAGTTATATGAAGTTCATTGAAAATGAAGCTTCTTAGTTTATAGATTAAATTTTGTTTGAAATTTTCGAAAGTTCATTCAATATCATATATTTGTATATTTTTTAACACAAATGTTCTTCACCAAGTGAAGTTGTCTCAAATGTTTAATATCTCTGAGGAAATTTTTATTTTCTTTTCTTTTCAATCAAAATTGTATATTATTGTAAATATGAATTTAACCAAGATTTTTGTTTGAACCAATATTTTTGCTCGAGGGCTGAATGGAAGATCAGACTCCAAACTGAATTCGGTCCTTTTGAGAGCATTTCTCTTAGTTGTAATTATTTATCAATTGAAATGAATGTAATTTTACTATGTAAGGAATGTTTCTCAATAAAATTATATTATTATTATTATTATAAGACGAAATTGACACGAATTTTCACAAAATAAAATTCAATAAGACACTGCACCAAAATTCACAAAATTTTTGTCAATACCTGTTTCGGGTTGACTACTCATTATCAAGACTTCGATACAAATAATTTGAGAAAATGGAAATCTACATTTATAATATTGGCTATAATATTTTATGGTTACAATGAAAACCTATTCAATTTATATCGCCGCAAAGTATGAGAGAAAGATCGAATTCTTAATTTCGTTCGACATTTAAAAATTTTTCGACATTGTAGTTTTCGTTTCTTTGAGGACTATTTTCCAAATTATAAAAATTTTGTGAATACGTCCGATTTTGGGGTTCTTCGAGTTAGATATTTTCGTAAGTTTCCACTTTTTAGAACTCTTCAGATTCTGACACTCTGGAAAGAGTGAGATGTCAGAAACTGCGGTAAAAAAACAACCCTACGAAAATTTTCAATAGTATGATGACTTACGTCTTCATATTTTTGCAGAAAAAAATTTTGTTTTGAAAAAAATTTTTTTTTATTTTTTTTTCGTTTCTTATTCCTCAGTATGTTTGTAAATATCTCATTCTATTTCATTCTTTCAGCTGAGTGGTTTGAATATTTTACTATTTTGTGTTGAGTTGTGTTTTTTCTACTTTCAATTTCTTTTTATATATTCCTTCTTTGAGTGTATGTATATATTGCATTTTGTTGGCAAACTATTTGAATTTTCAAGTATTTCTTGATTCGATTATTTTTTCGTTTCTTTCCTTATTAATTATATATAATGAATAAATATCCATTTAAAGTTCTAAAATTTAGATTTCATTGTCAGAGAAAGAAACAATTATTGATTAAAAAAAATTAAATCTAAAAGAAAATTTCTTGAAAAATATATAATCGTAAAAATAAAGTCTTCATAGTACTACTGATAAAAAAACACTGGAAATGTTTACAAAATTCTTCTCTTTCGATTCGTATTCTTCTGTATGTATGATATATTGTATTTTTGAGATTAATTGTTTGAATATTTATGTGTTTTTTAGTGGAGTTGTGTTGTTTCGAGTATTTCTTAATTGAATCATGTTTTTCCTTTCTTTCATTAATTTTCCTCAATTGAATAAATATCCATTTGAAGTTGTACAATTTAGACTTTAGTGATAGATAAAAACAGGATTGAAATCTAAAAAAGTCTCTTGAAAAATTCATAATATTTATAATAATAAGTCTTCATTTTCCTACAGATAGAAAGACTTGTATATTGTCAGCTTGTTTGAAGATTTTAGAATTTTCTAATAAAGTTGTGTTGTTTTTATTATTTTGTTTAAATTTTTGTCCTCGTTTCTTCTTTCTTTGAGTTTATATTGCATTTTGTCTGCTAAATTTGTTAATTAAATTGTATTTTTCCTTCCTATTATTCTTTCATTAATTTAATGTATAAATATTCATTAAAACTCATACAATTTGGAATTCAATTACAGAGAGATAAAAAAAATAAAAACCTATTTTCCCAAAAAAACTTCTTTTCTGGAGAAACAAAAAGAGAAATTTGTTTTCGCATCGAAAATTTCCCCAGTTCTTCAATTTCCTGTATATTATGCAACAAACAACAATAAAGTTAGAAATTTTCATTCAAACCAAAGTTATTACATATTCAGACTTTCATTTATGCCTGTCAAATCAACACGATGAAAGATTTCTTTCCATTTGTAGCAGTAGTAAAAAATTCAGCATACACGTCGTACAAAAAGTTTCATTTCTAACATATATATGAAAACGAAATATATCTTTGTTTCGGGCACATTCTTCTCACGCCAGGCTTCACTTCGATGGCATTCTGGAGTCCTCTACGACTCTCCAGGGGAAACTTCAAGAGTTACTATGAGAATGGCCAGATACAATCGCCCTCGGGAATAATTCGTTTCTCTCTTTGTGGCACACTTCAGGCGTATTCTAATACGAGAGTGCTCCCACCCTACAACGCGCAAGGTCGAAGGATCTATGGACCATTCGTTCCGAAAGTGATAAATAAATACGGAGACATTTATGAGAGTTGAAAGTTCGGAATTCATGCTCCTTTCATACGAACGAGAAGTTGTGTATTTCGCCATGATGTTTGGAAGTTGAACAGACAATTTAGAAGTTTTGTTTCGTGAAGAATTGCGTATTAAGTTTACTTTGCTATTCACTTGGGAGTTGAATTATTTGTTTCTAAATGTATTTCGTATACTAATCGTATAACGGAAATAAAGAATTCAATGAACTTCGCGGAAGAATCTACGAGGTTTGTTCAAAAGAAAAGGTGAATTTTAAATTTTTTCGAAAAGTATCTATTTATTCGACAATATCCATCTCAAATATTTGAAAGTGTTGGCGTTTACTTGTAAATGATGTATCTTGTACTTGTAATGTAGATGTAAATCCATTATATTTGAATATAAACTTAAATTCAAACACTTGAACTCATGATTTACACTTTATTGTACGCATAAAATGGCAGCGTTTCGAAGTATGATACACAGATTAACTAATATACCTATATCAGAAATAAATTTCAATGAAGAACTGAACATCATTAAACAAATTGCGGTTAATAATAATTATAAAAGCGAACTAGTGTCAAAAATTCTTCACAAAAAACTCTATCGGAAAGCTCTACGATTAGTATTTCCTTATCACTCGAATAGAAATCGTAAATATAATAGTTTAACATACTTTGAAACCATCATTCAAAAAGTCAAAACCTTTTTAAGTAAACTTAATTTTGATATTTTATTTGAAACGAACAATTCATCGAGTAAACTTATTCCTTTGTTCATATTTAATTCTGGAAAACTATCAGAACATTTGCCTGATTTTGATGAGTCATTAAGTTCTTCCAGGATTGACGAAAAATTCAAATTGTCAATGACACAAAAATACCGATTTTCACTTTCCTTCATTTGGAAAATATCAACACGCTATCATTACAGAAACTACAGGAAAATACACGCAAACTCCAGATTTTGTAATCAATAAATATCGAGGATTAATCTTTTTCGTCTGGTCTTATGGTTGTATTAATGGGAAAACGACTCCGGGAAATATCGCTTAGAAACTCAATAATATGAAATATGATGCTTCCAACGAAATCATATATTTAAGCTCACCTTTTAACGGCTATGTGAAATTTGCTAAAGTATCAAATTTCCCATTAGTGAACACCAGGAGTTAACAGATGCAACATACTTATCATCTGAAAATTCCCTGGCGAAAATGTCACAGGAAAATACGTGGTGGTATGAGTGAAACTGCGGTTATAATATATTGATGACTGTAGATCAGCAGTAAAATTGATTTCCTAGTAGAGGTATAGAACTTTAAATTGCCATTAAACATCGATGGATCATTCGATCGACAAGAATTTTTTTTATTCGAAAGATAATTTTGCGGCATTACATTTTAAATATGATTTCTGGAATATGACCGCAACGTCTGGCTCGGATGTAGTCCAATCTGGACGTCCAATTTTCGATGACTTTTTCCAACATTTGTGGCCTTATATTGACAATAACACGGCGAATATTATCTTCCAAATGGTCAAGCGTTTGTGGTTTATCCGCATAGACCAATGACTTTACATAGCCCCAGAGAAAGTTAACTAGCGGTGTTAAAACACAAGATCTTGGAGGCCAATTCACAGGTCCAAAACGAGAAATTAGGCGATCACCAAACGTGTCTTTCAATAAATCGATTGTGGCACGAGCTGTGTGACATGTTGCGCCGTCTTGTTGAAACCACAGCTCCTTGACATCATGGTTGTTCAATTCAGGAACGAAAAAGTTAGTAATCATGGCTCTATACCGATCACCATTGACTGTAACGTTCTGGCCATCATCGTTTTTGAAGAAGTACGGACCAATGATTCCACCAGCCCATAAAGCGCACCAAACAGTCAGTTTTTCTGGATGTAACGGTGTTTTGACATACACTTGAGGATTATCTTCACTCCAAATGCGGCAGTTTTGTTTGTTGACGTAGCCATTCAACCAGAAGTGCGCTTCATCGAGAACTAAATTCGCTTATGAAAATCGGGAACAACGGCAATCTCGTTTTGGGCCCATTCGACGAATCTACGCCTTGCTTGATGATCGTTTGGCTTCAATTCTTGCACGAGTTGGATTTTGTAAGCACGCAAACCAAGATCCTTCCGCAAAATCTTCCATAAAGTGCATGGACACAGATCCAATTCCTGTGCTCGATGGCGGATGGACTCATTCGGGTCTTCCTCAATGCTACGCTCTACAGTAGCAATAGCTTCTTCTTTTGTACGGCGTCTCTGGGGATGCGAGTTATCAATAAGAGTAAACGTGGTGCGAAAACGTTCCATGGTTAATCGAATTAACTGCTCTGATGGACGATTTTGTCGACGATAAAATGGACGTAGTGCGCGATACGTATTCCGCACAGAACCATTATTTTCGAAATAAAATTGCACTATTTGCAAGCGTTGTTCAGGCGTGAGTCATGATGAATTGCCAAACCAAACTGAGAATAAATCAGTTCTCAGATGTTAAATCGGTCGCCATCTTCAACAGTAATGCCAACTTAAAGTTCTATACCTCTAAAAAAAACACCCTTACAATGATACTTCCAACTGGACTGCAATATATCCCTAAAAAACCATTTTCTCCACTCCCATCTTGATTTTTCCAACCTAATTCCGAAGTTGGCAGTGATGAGCATGATACTTATTTCCATCATACTCCATCTTTGTTCCATCAAGATATTTCTGTGATGGAACAAAGATTCAGAGGCGTTGGAATGAAGCAAAGCTTGCAGATTACTGCTGGTTTAATTTAGAGAAGATCCGGAGGTCACTTACAAGAGGAAAGCTAAAAGATCGCGATCAAAAATCCGTTAATTCTTCATAGATCTGAACACCTGGCAGTGTTTTTGGAAGAATTTGAATTTAAATATCATTAATGATACTGCAATCACACTATAAATATTGGTAGCATATGTAATTCTCATTTACTAATTTCTTAGAAAGACTAATTTTTCATCATATCATACATACCAAAAAATTTAAAGCTTATAAATTTCTTTGTCATATTCGTTTTTCTTAACCCAACATCAGTAATAATTGACTCTTGAAGTAAAGGAAACGTTCAATTTTTTCGCAGTGTAATCTAATACACCTTCTCTGAAGTCCAAAAATACTTTTTGCTCCAAAAGAGCAGCCTCATAGAAAAGCCTATACCATCTGATGAGATGACTGGTGAGAAATTGTACCATTGAAATGAATCGTATTCTTCGAGTGAAATATTGTTTTCCACCAATTGTTTCAGTTCTGAGTTTCTTGCGAGTTTCTCAAATTGCTTTCCCACCGAGAACATCTTCTCGATAATTCAAGAGCTTATCTGTCCTACTATCAATCACCCCCCACGCTTGTTCGACGATAAGAACTGTCAGTTAGAAAATTATTACACGCTTGACGGTTTCAACACTTCGCGTTCGGTCCTTGTTTCCGAAGATGAGATACTAAATCATCCGTGTCTATTATTCAGAGGAAATTCTCGATATTTCCAGAAAAAATATATCAGCAAAACTCACCGAGGTCGTATTTTGTCATCAGTTTCATTCGAGAGAACAAGCAATTATGTCTCCTATAAATTGATTGATTCGCTAATTTGAAACAACAAATATAAGCAAAAATAAATAAATGCCGTTCGAATTATTTGGGTCAAAATATAAAAAACAATGTTCTCGTAAAATCTTACCTTTTAATGAAGTAAATACATGCAAAATAGCGTAAATTATTCATATTAATATGAAGTATGTCCTCCTTTCGCATAAATAACTTTTTGAACTCGTCTAGGCATCGATTCCACTAGCGTAGCGCAGATTTTCTTCAATTCGTCATCATGAAACCACACCTGAATCGAACTTATAATCATTTTTTTTTGTAGTGCAATCCATTTTTGCCAGTCGTTTCTTCAAAATATTCGATAAATTCTCAATAGGATAGAGATCAGGTGAATTCCTGGCCAATCGAGTACTTTTATTTCATTCTAACGCATAAAGGCCTGCACTTGTTTGAAATTGTGGCAGGGAGCCAAGTCGTGCTGAAATGTTCCATCGAATGTTGGAATGGGACAATCCTGATGCGCAATATTTCCATATATTTCACTGAATTCATCATCCCTGTTATAGGAGCTAATCGTCCAGTGTTATTGTTTGTGAAAAACCCCAAAACATTTGTTTCGAAGGATGTTTTACTGTTTGCTGGATGTGATCAGGCCGCAAAGTTTCCCCATCACTTCGTCTAACAACACTTGATTTGTACCTTTGAACAAACAAATGTGTCTCATCACTAAAAACCACCTTCTTCCAGTCGTCCACAGTCCACGCACAGTACTTTTTGACCCATGCCAAACGTTTCTTCATCATTTTCTGGGTAAGCAGTTGCTTTCTCTTTGGTCTTCTTGCCTTACGGCCAACCTCCAGCAGTCGTTTTCGCACAGTTGAGGTGCTCACCTCAAATACACCTGAAACCATTAAATCCCTTCGAAGATCAGTGCTTGTCTTTCTCGGATTAATTTTGCTATTTTTTATCAACAATTTGTCTGTTCTTGGAGTAGTTTTGCGTTTGCAACCACAGTTTCCTTTTCATTTTGGATACGATGAGGCACTTTCTTCAAATGTTTTCAAAATTCTCGAAACGCTGGACTTTCCCACACCAACAGCTTCAGCTATATCTCTTACAGTCATTGATGTGTGTTCATTAAGCGCGATAATTTTGGAACGCTTCCTCGGAGTGATATCCATCTTTGGACAAGACAATACATCACGTATCAAAATTGATACCATCAACTGTCGCACCGGTAGGCTCACAACTGGTCAGAATGTAAATAATAGTCAAGGTCGAACGCTCACGTCACTTCAGGTAGTAAACAAGCAGGTGTGAGAGTGTTTGGGCCACCCTGGTACTCACATACTTACAACAGTAACTCAAACGAAGAAAAAAAATGTTTGTCCCAATTAATTCGAACAGCATAGTAATATGAGGAATCTCAGGAAACAATATTAGGTCCAATTCTATTTACAATGAATATGAATGAACTTTTAATGTCGGAGAGTGAAGGTAAAATAACCAGTTTTGGAGATGATACTGCGATACTTTACTCAGGAGCAAACTGAAAGATACCAAAGCTTGGCTTGGAAAAAAAAAAACTTTGGTATTTTTTTTAAGCTTTGGCTTTGATGTCACTGCCATAATATATTATATTTCTATCAAAGCCGTGAAGGCCACTTCCTGCGAGATGTAATTTCATAAATAACCGTATTCTATGTACTTTATGGTTTAATAAAAAACTCACATTCAGAAGACAAAAAACAAAGATTTCTATTCAATTCAAATCTTGCGTTATTTTTGGAACAGTTTACTTGAAATTCAACTTATTAAAAATTGAAGGGAATAAAAGAGAAACATCAGGCTGTATAATTGAAATAAAATTTCGACAGAAAATAAAACGAAACTTACCGCAAATAATAAAAACATGGAATAGATAGATTTCAAAATTGAGTTGACATACTAGTTTTTTAGTATCGAAAATATATCCAACTCAAATTCAGTTAATACGTTCACTAAATGATTTTTCTAATAAAATGAATAGAAACGAACGAAAATTCTTTATAATTATTACTTTCGTCTTTTCTACCTTGAATGAAGTTTGAATTAAACAGCATTGCTTTTAAATTCTGGAGAACTAATTTGTGAAGAGAACGCTTGAAAATTTCCGTAATTGAATAGTTCATTATTTAAAAAATTCTCCAGTTCACTCAAAAGAAGTCTTTATAACAATTTCAACATAAAATTTCAAGTTCCTAGAGCTCCGATATGATTGAATTAATTAAGTTCAGAGTTGCCGATATTGCCTGCACAATATATTGGTTTAATATCAAATTGGGAACAATGTTTTAGAGGAAATTATATTCCGATAAAGTTGCTGCCTCTCTAAGAATTAATTAGCAGATTTTGCTGCCTTGTTCGAAATAATTAGAAGGAAAGGTGCGTTTGATTGAAATATATATTAAAACCAATAAATTAAAAATTAACACACTTGGCTGAAGTTTCAATGAATAACCGGTGATTTTTCAAGAGTTAAGTTTTTCAGGTTGGCGGCACTGGTTGGTAATGGCATCCAAACGTCATCTGTCAAAGTGGGAAGTTTTCCGTATACTCCGCCATTTTATCATGGAAAGACTTATAAACGAGCAAGAATTGCAAATTGTTGAAAATTACTATCAAAATTGGTGCTCTGTTAAAAATGTGTATCGTTTGTTATGACCATATTATGGTCGTCATAATCCACCTGGTAAATCAACAATTGGTGCTGTTATCACCAAATTTCGCACCAGGTTTACTTTGTTGGACTTTAAACCATTGTCTCGCACGCGTACAGTGCGTATTAAAGAGAATATTGAAGCCGCAGAATACAGTGTTAATGAAGATCGTGAAATGTCAATTCGTCACCGTTCTCAGCAATTGGGCATGTGTTACTCAACCACATGGAAAACTTTACGTGTTAATTGGGGTTTGAAAGCCTAGAAAATTCAACTTCTACAAGAATTGTAGCCGAATGACCTACCACAACGTTTAGTTTTTGTTGAATGGGTCTTAAAACAGCTTGATGAGAATCCGCTGTTTTATCGAAGAATTGTGTTCAGCGATGATGCTCATTTCTGGCTTAACGGATATGTATATAAACGAAACTGTCGCATCTGGAGTGATGAACGGCCACATGCCATACAAGGATTATCGATGCATCCTGAAAAAACGACAGTTTGGTGTGGTTTATGAGCTGGTGGCATCATCAATCCATTTTTCTTCAGAGACGACCGTGGAAGAAACGTTACCTTCAACGGCGAACGATATCGAGCTATGATACGTTTTTTTTTTGCCCCAGTTGGCCGAGTTGAACTTGGTTGACATGTGGTTTCATCAAGACGGTGCCACATGCCACACAGCTCGTGAAACAATGGACATGTTGAAGGATGAATTTGGTGAGCAGCTTATCTCTCGAAATGGCCCTGTGAATTGGCCGTCAAGATCGTGCGATTTGACGCCTTTGGATTATTTCTTGTGAGGTTATGTAAAGTCGTTAGTGTATGTGGACAAGCCGAACACGACTGAAGCCTTACAGGATAACAGAACACGCGTAATTCGTGGGATAATGGCCGAAATGCTTGAAAAAGTGACGCAAAATTGTACCTTCCGAATGGACCATTTGATACGGAGCCGCGGACAACATTTACATGAAGTTATCTTCAAAATGTAAATGGCCAAGTTATCAATTTCAATGAAAATTTTGAATATATGATGCAAATTGAGTGTTTTATTCGATTTAAAAAAACTACGCTTAAAAAATCACCAATATGAGAAACATATGGTCAACATATGAGAAACGTACATATATGTACCAACGTAATAAAAAATTTCGATTATCTTCACTTTTGAACACACGTCTTTAATATATTTGAATTTCGAAAGGAAATTGAGAAATTTTCTAGAAATTATCTTTCAAAAACACGTCACAGTAATATTTTTTCATTTTTCGTAACTATTTCTATCGAATTTCGAACAGGAATTTCGATTTCATTCCCCAGTCGAAGCTACAATTCCTTCGTGGTATTTCCATAGTTTTCAAACGTTCAATTAATACAAATGACGCTAGATATGAAGTAATGGAATAACTACAACCATTTGTAAAATTGCACACCTAATTATTGCAGTTAAAACATCAGGAATAGAAATTAACTTAGACGTATTCCATAATTTCGGAAATATGCCAATCAATTAGTTTCCGCGCTTCGTTCCAATTCAAAACGTTGCCTCGTCTTCTCCGACTTTCAATATTCCAATACTATGTATCAATTTAATTCAATAAGATACTCGAAATTCGTCGAAACGAGGCAGATTATTAGAGTTATATCTCCCTCGAGGCAGGTCAATCTACATTGAGACTCGTGGCTATCGTATATTTTCCTACTACTGCGAATTTCCCAAGACAGATCCCATGATTCATCGATAAAATATCAAATTACGTTTCATATTTATGTGAACTTCAAGTTGGCCAAAAAATTAAAGCGTAACATAAATTTCATGACAGGTGAGGTGAAATGGAATAAAAATCTATGAAGAACACCAAGAACGTAATAATTTGATAAGGATACGGATATTTCCAACTGAATTTGAGGGGGTGTAGATGTGTTAAACTCGTAGAAAAACTATAGGGACTGAAAGATTTCAAAAGTCTTCAAGAATGTCTCCAGAATTAATTCAATTAATTCCAAAGTTATTCTTCTTTATGGTAAGTATATCAGTGAAATAAAAGGAGTTTCCAACTTCGAACCTCATGGAAATTCAACTCCTTTCAATTCTAAATCGTTTTAGAAATTCAAAACTTAAACAGCTTGTTCTCACATTTAAATAGAATACTTCAAAACATTTTCAACTCTCTCCGATAAGGGATGTTTCAGTTTGCGAACACAAGTTGCACGCAATATTTTTCATCAAGAAAACACCGGAATATAAATTTTAATCTTCTCAAAACTATGTTGTCAGGATTGCCTTTCAGGTTCAAAATATCAAACGTGATGTTTCGACCTCTTTATAAAGAAAGGATCAAACGAGATTGAAAATTTGTGCTCCAGGAGGTGAAATTAAAAGCGTCCTTGTCCTTATCGTGAACTCTAGATGAAATCTTAATTTTTAGAAAATATTAAACGAAAAATACTTCGTCTTCAATATAACGGGTGATTTTTTAAGAGTTACGTTTTTCAGGTTGGCGGCACTGGTTGGTAATGGCATCAAAATGTCATCCGGCTAAGTGAGAAGTTTTCAATATACTCTGCCATTGCATCATGGAAAGACTTATAGACAAGCAACGATTGTAAATTGTTGAAATTTACTATAAAAATTCGTGCTCTGTGAAAAATGTGTATCGTTTGTTACGACCATATTATGGTCGTCACAATCGACCTGATGAATCAACAATTCGTGATGTTATCACCAAATTTTGCACCAAGTTTACTTTGTTGGATATTAAACTATTGTCTCGCATGCGTACAGTGCGTACTGAAGAGAATATTGCAGCCGTAGCGTACAGTGTTAATGAGGATCGTGAAATGTCAATTCGTCGCCGTTCTCAGCAATTGGGCATGTTGTTGAAAGCCTATAAAATTCAACTTCTGACAAGAATTGAAGCCGAATGATCTACCACAACGTTTAATTTTTGGTGAATGGGCCTTAGAACAGCTTAATGAAAATCCGTTGTTTTATCGAAAAATTGTGTTCAGCGATGAGGCTCATTTCTGGCCTAACAGATATGTAAATAACCAAAATTGTCGCATCTGGAGTGATGAACAGTCATATACCATACAAGAATTACCAATGCTTCCCGAAAAAACGACAGTTTGGTGTGGTTTATGGGCTGGTGGCATTATCGGTCCATTTTTCTTCAAAGACGATCACGGAAGAAACGTTACCGTCAACGGCGAACGATATCGAGCCATGATACGCAACTTTTTTTGCCCAAGTTGGCCGAGTTGAACTTGGTTGAAATGTGGTTTCATCAAGACGGTGTCACATGCCACACAGCTCGTGAAACAATGGACATGTTGAAGGATGAATTTGGTGAGCAGCTTATCTCCCGAAATGGCCCTTTTTCCGTCTATTTTCATACCCCTTAGTACTTAAAAAGAAGTTGCAGCGCAATAAACTGTATCAATTAAGAAAGTTAAATTGTCAATTTTAGAATTGTTACAATTTTACGAAATATGTACGAGAAGTTAAAAAACTGGATAATACTAATCAAACTACAAAACACAATTGAGAAATAATAATACTCAACCTCATGATCGAACGTTTGAAAATGAAAATATTAAATTCATCAATTTTCTCGATTGTTCATCGAACCAGCTTTTGGTTTATCCGAAATTTTCAGAGGTTTTCAACATCATAAATTTTCACAGCGAACGACAAGCCAGTATTTTTCAGGCCTAGCCTTGCATTTCTTAAAGGACGCAATTCATTTTTGGGGTGTGTAGGGGGTTAATTGTTACCTTGACCATCGGCCGCCATATTGGAAAAACGGGTGCAAACGCCTTTTTTCCTAAGTCTCACAAACTATAAATCCCACAAAAAATTTGTAAGAACACAGTTGATAGCAAATGGCTTTGCCTACAATTTGGTTTCATAATTTTCTTCAATGAAAATGAAAATAAAAAAGTTATCATTAAAGATATGAGAAAATTTCGCAACAATTTTTTGTTATATAATTTTTTTATTCATTATTTCACGCCAAAATAATCTCAGACCAAAATTGTAGAGAAACAGAAATTTCAACAAACATTTCACCTTTATATATTTTGTTTCATTTTGTGCATTTAAAATTGACCGGATTATTACAAATTGTAACATCCCGGTCAACTTTGGAGGGCTCTAAAACCCCCATAAATGCATGAAATCGAAAAAAAATAAAAGATATAAATGTTTTTTGAAAGACCATCTACAATATTTATTCGACCTCATTTTGTCGTAAAATAATGAATAAAAAAGTTATATAAAAAAAGAAAATATGTTGCAAAATTTCCACAAACTTTTGTTAAAAACTTTTTTATTTTCAAATTAATTAAGAAATCTAAACAAAATTGTAGACAGAGCGATTTGTTATATATTATGTGTTCACAAAGTTTTTGAAGGATTTATAATTTGTGAGATAGAGAGAAAGGGGTTTGCACCCCCTTTTCCAATATGGCGACCGCGGGACAAGGATTGCAACTCCACAGACTTGTAGTTAAGCTCCTAATGACCTGCCCCACACATCTCAACAATAAAATTGCGTTTTATGAGAAACGCAATTGTCAAATGTTACGTTTCAATGAACTATATGAAGAAATGTCACAATTTCGAAATTTTCTGTAAAGATAATTGAACTCTCAATTAAATTCTGAAAGAAACAAGTTTCAATGGAAGTGAATGAAGATTTATCTTCCGAAATTTATAACAAAACAAAACTCATCAGATTTTTACTGTTCGATATTGTTACAATTTAGGATTAATACCAATAATGAAAATATATCCCAACGGAAAAATATAAAGAACGAACGGATCATAAAATACACCTTATCTTTCGAACACGGACCTAATGGCGCCATAACCTGGAAATTGCAGAGCAATTGAGAAAATATCGAAAGAAATTTAGTATATTATCTTTTCTCGAGTATCACTGATATAACAAAATACGTTCTTCACGTTTTTATTCTTTGAAACCAATAAATTCAATCGTATTAAATCGTCCCGAGTCCCCAATTTAAAACAATGAAGATGAAACTACAAAATCGAAAAAGTTGGATACTTCATATCGAAACTGACGAAGTCCTCTGCAAGATAAACTTTGCGAGTTGAGTTATTCAATCTATATGACAATAAAACCAAAATGTTGTGCCTATATTTCAATTTGATCAGGATCGTCATCATCCGCTTCTTGACTAAAATTGGGAGAATAAACCACCTGTTGATAGTTTTCAGAGTTTCCGTTACCCTTATCGACGAAGTGAAAATACCGATCCGCTATTGAAACAAAACTTCTCAAATAACAATTCACTACGTAATAAGCACAATATTTTCGATCAAAAATCATTAGAACGTTTCCGTATTTATCGTCATTGAATATCACACTGAACCAGATAAGATTCTCGTCATATGTTTCGACCACCAAACACATTATCAGGAGTTGAACACACTCCAAGTTTAATTGTGCAATTATTCGAATATAGTTAATTTAACTTATTATACGTTACTTAATTTCAAAAAACTTCTGCGAAAGTTCTGGAAGATCCCGATCGACATTATTAGTTCGAATACTTAGATAAATATTATTTGAATAACGTTAAATCGTTTTTCACTCAATCAATTTGTCAATTTTTACTTACATGGGGTTGGCCAGCGGTATCCAAAATGTCAAAGTATACCATTTCGTTGTCGATAACAGTGTGATACGTATATATTTTTTCTAAACTCGGATCGTAGTCGCCTATGTATCTTCTAGTGATGAATCGAACTACCATTGCTGAAAAAAAAATTGAATCGTCTATAATAAATAATTATTCAGACAAAAACTTGTTGAGTTTCGCTTACATAACCTCACAAACGACTGTCAAGATTTTGAGATCTGTCACTTTGTTTTGCGCATGTGCATAAGACTGGTTCTATGAACCGCTATTTTTCAACTATTCAAATTTTTTAAAGCTTTCTAACGAATCAATGGTCTCTTTTTGGGGACTTTTAGGAATTACGTAACCAGATTCCGCACAATTATTTAGCCCCCATCGCCACCAGCAAAAGTAAGCGATGTTCTTACCTCCTACCATGCTTTTACGCAGGTATTTTTCTTTCAATGTGGTCTGGTATATTTTATACATTCATTAGCGACTGTTATGATTTTAGTAATGAAAAAATTGGCTTATAATAGGGGGTTCTAACCCACCAAATATTCATTCACACAAAATTTATCAACATTTAGGACAAAATAAGGTAGAAATATGATAATCTTATTTGAAAATGGTATTCATTATTTCTGGGAATCCCCAAAAATGCTTTACGTTTATAAGGATAGGCAATGTTGAGATATGTGTGAAAAAATAATATCTACCAACGAAACCCCAAAATAGACCACCACCCACAATGTCACAAAAATATGTAAAGACACTAAGATGCTTAAGTGATATTTTAAAGTCCTCTTCCTCTTCTTAATCATTAATTTAATTGGACAAATACCTTTGTTCTCCTCATTTTGAAGTTTTTAGTTTGGAGGATAAAGTTTAACAACAGAGAGTAGTCTATCATGACGATTCAGTTTAATCTCATTGCAGGGTAGGAGATAAACTTTATCACTCAAATTGTTGTACATAATACTGTACAACAGTATTGATTGTCCTCCTCTCTTGACCAGTTTCATATTTCGTGTTCCAAGGCAAAATTCTTGTACCACAGAGTTATTTCGCCAAGAGACTCCGAGGACCAACTTCCTTGTACAATCCCCCATTTGGTTTATGGAGTCTACATTCAATACATTTTCTAATAAATGTGACATTCACTTTGACTTCATAGCAGTTATTATTAGGAGGGATGAAAACTTTACGAACTGGACGAGAGATGGAGCCACTAGGCCTGCTTCTGGAGCGGCATTCTACAGTATCATTCCTACTGAGCTCGTATGTAAAGTTTCAGTCTAATCGCTAAGTTAGTTTGCGTTTGAAAGCATATTGCGCGAGATGCTTGCGTTGTTTTCGTGAAAATGGAAAAGTTGGAAGCGTGCTGTCATCAAATACTTCGATTCGAAAGGTTTTACACCAAAACAAATGGAAGAAGAGATGAATTCAACACTAGGAGACTCCTCTCCATCATATTCAACTATTAAGCAGTGGGTTCCTGAATTGAAAATGGGTCGTGTGGGCACCTCTGACGATCCTCGCTCAGGACGGCTTGTTGGGATCACAACTTCACAAATGATTGAGAAAATCCATCAAATAGTATTGGAAGATCGAAGATTAAAAGTGCATGAAATAGCTGAGACCTATAGAATGTCAGTTGAACGTGTTCGAAATATTTTGCACAACCATTTGAGCAAGGAAAAGCTGTGTTCAAGATGGGTGAAAAATGGCAAAAACTGATTCGAAAAAATAATTCTACCGAAAATTTGGCGCTATATAGGTGTAATCCAAACGAATTTTTGCGTCGATTCATAACTGTTGATGAGACTTGGGTTCATCACTACACTCCTGAAAATAAAGAACATTCGAAACAGTGGTTTGGAAAGAGGAACCAACTCCAAAGAAGGCAAAAACAATTTTATCGTCAAACGAGATGATAGCTACTGCTTTTTTGGGATGCTAGAGCAATTATATACATTGATTATCTTGAGAAGGGTTAGACGATCACTGGTCAATGCTACGCAGACTTATTAGAACGTTTGAACGACTAATTAAACGACCTCATTTGGCAAAAAAAAAATTTGTTTCATCACGATAACGCACCAGTCCAAACTGACTAAAATGAATTTAATTAGATTGAGTTCTTAGTCATACTTCATTTCATTTTATTATTTAGTTATTAATCACTTATTAAATTTTTCAGATTTTGTTCTTTGTTATATTTAGTTTCATATTTTTCATTTAGTTATTTAGTTATTATTCAGCTTCATATTCTTATTTTCTGTAATTGGGTATTATGTCTGTTCGTATTGAAGAACCTATTATTATTTGTTTTGGCAATAATATTATAATAAATTTCTTTCCCAATGCACAGTGTTTTATCTTCGCAAACTTTTTCTTCTAAAAGTTACAAAACTCAACTTACAGTATCAATCATACATTATTACTTATAACCGACAACTTCAACGTTAATTGAAACTTTGAATCGAGGAAAAGTTTGACGCCCATTTGTTGTTTTGGCAGCAATGACCTTTGAAACTTCCGAGCACTCAGTAATGAAAGTGAGCTATAACTATATCGTAAAATTGACCGTAAAAGTTGGCTGTGTGAACTCGCTCAGGAACAGAACGACGTAATTCGCATCGTACACAAAAAGGGAGGTTTATTCAATAGGGCGGCACGGCGTGGAGAACTCGGGTGGCAATATCCATGGAGCACACCCCAAGGCGCTACGTTCTTCAAAGTATTTCGATGTTTTCACTCTGGTAGTTTGAGTATCTGGTTGTGAGAGGTAGTTAATCATCATCGAGGTGAATTTGACAGAAGAAAAGCATGCTAATCGCTTTCTGAATCGAATTATTTAATGTCAGTCGAGCCCAAAGGGCACCCTCTGACATGATCGATGGATACGAGGGAGCATCTTCGAAGCAATATTCCGAGATGAATTTTTAAAAAATTGAGTGTTTAAAAAATAGAGTGTACGACACAAATTCCAATGTATTATGTGTAATTTCCGATAAAATTAAAAACAAAAGTTGTGGAATAAAATACCAAAACAATAACCGTTTATCATTCACATCTCAGACGATCATTATTTAATGTATAACATAGTATGTAACATAATTTATAGGTATTGTAATATCCAAGATTTGCCAATGCAGCAGACTCAGATGGCCTTGAACTGATATTTGTCCAAATGGCTACTATTGCCAAGGGTAGATTGTATTGGAATCTTCACGGCTTGCCAATGTAACATACTCAGATGGCCTCGAAATGATAGTTGTCCAAATGGCCACTGTTGTCAAAGGAATTGAAGCGAAAGAAGAAGAAAAAGATTCGATGTACGTTACAAGTGTTAGTGAAAAATAATGTCATCTGAAACGTCACTTTGGAGATACCTACTCATAACTATCATTGTTCATCTTTTATATACAATCGAGATAATAGGAAATTCTTGTTGAATTTCCTCACTTATCTTAAACCTTGATATTCTAACCCTGATGAAAAAGGAATGACTCCGAAAGCTTGGTGTAGAATTTAGCCCTTGTTTAATGATTGCCCCTTCGAGAGGATGGTGTATATCCACCTAGAGGTTGTGATCACGCTTGTTTGCTATAGAGGTTCGACACTAAAGCCTCCACGCCAGGAGAAGTTTGAATGCATTGCAATTTTTATTCAATTTGCTCAATGATAATCTCGACTGTCCTGAGATTCTGGGTAAACTTAATTTCTTTGTTCCTTAGAGGTGTACTAGAATAAGTCAGACATTTCACTCAAACCCCCTTCATAATTTTCTCCCGCAATCGCCGCTTAGCTTTGCATGTTCTATTGCAAACCAGATATCAAGTTGCTGTGATTTGCACAGGGACTCACTTGTTTCCATCATCAACGTGCACTTAAATCTCAACCATTGAGGTATCTTGATTTTTTCCAGGTTGAGTCATTTGTTTTCTTTATTAGTTATTACTCAGTTACTTAATTCAGTTGAATAATTGAATACTTAGATATGGATATTAAAGATTCAGATTATAATATTTGGAGGATAAAGTTTGTCCATAGAGTGCAGTCAATCACAACGTATTATTGAGTCGATTTTGTTTAATCTCATTTCAGAGCAGGAGAGAAACTTTAACTCTTGTACAAATTACTGCACAACAGTATTGATTGTCCTCCTCTCTTGTCCGTTTTAAAATTTCGTGTACCAAGGCAAAACTCTCGAATTACAGAATTATTCCATCAGGAGACCTCGAGGACCAACTCCCCAATACAATCCCCCATTTGGTTTATGGAGTCTACATTCAATAGAGTTCCAATAATTGTTACATTCACTTCGTCTCCATAGAAGTTATTATTAAGATTTCCTATGTAAACAAAGGAAATTGACTCCAATGAATTGATTTAGATTGAGTTCTTTGTAATATTTCATTAAATGCTATTATTCAGTATTTAGTTACTATTTTATTTTTCAGATTAGATTGAGCTCTTTGTTATATCTTCTTCATTTTAATTATTTAGTTAGTATTTAACATTTTGTTTTTATTTTCTCTAATTAGGTATTATAAGTACCTGTTGAGAATAAAGAAGTTATTATTATTATATTATATTATCGCTGTATATCCCCATAAATGAAACATCTGATTATAATTCAGCATTATGAAAAAGTTGTGCCAAAACTAAAGCAAGATTTAAATTTGCTGCCATTTTGACTCAGTTCTTTTTGCCTTGGATATCTTTAAATATTTTATATTTAAAGGACTTTTGAAAACGTTCATCTTGACCAAATGCAATACAGTTTAAAGTCACTCTGATTCAATTGGGCTTTGTTTCTGCTAGTACTGTAACTGATGTTTATCATGCATTATTAGT
This sequence comes from Henosepilachna vigintioctopunctata, assembly GCA_030704895.1. Taxonomy (NCBI): domain Eukaryota; kingdom Metazoa; phylum Arthropoda; class Insecta; order Coleoptera; family Coccinellidae; genus Henosepilachna; species Henosepilachna vigintioctopunctata. The sequence continues at coordinate 4,061,546 of JARQZJ010000005.1, forward strand.
TAGGTGCTAAGTATAACGTTTTTGTTGTTCTACTATATTTTGTCATTCATATTGGTACTTTTCTTAATTCACAGTATTTTACGTTTAAGTATTTTAATTTTCAAATAACTTGTTATGACTATATTTTGTAATATGATGTAGCAATTCTGCTAAATAAAAACATTATTATTATTATTTATTATCAGGTCAAGCTTTTCCGTGTCGTAAATATTCAAGGAATTAATATTAAAGTTTATCTGAGCTCTACCAAGTTGACAGTCGTCACTATCTCCAGAAAACGACGTGAAATTTGTACTGGAAGCATTTTATCTCACGTCTTCCATTTCACCTTCACAGATTACGATGATCTTCGTATTCTAGATATTGCAGAAGCACCGTTAAAAGCTTTTTTCACTTAAGCCATTCTGGTCTAAGACGATATGCACTCACCACTTTTATGCATCATTACCTACACCTCAACTTTGTAGGGATGTCACGCATCAGCAACAGACATTTTCGTTTAGAGTCCGTAAAAGAAAATGTTGGGTCAAAGCAATCCTGAGATTAACTCGCCTAATTGAAGGATTACGACGCAAGCCAGTGGCATTTTATATTTTATATCGCATTTTTTCGCAAAACGTTTCCGAAGATATGGAACAATATCGAATTGAATCACTTTCGCTGGTGACTGAAGTTTGAAAGTGATTGCTTTTTAATATGGATGAGAAAGCGTTATTTTAACGGAGTTGTGTTCGAAGTAGACCTTCGAATAATTCAGTACAATATTCTCCATGTTAGGACTCCAATGCTTAAATGAAAAGTGATCATACGAACTCAGAATAGGAAAAAAATGCTTGTTCGTAAGTTTCTGAGCGTTGTCTTGTCCTCGGAAAACGGAACCTGTTATCAACAACAAGGCTAATAAGAAAAGCTCATCCATCTTCATCAAGAAAACGTGAAAAAACATAATATAGAGAGACGTCAAATCATTAGCAGTTTATCTTGATATCTCGAAGAATTCCAAACATTTTTAGGCACTGTATCATTATAACGGTTGAATTTTGATTTTAAATTCAAACAACGATGCTAGGGAATCAGAAACTTACTGTATAAACGAAAGTGAATACGATAAAACTCGATCTTAAGTGAACATTGATTGATATGCCTCAAGGTCCTAGCCTGTCACCATCGCTTTTCATCATACAATCATAAGATGTTGGTAGCATCTGAGAAGGAACTTCTCCATTTTACAAATCATAGTATAACAGATACTTGATTCAAATGAAGCATAAACAAAAAATTCACAATGTAACTACTACTCTTACTCTTACTCGTTGTGAGTATCCAACAGTCTTTGTTTGTAAGGATCTAAAGTACTACCATTCAATAGAAGAAGAGTTATCTATTGTATCTCGATTGTAACAGGTTCTGAATAAGGCATTTTGCATGGCTAATTGATATGAAGTAAGCTTTATGTCCTTTTGGTGATATAACTACTTGTGAATGTCAGAAGAAAGGTTTTTGTTGAATTGATTTTGCTGCACTCGAGGATTTCTAGAGAGTCAAAGAAATTTTTCAATCATTTTGTTCCGAACTGCAACCAAAATAGAAATCAGTTATTTTCCAGATGATCACGGAATTGGATTTTGAGGAGACCTCCGATTCGTTTGACCAGAAAGTACTTCTAGAAACACTCAACAAATGTTATATAACCTGAGATCATTAAGCTCATATATAAGGAAGTCATTTCAGACGTCAGAATATCGAAACATCAATCAACAGGTCGATACTTTCGATCTGTGGGTAAAACAAAGTGACACTCTGCCCATTAAACTTCTTGCAGCATTGCTATGAAGTATGATGGAGAAAGATGAATTGGAATTCATCAGAAATAGAAATCTATACGAACAGAGACTTTCGAAAAAAAAAAATTTACAGGTGATATTGGTATGGTAACAGGCATCTGAAAAATAACAATTTGCATTGAATCTACTAAATGACAGCTCTAGCAAATAAGATTAATAACTAAATCTACCCCAAACACAAAATAGATGACAACCTCGCACTGGGCAACCCTGAATATCGATAACAATTTGAGCAAGTGCAAATCCATCAAAACGTAGCATATGCTAATGAAATGCAGGGATTTTTTCTTAGGGTTGGAATATTAAAGCATACTTTAAGATAAGAAGAGGAGTTAGGAATAGAACAAACTCAATATTGCACATCAAATGTAACGGTTGTTTTTTTTAGAGGTATAGAATTTTAAGTTGGCATTACTGTTGAAGATGGCGACTGATTGAACAGCTGAGAAGTGATTTATTCTCAGTTTGGTTTGGCAATTCATTATGAATAGACTCACGCCTGAACAACGCTTGCAAAGAGTGCATTTTATTTCGAAAATAATGGTTCTGTGCGGAATAGTATCGCGCACTACGTCCATTTTATCGTCGACAAAATCGTCCATCAGAGCAGTTAATTCGATTAACCATGGAACGTTTTCACACCACGTTTACTCTTATTGATAATTCGCATCCCCAGAGACGCCGTTCCGTGCGTACAGAAAAAGCTGTTGCTACTGTAGTGCATAGCATTGAGGAAGACCCGAATGAGTCCATCCGCCATCGAGCACAGGAATTGGATCTGTGTCCATCCACTTTATGGAAGATTTTGCGGAAGGATCTTGGTTTGCGTGCTTACAAAATCCAACTCGTGCAAGAATTGAAGCCAAACGATCATCAAGCAAGGCGTAGATTCGTCGAATGGGCCCAAAACGAGATTGCCGTTGTTCCCGATTTTCATAAGCGAATTTTGTTTAGCGATGAAGCGCACTTCTGGTTGAATGGCTACGTCAACAAACAAAACTGCCGCATTTGGAGTGAAGATAATCCTCAAGTGTATGTCAAAACACCGTTACATCCAGAAAAACTGAATGTTTGGTGCGCTTTATGGGCTGGTGGAATCATTGGTCCGTACTTCTTCAAAAAGCTATGATGGCCAGAACTTTTTCATTCCTGAATTGAACAACCATGATATCCAGGAGTTGTGGTTTCAACAAGACGGCGCAACATATCACACAGCTCGTGCCACAATCGATTTATTGAAAGACACGTTTGGCGACCGCCTAATTTCACGTTTTGGACCTGTGAATTGGCCTCCAAGATCTTGTGATTTAACACCACTAACTTCTGTGGGGCTATGTAAAGTCATTGGTCTATGCGAATAAGCCACAAACGCTTGACCATTTGGAAGACAATATTCGCCGTTTTATTGCCGATATACGGCCACAAATGTTGGAAAAAGTCATCGAAGATTGGACGTCCAGATTGGACTACATCCGAGCCAGCCGTGGCGGTCATATGCCAGAAATCATATTCAAAATGTAATGCCACAAAATCATCTTTCGAATGAAAAAAAATTCTTGTCAATCGAATGATCCATCGTTGTTTTATTGTAATTTAAAGTTCCATACCTCTAAAAAAACACCAGTTAGCTTGGATATGTAGCCAAAATGACAAATAGACAAAGAGACTAGCAGAACAGAGACGATAAAAGTTGCGGTGACCTTCAAATCGGAGGATCTATCACATGAATAGACTGGCAGGAAATTGAATACAAGATGAGCTAAATAGAAAGGGATGGCATTAGTTAAACCAAGCTATTGCCCAGCATAGAACGGCATAAACTGAATGATGAAGACGAATGTGTATATTGACAACAATCGATAAATTCTGGACCTGGATAAACTCAATCCACAGTTCTACAGATGAAGTGTATATCATGATACAAAGCAGTCAGTACTACATCTATTATATTAATTACCACCAATAAATCATTACCTGCATTCAATTTACATGAGACATATTCATGAATATTTCGATCCCTCCAAACTATCATAATCACTCCTGCCATATATAACTTAGAGATTAACGAAATGCTGAAACCATTCATACGACTTATCATAATGTGAAATCTGTCTGATCTCACTCCAACCGGGTTAGAACAACTTTTGTTCGTGCAGTTCAACATCAAAGCCACCTCAGTCGAACGGAAGGCCCTTTGGCCCTTATGTAATAATAAACGATCCTAGCATTCGAGAACATCACTTCAGATTTCCTTTCTGCAATTTATCATTGTCTCCGTGTTACACCTTACGTCAAAACGTCGTCTTTGCACTCCCTCTGAGAATTAACACCAATCTAATCGGTGTTTCTGTCATGCTCCAGAATTAATTTACGCTCCGACATATATATATATACGTATATATTTTCAAGATTCACGAATCCTTCATATTTAGTCAATATTGAGATGCTTAATCGAATACTTCAAATAAAACTATGAGGGAGATTTCTACACAAACGTTTTCGAAGTAAATACAATATTTCACTTTCGATAGTGGATATTAATTGCTTTACAGAAATTATTTAACTTGTTTAATGGAAGTTCCATATAACCGTTGAATCCTCATTAGGAATCTTTAATCAAGTTTCGATGGTCTTCTAGAAGATCCAGGTCGTTTCTTCAAAATGAGGTCAACATCCATTCGTGAATTAATCAAGTGAGCTCCCTCTATCTACCTATGACTTACTATCAAGGATTCGTGAATCTGTAAAGTAGATATCGAATTGTCAGCTTGCGTGTGAATCGGAGCGATATTGCATGGGACCGTTAAACATTTACAGACAAAGTTGTGAGGTGTTTGAAGGAAACGTCTACGAAGCCTCTACGTACTCACTGATCTTGATGCAAGAAAGCGATCTACAGTGCTCGAGAGAGTTTATCCCGTTTCTCCGATAGAGGGAGTTGACGTGATAAGTTTACGAAAGAATGTACACCTCATTTCGAAGATAGGACCTGGATCCGTTTTGGATTCCTAATAATGATTAAATATGAATGGAAACATATTTCCATTCAACAAGTTCGATGATTTTGGGAACGCACTCAATATTCACGCTAGAAAGTGATAGGTTGTGTTTTTGTTGACAACTTTTGTGTAGACAGCTTTCTGAGAGATTTATTTGAAATATTTCGATTGAGAATATTGACTATATATATACTGACATATACTATTGATTATATTCTAAAATTTTCATTGAAGATATCGAAATATTTCGAACAAAACTCTCAGGAAGGTGTCTACACAAATTTTGTCAACGAAAACACAAACTATCAGCTTCCTAGAATGAATATTAACTGCGTTACGAAGAACATCGAATTCGTTGAAAAAACAGTGCTTTTTCATCGTATTATGGGAATAATCAGTGCCATGCATCAAAAAATCCTCGCACTCACCAAGTCCTTATCTCCTCTTAAAGTGGGAAACATCCAGTGAACTAGGCACGCGATGAAGAAAAACTCTCTCCAGTACGGTCGAATGTTCATGGTGCTTTTCCGTGATTTTATTGTGGAGGTACGTTAAATATGTAGTTGCAAGTAGAAGTGAAAATTCTAAAACCTTAGAAATGAATATATCGATAACTAGAAAACCAATGTAGCATATAATCTAGCTACGGCGTCGTATCGCAGTGGAGATGAACTCTACGAAACTTCAATTGTCGTTTACAAAAATTGATTCAAAAGAAGTATTCTGAAGACAGGCCGAATTCGTAGGTAAAAGCTACATTTTATTTGCAGTAGAAAAAAATAAATGCCAGATTACATCTTGTCCTTCGGTTTTTCATTTCCTCAATAGAGATTTGTCGTCTTCGTATTCTCAAACGTTTCCTTCGCAACACAGAAAATTCATTTTCTCTCCGATCGATATGCGAACTGACGACGTTGCGTTTTCTTGTTTTTTTCTGTCAAGACTTCACTCGTCACGATAACCATCTATGACTTGAAGTGTTTGCGTTTTTAAATAATTACAGACGTCACTCGGTAAACACTACGTAATTGGAAAACATCAACTAATTGATTCTTGATGTTGACTTTTTTAGGACACGCGTCTCATTCATATTGGAAAAACCAAAACAATTTACATTTATTATAATTGAACTTTTTGAAACTCATAATGGGTTATTTTTTGAGCGTAGTTTTTTTTTAATCGAATAAAACACTCAATTTGCATCATGTAAATGTTGTCCGCGGCTGCGTATCAAATGGCCCATTCGGAAGGTCCAATTTTGCGTTAATTTTTCGAGCGTTTCGGCCTGTATCCCACGAATTACGCGAGTTCTGTTATCCTGTAAGGCTTCAATCGTGTTCGGCTTGTCCACATACACTAACGACTACATAACCCCACAAGAAATAATCCAGAGGCGTCAAATCGCATGATCTTGGCGGCCAAACCACAGGGCCTTTTCGATAGATAAGCTGCTCACCAAATTCATCCTTCAACATGTCCATTGTTTCACGAGCTGTGTGGCATGTGGCACCGTCTTGATGAAACCACATGTCAACCGAGTTCAACTCGGCAACTGGAGCAAAAAAAGATGCGTATCATGGCTCGATATCGTTCGCCGTTGACGGTAACTTTTCTTCCACGGTCGTCTTTGAAGAAAAATGGACCGATGATGCCACCAGCCCAAAAACAACACCAAACTGTCGTTTTTTCGGGATGCATCGGTAATTCTTCTGTGGCATGTGGCTGTTCATCACTCCAGATGCGACAGTTTAGTTCATTTACATATCCGTTAAGCCAGAAATGAGTCTCATCGTTGAACACAATTTTTCGATAAAACAGCGGATTTTCATTAAGCTGTTCTAAGGCCCATTCGCCAAAAATTAGACGTTTTGGTAGGTCATTCGGCTTCAATTCTTGCAGAAGTTGAATTTTATAGACTTTCAAATCCAAATCAACACGTAAAATTTTCCATGTGGTTGAGTAACACATGCCCAATTACTGAGAACGGCGACGAATTGACATTTTACCATCCTCATGAACACTGAACGCTACATCTGCAATATTCCCTTCAGTTATCACTGTACGGACGCGAGACAATGGTTTAATGTCCAATAAAGTAAATTTGGTGCGACATTTGGTGATAACAGCACGAATTGTTGATTCACCAGGTCGATTATGACGACCATAAATTGGTCGTAACAAATGATACACATTTTTCACAGAGCACGAATTTTGATAGTAAACTTCAACAATTTACAATCGTTGATCGTTTGTAAGTCTTTCCATGATGAAATAGCAGAGTATACTGAAAACTTTCCACTTTGACAGATGACGTTTGGATGTCATTACCAACCAGTGTCGCCAACCTGAAAACTTAACTCTCAAAAAATCACCCGTTATATTCTCTATTTTCGTAATAAATTCCATCGCGTTCAAAATTCATTTTGTACTAATGAGTATTAAATTTTGAGCACAAATTGTAATGAAATTATCCTGGGGGGCCAAAATTGCATGGCAAATTGGATAAATTCCCTAATTTTGTAATACTAAATTAATAACATTCAAACTGTCTGTTTTTCCTCATATATGCAAACAAAAATCTACGTTCAAATACGAAAAATGAATATGTAACAGAATTCAAACAGTTAAACTTATTTGATTTAGCAATCTGCGTATTAACTTCCGGGAAATCGAAAGAGAAACGAGTACACTGCTACACGTGGCAAAGATATTTGAAGAGGATGAATTTCCATCGGAAAATCCCAGTTTATCTCTTGTTTGACTTAATCCTTTGTGATAGAGACCTTTGAGAGTTACAAACTTCGCCACAACGGTTACGTTTCACTTTGAAAAATATGTAGAATTAATCCGGATCATTCCCAGAAATGCTTGAAAGGGAATATGAAAAGTAAACCTCAGAATCGAAGTCCAACATCTCTGGAGATATCAAGTTTCTTCGATATGCGGAAAATATACAGAATTTGTTTCAGTTCTTCTTAGTTTGAACTGATATAATTTCAGAAAAATCTTGAAATTTATATAAGTGAGTGTATTCATTCTTCTTCAACATATTTCACTCTTGTCGCGATGTTATATACTCATAGAATCAACTCAAGATGAACAGTAAGTGTGGTTTTTTCAAGAAATTTAGTTCATCAGTAGTAAAGAAAACTCTTTGTCATTCCAACAGACCTTTGGAATTTGGATTGGATAAATTAATATTCAATAACTTTTGCACCAAAAAATGTACATTGAGTTATCTGTTGTTCCAAACCGTCCGCTGTTCTACAAATAACTACCAGTAATAAGAAGTTGAGTCTCCTACGTATAGTTTGCCTAAATTTTCACAGAAGTTAACTTCCTTGTACAACCGAAGCAGAGATGGCCCAGTAAAGTAATAAAGTACCTACCGCTCCGACACACTGTATATAATTTTACATGGTGTTAGGCAACAATGCGCTACGGGTATTCTTCAAGGAGTACTTCTTGGCCTATTCGAATATTAATTTCGATTATGATGATTTCTGAAAAACTCCCCAGTTTCTAAGATACAACTTAATCAAAGTTTGCTATCACCCTTTCTGGTGATTGTCAAAACTGAAATCGGGGTGTGTCGCAATTCTTTGGAGGTTCTGAAGAATTTATAATACCCGACAAGAATTATATCATTTATATCCACTATCCTTCAGTTTAATGGACCGAAAATTTTATTATAAACACTCAAAACTCACTGATTTGATCGAGATGGACCATCGTATGGCCTGCTCATTACCCAGACTTAAATCTATTCTATTCTTTCTTCTACAGATACCTGAAGTCATCAGTTAACGCTGCTACAGTGAAAAATTGTAACAATTTAAGAAATCGATTAATTTCTGAATGTAAGTAAATTGGAAACTACCCTGGTTTGTTTAAAAAAGTTCATCAGTCAATGGTAAGATGATTGAATACTTTTATACAGATTGGTGCGAACCATTTCGAATATTTTTTGTACATTGAGAAATTTTACATGAACTTCCTGATAAAAAGATATTACTTTTGTGGATTTAGCTTTTAAGTTTTTCAAAATCATGATATAAAAATTATTTTTGGAATATTTTTGTCACATCTTCACCAAACACTCTGTATGATTTTTCATCGTTTCCTGCCACAAAAAACGAGAAGCTACGAGGGTGAGGTGAAAATTTTTCGACTTGATCAAGAGATGGAGCCACTAGGTCTACTTTTGGAGCGGCGTCCTACAGTCATTCCTACTGAGCTTGTATTTGATTTTCAGTAGAATCGCTACATTAGTTCTACTCCTATTTGAAAGGTTTCACACCAAAACAAATGAAAGAAGAGATGGATTCAACACAAGGAGACTCTTCCCCTTCATATTCAACTATTAAGCAGTGGATTTCTGAATACAAAATGCGTCGTGTGAGCACCTCTGACGAGCCTCGCTCAGGATGGCCAGTAGAGGTCACAACTTCACAAATGATTGCGAAAATCCATCAAATAGTATTGGAAGACTGCAGATTGTAAGGCATGACATAGCTGAACCAGACCAAACTAAGACCAAAAACTGATTCTAAAACAGATTTTCACCGAAAATTTGGCGCTGTGTAGACGTAATCCAAACGAATTTATACGTCTATTCATAACTGTTGATAATACTTGTGTTCTCCACTACACTCCTGAATATAAAGAACAGTCAAAACAGTGGGATGGAAAGTGGAACCAATTCCAAAGAAGGCAAAACCAATTTTATCGGCAAACAAGATTATAGCTACTGTTTTTTATATGCCAGAGGAATTGAATGCATTGATTATCTTGAAAAGGATAAGACTTTCACTGGTCAGTACCACGCAGACTTATTTCAATGTTTGAAGGACAAGGCGCATTAAACGACCTCATTTGGTGAAGAAAAAAATTTTGTTCCATCACGATAACGCACCAGCGCATTCGTCGATTTTGACACGTCCAAAATCCACGAATTAGAGTTTGAATTCATGCTGCATCCTCCCAACTCTCCAGACTCAGTTCCCAGCGACTATTCACTGTTTCCTAACCTCAAAAAATGTCTTGGCGGTAAAAGATTTCAGTACAACGAAGAAGTTATCGAAACTATAAATCAGTATTTTGAGAAGCTGGACGAATCCATTTTTAAAACTGGTATAACTAAATTAGAACACCGTTATGACAAATTTATCAGTGTTGATGGAGATTATGTTGAAAAATAAACAAAAAAAAATTATAAAACATACTTTTTCTTGGTCAGGCCCGAAACTTTTCATCTCACCCTCGTACATTATCAGACCTCGGTAGATATCTCATTTATTCTGTATATAATCACATATTCCGATACTGTACATTTGTCTGTGGGAAATCTCTACTGCTGTGGTGAAAAATTCAAATTCCAAGGGATCTAAGTTTTCAATTATTTTTCTTCGCATTATAAATTCTCAGAGAGTACTCACAATAATGGCGTGAAAACAGACATGACCAACATCGTAAAATTAAATTTTAAGCTTCGTTGTTTTGAAAATTCAGAAGTGAATACTCCTGAAATTTCCAAGATAAAGTTCCTAATCGAATTACCGATTAACTTCGAGTTTCTACCGGATGATTTCGAATGGCTGTTTCACGCAGATTTGCATAAAAAGCTGGAGATAATCAGATATTCAATAATTCCTCGGAAAATATCGGTTAGACGATAAAATTCGATAAATCGGGATTCGAGTTGCTGAAGAATGATAAAAATTCATGAAAGCAAATATACGGAAGTGGAGGAAATGTTCAAGAGGAATTTTCATATGAATTCATTCGAGTCGATCGCACTCGAAGAATGAGGATATTTATTGAATTCCTAACATAGTTTTTGTTGTTAAAATATCGAAACCAAACTTTCGTTTCAGCACTTTTCTCCGAATTGAAAGTTGTACATACGTTTCTTTTTCGATTTGCTCTTTAATACACCAATAGTTGTTCAAGATTTTCCAGAAAAATTACTGTACGAGGTTTGTTCGACAAAAACGTTGAATTTTCAATTTTTTCGAAAAGTATTCATTCATTCGAAGCACTTCTGAAATGCTCTGTTCGGAATGGTCATCAGCTGTGTCAAAATGATTTCCTTTCATTGATGTTATCAGTTTTTGGAATAGGAAAACGTCGCAAACAGGCATCGATATAAGCTGGTGCATCATCGTGATGCAGAATCCATGATTTGTTTTTCCTTAATTCCGATCTTTTGAGCCCTAGTTCTTCACGCAAACGTTGCATAACTCCCTTGTAGTGTTCCTTTTTAACCGTACGACCTGTTGGCAAGAACTCATGTTGCACGACGCCGTTTCAGTTGAAGAAATCAGTGAGCAAAACCTTCACATCCGTTCGAACTTGGCGTGCCTTTTGCGGTGTCTTGTGGCTGTTGTAGCCGCTTCCATCGAAATGATTGCTCATTGGTTTCGACGTCATAAGCATAAACCCAAGTTTCGCCAACACCTGAATCGTCGTTGACATCACACAACACCTACAGAGCTATATAGTTGCTTTTGCTCAAAATTTCGGAACAAATTTACGTTGCCAAAACAACCAAGAAAATTGCATGGCATGAGCCAGTTGATATGACAACTTCCTCTGCAAAATTCCTAATAGCGATTCGACAATTTTCCAAAACTATTTTTCCACTGTTTCGATGTTTTCTTCGCTTGTGGACGTGTTGCAACACCAGGACGCTCATCGTCGTGAACAACTTCTCGGCCTTCTGTAGAGAGCCTGTACCACTCATAAACACTTTTTTCAGACAAAGTAAACTCGCCGAATGCCACAGTCAACATTTTGAGTACATTCGAACACTTTATTTCAGTTTTAACGCAAAATTTGATACAGATTATTTGATCTTTTTCTTCAAAAGTAAGAAATCGAAGAACACAGAAAACGTGACTCGCCTTTTTTTGGCCAAAACAAACTACTGATCTACTACAAACTACTGAATGGACACAGACCGCGAAAATTCAAAATTCACCTTTGCTTTTGAACAGACGTCTTACATCTTACCGACAGCAACAACCAAAGGTAAAATCATTAACTTGTCACCATTACATTGGTATTCAATTTCTTAGAAGTAATCCCTTTCGTGCTGAAACCTTTGACTTCTGAAATTAATAACTTCTTTTCTAAACTCTCTCTCAACCTGTTAACTCTGTTTCGAATATCTCTTTCCTAAGTACTGAAATGCTATTTTATTTCTATCTATTTTATATCTATGCAACTCCCTACGTTTTTTCAACAGTTAATGACGTAAAATACATAATTATAAGTGTTGAGAGTGGTTAATTTTCTGAAAATGCGATAACACTACGAAAAAGTTCTCAACCATTGAATATAATTCTCTGAAACTAATGCCAGTCTTCATTATTGAGTTTATATTGAATCGTATTTAATCGACAGATCAGGAAAACATCTATAAACACTATCAGATCTTAATTCTCATTTATTCTTCCATTTGTGAATATATTCTATTTCATTGCACTTCTAAGTCAATTTTTGTAACAGTTGTGGACAAAAAAGAGTTTGTGAATTATAATACATGACGTTGGTTTTTCGGGCAATTTGGGTAAATGAAAAGTTGTATGAAGCGCGCTAAAACATGAGTGAAATACTGTGAACCATACTCACCAGTTTTTCCTACGCCCCCTTGACCTAGAATCATAACTTTCAAGGATTTTTGACGTGGATGAAATCCAAGTTTCGCTAAAGACGATTTCGGAGAAGTCACATTCATTTTTCTGAAAAAAAAAACCTTATTTGAAAATCGTAGAAAATATTTCTTCGAAACAATATCCAAACTACTACTTTTGGAAACGAATAAAAGTATAAAATCTCTCAGTAATATCGAAGGAAATTTACCAATGTTTCGTTATTTATAATAACTTATTACCAAAGTGTAAAATGAAGGGAAACGTCAATAAAACTTTTCCAATGTGGGAAGTAGATTATCTTTCACATTACCGTGTAACATTCTCACTGTTAAAGACCAAAGCTACTTCCAGATCTCCGAAAATACTAAATACTGAAAACATTGATTACCCAGTTAATAAATTGTTCCTTTGACTTCTTGAATTAAATTAATTTTCTCCACAAAAATGTGAAGTGTTCAAAAATTCCTGGCTTGATAGTTTTTCTATCGTAAATGAAATATGACCTTCACAATCCTATTAATGAAGGTGTCCCAGGTTTTTATGCTATTGATAAATAAGTAATATCACGAAACCCAAGTGGCAACCCTGTGGAACACCCAATGTGGTATAAGAAGCAAATAACTTTATAGGCTTCATAAGCACATCTAATTGAATCTGAAGAAGAAATACATTTTTTCACGTTTCTTTGATAAGAGATGAATTATTGTGAGTTTTCATAAATTTTTGAAAATTTCAGTTCTGATTCGAAAATAGCAGATGAAAATGAATTCTATTACAAATTTTAATGCGGATAACCTCAACCAAACTAGATTATCGTATTATATTTTGAAAAAATCAATTTACCGAGCACGAACCCAGACTTCGGGATCGCTAATCCTAATTGGAGAATGGTGTCCAACATCAAATCAAGTTATTTGATACGGTGGACGAATTTAAACGTTCACACCTCATTTATACATCAAAAGGATAATGCATATGAGTCAGACAACAAGACATTCCGTCCATCAGATACATTTTCGATGCTATTAATATACCGGGCGCCATTATATCTATTTATTCAAAATAGAAGTTGTGAAATATACTCCAATATACTGCAATGAATTTCCACTAAAATTTAGATATAACATTTACAAGAGAGGTGTGAAAAATTTATGGAGAAAAATAAGAAAATATTAAATTTATTGTTTTTTTGTTTTCTCTAGATTCAAAGTATCCTAATGCATGAGAAGGGGCATCCATAATTTACGTCCTACTGCAAGTGTTATCAGCTTCTTATAAATATTTAATTGTGTTGGCGTTTAGTTGATGTATATCCTTATAATTGAATATAAACTTAAATTCAAACACTTGAACTTATGATTTACACTTTATTGACTACATAGCATGACTCGTTTCGTCGTTACAAACGACTTAGGGAAAAAAACGATTTGGGAAATAGTGAAAATAAATTGGCAAACTATTCTGGAAATTTGCTCAGTGAACAGATTAAACAATTAACCCTTGTCAAACTTTTTCAAGTACTAAATATTAGATTTCAGAATGAAATATCGTAGGTAAAACCCAAATAAAATAAAACAATTGTAAAACAAAGATTTACACATATATTAAAAAGAATACTGCATGACGTACGTTTGCGTTTTGAGGTTCGATCGATTGAAATCGATCATACCTCGAGCCCCCTTCTCAATATTTTCAAAATTACTTAGTTTATGATATAGTAGTTCAGTATGAATTGACCCCTTCTACCTGTTATCTACCTGTTTTCTCTGTATTCATACTTTAAGTTTACGTATTGTATGTATTCGAGAAATTTCATTAGTCTGCACGTAGCATTTGAAAAAGGTGAATCTCATCGAAACGTACGTCATGCAGTATTCTTTTTAATATATGTTCAAATCTTTGTTTAACAATTGTTTTATTATGTTTACCGATTTACATCAAGTACCGGCCTCATCAACTATTAATAAAACCCAAATTCATAGAATCTCAAATTGCCTTCATATTTATACCTTTTTTGTTTTTTCAAATTTGTTGTCATTATTCTGTTAGCATCTGAAGAAATCGTTTAAAACGACGGAACGCATCATGCTATGTTGTAAATAAAGTGTAAATCATAAGTTCAACTGTTTGAATTTAAGTTCATATTCTCTTTTTTTGTATTTTTTCATTTTTTCTTATTATTATTTGTGCGTAATTAGTTATTTTTCCCCTGTAATTGTATACATATCTGTTGGTAATAAATGTATTTTCATTATTATAATTATGCCAGTTATGGTTAATTTAAAGCAGTAGGGTCAAAGTGAATGGACACGAAAAGATTAAGTTTTCTTCAATTAATATAAACTTTCAACTTGATGTTCACTTAATAAAAGGATTGTACAAATTGAAAAAATCTAATTTCGGAACTTAACTTTGTACACGTTTTATTACATATCTATATAAATCATAAATTTTTGGACTCCCTCCCGAGTAAATTCTTTGCACGGTACGAAGTCTTCGAGCTCCTGTGTCTGCTTATAATAATGTTTACTGATTGTCTACACAGAACGTGCGAATTACTAATTAGCTATTGGTTCGTCTTGTGCTTTTCAAAACTCTGCCACGTCCTGCTTCTAATGACTTTACCGAACGCCTTGATTAAGTTTATGAACGATATTACTGCTTTACTGTGTGGTTTCGATAACCTGTCAATAATCTGTCTTACCATAAGTAAAAGACTTCTTCTCAAGTATTTCGTAAAGTACTTTTTCATTATTCTCACAAAACATCTCAGCGAACTTCTGTGTATCTCTCCTCAATTCTTTCATACCTACGCGAAAATTAAGTGATAGATTTCGAGAAAATTTCAAACACAGCTCGTATAATGAAAAAATGATAGCTTTCTGGAATGTTTATATTCGAAATTAATGTTTGTATCAAATAGATCATTTCGCTGGATTAGACGTTTGCGTCACGTATCATTCACACGATTTATATGCCTACTGTGATCTCTGAGTGAAAAGTTATCATCACGCGCACTAAAAATAAAATTTCAGGAATTTTACTCATACAATTCATTTTCTATAGATATGGACTGACTAAAACAAGTGAATGTATTACCCCGACGAGAAATATATAGCTATTAACTAGCATTAAATTTTGCGTATCGGGCTATGGAGAATTTTCTAGAATGAATGTACGGGGTGCATTCGAAAAATGTTCCATCTGACGGTTTTACTGGTTGTGGATGAATATCAAATGTCAATATTATTGAAAAGAAATAAAACATTCACAAATTTCATGTTGATATAAATTATAGAGATTATTACGGAAAATTTTTCATAAATTATATATCTAATATTATATATATACTAATATTATTATAAAGAGGTAAAGTTTCTGATGTTGTAGTGGGCAATCTCTGGATCTACTGAACCAATTTTGAAAATTTTTTTACTAATACAAAGTCACGTAATTTTTGAGTGGCATAGGTTATATATTTTACTAGAAAAAAATACGGATCGCAACTAAAAATTCAATAAGGTAAATCAAGGAATGAAAAACATGCCATGAAATGTCTTTCGTGGTACCATATGTCTAACTATTGCAGTTATGTCAGTATAACTACTTCGTTAAAAAAAATATTAACAAAAACAGCACCATGCCTAAAAGACCACTCATATCTTTGTACATAATTTTTCTATTGCTTTCACACAAAGAAAATTTGATTACAATTTAAGATAATTAAACGGAGTGCATCCCATGCTGCAAAATATGTACCTAGACAGTTTAAATGATGTAAGTAGGTATCATGTCTTAATGATTCACTATTTATACACTTAATTTTTATACTTGTTTAATTCTTTTCGTGTTATTATCAGAATATCAAATCGAATCAAATCAGTTTATTGGTCCAACTCATACATATATGTATTTGCACAGACAATAAAAAAAATTATTAAAATAATAGATAATAAATAAATAACACATACTACAAACAATAAAAATAAATCGCATATCAGGTTTTAGTCTTATTCAGTGTTTCCACTATAATGATTTCGTTTCCCCACTCATCAATTCACTTTTCGCCTTCTCAGGACTTTGTTCCTCTCGAAAAATATTTTCCTATAGTTTTTAGTTTTGGCACTAGTGTAGTAACTAAAATAAGTCTTTATCGTTTTTCTTCTATGACCTGCCCAATCACGCCTCTGATACCATAGTATAATAACATTATTTGCACTAAATACGTCAACAAAATCATCGACACGATGATTTTGGCCTTAAACAGAATCTGGAGTGATGAACAGCCATACAAGAAATACCGATGCATCCCGAATAAACGACAGTTTGGTGTGTCCATTTTTCTTCAAAGACGACCAAGGAAGAAACGTTACCGTCAACGGCGAACGATATCGAGCCATGATACGCAACTTTTTTTGCCGCAGTTAGACGAATTGAACTTGGTTGACATGTGGTTTCATCAAGATGGTGCCACATGCCACACAGCTCGTGAAACAATGGACATGTTGAAGGATGAATTTGGTGAGCAGCTTCTTATCTCTCGAAATGGCCCTGTAAATTGGCCGCCAAGATCACGCGATTTGATACCTCTGAATTATTTCTTGTGGGGTTGAGTAAAGCCGTTAGGGGACAAAATTTACATGAAGTTATCTTCAAAATGTAAATGGCAAAGGCGAAGGTATCAACTTCAATGAAAATGTTGAATATATTATGCAAATTGAGTGTTTTATTCGAATACTAGCGACCCGCCCCGGCTTCGCACGCCGCAAACGCTACGCCCCGCAATTTTTAAATCTGTAATATCTTCGAAAATTTTCACTTAAATCATACGGTGTAAAGGGCCATATATATCTATAATAAATGAACAATGTATTCAAGGTATTTAATTGGTTAAGGATTAATGCTGTATGGGTTAAAATCGCTTCGAAAATTAGCCATTATTTGTCGCAAAAAGTAAATGACAAAAAAAAGTTATTGTGGGTTATTCATAAGAGATAGACATATACCATCACGGACTTTTCTGTAGACCTTTTCAATGTGTACAATACTTAGTACATTATTTTGATAAAACTCGTAGGGTTCAGCCTGCGTTTGCAATGTAAGCGGAAAAAATGTAATTATTTACGACATCACATTAGAAACCTCAAAAATAACAGTACTTCTCCACTATTTAGTGGATGTTATTATACATATAAACCTTCCTCTTGAATCACTCTATCTATTAAAAAAAACCGCATCAAAATCCGTTGCGTAGTTTCAAAGATTAAAGCGTACAAAGGGACAGAAAAAGCGACTTTGCTTTATACTATGTAGTGAAAAAAAAACTACGCTTATAAAATCCCCCACGAATATTATCTTCATTTCACGTCTCAATTAGAAAAGTTTATAGTATAGAAAGTAATTGAGTAAACAACTCAAAATTAATTATGTACTCGTAGTATTCCTTCCATAAAATCATAAATTAAGTTCGACACACCTCTAAAAGGCTGTTGACTGTTAGACGGTACGAAGTTTTTTCTTGAAAGGCTGTCTCTCCTATCCAGCTCCAGTCTCCAAAACATTCCGACGTTCATTAATTTATTCGTCATTCCCTGTACTCCTCAAGATCAATTCTCCGAGAAATCACTCAAAATGTCAACTCAATTTCTAATTTCAACAACTACTGAACGAGTGCCTCAATTAAAATATCGAAAGGTATTCATCAAACAGAACAACTAAATTAACTTTAAATTACGTTCGAATTGAAACAAATGGAAGTATATTCATCAGCGAACAAATTCGGTTCGAATGACCCAATTTCACTGCCTAAATTCCTTACGTTAAATAAGGTCCTCAGTTCAGTTCGTCCTTACTTCCTGTGAGTACGTTAATGCCTTTCAACCAGCTTCATTCTCCTGTTGGAAATCCAATAACGAACGATCTTTATGAAGCACCAAGGACACACCAGATTTATTCAGGTCTAGATCATTGAGTTCATTGTGTATCCCACAAGAGTAGAACTTTTCGGTAATGACAAAAACGATTGGAAGGAGGATTTTGGGATGATCCTTCCGGATGAAAACTTTGATATCAAAACATAAAACGGGCAAAATTACGTATTTACAATTAGTTCTTTTTTTTCAAATAAGTTCTTTATTCTCAACAGGTATAACACCCAATTACAGAAAATAATAACAATGTTGAACACATAACTAAATAATTAAAATGAATAAGATATAACAAAGAGCTCAATCTAACTAAAAAAAAATAGTAACCAATAACTACATTATAGCATTCAATGAAATTTTACAAAGAACCCAATTTAAATCAATTCATTTCAGTCAATTTTCTTTGTTCACATAACTCTTGATAATAAATTCTATGGAGAAAAAGTGAATGTCACAATTATCGACAACTCTATTGAATGTAGACTCCATAAACCAAGTGGGGGATTGTATTAAGGAGTTGATCCTCGGAGTCTCTAGGTTGAACAATTCTGTATTACGAGAACTTTGCCTAGGAACACGAAATTTCAAAGCGGACAAAAGATGAGGACAAACAATACTGTTGTGCAGTAATTTGTACAAAAACTTGAGTGATAAAGTTTCTCTCCTCCTCTGCAATGAGATTAAATTAAATCGACTCAATAATTCGTTATGATTGACTCCTCTCTGTGGATAAACTTTATCCTACCTTCAAACTAAGAATTTCAAAAACCTTCTCTGAATAGCCTCAAGATGGCGTTGATGGCAAGTGTCAATGAGTATGGCAGATAATGCTGCCATACTCCAACTTGCTACGGCTTGGGGTATTAAATAGTCCAATAAATGTTGAGGAATTATTGAAATATTTGCCATTATCGTGTGTGAATTTATGATGTGTGGGACAAAGGAAAGCTTCTGGTCGAAGACTACACCAAGACTTCTCACCTTATCAGAACGAGAAAGAACCTGACCACCGTCGCTGTAATCACACTCAATTCGGTCTCTTTTCATTGTGAAAGAGACTACATTTGACACATTCAAACACAAATAATTGTCCTCACACCAACTAGAAACATGGTCCAGCGCAAGCTGAAATTGAACGCAGTTGTACTGTGATCTAACTTCATGATATAGTTTCAAATCGCCTGCGAACATCAAATGTGAAGATTTGATACTATCCGTCAGATCATTTACGAACATAATGAATAACAGTGGTTCAAGATTAGACCCTTGAGGTAATCCAGAGGTAGGTATGAACTCAGACGAATGTATAATCTCCAGCTGTACGAAGGAAAAAGGTTGGTGAGGCTATCAGAGAATCCAAATTTGTTGTGTAATTTCTGTACGAAGAGCGCATGAGCAACTTTATCAAATACTTTCTGAAAATCTGTGTAAATCACATCAACTTGACCGATTGAGTCGATAACTTCAGAAACGTAGTGTGAAAACAGCATTAGATTGCTTGAACAAGATCTCATTGACATGAATCTATGTTGCTCAATCTTGATACTGTTTCTGACGTCTGAATAAATAGCATTATAGACCACGATTTCAAAAAGTTTGATAAAAGTTTGATTTATAAGAACCTTGATCAATTATACATATCAACAGATTGATACATTATTCGTCTATGATACAATGATTGATGTTATTTGTAAAAATATCCAGATTATGATAGAGACTTGGCAGCAATAAATGAATGGCTAAGCGATAACAGTTTATCGCTGAATGTACCAAAGTCTAAATTTATAGTTATTGGTACAATAAAATTCTAAAGGTAATTAGTAACGAAAATATAAATATTAAAATTGAAAACCAGAACATTGAAAGGGTAAAACTTGTTTAGTATTTAGGCTTAAGAAATGAGATGAGAAATTTAATTTCAATGATCATTTCGACTTCATATCGTCTAAAATCTCCAAGAAAATCAACTTTCTCCAAATAATTGGAAAAATCTGACGACATATATGAAGTTATTGCTCTTTAAGTCAATAATAATGTCACACTTCGAATATTGTTCCACTTTGTTATTGGGATTGAGTAAAGGAAAAACTCAATAGCAACATTATGAAATGTTATAAATACACCTGTACAACCAAAGCATGCAAAATTGTTTAGAATTAATGTCAGTTAAACAGAGAATACTTTTTCCTACGTATATCGAAGTAAATTAATTTTAAAATTAAGTTCGAAGTTAATTCTTTATAAATGGCTATATATTAACAGAATATCAATTTCGTCTCCCCGCAACAAAATGTTCTTCAAAAACCATCATATGACAACACATCCTTAGAATAGACCAAGAAATAAACCCTGAAACTTTCACTGGATATTTACCTAACCTGGTATATTCTATTTTATAACCTCTTCAGTCACTTCACGTAACAAGGCCAGAAATAGAAGCCAATATATGTAAATGTCCTCATGAGTTATTAATTCAAAATCAGGTAACCGTGAAATTCACTCACAAAACAGTCATCCTTGTTTAATTATTAACTGGAATATCTAAAGCTATTTCCCGAGGAAAATAATTAATCGGAGAGAATAATATAGAAGCCCTTATTCAACAATTATGATTTAGACCCGAAGGTGTTTTACTATATTATACATTCAATCGATATTCTGGTTTTTATTATTATCTCTTCCTCGATTTATCCGATAAAGCGAGTTGAATTTTTGCTTGTTAAACATCCTTCCTTCCTTTTTTCGCAATATTTGGTAAATAAAAAGAACTGAGACCTTTCACTAATAAAAAATGCAAGAGCTTATACACAAAAAAGTTTCGAACGAACAAACTGATGATTAAAAATTTAAATCTTAAGATAAAACAGACTATTTTTTGGATGGGGTGAACCAGAATTCGGAACAGGTTTGAGTATTTTTATTGGTCCTCAGGTGCCAAAATTTTACATTTTTCCCTTGAATAGCATCCAAATTACTACTGGAATCTCTTCGAAATGTCAATTGAACCTTCGGCACCATATATTTCGAATTATTCCTTACAGAATCCCTGATTTCTCTTGTGTATAAACACAGATGATTTGGATTATTCCGCGATGAGAATTCGATCATATAATTTATCCGTTGACGCGCAGTTTCTATTATAACTTCAATAAATTTGCATAACGGCAAAGAGAGAATGAAGTATATAACACAGACCGAAAATTGAAGTATGATATAACTGTAAATCAGGTGAATCGATGGAAATGCAGATACGTATACAGTAATTCACGGAAGGAAATTGCTACTAGAACTTCGGTGTTTCAAAGATGATTTCTATTCAAATTTTGCACCTACACTCAATCTAAAAATAGTTTTTCGAACTTGTCATCTCGATAAGTTAGGATACACGAAAGGTTTTTTTCTGTTTCAATATAAAGGCGGGTATAGACGGCGGGAACCCACTCGCGCACCAAACTCACATCCGACTTGCCTTCCACAGGCATCCACTCGCGCATCGAAACTCGTTCAGTCTCGGTCGGGAGTTCATCATAGCAACAACTCAAGTTACGCTCCTTGTAGAGCTCAATTAGCTCGAAGCACCTCGCTGTATCCATTTTCCTGTCAACACGGCGCGAGGTTGGAGACCGAGTGTCCTTTGATGCGCGACCAAAACCGACTGACGACGGCTCACCCCGAGTTGGCCTCACTGTGAGTGGCCTCGAGGGGAGGATAGTGTTTACATTGTGCGAGGGAGCGGAAGTGAGGAGGGTGCGCGAGTCAGTGAGTCAGTGCGCGCCGTCTAAACCCGCCTTCAGACTAATATATAATGCAAGCATTAAGTTTGTGGTTTGTGAAGTTTGTGAAGTATAATACCATAAAATGTTCCTTTATTTGTAATTTTCACTATAATTCATTCAAACATGTCAAGATTGTTTCGCCAACATAATGAGATGGCGCCACTAGGTCTACTTTTCGTAGTGATGATTCGTAGTGACCTTGTTTGTAAAGCTTCAGCCCAATCGCTACGTTAGTTTGCGTTTAAATCCCATCGCGCGAGACGCTTCCGTTGTTTGAGTGAAGATGGCAAAATTGGAAGCTTGCTGTCACCAAATACTTCTATTTGAAAGTTTTTACACCAAAACAAATAGAAGAAGAGATGGATTCATCACTAGGAGACTGCTCCTCATCATATTCAACTATTAAACAGTGGGTTTTTAAAATCAAAATGGGTCGTGTGAGCACCTCTGACGAGCCTCGATCTGAGGACGGCCCGTTGAGATCACAACTTCAGAAATAATTGAGAAAATCCATGAAATAGTATTGGAAAACCAGATTGAAAGTGCATGAGATAGCTGAGACCTGGAGGATGTCAGCTGAACGTGTGCAAAATATTTTGCACAGCCATTTGAGCATAGAAAAGTTGTGTGCAAGATTGGTGCCGCGTTCGCTAACACTCGACCAAAAACTGATTCGAAAAAATATTTCTACCGCAAATTTGGCGCGGTTTAGGAGCAATCGAAACGAATTTTTGCGTCGATTTATAACTGTTGATGAGACTTGGGTTCACCACTACACTCCTCAAAATAAAGAACAGTCAAAAGAGTGGGTTGGAAAGAGGGAACCAACTCCAAAGAAGACAAAAACAATTTTATCGGCAAACAAGGTTATGGCTACTATTTTTTGGGATGCGAGAGGAATTATATACACTGATTATCTTGAAATGGGTAAGACTATTACTGGTCAATACTACGCAGACTTATAGCCACGTTTGAAGGACGATGTGCGAATTAAACGACCTCATTTGGCGAAGAAAAAAATTTTGTTTCATCACGATAACGCACCAGCGCATGCGTCGATTGTTGCCATGTCCAAAATCCACGAATTGAAGTTTGAATTGATGCCGCATCCTCCCTACTCTCCAAACTTAGCCCCCAGCGACTATTACCTGCTTCCTAACTAAAAAAATGGCTTAACAGTAAAATGTTTGAAGTTTTCGAAACTATAAATCAGTTTTTTGAGAAGCTTGACGAATCTACGTTTAAAACTGGTATATTTAAATTAGAACACCGTTATGAGAAATGTATCAGTTTTGATAGAGATTATGTTGAAAAAAAAAAGCAAAAAAAATTTTAAAACATCGTTTTTCTTGGTCAGGCCGAAAACTTTTCACCCCATCCTCGTATATGATTATATATCAACACTTTTGAGAGAAATGGTTTCGTTTTTGGAAACTGCAAGCCAAAAATTTCGAAGTAGGTATATAACTTAACATCCTCATCAATTCACGGATATCTTCTTAATTAATTTCAGGAAACTCAACAATTGATGAGAAAAAATATCGTGATTTTCCTTAATAAACGCAATACGTATTCTCTTCCTTCGTTTCGCAGAACTCGCGTATAAAAGGATAAACGAAAAAATGAATTCAACTAACGATGTTCCGTAGGCTGAACACAAGGTCTGTGAATTCAAGCTCTGAAAACGTTGTCAGGAGGGTTTTGTGCCCACGCAATCATCTGTTGTGGCATAAATTCTTCAGCTTCATTCGTAAACGAATTAAATCCCCATGAATATCTACGCTAAAAACAGATATCATTTTATTTACATCTAATTAGTTTCGATTCCGTAAGAATTTGAGAAACAAAGTTCGAATTCCAGTAAATAAAGTGATGATTGTGTAAGCACAACAATCGCGACACGTGTTTTGAGCTTCTTGGCTCTCATCAGAATACCATTAGCGTCTAGTTTCGTTTCTATAATTTCCATCGCGAAAAATATTCATTATACGGACAATATTATTCACAAAATTACCTATATAGGTTGCAGACAATTAATTTAGAAGATGATGTTGCTGAGTAATTTTTTCAAGAATATTTCAAAAAAATTGTAACTAACCAATTTCCATCTTGGCACATCGTATAAGCCTCTAGTGCCAATTATCCATGTGTCCAACCAATTATCCTATGTGCCCCCTCAATTTTACGCTAAGAAACAACGCCCTCTTGGCCCAAGTCAACTACGATGAAAACGAAACAACGATTAACACTTTAATGGACTCACATAACCATTTGGAGAACCATAAATACATAAGCCGCTCGTCGACCCCTTTGGATCAATTCACGTCCCCCAACTGGGGCGCACCTGGGTATCCCTTCTCTAGGGGAAAAATTGTAATTGAATTGACCTATCATATAAAATAAAAATTTAAAACATAAAAAATAATAAAAATAATATTTATTCAACTGAAGCTAATAAAAAAATCTACATATTTTGAAATGTCAATTTTGAATTACATACCTATCTCATTATTTAAAATATACTTTCTTACATCACCTTAAATATCTCAATACTAGAACTAGTTTTCAATATACTTGATAAATTATTGAAAGCCTTAAATCCGTCATAGTATATGCTATTTTTGGATTTAGAAAGCTTACAACTTTGGATATAAACTATCAGTATTTCTAGTATTATACCCATGCACATCACTGACATATGTTACATTTTTTATTACATTACATGGAAGCAACTGATTTTTTATTTTAAATATGAATATATATGAAACAAAAATTATTCTTTGTTCAACAGAAATTACTTCCAAACAATTCAGCATAATTTTGACAGGGGTATACCTATTTCAATTTGAAATTGTTCGCATGGCTCTATTCTGTAACATTTGTAATTGTTGAATTTTTTCTTCAGTCAAACCAAATAAAAATGTGGAGCAATATCCAAAATGTGGCATTATTATTGATTTGAACAACAAATATTTTACATATGTCGACAGATTCTGTCCGGTTCTTTTCAAAAAATTAATTTTATGAAATCAACATGATCATTGAAACTCAATTTGTCGTCTGACATAATGCCTAAATATTTTACTGTTTCTTCTTTATAGTTATATCCTGATTTTTATTGGTTTTAATGATTTTACTTGTACACAAAACTATGAAGTTCGATTTTTGCACATTTAGGGATAAGCATTGTCACATAAACATTTATTAATTGCAGAAAGATCTCTATTGATCCCCTCTGTAATATTCTTAATATATTTGCCACGTATCATCAGCGAATGAACGTATAGAACATTTTTTCACATGAGAGACAATATTGTTCATATATAAGGAGAACAACAACGGACCTAAGACAGTTCCTTGAGATACGCCTACATCCACTTTGGTGCTATCCGATAGCATACCATTAAACATAACTTTTTGTGTTCGCGAATCCAAGAAGATCCGAACCAATCATTTACCACTCCTTCAAAGCCAAGTTTATTCAATAAAAATTATCTACATAACGTTTCAAAAGCTTTTAAAATCCTACTATACTTAAATACTACTATAACCGTTGTTTCTCCTTTATTTATATAGGCACTATATCATTCCTCACATATGCTCAATATTGCTGTCTCACAAGAGTAATAAAATTTATTTATTTATTAAAAAGGTATCAAAATCGATAAATTCCATAAAAATTTTCTCAAAAAAAATTGTCAAAACTCTTGACGGTAACAAGATACGAGAAGGCATTTTGAATCGCCGTGTATAATTAGTAACTGTATAAATTTTACAAAACCATTCAATAATTTTCGGATTACTCCCCTATTTTCAAAAAATTCATACCTCTGTATTGAAACCTTGATAAACTGAAAATTTGTCGAAAACCTCTTGATGTTAATCGCCCGAAATATATTACGAGAATATCAAACAAAATTATGGAATTTATGAAGATTATTTGAGATATACAAAATTGAATTCATTAATTTTTCACATCAAGGATTTACAGAGACGAAAATGAAATGAAATATAATGAAGATGTTTTGAGATACACGATATTTGATTCATTAATTTTTCACATTAGGAACTCACAGAGGCGAAAATGATAAATATAATTCCGTATTTCATAAATATTGATGTCTCCTGTTCAAGATGATTGGATTTACCAGCCAGAAAATCATTTTCATTAGCGGAAAAGGAAAATCCTGAGAAGATATCGATATCGCTGAAATAAAATCGCAGTAGCCTGGTTCTAAAATTTTGACGTCCATTCATATTCGACGATAAACCAAGCAGATGTTTTTATTTGTGCAGTCTCGTAAATTACGCTGATGTATAGATAAATCTGGTAATGCAGGAATGATGGCAGGATTACAATCACGTGGGATTCCAAACGTTAGTATTCCACTATCTCGTGTTGAGTTTTGGATTAGAGATTGTGTATATCGACTTGTTAACAGTGCATTAATCTCGAAAAAATTCACCAATTCTCAATAATATCCGAGATACATTGACGAAATAATGAATCAGTTCCAATCCATTTTCGTGATTAAAGATGAAATTGATTGGCAAGAAAATATTCATGAAAAGCAAACATTTCGTCAATTTTTCAGAAAATTACTCCATGAAATTTTCATAAGATGTTTTCAAACACAATTCGTTTCAATAAATACATAAACGATGATTTGTAACGGGTGATTTTTTAAGAGTTATGTTTTTCAGGTTGGCGGCACTGGTTGGTAATGGCATCCAAACGTCATCTGTCAAAGTGAAACAATTTCTTAGACTTACAAACGAGCAACGATTGCAAATTGTTGAAATTTACTATCAAAATTCGTGCTCTGTGAAAAATGTGTATCGTTTGTTACGACCATATTATGGTTGTCATAATCGACCTGGAGAATCAACAATTCGTGCTGTTATCACCAAATTTCGCACCAAGTTTACTTTGTTGGACTTTAAACCATTGTCTCGCATGCATACAATGCGTACTGAAGATAATATTGCAGCCGTAGCGTACAGTGTTAATGAGGATCGTGAAATGTCAATTTGTCGCCGTTCTCAGCAATTGGGCATGTGTTACTCAACCACATGGAGAATTTTACGTGTTGATTTGGGTTTGAAAGCCTATAAAATTCAACTTCTGCAAGAAGTGAAGCCGAATGACCTACCACAACGTCTAATTTTTGGTGAATGGGCTTTAGAACAGCTTAATGAAAATCCGCTGTTTCATCGAACAGTTGTGTTCAGCGATGAGGCTCATTTCTGGCTTAACGGATATGTAAATAAACAAAACTGTCGCATCTGGAGTGATGAACAGCCACATGCCACAGAAGAATCACCGATGCATCCCAGAAAAAACGACAGTTTGGTGTGGTTTATGGGCTGGTGGCATCATCGGTCCATTTTTCTTCAAAAACCACAGTGGAAGAAACGTTACCGTCAACGGCGAACGATATCGAGCCATGATACGCAACTTTTTTTTGCCCCAGTTGGCCGAGTTGAACTTGTTTGACATGTGGTTTCATCAAGACGGTGCCACATGCCACACAGCTCGTGAAACAATGAACATGTTGAGGGATGAATTTGGTGAGCAGCTTATCTCTCGAAATGGCCCTGTGAATTGGCCGCCAAGATCATGCGATTTAACACCTCTGGATTATTTTTTGTGGGGTGATGTAGAGTTGTTAGTGTATGTGGACAAGCCTAACACGATTGAAGCCTTACAGGATAACATAACACGCGTATTTAGTGGGATACAGGTCGAAATGCTCGAAAAAGTGACGCAAAATTGAACCTTTTGAATGGACCAATTGACACGGAACCGCGGACAACATTTACAGAAGTTATCTTTGAAAAGTAAATGGCTAAAAGCCAAGTTATCAATTTCAATGAAAATTTTGAATATATGATGCAAATTAAGTGTTTTATTCGATTTAAAAAAAACAACGCCTAAAAAATCAACCATTATTATAATATTAATTTCGAAATGAACCGATCATGTGAATTACTTGAAATTAATAGAAAAGTAACTCAAATATAGATAACATATCTTATTATCAAAAATACTTCGCCAAATTTCATAAAATTACTAACATATCATCAAGCTCTGAACACAACAATCAGAAGTTATCAACAGTTTAATGCAGAAATTTCAATATTAACAACATATTGTATTGAACTTTTGATAAAGGGTGAATAATTTCCATTAATTTTCCACTTCTTTTCGTAGTAACCATCCTGCATACAAATAAATAGATTTTTTGCACGTGTAGGGTTCATCAATATTCCATGAGCATTTCGAACAATAAGTTAGTTAAAACGGAACAGGAAGTACACAATTTGTGACATTTTCAAAGTTATTCAAATTCAAATTGTTGCATAAATTGAATACTGTTATTTCGATGGCAATTGCACCTTATCACTCGCTCTGAACTGTTCAGAAGCCGGTTCTTTCCACTATTTATTTGAAACGTTGTATAGAAATGAACAGAAACCAGATAATGTGTAAACTACGTAATGAACTACAGTAAAATCCACTGAAGATTGTATTACAATTGCTTGCATAGTAGTATTGGTGCGAATTGTAATCATCCCCTTATAAAATAATCGTTTTGAGCGGTTATGAGATACTTATAATTACACCCGATAGTAAAGATGATGCTTAATTCTCAAGCTTCCCATCAAATATCAAATTTAAGTGTGGCAAAGCAATAATTTTCAGCTCCATCTACATGTAAAATGGTGAATGCGCCTGGTTTTTTCAAAATTATTCTGACGAGAATTTTATCCGCAAAATATATCAAAGATAATACTAGTTGTAAACCACGAAATGAGTGACTTTATTGTTTCAACTCATAGCAAACATGATATACATTTTCCTGGAAAACTGATGTATGTGAAAACTCACCGTACGTAAAGGAAAAGCGATTCGATTTATAAACGACAGCTCTGATTAAACTGAAAAGAGTTATGTTACCATTGTTGAAAAACAGTGAAAAATTCGAATAGTTTCAAGTCTAGTGAATATAAAAGACTATTTCGCATCGTTCTCGTCGCTTCGAGTTGAATTTAAACTGTAGAAACATTTCACGTTGTAGAGTTAATTCAATTTCTGTGTGCAAATTCAATTGTCTTTCAACTTATTCTAGGAATTTGAAACTAAGCTCATAGTTCGGCGAGTTTAATGAATGATAATATGTCTCGACGGAACGTCTTGCTCAAGAATTAACCACAGCTTAATTATATTATGTTAATACTTGGAGGAAATTGTGGAGAATTAAGTTCTACACCTCAATACAATTAATGTAAATTATCGCAAGATTTCAACCTAAAAATTCCGCCCATAATTGAAAACATTAACTACTATATATGTATATAATAGTTGATGTATAGTTTTTATATAGTTTCGAGATTCACTTCATACTTAGTCAATATTGAGACTTGTAATGGAAATATCGAATATATGAATGTAACAATGAGAACGAACCTATCACTTATTCGTTGAAAATTAAGTGCGCTTCGAAAAATCATCGAACTTGTTGATTGATAATATGATAAAATTGTTTCATCCTTATTAGAAATCATCTGTACTATTCTATCAAGGATCGATGACTTTCAAAACGCCTCTAGGTCCTATATCCGAATGAGGAGAGCATTAGTTCGTGATCTACTCATTTGAGCCGGCTCTATTGAAGCAAAGACCTATAAACGCTCTTTAGCATTCTAGATTCCTCCTCCTGACAATCATCCCGACAGTTTCGAAAGTCATCGATTCTTGATTGATTGATTGAATGTGACTGGTGATTCCTAATAAGGATAACACAATTGTATCATGTTATCATTCAACAAAGTTTCGATATTCACTCTCGAAAGTGGTAGGTTCGTTCTCGTTGACAACATTTGTCTAGACAGCCCCCTGAAAGTTTTATTTGAAATATTTCGATTGAGAATCTCAGTATTGACTGACTATATTTACGAATATATATATTTATAAGGCAATGAAGTTTTTGTGCTTGTGACACTGAATGAAATATTGAAAAAAATTAACACTAGAACATTCATTCGACCAATTCAAATTAATCAAAAAAATGTATATTAGAGCTAGATATGTGAACGTGTACGATGTGAAACCTCCATTATCCTTCAAGGGATAAATGTTAGAGAAATATTGAAATCGATGCCACACCTGATGGAAGTGGGAGACAGCTGTTTCGTTATGCAAGGAACTCGTCAGTCGAGTTATAGATGGAATTGTGAAGTAGTCATTTCTTCACGGTACATACTTACTAGAATTCCTGTACTATACATAATATAGAGTTTTGATTAGTATAGATTTATACAGTTGAAATCGATGACATTCAATTAATTTCCACGATTTTACAAAGTTTTGAAAAATCTAGATTTCGTAAAAGAAGTAAACTAGGTATTTATTTGATTATTATAAAGCAGAAAAATATCTATTGAAGAACAATTATCAATTAAAAACACGTAACACATGATACTAATTATCAAGAAATATTGAATTATTTATGTTGAAAAATCATTTAAAAACTAATCATAAATCAACACATCCACATAATTACTTCTGAAAAAACTATAATAATGATAAAATTCCAGGCCATTCACAAACAAGTTCTTGAACACATCAATCAAACCCGGAAAAATTAGGACGAGAAAATACGCACCTGTTATTTTCCACCTCAAACACATGCCTTATCGTAAACAAATAAACCGATGAATCATCGGACAACGAACAACACGAAGAAAAGTCCTTAATATAGAAGAATCGAAATGAATTGCGGATTGTTTTACTCCGTGAATTTAATTTTGCGCGCGACCACTCTGTGGAGGTGTCGAAGCTATAACAACACCGAGCTTTTGAGTACTACACGAAGCTTTCAGTGGAGCTTTCACGTTTAAAACAAAAACTTTATGCGAACTGCAACTGGAGATCCTTAGAACTCAAATTATTCTTAATAATCAATGGATAAATGTCATTTTACTCCATGTGAAGTTTTTGTACATTAGTAGAGGATGGAAGAACTGAAAATACCTAACTGAGTTCCACAAATTCAGTTCCACAATTGTTTCAGGTTACTTACAAATCATCAAGGTTTTTGAACAAGCGTTTAATTAATTTTTTAGTAAGAGGTATACTAGGAAAGTCATATTCATATGATTCTAATAATTTTTGTCTGGTTAATCCAATTGTTTTCAATTACACGATATTGTGAATGACGCATTGTCATTTTAATTTGAATTGTTTATTTAATTAACAGTAAATACGCAATTTCTTTGGATATTTTCGAATCGACTCTCATTAACATCATTTGTCTAGGTAATTTGTCACAAATTATACAAATAAATTCGTGTTCCGAGTTTTATTAACAAATTTTTTTTCAGAATATATTTAAAGAAACATTTTCGCTTCGTTCCGGTTATTTTATCCAATCTATGATTTCCCAAATTTCATTTTTTTGAATGTGGCACATAATTTTCAAAGCTTCAAAAAGATCTATAATACTTCTTTGAATTTTCACACATACGAGGGTGGGTTGAAAAGTTTCCGGACTAACCAAGAGATGGCGCCACTTCTATCACCATTTCTACTGAACTCGTATGTAAAGTTTCAGCCCAATCGATACGTTAGTTTGCGTTTGAGAGCACATTGCGCTTAATGAGACGCTTAAGTTGTTGGAAAGAAGAGATGGAGTCAACGCTAGGAGACTCCTCCCCTTAGCGTTTGCTAACGCTCGACCAAAAACTGATTCGAAAAAACATTTCTACCGAAATTTTGGCGCTGTATAGGCGTAATCCAAACGAATTTTTGCGTCGATTCATAACTGTTGATGAGTCTTGGGTTCACCACTACACTCCTTAAAATAAAGAACAGTCAAAACAGTGGGTTGGAAAGGGGGAACGAACTCCCAACAAGGCAAAAACAATTTTATCGGCAAACAAAGTTATGGCTACTGTTTTTTGAGATCAAAGAGGAATTATATATATTGATTATCTTGAAAAGGGCAAGACTATCACTGGTCAACACTACGCAGTGTTTAAGCGGCCTCATTTGGCGAAGAAAAAAGTTTTGTTTCATTACAATAACGCACCAGCGCATTCGTTAATTGTTGCCATGTCCAAAATCCACGAATTGAAGTTTGAATTGATGCCACATCCTCCCTACTCTCCAGACTTAGCCTCCAGGGAATATCACCTGCTTCCTAACCCTCAAAAATGTATTGGCGGTAAAAGATTTGAGAGCGACGAAGAAGTTATCGAAACTATATATCAATATTCTGAAGAGCTTGACGAATTAACGTTTAAAACTGGTATAACTAAATTAAAACACCTTTAAGAGAAATGTATGAAATTTTTCATGGAGATTAAAGCAAAAAAAAAATTTTAAAACATCGTTGTTCTTTTCAACCCACCCATCAACGTAAACTGATTATATTTCAAACTTTGAATGAAAACAACTCAGTAAAAACAAAATTAAATTAGTTTTCGAATATATCTAAACAAATTACAATTGAACTGAAATCGTTCGTTATAATACAAATTCAAAGAGCTCGAGTTACAGTACACCCACCTTATCACACGCCACTTTCGTGCGGATTATTTTTGGCAGACGATTTACTATTATTTACAAAAAAATCCGATTCATCGGATCCTGATGTTACTGTTTGTTTTTATAAATCGCTACATTATTCGAGCTAGACGGAATCATCACATTTGTTAATCATAAACGTTGAATTCGGGTTCACTTACATTTGGCGTTCGTAATGCTACACAGATGTTCAAAAAGATATTCGAATGATTATTAATTCAATAAACATTCTCCGATATTACCGTATTGATATGCTACGATATTGAAAAACAACGATAAATTATGGATTATGGTCAAACAAGGTGAACCTATCGGAAATATTGCATTTATATTTTTTCAACTGTTGTAGTTTTAAGTTTTGAAAAGAATAATTTATGACTGAACTTCGACTACAATTAATCACCAATGAAGTGTAGATAATATTTTAAGTAATAATAGATGCAATAAATGTCACATATCTTTCGTTTTTCGTACTGTCTTACAGAACAACTTCATTATATTTTGTTTATTTTTTCATGTATATATAGGTGAAATACTATCTTTTACAACAAAACTATTCTATGAATGAAGATTTTCTACTCATTCAAAGTATAATCATTCTCGAAATTTAATAAGTTTTCCGTCACAAAATAGAGTTTTTTTAAAATTACTGCTTCAACTTTATTCAATATTCTTTGATCTCTTGGCGAAACATCGTTTAATATATTGAATAAAAAACATTTAGTTTTGTTTCACAAAATTATATTGTTTCTCCACAATTGTTTTCCGTTTTTATCTCGTTTTCAATAGTTGAAGTGAACATTTGTTCACTAGATTCATCAATACAAGGCAATTTGATTTTTAAAGGGGGCAATTCGTAAAGGGACTCGACCAATTCGCATTTATTAATGACAACTTTTTCCCAATCTTTTTTAGGGGGACTTAAGAATTTGAGAAAGGCTAAGGTTGAGCTTGGCACGAAAAAAGGTTGGAAAAAACTGGTCTAGAAAATAAGTGTTAAATTTAACTATTCAAGATGAGGTAACACTTAGAACAATTGTCAAGACAAGTGTTTTTTTTTGAATATAGCTACTTTTTTATGAAGAAGCCATTTTGTCTAATACAGAAAATGTTTTGGACCAGTGTTTTTTTTTTGTGCCATTCCCCACCTTAGTCTTTCTAAAATTCTTATTTTCCCCATTTAAAGTTAAAATTGAAAAGTGCAAAACTGTTAAACTCATGTCTATCCATTTTCGAATTTTCCCCCTCAATAATTAAGTTGCAAATTGAGTCTGGGCCCCACGTTCGGAAACCCTTTTTTAGCCGAATATAATCAAAACGAGAAACTATTTAATTTTCATTTAAAATACTTTTCATCCTACTTACGTACTTGTGTTATTTTTCCTCACAAATTATTTCTTGATATTTTGTGAAAGAGACAAATCATTATACTTTTCAGCTATCATGATGAGAAAAAATCATACGTAACAAAAAATCAAACAGAACAATAGTTTTTAAAAATATATTTTCATCACGTTCCAAAATTTCATTTCTTATCGAATTGTTTTAACTGGCTGGTAACAAATTCAGATAAAATTATAAAATAAAGATTTTGTTATTTAATTAAGTACAAAATGTATGACATACTTCAATAATAAATAAAACATTTGATCAATTATGCCTATTCGACACTTTCGATTCTACTTGTATATGTCAAATTCACAACTCAATCGTCATGGTTAAAGAAGCAAGTTCAACTATAAACATGCAAGTATATAATTTTTCCAACAATTTTGTAATATCGCAATATTAACCCAAGATCTGGCACCAATATTGTCGATACCTCTCCTAATAAAACACAATACGGAATTGCAAAACTGGCTGGTGAGTAGCAGGGCTAAATCAACCCCTAATTTTTTTTAAATATTTTTGTTTTGCCCAATTGAAAAAAGTTTGCCAATATTTGAAGCCAAACCCAATTTTTATATGTTGCAGTGTATAGGAAAATTGATGAACACGAAAAAAATAAGCCAGACGCTGTAATCGGAGTTTTAACTTTGCCAGACGTGCGCAAAAATATATTGCAAAAAATTGTAAAAAATGTATTTGAGGCAGCTTGAAATTTTAACGGAGTGTTATTTATTACTGAAAGATAAGATTCCCAAAATGCCAGATAATTTTGGTGGGACTTTCCAGCAGCCAACCCCTAAAAATTTAGGGGTTGATTTAACCCCGCCACTCACCAGCCAGGTCTGCAATTCTGTATTGGGGTACATCAGGTATGTGACAAATTTTCAGCTTACCTCGAACACATACCCAAAAATTAGTGCCAGCTTTTGACCTAATATTGCGATATTACAATATTGTAAGCACAAAATGGCAATCCAGATATTCATATCTCGATATCTCTTCGCACTTCAATTTGATTTATTCCAATCTACTCTCTGTCACAGTCAACAAACCACAAAACACTAATATTACAAAAAATGTTGATTTTTGTACATCCTCATCAATTTCAATTCATTTTCCAACAGCATATTCCTCTTATTCATCTGTTCTATGCGTTTATGCAGAATATCTACGTCCGTTTTATACTTCCTAACCAAAGAACTGGCTCTGGGGTCCGACAAGTACCTCCTATCCTCCCAAGAGATTTTCTCTAACACTTCCACCTTGAGTGAAACTTGAAAGGTGATGGAATCTTCTTGAATGTACTCGTTCCCAGGATCCAGCAGCTCCTCCCATGGTATTATACAACCCAGCGATCTGTTGTAATCATTCTGTGTCTCTGCTTCGTACAACTCGTGATAAGCAACCATAGACTTGGTAGTCTTACCAAGCAAACTGAATTCCAAGTTAACACAACAAGACCAAGAGCAATAAATTTCACTACATATCACATAGCACTCTAGACATAACTTAGTTGGTCTGAGCATGATCTTCCAAGGTAAATCTCCTACCCATATGGTGGGAGAGAAAACATCTCTTACCGTCCTTCGCATTTTGTTGGCTTCATGGAATGTATACTTGAAAGTTACTTCGTTGAGATGGAATTCTTGGTGTAACAATTCATCTTCTTCTGGTTTGGAGGTTAGAATGGTAGAACAATTTCTGCCTCGTATTGAGAAATAACTTACACTGGCTCCAACTAATAGACAACCGAGACATACTTTCTTTGAGAACACAATACTTTTCGATATATCCAAAATATTCTTTGTGATACCATGCATTTTAAGCAATTCGAAAACGTTTTTTCTATATATTATTAGTTTTCTAGATAGTCGAAACTGCTCATCGTGAAGTTTTTATTGGCAAAATCATAATTTTTGCTTATCTCTATTTGAATTACAACTATCAGATAATTGAAACGTGACGTTCTCATCATATTCAGTATAGATAACGATTATATTACATCAAAGGATGAAATGACTATGATATAAAAATAGTTTTGATGATTTTTTTCTGGCCTCCCAGAATATCCCAATTTGTATCAGGTTCTGTCTAAATACGAAAAATTCCAACGGTTGTTGTACAATTGTACATTTTTCAAAATTGTTAGTTAATAATCAAGAAACAAACCTTTATTACGAACATTTCACCTTGTTTACAATCAACTCAAGAACAAAATGTTGAAAAGGCAATTTTAAAGAAATGTTCTTATTATATATATTATTTATTGATGAAATCGTGGTAGATTGAAGAGAGAAAACTGAAAACATCCACGATATAAACAGGTATGTGGGAGAAACTAATTGAAAAGAATATGTAACAAAGCCCTACAACTTCAGTAAAGAAAGCAAGGATGATTACGTTATTTTGAAGGTAGAATGAAGCCTTTTCGAAATACAATAATGTTTTATTATATCAAAAACATGACTGATGTAATTGTATATATATTACAGGGTGTTTTCAGTAAAGAAACTCTGACTGTACATTTATTTTGAACATAAATTCATTTTCAGTGTTTTCTACTGATTTTGAGACGTATTAATAAAAAACAGAATTCTAAGTGGCTTCAAAATAATGGAAATTGCAGTGGCAACCGTAAAAACTACGCAAAAACAAAGGGGACTCTTGATTATATTATTTTCAGTGTTGTTCCAGTCCTGCTTAACATCTTTGAACTCAGCAAACACTATGTGAAAACAACATGTATTAATGAACAAAAGTAGGAGATAATGGTATAGTCAGCACTTCGAAGCCGACGTTGGCACTTGTTTCGTGCTTCTTGGCTCTCTTCAGAACAGCATATCCCCAAGCCTTAGACATACGAATTTGAGGATGAAAAAAAAACGAAGAATTCTGGCAAGAAAGTGACCGTTTGTGGTTTCTAATTTGGGAATTAACCCTTCAGATTGGGAGATTCTATCGTTGCTTCACCAAAGGCACGACTTTTTATACTTCAGGAAATCACTAAGAGATAACATGTACGAAATTTGAAGTCTTCAGGAAAAAATATAAAAACAAATCTAGAATAGAAAGACAAGTACTCAACAGCAGTCGTTGGTATGGGTTTCGAGCTTGTTGGCCGTCATCAGTACGCCATAACCAATTCGGATGTACAAACTTTTCGATGAAAAAAACAAATGAAGAATTCTGACAAGAAAGTGACCGTTTTAGGTTTCAGAATTATGAAATGGGAATTGACTCTCCGGATTGGGAGATTTGATCACTGCTTCGCCAAAGACACGACTGTTTATGCTTCAGGGAATCTCGAACCGATAAGCTGTCAGGGAAAATTGAAGGCTTAAGGCGGAAAAAATTATAAAAACAGAACTAGAGTAGAAAATATAAGTACTCAAAAGCAGTCGTTGATGCGGATTTCGAGCTTGTTCGCCCTCATCAGAAATCAACCAATTTTCAGATACACAAGCTTGGAGATGGAAAAAACAAACGAAAAAATCTGACAAGAAAGTGGCTGTTTGTGGGTTCAGAATTATGAATTCAGAATTAACTCTTCGGATTGGGAGATTTGATTATCGCTTCGCCAAATACACGAATTTTTATGCTTCCGGGAATCTCTAACCGATAATATTCGAGAAAATGAAGACGGAAAAAATTATTTGAAAAAAATGAAATAGAAAGTACTTAAAAGCAGTCGTTGAGACGTGTTTCGACCTTTGTGGCTCTCATCAGAACAGCATATCCAAGTTTTAGTTGTACTAACTTGGAGATAAAATAAAATGCAGAATTTTTTGAGAAAGTGGCCGTTTTTAGTTTCAGAATATTTCAATTGGCAATGAACTTTCCGGATTAGGAGATCGGTTCATTGCTCCGCCAAGGTTATCAATTTTTTCCTTCAGAGAATAACAAACGTATGCAATGTTCAAACCCCCAACACGGAGAGTTCATTCTAAAGCGACAAATCTTCCTTTTCAGCAGTATTCGTTTGTTTTTTCTCTCGAATATTGTAAGTCTGAAACTTGGATACGACGCTCTGATGATAGACAAAAAGGTTAAAACACTTGTCAACTGCTTCTTCCAATTGAGAGTTATAACGCTATATCCTACTTTTTCAATTTTTCCGGCGTCAAACCTTTTGATATTAATACATACAAAAACTATTTTTTTTTCTAATTTTCAATTTTAATTGATGTAATCGAATTATGCATCCTTTCAAATAACCAGGAATATTTTTAGATATTCCATTATGGCTAAAATAACCATTCAAATATAGGTTTTATTATTATATGATCACATTTCAAATATTCAATAATTTCATTGAAAAAAGAGAAATAATTTGTTATAAACTGAAAACATCCAATAAATACTTCAGTATGATTGTTGATTTATTTATCTATTTATGTAATTATGTAATTAAACAAAGAAATAAAACTCTACTATACATGTTAGATCATGTGATATTTCAAAATTTTAAAAAATTTGGCTTAAAATTCGTTCAAACTCCGTACTAGCCTACCTGATTAAAGTAGCGAATAACAACTATCAAGTAGGCATGTTATATCGATACCTTTTCCTTCTTTTCATTCTGTTCCTTCAGCAGGTAATTTCTATCCTCACATATTTTTTCTTCAGTCTGCTTTCACGTGCATTTGTTGACAAACAAAGATCTTTTGTTATCAAAGATCGCATCAATCATATCAGGTGTTTCGGGTGGTTTAGTCTCTTTCTATACTTCCAAAAAGAAGGTAGCTTTGGTGAGTTCCCCACCAAAATAAAAAAAAATGAAGATGCAGTTTCGTATTTTTGTTTTGTTTTTTACGTTTTTGTTTTTATCGATCTTTATGGGGTAAGTGAAAATATAGTTCATAAATTGCGAACTTTTCTTATATCTTTAATTTATTTAATTGAATCAAATA
The DNA here is from genome assembly GCA_030704895.1 of Henosepilachna vigintioctopunctata. Taxonomy (NCBI): domain Eukaryota; kingdom Metazoa; phylum Arthropoda; class Insecta; order Coleoptera; family Coccinellidae; genus Henosepilachna; species Henosepilachna vigintioctopunctata. The sequence goes on from JARQZJ010000005.1 coordinate 4,100,640, forward strand.
ATTCAATGCAAATAATTGAATAGTAGTTCTGAAAGTATGAAAAAAGGACAATACGATTCTCAATTTGTAAAGTTAAAAAAAATTATTCGTTAAAGATCGAAAAATCTCTGATAAAAGAAATTAGAACAAATCTGGTTATTTTCATGTTGAATTATTTTCAATTTTACAAACAATGTAACTGCATTGTAAGGATTATTTTAATATTGATTTTATAATTTTGATATTATATTTTTATAATAATAATATTTTTTGATTTTTAATAATGTAGCCCTGAAGAAGTCGATAAATGTTTTTGAAATCCGCCAGTATCGTCTGTAGAATTTTCCTATTAAACTGAAGGCTGCAATATTCATTAAAATTTATTTAAGACTATCTACGATATAATTTAAGATTAAATATATCATTTATGTGTATTTTTCAGTTATTTTTCGTTGTCTCTTATCTAGACTTTGATATTTTCTTTAAATGTTTTCGTGTCCTATGATTTTTTTTCTTTTCTCATAATATTTAAATGCCAAAATGGGAAATTTTTTCACTGTAACAAAATTTCAATTCCTTTTTAAATTCTACATAATAATTGAAATCGAATAATTGAAATTCTTTTTCAGTTCCTACGAATCCGTACACTTATATCGAAGAAAACACTTTTTTTGTGGTAACAGACTAGTTGATACATTAAGTAAGATGTGCAAGACTTACAACGATCCAACGGGTGGTAAGACATTCTTCAAAGTTTATGTTGGGAAGTCCAGAAGGGCATTTGATTAATTTTGCTGAAAATTAGTAGATAATTTCACAATCTTTTTTTTTACTGAAGATAAATCTTTGATGTGTATGGTATGCTTTAGGTACTAATCTATAGTAGATATACACATCTGTCTCGAAAATTATAAAGCAATATTTTAATTCGAAAAGTATTAAATCTAAGGTCATAATGCTTATATCAATTCAAGTTAACGTAGTCTATTATCGATAAAAAGAACATCATATTGCTCTACTTATGTCATAATCTCATTATTCCTATAACAATTTTTCAATCTAATTTTGTTCTGTCAAATATAACAGTTGCGGTGGATTTTGTATATTTATCGACGTAATGATTTTACATTATTCTGCAAAATTGTATTTAATACTTAATTGAACAAAAGCCAAATTAATGAAACTTTCATAGTCGTTTAAATTCGTTAATTTCACCAAATTCGTTTGGAAATTGCTATTGAAATCATTTTTATTCACGTTAATTGCAGATATTCCAGTTCAATTTAAAACGGAAGCGTGTGTAAAATAGAATTTCGTTTCTATATAATACCCATATAACAATAATAAAGATTTTTAATTGTTGTTCTGATTGTTAAAACATTTCAATTTTAAAGAACTCTCATTGTGAGAAAAAATCTAATAATTTTGAATATATATGTACTTCAATTGAAAAATCGAAAATAAAACGAACAAAATAACTATGTGAATCAAATGAAGTGTCAAAAACGCAAAAAAATTACATTTATAAAATTCAATTGAGTTACCTCTCAGAATTCCATTTCTCAGAATCTCACTCCTTTGTAATTTCTTTTTCATCTTCGAAATTGGAATACTGAATCCCTGTCGTATTGAGCCAAACTGAATTCAAATAATACAAGTTAAAAGTGAATAATCTTCTATTCAAATCTTCGTAAAACTTGGCGTTCCTTTTTCAATCTTTATCTTCAAGAATTATTTCTTGGCGTCGTGCACTCGATTGTTATCCTTTCCAATCCCAATTTTTCAACGCCTTCTCTTAAAAAAGTATTCTTATTTGCAGAATATTCGAATATCGCGTATGTGTCATAATATTTCTGTGGTCATAGTGCTAACGTCATGTTATACTGTGATCTACAATTAGACACATAGAACATTTGAGTGTAAACTGATATCAAACATGAACCATAATAATAATGATGTATGAATTTTTAAAAGAATTAGAAAGCTCATTCAAGTAGCTCACATACTATATCTCAGGAAATTAATGAGAATGTTAATTTTAATAAGGTGTCTCAATTTTCCTCTCTTCTTTAATCTAATTCTGCAATATTTAATTGAATTTCTGAAATCAATATCCCATAGTATTTCGAATTTTTCTTCGAAATATTCGAAATAATAAAATCAGTCGTAACGGAAACATATCTATAATTAGTAGGAGTATACGATAAGTAACTGTATATAGATATAGAGCTGTCTCAGTGTAAATATTGCATGAATCTTTTATAAGAAAATCGTCCACTTAATTATCTTTTAAATTATCATTTAAACTGTTTTCTAAACATAATGTAATTCTTTTCCAGTTGTGATGGGCGAAAATGACCAAGCTGGAATTATAGAGACTTGCTGCGAGCAACCCTGCACCTTAAACGTACTCGCTACTTATTGCGGAACTTTAAAACAGTTAGTATCCAAACAGCTAGTATGTAGAAATTTACTAAACTTCAAGTATTTTCTTGAAGTTCGAACAATCCGACGTATATAAATTAATACAGTTAATAAATTTCACAAGACACTAAACCCTACTTTTAAATTATATAGTGATCTAAATACACATTGCCTATGGCAGTTTTCATCACATATCATCATATAGTGCATTTTCTCTCTGACCTACACGACTTTGAACCTATTTCAAACAAGAAATGTAATTTATAATTAACATTTTAGTTTATAATTATATTTTCAATGTCCACCCACTTATATAGTTATGATATTCTCTAATAGTTTTTATTTGTTTCAGGAAATTCATTATAAACTTTCAATGAAGTACTACAACTGTAAAATATCTCAACTTAATTCTAATTGAAATTTAGAAGATAAGCAGAACTTGGGATTATAAACAGAAGCATTTTGATATTCACTTTGCTGACATTTTTAGTATAAGCAATAATCATATATAGAATAATCAAAATAGAATTTCTTGAAGAGTTCTTAGGAACGTAAATTTCAGTTTTAGTTGAAAATATTTAATAAGTAAACATTCCTGAAGAAGTTTCAGAGCATATAATGACGAAAGTAAAACTGAAAAATTCATAACAGTTTGACTTCCAATAGAAATTTGGATGAACAATGTTCCAGTAAACTAGAACTGTAGGTTATGACATGTTTTTATAATTTAGATGTTCTTAAAAAAACAAATTCTAAATGTTTCGTATTATATATTTTATTGTTTTTATTCAAAGTGAACGTATCATTATGTTATATGTTGTGTTATAGAAATAAATTATACAAAAGAATATTCACAATTTGCAGGTATTTCATTCAAAAAAAACCCTGTAACCTTCCTCAATCTTGAACGTAGCTTAAACTCATCCAATATTTTGTCTGTACATACATGAAAAGACAAGAAAAGTCTAACTGTTACTGTTACTTTTCGTTTAGAGTTACCATTTTTCTGTTCTATTTCGGATATGTTGAGCAATTCAGTTGATATTAGAAGCAACTATCTTCTTTAAAAACAGACTATCAATATCGCATGATATGTATATGGATATTACGCAACTATAACATCAGGTTGTATTTTCTACCGTAGCTATTTATGCAAAGATGTGCTTCACCTCATCTCTACTTATCATGAATTTCACAGAATAATACGAAATGTCAATTCATTTATTTATCTTACTATAACCTTAATTCTGAATTTGAAAATTCGAATTGTGTAGCCGGTAAATCTGTACCTCTGGTGTATCTTACATTGTGTTGAAGAAAATAAATTGAACTCTCTATGGCAGGTAATATTTATTTCCAGTAACCTTATTTCCTTTATCCTACATCATATATTTTAAGGTAATGTTTTGATTTCAGAAAGCAATGAAAATACACACAGAAGAGGTTTACGAGTTCGCAAACCTACCAGTAAAGCCCTAGAAAACAGATATGTCAAGAATTTAGAACGTTCTGGATTAGTCGTAAATATTTCAAGTAGAAGTGAATCTAGTAGTGAAGATGAAATCGATGAAGAATTTTTTGATATTCAAGAACGTGGAACTCCTTCTGGTAATGAATTATATTACATACATTGCTTCCTTTTTTATAATTGAATTGGTTAAACCATATGGTATAACAATAATATTGTTCATATTGTTACAGTTCTCAAAAATACAAGTAATGCACAGGGTGAAAAAATTTTCCACTTTGAAGGTAAAAAAACAAAAAAAGGCCTATTAGATAAAATAAGGGAATCTCATGAAGTAACAAACCAAAGGACACCTCAGGCTCACAGATCTAAGATAAAGAAAGGTAAAATCAATTATAAAAGTACATATTTAAGTATGAGTTCTAACAATACCTCATAAAAATGTAGATGATAAAATCATTCAATGATATATTCATTTTGAAAATATTTGATTATAGCTATCGAACATGAATTGCACAATGCAGAAAGTGGAAATGACCCATTTTCAGACAGTGGTAGTGAATATCAGTGCAGCGAGGAGTCTTCAGAGTCAGAAGAAGAGAACTCCCAAGAGAGTACCAACTCTGATAGTTCTGATCATGATCCAAATGTAAAATGCTCTAAAATGCCTAGTAAAATTTTGAAAAATATAAAAATAACAAAAGTTCCTAATGCCAATAAAAACAAAAAGTATACTCTGAATACAGATGATTATTTTTGTAATCAAGCATCAAAGAAAATAGTAACTTCAGACCATACTTTAGAAAAATTAGAAACTCCTCGACTAGCTCAAGACCAAATCCAGAAGTTGCTCAAAAATATGAAATTATCTGAAAATCATCAGGAATGCATGAAAAAATTATATAAACAAAATAAATCTATGTTCACCAAATGGCTGTATGTGTTACATGAAAACTTTAATATTCTTGTCTATGGACTTGGTTCGAAAAAAAAATTGATTGAAGAATTCAGTGATGAATTTCTCCAGAACTCTCCAGTAATTGTTGTCAATGGTTTCTTTCCTTCACTCTCCATCAAAGACATCTTAGATGGAATCATAACTAACCTATTGGAATTGAAAAGGAATCCTGCTAATGTTTATGAATGTTGTGATATCATTGAACAAGAGTTTGGTTCTATTCATGATACTCACCTTTATTTAATTATTCATAATATTGATGGAGAAATGTTAAGAAATAATAAGGCACAAAATGTATTGGCTCGCCTAGCTGCTGTGAAGAACATTCATTTGATTGCTTCAATTGATCATATAAATGCACCTTTATGTAAGTTTCAATCACTTCTCTTACTTTTTATTCTAATGAAGGGGTTTACTTGAATATACTGATACTGTTACAATATGATATATGATCTTGAATTGGGCAGTTTTATCAATTGATTTATAAAGAAATCCTTCTTTCATTAGTTTGTTAATTTATTTCTGTTATATATGTTTCATTAGATTATTTATCATAACAGGAGATTCTATTCGTTGTTGGTTCTATATATCATACATCTTATACTGTATATTTGTGTTGCTTATTTGGTTTCTTTATAATTATTATTAAAACCATTTATGCTGTCATTTTTTTCAGTATGGGACCATTCAAAACTCAGTAAATTCAACTACACATGGTGGGATATGACTTCCTACCTTCCATATATAGATGAAACTTCATTTGAAAGCTCAATGATGATTCAAAAAAGCGGAGAATTTGCTCTGTCATCGTTGAGAAATGTATTTGTTTCCCTCACAACAAACTCAAAAGGAATTTATCTAACCATTGTCAAACATCAACTAGATAATTCAAAGAATCAGTATTATCAAGGTGAGATATTATGTATCAATTGTACATATTTCATTGTCTGTTTAAACATATCAGAGAAGGTGTAATCAACTAAACCGATTTTCAAATAAAGGTTTTAGTATTCATTTAATATTTACTTTATTATTATTTTAAAAAATGTGAAAGGCATGTTTACGTTGATTTAAGAAAGATTGTAAAATATTTAAGGTATAGTATCGAATTCAATGAAAAATTGAAGCAGAGAAGATTTCAAGTTTGTATTGATACAACATTTTTGAGAAGGTATCCATTTTTTGTGTCAGTATGAAAAAATGGAATCTAATCTTAACAGTAATTTAACAAATTCAGTAGTTTGAATTTTTTGAATCATAGTAAATTTTTTTACAGATAACAGTTTAAAGTATTCATGGAAATGAATGAATGTTTAGCTAAGTATGTTTTATAGTTGCTGCAGCTAAATTAGTGAACAATTAAGTAAATAATTATTATGTACTAACAATTTATTGTTTATAAATTGCATAATTATCTGTTTGAATCACATTTCATCATAAATTGAAGATTCAAATAAATTTATATTATATTTAAACTTTGTGTAATTTTTATTTCAGGTCTGGCTTTTAAGGATCTGTACTCGTCCTGCCGAGAATCCTTCTTGGTTAGCTCAGATTTGGCTCTGAGGGCTCAACTGACAGAATTTGTTGATCACAAAATGGTTAAATTCAAGAGATCGATTGATGGAGTGGAGCATCTAGTAATACCCATAGCAAATTCTCTATTGCAGAAATTTTTAGATGAACATAAAAATAGTTGATTATTGTCGAATGTTTATTGAATCTCAGTTAATTTATTGCTATGTAAATTTAATTTAAAAAATTTCAATTAATTATACTATATAAAGTTTGGAGCTTTTGAATTATCTTGTTTTATGGATTTTAGAAGTAATATCTATTTGGTGATGAAGATACAGATATTTATGGAAATAAATAATCATTTTTTTTCACAGTTGTCTGTAAATATAAAACTAATAAAAAATTTAGAAGAAACATATCGAAACAGACAAGATTATCGTCCTGATTTGCCAACTTAATGAGATATTAATATAGAGAAGCGTATATTTCCTCAAAAAATTTAGAATAGATGTCTTAAATCCTTAAACATTTAAATTGTATTTAAAATAAATAACGATATCCAGTGAAGTAACTCCAAGGAGGTTTTTACTGTACAAATTAATGTCTACAAAATATATTCGCGAAAATTTTTGGATGATATTTGTTTAGTTTCTATCCTAATTGTACACCAAACATCCATTTCAAAGTTAGTATGAGTAAAAAAAAAACAGCTGTAGTAAAGCAACAGTTTTCGCAGGAAGCGGACATAACTTGCCTCTAACTTAACTTTTACGTAAATTTTATTATTTTTTCTACGAGTTTTAGGAAGATACTTTGAATATGAAATTTTTTCATTAAAAAAATCATCTGACACGGTTAAATTTATAATTCAAAATAATAATTCATTTGTATACCGTGTTATAAATCGATATGTATCGTAGTTTTCTATTTTTTTTTTATACGTAGGCGTGAGCTGGCGCCATCTACTATTGACAGTTCGAGTAGTCAATTCAATATGGTTCCATGTATCTTGAATAATTATGACTATTTCTATTAATAAAGAATAATTTAATATGATACTAATTAGTGCTCCGTTTAAGTATGTCGACGTGTTGATAAATGTGTTGGATATTTTGAATTTTCATACTTCCTAACTACAAACTAAGGTAAACAATTTATTTATATATACTTCTTTTGAAGGTTATCTCTTCTTTTGTCAGATTTTACCATCTAAAAATAGTTCTTTCCTCTCTCAGTGTGAATATTTGATGCCGTTCTGAATTCTCTGTTCTAACTTTAAACGTTATATAAACTACCAAGAGTTTATGTTATATAAAGTTGGCTGAACGTATTGAATTTTAGATACAATGCCAGGTTCTGTCTTGCTTGAGTTGGGGACCTTGATTGTTGCCCAACAAAAACACGTTTTTCGTTTCTCTTCAATGCAAGTTTGTTATCATATAACTTCCGCCATAGTTATATCATTTATAACTATCAATTTTGAATCAGATTAGTTATCTTTTTCTTGGTTGACAGTGATCGAAGTCATTTTGTGTATGTTATTAAATGTTGTTGGGGTCTTGAATTAGGCAATTCAAGATAAACCAGGTCAGGTCAAGGGCTTCCTTAATTGATTCAATTAATTCATTATTGAGACCTGGTTTATCAATGAGTTGGCTATGTGTGAAAAATCTTGAAAGAAAATAAGGTTTATGACATTCATGAATAAAATAGCAAAAATTTCACAATTGTTCATATCTGTCTTAAAACTTCACTATAAGTGGTATTATGTTGGACAGGCGCTCAGATTTAGGATAAATATATGTTGTAACATTAAGATTTAAAACTATTTAAATGTCATATGAAAATGAGAATCGTAAAAATATTAATATACTTCTTACTTAAGTAGTTCTAAAATTAAATTAATAAATGGAAGTTTCTCTTATTTACATTCGAAATAAAGGTATCACCTCATTTTTAGTTTGATTGATTTATTACTATATGAATTTTTTATAACTGTATCAGCAATAACAATTTTCAAGCTATGCATGAAAGTTTATTTCATGAATTTTATTCAACTCAATAGGAGCCTTTTATCTGGGAAGTTTTTTATTGTTCCATCTCTTTTGTATTAAGTATGATTTTCTGTTTCTAACAATTTATTCCTATAAGTATATTTATCTACTTTTTATTTCATGTTTCAGCATTAAACAACTTTTTACAATTTTATATTTTTAGCAATTCTATATTGCTATTATTTTTAAAAATGTCATAAAATAATACTCTAAGTAGGTGGTACTTAGACATTGTGTTTTTGTGTAATGTGTTTTTGAGCAACAATAATATAAGGGGGGTGTGAATAATCTTATCAATTATTCGCATGTGTATATAAAAATTAACCATAGAAGAAATTAAAGATTAGAGTCTGTAGAAGTGATCAGAAAGTGAGTACTTATTTTACGTATGTACAGAACTGTTTGTGTTTGAAGTAGAAACATTAAAAGAACTGTTTTATATCAAGCCAAGGTTCAATGAGGTTTATTAATAAGTTTTGTTGAGTTTGAGAAGTAGAGTCAATCAACGCACGTATAATTTCATGATAATTTTGTTATTTTATTCGGTTTATTCGGCACTATTCTCAAGTGGATTTTGATATAAAGAATTTCGTTATACATATGAAACGATGATGCATATGACGGAGAATTCGATGACGTTCAAATCGTTTTACTATTCTACAGTCGGGAGTTGGTTACTGGGAATATCGAATTAAATCTCGGTTGAGCATTTTTATTTTGAACGTCAAGGATAGTTTTTTCAATTCTAAAATTATGAAACGTAGTCGCATCTCGATTCCAGACAACAGATATAATGCAGTGTGCAGACCACTTGTCGTAGTATCATATTCGAAAGTAGGTATTTTAGATGTTTGATAAGAAATATGAAAATCTTCGTATAGGTGGCGCTACAGGTGTTTCCTAAACATTTTCGTAGAATATCGGCGTATTTAGTTGGAAATTTTCAAGTGCAAATAATGGAATTCAAGTGATTTATAACATAACAAAATTTTACGACATGTCTCATTTAAATATGAAAAGTTCAGGGTTTTTTGTTAAACCGGATAAATAACAAAATCTCACATTATTATGCTTCGTGATACTCACCATAGAAATTTGAAAAAGATCAATCTTTCATTGTAAAATTATTTAAATTCAGTTTGTAGCATAGTTCAGAATAATAATATTTCAGCTTCATCTTCACTCTAAACTCATCGATGAATATAGAGTTCTATGGTGCCTTTATTGAGAGAGAGAATGTATCCGTAGATATATTAGTTGTCGTAGATGTGATTGATTTTTATTAATGGGAAACACGGCATAAGATCTAGTTATTTCTACTACCACCAGATGGTGGCTATCTTTAGAAAATCATTGGTGTTGTCATATTGTTAGAAGTTTTTGAAAACTTCGTTAAAAATTGTCATCAAGTGGAACTTAAGTCGTTAGGTGGATAAGGGCAAAGAGAATTATCCCATGTTTTAGGATCAGATGAAAAGATCTCCAGTTAATGCTGTAAACCGCACTTGTTTTCTACTCTGATATGTTTATTGGTTTGTTTGAAATTTCACCTTGTTTATTTTATTGTAACCACTTTCCACGGTCACTTTAGGATTTACAGAGACTTTCTCTTTACCTCCTCCCCGCGTAATTCCAGTGTACATTTGTTCTATTGTTGTTATCAATAAAAAATTTACGTAACGTGTACGAACCATTACGTACTCGTTTCGAGTGTCAAATTCGAACAAACGAACGCTGCAGAAGGACGAACAGTCGTACCAACCTGCCGGTATTACAATTTCGTACGTCCGTTCGATTGTGTTGTTATTTAAATCGAAAATTGGCTACTGCCGAAATTCTCATTGTCGTATTTTATTGACCTTAATTACGTCGCCGTTTATTCCCTCAATTCGCGACCTTTTTTGTCAACGCGCCTCCGTTTCTGCTCCCAAAAAAAAGATTGCCCTCGTTACGTCACAATAATTTGATCTTTGTTCGTGGTAATTGTCGTAGGGAGACCGAATAATGGACAGTAACCTCGCTTCGAGGACCTAGTTTCGCTTCCATCAAACGCTAACCGACAAATAATTACCGTATGTTTGTAGTAGGAAACGGTTTTTGTAGTTCTCTCAGTATTTAAACCATGAAATTCAAATAAAAACTAAGTAAAACCAACAAATTTTAATTCAAATCGTGAGAGAAAACCAAATAAACTTGTAAGTTCGTTTTTCTTGCGGTGTGTGGTCTTTCTTGTGTTAAACCAGTGGCTTCCAACGTGTGGCGCACATCAACCAAGGGGGCAATTTGAAAATGGGCTCTATACTTATTAATTTTTAATTTTCACCCTTTTCTGGGAGGCGGAAGAATTTTAGAAAAGTTAAAGGGGGTTGTGCATGGCACAAAAAAGGTTGGGAAACACTGTGTTAAACTGTTGCAATAACGGCCGATTGTGCTACTTTCCAGTGCGCCTCTCAAAATTAAGAAACTTCATGGATATTTGTACGAACACGTTTTACATTTTCAGTTTTACGTTTTTCAAACTTTTATTAATACCGAATTTTAAAAATAAAATAAAACGAGAAATGTTTGTGGTAGATAATGAGTTTAAAAGCTGTTTAATTAGCAGAATTTTTTTTTAATTTACTTGTTGCTTTTGACGTTATAAAGTATAAAAATTAAATTTCAGCTAATTTAGGAGAAAAAAACATATTGAACGTTAAATGTTCTAGTTATCCAAGAACAATGGTTGTGAAAATAGGCGAGAGTTATTCTCAGAGACATGACATTGCTCTTGCGGTGCGGCAAGGCTCCGTACTCGGACCTCGTCTATTCATATTGTTTATAAACGATCTTCCTGCGAAGTTGTCCAGGTTTTTTGTGACACTATATGCCGATGATTCATCGGTGGTTGTTTCTGGCAGGACTCCTGAAGAATTTCTGGAGGCATGTGAATGCATTGTGAGGGAGTTTGTAAGTTGGTGTCAAATGAACAATCTGATGGTGAACGTTAACAAAACTGTATGTGTTCATTTTTGTCTGCAGGGCAATGGAATTAGGACCTTGGATGTTGAATATGGGGACAACACTATATCATTAGGCGGTCACCAAACGTGTCTTTCAATAAATCGTTTGTGGCACGAGCTGTGTGACATGTTGCGCCGTCTTGTTGAAACTACAGCTCTTAGCTGTTAAATCGGTCGCCATCTTCAACAGTAATGCCAACTTAAAGTTCTATACCTCTAAAAAAACTCCCATTACTTTATAATATTTATATAATTCTCCATTTTGATATATTCTATTTTTATATTTCTAATTATTTTCCAGTTTAATATATTTTGATAATCTTCGACAGTTGGTTTAATGTATTTATTTCTAATGAACGCCCATCAAAAAGATCTGTTTACAGTTTCAGATTATAGTAATTTTACATAAAATGAACGCCTTTACATTCCAATTGCTTTGCAGTCTTATAATGAAGTAATTAATTGATAATTTCCACTGAACTGCCGGGCAATAATTTGACAATTTGATACAACTCGCGGTCGTCTTCTTTCGTTGAACGGGGGCAAACGCTAACGTCGCGGTACACTTTTTCTCTCGTAGGTCCCCCCGCCGAAAAAAAAAACGTGTACCGATAGATACACGCGTAGCTCGCACGCAATCTCACACACAAACAGTAAAATCGACAGTCCCTGACCCGATAGTTACGAAAGTCGTGAAAGTTCACGTTTCTAAAACCGTGGCACCTGGATTTGTGTGGGATCGAATTTTAGACTTTCTCAGGTTCTCCCTCGGTCCAACACGGCGGCGGCGGCGTTGCCGCGTCTCGGAAAAAATCTCTCCTCTACTGAATTTTCAAAAGAATATCTCATGTTTTACTCTATTCGCTGTTGATAGGTTTAAATAACGGTACAACTTTGGAAATATATTGGGTGAAATTCATGACGCAATAACTCGTCAAGTTGAGAACGTTATACTCACTTATTGAACTTTATCAAATGGAAGAAAAAGAATGAAAATATTGACACCTACATGTGACAATACTTAGTTCGCTGGAAAGACAAAAAAAACTTTTTTTCGAACCTTTGTATATTTCTACTTCTTTTTCTGTAGTTTGTAAGTATGTCTTGAATGATAATGTTCTATAATAATAGGTGAAACTAGTTGTAGAAAACAAACTTCAGGAGTTTTCATTTTATTCGTGAAAGATAATGAATAATAATAATAATGAGCATATATTTTCAAAAGGTTAATAACCCAATTACAGGAAAATACATAATTAATAACGATACAAAATTTGGTGACTAAAAATATCAATAACAACATAGATATACAATATTAAAAAATAATTATAATAATAAAAACACTTTCAAATATAATAATCTAAATCAATAACATCAATATCTAAATATTTAATTATTCAACTGAATCTCTCAACAACGAGTAATAACTAAACAAGAAAATAAATATCTCTGAATTCAAACCGGAAGAAATCAAGATACCTCAATGGTTAAGGTTCAAATACACATTAATGATGGAAACAAGTGAGTCCCAGTTTAAATCACAGCAGCTTGATCCCTGGTTTGCAAGAGAACATGCAAAGCTAAACGGCGATTGCGAGAGAAGATTGGTTCTATTGGTTTTTGAGTAAAATGTCTGACTTGTTCTAGTACACCATGGAGGAACGAAGAAATGAAATTTATCCAGAAGCTCAGAACAGTCGAGATTATCATTGAGAAAATTGAATGAATATTGCAATGCATTCTAACTTCTCCTGGTGTGGGTGGAGGCTTCTTGTTAAACATCGACAGCAAACAAGCAGGAACTTCCTCTGCATCAGCCATAACTTTGCTCTCACTAGGGCCTAGGTGATAACAGTCTTGCATATGAAACACCATCCTCTAGTGTCAAAATGAGTGATCACAACTCCATTTCAAGAAGTGCCATTTCAAGAACTTCTTCTGCAGTGCCTCCAGGCGGTTTATGTGACAATTATATATTGGTCGCCAAACAAGACAGCCATACTCAAGTTTGCTTCTCACTAGGGCATTAAATAAATGGACAAGTGTTGAGGAATTCGAAAACAATCTAGCATTGCGGACGACGAAACCATAAACTTTGCTACATGATAAAATTAATTGGTTGATATGAGGTATGAATGAGAATTTTTGATCAAATATCAGGCCGATATTCTTAACCTCCAGAAGTCGAGTTAGATTAACACCTTCAATGTTATAATTGAAAGTTATCACATTTCTCTTTCTAGTAAAACTCACCACATTACTTTTCAAGACATTCAAGTATAAACAGTTACACCTCAGGATGATGTCATTCAGGACACTTATAATAATAATAAAAGGTATAGAAACGAAAATAAAATTAAAACCTACAGAAATCTGTACAAATACAAGAACCTCTACAGATTGGCGAATAGAAGCTTTTTTCTTCTCTGGTCTCAGTTAACTACGTTCTGTGCTTCTTCTTCTTATCAATTGGCTGGTTTTTCTCGTGTTCCCTGTCTTTTCTAATAACTGGTGAATTGAAATATATTAAAATTTACTGCATCATAAGAGTGTGAATTTTTTGTTATTTCGATACCAATTTGTGAATTTTTCTTTACAGATCACAAGCTACATGGTCGGACTCGTTATTGCAGATTCGTGTGACAGTTCAGGTTAGTATCATACATAAAGTATAGTTTTTTCTTTATCTTAGTATCATATTTTTTTGGTTGCACTGATAACACATATATCGTTGTTTATTTAACATTTAATGACGACAATTGGTCCTTATGTTATTTGAGAAATTCAGGTAAATTTGTTTTGTCTTCCTTCGAAGTTAGTAATTTTGAATCCAAAAATTTTATAATGTTCTAAAATCTTTGTGAGCCAATTCTATAAACTCGCTCAGTCGTTTGCCTACTAAAGTAAAGCTGTATCAAATGCGAATGAAACCAATGTACAATTAGTGGCTATTACAAGCATTCCGTTAATATAAATGGGGAATAATATCGGTCCAAGTATTGTACCTTGTGGAACTCCGCAATGAACTTCCATCATTCGTTAGCATCGTATGGAGAGTGACTGAAAGAAGAGATTTTGTATAATATTGTGTAAACCACTTTGTAATGTTTATTGTTGTAATAAAATTTGTGTAGATTGCACTAAGGTAGTAGGTATGTTTCCTTTTTTGACGATTTCATCGTTCGTCATTATAGTAATTAATGCTTTATTGAAAATGATTACAGAAAACTGGATATGTATTAGTAACTGAGAATAAAATGAAAGGAAACATAGAACTCAATCTTATTCAATTGATTTTTGTCGATTTACTTGTTTATATAACTCCTAATAATAATTGCTATGGAGTCAAATGTGAATGTCACATTTATTAGCAACTCTATTGAATGTAGACTCCATTGACCAAACGGAGGATTGTTTTTGGAGCCTCTTGGTGGAATAATTCTGTAGTAGGAGAATTTTACCTTGGAACACGAAATTCTAAAGCGAAGGACAATCAATACTTTTATGCAGTACTTTGTACGATAATTTAAGTGATAAAGTTTCTCTGCTGCCTTCAATGAGATTAAACTAAATCGACTCAATAATTCGTCACGATTAAACAACTTTCAACCTTCCTGTCTACCTCTTAAGGTTATTATTGTAGTTTGTTTTATTTTCTATAATAAAATTTGATGATACTTAAACCTGTGTTTTATAATTTGTAGGTACTAAAAAAAGACACGTGATAGAGGGGTAGTCTTGAACCACAACGTGTATCACCAAGGGGTAGGGGGTGTTAAAAATGCCCAAAAAAATCACATGATTAATGGACGGCCCTAATCTTAAAAATGTTGAGTAAATATTGAAATATTTGCTATTTCGGATAACGAAGATTATGGCATGAAACTGCTGGAACTCATTCAGTCAATTCCTTCTATTCACGAGTTCGGTTCTCGAAGACGTTGTGTGTCCGGAAGTCTGTTATGTTGAACAGTTCTTATACACGTAAAGTTAGTCGAGTGGGCCCATTTCACACCTCCCACGCGGCGCTGCCAGGAAGTGACACATCGCGTATCCACGATGTGCACGATTTCAATTATTTTTGCTTCGGGTGAAAGTGAAGTTGTGTAGCTTCGAAACGTCGTTGCCAGATATTCGAAATCAACTGGGTCATTTCGGAAAGGACGTCGATTCCGTTCTATTCAGATTGAAATAATCTCGATACTTATTTGAAGTAATCGCTCGTGATTTCACCAGCGTTTTTATCGATAAAATCGCGGGAGATTAGCGAATATATCGGCAAATTTCACTGGGAAAGTACGTGACAATTAATTCCTAACTTTCAGTAGCTTTGAAGTTCAATATTTATTCATTTATTTAGAAATACGCCACTGGAAAGCTTCAGCCGATTACTGAGTGGGAAAAATACAATCAAACTTACAACTTATGTAAAATTAAACGAGAAACAAAACCAAACACAAAACCACAAGAATGTCTACAAAACATAAATATAGAAAACAGTCAGACTAGAGCTGGTGTTATATCACCAGGCCTAGTCACCACCAGGCCGCATAGAAATATGTCAATAGTTTTGTTCGCGGTAAGGATTCTGAACCGATTCAGAACTAATTCATAACTGATTCGGGATTGATTTAATACGCATGCTCGGTTATGAACTGGTTCGGTTTTACAACTAGTTTAGGGAATTTTCAAATCACGGTTGTTCTCATCGAATAATATGCCGTATACCAAAACTATCGTGAATGCGCAAGTCAAAAAAAGTCAAAAGTTGCTAAACTATCGTGAATACGCAAGTCCCGAACTTACAGTTCTGGATTGATCCTTCGAACCGGTAGAACCAATTCCGAATCGATTCCGAACCAGTCCCAGTTTATTCGCGAACACAGAACTGTAACTAAAAGTTCGGAACTGGGTTTCAGAATCCTTACCGCGAACATAGCTAATGACTCTATGTAAAGGCTCAAAGTCACCACATAAACTCAATGAAGTGGTGAAATGCCTAAAACATTAGTACGAGCTAGAGGTTGATGAAAAAGATACTTCAAATCTTATAATAACTCATGAGATTAGTGAAACCATAAATATTTGAAAAAAGTCCTCGAACGGATTCAAGATTTCTCATACGAGACAGGAATCCTGGAACCCAAACGACACTAGCATATTCCAGTTTTGACCGTTTTTGGAGCGACGTCCTACAGGACCATTTCTACTGAGTTTGTATGTGAAGGTTCGGCCCAATCGCTACGTTAGTTTGCGTTTGAGAGCACATTGCGCGAGACGCTTCGTTGTTTTTGTGAAAATGGAAAAATTGGAGAAACGTGCTGTCATCGAATACTTCGATTTGAAAGGTTTCACGTCAAAAAAAATGGAAGAAGAGATGAATTCAACACTAGGAGACTCCTGCCTATCATATTCAGCTATTAAGCAGTGGGTTTCTGAATTCAAAATGGGTCGTAAGAGCACCTCTGACGAGCCTCGATCTGGACAGCCTGTTGAGGTCACAACTCATTGTGATTGAAATGATTGAGAAAATCCATTAAATAGTATTGAAAGAGCATGAGATAGCTGAGACCTTTAGGGTGTCAGCTGTACGTGTGCGAAATATTTTGCACAACCATTTGAGCATGGAAAAGCTGTGCCTAAGATGGCTGCTGACTCTCGACAAAAACTGATTCGAAAAAACATTTCTATCGAAAATTTGGTGCCGTAATCCAAACGAATTTTTGCGTCGATTTATAACTGTTGAAGAGACTTGGGTTCACCACTACACTCCTGAAAATAAACAAGAGTCAAAACAGTGGGTTGGAAAAGGGGAACCAACTCCAAAGAAGGCAAAAACAATTTTATCGGCAAACAAGGTTATGGCTACTGGTTTTTGGGATGTGAGAGGAATTATATACATTGATTATCTTGAAAAGGGTAAGACAATCACTGGTCAATACTACGCAGACTTATTTCAACGTTTGGAAGACGATGTGCAAATTAAATGACCTCATTTGACGAAGAAACAAATTTGTTTCATGACGATAATGCACCAACGCATTCGTCGATTGATGCCATATCCAAAATTCACAAATTGAAGTTTGTATTGATCTCGCATCCTCCCTACTTTCCAGACTTAGCCCCCAAAGACTATTACCTGTTTCATAACCTCAAAAAATGGCTTGGTGGTAAAAGGTTTGAGAACAACGAAGAAGTTATCGAAACTATAAATCAGTATTTTAAGGACCTTGACGAATCTACGTTCGAAACTGGTAAAAATAAATTAGAACACCGTTATGAGAAATGTTGATGGAGATTATGTTGAAAATAAAGCAAAAAAATACGACTCATCCTCGAGCTCCGTGACCCGTTTCAAATTGTCGAAATTAATAAATTCTTTCTTTATCTTCCCGATAATGTCGTTACATTATCGTAGAAATGTAACCGCAGGATAACGAAATAGTCCACGTCCTGCGAATTATTTCCATGCGGTTTTTATGACCTCATCGATCTAATTTTTATATTTATAGAGGAAATAATGAAACCGAGATAACATACAGGAATCCACATTTGGTATGGAAAATCTTCGAAATAAATAGCGATTGTAGTAAATACGATATTGTCGGGTTCAATTCATAGGATTCGTTTTAATTATAGCACGACGTTGTTCCCAACTTGTTTTAATCTTGAATTTCGAACATAAAAACGTACTTTGGACGTTGAATTCCAAAAATAAGTCTATCATAATAGGGACATTAGTGACCTTAAGAAAGTCACTTCATTCGTAATATTCCAAATAACCAATTACAGGAAAATACATATTGAATAAGTATGGTTACTAAAAATATCAATAACAACATAGATATACAGTATTAAAAAAGTATTATAATAATAATAAAAAACATTATCAAATATAATAAGATTCGAATATATATTAATGATAGAAACAAGTGAGTCCCAGTGCAAATCACAGCGGCTTTATAACCTGGTTCACAGTAGAACATGCAAAGCTAAGCGGCGATTTCGAGAGAAGGTTGGTTGTGTAGGTTTTTGAGTGAAATGTCTGGCTTAAATTCTAGTACAACTCGGAGGAACGAAGAAATAAAGTTCACCCAGCTCATGACAGTCGATATTGTTATTGAACAAATTGAATAAAAATTTCAATACATTCAAATTTGTCCTGGTGTTGAGGCCCTAGTGTCAAACCTCGATAGGAAACAAGCGTGATCACAACCCCTAGGTGGATATACACCACCCTCTCGAAATGAGAGCCATTTCAAGAATCTCCTCTGCAGTGCCAGCAGGCAGTTTATGTGACAATTATATATTGGTCGCCAAACAAGACAGCCATACTCAAGTTCGCTTCTCACTAGGGCATTAAATGAATGGACCAGTGTTGAGGAATTCGAGACCGATCTTGCTTTGCGAACGATGAAACCATATACTTTGCTATAATCTTTCATAATTTGATATAATAATAATACTATGCAACAGTCAAGGACGGTGGTGACGATACAGATGCCAAACATCAGAGACAATCCAACGTATAACAGGGGGATGTCAAATATTTACACCAAAAGAATACAAAGAGAGACATGACGTCGTAGCAAAGATTGTGCATCAAGAACTGGCATTGAAATTACATCTTCTACAGAAAGAAAAGGTACCTTCATACAAATACATTTCGCAGCCAATTTTTAAGTTCGATCAGTTTAGACTCTACTGGGACCTCTTCATCTTGACTGATCAAACAGTTCCCACAATATGCCTGACCTGTTACTTGTTGATAAAAGAGCGAGGGAAACTACATTTATCGAGGTGGCCATATGCGAGCAACCTAGAGACAGTGGAACATGAGCGTGGTCAGGATTCTTCCAATAATCTTGGGATCCACTGGTATAATCCCTAAAAATCCCCTAAATAATATCACAGAATTAGGACTTGGCGAACTTCTCTATAAGAAATTACAGAAATCGGTAAGACTGTCAGGAAGTTTGTAGGACATAACGGAAATCAACGCCAAGAAAATCTTCATCGTGTTCAAGGTCTTCGACGGTCCTCATGGCAAAGACCATAAGGAACGTCGCCACGGATATGATAATTTGGAAAGGGGCCACACCGAGCTCAATTCCTGTGATATATAATATCTGAGATAAGTGAAAGTTCCCATATGAGGAAATGCGAGAGCCATAAAAGGCTCAAAATCGGGGATAATAATAATCATTGTGAAACATTTCTTACATTGTTCTAATACATGTATTCAATTAATACAGTAATTACAACTGAGAAGAATTCTCACAGTTTCGAGTCTGATGTTCCATTCGGTCTTACATACAAAAATATAGTTTCAGTTTTATGTCAAATTCACAAAAGTATACAAAGACATTTGAAGAAGAGAAATAACCTCAAAATAATTGAGGTTATTTTTTAAAGACAATTTTGCATTGTGTAAGACATGCCATAGTAAAAAAAAATGAACAAACATATGATAAAAAAATTCATTCCTATGTTACAGACTACATTCGAATCGTCAAAGTACTCTACCACACTGTGATATGTAATATGAGTGCTCAAATTTAGCTGTTTTATACTTGGGAATAAGTAGCACATCACTGTTCCTTGTTGAATTCAAATGATTACTCTTTAATTTAATGAACTCCTTTTTATTTCTTTTCACATATAATAAATATCTATGAAAATATAAAAAAGATAGGGGGAGTAGGTTTTTTTAAATGAAGATAGGTTTACAAGATGTTCGTCGATGAATATTGAATATTAATCGATAAACTCTTTAACAACCCTACTTATTTCTGTAAAGCAGCCCCACAGCAGAACATTACAGTTCAGATAGCTATATACAAGACTGAAATCCACATTCATAACACAGTTTCTACATACGATGTCCTTAATTCTAGAGATTGCAAAATATGAGTTATCTAATTTGAAAAGTATGTTCAAATATCGTTTCCAGTTGTTTACATACTCGCGATGCCCACTTTCCTTCTCAAGGTCGTGCTCACTGCCAGGGAAGTTGGCTGCATGTAGACGACGTATTAAATTTGAGCTGTAGTTGACTAAAATGCATTTCCAGTAATGCAAAATTAAAATTTCCTTAAACTTGTAAAATTTCAAGTGACAAATATCCAAATTTGTCATACGTGATGTGAATGTTAATCTAATTGAATTTTTTTTCTAGTTTATCAATTCGAACTTATAACAGAAATTGTTTCTCGTTTCGAATCGTGCAATAATTGAGATTATAACGACCTTAAAAGATAACTATCTTTAACATACAGTTTCATTTACTCATAATGTTTGAAAAATCGAAAACAATCATTAATTCTATATGTTTATTTGAATGTTTTTAAAAGTGAAAGTGTTTACCGCGTTATTTTATATTATGCTCGTTTATAGATCTGGTTGCTTCAAGGAAACAAATAGTACCATTCGTTTTCTTCGTTAATGTAGTCGTTCCCTTGGATGATGCAAACTATGCGATAGTAGAAATCGAACTAGTAATAGCTGTCGGTTTATTCGTTTTCAGAAAATGTCGACGGTTTTATAGTTACACTTAGTCTTAATGAGATCGTATTCGCCTTTTTTCGATCTAACTTATTCGGAAGTAGGCTATGGTATTGACAGGCAACATATAAGTGCTTATTAACCCATTAGCTGTTCGAATAGCATTAAGAGAATATAGTTTTTACCCCGAAGCTGCATCTGCATAAGTACCAGTAGAAACAACCGTGACTGCGAAAAAATTTAATACTAATACCGTGAGCAATTGTTTTCCTTCGGAAGTATGTAGAATGCTTCGCCTTACCTTGTACTTGTAGAGTAAGTAGGTATATATATATATATATATATATATATATATATATATATATATATATATATATATAAAGCTGCGTTCTAGATTTATACAATCTCGACTTCGGCTTCCGTTGTGAAGCCATCTTCAGGAGTTGGAATTAATTAGTAAAGGTAAGGGTAACTCGGTTACGTGGCCTCAATCTGCCTACTCCACGAACTGAATGAAGGAAAATGAGGAAAGGTTACCTGGTTACGTGGCCTCAATCTGCCTACTCCACGAACCAAATGAGGGAAACTAGGAACGAGGATCGTTCTAGGACTAGGACTAGGATCGTACTAGGAACGAGGATCGTTCTATGGTATATGTCTATCTCTTATGGCTATCCTACAATAATGTTTTTTTGTCATTTACTTTTTACGACAAATGGAGAATTTTCAAAGCGATTTTAACCAATACAGCTCTAATTCTTATCCAATTGAATACCTTAAATACATTGTTGATTTAATATAGCTCTATATGTCCCTTTAAAGCATATGATTTAAATAAATATTTTTGAAGATATCACAGATTTACAAAAAAAAAACGATTGAACTTCAATTCGCAATTACTAGGAATTTTGCTTCATCTTTTTTGCCTTCCAAAAACGCTTCGTCCTCTCTGAATGCTGTTTCTTCCGTTCATATGTCTCCATTTTATTCCAGTTTAGCGAATATTTCAAATGAAACTATCAGGGAGCCGCCTACTTGTGTAGACATCCTTTTTCTTCAGTTCATGGAATGTAGTCTTGTCTTAATTTTTTTTAATGGACATCAAACAAAATGTTACCCGGCGCATTCACCATATATCTTAGCGAATGTCAAATTAATGTTAATTCCTCCACCATAAAATCTCTGTGCTCTCAATTTATTTTTACGTAATTTTCGTTCATTTTCGTACGGTAATTCGTCGCGTTTCAATTAAAATTATTTAGCTGTAAGTAGTAGCGAGTGTCAAAATTGAAATCTCCAAATATTTTCGATTCGAGTTCCAACGGAGTCGCATTATTGAATAAGTACGCTGGCATAAAAGCCGAGGGAAATTTCGACATGAGAAATAGAAATTGTAACAATTACTTTCGACATTATCTTAACACAGTTCTCGGCGCAGCGTTTCACCGTATCGGTAGATAGTACTTACTTACGTTTCTAGACTTGTATTTATCTAACATTCGTTCGTTTCATTACTGATAGCCTCAAATCGGATTGTATGCGCTGCAAAATGAAAAATATGCATAGTCAAATGTTTTTATAATTTGTCCCGCTTGAACCTTTATTGTTTTGTTCAAATTTACCTTTCACTAAAAAAAAAACAGGCGATACAATTTGAGTACACAATTCACGAAACTATTTTGAGCAGGGTCTCTGAAATTCGAGATCTCGGTATAATATTTGATCAGAAATTCACTTTTGTACCTCATATGGTTACTTTGATTTATGCAGACCATTATTTATAAAATATGAAATAATGCCTCTGCCTACATTGTGGATGTATAACGTTCTATTAGAAATACATAGGGATGCAGATACATTGATAAAACAGTCTGATCTACATAATTATGATACAAGAGGCGCAAATAATATCCGAACAACTAAGTATCGTCTAAATAAGTCAAAAAAAACTCAATAGATTATAATTTATACAATATCTTACCCTCCCATTTCAAAGAGCTTTCTTTCAATAAATTCAAAATAAACATCAAGAAATATACTCTGAGATTTTGCTTCTATTCTGTTAGCGAGTATTCCGACCACTTCAGGGCAAAGTCTTTAAAATGAACATGCTCACCACATCTTTTTTTTTGTTCCTTTTTATGACTTATTTTTTGTGCATTATATAAATTTGTTTTTTTTTTCAGTTTTATGGTGAATTAATCACTAAGTTTACGAAGTTTACACTTATTAGACTTCAATCATTAATTTCATCTTGGTTTAATTTTCTATCTTTGTCTACTATTTTGTTTATTCTCTAATTTATCTTCATTTTATTTGTGGAGGAGTGGAAAAATGATTCGTCAAACTCCTACCATTTGTAAGAAATTTTTTTTCTCAACAATAAAGATTACTATAAATAAAAGAGTTTCAACAGAATTCAAATCTCATGGGTTTATTGCTGAACACTTTTTGAATACAAAAACACGTAAACAATTATTTAATGCACTTGTAAAGAGCAATTTGTATTTCGGATGTTTGATTTATCGTCTCATTTACAATTCTCATAAAAATCATTTAGAGTCGATACAACTAAAATTTCTCGAAGTTGGAAGGGACTTGTTGTCTAAAGTTTCTGATTAACCTCTTACATGGTTATATAGACTGTCCTACCCTCATTGGCTCTATTGATTTTCATGTTCCTAGACAATATTCACGTTTAAGTCAATTTTTTTCATTGGGTACTCCGAAAACTAATTCCCTCGTACAATCACCCATTAGATATATGTGTTCGCTATTCGAGGATGTGTCTGACAAATGCGATATCAACAGTGAATCATTTGCTTTCATTAGTCGGGTTTACTTGTAATCTTTTCATGTGTAGTGAACTTTGAACTAAACACCGCTAAACTACTTTCTGTGGGTCTATGCAAAGTCATTGGTCTATGAGGATAAGCCACAAACACTTGACCATTTGGAAGACAATATTCGCCGTGTTATTGCCGATATACGGCCAGAAATGTTGGAAAAAGTCATCGAAAATTGGACGTCTAGATTGGACTACATCCGAGCCAGCCGTAGCGGTCATATGCCAGAGATCATATTTAAAATGTAACGCCACAAGATTATCTTCCGAATAAAAACAAATTCTTGTCAATCGAATGATCCATCGTTGTTTTATAGCAATTTAATGTTCTAAGCCTCTAAAAAAACACCCTTTATAAACTTGATAATTACACAGACCAACTTGCATATTTTCTCTCCGTATTTTATAACTTTCAAGAGACATTTGAAAAATATTTCATATGAAGGACGATAATAGGACATATAATTAACAGTTTATTTAGATTTATCCTTTCATGATGTATATCTTTAATCTTTTCCAGTAGAATTAAGTATTTCGTGTTGTAGATCAAATGATCTAAGTCAATGCATCGAAAACTTTATTTCTATAAGGCAAAAGATGTATAAAAAACTTCCATAAGGTGTAGGTACATATCAGATACACTTTAGTTTATAGGTAATTAACGTTGTAATATGTGATCCTCTATTATATGACAGTTTCAAACTGTCTGTTGAGTGAGGCCTTGTATGTAGAAAAAAAATTAAAAATAAAAAAAAACTTTATATTCTATCATTTATTTTTCTGTCGTAATATTCGGAGAACCATTTAAAGTTGTATAGTTGTTTTTCTTTCTAAACGTTGCCTTAATGTAAGTGTTTAAAAAACAATTTCTTAACGTATTTTCTTTCTGTTTCAGATATAGACAATGGCATCATCTCGTGAGTACACTTCACTTCCATAGCGACCAATTGTAATCTTGTTCTAGAAATCAATTTCAATTAGTTTTTTCCGTTCTCAACTCATTTGTCCGCCTAGTGCTTCTTTATCTCGCCAGTAACTTTCCATTAATTGCCCCATTTTGTCGGAAAATTTGTGACGCGAACGCTTTTCACGACTTTACCTTGCGAGTTTAAGAAAATGTTGTCATCAATTTTTGGAACGTAACATTACAAGATAACTCGATCAATGAGAAAAGAGATATTAGAAAGCGTATGTAAAACTGAAATCGCTAATAATATATACGAATATGTAGTGAAAATTAAGAGATGTTTATGAAAGAGCAGAACTTCAAATTTAGGAATCGGATGTTTGGGAAAAGAAAATAAGGAGTGTCAACTCGATTTATTATTTCATTTTTTACAGTTAGCAGTAATGGCGAACAATAAAGGTATGTTACAAAAAGTAGCGAAAAATCAGCATTAAATTGTTTTTAAGTAAAAGTTCTAAACCGAACAGAGTTGCTCAGATTTCGAATTCACAGGACGTTTCGATTAGTATATGTTACCGTTTTCAAGTGAATTGGAGTTGCGTGCTAGGTCAAATAAAAATATGATGATGAATCAAAGCAAAACGAAAATAAACTGAGAATGTAGATGAAAAAATACAGATAAAATCTTACCGCTTCTAAAATGAACGTAGTTGGTCAGATTTCGAATTCACACGACGTTTCGAATAGTATCTGCCACCGTTTTCAAGTGAATCGAGCTGTGTACAATGTTGAATAAAAATCTGATGATGAATTAAAGTAAAACGAAAATGAATTAAAAATGTAGATGAAAAAATAGAGATGAAATCTTACCGCTTCTAAAACGAACGGAGATGCTTAGATTTCGAATTCACACGACGTTTCGATTAGTATCTGTCAGCGTTTTCAAGTGAATTAGAGTTGCGTGCTATGTTGAACAAAAATATGATGATGAATCAAAATAAAACGAAAATAAACTAAGAATGTAGATGAAAAAATAGAGATGAAATCTTACCGCTTCTAAAACGAACGGTGATGCTTAGATTTCGAATTCACACGACGTTTCGATTAGTATCTGTCAGCGTTTTCAAGTGAATTAGAGTTGCGTGCTATGTTGAACAAAAATATGATGATGAATCAAAGTAAAACGAAAATAAACTAAGAATGTAGATGAAAAAATAGAGATGAAATCTTACCGCTTCTAAAACGAACGGTGATGCTTAGATTTCGAATTCACACGACGTTTCGATTAGTATCTGTCACCGTTTTCAAATTAATTAGAGTTGCGTGCTATGTTGGAGAAAAATATGATGATGAATCAAAGTAAAAGGAAAATAAACTAAGAATGTAGATGAAAAAATAGAGATGAAATCTTACCGCTTCTAAAACGAACGGTGATGCTTAGATTTCGAATTCACACGACGTTTCGATTAGTATCTGTCACCGTTTTCAAATTAATTAGAGTTGCGTGCTATGTTGGAGAAAAATATGATGATGAATCAAAGTAAAAGGAAAATAAACTAAGAATGTAGATGAAAAAATAGAGATGAAATCTCACCGCTTCTAAAACGAACGGTGATGCTTAGATTTCGAATTCACACGACGTTTCGATTAGTATCTGTCAGCGTTTTCAAGTGAATTAGAGTTGCGTGCTATGTTGAACAAAAATATGATGATGAATCAAAGTAAAACGAAAATAAACTAAGAATGTAGATGAAAAAATAGAGATGAAATCTTACCGCTTCTAAAATGAACGGTGATGCTTAGATTTCGAATTCACACGACGTTTCGATTAGTATCTGTCACCGTTTTCAATTGAATTAGAGTTGCGTGCTATGTTGAAGAAAAATATGATGATGAATCAAAGTAAAACGAAAATAAACTAAGAATGTAGATGAAAAAATAGAGATGAAATCTTACCGCTTCTAAAATGAACGGTGATGCTTAGATTTCGAATTCACACGACGTTTCGATTAGTATCTGTCACCGTTTTCAATTGAATTAGAGTTGCGTGCTATGTTGAAGAAAAATATGATGATGAATCAAAGTAAAACGAAAATAAACTAAGAATGTAGATGAAAAAATAGAGATGAAATCTTACCGCTTCTAAAACGAACGGAGTGGATTAGAGCAGGGCTTCTTAAACTGTGGGTCGCGACCCCCCTGGGGGTCGCGAGACTACTGAAAGGGGGTCGCTAAAATCTGATACTTTTCAATCATTATAAATAAAATTAGTATACACACTACGTACATATAGTTTTATGTTTTCTTATAAAAAAATTGTTACAAAAGTTTATTTTTTCTATTGAATAAATATATATATATATATATATATATATATATATATATATATATATATATATATATATATATATATATAGTTTTATGTCATTCTATTTATTGTGTTTTATTACGACCGATATCCCGTCAACGTTTCCTCTTATATATATATATATATATATATATATATATATATATATATATATATATATATATATATATATATATATGTGTGTGTGTGTGTGAAATGAATGGGTACGTATTCTTTAATCCTTATTTTATTTACATTGTAAAATAGTGCGATATTACATCTACATCTACGGTTAATAAATATTTCATTATATGGAGGAGGGGGTCGTTTAAAATTTCCTAAGCTTGAAGGGGGTCGCTATATAAAAAAGTTTAAGAAGCCCTGGATTAGAGTATCGCTCTCTGTGTATAAAATGCAACTCGAATTATTATAAACGGGATGAAACTACGTGGTTTACGAGGTCACGAAAAGCGATGAAAGTTATTCTAATAAAACGGTCAACGTTCTGGGTCGTCCTATCGCGAAGACAAACAGTCACTATCGTCAAGAACAATGACACGGGAAAAATATCGCGATAAAGGGACGACGAAAAAAATACGAAGACAACGACAACTACGTGACGAAGGTCACAACTGTGTACGAATGTCGCGTTGAACCGACGAAGGATCCGATCGAATGCCTTCTTTTTTCAACCGTCTCGTTATTATTTATCGGGAACGCGTTTCGAGTTTAATATTCCACTTCAGACGGTCGTCTGGTCGAAGTAGATTCTTCGTCGAGGTCGACCCTATTTTACTGAAGATTCCGATGCATAACGAAGACGTTTTGAAAAAAGACAATATAAAATTATTAGCGGCTTCGACCGACGTTGTGCTTTGCACAAGTCTTCAATTCGAAAATTTCAAAGTCTTTCGAATAAACTGAAACATTTTGGACCATTTTGATTCTTGAATTTCTCGGGTTATGTTCAGATATGCGAAAATTAGCAGCAATAACAGGCTCATTTCAATGTTGAAAACTTTATTTTCATTGACATTTCGTTGTATATCACAACTTTGTCGAAACTATACAACGAATATACAACGAAAATATTTTTGATATATAGGTGTTTTTTTTAGAGGTATAGAAATTCAAATTGCAACAAAACAACGATGGATCATTCGATTGACAAGAATTTTTTTTTGTTCGAAAGATTATCTTGTGGCATTACATTTTAAATATGATTTCCGGCATATGACCGTCACGGCTGGCTTGGATGTAGTGCAATCTGGACGTCCAATTTTCGAGGACTTTTCCAACATTTGTGGCCGTTTATCGGAATAAGACGGCGAATATTGTCTTCCAAATGGTCAAGGGTTTGTGGTTTATCCGCATAGACCAATGATTTGACATAGCCCCACAGTAAATAGTCTAGCGGTGTTAAATCACAAAATCTTGGAGGCCAATTCACAGGTCCAAAACTTGAAATTAGGCGGTCACCTAACGTGTCTTTCAATAAATCGATTGTGGCAGGACCTGTGTGACATGTTGCGCCGTCTTGTTGAAACCACAGCTCCTGAATATCATGGTTGTTCAATTCAGGAATGAAAAAGTTAGTAACGACGGCTCTATACCGATCACCATTGACTGTAACGTTCTAGCCATCATCATTTTTGAAGAAGTACGGACCAATGATTCCACCAGCCCATAAAGCGCACCAAACAGTCAGTTTTTCTGGATGTAACGGTGTTTTGACATACACTTGAGGATTATCTTCACTCCAAATGCGGCAGTTTTGGTTGTTGGCGTAGCTATTCAACCAGAAGTTCGCATATGGACAAAATGGACGTAGTGCGCGATACGTATTCCGCACATAACCATTATTTTCGAAATAAAATTGCATTATTTGCAAGCGTTGTTCAGCCGTGAGTCTGTTCATGATGAATTGCCAAACCAAACTGAGAATAAATCACTTCTCAGCTGATAAATTGGCCCCATCTTCAACAGTAATGCCAACTTAAAGTTCTATACCTCTAAAAAAACACCCGTTAGTATGCCATATTTAAAGTTAATAAAACACATGTTTAACCTAAGTTTCATTAATCAATTTTTAAATTATAGCATAAAGACAAAATTTACATGTTCAAGATTACAACCATGTAAGAAAATCAATAAGTTAAAATAAAATATTAGTTAATTATTCTTGAAAAAGTCTGTACTACTCTTCTGTTTATAATTTCGCACTTCATTTCAAAAGCCCGATTTCTAAAACATAACTTCGTGGCTATCAAATTCGTTATCTTCAGCCCATTTTCATATCCTTGTAACTTGATTCCGGCACCACCAGCAGCCCATTCTTGATCTTCTGCCTAATTTATTTCAGGACCATTGGGTCCCCTCAGCCTGTTAAAAAGCTGGGCTAAAGGAACATCATCTTCTGGTTCGTCATTATCAGTCAGAAATTCAGGGTGCAAATTCAACCATGATTTGTTAAAATTTAAGTTATAAAATTTAAGTCAAAATTTTATGTCCAATAAAATATTGTCTACAAGATTCCCTTAGAGGTAAATTCAACGTAGTACGGATAATATTCTTTGACATAAAAAAAAATCAAAAATTATCATGTGTTATATTATCATTCCCCCAGAGAATAATATTATAACACATGTGACAATAAACATAGCTATAGTAGACAGTTAACATTGATTCGAGTGGTATGGAGTCCCTTATGCTCTTACAATGCATATAATAATAATAAATTTAATGGACGATGAATGAACTCTGTGATAGTTCATATTTAAATGAGAGGTAATAAGAAATACTTGTCTAAAAATCACTTACTGAACAATTCTTTATTCGACTAGTTTTCCCTTTTACAGCATTATCAAGAATGAATACATATTACAAAAACAACCTCTAAATATTTGCAGATCTGTTCGGACCACAGAATACACCTTCGGTCATAAAGGTGGTGATTTCCAAATTATCAGAGATTTAACAGCGGAGAGTGGTTTAGGTCTAACTGATCATTGAGAAGATTGTATTTATCGCATTTTTTATGTTCATTTATTTCCATGTCTTCCAGGTATTTCATTTTCATACCCTTTTCACAGAAATGGAATATATTAAATTAAAACAGCGTGAGGTCTTATGTCCTGTCGACTCTAGATGTTCCCGAAAAGCAGATTGTCCGTTTTTTAAGTGTTCTTTTAGCCTAGCTTCAAAACATCTTCCCGTCTGGCCAACATGTGAGGACTTACATTCTTCACAGTCCAATCTATAAATCCCAGACTTCTTCATTGGGTCGAATTTGTACAATTTGTTATTAAAGATCTATCCATCTGCAGATTGCATAGAATCTGCAGATAACGAATGCATATCTTTTCGAGGCAAATGAAATAAGTTGGATAATGTGTGGAATGAAAGACAGTTTCTGATCGAAGATTCACCAAGATCTCTCACATTATCACAACGAGAAAGAACCAGACCACCTACGTTATAATCACACTCTATTCGTTATTTTTTCCTTGTGAAAGAGACAACAATTGGTACATTCAAACTCAAATAATGGTCTAGTGGGAGCTGAAGTTGAACACAGTTTTCCGGTGATCTAATTTTATGACATAGTTTGAAAACGTCCGGAAAAATCATTATGAACGCCGCCCCTTGCTTTGTTATTAAGACCTCATAAACCTGCCTTTTTAGTGTTTCATAATGAATTTTTTTGTCACTATCACAGTGATAATTTTTAGTAATGGTAGAACTAACTTGAACTTCGTTTAAATTTGCGACGATATCATTTAAAAAAGGTTGTTTAAATCTAAAGTATTCTTTTGCGTTGTATTTTCCAAATACTTTTTCTGTCTTAAATTGCAATTTTAATTTAGTAATGGTAGAATTAACTTGAACTTCGTTTAAATTTGGGACGATATCATTTAAAAAAGGTTGTTTAAATCTAAGGTATTCTTTTGCGTAGTATTTTCCAAATACTTTCTCTGTCCGAAATGGCGATTTTAAATAATTGTCTCTTTCCAAACGTGATAAACGTACTCGATATGGAAATAAATCATTCGATTGATTCCTATCTCAATGTCGTGAAACTCAACCTTGATATAATTAATGTATCAAGTGGATCAACATCTAATTTGTTGCCAAAATTTTTTACTATCTGCTATCTAACTCAGATAGACTAATCTCGCTGTCACAAATGTTGTTATTTGGCGTCTCTTATCTGTGCATTGTTTTTGTAATCCTTCAGTCAAGGGTATTTTTTGACACGTGTTCATCACGACGCATGATGAAGAAGATTATTGAAAATGAAATATTTTAGAATTTATAGATAGTGCAAACGTACCGAATCTTTGCAAATAAAAATTTTTCTGGTACAAGGTCATTATATAACAAATACTCCTGTCAAAGCTTCACAAACGATGAAAATTTCAAATTGAGCTTGTCAATTCAAATGTCAAATGTTAAACCGAAATATAAAGAATTATCAATATGACAGAAAAGTGTGTAACACAAAAAGATGTTGTTAAAATCTTGTAAAAATAATACGGGAATACTTATTCAGACTTAATTTCTTTCCGAAATGTTGTTATTTTCAAATTAGTGGTAATGTGTGGGGAGTTTTGTTCGGCTCTCAGTCGGAATACGTCGCGTACGATCGCCGAGGACGAGGTTGAAAATGCCGCACACACGCTGGCATCCGCAGACCAAGATCGATTCCTAGAAGCGACTGAAAACGAAGTCACCCGATCGAAGTTCCATTGTTCGTTGATAGTGGGGGAGATCGACCGTACTAATTCTAGCGGTTGAGTAATCAAGAATTTTCGATCTCAAATTCTGAATTTTTATGTGAACAATTTTAAAGTGAAAATCTGTTTTTTTCTAACGAAGTACTAAATAAAAGCGCCACATGGAAATAAAGTTGATTTTAAATAATGTTAATCGTTTACTTGAATATTATATCAGGATACATATATACATATAGGGAATATTTCACTAGTTTTGAATCTTGAATATATTCCATGATATGGAATATCTGTTTCATAAAATCAATTTTTATTGAACAATACTTAATGTCTATGATTTGGACGATTTCTTCGTTATAATAGTTGACTAATCATGCAGAATCCATATGTTTAATGGTTCATTTTTTCATTTAAACAATCATGCGTTCAATGTTACCGGAATGTATTCTATATTCATTCCAATTTTCTGTTTTTATTTTATCAATAATAAATTATTATAATATTCATTAGTAATTTAAGAACTTATACGTTCGGTTATTTTTATGTGTCTTCCAATGATATGTGGAGAAATGTTTTTTATATAGATGACGTAGATATCGATGGTTGGAATATGCATTGTGCAATTCAGTTAAATGCTTAGAATTTGATTCTGTAAGCGTTTTCGTTTTTTCGACGTTAAGCTTCGGATCGAAGATTCGTGTCGCTTATCGTCTGTAGGCAGGCCTCGTAGAAGGAGACCGAGCGTCCTGCGCAGTATGTTCGGGCGCACCTCGACGTTTCCCATTTGTCCGTTCAAGTCAGTCCAGTCGCAACCGACCCAACGGTAGAGTTGCTTCAGATAGAGAGCAAGAATAGTGCGCTTGTGCGAGAACTTGGTAGTTTTGTACGATTTTCGTCGTTGAAATTTCTACGTTATGCATATGGTCCGTCCGCGCTATTTTTGACAGTGCAGTGCCGTAATGAGAGTGAATGGTGCACGCGAATTGTGATAAGTTTTGTTCCCAACCGCACGATTACGGATTATACCATCTGAGGATGGCACTAGCCAGGTGAGATTACAGAATTTTTTTTCTTTGTTCGGTCAAGGTCGAATTTTAGGATTCTGTGCTCGTTACAGAATTCAACGTTACCGACAATGTGCACGGCGAACATATGATTTATATTGATAACGTATATGTCAACAATAATAGACACTGGACTAAATTAAATCGAGACCTTTTAAAATCTTTTGACGTCTGAATAAATGAATAAATTTTTGGTTAGTAAAGTAAGTAAATATTTGTTTTTCGTTTCAGTCACTACTTTAACCTAAAATGCTAAGCTCAAGTACTTCAATTTGAATGCTTCGATTTGCAAACAATTAATATATTCGATATGATTATCTTAAGTATGAAATCTAATAATATCTAACCTTCGAATACTCGTTTCTGCTAATATCAAATTTAATTCGATATGAAATTTATTCAAATTGACTGGAAATTAAGACGTATTTCTATTATATATGTTCTAATTTTAATGGTTTGATGTGATTGTTCAAATTGTTTCCCATGTAAATTGATTTATATTACATTATCTAACAGTGATTATAACGGTCAATTTGATTTTTGTAAGAAGTAATCTTAACGAAAGGAACAAATACAATAAAACTAATCATTATTTAGTTCTGTTGATAACAGAACTAAATAATTGTCCAGTGTCTAGTCATTGAACAAATATATTCAAAGCATAGAGTCCAATATCTTTTCTACTTTTAAATAAATGAATTTCAATTCAGGATGGAATATTTAAATTCGTGAACGATTTTTGAGTTTTGAATTCGTTTCTTCGGAAATAAATTGAACCGTAATTAATTAACAGTGAATGAACTGCAAGATATAAATTCAAATTGTAATTATATATAGAGCGCTGTCATACGAGACAGCAGTTTCGAATGCGAATTTGGAATGTTGCACGTGTTAAAAAAACGATGATTCTGAATTGTAAACTATAAACGCATTGTTTACTATACCATTCATTGTTTGATTACGTAGTAAACTTGTAGCATACTTTCAAATCAACTTGTTGAATTGTGCTATCGAGGCATTATCGTTGTTTGATCTGTTGCGAAAAAAAGATTGTTATTCTAAGCATGACCTACACAACATATTTAGTGACATATAATTATTCCTTTGGTTAAGGAACGAAAACGGAGTAAAATTAAACTGTCGTTGAAAGGATTGTCAATTTGTTGATGTTTTCGAAGATTTTCGTTGCTTTGGCATTCGAAATATTATGATTTTATTATTAGTTTCCAAAGTGTTGAAGTACCGGTAGTTTTTGTTAACATATCGAATTCTAAACGCGAATTATTGATATTTCTATTGCAATTTACTAGTATCTCCGTATTTAGAACAATCTAATTTGACATTTTTTCGTTGTTTGACAATTGTTTCGAGGTGTTACCCCATTTTACTTCATTTAGACTAAATTTAAAATGGGGTAGCTTCCCAAAACAATTGTCAAGTATTTATTTATTATAAATTTTGTGAAACCTAGCCAAGTGGTTTTTATTTAATATATAGTAATGAGATTCAAAACGTAATTCGACGTTTAGGTTCGGTATTCAGACAATTTGTTGAAATATTTCTTGAATTACTTGATCCTTGGCGTATCTAGGTGATATTTCGAGGACCGAACATCTAACCGCGGGGTCGTCCGGTCTGCGGTGTTTATTCTCAAAGGTTGAATATTTGAGGCAAATATTTGACCTGTGTCATCCTCTTTAGGGGCCACTGTAGACCTGGAAATATCAAGGCGTTGCCGTGACGAGGCCACCCTACTCTATAAATTATATGTGTATCTGTCATTTATCAAGACTGCTTTGTTTTCAGTATCGAATAAAAATAATCATAGTTAATAAT
Source organism: Henosepilachna vigintioctopunctata (assembly GCA_030704895.1). Taxonomy (NCBI): domain Eukaryota; kingdom Metazoa; phylum Arthropoda; class Insecta; order Coleoptera; family Coccinellidae; genus Henosepilachna; species Henosepilachna vigintioctopunctata. The sequence continues at coordinate 4,135,279 of JARQZJ010000005.1, forward strand.
CTCAACAACTATTCACAAAACATAACAATATTGCACTGATGAAATAGAGATAAGTCAAAAGGAAAGAACCTATTTTTCATAAAAGACAATAAATTCATTTAATGAATAAGGTTCGTAGATCAAAACCTGTAAATGCGCTTGCTAAATAACATAATATCTTCAATAGCTTTTAACCCGGCGTCATCCTGGTAGAAAATAGGTACAACAACTGCATGGTGGGTCCTAATTACCCGGATTTTAAGCCCTAGCTGATTTTTACCATTTCAATGACATTTAGAGCAAATTTGTGTTTAACTTGAAGAATCGTTCTTAAATTATAATATTTTGGAGATAAAATTTAAAAAATTAAGTTATATGAAGATCTTTTTATGTATTAAAGAAATCAATATAAAATTTACAACAAGAAATTCAATTTCTAGAAACCTAATTATAAAAAAACATTCCGACCGACATCCCGAGTAACCAGATCATCGAAGCAAATACAACTCTGTATAAAATGGAATCGTCGTAGTGAAAAATAGTCAAACGAAAAATTTTTATTCCAGTGCCGTCTCGAGCCCAAAGATCGCTCAAGTTCTGTGTTTTTGCACATATTTGCGTCGTATTCTTCAGTCTGAAATCGAATGGACTTCACTCCAAGAACTTATGAATATAAGTACTTAGAGGTAAAAACTATAAAAACTACTGTTCAGGAATTGCTTGCCAAGCATTAAATTAATCAACAGTAATATTTTTCACTCATTCTTTTCATGTGTTATATCAGTAGGTGTATCATTCATTTCGAAACTTTTATTGTAATATTCGATAAATGTTGAATTAATACAGATTTTATACAAGTGGGTATTTGAAATATTTTATTGCAGCAAGCTTAATTCATATTGACATTATTGTAATGTCATGACAAATATACATTATTATTAAAAGGGAGGTAATAATAAGAACTTGTCTAAAAATCGCTGACTGAACAATTCTTTATTCGACTAGTTTCGCCTTTTACGGCATTATCAAGAATGAAAACATATTACAAAGACAACCTATAAATATTTTGCAGATCTGGGTTGTCTTTGTAATATGTATTCTTGATAATGCTGTAAAAGGCGAAACTAGTCGAATAAAGAATTGTTCAGTCAGTGATTTTTAGACAAGTTTTTTTATTATTACCTCTCATTTAAATATGAACTATCACAGAGTAGATTCATCGTCCATTGAATTTATTACATTATTATTATTATAGATATAAAAGTATCCTCACAATTCACAAATTATAATATTAATAATGAAACAATATTTAAAATTTTCTCATAATTTTAATACAAATACGTATGACGACATTTCGAAGTACTACTTTATCAAATCCTGGATTAATAAGTAGTACTTCGAAACGTCGTCATGCATATTTGTATTGAAATTTTCCCCAAGTATCGGCCTCATCAATCATAAATATAATATTAAGCCTGCACGAGTGTATATAAAACCAAATTATCGATAAAGGATTTACGTAGTGAGACAGTTTGGGAACCTCTGGTTTAGAAAGTTAACTACGGCTTGCATTGTGCTCTCTATATGCTCTGAACACGTGTCAAATTGTGCTTGGGAAAGAGATGAATTATCAGTCGTGTAGTTTTTTGATTGAAAGTTTATCGCAAAGTGAATTTTTGAACATAATTGACATTCTAATTTATTATGGCGGGACGTACTTATATGTATCAAATCCTTTTGTATTTTTGTCAGAATGCAATTTTTACGTTGTTCTTTCGGTCAGTGCTTGCGTGGAGATTGGAGTAAGGTTGGCACAAAAATTCGGGAATATACGGATGTCTTGTAATCTTTTACATCGATATGCTAAGTTATTATTGGTCATGTAAAAGATTCTTATTAATTTTATTACTGTGTCCTACTGGTGTTTTCATAAATCTTTTTCATTTTGCACAAATGCGCTTAAGTCTTTCGATATTTTAAACATTGAAGCTTGGAATCTATGGAATATTTTCCTTGAACTTTGGAAAATATTCGATCAAGTTTATACATTTTACTATTTGAGATTTTCATTGATTCAGAACATCTGGTTATACCTACCTAAAATGTAGATCAAACTAAATTTTAGTTAGATGATGAGAAGATTTTGAATTGTATTAGTTAACGAACAAAAATAATAAAGATAAACAACTTTTTGCTTATAACAAACTTCGACAATCGTTTATCAGTGCAAACTAATAAAAAAATTAATGAGTTTCAAAGTAAGCTACATATTTTCTTAATTTAAACACTCTACGTAATAAATCAATATTCTTCGACTTATGATTAAAAGTAGAGGAATTTCTACATTGTTAAAATCAGTATTGTACTCTTCTGAACTAATATAATGTACTATAAACGAAAACTACCCCCTATCCCGGATGTGCCATTTGATACATTCGGGTGCTTCAGTAAGTATATAAGGGTTGTTGACAAATTTATGGTTTTGTTCGGGACGAAGGTCGGAGGTTTGCGTCGATCCAATTAGCTAATGGTCTCCAAAATAGGGAGCTCGAAGAAATATACTGTTACAATATTGTCTAAAATTCACGAGAATTAGATGTGGAGTATAATAAAATAAAATAGCTAAGTAATTCTACAAATTTTTGATAGACTTACGCATGTTTCGTTCGTCTAACGCAGTCTCTAGAGCTCATTACAAAGAAAATGTAATAAAATATAGGTAATAAAATGTGAAGAATAAAATAAATATAAAATAAAAACGTATTGAATGGAAACGAGAATGAAAATATATCGAATATATCAAATAATTTCTCTGTAAAAGTATTGAGATGCCGTTTAAGTGTTCTGTATGATTTATAGGGGGCGTAGGGGTCCTTTCTTTGGTTAAAAATAAGCCCCATGCCTATGTTTTTATATCTGGAATTATAAGGGTTGCTCATGAATCAATTAAAAAAGTAATATATCGAAAGAAAAATGCGAATACTAATGTGTACGTGAGGATGAAAGGAAGGGTAAATTTCACTGACAAGGAAATGGGGTGGATTATTGTAATAAATTTGCTTATGGAATGCAGTGATTTCTTTCAATTCATTTTGGCCATAAGTCAGTAGGTAATGCTATGAACGTAATTATTTTAACACGTAACAGGATTTTTAAACGTTTTTGAAAGAAATTCTATCCTAATAAAATCATTCAATCGTTTCGTTTCTAGTAATTATATTCCATTCGACTTATATTTATTTTTGGCAGCTTCTTGAAACGAAACTTCAAATTTGGTACTTGAAGAAGTTGTAGACTTTTGTCTTTGTTGCTTTCATGTGAAGACTACAATCGAATAACTTAGACGCATTCAGGGGTGTACACTTTTAATCGACCTGAAGGGTGTATCGCCCACCCTATAGGCTAGGTTAGGTTAATTTTTGGAAGGATATTTATTTCTTGCAGCTTCTTTTTGAACCGAAACTTTAAATTTGGTACTTGAAGAAGTCGTAGACTTTTGTCTTCGGTTACTTTCATGTGGCGAATACAATCAAATAACTTAAGACGCATTCAGGGGTGTACAATTTTAATCGATCTGAAGGGTGTATTGCCCCCCTACAGGTTAGCGAAAAGCGAAACTTTAAATTTGGTACTCGAAGAAGTCGTTTTGTCTAAGTATTGTTTTGTTCACGTGCCGACTACAATCAAAGATCTTACTACACATTCAGGGGTGTACAATTTTAATCGTTCTGAAGGGTATATTGCCGTCCTATAGGTTAGGTTAATTTTTGGAAGGATATTTATTTTTGCAGCTTCTTCTTGAAGCGAAACTTAAATTTGGCACTCGAAAAAGTCGCAGACTTTTGTCTTTGGTTACTTTCATGTGGCGACTACAATCAAATAACTTACGACACATTCAGGGGTGTACAATTTTAATCGATCTGAAGGGTGTATCACCCCTCTATAGGTTTCATCAAGAATCAGGCTTCACAGTAGAGGTCAACCCTTTTAAAAGTAAATCTGGCTCTCGGTAATACGTATTAATTTTCAATGGACCATATATTTAGAAATCAATTATTAAATACGATGTTTTTATAATGACATCTCAACGGTCATGCTTAAAACTTTAATGGCTGAATGAGTTTCAGCTAAGTGAGATATTTTAGAGACATTCTTAGTTGTTCAAAACGTAATAAACCCTTTGTTCGATGCGCACATGAAATTTGAGCCCTAAATTGTAGGTTTGCGTAGCGCGGCAACGTCGCCTCCTCGACGAGGCCTTTTGGGGCCGCTGCTCCGTCAGCCTGTGTGTATGTATGCGTGTGTGGTGTGTGCAGCAGCGGCGGGCGCTTTGTTCTCTCTTCGGGGCCATCGGACCCAGGTGGTCCCCAAGGCCTCCACGTCCTCGGTCATCGGCCTGCAATAGACCGAAAGATGTGGCGGCACCGTCATCTGGTGCGTTATTCGTCGTCGTCGTCCCGAGAGCCTCTTCTTCTTGCCCGGACGACGACAGACCGACTCGTCGATGAAAATAGAACGCGACGTTTCGAGCTCGGGGAGCGTTTGGGTGCGGTCGAATCGGCATCGAAAAGAATCTGCGGCGTTGGAAATTGTGGGTTTCTAATTTATTTGGGGGTATTGAATATCATCGAAAGATTTTCTGTTCAATAGATGCTTTATTATTAAATTCTATATTTTTCCTAATTTTTATCATTATGTTTATGATATGCAATTTTATGTGTGTTTTCAAATAAAATTCGAAAGTCTAAGTCAATAACAAATTTTCAAGACGTTTCAGTGACATTTCGATGAAGGAACATCATGGATCAAGGAACGATGAAGGAACATCATTTCGATCAAGGAACGATGAATTAAGTTAACAGCAGATAATGTATAGGAATTTTATACTGAAAAATCTTGAAAGTATTCAAATTAAGATCTGCCAGCTAAGAAAATCTAGTTCTTTCAACGCGTGCCTATTTGTTTTTCCCTACACGTGATTTCAAAAAGTTCAAACGATGAATTAAGTTAACAGCAGATAATATATAGGAATTTTATACCGAAAAATCTTGAAAGTATTCAAATTAAGATCTGCCAGCTAAGAAAATCTAGCTCTTTCAACGCGTGCCTATTTGTTTTTCCCTACACGTGATTTCAAAAAGTTCAAACGATGAATTAAGTTAACAGCAGATAATGTATAGGAATTTTATACCGAAAAATCTTGAAAGTATTCAAATTAAGATCTTTGCCTGCTAAGAAAATCAAATTCTTTCAACGCGTGCGTATTTTTTTCTCGTAAAATTTTCGTTTGAATAATTTTTTTATTTTGTTATGTTATTAACACGATTCTGCAATTTCTCAGTATCCCACCTATTTTATTTTATAATTTTCAATGCGAATCGAACGATAATAACTTTAACTTCAGTTAATAATGATTTTTGTGTTTTATTTCCCAACACATCCAACTAGATCACTTAACCCAGGGAAGGCGAACCAATGGCACGCGTGCCATTGATGGCACACGACACAATATTTTAGGCACGTCGCCGATCATAAAACATGTGTAAAAAATGTGTTAAGTAGGTATTAAACATTCAAAAATGTAACCCTTTTTTTACTTTATTTCATAAAGAGTTTAGATAGTATTTATCATTATTATTTTCCAAATAATCTGAAAGTCAAAATTATGTGATGGCACGGCAATGACCCCATTAAATATTTTTCAGAAAAAATGGCACATTGATGCATATAGGTTCGCCTACCCTGACTCAACCCAACCTAATCTAATTAAATGTTATGGTGTACGTTATTGAAATTTGGTTCATACGAAGTTGTTACAGCAATTACATTTTTTCAAATCAATATCTTCATTTCCAGTTGAGTAGTAAATTTGATTATCACTTGTTGCTTTCTAAATTGGTAATAGTAATAATAGAAGCGATACAAATAAGTTTATTTGCTTAAAATACCATCAGAATATTTTTATTTAGTGTTTTCACGTTTTTTTTTTGATATAGTAAGTAGTTCAATTTGTGTAACTATATCGTTTAAAATCCTGGTTTTTAAGCAAATCAAGTGCGTTAATTTAATTCAATTGTTCATCTTAATAAGTTTTCCTCTTCTTTTTAGAGCCAATAATGGCTTTGTCCTTTTCTGTGACCTCAAGACTTGTGCAGTTTAGCTACTTGTCAAGTAGTTAATTCATTACTGTGATACTAAGCCAAATGTTTTTATTAAATTTCTATCAAACTGTACCACCGAGAGGTGGGCTTATGATCGATCAACTTGTTAAAAATGGAAGAACGCGTCGATATAGAAACCTCGGCATCCTCTTCGCATTCTTTTCCACTTTTCTGAAAATATTTCCTTTCGTAGATGTCGCTATTGAATTTAATATTATAACTATCGGACAACCTTGATGGCCAGCTCGTCTCGGCCGCCGCCGAAGGTCGTCCCCCGTACCGCGATCGGGCAATTTGTGCGCTCAAGGCGGCGGTGCCGTCGTCATCAGTCCAATTAGCGCGGATGGACCAGGAAACGCCGCTTGCTAACGAATTGATAATTTCAATGATCAACCGATCGCCGACGGTAATTCGGGTCTTGCACGCGCTTATCCCGGAGGCCGCGATCTCGCTGAGATATAACCAACACGGTAGCCGGTCTGCGAGGGCGTGCTACGTTGCCGCGTTGCACGATTGTGAACGAACAAGTTCTATGGTTTTTATGGGTGAATTTGAAAATTTTAGTAATATAAGGCGGACGCGTGAAAGAATCGATAAGGTATCTCGAGAAATGAGAAAGTTGTGGGACATTGAAGTTGAGCTTGCAAGAAAATTTTGTTAGAAGCGTCGTTCAATCGTGTGTCATCCTCACGTAAACGATGTAGTACGTAGGAATGTATTACAGGTAGTCCTCGTACTTAGGCATGTTAGGTTCTAGAAATACGCGACGTAAATCGAGACATATTTTTTCATATGTTTTCACGTAAAACTCAAGGGTTAGGATCCAAACGGACTCAAAATTAAAACAAAACTGCATTCACTACAAAGGATATACATAGTTTATTATCAAAAGTAAGTTCTTGAAGTAATTATATATGTACTTATGAAATTCCTCGTTATTTTTGGCATTTGTGTGTTATTAATTTCAGTAATGATAAATTTTTTATATGTAATCAAAGTATGCAATGAGAAATAATAAATTAAACTTTTGGCTTAAAGAAACTTATCAATTCTAGATTGCTTCGTTTTTTTCTTCTTGCTAACATACAGGTCTTGGTAACACTAATGGGCTGCACAAATTTTGTTATTGACATTGAAACTTCACTCGAAATTAGAATCATTTTCTTCAAAAATTTTCATGGCATTCTCCTAATTCACAAATGCTACGGAAATTTTTTTAGTGAAGTTCTTTTTCAGAGTTACCCCAATAGAAGAAGCTTTCTTGTGACTCGATTGCTTCTTTTTGTACTTTTGCTTCCAATTCAATAAGATCTTTACAGTCATTTCTTCTGACCTCGCGAGAAGTGAATTCTCCTATGCCGGAAATCGAAACAATTGAAGTATGCTTGAGGAATAGTGTCAAAACATTGTTCGACGTAAGTCGAGAACTGCCTGTATTGTGTAGTTGATTAAACTGACTGTACAACTCGAAGTTTTCGAATAAACTGACAAATACTTCTTGAGTACAAAATTAATTGATCAAGAAATCTATAATCTTGTGATCAAGCTTGTTTACTGTCGAGGTTTGACACTAGGAACCTCCACACCAGGAGAAGTTTGAATGCGTTGAAATTTTTATTCAATTTGCTCAATGATAATCTCGACTGTGCTGAGCTTCTGGGTAAACTTAATTTCTCGTGTTCCTCCGAGGTGTACTAGAATAAGCCAGACATTTCACTCAAAAACCCACAGAACCAATCTTCTCTCGCAATCGCCGCTTAGCTTTGCATGTTCTACTGCAAACCAGGTATCAAGCTGCTGTGATTTGCCCTGGGACTCGCTTGTTTCCATCATCAATCTGTATTTGAATCTTAACCATTGAGTTATCTTGATTTCTTTCGGTTTAAGTTCCGAGTGATTTATTTTTTGTCTGGTTTTTACTTATTGTTTAGAGATTGAGTTAAACAATTGAATATTAAGATATTAACATTATAGATTTAGATTAATATATTTGATAATGTTTTTCAATTTTATAATTATTTTTTAATATTGTATATCTATGTTATTATTGGTGTTTTTAGTCACCAAATTTTGTATTTCATTATTCATTATGTAGTTTTTCTGTAATTGGGCTGTAATTACCTGTTGGAAATACATATATGCTTATTATTATTAATCTTCGTACGGAAATTTCAACGGAACAAGTGTTACGAATAATCGGGTGTTATCTTATCCGACGTTACTTACGACGTCCGCTCGTTCAGGGGTGACCAAGATTGCGACGTCGATTAATTCCGTTCGAAACTGTCGATATCGACCTCTATCGATTGAGTTAATGAGAACGCTCCTTTCGAATTTGTGTTTTATAGACCGATGCCATAAATGAGAGTCACATTCACCTCTAACTAGGTACTTACTTACACATGCCTGAGATTTATAGATAGTTACTTGAAAATTTGTATAAATAGCGAACACCTTTCGAATGCTGTAAATTTCTTTTAATATGGTAGAAAAATGTTGGTTCATAGAATGGAAACGTAATTCACTACCTACAGCTGGATTTACATAGATATAATCGATTTAAATTTCTTGGTTCATTCGAAAAATGTTGTGTGTATTTAATCGGGATGTTTGTTTATTGTTCATTTTCGTTTATGGAAAAATTGTAAATTCCATGGACGATGAATCAACTCTGTGATAGTTCATATTTAAATGAGAGGTAATAACAAATACTTGTCTAAAAATCACTGACTGAACAATTCTTTATTCGACTAGTACATTCTTGGTAATGCCGTAAAAGGCGAAACTAGTCGAATAAAGAATTGTTCAGTCAGTGATTTTTAGACAAGTATTTATTATTACCTCTCATCGGAAAAATTGTAGTTAAAACACAAAGTTATTTAGTAAAATGACGTTTTTGAACAAAAATCAACAAATTATCTACCTTTTATTATTTATTTGTTTTTCTGTTTTATTAATGCAGAGGTAGGTTCAGCATATATAACTGAATACTAAACACTTACAAAAAAACCTGGAAAATAGAAAATTAACATTATCTACGAAGTGAAAAACTCCTGTTACCGACCAAGTGTTAGGAATGAGGAAAGTTCATATTCTATGTCATAATATTTGTCATGAAATGATTACGAAGGACTGTTAGTCCTCAATAATCTGTTATTTGAAAACATTTGAGGTTGTTTCAAATAATGTTTATTCATTTGTTTTTAATTAGTCGCTGTTTATAACAAAAAACATGAGAATGTCAACATTTATTGGAAAAAGTATCTCAAAATCAGGAAGAAATAGAATAGTATTCGAAACGCGTCTGTTTGTAATGTGAAATATCAAGATTTCGGTGATTTTGAAATGATTGTGTTGATTTGTTTCGCGAATTTCATGCATGACAATAATTGATCGTCCGAATATATGAAAAAAATTGGAAATCCTCAAATCTATTAAAAATTTTCAGTTTGGCAACGTGGCACGTTGCAGATACATCTCGCGCCAGCGACGACGAAGCGTATTAGATTATCATAGGGGAGTCATTCGAATTATTCTATGCGATTTGCCCGCTACGCACAAATTCGGCCGAAAAATGAGTAAACTGGCTCGGTTGACGCGGAAATCTACGCGATCCTCCATTGTCTCGATTTGGGTCGAATTCCGCTCACTAAACCAGCGCTACGCCGACTCGATCTAGCCTCGATTAACCGTGTTAGTTGGTTATATTGCGGAATTGTCGAGGCGATCGCGTAACTTTTCGTTGCGAAAAACGTTTCAGTTTAGTTATCTTTCGATTTATAACCTATATTAATCGATAGACGTGAAATAATTGATCCCGATCGACGTTACTCGTATAGAATGTTACTTTCCTTCGGATTTCCGAGAAATACTCTAATTACGTTTATTTTTCGACAAGTTGAAAACTGAAACATGCAAAAACACACAGAAAGTTTTACTTTTCAATTTTTACATCTTATACATTTTCGTATAGTATACAAAAAACTCGATTGAGTATAAAAATTGTCCAATACACTCGAACTATGTTTTGGGGTTATTAACGCATCATCAAGGGTGGTAAAGTTGGTCAAAAAGGATACAATGTGCTTAACATTGGCCATAATTTCCTATCTTAACATGTTTGAATTCTATATCATCTGGTGTCATTTTTCTGCGTGTTTTTAAAATTTGCATTTTTCGTGTTATAAAACAATATCGAAAACTTGTGAAGTTCAAGCTTCAATCGTCGAATCAGGTTTATCAGCTGCTTTCTTGTAAGAAATGAGAATAATTTTGATTTCGTCGAAATTATTTGGATATGAAATTCACGTATTTGAAAAAATACGTCGTCCAATTATAATTGGACGACGTAATTTAAATAATAAATAAAATAATTATATTTTATCGTTTTACTCCATTCAGAATTTTTTGAAACATCGAATACCAAATATATTCTTCATTGGGTTGACAGTAGATTTGTGTGTATTGTGGTTATCGAAGGTTTCAAAAAGACCTAATGGAAAAATGGTCCGATCGAATATTAATGTGCAGATGTTTAAATGATAATCGCAAATGTAATCGACGTTTTAAGGTTCTCTAAATCAGTTGGATTCCTTTGGACTGATTTTGTATCCTAGTAGAAGTTTTCCGTTGTATCCTTGTATTTATGTAGAAATCCGGCCTTCTATTGTTTTTTTTTTGTAGCTACCACAAATAATTGTGAGTGTTATTCATCAACTAAGTGTCTTGGAATGTATGCAGACGAAAATGTACAACTCAAATTGATTTTGATTTCTTTTTCAAATGTCATTGGTTACCATTCTAAATTCCACGTAAAATGAAGCAATATTTTTTTGTTCGAGAACTGAATGAAAGATCAGAATCAAAATTAAATTCAGTCTGTTTGTGAGCATTCTTCTTATTTATAATTACGGTATAATTAAATGAATTAGTACAATGTAAGGTACGTTTCACAATAAATATATTATTATTATATGAATACGTATTAGGTAAGTAGATACAGAAAAACTGTCGAAAATTTATTTTTTCTTTTCTTCGCAAAAATAATCAGGGAATTTGCTTTGATTTAATTAAGTAAGCTACGTCGCGTCGTTCTCTCATTTTTACTGAATTTCTCACGTTAACCAATATAATGTAGCCGAGATACCTGGATGGATGTAAACCGTGTTCATTGCCGTCTGCTGAAATTTTGGGGCTGTAACCTTGAGGTAAAACAGTAAAAGGAATGCGAGTCAGGTAAAGGATGCATGCGTTCTCTTTTTGTGTTGGCAAAATGCGACAGCGGTCTTATTCGCCCTCATAGGGGGCGTTTGGATCTCAGGTAAACTTGAGGGCGATAAAATTCCATTGTGAGTTGTCTTCGAAAGACGACCATGGAGTCGTCGAACTTTTCCCGATACCTAAAACATGAATGCAAGCCAGTATAAGCCGAATATGGTATTTTCAATATCGGTAAAATGGAAAAGTACACAATAAATCGATATCGCCAAAAATATTAAATCAAAAACATGTAACGAGACATCCATCAAGAGTTTTTAATGGAATTCTACTTTGTTGTTACATTTGGGGTGAAATAAACACCCTGTATTGTTTTGCTAGTAATGAAATTTTCAATTTTGTATGAACAATTGTTATACACATGTTTTTAAGATTCTATACTTGGCATAATACATTCTATACTGTGCATGGTATAAAAATGGTTGGGAAACGCTGCTTTAGAACCTCCGAATTCCAGCCTTTCTAAAGCCTAACAACGGTCGCCTGCTCTATCCCGAAGTTAGCTGCTATATAATCTACGCTTCCCCGAAATCCAACAACCCTCATCTCGGTCGCCCTTGGCCCGAAATTCGGAACGCAACCCCGGGACTTCTGGGGTGGCCAGGGCCGCCCCACGCGTTAACGGTTCAGACAGCGGCGTCGTCGAAGGACGTCGTTCGGCTTGGAGCCTGGAGCGGCGTGGACCGCCGCGCGGGGTGATCGATAAGGGTCGAAGGAGCGCACCCTCGCGCTGTTACCGCTGCCCTTGGGCGGGAAACCCTTCGAGATGCATCTGTCCGGATGGCATGGGGTTCGTTTATTTTTTTTTCGCACAGGAATTGGGAGGGTGAGGCGAAAATACGTATGTAACTGGACATCAGTCTGAGAGACCTTTTACAGGGTGTTCTAGGTTTCTTTACCTAATTTGCGATGTTTAACGAGAATTATTGGTGCTTGGTGGTTTTTAACATGGTTAAAAATTCATCCAAATTTTATGTTATTTCGACTCTTAGTTGTAGGGGGCGCTATTTATAGCTAGATAATTTCCTCTTTTGAGGAGTTACAAGTTTTTTTTTGTTTGTAGCGCATTTTCTAGTGAAATAATAATAAATACAGTTCTTTGTATTTAATATCTTATATTTTTTGAAAGAAAAAACTTTTTCTCTTACAAATAACTTAGCAACCCTCGCGTAAAATGTACATAACTACGTGTATATTAAATAACAACCTGTGTATTGTTCAGTCTTTATCAATAAGTATGAAGGAAATGTGATATATTGTTATCCTAATAGAGCCTATCAAACTCTTCAACTGAACGAATTCTTCTTCTCAATGCTGTACATAGCAATCCTCAAAAGTTTACTACACTCTGGTCACACTGTCGGAGACAAAAAAAGGAACTAAGTGGTGTTCAGTCAGTCAGACCACCTACCAAGGAAATTGAGTGTGCAGAATCCAAATCAGAACTGTAGTTGAAATCCCCGTGATGTACGAGTATTAAAGCGAGTATTAAAGTGAGAACGATGTGTTTTTATCACTTTATTCGGAAAGCAATACGTGACATATCTACGATCATAGTAACCGGAGAAAATATGGTGCACGTTCGTTTGTTTTGAGCTCGTGAAGTTACAAAGGCGTTCCAATGAGTAAGTGACTATTGGGAAACTGGATAAATATATGTATTTGATAAAGATGATTCATTTAGTAATCGGCAATTCGTTCAATTGAACTTCTATCGACAGTTTTCCTAATATTTCCCAATCGGGAAATATTATAATAGGAAAATGCGGTTTTCCAATTTCGCCATAATTCCAAAATAAAATCGAAAAATACAACTTTTACCATATTTGAAGAAGCCCTTGGACACATTTTCAGCTTGGTATTTTTAATAGTTATTTGTTATGATCTACATTTAACACAATTGATGGTGATAGTACATAAATATGACTCATCAAGGTTCCTGCTAATTTTGGGGCAGTCGATATTGCTTAAACTGTCGAACGTTGACGAGATTTGACAACTGCTATAACTTGTAGGTGAATTTTCTTTCGTAAAACGTTTTTTAGCAGAAACATCGTAAAATACCGGATTCGAAGAATTTACGTGTGAGCTTATTAGCAGCATCTTAAGATCTCGTGATATTTCGCCAAAATCGACAACGCTGCCTACTTTAAGAACTAGCAAATCGTCCGCTTATCCTGCATTTTCAATATTATTTGTTATGATCTACATTTAACACAATTGATGGTGATTGTACATGAATATGACTCATCAAGGTTCCTGCTAATTTTGGGGCATACGATGTAGCTTAAACGGTCAAACGTTGACAATTGCTCTAACTTATAGGTGAATTTTCATTGGTGAAACTTCCTTTAGCAGAAAAATCGTAAAATATCGGAATCGAAGAGTTTACGCAAGAGGAGCATCGTTAGATTTTTGTGATCTACATTTTACATAATTGATGGTGATTGTATATAAATATGACTCATCAAAATTCGTGGTAATTTTGGGTCATACGATTTAGCTTAAACTGCCAAACGTTGATGAGATTTGAGAATTGCTATACTTTGTCGGTGAATTTTGATTCATACCTAAATCAAAGAATTTTCGGGAGATCTTATCCGCAGCATCGTTAGATGTCGGGATATTTCGCCAAAATCGGCAACGCCGTCCGCTTTAAGAGCGAGCAAATCGTCCGGTTTTCCTGCATTTTTGATTTATGCGAGGTCGAGCGTCGCAACGCTGCCGCATCTCCATCTCTCGTCGTCCCACTCGTTTATTCGCTAGAATTCTGGAACGCTTGTGTCGTCGGTATAGCGAATTAGTGGAGTGAAGATGATTTCGGGCCGCGCGACTCGCCTACTCTACTTTTCGTACACGTGCACCTGCCCGCGGTAGCGGAACAGTTGCTGTTGCGCGAGATGTTGAGATATCGATATCCTCGATAAATTCACGTACTTGACGTGCCGACTATCTCTACAGTAGTCGAATATCCTCCGTTGGGTTGCGACTGGAACCCAGAAGACGATTCAAGTGGTGAAATCTCAGCAAAATATTAAGTTTAGATACCTAAAGAAATATAGGAAAAACAAACCACTATAAATCTATACGAGTAACGATACTGCGTTCAGTAATCCTGTGATATTTTAAGTTTATTACGGAAATGAGTCAAATAAATCCTAAAGGAGAAGAGTACCACCTTTTTCTACGCATTTCCTCCGTAGTTCGATTTATATCATTTCGGGTGTACCTCAAGGCTCTAATTTAGGCCCACTGTTGTTTCTTCTTTTTGTAAACGATGTAATATACTGTCTAGCAGTTCATAGTGTTTTCTCTAGCAGTTCATAGTCTCATGTATGCTGATGATTTGAAAATATATCGCAAAATTTAAACATATGAGGACTGCATAAGCTTACAGGATGGCCTCACCGCCGTTTCAGGTTGGTGTTACCGCAATAAACTCAATATTCATGTAACGTTGTCACATTCGCTAAAAAGAAACGACCTATACAATTTGTTATAATTATATAATACTAACAATAATATAACAATAAAGTTATATTATTGTTATTATTTGTTTCGTCGTCATATTGTATATAATTTTCTACTACTAATATATTTACTATTTAAGAATTATTATTTATTTACTTAAAAGAAAAGAGATATCAAATTTGTCGGTTTTCGGTTTTGGTTCTTGGGAATCATTTATTTATTATCTAGTATTTTTTCCCATCCTTTTTCAATCCGGCCTAGCCTCCTCACTTTTTTTTTGCTTTCCTTGGACCTTCCGAGAGAGAGAGATGGATGCAATTCGCGTACTGAACTCGTGCGAGTGTGGACGCTTTTTTTGCTGCCGACAATTCGTTTTTCACTGGATATATTGCTGTATTTACCTTAATCGTTTTCCTTGTTGACGATCCTCTTTCGTGGTAAGTAAATAGGCGATTCATTTTATTGATATTTTTCGTATAAATTCATTCTTTTCGTTCTCGTCGATATTACATATTCATGCTTTATTATTTAGAAAAGTAGCCCCCTCGAACGTTTCCTTTGTTTTTGAGTATTTTCTGACGGTTTGGGCGACTGTTTCGCCGATTGCCGCCTTTGTCGTAAGGATTTCTCGAAATATTCGAAAGTAGACCGGATTGAACTACGTGCCGTCATCTCAGGGTCAGGGGTCGACCCTCGTCTCGCATCTCCCTCGATTTCGACCTGCTCTTCTCTCGTCCGATCGTTCCTCTCTTTTCCGCTTTCATAATCCCTCGATAAGACGTTCTCTCTTCGAGGAGGTTGGTTGGCCGTCGGTGGGATGGATATCGAGTTCGCGTCGTCTTTGTGTTGCTGGGAAACCTGGTTACGGCAGTGAACCACATTCGCTTTTTTCTTCTTCTTCTAGAGTTCGAGCGGGGGACGTCTCTAACGAACGCCTCGGCCCGAAAGAACGATGTTATGTCTTTCTTATATCCGTTCATTGGAATGATTCTGGTTTAAAGTTTTATGATATGGCGAGGATTGCATATGTTGTTTTAGGTTCTTCTTTCGTTTGAAGAATAATATGAAATTGATGGATTTAGTGGTCGAGTTTTCGAAGACTTTTGCTCTCGTCATTGAGATTTTCAGAACATAAAATGTCGAGAAATGAATATGTATATAAAAATCTTACTTTAAGTTATTTTTATTGTTTCTGGTGTTTTTAGGCATATTTGCCAAAGATTCTGTGCTAATACTACGGACTTATTTCACGGTGCTTTTATTAATTTTAAGCATAACATGAACAGATTTTTTATAATTATTTAACTTCACTCCATCGCCTTGATAGTAGAAGTAAGCAAAGCTCCTAACATCCTTCCAATATTCACGTAAATATTGGTATATGCAGATTTTTTAATGAATTCTGTTTTTTATTGAATTATGAGCAGTAGTTAAATTTCTAGACATGAGGAAGATGCTTAGGTATTAAGACCAAAAGTCTTCAAGAATAAGCAGAGCAAATATCTGCACAGGAAACAAGATATTTGAAGAAAAGGAATTCCCTTAAAATCCATCCGAATATTCTCTATTACCTTTATTTCAGGAACTTGGTGTAATTTTATCGTAATTTAATTAGACAATTAAAAAAAGTTGTATATTATCATTAACTCTCAATTTACGGTAAGAGCCTTGTTGCCATTTCTATCTAATTATCAGTATATCTACATAATTTCAATAAAAAAAGCCGAGGAGAAATTTTGTGTTAACAAACAAAATTAACTTTTTAAATTAACTAACAAAATAAGCACATCAAAGGAGCTGCACAGGCATCATGATCTCAAAAACAAAATATAAAACACATAAAAACTTCCAAATTCAATGTAAAAATTCGGAAATTATTCGAATATTCCGTACTTTTATTTCAGGAAAGTTGTTTATCATTATATGTCATTTAATGGTGAAAGCCATGTTGCCACATCTATCTAATTATCAGTATATATACACAATTTCAATGAAGAAGCTGAAGGCAATTTTTTCGCTAATAAACAAAATTGTCTTTGAAATTAAGCAAAGCTAATGAGCTGCCCAACCAAAAGATCTCTGACCAAAAAACAAACAACTCAAAAAAACTTCCAAATTTAATGTAAAATTCGGAAATTATCTGAATATTTTCTATGGCCTTATCTTTATTTCAAGAATTGGATGTAATTTTATGAGAGCTTAGTAGGACAATTAAAATAAGTTATATGTCATTATTACCCCTTATTTAATTGTAAAAGCCGTGTTGCCGTTCCTATCGAATTATCAGTATATTTGTATAATTTCAATGAATGACGCTGAGAGCAATTTTTTTTCATTAATAAACAAATCGTCTTCAAAAATAAGCAGAGCAAAGAAGCTGCGCGGGCAACAAGGTCTCTGAAGAAAAAATAGGAAACTCAAAAAATTTCCGAATCGAATGTAAAAATTCGGAAATTATTCGAATATTCTCTCTGGCCTTGCCTTCATTTCAGGAACTTGGTGTAATTTTATCACAACTTAGTTAGGCAATTAGAAAAAATTGTATATCATTACATGTCATTCAATGGTAAAAGCCGTGTTGCCATTTCTATCTTATTATCGGTAGCTTTGCATAATTTCAATGAAAGAATTTTTTTGCTACTGAACAAAATTTGCTGTCTCTTTCTTTATGTTCATCACCTAATTCAATGTTACTTCTATTAGTTGGTAGTTCTGGAATGTTCCTGACATGTGTGATAGTTATTAATCAATTTTGTCAATAAATTACGAACCAAATTTCCGTTAGTTGGCTGCATGAAATAAAATGCTCAGTCCCCGTCGTAACGAGGCAACCGAAGTCGCGTAAAACCGATACAGAATCGCTCGGCGAGGTATTTTTAACCTTGTCCTTGTCGACGAACAACTTGTTGAAAACGTAAACTTCCAAGTCGTCGTTTTAATCGTAATCCCGGTGTTGAATTTCGCGACGTCGGCGATGATAAATCGCGCTAGTTAGTTTAAATAAGGCCGTAATTCGAAATGCGAACGTCGGACGTTTCGGTACTTCGTCATTTCCACCCATTTTTGAACGGATGCGACTCCGGGTTGATCGCTAATAGTTTTAATCAATATGCACTACCCCGTCTCGTTCATTCGAATATTGTCTGATTGATAGTGCATTCGTGTTGTGGTTCGAAATATTCGGTTAGAAGATCGATGTTTACGTATATATGTGCATATATACAGACTGTTAAGTAGACATGCGCCAAAAGTCTCATTGTATTGAATATAATTAATTAAACACGTCTTTTTACAGTTACTAACTCCTTCTCTTAAGGAGTTAGAACTGCCCAGCTGTGTTAAAGATTATAAAAATATACATCTCTATATTCTTACTATTCAATCTCAAAGTCTTCAAGTACTGCTACGGCCACCTTTAATACAGGCCATGAAGAGCGTAGTCCCTCGGTGTTGCCAAATTGTGTTGAGTGGTATACTCTCCTAGTCGATTGTTTCCGAACTTTCAAGCATTATTTCAACTCTTTTTGTATATTGCGAACAAATAAGAAATATTATCTCTGAATAGCGATCTGTTTATTCGATGGTTATCGGTAATAAATAGGTTAGAAAATATACTTATTAGAAACTTACCTATCCCAAGCTTGATACTTACTGAATCATCTACAGAATACCTATCCTCTGCACTATATTTCACAAAAAAATTATTTGTAAGTAATCCGTACTCGAAACACAACACAAGTTCGATTCGATTAAATCGGTACACACAAAACACTTCGTTTTTATAATTTGATGTTATGTTATCCACAAACTATCAACACTGGCACCTAAATAACACTATAGAAAATTGATAAATAGAGGATTAGAACTGAAATCGTAAAATATTCAACTTCAAACTACGAAAGTCTTAAACAACACAAAATTGATTTCGTTTCACTGAAATTTGTAAACAAACTAAACACTTTGTTTTTAATAGTTTGATGTTGAGATTTCAACAAATATCAACATCAACACTTGTATTACACTGTACACAATTGAAAAATATAGAATTTATACCAAAAGCTCAAATTATTTAACTTCAAACTGCGAAAGTTTTGGGAATCGTCCTATTTGCGTTAGTATACCAGCTCAACTAACGGCGGGATTGTTTAACCACTATATACTTTTGACATATGTTCATTTCAGGGCCTGTATTATAGGTGGCCGTGGTACTGCACGTACAGGAATACGGACTTTCAATTCCTAGACTAAAACTATAATGACTATAAACTCCTCGTACTATGGGTCCCAAAAAGAATTCCTTACATGATGTTCTTCTTTGGTGCATTCTGGGAATATTTCTGTGATTATAAAAAAGTAATCACTGATCTTTTCAGATTTTAATTTTCACATTTTTTACGTAACGTTCTACTCGATTCGTTTTTATAATTTTCGTAAATAACGCTCCGATTTAGACTAACCCAGGTGCCTTTATTTATTGAAAAGAAAAATTTAAACTAATTCAATATGTCTGTAATTTTAATATGTTGTTAATTGAGTATCTGAAAACCCAATATTAATTTGCCAGACACATTAGTTTCAATAAGTCTGTTATTTTGATATATTATTAGTTGAGTATCTGATAATATTCATTTGCCAGGCACAAAATTCATGTCTGGCAAATTACAAATGCTAAACTATAAGTCTCATCGATGAAATTCTAGATTATTAAACTAACACCAGGTATTTTTTTACAGTACTAAACATCTGTCATAATGAGATACTCACTTCGCCGACTATATAACCAACAGAATCAACAATTAACCACTCGAACAGAAGGTCGTGGAAAATTTAACGTCTCTACCGGGCTTAATAACTCGAATCTATCGCAGTTTTCGAATCGAGACATTGAACAGATTAAGAATTAGGAAGCGGACTAGAATTGACGCACGTTTCAGGGTTAGCGCTGGCCGAAAATCGCGTGCGACCGTGGTTTCGAATCCGGCCCGATCATTAAACGACGCAAGTTAAGTACGTTACTTTGTCAGATTTCAGATAGCGAGCTCCTTATCTTAACCTCCGTCGACGATAATAGCGAAATAATGCCGTAATTGTCGGACAATGAGCGAATCGACCTCGACGAATTCGTTTCGGCGAAGTTTTTTGGCGAATCGAAATATTAACGAGGCGATGACAACCTCGTCTAATTCGCATAATATAAATATTTGCGAAGATGATTGTTACCTTCCAGTAACATTTCAACTGAAGCTAAACACCAAATTGAATTAAGACGTGTTTTTCTATTAAAACTCGTAGAGGTGGTCCTTCTCTTCCACTACATAAACGAATTCCCTGGAAATGAGAGAGGCGGTAGGGTTGCCTCGACGACCCTCCCCTACCCTTTCATCTTCTTCCTTTCGGCCCTTCCACGAAGTCTGTAATGTGTTCGTATCCTTTGAGACCACGTCGAGCTTAACGTCGGGAGTTATTTGCGACGTCAAAGGAGGAATCCCGCCACATTAAACCCTCTTCTTTATACTCTTGGCTAGTGGCATGTTGAAAATTAAGCCCTTTTGCACTCGTAACGATGTAATTTACCAGGGATAAAGATTTCCGTTGTTATATATACACTTTGTTCCATCAGATTTGATAGTATTGGCGAATAAAGATAACACACACGAAGGATATTTACAGAGAATAAATCGTATGTGGTATGTGAGATTTTAGTTAGATTCTTCGCTGAGAATACTGAAAATGTTTCATATTGAGTGAGGCTTTTAGCTAGTTGGCTTCACTAATGAGGTCGTCATATTAAACGTACATTCTGTAACCAATAAATCTTTAAGACGTAGGTACACGAGACTTATTGAGACTTATATTGAGTCAAACAATTGACACTGAATTGCACATACGATAACGACTGAAAAGCCTTGATCCAATCCTTTATTGTTTAGATTCCAGTGTTTTTCTAAACTAAATGTATTTTATTAAGTTTATTGGTATTTAGGATTAGTTCTGTTAATTATATAATATTTTTGAAATGTATCTGTCTTCTTTCTTCTATTTTCCACGTTGGTTAGTTTTTTCTGCGAGTTTTCCTAACATCAATCAATAAAACCGAAAAAATCATTTCTTTTGAATTAGTTTTCAAAATCATGTTTCACACTATAAAATATTACTAATTGGGCCTTTATTTGGAGCAAATCATGTAAAATGTTGAGTTTCCCCTAAGAAAATATGGTGGGACGATAGACAGAATGCATCACTTTTTGATAGGCGCAAAAACTATGAAAACAGCCCAAAAACGGTAGCATTGAACCAACAAAAAGCGACTACTACAAAAATTTCATTCCGTGTGCTATCATATTTCTGCAAGTTTGTTTCAATATTTCATCCGCAAAATATTTCGCAAAAAAAATAATATCCGCAAAATATTTCAACTTTTGATTTGTCATATCAATCATGAAGTAATCAGAAAGTGGATACACCAGGGAAGATGCACACTTCAATAGATGCTCTAACCCAGTGCAATAATCTAAATTTTGGATTCTCAAACCTTTTTGTTGAAAAAAACCCATGAAAAAACTGTTTTTGTCCAACTGTTGACTAAAAAAAAAATTTCTTTCAAAGTAGTAATTCATAAGGAATATTGTATCATCGATAAACTTTAATATCTTACAACATTTTATTACACAATATCGTTGATAAACAAGTGTACAGAGGACCCAGGACTATACCTTGTGGAACCGCAAACGCATCGCCAATTGCTCCATATATTCACATTGTATAAAAGAATTTATATTATCAAACTATACAAAAAGTATAGCTTGGTGTTCAAATACTTATTGTAGATTATCTATTGCATCAGACAACCTGTAAATTCATTATAGTCTCTGAATGAATCATGGATAAACATTGATGTCTTATCAATTTTAAGACGCAACCAAATGTCGTTTATAAACAAGTGTACAGAGGACCCAGGACTATACCTTGTGGCACTGCAAACGCACCGCCAATGGCTCCATATATCCAAACTATATAAAAGAAATCATATAATCAAACTTGGTGTTCAAGTACTTATTTTAGGTTATCTGTCACATCAGACAACCGCATAGAGTCTCTAAATCATGGATAAACATTGATATCTCACAAATTTTGAGACACAACAAAATGTCGTTTATAAACAAGTGTACGATGTACCCAAGACCATACCTTGTGGCACCCCTAACGCACCATCTATTTTCCGTGGAATCAAATTAAAATGAAATAAATCTCGTTACGTTCAAACGTTCATTGTAACTTGATCTATCGTAACAGACAACCTGTAAATTCCGTATAGAATCTCGTTTGACGATCGCCCTTGGACGTGTTCGGAATCGGAAAATAATCCCGGAAAGGCATCAAACGCAATCGAATTACGTTCCCGACTCGTCGGTCGAATCGTAGCAATTACTCTCGCGCCTTAGCTGCGTTTCCCTACGAGAATAACAACTAGTCAATCTCGGACGGATCGATCTATATCGCGCTCTTCGTTTTTCTAAAATTACATTTAATTAATATCTACCTACTCTCGACTTTGACGGTACGCGTTGGCTCGCCCGAAGGTCGAATAGGACGGAACGCGGCCGATTTTTCCGATGCGGTGATTTCGCGATTTTCGCGACCTTGACAGATCGCGTTCCACGTGGAAAAACCACGGTCGCGGTGTGTTTCGCAACGTTTCACCCGCGCAAATTGTCGAACGATTCTGTCGCAGATTTCAAGTACTCGACGATAGCGACGGAAAAGATGCATTGAAATTTCGAAACGTCGTCGGTGTTTGTCGTCTATGAACTTTATAATCTCGATTTTCCTTGAGATCTAGTCATGGATTTTAAATAATCGCTGGTTAATATTAATTAAAAATGGTGGAGGGAGATATCTACATTTTGTAGTTTGATTTTCATAAAGAAATCGTGATGTTACCTACGATTTTCATATTCATTTTAAAATAAGAGTTCGTAAATACCCTGTTTTCGATATTATTCCACATTTACAGCTTCTGCAAATAATTATATTTTATATTTATCACAAGCGATTTCAAGTTTCGTAATGTCAATATTTACGTTCGATTCTAATTAATTTCCAATTTCTCATCTGACGTACGAGGGTGGGGTGAAAATTTCCGACCTGACCAAGAAAAACTATGTTTTAAATTTTTGTTTTGCTTTATTTTTCAACATAATCTCAATGGACACTGATACATTTCTCATAACGTTGTTCTAATTTAGTTATACCAGTTTTAAAAGTAGATTCGTGTAGCTCCTCAAAATACTGATTTATAGTTTCGATAACTCCTTCTTTACTCTCAAATCTTCAACCGCCAAGCCGTTTTTTTAGGTTAGGGAACAGATAATAGTCGCTGGGGGCTAAGTCTGGAGATTAGGGAGGATGCGGCGACAATTCAAACTTCAAATCGTGGATTTTTGACATGCAACAATCGACGAATGCACTGGTACGTTATGAAACAATTTTTTTCTACTATAAAAATGAGGTCGTTCAATTTGCACCTCGTCCTTATGATGTGATCTGTGTCTATGAATTCATTCTCAAGTTTTGTGTTATGTTGATTAGGTTATCGAAAGATTGTTTCACTAAGTAATTTTAAAACGTTTTCTGTAGTAGAGTTGTTTGCTAGTAAGAAAATGAGACATCATCTTATATTAATACGTAGAGGGGAAAAACTTTGTACTCCTTTTTAAAAAAATTGTGCAATTTTATGAAGTTGAATTT
This sequence comes from Henosepilachna vigintioctopunctata, assembly GCA_030704895.1. Classification (NCBI taxonomy): domain Eukaryota; kingdom Metazoa; phylum Arthropoda; class Insecta; order Coleoptera; family Coccinellidae; genus Henosepilachna; species Henosepilachna vigintioctopunctata. The sequence goes on from JARQZJ010000005.1 coordinate 4,158,915, forward strand.
TGACATTAGATTACATTTTATATGTGAAAGATGTGCACATCTTTCTTTATAGATAATGCATTAAAAATACATTAAATTAATTTAAACAAACATCGAAAATACTAAGTACTGCTTAGTATTACATTAAGAAACATGAGGGGGCATGGCAAATAAAAAGTTTGAAATCACTGATCGAATGAAACTCATAATACCATACTTACTCTATGGCAGTGTTTCCCAACGTGGTGTCCCACATGGGGAAAATTTGATGTTAAGGGGGACAATTCGAAAATGACAGGAGATCAACCCTTTCGGGGTTTTTAATTTTAACTCTTTTACCCTTTTCGGTAGAGAATAAGAACTTTAAGAAGGTTGAGGGGGGGCATGGCAAATAAAAGTTTGAAAACACTGTTCTATGGTCAAACTGGTCATTCGCTTTTGTAAATAAATATGTTCATGTTTGAAAAAAAGATGTGAAACTTTGAAATTGTTTTTATTTGTATATTCATTTATAATTTGTAAAATATAACTTTCTTTTTATATAATGTACACGTAGGTATGAAATCTTTGGCAAACTAAACCTAATAAAATTGAAAATTAAATGGGTTATGGTCGACTAATGGGCGACCATTAATTTGTTGTTACAATTATTCTTAAATAAAACTTTTGAAGATTAACTTTAGTCGCTAAACTTTTCTATGTTTATTCCGAGCAAAATTTTTTTATTGATCTGAACCGTTTTCAATTATTTTGACGGATTTCGATAACTGGATATTAATAATCAAACATAACGACCTGGATGTTCCACTTTCAGCCACCCCCAAAAACGTACAAACCCTCATAAAAATGGGACACCCACCGAAACGTTTCGGAAGTTCGATAGGTGACGGAAACGTCCGCCCGGAGAATTTCCCTCGAAGCCCCCGCGCAATCGGAATGTACAAATAATTGTTTGCTCCCACCTGTGACACGCTACAACGTAAGTATATATATGTACAAGTATCGCTTATACATTATCGGCGGCGAAATGGGAACGGCTTCCGCGTCTCTCTCTCTCTCGCTTCGAGGGGAACGTTGCGTAATTCCTCTCGGAACAATTTTATTTCGATCAGGTCGTCATTAGTACCGCTCCACTTACCAGGTGTCACGTACCGTGCTTTTTTTCCACTGAAAGTCGTTTCCTAATGTGACCTGGAAATCGCGTCGTGGGTGGACACCTTATGGGCAAATGGACGGCAAGCTAATTTTTGAACTCGCTTGACGTATGTCGGACCTTAACCTGTCTTTATGTTCGAAGATGAATTATTTTAAGGATTATACTGTCATATTAACGTTAGTTCAGTACAAATATCGTTAATTCAATGTTTTTACTCAAATACAATTTTTTTCAACGTGTGGGTAGCAACCCCTGGGGGGGGGGGTTATGTATAAACTTAAGAAATTAATTCGATAATGTATAAAAGCAAAGGGTAAGGGGGTCGCGAAATATTTTTCTTACAAGGGGGTTTTTATTTTGGAAGAATTCAATTCAATAATGTATTTCTTTAGCGTAATTGCTACGTTATGTTACAATATTCAATAATAAGAAGTTGATTAAAATGATGAAAAGTAAAGTATAGAAATAACATAATACAGAAGATGTGTTATACATTACACTTGAGTAATATTAGGTAGATGATAAACACTAATTTAGAGTACTAATAGTAATAAATCCAATTGAATTAAAATGACATTAAACTGTATTGCATATAATCAAGATAAACATTTTCAAAATTCTTTTAAATATTTGTCGCTTAAAAAACTTATTGTACTTAAAAAGTGTCGCAATGTTTTATATATGCAGGAAGTCCAGTCAACTCAATCAAATCTTTATACAATATAGAGTTTAACCTTTAGTAAAGGGTGTTTTTTAGAGGTATAGAACTTTAAATTGCAATAAAACAACGATGGATCATTCGATTGACAAGAATTTTTTTTTCTCTAAAGAGAATCTTGTGGCATTACATTTTAAATATGATTTCTGGCATATGACCGACACGGCTGGCTCGGATGTAGTCCAATCTGGACGTCCAATTTTCGATGACTTTTTCCAACATTTGTGGCCTTATATTGGTAATAACACGGCGAATATTGTCTTCCAAATGGTCAAGCGTTTGTGGCTTATCCTCATAGACCAATGACTTTACATTGGCCCACAGAAAGTAGTCTAGCGGTGTTGAATCACAAGATCTTGGAGGCCAATTCACAGGTCCAAAACCTGAAATTAGGCGGTCACCAAATGTGTCTTTCAATAAATCGATTGTGGCACGAGCTGTGTGACATGTTGCGCCGTTTTGTTGAAACCACAGGTCCTGGTCATCATGGTTGTTCAATTCAGGGATGAAAAAGTTAGTAATCATCGCTCTTTACCGATCACCATTGACTGTAACGTTCTGGCCATCATCGTTTTTGAACAAGTACGGATCAATGATTCCACCAGCCCATAAAGCGCACCAAACAGTCAGTTTTTCTGGATGTGACGGTGTTTTGACATACACTTGAGGATTATCTTCACTCCAAATGCGGCAGTTTTGTTTGCTGACGTAGCCATTTAACCAGAAGGGCGCTTTATCGCTAAACAAAATTCGCTTATGAAAATCGGGAACAACGGCAATCTCGTTTTGGGCCCATTCGACGAATTCACGCCTTGCTTGATGATCGTTTGGCTTCAATTCTTGCATGAGTTGGATTTTGTACGCACGCAAACCAAGATCCTTAAGCAAAATCTTCCATAAAGTGGATGGACACAGATCCAATCCGTTATCACATTTTCCTAGGATAAAATCCGAGTTGTATCTCGTATTATAATTATGCACATCTCGTAAACAGTCGAACTCTAATACTAATGTAAGTTATCAACGTATTTCTTTTCATTTCAAAAATGTACATTGGACAAAAATCTCTTTGGCTAACAGATAACATATTTAACACATTAAGCATGGATTTGACAGGTGTATATCTATTACATTTTAATATAAATCTCATAGCTCTATTTTCTAATCGACTTATTTCATGTTGAGGACAATTAAACAATAGGAGCAACAGAATTGTAAAAGAAAAAAGTTGAGGAAACACTGATTAATATAAATTCAAAAAAGCTGAATTTTCCACTCGAATATTTTTTGGACTCGCAGGGATCTCGTCAGTGGTGCTCGTTCATTAAACTCGAGTCCACTATCTCGATTACTGTTTTTCCAGCTTGTAATGTGATGTTTCTCTTCCTATTTGTAATGCATCTAGCACATCGAGGCGAAAAAATGCGTAGAACTAATCGAAGGTGGCAATTTTCTCAAGACCTCCCCGCAAATAGTTTGCCAATTTCATAATCTGCTCGTAAAAGGGAACATAACCTCGATGTATTGCGACGTCATTCGAATAATTAACATAATTAAATTAATGTCACGCCCTTACAAGGACCAATAACCGATTCGTACTTTCGCCGACGTTGCCACATCTTGCGGGAGAAAAGATTATACAATGTGTCCATGAACGTTTGATTTTTTTTTTCATTAATAAATGTCGGAGGGAGATATCTACATTTGTGGAGTTTAATTTTTATAAAGAAATTGTGATGTTACCTACCGTTTTCATATTCATTTTGAAATAGTTTGTAAATACCCTGTTTTTTATTTTTTTATTTTTTTTTATTTAATAGTGTTGGCGTTTACTTGAATAAATCCCTCAAACACTTTTTGATTTACACTTTATTGATTTTCATAGTCAATTGTAAATCATAAGTTCAAGTGTTTGAATTTAAGTTATATTCAATTACCCTGTTTTTGTTTACCCCTATTTACCCCAAGCGATTTCAAAATCAATTCATGTTTTACATTTACATCAAATTGTATCGGATATGAACATTGAAATGAACAAATTATTCGCGTGGCTGTGTGATAATAAATTAAGTTTGAATGCAGAAAAATCAAAATTTAGTATATTCGCCAAGAAATCACGAATGATAAATGTGCAGGTTGATAATATATTTATTTCTGTAAACGGAGAAGCCATTGTTCACGATGAACATATCAAATAGTTGGGTACAATTTTGGATTCGAATTTAATCTTTCACGCACACGCAGATTATATAACGAGAAAATTTTCGAAAAAAGTAGGATTTGTATCACGAATCGGCAAATCTTTGTCTATGAGTACAAAGTTGTCACTCTATAAAGCCATTGCACTTCCTCATTTACAATTCTGTTGTTCCTTATTGTTTAATTGTCCTCAATATCAAATAAGTCGATTAGAAAAAAATACAAAATAGGGCTATAAGATCTATATTAAAATGTAATAGATATACACCTGTCAAATCCATGCTTAATGTGTTAAATCTGTTATCTGTTAGCCAAAGAGTTGTGTTTAATTCACAAGTGTTCATTTTTAAACTGAAAAGAAATATGTTACCAACCTACATTAGTGATAGAGTTCGATTATTTAAAGATGTACATACTTTACGAGATTCAAAACAGACTTTATCCTTCGAAAATGTAACACCACACAAAAGCTCAAATCTATTTGGTTTAAAGGTTTAATTGAATTTAATGGACTTCCTGCACATATAAAAAACAGTGAAAGTTTAAAAGTATTTAAAAGACTATTGAGAACGTTCATCTCAACCGAATGCAATACAGTTTAAAGTCACTATAATTCAGTTGGGCCTTGTTTCTGCTAGTACTCTAATTGTTGATGTTTATCATGTGATATTAGTTATTACATGATGTTTATCATGCAATATTAATTAGGTGCTAAGTATAACGTTTTTGTTTTTCTACTATATTTTGTTATTTACATATATTGGTACTTAAATCTAATTCACAGTATTCTACTTTTCATTATTTTAATTTTAATTAACTTGTTTTTACTATATTTTGTAATATGATTTAGCAATTCTGCTAAATAAATACATTATTATTTCGTAAAGTCAATATTTAGGTTGGTTACTTTCGATTAATTTCCAATTTCTCATCTAACATACGAGGGTGAAGTGAAAACTTTCAAACTCTATCACTAATGTAAGTTGTTAACGTATGTCTTTTCATTTTAGAAATGAACAATTGTACATTGAACAAAACTCTTTCGGTGACAGATAACATATTTGATTTGACGTACTTGATCGTTGTTTTTTAGTTTATTTTGAAAACTTCGTCTGAATTTTCCGTAAGTAGTCAACATTTATGTATGTCTTTTCATTTTAAAAATGAACAATTGTATATTGAAAAAACTCTTTCGGTAACAGTTAATATATTTGATTTGACGTACTTGATCGTTATTTTTTAGTTTATTTTGAAAACTTCGTCTGAATTATACATAAGTAGTCAATATTTGTGATGTTATTAATTGAACGTTTTGTAATAATGAAAAATATGTGTAGTTAAAGCGATAATCTACATTATAACAGTTTTTCATTGTGAAAAGATTTTTTGTGATTTATTTAATTATCAAAACAGTTAAAGAATCGAAAAACTTGCCCCCCAGTTAAGATATAAAATTCAATTATCGAATTACCAAATGACGTGATTTGAAAATAGGGTTTACTGATGAAATATTCGTAAAGTAGTACATAAACCTTTCGTTTCTCTTCGGTTTATTCGTAATTGGCAATCCAAAAATAGTTTTTGATGCTCTCAACAAAATTTCAACTAGGTCTCGAATTTTATATCAAACTTGTTTATTATTAGACAGGAAATATATTCATAATTATATAAAGTATTCAAGACTGAGCTTCAGTCTTGAAGATGAGCTCACGCTCGAAACACGTTAACTATTTAATATTGATAAATATAATCATAAAACATAATGCCAAGAATTTAATAATTAATCTTTATAGTTATATCCTCATTTTTGTTGGTTTTAAGGGTTTTACTTGTACCCAAAACTATGAAGTTAAATTTTTGCACGTTGAGGGATAAGCTGTTGTCACATAACCATTCATTAATTGTAGAAATGTGTCTATAGATCGCCCCTGTCATATTCTTAATATCTTTGTCACATATATAGAGCAAAGTATCATCAGCGAATAAACGTATAGAACATTTTTTCACATTAGAGACAATATCATTTGTATATAAGAAGAACAACAACGGACCTAAGACAGTTCCTTGAGGTACGCCTACATCCACATCATTTGTATATAAGAAGAACAATAACGGACCTAAGACAGTTCCTTGAGGTACGCCTACATCCACATTCTGGCTAGAACTTTTTGTGTTCGCGACCGGATGCCCTAAGGGTTTACAGGGTGAGCCAATTCAAAATTTTACAATGCAAGTCGCCTGCAAGAAAATGAAAATAGGTTCATTAAATTTCTGCGAGCGGTTTAATTTCAAGGTGCTCGTTAAATCGTGCGAAGCAATAACTGCAGTATTTTCGAAAGATTAGTATATCTGTTCGTTTTTGGGGAAGTTAAGGTTTGGCTATCGCAGTTTTGACGTTTGTCGTCCCTTCTTCGCGTATTGGCGTCTTTCTCCCGAGTAACGAGAACGACGCGAAATGGAAACAAACGACGATCTCGTTTTCTGGCCTACTCCGCATTTTTATCATCCGACAACAAAAACGTCGAGGTTCATCTCGCAACGTGCTATCGCACCGCGACTTTGTTTACGGTCACTGTTGTAGAATTTCGATTACATATTTCGGTATTTCCAAAGTAGGTTTTGAGGATACGTTTAGCTGACATTTGAGCTTAGTCAAAATTGTATTTGACGGTTTCGAAGGAACTGAACGCAACTGAAGACACCTTCTACGTTCATATATTCGATAGGAAAATGCTGGAAATGAAATTTTGTCTCTCGTTATCTCATATTTTGTGAATTGAAATATTTGTAAACTAATTCATTTTACGTATTTTATTTTAATTCTGCGTATTTCAGTTCTCTATATTTTCTCAGTGTATTTTTGTAAAAAAACTTTTTCTCGAGTATTTTTTGACAGTTTTTGATTTTAATTAGAGTTTTAAAACGAAATTCTTTTTGAAAGTATGATTTCATCAGATTTCTGTTATTGTTTTTATTGCGCCAAATGCAAAATTGAAACAAATTTAGGTATTAAAAACAATAAATTAAAATTAACACACTTGGCTTAAGTTCCACTGAATATATATTAAAAACTCTACATATGTTTCGGATGGTTAACCCATTATGAAGAGTATAAAATATTATTGAATTTCAAAATGTACAGTTTTCACTTATATATCCAAAACCACAGAATTTAACACTGGTTTCATGAAAAATCCACCTGGTCATTGCAAATAGGTAAATTTTTCTTTTTGGCTATCAAAATTGGTTTTAATTGATGCTGCATCCTCCCTACTTTCCAGAATTACGTCCCAGCGACTATTACCTCTTTCCTAACCTCAAAAACGTCTTGTCGGTGAAAGATTTGAAAACAATGGAGAAGTTATCGAAACTATAAATTATTATTTTGAGGAGCTTGTCACATCTACGTTTGAAACTGGTATAACTAAATTAGATCACCGTTATTAGAAATGTATAAATGTTGATGGAAGATTATGTTGAAAGATGAAGCAAAATTGAAAAATTTTATAACATCGTTTTTCTTGGTCAGGTCGGTAACTTTTCAACCCACCCTTGTATTACGTATATTGCCAGGGTCTCATTTCTTTCTTGTTCAGCCTTTCCGTTGGAACCGCAATATCCCACAAAGACATTTGCGGAACGTCATCGCTCGTTTTTTGTTTATTCACGGTCTACTAGATTTTTCTTGCGTTGTCGGTATCGCCTTGAAGAACCCGCCCGCTCGAAAATCGTGCGAACGTACAGTTCCTGATATTCTCGTTCGTCGTTCGTTACGAATTATCATCGTCTGAGGTCGATATTTGGGTCAGATCTAAAAATCGAACGATTACAATCGATATCGATCGTGAGAAAATCGACCTCAGACTCCAAGGATTTTTCGCGGCTTCCTTCGTTCGTTTGTTTCGACATGGCGACGTTTCGAACCAGTTTATTTAGCCGTCGTGTCGCGGTTGCTTTGACCTATCCAATTTTGCCGATTCGCGAACTCGAAACCGTTCGATTTTAACGATGTGGGAGGGAGATAGAGATACTGTTCTAATTTATGCAAATTTATTCGTCTGCGAAAAAATAACAATATGTTTGTGAGTTATTGGGATGAAATGTGGTCCAGCTTGTCTATTAGATAGCGTAGGCAGGTTGTGAAATGAGGAAATGTAGCCGATCGATTTTTAAGTTTTGGAGCTCAGCGGTTTCGTGAAGAATTTTATGAAATGCTCCCACGAAATGAAAAAATGATATTCGAACTGTTATATTATCGATGTGATTAATAAATAACTTATGCCCTGCAGTTGGAAATCTGAATCAATACGTTACAAATGAGCAGCAGTTTGAATACCTAGATTTATTCTCGAATTGAAACAATTTCAATCGGAAAAGAAACGAAAAATACGAAAGATACAATTTAAAAAATTACAATGACGAAGATACAATTATTGTTTGAAATACTTTACAAAAATAGTCATTAGATTTCGAGTGGCAAATAAATACGTTTCAGATGAACAGCAGTTTAAGTACTTAGATTAATTCTAAAATATAATCAATTTCATTTTGAAAGGAAACGAAAAATATGGAAGAAATAAAGAAGATTAAGATAAATCATTAACCCATAACTATACAGAGTGTTATTTAATTACGTAGGTTAAAAACCACCAACCTGAATGAAAATAGACCGTCAATGCGTTTTCAAAATACAATATGTCCAGCTTTTTGAGAACAATCGTTTTTCTCAAAAATCTGAATTAAGTACTCTCTTTATCCATTTTTTGTCGATGTTTGACAGTGTTGTTGAGGGTAATAAAGGGCTAAAGTAGCCCCAACTGGATTAAAATATTCAAGAACAGTGGCGTTGCGGAAGGTGTGTATGTTCATTAATTTTATTGACTGAAAAAATGAATGCCACTGGTTTTTCCCAATTTTTCCTTTTTGTGCTTCTAAAAGTGCATCTGTTATTTCTATCGTTTTTTCACGTCTCGTATCGTTTTCAAGGGAAAAAAACATGAAAATTACTTAATTGTCAGCAATTGAAAAAGTTCTATATGTCTTCAGCGATACGCCACTGCACTCGAAAATTTAAATCTAGTTAAAGCTGAATTAACCCCTTGCTGGTCTTGATGACACTATCAAATTGGAACAAACAATTGAAAGAAGCGTAAGACATTTAAGAATGAACGATTATTTTTCAAAAGTTTGGCACACTGTAGTTATTTCGAAAACGAAGAAAATAATTACCGATCTTATATTTGTTTTAACTTTTCGCCTTAGAAATGCCCTGTATTGTTCAGCCACGTTCTTGAATAACATCCTGTATATGCATACTTCGAAAGTATTATAAGATATATTGATTCCATTGTTCTTTTCGTTATTGTTATAGATCACACAACGGACTTTGCTTCGATAGATTTGTTTGTAGTGAGTGATTCGTTCAATTTTCCCCATTTATAGCACAATAGGCTTGATAATACCAGTAATCGAGCTGGCTAACTGAAATTCATTAACGAAGTGACTTGCTGAACGCAAAACAATCTCGGTCATGTTCTTTAAGACGGAATTTCGTCGGTCTTGACGTTTAAATGACATTATTTGTCGAAATTTGACGAAGAATATTCAGTTCATTAGTTTACAAAATAAATTTATACGAAATATTTTTCTTTGTCTAGATCAACCATAGTCGATTGTCCAAAGCCTCTTCTGGCTCTCTGAAAGTCTGTAAACTGTATCACAAGAAATGTCTGCTTTTCACTTGTAACTCTTTTGAATTATCTGTTATATCATCTTTCAGATCTTTCGAGTCGGTTTTCATGTTTGGCGCATTTTGCCCAACTGTTTGTTATGTCCTAAACTTCAACATGATTTTAAACACTCGTAAAACTCCCAGTGAACATGATAAATAATAACTTGATCTAACACAATTGTTTTAATGTTCATCACCAAGACAATTATGAGAAAGTTATACCTCAAAACATGAAGACTAAGAAATTTTGAAGTATATACCAAGTGTATGTTATTTATTAACTGGTGTGGTTTTTTATCGTCTTTATTTAGATGTTTTAGTGTTGCTGTTTCAATTGATCTTTCAATTACGTTTCTCTTCTTCGAGATATTTGTAAAGAAATAATAGAGCGACCGATGAACAAACTTTTCCATTTGTACATGTTTTTTTCTTTTTAAACTTGGTACCATATTAAATTATTTCAAGGTTTAGTTACAGTATAAAAATGTCCTTATCACACTCTGTATGTGACTGTCAACCGCTATACGTCTATTATTGACGTGAAAGTTTATCAGATCGTTCCAAATTTCAACTACAGCCAACAAATCTCATTTTTTCATCAATATTTTTCGTATTCTAAATAATCGGATCGACAATAATGACATTATTTTATGCCTTAACAAAAGTCGTTTTGACGGCTGCTCTTGTCGCTGAAGATTTGGATTAGTCACCTGCTCATTTCACGACGATTTTTCGTCTGAAACAACCCTATTCTTCGGCGAAACATAAAATGCCATTAGGTTGATAGTAAACTCGGTCGACTTGTCACTCGTGTGTGTCAATAACGCGATGAATGTATTCATTGACACACTTTCCGCACTGGGCCGCCTAAGATTAATCATTCGGTGTGTTATTCAATACGAAATTGGGTGGGCGTAATCCGAGGATCGTCCAGGAAAAAAGAAGGCATTGAGAAACAAATGGGTCCGTGGGTTTTCAATGGACACGCGGCACACTCTTACAAGATTAATATAATTAACGTTTCGAATACTCGCGGCGGTTACGAATTAAAGGGTCGACTACACCCGTCGCGTTATCGGCGAACTTTTTTTTCGAAAATATAACTACTTTGAGTGTTTAACTGATTTCGAAACGTCAAACGTAGGTGGCGCTTTTTCTATGAGGTAAATTACGTAATATTAAATAAATTCGTACATTTTTGATGATGCAAATAAAGAAGTGGAAATTAAAAATTATGTTTTGTCGTTGTTTCTATTTTTTTCGTTTATTTATTAAATTATAAGTTTCCAGAGCTTTTTTATGTATAAACGGATGAACTTGTGTCGTTTTTCATTATAAAACAAGTTCCTACGTTCCGCTTCCCCATCAGACGTTTGATTTATTTTTTTTGTCTTCTTTTCGTTTCAAGAAAAATATTCTGAAGTAACTGAAATAAAATGATAATTGGAGTTATTATTTTTTTATTAATTTTCATTGAAATCACTCGTTACCTTGAATTATTCGAATTGAAAAGTGACATACATATGAATAAAATTTGTGAATAATTTTTTTGAATTTAAAATGAATCTCTGTGTTTTTGACACGGTAAGTTTTCCATTTCTTAGCGAAAAAGTTAAAATGTTTAATTATTTACTAGTCCAATTTGTTATAAATACATGAGTACTAATTTTCTGGAGTTATTTTTATCTTTTACGTTTTCACAGTTATTATTAATATAGTTTATAAGAATTCCTTTTTCAGAATTGGCTCGAATTTTACATACTTCACATAAATTTTTTCTTATAGTGCATATAAAAAGTGTTTATTTCATTGTTCTATAATTTTTTTTTCAATTAGCAGCTAATAAAGTTATAAAATTGAGAATTTTCATTATCTCGTTGTCTTTACGTAAATGTTTTGCATTTCGTAAATGTTTAGATTTTTTCGAAATTGTTTGTATTGGTTGAGTCTATGCTGAATGGATTTTTTCAAATAATCAATTTACTATGAAACTTCAACCTTGAAATTTACCTCCAGTTCCTTTTATTATTCTATATGTTTTTAAAATACTCATTTTTACTTTTTGCAAGTGATTAATAATTCTCTTGTAACTGCTAAAAACATTTAGAGTCATATATTTACTATTTCATCTATTTCCTGGTAGAATTTGGTAAAAACAAGTTCAACAAGTGATTATAAATGTTCAAAGTACATTGAAAAATTGTTTGATTTCGAAAAATATTGCTACATCAATTTCTAATAAATAAATAAATTCTATCAGTTTCTGGCGTACTTAAATTGAAATTGGTTCACATAAATCTCACGCACTTTTTTACTCGTTCTATCTAGTGGGCATTGAAGCGAATCTGATGAACGACTCGGCTAGTTTCCTTGCGCAACTGACCCGGTAATTGTACTTACATTCGCGTTTCGTCGATATACCCACCGCCTATAGGCGGATTTTAAAGTAAATAAAATAATACAGGTCACAGAAAAATACACACACACGCACACGCCATTTAACGATTGTGAAATATTTCGTTCGCTTTGATTATTTTACCCGAAACTTTCACTGGTTGCGTCGGCGATTTGTGTACCGAGGCGGTACGAAAAGTTTTCGACCTTTGAAACTCCATCAATCAATTCAATCAATCAGATGGGATCTTTTGCCGTTAGCTCCATTTTTTCAACTCTATACGATTTAGAAAATGATGGATTAAACAATTTTGGGCCACATGGCGCATTTAAATGAAAAAATTGTTTTCGGTTTTAAGATTCCAACGCTTACGATTTTATGTATTATCTGCGAAATGTTTGAAAAGTCGGTATATATTATATTTAAATTTGAAGTAATCAGGATAATCTTTTGTTTTAGTTTGACATTGATGTTAATTTCAACTGGGTGGGGATTTTTCGAAGCATCTAAATTTAGTGGCAGCCTGATTGTTGCCTTTTTAAATTTGAGTTACACTTTTGGAAATCTGAAGAATTTTTTCATTTCGAGGGTTATTGAACTGAATTCTTAGACACCAGATGGAACTAGGGTAAATAATCTTTCAATACTACACGTCAGGTGAAATTTTGACGAACTATATGTTTGTAACATAGTCTATCAACCAAACACGATTTTAAGCTATTTTTCCGTCGATGAGTTCAAGAATGGACTGCATATCGTCGTTGAAATTCCACCACGTAAGTCACTTTTTGGATATTTTGACATGTTGATGCAATTCGCTAGAGAATCGGAAGACGCATCGTTTTTATTTTATAATTAGTTAATGATTCCACATTATATAGAACTAAAATTAAGTATACACAAATGTAAATTTGTATTATTAGGGTGTCTATAAAATATTATGCAATTTTATCTCCCCCTGAAAAGTTTCTATTTTTGACATACGTGGTGTTAGAACTTCAACGACGATATATTTTGTTTTCTTACAAATAGTGGTACAGTAGAGCGTCGATTATCCGAACTAATTGGTGTTCGGAAAACTGGTATTTTCGGATAATCGGTACAATTAAAGCTTGAAAAAATCTTCGTCCTGCGAAGCAAGCCTACCCCCTTATGAGCGGCTAGGTGACGTACTTCTTAAGGGCAGATATTTGGTACTGGTCGGTTTCAGCCTGTGTTTCAAACCAACGCAAAGCAATGTCTAAACAAGCAAACGCTTCAGAAGCACTAATTATGTTTTCATCTTCATTATTTGAACTTGTAGTAGTTGATGAAGTCTTATTAGTCATGAGGTCTAAAATTTCGCTATCCTGCATAATTTGGTACCCGGGATCTTCATCGTCGATATCCATCCATTGCTGAACCTCTTCTCCATCACATTCGTGGCAATCGAGCTTTTTTTAGCATATTTATCATTTCAGACATATCTCCCTGTCTCTCATTTATAATTTCACTTTGAGGATTTTCCACCATACACAAAACTTCATTCCGCGCTTTTTTTAAGTTCTGTTCTTTTATACTGTCCTATGCTGCTCTGATCATGTAGAACGCATCTTTTAAATCAATCTTTTTATGATTTCTGATCAGGCTTTCTTCTCCCTTCTCTTCTTTTTCGAAAAGTAACTTACGTAACAATTTTTTCTATAATACCGTTTGAAAGTTACGCTGTCAAAGTCAAGGTGGGAGAAAAAGGCGCGCGAGTCGGGCGGGCGTAGTAGTTTGGATAAGCGACGTTCGGATAATCGACGCGACTCTACTGTATTATTATTTCGAAATTTCAATTAGTGTTTTTCTGTTGTATTGGAGTTTCGAGCGACTGATTCATATGTCATTCTAGTAATAATATTGCTTCAGAGATGGCACCACTCTGACACAGTAGATGATGAATTATCGGTAGAAAAACGGCGATTAAACGCTCTGGAGTTGTTGGAAAAACATGTGAGTTCGAACTTGGTGAAATTACCGAAGTCTCCGAAGAAATCGTTCAATTTCACGTTTAATTTAGCGTGAATATTAACGGACAGAGTGCCACTTTCGAGCGGTAGGTACGTTGCCCAATCTCTGTACGCCTTCCATTTCTGCACCCAATAAATTGCCGTTGCCCTCGTATCTTTTTCCTCGCTCTAGAATTACGACGGCACCAACTCGCCTCTCTCTTTCTCACTTTCTGGCCGCTTTGTTTCCACCGCTGACCGATTACCTAGTTATTGTTATAATCGCACACAGACTTCCTTGGCACCGTTATGGGAAGAGTATATATCGATATATTTGTATATATATATATACGTAGTTATGTACGGACGTGTTGGGAAATATCGTACGGGAAGGGGAAAAAGAGAGCAGAATTCGGGATCAATCACATGCCGCCTTGACTTAACGAGATCGAATTTTACGGATCGAAGACTGACCAGACCCCGTGAAAAGTACTTTTTAATATATGTTTTTTATAGAGGTATAGAACTTTAAATTGCAAGAAAATAACGATGGATCATTCTATTGACAAGAATTTTTTTTTTTATTCCAAAGATAATCTTGTGGCGTTACATTTTAAATATGATTTCTGGCATATGACCGCCACGGCTGGCTCGGATGTAGTCCAAACTGGACGTCCAGTTTTCGTTGACTTTCATAAGCGAATTTTGTTTAGCACTTCTGTTTGAATGGCTACGTCAACAAACAAAACTGCCGCATTTGGAGTGAAGATAATCCTCAAGTGTATGTCAAAACATCGTTACATTCAGAAAAACTGACTATTTGGTGCGCTTTATGGGCTGGTGGAATCATTGGTGCGTACTTCTTCAAAAACGATGATGGCCAGAACGTTACAGTCAATGGTGATCGGTATAGAGCCATGATTACTCACTTTTTCATTCCTGAATTGAACAACCATGATGATCAGGAGCTGTGGTTTCAACAAAACGGCGCAACATGTCACACAGCTCGTGCCACAATCCATTCATTGAAAGACACGTTTGGTGACCGCCTAATTTCACGTTTTGGACCTGTGAATTGGCCTCCAAGATCTTGTGCTTCAACACCGTTAGACTACTTTCTGTGGGGCTGTGAAGTCATTGGTATATGCGGATAAGCCACAAACTCTTGACCATTTGGAAGACAATATTCGCGTGTTATTGCCGATATACGGCCACAAATGTTGGAAAAAGTCATCGAAAATCGGACGTCCAGATTGAACTACATCCGAGCCAGCCGTGGCGGTCATATGCCAGAAATCATATTTAAAATGTAATGCCACAAGATTATCTTTCGAATACAAAAAAATTCTTGTCAATCGAATGATCCATCGTGGTTTAATTGCAATTTAAAGTTCTCTACCTCTAAAAAAAACACCCTTTACATATGTACATATTTATAATAATAATATTTATTTGTTTCAAAAATATCTATACAAGTGAAAGTACAAATAGTTTGAAAAAGTCAAATGAAATGGCTGATGTTTATTGGCGCAAAAAACTCTGTACTTCTCGATGGTGTAAGGTTCACACTCTAAAATGTATTTATAGATTCTTCCCCTTAAAGAAAGATATCAGCCGAATTTTTGTGCTAGATAATTGAATTATCTGATGAAGTGGCGGATATACATAATAATTTTGGGAAGGGCCAAGACCAGTGAAAACAAAGGAAACCAAGACCAAGAAAACGGCGAAACAAAGTAAATTACAAGTGAAGGAAAAAACTAGGTCAAAAAAATTATATATTATGAAGACTTATTGAGGTTATATTAATATTTTCACAGATTACAGAAAAATTTCAAGTTTGTAGTGTACTTTGAATTATCAATAACTTCTTGGATATCTACAATAATATCCATGTGGATAGAAAGTAAAGCTGGTCAGTTGAACCTATTGTCGTATGTACTACATACGACATTTCTAAACAAGGTCTTCAGTCATCTCAGGCTGGAAAGATCTCTCCATGCTGGTAACAGAAACAGAAAAAACTTTGTGAAGTTTCAAAGGATATAAGTGTTAGGGAAGAAAGTGCTTTCACAATTTGCGAGAGATCCAATAGCACTACGGCCACTTCCTTCTTGCCGCAGGAAGAGGACGTAGACTTTGTATTACACTGACAGATTTCTGGGGGGAGGGCTGTCACCCACCGTATGTACGCCCCTGTTCTGGTAGCAATATACTCAACACTCCTCTCCCAATATGTGCAGCTGGGAAGGGGTAAGGTTGGACTTGTGTGGTGTTATTTATGTTTCAATACCGACTGAAAAGACGATTGTGTTTGTGAGTGTTTTATCACTGCAGAACAAAACACATTTTGTCTTCTGTTGATTGAGAACCAATCTGTTGTTATTGTACCACTGGGTGACATCACCAACGATTTTTTTTCGCACTCTGATGCCACCAATTGGACATCTTAGGATTTTACGAGAATATTGGTGTCATCGGCGTACACCAATATTCGCTTCCAGGGAGGTGATCTGTGGAAATGAATTTATGTATAAGACAAACAAGACAGGACCCAATATGGTGCTCTATTGTTTGTTCACATATCTATGTAAATAAAAGTAGCAGCAGTTGACACCTTTTATTAATAACTACGATTATTATCAATAATCGTAACTATCTACGTAATATAGAATGAACGCTAAAGATACATATCCGATGATCGAAGAATATTACTTTCGTTTGTTATCCGACAGACAACTCTACAGAATCCGTAGCATCAGACGTGGGATTCTACTCCAAATATATTCACCCTCGAACGTCCCGTTCAATCCCTTCCGCTTTAAAACACCGCACCCGTCTCGGGCGCCCGTTTTGGAACCCTCGCGTCGTCCCGGTCATTATGAAAAGGGGGCCTCGGGTGGATAGGGATGAAGCCCGACCATTAGAGTCCGATGACGTGCTTCGCCGTTCGTTCTGGCTGAAAAAGTAGGAATTGTAATCTCCAATGGACCGATGTAATTGGATTGATCCTTATTTAATTTATCGATTGTTTAGTTCGAGGAAAACAAAATGTAGAGTTAATGAATGATGCGATGTTTTGCAAACAGTTTCCATTGGAAATCGCTGTTTGTGCTTAGAGTCGCTTCTAAATGAAGAGTTTTTTGATAGGCATTAGTGCTTATCCGATTTCCGATTTTGAAAGAAGAAGGAACAATGACAACAATTTTTGTTACCAATGATTCGATGCAATTGTTCTTATGATATTGATAATAAATTGATTGGGATCTATGTACTCTAATATTAATATTTGTCAGTTTTGAATCACATTTCCAGGTATTGAGGAAGAAAAACAAAAGGATATATCGACAAACACGGAAAAATATAACTAAAATTTTGCCATAGGTAATACCAATAAATTAAGTTCAAAATTATAGAGGGCATAGTCACAACTATTTTTGTCTTATTTTTCAAGCACTCCTTCCCAACTTCTGGAAGTTGTATTGACATTATTCTTCATGTTCATTGACAAAGGAATTATATCATTTTCAAGAAAACAATGAGCACACTCTATTTCTAATTACATATCGATCAGATATCGAATTAGAAATGGATTTAAATGGACCTGTTCTAATTCGTTTACACCTCTACAGTGTTTTATAGAATACAAATTAACATCTATCCTTTACAATATTTATTTTGTAGTATTACACACACGTATTGGTTATGTTTCGAGTCTACGAACGTTTAGATTTTATTTAGGGTAAAATAAACAATTACATTTGAATTTGAACGAGTGATAAAGTAAGTAGCTCTTCAAAATGAGACGCAAAAAAGTCGTGTATTCTATCCAACTGTGGTTCAAAGTAATGAAAGATACTATAACATTTTCAGCATCAGAATAATATGTATTCAAGGCTTACATAGTACAGATAATGCACTTTACTAGTAACGGATCTCTAACCTACAATTTAAGTATTGAAAAGTTTTACGCAGAAAAGATATCGGAAAGGACAAAAAGTAGCCTTGAAAAAAGAAGATGATGCAGTATACCTATACGGAGATACTCATTTTGAAGCCACAAATAGTATCTTATTTTATGTACGTAAATAATCAATTAAAAGTTATTTGGATTGGCTCACTGTAAGTCTGGTGAACAATTATATTCTTCGTTCCACA
Organism: Henosepilachna vigintioctopunctata; assembly: GCA_030704895.1. NCBI lineage: Eukaryota > Metazoa > Arthropoda > Insecta > Coleoptera > Coccinellidae > Henosepilachna > Henosepilachna vigintioctopunctata. The sequence continues at coordinate 4,177,224 of JARQZJ010000005.1, forward strand.
AAGTTTGTAGTCTAAATTAGAACCTTATTAAAATAAATTAAACTCTTGGCTTAATGTTTCACGATTTATTTAACAATATGTATAGTCAACATGTTTCGAGCGTTAGCTCATTTTCAAGACTGTCTTCTTTTCTCTTCTCAATCTTCTCAGATCTTTTCAAGTCAGTCTTGAAAATGAGCTAACGCTCGAAACATATTGACTATACATATTGTTAAATAAATCGTGAAACATTAAGCCAAGAGTTTAATTTATTTTAATATTCAATCATGTTTCACCAAGAGTTAAGCGAGAATTCAATCTCATTCATTAAATTAGAACCTTTATCGTTTTGAGCGTGAAAATCTTACACGAATATATTTGACGTTTGAACCCATTTATGATATTTCGTATTCTCTAGTGGTCTGTGGGATGTTGATGGAGAGTAGCAATTTCTTCGTGAACAAGGAATTGCTGAAGGATTCTTCTTCATGCGAGTTCAGAATAAAACTTACATAAGATCAATATACGAAACAAACCGTTGGATGTAAGAACTGTTGAATAAAAGGCCTGTCTTTTGTGTTGATCGGGAAGAAGTCTTGACATATTCTTTTAAAATATACTGAAGAAATTTTACTTCAGTTAATTTTTCGATACGTTTGGTAGCTTACTTTTAGTAATCCTGGTTATTTTGATCTTTGAAAAGTAAAGGATTTCAAATGCAATGAACTCTTTGACTACCATATAACATGGAGTGTACAAGTGGATGGAATTCACAGAAAATTTAAATATTTATTTTATTTTATAAATTTAGTAAATGTTCCAAACATCGTGTTTTAAAAAGACTAACATGCTAGTTTTCTGTTGCGAAAGAGATGAATTTTAAATAGATTCTTTCGTGGGGGTTTAATTATCTTTTTTTTGTTTTTTATTTTATTTTTTTTTCCTTATTTAAATTATTTTTGTTTATTGACTTGTGATCTGATATATTGTGATATACTATTCAATCTTTTCATGCAGATGACTGTGCTAAAAATGTAGCAATTCGAATTGGGCAAATATGTATCTATCATCTACATAGAGTCTTTAAGAATGTATGGTGGAATTAAAATGAATAATTATTGAACATATTTTGTCGCCATCATCGAAATTGGACAAGTATACAGTGCGTAGAAATCAAATCGAAAATGAGTTGGTGAAATTCCTACATAATATGGGTTATATTTCTTCGTATCGGCTTTCTAATTATCCGATCGCTAGTTTCACTCTCGCTCTCGACGAAAGTTGAAGGTACTACGGTGCAAATCGAAAATTTTACCTTTCTTTAATCGACCGCACGATCGTCTTTTCACAAATTGCAGAAGAATTACAACTCAATTACGAGGACGAGATATCGAAACTTTCCTGCAGTTTCGTTTCGGAGTCGTTTCGATACGAGAACGTACTCATACGGACGATGGGTGGATAATTCAACGTTAATTATCCAGTCTAGGTTGCCTGTCCGTGCGAATGGGCGGATTTTCCAGGATTTTCACCGGAATTCTTCTTCGAATAATGATGATGTTTAAACGGTACGTCTCGTCTTCAGTAACCGCGAGTTAAGATGTTTTCTCAAAGAGAGAAAACGCCTGGACTCTCTAGAATTCTGAATTATCTATATATTACTTTCAATTTGTATTAAAATGTATAATTAATGACGCATTTCACAAATTCTTCATTACTTTCCCTCAATATCAACAGTTTAATACAAATCAATTGTATCTCTTGATAATATGTTATTAGCCCGAAAGAACAATCAAAAATTTCATGAAATTCAATAATATCTACGATGTATTTATCCTTGCGGGCACTTACTATTATCAAGAGGTTAATACAACATGGAAGATAATCTAAACCACTCAACGTGGGACCTACGCGCCAAAGGTAGGCAATTTGTCAAGGGGGCAATTCGAATGGATTCATCACGCTCCCACGTTTAACCCTCTTGCTCCCCTTTATTTTGACTTTTCTATCTTTTCGGGGGGCATAAGACATTTAGAAAGGCTAAGGTGCGCCATGGCACAAAAAGGTTGGGAAGCACTGATCTATACTGTCCAACGATGTCGTTTCAACCTATTGAAAATGGGTATATAACCCGAAACGTAGGCCCAGCGAACTGAAGAATTTTGTCAAATTTAGCCGAGTGTTTTCAATTGGTTTTTCGGGCTAATAGCATATTATCAAGAGATAAATATGTGGTATAATAAAATCTCGTAACAAGATTGAAAAAAATGTGGAATTTTTCAAATAATTTCGTTAAATTTAGTCGAGTGTCATCTAGAGAATATTTTCGAAATATTCTTCAAGTATTGGTTTATTTTTGTAGCCACTTACTCACCTCTCTCCGAATGAGTTTTTAATTATTTGAAGCACAAATAATGGTTCTTTCGTCGATTGGTGAACACGTTTATCATTTAAATTAACCTATCAATGAAATTTCTGGAAAAGGTTTTATGATGGTAAACAGAGTTAAGTGTTTCAATATTTTATTTCGACATTTTTTTTGACACTCTCGTTGACAATATTTGTCTTCACAAATGTTGTCAACGAGAACGAACCTATCACTTTTGAGAGTGATTATTGAGTACCTACAATTCGAAAAATCATCGAACTTGTTGAATGATAATAGGATTCAATTGTTTCGTCATTATTACGAATTATCAGTTTTATATAATCATCAATCAAAAATCGATGACTTTCAAAACGCACCCAGGTCCTTTGTCCCAATGAGGATAACATTACTTCGTGAACTATTCACAAGAGCTCCCTCTATCGAAGAAAAGACGTGTAAACTCTCCTCGGCATTCTAGATTCTTACTCATGACAACATTAGTGCGAGTACGTGTGGCTTCGTTGACATTTCATTCGAATACAACAGAACTTTGTCTGCAATGTAAGAATAGTACCATGCCTAATCGCTCCAGATCACGTCCAGGCGGTCAAAAAGATAGCTAGTTTCAAGATTCACAAATCATTCATACTAGGTATATTATAAAAGTGCAAATTGGATCGAGAAACTACCGGTTACATGAAACGGAACTCTTTCATTATATTTAATCTATTAGCGTGGTGTGGTAGAACCTTCTAGGTTTTTTTTCGCCCGTAATTGTTCGAGATGACGAAAGTCAGAGATCGATTCTCGTTTGGTTTCCTAGTTTCGCACGGTCGAGCAGAGAGAGGGAGAGAAAGATAGAGATCGGGTGAAAATGCGGCGAATGGACCGCCGCCGACGCTTTCCCTTCGAAATGCCTAAGTGGGCGACGTTGCCAAGTGATTCCCTCACTTTTTAGGTTTCAAAACTATTGAAGAGAGGACATTTGAATATTTGATACTACGAATCGCAAAAAAATAAAATCTGTTGTTATATCTGGCATTCAACATGTTTCAGTGAAAGAGTATACTTTTAAATAGATTGGGATTGAAGATTCCAAGTCCTGACTAATGAAAAATACTTGTATTTATCGAAATCATGAAGTTATCAGTTCATATTTCGATTTGATGTGTCATCGATACATTTCTTCGCATTTTCTTTGAACCCATCTATCAAAAAATGCTGTTAATAACAGTACATAGAAGATGTCCACTTAGTCTATGTAAAAGACATAAAAATAATTGATTATTAATGAAACAATTGTTAAACTGATTTACACATATATAAAAAGAATACTGCATGACGTACGTTTCGATGAGATTCACCTTTTTCAAATGCTACGTGCAGACTAATGACAATTTCTCGAATAAATACAATGTATATGGACCGCCATCTACATCAAGTCTTTACATCATTATCAACATCTCATATCATATATCAACATCTTTACATCAAGTATCGGCCTCATCAATTATTAATTGATTATTTTTCACAATTCTTCTTTCAATCACATGTAACGTCGAGAAATTGTGAAGAAATAAAGGAAAATTTCTCATAATTTAATAAATACGCATGACCCGTTTCGAAGTACTACTTTACTTCTTCATCAAATACTGAATTAACAACTGTTGTGAATTCAAATGAGAAAATTCTAAATATTTTTTCATTATTTTTCATATTTTCTCCAAGTATCGCCCTCATCAATCATCAAATAATGGAACATTTTATTTGAGAAGAAACTTCAAGTTTTCAAACTTCAACAATTTTTGGGTTTCATGTAGTTACCAGAAAATTTACCAAGCCAAAAATTGGTATCCTTCCTCCAGAACAGAAGAATGTTTGACTGGTCAAAACGAAGAATTGATGTGCCATTACATTAAATCTTAGATAGCTCAGATTTGACTGGCATTCATTGATATTATTCTTTTATGAATTGATTCGTTTTATATTTTATAAAAGTACAAACTGATTTCGACGGTCTCTGTTATAGTTTTCCTGAATTATGCGCCAACATAATAATAATAATATAAATACAATTTTATGGAATGGAACTCGTTATAATGGTTCCTTAAATATTAACACACAAGTAGAAGCACATAAGCTACGAAAAATCATTTCAAAAGGATAATAAAACAATTGTTAAACTGATTTACACATATATTAAAAAGAATACTGCATGACGTACGTTTCGATGAGATTCACCTTTTTCAAATGCTACGTGCAGACTAATGACAATTTCTCCTCAATTCTTTTACTATATAGTAAACGGTGCAGACACTTAGTATAGGCTTTCGCTAGTCTTACTATCAACCCCATAGAACAAATATATTATTAATAAATTCAATGGACGATGAATCAACTCTGTGATAGTTCATATTTAATTGAGAGATAATAAGAAATACTTGTCTAAAAATCACTGTCAGAACAATTCTTTATTCGACTAGTTTCGCCTTTTACGACATTATCAAGAATGATTTCATCATTTTATGAAGAATATTTTCATTCTTGATAATACCGTAAAAGGCGAAACTAGTCGAATAATGAATTGTTCAGTCAGTGATTTTTAGACAAGTATTTCTTATTACCTCTCTTAAGTATATTATTCCTAAAAATATTGCTTCATCTTTCTTCTGTTTATCTAACAATAACTTTTACATTTGGGTTTTGAAATTCAATAATTTCTTCCCTTTGTATTCGTTATTCAGTTGGTTTAAATATTTACAAACCAAGAACGAAAATGTAGGATGAAATTTTACGGTATTATGTTTTGGTTTATTTATCCGCCACGAATGTTTCGAGAATGTAATTTATTTCTAAGAACAATTCTGTCATCCAGGTACTTGAGGCAAGATGTTGATAAAATGTTATATATATAAAGACACACAATTATGACTGAAACCTGAAGTAAATGTTTAGACATTCATTGGAATTATCACTTTATGATCGAAACGTCTTATAATGTAGCAAAAACGGATGCAAGTATTTTGTAAATGTTGTAATTCGCTTTGGAGTTGTACAGTTAAAAAGGGAAAATATGCGAAATTAGTATAATTAACCGTGACAGAATTAAGGACTTCATCATAGTTAATTTTGATTTGTTGTCCTAGATGTATCCAAGCGGTGAAAGAGTTCTCAAGTTTGAAATATGCTCAGTTTAATTGTAGTTTCATATGTTTTTCGAAAGTTAATTGTTGTTCCATTAACAGACCACGATTTTCAATTGTAGTTACAGGTTTTATTATTTGTCCGTTTAGAACTACATCGAATATAAGAAAGAATTTATTGTGAATTGAGGCGGAAACCAATAAAGATGAGTTGTGTTTTGTCTACATTAAATTTCAGGCAGTGGTTTTTAGCATAAAAATTTATTCGTTAATATGTTCATTTCTTATATATTTGTATCTTTAGAAATCGTCAATCCAGGGAATTATCTAACCTATCGGCAACGTCGCGTAGAAATCACGGCGCTCTATTATTCGATAAGATCTCATATTGAACGCCCGCGTTTCGTCGCGAGCCGATTTCTCCTCGACGTCGTCCGGTACGTACCTTTGGATAGATGGGTCCTAGCGTGCCGTGGTGCCTTACAATGCATTATTAGGTACTCGCGGTACGTCCGTTCCGCGCTCGCTCGGAGAGAAAGTGGAGCGTGGCGCTTGAAATTATGTAAAATTTGACAATACGGTTCAGTTGAGTAATGCGTCCGACAGGGGCGTACTCGAAAATATTGGTTGTTGTTCGGCGTTGCCGAGTCTATTTTAATTTGCGTGCTTCTTTTCATTACACGCTTAGTTTTTTAATAGGCGTTAATATGATTTAGTTGATAAATCAATGAATTTTGACATAATCGAAATTAGAAAAGCATTTTCCAAGCTCAAATTCACTTTTTCATTTAATTTGATAAAACTGTGTCATTTATTGTTTTTTAAGTGTTCCACAATTCATTTTTAGTAATAAGGTCTTCAGGTCTCGAAAAATATCATTACCCATCTTTCTTCGAAGTTAAACTTCACAAGTTTAACCATTTGATCATTTTCAATTAGAAATTCCCGATGAAATTGAATATTACTTATTTCAACTTTATTTTTTCTTCAATTCCTTGAATTAAATTTTGATTAAATTCAACTATTTAACCACATTGCCTCAATAAGTAATCGAAAAGTCGCAGGGAGCGAAGTCTAGTGACTCCGATGGTTGAGCCATGATGACGGTTTTGTTTTTGGCCAAAAAATGACGAAAAAACATTGATGTGTGAAGTGGTACATTATAATGAAATAATATTCAAAATTTTTTCATAATTTCAATACAAATACGCATGACGACGTTTCGAAGTACTACTTCCTTATCAAATGCTGAATGAATACTAGCATTTGATAAGGAAGTAGTACTTCGAAGCGTTGTCATGCGTATTCGTATTGAAATTATGAGAAAATTTTAATAATTTTTTCATTATGAATAATATTATTCTCCAAGTATCGGCCTCATCAATTTGGTACATTATTGAAATGCAGAAACCATGATTTATTTTTCAACAATTTCAATCGTTTAAGCCGTATTGCTTATAGTATTCCTTATTAACCGCACGGAATGTTGGCAAAAACTCTTGGTGCACCACGACGTTGTAATCAAATAAAGCAGTGAGCAAAACCTTCACATTTGATCGAACTTGGCGCACCTTTTTCGATCTCTCTGGCCGCTTTCATCGGGATGATTGGGTCTTGGTTTCGAAGTCATAAGCATGTACCCATTCGTCACCTGTTTGACCAAATCTGGATTGTCGTTGACGTCATTCAATAACTCCTGAGTGATACTAATGCGACGTTTTTACTCAAAATTTTACAATTTCGGAACAAACTTCGCTGCCACACGTTTCATGCCCAAAACATCCGAGAAAATTGCATGGAGTTAACCGATTGATATTCCAACATCCTCTGCAACTTCCATGGTAGTATTTCGACGATTTTTCAAAACTATTTTCTCCACTGTTTCGATGTTTTCATCACTTGTTGACGTAGTTGCAACTTCAGGAGCTCATCGTCATAAACATCTTCTCGACCTTCTGTAAAACGCTTGTACCATTTACAAACACTTTTTTGAGACAAAGTAGACTCGTCGAATGGCACAGTCAACATTTCAAGAGCGTTTGAGCAATTCATTCCAATTTTTACGTAAAATTCAAGACAGATGCTTCAATCCATTTTATCAAAAGTAAAAAATCGGTGTACACATAAAGAGGTGCCAACCTTTTCAGTTGTTAAAAACAAACTACTAATCCAAAATGGACAATAATGTCAACATATGAGAAACGTTTGTCTACCAACGTAACAGAACAAAATTTCGATAATCGAATGTACACAACCAGCGAAAATTAACCTCATCTTTTGAACAGACCTCGTAGGTACATCGTTTCGAATATGTATATACGCGGGGGACTTCAAGGGTCCGTGTACCGAGTAATTCCAATTCCGAATACCGACGGTTGCACGTGTATAATTATTAGTTCCGGTATCCTCGACTGGTTGCGGTATTGTCTATCGGTAATTATCGATAATTAACGTGTAATAGTATGCGTGAGCGAATCGCATTCGATTCGAGTATGATTTAATGGATTCATCGCAGCTATTCAAGGAAGGCGTTGGCACGAGGACAGTCCTCAAACTAGGGTTGCCAGATAGAAACTTATCAATATCATCAGTATTAATCCAGCATATGATAAAGAAGTAGTACTTCGAAACGTCGTCATCCGTATTTTTATTAAATTATGAGAAAATTATAAATATTGTTTCATTATGGACTCATCAATAGTCAATTTAGGTTATTTTTTCAAATATTCATGAAAGGATTTTGCCAATTGCTCTTGCTTTTTTGCTGATTTTTGCCATTTTGTTTATTAACGTCTATGCTGGCAATTTTTAACGGTCACATGAGAAGATAACTCAGGTCGTAGGTGGTAGGTAGCCTTCACGTATGGCCTGCTCGATCTCTGGACTTTAATCCTTTGGGCTATTTCGTATAGGGCAGCCTAACGTTATCACTTTTCATTATTTCAATGGACAATGAAGACTAACTGAGAAATGATGCTATTTTTCAGTGTGACACTGATTCAAAACGACACTTTTTGAGTTAGATATTGAATAATGTTGACGTGGACCTCGTAAATCTAAGTTGGGGGTGGGCATTTCGAACTATTTTTAAATTGCAAAACTTGCTGGTGCTTTTTGGTATTAAAATACCGCTTAATCAGTGTGTAACTCAAAATAAAATATTCGGCATATATTTTCAAAATATTTCTGAAGTAGTTGTATCGAACTCTTGATGATGACACATTAACCCGAAACGTGTATAGGGTGTATTGAATAATTTTGTGGGATTCAGCATGAGGTTTTCCAACTGTTTTGTGTACTAGAATCGGTTGATATTTTCAATTTTTCATTACATATTTGTGCAATGTTTGATAGATCAAAAAGCCAAGTGAAATTCCAGTACAACGAGTAGTTGTAATTTTTCGTACAGGCCACGCTTAAGCCTTTTCTAGACGAAATATCGAAATTTATAGAGGCTTTTCTTTCTAAATCAAACACTTGGCACAATGTTTTGTGCCTTTTTTAATGTTTCACAAATATTTGTGAAGTATTAAGCCAAGAGTTTGATTTAAATTTTCATATAATTATGTTTCACCAAGAGGTAAGTTAGAATTCAATATCAGTTAATTATAGAGGCCTTAACATCGGCAAATTTAGTACACAAACCTCTTGGAATATATTTTAAAATCTATATACTCTTTTCACTATAATAAAAATAGTGGTTACGATGTCTAAGTTGATTTTTGTTGAATTTTTTGGTGGATATTTGGTAGTAAACAAAACTGTTATTATATATAAGTTATTTATTGTTTTTTTTATTCAAAATATGTTAAATAATCGACCCTCGAACTCTAAGATTATTATATTCGCTAATTATTCAATGATGAAATCAATTATTAGCCATTTGGACGAGCTGATAAATCGATTACTAATCTGTCTGACTTTATACAATAATTGAATCTGTTTATTTTAATAATAAACAATTCTAATTGTTATTCATATCGTCCATTGCGAGTTAATGACACTTTGGCGAGCGGTACGCAAATCACATGATATATGTCGTAAATTTACCTTAGTTTTCCGGAGCTACACACGTCGTTCCTTTACGATCTCTGGGAAAATGTCTAATTTTCTTATCTGTCAAGGTTAATGTTCGCCGGATAATGTGTAGCCATTAAAATTGGTAATTTTCCCCGACGATAATAAAATCGTTACTATGTTTTCCTCAGAGTCAGATGTACGAGGGGCGTCCGAAAACGTCTAAATAGATATAGTACAAATAGTACGCGGTCAGTTTAAAAAATTTCTGTGTTGTTAAACTTGCATATTTATAATTGTGTTAAATTTGCTAAAGTTTTGTAAGGACTTAATAACAACTTATAAGGCAGTGTACTACGTTTAACTATTGTTAACTTGATACGCTGCTGCGTTTCTTAAATTAATAAAAGAAGCCACTTATTTGGGTTCAAAACAAAGAAATGAGTAAGCTGCACGTATTTTAAGTTACCTTTCTTAGTTTTTATTAGATGTTAACGCTTTAGTGGTTGGAATTCGACTCTAATGATGCTCGATGATCATCGATGTTGAATGCAGAAACATCGATGTTATAGAAAAAATATCGTAGCATCGTTGTTAACGGAATCGATCATCGATGCCTTCCAAGTTGTACTACTTTTTGAAAAATCCAGTCTCTGATCTCAAACACTGATTACCATAATATATTAATTAATATAATTAATTATTATTAAATGTTTAAATGATCTGATTACCCTTCAGTGTTTCAAAAAGCTCTGGTTCTTAACAAATTTGTTTATGTACAATTTTCAAATGTGATATAAAAATTTACGTTGAACTGACAAACTGTCATGTTACGTTCCCTATGAAGAAGTATTCAGTGTTCATTAAAAGTCTGAAACAAAATCCTGATAACAGTTTTCATCTTGTTCACAATTAATGAGTGAAATAAAGGAATTCAATTGGAAGTTACAATGAACGGAAATGACTCGTTAATATATCTAGACATTGAAGTATAAAAATAAAAGTTATTGACGACATTATACTAACAGTGGATAAAATTGATTATGATAGATAAAAACCTAAATTTCAAAGCACATAATGCGATTATATTGTAGACAAAATGTCAGAGGAAGTTCATTTTATCAGTGGAGTAAGACATTAGATATGAATAAAACATTGTTATTGTTTAAATAATCACCTCCTCATCACGTTAAATATTGTTCCTTACTAGTGTTCAATCTGCGAAAAAATGCAACGATAGTTTGCAAAAACCGTAAAATCGAGGTATGGGAAGTCATTCTGAAATGTAGTAAACGAACACCGATCAAAATCACGTTGACGTTTTAGGTTAATGAGTATTAATCAAGGAATTATGATCGGCACATTAAACTATATGTTTAAGATGAAAGAAAATATGTAACCTAAATATTGAAGAGAAAATATACATTTTGTTAACAAATGTCATCATTGCGATAACAAATGTCATCATTGCGATAACAAATGTCATCATTGCGATAACAAATGCCATCATTGCGATAACAAATGTCATCATTGCGATAAAAAATGTCATCATTGCGATAACAAATGTCATCATTGCGATAACAAATGTCATCATTGCGATAACAAATGCCATCATTGCGATAACAAATGTCATCATTGCGATAACAAATGCCATCATTGCGATAACAAATGTCATCATTGCGATAACAAATTTCATCATTGTGTTAACAAATGTCATCATTGCGATAACAAATGCCATCATCGCGATAACAAACGTCATCATTGCGAAACTACATATCGTAACCATTTTCGAATAAATAAGTGTAATAAGTACACATGTTATGTATAAATTTACAATGTATAGAGGTTGAATTATATTTAATAATTTCGCAATATCTAAATTACTGTGCAAATTATAGAGTTTTTAGGAAATCTCTAATAATTTATATTTTAGTAAATTTTTATTGAAATGTTATGTGTTATCTGAATGTAAATATTGTTTCTTTTGTAATTATTTTCTTATTGCCCATTCATAAATAAATTTATTATTATTATCCATAATTTCGAAAAGTTGTTGATACTTCAATAGCCTTACAATTCCTTTCTTCGTAATTTTCTAGGTATATTTATGGAAATTATGCATAGGTTCATTCAAAATATCGATACCTAGAAGATGTCTATTATCGTTAAGGTGGTCGAATAGTTATTTGAACCTCCATAGCCCGTTTTACAATATCTCACAACTTTATAAACTAAAATACTGCCTCTGACGTTCAGTTTTCTCCGTCACCTGTCAATGTATAGAAGTGCCCAACTGTGGTCACTTCTTCTATAGTAAAATTCAAACAACGCTAATAATATAAGTGAATCTTTCGTTGTATTTTCGAGGACAATAAAATATGCCTAGGTATGTAGTAGAACAAACGTTCAATATATAATATTCCTAATAGTTTAATTGTTCTTAGTGTTAAGTTCAACAATGTGGTTTTGTGTAGCCGTTCGGTATTAAATAAGTCTAATCGTAAAATGTAATCAATATATATATGAAGTATTTAAACAGGAAGTGTTGTATTAAAAATTCGTCTAAAAGTTTGTTGTGTTACTGTTTGAAATTGTTGATTTTTGTCGATATATAGTTTCAGGTGAATTCCGAAATAGTCATTTCATGAAATTTTCAGTCGAATGAACTTGAAATCGTTCGAAATGTTGAAATAGAAATACGTTTTCGTTTGGCAGTTGTTCTAATTAGTGTTTAAACATATTGATTTTGGATGATACATGCTTTTAAGTGAATTCAGAAATGAGTAACTTCACTTACGAAGTTTTAAGTTGAATGAAAAAACGCTATAAAAAGATAAATACATAAGAATCGAAATATTGAAATATGTTGAAAGAATTGTATTTTTCATAAATGATTCATTTTTCAACGTATCTACAATCATTGTACAATTTTTAACAGTAATTTCTAGAATATGGTAAACAATTTTTTCGTTTAAACGTAACTTATTCCAAAAATTTGAAGTGTACTACAAACAAGATGGTATTTCAACTAATATAAGTTAAATACAATAAGTTCTTTTGGATCAATATATTAATTATGTTCTATTAAATACCAGTTTCAATATTAAAAAATCGCTTGAAGGAGTACTCACCATTTGAGTATCAGTAAGTGTATTTCTAAGTTGATGTTTGCGTTGATTTTTGAGCAGTATTAGAAAACGTTGTTTACGTTTACTTTAATTGCATTTTGAAGTGTCGGTATTTCACATACTTTGGGTTTTTAAATATAGAACGAGTGTTAAAAAAAATTAGTGGCCCCGATAAATTATAGTCTCGCATTTTTCGATCGGTCCCCGTACTTTTTGCGGTTTCGCGTTACGAGCGCTTCGAAAATGGCGTGTTCGGTATTTTCAAGGTGAATTTTCACATTTTGTCGTCACGCTCGTCATAGGAAAAAAGTCGAAGGTCGACTTTGACGTACGAAGGTCCGTCGCGAATTCCGAACCGTAATTTCTTTCGAAAATCGATAGGTGTCTCTCTGATGATTATACAGATTCAAGTGAATCTGGCGATTAAGTGAAATCTTCAGAAATTATGTTGACCAGTTGAAGTATATTTCATTGTTTGAAAATCGAAGAATGCGTTGGATCATTTTCGGCATCGAAATATCAAAAGAGCCCAGGGGTGAACAATAAGGGGTGGTGCGGGTCAATTTGGTGCCCCCGGAGATTATTCGGCTATTTTATCAAAGATATAGCACTTTTTGCTTCGACCTGCGATTTCAATTCTGCTCCCACGATGTACTTCGGGCGATTTGAGTTGAAAATTAGAATTACTGAATCTGTCAAAACAGAAACTTGTCTCACTTTCAAATGACACATTTTCTTTTTCACAAGTCGTCTTCTTTTTTTACACTTCAACACTTTCCGAGGATACAGCAATTTCGGTTTGGAAATAATGAAATTTTTTTTTTGCGGTACTCTTTCACTATTTTTGTTCAGTTTCGAGTACTGTGAGAATTCCAATCCCTCATTTCTAAATCTTCTACCTGCTGACAGGTACTTGAGCATAGTTAGAAATATTGAAAATATCGGTAAGATTTAGATATTTAGATATATTCCAGTTAAGGTTAAGGTACAGTAAAAACTAGTTTTATTACTACATAATTTAAATAAAACTAAGTAGTTTTACGATTTTCACTATAATAAGTTCAAAAACATGGCAATATCGTTTCGCCAACACAGTGGCTTGATCAGATGTTGATGATAAACTCAGTGTTGCTATTTGTCAAATTGGTTATTCTGTAAGCATCTGAAGAAGTCGTTTGTAACGACGAAACGCGTCATGCAATGTAGTCAATAAAGTGTGAATCATGAGTTCAAGTGTTTGAATTTAAGTTTATATTCAAACATACTATTGAATTATATACAGTCCACTTACTTAGTTTTACTCAATCAAAAACGTACTACAAATTTACACAATTTTCATTAATATATGTTAGTTGTAGACAAACTTGATAACGGTAATATATATTTATTAAAACTAATATTTTTAAATTGGCTGTCTAGTATGCGTTGGATCATGCAAATGTTTGGCAAAATTCTAATTCTCTTGTTTGCCCTGAAAAACTGTTGATTTTGCATTTGCAACACTTGGATCAACGCCATCTTGAGGCTATTCGGAGAACGTTCTCGAAATTCTTAGTTTGGTGGGAGTTTATCCACAGAGAGGAGTCAATCATAACGAATTATCGAGTCGATTTAGTTTAATCTCATTGCACAGCAGGAGAGAAATTTTATCACTCAAATTTTTGTACAAATTACTGCACAATAGTATTGATTGTCCTCCTCTACATTCAATAGAATTGCTAATAAATGTTACATTCACTTTGACTCCATAGAAGTTATTATCAGGAGTTATGTGAACAAAGAAAATTGACTAAAAATATTAATTTAGTGTAGTGAATATAAATAATTAAACACGTCTTTTTACATTTAAATACTATATTGATGTATTAATAATATACAATTCAATCAGAACCGTATCATACAAAGCTACAAAACAGAATGAATCGACTGCGTCATGAATTTTGGGACCCAGTAGTGGTATTAAAATAATATGTAGGTCATCTATGGCCTGACATTCCCACGGTGAGGTCATCGATTGATCATCAACACCTCATAATCGTTAGACCCAAATGAATTCTTACATTAAATTGATTTCTTTGTAATATTTCATTGAATGCTATAATGTAGTTATAAGTTACTATTTTTTTAGATTAGATTGAGCTCTTTGTTATATCTTTTTCATTTTAAATATTTAGTTATGTATTCACATTGTTATTATTTTCTGTAATTGGGTGTTATACCTGTTGAGAATAAGGAACTTATTATTATTGTAATGCTACGCAGAGCTGATCTCTCTCCTTTCACTATAATATTAAGCGACGACATTTTGCAGTTTGCATAGATTGTGTGTTCGTATTGGAAAATAAATTACCGATTTTATTGATAGTTGGTTCAAAATAAGTTTTTAGTTGCCTACTTCAATCTTAGATCATCTCGAAATATCGGCAAACTGTGCTCGATAAATAAATAAAAATTCGGTACTGCCGCTCGAATGGCTTTCCCGTCTTCAAGTGGAACCTAATCAAACAATTCGAAGTACCTAATTCACGAATATATCGAGAGAGGTAGAGACGGGGAAAAAACTGGAACGCGTATCCAATTTTCGTGAATTGCGATCGATTTAGGTCAGATTTACAAACAATATTGTACAAATAAACACGATGTTATAATAATGTAATCCAATCGACGTTATTTGACATTTAGTAGTAAGCCACGCCGATAAAAGGTTACAATCGTGACAGATTCCAATTTTTCACTTGAAATCAATCTCCTGATGATTACTTTCGCGAAAACCTAATGAGAGATTACGGATTTAAGTAGGTGAAGGTAATTTCTCCGCGTGAAATTCGCGTTATGTACTTTGTTCGATTGTAGCTTCGAGTGTCGTACATCTTGAATAACTTGCCGAATTTCCGCAAATTTCTTCGATATATCTACTTGTCTTGCCTTTCCAATAGAAAGCTACATATAAAATATAATAATTTCGTTCAATCTGATATCGAAAATGATCATGATGTTCCCCAAGGAACTGCCCTTGGACCGTTGCCTTTACCTTGATATTTCATCTAGTCCTGATGAAATACCAGGTTTTCATGCCTACCTCTGGAATGCCTCAAGGGTCTAATATTGGACCATTGTCATTTATTGTGTTCGTAAATGATCTGATGGATAATATTCACTCTCCACATTTCATGTTCGTAGACGATTTGAAACTATATCATGAAATTAGATCACAGGACAACTGTGTTCGACATAAGCTCGCGCTGGACCATGTTGATAGTTGGTGTAAGACAATTATTTGAGTTTGAATGTGTCAAAGTGTAATGTTGTTTCTTTCACAAGGAAAAGAGACCGAATTGACTGTGAGTATAGCGTCGGTGGTCAGGTTCTTTCTCGTTCTGATAATGTGAGAGATCTTGGTGTAGTCTTCGACCAGAAGCATTCCTTTGTCCCAAACGGCAATGGCAAATATTTTAATAATTCCTCAACATTCATAGGACTATTTAATACTCTAATCCGTAGCAAGTTGGAGTATGGCAGCATGATATAGCATCCCATTTACACTTGCCATCAACGCCATCTTCAGGCTATTCAGAGAAGGTTCTTGATATTCTTAGTTTGGAGGGAGGATAAAGTTTATCCACAGAGAGGTGTCAATCATGACGAATTATTGAGTAGATTTATTTAAATCTCATTGCAGAGCAGGAGAGAAACTTTATCACTCAAATTTTTGTACAAATTTCTACACAACAGTATTGATTGACCTCCTCTTTTGTCCGCTTTGACATTTCGTGTTCCTAGGCAAAATTCTAGTACTACAGAATTCTTCCACTCCAAAAACCAACTCGCTAAACGATACCTCATTTGGTTTATGGAGTCTACATTCAATAGAGTTGCCAATAATTGTGACATTCACTTTGACTCATAGAAGTTATTATTAGGAGTTATGTGAACGAAGGAAATTTACTAAAATGAATTGATTTAGATTGAGTTCTTTGTAATATTTCATAAAATTCAATATTTAGTTATTAGTTACTGTTTTACTTTTTTTTGGATTAGATTGAGATCTTTGTTATATCTCTTTCATTTTATTTATTTAATTATTATTCAACATTATGTTATTATTTTCTGTAATTGGGTATTATACCTGTTGAGAATAAAGAACTTATTATTATTATAAATGATATTGTAACTGTAGATGAGAATGGTAGTATTTCGTTGTTTGTTGGTGATACAATGTTATCAATAGTTTGTGACAATATTGACGATATGTTTGATACAAATTATGATTTTTTTAAATTTAAATGTGGTTAAATGATAACGGTTTATGTATAAACTTCAACAAGAGTAACTATGCTTCTTCGAACAAAACATGTGTTGTGATTATGTGAAATATAACTTTTCATATATTCAATGTAAATATATTCATAAATTTAGTATCAAACTTAATCTTATGGTAATGAATGAAAATGCCCCGCCTGTCCCACTATTACAACGTGTGTTACGTTTGTCCAAGTGACCTTCGAATGAATTTAATGATTGAAAATTTATTGAAAATATCGTAATTATTTTCATTGCTTTATGTTAATTCTTATAGTCCTTGAATAATTAATTTCTTCGATTGATATCTAATCGTAGCCTTATAATAAACTAAATAGTACTTGTTGATATTCATACGAGTAAATTTTAAAAATTATAAAAATAATTCTTATGAGTTGAACTGTAACAATACAGTTACAAATTGAAGATAAAAAGGTATATAAATTACGGTAATTAACAAAACGTTAGCCGTTAAAATTCAAGGTCGAAATGTTCGTTTGGCAATTTATACACGCGTTATCGTTTAGCCTTCTCGTTTTCATTAGTAACAATTATTAATTACTAAAATCTTACGTCTAAAACAGGTACTACTATTGTAGTACCGTCCTTATGCTAGTATATAGTAGTACTGAAGTATATAAATAAAATATATCCATTTATATAAATCATTTATATATAGAAATTAATATATCCATTTTTATGTGGTTTAGCATATGTTGTATCAAATATAACGGACCAATTTAAAATTATAAAAAAACACTATTTATCAGCGTAGTTACATCTTATTCAGTAATAATACTAATAATTTTTAGTCATATATACATACCTAGACATCACAATATCTCTTAAATCTACATTAATTTTTCAAATACTTCTGAATACATTTTATTCCTTAATAAACGCATATGAGCGGAGTGAAAGAAATTTGAAGAAATACACTATGGTGGAATACTATTTTTAAATTAAAAAGTAAATAGTAGGTCAGCTAAGAAATTTACAACCTGTATCAACATTATTATCTATTATGCTCTCCAAATAAACATGAAATTGTTTGTTAATTGAATTATGTTTAATAGTTTTCATTTGATCAAGTATTACTGAGAACTCTCCTCACTACACTTTTTCTTTAGAGCTTTTTAACTTTTACTATATTGAACATCTCTCTTACATGATGTGGTGTTTCATTCGACATTCTTGGAACAAAAGGTTGATATAAGGATTATTTGACATGGAAAACTTCGACAGAAGGGTGACGATATCTAGTGATTTAATTGGATTTTTATAATGCTACTTAGGTACTATTAATTGTTTCATGGCATTGTGCTGTAAAATAAACATTAGTTGTCGGGAACGTGTTCAAAAATAAATTTTCAATTTTATCTACTTCCGTCAAAATGTAGTAGTACCTAAGTATGACTTCTGGTGGTACCTAAGTATGACTTTTGGTGGTACCTAAAAATCCGAATAAGAGATCTTTCAAATTCTGACAGCTAGAAGTGACGATGTCGTTCTTTTCACGTCGTTCGACCGGTGTCCAGAACGTAATATTTATCAGTACCTTGGCCTCGAACAATCGGTACTAACCGGCCGTTGGCCGATGCTCTAACAGTTCGTACCGCGGGCGGCTGTGGAAGGATGTTTACCCGAGCGAAGGTCACAGCGCGGGTACGACGAACGCTAATGCCGTGAAAGAAGAAGAAGAGGAGTAGGGTCATCGGCCGGCAAAGGACGACGATCACAAATGAACCGGGTTGGGTGCGCGGAAGCGGGACGGTCACTTGCACTTCCTATTTAAAAAAACCTCTATGTTCCGCGCGACGGTCTATGACCGTCCCCGCCCGATTTCGTTGTTGCCACTACAATATATAGATACTGGGATTTTCTTGGGAATAATGATTCAAATTGGTAGTTGCTGCATCTAAAATCTGTTCAATTTGAAATGTTTCGCCAAGGCATGTAGTTTTCTTCAGTGATTAGAACTTCAATCTAATGGAAGTCGGCAATTTTTAATTTTCAAATGAACAGGATACGTCAATATTGTTTTGCAAAACTCAACAAAACTTTGTTCTGTTTATATTTGATGTAATCTTGCCATGATTGCTTTGCCTATTTTCTTATTTCTATAATTATAACGGATGCTCGTAAATCGATAAAAGAATACAATGAAAAATGCTTATACCAATGTTTACGTAAACTGGGACAGAAGGGGTAGGAGCTTTGGTTATTCAAAAAGGGGGGACGGGTGATTAATTGTAATAAATTGTGCAATACTTTAAAACTCTCCCTCCATTCGTTGAATTTTGATAAAGGGTTTTTCGTTCGAGAATATAAGTATATTATAATTATATTGTGATAAAAATTATTCGATTATTTGGCTTGGAAATACTATGAAATTGAGACTGTAGTATTTATCGGAAAGGTCTTTTTCAGGATTGTAGTCATATAATTGACAATGTTTTTGCAAATGGTTTTTATTGAAAGTGTTATCAACTTATGATGGTTGGTAAACGTTTTTCAAGCCACTCGTTTCATCGTCGAATCGTCTTTGGAATTACTATTCGAAATTGTACTTGGGTGTATCTGTGGGAAAATTCGCGCGGCGTGGTTGCCATCGCAGCCGCCTCAGATCGATGCACCCTGCTCGCGAACGAAGAAATGGTACCGTTTCAGCGTGTTTTCTAATGCGGAAAGGAGTTGGACGAATTCGATTTTTAACGCCTCCGACGAACCGTACAACGCACCAGCTATTCTGGCACGTTTATCGGTAATTTGGACGATATTTCGTGTGTACCTAAGGTGGATACCGTTCAAACAAATAACGCACGTTGATCTTCTCGTGATAGTTTGTCCTTTGGCGACGTTACCTGTCACTTGTCATTCAGTTGAGTATGTGGGAAAAATTGTAGCTGTAATTTTAGGTTATCACTTCGTACTCGACCAACTTCAAATATTTTTTATTTAATAATTTATACTTATAATGAAAACGTAACGGGTCGTTGTCTCTACATGGAAAATATATGAGAAAAATTGTAATTGTGGCCTGTATGTACGTAATTTTACAATGATTGTTGGAATCTGTTTATCTGTGCATTTATCTAAGAAATGGCTTATACGTTTCAAATATTGTTTTTAGGCTTATGTTTAATTTTGTGTTAAGCTTTACGTAACATTTAGCTTTTGATTTATATCAATCGATTCTCAAATAAAAAAGTTATTCTAATTTAAAGAATCACGTCGAAAATTGGTTGATCTATCTAATATATCTATTCCTTTCTGTTCAGTGGCATCCTCCGAAACTTCATAACAATGGTCTATAAAAAATTATAAAGACCTACTGGCATACTGTATATTAGGTTATATAGACCTATATACTAGACTCTGATACAGAACGATGAAAGAACAAAAAATATGGATTTGCTGAAGAAACCGCCTGGCGTCGTAGATGCGAGATATGATAGTCTGTATATTATAAAATATACTCTAAATGTATAATTTTTCATATAAATTATAATAATTCACATTACACGAGTAATGTGGAGGCACATCTGGTGCAGCTTTTGTTTCTTTATCCATTTAGGTTTTTAATCGTTTGATATAGGCTGTTCGTAACATGGTCTGACAGTCTTTTCTTGAGATCAAGCCGACATTCAAACTTAGATGACATAGCCCCTTTAACCGTGATTATAGCTTTGCTGAAACCCATTTGATATTGTGTATAGTTTGCCATATCTTTTTCCATCTGCAATAACAATTTTATCATCGTTAATTGACCTCTGGCTAAAATATAACTCACATACAATAAAGTATTGAAGTTTTATTATTTTAAATCTTTTATTATACCAAAGTATAAAAATACAAAGATAGGAATAAAATCCAGTTTATTCCGTTCAAGATCAACAATAAAATACGTACGTAATTAATAACCTCAAAATATAGTAGAATGTACAGAGAAGACTATAACGAATATGTAATAAAATCAACTCGTTATTTAGGTATGAAATATAGGGTAAGAATTATTTATCTACGTTAAAGTGATTTTCACACATGAAAGCGTGAGATTTTGCAGCTATATCTTTCGGGTTTCTACGAGACAGAATTAACCACTTTTTCCGAATTTTAGTGTTTGTCGGAAGGTTCACAAACATTTTCTCCGGGGTTTTAATAGATGTGTTAGTACATTGTGGCACTACGCACCATTTATAAGACATTTTATCGCAGTAAATTTATGAAATCGTAAACAATCACTAAATTTTATAGTCGACAGTCGTATTACAATGTGACGGTTACTGTGTTTATTGCATCCTGACGTCACCACATTAAGTAACCTGTATAGCAGTGTTTTGGCGAGTTTCTTATTCATTCAAACTTTCTATGTCAATTTCATACAAATTAGGAAAATTTAAAGAGAATTAATCAAATGGGAAATATGTATCAGCTATAACGAATAATTTCAGATATTTTTGTGGAAACAGTCAAATTGAAGATCAAAGAATATTATTATATATGTATTCCTAACTATAGCTGTTTCAAAAACTATTTTTATTCACAATATATTGTTTTTCAGTCAAGTAATAGATACGATTCGTATTTGAAAAATTCAGTTATTTATAAGGTTAAAACATTTTTATTAACTGAATACTCAGCAATAGTTACTGAAGTTGAATAATTTTGAGGCTTTGTTACAAATTTTTAGTCCGTCGCGTCTCGCTTCAAACCGTGACGCAGTACCGATCGTGACCTCCGATTTCGGAGATAACATCTCGCATTTACATCGCGTTAAATAGGGAAGATTAGCGCGTAGCGAACAATTAACACGAACGAAATCCTCCTCGAGAACTCGTTCGTAACAATTTTGGCGGCCAAATTAATTTGGTGTACTCGTTTCGTCGAATTTTCTATTTGCACAGTCGCGATAGGGCCTTGTTTTAACGGTGACACAATCGACGTTAAGTCGTGTCAACTGACGTTATCTAATCCTCAGGGCCTGCAAATATTTGGTAATCGAATTTGTCACAGGCTTGTCTCGGGTGTTGTTTCTTATTGCGCCATCTGTGGGTGGCACAATCATTTATGTGTATTCACGGACATGATTCACACTCACTCATATACTTGTAAGTGTGTATAAGTGTTAATATGTGAATGTATATGTATTTGTGTTTGTAAATTTATATGTATGTATAAGTTTGGTCAACATTTAAGTCTTTTTTATTCCTATAATTATATTTCATTTTATCAGTTGTTATTCATATCACAAACTCTTTCAAAATTTACAGTACAAAATTGAAACTTTTGAACTACAAATTTTGTCTTTTTAGTATCTGTTGTCTTTTCTGTTTTGCAATTAGGACCTGTTCTGTAAAACAGTGTATGTTAAAATAAATAAATAAATAATACAATGCCCCGTTGGGTTTATAGAGACTACATTCAATACAATTTCTAATAAATGTGGCATTTACCTACTTCGACTCCATTGCAGTTATTATTAAGAGTTACGTGAACAAGGTAAATTGACTGAAATTAATTGAATTAGATCGAGATGTTTGTAATATTTCATTCGATTTTATTATTTAGTTATTAGATACTGTTTTAGTTTTTTTAAAGTTCAGCATTTTGTTATATTTCAGTTATTAGTTAGCTGTTTGTAATTATTTTCTGTGATTGGGTATTATAACTGTTTAGGATCAAGAACTTTTATTTACTGAGACCGTCATTTTTCGCGAAGATATTCACCCTTTTCCGAACAGTTTTTCTTTGGTTTTCCTCCGATTCGCGTCGAACTTCCCAACTCGCTCTTTCGAGAGACGTGTTGGAAGCGATCGCTCACCGTTATCTTTTCAGTGTCCGTGAAAAGGCGGCTAGTACGCGAAAAATAGCGTGGCCATAAATTGTCGAGATACCAGATTAAGGCGTCCGCGAGATCGATAAAAACCTGTAGCGAGCCTCCGCGAAGTCTAGAATTAGCACTAGGCAACTAATTTATCGATAGGTTGGTTCGTACCGCGCGTCTGTTATCATTTCTTTCGTAAATTGAACGGAAACTGATATTTTCAGTTGAAAATACGAAATACTGCCAATAATAATAAAAAATAAAAATAAATTTATTGAGGAACATTCTTTACATTGTAGAATTACATTCATTTCAATTGATACAATAATTACAACTAGGAAGAATGCTCTCAAAAGGACTGAAGTCGGTTTTGAGTCTGATCTTCCATTCAGCCCTCGAGCAAAATTTTTGGTTCAAACGAAAATATTGGTTAAATTTATATTTACAATAATATACAACTTTATTTGAAAAGAAAAAAAAATTACCTTAGAAGTATTGAACATTTGAGATAATTTCACATGGTCAAGAACATTTGTGTTAAAAAAAATATGAAAACATATGACACAAAAAATTGAATTCTGAAAACAAGTAAATCTCATTAAGAATGTTCATTTTGATGTATTTCAATCGAAATATTTTAAAATAAATTAATTATTCCTAAATTAAAAGGTATAACAAAAACACTTGTCACATATTTATAAAGGCGATGATATTTTTCGTAAATGGATTGAACAAATCCTGAAACAAATAAATCTCATTAAGAATGTTCATTTTGATGTATTCCAATCGAAAGTTTTAAAATAAATGAATATTTTGTAAATTATAAGATATAACAGAAAACACTTGTCATATATATGTCTAAAGGAGATGATATATTTCGTAAGTGGATTGAAGAAATTCTGAAAAATATGATTTCGTGATGATATTATTCATTTACATCAATTCACATCGAAAATCCATCAAAATGTTGGCTTAGTTAGAAGTCAGTTGCGCAGAGAATTAATTAAGATTGAATTATTTGAAAGGGGTGAAACTAGTAGTAAATGGATTGAACAAATTCTGAAAACAAATAAATCTCATTAAGAATGTTTATTTTGATGTATTCCAATCGAAAATTTTCAAAATAAATGAATATTTTCTAAAATATGAGGTAGGACAATCGAAATTTTTCAGAATAAATGAATATTTTCTAAAATATGAGGTATAACAAAAAACATTTGTCATATTTAAAAGGGATGTTATTTTTCGTAAATGATTTTAACCAATCATGTACAAGTACTCCCTTGAAAACAAGGTTGTTCAGTTTTTTCAATAATAATGGTCTACGTAACGTTTCAAAAGATCTTTAAAAATCCACTAATACTACCATTTCGATTCTGAAGGTGTAAATATTTCCTCAATAAAAACTCGACAGTACTTAAGCGATTCGAACAGGAAATCGTATGTCTTGGTGAAGGAAACACTCTATCAAACATAATTCCAAAAACGAATTCTTTCAAATTAGATGAAATAATGAAATCGAAAATTTGAATAACAACTTTTCCCCAACGTTAACATCCGTTCCATGCCCTGTCAAAATATAGTCGTCGATTCTGTTGGACTAAGATAAACAAAGTTCCAGATAATCACGCGTATTTCCTCGAAATCGCTGTAATTATTGTTTCCATTGCAACTACCAACAAAATTGCTATAAGATTATATATAAATTTATATTATAGCAAATTAGACGTTTGGGTGTTATATTTAGAAAAACCCCAGTTTATGTAGATTGTATGAATATGTTGGTATATTGAAATAACTGTATGATATAAATTCGATTCATAGTCTTCTTGTTGTATCGATTGAAAATGATTGAAAACGATGTTGCGAAAAACGCGGATAGTAAGACAGAACCTTGTGGTACACCTGCTGATATGTGTATTGATTATTATGCCTTATAATTATCACAAAGCAAATTACTATTATTTGTCGACTTCTACAAGATTTTAACAAGATATCACAGGAAGTGAGTTCGACATATAGTTGTAAGAAGAATCGAAATTCTCGTAGATACCATCGTACCCAAATGATTAATTAATGAGATTTGGAGGTTTCTCCGAAAGACTGAATTGGTACGATTCGCGGAAAGGCGCTCCGGTCGCTGGCTCTACAATCAATTACCGAGGTCTTCTACTTCTAAGGCTGAATTTTCAAATTGCGAACCATGTTCAATTTTAGGCTATACGTGTTGGTTGATTTCGAATTATTTTTATTACGCTATTATTTGAATGTAGTTGGAGTAAAAACTACATCGTTTTTTCGAAATTAAAGTAGAAATTTTAACGAAAATGGTAAATAGAAATTATTTGAGATATGTTGAATATTCTGTGATTTTCTAAACTGGTAATTTCTTCAAGAGATTTGGGCGGTTCCACCACTTGATATGTAGCCAACAAACGGTTAGGCTCTAGCCTGCGGCTATTTTATAGGCTCCAGTATAATAAGAGGCCGATGGAATTGCCTAAAAGTAGACACTATATAGACAGTATATTTCACTGAATTCATCGTCCCTGTTATAGGAGCTAATCGTCCAGTGCTATTGGTTGTGGACAAACCCCAAAACATTTGTTTGGAAGGAATTTTTACTGTTTGCTGGATGTGATCAGGCCGAAAAGTTTCCCCATCACTTCGTCTAACAACACTTGATTTGTACCCTTGAACAAACAAATGTGTCTCATCATTAAAAACCAACTTCTTCCATTCGTCCACAATACACGCACGGTAATTTTTGGCCCATGCCAAACGTTTCTTCTGTGTAAGCAGTTGCTTTCTTCTTGGTCTTCTTGCCTTACGGCCAACCTCCAGCAGTAGTTTTCGCACAGTTGAGGTGCTCACGTCCACACCAGAAACCATTAAATTCCTTCGAAAATCAGTGCTTGTCTTTCTCGGATTAATTTTGCTATTTCTTATCAACAATTTGTCTGTTCTTGGAGTAGTTTTGCGTTTGCGGCCACAGTTTCCTTTTCTTTTTGGAGACAATTAGTCACTTTCTTCAAATGTTTTCAGTATTCTCGAAACGCTGTTTTTTCCCACACCAACAGCTTCAGCTATATCTCTTGCAGACATTGATGTGTGCGCATCAAACGCGATAATTTTGGAACGCTTCCTCGGAGTGATATCCCTCTTTGGACAAGACAGTACAGCACGTAAAAAAATTGAAACCACCAACTGTTGCACCGGTAGGCTCACAACTGATTTGCTGGCGAGGTAAAACCGGTCAGAATGTAAATGATGGTCAAGGTCGAACCATTACGTCACCTCATGTAGTAAACAAGCAGGTGTGAGGGTGTTTGGGCCACCCTGGTACTCACATACTTGCTACAGTAACTCAAACGAAGAACAAAAATGTTTGTCGCAATTAATTCGAACAGCATTAGTATATTTAAATACAAAAAAAGTTTCGGCTATTAAGGTACATATTATTTAATTCTTAGGTTATTGAAATGAAGAAGAGAAACATTCCTCCAAATTATTACTTCGACTGCCATAGAAATCTCTGTTGTATTGTATGTCATAAACATCATCAAATTTTTTCGCGAGTTCATTTTGTAATTAGAAAAGGAGTATGTTAACGTAATTTTCAGGAAAATTTTATATTTCGGCAACGTTGCGTTTTCATTTTCAATTCTGTATGCGGCAACGCTGGTTTCAATTACGAGCGTAGTTATTTCTCCGGTCGTTATCTGTCGCGATACGATCGCGACACGACAAAAACGTAGCTACTCTGATAGTTTGAGTCGTTGATGAACCCGCTGCCCCGGCCCGTTTCGTTCCGTATAATCATCGTCGGAGCTCGCTCATAGCACGCGACGTAATTATTAAACGATAGGCTTCCCTTTTCGTCGGTCGAATCGATTCAATTAATTTTCTCTTCGAGTTTCGCGGAAATTAAACGTCAAAAGTCGATGTTCGTTTCGAACGTCGCGTCGGAAGCGACGAAGGATTTCAAGTTGTCTTATTTGATTGCGCTCGTTTGATATTTCAATATCCTCTTTCATCCCCCCGCTAAAATAATGCAATCTCACTTTGATTGCGGACATGCTGGAGAATTTTCTTCGTTATTCGTTTAGGTTAAGACTGACAGTATAAAAATTTTCACCAAAATGTGCAAGGTGTATTAAAACAGAGATAACTGAACAACTAAACACGGAGGATGAAAAAAGAGTAAAATTCGGAAAATAAATCTATCTATAGAGACTCCACCTGCAATAATACCTATATACATTAATTTCCACATTTCTACTTAGTATTCATACAACTGATAAAAGTAATGAATACCGAAACAGTATTTTATTGTTCAATATACAAACTAACTTTCACTAAAACAAACAAAACAACACGAATTTTCAAATTACATTCGACAAATACGAAGTCGATAAAACCGTAAAATAATCTGATCATTTCTCGTACGTGACTCGTATTTCGAGTTTTGAATTTTGCCGATCGCCCTGATTTGTTGATCGTAACATATAGAAAGAAAAAACAATCGATACTGCCATTCTTCCATTATCCAACAACCGTCGAACGAATCAATTGTTTATTTTGCTACTCGACTTGCTCTATATTGAAAAAATATATATTTGATTTCGTTGGTATCAGAAGGCAATAAATCACGTTTTTCTGAGATAAAACGATGTGGATTCGATTGTTGCGTGACTTACTTGAGCAGATAAAAAAAGGAATCAGTGATCCAATTACCTATAAAATGAAAGAGAATGATTTATTGATGCTTCATTTGGTACGCAAGTTCTTTTGTTCACCGCTAGGTGGCGGCGGTAGTTATATGAACCTCGATAAAATACGCTATACTTGTAATAAACGTGCGTTCATATTGGTAAGCAATAACTCAAATGCAGTAAAAAAAAGGAAAAACGAGATGAAGAGGCGTATGGAAGAAATTCCGGACCTCATCAAAATTAAAAGAAAATCACGGTAGGCAATATTAATGAAAAGACGATTAAGGGGTGCAATTTTAAACGAATGTTCTTACAAATGAGTAGTGTTGCTACAGATCACAAAAGTAGGTTAAGACTTCAATTTCAGAAATAGATTTTTATAAAACGTTAGAAAAATAGACGTTACAAAAATAGAGTTCAATAAAAATCTGAGTTGTACTCAACAAAGAAGAAATAAATTAGCAAACTAGAAGTAAGAAGAAATATGGAATTTTGCGGTGATTATGAAATTCTATGACAATATATGCGTTTTTTGAACTATATTCATTCATTAATAGAAATCGTTGTTGCGATTTCTTCATCAGTGGTCCAAAATGAGTTGACATAGTTCCTAAATGTTACAATCGTTATACGCAATAATTATGGGAATTAAACATATTTCGCTTCTCTGGAGATTAATGCTTAGAAAGAAATTTATTAGGTACTTCATAATTGCGTTAATTCAACAGATGATCTAGAATCAACTTACGAACAGAGAGAAACTTACAATTTTAGTATTACACCGTGATTTGTAAGGTAACATCATTTCGAGAAATTTCCTGTCATCTTTAGTGGTTAAATCTGTGTTATCTTCATCTATCAGCGTTAGTTGACATAATTGCTAAATGTCAGAATCATTGCACGAAATTTATCAGAATTTCAGAAATTTTCTATTGGTTAAAAGTTCAAACGTTCGAACTTCACGATAATATTGTGATCAGGTGTACCTATTTTTCTGTGAAGACCTATTCTGAAGATCACTAGTTAGTCGGTGTTTTCGTTTCTCTGTTAGTTTCATCTATGATCTAGCGTCAGTTGACATAATTCCGAAATTTCAGAATCATATCGCATAACACATTTTCAGAATGTTGAGAATTTTCGGTTGTTTAAAAGCGTCAAACGTTTGAATTTTACGATAATATACGAAAATGTTTGAGACATACGTTTTTTCGCTAGTTGAAACGTATGTCTCAGTACAAAATCGGTGTATCATTTTCTGTGTTGGTTTCATTTGTATTTCAGCGTCAGTTGACGATTTCGAAGGTGAAATTTCGAGGTGTCTAATTTATGAGAATTTACTGTTGCTTAAATTTTACTTTATTGTTGGAATGTTACGATAATATACGAAAATGATTGAGACATACGTTTCTTCGCTAATTGAAACGTATGTCTCAGTACAAAATCGGCGTTTCATTTTCTGTGTTGGTTTCATTTGTATTTCAACGTCAGTTGGCGATTTCGAAGGTGAAATTTCGAGGTGTCTAATTTATGAGAATTTTCTGTTGCTTAAATTTTACTTTATTGTTTGAATGTTACGATAATATACGAAAATGATTGAGACATACGTTTCTTCGCTAATTGAAACGTATGTCTCAGTACAAAATCGGCGTTTCATTTTCTGTGTTGGTTTCATTTGTATTTCAGCGTCAGTTGGCGATTTCGAAGGTAAAATTTCGAGGTGTCTAATTTATGAGAATTTTCTGTTGCTTAAATTTTACTTTATTGTTTGAATGTTACGATAATATACGAAAATGATTGAGACATACGTTTCTTCGCTAATTGAAACGTATGTCTCAGTACAAAATCGGCGTTTCATTTTCTGTGTTGGTTTCATTTGTATTTCAACGTCAGTTGACGATTTCGAAGGTGAAATTTCGAGGTGTCTAATTTATGAGAATTTTCTGTTGCTTAAATTTTACTTTATTGTTTGAATGTTACGATAATATACGAAAATGATTGAGACATACGTTTCTTCGCTAATTGAAACGTATGTCTCAGTACAAAATCGGCGTTTCATTTTCTGTGTTGGTTTCATTTGTATTTCAGCGTCAGTTGGCGATTTCGAAGGTAAAATTTCGAGGTGTCTAATTTATGAGAATTTTCTGTTGCTTAAATTTTACTTTATTGTTTGAATGTTACGATAATATACGAAAATGATTGAGACATACGTTTCTTCGCTAATTGAAACGTATGTCTTAGTACAAAATCGGTGTTTCATTTTCTGTGTTGGTTTCATTTGTATTTCAGCGTCAGTTGACGATTTCGAAGGTGAAATTTCGAGGTGTCTAATTTATGAGAATTTTCTGTTGCTTAAATTTTACTTTATTGTTGGAATGTTACGATAATATACGAAAATGATTGAGATATACGTTTCTTC
Organism: Henosepilachna vigintioctopunctata; assembly: GCA_030704895.1. Taxonomy (NCBI): domain Eukaryota; kingdom Metazoa; phylum Arthropoda; class Insecta; order Coleoptera; family Coccinellidae; genus Henosepilachna; species Henosepilachna vigintioctopunctata. Next base: position 4,207,116 of record JARQZJ010000005.1, read on the forward strand.
GCTAATTGAAACGTATGTCTTAGTACAAAATCGGTGTTTCATTTTCTGTGTTGGTTTCATTTGTATTTCAGCGTCAGTTGACGATTTCGAAGGTAAAATTTCGAGGTGTCTAATTTATGAGAATTTTCTGTTGCTTAAATTTTACTTTATTGTTTGAATGTTACGATAATATACGAAAATGATTGAGACATACGTTTCTTCGCTAATTGAAACGTATGTCTTAGTACAAAATCGGTGTTTCATTTTCTGTGTTGGTTTCATTTGTATTTCAGCGTCAGTTGACGATTTCGAAGGTGAAATTTCGAGGTGTCTAATTTATGAGAATTTTCTGTTGCTTAAATTTTACTCTATTGTTTGAATTTTACGATAATATACGAAAATGATTGAGACATACGTTTCTTCGCTAGTTGAAACGTATGTCTCAGTACAAAATCGGTGTTTCATTTTCTGTGTTGGTTTCATCTGTGCTCCAGCGTCAGTTGACATAATTTCGAGGTGTCACATTACGCATGACTAATTATCAGAATGTTACGAATTTTCTGATGCTTAAAAGTTTCAAACGTTCGAATGTTACGATAATCTTGCGATCAGGTATACTTATTTTTCTGTGCGATTAAAAAAATCTCCGTTTCTTCGGTAGCTAAAACGTACGTATCAATATTTAATCGGTGTTTTCGTTTCTGTGTTAGTTTCGTCTGTGACCCAACACGCCGCTTGGCACAATTCCAAACTGTCAGAATCGTTCTACATAATTAATTATCGAGTTGAAGTAAATCCGATGCTGATTGACATCGTATTCGATTGCAGATTGCCGGTGGTGAGTGACTGCTCGGCCGGTCAAACGGCCCGGGTCAGCTCCAACCTGCATCCGACGAGCACGATGGCCGTGAGCCGGGTACCGAGTCCGCCGCCACAGGAGGTCAACACCCCCGTCGCAGAAAACTGGTGCTACACTCAGGTAAGGACGGTTTTCATTTAGCATTTTGACTTTTGTGTATAGCGTCGAATTCGAACGCGAACTTTTCGACTATCTCGCACAGATCGCTAGATGTGCGTTGGCCACTTGGAATGTTTTATTCATCTTGAAGAACTTCCAAAGTATAGGGTGTTTTTTTTAGAGGTATAGAACTTTAAATTGCAATAAAACAACGATGGATCATTCGATTGGCAAGAAATTTTTTTATTCGAAAGATAATTTTGTGGCATTACATTTTAAATATGATTTCTGGCATATGACCGCCACGGCTGGCTCGGATGTAGTCCAATCTGGACGTCCGATTTTCGATGACTTTTTCCAACATTTGTGGCCGTATATCGGCAATAACACGGCGAATATTGTCTTCCAAATGGTCAAGCGTTTGTGGCTTATCCGCATAGACCAATGAGTTTACATAGCCCCACAGAAAGTAGTCTAGCGGTGTTAAATCGCAAGATCTTGGAGCCCAATTCACACATCCAAAACGTGAAATTAGGCGGTCACCAAACGTGTCTTCCAATAAATCGATTGTGGCACGAGCTGTGTGACATGTTGCGACGTCTTGTGGACACCACAGCTCCTGGACATCAGGGTTGTTCAATTCAGGAATGAAAAAGTTCGTAATCATGGCTCTATACCGATCACCATTGACTATAACGTTCTGGCCATCATCGTTTTTGAAGAAGTACGGACCAATGATTCCACCAGCCCATAAAGCGCACCAAACAGTCAGTGTTTCTGGATGTAACGGTGTTTTGACATACACTTGAGGATTATCTTCACTCAAAATGCGGCAGTTTTGTTTGTTGACGTAGCCATTCAACCAGAAGTGCGCTTCATCGCTAAACAAAATTCGCTTATGAAAATCGGACTCAACGGCAATCTCGTTTTGGGCCCATTCATTGGGCGTTGTTCAGACGTAAGTCTATTCATGATGAATTGCCAAACCAAACTGAGAATAAATCACTTCTCAGCTGTTAAATCGGTCGCCATCTTCAACAGTAATGTCAACTTTAAGTTCTATACCTCTAACACAAAACAGTCGTTATTACTCGCAAAGCATGAAACGAAAAACACGTTACGATTTGTCCCGATAAATTTTGAAGGGTTGTTTAGTGTTTCATAGGAAATGTTTAGTTGTCAACTTACGTTAATGTTTTTTGTAAAAGAAAATTTCATTCATAAGCTCATTAAGAATATATTACAGATATTTGAGATGGACATCACACATTGATGTTTTATGTAAAAAATTGAGTAACTCATTTTTTGCAATCTCTAGAATTAAGAACATCGTACCTAGAAACTGTGTTATGAATGTGTATTACAGTCTTGTATATAGTCATCTAAATTATAATATTCTGCTGTGGGGCTGCTCTACAGAAATAAATAGGGTGTTTATTACACAGAAGCGAATACTTCGATTAATATTCAATATTCATCAGCCAACATCTTATAAAACTATCTTCATTAATAATTACATACTCACCTTACCGTGTTTATATATTTATAGATGTTTGTTATATGTTAAAGAAAATGAAGAAGAGTTTATTAAATTCAGTAGTACTCATGAGTATTCAACAAGCAACAGTGATGTGCTACTTATTCCTAAGCATAAAACAGCTAAATTTGAGCATTCTTTCTATTATCAAAGTATTAAAACCATTTACCGTCCAATTACTGAAAGCTAATTTGTTTAAGAAGAGGGTTAACTCATTGCTGTTAACAAAGGCATAGGCCACATACAGTGTGGCAGAAATTTAATACATTGAAATTGCTGCACCTACATATGAAAAGTAAAACTCTGGATCTTCTAGAACAAGTGGAAATTTCTGATTCGCACCCAAGGAAAAATCCAATATTAAATGATCAACTTATCTTCAGTTTATCACCATTAATACTTTCCTCAATTTCTTAATTTAAAACCTTCTTTGTTATTCGATAATTCTTAGATTTAATTCAATACTTTTAGTATAAGACCTGGTCGTTTACTTCGGAGACATCGATATCAGCCTTTAGTCTATTACAGGTAACGATGTATAGGTGGTATATACAAATGTTGGTCGAAAAGTGTGTTCAGTTTAACTTTTAAAAAGGGGTAACACCACGAAACAATTGTCAAGTATTTATTATAAATTTTGTGAAACCTAGCCAAGTGTTTTTATTTAATATATCAAACAAGTTTCACCAAGAGATCAGCTAATTTTCAATCAACTTTATTAGAGGATATTTATTTTCGAATACATATAAATGTTGTACTGCGAATTCAAATTGAAGCGCAGACCGAAATGAAGAAATTCATTAAGTAACACTATCGCAGAGAAAAATAGCGTAACTTCCAGCATACTTCACCAATAGATTAGCCTAGAAACCGGACGAAATTGCGTAGTATAGACGCTCTCAAATATCGTAATTTATCGCTCGGAGACCTAGAAATCGAGCTCTCTCGTCGTCCCGATCCACTTTCTCGCCCGAACGATGCACGCGCTGGTGCAATTTCCAAATTTCCGACGTCGACGACGCCGGGCCGCGGCGGATCTCGATTCGACGACGGCCGTTGCACAACCGGCCGCGCCGGGCTCGGTAAATATCGAGGTCCGCGTCGTCGAAATCGAGGACGATGGGATTATTAAATTTGGGAGATAATGCGAACGGAATAGGGTCACACCAATCGGGAAACAGATACCGACGAAAATCCGTGAGAAATAGAGCATGGGAGTATGTTAAGTATTTGGACCATGTATAATTGAAAATCGGTGTTATCGCGATAATAAAGTACGCAGAAATGACGCTCGCGTACTTGGCGAATCGAGCTTTTCGACACGTAGATAGATATACGAGGGTGGGTTGAAAAGTTTCTGACCTGACCAAGGCAAACGATGTTTTGAAATTTTTTTGCTTTATTTTTCAACATAATCTCCATCTACACTGATACATTTCTCATAACGGTGTTCTAATTTAGGTATACCAGTTTTGAACGTAGATTCGTCAAGCTCCTCATAATACTGATTTATAATTTCGATTACTTCTTCCTTGCTCTCAAATCTTTTACCGCCAAGCCATTTTTTGAGGTTAAGAAACAGGTAATAGTCGCTAGGGCTAAGTCTGGAGAGTAGGGAGGATGAGGCATCAATTCAACTTTAATTCGTGGATTTTGGACATGGCAACAATCGACGAATGCGCTGGTGCTTTATCGTGATGAAACAAAATTTTTTCTTCGCCTAATGAAGTCGATTAATTTGCACCTCGTACTTCAACAGTTGCAATAAGTCTGCGTAGTATTGACCAGTAGTAGTCTTACCCTTTTCAAGATAATCAATGTATACAATTCCTCCTTCGTCCCAAAAAACAGTAGCCATAACTTTGTTCACCGATAAAATTGTTTTGCCTTCTTTGGAGTTGGCCCCCTTTTCCAACCCAAACTGTTCTTTATTTTCAGGAGTGTTGTATTGAACCTAAGTCTCAACAACAGTTATGAATCGACGCAAAAATTCGTCTGAATTACGCCTGTACAGCGCCAAATTTTCGGTAGAAATGTTTTTTCGAATCAGTTTTTAATCGACCGTTAGCAAACGCGGCACCCATCTTGCACACAGCTTTTCAATGCTTTAAAGTTTGTGCAAAATATTTCGCACGTTCAGCTGACATCCTACAGGTCTCAGCTATCTCCTGCATTTTCAATCTGCGGTCTTCCAATGCCATTTGATGGATTTTCTCATTTCTGAAGTTGTGACTTCAAAACAACGGACGTGCCTCAGAAGTAGGCCTAGTAGCGCCATCTCTTGGTCAGGACGAAAATTTTTCACTCCACTCATGTAACTTGCAAATTTTAGAGGAATTTCATGTAAATGATTGTCCTTTTTTGATGAACGATGAATTATATTCAAGCGTTGAAGATATGGAAGAATGTAAGTAATAAAGAACGGTGTTTTGAGGAAATTACTGAAAAATATGACGACAGAACTTACTAGGAACCTTTCCATAATAGTAAGGAAGAAACTGATAAGTTCGTTGACCAATTAATCGAACAAATCAACCGTCAAAAAAGAGACACGCCAAAACTATCTGGGCATTAAATCTCCTCTTCTGAATAAGAAATTGATCACTTTTAGTGCTGAAATATCGTAAAAGAACAAATCACAGTCAAAATGAAAATAAAATTGTGGAATAAACTATTGTAGATCAGATCTTCTGTTGCTGTTAATTTATCTACAATTTCTTTCAAAACAACAATTTATTTTTGTATCACTGATTTTCAGTTATTTCTTTCGTAACAGATGATTTTTTTTCAATTTTATCATAGTAGAAAGGAAATGACGTTTGCTAGATATTTTAGAGTTCAGGACGAATAAAAGGCGTTCACGCAGGTTGTTTTTTTTTTGGCAGGTCCAAATAGCTCATGCCCAAAACGTCGCCTGGTGATTTGTGCGTCATCAATCCTGAACTTGTAACATTCTCCGCGAACAAACCTAATCTGTACCTTAGAACCAGACGAACGTTACTACAAATTTAATAATTTTCCGGATACTACGTCTTTGTATTTGTATAATTCGATGGGGCCTAAGAACTTTCTCTAAGAACTAAGAAGAAATGAAGAATTTCATTCTTCATTGAGTCGAAATAACTTGTGTCTATTGAAAGATCGTTTTCCGTGTTTTTAAGGCTTGTAATAAATCAAATCTCCAGCACAAGGAGAAAATCACAGAAGCCTATTCGTTGAGAGTATTCGATAGTGCCGATAGCTGTTTATGGAGGTACAATATCCTAGAGCAGCAAAACTTTCTGCTCTACGACTCTCGCTTTTGGGTTCGGTTTTTCTATCATCCCGAGCGGGAAAGCCTTCCGCTTCCTCGCAACCCAGCGTTCGTCGAATACATGAATACTAATTAAAATGTAACTGGAAAATTTCTTGTTGTACTACGTTAATTTCCGAACGTACCCCCAAGCCACGACGTAATATTTTCCGTACACGCGGAGTTACCCGAGGAAAGGAACGCGTCGCATTGTTCGTCGTTCCGTCTTGAAGTCGTGTTTCCACGCACGTTTCTCGTACACCTTACTAGAGAAATCCGACGGAATTCATTACGATACTCGGCTAACTTTTGGGGTGAATTAATTGATGTAGTCACGGTTTTATGGTCGTCGCGCTCGAGAGCCTTCGCATTAATTAACCGATAATTTGTACCGGGAATAACAATGAATTGGGTCGTACAAATATTGAAGATATGCGTTAAATTTTACGATAAGAAAAGGGAAACACGTGTACTCCGGTTTATTTGGAACGTTTCAATAGAACGCATTTCTGTACACGAAGTATAGTTATTGAGACTTGTGCGTTATTGTTATGCATCTACTTTTTTGCAGATGGCGCTGCAGGTTTTTCAATACTCGGGTGATTCGTCCGTGAGATTTACTTATGGTATAAAATAATTTTAATACTTACTCTCGTCAAAATGGATTGAGATTTGTATATTTTCTGTAATAAATTCTTCGAAGGTATTTTACAATTTATCTATGACTCATGTTCCTCTGATTTAACTAATATGTTAAGAGGTCGTCATCTCATTTGATTTTTCATATCTTTATATATAAAAACATAAAGAATATAGTAATTTTCTACAGATTATTGAAGGAAACTCAAATTGATATATTGTTGACAATTGATAATTTTGAAGTTGAGCTCTTGAAAATTGGGCAACACTCCGAAACAATTCAAGTTATTTTATTCAATTTAAACTTTAAATTATATGTTTTATTTAAATTCCACTATCTGAATATATGTACGTCTTTTTTCGTCGCTTCATCGATATTATTTATCGAATATTGTCTGTCTATTTAGCGGGATATTTGTAAGGTGTTTGTTTCATTTTAATCTAGCTAATCGTTTTTCCTTGACCGTGAAACATTGACTAGAAACTAACAATTATATCCTCGTTTTTGTGTACAGAAGAATTTTTCAACGTTTCCGAACTTGGATTTCGTTCATGGAAAACAACCGGTCACCTCCAACCGGCGTCCTTGCAACGTTCAGACCGTAATTTCAGAAAATCTCTAGACTACGTAAATCGGAATATATGGCAGCACAACAACCATTTGTACTGATAATACACCCAAAATATTGACAAATTCATCAGAGACTGCTATATTGTCGCACTTGTAGATATTGTAGATATCTACATTGAAAGTTTCACACGTCTTTATCAATTAAGATACTATTTTACAATAGTTTTTTGGAAAAATTTCATCTAATTTGATGAATCAATGCGCCATCTATGTGGTTGTAGAATCGCTCGTTGTCTTTTCTTATGAAATTCAGTACAAGAAAAAGATTTCTGTAATTCTCGTGCTATATTATCGCACTGTGCTACATATATTGTCGCACTTGTAGATATTCGCTATCAAAGTACACTTTAACTTTCTTTCGATAATTTTTGACAAATTGTTCAAAAAAACATTATAGCAGAGCTGGGCTATATGAAACATGCGATTTCTCCATTGTCCTTCTAGAGAAATTTAAAAGAATCTTGAAAGCGTTGCCTACATTTATTGAAAGCGTCAGACAATCAACTGTTTCGTATTACAAGGTACTCATCAGTCGCGCCACGTTCAACGAATGAAAGGCAACGATTTCAATCCTCACATACCGTCTCATCGATTGTAAGACAGAAATATAGAGTAAGTCGTATGCGTATGTAATGCATAGATTAAAGTACATCTCAAATCTTAGAATCAATGAAAAGCACACGAATACATCTACATTGAAAGTTTCACACGTCTTTATCAATTAAGATACTACATTTTACAACTCTAGTTTTTTGGAACAATTTCATCTAATTTGATGAATCAATGCGCCATCTAGGTTGCGGTTGTAGAATCGCTCGTTGTCTTTTCTCAAACATGTCAGAAATTTACTACAAGAAAAAGAATTCTGTGTTTCTCGTGCTATATTATCGCACTGTGCTATATTGTCGCACTTGTAGATATTCGCTATCAAAGTACACTATAATTTTTTTCGATAATTTTTGACAAATTATTCAAAAGAACATTATAGAAGAGCTGGTTATGTGAAACATGAACAATGCGATATCTCCTTTGTCCTTTTAGGGATCAATGTTAGAGATCTTGAAATCGATGCCTACATTTATTGAAAGCCTGAGGCAATCACTGTTTCGCACTAAAAGGTACTCATCAGTCACGCCACGTTCAACGCAGTATATATATATATATATATATATATATATATATATATATATATATATATATATATATATATATATATATATATATATATATATATATATATATATATATGTAACGCCATCTAGTGCACTATGCACTGTCGTTACGGTATTTTAGTGTATTATGTTACGTTAGAGACCATATTACAAACTGTAATACTTGTACCTTGTACTCGTATCATTCTGTGATTCTCATTTTATTCTGTGAACTGTCTGACAGTACTTAAGGCGCGACATATTATTTTAACCTCCTATTCTGTTTGTATATTTTGTGGACGCAGAGCTCAAGATTAATATTCAATCGACATTTAATTCTCGATTCTTGTTTCAGGTTTGTTATATTTTAGAATAAGTTAATATTGTATTTATTGAATAAATTCTTGTTTCAGTTTTAAGCATTCATCGAGAGTCATTGACTATTAAATAAAATAGAAAAAATATACTATATATATATATATATATATATATATATATATATATATATATATATATATTATATTAACAGGCTTTTTATATGAAAAATATATATATTACAATCAAAACTAATTATATTGACAAAGTTGTATATACGTCAACAGAAATACTTTTTCATATTAAAAAGCCTGTTAATGCTAAAAATATTTATACATATACTGCTTCACATTTTAACTTTTCGAAATTTTTCATTTGCTTTAAATTTATCGAAAACATTTTGCGAAAGCTGTCAGTTTAATTTCAGTATATGATAACATTTTTTAAACACTGTCAAAGAAGCGTATCGAAATCTGACATAGATCTGAACCGTGATTAAAAAATGTTATTTCATTTCGTTCAATGCAACACAACCTTATAAATTTTAAGTGTATTTATTTCAAATGAAATACAGATAAAACATTGTGTAACCTCAATAATACTTTCCAGATATCGGACAAAAATATACAATAACAAAAGGCGAGGCGATTAAATGCCCTCACATTATCCGGAGGTCGATTGATAGCTAATTTATTCGTATCTTTCGACTGATATACCAATCTTAACCATCGCGAAGATAGCCGCGATACCGAGCCCCTTATTTTCTGTGGTTTCCTAAATTTGTTTTTCGCGTATGTAAATCGGCTGCCTACAGTTTAGATCTATGTTCATGATCGCTCACAGAAATGAAATTCCGCGTAAAGTACTCGATGAACGTTGCTGTTAATTCTAGTTTTATGATCTATATCGATTTATATCTGTGTTCGTCGAAGATCACCGAAATTAATAACCGTCTAAATTATTTCGTGAACGTCATTTTTTTCATCGGATTTTTGTGTGGTATTTCTTCGAGTTTGTTAGTTTTTTTCTTCGTTTCTCTCGAATATGTGTTATTGAGTTGGCCGCGGTAACTATGGACACAGTTGTAACGATGTTGATATCTTGTTGTCGAAATTATTTTAAGGAGCCGAGACGTACTAGGACGAACTCCTATTACTGCTCCAATGTACGATCGTTATTCCTGAAAAATGGTCGCCGCTACCTACTGATTCTACTTTGTTTTGTATTACAGGTGAAGGTGGTGAAATTTAGCTACATGTGGACCATAAACAATTTCAGTTTTTGCCGAGAAGAAATGGGCGAAGTTCTTAAATCCTCAACCTTTTCAGCTGGGGCAAATGACAAGTTGAAATGGTAAGTTTTAATTGCACAATAATCTAACGAATACCTGAACGCGGATTTATTATATCCTACGGTTGCTTATTGTTCATTTTTTTAAATTAATAATAAGAAGAAGGTTTCAACCTCTCAAAACTCTTCACTATAGTATTAAACTGCCTAAAATACCATTTTTTTATTATGAATATTGTTTTTGACATCATAAAATCTGCGTAATATTTTTTTCTATAGTGTTGATAGATTTGGACTACTTCATATACCTTTAATAGCAACAATTGTTTCATTTAAATTAATTGTACCCATGAAAATGTTCTCGGTTGACGATAGATGGCCTCAGTTACAAATATTTAACTTGATATATTTTGAATCCTACACATCTAAATATGACGAAAATAATTTTGAAATTTGAACTTCAATCTTTGGATTTTTTATCTATTTTGAAAAGTGTTTCCGACTTTGAAACTTGTCATTTTGTTTCTCACTTGGCATTTGTTCAAGATTATAAACTAAATTTTGTTCGACCATATTGTATTGTTTGTGCTCTTTCAATTTTCTCTTAATAATCGAACATTTCGTTTTTTTTTTCGTCATGCAGGTGCCTACGAGTAAATCCCAAAGGCCTCGACGAAGAAAGTAAGGACTACCTGTCTCTTTATCTGTTGCTTGTTTCTTGCAACAAAAGTGAGGTGCGCGCGAAATTCAAATTCAGTATTCTCAACGCGAAGCGAGAAGAAACGAAGGCCATGGAGAGCCAACGCGCTTACCGATTCGTCCAGGGTAAAGATTGGGGCTTCAAGAAGTTCATCAGGAGGGACTTTTTGTTAGACGAGGCGAACGGCCTGCTGCCGGACGACAAATTGACAATATTCTGCGAAGTGAGTACCTTTTCAATAAAAAAAAATTTTTTTTGGAAATTTTTACGAACGTATTTTTTTTTTTTCGCGAATATTTTCGAAAATACCGAAATATTATTTGTGCTACACTATTTATGTTTTTATCCCGGTGTGCTAACCAATTTATCCCGTGTGGAGCGGAGGGGGACACCCTTGTACTAAGGAGAAAGAAAGTAAAGGGGCCAGTACGTATCCCTGTGGGACTCCCGTATCTTTATTCCGCATCCTCCGTCACATGATCTTCGATTCTGTTAACTCTTGATGCTGTATAACCTGTATTTGTAATAATTCAGTCGTATTTGTCTTAAAATCAATTTTTCCTAGAAACGACCTCAGCTTTTCATGTCTTATTCTATAGAAACTTTCTGTAGACACATTTTTACAGATTATGCACCAGTGGCGGTGGAATACGAGGGTGGGGTGAAAGTTTTCGGCCTGACCAAGGCAAACGATGTTTTAAAATTTTTTTTGCATCCTTGGACTAAAGAGAAAGAAAGTAAAGGTGCCAGTACGTATCCCTGTGGGACTCCCGTATCTTTATTCCGCATCCTCCGTCACAAGATCTTCGATTCTGTTGACTCTCGATGCTGTATAACCTGTTTTTGTAATAATTTAGTGGTATTTGTCTTAAAATCAATTTTTCCTAGGAACGCTATCAGCTTTTCATGTCTTATTCTATAGAAACTTTCTGTGGACGCATTTTTACAGATTATGCACCAGTGGCGGTGGAATACGAGGGTGGGGCGAAAGTTTTCGGCCTGACCAAGGCAAACGTTGTTTTAAAATTTTTTTTGCATCATTGGACTAAAGAGAAAGAAAGTAAAGGTGCCAGTACGTATCCCTGTGGGACTCCCGTATCTTTATTCCGCATCCTCCGTCACTTGATCTTCGTTTCTGTTAACTCTCGATGCTGTATAACCTGTATTTGTAATAATTCAGTCGTATTTGTCTTAAAATCAATTTTTCCTAGGAACGACATCAGCTTTTCATGTCTTATTCTATAGAAACTTTCTGTGGACGCATTTTTACAGATATGCACCAGTAGCGGTGGAATACGAGGGTGGGGTGAAAGTTTCCGGCCTGACCAAGAAAAACGATGTTTTAAAATTTTTTTGCGTTATTTTTCAACATAATCTCCATCAACACTGATACATTTCTCATAACGGTGTTCTAATTTAGTCATACCAGTTTTAAACGTAGATTTGTCAAGCTTCTCAAAATACTGATTTATAGTTTCGATAACTTCTTTGTTGCTCTCAAATCTTTTACTGGCGAGCCATTTTTTGAGGTTAGGAAACAGGTTATAGTCGCTGGGGGCTAAGTCTGGAGAGTAGGGAGGATTGAAGCATCAATTAAAATTTCAATTCGTGGATTTTGGACATTGCAACAATCGACAAATGCGATGGTGCGTTATCGTGATGAAATAAAAAAATTTTCTTCGCCAAATGAGGTCGTTTAATCGAAACATCGATTTTTCGCGCCAAAAAAATCGATTTTTAAATCGATATGTAGTACTGGATCGATTCATTGGATCGATACATCACCCTTTAAAATCGACATTCGATTTTTTTTGTTTTGGTATAAACTATACAATAAGTTCAAGGTGCCCGTATTACACGAGTGCTGCCGGTTAATAACTTAAAAACTCGCGAGATCGCTGTGTTTATTATCCTTCGCCTTTATTCTCTTCAATAAAAAAAAAGTCAAGGCGTAAGTGAAGAATTCTAACATTATTTATCGGAAGTAGTTGTGCACCGAAAGTATGATCCCATAGTTTACTTGCCAGATAGCTTTTTTCGAAAAACCTATGTTGCGATGTTTCCGGCGGACATCGCAAGTGATGGGCGGAACCGATTGGATCCCAGTAAATTGACAGACTGTTGTTTTTAAAAAGTTTAGATATTGAGCAATGGGAACTATAATCTAAATTATCTATTTGCTTTGTAACTAATACATTTTGGAAATAATGTCTTGTTTTGTACCTGATCAAATATCTGATTCCGTGATTTTACTGATTGAATAATCATTAATTATAATATTTGTCTTGTTTTTAATAAAATCGATTTATACTTACATTGTAGAGAAAATTTGACAAAAGATCGAATTTTTGGAAATCGATCTTTTAGACGTCGATTTTTTTGTGGATCGATCTTTTTCGGAAAGAATCGCCATCCCTGATTGCACAGTTTATTGAGAAATTCAATACAATAATAGATACAACTGAATCAAACGAAACGTTTGAGGGAAATTGTCATCCCCCTACCTGTTCGACAAGTTAAAGATTACCGTCGAATAAGAACTACAAATTGAAAGACGCAATGGGAATTTTAAATGGTCGATAAGGGCCTAAAGTACAGTTATTTGGGTGGAGGTATCTAGCCATTAGAAAAGTTACAGGTAAAAAGAAGGTATTATCTCTTACGATTCACCATACCCGAAGGTTTCGTGCAGTAACCTTTACGATTCAATATGTCCTCAAAATATACCATTCGTTAAATTGAGATTTCTGTGCTATTCATTTACGAACTTAACTTTCCTAATCGGGTATAAAAGTTGTTAATACCACGAATAAAGTTGTAGCAGGGACGTTGGGCTGAAGAAGAATTTCAAAAGCCACAATAAACAGAAGTTCTGAAGTGCTTACCACAAAAACAAACTTAATTTTATAACTTTTATTCGATGAAAGCGAAGAGAAATAAGTGTAATTGAAGAATTCTCTGTGTTTGAATGTTTATCTTTGATCACAGAATGAACGAGAAATACTCTGTGGTTAGTATCAAATGGTTGACATTTTACTTCGTACGCTATATTGAGATGTTACTTTCGTTTCGATAATTTTTCAGGCAACAATGAAATCGGTAGCACGAAAAACCTTAGCTGAGGGTCGAAATGTACACGTTTTTCTTTTATATTAACTAGATCTCTTGGAAAACTTTTAAAAACATTTACTTAAACGTAAAATGTTTTCGCAGGTTAGTGTAGTAGCTGATAGTGTAAATATTTCCGGACAGTCGAACACGATCCAGTTCAAAGTTCCCGAGTGCCGGCTGCCCGACGATCTCGGACTTCTATTCGAAAACCAAAAATTTAGCGACGTCACGTTATCCGTAGGAGGGAGGGAATTCCAGGCGCATAAGGCGATATTAGCCGGTAAGTTGGCAACACTGTTCGTTAAACAAACGATTTGAATAAACTGGAAATTTTGAATGTGACTTTTGTCTCGTGTTTTTTCTCTGAATTAATCGTGATTTTATTATTTTGGAAGAATTGTGTATTCTAGATGTTTTTTTTAATGTGGGCCTTTAAGAAAATTGTCCACACAATTTTAATTATTTCAAAGTAAAAAGAAACATCAACCAAAAAACTTCAGTGTTTGCATTCGCTTCCTTTTATGTTTTTGTTTATCATACGACATTTGATTTAGTGTATTGTTGATTATTACGAACTTAGTAATTTTTAAAATCATTTTAGTATGTGTGTTCTTCAAAAGTTATAGTTTTGATTCCAACTTTGAATTAATTTTCAATGGATTCTCTATTACTCATCATTCTTTCTTGACTGGCTTCAATAAATAACACAAGATGATTTGATGGTTGTCTAACCTATACTTTATATTAATTTATGGGTAAAAAGATTGTTATCGATTTGGTTTTTTCTCCAATATTAATCGTATCGGATTTGGATTAAGAAATTTCATGAAGCAATAATAAAAAAATTCGAATTAACTCCTCGTACAGCACTTGGTGGACATTATCGAAAAGTATAATAAAATAATTCGATACACTTGGCTGAATTCAGCAAGAATTGTACAAATCGTTCGGGCATTCGATACATTATCAAGAGTGGTTACATCCTTACAACTGTGTTGTGTTAACCTATTGATGATGTGTTATTAGTCCGAAATGTTTGAGGAGTGTATTGAGGAGTTTTGTGGATTTTGTAATTATAAGATACTTCGAAAAAACTCTACCAGAGGGTCGGTCTGTAATTCGCAAACATTAAAAATATCATTTGCAATGTTTCGAAAGTATTTTATCGCATCTAATGCCCTCTCAATTTCATGATTTTTTGGCTAATTTTGCAAATGAAAGAGCAACCGAAAATCTGTGTTGTGTTATCGGGAAATAAATTTTCTATCAGATACTTAATCATCACTGACTCATGCTGTCATTTTATTCTTCCTCAGCTCGAAGTCCCGTATTCCAAGCCATGTTCGAACACGAAATGGAGGAACGGAAACACAATCGTGTCGACATCATGGACGTAGACCACGAGGTGCTCAGGGAAATGTTACGCTTCATTTACACCGGCAAGGCGTCGAACTTGGAAAAGATGGCAGATGACCTGCTGGCTGCGGCGGACAAAGTAAGTAACTGTCGATGCGACGGTATTAACATCGAACATCACTCGTGACAGAGTCGTTTTTTGATTGGGGGTGTACAGGTGGGGCCCCTTCTCGTTGCCAGGAGGTTTTTATACTACTACGTTTAAATCCTCGGGAGTATAAATAGCTTTGACGTAGTTGAATGTCTAAATTAAAGATTGGAGTAAAAATTAGAGATCCAGGTGAGCTTGGAACAAACAATAGTTGTCCCAAAGTCTCCACGAATAATCTCTGTTCTTTTTGGTTTTAACAGAAGAAGTTTGTCCAACTTAGGAAGAAGCATGTATATATGCTTCAAGTTTTCACAAGTTTTGTTTATAGCTATGACGATAACATTAAGTTAATTTTGTCCACTATAGCTGAGCTTCAATTGGATTCTCTAAGACACCGGCCCAAGTAGCCCTAAGAATTAATAACTAGCTTGTAGAACAGGTAGCATGTGTGGAATAACCTCTTTTAGTTATAACAGAAGAAGTTTATCCAACTTAAAAAGGCAGCATGTAGATGTGCTTCAAGTTTTCACAAGTTTTGCTAATACCTATAAGAATCAAAATAAGTTCTTTTTGTCTACTATAGCTGAGCTCCAAGTTGTATTCTCTAAGAACCAACTCAAGCAGCCGTGAGAATTTATAACTAGCTTGTAGAACAGGTAGCATGTGTTGAATAAACTCTTTTGGTTATAACAGAAAAAGTTTCTCCAACTTGGAAAGGAATCGTGTTAGATATGGATAAGTTTTTCTCGTACCTATAAGGACGAAAATGGGGGTTCCTTTTGTCAAGTGTAGCTGAGCTACACTTCAAGTTGTATTATCTAAGACACTAGCACAAGCAGCCCTGAGAATTTATAAATGGCTTGTACAACAGATACCATGTGTTGAATAACTAGAAGCCACAATAAATAATGCGATCGCCTCCAAAAACACAAAATCGGTCAAAACACAGACTTTTTGATTACTCAGAAGGAAAAGCTATCAGATCTTCTGGCTCATCATCTAGGGCTGAATTAGCGATGGGGTGCCCTGTGTTCAAACCCCAAGGTCGACTGGTCTGACATGAGGTTTCAAGGGATTTTTATAACATAAGTAAGCCTATTTAGCGAATTCTGGACCAGTACTTCTGAATCTCATCCCTCTAACTGAAGGAGTTAATATTACTATAAAACTCGCGGCTAGAAGACTTCATCAGATAAAAACGAACAATTCTTTAATATGAACATGCTCACCACATCTCTTTACGTGTAATTTTTTTTGTATGTACATTATATTAAAATACATTATATGTAAAGAATACATATAATGTATTCTTTTTTCAGTTTTATGGATAATTAATTACTTATGTTTACTAAGTTTATACTTATTAGACTTCAATCATTAGTTTCGCTTACTATTACGTGTATTTTATCTACTATTTTGTATTATTTTCTAATTTATGTTAATTTTATTTTTGGACGAGTGGAAGAATGATTCGTCAAACTCCTATCATTTTTAAGAAATTTCTTTTTTCTAGTAAAAAAACTATCCATAGTAATCAAGATTACTACCGATTGTTTCGAAGTATATGCATACAAATATTTAAAGGTGGTGTTTCGTAGACCCGCCAGGGTCAGTTGGTTTGCCAACCTTCCTGGTGGGAAGGCAGACAATGTCTTCTAAAAAGAAGTTCTATTCATATATTTATATAAATCGAAAGTAGATTTTGTGTTTTTGCGACCACTTAACTACCTCCTTTATCGATTAATCATTTTTTCTTAATCTTACTCTTTCTCATTTCAGTACGCGCTGGAAAGGCTTAAGGTCATGTGTGAGGAAGCACTGTGTACTAACCTTTCGGTGGAGAATGCAGCTGAGATACTAATATTGGCCGATCTGCATAGCGCGGATCAGCTAAAAGCTCAGGCCATAGATTTCATCAATACGTAAGTACCATTTTAGTTTCAATGTTATCGAATAAACTTACATTGTAACAAGTAATGTACTGAAATGCTCATCTAGATGTGTGAAAGATCATAACACAAAATTGAATTCAGTCATTTTGTGAGCATTCTTCTATCAGTTGTAATTACCATATTAATTGAATGAATGTGATAGTACAAAGTAATGCTTCACAGTAAGTGTTATTATCATTATATATAGGTCAGTAGCCAAACTGTCTAGTGAGAAAAACCTTAGTGCTAATTAAGCTCTACCTTTGTACATGACGAACGATTTGAATTATTGACAATCTGAAAATTACACATTGAGTTTGGGCTACATCAATTTACCTTTGTATTTTTCATTATAGCCACGCTACGGACGTGATGGACACGCCAGGCTGGAAATCGATGATACAAACGCATCCTCATCTCATAGCGGAGGCCTTTCGAGCTCTGGCCACGCAGCAGATACCACCAATAGGGCCGCCAAGGAAGCGGGTTAAACAAAATGGGGGCTCGTGATAACGCCATCGTTCGCGCTCAAACCAGGGTCGATCGACCGAGGCGCGATGTTCGACGTGCGCGTCAAAGACGCTCGACGTGAGTGATGAACGCGTGTTCGCCTGATCGGTTCCCGGTCACAGTCGCGACGAGCCGATTCTAGGGGAAAACGAACGAGCTTACCGTCGAGGCATCTCGAGGTGCCGGCAAAAGGTGGCGCCACCGTACCGGCGTTTCTTTGTGCGCGCTGTCGTTGCGCTGAAGAAACAGTTTTTTCGAACAATTGGCCTAAACTCATCTAAAATCGCCATAGTTAACGCTTCGTCCCTATGGGGGTAATCTTGTTGCTAGTTGGAGCAAACGGAACTTTGATCCAAGCGGTCGGTCGCTCTTTCCTTTTCCCCGTTCGGTTCCTGTAACTGTTTTCCGTTTATATTATCGCTGGCGTACGCCAACCGCTTCTAAGAACTGTTTCTCGATTTTTGTTTTGTAAGATTTTTTTCCTCGCGTCAGTTCAGTGGGTGGTTCGAGTGCTATCTGGACGATAAGACGAAGATCGCTCGAACCGCGCTTGTCGGTTGGAAAATACCGAACAACCGGAATCCCTGTGCTACCCTGTAACATATATCATATAGTGTAAACGCGATTTGTGATACATATGGAACGAATTTCGATGAGGAATCGATTTTGGATCATCTTTTGTCATCGAAAAGCTTTATTTTAACGTTTAGGCGTGCTTTCAAGCTGTTGACTTGAAAGAAACCGTTTCAAATCGGAATCCATAATTGTATACTATAATTTCCCTCGTTCATATTTCATTTTTATACGTTGTTTCTCAACAACGCATGAGAATGTGATGATATGTATATGGCACATCACCGTTTTCTATTTCCTAGATACGTTCCAATCAATTGCCCAAATTGAAGGTCAAATCATGAGATACTAATTATAAAATTAAAGTAAAATATTGGAAAATGATTAATTGAATTCAATTGATAATCATCGTATGTTAGTTCAGGTTGAATATTTTCGATTCATTACTGAAGCAAGTTTCTATTGGAATCTTTTGAAATTCTTCAGAATATATATCTAATTATATACTAGAAAATCTTTCTTTGCAAGAGTGAGTACTTTTGTTTCTCATACTTGTTTTTTCATTATTTAATCGCTTATTTTGTGTCTTTCTCATATTTTTTCTGTATGATCCTTGAATTAGTTGAAATATATGATGATTATAGATGAAAATTCACTTGTGGTTTATTTTACATCTCAACAAAACTAGGAAGAATTCGAATTTCGCTTCTGTGTAGAAAATAGTGATGTGGCCAGCAGCAAAACGTTCAAGCACATATTGTTTCTGAAATATCTTTAAAAATCGATTCCTGCATCAGTTCACTTATATATGACCACAATTTGTTCCTACTTGGGGGGACTTCTCGACCTCTGTTAATATTTTTAAGTTAGTATTGTATATCTTATTGATCTCTCCGAAATAAATGATTAATTTAAGTAATATTCTGGAAGAACACGGCAGAATTATAAATAATTGTAGTTGTGATTAATTAAAATTAAAAAGGAAGAATAGTATTTGCCAAAACGAATTCGAGACACCACAATACTAACGGGTTTTGTCTGTTGTTAATCAGTTTTTATGAGTTTCAAGATAATTTTCAAGGAAATTGGAATTTAGGAAAAATTGAGAAATGATTGTTGGATTTCAGGTTATGTGAATATGTATCAAATAAATTTTGAATATCGAGCATGAATAATCTTATAGGATGTAGAGATTTTATTTGGTTTCAATGTCATTTGCTTTAAGAGAATTACGTTTGTGTTAATACATAATGATTTAAAAGTTGCTTTAATGTAACAAGGAATATATTCTAAGATGAGTATATTAATCTTCAATACATTTGAATGATGATAAAACAAAATCATCAAATCAGGATCTCGGCATATTTTGTTTTAATATCTAAATTTGTTAAATTGTTCATTTCAAAAAAAAATGTTGGACGTCGCTTAATATATAATTTCAGAAGGAAAATCAAAAGCAGAAAACAAATATGATTTTCAATTAGTTTGCAATTTTTCAACTGTTTTAGATTTTTTCAACTCATTTATGTTAAAATTTTATATTCATTCTGCACTCAAAATGACAAAATACTCTTGAACATCTGAAATCATCTCTCAAATGTCCAGGTTTTTGTTAAGACATGTACATTTCTGTGTTATACCTCATTATAGTAGACTCCCAAAGTTGTGTGTGAATAAATACCCATAATCATTTCACAACAAATTTCTTAAATTTTTTCAGCATATCTGTGGATTTAAAATGTTACATTGTTTTTTTTTTCGATTTTGGAGTTTTTACTCTGTAAAAAATGAGAACATGTTTTGTTGCACTGAAAAAAATATTGTCAAAATAAAATATTTCTCAAAGAAAATGTATATAAATTATGTAATCTATAAGTTGTTAGGTATTTTTGATCATCGGGATTGTAAATAATAGATAAAGCATTGGAGGTAAACTGTTTCAACATCAAACAATTGATTTAAACACTGAAGTTTTTCAAATATATAAGGTAAGTTACACACTTTTTAAGACAATGAATGCAGGGTAATATTTCAATACTCTTTTTGTACATCAAATATTTGACGTGACTACATGAAATGGGCAATTTTCATTGATTTAATTTAAAAAATTCAATTTGTTTCTTGTATAAAACAATCTATTTTGCTGCAAAAATTTGGGAGTAGGGAAATTCGTTGTCAGATCCAATAATCAAGTATTTTTGTATTGTATGCCCACATATATGAATATAATACAGGAATTACACGAAAAACATTATTATATATTCCTCAATAATCTGAATTACAAACGAAATACTACTCCTCTTCCCAAGTAAAGATCATTGAGGCAATTATGTTAAATTTAAAAATTTAGGCTCTAATTCCTCACAAAAACGTCGATTAAATATCCACACTGTTTGAATATATCCTGTAAGAAACATACATAAAGAACTCGAGAAACTTCTCGTCCATTTTCCTTATAATCCTATAAACTTGAATTGGAATAAATGACAAAATAGCAATAATTTGACAATTAGGAACTCATTTTTGATGTAGATAATTATTGGCAGAACTTGTTATTGGAAACAGTTTACCTTCTGTAAGTGTAATAATAAAACAGTTGAAATATATTTTACCATTGTGAAATATAACAAATTTGAACGAAAGTTTGAATTGATAAATACTGAATTTTGCATCATTTGTTACAATTATTTGTGATTATTTAGGAACTTCAGGTTTGTTTGCACAATCTGAATAAGGTCAGATGCTAGAGGTGAACAAAATTCTGATATTGAAAATCTAAAAGA
Source organism: Henosepilachna vigintioctopunctata (assembly GCA_030704895.1). Lineage (NCBI taxonomy): Eukaryota > Metazoa > Arthropoda > Insecta > Coleoptera > Coccinellidae > Henosepilachna > Henosepilachna vigintioctopunctata. The sequence goes on from JARQZJ010000005.1 coordinate 4,228,023, forward strand.
TTGTTTAATTTACAGGAAAAAAAATGGTCAATCAAAATTGTATTATAAGGTTACTTAATCAGAGTATTCTGAAATTTGAGTGGGAACTGAAGATGATCAATTGCAGCAATGTTGTACAAAATTCTGTGCTCATTAATTCAGAAGGAATATCAAATTGTTCTGCTAGTTGCAAAGACAATTAAAGTGTATTGAAAAATTGTTGAGTGTGTAGTGCTTCGAATGTGTAGTAGAAATACTTACGTTTTTATAAAATTGTCTACTTGTTTTAGAGAAAACTGAAGAAAATACTGCACAAAAAGGATGGCTTAATGGAATTTTTTATTCTTTCATATATATCGTCTGAAGTATGTTCTGAGAACTCGCAATACCAAAATTGAAAATAAATTTTCTACATGCTAATTCAAAATAATGAGAATTCGATATTCAGTTTCGATCATGAAAATGTAAACAAAATCTACTACTAGTATACTATTTTGTAATAGTTTAATTAATGGAAAGAATGAAATTACAACTGAGTTTAATATTTCACCAATTTTAAATAAATATAAAATTTTCATACGAAACTTCCTTCATGGAAATTACTAAATCGATTTAATACATAATATTCAGTTCAATTATCCTGATAAAAACATAACCTGTTCAACTAGAGTACAGAATCCATAAAATTGATGGTTTCTGTTGGATTAAGTTAAAAAATGCATAATACAGTCGAATTTTCATGAGCACTTTTCAGTAATAAAGAATTTATTTTCTCTTTGTATTCAAAAGACGCCTTCTGTAATTTTTAGTAGCGGGAACTTATTCACAGTTTGTTGTCAACAAATGACCTTGATGAAATGAACAGGGAAATTTTTTTTCTGAAATTGTATCAGAATATCTCTTCTCTATAATTAAACAATTGTTTTTTTCTGCGATGTGTATACCTACTATATTATAGAATCAGTTTTCAAGACTACTCCTTTTCTTGGTATGAATAAATATGCCATATACATATTCTGTGATAACCACATAAATTTTCGCTTCATAATTGTGTATTATTGGCTTTGTTATATTAGCTGCATAGTTTTATGCGTAGCTTTCAAGAACCAAATCTTCATTTCAATACAAAGTACAATTATACGATTTGTTACCTCATGCGCCCCATAATCTCGATTGCTTCTATCCTTTTGTACTTACTTCTATGTGCAGATAAAGTTATAGAGCAATTGGTTAACATCAATCATTGTTTCATTTTATTTTAAGTAGTTTAAGTCATTGCACATATTGAATAAAATGCATTTTCATGAATAAGCGTTTTAATATGAACCCATATTAGAAATAGTGATCCCACGAAGTTGTGATTGTTTACATCTGTAATATTATTGCAGCAAAGGTGTTTGCAAAAATATTATTTCAGCAATAGGTGCTAGCAAGAATACTACTGCCGAGTAGAGAAACTGCTATAAGTGCTATATATTATAAGAAGGTGCAACGATAAGAACTAGTTGAAGTAGTTGATAAAACTCTCAGATTTCGAATTATAATTAATTCTTGTTTATTAGAATTTCAATATTTAAAAAATGATTGTACAATAACTGCTATAGCATATTGATTCATTTAGACCTGATCCACAGCCTAACTCTACTTACGTAAGTAGAGTTAGGCTGTGCCTGATCTTTTCAAAACTAATAAAAAGATACAAATTATTATTGTAAGTTATTCAAGCTACTAATATTAATTCAGAGGAAAACCGCGAATTACAGAAGAATTCATTAATTCGTATTTTTAAGGAATATACCTAAACGTTAATGATCAATTCTGTTGTAGAGGTGAAAATTTCAAATAATGAACGATATATAATTATTATCGAAAGGTAAAACCAAAACTCTACATAATAAATTTCGAAGATATTCTATTATTTTTCGCATAGAAGGCTTTAACGATTATCAATTTGAAGTCATAATTATTAAGTGGAGCAGGATGGACTAATTGTACAGTGGTAGAAAGCTGAATTTCACAATGTCAAATATATTTATTCACTACAAATTGTTTACTAGGAATATAAAACATACATGGAATCATATCATTAATTATTTTTTCTATTTCTGTAAATGGAGAGTAGTCACAGAGTTATTGACAATTGGCACTGTCATACATTTGATAGTTCAAATATCAGAATAGCTGTCAAAACAAAAAGTACAAAATAAACTTTGCAGTTCATAATTTTTGATTAAATATCGAGATATTTACATCTAACTGTTAATGAAATGGCCCCAATGGCCGATTTGGAAAAAGTGAAAACACATGATGAGGATGAACCTTATGGTTTAGGATGCGCCTTGGAAGCCTTTAGTGAACGAGAAGAGGTGGACCATCTCATAGATAACCTAAATAATGTCGTTAATGCCGATATATCTGTTAGCGAAAGAGCATACGAAAGATTCGTATTTATTTTGGGTTTATATAGTGAACAACCTCATCTGTTAGATAAACATATACATGAGATACTAGAGAAGTTCATATCAATTGTTCGATGCCCAGATAGTAGTGACCAATTGAAACATTTAACTTTCAAGTATTTGTTCGTTTTGGTGAATGTAAGAGGATATAAAGTAATTGTTGGTCACCTTCCCCATGAAGTGAGTGTTTAAACTTATTTGTTTTTGGAATGTGTTAAAAAATGTCTTCTGTCATTTAAAAAAACATCAATTCCTTATAGGTAGCCGATTTTGAACCTGTTCTCCAGATGTTGGAAGCACAGGACCCAAATGATTGTGAAAACTGGACTACAAGATATACCTTGTTATTATGGCTTTCTATAATTGTCATGATTCCTTTTCACATGTCTCGATTAGATGGCTTTAATGAGGGAACGGATGGAACAAAAACTGTAATGTCTAGAGTGTTAGATGTAATAAAAACTTATTCAGTAGTATCTGACAAATGTAGAGATGCAGCAGCATATTTGGCTGCTAGATTCCTTACAAGGTAATTAATCTTTCAATTTCATTCTGTGATTTAAAATCATTCATTATCATTTCATTTTCTCTTTAAGATATGATGTTAAGCAACAACATTTAGCATCTTTTTTTGAGTGGGCTAAAGAATTGAGTTTGCAAGACTCTAGTAATATTTTCTTAAAACATGGTACCTTGGCTTGTGTTGCCATGATATTAAAACATGGAAAAAGGGAAGATCTCTTACCACATGCTAGAGATCTATTACAGTGGATTATAGACTCAAAATTCAAAACAAGTACTGGTACATTTGTCAATAAACTGGTATTTAAAATTGTTCAAAGAATAGGTAAGCATTTTAGAAGAAATTTTCATTACTAAAACTATTGAAATTTAACAAAGATTTAAATAACAACATATCAATTGAGAAAAATTACACATTTATACTCTTTATTCATAAAAGTTGATTTGGTGTACTTTTATCTTTGGGCAATTGGAATTTCTCTTTCAATAAAGCTTTAAGCAAATATGTTCGTTAGTTTTTGTCTCATTTGGTAGCTTTGTGGATCTTGCTTCTATAAATGAATATCAACTGCTCTCTGCTATTATTAATTTAATTTGAGTTGATGTATTAACATTTTTGTAGGATTGACTTTTCTACCTCCTCGCATCGCTGCCTGGAGATACAAGAGAGGTAATCGTTCTCTGGCAGCCAATTTGAGCGCAGGAGATGGAACAGGCCCTGTTACTGATTCGAAGAATTCAGAGAAAGAGGAGGAAAACGATGAAGAAATAATAGTGCCTGAAGAAGTGGAGGAAGTCATCGATCAATTGATTCAGGGGCTTGGAAACGCAGATGGAGTTGTCAGGTAATTGGATTTTGATTGGATCTTATTATAGAGGTTTCACATTCATTATTTCAACTATCTTTTGAAATCTTATAATTGCATTAACAGGTGGTCAGCTGCTAAAGGTATAGGCAGAGTGACTGGTCGTTTACCTAAAGAATTGGCCGATGAAGTTGTTGGTTCTGTGCTGCAGCTTTTCAATCCTAGAGAAGGAGATGGAGCATGGCACGGAGGTTGTTTGGCTTTAGCAGAGTTGGGTAGGTGCTGGGAATCTTTGAAAAAATCCGAATTAGAATACTTTTCGAAATATATTAAATAAACAAAGATTTATATAGATTTCTTGATCTATATAATTTGATGACTTCTATGATGATGTTCTCTAAACATCAACATCAGAGTTGAATATTTAAAGTTGAAATTTGGTTATGAAGAATTGGTAATAATAATACATTAAAAATATTTCATCAATTTAAAATAATGCATTATTTTCAGTCAAGTTTGCTTTATTAAATATTAAATTAAATTAAACTCTTGGCTTAATGTTTCACGATTTATTTAACAATATGTATAGTCAACATGTTTCGAGCGTTAGCTCATTTTCAAGACTGAACGCTCGAAACATGTTGACTATACATATTGTTAAATAAATCGTGAAACATTAAGCCAAGAGTTTAATTTAATATTCAATTATGTTTCACCAAGAGTTAAGCGAGAATTCAATCTCAGTCATCAAGTTTGCTTTGTTTTGCTATAGCTTACTATGCTTGATAATAATAATTGTTTTAGATTTAAAAACACTTCTTTAATTCTTTCAATTAAATTCATCATTTACTCATCAGGAAGAAGAGGTTTGCTTTTACCTCAGCGATTGCCAGAAGTTGTACCAGTAGTTCTGAAAGCACTCGTTTACGATGAGCCTAGAGGTTACTCTTCTGTGGGTTCTCATATCAGAGATGCTGCTTGTTATGTATGCTGGTCCTTCGCGAGGGCTTACGAGACTCACATATTAAAGCCGTACGTGAATCAAATTTCTGGCACTCTACTAATCGCTACTTGTTTTGATAGGGAGGTAAGTGTCACTTTTGCTTTAAAATATTCAAATATTTAGCACTTTTACCATTTATGTGGCCATTATTCTATCTGGAAATTACTGGTCGACTCTTGGAGTGCCTCAGGGCTCAGTCCTTAGACCGCTTCTCTTTTTATTGTTTATTAATGATCTACCTGAACACGTTAAAGCCGAAGGAATTATAATTTTTGCTGGTGACACCTCGTTTTCTATATCAACACCCGCTAATGATGAGCTATCGAGTAAATGTAAAGTTCTACTAACAGACTACATTGAGTGGTGCAGAAAAAATTCCTTATTATTGAATCTTGATAAGACCGAGTGTATTTATTTCGGCACAAATAGTCTACATCGGGATGTGTTGAGCTTTGTTCATGATGATATTATTTTAACATCTAAGCCACACACAAGGTTCCTGGGTGTATATGTTGACAGTCGTCTCAGGTGATGCGATCACATAGATCAACTCTGCAGAAAGCTCAATAGTGCACACTATGCTATATATAGAATTAAAAAAACTTTTCCAGTAGACACTTTACTTAGTGTTTACTATGGACTATTATATGCTCACCTGGACAATAATATTATATTGTGGGGTAATTCTGTGGATGTAGGCAGAGTTTTCTTATCGCAAAAACGTATAGTGAGATTGATGTTTAACTTGGGAGCTAGAGAGTCTTGCAAGAAATCGTTTGTGGATAAAAATTTGCTAACAGCTCCTAGTTTATACATATTCCGATGCCTGTTGTATATTAGGGAAAATGAGTGTTCACTTCCTAGGCTTGCAGAAGGTCATCATTATCTCACCAGGTATGGTGATTTAATGACATTGCCCAAACATAGGACCTCCAGATTCGAGTCCTCGCCTATTTATCAGGGTATGAACTGTATAACCACACCTTCCACCTCAGGTTAGATCTCTTCCGTAGCCTATGTTCCAAAATAAGATAAGAAAGCAGCTATTGCGTAAAGCGTTGGTGAGTTCCTTGGGGATAGGTTTGATATTTGAAGTAGATATTTTATGTAGTAGTTTTTATGATTTTTAATTACGATGTTCTGTATTTTCATTGTGACTTGTCCTATACATTATTTATTGTCAGAAAGGATCAAATAAAGATTATTATTATTATTATATTCTCTGACACAAGATATAAAATGAACTAACAACATTCAGATATGAGAATATCAATAATTTTCAAAAAAGTGCACATTAAATTCAAAATTGAATGTTTCTTTCTGTTTCTGATTCTTTTGTTGAAGTTTTAAATGATCATATTGCTTGTAATCTGCTTTTATCGCGCTCACTTGATTTTGAAAGATAAATTTAATTATTTCCTAAGAATCTAATGACTAGTGGTCTCACGTTATGTGTTTACTGACAGTATAATAAGTTACTGTGTTTTTTTTTTGGTAAATTTGAAGTAAAGGTAAAATTTCGAATTTTGTGACAATATTGAAACTAATTACCATTCAATTATTAGTATACTTGAAATGTAAAATCCTGTTTTTGAGTAACAGCTTTTTATTTCAATTCAAACGTTTAATGCCTGTAATTATATAATAATTGTAAACAAACATTTAAAATCACTGAATTAAGTCTGTGAGCGTACATCCTATGGTTTCTAAATTATATAACGCAAATTAACATCAACACTCAAGATTTACTGAGAGAAAAAGGTAGTTATATTTTGAAACGTATTTTCTTTAATATGAAAGTTGCCATAACGTTTTCAGATCAATTGTAGGAGGGCAGCTTCTGCCGCATTCCAAGAAAACGTGGGAAGACAGGGCACTTTCCCTCATGGTATAAGTATTTTGACGTGTGCCGATTTCTTTGCTGTCAGCGTCAGAAACAACGCCTACTTAGAGATAGCGCCCTATATTGCCCAATTTGAGGAGTATACTTTACCACTGGTGGAGCATCTAATCGAGAGAAAAGTCGACCACTGGGATTGCATCATCAGAGAACTGACGGCAAAGGCGTTGCACAACTTAACAGCCGCTGTAAGTGTTTTATTGGATGCTAATTATTCTTGAAAATAAAACTTTTAATGTTGAGCCAAAATTGAATATTAAGGTTTCATATTACGGGTATTAGATGCTAGTAATATCATCATAATAGATTTTAAAATGTATAGGGTCATTTGTAAGTCGATTGTTTGATCAACAATATTAAAATGAATCCCAAAATGTGTTGGTAAGTGCATAACTCAACAACGCCTGGACCAATTTAGCCAATTCTTCTTTAAAATATTCGTTGAAGTCCAAGGGTGGTTTTTACGGCGAAACAAATTCGATTAATTGCCGGGAAAACCCTAAAAAGAGCCCATTTCTTTTTTCCATACAAACTAAACTAAATACTAACTAAAATGTAGTCAATGGCTGGACCGATTTCACTATTTTTTTTGTTCTGTTATTGTCAGGGAAAAATTTAAAAAATTGCGTATAAAATTATAAAATTTAAGAATACTTAATTGATGATATAAGTTACAAATAATTTTGAATTATCAAAAAGAGCATGTAAATAAACTGAATATCTTATCACACATCACGGTTAGTTCAGAGCTATCACGACTATTATTAAAACTTCAATTTAATACAAAATTTTGGTAAGTTTGAATAGACTAACATTCACGTTACCTACCACAGCACGTGGTATATTTGATTATAAAGAATACATAGTTTTCTTAAATATACAGTTGAAATTTCGTTTTTAAAAATGATAGTTATTAGATGAACAATCTTAAATCGCAGAACTCACAATGCAGCAAGTCAAAGATTTCAAAGAGTATGTCAAACTGATGAGAAATCGAAATTAACAATATGAAAAGTTTCCGTTTAATTCCTATCGACCTGCATTAAATTATAACGTTGAAATAGATTACAGTTCACTGCAAATCGTTGCTATTGGACCAATGAACGTTGTGTATCAATATTGCAAGGCAAAGTTTAATTGTTATCGATAAGAAAATACTACCAATGATGCGACAAAATATTGCGCGAAGAGTCAGTTCAAATAGAAGCTATCGGTGCACCCACCAGAGCCACTCTATTCATTGGCTTCCGGGAATGGACTAAATTCTGAACATTTTTTGACTTATATCCAGCAAATATCTCATATAATCAATGATGAGATATATGGGACAAGTACTTGATACGAAATAAAGAATGCCGTTCAACTATAGAATGGACAGGTTAATCACTTTCAATACATCAAACGTGTTAATATAGGAATTTTTTGATAATTCGACTGATTTGAAATAACAGGAAGTATTGCAGTCCCTTCGTAAGTAAGTAAGTCGCTGGCTCCACAAGGCATAAATATTAAAAACAAGATAGTGTAACACAAATAGTAAAACATGTCTTTCCGGCTTTTTGAGAAATATTCAGAGAAAAATAAATGGGCGTACAAAGTTCGCCGAGTCAGCTAGTATCATATAAAAACAATTTTGAAGTTGCATCTCAAATAAAAACAGACATTAGAACCTTTTTACTTTTTCCTCAAAACTGGAAACATTTATTATAACTATTATTTATTTAATCACAAAAAAACTGACATCATAAGTAAGTTCTTATCTAATCAATACAAAATTTTCTATTTTACTCTTTTTAGCACTTCTTTAGTAACAAGAAGACTTCAATTCATTGGTCAATTACTTGATTAAATATATTTTTGAACATAATATTCCAGATGATTTCTTTTTCCAACAGTCAAAGCCTTTTCAGGCAGAAATATACCTGAAATATAGTGATGACTGTTTTTTTGTAGACATTCCCTTTTTAATTGATTATATACTTCATTCTGTAAACAAACCCTGTCACCGAGAGATATATTTCTATATTTTATAGGGATATATTTATAGTTATAGATGTATTTCTATATTTCTTCAACTGTTTACCTGTACTATAAAAACACCAAAGAATATTTCTTTTCAGTGCTTTAGTTACGTTGAAGTATTAATGATGTATTATTTCCATTTGTTCAATGTAGAACCCAACTCACATGGTTCGAATAGTGTTACCTTCTCTATTTGAGAAAGCTCATACCATCAACCTGAACAGCAGACACGGAGCAGTGTTAGCGATAGGTGAGATTACCTACGCCTTGTCGCTCATTAGCAAAGCGAAGGGAGAAGGTGTCACTGATTTCCTCGACGATGATCTGATCAAACAACTGAAGGAGCTCATAGTCGTCTTCAGGGAAAAACTGTACTTCCGAGGAATGGGCGGTGAGTTGATGAGGCAGGCCTGTTGCGATTTTATAGAGAAGTGCGCGCTTGCAAGAGTTCCTTTTCACAAGGATGAAGTTATTGGTAAGTGACAATAAAAATCAGCAAAAGTCTTTAATATAGTATTGAAAATGTTGAAGAACAAAATTTCTGGTATATTCATTACTTACCCTAGTATTCTTTAATGATTAAAAAGCAATAAAAAATATATTATTGAAAAACTGATTAAAATTTCTTTCTTAGAGGACTGGTTGACTTTCTTAAACGAATGCATTCCATATGATGTGGTAACGATACGAAGTCTTGCTATAAAAGCTCTGCCAGTTTTACTAGAAGAGTATTATAGCGACGAATCCAGAATTTCCAGACAAAAGCAAATAGTAGATGGTTACTTAAAAGAACTATTGGGCATAAACATACAGGTAAGAAAGAAATCGTTAAAGTCGTCTAACGCATATATTGAGTTAACCTCCCAATTCTAGTCAATTATACTTTTTCTTTTCATCGGTGTAATTATTTATATTTCAAATTATTCATGATGTTTAGGTTAACAGGATGGGACACGCCTTAGCTTTGGGCTCTCTGCCTAAATTTATGCTAAAAGACAACCTAGAAAGTATTGTAGAAGCGTTAATAGAGGCAACCGTCATAACTCCTTCTACTTTGAAGTGGGCGGAGGCTAGAAGAGACTGTGTCAAGGCCTTGTCGAGTATAGCCACTACTTTAGGCGATGATATAGAAAAGGGTAAGAATTTATATCTGGTCAAGTATTTTCACCAAGTTATCGCAGAGAAAGTTTAAAATAATGAATAGGTAAACTTCATCAATAGTTCATTTAATGTTTTTGAGGTTAGGTCTAATCTACTGTCTAAATACTTTGTACATCTCTGAATTTGAGTTAAAAAAAAAACTATTTCTACTGTAGATTATTTATTCTGTTTTGTCTGGTATGTGAAAAAAGTAGAATTTATTTAGAAAATAGCCATCACATTTCAGAACTTTCCGAGAAGACTGTCGACAATATGTTTCACACATTTTTGGAAGGATTGAAAGATTATACTCAAGATAAAAGGGGCGATATTGGCGCTTGGATGCGGGAAGCATCCATGATCGGATTGCAGACTCTTATCATTCTCTTAACCGAAGTGGAATCAAAGTATCTCAAACCAGAGCTGGTGGTGAAGTCATTGTCCAGCATAAGTCAGCAAGCTGTCGAAAAAATTGATCGTACTCGAGCTCTGGCAGGAAAAGTGTTCTATAGTTTTATTTACCAGTGAGTATAAAGAGAGTGGGAAGTACTAAATAACATTTTCTGAGTACATTTCTTGCCGTCGAAGACATCTTGACGCCATTCACAGAAGGTTTTTGAAATTCTTAGCTTTTTTCTTTTCCTAAGTAACTTAGGTAAACCAGAGTGCTCAGTTTTGTAAAATTCTTTGCTAGGAATACTTTTTATACTTTTCAGAAATTTTGAGAGTTTAGTCCAAATGGCTACAAATTAGTTGTGTAAATTTGTTGTACACGGTAATCTTCTTTAATTTCAATTTGAATCGGTGACGTCTTGTGTATAGCAAGTACATGTATGAGTTAAATGTTGCCTTTACTCTAAATGTGAATATTTTTCTTCAATTGAATATCTTGAATGTGAACAGTGACTAACTATTTATGATATTTCAGTGAGAAACGTGTTCCATATGTACCACATCACGAAGATATGATGATAATTTTTCCAAAGGAAGAGTGCGACGATCTGAACTGGAATTCGGGCAGTTGTACGTTTCCAAAATTTGTTCAGCTCTTGAAGTATTCCGAATTTACTTACAACCTATTTCTGGGTCTGATATGCAGCATAGGAGGTCTAACGGAAACTTTGGTAAGGATTTGCAAGGAACATTTGTCATTTGAGGCACTTATCAACAAGGGGCCTAAAAATAGTCATGTTAAAGAGTTAGGTATAAGTGAAATATAGACTTTTAGATTATATTAGATTATAATAAAACAATTGTTAAACTGATTTACACATATATTAAAAATAATACTGCATGACGTACGTTTCGATGAGATTCACCTTTTTCAAATGCTACGTGCAGACTAGTGACAATTTCTCGAATACATACAATATATAAACTTAAATACAGAGAAAACAGGTAGATAACAGGTGGAAGGGATGAATTCATACTGAACTACTATATAGTAAACTAAGTAATTTTGAAAAGATTGAAAAGGGGGCTTGAGGTATGATCGATTTGGCTGTTCAAAAGGCTGTCAGAATATTTGTATTTATTAATTTGAAGTGATTCTAACAATTTAAGCTTCATTCCATTGTTTGCGGTATTCAAAATTTCAAAATCGGAATTGAATATATGATTTTCACTAATCAAATGATTTGCATAATGAGAATCTGTCTTCTGATTATCAAAGCTACGTTTATGTTCCGAAACTCTTATTTGAAAACTTCTAAACGTTCTAGCAATATAAAACTTCTCACAACTACCACAGTTAATTTTATATACACCGGATTTTTTATTTTTGTTGACTTTAGATTTGTTATTTTTGATATGTTTTCCTAAGTTATTTTCAGTACGGTAAGCAATGTGGATGTTATACTTAAAAAGAAGAGATTTGAGTTTTTCACTGGACTTACCGATGTATGTAAGACTGTTATAGTTGATATTGTTTTTGACTAGGAGATAAACCAAACCAATCGCCTTTTTGAAGTTTTTCTTTAATATCATATTATCTATTATTTCAGGATTATAATTATTATTCACGGCTATTTGATTGATTAAATTTTTCTAGAAATTGGTTCTAGAAAGAAGAATATTTACTAATAATAATTTACTAAATGGCAACTTTCAATAGTTTGATACATCGATTAGTAAATATTAAAAAATTAAAAATATTAAAGGGGTTTATAGAATAGAATTATATTCACCACAAGCAAAGTTATTGCATGCTGTTAATATATATCTAGTCTGCTACAATTTGTAGTAGACTAGGATATTGAGTATTAAAATAAAAATCAAGAAGAAATCGTTCGAAAAAAAAAGAGCATTTAAGCGACTAAATGAAACCCTGACATAAAACGTGAAACAAAAACTATATATATTTGCTAAAGAAGACGCCCGGCGTAGTAGACGAACTGCTATTTTGACCGGAGATGAAGTGTGAAAACTCATCACTGACGCTCGTGACAGGATGAGAGCGGTAATTATTTCTCCTTCGAATAATATTTAAATATATAGAGCAAAGGCGTGTTATTTACACGAATTTTATTATTATAATTTTATTCATTTCATTACGTTCTTTAAAATCATCTATGATGTTCAGCGTTACGAAGTTTCATGGAGATCAGCTTGTTAATATATTGTGTATAGTGTTTTCTACAGTCCGATTACAATCGCAGTTTTTGCGTTTTCAGGTTAAACATTCCTCCTCTTCCCTTTTCACATACCTCAAGGTGGAGTTAAAACACAAGCGTAAAGCGGAACTTGCAAGGTTGTGCGACGTGATCTATCAGATTTTCGCCGACCACCAGAAAAACGACCGAATAATCATTCCCATGTTCAGATTTCTGGATAGACTGTTCGAATCGGAATGCGTTCAGTGCATCTACCATAATAAGCAATCGGATTTCGCCGCAAAAATAATCAAGCTGATACAAATGGAGATGTCGGGCTGCAGAGATATTTATAAATTGATGGACGGTGCTAACGCTTTGTGTCAGTTCATTCAGGTGAGTTCCAGTTCAATAGTCCTTCAAATATTCAGATTAATTTTCTTTTCACGTTGCCAAAGTGTTAAAAGTTAATAATAATAAACATATATAATAATAATTTATAAAATAAAATTATAAAATCGCCGCTATAAAATCGCACATATAAAGTTTGAGCAAAAAGTAAATCGTCAACCTGGAGTAAGGTGGACAGATGAACGGAAGAAAGAGCATTCAGAGAGGATGAAGCGTTTTTGGGAGGCAAAAAAGATGAAGCAAAATTCCTAATGATTGCGAATTCAAGTTCAGTCGCTCTCCTCGTGGGGAACAATCGAAATAATAATAATAATATAATAATAATTTATTTATGTTAAGATTGCATCAAATTTGGCAATGTATATACGTCAAAGTACAAATACAAAATTGCAATTCACTTAGAACAGCCATACTCAACCTTTTTTTTATAGGGGCCACAAACACGTTTCAGTCATGGTGTCGAGGGCCGCAAGCAAAAATTATTTAATAAATTATGAATAAATTGAAAGTAAATACTCCGACTAAAATGAAAACATTTACGGTTAATTTAGCGACCGCAAAGCTTTTATATTGAAAGGATTTTATTTTTTCGAATGTAATGTTTACAAAATCATTATTCAGAACTGATTAAGAAATATTCTGTCGAAAATTGATATTCGACTGAAGAAAACAATAAAATATTTCAGCAGAATGAAAAAAATCAAGTTGAAGATTAAAAAATATAAATACGACAAAATAAACACTAACAACGTAGTATGTTGAAAATCGACTGAACTTACTACTGAAATGAATAAAATGATGAAACACCTGAAATGAATGAATGAAATTATCTAAAGAAATAAATCATTTATGAAACTTATCACAAATATTCCATCATACTTTTATCGAAATATTTTGAATATTCGATAGATTCGTTAGCTTGTGATGATATAGTACTATACAGAAAAATACACTTTTTCTCTTATACTTATTATTATTAGTACTCAAATTCAAACAATTCTAATTTCTTCATTAATGTATTTGAAATTGTACCTAGTCCCAAAATAATAAATATAGTGATTAAAAACAAACTGTATTTTCTCTTTGACAATACATTTCAATTTGAATAATCTCAATATAAAATTATTATAAACATTTATTATGATTTGGAAATTAAACTTGTTAAGGTAAATCAAATTCTTATTGTTTTTTATTTAAAAGAATAGTCTGCTTTCAATTATTAAATATTATTGCTACTAACTAACGAATCCAATTAATTTACAAAATCCAAATTATCATAATCGGTAAAGACCGTACCCATTAAAAAATTACAAACATTTTTAACAGTTTCTCCAAATCCTTTGACCAATCTGAATAACCAACAATCGTAATAAATTCATCCTAAAATCGCTCAGAAGAGAAACGCAGTCCGCAGTTTCATTTCAACGATCGCATGTGAACGTCTAATACAACGTCTAAAATAATGTTGCCAGTGATAGACAAAGTTTACCTAAATGTCATTGAAAATGGGTATTTAACCTTCAATCGTACTCATTTTTTCTAACATTCACGGTTTTAAGTTGAAAATCTGTCAACGTCGCAAAACAATCACATGAGAGTGGCAACGAAGGTTTAAGAATTTGATGTTTGAAAGAAGCGAAAGATTTTCTGAAAGACTGAAATGATTTGTTGTTTGAAATGAACGGAAGCTTTTCTGATAAAATGAAACGATTTGATGTGAAGATTGAATCGGGTTGGCTGGAAGCGATCGGCTCTGCTCGGGAGTGTTCGTTTTAGTTGGAATTGTGAAATTATTACATTAATTATAAGGATCTTCATACTCTTTATTTTTCACACAGAATTTGATTATTCAAAGATTTCGAAATGAATATTTTGAGGGGAATGAAATGATTTACAGTTCATTTAGCAACCGAAAAGTTTTTATGTTAAAATGATTTTATTATTTGGAATGATAATTTTGTTATGATTTTGTGAGTCTGTATTCAAAAGAAACATTTCGTCTGAAGAAAACAACAAGATATTTCAGCAGAAGGATATATACAAAGGTGAATAATACAAAATATCAAAACGGCAAAATAAACACAACCAACATTATTAAAAATTGACTGAACTTACTATTGAAATAAATAAAATGATGAAAAACCTGAAATTAATGAACCAAATTCATATAAAAGGATGTGTCATGAATTATAAAAGTTGTTATAATCATTTCATACAACTTACATAAAAAATATTTTGAATATTGGGAAGATTCGTCGGTTAGTTTCTGATAATGCAAATTATAATATAGAAAATCAATTTTTTTTTATTTATTTATTCAGGTACTTATTATTAGTATTATACTTATTATTCAAACAATCCTAATTTCTTCAATAATGTGCTTGAAAATGTATCAATACAAAGAAACTGCAGTCGCAAATAATAAATATAATGATAAAAAAGATTCATTAATGAATTTTTTGACAAATCTGAACAACCAGCAAATTAATATAAATTCATCTTGAAATCCTGGAGAAGAGAAAACGTATGCACCATGCAGTTATATTCCAACAATCGCGTGATATAAACGTCTAAAAGTACAATGTTGCGAGAGATAAAAATTTTTTACTGAAATGTCATTAAAAACGGATATTTAACCTTCAAATATATACATTTTCTGAGCTTCCAGGTTTTAACGTGGAAATCTGTCAACGTCAAAAACAATCACATGCGAGTAGCAACGAAGGTTTTACAATTTGATGTTTGAAACGAAAGAAAGCTTTTTGTTGAAATGAAATGATTTGATATGAAGATTGAATCGGGCGGGCTGGAAGCGATCGGCTCAGCTTCGGGTATGTTCGTGTTAGGTTGGAACTGTTTGAATTATTGGATAAACTCAACATATATCAAAATCTGCAGTTCTTTATAGCGAATTATCGTATTGTTTACTCGATGATTTCGATCATTAGAAGTGTTTCGAAGTAAGTACTACGACAGGAATGAAAAGATTTACATTTAATCCAGCGCCGGAAAACTTTTATATTGAAACAGTTTCATTTTTTCGAATATAATGCTTTCGAATAATTATTTTGAATTGATTCAACAAGATTCTGTTGAAAATTGATATTCGGCTGAAGAAAACAATTAAATATTACAGCAGAAGAAAAAATATAAAGTTGAAGATTAGAAAATATAAAAAGGAGAAAATGAGCAGTAACAACCTTTATTGAAAATCGACTGAAGTTGCTACTGAAATAAATAAAATAATGAAAAGCCTGAAATTATCGAACAAAATTCATTTAAAAGATCTGTTTTGAATTATGAATTATTTATTTTATTGTGATAATTAATAGTATTATAGGGAAAAAAACATTTCTTTCCACTTATACTTATGATGAATTTAAATTGAAATAATCCTAATCTCTTCAATAATGTACTTGAAAATGAAGTAATATTACGAAACTTTTGTGGCAAAAAAATAAATATAGTGGTAAAAAACAAACTGTATTGTCTCTGTACCAAAATATTTCAATTTGAATAGTCTCAACATAACACATAAAAGTTTATCAAAATTTAGAAATTAAATTAGTTCAGGTACATCTAATTCTTATTGTTTTTCTTTTTAAAGGAAAAATGCTTTTTCTGCTTTCAATCATTAAATAATATTGCTACTTATACTAATTCACAAAATCCAAATTATCATAATCGGTGAACACCGCATCCTTGAAAAATTTCCGAACATTTTTAACAATTTTTCGGAATCTGACAAATCTGAACAACCAGCAACCGTAAATTTATCGCACACAAGAGAAAAAGCAGTATGCACTTTCATTCCAACGATTGCTAAAAACGTTCAATCAAACAATGTTGCCGACGATGAAAAAATTCTACTAATAAGTCATTAAAATGGATATTTAACCTTCAAATGTTCATATACATTTTCTGACATTCCCGGTTTTAACGTGAAAACGTTTTAGAATTTGATGTTTGGAAGAAACGAAAGCTTTGCTGATAGAACTGAAATGATTTGAATGTGAAGATTGATTCGGGTGGGCTGGAAGCGATCGGCTCAGCTTCGGGAACATTCGTTTTAGGTTGGAATTGTTTGAATTATTGAATAATAGTCAACAGATAAACGAAATACTAAAGATAGAAACCTACGTTGTTTATAGGAATTAGGATTATTAGGAATATTGTTTATTTTTCACACATATTTGGATTAATAAAAGTAATTACAAATGAATACCCCGACACGAATAAAAAAATTTACAGTTGATTCAGCGACCGCAAAGCTTTTATATTGGAACAATTTTATTTTTTCCAATGTAATGTTATCGAATGATCATTTCGATAAGATGAGTTTAGGCTATGTTCAAAATTAACATTTCGTCTGAAGAAAACAAGAAAATATTCCTGTAGAAAGAAAAATAGGAACGAATTGGAGAGTAGAAAATATATAATTGTCTCTTATTACGATTAACGACAAAATAATGACTCAAATTCTTGTCAATTAAGTGAATTTATTACTTACATTCATGAATTAATGAACAACCGGAAATTAATCAAATGAAATTTGTTAGGAAGTTAATTTATCATAATTAAAAACAAAGATATTATAAATATCTCATCATGTAGTCAAAATATTTCAACTTGAATAATTTCAACAATAAATTATAGTGAACATTATTCATGAGTTAAAAAATTCAATGTATTAGACTTTAAAAAATTCATTTGTATAATGTTTTGGGAATATAATGTCATTTATTTGAAATTTATTGCTTCTCGTACTAATAAACAGGATTAGAATTATCATACGCCGTAGTGTTGAGGAATTTTCAAATATATTTTACAATTTTTCGAAATAATTTGGCAAATATCAACAAGCAGCAATCGTCAAATCATCTTAAAATCGCCCAGAAGAGAAAACCCACTCTGCAGTTTCTTTCCAGCGATCGCATGTAAACGTACAGTCGAACAATGTTGCCGGCGATAAGAAATTTTTATTAAAAAGTCATTAAAAGTAGCTATACAACCTTCAAAATGTAAAAATTTTCTGACATTCCAGGTTTTAATGTCAAAATCTGTCAACGTCACAAAACAATCACATGCGAGTAGCAACGAAGGTTTTACAATTTGATGTTTGAAATGAACGAAATATTTTTGATAGTGAATTGAAATGATTTGTATTTGAAGATTGAATCTGGCGGTCTGGAAGCGATCGGCTCTGCTCGGGAGTGTTCGTTTAAGGTTGGAATTGTTTGAATTTTGGATAAATTCAACATATATCCTAACGTACATCAATTAATAAGGATTATCATATTCTTCATTTTTCACATAGATTTCTATTAATAAAAGTGATTCGAAAAGAATATTCCGACACAATTAAAAAGATATACAGTTAATTTAGTGACCGCAAAGCTTTTATATTAAAACGATTTTTATTTTACTTTTTCCAAAATGTTCTTGAAATAATGACTCGGGCTGCCAGGAAACGATCGGCTCAGCTTCGGGTATCTTCGTGTAGCGTTGGAATTGTTTGAATTATTGGATAAACCCAACAGATATGAAAACTACATTAATTATGGGGATTATCATTTTTTAATATTCAAACATATTTGGATTATTCAAAGTGATTCGGAATGAATATTCCGAAACAAATAAAAAGATTTACATTTAATTCAGTGACCGCAAAGCTTTTATATCAAAATGATTTTATTTTTTCGTAAATAATGTTTTTGAAATAATGTTATTTATGCAAGGTTCTATTGAAAATCAATATTTCGGCGAAAGAAAACAACAGAATATCGCAGCAGAAGGAAAAGATAAAGTTCAATATTAGAAAATATAAAAACGGCAAAATTAACACTACCACCGTATATTAAAAATGGACTTAACTTACTAATGTAAATAAATAAATATTTCATCAGACTTTAATCAAAATATTGAAATTATTGAATTGATATTAGTTGGTTATTATGACCGTTACATGGTGATAATACACAGTTATCCTACATAGTTTTATACAGAAAAAACACACTTTTTTCTTATACTTATTATACTATAACTAGTAATATTCAAACATTCCTAATTTCTTTTTTAATATACTTGCAAATTTAGTAGCAAAAAATATAGTGATTAAACACAAAGTGTATTTTCTCTATAACAAAATATTTCAATTTGAATAGTCTCAACATAAAATTATTGTAAATATTTATCATGATTTGGAAATTAAATTTTTTGAGGTAAATCAAATTCTTTTTGTTTTTTTTGGAAAAGAGTAGTCTTACTTTCAATTATTAAATAATATTGATACTTATACTAATAAACAAAATCCAAATTATCATATTCGGTGAACACCGTACTCATTAAAAAATTTCCAAACTTTTTTAACAATTTTTCGAAATCTGGCAAATCTGAACAACCAGCTTTCGTAAATTCATCTTAGAAACGCCCAGAAGAGAAAACCCAGTCTGCAGTTTCATTCGAAGGATCGCTAAAAACGTCCAATCCAACAATGTTGCCGGCGATAAAAAAATTCTACTAAACAGTCATTAAAATGGATATTTAACCTTGAAATGTAAACATACATTTTCTCACATTCAAGGTTTTAAGTTGAAGATCTGACAACATCACAAAACAAGCACATGCGAGTGGCAACGAAGGTTTTAGAATTTGATATTTGACAAAAACGAAAACTTTTCTCATAGAACTGAAGTGATTTGAATGTGATCGGGTGGGCTGGAAGCGATCGGCTCAGCTTCGGGTATGTTCGTGTTAGGTTGGAATTGTTTGAATTATTATTAATTTGATATGAAAATCTGTAGTTCTTTGTAACGAATTATCTTATTGTTTATTTTACTGGCTGATACTTATTATTAGTTCTCAAATTCTAATTTCTTTATTAATCTTGAAGCTGTAGTAATACTACAGAACTGTAGTCGCAAAAATATTAATATAGAGATGAAAACATACAGTATTGTCTCTATACCAAAATATTTCAATTTGAATAGTCTCAACATAAAACTATTGTAAACATTTTTTCATGATTTGGAAATTAAATTTGTTGTGATAAATCAAATTCTTATTGTTATGTTTAAGAGAATACTTCTGCTTTCAATCATAAAATAATATTGCTACGTATACTAATTCACGAAATTCAAATTATCACAATCGGTGAACCCCTTATTCATTACAACATTTCCAAACATCTTTAACAATTTCCGAAATCATTTGATAAATCTGAACAACCAGCAATCGTAAATTCATTTTTGATTCACCCAGAAGAGAAGAGGCAGTCTGCGGTTTCATTTCTACGATCACATGTACACGTCCAGTCGAACAATGTTGCCGGCGATAAAAATTTTTACTAAAACGTCATTGAAATGGATATATAACCTTCAATTGTACTCATACTTTTTCTCACATTCGCGGTTTTAAGTTGAAAATCTGTCAACGTCACAAAACAATCAAATGCTAGTTACAAGGAACGTTTTTTAGAATTTGATGTTTGAAAGAAACGAAATGTTCTCTGAGAGAACTGAAATGATTTGAATGTGAAGATTGAATCGGGCGGGCTGGAAGCGATCGGCTCTACTCGGGAATATTCGTTTTAGGTTTGGAATTGTTTGAATTATTGAGTAATAGTCAATATATATCGAAACCTACATTGATTTTAATCAATAATTATAGGAATTAAAATATTGTTTATTTTTCACACATATTTGGATAAAAGTGATTCCAAATGAATATCCCAATGGGAATAAAAATTTTTAGTTAATTTAGCGAGTGCAAAGTTTTTATCTTGAAACGATTTTATTTTTTCGAATGATCATGTTGATGAGTTTAGGTTATGTTCAAAATGAACGTTTCGTGCGAAGAAAACATCAAAATATTACTGTAGAAAGAAAAATAAGAACGTATTGGAAAGTAGAAAATATATAATTGTCTCTTAAGATCAAATAATCACTTATTTTAATTTTTTTCGATTAACTGAACTTATTACTTAAATTCATGAATTAATGAACAACCCGAAATTAATGAAATGAAATTTGTTAAGAAGTTGATTTATCATAATTAAAAACAAAGATATTATGAATATTTCATCATGTAGATAAAGGTTTCAACTTGAATAATTTCAACTTTAATATATAACGAACATTATTCATAAGTTACAAAAATTGAATTTATTAGAGTTGAAAAAATCCATTTATACCTATAATGTTTTGGGATTATTATGTTATTTATTTAAAATATTATTGACTCTCCTACTAATAAACAAGATTAGAATTATTATATATCATCTCATACATCGTACTCTTGAGGAATTTTCAAATACCTTTCACTTCGAAAAAATGTTCAATCTGTACAACCAGCAATCGTAAATTCATCTCAAAATCGTCCAGAAGAGAAAACGCAGTCTGCGGTTTCATTCCCACGATCGCATATAAACGTCCAATCAAACAATGTTGCCGGGTATAAAAAAATTCTACTGAAAAGTCATTAAAAATGGACTTTTAACCTTCAAATGTACTCTACATTTTCTGACATTCCAGGTTTTAACGTGAAAATCTGTCAACGTCACAAAACAATCACATGCGAGTAGCAAGGAAGGTTTTAGGATTTGATGTTTGAAAGAAGCGAAAGATTTTCTGAAAGAACTGAAATGTTTTGATTCTGAAGATTGAATCGGGCGGCCAGGAAACGATCGGCTCAGCTTCGGGTATCTTCGTGTTAGGTTGGAATTGTTTGAATTATAGGATGTGGATAGGATATAGGATTGAACTCAACAGATATCAAAATCTGTAGTTCTTATAGCGAATTATTGTATTATTTATTTTGCTGGCTGATTTCGATCATTAAAAGTGTTTCGAAGTAAATACTCCGACTAAAATGAAAACATTTACGGTTAATTTAGCGACCGCAAAGCTTTTATATTGAAAGGATTTAAACACCTTTATAGTGGATTAACAAGGGTGAATTGTTTAATTCTATCTGTTCATTGAGCAAGTTTCCAAAATTTTTACGACGATTTATTTCCACTATTTCCCAATAATTTAATTGTCTACTTCTCTCTATATTGTGTAAAATTTTGAAATTCGTATCAAAAGTATGGTTTTTTGTTAATAAATGGTTAGCATAATTCGAATTACTTTTATTATGCGCGAAGCTATATTTAAGTTCCTGTATTCTAGTATCGAAATTTCTACTAGTTTCATATATATATATATATATATATATATATATATATATATATATATATATATATATATATATATATATATATATATATATATATATATATATATATATATATATATATATATATATATATATATATATATTATTTCGAAAGTTTTTAGCAATAACAAGCTTTTTTTTGATATGAAAAAGTTTATTTTTGTTGACGTTTCGTTGTTATATTACAACTTTGTCAAGTTGTAATAGAGTTCAAAGAGAAGACATTTATTAATAGTAAACCATACTTTTGATACGAATTTCAAAATTTTACACAACATAGAGAAGTAGTCAATTAGATTTGCTCAATGAACACATAGAATTAAACAATTCACCCTTGTTAAACCTTTTTAGGTAACAAAAAATTATATGTCAGAATGGAATATCTTAGGTAAAACCCAAAGTCATAGAATCTCAAATTCCCTGATATTTATACCTGCGTTTTTCAAAATGTTGTTATTATTCAGTAAGCATCTGAAGAAGTTGTAACGACGAAACGTGTCATGCTATGTAGCGAATAAAGTGTAAATCATAAGTTCAAGTGTTTGAATTTAAGTTTATATTCAATTATAATGGATTTACATCAAGTAAACGCCAACCCTATTAAATAAAAATTACTGTTATTGAGGAAACTCAAAGTTAGTTTCATTACCAATATAAAGTTATGTGTATGAACAACCTTTCAAGATTTTTCAAGTCAACAATTGAACTGTAATGTTAAAAAAACCAAAAGGATATTAGGAAAGACTCTAAGTCAAATTTTCCAGATCTCTAGAATCTCTATAATTCTCTAACTTCTGTGTTTCAGATTGAAAGTCAAGTTTGTGAGGTAGCTTTAGTTCAGTTGAGCATTATGCTATGTCACCGGCAGACGTATATTAGGAGATCCACTGCCACAAGACTTTATGAGTCTCTTTTGGTGCACGGAGAGTCCAGTACCATCGATCCTTTTAATTTGGACGCGATTCTACAGCTTCTAAGTGATACAAATTGGGAGGAGCCAGTAGAAGTGGTAAAACCAATCAGGAACGAGTTGTGCAAGCTGATGGGTGTTAGGGTTCCTACTCCCAAAGCCAAATTATCACAAACAACTACTAATTGAAATTTTGATCTTAATCATGAAATTTAATGAATTACTCATAGTATTTATAATATTTTGTATGTTTTTTTACACTAATTGAAAATATATATTTGCTAATTTGAAAGAGACTTCATTTGAAGTATTACACTAGTAAAATATAGAAAATTATGTATTGTTTTCAACTGTCGATTGAAATTTTACTAGCTTTCGTAATTCAGAATTATTTTAAATTAATTTTACGCTTTTTTATGTGTAAGTATAATATTTGAAATTATACAAATGTATAAGAACAAATAACACATTTTCAATAATAATATTTTTGAATAAAAGTACCTTATTGAATAACTAACCTGTCCAGTAATAAAAAATGACTAGAAGATAAAATAAAAAAAAGAATAACCACAATGTTTGGAAAATTGTTAGTTTTATTGCCACGTCACTAAACAATACAAAAATTCAAAACTAAATTATATTTGAACACGTTCAGTGATTAAAAATTAATTGTATACCTATGAACAGCAAACAATTACAAAATGATAGAATTGTGAGTTTCACATTCAACGTTCAGGCCAATATAATTTCATTAAATTAAACTAATTACTTGAATAAACAAATTTCCTGCAAAGGTGTGAAAAAATGATTGAATCAACATTCAATCTCTAATTTACACTTTTCATCGGAATGTAATAAAAGCACAACAGGAAGAATATCAAAGAAAAAGTTTTAAACTTTCGACAATTTTAAATTTATAAAAGTTGTAATATAAATATTTATTTCTTTCTACAAAATATATAACACTAGACTTCTTTGTACACTTTTCAATAGTTTTACAGTTACACTTACAAGAATTAATTAGCCTAAATAGGTAACTTCATATGTTGAGTATACTTAAGTTTAATTTACGTTTTTTCAAATTGCATTGTAATTGTAGAATAATCCACTAGCTTTACTAATGGCTATGACTAGAATCAGATTTTTTGATAGGTTTGATACTGAACTCTACTTCGGATTCCATCTCATTTTCTGACAAAGAGAGAGAACCTCCAGGTCGACGCATCATCAAGCTTTCTTTATTTACCTGGAAATGAGAAATAAAAAATGTTGAAAACATTGAAATATTACCTGCAATGCAACAATTTCATACAACAATCTGAATGTACATCAAATTAACAGGAAAAAAGCAGACAGGTCGATAGGCATTCTGTAGCCGAAAGTAGATATTGAAAATGTAATTAGTAATTCTTAATCTGAGCTTTCTTAAATGAATAAAATGTATACATTTCTCAAGAACTCAGTGAGAAGTTGCCACAAAATTGTTGTTGTATCAAATGCTGAATACCTTTTATACATTAGATTAGAAATATTACTACTTACGTCCATCAAACTAGCAGTTGGTTCTGAAGCATATCCATGGCCATCTTCGTATTCATCATCTGAAGTGCTGGAACTTGAAGATTCATCTTCGTATGGCCTGTAATAGCAGATTTAATAGATAAAAATTCCAAACAAAAATATTCCGACTGGCTAGAAAAAAGTTTCATAATGGCGAATAAGCCACATATGATGAAAAGTATAGAAATATTACGATATTTTGCAATATCTATGAACTAGATAAAAATAGACGACCGAGGGCAGATTCAGAGTTGTCCAAGAGCAAAAAGCGCGTTATGTGGCATTCCATTCAATTAAGTCAAATACATTAAATGTTGAAACAAGAAGAGAAGCAGTGTTCTTAATCCGTCAGTATTCAAAAACGTGGTAAGTTTTTGTTGATATTTTTATGTGTAAATTAAGAAGAATTCATTTATGTATTGAATATAATCGTTACAACGAACTTCTATGTGCATATAAACTGCAAAAATAACATCCTGTATATTACCTTGATACTTTGCAGACCATCTGAGCTAAATCCGTGAAAGTATAGCTAGAGATGTCCGTCGGGTTTCTTTGGCCCTCCGAGTACGACTTGAAGCTAGGCAAGTTACCTTCCAGTTTCTGACCCTCGAAATAAGTCTTCCCATACTGGTAACCAACTTCTCTGATTTCATCGAAACTACCGAACTGCAATGTTCTATATTGGTCTATGGGCGGACGGATGTACTCGCAATAGTCACTAGATTTCACTTGCTGTAAGAAAAACGCATTGGTGATTTGATTAAACTGAATTTTGTACAATTAACGAAATTCAAAAATAATTTGTGTTTAAAACTGGGATAACTTTATGCTCAATAAACTGAGATAAAAAGATAACTTGTTTTATATCCCACCTCCAATTGTCTTACGCAACTGACGTATGTCAATCGCGATTGGATATCTGGCAAATTGGGTACTTTCACCGGCTCGGTAAAGGGGTAGTATTTCTTCCACAACAACCACCAACCTGATAAATCGTCTCCATAGTTGGTCAGGTCTTGATCGTCTACGGATCCTACGTCAACAGCCAAAATATGGTTAGCTCCGATGCTTCTCATTATATCCGCTGTTGGAAAAGAAAAGTCTACTTAAAAACACTATATTCGAGCAATGCAAAAATCTGAAGAAAAAATCGTGAAAAAGTCAAGAAATTATTCGGAATTTACAGATTATGATCTTCAGATTCTTAATTTTTTTTGTTTTTAAATATGGCGAACTTAAACTCAAGTATAATATGCATATGACGTAAGTTGAACAATACATAATAATAATAATAATAATAATAAGTTTATTTCCTCTGATTACATAAAAATAATATGGGAAAATGTCAATACAAGATTTGAACATACAAAGGTAGTTTCAGAATGAAATAGTATACAAATCATTACAAGTACCACAAATTAAAAGAACATCACAAAATCACATTAATACTTCTGTAAAATATTCGTCAACGGAGTAAAATACTCTATCTAAAAGTAGCGATCTAACAGCTGATTTGAAAGGCCTAAGATTATCAATTCCTCTAACTCTATCAGGTAGGTGATTAAATATTTTTACACCCAATACATTGAAACTTTTTTGTACTTGAGTTAAACGTGTAAAAGGAACATGATACAACTGCGAGGTAGTCCTCCTTGTACTATATTGATTCACATCACTACAGCTAACCAAAGAAGATAAATTTCTTTTAATATAGACCACACAAGCATAAATAAACATACAGGGTACAGTCAAAAAATTACCCTTATAAAAATTACGACATGACGTTACTCTAGCGAGACCAAAGATTGAACGAACAATTCTCTTCTGCATTTTAAAAACATAATCCACATTGGTACTATTTCCCCAACAAAGTATACCATATTCCAGCGCCGAGCTGACTGAACATAATAATACATCTTTAAGATATTCAGGTCACAATAGTTCTTAAGTTGCCTTATTGCAAAGTTTGACGAAGAGAGTTTACCGCTCAATACTGCTACATGATTTTTCCAGTTTAAATGATCATCCATCGTAACACCCAGAAACTTCACCTCATCAGACAGACCCAGAGACTCAGCACCTGGCAATCTAACCAATGGACTAAGACACCTCTTTGTGCCATTTGGAGTAAACATTAACAGAGTTGTTTTACTCTCATTAAGAATAAGGCCATTTATCGAGCAATATTCATTCATTTTTCTGATGCATTTATTTGACAGCAAAGATAGGTCATTTATATTTTCAGCAGATATAAGCACAGAACTATCATCCGCGTAGAGCGTAACCACACCACTATCTTCTAAAAACTCCACTAAATCGTTTATCAACAATATAAACAGGGTTGGACCCAGTGTACTGCCCTGAGGCACTCCAGAATGCAACCACTCCCTGTCAGACAAAAATTGCGAACCTCTCTCCGAAATTCTTACTATTTGCGACCTACCAGTCAGATAAGACCTTATCCAATTTAGGGGTACTCCTCGAATACCCATCCTCTCCAACTTGAAAAGCAGGGTATCCATGTCCACCGTGTCAAAAGCGCGGCTGAGATCAAAGAATACAGTCATACAGAACCTCCCCTTCTCAAAATTCAAGAGAACGCTGTTGTAGACCGACAAAATTGCATCCTGTGTACTTTTGTTTTTCCTAAAACCGTACTGGCTTTCAGATAATAAAAGAAAATGATCAACAAATGAAGTGAGACGAATGAGGAATAATTTCTCCAGCACCTTAGAAAAAACCGATAGAAGAGCGACCGGTCTATAATTCTTTAATCGAGTATGGTCCTTTTTTTTATATATTGGGGAAATCGCCGCTACCTTGAGCTCAGATGGGAAGTGACCATGCTGAAATGATTCATTAACCAGGTACGTCAGAGGCAAGGCAACGTCCTCCGCCACATGTCCAACAATTCTACAGGGAATTCCGTCTATGCCATATGATACTTTTTTCGACACCGATAACAAAACATCCAAAACCTCAGACGGTGTAACCGGCGTTAGAAACATCAAATTAGTATTGGTCCGCATCTGGCAGCCAAACTTGTTATTTACCTTTTGTTTATCTGTTAATTCCTTTACAGAATTCACAAAATAAGAGTTAAAACTGTTAGCCTTATCAATTGGATCCGCGATTGAGCAGTGCTCCTCATCAAATATTACATCCGGTATTTTATGATTATCTCGATTTGGGATATTAGATCTGATAACACTCCAGATGGCTGAAGATTTGTTGTCTGCATTGATGATTAAATTACTAACGTATCTTTTTTTTGCATTAACTATATTCTCTGTATGATTTCTTTTCATTTTATTATAAATTTCTTTCACGGTGTTGTCACTTCTACTCACCCTATATAAGTCTCTGATAAATCTTCCCTCTTCGACGATCTGTTTCGTTATCCAAGGATTTTTGACATTTCTTCTTTTATTATGAGCCTGAAGTGGAAACGCCTCTTCAAACATGTCATTAAAGACACTGAAGAACAAAGAAAAACAATCCGCAACACTCATCCCTCCATAAAGGCATTTCCAGTCTTCCCGAGAAACGAGAAACTTAAAATGATTGATATTATCCGCTGAATATATCCTCTTCTTCCCGCCGCCAATATCATGGGAGTTCAAATCATCCTTATAGCCAACTTCTAGCAATTGAGCTAAATGGTCAGACATCATACTATCTATGGTCAAAGCCCTGAACGAGCAACGCCAGTTCACGAATATATTGTCTATGAGCGATCCAGAATCACCCAGCGTTCTCGAGCACTCCTTGAAACATTCAACAAAACCATAAGAGGAATATATGTCAACAAAATTTCTAGATTTAATATTAAGTGAGTCTCTAATGTTAATATTAAAATCACCCGTCACTAAGGTCTCCGAGTTGAAACTACACAATAGATCCTCAAACCTCTCGAAGAACACATCGCAATCATTACCGGGCGCTCTATAAACACATACGATTGTCAGACGCAATGATCCAATGTTTACCTTAATTGCAGCAATCTCCATAATTTGGTCCGTGATCACAACATTTTTTAATCGGATATTCACGAAGTTAATGTCCCGACGAACAAAAATTAAAACACCTCCTCCATTCATAGTCTCTCTGCAGTACGAGTCCGCTATTACATAATTATGAATTCCGACTTTCAAAACATCAGACGATCTCAGCCACGTTTCCGTAAAACAAAGTATTTCCGGATAGTTCAAAGATGAGAGAAACACATCCAACTGATCCAATTTTCTTCCTATGCTCCTAATATTTAGGTTTAGAATCCTCCATGACTGGCTGCTATTAATCACTGTTCGATCCTTCTGTTTTTCTTTGGCCTCGAAAAAACTTGAAACGCCTAATCGTTACACCCCGCGGCCAAAGTTCAGGCTTATTCAGATCATCTAGAATACTCAACTCAGAGCTGACCTTGAATGACAGACTATGAGCGTTCTCTCTAACAGGAAGGGGTTCAACAAGGAAAGAATTTGATGGAAACTTTCCTTTTAGGTAATTCTCAATACTTTTTGCATCCGTTCCTAGACTCACTCTACCCACATGGAGCCAGGCCCTCCTGACTGCCCCAGCAAATGACTGGTCGGCGGTAACAATCGAACTTCCCTGAAAAATCCCTCCTTCAGAAGGACTCCTAATGCTTCGAGTCGGAGTCCTTACCTTCATCGAAGACACGCTACCTGCCTCCTTATTATGACCAATTACGCTTTTCCGTCCTGGAATCATCACCGGTCTCTGAGGTGTGGCAACATTGTGATTCGGTTCGACCAACTCTGCTGTAGTCGATTTTCTGTTTTCTTTCAGTAAATCAATAAGCATTTCTTGATTTTTAGTAGTGTTCTCTAATTCTTTTACTAACCTTTGGAGTGCATTTCGTTCCACAATCGAAATTTTTAGATTACATTTCAGCTGGTCAATCTCATTCGAAATTTTCAGGTTAGAACTAGTAGCGTCATAAAATTCATCAAACTTTTCCTCAAATTGATTCTTGATATACTTTCGCATATTGTCACTGACACTTATTCTATCTGGTATACTTCTATTTACTATAATGTCAATCAAAACATCTTTATTTAACTTATTTAAATCAGATCTCATTTTACTAACATCCAACGCACATGCCATCTTTACGATACTTATCAACGATTATGATTATTAACAAATTATGATCAATTTGATACAAACTTGATATTACGGCTTGGTGGTTCTAGATTTATCGCAGACCATTCGGACATCGCAAACATTCGGACTGAAGGTCGAAATTTGAAGCTCTTATATAATTATTTATATGAAAACGTACAAAATTATTTGTAAGGTCACATTTAAAGTGAGATTCCTTTGAATTCCGATGTATATACCTTTTACAAATTTATTCAATTATATAATCTTTGCATTATTCAACTTATATCATTCGCGTCAATAGACAAACGTCAAATTTTCAAACGTCTGCGATCAAGAAAAGGAACACACCTTATGTTTAATCGAACACAGTGGGAGTTATTTTGTTGTTAACTCAAATGCAATATTTCACACAGCGTTTTAAAATTTTAGCTGAATTGAATGTAGTTGACAAGAAAAATTACTTTTCAAAATTTGACTTTCTTTAATATGTGGTAATTATTACACATTTATACTTACTTTGCACTTACCTGGTCATAAGGTTTTCAAATGGGTTTCTGCATTTATTTCGGGCGAAATAGAAACTAATTTCCGAAAGATACAAGATACTCGTATGAAGTGGCCTTTACAAATACCGGTGTAATAACGAACTAATCTCTCTTCATATAACAATTTTTGTGTAGTTTTCAAAATAAAAAAACAATTAAGATCTAAACTTCAATTCAAAACATTAGGGTATGATACATAAATATGTGAAAAAGGAATAGGAATATATCAATATAACTTAGTAAGAAAAATTCTAATTTTTTGAGCCTAATACAAATGCCTATTGCATGTATGTCTGTCTCCATATAAATTCAGATTGCATACAAGTTTTTTGTAAAATATACACGCAATACACCAAATGTAACTCCAAAGGTCAACGCTGTGAAAGCTGGAGTACCACAGGGATCCATCTTGTCACCATTATTATACTTTAGTTTGAATTGTAAATACCAAATAGTCAACAATAAAAGGTCCACCTTTGGTATGTCTATAACGAATCGTCAAGATTTAATGGAATATTACACAAATGTAAGGTTTGAGGTCATTTAATCTATTGATTAGATGCTTTAAGACAACGTGATAACACTTGGTTAAGTGTATTAAACCTTGGGGTTAATGAACAATCAGTCATTGAAAGCTCAGACAATTTTTCTTTAGTAAATGCCTTTTTTGTCGATCATCAAACATCAATAGAAATTCACAAGAAAGTTAACGAACCTACATATGAGTGGACGTGGTGCAAAGTAGAAGTAGATGTAAAGTACATCTACGTAGAAGTGCTACACTTACCTGGAACATTGTTGGTATAACACCCATCTACCAACATGTGTCCATCGCGAGGATCGCATAATGGGGGAAGAATACCGACGATTGTCATGCTAGCTCGCACGTAACGCCACAAAGAACCTGCAGATTAATCAATTTTCTTTTAAATTTAAGTATATGCCGGGCCGAAATTGCCATAAGCGAATCCGACTGGGTGCTTATGTACATCTAACGGAAATGGAAACAAAATCAAAGTCCCGAAACAAAATATCAGTAGCTATTAGGTTAGAATGCAAAAGTTAACAATTCTCCACGATCCAAGATCAATCAAGAATGTACGAAGTTAAGCAAGAATGAAATTATGGCAACGTGAAATGGTATATACATATATCCAACCATCCAATTTTCTCGTCCTATTGACCTAACGTATAAAAATCTATGAATATTAATAAGTCATCGATGATTTCGTTATTGTGATTGGTTACCTTATAAGTGTCGTTAAAAATAATATATATAAATTTGTTCGGACAAAATTAGTTCATTATGAAATTCATGCAATGAATATGCTTGCAAGTAAAACAATATTGCTCAGTGAATAGAAACAATAAGTCCTACATTGATTGGAACTATTTCTTATCGAGTAGTTCATTTAATTTCTGTAACTCGTTCAAGAAAAACCCTAAAATTCTCAACCCATAAAAAAGTCTCAAAAATTCTTACAAAGTTTACGTTTTTCAATAAAAATATTTAAATACCGTTGCGTTTTTAGTTACATTGGCAGATGATTATAGTTGAACGCTTGTTTTAGTGAACTTTGGGCATTTCTATGGTATGGCCAGTTAATCGACTTGCATTGGTCGAAGGCGTAGTCGCAGAAATAATTGGAGCGTTGTTGTCAAATCTCTTTTACGCTTGACAATCAGCGAGTATCTTCTAATTTGACGTATTTGTGTACTTACCTTAACAGTTGTGACCTTGACGGAACGATGAGAGCGAGAGAAGAAAGGAACGTAATGAATATAGGTACCTGGCAAGTTATTGGTGTAACCACCGTCTAGAAGTAGATGTCCGTCTACTGGGTCGCACAGGGGCGGCATATAACCGGAGAGTGACATTGAAGCTCTCACATACCTCCATAACGAGCCTACGGACAAGCTCTCTATAACTACATGGCATCTACTTAAATTGAGTGTATTTTTGGCAAGCAATGTAATGCAAATATTACAAACACAAAATTAACAGTAATTTATATTGTGCTATTACATAATAAAAAGTGTCAATTACATAAATAGTTGAAACACTAAAAGAAGCATTCGAATGAAGCATTAATAATAAGTAAAAACCAATTTCTAAAAGGAATTATATTCTTTCTATCATGAATCTATCTCCAAAAATACTTCGATTGACGTTAGCATTTTTGAAAAAAAAAAGGATTGTTATTACCTACTTTATTAGTAATAATCTTATAATTATTAGACACAGTATTATCATGTTCTTCAAATAGCCATTTAATGTCAATATCATCTTTGAAAAGAAAACCAATTTATTGGTAAATCCCAAAGTTTTCGAATACTTCAACACAATTAGCTAAACTTCCTAACTTTCTCTATTGCTCTTATTGTTAATGAAATTGTTTCAAATATTGATAACTAAAAATTCATACAGATATCAAAAAGTATAACCATAAAGACTCTAATACAAAAAACACTTACCATTCTATTAGATAAAAATTTATAAATATCAGAACAACACTGGAATTTAAAAATTCAATAATATTCTATATTTTAAGTCTAAGAGCATAATTTTTTAAATTGGCGTATTTCATAAAGAATTTAATATACAACTCGCCAACTTGTTATGCTGTTATGTATTTCTAGAACTCGATCATTCTTTGAATTTCGAAAAAATGAAAAAAATTTCTTGCACACATAAAAAAAAACTGTGTGCATCTTTACACCTTTCACTAATCGTAAAGTAAAGTTAGACACAAGTTAACCAATCACAATAACGAAAATACAAGCCAATAAATACGTATCAATGATAATGATGAATGTCAAATGAACTAAATTTATGCCCAAAAGACTTTTTCCAAAACGGTTGAGATCGGCAAGGACAAATTTAACAACAAATATATAACTGATTCGAAAATATCATGACAAACAAATAGTACAAAGAGGTACTTTTTGGTATAAGATTCTGTCTGGATATTATTGTAATTAATACTCCTATTCAGTTATTTGTAATTTTATTCAGACAATTGTAATTTCAAAAATAAGTAATATTGTTTTTAACTCTATTATTTTCAACAAAAATATTAGAACAATATTTTAACATATGTTGGAAAAACAGGTATTAATTCTGTATGTTTCAATTTCTATTTGTATTGCATTTTTTTAAAATTATATAGTTTTACTTTTATGTAGGTGCATCTTTCTCCATCAACTGTGTTTCGAGTGGAAACTATAACTTGCAAATTGTAATTGATTTTCTAATCTAAATGTCTCAACAACTGTTCACAAAATCTCAAGAACGTACAAAGTATACTCTAAATAAAATAAAAATCGTTTTAATAAATGCGCAAACTCCGTTGGCAACCATTTTGAGAAAAAGTACCCACTTATCGACAAGATTTCACATCAATAGTGCGACATCAAAAACTCTACACAAGAAGCCAGCCCGACTTACCGTGATGGTGGATTCTCATACAAGACGACGTGATGTCGGTGGTCACCGTGAAATAGGGCAGCCACAAGTCCTCGATGTACGTCTCCCCGAAGGCCGACTTGATCGTTTGATTAAAATCCCTGCCGCTGAACATCGACGTCACGGGATAGGTCAAATCCAATATTTGCCTCCACCATTGCGTCATTTTCTTGAATTGAAATTTTGTTAGAGAATACGCTAATGATGAGACTTCTAATAGTACTATACAACATTCTATTGATGAATATTTTTATATATTCAATTACAGTTAACTGTCAATTTTCTGATGACAGAACAAAAAAGATGACAACTTTTTGATTTATACGAGCAAAAAGTTAACTTTCATATAAATTTACCTCAAAAACCTTACTTTGATGATTAAACTAAAAGGTGTTTTTTTTTAGAGGTTATAGAACTTTAAATTGCAATAAAACATGGATCATTCGATTGACAAGAATTTTTGTTATTCGAAAGATAATCTTGTGGCATTACATTTTAAATATGATCTCTGGAATATGACCGCCATGGCTGGCTCGGATGTAGTCCAATCTGGACGTCCAATTTTCGACGTTTTTTTCCAACATTTGTGGCCGTATATCGGCAATAACACGGCGAATATTGTCTTCCAAATGGTCAAGCGTTTGTGGCTTATCCGCGTAGACCAATGACTTTACATGGCCCCACAGAAAGTAGTCTAGCGGTGTTAAACCACAAGATCTTGGAGGCCAATTCACAGGTCCAAAACGTGAAATTAGACGGTCACCAAACGTGTCTTTCAATAAATCGATTGTGGCACGAGCTGTGTGACATGTTGCGCGGTCTTGTTGAAACCACTGCTCCTGGACATCATAGTTGTTCAATTCAGGAATGAAAATGTTAATAATCATGGCTCTATACCGATCACCATTGACTATAACGTTCTGGCCATCATCGTTTTTGAAGAAGTACGGACCAATGATTCCACCAGCTCATAGAGCGCACCAAACAGTCAGTTTTTCTGGATGTAACGGTGTTTTGACATACACTTGAGGATTATCTTCACTCCAAATGCGGCAGTTTTGTTTGTTGACGTAGTCATTCAACCAGAAGTGCCATTCATCGCTAAACAAAATTCGCGCGATACGTATTCCGCACAGAACCATTATTTTCGAAATAAAATTGCACTATTTGCAAGCGTTGTTCAGACGTGAGTCTATTCATAATGAATTGCCAAACCAAACTGAGAATAAATCATTTCTCAGCTGTTAAATCGGTCGCCATCTTCAACAGTAATGCCAACTTAAAGTTCTATACCTCTAAAAAAACACCCGTTATATTAATAAAAAAATAAATAAACTAAAGTGACTG
The DNA here is from genome assembly GCA_030704895.1 of Henosepilachna vigintioctopunctata. Lineage (NCBI taxonomy): Eukaryota > Metazoa > Arthropoda > Insecta > Coleoptera > Coccinellidae > Henosepilachna > Henosepilachna vigintioctopunctata. The sequence goes on from JARQZJ010000005.1 coordinate 4,263,033, forward strand.
AATTATGAAAACAAGATAAAGTGATATAAATATTATTTCAATCGTAAAAAGTTTTTGTGAGCAAGCTCTTCTGCTATATTCTCAACTGAAACATTAAAACTCACCTTGGCCCATTCCCTAGCTTTTTGAGTCATCGTTGTCATATTCCTTTCTTGGCACCAGAGGGCGCCCATTAGGGCTCCAATACTAACACCGCCAACCATGTCGATTGGAATTCCGGCTTCCTGAAGAAGACAAAACATTGAACAAAATCAACGGCAACGAGAGATGCAAATAGGAAAAAACTATATTCTCACTTGAATGGCTTTAATCATTCCCACGTGTGCCGATCCCCTAGCTCCGCCTCCTCCTAAAACCAAACCCACCGACTTTCCAGTTAACCATCTTGCCAGTCGGGAAAAATCGGAATGAATGTTCGGTTCTGACGAACACACTTTGGAATATAATTCGTTCTGGAATGAATGAGTCTTTTAATAGCTACATAATATATACTTGCTTAGATTTTTTAGAACTATGTAGATACTTTAACACGAAAAAACCTCAGAAAAAGGAGCGATACCATAAATTACGTTAAGGAGGGAGGAGGTCGACGAAGTGTGACATTATGTGATAAGGGGTGGGAGGTGACCTAAATTTCGTGACGACACATTTCGAAATCTACTCGTTGAAAATAGTACTTTGCATTTTTAGCAAAAAAGTCGAAAACATTTGCAACTCTATCTGAACCATAAAGGTAAATTCACTTACCATTACTTCCACTAGCTTTGGATCTTCGAGCGTCACCACGTCTTAAGCAAGTTCCATTTTGCTTCAGTGACGAGATATACTTTTTAAAGCGATCATATGATGTCTATAATAATGTGGTGAATATAATAATATAATAATACATGTAATATGGTTAGTTTTACTAGAAAGAGAAATGTAATAACTTTTGATTACAACATTGAAAGTGTTATTCTCACTCGACTTCTGGAGGTTAAGGATCTCGGCCTACTCTCATTCATACCTCATGTCAACCAATTTATTTTCATCATGTAAATCAAGACTGTTCTCGAATTCCTCAACACTAGTCCATATATTTAATGCCTAATGAGAAACAAGCATTACAAGCATTGGTCGCCAAACAAGACACTTGTTTGCTGATGATGATGGTGCTTTATGTTTGGCTGGATTAGATATTAATCGACTGAAATCAACAAACCAAAACGACAACGAAGTGGCTGCTATGACAGTTATAATGATTTAAAAGGAGTGAGTTTCGAGTCCATGGACTAAAAAAAGGTTTCATTAATTGATATAAGCAACCGTTTTCAGTTCTCTTAATTTCTTGAAATGTTTGACTCAATTTCAATTTTATCAAATGAAATTACACTAATTCCGGAACTACCGTTTCAATCCAATAATTTCTAGATGTAAAATTGCAAAACACGAGACCTCACACTAAGGGAGAGACTCACATACGTGACCAACTGTGACAAGGACGTGAGAGCTGTCAAAAAATCGTGAAAATAAATTTCAAAAGTATCGACTTACAATTCTATACAAAGACTTCCGCGAAAACATCCTGTTAGGACAAAGGATGTGATGATGGGACGATACCCAACTGCGCATGTTCAACCAAGCTACCGTATTGTGCGGCTTACCGCCTTCTCTGTGTAACAGTACCAACTCCTTTTGAGTGCGCATGGCGAGTCGTTCTATCTCTTTCTCTACTTTGCCTAGTGTCGGTTGATTGTCTCCCAGGCCTACTATGATGATGCAATCGGCCTGTCTGATACAACGTTGCGTCCAAACGCTGACGTTATGATCGCACATGTACAGGGATATTTTGTGCTGGTCTTCTTGCTGCGCCAGCCACGAAGTCAGTCGGTATTCGTTATTTGTATCCATTATGGAGGGCCCGAGAGCCTTCTTTATCACGTCGGAGGTCAACCTCAACGTTGGGCCTACAGGAAATCAACAATACATTAGATATATATATATATATATATATATATATATATATATATATATATATATATATATATATATATATAAAATATAAAAAAAATAAAATGTATTGAGGAACATTCCTTATATTGTAAAATTACATTCATTCAATTGATACGATAATTACAACTAAGAAGAATACTCTCAAAAGGACTGAATTCAGTTTTGAGTCTGATCATCCATTCAGTCCTCGAACAAAAATATTGGTTAAATTTATATTCACAATAATATACAACTTTATTTGAAAAGAAAAGAAAAAAAATTACCTCAGAAATATCAAACATTTGAGACAATTTCACATGGTGAAGGACATTTGTGGTAAAAAAATATACAAACATATACAATAAATTGCTTCATACATTACTGCCTACATTCGAATCATCGAAGTACCCTGCCACACTATAGTATGCCTATCATATCAGAGATTTAACACTCCTCTTCAACAAATGAGCTTTCAGTACTTGTAAAGTACTGGTTGAAGTAAATGGTTGAAGATTTTAATTATGTGATAATAGAGAGAGTGCTGAAATTTAGCTGTTTTATGCATAGGAATAAGTAGCACATCCCTGTTTCTTGTTGAATACCTATGATTACTATTCAATTTAATAAACCTATCTTCATTTTCTTTAACATATAACAACCATCTATAAATATATAAACACGGTAAGGTGAATATGTAATTATTAGTGAAGATAGTTCAACAAGAACAAGATGTTCGTTGATGAATATTGAATATTAATCGAAGTATTCGCTTATGTGTAATAAACACCATATTTATTTCTTAGAGCAGACCCACAGCAGAATATTATAACTTAGATGACTATATACAAGGCTATATATACTATATACAATCACTATTCTGTAAGCATCTGAAGAAGTCGTTTGTAACGACGAAACGCGTCATGCTATGTAGTCAATAAAGTGTAAATCAAAAGTTCAAGTGTTTGAATTTAATTTTATATTCAATTATATACAAGGCTCTAATACACATTCATAACACAGTTTCTAGCTACGATGTTCTTAATTCTAGAGATTGCAAAAAATGAGTTACTCAATTTTTTACATAAAACATCAATGTGTGATGTCCATCTCAAATTTCTGTCTACATATATTCCAAGAAACTTTGTTGATTGGGATGATGATATAGTGTTGTCCCCATATTTGACATCCAAGGTACTAATTCCATTGCCCTTCAGACAAAAATGAACACATACAGTTTTGTCAACGTTCACCATCAGATTGTTCATTCGACACCAATTTACAAACTCCCTCACAATGCATTCACATGCCTCCAGAAGTTCTTCAAGCCCTGCCAGAAACAACCACCGATGAATCATTGGAAAATAGTGTCACCAAAAATCGGGACAACTTCGCAGGCAGATCGTTTTTAAACCTTATGAATAGAAGAGGTCCGAGTACAGAGCCTTGCGGCGCGGCACCCCAAGAGCAATGTCATGTCTCTGAGAATAACTCTCGCCTATTTTCACTACAATTGTTCTTTCTTCAAGATAACTACGTAACCAATTCAAATATAACCAATATAATATATATTATAACTCCATAGACATTGGAGATAGAAATATGTATAAAAACTCACCTATGACGTGTAGACAATGGTACAATTCGTACGTGAAAGCTACTAAGGGTACATCATCGGATGCAGCAACAATGGCAACAGTAGAAAAATTATTCTGCGCTGAACGGGTTTCGTAAGCTGTGTTGGCGGATGACAAATTTATGCTAGGAGTTTTCCATGAACCTACAAAGAAAACAGTTAAATAACGCACACTCAGATCGATATAACAAAAAATTTAATTAACGAATACACAAATAAATGCTTATAAATAAAAACTGATACGTGATAATTGATAAATATATGGCTATGATACCCTATAGTTCATAATGTCTTTAATAATAGTAATCATAATAATGAGTTCTTTATTCTCAACATGTATAATACCTAATTACAGAAAATAATAACATAAATCTGAATTCCATAACTAAACATACCAACTAAATAAATAAATTGAAATTAAACATAATAAAGAACTCAATCTACACTAAACAAATTAAAAAGGTAACTATTAACTAAAAAACTAATAATAAAATTAAATGAAATATGTCGAAGAACTTCATCTAATTCTATTGATTTTAGTCAATTTCACATACTTCACGTAATATCTGCAATAGAGTCAAAGCAAATGTCACATTGATTAGCAACTGTATTAAATGAAGACTCCATAAACCAAATGGGGGATTATATTAGGGAATTGGTGCTTGGTGTCTAGGTGAAATAATTCTTTGGTACTAGAATTTTGCCTAGGAACATGAAATTTCAAAGCGGCCAAGAGAGGAAAACAATCAATACTATTGTGCAGTAATTTTTACAAAAATTTGAGTGATAAAGTTTCCCTCCTGCTCTGCAATGAGATTTAACTAAATCGACTCAATAATTCGTTATGATTGACTCCTCTCTGTGGATAAACTTTATCCTCCCTCCAAACTAAGAATTTCAAGAACCTTCTCTGTATGACCTCAAGATGGTGTTGATGCCAAGTGTAAAAAGGATGCCAGATCATGCTACTATACTCCAACTTGCTACGGATAACAAGTTGGAGTATGCTTGATGTATCAATATGTAAATTGATTATTTTCATTTAAATCTCAGAGGATTTGTAAACTCTGTATGGATAATATAGATAGAATTTTCACAATTTTATAAACAGTTTTGTGATTATGTGTGCTATCATATTTAGCTTACCTAAAATTCTATGCCCTAGTAAATTAATCAGTCTAGTTACTACGATGGGGTATCTCAATTTTATGGCATTGAACAGTCCTTCGGGTAATTTGGCCAGTTCGGAATCCCTAACGGCCATCACAGTTGTGCTACGTCTTGTATGAGTTACCATCTCTACCTGAAAATATAGCAAATTATACATGTCAGAAATTGTTACGAATGTATATCCATTATTATTTAATATAAACTAAAATTCAAACTCTTGACCTTTTCATTTACACTTTATTTAGTCAGTATACTGTTAGCATCTGAAGAAGTCGTTTGTAACGACGAAACGCGTCATGCTATGTTTGTCAATAAAGTATAAATCAAAAGTTCAAGTGTTTGAATTTTAGTTTATATTCAATGAACACTTCATAGTATATTCTCATAGAATTAGCATTCAATACTGTACATTATGTAATCTTTGTAATTTTTGGTATCCTGTAGTTGGGCTTTGTTTTTGGACAATAAATTATTATTATTTTCACTTTATGCAAACCTTCAGATTTCTTCACAAGATCTACCAAAAGATAGACGTAGGTAATTCATAATTAATACTTCAGCGAACACCTTAAATTTGAAAAAACATCCATCATTCTTTTTTTATTTCACAACGTTTTAATTTGCAATTTATGATAATAAAATAAAATTTTATATATACTCTATATGTAAGAATATATACTCTATATTTAAGATTTATATTTGGTTTTAACTTGGTTTTTACTTTATTCTGTATTCTATATTTGTCAAAAGGGGGTTTCCCGTTCACTAGGTGTATATTATATATACACATTATATGCTTAAAATAAATAAATAATAAATAAACGTCAGAATGAAAGAAATATCCGGATATTTTCTTTAGAAATACTTCAACTCACCACTCCGATCAGGTCACCCTTTCCGTACTCCCCCACCAACTCCTTCTTGCCATTCTTGTGCGTTATTACCGACCTCAAGCGACCTGATAAAACGATGTAGGTAGAATCGCTCTCCTCCTCCTGCCTATAGACGGCTCTGCCGGACTCGATGAACTGCCAATCGAGAGCAAAGTCGACTTGTCGAACAAACGGCGACAACCTCTTAATTATCATGTTGGATATATAAAGAACTATCTTAGGCTCGTCCTTCATCATTCTGAAATTTAAACATTAAGGTATGTAAAAGAAAATGTTCATACATTGAATTGTACGAATTACGAGGTAAAAATGTAAGCAAACATTTTAAAGCTGGACAGATAGCACAACTTGAAACTTACTCGTAAAAAGTATTCTTGTCTATCATCCCTATTCTGCTGAAATGCTTCGCTTTGAGGGTGAAAAAACTTGGTTCACCGGTTAAGACTGCCAAACCTCCCACAATTTCCCCTGGATACGAAGTGAACATGTGCTCCTCCTCCTCCTCTTCTGTACAATTCCTCTGCAGTACGTTCAGAGCGCCGGAAATGACGTAGACCAGAGCAACATCCTAAGAAGTAATATGAATTAACTACAACCACAAATTGGAGAAATAAGGAGCTGAAATATTTTAAGGTTATTTTTTGAAACTTGATAACAAATCAAGCGAAAAGTTTAAAAATTAAACATATATTTTATATATCTCGGAAACAGGTCTGATATTTCGAGTGAAATTCTGTATTTATCGTGAATTGCACTTATCTCAACAAGTATAAATAATAACTAATAACCAGCATGGCTTTAGAGCTGGAAGACCAAACCAAACAGCGGCTGTTTTCCTGGTGGGATACGACCATGAGTGTCTGGATGCTGGTCTACACGTTGCTGGATTTTTTTTTTTTTTTGATCAATCACGAGCATTTGACTGCCTTATATATAGGTTCATACTGGATAAGCTATATAACTAGGGATACAGAGGAATTTTTCATGATTGTCTGGGTTCGTAAATTGATTATCGATCTGTAGTTGTTAGGATGCAGAATAGTCTATCTGTAAATTACGGTTCGTCTCTTGGAGTGCCTCAGGGCTCAGTCCTTGGACCGCTTCTCTTTCTATTGTTTGCTATATCAGCACCCTCTCATGAGGAGCTATCGAGTAGATGTAAAGTTCTACTAACAGACTACATCGAGTGGTGCAGAAAAAATTCCTTATTATTGAATCTTGATAAGACCGAGTGTATTTATTTTAGCACAAATAGTCTACATCGGGATGTGTTGAGCTTTGTTTATGATGATGTTATTTTAACATCTAAACCACACACAAGGTTCCTGGGTGTATATGTAGACAGTCGTCTCAGGTGGTGCGATCACGTAGATCAACTCTGCAGAAGGCTCAATAGTGCATACTATGCTATATATAGTATTAAGAAAAGTTTACCAGTGGGCACCTTACTTAGTGTTTACTATGGACTATTATATGCCTACATGGACTATAATTTTATATTGTGGGGTAATTCTGTGGATGAAGGCACAGTTTTCTTATCTCAAAAACGTATAGTGAGATTGATGTTTAACTTGGGACCTAGGGTCCCAAGTTTTTTGTAAGAAATCGTTTGTGGATAAAAATATGTTAACAGTTTCCAATTTACACATATCCCGATGTCTGTTGTATATTAGGGAAAATGAGTGTGCACTTCTTAGGCTTGCAGACAGTCATGGTTATCTCACCAGGTATGGTGATTTAATGGCATTGCCCAAACATAGATCCTCCAGATTCGAGTCCTCGCCTCTTTATCAGGGTATGAAACTGTATAACCACCTTCCACCTGAGGTTAGATCTCTTTAGACTCCTATGTTAGAAAGCAACTTTTGCGTAAAGGGTACTACAGCGTTGGCGAGTTCCTTGAAGATGGGTTTGATATTCGAAATCAGTATTTTATGTAATAGTTTTTATGATTTTTAATCATGATATTCTGTATTCTTATATTTTATTGTGACTTGTCTTATACATTATTTATTGTCAGACAGGATCAAATAAAGATTATTATTATCTAATGATTTTTAAGAGTATCTACATAGATGAGTTTCCTCAAAATTATACTGTTCTGTGAAATAGTTGAACATATTAATTCTTGAACGTATGTATGGGACTTACCTTATTTGAATCTTCTTTAATCAGGAATGTACCAGCTGTTACCTCTTTGATTTCGATCTTATCCTTCAGGTAGGCGTCCGAGGTAAGGCCGAGTTCTTTTACGAAGGCTTCACAGGCTATTTCTACGAGGCTATCATGATCGATGATATCGTGAACGGAGGACCGTTTCTTCTGATGCGAGCAACTGCTTTCCGGTTGCTAAAATCAATTTCAGTTGTGAAACAATGAATAAAATTCAACAATTATCGATTCGATTACCTACTAACTGATAACAACTATCAAAAACACAAAGTCCATATATATAAAAAGAAATACTGCAATACATAAATAAAATTTTGAAGCGAAGAATAGCTAGATAAAAGTTTATACAGATATACAGCTACCACTTAAGGCTCTAAGAAAACCAAAGTTTCAGCTAGTGATATAATCCACAACAATTCATAATACTGTAACTGAACTATAAAGCACCAAAAAATTCCTGATAAAAAGTTTAACACGTTGAACAATAAAACATAACTTCAATAATAAATAATATACCTTCCCATGTCATTAAAAAATATGAATAACAAAAGAATTTTTACGTCTACATAGGTATGTCTATTAAAGGGTAAAATATTTGAAATCTGTGATATGTGTAATTCACAAAAAAAGTTTCATTTTAATGGAGAAAAGGAATTATAAAATTTACATAGTTCATGAGCAAACTCATTCAACAGCAAAACAATTAATTTAACAGAAATTATCTAAAAGAATGCATAGCTGACTTCAACTAATAAATCCGACTACAAAGACTTTTATGGCGGTCTTAAAACATATGTATATATTAGTACTGAAGCACTCTTAATGCCTGAGACAAATTATATTCCTGATATATCTAAGTTTCACTAGTACAAAGTAAGATACAGTGTTGTATCGTTGCATGGGGTGCAGCAGCACCCAAGCTTATAAGCAACCCAAAGATATTTTTGTCGCTTGAATATTTCAACTCATTACCACAAAATTACAGATTCGACATGGGGAATTCAATAGGGCTTATTAAAAAAAAATTCAAGGCCTATTTGGGCACTTTAGAGACAACTGTGGTACATGAACTCTAATTATTGGTCCGTTTTATTCAGAATTTTATTTTGATGTTAGAATTATCTGCCAATTTAGTAATTAGATAATTAATTGAACTTGTCTAAGAAACAAGCTTACACACATCCATTGTTCTCTCAACGAATACTGATATTAATAAAATACATATAACTATTATAACATAAATACTTTGTTGAATAAAAATTATTATTATTATTATTCTATACCGGGGAAGTTTCTGCAAAGGATCACTTACGTTAGAATGAACACAAATGTCCCCTTCTGGAATGGCTTCTGGCGTTGTGGCGTTCGGAGACGTTTTGAAATCAGAGAAAATCTTCTTCGACGATGGTTGCGGTTGTGCAACAGAATCGACGACTGAAGAAACATCGTCCTTCTTTCGCTTGGACGGCGACGATGGACCAGCAAAGCTCTTGCTACTCCTGAACTTTGGCGCCTGAAAAATTGCCAATCTAATATATGAATTCGACAAGTATCTCAATGAAAGAAGAACAACAAAAATCTTGATGAAAGGAGTCAGGTAGATGTTTTATATATGAATCATAACGTTATATTGTACAAACTGAAAGCCAAGTCAGGTTTCTCCAAAGATCTAATTTCCCTAATTCAGTCTTATTTAAATAATCGAACACAGTTTGGTCAATTTGTGGCTCATATGTATATGCAGTCATTTCGGTTGACAACGCTCTAATTTAGGCCCACTGTTGTTTCTTCTTTTTATAAATGATTTAATAGACTGTCTAGCAGTTCATAGTCTCATGTATGCTAATGATTTAAAAATATATCGCAAAATTGAAACCTATGAGGACTGCATTAGCTTAAAGGATAGCCTTACCGCTGTTTCAGATTGGTGTTACCGCAATAAACTCAATATTAATGTAACTAAATGTAACGTTGTCACATTTACTAAAAAGAAACGGCTTATACAATTTGACTACACAATTAACGATACCATTCTGACCAGGGTCTCCGAAATTCGAGACCTAGGTATAATATTTGAGCAGAAATTCACTTTTGTACCTTACATAAATAAAACAATTTCAACAGACTTATACAATTATTTAATGCGCTTGTAAAGAGCAATTTAGATTTCGGATATATGAGTTGGCGTCCCATTTACAATTCTCATAAAAATTATTTAGATTCGATACAACGACAATTTCTCAAATATCTAATTTGGAGGGAAGATCACGTTTATCCGGCCAGAGGATATAGCTAAACTGATCTGTTAAACAGGTTTGGAGCCAAATCACTCAAAGTTGGCAAGGACTTGTTGTCTCTGAAGTTTCTCTATAACCTCTTACATGGTTATATAGACTGTTCTACCCTTATTGGCTCTATTGATTTTCATGTTTCTAGACAATCTTCACGTTCAGGTAAATTTTTTTCATTGAGTACTCCAAAAACTAATTCCCTCGTACAATCACCCATTAAATACATGTGTTCGCTATTCGAGGATGTGTCTGACAAATACGACATCAACAGTGACTCATTTGCTTTCATTAGTCGAGTTTACTTGAAATCTTTTCATGTATAGCGAATTTTGAAGTACCTATAGCTATAATATCATTTTCAATTATTTATTATAATTACTTCTTTTATTGATAATCACTTTTTAAACGTTTGCAGTATATCATTACGTGTTATACAGTATATAATTTTTTTAATATTTCCTGTAAGTGGGTGTTTTGACCTGTAGGAAAATAAAGAATTATTATTATTGTCTCAAACTAAATAATCCATGAACACGTTTTCATGACACTGGAAACGTTTGAAAATATTAAAGTTCCTAACTGTTGAAAAAACATCCGATAAAAATTTATTGAAAACTATTTCAAGTCAAAATATATACACACAAAAAGAAAACGTAAACCAACCTGATTGAAAAGTTCAGAACTTAGACCAAGGTACTCATGCAAAGCGGTAAAAGTAACCCTCTGTAATCGGACCATTATTACTTGTACTACCCGAATGAAAATGTCGGGATATTCTTGGAAAATATCCTGAAACGCTGCCATCGGTAGTTTCACAACAACAGAATCCTCTAGAGTTTTTGCCGATACTGTTTTATATTGATTTCGATGACCCTATAAAAAAAATTTTTATATTCTATGGTTACATACAAATTCAAAGTAAAGTAAATGCAACATTTTTCAATAAATATTAAAATTAGAAGACACAATACTGTATCACAAAGTATTATCATATGTTTCAATAAAATATAACCCTTTCTAAATTTTTTAACATAAAAATCGTGCGCAGTTTAGAAACAGCCATTATGAAGGCTATTCCCTCAACTCCAAAAGAAAGTAAACACTTGTCTCTACCTGCATACTTGTATATAACAAAGAGAATGGAAAGATTACTGTCGATTTGACTGTAGGGATTCTTGAAGTACTTCGACAGGTATCAAACCTTAGCAACAATAATGTAATTCTGTTTTAGGTGAATTAAAATAGAATGAAATTTTATGTTACTTTTGCGGCGACAATAAAGGCAGAATTGCATTATTATAACAATTGAAGCAGAGGACTTTAAAACATATTTAATTTGTTCATAATATAACAATTAGTATTAAATCATGCCTTATATTTAATAATACAAACATACCGTTAAAACATCGGTAAAACTGAGCAAGGAAGTGACGGTCTCTCCTGGTTTAACAATTTTCAGAGTAAGGTTTGCACCATCGTTTGATGTTATGTATACGTTCAATTTGCCACTCTGCACTATGTACACATTTTCATCTTCGTCGCCTTGAAAAATATTCAAGAGAATTAAGATACTTCAGTCAAATAAATAAATGAGATGTAATACTAGAGAACTAGTGAAATCCAAAAAACCCAATATGAAGGAAAAGTGTTATTACATGACCTTCAAATGTTTTCTTTGAATCATCTTAATTATATATTATTTTCCAATTATTTTGAATCATTTCAAACATCAACATTCTCACCTGATTTTTCAACAATTTTTAATTTCAGATCTTTACTTTGAAATATATTTTGAAAAACTATGGTATTCTTACTAACAACAAATATTAAGTAATTATAAGAAGACAATATGGAAAACTGTATATTTATGTTAGTATTGTTAGTATGCTGTATTATTCATTTCAATAATCAATGCCTATGTTCATCAATACTCTTCATCAATCTTGTTCTGATAAGGTGAGAGATTTTGGTGTAGTATTTGACCAGAAGCTTTGCTTTGTCCCACACATCACCCAACTTATTTCATCTGCCGCGAAAATATATGGATTTGTTATATGTAATGGCAAATATTTTAATAATTCCTCAACATTCATAGGACTATTTAATACCCTAATCCGTAGCAAGTTGGAGCAAAGCAGCATGATCTGGCATCCCATTTACACTTGCCATCAACGCCATCTTGAGGCTATTCAGATAAGGTTCTTGAAATTCTTAGTTTGGAGAGAGGATAAAGTTCATCCACAGATTAGAGAGAAAGTTTATCCACAGATATCTCCGCAGAGAGGAATCAATCATAACAAATTATTCAGTCGCTTTAGTTTAATCCCATTGCAGAGCAGGAAAGAAACTTTATCACTCAAATTTTTGTACACATTACTGCACAATAGTATTGATTGTCCTCCTCTCTTGTTCGCTTTGAAATTTCGTGTCCCTAGGCAAAATTCTCGTAATACAGAATTATTCCACCTAGAGACTCTGAGGACCAAGTCCCTAATACAATCCCCCATTTGGTTTATGGAGTCTACATTCAATAGAGTTGCCAATAATTATGACATTCACCTTTACTCCATAGAAGTTATTATCAGGAGTTATGTAAACAAAGAAAATTGACTAACATGAATTGATTTAGATTGAGTTCTCTGTCTTCATTAAATGCTATAATGTAGTTATTATTTACTATTTTTTAGATTAGATTGAGCTCTTTGTTATACCTTTTTCATTTTAATTATTTAGTTAGTATTCAACATTGTTATTATTTTCTGTAATTGGGTGTTATACCAGTTGAGAATAAAGAACTTATTATTATTATAATACCAATCACCAAAATCCATTTATAATAAGTAAATACACCTATATAAATCAATAACTAATTCTTAAGATGTAAAAATGAACTTTTATACATATATCACAAAACCATTTTCTTATTTCAAGACAATTTTCATGAATGTTTTTACTTATTATTTTGTTTTAATTACGTCTCTTGGCTTTAATCAATTAAAACAATATTTCCTCACCAATTTTAAACAGGAAAGAACCAGCGCTCACGTTTAGAATCTCAGTGTGCTTGCACAACTTTAAAAATATGGGCTTTTCAAAATGGCCAAACACTCTTATGCTCTGCAGCATAAACAAGGCATCTGGAGGCATCCTTTCATCATTTAGCATATCCTCTTGAAGATATTCAGGAGGAGGTTCTATAACCTGAAAACATGTAATTTTTGGACCAAGAATTGCTAATTATTAGCTTTCTTGTATATTTCTGAACAGAATAATTCAAATAAAATATTGAAAAGTTTTAAGACATTAATTGTACCTTGAGTTGTTCAGTATCACTTTCTTTTTTCAACTGCAGAATTCTTCTCGCAAATTTCATCACCATTTTACGTTTCTTTCCCTGCCCTGATATATTTTTCACCTTCCTCAACATTTTTCTTCCATAAAAAAGTGCCTTGTCTCTTTTACGAAACCTTGTAATTGAATCTTCTGATTTCTCCTTTTTCAAGGAGAAGCCTTAAAAGGAGATACATCAATCACAAGTCTTCAGATAATCAACGTTTCTACATACCTTTCCTGTGAAATTTTTTCACAAAATAAACAACTACAATAGCGGCTGCACCTAGCACACCAATAGCTAACAGCAAGTTGAACACCTGAAAAAAGTATGAAATGATGAACATCAGCATTGTCATAAGATATTTATTTCAGTTGCATCAATAACTTATAATAAATTGGCAATCAAATTATGTGTCACTGTCATAATAAAAACATATGATTTTTCAATTTTACAAAATTGAAATTGATTTTTCGGAATATTAATAATTATGATTTTAGGATCATGGTTTGACTGTAACACTAATTTTGAAAAATTTCAATATAAATATTTTTTAAAAAGGAATGTTATATATATATATATATATATATATATATATATATATATATATATATATATATATATATATATATATAAAACCATAATAATACATGTAAGCATAGCATAGAAAAAAGTTTTAGAGGCCAAACAATTATTTTAAATAATATAAATTTTTATCTACTTAAGATAATCAAACTTGAAATGCTTAGCTAAAAAGTTCAAGGAAGTTTTACACTCCTTGTTACTGAGGAAGTATACTATTAATAAAGATTAGTTAAACCTATTGAAATTATAGATTTACATCTTGGTTGTTTAATGATAATGTTTATTTTCAATAAAGTTGGACGTATTCCTCTTTGTTAAAAATGGCTCAAACTATGCAAAGATAATTTTCGGCCACTTTTATCTAAAATTATATATTATTGTATATTATAATTTTAGATATTGACAATATTATAAACTGCGTAAACTCTGATTATTAGGATTTCACTCAGCGTGTTATGAGAAAATATATTTCAGAACACATGTACCCGATTAATTTTTAAAATGTTCCTTATATAATACAGAAAGATTGTATCATTATCCTGTATGATAGCTTTTCCTACCTTGTAATCTTGGATTAAAAATAATGTAGTTGAAACCCATGATGACTCCAATAAAGAACCAAACGAATTATGTATATTATCAATCAAGTTTACGACATCCATTTTAAAGCATACATCACTGAAATATCCGATAATAATTAATTAATACAGATACCTTGTATTCAAATTGTATAAACAAATAAAACACTATTTCATATGTCTGTGATTCGTTGACAGCTGTCACTTATCAGCTGCCGAATTACTAAAGAAAAGTGATTTCCTTTTCTTCTTAAATTGGCTTTGTGTCTCATATAAGTGGTGTGATTAGCATTTTATAATTTCCACAGATGAGGGCATATACAGTTTAATACCGATTCCGACGACCTACTTGAACTATATTGTTACAGATTTGCCCCCAATGGTTTATGGATGTTGGAAGATATGATGAGACTGTTGAGAACCGTCGTAGGCATGACCACAGAGTTCATCTAGAGTTGCATTGTCGATGTTCAGGACATCGAACTGCCTCTGGCACTCCCGTTTGAGATCGTCAGTTTCGTCAGAGAAGAACAAGAGTAGCAACCACACGTCGGTAGAGTCACAGCACAGCCTAACTCTACTTACTACTGCTACTGCATGTTATAAATGCCTTTTCAGCGAAACGGTACTTTGTATAAAAAAATTGTTTCAACAATTGTAGATCATACAATTATCTCTAGAAATTAATAATACACTTTTTTTCTAAGAAGAACTATGTCTGAGTTATAGCGATTCAAATGTTGTTTTTTTAGTATGTACACTAACAAGTTCACTTTATCAATTAGAATTGACAATATGCTATAAATTTCATTATTTTTCATTCTCAGGTGAGAGTGAGTTTAATGCGTCAATTCCTTTAAACCTTTATTGAGATGTGTACAGTAATTTGGACGGTAGAATGATTCTGATATCATATTTGAAACGAGCAAGCAAATTTTCCAGTTGAGACTACTTAGTTAATTTCAGTTGTAAAATTCATTTTAAATCATTAGGAGACAGTTTATTTTTATTGATAAAAACATTTACATGCATATCTGAATCTATTAAAATCTGATTAATAATTTATATACTGTTTATTTGTGAACATTCAGTTACGTTGGATGGAAAAACTAGAGTGCAAAAAAATGCTGTTAGTTTCAAAAGTTTTTATATTCCACGATTTACATATTAAAATCTTTTTTTATAATTAGATGTTAAATCAACAAAATTACAAATTGAATCTGAGTTTTCAAAGGCTTCATTCAATTTCTCACAACGTTCCTTCAATACTGGTTCTTTCAGCTGGATATTCTCTTTGAGAGTGGACTTTGAGATTTTGATAAGCAGGGGTAAATGAAGAAAAATACTTGGCACTGCATTTAAATTGAGTTTAACTTTATCAATCTAGCCTTCTGTTGATCAATCTAGCAAACGATGAATACCTTCGCTAGTAAGTGCTCCCTCTGGAAAATGTTTGGCACAAACTACAGAATATTTTGTGGGGGTCCATGATGCCCTAGGAATATTTTTTAGCCATTGATTCGTTAGATTACCATCCTATGGAAAACAAAATACAGAAACTGGCGGTTCGCCGGCCTCGAGGTAAGTTTTGTAGTTCGACTTGCATCCAGGCACACAGCAATGACTTGGCATGTTAATTTTTGTGCTAATATCAAGAACAAGACCTATAAGAGATTAGTTCTAAATAACTACTTAATCTAACAAAGGGTAAGTAACTCTACTAATCACAAAAAAGGAACAATTCTAGCAAATAATGCTTTTGTTAATGTCTGAACTACTCAGACAAAACATCAGTAATCGGTAGCTATTTACATACAAATTTCAAAGGTATTCCTTAGTCTGTTGCTGAAAAAAACACAGTAGCACTTTCTAAACACTATACATCACATAATAGCACAACAAATAAAACGCGGATTTTTGTTTTTACACAATTATGAGATGGTAAAAGTTAGGTATTATTACTACCTCTCCAGGTATAACCAAAAAAAAGCACAACTTAAAACACAACAGATATTCCTGTTTATATAAGACATTAGCGGGAAATTTTTTTTGCTTGTTCTCCACAACTTCAAACAATAGCAATTTTCACAACTTATTTTTGGATTTGAATATTATTTCTCTCGTTAAATAGCGATTTATTCAGCAACAATGACCAGAAACCATTACAGCATCATTATTTGTGGGTCTTGCTTGGATGTTGCCAGATTTCCTAGTTCATGGCTTGTAGCCTTGTAAGTAGAGTTAGGCTGCGACTCATATATTCCACAGATGAGGGCATATATATATATATATATATATATATATATATATATATATATATATATATATATATATATATATATATATATATATATATAGTGTAATACCGATTCCGATGAGCTACTTGAACTATAAGCAACAGTCGAATAAGAATTGTCGATTTCAAATTTCTGAAATGAATTCTTAAGATTCTGAAAAATAAAGCCTTGCACAAAGAATAGAATCCATAACCAAATTGTTGGTTATGTGTACAAATGAAGTGATACAAAAACAATACAGGTAGTCAAAAATATTTATTGAAAGAAGCCACTTCTGAATTGAACATATAAACAGAATATCAGATATAACTATATCAGAATATAAACTACAAACCTATTAATAAAAAATACGTGTTTAACATAACAAAAAATGTGGATGAAAGTTTTGAATTAATTCAAAAATAATCCAAAGCAAGGCAATATGTAATATACAAAGAAAAAGCATATAATAAACTCAACAGCACTATAGTTGAATGAAAATGTATCAGATAGATTAAAACAATTTTGAGATGCAAGTTATTCTAAATATAATCCATATCACAAATATCGGAATTTGTCATCAAATTAGAAATATTTCTTCTTAGCTTATAAAATGCTATTCAATAGGTAACTTATAAAAAATATTACTTTCAATCCTTTGTTATTTCAATTCAATTATACATAAATATATCTGTTTAAGAAATGCATTATCATAATAAAAAATAACATATACAAAATATAGAATATTAAGATATCTTTATAATATTAATTTTAAAGCGCAACTTTTGTAGATCTGTTATGAAATGTCTCAAACAATCAAAAGGCACAGTGATATCATCAGAGAACATATCATTCATTTTAACAGTTTCATTCTGTAATAATTCACAGTAATTTGTTAATCTGATACAAACATCCTCATTATAACCCATGAAAAGAATATCAAATTTGTATTTGTTATTCTCACCTGGGTATAAAACTGAAAATTTAAGTGAATCACAAGAAGAGTACGAAGTTTTCAGTAAAAAAAATGTTGAATCGTAAAGCAATGGATAAATATTGATACCCTCTAATAAAATTTGAGGTTCGTTCATTACAATGAAGGTATGTTTTTCTTTTATGTGATTTATTATACTCTCAGTAGTGTCTTTCCAGTCACATCCATCAAAGAAACAGGAACGTGGAGCGTATATACAGCTTTTCTCATGTTCTTCAATTTGGAGTAAGTTATTTCTATATGGACATTTTTTAACAGCATTGCCACATGGAAAGTTCAGAATCTTGATTGATTTTTCTCTAGCAGTTGCTCTTCTTGCTGAAAATTTGAATGAATATCATAAATACAGTACTGTATATTTTTCATTCTTTTCAATGACAGTACCATATAAAATTATGTATTTTGTAAGGTTGTAACACTAGATGTAGTAAACCTTTTAATATCTTAGGGTATAAAATGGTATTCACAAATAAAATTGAAGCATTAATAACATATTTTCAAGGAAATATTGCCGACTTCATAGAATATGGTTAAAAAACATGATCAGAATTTGATTTTTCCATTTGCTCATTTTTTTCATTGTAGTAGTCTGTATGAAGAAAATCCTCATTACACAGCTATGAAACTGTATAATGGATATGTCTTAACTATTCAGAAAATTAGCAACTACTGTTTATTTAAGAAAAAGTAATTTTAATGTTTGTTGAATTCTGAACCTTGTACAATGAATGAATTTTTCCTTTTCTTTAGTTGCATGAATAGTGAGATAAAGCAGTTTTGATTATTGTGAATTAAGTTTTTCTGTTTCACTGTATTTATAAAAATAAATTTCATTCTATTCTCAAATATGGCAAACGTAATACCAAATGCGTAAAAACGTAATAATAAATCCCAAATTTTTTTATACAGAAACTTTACCTAGATTCTTAGCAAAATATTCACTACACTTTCCACAATAATTTCCTGGAGAAAAATTGGTAGGTGCCGATGAAAATTGGAGATTATGCGTTTCTGTGGTTGTCCCGAAAATACTACTATTGTTAGCACTTCTAGTACCCCCAAGTGCACCAAAGGTAGAACTATTACTTGCCGATCCATTACCAGTTTTCCCAAAGCGGACTGCTGGAACTTCCTTGCATACGTTGCATAAGTTATGTCCTTTTGGACAAAGATGAATGGGAGAAAAGTAATATTTAACACACCTAGGACACTTAATATTGTCCAGAAGTTCAGGGTCAATTTCTTCTACGCATAATTTATTTGGAATCGTATCACCGGATGAATTTTCTGACGGAATTGCTTGAAATGAGGCATTCGGATTAAAGGAAAACATAGTGAAGTAATATGATTTATATTAGTGAAATCACTTAAATCCAAATCGTAATAGGATAAAATTGCTTCTAAAATTCAACCTAACCAAAGTGAACAGAAATGACAACAGAAAATGCGGTAAAATATAGCTTTAAAGCTGTCATTACCTAGAGCAACTTATTTTCTTCCTCTTCTTCTTTAGAAAATTTTAGTTTTCTATGATTGTTACCAATCACAGCCTAACTTTTAACTTTTAACCACAACAATTAACATGCCAAGTGCTTGGATGCAAGTCGAACACAAAAGTTACCTCGAGGCCGGCGAACCACCAGTTTCTGTATTTCGTTTTCCATATGATGGAAATCTAATGAATCAATGGCTAAAAAATATTCCTAGGGCATTATGGACCCCCACAAAATATTCTGTAGTTTGTGCCAAACATTTTCCAGAGGGAGCACTTACTAGCGAAGGTATTCATCGTTTGCTAGATTGATCAACACAAGGTAAGAAGGCTAGATGGATAAAGTTAAACTCAATTTAAATGCAGTGTTAAGTATTTTTCTTTATTTACCCCTATTTATCAAAAACAGTACACTCTCAAAGAGAATATCCAGCTGAAAGAACCAGCATTGAAGGAACGTTGTGAGAAATTGAATGAAGCCTTTGAAAACTCAGATTCAATTTGTAATTTTGTTGATTTAACATTCAATTATAAATAAAGATTTTAATATGTAAATCCTGGAATATAAAAACTTTTGAAACTAACAGCATTTTTTTACACTCTAGTTTTTCCATCCAACGTAACTGAATGTTCACAAATAAACAGTATACAAATTATTAATCAGATTTTAGTATATTCATATATGCATGTAAATGTTTTTATCAATGAAAATAAACTGTCTCCTAATGATTCAAGATGGATTTTACAACTGAAATTAACTAGATAGTCTCAACTGGAAAATTTGCTTGCTCGTTACGAATATGATATCAGAATCATTCTATCGTCCAAATTATTGGACACATCTCAATAAAGTTTTAAAGGAATTGACGCATTAAACTTACTCTCACCTGAGAATGAAAAATAATGAAATTTATAGCATATTGTCAATTCTAATTGATAAAGTGAACTTGTTAGTGTACATACTAAAAAAACAAAATTTTAATCGCTATAACTCAGACATAGTTCTTCTTAGAAAAAAAGTGTATTACTAATTTCTATAGATAACTGTATGATCTACAATTTTTGTTAAAACTATTTTTTTATACAAAGTACCGTTTCGCTGAAAATTTCTCTGAAAAGGCAATTATTAACATGTAGTAGACCGATGTTCGAAGATCGATCGGTCTACCGGATTGAGCAGATGCGGTGTTGCCAAGTCTATGTTCATGGCTTGTAAGTAGAGTTAGGCTGTGTAGCAATATTGTATAAGATACAAAGAAGTGTTTGAGAATTATTCAGTTTAAACGTAGTGCCTGAATTTTTATTTTCGTTACTAGTTCACACTATGAAATATACAGTATACAATGTTGACTGGTGTCATTTTACAAAATATACTAACGCTACAAAAATTTGAGTACTTTCTAACGGATAAATACAAATATTATGACTAACATATAAGTTTAACCGCAAGGTAACATATCAAAAGGATTTGGAATGGTTAGCTTTGAAATATCTGTCAAAGTATTGTCTTCAATATCAAATAATATTACTGTTTTTTATTATCAATAAAGCAATAAACCATTTCTAGCTTGTTAGCTAGACCAGACTAATTATTTTCTGACCAATGAGGCCAGTTTCGAATAGCATCAAAATTCTTATATTTCCTAGCACCAAATAGCTTATAAGCGTTTTGTATATACCCAAGTCTAACACCTTCCTGTATCAAATATTTACAAGTTTCTAACTGTTTGTCGGGTGGTATCAATGTATTGAAATCCCCAATAAAACCAATTGCAATACTTTCTTCATTATATCTGTAAGTATGGGCTCCTTGTTTCTTCCACCCTCTTCCTTCAAATACTAATCCATCTCCACCTATCAAGAAGTTGTATCCAATATCATACCATCCTCTGCTTTCCATGTGAAACGTTTGAATAAGTCGGATTTTTTGTATACATTAAGCTTGGAAAGAACAATTTTCAGTAACTGTGTGATGAATAATGACATATGAAACTGGTGTATCCAGGCTCAATGTTTGTAAAGATGGTTGTGCGAACCATTCTAATCTTGTAACTATTTTAAGTTTCCGGGAATCGGACGAGATATCTAGAAAAAGCAAACAGAACTTTTCAATAAAAATTATGATATTCTTAGTCATTGTTTACAAAACGTCTACTGTGTAATTACTGTATTTACTTAGCTTGCTGAACTGAGTATCCAAGCACTGATATATTTTGGAGTAGGTACTAAAATGCCATTTTATTAATTTATTTTCATTGTTTGAATTAAAGTAAAAATTAGCAGAATATCCTTCCATTCATAATCTCAAATCTGTTTTTTTTTATTCAAATGAGCTGTTAGTTTTCACAAAATATGGTTAATAGTATCCAATTAGCCAATCAAAGCTATCCAATAGCCTTTCAAAGCTAAATCAAGCATATTACTGAACTAAAATGATATGTTTACAGATTTCTGTATTTCCTTTGATGATACTATTTTATCAATCTTTTCAAAAATGAAGTAAAAATATGCATAACCTTCAATTCGTCATCCTCAGTGGCGGATTTACCAATAGGCAAAGTAGGCCGGTGCCTACGGCGGCAGATTTAGAGGGGCGGCAAATTTAGTAAATTTTTTTTTTTTACAGATTTTTTTTTTTATAATTATACGTGTACACAATATATACTATAATAAAATCGTAAACCTAAAATAGTCTGTACATTAAAGATATTCGAAAAAAATTAGCTAGGATGGCTTAAGATTGAGTAGAATAAGATTTTTTTTTAATTTCTTGTTTGTCTGTCTGTCTGACCGTTTGTTTGAATGAATATCACGCAAAAACTACTGGGCACTTTTACATGAATCTCCTTGAATTGTATAGTCTGAAGTCCGGTTTAACATTCAGCATAAAATATTTATCAAAATTGTAACCTTAAGGGGGTCAAAGTTTGTATGGAACTACGTGATTCCGTGGTCCAAAGTCTATCTTTGTTTCTGCGAAAACAGAATTTGGAGCATATTTATCCAAACTTGGATATAGCACTTCGTATGGCTCTGTGCACAGCGGTGACAAATTGTTCAGGTGAGAGAAGCTTTTCTTGCTTAAAACGGGTTAAAAACTATCTACGATCTACTTTAAGCCAAGAAAAGCTTAATGCTTTATCTCTTTTGTGCATAGAGTCAGAACTTATGAAAAAGATTTCATAAGACGATTATAATTGATGATTTTGCAAATTTGAAATGTCGCAAGAAAATAATGTAAAACTTATTTGATCTCATTGTCTGTCACCATTAACTGATTGTTAACATGTTATATTTTAATAGAAATTGTTTGTATTGTTTTTAAACTGTTAAGTGCAATAAAAAAGATGTAACAAAAACAATGTTTTCTGGCCACTCATGATTTTGTCTGTGTTCATATAATGTAGGTATTTTTAAGTCATGCCTTTCCCCACCTTATGATTAGTACATGCTGCTGTTTTTAACCCCCGACGCAAAAAGAGGGGTGTTATAAGTTTGACGTATCTGTCTGTCTGTCTGTCTGTGGCATCATAGCACCCGAACGAATGAACCGATTTCAATTTAGTTTTTCTGTATTACAGGTGTTTTACGGGCGGGTGTTCTTAGACATGTTTGATGAAAATCGATTGAGCCGTTTAAAAGTTACAGAGGTTTTACGCTTTAAAGTCGGGGGTTTTTTGTTTTGCCTGTCAAATAAACTTGTTAGGTCAACATTAAACTCTTCAGTACATAGCGGGTTGCAAAAATAATCTAGTAACTGACAAAAATATCATTAAGTTCACAATCATACTAATAACGGGATTAAACTAACGTATTGAATTTCAAAAGTCAGTAGGGGCGGCAAAAATTGAATGGCCAACTAGCGGCAAATTTGTAAATCCGCCACTGCTAACCAACGAATCTTTCCAATAATCAAAATATTTTTGAATGTAAGTAGGATGAAGTATTTATAACATCTTTTATAATTCATGATTTTGTTTCATTAATATTGAGGTTTTTCATCAATTTATTCATTTCAATAGTAAGTTCAGTCAATTTTCAATAATGTTGGTTGTGTTTATTTTGACGTTTTCATGTTTTCTAATCTTCAACTTTGTATTTTTCCTTCTTCTGATATATCGTGTTGTTTTATTTAGACAAAATGTTTATTTTGAACAGAACCCTGGAAAATCATTTCCAAATGATCATTAGAAATAATAAAATCATTTTAACATAAAAGCTTTACCGTTGCTTAAATAACGGTGAATCTTTTATTCCTGACGGAATATTAATTTCGAATTACTTTGTATAATCAAAATCTGTGTGAAAAATAAAGAGTATGTTAATCCTTATAGTTAATGTAAATTTCGATATATGTTAAGTTTATCCAATAATTCAAACAATTCCTACCTCAAACGAACACTCCCGAGCAGAGCCGATCGCATCAAGCCCGACCGATTCAATCTTTCAAATAATTCAAATCATTTCAGTGTTTTCGTTTCTTTCAAACATCAAAATCTAAAATCTTCTTCCTTGCTACTCGCATGTGATTGTTTTGTAACGTTGTCAGATTTCCACGTTAAAACCTGGAATGTCTGAATATGTTTACATTTGAAGGTTAATAAATATCCATTTTTAATGACTTTTCAGTAGAATTTTTTATAGCCGACAACATTGTTTGAATGGACATTTACAGCGATCGTTGGAATGAAAGTGCAGACTGCGTTTTCTCTTCTGGAGAATTTTGAGATGAATTTACGATTGCTGGTTGTTCAGATATGTCAAAAGTTTTCGAAAAATTGTAAAAGGTTTGAAAATTCCTCAATGAGTACAGTGTATGAGATAATATTTGATAATATTGATCTTATTTATTATTACGAGTAGCAATAATATTTTGAATAAAAGCAAACATTCTATTCCAAAAAATTAAATGAATGAATTATTTCAACTATGATAATTTTAAATTTTGTAATTAATCAATAATGTTTACCATAATTCAATGTTGCAATTATTCAAATTTAAATATCTTGACTATAAGATATTCATAATATCTTTGTTTTTTATTTCGTTAAATGAACTTTCTAATGATTTTCGTTTCATTCGCTCTTTCATTGTTTATGAATTTTAGTATTAATTTTAGTTAATTGGAATATTTTGTTGTTTACTTCAGACGGAATATTAATTTTGAACTCAACCTAAACTAATCTTATCAAAATGATCATTCGAAAAAATAGAATCGTTTCAATATAGAAGTAAATTTTTTATTCCCGTACAAATATTCATTTCCAATCACTTCGAATTATCCTAATATGTGTGAATAATAAAGAACATGATAATTTCTATAATTAATGTACGTTTCGGTAATTGTTCAGTTCATCCAATAATTCAAACAATTCCAACCTGAAACGAATATACCCGAAGCTGAGCCGATCGCTTCCAGCCCGCCCGATTCAATCTTCAAATTCGAATCATTTCAGTTCTATCAGAAAAGCTTTCGTTTCTTTCAAACATCAAATTCTTAAACCTTCGTTGCCACTCGCATGTGATTGTTTTGTGACGTTGTCAGATTTTCACGTCAAAACCTTGAACATGAGAAAATAGTTGAGTACATTTGAAGGTTAAATATCCATTGTTAATGACTTTTTTGTAAAATTTCTTATCTCCGGCAACATTGTTGGATTGGATGTTCACATGCGATCCATTGGAATGAAACTGCAGATTGTGTTTTCTCTGCTGGATGGTTTTTAGAATGAATTTCCAGTTGCTCCTTGTTCAGATTTTCCAAATGTATTCGAAAAATTGTGGAAGATATTTGAAAATTTCTCAATGAAAACGGTGTATGAGATAATATATGATGATTTTGATCTTGTTTATTAGCACAAGTAGTAATAATATTTTGAATAAATATCAATCATTCTATTTTCAAACAATGTAATGAATGATATTCCCTATAATTCAATGTTGAAATTATTCAAAATGAAATATTTTGTCTTCATGATGAGATAATATATTTTTTAAATATGATAAATTAATTTTCTAATGAATATCGTTTCATTAACTTCCGGGTTTTCATTTATTTATGAATTTTAGCATTAAATTTACCTAATTGAAAAAATTAGAATATGTGATTATTTTATCGTTAATCGTAAAAGAGAATTGTATATTTTACCTTTACAATATTTTTCTATTTTTCTTTCTATAGAAATATCTTTTTGTTTTCTTCAGACGAAATCTCAATTTCGAACAAAACCTTACCATATCAGTTCAAAATGATCATTCGAAAACATTACATTCCAAAAAATGAAATCGTTTTAACATAAAAGTTTTCGGTTTGCTAAATGAACTTTGAGTCTTTTTTTCTGTTGGAATATTTGTTTCGAATTACTTATCAATCAGTGAAAAATAAAGAATATGATAATCCCTATAATTAATGTAGGTTTCGATATGTGTTGAACTTATCCAATAATTCAAACAATTCCAACCTTAAACGAACACTTCCGAACAGAGCCGATCGCTTCCAGCCCACCCGATTCAATCTTCACATTCAAATCATTACAGTGCTTTTATTTCGTTTCTTTCAAATATCTAATTCTAAACTTTCCATGCAACTCGCATGTGATTGTTTTACGACGTTGACAGTTTTTCACATTAAAACCTTGAATGTGAGACGATGTAAGGTACATTTAAGGTTAAATATTCATTTTTAATGATTTTTCAGTAGAATTTTTATATCGCCGGCAACATTGTTCGACTGGACGTTAATATGCGATCTTCGAATGATACTGCAGACTGCGTTTTATGTTCAGGACGATTTTAAGATGAATTTACGATTGCTGGTTGTTCATATTTGTCAATTTTCTCGAAAAATTGTAAATGATATTTGAAAGTTCCTCAAGAGTTCAATATATGAGATAATACATGATAATTTTGATTTTATTTATGAGTACTAGTAGCAATAATATTTTGAATGAATAACAAACATTCTATTACCAAAAAATGAAATAAATGAATTTTTGAACAATCTTTTGATAACCTTTCTAATGAATTTCGTTTCATTAGCTTTCGAGATTTCATTGTTTATGAATTATTTCATAAAATTTGGTTAATTGAAAAAATCAGAGTATGTGATATTTCATCGTTAATCGTAAGAGACAATTTTATATTTCATACTCTCCAATACTTTTCTAATTTTTTTCTACATTTCTTTTTGTTTTCTTCATACGAAATCTTAATTTCTAACAAAATCTTACCAAATCAGTTCGAAATGATCATTCGAAAACATTACATACGAAAAAATAAAATTGTTTTAACATAAAGCTTTCAGTTTGCTCATTGAACTTTGAATCTTTTTTTTTCTCGTCGAAATATTCATTTCGAATCACTTTTGTTAATCAAAATCTATGTGAAAAATGAAGAATATGAAAATTCATATAATTAGTCTAGGTTTCCATACGAGTTGAACTTATCCAATATGTAATTCAAACAATTCCAACCTAAAACGAATGTTCCCGAGCATGGCCGAACGCTCCCAGCCTGCCCGATTCAATCTTCATATTCATTTTAGTTCTATCAGAAAATATTTCGTTTCTTCCAAATATCAAATTCTAAAACCTTCGTTGCCACTCGCATGTGATTGTTTTGCGACGTTGACAGATTTTCACGTTAAAACCTTGATTGTGAGAAAATGTATATGAACATTTGAAGGTTAAATATCCATTTTTAATGACTTTTCAGTAGAATTTTTTTATAGCCGGCAACATTGATAGACTGGACTTTTATAGCGATGGCTTGAATGAAACTGCAGACTGCATTTTCTCTTCTTGGCGTTTTGAAGATGAATTTAAGATTGCTGGTTTTTCCGAAAAATCGTTAACGACTAAGCTAAGGTGTTTGAAATGGTATCTGATAATTTTGATATTGTTTTTTAGTACGAATAGTAATATTATTTCAAATATCAAATATTCTTTTCTCAGAAAAAAGAATGAATTAATTTGGTCATTCAAATCATTTGATTTTTAAATGCTTACAATAATTTTGTGTTGAGATTAGTCAAATTGAAATATTTGGTTATAGAGGAAATACAGTTTGTTTTCTATTACTATATTTATTATTTTGTGACTGCCGTTTCGTAGTATTACTACATTTTCAAGCATATTGATAAAAAAATTCAAATTGTTTGAATAAAAGGACTTAATATGTATAAGAAAAAAATGTATTTTTTTCTATAATACTTTGCATTATTACAAACTGACTGACGAATCCAGAATATTCAAAATATTTTGATAAAAGTATGAAGGAATGTTTGGAAAAATTTTCATAATTGATGACTCATTTTTTTAATCAATTCGGTTCATTAATTTCGATTTTCATAAATTTATTTATTTCATTAGTAAGTTAATTCAATTTTCATTATACGTTGTTAGTATTTATTTTGTCGCTTTTATATTTTCTAATCTCCAAGTTTGTATTTTTCCTTTTACTGAAATATGTTGTATTGTTCTTCTGCCAAAATATCAATGCTCAACAAAATCTTGCATAATCATATTGAAATAATCATTCGAAAATACTGCATTCCAAATAATATAATTGTCATAGTATAAAAGCTTTACGGTCGCTGAATAAGCTGTCAATATTTTTATTCCCTTCAGAAAATTTCTTTCTAATCACTTAAAATAATCAAAATTGATAAATACGATAAATCTTTATAAGATCTGCAAGTTTCGATGTCGTGTTGAGTTTATTCAAGAATTCAGACCTAACCTAACCTAACACGAATGATCCCGAGCAGAGCCGATCTCTTCCAGCCCGACCGATTCAATCTTCACGTTCAAAACATTTCAGTTTGATCAGAATAATTTTCGCTTCTTTCGAACATCAAATTGTAAAACCTTTGTTGCCGCTCACATGTGATTGTTTTGTGACGTTGACAGATTTCCACGTTAAAACCTTGATTGTGAGAAAATGTATATGAACATTTGAAGGTTAAATATCCATTTTTAATGACTTTTCAGTAGAATTTTTTCATAGCCGGCAACATTGTTTGACAGGACATAACAGCGATCGTTCGAATGAAACTGCAGTCTGCGTTTTCTCTTCTGGAGGATTTTGAGATGAATTTACGATTGCTGGTTGTTCAGATTTGTCAAAAATTTTCGAAAAATTGTAGGAGATATTTGAAAATTCATCAATGAGTACGGTGTATATAGCGATAAGTATTTGATAATATTGATCTTGTTTATTAGTACGAGTAGCAACAATATTTTGAATAAATATCAAATATTCCTGAATATTCAGAGAACCTTAATAATTCAAAATATGTGATTGTGTGTATTGTTCAAACAAAATGTGAATAGAGTCCTGACTTATTTGTCAAATATTAAATTGAATTATAAACGACACCTAGTATAATAATGTCCTACTTTAGATCCAAATGATCTTTTTTAGATACACTGTAAAAATATATATATTTGTAAAGTATTAATGAGACATTGAATGAAATTTGAAATTAATGAGACTGAATTCGGTTCATTACATACAGGTTTTTAATTCATTTATTTCAGTAGTAAGTTCAGTGAAATTTCAATTATTGTTGTTAGTGTTTATTTTGCCTTTTTTTATTTTCTATTCTTTACTTTGTATTTTTCCTTCTGCTGAAATATTTTGTTGTTTTCTTCAGCCAAATTATTAATTTTCAACAGAATCTTGCGTTATCAGATCAAAATGGAACATAAGAAATAATGAAATCATTTTAACATAAAAGTTTTCCGGTTGGTAAATTAACTGTGAATCCTTTTCTCCCGTTGGAATATTTCATTGAAATCATTTGAAATAATCAAAATATTTGTGAAAAATTTAAAATACTAGAAATTTCTGTTGAGTTGAACCAAGAATTTAAACAATTCTTCTAACCTGACACGAACACTCCCGAGCAGAGCCGAACGCTTTCTGACCGCCCGATTCAATCTCCACATTCAAAACATTTCATTTCTATCAGAAAATCTTTCGTCCATTTCAAACATCAAATTCTAAAACCTTCGTTGCCACTCGCATGCGATTGTTTTGCGACGTTGACAGGTTTTCACGTTAAAACCTTGATTGTGAGAAAATGTATGTGAACATTTGAAGGTTGTATAACCATTTTTAATGACTTTTCAGTAGAATTTTTTTATCGCCGGCAACATTGTTGGACTGGACGTTTTCATGCGATCGTTTTAAGGCAATACAAGTGCAGACTGTTTCTCTTCTAGAAAATTTTAAGATGAATTTGCGATTACTGGTTGTTCAGATTTGTCAAAAGTTTTCGAAAAATTGTAATAGATATTTGAAAATCGCTCAATGAGTATGAGATGATATATGATAATTTTGATCTTGGTCTTTAGTATAAGTAGCAATAATATTTTAAATAAATATCAAACATCACCCAAAAAAAGAGACAAATGAATTTTTAACTCTTATAAATTTAATTTTTGGTACTTATGAATAATGTTTACAATAATTTAATGTTAAAACTATTCAAATTGAAATATTATGACTATATGATGAAATATTCATAATATCTTCGTTTTTAATTATGATAAATTAGCTTCATAATAATTTTTACTTCATTAATTACCGATATTTCATTGGTTCATGAATTCTAGTTATAAATTTAGTTAACTGAAAGAAATTATAATAATAAGTGATTAATTTGTAGTTAATCGTAAAAGACAATTATATATTTTCTTCTTTACAATACATTTCTGTTTTTCCTTCTACACGAAAAGTGTTATTTTTCATCGAAACCTAAACTAATCAAAATGATCATTCCAAAATATTACATTCGAAAAATGAAATTGTTTCAACATAAAAGCTTAGCATTAGCTGAGTCGACTGTAAATCTTTTCATTCATTCGAAATATTCATTACGAATCACTTTTGTTAATCAAAATCTATGTGAAAAATAAAGAATATGATAATTTCTATAATTAATGTAGGTTTCGATATGTGTTGAACTTATGCAATATGTAATTCAAACAATTCCAAACCCAAAACGAATGTTCCCGAGCATAGCCGATCGCGTCTTTGCCGCCCGATTCAATCTTCACATTCAAATCATTTCAGTGCTTTCGTTTCTTTCAACATCAAATTGTAAAACCTTCGTTGCCACTCGCATGTGATTGTTTTATGATGTTGACAGATTTCCACTTAAAAACCTGGAATGTCAGAATATGTATACATTTGAAGGTTAAATATCTATTTTTAATGACTTTTTACTAAAAATTTCTTATCGTCGGCAACATTGTTCGGCTGTACGTTTACATGCGATCGTTGGAAGGAAACTGCATACTGCGTTTTGTCTTCTGGAGGATTATGAGATGAATTTACGATTGCTGGTTGTTCATATTTGTCAATTTTTCTAAAAATTGTAAATGATATTAGAAAATTCCTCAAAGAGTCCAATATATGAGATAATACATGATAATTTTGATTTTATTTATGAGTACGAGTAGCAATAATATTTTGAATGAATATCAAACATTCTATTAATGTTTTTATGATTAATGTTTAATGATAAACTTTTTAATGAATTTCATTTCATTAGTTTTCGAGATTTCATTGTTTATGAATGTTTTCATAAAATTTGGTTAATTGAAAAAATTAGAATAGGTATGTGATATTTTATCGTTAATCGTAAGAGACAATTATATATTTCATACTTTCCAATACTTTTTTATTTTTTTTCTACATTTCGTTTTGTTTTCTTCAGAACAAATCTCAATTTCTAACAAAATCTTACCGAATAAGTTCAAAATGATCGTTCGAAAACATTACATACGAAAAAATAAAATTGTTTTAACATAAAGCTTTCAGTTTGCTCATTGAACTTTGAATCTTTTTTTTTCTCGTCGGAATATTCATTTCGAATCACTTTGGTTAATCAAAATCTATGTGAAAAATGAAGAATATGAAAATTCATATAATTAGTCTAGGTTTCCATACGAGTTGAACTTATCCAATATGTAATTCAAACAATTCCAACCTAAAACGAATGTTCCCGAGCATAGCCGAACGCTCCCAGCCAGCCCGATTCAATCTTCATATTCATTTTAGTTCTATCAGAAAATATTTCGTTTCTTCCAAATATCAAATTCTAAAACCTTCGTTGCCACTCGCATGTGATTGTTTTGTGACGTTGACAGATTTCCACAATAAAAACTTGATTGTGAGAAAATGTATATGAACATTTGAAGGTTAAATAACCATTTTTAATGACTTTTTAGTAAAATTTTATTATCGCCGGCAACATTGTCCGATTGGACGTTCAAATACGATTGTTCCAATGAAACTGCAAATTGCGTTTTCTCTTCTGCGCGATTTTAAGATGAATTTACGATTTTAGCTTGTTCAGATTTTTAAAATTGTTTCGAAAAATTCTAAAATATGTTCTGAAATTCCATAATGAGTATACGATGTATGAAACGATTATGATAATTTGGATTTTGGTTATTCATTATAAGTGGCTATATTATATAGATAATCAAAAATAGAACTATTTTTTTCCGAAAAAAAGAATAACAATTCGGTTTACCCCAACTATTTCAATTTTCGAATCTTGAATATTGTTTACACAATTTTTTTGAGACTATCCAAATAGAAATATTTTGTTATATAGAAAATACAGTTTGTTTTTGATCAATATATTTATTATTTTGCCACTGCAGTTTCGTGTTATTACTACATTTTCGAGTATATTAATAAAGAAATTAGGATTGCTGGAATATAAATTCTAATAAGTATTAGTAAAAAAAAGTGTACTTTCCGCTATAATATTGTATTATCACAAAAAAAGCACGATTCTATCAAATATTGAAAATATTCCGATTAAAGTATCATGAAATATTCATAATAAGTTTCATAAGTCATAATGTATGTTTAAATGAATTTTTTTCATTATTTTCATCATTTTATTCATTTCAGTCGATTTTCAATATACGCTGACAGTGTTTGTTTTGTCGTTTTTATATTTTCTAAACTTCAACTCTATATTTTTCCTTTTGCTGAAATATTTTATTGTTTTCTTCAGCCGAATATCAATTTTCAACAGAATCTTGCTTAATCAGTTCGGGATGATTTACAAGGTACGTCTGAATACGTTCTAATTTGAATTAAAGTAAACATTAACAAAATATCCTTCCATTCATAATCTCAAACCTGTGTTTTTTATTCAAAGGAGCTGTTAGTTCTCACAAAATGTGTTTAATAGTATCCAATTTCTATGTTGTCAAAAAATATACAAAACCATGGCCTTTCAAAGCTATATCAAGCATATTACTGCACTAAAATCATACGTTTACAGATTTCAGTATTTCTGTTGATACTACCATTTTAGCAATCTCTTCAAAAATAAAGTAGAAATATGCATAACCTTCAATTCATTATCCTATATATTTTCTGTTGTTCGTTCAAATGAGCTTTGTGTTTTCACAAATATCGTACTATCTCATCTTTATTATATTATCAATTCTTTTTACATCGAATTTCTGGGTTGTCAAGTAATAAGTCTATATTCTTAGTTCTTAAATTTATATTGAAACACATGAAACATGTAAAATTGAAATGAACTTTTTTCTTAACATCATATAATAAAGGAATTCCATGTCTGAAAAATACCAGAATAAGTTCTTTTGAAGGGGAATAAATTCTTGTCATTTGACTATTTTCTGCTTTTACAACCCAAGCTTCTAACTCCTCGAGAACTTCGAAGACTAGAACTTCTCTAAGGCCAATAAATTCATTATCACACTCTACACAATGTTTAAGTACTTGAATAAAGTTGAAATACAAGATGAAAAAATAAAATGAAAACCATTGGATTTATTTTAATACTCACTGAAATGAACTATCAAATAATTTTCACTTTTTATAACATCCAATTCGTCATCTTTAACAACTTCTAAACTACAGCAATCCGATCCGAGGAGCTACGAGTAACAGGAATAACCTCGCTGGGTTGGCAGTGCCTTCCGGGAAGTTTTATTTTCGATAATTGTAAAGCAATCAAAGTCATGTTGCTGTTATCAAAATGAATCATAGTCCGAATTGTCGATATCGAAGTTCTGAAACGCTATCTTAAGATTCTGAAAAATAAAGCTTTGTTGTATTAAAAACAGAATCCTTAACCAAATTGTTGGTTATGTGTTCAAATGAAGAGATACAAAAACAATACAGGTAGTCAAAAATATTTATTGAAAGAAGCCACTTCTGAATTAAACATATTCACAGCATATATCAGAATATAAACTACAAAACTATTGATAAAAAATACGTGTTTAACATTGTATAGCTTAATGCTAAATAAATTCATTCATTCATATGATAATCAATGTGGATGAACGTTTTGAATTAATTCAAAAAAATCTAATTATGAAGCAAGGCATTGTTTAACATACAAAGAAAAATAGATATAATAAACTCAACAGCACAATAGTTGATTAAAAATGTATTAGAAATATTGAAATAATAATTTTGAGATGCAAGTTATATTAAATAATTATTCATATAACAAATATCAGAATTTGTCATCGCATTAGAAATATTTCTTCTTAGCTTATAAAATTCTATTCAATAGGTAACTTATATAAAATATTACTTTGAGTCCTTTGTTATTTCCATTCAATTATACAAAAATATATCTGTTTAAAAAATGCATTATCATAATAAAAAAATAGCATATACAAAATCTATATTAAGAAATCTTAATAATATTAATTTTAAAGCGCACCTTTTTTAGATCTATTATGAAATGACTCAAACAATCAAAAGGCACAATCATTTTACAAATATATCGATTCATTTTACAGTTTCATTCTGTAATAATTCACAGTAATTTGTTAACCTGATACAAATATCTTCATTATAACCCATGAAAAGAATATCAAATTTGTATTTGTTATTGTCATCTGCGTATAAAACTGAAAATCTAAATGATTCACCAGAAGATGAGTACACAGTTTTCAGTAAAAAAATGTTGAATTGTAAGCAATGGATAAATATGGATACCCTCTAATAAAATTTGAGGCTCGTTCATTAAAATGAAGGTATGTTTTTCTTTTATGTGATTTATTATGCTCTCAGTAGTGTCTTTCCAGTCACATCCATCATAGAAACAAGATCGTGGCGCATATATACATGTTTTTTCATGTTCTTCAATTTGGAGTAAGTTATTTCTATATGGACATTTTTTAACAGCATTGCCACACGGAAAGTTCAGAATCTTGATGGATTTTTCTCTAGCATATGCTCTTTCTTCTGAAAATTTGAATAAATATCATAAATATAGTACTGTATTTCAATGAGGTCAGTACAATGTAAAAATATAAATTTTTGTATGTTTGAAACACTTGTATGTGGTGAACCTTTTGAAACTATTTTAAGGTGTAAAATGGTATTCACGAATAAAATTAAAGCATTAATAAATAATATATTTTCGAGGCAATATTGTGGACTTCATTCTTGTTCACCATGTGAAATTATGAATTTTAAGGTTGTAACAATAGATGTAGAAAACCTATAAAAATATTTTAGTGTATAAAATGGTATTCACAACACAAATTGAAGCATTAATAATGTATTTTCAAGTAAATATTGCGGACTTCATAGAATATGGTTAAAAAACATGATCAGAATTTCATTTTTCCATTTGCTCATTTTTTCATTGTAGTAGTCTATATGAAGAAAATCCTCATTACACAGATATGAAACTGTATAATGGATATGTCTTAACTATTCAGAAAATTAGCAACTACTGTTTATTTAAGAAAAAGTAATTTTAATGTTTGTTGAATTCTGAACCTTATACAATGAATGAATTTTTAATTTTCTTAAGTTGCATGAATAGTGGAATAAAGCAGTTTTGATTATTGTGAATTATGTATTTCTTCTTCACTTTATTTATGAAAAAAAGTTCATTCTATTCTGAAATATGGCCAACGTAATATCAAATGCGTAAAAACATAATAATAAATCACCAAATTTTTTCATAAACGGAGTTTTTTGTATTTATACGAAAACTTTACCTAGATTCTAGCAAAATATTGACTACACTTTCCACAATAATTTCCTCCAGAAGCCGTTGTCGCAAAAGCAGAAGCCGTTGTCGCAAAAGCAGAAGCCGTTGTCGCAAAAGCAGAAGCCGTTGTCGCAGAAGCAGAAGCCGTTGTCGCAAAAGCAGAAGCCGTTGTCGCAGAAGCAGAAGTCGCTGGTGTAATGAACCTAGATGAATCAAAGGTAATACGTGGTGCCGGTGTAAAAAGGGTAAGCATACGCTCCTATCGTTGTCCCGGAGATATTACTAGTGTTAGCACTTCTAGTACCCCCAAATGAACCAATGGTAGTATTATTACTTGCCGATCCATTACCAGTTTTCTCAACTTTAGTTGCTGGAACTCCCTTGCAATTGTTGCATAAGTTATGTCCTTTTGGACAAAAATAAATGGGAAAAAAGTAATATTTAACACACCTAGGACACTTAATATTGTCGAGAAGTTCAGGGTCAATATCTTCAACGCATAATTTATTTGGAATCGTATCACCGGATGAATTTTCTACCGGATTTGCTGGAAATGCGGCTTGCGGATTGAAGGAAAACATAGTGAAGTAATATAAACTATACTACTGAAATCCAAATCCTTCGGTTCAAATTTCTTCTAAAATTCAAGCTAACTGATGTGAACACAAATGACCAGTGTTGCCAGTCGGGTCTTGTCAGAAGTTACCTGAAATATAAAAAAATGCAACCTTTTTGTATAAAAAGTAAACTTGTATATTTTTTTACTGGAAAGGTACTAAAAGTTGATAGAATAGAATATTAGATGTATTGACTTACAGAACATGAATACACACATGAATTTCTAATGATTTTCTTTATTAGTTGTTATAGTACCAAAATTTATATTTAAATATGTTTGTACGAGTATGTACATATAAAATTTATATTTTATAAGTATATTATCTGAGTATTACCTGTATGTTTGACTGCAACAAAAATATGAATATTACGTAGGTATAATAACGGGTTTAGTTCAAAGTTATTGTATTAATTAGGCACAACAATTGTGATTACGAGACTAAAAGAATTATATGAAATTAAAATAATGAATGAAGAATACATGAGAGAAGAGAGCACATCAGCATCTGAAATTTAAGTCATATGTGTTTTCTGCATTTTCAAATAAAGCTTTCGAGAACATTCTCTCTGAAAAAAATTGCCAGTTTGTGAAAAAATAATAAAATACAATAAGTACCGGCAATCACCATAATCATCACTATCTTTTCTGTATTTTATTTCACATGCGTTGAAAAATGGCAAAACGAGCAACACCATTATTGTGTTATATAACCAAATTTGGGAACATGGGTTCTCCTGTCAATCTGTCATTTTTAGGATTTCATTCCAGTATTCTTCAACCGGCAAGTCAGGGGAAATGTTCAATTCGATGAGGTCGAGAAAAGCGTGTTTCTTCCGTTCTTCTTTGGAAATCTTTTTATTACGCATAATAACTCTTTTACTTCAAATTTTTGCGATTTGGGTGGCTTTAGAACAATTTCTAATAAATCAAAAAGAGGATCTTCAAAACTAAAGCGTTGCCTTATTTGTGCTAATGCTTCGATATAAAAAGATAAACAGGTTTTTCGGAAACCGGCAATTTGTGTTGGAGGTATTTCTCTCGAAAATTCATCAATTGATGCAAATAAAAAGTTAATTCTACAAATTCAGAAAAATCACTTAAAAGTAACCTTTTCATTAGAGTAATCTAAAAGTAACCGTTTGAAAATTCATTACAAAAGTAACCTTCTGGCCACTGAGTCTCACTCAAAGTCGGCAAACTTCGCTCCATGTCGGCTCCATTTGGTTGACGAACTCGAGTGGGTTCGAGTTCACAACTAACCACCTTTACTACAGGCCATGAAGAGCGTAGTCCTTCGGTGTTCAAATTGTGCTTAGTTGTATACTATCCTAGTGTTATCGATAAAGCCCCACTGCGTAAAAAATACCTCTATTAGTCAGTGGGATTTATTTACATGAAAAGTTGCCTAACCAAATTTATTAAATTATTTGAGAGAATAGGAACCTTGAAAGAAACGCTGTAGGAATTACTCAAATTGAATTAATAAATTCAATGGACGATGAATCTACTCTGTGATAGTTCATATTTAAATGAGAGGTAATAATAAAAACTTGTCTAAAAATCACTGACTGAACAATTCTTTATTCGACTAGTTTCGCCTTTTACAGCATTATCAAGAATAACGTTCTTGATAATGCTGTAAAAGGCGAAACTAGTCGTATAAAGAATTGTTCAGTCAGTGATTTTTAGACAAGTTTTTATTATTACCTCTCATTCAAATTGAATTATTTACCTTAGTATAAATAAATATTATATTTCTGATTAGAGCAACCAACAAACTACTTTATGAAAGTATTGAGCTTTCTTCGTTTATTTTTTGATTCAGTTTTCTCGTGTCCGGCTTCATTATTTTTTTGTCTAATTATTCAATAAGATATTCGAAAAAATGGAACACAGCATGTTCAGAATATTTTTATTGTCTTCATAAGATAAACAGCAACAACAAAAATCTTTAAGGACTCATCCAATGACACTCTTAAAATAGTGAGATTACACAAAATTGCTTTCTGGTGTATATTATACAAAAAGGCACGTTCAAGAGAAATACCTTTAATAATTTTTTCAAATATGGAACACGTGTGAAATAAGACATTTTTAATTAAATCTGTAGGTATATTCAGTTCTCCCCGTTGCAAATAATTAAAATATTATCAATAATAAATAAAATCATAGCTTCCAAAAATTCTGTTTTGAGGAAAGTTTCGATTTTGAAAGTATGTGTTATTGTTAGTTAGATTTGTGAATAGCGATCTGTTTATTCGATGGTTATCGGTAATAAATAGGTTAGAAAATATACTCATTTCTATAAATAAACTCATATATCACAAGCTTGAAACTTACTGAATCATCTACGGAATAGGTACCTATGCTCGATATTATATTTCACAAACAAATTATTTGTAAGTAATCCGTACTCAAAACACAACACAAGTTCGATTCGATTAAATCGGTACACACAAAACACTTCGTTTTTATAATTTGATGTTATAAAATCCACAAACTATCAACTCTAGCACGTAAATAATACTATAGCAAATTGATGAATAGGGGATTAGAACTGAAATCGTAAAATATTCAACTTCAAACTACGAAAGTCTTGAACAACACAAAATTGATTTCGTTTCACTGAAATTTGTAAACAAACTAAACACTTCGTTTTTCAGTGTTTGATGTTGAGATTTCAACAAATTATTAACATCAACACTTGTAATACACAAAAGCTCAAATTATTTAACTTCAAACTGCGAAAGTTTTGTGAAGCGTCCTGTTTGCTTTAGTATACCACTACAAGAAATGGCGGGAATATTAGGCAATCTTATGACATATGCCAGATATTCATTTCATGGCCTGTAGTAAAGGTGGTCGTGGCCCAACTCGAGTCGACCATCACTAGTCGGTGGCAGGGATACCAACTTGGGGGTTTCCCCCTAAATTTAGGAGGACAAATGTTTGGTGGGGTTTTTTTGGGGGCTTAAAATTTTCAGGGGTAATCTTAGAGGTATTTTTAAAGTATTCCAAAATATTTCATATCATAATTTAAATAACTAAATTTAATTTTGATTTTTATTTTAAAAAAAAATCCATTTCATGATGACAATATTCAATACTATTTCTTAATGTAGGTTGATTAATGAAAAATTTTATAATTAGTAAATGAATAATTTAATTTTTGTGTAAAATATTACCCTATGAACTATTCCCAACATTCTCATTTCCAAGAATGAAATGAAAAATTTAATAATAATAAAATAATATTTTAATAATATTAAAGAATGATAAATATTTAATAATAATAATTACTTGATATTTTAATTTTAATGATAAAAACACTTAAGTACCTTATAATTGCAAAATAAAACCTTAATGTATATTTTTTCTTTGAATTTTAATAACAATTCTAGGGGAATTTAGGGGTTTTTCAACTTGATTACGGGGGGAAAAGATTCCACGAGTTGGTAACCCTGGTCGGTGGTTTAATCTCAGTTACTTCTTATACTGTACTATCACTAACTTGTAGGTACCTACTTAGTATTGTCGAAATGAAACCAAGTTAAAAAACAAAGAATTCATGATGTGTAATACGTAAGGTACCTGATGTGTAATACGTAAGGTACCTACATATTGGTCAGATTCAAATTCATCGTTAATTATAATACATCATTACAAACTGACTGACGAATTGGTAATTATTTATGTCAACCGCGACATGTCATAATTCCAAAATAATTCTGCTACTTACTAATATTGCTATGGAGAAGTCAATTCCGTATTCAAAAACTTGTTAAGATCAATAGTATTCTAAAAAAAAATTAGTAAACTTTCCTAAGAAAATGTCAACAACAAGCCGCCATATTGATTTATAGTTACATTCAGAACTGCATTGCCAACCTAAGAAAATATAAGAAATACCGCAATCGTGTAAAAAATACGCAATTCACGTAATAATGTTAATGTTCGCTTACCACATTTGTTGAATAGATATACCAGTCCTGGAACTTCAGTTAAAAGAATGATATGGCATATCTCGGCGAATTTAGGATAATTTAGAATTTTCAAAAAATGTATGTTTATGTGCAGAAACAGAAAATCCACAATGTACACGTGCACGTTTTTTATTACCTTTAGATACAACTTTACTGGTATAACAGCGATACCTATTCTCATATTCATTAAATCTGCAAGGTGTATTGCATTTAGGACAATTCACTTCATTCACTAACACATTATGCGCAACCAAAAATTCATGCAACTTAACTTCATCCTTACGAAGGTCTAGGAATTCTGAAATACTATACTCACATCCACTGCAAACCATATTAACACTTCACTAAAATCACGGTAAAAAGGTAACAAAACACCGGTACACCTAAACACCCACTATCACTTACGACGTAATACTAACGATAAAGAGTTTTGACACAAATATTATATGCTACTATTATGACTACGAAGTATTTTTCCACACGGGTATTCCCCTGAATTAACCGCCCAATACGGTATACCGTTTGTTTTGGCGGCATTTGGTTCGTAGTATGGAATTGTCGCCGCTACATGTCAACACAATTATAATTTACGATCTTTGTCTTCAACTCAGTGTTGTCACATGTACCAAAAATCAGCAAAATTTAGTATATTCATAAAACTGTTCTAAAATTCAGATGAGGTGTAAATGATATAATAATATAATTTAATAAATATGGCTGCTAATCAAGAATTGATAATATCTTCATTAAAATAATGGACGGTCGATTAATAATAATCCAGAGGAGAGTTATAGGATTACAATGGGAAAAAACTGCACATGATTAAAAAATAACCAAAAGATTAGGTTTGGTTAGGTTAGCATAGGTTAGATTTGCTTAGGTTAGGGTAGGTTAGGTTAGGTTAGATTTGCTTAGGTTAGGTTAGGGTAGGTTAGGTTAGATTTGCTTAGGTTAGGTTAGGTTAGATTTGCTTAGGTTAGGGTAGGTTAGGTTAGGTTAGGTTTGATTTGTTTAGGTAGGGTATTCCTAAATTTCTTCTTCATTCCTAAATTTCCTATTTTTCAAAATCTTAATACAACGCGTGGGATATACATCATTTATTCACATTAGGTTAGGTACGGGTTGAATATAAACACTTCAAGTTATGATTTACACTTTATTCACTACATAGCATGACGCGATTCGTTGTTACGCGATTCGTCGACTTCTTCAGATGCTTATAGAATAATGAAGAAATAGGTAGTAACGACGAAACGCGTCATGCTATGTAGTGAATAAAGTGTAAATCATAAGTTCAAATTTTTGAATTTAAGTTTATATTCAATTATAATGGATTTACACCTACAAAACGCCAACACTATTAAATATTAGTTAAGGGTACTCTACTCAAAACAAATTGATGCTATGAACGGTTAATCCAAAATTTCCAGATTGTAGCGTATCGACAACACTGTCTTCATACATTCCCCTCTGACGTCACATAGTAATAGTAACTGCCGTAGCAATATTAAGAAAGTTCTAAGTCGATTTTTTTAATCAATTTGGTTCATTAATTTTGATTTTCATAAATTTATTTATTCCAATAGTAAGTTCATTCAATTTTCATTATACGTTGTTAGTATTTATTTTGCCGTTTTTATATTTTCTAATCTTCAAATTCGTATGTTTCCTTCTTCTGAAATATTTTGTCGTGTTCTTCTGCCAAAATATTAATTCTCAACAAAATCTTGCATAATCAGATTAAAATGATCATTCGAAATACTGCATTCCAAATAATATAATTGTCTTCGTATAAAAGCTCTACGGTCAATATTCAATAAACTGTAAATCTTTTTATTCCCTTCAGAATATTTCTTTATAATCAATTAAAATAATCAAAATTGAGAAATACAAGTTCCCATTTCTGTTGAGTTTATTCTAGAATTAAGACAATTCTAACCTGACACGAATCCTTCCGAGTAGAGCCGAACGCTTTCTATCCGCCCGATTCAATCTACACATTCAAATCATTTCAGTTCTATCAGAAATAAAAAGCTTTCGTTCATTTCAAACATCAAATTGTAACCTTCGTTGCTACTCTCATGTGTTTGTTTTGCGACGTTGACAGATTTCTACGTTAAAACCTTGATTGTGAGAAGATGTATATGAACATTTGAAGGTTAAATATGGATTTTTAATGACTTGAATATAACTTAAATTCAAACACTTGAACTTATGATTTACACTTTATTGACTACATTGCATGACGCGTTTCGTCGTTACAAACGACTTCTTCAGATGCTTACAGAATAAGGATTTAATGACTTTCTTTTAATTAACTTTTTTTTAATGACTTTCCAGTAGAATTTTTTTATAGCTGGCAACATTGTTCAACAAGATATTTATATGTGATCCTTCAAATCAAACTACACACTCTTTTCTCTTCTGGGCGATTTTAGATGAATTTACGATATCTGATTGTTCAGATTTTCCAAATGTTTTTGAAAAATCACAAATGATATTCGAAAATTACTTAATTAGTATACGGCTTTCAAAATAATTATGATAATTTGGATTTTGTTCATTAGTTAGTTAGTAATTTTTTCCAAAAAAAAAGAACAAATGATTTTGGTCCACCTCAATAAATTTAATTTATAAATCATGAGAAATATGTTCTATAATTTGATGTTGAGACTATTCAAATCAAAATTTTTATTTTTTCTGTGTTGTTATACAGAAAATACAGTTTGTTTTTATCAATTTATTTATTTTTTACGACCGCAGTTTCGTAGTATTACTACATTTTCAAGCACATTAGTAAAGAAATTGATATTGTTTGGAAATAAGTGGGTACTAATAATACCTACGAGTAAAAAAAATTAATTTTTCTCTATAATATTTTGAATTATCACAAACTAACGGACAAATCTATCCAATATTTAAAATATTTCAATAAAAGTATAATGAAATATTTGGTTTAAGTTCATGACGTATTTTTTATAATGAAAATGGTTCATTAATTTCAGGTTTTTCATCAATTTATTTATTTCACTAGTAAGTTCAGTCATTTTTCAATATGTTTACGTTGTTAGTGTTTATTTTGTTCTGTTTTTTTCATTCTGCTGAAAACTTTTCTTCAGCCGATAATATTAATTTTCAATGAAATATTTTTTTTTTTAATTATTGGCTATGGCATATCTTTCGACATTTGCCAGCAGGTTAGTTGTGGGCCTTTTGATCGACTATGAACATTTAATAATAGAAAATTTCTATTTCAATTTCTAAATCACCTAAACGATCTTTAGAATTTAACGATGATGACAAGTAGGATTTGCAGGGACACAATACGCTAAGGGACTGATCATTGCGATTTTATTTCTTCATACACATACAGGGAAAGTCTCGGATTAACATGGGTATTTTACATTTAGGATAGAGAACACAGGAAGTTCGACAGATGACCTAACCTTAGTGAAGTTTTCATTTAAATACTTAGTTGAAGTCTACGTATAAATGAGTAAATTTCGCAGTAGATAGAAATATTATTTAGACTGAGGGCCATATTCAGGTTATAGGGTTGGAGATATTTAGAAACATTATATATAGCTTTATCTAACTTTTCACAATCCTGGTGATTATTAGTACACTGAAATAATATATGATTTATGCTGCCTCTTTCACCACACTCACACAGTGGGTTATTTTTTTGTTGATTTTATAGAGGTATTCAGGGCATATTGCATGACCGCTTCTCAGTCTTGTTAAGGCACGAAAGAAGTCTCTATTGAATTTGTCTCCACCAAGGTTTTTGAACGAAGGCACTTTCGGAGGGAAAGGCTGAATCGATGAGTAATGCCGTCCCTTTTGTTTATCTTCGAAATAAATTTTCCACTTCTCGTCAAAATTCTGTTTGATGAGGGGAATAATGTCTGAGTAAACACATAATGATGTGTCGTAATGTGGTATGCTGATGGCAGCTTTGGCTAACGAATCCACTTTTTCATTACCTAAGATTCCTGAATGAGCTTTAACCCAGAGAAATTGTA
The DNA here is from genome assembly GCA_030704895.1 of Henosepilachna vigintioctopunctata. NCBI lineage: Eukaryota > Metazoa > Arthropoda > Insecta > Coleoptera > Coccinellidae > Henosepilachna > Henosepilachna vigintioctopunctata. The sequence goes on from JARQZJ010000005.1 coordinate 4,307,073, forward strand.
CCGTTGATCCTTGTGTTTTAATAATTTGGAGGCATAAAAGTATATTCTTATGAATATAGCTGAATTTCCAATTTGGTTGTATATTCTTCAAGCTAAGGAGTCCACTCATGCTATCCGTTAGGATAAGAAAATTTTTTGAGGGTAGCTGAGAATGAATAATATATTCCAAAGACTTCCAAATCGCGAAAAGTTCTGCGCTGTATATAGAAAATTCATCCTTCAGACGAAACTGAGAACCAAGTTCAAGTTTAGGATCGTAAAAAGCACATCCTACACTTTTTTGCTGTTTGTAGGCATCCGTATATATTTGGTGATAGTTTTTATAAAATTTATCAATTAACTCCAAAAATTCGACCGTTGTCAGATTCTGACTGTATTCAGGAATATGTATTTTTTTTATACTTTGGAATAATTCTAAGTCAACAGTGAAGAACAGCATTTTATTTGATTTCATTATCTCTCTTGAATAATTACTTAGATAATTGTAGGCTGATGTAAGGAGAGGGTCTTTCTTTATTATCCAGTATTTGTGAGTAATAGTTAAAATGTGCAGGTGGTTGATTTTTTGAAGAATTGGAGATGATATGGCCATATGTTTCAGAACGAATTTTCTGGAAAGAAGTTGTCTTCGAAAGGATAATGGAAGTTTAACTAAGCTGATACTAGTTCCGATCCAAATTTGCTATCTTGGTTAGATCCCCAATATGAATGGTGCAGGTTAAAATCGCCGCATATTACGAAATCTTCAGTGATAGATTCGAAAAATTTGTTCCAATCTCGCTGACAGATGTTTGTCCTGGGTGGATTATAAATAGAGAATAAGTAAATTTTCTTTTTATCCAGCGATTTGATTGAAATTCCTGTGACTTCTATGCCAACAGGATAGTTCATGTCAGAAATTAACTCTAAAGCAAATTTCTTTTTTAGAAGAAGGAGAACCTTCCTCTAGAAGGAGAAGAATTCCTCTACCTTGAATCCTATCATTCCTAAATGTATTGTACCCTTTGATCGAGAAATTGAATTGAGGTTGAAGCCAAGTTTCGTTAATACAAGCTATATCAATATTCCTATCCTCTAAAAAATGTTCTAGTTGACCCTTATTTGTCAATATGGATCTAGCATTCCATGGTAGTATTCGAATTTCTGGGGTCATTGTTGAAAAAGTTTTTGATTCTACTTTTCAAAGATAATTGAAAAGATCTGTCGGAAACTGAATAATTTGAACCACTTAAATCTAATAAACATTTTAGAACTATATTGAAAATTATATCTAGAAGATTACTACTATCAGACTCATCTGTTATAGAATCTGAAACGTTACCGGTTTTTTCTCTAACGCACACTCCGTTTCTAAGTTCTGAGTGGGGAATAGAGATGATTTGATTGTGATTTTTGAGTAATTCTATTTGATTTATGGAAGAGACATTTATTTTTCTTTTCTTAGATGAACCAACTTCATTATTAGAATACCTGTCATTCGAAAAACCTGATGATGTCCCAAGTTTGTGAGAAACATTTTTATTCTCGTTAGATAATATATTAGCATATGACTGGTCCAATTTCTTGGAGGCTTCTTTGAAGGATATATTATCTTCCGCCATTTTTTGTTTAATTGTTTTTTGTTTTTCATATACTGGGCATTTAGACCTGTCATTAGAAAGATGTTCTCCCTGGCAATGTACACAATTTAGTTTGTCTGCCAGACAATTTTGACTGTCATGATTATTACCGCATCTAACCGAGCTATTACATAAACCTTCTGAATGACCATATCTTAGGCATTTGCCACATTGAACTACTTTTTGAACGAAAGGGTTAACCTCTCTAATGCAACCAAAAAGACCGACTTTAGAAGGTAACCGTTGTCCTCTAAAAATTAAAAGAACAGATGATGTTGGAACATATTTGACTGATTTATCTTCATTTACTACCCTCCTGTTCAATCTTCTAGCTCCTGTAATATTACAAAATTCTCCCCTGACTGGGCTAATACACGATTTCAATTCATCTATACCTATATCCAAATCTATGTGTTTTATTACACCTAAACGACGCAACAAAAATAAAGGAACATATGCTTCTAATTTGTTATCTTTCAGTAGATTCGACGATAATAGTAAATTAGCACTTGTGAATGTTCTCATTTCGACTACGACACGTTTAATGCCAGATTTTTTAATATGAATCACATTCTCAGCAATTTTGTTATCATTTCGGAATATTAATTTTCCTACTATCATTTGAGACAAGTTTTTTATATTAGGATCGATCGAATCTATATAAACAAGATATGGACCTACATCAGATAACTGATATTTCAATGAATTGTCACGTTTCACTTTGTAATTGTTTGAGAAAGATTTTTTATTACTGTTTTCGACAATGCTTTTCTGCAACAAATTTTCAGATGTCATATTTGAAGGTAAAGAAATTTCACTAGAAATGTCGTTATGGAACGAACTCACCGGGACGGTCTATGGGTTGGAAGCTTCATGATCCATTTCTAAAGAATTGTCATTTAATAAGTTCAAAGCATCCACTATGGCTTTAGATGTAGATGGTATACCCCCTGGGTCTGGCGGATCGTTATTATGCATATTGAACATAGTTTTGAACTGATTCAATACCGATAATTTTATCACTTATAGTTATTCAAAAACAGATTTCGATACAACGGGATTAGCACCTGTACACGCGACCGTATGTAAACACAGCTGAATCTCGAATCCAATGAAATATTGTATAATGGGATAAAAATGAGCCTTATTAGAAAACATTACGTTCGGAAAAATTGAATCGTTTTGAAATGAAAACTTTGCGGTCGTTAAATTACCTTATAATGTTTTTTTCCTCTCAGAATAATTTCTTCATATCACTTTTAATAATCAAAATATTTGTGAAAAATAAAAAATACATACATTTCTCTGATTTATCCAAGAATTCCCACAATTCTAACCTGGCTTCTACCCGCGCGATTCAATCTTTCCATTCAAACCACTTCAGTTTTATCAGAAAAGCTTTCGTTTCTTTCGAATATCAAATTCTAAAACCTTCGTTGCCACTCGCATGTGATTGTTTTGTGACGTTGTCAGATTTTCACGTCAAAACCTGGAGTGTGAGAAATTGTTTGAGTACATTGACGGTAAAATATCCATTTTTAATGACTTTTCAGTAAAATTTTTTTTCTCCGGCAACGTTGTTCGATTGACGTTTGTATGCCATCCTTGAAGGAAACTGCAGCGTTCTCTTCTTGGCGATTTGAAGATGGTTTTAGGATTGCTGCTTGTTCAAAAGAATCGTTAAATGACTGAGGTGTATAAGAAGGTTATCTGATAATATTGTTTCTTAGTACGAGTAGCAATATTATTTTAAATAAATATCAAATATTCTTTTCCCAGAAAAAACAAGGAATTAATTTGGTTTCCCTCAATCAATTTAATATTTGAATGCCTAATGTTTACAATAATTTTATGTTTAGACTTCAAATTGAAATATTTTGTTATAGAGAAAATACAGTTTGATTTTTTTCAATATATTTATTATTTTGCGACTACAGTATATCGTAGTATTAATACATTTTCCAGCATTTTGATAAAGATATTCGTATTGTTTGTATACTTGATATACAAGGAAAAAAAGTGTATTTTTTTCTATAATACTTTCCACCATTACTAACTGACTGACGAGTCTACAATATTCAAAATATTTTGATAAAGGTATGATGGATTATTTGGAGAAAAAGTTTTATAATTCAAGACTTATTTTGTTGATCAATTCGGTTCCTTGATTTCGATTTTTATAAACTTATTTATTTCATCAGTGAGTTCATTCAATTTTGAGTATACGTTGTTAGTATTTATTTAGCCATTTTTGTATTTTCTAATCTTCAAGTTAGTATTTTTCCTTCTTCTGAAATATTTTGTCGTGTTCTTCTGCCAAAATATTAATTCTCAACAAAATCTAACATAATCAGATTAAAATGATCATTCGAAAATACTGCGCATTCCAAAGAATATAATTGTCTTAGTATAAAGGATTTACTGTCGCTGAATAAACTGTGAATCTTTGTATTCCCTTCAGAATATTTCTTTCTAATCACTTAAAATAATCAAAATTGAAAAATACAAGAAATCTTTATAAGATCTGCAAGTTTCGATGTCGTGTTGAGTTTATTCAAGAATTGAGACAATTCTAACATGACACGAACACTCCCGAGCAGAGCCGATTGCTTCTTGCCCGCCCGATTCAATCTTTACGTTCAAAACATCTCATATTGATCAGAAAAACTTTCGTTCATTTCAAACATCAAATTCTAAAACCTTCGTTGCAACTAGCATTTGATTGTTTTGTGACGTTGACAGATTTTCACGTTAAAACCTTGATTGTGAGAAAATGTATATGAACATTTGAAGGTTGTATAACCATTTTAATGACTTTTCAGTAGAATTTTTTTATCGCCGGCAACATTGTTCGACTGGACGTTTTCATGCGATCGTTTTAAGGCAAGTGCAGACTGTTTCTCTTCTAGAAGATTTCAAGATGAATTTGCGATTACTGGTTCTTCAGATTTGCCAAAAGTTTTCTAAAAATTGTAATAGATATTTGAAAATCCCACAATGAGTACGGTGTATGAGATGATATATGATAATATGATATTTTGATCTTGGTCATTAGTATAAGTAGCAATAATATTTTGAATAAATATCAAACATCACCCAAAAAAAGAGATAAATGAATTTTTAACTCTTATAAATTTAATTTTTGGTACTTATGAATGATGTTTACAATAATTTAATGTTAAAACTATTCAAATTGAAATATTATGACTATATGATGAGATATTTATAATATCTTCGTTTTTAATTATGATAAATTAGCTTCATAATAATTTTCTTTTCATTAATTTCCGATTTTTCATTGGTTCATGAATTCTAGTTATAAATTTAGTTAATTGAAAGTGTTGGAGATTAAGCAAAAACTATACTCGTTATAATTGTTTAAGTTCAACATACCGAGAAATAACTCAGTGATATTTATTAGACTCTCCATAAATTTTGTTAATGTTTTAGTAAATATGTCGTCAGCAGTTTTAGGCTGTACCACCGAAGCACTTGAATTTCGGAACTTGAGACTGTTGATATTATTTATATTCTACATATTTAAGTCTTATAAGATTCTTCGACTGAGCAACACACCATATTACGGCAGTTAAATAAATGATTTCATATAGAGGCGATCACCGTGTTTCACTAAGATCCACCATACCTTCCAACAGAAAGAAATTATAATAAGTGATTATTTTGTAATTAATCGTAAAAGACGATTAAATATATTTTCTTCTTCACAATACATTTCCATTTTTCCCACTACACGAATGTCTTATTGTTTTCTTCAGACGAAGTGTTATTTTTCATCGAAACCTAAACTAATCAAAATGATCATTCCAAAATATTACATTCGAAAAATGAAATTGTTTCAACATAAAAGCTTAGCGTTAGCTGAGTCGACTGTAAATCTTTTCATTCCTTCGAAATATTCATTACGAATCACTTTTGTTAATCAAAATCTATGTGAAAAATAAAGAATATGATAATTTCTATAATTAATGTAGGTTTCGATATGTGTTGAACTTATGCAATATGTAATTCAAACAATTCCAAACCCAAAACGAATGTTCCCGAGCATAGCCGAACGCTCCCAACCCGCCCGATTCAATCTATGAGAAAAACTTTCGTTTCTTTCAAACATCAAATTGTAAAACCTTCGTTGCCACTCGCATGTGATTGTTTTATGATGTTGACAGTTTTCCACATAAAAACCTAGAATGTCAGAAAATGTATACATTTGAAGGTTAAATATCTATTTTTAATGACTTTTTACTAAAAATTTCTTATCGTCGGCAACATTGTTCGGCTGTACGTTCACATGCGATCGTTGGAAGGAAACTGCATACTGCGTTTTGTCTTCTGGAGGATAATGAGATGAATTTACGATTGCTGGTTGTTCATATTTGTCAATTTTCTCGAAAAATTGTAAATGATATTTGAAAATTCCTCAAGAGTTCAATATATGAGATAATACATGATAATTTTGATTTTATTTATGAGTACGAGTAGCAATAATATTTTGAATGAATATCAAACATTCTATTACCAAAAAATGAAATAAATGAATTTTTGAACAATCTTTTGATAACCTTTCTAATGAATTTCGTTTCATTAGCTTTCGAGATTTCATTGTTTATGAATTATTTCATAAAATTTGGTTAATTGAAAAAATCAGAGTATGTGATATTTTATCGTTAATCGTAAGAGACAATTATATATTTCATACTTTCCAATACTTTTTTTTTTTTTTTCTACATTTCGTTTTGTTTTCTTCAGACAAAATCTCAATTTCTAACAAAATCTTACCGAATCAGTTCAAAATGATCGTTCGAAAACATTACATACGAAAAAATAAAATTGTTTTAACATAAAGCTTTCAGTTTGCTCATTGAACTTTGAATCTTTTTTTTTCTCGTCGGAATATTCATTTCGAATCACTTTTGTTAATCAAAATCTATGTGAAAAATGAAGAATATGAAAATTCATATAATTAGTCTAGGTTTCCATACGAGTTGAACTTATCCAATATGTAATTCAAACAATTCCAACCTAAAACGAATGTTCCCGAGCATAGCCGAACGCTCCCAGCCCGCCCGATTCAATCTTCAAACTGAAATTTCAGTTCTGTCAGGAAAGCTTTCGTTTCTTCCAAACATCAAATTCTAAAAACTTCGTTGCCACTCGCATGTCATTGTTTTGTGACGTTGACAGATTTTCACGTTAAAACCTTGATTGTGAGAAAATGTATATGAACATTTGAAGGTTAAATATCCATTTTTAATGACATTTCAGTAGAATTTTTTTATAGCCGGCAACATTGTTGGACTGGACGTTTATAGCGATGGCTTGAATGAAACTGCAGACTGCATTTTCTCTTCTTGGCGTTTTGAAGATGAATTTAAGATTGCTGGTTTTTCCGAAAAATCGTTAACGACTAAGCTAAGGTGTTTGAAATGGTATCTGATAATTTTGATATTGTTTTTTAGTACGAATAGTAATATTATTTCAAATATCAAATATTCTTTTCTCAGAAAAAAGAAGGAATTAATTTGGTCATTCAAATCATTTGATTTTTGAATGCTTACAATAATTTTGTGTTGAGATTAGTCAAATTGAAATATTTGGTTATAGAGAAAATACAGTTTGTTTTCTATCACTGTATTTATTATTTTGTGACTGCCGTTTCGTAGTATTACTACATTTTCAAGCATATTGATAAAAAAATTCAAATTGTTTGAATAAAAGGACTTAATATGTATAAGAAAAAAAATGTATTTTTTTCTATAATACTTTGCATTATTACAAACTGACTGACGAATCCAGAATATTCAAAATATTTTGATAAAAGTATGAAGGAATGTTTGGAAAAATTTTCATAATTGATGACTCATTTTTTTAATCAATTCGGTTCATTAATTTCGATTTTCATAAATTTATTTATTTCATTAGTAAGTTAATTCAATTTTCATTATACGTTGTTAGTATTTATTTTGTCGCTTTTATATTTTCTAATCTCCAAGTTTGTATTTTTCCTTGTACTGAAATATTTTGTATTGTTCTTCTGCCAAAATATCAATGCTCAACAAAATCTTGCATAATCATATTGAAATAATCATTCGAAAATACTGCATTGCAAATAATATAATTGTCATAGTATAAAAGCTGTACGGTCGCTGAATAAGCTGTCAATATTTTTATTCCCTTCAGAAAATTTCTTTCTAATCACTTAAAATGATCAAAATTGATAAATACGATAAATCTTTATAAGATCTGCAAGTTTCGATGTCGTGTTGAGTTTATTCAAGAATTCAGACTAACCTAACCTAACACGAATGATCTCGAGCAGAGCCGATCTCTTCCAGCCCGCCCGATTCAATCTTCACGTTCAAAACATTTCAGTTTGATGAGAAAAACTTTCGCTTCTTTCGAACATCAAATTGTAAAACCTTCGTTGCCACTCGCATGTGATTGTTTTGTGACGTTGACAGATTTCCACGTTAAAACCTGGATTGTGAGAAAATGTATATGAACATTTGAAGGTTAAATATCCATTTTTAATGACTTTTCAGTAGAATTTTTTCATAGCCGGCAACATTGTTTGACTGGACATAACAGCGATCGTTCGAATGAAACTGCAGTCTGCGTTCTCTTCTGGAGGATTTTGAGATGAATTTACGATTGCTGGTTGTTCAGATTTGTCAAAAGTTTTCGAAAAATTGTAGGAGATATTTGAAAATTCATCAATGAGTACGGTGTATATAGCGATAAGTATTTGATAATATTGAACTTGTTTATTAGTACGAGTAGCAACAATATTTGGAATAAATATCAAATATTCCTGAATATTCAGAGAACCTTACTAATTCAAAATATGTGATTGTGATGTATTTTTCAAACAAAATGTGAATAGAGTCCTGACATATTATTCAAATATTCAATTGAATTATAAACGACACCTAGTATAATAATGTCCTACTTTAGACCCAAATGATCTTTTTTATATACACTGTAAAAATATATATATTTGTAAAGTATTAATGAGACATTGAATGAAATTTGAAATTAATGAGACTGAATTTGGTCATTACATGCAGGTTTTTAATTCATTAATTTCAGTAGTAAGTTCAGTGAAATTTCAATTATTGTTGTTAGTGTTTATTTTGCCTTTTTTTTATTTTCTATTCTTTACTTTGTATTTTTCCTTCTGCTGAAATATTTTGTTGTTTTCTTCAGCCAAATTATTAATTTTCAACAGAATCTTGCGTTATCAGATCAAAATGGAACATAAGAAATAATGAAATCATTTTATCATAAAAGTTTTCCGGTTGGTAAATTAACTGTGAATCCTTTTCTCCCGTTGGAATATTTCATTGAAATCATTTTAAATAGTCAAAATATTTGTGAAAAATTTAAAATACTAGAAATTTCTGTCGAGTTGAACCAAGAATTTAAACAATTCTTCTAACCTGACACGAACACTCCCGAGCAGAGCCGAACGCTTTCTGACCGCCCGATTCAATCTAAAAATTCAAAACATTTCATATCTATCAGAAAATCTTTCGTCCATTTCAAACATCAAATTCTGAAACCTTCATTGCCACTCGCATGTGATTGTTTTGCGACGTTGACAGGTTTTCACGTTAAAACCTTGATTGTGAGAAAATGTATGTGAACATTTGAAGGTTGTATAACCATTTTTAATGACTTTTCAGTAGAATTTTTTTATCGCCGGCAACATTGTTGGACTGGACGTTTTCATGCGATCGTTTTGAGGCAATACAAGTGCAGACTGTTTCTCTTCTAGAAGATTTTAAGATGAATTTGCGATTACTGGTTGTTCAGATTTGTCAAAAGTTTTCGAAAAATTGTAATAGATATTTGAAAATCGCTCAATGAGTATGAGATGATATATGATAATTTTGATCTTGGTCTTTAGTATAAGTAGCAATAATATTTTAAATAAATATCAAACATCACCCAAAAAAAGAGACAAATGAATTTTTAACTCTTATAAATTTAATTTTTGGTACTTATGAATAATGTTTACAATAATTTAATGTTAAAACTATTCAAATTGAAATATTATGACTATATGATGAAATATTCATAATATCTTCGTTTTTAATTATCATAAATTAGCTTCATAATAATTTTTCCTTCATTAATTACCGATATTTCATTGGTTCATGAATTCTAGTTATAAATTTAGTTAATTGAAAGAAATTATAATAAGTGATTAATTTGTAGTTAATCGTAAAAGACAATTATATATTTTCTTCTTTACAATACATTTCTGTTTTTCCTTCTACACGAAAAGTGTTATTTTTCATCGAAACCTAAACTAATCAAAATGATCATTCCAAAATATTACATTCGAAAAATGAAATTGTTTCAACATAAAAGCTTAGCATTAGCTGAGTCGACTGTAAATCTTTTCATTCCTTCGAAATATTCATTACGAATCACTTTTGTTAATCAAAATCTATGTGAAAAATAAAGAATATGATAATTTCTATAATTAATGTAGGTTTCGATATGTGTTGAACTTATGCAATATGTAATTCAAACCCAAAATGAATGTTCACATTCAATCATTCAAGATTCAATCTTCACATTCAAATCATTTCAGTGCTTTCGTTTCTTTCAACATCAAATTGTAAAACCTTCGTTGCCACTCGCATGTGATTGTTTTATGATGTTGACAGATTTCCACTTAAAAACCTGGAATGTCAGAAAATTACATATTGAAAATATACATTTGAAGGTTAAATATCTATTTTTAATGACTTTTTACTAAAAATTTCTTATCGTCGGCAACATTGTTCGGCTCTACGTTTACATGCGATCGTTGGAAGGAAACTGCATACTGCGTTTTGTCTTCTGGAGGATAATGAGATGAATTTACGATTGCTGGTTGTTCATATTTGTCAATTTTTTCTAAAAATTGTAAATGATATTAGAAAATTCCTCAAAGAGTCCAATATATGAGATAATACATGATAATTTTGATTTTGTTTATGAGTACGAGTAGCAATAATATTTTGAATGAACATCAAACATTCTATTCCCAAAAAATGAAATAAATGATTTTTTGAACAATCTTTTGATAAACTTTCTAAAATAAAGATTTGTAATTACAATTTTTGCAACTTAAATAAGTATATTTTAAAATAAACTTTTAATATAAGTTAAATATAAACTTATAATATATTTATACCAAATAAAATATCAATTTGATTTGAAATAAGAGTTATCAAAGTTTTACCTTTAGTTATATATGGTTGCGCTTGAACAAAAAGAACTAAACACAAATATATAATAAATATACTCTTGAAAAAACAATTTTCATTATGATGAATTCGATTTACTGTCCGACTCTAAATTACGTACAAGAATTAACTTATAATAAAATAAAATGGACGGTAATAAAATTTCGAATCAATTGGAAACATATTACTTTTGCTTCCATTAAAAAAAATCGTAAGCAATAAAAGAGATCAATCATTAAGATAAATGAATGTTTTATAAGTTTATTCAGATTTAATAATTGGTTTAATATATTTCAGATTTTTTATTAAATTCATACTATAAGATACTTAAATAGGAAACAATTCCTATTTTAAAAAGAGTACCTGAATGAATGTTCAATGTAGTTTTTTCACATCAACTAATAGTTTTAATATTCTATAGGTGTTCATCATTATAATGTATAACGTACATGTACTTTTGCAACAATGTATGTTCAATATTAATATAGGTTAGAGAGCATAACAATTATTTTCATATAAGTGAATCGAATGTATATGAAACAATCAAAAGCTCTTATATATGAATATTTACTTACATTTACTTATAAAAGAATTTTGAAATTCTATTCCCAGAACAGTATGTTTTAATAACACTTATTGTATCACTCAATCAGAATTAATGTTGGCACAAAAAACATTATTTATCATTCGATATGAATACACACTGAATATTAAATAAAAAAAGACCAGTCTTTTATTTTAGAAAAATATATTTTAACAATATTTTGTAGAATATCATCTATTACTGAATATAATACGTCTTAAAATATCCAGAATAATTATTACGAATATGGCGAGTCCTACTTGCCACAGCCAAGGATAATCTTTCAAGTACACTGCTATTAGAGAGATTAAATCATCGCTGCAACAAAAATAACCATGAAAAACAAGCAACTCACAATCGCTATTTTGTTTTCAAAAACTAAAAGTAGTTGCTATATATTAATAAATATATTGAAAAGTTATAAAATTATAAATAATAGAGTTTTTATGAAGAATAATACTGTATTAATAATATATTTTTCAGGAAATTAAATGTTCTCAATGAGTAACATTTTCAATACTCACAATGGTGTTTTTTGAGGAGGAACCCTCTCTCCTTGGACATTTCTATACCAATCTTGTGCAAACGAAACAAGAGAATCAATATCATACTTTTGGATTTGATATTTATACATCTTGCCTTGACGGAATAAAACAAATGCAGGTACATGATATACGTCAAATCTCCGCGCAGTAGCTGCCCCAGTTGTGGCTCTATTCAGCCTTGCAATATTAGTCCGAGATTTTATTTTTGCTCCTACTGCTTCCCATCTTGCTTGCATTCGTTGGCAATCTACACAATCTGAAGTGTAACTGAAAAAATTAAAAGAATATTTTATTACTTTTAATATTGAGTTTCAAGAAAACACATCTTTAACTATATGCTTTCTTTAAAAATTCAAATAATCTGCAAACATACTCACAACATAACAAACCAGTCACCAGTAGTTGCACCAGTGGCAGCTTGTGTTAGATGCTCAAAAGTTTCATCAGTTAATTCTTTCGATATTGGTTCTTTATTGAAACTAAAGGTATGAAGAATTAGTTCTTCATTTATAGGACCTACAAATATTTGATATAGTCTGAATTATTCGAACATTAGAAAAAAGTTTACAGCTTATAAATAACATAACTTCAGCATTATCTCTAGAAAAATTCACTGCTGAATTATTTTTGTAAAAAATTTGTTCGAATAAGAAAATGAATCTTTATTTCCTGATTGTAATTTAAGTGAGGATCTTGATAACATAATAAAAGGATACAATACAAGTTATATTTCACTTGAAAAAGCATTTGATATATTGAAAAGCTTTAGTTACTACAATAACTTACTATCAACAGAGTTTCAAAATTCACAAACACAGCTTAGCAACTTGACTATACTTTAACTAATGGAAAATGAAATATATATATATATATATATATATATATATATATATATATATATATAATAAATAAAATATATATATTTAGTTTTAAACTGATATTGAAACAAATAAATTTGAAATGAACTTTTTTCTTACCATCATATAATAAAGGAATTCCATGTCGGAAAAATACCAAAATAGGTTCTTTTGAAGGGGAATAAAGTCTTGTCATTTGACTATTTTCAGCTTTTACAACCCAAGCATCTAACTCCTCGACTAGAACTTCTCTAAGGCCAATCAATTCATTTTCAAAATTATCACATTCTTCACAATGTTTAAGCGCTGAAATAAGTTTGAAATACAAAATAAAACCATTGGATTTATTTTAATACTCACTGAAAAGAACTACCAAATAATTTTCACTTTTTATAAGATCCACCAATTCGTCATCTTTAACAACTTCTAAACTACAAGAACTGCCAGTAAATAAATTAAACAGTAAAAATGATAATAAATATATGGATTTCATCTTATAATAAGCATGCAAAGCTAACAGGTGTTAGAACCTATTTCTTTTTAGATAAACTGATTTGTTGATAATGTTGACATCATGTATAATCTATACCTAACCTAACATTATAATGTCAACCACGACGGAAATGCTTGAGGCAAATATTTAGAGGCATCTTAGAACATTGAATTGAAAATACTTATTTTAATTTTCGGGGAATGTTTAATATAAGCATTATTTTAGTTTAAGCATATCTATAAAGAAAACATTGAAGGATTTCTGTTAATATTAAGAAATAAGTTCAGTAGCAATTAACGGAGTAGACCTGTTCACAGAACTGTAAACTGCTTATTATAAAAAACATAAAAACCTGAATTTTGAAAGTAATTTATTGAAAATCTCTTTTATATACAATTATTTCTTTTTTTCAATTTCTTAGCTTGTTTCCATGCCTTATAATGAGTTTTTTGTCTTTCAGTTATAATTTCTACATATTTTGCTTTACTATATTTTTTGAACTGAGCATCAGCCATGAGCTCATCCACTAATGTCTTCTTCCTTTCCTTATTTGTTAACCGATTACTGTAATAGTCCAAAGGACTGTCCATGACTTTACCAATTTGGAAATATTTCGGCAATACTTTATTGTCATTCTTTTTGTAAAACCGTTTAGGGTCAAGAACTGATCGCATTTGCAATATCTCCAAGTCTCGCTTCACTTCTTCAGTAATCTCTGGTGCACCTAAACCAAACCATTTACTACCTTTCGTCTTTTCTCTTTCCTTTCTACGTTCTTCTCTCAACTTCTTATCAGATTTATAGAGTTCACCAATGGCAAATTGCTTTTCAAACTCAGGACTTAATACTGCTGACTTTGAAAGTAGTTTCGTAATTTCGTCTTTTTTCTTCTTATGGTCTAAAACTGGTGCCAATTTTTCTTTAATCCGTGAGCTGAGTCCACTATACAGATTTTCTGATAAACTGACTTGAGGTTTTGTTTCAACGGGTTTTGCTTTTACGTCTTCCACTTCTTGAAACAAGTGCTCAAGGGGATGAGAAGGTTTTTCGTTTAATACATTATTTGCAGAGCTTTTTAGATCTTCAGACAACGTAGAAGTAACGACAGTCTCGTCATTTCCCCTATCGATTATGAAAACTGAATCATCCATTTCATCGAATGACAGTATTTCTCTAGAGTAGACAAATAGTTATGAATGATTTATTGAAATCTTAATTTGCAAAAATGTTTTACGATAACACAATCAACTAACTTCATAACATTGAATGGAGAATTTCTGAGGTTATGTTACATATTTAGTGCAGAATTGAGGTTAGTACACAGAATATTTTGAAGTGGTTAAAGAAATGAATCTGAACATAGAACATATGCTTTTCTTTTGAATTAATTGTCTATAAGTTTCAGTATTAACCATAGACCGATAACGTGAAGCAAATTGTTAATGATACCGATTAATGACGTTTGTTAAAGTCTGTTAGTCTAATATGACTCAGATCTACACACTAATAGGAAATCGGAACTGACTTAAATATTGCATCACAATTGAAATATCCAAGTATTTTTTTCTCCGTTTTGGAATTGATTTTTCTTTGAAACGTTTTGATACTCTGAATCTCATTTATCAGAATATACTTTAAACTCGTAATTAAACTTAGATGGTCAATGATGATTGTGTACTGCCGGGAATCATTTGAAATATTACAGAAAATATATCGTAGTAAATTTGAGATATATATGAAAAAATCTATACTTGACGCGGGATTCGAAGTCAGTTCTCCCGTGTTTCAACGCACTTATCTTGCAAGAACTAAACCACGAATAAGAATAAAATATATTAGGAAGATTGATAAAAACAATGTTAGTTATAGTAACAGCAGCTTTTTTATTTTGAGTTGCTTTGTTTTCTTTGTGTTCTTGCGGTGAAAAATTTCGATTATTTTTCATTTTCTGCAAATGAATATTTGGAGAATGCTATAGAACATTTCTTTAGGTATGCCTCATAGTTTTATCAAGAAGAGTCTAATTAACGTTTATTTCCTTTTCAATCCTAGATAAATCAAAATCCAACTGTTTTACATATAAACTGTTTCAATTTTTTTAACAAATTAATTGACGCTTTACCTAATTAGCAAAGAGGCGATGTAAAAGATTCATTATATTTGAAGGCAATATTTAAGCTAAAGAATAGCTTATCATATTGTCATCTTGTGATGTAAATAAATTGTGTAATCTCATTGTTAAACATTAAATCAAATAAAGAAATAAAGATAACACATTCTCCGTTATGGCTAGCTCAACGAGTTCAGCTGTTCTAAAACAAGTTAAAATGTAGATTTTTGCGGTATTGATATTCAGTATGCTTGGAAAAATAAAATATATTATAGGTAATGTGACATTTCGTTGTTATTTTGTTTTTTGTTTTAATTTGTAGCAGTTTTTAGGTTATTTAGCGTTCTGTCATTACCGACGGACAGTGAAAAACCACAGCTTAAAATAATTGGAGGAAATGCAGTTAGCAATAGGAGTGACTTTCCATATCAAGTAAGTGATATTCAAAATTGGTATAGCTATCAAGTTTCCTTCGTTTTGAAACCGATCAGAAATTAAACAACAAATCTCTTAATTCAATTTTAATTTTTCCACAGTTTCGATTTCTTTGACGGCTTTCCTAAAACAATTAATCCATTTCCTTAAACATGAACTTGAAATTCAGGTGTTTTAAAAGTCATTGAAGTGAATATTTTCAATTAATTCCTTAGTTTGAACAATTTATGTTGAAAAAATGGATGGGATTAAAAATTTTTTTTCAACTATTGTTACAGTTTGAAATTATCTAGTGCCCTTGAGAAATTATTCGAGAATTGAAAACAGTTTTCAGATTTGTGAAATTCGTTTTCGTTCTGAAATGACATTAGACACTGAAGGCCTATTTCTATGAATGACGATATCTATAATTTCCCTAGCATTAATGTTTTATCCAAACTTAATTCAATACCGATAATAAAGTAATCTGCTTCATGTAGGCCGATATAAATGGAATATGTATTGTTACAAATTTGAGATTGGCTTTACAGATATTTTAATATCTGAATAAATCTATACCATATTAAATTTTTGAATTTTTGTATCTTGTTTTCTTTTCAGAATCAAATAACTGAAACTAATAGATAGTATACATACGTGTGACAATTTCCAAACCAGGTTATGAGTCTCTTGTGGATTGTAATGTAGAATATTGCAAATTATGAGTACTTTTAAAAAGAAATCGAGCTTCATAAAATACCTGTTGATTGGTGAATACTCTTTTTTGCAATATAAATGAACCTATGTAACTGACTATCGAATCGATTGACATTATATCAATTCAAAAAGAAGTAGTTTGTCATTTTCAATCATAAAATATATCGAATAAGCGGATTTTAATACAAACAAGGGTCTGTGTATGATAAAGACATGTTCCTTCTGAATATAGCGAATTAATTACTATTGTTGTTTGTTTAGGTTTAGCTTGTATCAGCCTGACAATAAATATTACGCTCCAGTATAATTATATTTGACAATAAGGTACTGCTTATCATTTACTACAACATGTCTAAAATGAATATTTTTACTGTTATTGAAGTGATTGTATATTTTTCATTTCAATTTGTCCTGTCGTTAAGTACCACTTTCTGTCTATTTAATTTTCGTTCAATTGAATACATTCATTTTAAATCTATTTACCCACTAAATAAATATTTAATGGAGATTCAAAGGACCATATTCTGAAAATATGATATCTTCTTCCATATTTTTCTGATTTCATAAGTCGTACACAATTTAGTGGAGAATATGTATACCTATGACATTTTTTTAAATGTTACATGTGTTCTTCAAATACGTTTCAATTGTTGATTGTAGAAGTAATTTATCAATAAACTGTCAACATCAAGAATGAAATTGTTTTGAACGTTAAATTAACGTATTTCTTGAATGAAAAATTTTTATAGAAAGCATATAGAGACAGTTATTATTCGGACAACCTAAAATGGAGCGATATTTCAAAGAAATTCGAAACTATTTAAAACTCAACATTTTTGATGTTGCTGTTCTGAAACAAAAACATCTCTGTGCCGCAAGGATCCAATCTTGGACCCCTACTATTTGTTCTGTTTGTTAACGATCTCTTGTTTGGCGACTTATATACTTGTCACATAAACCCCCTGGAGGCGATGCAGAGGAAGATGGCTCTCATTTCGAGAAGATTATGTATATCCACCAGGGGTTGTGATCACTCTTGTTTGCTGTCGAAGTTTGGACACTAGGAACCTCCACACCAGGAGAAGTTTGAATGCATTGCAATTTTTATTCAATTTGCTCAATGATAATCTCGACTGTCCTGAGCTTTTGGGTAAACTTAATTTATTCGTTCCTCCGAGGTGTACTAGAATAAGCCAGACATTTTACTCAAAAACCCACAGAACCAATCTTCTCTCGCAATCTCCGCTTAGCTTTGCATGTTTTACTTCAAACCAGGTATCAACCTGCTGTGATTTGCACTGGGATTCACTTGTTTCCATCATAAATGTGTATTTAAATGTTAACTAATGAGGTATCTTGATTTCTTCCGGTTTGTGTTCTGAGTGATTTGTTTTCTTGATTATTATTATGATGCAATATTTAGATATTGAATATTACAACATAGATATACAATATTAATATTTTATATCTATGTTGTTAATTTTATTTTTATTCACCATATTTTGTATTTCATTATTCATTATGTATTTTCCTGTAATTGGGTAGTTACCTGTTGGGAATATATGCTTATTATTCTTATCATTATTATTATCTCTCTATTAAAATGTTAATTACTATTTCAGGTATCTTTGAGATACATGGGATTTCATTTCTGTGGTGGAGCTATAATTGATTATAATTATATAATTACAGCAGCTCACTGTTGCTTCGATGGAGACAATAACAAACTGAAAAAAAACTATTTAAAAGTAGTGGCTGGAAATTTGAGTATTAAACAACGTTTAAAAGACACAACTGCCAGAAATGTAGAAGAAGTTTATGTTCATCCAGAGTATGATTCAGAGAGTATATTGAATGATATTGCTTTATGGAAGGTGAGTTTTTCCTCAGGTAATTTTAAAAAACATACCATCAATCTTGGTACTTTCATTGAACTTCTTTTCAAGTCTCACAGGGATTCGAACTCAGATTAGTTAGTTATGCCCCCATTCCATTCTTTAAGACATGAAGGGTGATAACCTAAAAAACGGAAAGAGGTGTGCTTTTGGAAGGATGATTTATTTTCAAAGTTCATTAAAACCCCTTTTGACAAATATTTTATTAGGAATATGAACTTTAGATCAATTAATTAATGTACGAGGGTGGTTTGATGAGTCCGTGACTTTTTTTGCGGCAAATAAACATTTTATTTTTCTACATAATCACCTTTCAGCTCGATACATTTAGTCCAGCGTTTTCCTAATTTTTGTATACCCTACAAATAATAGGTTTTCTCAAGGCTCTCAAAATACGCGTTTGTTTCGGTAATGACTTCTTCATTATACTCAAATCTCTTACCACCCAGCCATTTCTTTAGGTTTGGAAACAGATAATAGTCTCAGGGGACTAAATTTGGAGAATATGCTGGATGGGGTAGCAATTCGTATCTCAATTCGCGGATTTTGGTTATCGCGACTAAACAAGTGTGTACACGTGCATTGTCTTGATGAAACAACACTTTCTTCTTCGCCAAATACGGCCGTTTTTGCTTCAAGTCAACGTCGAATCTGCCAAAAGTTTTGAATAATATTCGCCGGAGATAGTTTTTCCTTTCTCGAGGTAATCAATGTGAATGACACCGCGTGCATCCCAAAAAACTGTGGCCATGACCTTGTTGGCTGACAGACTCTGTTTGGCATTCTTTAGGTCCACGTTCACCCCGAGCAACCCACTGTTTCGATTGTTCCTTGGTCTCTGGCGTGTTGTGATGGATCCATGTTTTGTCTACAGTAACAAAACGGCGCAAAAATTCGTCAGGATTACGGCTAAACATCGCTAAACACTCTTTTGAAGTTGTCACACGATTGTGCTTATGGTCGAGTGTGAGCAATCGCGGCACCCATCTCGCGGAGAGTTTTCTCATGTCCAAATATTCGTGTAAAATATGATGTACCCGTTCAGTTGAGATACCTACATCATGACCAACTCAGGTACTTTCATTCTCCGATCATCCAATATCATTTCATGGATTTTATCGACGATTTCCGGCGTGATCACTTCTTTTGGGCGTCCTGAACGTTCGGCGTCACTAGTGCTGGTACGACCACAACGGAACTCTGTAAACCACTTTTTTACCATTGAAATTGATGGTGCCGAGTCCCCGTAGTATTTATCAATCTTTTCCTTAGTTTCAGTGATAGTTGTTTTACGTAAAAAGTAATGCTTATTCAGCACACGAAATTCCCTTTTTTCCATTTTCGTAAAAATTCACTCGTAGTTTGTTTAATAGATATCTTCACCATTCATTTGGACCGAGCAGATTCAACCTATTGGTATTATATCAAGAAAAACGAATGCAAAATCTCATTGTTATGTATCAGGATGGGGAGTTACAGATTATCAGGTAAATGATTTACAATATAAAATTAATTTTGAAATTATCTTTGTTTCAAATTAAGTTTTAAACGTATGCTAGTACGTAGTAAACTACGTGTATTTAATATTTGAAGAAATTGCAATTTATTCCGCTGTACACTTAATGTAAGTAGTACTTTTGACTTTAAAATGAATTTCATCTCAAATTTTCAGAAAAATTGATGTGAATTACCGTAATTTAAAACTTGATTTGAATTACCTACCGTAATTTAAAACTTGAATTTTATTGATTACAATTGTTTTAGAAAAAAATTGCTAAAGAGAATCTGCAGTATGTCGAATTGCCTTTGGTGTCAAAAAAAGCTTGTAAAAGGATATATCCAGAAATAGATTCCTGAAAGCCTTTTGTGCTGGAGCTCCTGGAAAAGATTCATGTCAGGTAAAGATTACTATATATATTTTCAATCGAAGTATTAACAAATACAAAAACTACTTCACAAACAAATACAGAACTATTTCTTTACATATTATTACATATTGCTAGATAAAATGATCAACTCTTTTCGTACTTTTTTATTTTTTATGTGTTAGAAACGCTGCATAGCAACTCATACAAATTATTCGATACATTTGAAATTGATGCATTGTTATAGGAGAATGAAAATATGTATCTATCAATAACACACCTTTCACTTTACCTGGTTTACTAAATGTCACTTTGAATATCTTTAATTTATGTATATTCTAGATCTTGATATTTTTGTTGTGAAAGCTTTTTTAAAGTTTGCTTCCTTAAAATTTGTTCGAGATTAAGTTTATATTCACAATAGTATACAACTATATTTAAAAAAATACTCTAGAAATATTAAACATTTGAGACAATTTTTACATTCGTAGTAAAAAAATAAACCAACATATGACACAAAAAGTTGATTCATACATTATTGCCTACATTCGAATCATCAAAGTATTCTGCCACATTTTAGTATGCCTTTGTTAACAGCAAATTCTTCTTAAACAAATGAGCTTTCGGTAATTTCGAATTTGACGGTAAATGGTTGAAGGTTTCAATTCTATGATAATAATAGTGTGATGCTCAAATTATGCTGTTTTATGCATAGAAATAAGTAACACATCACTGTTCCTTGTTGAATACTCATGATTATTATTCAATTTAATAAACCTATCTTCATTTTCTCTAACATATAGTAAACATCTCGATAACATATAAATAAAAATATTCCACCTCCAATTTTAGGGTTCCATAAATTTTAAAAAACTCTTCTTTCTCCGGTAGACCTCTCAGATAAACTGTAAGATTTTACTCAGTACCCAGAGGAGAAATGTCAATTGTCAGGATGTCAACAATTCATGATCCTTCATAAATTTATATTGAAATGTAATATTCGAATTAAACCTATAATTCTACTAATATTGATATTCGTTGAACAAAGCATATTTGATATCCTTGGGCAGATTCATTAAGAAATTGATTGTATATAAAAGGCCAATGTTAGAGTGGTACTCCGAAATGATATTCCATGATTTGACAATCATGGGAGATAATCTTTTCAATCTGGAAAAAAAATTCACTTTGAAACTTTTTTGATCATTATGAAAACAATGTTGAATTTATGTTATTTGAGTAAATTCGACGATTTTTAGGGGGACTCCGGAGGTCCTTTGGTGTGTGATGGTAACTTAACTGGAATAGTATCGTATGGTATGAATTGTGGGGTATATCCTGGAGTTTACACCGATGTTCACGAGTATAAATCATGGATACAGAAAAAAATTGGCACTTCTTCTTCTACAAAATCATCTAGAAATAATGAATTTGTAATCGGATTTGGTGTACTTGTTTTCATTTGTCTCTTTGTTTTTTTGCTTTTTTAGTGTAGATATTTTGGCATTTGAAATAAATACTGATGCAAATGTTATCCATTTTTTATATATTTATTGATGATTTTACTCTAACGTAGTACTTCAAGTACATTGACTTAAATGAAGAAGGTTTGTTATATCTTCAATCACAAAACTTTATTTCAAATTATTTCGAATAATATTTTGAATCCATAAAAAGCTGTTTTGTATCGAACAAACCCGATCTTATCCCTTATCGCCCGAACTAAACAGATCTGGTCCGAACTAAACCGATTTCGTCGGATCTAAACCGATCTCGTCCGAGCTAAACCGATCTCATCGGATCTAAACCGATCTCGTCCGATCTAAACCGGTATCGTCCGGACAAAACCGATCTCGTCCGAAATCATCCGAACTAAACCGATCTTGTCCGAACTGAATCGATTCATCCGAACTGAACCGTTCTCGTCCGAACTAAACCGATCTCATCCGAACTAAATCGATCTCACCCGAACTAAATCGATCTCACCCGAACTAAATCGATCTCATCCGAACTAAACCGATCTCGCTCGAACTAAATCGATCTCACACGAACTAAATCGATCTCATCCGAACTAAACCGATCTCGTCCGAACTAAATCGATTCATCCGAACTAAAACGATCTCACCCGAACTAAACCGATCTCATCCGAACTAAACCGATCTCATCCGAACTAAATCGATCTCATCCGAACTAAACCGATCTCATCCGAACTAAACCGATCTCATCCGAACTAAATCGATCTCACCCGAACTAAATCGATCTCACCCGAACTAAATCGATCTCATCCGAACTAAACCGATCTCGCTCGAACTAAATCGATCTCACACGAACTAAATCGATCTCACCCGAACTAAATCGATCTTATCCGAACTAAACCGATCTCGTCCGAACTAAATCGATTCATCCGAACTAAAACGATCTCACCCGAACTAAACCGATCTCATCCGAACTAAACCGATCTCATCCGAACTAAATCGATCTCATCCGAACTAAACCGATCTCATCCGAACTAAATCGATCTCACCCGAACTAAAACGATCTCACCCGAACTAAATCGATCTCATCCGAACTAAACCGATCTCGCTCGAACTAAATCGATCTCACACGAACTAAATCGATCTCAACCGAACTAAATCGATCTTATCCGAACTAAACCGATCTCGTCCGAACTAAATCGATTCATCCGAACTAAAACGATCTCACCCGAACTAAACCGATCTCATCCGAACTAAACCGATCTCATCCGAACTAAATCGATCTCATCCGAACTAAACCGATCTCATCCGAACTGAACCGATCTCATCCGAACTAAACCGATCTCATCCGAACTAAACCGATCTCATCCGAACTAAACCGATCTCATCCGAACTAAACCGATCTCATCCGAACTGAACCGATCTCATCCGAACTAAACCGATCTCATCCGAACTGAACCGATCTCATCCGAACTAAACCGATCTCATCCGAACTGAACCGATCTCATCCGAACTAAACCGATCTCATCCGAACTGAACCGATCTCATCCGAACTAAACCGATCTCATCCGAACTGAACCGATCTCGTCCGAACTAAACCGATCTCATCCGAACTAAACCGATCTCATCCGAACTAAACCGATCTCGTCCGAACTAAACCGATCTCATCCGAACTAAACCGATCTCATCCGAACTGAACCGATCTCATCCGAACTAAATCGATCTCATCCGAACTAAACCGATCTCATCCGAACTAAACCGATCTCATCCGAACTAAACCGATCTCACCCGAATTAAACCGATCTCACCCGAATTAAACCGATCTCATCCGAACTAAACCGATCTCACCCGAATTAAACCGATCTCATCCGAACTAAACCGATCTCATCCGAACTGAACCGATCTCATCCGAACTAAACCGATCTCATCCGAACTAAACCGATCTCATCCGAACTAAACCGATCTCGTCCGAACTAAACCGATCTCATCCGAACTAAACCGAAACCGATCTCATCCGAACTAAACCGATCTCGAACTCCGAACTAAAACCGATCTCATCCGAACTAAACCGATCTCATCCGAACTAAACCGATCTCATCCGAACTAAACCGATCTCATCCGAACTAAACCGATCTCATCCGAACTAAACCGATCTCATCCGAACTAAACCGATCTCATCCGAACTAAACCGATCTCATCCGAACTAAACCGATCTCATCCGAACTGAACCGATCTCATCCGAACTAAACCGATCTCATCCGAACTGAACCGATCTCATCCGAACTAAACCGATCTCATCCGAACTAAACCGATCTCATCCGAACTAAACCGATCTCATCCGAACTAAACCGATCTCATCCGAACTAAACCGATCTCATCCGAACTAAACCGATCTCATCCGAACTAAACCGATCTCATCCGAACTAAACCGATCTCATCCGAACTAAACCGATCTCATCCGAACTAAACCGATCTCATCCGAACTAAACCGATCTCATCCGAACTAAACCGATCTCATCCGAACTAAACCGATCTCATCCGAACTAAACCGATCTCATCCGAACTAAACCGATCTCATCCGAACTAAACCGATCTCATCCGAACTCATCCGAACTAAACCGATCTCATCCGAACTAAACCGATCTCATCCGAACTAAACCGATCTCATCCGAACTAAACCGATCTCATCCGAACTAAACTGATCTCATTCGAACTAAACCGATCTCGTCCGGAAAAAACCGATCTCGTCCGAAATCATCCGAACTAAACCGATCTCGTCCGAACTAAATCGATCTTATCCGAACTAAACCGGTCTCGTCCGAACTAAATCAATTCATCCGAACTAAACCGATCTCATCCGAACTAAATTGATCTCATCCGAACTAAATCGATCTCATCCGAACTAAACCGATCTCATCCGAACTGAATCGATCTCATCCGAACTAAATCGATCTCATCCGAACTAAACCGATCTCGTCCGAACTAAACCGATCTCATCCGAACTAAACTGATCTCATCCGAACTAAACCCATCTCGTCCGAACTAACTGTGGTACCATCTAATAAGATGGTACCACAGTATACAGAAATATTATTCAACTTCATAATGAAAAAGTGCTTTATTTGACTATTCTCGAATATTTGTAAACCCAGACAAAAAGTAAATGGTTATCTATTCAAGTTTTATCAGAATATACGGTAGTTAGGAGGTGTTATCAGAAAAAAACACAATCTGTCTTTAGTTTTCTTTATTTATTGTTTTCAAAATAATTTGAGTTAGGTCGAAGTTTTCATCTACAATTTTTTCCATTATATCAAAGTGATCAATGTTTTCCAGTACAAGTAATTCTGAGTTTATCTCTTCAGTTTTCAACTTCTTGTCAAACATTTTAGACTGCGACACAAAAGAAGGGCAGTCGTTGCTACCAACCACTACGAAAAATTTACTATCACACCGATCTATTCCTTGAAACATAGGACTTAATTTTCGAGCTGTGCTTGGTGTCAATTTCAAAGGGATATTATACGATGTTAGCAGCAAGGGTTCCAAGTCATATATTCCACCAATTAAGAATGCCGCTTTTAGTAGTCGACGATGGTCCTGAGAGAGCGTCTTCGTGAAGTTTAAGAAAAAATGAGCAATCAAGTGTGCTCCTGCTGAGTGCCCCATAAGGTACACTCCTCTGAAAAAAGTATTTCCAATTATTCCTCTACCCTAAACATTGTCAGTTTTATATATTCCATATAAATTTTTGACTACTAAGTTATATTAAAGCTAGATGTCGCTTTTTAGTCAAGGGCATTTCTGATACAAGTGATGAAAAATATTTTGAAATCTTTTAATGAAAAAGATCCAAAAGTTACCTTCAAAAAGTATTATTTATTAAGGTTTCATATATACTATATATACTATTTATCCACTATAAATGTGACAAATCTTAAACCGCAAGTTTACAATCAGCAAAACAAATTGGTAAATATGTTTCTATATTTACAAACCATACCTATGTTTGTTTGTGTAAGTTTCTTTCTGAGTCAAGACTAATTATGTACAAAGTTTTTTAGGAATACTTCTTGGAATATGGTCCTTCTTACTAGATGAAAATTTATCTCAACATTATTTTCTAAATCCTGGTTTTACCTTGATCTTTTCTTCTCTGCATACTTCAAACATATTTGAAGTGCTTTTTCTGTTTGCTGAACTATTTCTTCAAGGTTGACTGTTGGACAAAGCTCGTAACCAACAATAAAAGACTTTATACCATGTTTATAGGGTACAGCTGCAACGTATGATGAGTTTTCACGTTCCAACTTTTCCTCTTGCCAATATCCTCCGTGTACAAAAAAAAGGATAGGAGAATCTGAAAAACCAAGATGAAAATGTATTTGATAATAACTTTCATTTGAATCGATCAGCAGTTATAAATTCATTATGAAAGGATCATCATAAAATAATAATGTTATAATCAAATTGACATATGAGGTTATTAGGTATTCATTGCACTACCTCTCAACAGATGGCAGTAGAAATGATTAACTCTGTGATATAGATATATGCAAGATTGAAGCTTAAATTCTGATATTATTCAGCTTCCATTATAAATGATGGATTTTGAATAAATAATTAATAGAAGTTCTGAATATATTGTCTTACAAAAATTCATAATTAATGCAGCGGATACACCACTTGTTTTCGTCGGTGTTCTATGAATTGAATGTGTAAATTGAATGAAGTTTTGCCAACATTATAGATTTTTTATAGTTCTAACTTCTTCACTAGGTCTATACTTTTCACTGAGATAATATGTCTATAATATATAAAACTACTACAGTTGAAATTAGCTCATTGACTATTATTTGTATACCTATTGATTAAATATGCACTACGAAACTTACCGTCGCTTAAATCCGTCCCAATTAGGTCATACTTTTCTTTGGTTAATGTGCCATAAGGTACGTCTAAATCTGAAGGTATATTCCTACGAACTAAATTACTTTCTGAAACGGTTAATTTAATTTAAAAAATTTTTCTTATTTACATAGGAGTTTCACCTTTAGATATAGATTCGATGTGACTCTCTTGGCACTCTTCTGGAGAGGCAAACCTCTTACACCATCTACTTGGCGAATAAAGATGTTCAACGGAATGATCAGCGTACATTATCGAACGAAGGTTACGTCACAAATATAAACGTTTAATGAAAGAGATAGTAACGGAATTTGTCCAGTGAAAGGAGATACCGCAGTATTAGAATAAACTAGAGGTGTCCACGTAAAAATATATCGATAAACACATTCGATATAAAATATATTTTTCGATATATCGAATGCAAATATTGACATTTTTCATCGAATATTTTATTTATGTATAAGGTTGAAACCAGTTGAACATTTGAAAATGAAACGAAACTTAAAAGAAGAAAAAGATTAAAAAAGAAGAGTATTAAAAGAAAGAAAGATAGCACTAGTCCTCTACTACTCGAAAAAAGTAATGTTCTCTTCAGAAAAAATTTTGTAGGAACAAAATTATAGTCAATATTTGGCCCCTCTTTGGATTTTTTTCATAACTATTTGATAAGCTTTGGAAAATAAAACGAGAGAGGAGCAAAACTTTATAAATTTTGAAAACTGAATCCTTAGATTTCTGAAGGATTTTCATCAAACCTTGCTGCTATTGAGATGAAGTATATCGATAATTCTTATAAATTGCATCCCCTGATTATGTTGTTTTTCCATTATTCCTAAGTAGTTTATGAATATCACAACAAGGAAAAGCCTATCATATTCTCTTTCAAATTGATCAGAATTTTCAACATTTTTTGCAGTATTCTTCATGAACCCTTCAATTTTTGCTATAGTGATTGGACTTGCTTTCTCATTTGTAAGTCCACTCTCTCAGTACCTCAAATAAGTACGTTTTGAATTGTTTCACCAGCAATTTTCGAACTGTATAAATTATATTCTCTAAGGTAAGCAATGAACTAATGTATTATTTTGCTGCGAAGTCTAGCAGTTAGTCTAGGCTAGTTTATGTCTCTAGAAATTTCTTAGGCAACAGTTGCCATCGTAGTTAGAATATCAGAAGAGAGATCTAACAGTTCTGATGCATTCAGTATAGGTGGCGCTGTGTCAGGTCGAAATACATTTGAATTAAATTGTTGAATATTCATCATACGACTACCTTAAAAAGTACATTTTGTACAATGTTAATAAAACCGGATTCGCAGAACATTGTAGTAACTCTAACCACTTTATAGACTTTGAGAAAATCAAGTGCTTGCACGCAGGTAATAAAGAGAAACGTTTAGACCTTTTAGAAGCAATTGAAATATGCAGTTCTTGGAAGAAAAAAGAAGACATCGTAAATGAACAGGTAGATTTTCAATTATCCTCCCTCCTTACATCCATTGTATAGATATAAATTTGTTGTTCGTTCCTTACTGTATTTTAGTCTTGATGATGAGCTCACGCTCGAAACATGTTGACAAATTCATATTGTTAAATATAATCGTGAAACATTAAGCCAAGAGTTTAATTTAATTTAATATTTAATTATGTAATAAAACAATTTTTAAACTGATTTACACATATATTGAAAATAATACTGCATGACGTACGTTTCGATGAGATTCATCTTTTTCAAATGCTACGTGCAGACTCCACGATACTTCGCACGTAGCATTTGAAAAAGGTGAATCTCATCGAAACGTACGTCATGCAGTATTATTTTTAATATATGTGTAAATCAGTTTAACAATTGTTTTATTATGTTTATCGATTTACATCAAGTATCGGCCTCATCAATTATTAATTTAATTATGTTTCACCAAGAGTTAAGCGAGAATTCAATTTCAGTCAGTATCGAGTAAATCGATATATCGATGTAAAGTGCATATCCCTGTGACAAACCACATTATTCTCATTGCCCTAGATATTACGTTACTAAGCATGGGCCATTATCAATTTTATCTTAATAAATAAATATTTTTCTGAATTTTATAACGAAAAAATGACACTTAGTAATTATATGGAAATTCCTTTCAGCTGTTAGAGTCAACATTGGATGATAATTTTAATTATTAACGAATTAAAACTTTTGAGAATAATTATCTACATTTTCATAAAGTTTGAGGTTGAATCGTTTTACGAACCGCAGTTTAAGTTTAAAAAATAATATATTGATTGATTTATTTCAAATCAAATTGTCAAAAACTGGGATTTATTATCCACAACAATTTATTGTTATATATTTCTTCATAATTGAGACATTAACTGATTTTTCTAAATTTTAAGGGACATCGTTTATAATTCATATAAAATATTTTGTTTTTAACTGAAAGCAGGCTTCGATATTTCAATTTTATTCAAACTAAAATATCGATTTTAGGGAAACCAAGTGAGAACACATACTTACCTTTATAATAGGGTTTCATCTTTCATTTGGCGTGGACGCAGAATGATGACTCCATAAGCGTAGAATACAATAGGGGTGAAATATAATACATATCAATTCTTGACGGATAATTCATCCTTAATCGAAATATTTCAAATGAAACTCTCAGTGGGCTGTATATATTTTATCTTTTTGCCTGCCTGGGTGTGACCTGGAACGATTAGGCATGGGACCATTCTTACACGTTACAGACAATGTTCTGGGGTGTTTGAATGAATGTCTAAAAAGCCTATAGTTAGGAGGAGGAATCTGAAGGCTAGAGACAGCTAATACGTCTTTTCTTCGATAGAGGGAGCTCACCTGATTCGTTCACGAACTAATGTTCTCCTCATTGGGATATAGGACCTAGACGCGTTTTGAAAGTTATCGATTGGTTGAATATGACCGATGATTCCTAATGAGGATGAAACCATTACATCATATTATCATTCAACAAGGACGATTATTTTTCGAAGCGCACTTATTTTCAATACTTCTCGAAAGTGATTGTTCGTTCTCGTTGACAACATTTGTGTAGAAGCTTCCTGAGATTTGAGAGTCTCAGCATTATAAATATAAATTATTTGTTATAAATTCAAAGTAAATTAATAATCACTTTTTAGACTTCAGGATTAAAAAACTACAAATTTAGAAAATTAAGGGAATATTACCCCAAAAATATAGAGGTGTTTTTTTTTATATGCAAGAATTAACAACGTATTTAAATCCAGGTAGACATCCAGTGAATTGTTTCGATAATTCTTATCGTATAACCTTATTGATTCTGAAAAATACGCAGGATATAAAATATATACAAAATAAACACCAGATTTATTACAAGTAAAAAAAATTATACAAAAACTACGTACTACCAATTCTACAATATCAATAAATCTTATCTACCATACAATGGTAGATGAACAATGCATTGAGATTCAGAAATACTCGTTTCTAAAATCTAATAAGATCAAAGCGATTGACAAAATTATTCATAATAAATACAAAAGCGTATCACAATAATTTGTCACAGGTTAATTTTTTATTGAAATATTTTAATTTCACTGTGCAGGTTGTTAACATTTCAATAAAGGAATATTTCCTTCTCAGAATATGATAAACGTCTAAGAAGTTATCTGTTGTTTTTGAAAAATTTATGAAACCTTTAACAGAATATTTTGTTTCATATTTTTAATTGTTAAAATTGCTTGTAAGACAATAAAATCCTGAAAATATTTGTAAAGTTTAGAATGTGCAACTGAAAAAAGAAAAGAAAGAGAAAAAGGAAAAGGAAAAAAGAAAAGAAAAGTCAATTTATTATATGAAAGGATAGTCAACGTTAGAAGTGCAATAAATGCTAAAAACACTTAGTGTTTTAAAAATTAGGAAGCAAAAGCTTAGAATTTTCTAATAGCAACATGTATATAAGACATTTTAAGCGCAGAAAATGTTGAGAAAAGATATTTAGTTGTAGGCAGAAGCTTAAAGCAAGGGCGTATAATTTAAGGGGTGGTTCAAGGAGTCCAAACACCCCATTTCTAACTGAAATATTCGTCTATAAATGAAAATGAATTCTACACTTTGAAATTTGTCAGCATTTTCTTTCGAAGTAGTGTCTACTTTCGTTAGTCTCTGATAGGGTGGAAGCTTGGACTCTGACTGACGCTCCATGTAAACGTCTGGAAGCATTTGAGATGCTCCTACAGACCCATGCTTAGAATATCATGGACTTACCAGGTAACCAACGAAGTCTTTCCACAGCGTGTGAGAAAACAGAAAGAGGTTTTGAACGTAATCTCTCATACTTCTGACATGTTGTTAACAGTAGAAATATAGGTTATTCCAGCTTATTATCCAGGGGAAGCAAAACAGAAAAAGAGGCCCTGAAAGAAGACCAATATCGTGGCTGCGAAATCTAAGACAGTGCACAGGAATGGCATCTAAATATCTATTTCGACCTGCAGCAAATAAAATCATATGGGCCATAGTCATCACTAACGTCAACTGAGAATAAGGCACAAGAGGAAAAAGAGAAGTAGTCTCTGTTTGAGCAATTCATCTTGCAGATATCACTCCATGAGAGTAGGCTATGCTAGAAGTCACGGTCTTATCGTGGTTAAACTAATTGTGATTCTGATTGAGTTGGTAAAATCGTTCATTTGATCTAGAGAAACCCTGCACTCCATTAGATTTCACCAACCAGTTTATTAAATAGTATTTTTCAATTAAGAAAGTTCTGAAGACTTTGGCAAACTCTTCATGTTTCCTCCAACTCCTCATCCATGGAAAAACTACAAGTATTCCTCCAGCTCAAAGGGTTATCGGGGTTATATAACAGACTATTTACAGAACAAGTGAGAAGCTTAATGAAATGAAAGCATATGTAAAAAACATGAATATGCAGCAATAGATAACCATAGGGCATGCAAAAAGAAGCAGAGGATAAACTACAAAGGAAAACTAAATGAAAATATTACTTTTCAATACAAAAAGAGTTATCAAGTATAGACCATGAGATCACCAACTTTTGTCTACCTGTCGAATAAATCTGACCACTGATCTAAGACAATTTGTCTTGCTATGGTCTTTTGATGACTCCAAGAATTATTTGGGACAAAATTAGAACAAGGTAGGTATATTTCAAAAAATGAATCAGTAAAAAGTTATTTTGTTAGGTGAACCAGGACTCTCCAAGGGTTTCCTCAGTAAATCAGAGCTTAGTGAAGAGATTTTTAGCATAACAGCCTTCAGCTATATGGTTATTGATTTTCAGCATGCTTAATCATCTTCTATTTTAAGCCAGTTTAGCTATTGTTTAAAACAACATTGAAATATTTGTCAGTTCAAGATTTTGGTTTCTTAAATTCTTCGACGTTTATCATTTATTTTAGCACATCATTAGCTTTTTTCTAGGAAATTTTCATGAATATCCACTACAATAACTATCAACTAATGTTTATATAAATGAGCATATTATAAGACAAATCACAAATGTTTAGTATTAGGAAAATTTGATTACTTAAGAGGTAAAGAGAGGATCTTTGGCTAAATAAAATACACGAGCTTCGTGATTATAAATCATAGAGTGGTGACAGAGTACATGTCTGTCTGTTGAGGTATTTGCTAACAAATTATACGATTTTTAGACGTCAACATTTGCCTCCACGAAGCTTCATGTTCTATTATGACTAGAATTTGCCGACGATTTAAAAATGAAATACTTTCAGATTTTTTCAGATATATTTCGAAGACAATGACCCGTATTTATTTGGAAAATTTACAATCACTACCTCCGGTTTTTCATGGAAATTTTCTGTTCATTCCTGAAACAAAATAATTTTCTGGAACCACAACGTGACCATTTAAACGTATATTGTATACACAGTTTACTCTATACTTGATGAAGAGGCAAAAGAAGGCCATGCGCATGTGTGATATAATAGAACTACCTAATAATAAAGCTTCATTCTGACATACGTCACTTGTCAACAACTTGACAAGTGACCGTTTCATAACCTCACACAACCAAACGGTGTAGATTTTCTTCTTCATTATACCAAAAATGTATGAAATGATGTTGTTGATGAAGTACGATCGTTTGGATGCTTTAAATGTTTACCAATTTGGGTCTATGTCTTCGAAAGTGATAACTAACTTACAATTAATCATAATTAAATACTTCTTTTTAGTTACATATACAACACCTTGACAGCATCCGCAATTCTAGACGTTGAGATCCTCCCAGTCCTCTATTTCCCTTGGACTTAAGATTATCCTTATCTTCGTTAGGTGTTCGAGTTCACTATGACTGTTTCTTGTTAAAGGATTATTTGTTAAATCTACACTCTCTAACGATGGAGCTTCTTTCAGGTACTCCACTTCCACATCTGTAAAACAAATTGAAATATGTTATTATTATTGTTCTTAGAGCGGAGGTTAGAGACATATTATAGGCGAGTAACTCTAAAAGGTACTTCCACTTACCAACTATGTGGTTATTGCTGGCGTTTAATTCCTTCAAATTCGGTATTTTGAAAATACAATTTGGCAACGATATGAAAGAATTGTGAGATATATCAAGTCTTCTTAGCGACGAAAGATCTGAAAAACCATCTGGTAGTTGAGCCATTTGGTTGTGAGATAAATTGAGTTTTTTGAGGAAGGCGAATTTGACCACGAACTTCGCAGGAATTTTGGTGATTACGTTATCGCTGAGATCACAAGATTTGAGTTCGGTGTGACGCATCAGGTGATAGACAGCGTCTGGTACCTGCATCAACTCACAACGAGAGAGATCTGTAACAAAAACATTAAATTATAAATGATACCTACACTTAAACTATTAGACCATAAAGATGACACAACTTAGTATGAACTGAGAGTCTTAGCTAGATGTAGTTGTTTTGTAAATGTAGCTAAATATTTGAAACATACGGTGATTCAATTGGATAAACTAATCAGTAGCGACATTTGTATCAGATAAATCAGAATATCTTTACCTATTTTCTATACCACTGGTGACTCTACGCCACTGTTAACTGATACCAATGCTAAATGAACTGCCAAACTGATTGATAACACTGGGGAACAATTTGTAACATAATTTCTGTTGATTTCGATTTTTAGGCTGTTTTAGAGGCAAATTGACATGCTGAGTCCAAAACTTCAATCAGTTTTTTTTCATCACGTCAATTTTTTTTCTACAGTTGTTGCGCATACTATACTGAAGGGTTTGATAATGTGGACAAAAGGAACACGTCGTAAACATCCGTTTGGTATTACAATGATTTGGCGAAAACCCTAGGACCACTCCAATGATTGTAACTTTTGTATATTAAAAACTTCAGGATATAACAAAAAAAAAACAAATATAAAATAAATTATCCTAGTTTACCGTCAGCTATAAGCCCTGTGTTGCATTCAGATGAATTTCCAGTGCCAGATTTTCCAGAATCAACCTCTTCAGAAATACAAGAAGATGAGTTGAGCGACGATCGAAGCGACAAAGATTTTAAAGTTGATAAAGTAAAGTTCGTAAAGTATTTAATCAGCATGTGTTAACTGACTTGGTACGAGATTTAGGTTTATCCGAAAAAGCGCCAGAACTTTAAGCTTCAAGTACAAAAAAAGCTTGTTAGAAGAAGAAGCTGAAGTCACCTACTTTTGATCGAGAGAAAGAGCATCGATGCAGTTCTTTCGGAGCACTGATAGATTTGTGTATTGCCATAACATAGCTGGTTTACTGAAATAATTGGGAATTTCAGACTATAACGCAACTGAATGGTGATTGTTTTTAGATAGCTCAAATCGTAGCTTAAAGTGTGTTCTCCTCCACACTGGAAATTTATATGGTTCAGTCCCAATTGGTCATTCAGTTTCTTTTCATGAATAATAAGAAGACACAAAGAAGGTCATTGACTTGTTGCAATACAACTTACACCAATGGATCATCTGTGCTGACCTTGAAATGGTTTGTTTCCTTCTTGGTCAGCAACTGGGATATACCATGTAACCCTGTTCTCTATGTATGTGGGACAGCTGAGCTCATGAGAAGTTTTGGGTGCAGTCGAAGTGGCCGCCAAGATCTGACCTGAAACCTGGCGATCCACACATTCTAAAATTCTAAATCAGCCAATTGTAAACAGAAAAAACATTATATTTCCGTCTTTGCTTATAAAACGAGGTCTCATGAAGCAATTTGTTGAAACTTTGTCACTTGGTGACTGTTTAAGTATATCATTTCGGTATTTCCTAGCTTGTCAGATGATAAGATAAAGGCTGGTGTCTTTGATGAGCCACAGATTCGGCAATTTATTAATCATTGCTTCGGTCATTGAAACAATGACCGAACTTGAAAACAATGCTTGGTTGGCATTCAAAACTATTGTCAAGGACTTTCTTGGAAACACACTAGCCCAGAATTACGTCGAAATTGTTCAACAATTCTTAGAAAGCTTTAAAAAGCTTGGCTGTAACATGATTATCAACTACATTTCTTACATAGTCATCCTGCTAACTTTCCAGAAAATTTTGGCGCTGTTAGTGATGAACAGGGTGAGCGTTTCCACCGAGATTTCAAGGGCATGGAGGCAAGGTTTCAAGGTCAGTTTGATGGCTGATAGCTCTTGAAGTATCAAGAGAGAATGTCCCCAGATTGAACATTCTAGGAAAAGTTATAAGCGAAAATTTTTATCCTAATATCTTTTTTTATTTTTTGTATAAACACAATTTAACTTTTAATACTATAATAATCTATGAATAAAATATTCTAATATGTTTGATTAATACCAACTTTATTTTCCCTTGTATGCCCATTTTGTATGACTTTTAGGGTAAAGAGAGGGTATCCTGTGGTTTAAAAATTTGACGCGATATTGAAAAATTGATAACATTTTCGAATTCAGAGACCAAAATCAAAAACTAGTCACAAGTCTAAGACAACAAAATTGCTCTTCCCCAGTGTAATGTACCGTGTTGATAAAATAGTAAACAAATCAGAAATATTTTAATATATAAGGCGTTTTTCGTTATAATAACAGCCAATAATAAATGTAACATCTCTAATTTTGTTGAAATCTTGATTATATTATATAAGGAATTACATATCTCATTAGGATTTATGACTAATATAGTCTTAAAGAAAGTTCGTTTTAAAAGTCTTCAATTAGTACGATGTGAAAAATTTATAGAGAAAAATCGTGTTCTTTCAGTAACATGATGTTTCTACTTGCACAAGTTTTATTCCACTGTCGGAAATACGCTTTTCAAAAATCACTAATGAATAAAATACAGTAAAAGAATTATTGATAAGCATACCACCTTGAATATTACGCAAAAGTTCTTCTATAGCATCAACTATTCATTATTGAAACTAATTTCTCAACAGAATCGGTATCGGTGATTCATCTTTATAGAAAGTTCATCAAACTCAACCACATCGGTTTCTGTCAATGGAGGGAGACTCATCAGGTGCTCTGTAGAACGAGAGTTCAGGCAGCAAAAACGGATAGTCAGTGGAAATTCCTTCGAGAATATATAGTCTAAAAGTGACGCATTTGAGAGTAAACAAGCTTCAGGGGTACCTGGAAACTGATGATTCAGTGCTCGACCATTTCATTAATTAAATCGAAAATTTCAATATTTATCAGTCTCCAAACTAGACGAAAGCATTTCGTTGATGAAACTTCAGAAAATGATTTTTTAAAGGCTGATGACAAATTAGAAATTGTTTTTTCAATTATTTCAATTATTGAATGAACACAATATGGGAAATAATGGACTCATTGAGTAATAATAGCCTTCAATAGAAATAATATGAGAAATAATGGAACTTTTTGCATTGAAAAATTGTTATAAATAATAATGTTACAAATTTTAAACTCAATGAGAGTAGAAACCGACTGGAAGTTGAAGGAAGACAAGGTGCGAACTAATCTAAAAAAATCTGAAAACCTAAATGACAACTTTTTAGCATTGAAATTTGAAATTTCTTAATGTTTACTTGTTATGAATAATAATGTTAGATATAATAGACTCAATGGACAATAGAAACCAACTGGAAGTTAAAAGAAGACAAGATGCAAGAGAATCTGAAAAATATCTGAAAACCTGAATGATTTTAAATGAAACCCTTAAGATTTTACAAAAGTGCCCAACCAAACAAAGAAGTTTTCATTTCAAAAACGATTTTATTTTTAAGGTTCATTGGCGATAATGTTTGTCTTGTGCGACATTTAATTTTGAGAAGAAAGACCTATAATTATCAACACTTCGTCCATCTAAAAGTGACATCTATCAGGTCGTGCTCTAAAAGAAAGCCGTAAGATTTGTTTACCGAATAAACTATTCAGATAGACGGATTTGCAAGTTGACATTAGTGACATCTGTCGTTTGTCATCCCGAAATATCGTCGACGCGTTCACCAAACTCGAGTTTCGAGAATTCTATATTCATCAGAAATTCTTAAACGCAATTATCTCTCGATTAATTTGTGTGACTTTCACGTGTAGCATCCGAAAATAAATAGGTATTAATAGAAATGTAGCACAGGTCCGTTACACAATCCGGAAGACATAGACAGACATACCATCCTTTGGATATTAGCTTGGGCATCAGCTGTGTTGTTAGTCTTAGAATTTGAACATTGCTAGTGATGTGAAAAATATACCTACTTTACATTTCCTGATTGCCGAGTAAATGGAGTGAGACGCAGTGTTAAATAGGTTAACATTTCAAGAATAATAAACTAATTAATTTCACTTTCTGACGCACTCATTTAATTCGGTTGCAAAAATCTCTTCCTGGTGTGTTATTCACGACTATACAAAGTAGAAATTCTCGCGTAATGTTCGACTTATGTTAAATAAGATTAAATAATGATTTGATTTGAGTAGAAATCGTAGAAACTGCAGAGGGAACCTTTGAACGTATATACAATTCGATGAAGTACCGTTTTTAACGTTTGATTATAACAAACTCAATAATTTGTTAGAAACAACGAAAATAATAGATGATATAGGGTATTCAAGTCTGGGGATCTGGTAGGCTTTAAGAGACACACAAGGATCCATGACCTACGTTGAGAATTGGTGAAAAACAGCGCACGTTTTTGAAAAAAAACAAATTTCATCTCAAATTTTTGTATAAACAAATACTGAAAAAATTTGATTCAACGTTAATAATTAATTAAATCGAATTCTAATTGATAATTGATGAGGCCGATACTCGGAGAAAATGAATATCCATAATACAACAATATTCAAAATTTTCTCATAAATTAATAATTTACGCATGATGACGTTTAGAAGTACTACTTCTTTATCAAATGCTGGATTAATACTATGTGTAATCTTACAAAGTCAGTACTTGTAGCTATTTTCACAGAACACACCAAGTATGTTCTATGACTAACTTGGAGTGGGGACCATAGAATATACTGATATTCAACAAAAGGATCGTATACCTGGAGATGAACACAGAAAATCAATTTCTTAAGTCAGGTATTCCAACTAATTGTAGGAAATATACAAATATAGGTATAACTAAGATTTCTAAGAACAAATAAAGGGAATTTTATTTTTTTAACATAAAAAAAATAAAATAATGTGAAAAAAAATTATAGTTAAAAAGAAAATTAAATTTTCTTTATTTTTACTTAGAAATCTTAGATGTATATTTGTATATTTCCTACATTTTCGTTATCCTGGTTTCGAATACCTGACTTAAGAAATTGATTTTCTGTGTTCATCTCCAGGTCTATGATCTTTTTGTTAAATATCAGTGTATTCTATGGTCCCCACTCCAAGTTAGTCATAGAACATACCTGGTATGTTCTGTGAAAAAAGCTATAAACACTGACTTTGTAAGATTACACATAGTATTAATCCAGCATTTGATAAAGAAGTAGTACCTGTAGTAGTCGTGAATTATGAGAAAATTTTAAATATTGTTGTATTATAAATCGAAATCTATCAATAATTGTGGTCAGACTTATTATGCATTGTTCAAAAAAACCCGTATTAGCTTTATTCAACAGTATTGATCTTCTATGTTCATCGATTCTTTTCATCGTCCAATTTGACCTATGTAAAAACTATCATATTCACTGCAAATTATTTTATAAACGCCACTTCTCGCAAATAAGTCAAGTTGGTCCTCGTTATTTACCAAAAATGAACCCAAATTATTTTTGTGGTTGCATATTGTATTCACATTATTCTTAAGTAAATCTTCTACAAATTTTATTGTTCATGTTACGTAGTTATATAATTAATTGAATGAAATATTTTTTGTTGTATTTCTAAGTGAATGGGAAAAATTCTTTGTGATAGTATCTTTCTCTGTTTATTCTTGGTTAGTTTATCAATAAAGAAGGGTTTATAACCATTGGTAATTGCAATTTCTTTTTTAAAATTATCAGCAGACAACGGAAGCGGAAGTAATCTATGAAATAAAGAATGTAAGGCACTCATTTCTATTTTTTTGACAACTGAGTTGTGAACTTATTCTGTCTGAATAAGTTGGTTTTCTGTAAATGTCGAAAACTAGGGAATGAAGGGAACTATTGTAAATTCAAAACGCTAATAGCTTGGTTGATTTCTGATTCCAGAGTGAAAACAAATTTTCAGTAATATTGTATACTCTTGATAATAGGTTAACCACCCGAAACATATGTAGAGTTTTTAATATAATCAGTGAAACTTAAGTCAAGTGTGTTAATTTTATAGTTTTTAACATAATGTTTCACCAATAGATAAGCGAAACCACCGTGTCATTTACTAAATGCTTCAATTATACGACACAGGTTGAACAAGTGTGTATTGAAGCTTCTTTCAAATTCATTTTAATTCAATCCAAAAAATATCGATTTCATTTTTCTGTACAATAATTTTCTTCATGCCGTCTAGGTTTAATATCTATTCATTTTACAACTTACAAAATCTATTATATAAAGTCCGATTCGGTGATATAACCGTAACAATTGCGAAGAAATCCAAATCAGATGATACTCCACAATACCAGACGTCTTTTGAAACATTCTGTTGCGTCAAGGTACCCCAATCAATGGAAAGACTGATTGTAAAATTATGTGTTTTATTAATGTAGTCCATTGAAATATTTTAATTTTCTTCGTTGAAGGAAATGCAACCTTGGTAATGGTACGTGATACGTAGATTCCTTTCACTTTTCTCATAATGTTCACGTTATTCAAGTAGATGAAAGTATGTAATTTGTTCTAAGAAGATCCAAGTATACCTACCCGGTGTCTCAAGGCGGATGACCTATTAAATATTTCTCGTGAACAACAAAGAATTTCATTTATAGAAGTTGCATTTTGCGGTTTTCGAATATGATCTACGTTAAAATAATTATTCTAAGAATTCTATTCAATGCAGGCAACAAAAGCAGTAAAAGAAGAATCTGTTTACGTTGAAAAGGCCTACCCATTTTTTTTTTTTATATAACAGCCGTTTACATATGTTTCAAGGTTATTGCCTATCGTCAGAACGGCGTAGTTCAAGTGAGGGCGCTTTCTTGGTTTTACCCTGTCTCTGGGCTCCCAATTAACAACCACAGCTGACCAACGCTCATCTCTTGTTTGTGCTAGATGGACTGCCTATTTCCACTTTGACTTTTTACACACTCCACTACATCCTTTATCTTTGTTTGACCTCTTATCCAGCTGCAGCGTATTCTATCTCGTATGGTTAGGCCCATCATGTATCTTTCTATACTCCGCTGGGTTGTTCGAAGCTTTTGGATGTGAGCAGATTTCAGGCTCCAAGTTTCGATGGCGTAGGTCATCGCTGCTAATACGCATTGGTCAAACACTTTGCTCTTTATGGATAATGGCATATCTGATTTCAAGATGTGTTTCAGTCGGCCAACTGTACCCCAAGCTCTTCTGGTTCTTTGCATGATCTCCGGTGCAATATCCCCGTCTCCCGTGACAATCTGTCCCAGAGATATAACTATATGAATATATACAATAGAACTGTGTGTATATATATATATATATCGATATCACTTGTCATTTCATTTCAGCAAAATGAATATTCGCGTACCAAGGCCTGGTCTGAGACGGAATAATACATTTTATGTCAGTTACAGGAGATCAAATGTTATGTCACGTTCTCCTATCAACTGTATAAGTAATTTTTATGATGGTTGTTGCGGTCGATGTGATATCTATTTTGATCGGCTATCAGTTATCTTGGCATGCCACTCAAAACAGCGTGATGGGATGTCGTGATATTTTCAGGAACTTCTGTTGTCCATATATGACTTTGTAATATGTAATATTTTCATTTTAGTTTTTTTATTTGTTTACTATATGTTACTATTGCTATAGACTTCAATTTTATTTTTGTTATAACTAACTACATCACTTAATTTATCTACAATTAATCACTACATTGTTTCATCAACTTCGATGACTACATGTGACTTTAATATAGATATTTTATTTTTAGCTTGTTCCATTGTTTTATTACTATTTCAATTCATTTTATTTTCGTTGTATATATTCGTTTATACCTACTACCTTTTTTAAATTTTTTTTTAATTCTTTTCTTATTCATTATTATTAGTGTAAAAATTGTTGTTTTTTCCCTGTAATTGGATGTATTATTGGAAATGAATGTATTATTATTATTATATCTTCTACATCTAAGTAAGCTTCTATTACTTGAAGAAATGTGAAGTATTACGTTTTCTATTACTTATTAAAAAATATAAAATAAATTGAACACATTTTTGAAAATTTCAAAAATTTTTCATGTTTTGTCCACTACAATATTGTTTCGGTATACTTACATTGTCTTCATCAGGTAGATGAGAATTTTCATCATTCAGTTTTCATCCACTTGATGAAGGTATTGCATACCGAAACAATATTGTAGTGGATTGATTCATTAATAAGAAAATTCTCTGAAATGTCACGCATAATAATTATTTTTGTCAGATAGTTTTTGGGAAATTAAAGTTACTTTTTTGAGAATTTCGTCTAACTCAATGTTTTTCAACGTGTGGGTCTCGACGCCCTGGGGAGTCCTTTAGGGGGCCACAAGAGGTCGATAGGACTACTTCAGTGAAAATAAATCGATAAAGTTTAGGAATATAAATTTATTAAGATATTTTATTAAAGCATATACCGTAAACACTTTTATGTTAATACAAACATGTCTTATATCCGAATTCTAATTATGGAGAAGCATAAAAACTTCGCATGGAATGAAGATTTATACCACAATAACTTACATAATCAAAAATCGAAGTGTAGTGGGGCACGAAATATTACTTGGGGGGTCGAGTCATGAAAAAGTTGAAAAACACTGGTCTAAAACAATAAAAAATAAGGAGGTCATTTGAAAAAATAAGTTTTATTCATTTTGTTAAATAATTTTTCAACTCTCGATTATAAACACTCTGTATGTAATAAAAAATTGCTCGGTATTGAAAAATATAAAAGATTATCAGTTTTCAGTATTCGACATTTAGTAATGTGTGAATTACAAAAATAAATAGAAGAAGATAAATGTAAACTATCTTTCAAAACTTAATTAAATTTGCTTGTACTTTACTTAATTGAAAATATTAACAATTTGTGTAAAATTGAAAGAGTAATTGAATTATGCACAAATATAAACACTGAGCCTTTTTAAAAAACGAAGTTGATATCAACTTCCGGTACAACCGGAAGCTGTATAAACTTCTAAAGGGACAATAATATTTAACGTTACGAAAATTTATAGAGTAACTAGTATGTGTATGATTTAAACTTTGAAATTTCTTCGAAAAGGGAACATTTTAGACTTAAGATTCTTTTATATATTACGATATATTAAACAAAAATTGTTAGTGCAGAAACAGCGATCTCGAATTGATATATGTAATAGTATTATATTGTTCTGATTTCTTTGTTGAGAATTGAAAGAAACAAGTTAATCACATTGAGGAATAATAATAGATTTACGTATTTGAATAACAATACATACCCAACGATAGGGGACCAATTAAAAGATATTTTGAGGTAAAGGTGACAAACAACATTTTATTCAGATATTTAGAAATTCTGAATACAATTATTTTCATTTTGACAAAAAACAAAAATGGAATATTCGTTTTATATTGTTCTGAATAGGTTTATTCGTGGAAATCGTTACTATTTTATTATTATATGATACCGAATTGTGATAATATGTAAGAATGATTTTAAATTAGAAAACGTCAATATGACAGAAATTTTATTAGTTCGAATTATTTCAGTTAACCGAGACCAAAATATTTTTTTAGCTGTGTAAATGTGGGTTTGTGGATAAGGACCAATCTCTATGGTTTGTCTTCTCGTCTGAAATAATAGTTTTTAGAAAGGTTATTGTTTGTTTTAAAAGTACAAAAATACAGTAAATCAGGCGTTTATCAGTTAAATTGTGGAATATGTTCAGGTTTATATATTCAAGCAACATAGGTAGGAATTTCTATACTTGAATTTAATATCACAAATACAGTTTAGAATATAATAGAAACAATTCTAATTACTATTACTAATTACATCATTTGTTGAAATAAAATCATAGATCCGATTCAAATTTTTAAATTTCACACAATATTCATAAAAGTAGAGAATTAGATTTATAGGAAATAGTGGAAATCAATAGACATAAAACCTCTGAGAATTTGCTTAGATTGGATTCAAATAATTCAGCATTGCTGACCCTCTATGGTTGTTCTTATTTTTTTAACTCTTTTTTGTGCATTAATACTTGTACAGCCAGATTCTGTTAGCATCTGC
The DNA here is from genome assembly GCA_030704895.1 of Henosepilachna vigintioctopunctata. NCBI lineage: Eukaryota > Metazoa > Arthropoda > Insecta > Coleoptera > Coccinellidae > Henosepilachna > Henosepilachna vigintioctopunctata. The sequence goes on from JARQZJ010000005.1 coordinate 4,350,624, forward strand.
AGAAGTCGGTACAGGAAGAAACTCGTCACATTATGCACATTAAAACCGTAAATCAAATTCAAGTGTCTGAAAATTATCCTATAGTAATGGATTTGCACCAAGTAAATGCCAATACTATTCAATAATAATAAGGAAATTGTTTAGCGACAAATGCAAAATTCCTTGCTTAGTTCTCATATTCAACAATGAGAATGGAACTTCCGAGATACGTAGTTCGTACCATAAGTAACCCGTCTACCTTCCACATACTCGTAAAAGGAATTAATTAGATACTGTGATCCGATATTTCCAAACGCATACTCTATATGGCATCATCAAGAACATACACCAAGATCGATCCATCCAACAATGGCAACAAGAAATTAATAGATCGATTTATGGGATACAGAACTATTATTTAGCTATTCTCTCAGCTGATTACTTCCGGTGAAAATCGATAATTTTTATGTCTGCGGTTTGAATATTTCAAATGAAAAATATTAGTTTGATTGATGAATGATTATTATTATTATTAAACTCAATTTGTACTTTCTTTTTATTGTGATTTATTGCCCAGATCAGTTTAACCTTTACAAATTGCTGTAAAAACCAAAACATTTTTAAGTCGCCTCAACTGTCTACCTACAACTTTTTTCAAATATACAGTTTTCAATAGAAGAATTGTATCAACGTTTTTTAGGTTTTTTAACGAACTTTTCTTTAAAACAATTAATTTTAATCAGTGTACACTACGCGTGGGTTATATCCTTAATTTAAACCAGCAAACTCAATAATATACATAAATATCCAGACTTAACATAAGATTCGAACTCCGCAAATTTTTTATAAAACAACAAATTTATAAAATTATTATGATCAATCCTAAGTAGGTTCTATTTTCTATTTCTTCTATTAAACTAATTGTAGTTCGATAGATTAAATAGCGGATAATTTTGAGAGAGAGAGAGTAAAAACAAACAGTACAAGAAAGTTCAATACTAATAATTATACTCTTAGTTATTATTCTCGTCAATGAATAATATTTAATTTCAATGAGTTACTACTTAACCTTTTCTGTAATTTCTTCAGAATACCATCTAATATGAAATCTATTTTCGCTTGAATCAACAATATAAGTGTCAAAATAATAATTTCCCTTGCATTTTGAATTGTTATTGATATGCTTTCTAAAGGAGCAACATTTTAGGTTCACGGAATTATGATAATTGTTTGACAAATGTACTCTATGATTTAGAAAACGTTGTTGACTAATATCAGATTTCAATTGTTCAAAACATCCATATCAATTGAGGTTATAATTTCTTTACCGCGAATTCAGTAAAACTTGTATCGCCAAAATGATGACAGCCTTCTGGAATATATTGATACAAATTAGTCATATAATGAATGCAGTACCGGTAGTGATTCTGAAGAAAAGAAGCAAGGTTGTTTATCTTCAATTCGAGTACAGTCAAATTCCCACGAGTTTAAATTTTGTTTGTTTTCCCACGAGTCAACAAATAAGAAGTTCATGAAATGAAGTAAAAGGTTGGTGCGATCGGGTTTTACTACTGAGGGATGTAGAAATAATTTTTAATAAGTAAAGAGTAATGTTGAGTTATTGAAAATGAAAAGAAATAGGTAAGTTTATAATTGTTTTCCATAACATAAACAACAAATGTGAAAAATGTTAAATATTTGCTTACTTTGTCTGCAAACGCAATTATTATCAAGAATTCTTAATCTATGGTTCGTAGGTAACTGTCAAACATTCGAAATTATTAATTGTTCATCAGTCGAATTGAATAATAGATATATTAAATGAAATAATCTTGTATGATTGGAAAAACAAGTTGATTATTTTGTTTCTCCCTGTAATATTTCTTTCATTATTCATGTCAGTGTATCCTTTACGTATTTATATTCTGAATCTCTTCACAAACATCGCATATAAATGTAGCAAAATTCCGCGGATTTACTAGATGAAAAATTCTATGGTTGCTTAGGCAGGCATCACACCTAAGATGTAATGATCTGTCAAGACTTCCGGACAATAAAAATGAAATCGGAGAATAGTGAAACTGCGATTAATAAAGTAAAGAACAGAAATGATAGTTCAAATGACCATCTGGAATATATCAACCGTAGAATTAATTCCACTCTCTGTGATTTATATAGAGCGCGAGAACAAACTACTGCTCAAAATAAAACTAATTACTGATGTTTCTCACAATACCGTGAACTTCCTAGTGAAAATGAAAGTGATTAGGACGGTTACTTTCGTTTGTGTTAGATCGCAGATATAATTCAATAAATTTGATACGTAATTAACCTATTTAGTGTTATTTGAAATTCATTTTTGTTTTTGATTTGTAGCGCATCGACGTAGCAAAATAAAAACAACCTTGAGATTGACTTGGCCTCTATGAAAATTGGGATTCTTATAAATAGCGGAACTAAATATAAACGAAATTTAAACGCAATTTTCGACTGTGGCTTCCAACAAATGATGAATGGAAATTTCCGAGATGAAAGGAAATGTGCATCACACAGATGATCATTACGTTTGAAAACAATCCAATTTTTTTATTTTAATAAGAATTTTTTTGTCTACAATCACACCATCGAAACAAATGAACTTGAAGAATATCCTTTTCGTTTTTATTGTGAATTGAAACTGTTATATTTTCATAAGGAGAAAGTTTAATTAATAATATGTTCATCAAAATGTGATTAATTGAAAAATATTATATATTTTAAAATACTCGTTCCGAATTTTGCACAAATATTTTCGTGTTTCAACAACTTTTTAATTACGTTGAAAATTTCATCAAGAATCACTCCAAGTATTTTTTAAAAATATTATCTTTCTTTAAACGTCACGTGTCAATTTGCTTACTCATATAAATAAAAACACCTTCAGTATTCTCGTTATTTTTCGATGTGGACGATAAAATATAGATAATGGTAATATTTCAATGTCATTTTCTAGATACCCGAGGGAAATAAACAAAACAGTAATTAACACCTGAATATTTGAATTCTTATTTATTTACTAATCCAGTTTAATGATCCCAAGTAGGTAAAGCAAGATGAGTTAGCGATGAAAACACGACTGAAACAACACATTTCATTATAATTGTATTGTTGAGGTTGTTTATACGAATATATGCATATTAAGTTTTATTAAAATTTATACTTTCATTGAAAAAGAGCCATCAAGTTTCGACAGTTTACAAAAATGGATGTTCATAGCTCGAAACTTGATAAACTCAGTCGATATTCTTTGAAATATTTAATAGTGTTGGAGTTTACTTGAAGTAAATCCATTACAATTGAATATAAACTTAAATTCAAACACTTGAACTTTTGATTTAACACTTTATTGACAACATAGCATGAAACGATTTATCAGAATACTTCTGTTAGCACCTGAAGAAGTCGTTTGTAACGACGAAACGTGCCATGCTATGTTGTAAATAAAGTGTAAATCAAAAGTTGCAAGTGTTTTAAGAATTTTAGTTTATATTCAAGGATATTCTTTGATATATTTTTCTTCATTTGGTAAATAATGAAATTTTGATCAAGTTGTTAATAATTTGATATCTATCGAAATATTTGCTCAAATTCCGAGAAAATTGTTTAATTCGCTCAACGTATGCTTCGGGTTACTTACGCATTATGAAGAGTTGATACGACAGTTATATTAAGTCTTGATAATGTGCTAATATCCTGTAAATAACCTTGAACAATTTTTGTTTAAATTATCCGAATTTTTTAAATTAGATTATCCTTTTTAACTTTTAGAAATCAATTTTATTAATAGGTACAATGAGTAATAAATATATAACGGGGGTTTTTTTAGAGGAATAGAACTTTAAGTTGGCATTACTGTTGAAGATGGCGACCGATTTAACAGCTGAGAAGAGATTTATTCTCAGTTTGGTTTGGCAATTCATCATGAAATCATCAAGCAAGGCGTAGATTCGTCGAATGGGCCCAAAACGAGATTGCCGTTGTTCCCGATTTTCATAAGCGAATTTTGTTTAGCGATGAAGCGCACTTCTGGTTGAATGGCTACGTCAACAAACAAAACTGCCGCATTTGGAGTGAAGATAATCCTCAAGTGTATGTGATAACACCGTTACATCCAGAAAAACTGACTGTTTGGTGCGCTTTATGGCCTGGTGGAATCATTGGTCCGTACTTCTTCAAAAACGATGATGGCCAGAACGTTACAGTCAATGGTGATCGGTATAGAACCATGAGTACTAACTTTTTCATTCCTGAATTGAACAACCATGATATCCAGGAGCTGTGGTTTCAACAAGACGGCGCAACATGTCACACAGCTCGTGCCAAAATCGATTTATTGAAAGACACGTTTGTTGACCACCTAATTTCACGTTTTGGATCTGTGAATTGGCCTCCAAGATCTTGTGATTTAACACCGCTAGACTACTTTCTGTGGGGCTATGTAAAGTCATTGGTCTATGCGGATAACACACAAACACTTGGCCATTTGGAAGACAATATTCGCCGTGTTATTGCCGATATACGGCCACAAATGTTGGAAAAAGTCATCAAAAATTGGACGTTCAGATTGAACTACATTCGAGCCAGCCGTGGCGGTCATATGCCAAAAATCATATTTAAAATGTAAGGCCACAAGATTATCTTTCGAATAAAAAAAAATCTTGTCAATCGAATGATCCATCGTTGTTTTAGTTGTTTTATTGCAATTTAATACCTCTAAAAAAACACCTTTTATAACAATATAAACGACATTGTCTCTCACATGAAAAAATGTTCTATACGTTTATTCGCTGATGATACTATGCTCTATATATGTGGCATATGAGAATATGACAGAGGGGATCAATAGAGACCTTTCTGCAATTAATGAATGGTTATGTGACAATAACTTATCTCTGAATGTGCAAAAATCTAACTTCATAGTTTTGGGTACAAGTGAAACCCTTAAAACCAATAAAAATGAGGATATAACTATGAAGATTAATGAACAAAAAATTAGAAGAGTAGAAACATCAAAATATTTAGGCATTATGTTAGACGAAAAATTGAGTTTCAATGATGTTGATTTCATATCATCTAAAATGTCTAAAAAATCAATTTTTTGAAAAGAATAGGAAAAAATCTGACGACATATGTGAAATTATTGTTGTTCAACTCAATAATAATGCCACATTTTGAATATTGCTCCACTTTGTTATTTGGTTTGACTAAAGAAAAAATTCAACAATTACAAGTTACAGAATAGGGCCATGCGAACAATTTTAAAGTGCAATAGGTATACCCCTGTTAAAATTATGCTGAACTCGTTGGAACTAATGTCTGTAAAACAAAAAATACTCTTTGCGTCATATATATTCATATTTAAAATGAAAAATCAGTTGCTGCCATGTAATATAATAAAAAATGTAACATATATCAGTGATGTGCATGGGTATAATACTAGAAATACTGATAGTTTTAATATCCAAAGTTGTAAGCTCTCTAAATCCAAAAATAGCATATACTATGACGGATTTAAGGCTTTCAATAATTTCTCAAGTATATTGAAAACTAGTACTAGTATTAAGATATTTAAGCATGATCTTCGAAAGTATATTTTAAATAATGACTTAGGTATGTAATTCAAAATTGACAGTTCAAAATATATAGATTTTTTTTAGACAGCTAAATAAATATTAGTATTATTAATATAAATTAACAACCACTGATGAAACTTGTTAATTTCGATTTTTACAATAAAAAATTGTTTGTTTTTAGTTTTCTACTCACTTAAAGTTTAATTTTCTACATACCTAAGTTACTATGCTCTTTTGCTTCGTTACACCTGCCAACAACCCTTATAACGGCCCTGCCAGCCAATCTGGTGTAGATCATCATCGATACGGCCCTGGGGTCGGGCTCTTCGGCCTCGTTGGCCACCACACTTTCGCTATACTGATTTGGAGGACGCATATTTTTTGAATACTCGCACTCAAACTGATCCAACGAACCGTACGGAAAAATTCGACGAACCTGTACAGTAAAGGCACCTTTGATATCACTTTTGAGCGCGTTTTAGTTGAATGTTTACGAATTTCCGCTTTCTTATTGTTTATATATAAGCGGGAAGTGTTCGTCCGCTCCCACCTCGTCGTTTTGGCTCAGCTTCAGCCAAAGATGCGCGATGGATAAACCATGTTAAGATCATTTATTTCACCTGTTAATTGTGTTTATGTTTCGGTGGTAATAATAATGATTAAATCGTCGAAAATTAACATTTAGGCAGCTATTTTACTAATAATAACATAATTATTCAATACTAACTGACACGTGAACTTTGTAGATCGTATTTATTTCTTGTTCATTTTTGAAAATTCCGAAAAACGTGTTCTACTATTTACGGTTTTACTTCTTAAATATACCCGTGGACTAATCATTTTTCGGTCAAATCAGTCAGATACTCAATAATTCTATATATTAATTAATAATAAAAATAATAATAATTGTTCCCCATGAGGATAGCGATTGAACTTGAATTCGCAATTATTAGTACTTTGCTTCATCTTTTTTGCCTCATAAAACTCTTCATCCTCTCTGAATGCTTTTTTTTTGTTCTTCTGTCCATTTCACTTCACATGTGCGATTTTACAGCAACATTCAGTGCGATCTTCGAGATTTTAGATCCTTTTGGACCTCTTTTAGCCACTCTTTTCCGCATTTACTATTCATAATTATATCGAGTAGTTTCTTCGGTATTCTGGACTGTTTCATGTTGTAAACATGTGCATAGAACTTTACTCGTAGTTTTCTGATTTTTTTCGTCTTCCGTTATCGTATTTGTCTTTCGATAAAGTTCATTCTGAGTTCTTTTCATACACATTCCGTTTTTATTGATTTGCCCGTAAATCTTTCCAAGAATTTTTCGTTCTTCTTTTTCTATTTCTTTCATTTTTGAACTACCGTCAATAGCAATTGTTTCAGCTGCGTAGATTGCTTCTGGAAGAATCGTGTTATAATGCCTCAATTTGGTGCCTCTCGTAATGCACTATTTTATTATAGTACGTCCATGTTAGCTTGTAGGCCCTTTGGGGCTTGGTAATTCTCTGTTCATTAGCGATTCCGTTCAAACCTGAGGACTGTATAACTTCTCCGAGGTATTTAAAACGGCCGACTTGCAGAATTTCACCATGTTTTGTGATAACAGAAGATTTATTTTTTGGTTTTCTTTTCATTTATTTGGATTTATCTTGAGAAATTTGTAACTCGGTTTTCTGCACGATTACATGTAGTTTTTCTACAGCAAGAATGGCTTCAGTTCTGTTGTCTGTGATGATAGCAAATTCGTCTGCACATTTGACATTTAAATAAAAATAATAAAATAATAATATTTATTGAGAAACATTCCGGACATTGTAAAATTATATTAATCGATTAATATAATAATTACAACTAAGAAGAATGCTCACAAAAAAACTGAATTCAGTTTTGAGTCTGATCTTCCATTCAGTCCTCGAACAAAAATATGGTTCTAGTTTACGTTTATATTTACAATAATATACAATTGTATTCGGAAAAGAAATACCTTAGAAATATTAAACATTTGAGACAATTTTAGATGGTGATTGACATTCGTGGTAAAATAACAAATAAATGGTATAAAAAATTCATACATTATTGCCTACATTCGAATCATCAAAGTACTCTGCCACACTTAAGTACGGCTTTGTTAACAGCAATGACTTAACCTTTTTAACTTATACTTTTTAAACAAATCAGCATTCAGTACTTTCAAATTCGATGGTAAATGGTTGAAAATTTTAATACTCTGATAATAATAGAATGAGTGATCAATTTTAGCTGTTCAATGCATAGGAATAAGTACCACATAACTGTTCTTTATGGAATACTCATGATTACTATTCAATTTAATAAATATATCTTCATTTTCTTTGAAATAAAGTAAACGGCATGGATATTTGGCTTATCTCTTGATGAAACGTTATATTGAAAACAATAAATTAAAATTAACACACTTGTCTTAAATTTCACTGAATACATTTAAAAACTTTATGTTTCGGGTGGTTAACCCATTATCTTGAGTAACATTTTATACTCTTGATAATGCGTTAATCACCTAAAACATATGAAGAGTTTTTTAGTATATTTAGTGGAACGTGAGCCAATTTTGTTAATAATCATTTTTTGTTTTTAATATAGTACACATCAATAAATTTGAAGAAAAAAAAGGCAGTGTAAGTATGTAATTATTAATGAATGTAAGTTCACAAGATGTTCGTTGATGAATATTGAATATTAATCGAAGTATTTGCTTCTGTGTAATAAACACCCTTTATTTCTGTAGAGCAGCCCTATAGCAGAATATTATAATTTAGATGACTATATACAAGACTGTAATACACATTCGTAACACAGTTTCTAAGTAAAATGTTTTTAATTCTAGAGATTGCAAAAAATGAGTTACTCAATTTTTTACATAAAACATTAATCTGTGTTATACAATGTTACTCAAAAACAGAGTAACATTTTATACTCTTGGTAATGGGTTAACCACCCGAAACATATGTTGAGTTTTAATATAATGGGTGATTTTTAAGAGTTAAGTTTTTCAGGTTGGCGGCACTGGCTGGTAATGGCATCCAAACGTCATCTGTCAAAGTGAAAAGTTTTCAGTATACTCTGCCGTTTCATCATGGAAAGACTTACAAACGAGCAACGATTGCACATTGTTGAAATTTACCATCGAAATTCGTGCTTTCTGAAAAATGTGTATCGTTTGTTACGGCCATATTATGGTCGTCATAATCGACCTGGTGAATCAACAATTCGTGCTGTTATCTCCAAATTTCGCACCAGGTTTACTTTGTTGGATATTAAACTATTGTCTCGCATGCGTACAATGCGTACTGAAGAGAATATTGCAGCCGTAGCGTACAGTGTAAATGTGTTACACTGTGTGTTACTCAACTACATGGAAAATTTTACGAGTTGATTTGGGTTTGAACGCCTATAAAATTCAACTTCTGCAAGAATTGAAGCCGAATGACCTACCACAACGTCTAATTTTTGGTGAATGGGCCTTAGAACAGCTTAATGAGAATCCACTGTTTTATCGAAAAATTGAGTTAAGCGATGAGGCTCATTTCTGGCTTAACGGATATGGAAATAAACAAAACTGTCGCATCTGAAGTGATGAACAGCCACATGCTATACAAGAATAACCGGTGCATCCCGAAAAAACCACATTTTGGTGAGGTTTATGGGCTGGTGTCATCCTCGGTCTATTTTTCTTCAAAGACGACCGTGGAACAAACGTTACCGTTCACGGCGGACGATATCGAGCCATGATACGCAACTTTTTTTTGCCTCAGTTGGCCGAGTTGAACTTGGTTGACATGTGGTTTCATCAAGACGGTGACACAAGCCACACGCTGCTCGTGAAACAATGGACCTGTTGAAGGATGAATTTGGTGAGCAGCTCATCTCTCGAAATGGCCCTGTGAATTGGCCGCCAAGATCATGCGATTTGACGCCTCTGGATTATTTCTTGTGGGGTTATGTAAAGTCGTTAGTGTATGTGGACAAGCTGAACACGATTGAAGCCTTACAGAATAACGTAACACGCGTAATTCGTGGGATACAGGCCGAAATGCTCGAAAAAGTGACGCAAAATTGGACCTTCCGAATGGACCATTTGATACGGATCCACAGACAACATTTACATGAAGTTATCTTTAAAAATGTAAATGGCAAAGGCCAAGTTATCAATTTCAATAAAAATTTGATGTTTTTTATTCAGAGTATTCTTGCCAATACGGCAAAAGTATTCAAGGTAAGATAGAAACGCATAATATCCCATTAAAAGATAATAAATATATTATCAGTTTGTTATGTGTTCCGTATACTGTTAACCTAGTAACCCCAAATTAAATATGAATCAATTTAATACGCATATTGTATTTAATTCAATATTATATGATCTTCAATTTGAATTTTGTTCAATTATTCATGATGTTTCAAAACTTCGAATACCTTCGATTGTAATACTGAATTAATTTAGGGGTTATTTGTAATGATGTATTAATACGTTATATAATTCACTTATTAAATAATTTTTGAATTAATTTCTGTAACATATTAAAACGTCATGCTAGAATGTATTTCTATGTACCTATTCACAAAGTGACCAATGTGGAAACAGTTATTTTTGTGTAAAAGTTATGCTTGCAAAATTATCTAAATTCTTTTGAATTCTACGAGGAATTGAACAGATTGAGTTAATATAAAAGAATTAAATAAAAAGTTCAAAATTCAACAAAATATATTCTTGATTGATACGTACAAATTTCTTAGTGTAATTATTCTTAAGGTCTATTTTCGAATATTATCTCTGTCGTCAATTAAATTTCTATGATTCTGAAAAAAGTATTTCGTTTGGAATTCGCAGTCAAAATACGTTTGAATCCTTCTGAAATATATTGACGTTGTTGACACTTCCTGTAAAATGTAGCTCATGTCCCTTGACGTTTATTTCGGTATAGACAGTACATAAATAGATGAACTTGGTTTGAGGTCGGCCGATGGCAACATCTCTTAAGATCTATGCTGTGTTTTGAACTCAAATAATTGGATCGAAAAGGTTGAATTCGCCTTTGAATACAGTTTTGAAAAATTTAAATCAACGTAGAAGAATGATTTTCAGGTGTTCAAGAAATAGGTACCAATTAAAGATCTAAGTAATAGTACCACCTTGAATTCCTGGTTTGTATGTGCTAGTTTCTTGTGACTTATGAACAAAAATTTCGTGAATCTGGTGAAATTCATCCGAAGACTGGCAACATTCATGATTTTCAGTATTTATATGGCATTCCAATAAGATATTAATAAGTAAATAATAATAAGTAATTGTAATTCCAATAAGATAATAGTGAAACTAAATATTTTGTTGAAGAAAACTATAGTTTAAACTAACACAGTGTTTCCATAGATGTAAATGATGCAATAACAAAGAAATTTATTATGAAAGAATATCGGTATAATAACGATCATAGAGTATTATAACTTATAGCTGCACAGGACATATATGAATTACAGGGATCTAACTTAACTACTGAAATAAATTTGATTCGTTAAAACTTGTCATTCAATAAATTATTAAATTTTTTCCTGTGATCTCCGTTATTCTAATGAACTTAATTTATACCCTTTTCGTTCCACATGAAAAATTTCAATTCGTTGTTGGAAATAAGGTTTTCGTCCAAAAGATATGTTGCATTAGTGAGATATGTTTCCTTTCTTCCTAATTTTGAATAAGAACACATAAATTCCAAAAACTTTATTAAATCGAAATTATGCCGGAGTGAAGCTAGATTTGTGATACCTTAATCATCTTTCAAGGAGTAAATGATGAATTATATTAAAATATATTTTATTCTTGAAGGAGACTGGAGACATGAAATTATCATTTGTACCACATCCAGCGTCTATACGTCTAGTAAGACAAAGACTTCAAATCTCAAATCATCCGCTTATAAATCTGAACTGTGAAAACCTGGCGATGGTCTGAATTTATTTGAAAATTGATTTTAGCCAAAAAACATTCTATGCATAAAAATTTCTTCAAAAGATAACCATTAAAACATTGTTTACATAAATGCAAGCATTGAAAAATAGGTCAACATATCTGTTTTTATTTTATTGGAGTTATTTACCATGTGGAATACATAAGTGTTATTTGGGCGTGAATGAAAATTGATCAAATTTTCGTATTCCCAATATAAATATTTTGAGAAACGTACTTTGAACATGTCCATTATATTTGTTTTCATAAATAAATTTGAGACGAAGTAACCTGAAAGTAACAACGAAAATCCTTCGAAATATTTTTGGAAAGGTTATTGCGATAAAACACGTGCCCCCTGAGAAAACTTCGTCGTTTCCTACTTCTTTGTGTGCAAATTTCATTATGTTTTGGCAGTTAAGTCCATGTGAAGACGTAAATTCCTATTTTTAGATCGACGTTGGCTATCCGCCAGATACTTCGTGGAAAATGTTCGTATTTCATACAGTTGTGGAATATTTCCATATTTTCACGAATAAAGATTTAGAAACATATTTTGTGGGTTTTCCACAAGATTCGCCAGAATCTGGGAGTGCCAAATTGGAATGATATGTTTATTTTTGTGTCGAAACATTTCAATCTTCACCAAAGAGAATGAATGACTTTTATTGATTCAAGATACAAGAAAACATCGTAATTACTTCTTCATTCAGACTGTGCATTTCTATAAACATCATAATTCGTATTCTGGTTGGTCCCAAGAGAAAAATTGATTTCTTTTTCCCTTTTACAGACCTAGAACAAAACCAATTTGAAGGGATAATGAAATAAATTTTGAGGTTACTTGAGGAAAAGGGACGGTTTTTAAATGCTTTACAATTAAAATGCAAAGTTTAGTAAAAGTTAAGTGCAGTAGTTTTTTTGCACATCCTTATCTTTTAAAGTATTTTACTAAGAGTTTTCTTTGGAGATTTGTTTGAAAGCAACTGTCAAAAAGATTGTTCATGTTTTTTGGTTTAGAGTTTTACTTTTACTCTTAGAGACGAGTTTCTAAGATTTTTATTTGTAATATTTAACAGTTTACGGTAAATTTTTTTCTGTTTACTAACCCATGTGACAAAAATTGAATAAGGAACAAGATTAAACTTTTTTCACATAGTATATTTTATATAAAAGCAGTATAAAATAACTTCTAATAGTGATAAGTAAAAATTATCTGAATTAGAATTCGAAATGTTCGAACTCCTTCGAGAATAAATTCTTAGAAGCGGTCTTCAATGGGGTTTCTTCATAAAAGTCGAAATTAGAAGCGTCACCTTCACCCTTTGTAGGCGGAACGAATGGGGGTTTGATTTTCTTTTGGAGGACTGCGTCCCAATCTAAACCTTTGAAGAAAGGGTGAATTTTAACATCCTTAGCACCATCTTTTAAGACTCCATATCTAGACATTTAAATAACGCATTTAAATCATTAACTCATTTGTAAATTTACATTGAAGGGTTTAAGCATAGAACATATATATTAAAGTGGATGTTTCCATAAATCTTAACTCTGGAGTCGATATATCTACGACTCATTTAAATATCCTTTCTTTGTTTTGAATACGTAATGACGCAGAACGATATCTCACTCTGAGGACCTCTTAATTTAAACCAATCAGTACTAGTGTCACTGCTGAAGTTTTAGGTTATGTGATGTGTCATGTGTCACAATAATGTCATGATTTTCCAATATTAAGTCAGCAAGGGATACACGGTTGCCACTTTTAGGTCTTGCCTTTTCCTACAACCCTTAAGCTACCTTTTATTTCAAGAGTATTATATAAAATAGTACTTTAACATACACATCTGAACTTAATTTACAATTGAGAATTGAAACTACATTGTTCTATACCAGAAAATAAAATAAGGCGTTGAAAGAGTTTTTACATGAATCAAACAGATATATCCAAATGAAATAAATCTTCCCACATCTGGCAATGTTGCATGGCGTCCGATTGTTCTCCAACACACGTACTTTTTTCAAATGCACTTGCCCAGATACCGGTCCTTAGAGAAAGATAGCGCTCCATGGCAACCTACAAATAATTCAAGGATATGTAGTCATCATTTTGTTGGAGGAAAGAAATCTGAAGATCCTCGTCATCCAGCATATAATCCAACAATTTTTCCGTCCAATTATAAACGTAAGGAACCTTCAAATACAACTTTAATTCGTTTTGATCGTTGGAAGAAAAGGGAACTAGTGTCTGAGGTTTTATCTGGTGCTAATGATGAACAAGAACAAGTTAATTCATCAGTTGAAAGTGTTCAATTAGAAACTATTAATAATCAAATAGTCCGAAAATCTGATAAATCAGTTCAAGTGGTGTCTTTTCAATCTACTAGTGATGACTTTATTTTCTCATGTGACTTTGATCGTGGGTCAAATAATGTTTCAACTCAAGCAACAATATCCTCTACTAAAAATTTAAAAGCAGAAATAGTGAGAAAAGACAAAAGTAGTGGACCGGACATTCCAATTTTACTGTCAGGATTTCGAGGATACTCTTCAATAAAGTATTAGTAATAAAGTATTAGTAAACTTACAACCCCCTATTTTTAAATCGGAAGAAAATAAATGAAATTATGTTGAAAATTTTTATTTTTAAGTTGTTATACAACAGTCCGGGTAAATTTTGTAATTTTTCTTATAAAATTCTGACATGTAATGAAAAATAAACTGTTTTAAGTTAACAAAACATTTCTTTAATAAAAATTTATCTATTTAAATACCATACTTACTAATTAACTTGCTAATATATTTTTTATAGAAATTAACATAAAATATTTTATCAATATAATAAAAATTCTGACATGTAATGAAAAATAAACTTTTTTAAGTTAACAAAACATTTCTATAATAAAAATTTATCTATTTAAATACCATACTTACTTATCAACTTGCTAATATAATAATTAACATAAAATATTTTGTTATTAATATAATAAAAATTCTGACATGTAATGAAAAATAAACTTTTTAAGTTAACAAAACATTTCTATAATAAAAATTTATCTATTTAAATACCATACTTACTAATTAACTTGCTAATATATTTTTTATAGAAATTAACACAAAATATTTTATCAATATAATAAAAATTCTGACATGTAATGAAAAATAAACTTTTTAAGTTAACAAAACATTTCTATAATAAAAATTTATCTATTTAAATACCATACTTACTTATTAACTTGCTAATATAATAATTAACATAAAAAATTTCTAATTTAGGTATAAATTGTGATAAAAAGGCTTCATCTCGCGCTATTGTTAATAAACTATATTCCAAGTTTGGAAAATAAACGAAAAAATCACATTCAAGAAGACCAGTACAATACATCAATATTTGACATTGTGTATAATATGCATGAGATTGTTTCAAACTTTGCACTTTATTTTCATGAAATTCAAAGTACGGATGTGTCAATTTTCCTTGCTTATTTAGCACTTGCTTATTTTGTATTGAAACTGGACATTTAATTTCCAAAAGTTTTTTAGGTGCACCATCTACAATGACCACCCCATCAGGACTCGCACACAACCATGGTTGACTAGAATGAATTACTAAGCCACATTCTTCAACATCATATCCAGTTATTTTTTTATAAAATTCACGAGCGTTTCCCTCATTTCTCTTGCCATGCAATACATTTTTTAGTCCTTTGCCTTTCATATGTTTTTCTGTTGTCATAGCATCAGCGAGTTCATGGAATTTAGATTTTCGAGCTATAATTGTGTGAGCTCTACTTGCTGATATTCTTATTGCACGTTCCGCAAACCATATCTGACTGTCTGATTGCCCTCTTGTATTTACACAAATAGAGTCCAACTCATTTAATGAGATAGTTATATTGTTTTCATAAAAAATTTCATGGAGAATTCGTTTCAATGGCACACTGCTAACATATATATTTAAACTATTATGGTAATTGTAGAAGTGACGGTATAAATTTAAACAATTTCTAGTGCATACTTTATCTACTACAGTATCAATTAATTCTCGAATTATAAAGTTGGCTGTTTTGCTTGATTCTGTCGCTCTTGCAGATTTCAGCATACTACTTAGTGAACATACAATATTTATATTATCCAATTCAACTGGCTCATACTTTTTTTGATAAGCCTTCTTAGGAAATAATTCTTTTATTTTTCGTCCTTTCGAATAAAGTTCGCTATTTTTAGACACTGAAGGAACATTCCACTGACACCGCTGACTAGTCTTAGACTCAGCATTCTCATTATTAATAAAATTAATTACAGCAGCAATATGTTTACAGTTTTTGCCCAAACCAGCTGGGCAATTGCATCGCCGATCTGCGACACTTCTGTTGACATCTATCTAAATATTAAAATATAACCTTATTATAATTTTCAAATGATATGCATAATTATAAGAATAATGATAAATTATTAAATCTTACTTCAAGTGTTACATCAAAATGTTGTTTAATATTAGTTTGACGTATAACTTGAGCTTTTATCAAACTAGTATCTCCAGTCTTCCATTCTTCAATATTTTTTACTCTATAGGTTCTACATGTAAATAAGGTAAACAGATAGAAAAAGGCACGTCTTCATGTTGGCTTAATAGTCCATTTAACAATTCTTTTCTTATGCCATCGATGTATCCATTTATATTATTATCTAGGTGTTTAGGTTACTTACTCACCGTTTAGTTCTATCCACCTGAAGAATATGCGAAATAAGATCCCTGATACTTTTACTGAAGTGGCTTGCTGGAGTATATTTACCGGAAACAATCTTCTCGTATATTTTCATCGGTTCCCTAGCGTAAAACGGTGGATATCCTGCGGCCATCTCGAAAATGAGAACTCCCAAAGACCACCAGTCTACGGACTTGTTATACCCTTGACTGAGTATTATTTCAGGAGCCAAATATTCTGGTGTGCCTTTAGATATAATCATTTATTAGCATAATTATTATACAAACTCACTTATTGAATTTTTCGCTAATTATGAGAGTGAATGACACAAGTTAATAGATATAAAAGAACATAGGTAAGTTATGCATAAATAATACAACATATATAACCAAAAGACTGTAGATGTAATTAACAAAAAGAATCAGAATATATAAGATTCCAAAAAATGTATAATTATGTTTATTAGTATGGTTAATGTTGTATATTTTAATAATTAAATTGAACGATTTTTCATCCTCAAAGGTAATACCAAAACAGTGGTCACTATGATTATCGATAGGGCGTGGGATATTCCTTGATTTAATCCCTTCTCTGATTAATCAATCGAGATAACTTAGACTCATATGTCTATAACCTTATCTCTGAGCACTACGGACTGTTTAACATTAAGCCTATGAGGCCGAATGTAGAGGTAAAGACGGCCAATTAGGGGTAATACAGGAGTAGAACACACAAAATATGCGAAACTCGTTAGTGCACCCTCCAAAAACAAAAAGTAATACCTTTGTGCAGTACTGAAACTGCAAGAAGACAATTGTTGACGCTCTTCATCCTCCCAAAGAGAAAAAAAAGGAAAATAGTTGCATTAGGACGAGACGGTAAGAAATAATAATAATAACTTTATTCTGAAAAAATACAAGATAGCAATACAGTTAAACAGTATCAAAAGGGGCGAAATCCAGAAAGCTGAAAAAAGGAAAATTTGTCCAGATTCTGCTCATTTAACTCCGGTTAAGACTTCCCAGGCACTGAACACCATACAAAAACAAATTAATATAGTACAAAACTATATAGTAAAAAAAATATATCAAAACAGCACAAAAATAACTTTCTATTGAAAACCACTGAGCAAATTATACCTACTTGTTGTATTAGGAGCCAGCGAGACAGTTCTCGTCTGAAAATAGATAATTTCGAACTTCTTCTGAAAGTGGATAGCACAGAATAAACTTTAAAACCTATGTAGTAGAAAGCTCTCTGAAAAGCACTAGTACTATGACGAGGTGCTGATATCAAATTTTGCGTAATATTAATATTATGCCCTTGGTTTGCAAGTTGGATTTTTTAGCGTAAAAAATGAGGTTTTCCGCACAATAATACTGTGCGAACCAGACACGCTAGTTGCAAGTATATTCTATTTTTCATGTTTAACCAACCCATATTTTTTAATCTTGAACTTACGTGGTCAAACTTTCTAAGTGCGTGAATGAAGTGTATTCAGTTATTTTGAACATTTTGCATGCGATACAATCCCGTTTAACTAAACATGGTAAGCAATGTAAAACCTAAAACGAGATAAAACAAGCGCCTCCGACAAAACAATCTTCATTCTTTGATCTAGATAAAATCGATTGCGATATAATACATTAAAGAGGAAACCGCTCTAACTATAACATTCGAGATATGAGTACTGAATCTCAAAGAATTATCAAAAGTAACATCCAAAACTTTGCTCTACCTCACAACATCTAAACGTACATTGTAAAGATCTATCAGATTTAATGGAATGCTGACGTGAAAATTGCTTTCAGGTCAGTATCCAATTTTCCAAATTAACAGCTTGATAAATAATGAATATTAATTTAAAATGTATAATGGGAGTTACAAAGAAGGAAACTGTCGACCAAAAGTTTTACTTAAGTAAATCTAATGTTGATGTGCCAGACAATCACTGCACGAAACCGAAAAAAAACTAGGTGGAATTAAGGGAGTGAGTTAAGAAACAAGGTGTATCTGCCATTTCATGCACAGTTCATTTCCACCTATAAGAGAATTAATGAATTCATTTACTATTGAATGAACATATGAGATCAAAAACCATGAACATTGAATCTGTTTCTTATTTACACTCATCTGTAGGATGTATCTAATAAACACGAACTTCAAATAATACCGAGTTTAACTTAATATATGTACTTACCACATAGAGTGTAGGTTCTTTGATCTCCGATTCTCTTACAAAAGCCGTAGTCAGTAACTTTGAGGTAACCTTGCCTGTCAAGCAATATATTCTCAGGTTTAAGATCTCTGTATACGATACCAATAAAATGCATATACTCAAAAGCTAAAACAACTTGAGCGGTGTAAAATTTAGTTAATTCCTCTGTAAATTTTTTCTGCTGTCTTAAATGTGAAAACATCTCGCCTCCGTTCACAAACGGCATGACCAGACATAAATAAACATTATCCTTGAAAAAATATTCCAATTTTATTAAGAACGGAAAATCGAATGCGTCCATTATTCTGATTTCTGAAATGGTGTGTTGGACTTGTTTCGTTTTGACTACGTGGGATTTTTCTAACATTTTCAGGGCAAAAGGCGATTCACCTTTTCTCAATTTCACCAATAAGACTCTTCCGAAAGAACCAGTACCGAGAGTCTGTAGAATTTTGAAGTCGTCTAAAGTAACTGTTTCTGAAATGGGGCTCTGCCATCGTTCTTCGAATTTTCTTTTCGCATTTATTAAGTACGTTTGAAAATTTTTCAAGTGCGCATTTGGGTCCATATTTTGACATATTAATGAGCCATTTTGACAATGATAATGTCATTGTACTAGCGGATTACAAACAAAGATAAATTTATAATCTTTTTATATTCTATAACAGGAATAACAAGATCTTTTTGGAAAATTATCCTACCTAACTGTTCAAATTACCTAATAAAGAACTCTAATGGATTTAAATCACTCGTGAGATTTGCATAGATTCTTATCTATGTTGACAAATAACTATAGAAACTGAAGAACTTTAACAGTTTAAAAACTGTTTCTTTAGTGACTAACGAAAACAAAGTATGAAGTATTTTTTCCACTACAGATTTAAAATATTTCTACTATTTATTCTATAGATTTTGAGAGCATACAGAAAACAAATTCAATCTACATTGTAATTATTTAAATAATTATGGTATACATCTTTGATAATATCATACTGCAGTTTTTGAAAACAATTTAAAATACTGTAATATTGAATGTTGTTGAGGTTTAGGGTGTTCTAAAATTAACGCAAGATTTGAATTAAATAGAAAACAAAGTATTTTGATTTCAATTTTTTTTTAACAAAATACATAGGGTAAGGTTATTTATAGAATAACACATCGGGCAAATGGCCTCCAATTCTTTGCATACACATACGCACTCGTTTGTAGAAATTTTTCATGGCCATTCTGTATAAATGTGGCTTGTGGCTCAATTTCGTTGATGCAGCGTTTAATCTCATCTTTCAATGCACGCGTCGTTATGGGTTTGTTGACATAGAATGTGATTTCAATTAACCCCAAAAAAAGAAATCTAATGGTGTTAAATCACACGATCTAGGGGGCCCATTCTGAACAGCGAAAATGCAAAATGAACTAGCACAGTCTTGTTGAAACAACATCAATATCATCCCATTTCGACAAAAAAAACTGTGTTATCATGTCCCATAAATCGCGGCAAATTTATTTCCTGCGTTAATTTTGGGACACTATATATAGTTTGTTTTTGAATATCGATATATGTTTTTACTTTACTATCTTGGAATCTTTATGCCGATTTCTATAAAATTAATTATTGATTGGACTGATACTCGTGAAAATTACATTAGGTTAGTTTCATTTACAATATAATATTATTTTAATCAAATATCAGCCAAGTCAGTTAGCGATTTATAAGAAATTAGTACTAGTTTCCTAACCCTGATGTGATTCAAAATTACTAACACTAATCACCTATATGCATATTATAACCAGGATATTCCAATTAAAATTTGATGACTGTTAGGTTTATCAATAACTACAAATCTTTGATGTCAACTGATGTATTAAAATACTCACAATTCAATTCAACAAATATAATAAAAAAGCGTAAAACGATAGAGTTACAATAAAATATTAGAAATAGGGAATCAGATATAAAAATAATGTCGACATTTTTATAGCGTCTAAAGGCGATTTTAAACTAAAATGATTGTATAAATGACTATGTAGAGTTTAATTAAACATTTCCTCTCACTGATTCGATTTTCTGGCAAATGTATTCTCTGGTAGCTGGATTTTCAATAAGTATAACTTTGCCAGATTCACTGGATCCGAAAAAGCCTAGTTTCTTCCTTTTTTCTTCAACTGGAATCATTACACCTTTAGGGACTACTTTTACAGGGTGAGTCAGTTCTGGCCAAGTATATGACCAATCCACCTGAAAAATATTAATCATTTTATGTCATATATCTAACAATAAGAGTAATTTCCATATTTTATTTTATAATACACCCATATGGTATGTATTATGGAATGGTATATGAAGCGAAGAATTACCATGAAAGGAATAAGGGCTAGTGTAGATTATCAACTTTTGTGGTTCTATATTCATTCGACATATAGTGTAAAATCCGAAACCATCTTTAGTTGTATTTTGAATAGATCAAAATTTGATAACTTTTGTCAATTTCAGAAATTTCAAATGGCAATACAATTGACTTGATTTTTTGTAAAATGTTAATTCACTTGATAAAAATTTCGGCTCTGTGACAAGTAAATGAACATTTAGTGGATTAGGGAAATGTTATATTATTGAAAACACTCACCAAATGTTTAGCAAGGTATGAAAATAAATTTACACAACTTATTTGATATACAAATTATATAAATTGCTGAAAATCTGTTGAAAAATGACCTACATACATGAAAAATAACGATTAACATTTCAATTAACAATACAAGAACTATTAAAGTTGAAAGAAAAAATATGCCTGAGTCAATTTTTAATGAAATCCGATATTGTTTGGAAATTGAATACATTATATTTCAAATTTGCTTACCTGCCATCCCCCAAATATTTCATTGTGCACAATATAAGCTAATCTCTGGTCAGTCAATAAGATAACCTCCTTCTTCTCCACATAGTGATGGAAAACGTAGACATCAGTTTTGGCGAATTTTCCCTTATCCAGGTCCAAGAGCAATTTGTAGCCTTCTGCTTCTTTTCTATTGTAAGGTTTTATTAAACCATCTGGTTGGATCAACCTGGGTGGTCTAAGTCGACTTGCTTCTTCACCTAGATCTGCAGCTCTGCAGAAAAATAAGTAGAATTTATATTTGGCAACCAGAACTTTTCACGACATTGAGGAAATAGTATTTCTATATCGAAATGAGACTTTTTACCTCTTAACAGCATCTAAGGACCCACTGGCAAAATCAATTACTCCAGATGTAGGTCTGGCTATTAGCCCTACGGCACCTTTTCCTAGACCTTTGAAGAAACCACCGAAACCTTCTTCTTTAGCGCCAGATATGGGCTTTGTAACTACTCCAGTCACCCCATCAAACACACCCTGGAAGAGATACATCAATCATGAGGCGGATTTATCTAACTTAAGGGGTCAATGTATCTACTTTGAGTAGTTGACTGCTCTTGAAAATTTTTTTATTCGTCTACTTCATAGAATTATTGTAGTTACATTATTTCACTATATAATATTTCTTTTTGCACTCAGAATAAAAAATAACTAATCAATATCACTATTTTTAAAAGATATTTAAAGTAGGTGTCAAATGCAAAGAAGTGAAAGACTTATTTCTTACATTTTCAGATGTGAAACTCTAATTTTACATACACAGTTATGATTATCAACAATAATTCCAGACAAATTAACTCTTACCATAACCAATCCTTTTCCACTTCGGGCGAAACCTTCTTGAATTGTTGTCGGTTTTTTGCTAATCTGGTCTCTTCTTTTCCTCTGATATTCATCGTCAAATGTGAGAACTGCCACTCCTTTACCCATGGCACCGGTAATCCTCGAAACGGCGCCTGCCGCTCCACCTACCGTATGCCCGAACAAACTTCTAACGCCGAGAGCCAATCCTTCTGCAAACTCACCCGGTCCTTGTATAGCCCCCTGACATAAATAAGACATGATTTATATATAAGAGAATTGATTGTTTACAGAATTATCATAGGTTGCTAGAGTTATGTTTGATTTAAACAGAAAGAATCTCATAACTAAAGGTTTAATGAAATTTTGAGGCTTTTTCAGATTTAATAGACCACACGGAGGTTTAGCTTATCTCTTGGTGAAACATTATGTTAAAAACTATAAATTAAAACTAACATACTAGGCTTAAGCTTAAGGGTTAATCATCCGAAACATATGTAGAGAAACTTAAGCCAAGTGTGTTAATTTAAATTTTTTGCTTTTCAGATTTTCTGAGACTTAAAACTGTTTATATCACATCTTATCAATTGCATCGGTTGAGAAATTGTAGAATCTTTTTGCAATTAGAATTAGAAATTATATTAGTTTTATGCACATGCAATACGAGTATACTGAATTTTGATAAATTTCTGTTTTTTCCCTAGCATTTTATGCTCACAGTTTTACACATAAGAATATGTGTAATATTTGAATCAAGTTGATTAAATCAAGAATGTGATAAGGAGACGAGTTAGTAGTTTTGTCGAATTTTACCTGAATGGGTTCGTAAAAGAGATCTTCCACTCCCTTTGTTATTCCCAGGACCAGCCCGTAGGGATTACCCAAAACATCTAAACCTAGCACTAGAACGTAAAGCTGCTTCAGCAATTGGCCCACGTAATGTTTGGTAGCCTCGTTCATCAATTGTTTTTGAGTTAGGAAAGTGTACTCCCTTTCAAAGAAGGCCAATCTATAACAAAATATGTGTAATATTAAAGTCATTAATCAAATTATATAAGTGAAATAACATATGATGATATACAACATGTAAAACAATTATATTAAATTATGCATGACTAACTTCAAAAATATAAATTAAAATCAATGATTTCCTGGATTTATAGATACATAATTTCATGGAGCAAAGCATGTTGCTTCAAACATCTTCTTTGATATAATATGACGTTTGATTTACTCAAGACACCTTGTACAAGATTTATAATTTTCATTTCAATATATTCATTCAGAAAAATTCTGTAAACTTTTCACTCTCGTAAAAGACAGCACTTCCTAAGCAATATAATTTTTGGTCTACGGAAAGTCTCCCTGGAGCTGCAATCAATTCAGGGACTAAACCAGTTTAAAAACTCAATAGACATTTGTAGTTTTAGTACAACCTTTTAGTCTTTAAGTTAGTTCAGTTTTAGTCTTTAAGTTTATATTACTATCTTCATAACAAAATTGTTAATTTTGTTCATTTTCCCACCAGTATTAGTATGACTAATTTCTGCTTTTTTATATAGCAGAGTCTTTTAGTTTACTAAGGATTTTCTTTATAATTTAGTTTTGGATTTTGCCATTTTTTAAAAGGTAAGATTAGTAAGTTTTTTATGTAACTTCGCGGTAAATATAGGACATCTGTCTTCTACCATTATTTGATTAAGTTATATGATAAAATTTAATCGATTAAATCGATTTAGTTTTAACTATTGACTTACTTGAATATAACGTCTTGCATATCCGTTACCGTCACGCCAACTCCGCTCAAGATCACCTTGAGGAAATTCGACGTTTCGGTCGCTTCGTCGGCACCAGCGCCGAGCGAGAAACTGACGTGTATCTTGAGCGGCGAAAAATGTAGAACGTCGTAAAAACTTTTCTGTTCCTGTTGTGCTTGAGTCGACACATGCGTGTAGAGGAGTTCGTCCGCCAGCTTCATGTCTTTTTCGAAATAATCTTTCTACAAAAAAAAAGGAAAAAATTGAAGTACACTTCATTTTATAGGAACAAAACATTTACTTCTATATTTCTAACTCTTTCAGTGAATTAAGCGTTAGTCTTTAAACGAATGTACAATTTGAATATGTATAAACACGAAGCTTACCTCTTCCTGAGGGGTGTAATCCTTCTTTGCCACAATATCCAGCATGGCATTGACAAATCCCATTTCGACTTTCACGTGGAATTCTTGAATGAGTATTTTGAAATACTTGAACTGTTTCACTTGACTGTTCTTTATGAATAATTGAACTATACTCATTTCTGCGAAAGGTTTGATACCTAAAAAGAGAAATTTTATCTAATAATATTTAAATAGATCTCAAATACAATAGCCTGTCCAGTAAACGGATAGTGTTATTTAAATGAATTTAAACAAATCATCACTCTAAGACTTAGAGTAGCGATTTACTCATTCAGAATAATTATTCTGTTAGCATCTGAAAAAGCTGTTTGTGACGACGAAACGGGTCATGCTATGTAGTCAATAAAGTGTAAATCATAAGTTCAAGTGTTTGAAATTAAGTTTATATTCTTTTATTGTAATTATGAATTTTTTTTTCTCTCTTTTTGTTACTTACATAAAGATGATATTATATCATCTCTAGTAAGGTAGTAGGTACTATTGTATACATGACTATCTGTATTTACTGTATATTATGTAATATTTGTATTTTTTGATTTCCTGTAATTGATTGCCTATTTGGATAATCAATTATTATTATTTTATTTTGAAAGTTTTTAGCAATAACAAACAGGCTTTTTTTTTGATATGAAAAAGCCTGTTATTGCTAAAAACTTTTCAAATAAAATATCTTAAACAGGCAATAAATCAATTTCAAAAAAATTATTATTATTACTTAGTTTTGAATATTCAGTTATACCTGATGAAATATGGCAACGTAAAGTAAATATTAAAATTGAACAAATACAGTGCAAACTCCATGTAAAGTCACTCGATTTAACGACAAACTCCCTAAAGCGTTGAAACCACTCGCCTGGTTGGTTTAGCTTGTTTTCAATACAATGATACACTTCATATACCATTACACCCACTCTGAATAACAATAACTTGAGTAATAAAAAATACGCCTTAAGTTGCCAAAATTAGTGAAATCCGTGAAGCTATGTACGTTTTTTTGTCGCTTTATTATCCTAGCCCGTAATAAACTCGACTTTCGGCAACCTGCAAAACAAACTTCCTAAGAAATTCGTTCTTTTGTTCTCAAATAGGGATTGCACGTGTAGACTCGTGTTGACCATCACTAATAAGTAAAAGTCATGGACTTAATACGTTTTAACATTCTTAGTTGCTCACAAACTTTCAAACTGTAAACATGGCTAGTAAAAAAAAATCACTTTGCATTGACGAAAAACTTTTACTGATACGAAAAGTACTTCCTTTATCACCAAGATGCCTCAATATCGCAAGACGAGAAAAGAATAATCAAAAAACTACAGGAAAATTACTGGTACAGCAAAAGACGTCAGACAAAAATAACAGAATATACGCAATATAGTTCAAATAAGATTTTTTTATATACATAACTACTTGAAATAAACTTTTTCTTTTCATAATTCTGATTTTTCTCCTCTCCATTTAACGACAACTCTCCATAACGCCATAAAATGTACAGTCCCTTCAGTGTCGTTATATAGAGATTACACTGTATCTAAAAATGAAATATGTTCAATTTAGTTACCTGTATTAAGCGCAACGCTTTTTGGTGGGCTGACAGTCGCTAGGACAACTGGAAACATACAGTTCGGCAATTGGTTATCGATCTGCAAATGATTTATCTTGGCATGCAGTTGTAACTGACTGCTGCTGCTTCTTTGCTGGAACCACACAGCAGTTTGGAAACTTCTCTTAATTTTCCTCTTGCTAGGCTTATACATCATGTCGAGGGAAAAGTCGACTTCCATCTTACCAGAAACGCCCATTATACCCTTATGCCTGTTCGGGTAAAGAAGATAGTCCTGATAGGCCGCCTCCAGCAACGCGCTATCCTTCTGACTCATGTGCTTGAACCTATTCGAGTTTAACTTGCACGTCTCCCAGATAACTCCCGAACTGGTAATGCCCATGTACATCACGTCCTTCTTGGCCACGTTGTCGATCAGAGACAGTCCCAAACCGTGTAACGATACGGTCAACTCCTGATCGACGGTCTCGAACTGTTTGACCGATTGCACGTTTTCGGCCACGTAGCTATCCTCAGTGAAGAGGAGCACGCGCTGCATGCCGTCCAAGAAGGAGACCCAGTAGATCTTGTAGCTTTCGGTTTTCGTGCCAACAATATAGTCGCCGTTATCGTCTTTTCTCAGATCGTTCTCGAGTTCGCTTTTGTAACCGCCTTCCCAGACGAGAACTCGAGGACCCGATGGATTGTCCCACGTGAATAACATCGTGTGCATCGATTTCAATTTACTGCAATAATAATTCAATTGATGAATTCACTACAAGCAATAAGATTTCAATATAACAGCCTTCTCATAAAGAGTTCATAAATAATAGTCTCAACTTTAATGTAGGTGGTAATTGTCTTCCTAGTCAGAATACACCGAAGGTTTTAGTGGTCGTGATTGATGACCAAATGTTTTTTATTTAAGACTGAGGGCTCTATATGCTAACAGATACATTCTCGACATCAAACTACGCAAAATATTGTGCGAATCGCTGGTCATCTCGATTCTCAGCTGCTGTGATGCAGTCTACCGTTATTTTTCGCTTTTAGCGAAAAATAACGGTTACGACGAAAATATAATAGATAATCTCATAAGAAAAAAACAACAAAAAATTCTTTTAGATTCAATTTATCCATCTCAAATTATTAAAAACGAACAAAAATATCATTTTATTAATTTCATACCTCATCTGAGTGAAAAAATTTGCGAAAGATTAAAGAAGAGAGAAATTAAAACCATTTGTACAAACAAAAGGAATATTAAGTCACTTTTAGTAAATAATAAAGAAAAGACTAATGTTGAAGACAAAAGCGGTATTTATAAGATTTTTTGTAATGAATGTCCAGCATTTTATATCGGCCAAACAGGTAGAAAAATAAAAACTCGGGTTGATGAACATAAAAGGTCGATTTTGTACAATGTTAATAAAACTGGATTCTCAGAACATTGTATTAGCTCTAATCACTTCATAGATTCTGATAAAACTAAATGCCTACACTCAGGTAATAAAGGTAAACGTTTAGACCTTCTGGAAGCAATTGAAATTAGCAGTTCTTGGAAGAGAAAAGAAGAAATTGTAAATGAACAATTAGATTTTCAACTATCCTCCCTACTCAAATCCATTTTGTAGATATAAATTTGTTGTACATCTCTTATAGTAGTTTAGTCTTGAAAATGAGCTAACGCTCGAAACATGTTGACTATACATATTGTTAAATAAATCGTGAAACATTAAGCCAAGAGTTTAATTTATTTTAATATTCAATTATGTTTCACCAAGAGTTAAGCGAGAATTCAATCTCATTAATGTATAAGTGAGTGAATGAAGTCCAGATATTATTATCATTGTTATTTTCATCTTTTTGGGTACTATAAAAGCAGGTCCTTTAAAGGTTAAACACATTTTGAGCTCTTTTTTGTAAAGTTTCTTTACTAAAATGATTTTATTTGGATATCAATTTTAATAGAAGACCAATATTAAATGCTTCATGGTCTATTCTAAAGGTCACTATTGTAGTATAATTATCAAGTCACATATTTGCGATGTATAAAGAATAAGGTAAAATGTTCCTTCTAGAATATAAATTATTGTGCTGCAAATATAACGAGATTAAGCATGATTCTCCAAAGTTAATTTACCTTATCCTTGCAGATTCTTTTTCCCAGAAGTTCATGTCATCTCTTGTGTGGTTTACAATCAATGCAGGAGCCATTCCTGCGCCATACGAAGCTAAATTGATATAAACACCACCTTCAGTTATTTGTATGTCGACATTTACGCCACCGTACTGCAAGCAATAGAAATTATTCTAACAAAATACTTTTTTGAATTTTGGTTTGGAAAGCACATTCCAGATAATATTCTAGAGAGACGTAGATAGAATGCCATCAAACAGATGGTTTCATTCCATTTCTTTCTTTATACGTCTAGAATTGAGATAGATCCCTTCAATAACTTTGAGCTATAGCTATCTGGCAACAATAGTATATGACAGTTTTCATTAGTGCCTAGAACATCTGAATCTGTAACTACAGTAGTCGATTATTTGAACTAATATTCTATTTACGTCTCTCTTCCATAACTACATCATAATTATACGTTAACATCGTTCAAATATGTACCTTATTGCGAATTTTCAGTAAAGTGGTATGGCTTTCGGTGTATAAGAACGGTTCAGACACCTCTCTTGTTCCGCATATGCGCAAACGCAACAACTTATCGTCGTATTCGCTGAGTGGCCACAGAGACGCGCAGGATTCTGGCTCGACCTTAAGCCACTGATCAGCAGGCCGGACGCTTTCTTGAAACTCCATCGCGAATTTTGTGCTGTTGATTATCACGTAATAAGGCGTGAACGTTACTTGCTTAGTGAAGCCATTGTTTGTCAGATAATTGGTAACGCCAATCTGAAAATTGAGTGTTAAATTGAAAAATATACATAATTACAGTTTAATAATTGAATTAATGATTCATCATTCGGTTAGAAGAAGTGATTTCTTTTTCGACTTACTTGGTATATCTGATCGTCCGTTTTGCAAACTATTACACCAGACGAACCAGCTACATCTAGCGAGAATTTATCTGACCATCCGCCATCCCTGACACGAACAGAAGCTTTCTTCTTCGAGAAGAAACTTTTAGCATTGAAAGAGAACAGGATGGGTTTATGGTAATCGGGAGGATGATAAATGATACTTGTAATGTCATCGGAGCTCTTAAAAAGAAAATTATATTACTTACTGTCTTTTACATTAAAAAAACATATATCAAAGTGTAATAAATATACATAATAATAAATAAACATACATTATATGTTAGTTTGTTTAATGACTCATGTTTCAAATGGTTTATTAGCCCAGTGGCTAAACAAGGACCAGTTTCAACATAAATCCATTAGACCAATCAACAATTCATGAATTCATCTGATAATATAAAAGTTTCTCTGAGTGTTACGTTAAAAAATCATTGATATTCTGTTATGAAAAGAAAACACCATTCTCAATATCAATTAATCTCACTGTCATAAAATCTCATAGCTAAATAAACAATGATGGTTTAATTTCAACAATAAAAAGGGTGGTAACAAAAACAACTTACAATGATGGATTGAGACAGTCAAAAATTTGAAAATTTATTATGAATAAGAATTTTTGCTTACCTTATAAGCAAGCAACAAGCCAGTTTTATTCAACATCCAGAAAGGACAGTACAATTCCAGCTCTATAGTTTCATTTCTAGTTTTTCTATGAACTCCTAAATTCAGCATCACTTTTGCTGAACCATCGTAACTTGCGAAAGTCCATACTGTAAATTCTTCCATCTCTTCAGGTATTTCCTGTCTACAGCTCCATTCCTTATCTAAGTAACCATCTAACTAAAAAAAGGATAGAATAGTAAACATTTGCAGGATTTTTTACAAATATACAGCCAATGGATTGCTGATTAACAAACAAAACACTGAGTGTACTTATATTTTTTAGTACCGACAGGTCGAAATTGTATTCGATATAAATGTTGTTTCTGTGAAAGAATTAATAAAATTTCTTGGCGTCATGGTGGATATACATCTAAAATAGAGACACCATGTAGAACACCTTGGGCGGAAGCACAGTACATTTCAATATCCAGAAGATGTTATATTACGCAAACTTTCAGTCCATCATGTTGTATGGCATTATCTTTTGGGGAGAAGAATGGGCTTTGAGAATAATTGCCGAGTACAGGCAATATGTAGAGGATTATTTAAATAGTGTTCTGTTCTCACAGTGTATGTACTGTATGTTTATCGGTTGCTTATGTTCCTTAAATTCCAGTGGGGATTTAAGGAACTGCAGGATGTGCTAATATTTGTATCCTATACATTGCTCAAAGCTGACAGAGGGAACCCAATACATGGAAATTTGGCTCTTCAATTATCTTCCTCGGCAGCTTCAGCTAACAGCTGGCACAAGGCACTTTGTTAGTTAAGTTTACAAATTTGTGATGGACTGCGAACCATACGAACATTCAGCAATGTCTGTTTTTTTGTAAAGCGAACAGCAGTACTTTCTCTTGTTAATTTTGTTCTTTTTTTATTTGACTTTATTTTGATCCTGTTTTTGCTAGTAGTATTGCAATGTAGAATTGATTTTTGAGTTAAATAAATCATTAATATTATCATTAATCGATTAGGTCGATACTTGATGAAAATCTAAATACATAATTTAAATAAAACTAAGTAGTTTTCTAATTTTCACTATAATTAAGTTGAAACATAACAATATTCTTTCGCCAACACAGTGGCTTCATCAAATGTAGATGATAAACTAATTTTATTCAGCTTATCATCTATATCTGATGAAGCCACTGTGTTGGCAAAACAATATTGTTATGTTTTAACTTAATTATAGTGAAAATCAGAAAACTACTTAGTTTTATTTAAATTATATAGTTATTATTGAGGATAAAATATTAGAAATATGCTTGATAAAGCGAAAATTAACACCCACTATAGATTCTTGGTGACTTTTAAATGGATATAGTTTTTGAATACTTAGTTCTTGAAAGTAAAGTGAAACGGCTCTTCAGTTTTTGCTTTGGAAAGTGCAAAGAAAGCTTATATCTAGGAAATTATCTTAATTATTCCAATTGCATATGTTAATTGAATGAATAAATAGTCCTCATTTGCTAGTATTCCCATTAATCTACATTTCAAAATATGTTAGGACAAAAAAAGACAAAGTTTATATTTTTTCATTAGCATTGAAAGTTTTTTCTGCATACATCACTTTCTTCGATATAAAATTCCAGTTCCTTAGAACTGTTAGTTATTCTATTGTGTTTATTGCAGTAAAGTGTACATTTCCTCTAGAGTGTTTACATTTACAATGTCTTCAGATGCCACTAGTTTTAGAGTTTCATATCCAAATATAAGGACAAATTAAAAACAATTATATTGTTTTACTCTTTGGTACGAGGAACACTGTCTTAAATCCTACAAATGAACAAGATACTTACTCGAAGTACCAGCACAGATGCTCCAGGATTACAATTGGGAAGTTGTAGAGTATCGCCGGCTTCCACTTCTAATTCGTCCACGACATTTTCGATGCAGCAGACGATGGGTATCGGTAAGTAGTTCTTCAAAGTCACGGCCGGTTTTAGATGTACGTTGTAACAGTTACTCGCCATCGTATGGCGCATAGTATTTTCGAAAAACACCTGACGCATCTTGCCGACGACCCTTAACGTGAAAGGTTCTGAACCTGTAAGTTGAGCTTTAAAAAAACTGATTATTATTCTTTACGAATAGAACATGCAAAGTGAACCCTTGAATCTACATATTTATACCATGACAAATGAAATAAACTGACTAAGGAATATATCACGACAGAAATAAAGAGAATTCTTCATTGTTTCCACTCAGAAATATTTCAAATTTCTAATAAATTTACTCATTCTACAAATTATATCAATAAGACACTTGAATTTGTTACCATTATTGCACGGCCACCTTTAATACAGGCCATGAAATGAATATCTGACATATGTCATTGAGAGGGCTAACAATCCCGCCATTAGTTGAGCTGGTATACTAATGCAAATAGGACGCTTCCCAAAACTTTCGCAGTTTGAAGTTAAATAATTTGAGTTTTGGTATAAATTCTATATTTTTCAATTGTGTACAGTGTAACACAAGTGTTGATGTTGATAATTTGTTGAAATCTCAACATAAAACCATAAAAAACAAAGTGTTTAGTTTATTTACTAATTTCAGTGAACGAAAAAAAATTTGTGTTGTTTTAAGACTTTCGTAGTTTGAAGTTGAATATTTTACGATTTCAGTTCTAATCCTCTATTCATCAATTTTTTATAGTGTTATTTAGGTGCCAGTGTTGATAGTTTGTGGATAACGTAACATCAAATTATAAAAACGAAGTGTTTTGTGTGTACCGATTTAATCGAATCGAATTTGTGTTGTGTTTCGAGTACGGATTGGTTACAAATAATTTTTTTGTGAAATATAGTGTAGAGGAAAGATATTCCGTAGATGATTCAGTAAGATTCAAGCTTGGAATAGGTGATTTTCTAATAAGTATATTTTCTTAAAATGACGAAAACTTGTTGCATTCCTGGTTGTAAATCAAATTATAGCAGCTCCCTGCGGGCGGATGGGAAACTAGTATCGACTTTCAGTTTCCCTAAAAATGAATTTGTACTAAACATTTTTCAATTAATATAGCAATATATTATGTGTTATTATCGAGTACATGTGAAAATGAAATTAATTTCTTTTTTATATCATTTTGTGGAGTCATCTTTATGAATACCCTAATTTTATACCATAATAATTTGAATTCGTATAGAAATATACTACGTGATGGTGTTCTATTATCGACTATATATTAGAATGAAATTTATCCACTATTTATTATTATTTCCACTTCAAACAAAAAATAGAATAAGTAGAATACAGAGTGCAGAAATTATTTGAGATTTTAGATAATTCGTTTCAGTTTCAAATATCTACTAATATTACTGAACAAAATCTAACCCCTAAGGGCCCTTGTGCCTACTAATAACTAACACTTCGTTCAGTCTCAGGTTTGCTAGGTAATATTTGTCTGCTCAATAGGTTTCAACATTGGTTCTTCAAATCATCCTTATGCGTGCGAGTTATGCGTAATATGACCAAAAACGCAGAGCAGCAAAACAGTACACTATTCGGAGTAATATTACTCTGAGGTGATACTGTGATGTTTAGATTTCTCGCCGCGTAATGTAGCATCACATCGTAGGGTGATATTACCAGCATTACTTACTCATGCCTAATTGATATATACATACCTTGAGAAACATCTCTAGGGCGACATCTAAGGACTTTCGATGAAGTCAAATTCGATTGTAGTTCCTTCCATACGAATGGTATAGAGGATATGGCGTATCCTTCAACCGAAAAGAATAGCTCCTCTGTGGGAGTATAGACTCCATAAAGCGGTATGTTGACTACTTTTCCAGGTTGGACGATGGCTATTCTCTTGATCTCGTTACCACGTTGCGTTAGAATATACACATCTATAGGTACCCGGAAATGATTGTGAATCTGCAAAACACAATATTTAATTTTTTTAGAAAGGCTGAAGGAAATTTGTCATATAATGAAGAATTGTTATTAGACCAATTGAAAACCTTGCTATTGTGTGCAGTTAGAAATAGATAAAGACAGCTGCTTCTGACTGACTGGGCAATGAGCTATTTCCTTTTTGTTTTGTTTTACGAACACACATGGACTAATGTAGTATTTTCTTGGTATTTAAGAGGTTAAACTTGGATCTTTTTCAATTGTCTTATTCATCGAAGCAGTAGTATAGATGGATACATTATTAATGAACCTGAATTCAATCAATTTATTACAATTAGTTGTAACATTGAATGCAGTTACGGTGAAAATGACGTTTTTGATCTTGAAATAATGACTATAAATGTCTCTAACTAAAAATGATCAGAAAGATCGATGAGATAAGACAAATAACAAAACATTTGTAGCAAAATTCAAGGAAAAGAAATACTGACCTGCAATATACTCCTCAGGGTTATTGTCATAACGCCGTCTACCATTTGAGAATCAGAAATCACTCCGTAGGATTGGTTATTAGCACCTTTATATTTCAGCATGAAATACCGAGCATCGGCTCTTGTGACCGGCAACTCTAGGATTGTGTTCATTTCGTTCACCTAAAATAACGAATTCATTCAAGAAATGTCTTTTTTAAAGTCATTTATTTGCCCATGGGCAAAAAAGTAATACTCTACTTTATTATCACTAGTAAATTTAAATAAACAATTTAACAACAGACAAACAATTATTTCAATATATCGATTTTAAGCGATTTGCAGTTTGTCCAAGTCTTAATTTCTCTGATAACAGCCAAAGATTATTTCAATACTTCGATTTTAACCGATTAGCACTCTAATTTTCTCACCTGCCTCTAGATACATGGCAAATTTTTACATTCGCGATCTCAAAAAGTTAAGTTCAATGGTGTTCTTTCCGACAGCATTGGAGTTGATTTTGGCGTATCTCAGGGTACGGTTCTAGGTCAACTGCAATTCTCCTTATACATTAATGATATTGTTTTGCATGTAAAAAATGCTCTATACGATTGTTCGCAGATGATACAGTGATTTATGTTAGTGGTAAAAATATCCAGATTATGACAGAATGGACCAATAGAGACTTTGTATTAATAAATGTAAGCGATAACAGTTTATCGCTGAATGTAACAAAGCTTAAAATTATAGTTTTTGATACAAGTAAAATTCTTAAGGTAAATAGTAATGAAAAAATAAGTATTAAAATTGAAATCCAGAACATTGAAAGGGTAAAG
Source organism: Henosepilachna vigintioctopunctata (assembly GCA_030704895.1). Classification (NCBI taxonomy): domain Eukaryota; kingdom Metazoa; phylum Arthropoda; class Insecta; order Coleoptera; family Coccinellidae; genus Henosepilachna; species Henosepilachna vigintioctopunctata. The sequence goes on from JARQZJ010000005.1 coordinate 4,385,412, forward strand.
CTTGTTAAATACTTAGGCGTTATGTTAGATCAGAAATTGAGTTTCAATGATCAAGTTGACTTCATATCATCTAAAATCTCCAAGAAAATCAACCTTCTCAAAAGAATTGGAAAAAATCTGACGACATATATGAAGTATTATTGCTTTTTAAGTCAATAATAATGCCACACTTCCAATATTGTTCCACTCTGTTATTGGGATTGAGTAAAGAAAAAACTTCAACAGTTACAAAAGTTACTGAAAAGAGCTATGCGAACAATTTTGAAATGTAATAGATATACTCCAATTCAAAACATTATAAATTGTTTAGGAGTAAGGTCAGTTAACCAGAGAATACTTTTACTTTAAATATATTCATATTCAAAGTTAAAAACAAATTGTTCCCATATAGAGTAATAAAAAATGTAACATGTGTCAGTGCTGTGCACAGTTATAATACAAGAATGCTGACAATTTCCACATGCAAGTTTGTAAACTTTCTAAGCATAGGAATAATATATTTTATGAAGGATTCAAGCTGCATAAAAACAATTAGTGACCTTAAGGTATTCAATATTAAATTAGCTAAGTTCATTTTAAACATATAATTGTAAATAATATATTTTTTACCCAAATGTATATATTATTTTGTAATAGGTATTGTTGAATAAATATTATTATTATTATTATTAATACATAAATTTTTAGTTATATGTGTATATGATACATTAGTCTTTAGTTAATGAAAACCGAAAAATTGAAAATAACATATTTTATTGTATGCAACATAACTGAAAAGACCAGAATTTCTACTACTTCTAATCATAAATGTATTTGTTAGAAATATCTAAAACTAAAAGAATTAAGAAACTCACCTTCACAGTAAGAATTTTTGATTTGACCGAATAGGTCTGAGTAATTAGCACATCGCTCAGTTTGACGTAGTCCTTTTGTGAAAATTTGAGATCGAGGTAAACTTCCGCTCCATTTTCCAGTACGATTTCGGTCGGTTCCGTGACGAAATCCGAACCGACTAGGCGAAAGGGTCCGTCCTTTAGCAACAGGGTGATGGGGCAGCCTACATCGTTGACGAATTTATGGGAAGAATACTTCTTAACAGCGCCCAACTGGCGTTCCTGCATGGCTGACGTAAAAGACCCGCCTAGATTGGTCAACACGTGCAGACAGGTCTTCGTCATCGTCAGTTCTAGAGTCGACTTGGAGGTGATGTCAATGCTGGTTAACGGTTGAACCTGAAGACTGGTCATGTCTGAATCGATGGGGCTTAGAGTTAGTTGTTCCTCCGGACTATTGATGGACATCTAGATATAATAATAAAATAAAATTTATTGAGAAACATTCCTTATATTGTAAAATTACATGAATTCAATTGATACAATAATTATGCTCTCAAAAGGACTGAATTCAGTTTTGAGTCTGTCTTTCCCTCGAACAAAAATATTGGTTTTGTTCATATTCACAATAATATACAACTTTATAAGATTTTAATACGCCCTATTTATTTCTGTAGAGCAGCCCCACTACAGAATATTATAATTTAGATGACTAAATGAAACAATATTTAGAATTTTGTCATAATTTAATACAAATACGCATGACGACGTTTCGAAGTACTACTCTTTAAGAAATAGTAGGACAAGTAGTACTTCGAAAAGTCGTCATGCGTATTTGTATCAAAATATGAGAGAATTCTAAATATTGTTTCATTATGGATATTAATTTTCTCTATATACTATATACAAGACTGTAATACACATTCATAACACAGTTTCTAGGTAGGGTATTCCTAATTCTAGAGACTGTAAAAAAGAGTTACTCAATTTTTTACATAAAATATCAATGTGTGATGTCCATTTCGAATTTCTGTCTACATATATTCCAAGAAACTTTGTTGTTTGGGAAGATGATATAGTGTTGTCCCCATATTTAACATCCAAGGTACTAATTACATTGCCATTCAGATAAAAATGAACACGTACAGTTTTGTCAACGTTGACCATCAGATTGTTCATTCGACACCGATTTACAAACTCCCTCACAATGCATTCACATGCCTCCAGAAGTTCTTCAGAAGCCCTGCCATAAACAACCACCGATGAATCATCGGCAAATGGTATCACCAAAAATTGGGAAACTTCGCCGGCAGAACATTTATAAGCATTTGACGAGCGTTGCTCGTCAGTTTGACTTGTTCTTTTATGTCTTTGACTTGCTGCATTGCGAGTTCTGCGACTTAAGATTGTAAATCTAATAGCTATCATTTTCAAAAACGAAATTTCAACTGTAAATTGAAGAATCTATGTATTCTTCTTCATAATCAAATATACCAAGTGCTATATTAGTAACGTGTATGTTAGTCTATTCAAACTTACCAAAATTTTATATTGAATTGAAGTTTTAATATTAGTCGTGACAGCTCTAAACTAACTGAAATGTGTGATAATATATTCAGTTTTTTTATATACTCTTTTTGAGAATTAATAATTCTAATTTTTACTTATATTATTAATTAAGTATTCTTTATTTTTGTATGGGAAAAGAAATGGGCAGTTTTTAGTTTTTTCCGGCCATAATTCGAAGTTTTTCGCCGTAAAAACCATCCTTGGACTTCAACGAACATTAAAAAAAAAGAATTTTCTAAATTGGTCCACGCGTTGACTCTACATTTCAGTTAAAAAACTGAACGTTTATATGGGAAAAAGAAATGGGCTGTTTTTCAGGCCATTATTCCTGCCATCATCCTTAGACTTCGAGGAACATTTAAAAAAAAGAATTGGCTAAATTGGCCCAGGCGTTGTTGAGTTATGCGCTTACCAACACATTTTGCGTTTCATTGTTATATTATAGATAAAGAAAGTTTCAACTCACATCAAGTGTTAACTCCCAAGGCACCAAAGCCGTTCTACCATCTTTCACTGTGTGCACTGGCTCCACCAAGGGTTCCCATAAGGCTAGGAAACTGTTATAGTAACCGACCATCAAATTCAATGATGCATCAACGTTTAACTGAAAGGTAAGCGACAATTTATAGACAAATTGTGTTGTCTCTTGTTATGCTTACCTGAGAACTCCAATTCCTCACGTTACCTCGAAAACTACTCTCGACCAGTAACATGGGATGTGTTTTTCGTCCTTGGCCGGCCTCTAGCGCCAACACTATCGACGGCATGCTAACTAAGCACAATTCTTCTAGTACGGCGTTTATTTGTAGAGAAGAGTCCGTCTGCTTAGAAGAAATTATCTCGACAACGTCAATGGCCGAATCTAAAATTTAGAGACTGGAAATTAGGAAAACATACAAGTCATAATCAATATTTTTGTATTTAATAGTGTTGGCGTTTACTTGATGTAAATCCATTATAATTGAATATAATTAAATTTAAACACTTGAACTTATGATTTACACTTTATTGTAGCATCTGAAGAAGTCGTTTGTAACGACGAAACGCGTCATGCTATGTAGTCAATAAAGTGTAAATCATAAGTTCAAGTGTTTGAATTTAAGTTTATATTCAATATTTTTGTGTTTAATTAGCCATGGTTGAAGTGTTATAAAAAGTATAAAATAATAAAAACTGGACGGTCAGAAAATAGTACCTGGGTTAACATTTTGCTCAGATAGAGAAAGACAGAGCAGATGTAAAGTAGCATTTTGCGTTATATAACAAAAAATAAGGTGAAAGGATCTGTAGATCAAAATATTTTCAAAGTAATGCCAAATTTGAGTACATATATTAACTGCCGAAGTTTGAGGATGAGAAAAAAATTGTAAAAATTCACAGATAACCCCATAAACATCTGAACAACTTTAATAATACTTTGATAATGAATAGGCAATATAAAAAGACAATATAATGACACTCTGATTCATAAATTGTGATCACGAATTCTTTAGGACAAAATAAGTTTTGAAAAATCTGACAATCGAACAAAGACAATTCAATATTTTTTTTTATAAAGCTGAATATTTTGAATATTGTAAACAAAAGGGAATGGATAGTTTTTGTGATTGAAAGAGGGTAGAAACCACCTGCTCTTTGAAGTAATTTTTATTTGACACTGTCCATTTACTGTAAAGAAGAAAATTTTTTTTTTTATTACTTACAGTTTATAATGGAATGAAGACACATTATTATTATTAAAAAAACAAGCTTTAAATATAATGTTGGTAGAAATAAAAGCCAAACAGATTTAGTGTATTATGTTAGTATTGTTGAATAATATATCAATAATACTAACATTATATAGTGTATAATGTTAGTATTATTGAATAAACAGAACTCACCGGTCCTGAGATACCAAAGATCTTCATCATTGAAGGGTTTTTCGTGCCACAGATCCATATATTGATGAGGATCTCTTTCTAAATTTGATGTTGTATCACTTGATGCATTCAATTTGGCGGAAATGTTGCTAAGTAATCCTATAGTAGACGGTGAAAAACAGAATCGAATGTCTGTGACCAGAGCTATAAAATATTTAATGAAACTTTAATTCAATAAATTAAAGGAGCGACACATCAAGAGATTAATCAAGTCGTAAAAATATATAGAAATTGATACAAAGTGATCAGATGATGATCTCGAATGTGTGTCAGGATTTCTCATTCGAAACGTTGCTTGTGTAGAATACTAATGTTAAGAAAAAATATCACAGTACTCACCTCAAGATGCAATCCTTTACCTGGCGGTGTAGAGCCTGCAATACTGAGAGTTATCGGATGTAGTATGTTACTCATTGTTTCGTTCCTCTTCATGGGATTGTAACAACATGTTACTAGTTGAAAGTCTTTGATTGTACCGTTGACAACTTGGTGAGGCCCTTGACAGCGATATTTCAATTGAATTTCATTCTGGAATATATTAGAAAATCAATCAGATTACTTACACATATTCGGTATTCAAAAAGAGAGTTATATGATAAGTACAAGACCTAGGTAAGAGTTGACAATATTAAACATATACTATGCTGTTCGAATTAATTGGGACAAACATTTTTTTCTTCGTTTGAGGTACTCTAGTAAGTATGTGGGTATCAGGGTGGCACAAACACCCTCACACCTGATTGTTTACTACCTGAGGAGACGTAAGGGTTCGACCTTGACCATCATTTACATTCTGACCGGTTTTACCTCGCCAGCAATTCATTGTGAGCCTACGGTGCAACAGTTTGTAGTTTCAATTTTGATACGTGCTGTATTGTCTTGTCCAAAGATGGATATCACTCCGAGGAGGCGTTCCAAAATTATCGCGCTTAATGAACACACATCAATGACTGAAAGAGATATAGCTGAAGCTGTTGGTGTGTGAAAGTATAGCGTTTCTAGAATTTTAAAACATTTGAAGAAAGTGGCTCATCGTCTCCAAAAGGAAAAGGAAACTGTGACCGCAAACGAAAAACTACTCCAAGAACAGACAAAATGTTGATAAGAAATAGCAAAATGAATCCGAGAAAGACAAGCACTGATCTTGAAAGGGATTTAATGGTTTCTGGTGTGGAGGTGAGCTCCTCAACTGTGCGAAAACGATTGCTGGAGGTTGGCCGTAAGGCAAGAAGACCAAGAAGAAAGCAAGTTCTTTCCCAGAAAATGATGAAGAAACGTTTGGCATGCGCCAAAAAGTACCGTGCGAGGACTGTGGACGACAGGTAGAAGGTGGTTTTTAGTGATGAGACACATTTGTTTGTTCAAGGGTACAAATCAAGTTGTTAGACAAAGTGATGGGGAAACTTAGCGGCCAGCAAACAGTAAAACATCCTTCAAAACAAATGTTTTGGGTTTTTTTCACAACAAATGGCACTGGAGGATGTCGGAATTAGCTCCTATAACAGGTATGATGAATTCGGTGAAATATATGGAAATATTGCGCACGGATTGTCCCATTCATGGAACCGTTTGATGGAACATTTCAGCATGACCTGGCTCCCTGCCACAATTCCAAACAAGTGCAGGCCTTTATGCGTGAGAATGAAATAAAAGTACTTGATTGGCCGGGGAATTCACCTGATCTCAATCTCATTGAGAATTTATGGAATATTTTAAAGAAACGACTGGCAAAAATAGATTGCTCTACAAAAGAAAAAACGATTTCATGATGACGAATTGAAGAATATCTGCGCTACGCTAGTGGAATCGATGCCTAGACGAGTTCAAGAAGTTATTTCTGCGAAAGGACGATATACTTCATATTAATATGAAGAATTAACGCTATTTTGTATGTATTTACTTCATTAAAAGGTAAGATTATACGAAAACATTGTTCTTTATTCTTTGCCCCAATTAATTTGAACAGCATAGTAACCTATTGAAGAAAACTCTTAATACGAACTTGTATCACAGATGTCGCTTGAAAGTAATATTTGCTCATTTCATATGAATAAAACCCTTGAACTTACGTTGAGGATTATGGCATCCGTATCAATATTATCCATATGCTCCACCAAAACGATATCAGGTTTCTCCACTTTCAAGTTTACCGTCATTTTGGTGGCGTTTTGGGTCAAATTAGTGGCCGCCTTATTGGAGTTCGATTTGTTGGCAGCCGCTTTCTTCGCAGCGTTCTGGCGAGCGACGACTGCCTTGTCGTTCTCCAGTGTCGTATTTGCGAAGTCCAGGAGTTTCATCATGTATTCGACGGAAAGTATTAGTGTGAAACTGTATACTCTAATATCCGCTGAAATAAATGCTTATTTGAGGCCCTTCCTTACCATTATATGTAAATAATTTGTCTTACCGAACATTTCGTCTGCCTTTTGTTGATAGGTAATATCCAACATACTCCTAACTTTGTTTTGGTTGTTCATTACGTCCTCATCATCCTTGTCGCTTCGTCGTTCGATCATACGCTTGATCAGCTGATCCCTACCCGGTCTCATGTCGTCCAGTGTACAGTTCAACAGTAACACTGAAGTACTGAACGTTGAGTCTGATAATGAGCGTCCTTTGCAGGAAAGTCCTTCGAGAGAGAACTTACCCAGGTGGTAGGTTGGCTCGCCTTTTTCGCCGAACTTTTTATCCTTGAATTGAAAAATATCAGTCTACAGTTAAAATTGTCTACAGTTTTAGTAGTTTATCTATATTTATCTATGATTTATTCCAGAACAACATATTCGAATAATTATAACGATCCAAGCGAAATTTTGCTAAATACACAATGAATTGTTTCATTAATTTCATTAATTTAAATTTTCTAATTGGTAATTACACCAAAACTTGATTTGTCTTAATTTTAATTAATAAATTTTAATGTATCATTAAAGATATCTTCAGATGAAGGCACTGATATTCGGTTTGACTAAGAAAAAATTTAACAATTATAAGAAACTATTTATATTCAAATTGTTTACATTCAATAAGAATGAAATATGTTTAATTTAGTTTACGGCAACATAAAGTAAATATTAAAATGAAATAAATATCTAAAAATGATAAAGAATAATGAGTAATCTGTTAGCATCTGAAGAAGTCGTTTGTAACGACGAAACGCGTCATGCTATGTTGTCAATAAAGTGTGAATCAAAAGTTCAAGTGTTTGAATTTAAGTTCATATTCAATTATAATGGATTTACATCAAGTAAACGGCAACACTATTAGATATATAAAATTAGTTTATAAACAGATTAGTTTTAAGATAATCTGTTGTAAAAAAAAAGAAATTACATATATTGCATACTTAAAAACAGTTGTCTAAATTACACAAAATGCTATAATGCACTCTAAGTGTACTGAAGTGTGTATTAGAGCTAATTAAAGATAACACCAACTCACTGGTGGAGATGTTAATAAATCAATTTCCAATTTATCCATTGTGATTGTGAACCTCAGGGTTGTGTAGACTGTGGTACTGTCTTTCGGTTCGTCGTCTATCTTCTTATGTATAGAAGGCTCAAATTGACTTTCAACAATAGTAAACACGTCTTGAGTCCTAATGGTACTGACCGATGGGACTTCTGGTGCAGGAACGTTGAGTTGAGAGCTTCCTTCTGCTAAGTTACCATTGATAGTACCCATTACTGTGGCCATATCAAGATGACTGAATCGTACCTTCATAAAATATAAATTATGAAGATTATTACCCTGAGCATTACAAATATTAAAGGACTATAAGAATACCTTAAAATATATTAAGTATAACAAGTTAAACTGCATTCAGGATTACTATTATTCATTAATTTTATACCACAAAGTTAGAAAGAGAAATGAGAACTATAATTTGAAGAACTTTGCCAGATTTCCCAAAATTCCAACTGTTCTGGTTTTATATAGCCACATTATTTTGGGTGGGCGTTTTAAGCACTGAAAACAGTTTTCACTTGACAACAACACAAAAATGACTTGACAAGAGATACATTACTAATCGAAACGTCGTGTGAATTCTATTTCTAATTCAACCATCTGTCTCTGTTATTCGGCAGTAAGAATTTATTCATTTCATTTTATAACAATTTATTTTATTTTAATTCTCTTTTTATGTTTCTGTTTCAGTGCTCAGGACATTAGTTTTTCATTTTCAGTTGAATCAGCTTAATTTTACCATTTAATTTTCATTTAATCGTAGTTTGTTTTAAAATTTATAGACAATGAAAGTCCAACAAAATAGTGAAGAATCTACAGTGCTCAATACTTTTAAACAAGCAATGCAAATATCAGGATTTGCATTTCAAGTTTAAGCTTAAACAACAAAAACATGGAGTCCATTTTCAAATATTTATACTATATTTTATTAATATCAGAAAACAGATTGAAATACCCGCTTGTAAAATCAAGAAACATTTGAAATTGTCTTTATACGTTTATGTTATTAATTTTAGTAGCTTGATAAGAAATTAATATATCCCATATTGTTCCAATAATAATAACTAAAGCTACTACTATTTTTAACAAATAGGTGCAAGTTAAGATGAACAATTTATCAAGTGAATTTACATGATGCAATATGATTTTACCTTGATTTCATTGATGTTCCCTGACATATCAATATCCGGAATCACTTTATACCACGATGACAAATTCTTTTAATAACTAATTTTGAGGAAAGTGGTTGTAATATTTCCGTTTCTTGTACGATTTCAAGATTCTTATTTAGTTTGATTTTCGACAGCTTCAGGTTGGTAAGATTGACTCTTATCCTAGAAAAAAAAACGTTTGAAAAACGAAGAATCACCAACAGCGTAACATTAGAAAAGTACCAAGAATCTACTTCATTATGTGGATTTTGAAATGAAGTTTATCTCGGGAAAACAGTAAGAGAAAGGCTTGTTCACATCAAGTTATTTCTACATTAGTACATATGTGGTGATTGAATAAGAATACTTAAATAGCATTTAATAATTCAAGTGCTTGAGATGTGATGATGAGAAGAACTTTTAAAATGGAACTGTAATAATACTACCAAGAAACTGTATCACTGATAATCTAATACATACAGTACTTTTATTATTATCAGGCAGGTAAATGTCATCACAGGACCTGTTGTATTATTAACTACTAATTTGAATAGTGTCTGCTGAAAATTCATATATGTTTCAGGCTATTCTCCCATTATCAAAAAAAAGTATTGTTTATTAGCTTGTAAAGCTACAAAATATAAGAGTTATTACTATACATAGAGAAAAATGAAGCAAATGAATTGTTAGCGTGGCATGGCAATAACGACTCACAAAGTATCTTTTTTAAGGATAGATCAGTGAATGTTCTGCTACAAAATAGATTTATTAATGAAGAGAAACACTTTTTTAAATAATCTGAGTTCTGAATCTAAATTAGTATCAACATAAACACTCAGACTTTTGACTGCATCACAAAGTTATTCTCTCACATTGTCATTGTCATTCGAATTGATTTTTACATCTACCATTCTGTTATTAAAATTGCTTGAGTCTTACTCAGGTTCAATTTCAATCCATGTTCACCCGAATATTTAAATATATTTGCAAAGCTGCATTCACATCATGCGGCAAAAGCTTTTATATATTTGGGTATCATCAGCAAGTTCATCAATTGAGGATCTTTCGTATTTACTCAGATCCATGGTGTATATCAGAAAGAGATGAGCACCAAGAATTGAGCTCTGAGGCACACCTTTAGATACTAGTATTGTTTCACGTATATTATAGAACACGCGTAAATGTATCAAACCCACCTCACCAAAAAACAAGTAGTTCTACTTACCTATCGATGACTGCAGGTCCGTAACTTTTGAACTTGGAATCCACAGTCAGAGTACTCAACCGATTCGTGATCGTGATGTGGCCAAGGTCTAGGCCGATTCCGTCCAAACTTCTAGAACTAATCGGTACTAGGATGTCGGGTGCTTTGATGTTGACGTTTAATGATATCTTGGTGGCTTTCTGGTAAGCATCTTGCGCGCTCTGTTTGGCTACCTCAGCCGCATTTGCGGAAGCTTGTATGATGGCGTCTTTGGCCGCTTGGAAGTTGTTCAAGAAGTTCTGAAAATAGATACAGTGATACGTAACGACGTGTTAGTGATAATGAGAATATGGACTGTGGCTATGGAAGTCTAGCTAGCTTCTATTACGTATCTCATATGGAAATAAATAGTTTAGTTATTCACTATAAAATTGCAGTCAAAGACAGTAAGTACTCCAACTCACCAAAATGTTTGTAACGAACCAATTCAAAAATATTACTCTAAGTCCACCCATCTGCGCTTCGATAATTATATCTGGACTCTCAGGTTCGCTGTTTTCCACATTGTTCATTATAACATTGAGATTAAGTGTTTCTCCTCCCTCAACTGTTAATATCTGCAAAGAGGTAAGCTTTATATAGCAGCACAAAATGCCAGTTTTTGTGAAATGCAGTTTAAAGAAGTTCCTAACATAATACACGTCTAAAAGAACATGGTAATAACAGAAAATTAAAACCACAGCAGAAATACTGATTGTTAAGAATAAGTAAAATAAATCTAAATAAACACTGGAGTATTCTAAAGAAAATTACAGTTTCTATAAGAATAGTCCAATGAAAAACAATAACATCAATTAACTTCCATTCTAAAGTTATTGTTAGAAGGTTGTATTTGCAGAGATCATTTTTTTTCTTTTGAAAAATGCACACGCATTGCACATCCTAATCATATCCATAACACCAGGTACAGAGATGCAATTTTGTACAAGAATAGAATGGCAAAGCGAAATGGGGAGCGATTCTACAACTATTTGATATCTAAGATGCATGACATTCTTCCGAAATACTTACTAAATAGTTGATAGATTTGTCTGTTGTAGAAATGACGAAAGTATTCAACTAGAGAAATAGTCATGTAGAAAGTATACAGACCTTTCATAAAAGTTACGATTTCAGGGAGGTAAAACTGCCCAATATTTGTTTACCCTGTTGTATGTATTTATTTTTGTACTTATATTTTATTACTTATTATATGTATTACTTTTGATGTATTTCAGTTAATTTTGGGTAAATAAATATTATTATATATCATATAAAACTTGATGGATAGTTATTAAGTAATACATATACCACAATTCAATGTATAACTAGAATACATATATTACACACTAGGTTTCTCTTTACCTGTTTATGGATCGATTTAGGATTCAAATCCAACACCGCAATGTCTTGTAAAACTGAATTCACGGCAGTATTGGCATCTTTCATTACTACTTGAGCTGCGATTCCCTTGATCGCAATTTCGGCCACTTTCAACTTATCTGTTGAGATCAATACTTTTAGTTCCTTCATTTTGGCCGTCAACTGAAAGTTGATTGTGTCCTCTGTATTACTAGGGGTCGTGCCTGTAAAAAGAGGAATGTATCAGAATGAAAACTTGAATGAAGATCAGGTTAAGGACAAGGAAGTCCAATTATGTTTTGTATTCAGATTTGTTTGGTTATTTTGTCTTTGCAGTTCCTTGGTGACGTCTTACATACTCTAACCATTTAATTAGATTGATAAAGTAGTAATGGGTAATTACAAAATATTCATTGAGGATTAAGGAGTACTTCCCCAAAATTTCTCTTAATTTTAGATAATGATCTGAGTAATAGCTTGATGTCAGAGGTTCATTTAACTTTATGGCTACTAACTGGTTTTCTAACCAATGAGAATGAGTATAAATAATACGAATATACTTTAAAAAAACTACAAGCATTACCTACTTTTCTGATTGTTTCAGCTTAGCTCTCAAATATTCATTATTATATGATAGAAATATTTTAATAGATAATAATATAATTTTATTGAGAAACATTCCTTACATAGTAAAATTACATTCATTTCAATTGATGAATAATTACAACTAAGAGAAATGCTCTCAAAAGGACCGAATTCAGTTTGGAGTCTGATCTTCCATTCAGCCCTCGAGCAAAAATATTGGTTCATACAAAAAACTTGGTTAAACTCATATTTACAGTAATATACAATTTTGATTGAAAAGAAAAGAAAATAAAAATTTCCTCAGAGATATTAAACATTTGGGACAATTTCACATGGTGAAGAACATTAGTGTTAAAAAATTATACAAATATATGATAATTTATAAAATATTACAAAATATCAGTCTTTAAACTCCATTCCAAGATAAGGATATTAGTAGATATTCTGAGAAACCCCTGCCCATCACGTTTCTTGCCACTTAACTCAAATAAATAAATTAAACAGGCTACATAAATAAAAGTAATAAGTAAAAGAATTTGTAAGTTATTTTTACAAGTAAAATCTAATTTTTTATGTTTTTCTTTCCCTTTTTCCATAATTTTTTCTTGAGAGACATGATCGTGATAGTTCTTCATTAAATCCATTGAAAATGAAACACTTTTTTCTAAGGGAAATTTTGGAAGAAGTAATTCACCGATCGTTTAAAAATTTTTTTTTCTACACCACCTCGAACCAACTGCTCGAGGTATCAACTCACTCAATTTAATTCCTAAGGCCTCTCCGATTTGAGACAGTTGGGATATCCCACTCGCGACCGACATCGACCTCTTCAACTTCATCACCGAGAGAGCCTGGGAATCTTGGTGAAGGGATTCCAGGATGTCATTGGTGAGCTGCGTTTGGAATTTGATCAGCGCCAGAAGACCCTCCTGCTGTAGATTGAAGGTGATGACGGACACTTCGGCGTTGAGACTCAACTTGCACGAATTGTACGACGAGCTGAAATCCGGAGACTTCTCGTCTACCTAGAAACATAACGAGTCGAGAATTATTACAAAAACCTAATATCTTACTTTTTGTACCTAACGTAATCATCGGATAAATGAGAAAAGTATAGTCTTAGTAGTAACTTGTTTACACTTGAGGTTTTTCGTGTATTACGTGTTGCCTATACAAAGGATCTTTATGGTGCATTATGTGTTGCCTATTACAGCTTTATTTTTTGTTTAAGTTAATTATTTTGAAGATTAGAGTGATTATGACTTTCGAATGATTTAATTTTCACAATATTATCAAGTTCTGATTGAGTTTAATTGCTTACTTGTTACTGAAACATGATATATTGCTCATAAAATGAATTTATTAACTTTGTAGTTTACTGAGTAAAACGTCTTAATGGTTACGTATATACCAAATAGTAAGCACTCTCATCAGTTTCATCCGAGCCTAGCCAACGGGGTTACATAAAGAGTACTAGTTACTCCACCACCCTGTGGAAGGTCCCCGGACCTGTGTTAGAAAGTAACGCTGGGTAAACCAGTAAGACACATACATGTATTCTAGTTAGTGCGTGTATACGGAGCTGGAAAGAGTGTGTGTTGTTCGTCTAAGCATAGATAATGCTAGGATCACTTAATTGTGATAACAAAATGGGGCCCATTCCGGAAGAAACTTTTTGTAGTTTCCTTTAGTGTAGTAGAACCCAAAGTAATTTTCTAAATTCATGATATTCTTTACAGGACTTTTTGAATAACTTGATACCACTTTAGCTAATAATGAATTTCACAGGATAAAAATCCCTGTACAACTCCTCCAAGATTATCTTATTTGTTAAGGAAATGGTTGTTTTGATGTTGTCGTTTTGACTAATTGTATTACTAAGAACTAGAATGGAACCACTTAATTTTATATCAATTTACTGAAACATGTACCTGCAAATATTTGACAGAGACCAGATCTTCAGTTTCATCTTTCGGAATAGAGATAATATCGATGACATCATGAGGACGGTATTGCTTGAACTGAATAGCCGCCAATCTAACACCGGCGTACATACTGTATTTCTTTTTTATCATTTTGCACTGAAGTTTTTCCACCTGAATGGTAGCAATGTTGATCATCTGTGACGAAGAATCTTCTTGGTGTCCCACAGTAATCATCAGTTCTAAAAATAAGAATTATCGTAATAAGGATCTTAACAACCCTACAAAACTAAGATGAACTTTTAGCAGCAGTGCATCATTACAATATGTTGAGGCATATAAAGAATGATTCTATTCAAAGTAAAATTTACAAGGTCGTTATTGTTATTTATATGATACACTCATTTATTCAAGTTCGGCTTCAGTATTTTTGAATCCAATTACTTCAGAAGATTTTATACAATAAATTGCCGAACCGCATCTAAACTATGGAGTACTTGCATTGGAGAGGATTGACAAATTGTTACCATAAACATCTAGAGATTGTACAAAAATGGATACTGAAAATCATTTATAGGAAACTTATATATTCTTCAGAAAAGTTATTTGAGCTTACAGATATTTTCACTGTACGCCAGCTGTTTGCGCGGGATCTTTTAACGTATCAAAAGAGGCCAGAAGTACTAGGAAAGGGAGGGAGGGAGAGAGAGAGTTAAAATCAATCAATATTCCTTTCCCGCAACCAAAAAAGACGGTATTCTTAAGGTCTTTCACTTATATATGGCTCCTTTATTGCACAATCTCCTACCACCTGAGTTGAAAAACATTCCGAATAGAACAGGGTATGGAAGGAAAATCAGAAAGCGGATGAAAGCAGACCGAGGAGCTTTTGGAATGAATTTTGTAATAGAAATTGCTTTGTTTAATTGTGATGGACTCTTAGAAGAAACTTTTATTTTGTTTTGTTTTCATTACTGTTGTATCTAAAATGCTTGTGAACTGGAAGTACTGATATGGGGTGCCACAGGGAAGTATACTGGGTCCACTTCTCTTCGTACTTTACATAAATGATATGGAAACTATTTTGAAGCATTGTAAGGTGCATTTGTTTGAGAATGACACTGTAATATATTGCACGGGAAATAATAATGCTGAGGTAGAACTGAAATTAAAAGAAGATCTTGAAAGAATGTGTACATGGCTGGAGCTTAATAAGTTGAAACTAAATTCTGATAAAACAAAGGCAATGGTATTTGGAAAAGAAAAGTGCAAAATTCAAATAAATCAACAACAGGTAGAAGTGGTTGATGTGATAAAATATTTAGGAGTTGTAATAGATATGAACCTGACATTTTCAAAGCACATAAGTTATATTTGTAAGAAAATTTCCAAAAAAATAGGTGTTTTATACAGATCTAGTAGGTGTTTTACTAGAATTACAAGGAGAACTGTTGTTAATACCATTGCATTACCCCACTTCTGTTTCGCGGGGACGGTCTTGCATCTTTCTAACTCAACTGACGTCAAAAGGCTTAAATGCTTGCAGAATATAGCGATGAGAATTATATTAGGGAAAAGGAGATACACTAGGATCCAAGACATGCTGAAGGAGTTGGACTCGATGGAGGTTAAAGATATGCTGGAGGTGAATGTTTTAAATTTTGTCCATAAGGTAAATTTGAAACTAGCACCAGACTACCTGAAAGACAAATTGACAAGGTTTTCTGAAGTACATGATACCAACACCAGGAACAAAAACAATTTTATATTGGATCATAAGAATACGAGAGCAGCACAAAATTTTGTCTTTTTTAGGGAAGTTGTACAGTATAATAAATTGTCAACTGACTTGAGAAGAGAGACTGAATTAAAAATCTTTAGGAGGAAACTGAGAAGAATTTATCTTTTGAAAATGAACGAGGACTGAATAACTTTTGAAAGACTAATTTATAAATATTTGTGATTATTATTTTATATATGTGTTTGATTATGTTTGTATGTTAATTAGTATAGCACGATGTGCTAAATAAACATTCTTATTATATTATTATTATATTTATAACTATGTACTGCCCACGTACAAATAATATAATTTTGTGGAAAACCAATGTTTATTTGTTGATATTTAGATAGTGAATATGAACCCTGCTAAAATATTGAAATGTTGGCATATCATTATTATTATTATTAATCACCTTTCATGACGAAATTCACGTCCAAATGGACTAACTGGTAGGATAACTCATCGATACTAACTTCTTTAGAAATAGGACGCTTTTTGCGAACTACAACTGTATCCGAAGGAATCATTAAGGACCTTATTCCGCTGCCTCTACTAGAGGAACGTTTAATGCTGGGCTAGAAAAATAAATGTACTCATTGAAATGTGATAAAGTACAATATTTCATGAATATTAATTTTTTTCTATTTAACTTACCAAAATTTCGAGCTCTTCAGTAGCCTGTGAAGAAGGTAGCGGTATACTGTTTATCAAGGAAAATAGCAAAAGGATCTTTGCATCCGATATGGTCATATGAATCGACGGCAGTTCCCCTGTTATTTTACTTAATGGAAGTCTGAGGTCATTGGTGACGACACACTTGAAGAAAATCAGATTCAAACTCACTGGTACCAGTATATGCATGTCGGTCTTTGAGGATTCTTTGAGGCATGATTTCCAGTCTTGATCGCCCTAGAATGAATAGAGTATTCTACACTTATTCTAATTAAATACTATTTCTTCAATTCAATATTATGATCAATGGTCTTTCTTTTCGTGAGAACTGTAGAGATGCCTTTTTGGAGCTCTGTGTACTGACTTTCCTAGCTGTATATATTGTGGAAGCTGTAGTATATGTCAAGGGAAACGAGAACCGTTTTATGGCGCACGGGCACTTCCATAACCATCTGACACGATATAGAGATAATCTGAGAGCTAATTTTTGCTGACTGAAGAAAAGTCAGAGTAGAACACAGTGTGTCCCTGTCAAATTATAAAAATTGTTTTTTTTAGAGGTATAGAACTTTAAATTGCAATAAAACATTCGATTGACAAGAAATTTTTTTTTTTAATCGAAAGATAATCTTGTGGCATTACATTTTAAATATGATTTCTGGCATATACAAACATTATTATTATTATTTCGAATTACTATTTCAGAAAAACAAACTGATGGTGAGGGAGAAGATTACATTATTCTAAACTTACAACTTAAATGATAAGCCAAATACGATTATTGTGTCAAAAAGACGAAACTATGATTAAATTTTTACATTATACTGAAAATGAAAGAGATTCGTCTCTGGAACGTACAGAAATTATAAGATGAGAAATATTTTGAGTTGGTTTGTTGAAGAAAACTCGAAAATTTCTGAAATTTCAACATCTTATATGATAATAATAATAATATTTATTTACTCCTTTCTGGCATTAAATAACGTATAGTACAAATCACAATAAAAATATAAGAATACAAATAACAATATATGAATACAAATAAAAATAACTATATGAATACACGTAATTAAAAATCATACAAACTACTACATAAAATACCGACTTCAAATATGAAACCTATCCCCAAGGAACTCACCAACGGTGTAGTACCCTTTACGTAATAGCTGATGAATTGACGAATTGTGTGTAATAGGGTCCCCAATATTCATGCCAATTTTTAGCTGGGTGCGAATTAATGTATCCTTGAATGTCTATTTTGAACGGACTATAAAACAATTGTACAATTGGAAGAGGTTATCAATTAACATACAAAAATATATGAATAGTACACTAGTCCAATGTATCCAAAGGATTCGATTCAAAAAAAATACTCACCTGGCAAAGAAGAATTTGAAGTTCGGTGAATTCTAGTTGAAATCGATCATAAATCTGATCTACCATTTCTTTGAGAACATCGGCGGGTTGTTTACCCTCCGCGTACATTTTACGCACATTCATTGCAGAGGGTGGACGTTCTACTGTGTGTATTTTCAAATTACCGAGGTTAAGAACAATGATGTTTTCTACGCTGGTGTATTTACCGCCATATGGTATAAGTATGATGGGAGCTTGTAGATCTATTCTCAAGTCTAGTAAAGTATGTTGGTCGATAGCGTACTGAAGTCCGGTGGTTGATTTCTCTTTGAAATTCATTACCTGACCTGCAGCTGCTGCCTGTATTCTGAAGGACATTAAAAATTTATATCAAATTTCAAACAAAATATAACATATTAAAAATTATATTGGTTGGTACTTACTGCTCTAAGTCGTCCTCATTTTCAACATAGAAAATATCAACAATTTTGTTTATAGTTACAGCATCGTATATAATTTTGATTGGCCGGGCTACTAAATGCAATCGCTGGTCGTATTTTTTATCTAAGGGGTTGGTTTCGAAAGTAACTTCTAAAAGTCCACTGTCACCACAACCCATTTCGGAAGTAATAATGCTGGGAATGACGCCATCCTGTTCTAAGCCATGAGTAGTGAACTCGTCCACTTTTACTTGCACTCTAAATCGAAAAGAAGTGAATGAAACTACAACTAACTCACACTTTTGAAGACTCACACTCATGAAAACAAAGGATAATTACATCAAATGTTCAACTCATCATGCAATATAACTTCGTTTTGTACTTTAAACCACAACAGAAAGTTATACTCACTTTAAAGCATTCGCGGAAGCTCTGGTTTCGTATTTACATTTGACGCCTTTCAATTCGGTAAACAAAGCAGTTTTAGTGGACATTTTTTCGTCTTTTATTTCCAGCTCGAGAGTTCTAAGTAGAAACGTTGCTGTAAGATCCACGTAACTTTCTGGATAAATCGGAGGGGGCATACCAGAATGATAACCGATTGCTTTATACAGTTTTTGCTTCTCCTCAGAGGTCAAATTTTCGTCCATGTCATCAACTGAAAAAGTTTCTACTTAACAAATAATTTGAAACATTAATTATTAACAGTAAATTTGAATTTAACAAAATAACAAGGGAACTGTCATACACTTAAGTGTTTAAACACTAAAAAAAAGTACATAAACCAATACTTATGACAAGTACCTATTGATAAACTCAGCATTAAAAAAACTCTTTATCGTTTAGACTTCTAGCACTTTAAAAGGAATACTAATTTAGCTCTGTCTAATCTGTTTATTATGGGGTGCACTACATTCAATGCTGAAAATATTCTGTCAATCCTTCCAAATGCTGACAATCCTTCTTTGGTTATACATTTTTTATATAATGTATTGCTATTCACCAATCAGTAGAGGTAGTTTTCTGTATGACTTGTTTATGGATTGATACTCCTGTGAAAGGCTCTACTTTTGTATTTAAACGAATACTGCTACTCATTAAACTACTTCTAGTCTCTCCATAGTTTTTTTTTACAGAAATTGTAAAGCTGTTTCACTTCATCGGTCGACAACTCTTCTTGAAGTAATTTTGACATTATCATATAAATGTGTGGGTAATGATTAATTATCGCCTCAATTTGGGTAATGTTTAGTGAATCTTCTATTTGAAAAGCAAGTGTATCGCGTGTTTTAGTTTCGGGGAATCCCGGAACTATATCACTCGCATGTCATTGCACAAAAGTTTTATATTCTTAAACAAAAAATGGGCTCACCTGTTTCGTCAGGCTGACTTTGTCCACCGCTCCACATCCAACCGAACCATCCTTTCTTCGGTTTTGACTCTTCTATTCTACGAATTCTATCACCTTCCAGCTCTACTCTCTGTCTAATCACAACGATGTTGAATATGTCTAATTTTTCCTCAAGTTCGTCTATTTCGGAATCCGTTACAGCGCTCTGAAAAGTTTTTATTTTCAAATTATTTCAACTGATGCGCAAAAACAGCACTATACACACATGCAAACAAGCAGAATATTTCAACTCAAACAATACATAAGCAATAATAATAACATTAGTTAATTTCCAAAAAAGTCAGCAGTCTCCCATTTTACAGTTTGAAATTAAACAAAATTTTAACAAAATACAAAACAAATAAACATTCACTATATAATCAAAGGTTAATTAATTCACCAAACATTGCATTAATACTTTAATTAACACAAACTGCTTTCAGTATTAGATAGAAATAAAAAGATGAAGCTAATATGTAGTTTCAAGAAAGTTATTGATTAGTCTTCAACTAACACATTTTATGTATCAATAATTCCATAACCAGAAACAAGCAGAATATACCCCAAATCACAAAGTCACAAATAAAAATTAACGTTATATGCAATATTCATGCTAATTTACTCACAGTCTTCTCTTTTTTCTGAAAAAGAAAAATGTTTACTGAAGAAATATTGAGTCATAAGATACATTTTTAATTTTATCATGTTTTCTGCTAGATATAGAAGGGAATATAAATATATATTCAACCAAACAGGTTATTATATTTACTATATTATACAGATTAGTTTCATTCATATGTGCATCTATCAAAAAATAAACTTGTTTTAGATTCAACCAAGAAATTATCTGAGGATGAACAAAAGTTTGTATCTCTTGTTGATGGTTAACATTAAATAAATAAATTAACTGATAAGTGGATGAAATAAGTGAAATTTTTCTATTATAATTCAATCAGAAAACATTTTTTTATAAACGCGACTAACGCTTAAAATTACAGTAGATGAAATCTGCGTTTTGTAGTAGAAAATATTCAAAATTATCAACAAAATATGTATGTAATGCGGAATATGTCTTACAAGTTATCCTCATTTAGTTTTATTATCCTATAGTTACTTTTTACGCTAGAGATATTAATCAATTTGAAAAATATTTATGAAAAATATAAGTTTGTAATAATAACATGAGAAATTCTTGACATTTATGCCAAATACTCACCAAACCACTAATTAATCTTTCATGCAACTTGTGTTGATATACTTTACACAAATTTCTATGTGCAGCAATATGATTCCAATCCCAGTTATTCTTCCTTCTTCTAACTTCACTTTCTAAAATGCACTTGTAAGCAAAATGCCAAAACTCCTTATAGTGACCCTGATACGTCTTCACCTTAGGGCGATACTTTCTGAAGGGATCTGCCTTAATCATGCAGTCCATTGCGTTCACCAGCGCAATTATATCTTTATACTGTCGTTTACTTATACCAACATATAATTTTTGAAGATCAAGATTCAAATTAATTTTCGAGATGGTGTAGGGAGGCTCATCTTGTTCGGGTTTCTGGTTAATCTTCAGTCGAGCTGACGCGTTTATTGGTCCCAAGACTGAAATTAAATATTATTTATTTTTCTTCTTATATGAGTTATTATAATCTAGTGATATTGTCCTTAAATATCTTGTGTTGTATTATAATATAATACAACACAATATTTAATATTTAATAGTAGCAGAAGGACTAAATATAGATGACTTGATGAATTACTTACTGTAAGAATAACCTTTAGGTGCTTCACTGTTATTTTTGGCGATACCTTTTAACAGATTATCGGTCATATTTATTTGAGTCATATCACAGAAACAATGAATTTTGCAATTCCAATAAACAGCAAGACAGTCAAGTGAAATGATCTGAAAACATGATTCAGTTTGGTAATATTACTACTCATAATTCAATAATAAATTAAAATTAATACACTTAATAGTCATATGTTAATGCTAATAACAATCTTAACATGTTAACATCGAAATTACTCTTAATAATGGGCTAACCAACCGAAACATATTAGTATGTAAAGTTGATATTCTCAGAGAAATTTAATTCAAGTGCCAATTTTAATTTATCATTCATATAATTCATCATAATAAGTAATAAGCGAAACTTCTGTTTAATTTTTCATAACTCAATAATTGGTAAAAAAGCTTTTCTGCTGAGTACCTTATTTCAATAAGGTACTTTGAAAAAAGGGTATAAAATTCATATTATAAGCATTTCTTTAAAGCAATTTTAGATACTCTCTCTATCACACAAACATAGTAGAACTGGCTATCCTTTGTGTATTACATCTAATTATTTCTTTTTAAATGAAAATATTATTGCTTACAAATTTTAATATTTCTATTCTTAAAAGTTGTTATAAAAACCTAGTAAAAAAAACCAATCTCTAAATAAATGTAACTAATTAAGTAAGGAGAAGTAAATGATAAAAACTTGCAACTTTTAAATCATATATCTGAGAGTAATATGCTCACAAACTGTCAATCTGGATATTGAAAGAATTACAACTGTGAAACAGAACGCAAAAAGTACAGGGTGGTGAGTGTACCTGAGAAAAATTGAACATTAAAACCGGTGTTCCACAGGGAAGTGTTATTGGAGCACTACTGTTTGTTATATTTATAAATGATATGGAAAATGCTCTGAAATTTAGTAAACTCCTCCATTTGCAGATGATACTGTAATATATGTTTCAGGCGTTGATGTACATGTTATATTAGATAAAATCAATAAGGACTTGAAAAGTATTAACGACTGCTTGAAACTCAATAGTTTGAGCAGAAAAAACAATGCTATTTGGTAAAGTTAGAAAACATACAATGAATAGAACTATTATAAATATAACAATAGATGAAAAGAAAATTGAAATTGTTGAATAACTAAAATATCTGGGAGTAATAATCGACAGCAAGTTGAACTTCGGGACCATGTGAACTACATCTGCAAGATTTGGCAAAAATTAGGAGTATTGTATAGATACAGTAGTTATCTGACAATGTGGGCGAGGAAAACCGTATACAATACGATTATACTTCCACATTTTAATTTTGCACCTTCTATTTTATACATGGCCAACAAAATAGATATGCAAAGGATGCGAATCCTTCAAAATAGGCAATGAGGTTTATATTGGGGTGCAATAAATACTCTAAAATAACCGATATGCTAAATGCTTGAAATGGCTTAGTGTTGGCGATATGTTGCGAATGAAGTCTCTCATACTCGTTCATAAAATAAAGCATGGGTTGGCACCAACTATTTACAAGAGAAACTGATAAAATTTTGTGACTTACACCGATATGGTACTAGGTCAAAAGAAATCTTTATCCAGCAGCATAAAAATACGACTTTGAATATGTATGAAAACGATTTGATAAATTTCGTATGATATACGAAATTGATATGTATGTTTTTCTTTATTTCATGAGATGTATATTACTCAAATACTGTAAAATTGTATAGCTTAATGCTAAATAAATTCATTCATTCAAACATTGAAAATTAGCCTACTCATTATCAGAGCAAATGTAAAGACCAACCTTGAAAATTTTGGAGATATTTTCCTGGGTAATTTTGGGTTCCCATGTTTCATCAGTGCTGACTACATTCAATTCCCCAAGAGTGACTCCCAAAGCAAATGGTGCTTCGGGATTTGTCATTTTGTCCTCATATCGAATATGAATGTTTTTTATATTAAGTTGTAAATTCTTAATAATTTGTGTGACTAGTTTCTCCACGAAAGTGTAATCAGTCTTAGCAACTAAAAAAGAGAAATTATTGAAAAAACTGTTTTAGTTTAAAGCACTATCTCAATCATTATTTATCACGAAACAAAATTTCGTGAATTAATAAAATTTATAATTTCTCTCTCATATATTTGGACAAATCTTCATTTATTCCTTTGATTAGCGGAATAATGAAATGAAAATCTGCAACTTTTTGATGAAGCTAAAATTTAAAAAAAATGTTTGTCTTAAATGGTTCAAATAATTATATTTGCATAAAGTATAGATCACTCAACTGTGAGTCGCAAACAAACTGAAGGTTTTCTATTTAACAAATTGAAATAACCTTTTTCTTTTTCTTCTTCCACCTTTTTAGCTAATTCTACATTTTTAATAAGAACTTTCTTTGCTTCCAGGGCTTTTTTTCTTTCCTCTTTTTCATTGTATTCCGTTTGGGTGTTTGGCGCAGCAAGGAGATATATGTCCTCAACATTAATGACAAATGCAGCGCCATAAAGGTTTTTCCAGGGTATCTTCAGAACAAGTTTTCCTGTAAAATATCAGGAAGTTAGCCATATATGGAAAAAAAAATTAAATTAAATTAAACCCTCGGCTTAATGTTTCACGATTATATTAAACAATAAATCAAAGTAGTCAACACGTTTCGAGCGCGAGCTCATCTTCAAGACTGTCAGTCTTGAATTATTTCTTATCTTAATTATCTTGGTAACTATAGTTGTATTCTTGGATTTCAAACGAGCCTTTGAGACAGTAGACAGGACTAGATTGATTAAAAAACTGAAAATAAATGGAATTGGAGGAACAGCATTGTGCTGGTTTGAAAACTATCTTCTGAATAGAAAACAAATTGTCCGGTGGGGAGAAGTGCAGTCAGAGGAAATACAAATTAATTGTGGAGTGCCCCAAGGAAGCATCTTAGGGCCACTTCTATTCATATTGTATATAAATGACTTAGTAAAGGTGATAAAGCATTGCAGGTGCCACATATTTGCAGACGATACAGTGTTGTACATAGTGGGTACAAATGTGGAGGATGTGCAAATAAAACTATCTGAAGACTTTGAAAATATAAGTAAATGGCTGGAAGAAAATAAACTAAAACTCAATATTGATAAAACCAAAGTAATGATGTTGGGGAAAGAAAAACGGAAAGCAGAGTGGATGAATGAAGGATTTGAAAGAAGAGTGGATGATGATGATAGGTTGAATTTCAGTGAACACATCGAATATATATGTAAAAAAATTTCAAAACAAATAGGAGTACTTAATAGATGTAGTGATTATTTAAGTAAATGGTCAAGAGAAACAGTTATAATTGTATTGTCCTTCCATATTTGCATTATGCTGGTACAGTTCTGTATCTGGCAAATAAAACTGACACAAAAAGATTGCAGTTATTATAAAATCGTGCAATGCGAGTGACATTGAAGTGCAGTAGATATACAAGCATCGATGCCATGCTAAGAACATTAAAATGTATTAAGATTGAGGAGTTTTGTGAAATGAAAGCTCTTATATTTATTCAAAAAATTAAATGTGGTTTAATGTTACAATATTTTAACGAAATAGTAATGCACTTTGATCAGGTACACAAGTATGACACTAGAAATAGACAGAATTTTATACTTCATCATACGAAGTACAAGAAAAGTCAAAATTCATTATTTTTTAAGGCTTTAAAAAAGCATGTTACCAAATGAAATTAAAAGTGTTTCAAATATAAATAGATTTAAGTGTAAATTAAGAGAAATGTATATTGGGAAAAGTATGTAAGATTATTTGTAGATAAGAGTTTGTATAGCAATTTTAGCTAAATAAAGTTTATATTATTATCTTGAAATATTTTGATTTATTGTTAAATATAATCGTGAAACATTAAACCAATCCAATGGTGAAACCAATATAATCGTGAAACATTAAACCAAGGGTTTAATTTAATTTAATATTTAATTATGTTTCACCAAGAGTTACGCGAGAATTATGTCTCAGTCATTAAAAAAGAAATAAGCGATTTATCTGTCTTTTATTTTTAATTACCATGTATAATTCAATATAATATCCCAATAAAAAATATGGAAAGAATACTGAGAAAACTAAAAAAAACCTTCAACAATAATGAAGATTTGAGTAAATTTGGAATGGTTCAATCATAATTGTATTTATATTTTATTACATTGTTCTTGAGCTTAAATGTTTTCAACATTTATTCTTAAGTAGAATTTTACATTATGAAAAAACAAATATTTACTACATGTATTTGATCGAAGACAAAATATGTAGTTACTTCGGTTCTGTTTCTCAATTATTTTAAAATTAAAATTAATTTTTTTTAAGTATTGTATAATTTTTAAAAACTTGTTTGAATCCCTGAAAATATAATGACTAGTGAATTTTAAGTTTGATACATATATTTAACGCGTGTATATAATTACTTCTTTTGATTATAACCTTGGTATCGTATGATTAGTATATAGTATGCATATTAACGAGAAACAGATGGTTGACCTTTTTAAGTTTTCCTTTTTTATAGCAGTCTCGGTTCACCTACGCGCCTTATTTAAATGATGATCTAATCTAGAGAACTACTTGCAATAGAATAATATTTGCTAGGAATATTTACGAAGGCAATGGCAAGTTATCAGAAGGAAAGGTATGCGGAAACACATAGCTTTTGATAAAATTCAGATTGTTCAAGTTCACCGATGCATCGAAATTAAAGTGCACAACTACCGATTCACATGTTATTTACTTACTACCTAGATTAAATACATAAATAATTCTAAACCGATGTTTTTAAGTTCCTAAATATCAACTTGTAAACATTATAAACGCCAACAAATAAGGTTCTGAATCTTAGATTCAAATCCTTGTCAACATAACCTGTCTTGAAGTAGATGATCTATTGTACAAAAAAGTATTTTTATTGACATAATACCGGATAGAATATATCTCGAAATTGACTTATATGACCTTCAATTTCCGCAATTATTAAATGTGTCATCCTATTTATTCTATTCGGATATTTAATATCTAATGTTGCGGTTTATATACTATTCTCATATTTGAATTAATAACGAATTTATTAATTGTTTCAACTAATCATATTATCGGAAACGTATAAGAAGCATTATCAATTATGTGTCAACGGTTTTGTTGAACATACTTTTAACAGGGAAACAAAAAAGGAAACTAAATGAATTCAAATTCAACAGTTTTGATTTATGGAAATTGTAGATTTTGTGTGTGTTGGTCACACGACTATCTTCAGAAGTTTCAAACTTAAATTTGCTTAAAATCGTCGTGTGAAAAATTAAAAATTAAAGTTTTTCAATTTGTTTCATTGTTTTTGTTTCTATTAACAATGAATTTTCTGAAAAATAACGTAAGCCACTTCTTCAGTCATACAAATTCGAGTTGATTCCACTTGATCAGGTCATTTATGTGAAATGATGTCACAATTTAATACAATTGCAACAACCTTCATACCTCACTGATTTCTATGGACTATGTTATTACGAGAATAAAAGAATGGAAAATGAGTGGCATCATAGTTTGACTAATAATTGTTATTAAGATTAATACGATTATAACCCAATATCCATACTATTAATTCTTATATTCCCACACAAAGTACAAAAAAACGTAATGTAAGAAATAGAGGCTATTTGTGTTATAAGGACTTCATATTAATTCTCCAATGGAAGAGAGCATAATTTCAATGAAATTATTAGTATTAAGAGCGTTCAAAATTGTCTGCAGATTTTTTAAAATAATTTTTATTACGCAAAATGAGAATTATTATTTACAAAATGCAAAGGTTAGGTTTTTATAAAAATAAACTGTTCTATTATTGTGCTCACCTATTGTGCCATAAATGGTCTGAATCGGTAAATCCAAATTATTCAAGGCAGACTGTTTGAGTTGTAAATTTTTAAGAAGAACATCCCCTAGAATAATAACATTTAATACATTTCCATGCAATGACGAAGGTTTTATTAGTTTTTACCTCCCCATATTCCAACACTCAGTTGTTTTTTATCCAAATTTTCAACGTAATCTCCCAAAAACTGTTCAAAACTTGAACTAAAACACTCTCAAAAACCATTTTGATAGTATTTAATTTTCGTTAGCTGAAATTTAATTCATAAATACTGCCTAATATTAAAATTTAAACCGGTAGATATCGATATTAATGCGCAGTTATTTTTAGTAATGATATCAACATACGCTAGTATTGATAAGTTATAAATTTTAAGGTTTTATAAAGAATATTTCTTTTGTTGACCTCATGGTCACTCTGGTATACCGTTAATTTTCCAAGATTATTGACAGTGTCTAATTAATTTTTCTTGATCAAAATGTAACTATTCGATTTTGAAAATGAAACTTGCCGACACTTTCACTAATAGATCGAATCTTTCTGATCTAATGTTTACAAATGACTGACAGCCAATACATATTATGAGGTTATGTAATCAAAGCAACCAGTCGCATAATTACTTACAAACCATAGAAGTATTAATATTTGCTAATTGTTTTTTGTTAAAGCTTCTTATGCAAAAATATTTTTCCATTGACGTAGGTTTTCAAGATATAATTTGATGTGTACTATAATAAAAAGAGCGAAAAAGGTAAATTTCAAGTAATAAATTTACATACGATAATACTCTCAATAAATCAATTCTATGTAAAAGTTGCAACAAAGTTACATAATCAGTAATTTTTGGTATTTTTATAAAACTTTTCCTCCCATGAAAAATGCATTACTTCAGCAAAACTGGAAATTATATGTTTGCTCGAAATTTTTCTAGCAACTCCTTTTATTTTCAGAATGAAAAACAATATAAAATTTTACGTTTAACTTGACATTATATCATATATGTCACCTCCCCAAAATATACTATTTTTTAAGTTAATTTTATTATTATATTTTATTCATTTATTTCATTTTATTATTTTTATTTGAAACAGTGGAACACTGGCCGTCAGTCTATTATAAGAGTAAAATCTGGTATATAAAAATAGCCTTTATTAAAAATTTAACAGTTGTAATAAAATAACAAAAATGTATTCATATAAGAATATAATCCTCAATGATGGAATAACCTCAAATTTGTATGAGATAAAATGATATTCTTCTCATTGCACGCATCAATCACGACCTGGTCATTAGTTGATCCAGATGGACTTCCTATGTATGAAACACCACTCTGAAAAAAAAACATATATTAAAAATAACAGCATAGGCAAACAGGAACATAATCAAAATTATAGAAAAATATGTTTCAAGAATTGAAACCATCTATTTAATTGAAATAATATTGTCATAATAAATATAGTAAAGGAAAATTACAATTCCACAATTTGATTTGTAATATATGACATAATATAGCTCAGTGTTCTACCGTTTTCCATTCTGTTTAACAACAAAAACAATATTTTAGAAGTATTTTCTACACTACAAAATCCTTCCTTGAAATACTGAAGAAATTAATTCATAATATATCTTATATATTGTTGACTTTATACAAACTTTTTCTTGTTAGTGATGAGAAAAATAGTCATTCAAAGTATAATATAAGATAAAACAATAAAAACACAAACAATGATACAGATATTTAGTATCCACACTGGCCACTCTTTCTTTCAACAGATTTGAGAATTTATTTTGAATATAAGCAACATATGACATTAAATTTTTTCATGGAAAATTATACGTGATTATCGAACTTGATATTTCATAATCTTACCAAATGTGCCCTATCAACATTATCCCTGAATGGGAAGAATGCATCTGAAGCTAAAGCAACACCCTTCAATTGTGCCATCCAACTCTTGCGTTCTTCTTGTGTCAGAGGGTTTGGTACCTCATCGTACATTGCTTCAAAAGTTGCTCTGTCCATATCTTTACCTATAAAAATACAAAATCTGATTTATTGAACATAATTTGATCGGTATTTTACTTTTGAAACTATACTGACTTAACAGCTAAAGGTATCTTGTAGGATTTACCATCCTGAAGATGTGCCAACTTGAAGCAAACATGTATAAGTATTTATCAAATATAATGAAACATCGAAGTCGAGAGTATTTCATTATGTAGACAAATATATTAGGCAATAAACAGGAGAAAATATTACCCAGTCCATAATTCCAAACCTTGTATATAATTTGAATCGTTAAATGAAATATTAAAACCTACCTATTGATCCATTAACATAATTGTCAATAGCGTTTGAGATTTCGGCCCTTTTAACACTCTTCTTGAATTTCATATTCAATATTTTCGAGTGCTGCCTCAACCACCAGTTATCCGCTTTGTCTCCAGCCAATCGTGTACAATGGATTCTAGACTGCTGACCAGCTCCAATACCTATAACTTGTCCATTCTTAGCATAGCACACGGAGTTACTCTGCGTGTATTTCAGTGCAATTGTCGCTACAATAAGATCTCGGACAGCAGAAGACGACAGATCTTTGTTTGTAGTCACAATGTTCTCAAACAGTTCCTTATTGATGACTGCATTGTTTCTCTGTTGTTCCAAAGTAAGCCCAAATAGAACTTTACGTTCAATTGCATCTGGTTCGTAGTTGGGACAAATCTAAAATAAATTTCAAAATTTGTATCACTCTGTTAAAATATGTTTATCTCTAAGAAAATTTCACTCCACTACATTTTCTCATGTATATACTTTGTATTGGAGGATGAATTATTATTGGTATTAAGATCCAAAATAGCAGTTTGTGAAAACTTAAATTCTAATAAGAAATCACAAGAAAAATGGTTTCACACAGTTTTACAAACTTAGATAAAAAATAAGAGAAATTGTTTGAGTTCTGTTGAGTTATTTTGATGTCATTTAATTGGTATGGCATCTAAAATAATATTGTTTAAATTTCTGTAGATAAGACTTACTTGCAAAATACAATAATTCCCATTTTTCTTCTTCTTTAGGATTTCTAAAGCTTCAGGAGAATAACCAGGGGCAATGATACCATCAGACACTTCTCTGGAGATTATTCTTGCAGTAACCGCATCGCAAACATCTGATAGAGCTACAAAATCACCAAAGGACGACATACGGTCTGCTCCTCTAGCTCTAGCATAAGCAGTGGCTAAGGGGGTTAGCTGACTGAATATATCATCCACCATACATAGCTTGGCCTGAAAAAATGTAACAAATTATTAGGAATTCGACAAATATAGAGTTTACAAAAGATGAATCAAAACAAAAGAATAAAGTTTTAAAAAACATAAATCTAAAGCTTCTAGAAGTATTCTATCCTTCAATTATGTTTAAAATACATCCGATTGTAATCAAAATATTTACCTCCACATCTGTCAGTGGGACACCAACTGCAGCTCCGGCAGGAGACACATGTTTGAAGCTGGTTGCAGCAGGAAGTCCAAGGGCTACTTTCAATTCTTTGACCAATTGCCACCCATTCAAAGCGTCACATAAGTTGATGAAACCTGGAGAACCATTTACAACAGTCAATGGTAATTTTGGCAAAGTAGCAAATATCTGAGCAGGTTTTTGGTGGGGATTCATCCCATATCTCAGTGTAATTTGGGATTGGCCAGCAGAATATTGCTTCCTGAAGTAATCTGTGATTGCCAGATCATATTCTGAAGTGTGAGTGAATGCTTTGAGTGCCAATTGCTGCCTAGAATTGAAAAATTAGTATTGAAAAATGAGGAGTATAAGAATTAACAGGTAGATAAGCAATATGTGTATAGAAAATTTACTAGATATTGTTCTTGTTGGATATACAAATGTAGAAAAAAATCTCCTATTTCTTCTGGTTTTGTAATAACATTCATCACTACATAATATAAAACAAAGTCGCTTTCTCTGTCCCTATATCCCTTATAGTATGTATGCTTAAATCTTTAAAACTACGCAACGGATTTTGATGCGGTTTTTTAAATAGATAGAGTTATTGAAGAGGAAGGTTTACATGTATAATAACATCCATTAAATAGTGGAGAAATACGGTTATTTTTGAGGTTTCTAATTTGGTGTCAATAATAATTACATTTTTTCCGCTTACATTGCAAATGCAGGCTGAACCCTACAATATTTATCAAAATAATGTACTAAGTATTGTACACATGGAAAAGCTCTATAGAAAACCCCGTATGGTATATGTCTATCTCTTATGGATATCCCACAATAACATTTTTTTGTCATTTACTTCTTACGACAAATAATAGCTAATTTTCGAAGCGATTTTAACCATTACAGCATTAATCCTCATTCAATTAAAAGCTTAAATACATTGTTGATTGAATATAGATCTATAGGCCCTTTACAGCATATGATTTAAATGAATACTTACATTTTTTACTTAGATATTACAGATTTACAGAGAAAAACTATTTGTTTTATACTATATAGTATATATATATATATATATATATATATATATATATATATATATATATATATAAAATTTCTATGGCAAAACAGCGTTGGCTGGGTCAGCTAGTGTATGTATATAATACATTTGGAAGTAGTAATACATGGTTCAACTCAAAAAAATTGACATTGAGTTTTGATAAAACCTTTTTCATAACCTCCTCAATATTCGATTTCTTTTAATTTTTTCCATATTTTTTTTATTTTATATGCTTCATATATGTATATTATAATTCTATCCTTTCAAGTGGAAAGAATAGAATTTCTTTCTATTTCAAAAAAGTGGAATTTTGGATGTTAGACAACTTTACATGTACTCTTCCATACCTTCATAAAACCTACCAAAATAAGAAAATATTCAATCACATAATTTTTCAATGAAGAATGTTTCTTCTTTATCAACCCAATAAGTTACTTTCTAAAATATAATTGCAAACTTATTGGAATGAATCTGGCAATTCATAAAGTACTTGATTATTCTTTATAAATCAGAAAATATTAATTAATAATCAATCTCCTCTTGTACATCTTTTGCATTGTGAGTTATTTTGTCATATGCGTCGATATATTCCGTAATTTCAAATATTTCAATGGAAATATACAAAATAATCGAATTATGTTGAGTTGTGAAAATATCTCCTTCTGTATTAACGTGGCACAATTTAATATGAAAAAAAAAATAAGAACATGCAATGATATAATTTTAACTGATTGGAAAATAAGAAAATACTATTTAAAAAACTCCAACATTACTAACCTGGTGCTGACAGTAGTATCAGTATTTGCAGAGTTCTTCAGTTCATCAACAATTTTTGAGTAATCATTTGGATCACATACAACTGTTACCCTAGCATGATTCTTTGCTGCAGCCCTGAGGAGAGTAACTCCACCAATGTCAATATTTTCCACAGCGTCTGCTATGGTTACATCAGGGTTACTGACAGTTTTAACGAAAGGATATAAATTGCAGACAACAATTTGAATTAAATCAATTTTTTGCTCCTTCAGATCTGCAAGATCAGTGGGTATAAGCCTGAAAAAATTATAGAAATTGAAATTATTAAGAAAAAAAAATTAATAGTAATAAAATTTAAAAAATACAAATTCATATAAAAATATGAAAATAAACAGAATTAAGTTATGAGAATTTTCATTTTAATTTGCTTACCAAAAACATTATTTAATTATTGCTTTTTCAATATCAATAATGCAGTTAATGTGTCATTAATTCATAGAAAAAAATTCTTTGTATTAATGATTTATTTGTTTAATATAATTATGAAATATATGATGAAAACCCTTTTAAATCAACAATTATCTAAAGTGTTTATAAACCTAAAATGTAAGTCAAAAAACTAAATTGAAATAAAATTTCACAGTAAAATTATTAAAAGAGTTGCATGCAACATCTTGAAATTCTTCTTCTATTTAATCTTAATAAAAATGAAAGATCTTATATTGTGTAATAATCATGGAATTAATATTATCCCTACTAATCATCTAATTGGAAGAAACAAAAATAAATGATGTATATATGTATTTATTCATATGTACTTAATAGATCCTTTTTTGGCCTACAAAATATACAAATAAGATATAACGTTATTAAAAAACTTAACTTAATGAACACAATATTAATTAAACAATAATTGTGGTATTTCATCAATCAACTATTAGGAAATATACTGTATGCAATGTGTAGTAATTGATGATAACCCTTGAATTCAGATCACAATATTTGTATGAAGCAAACAACGTTGTTATCTTCCAAATTTCTCATTAGGATACAATAAGGAAAATAAACAAAATTTTGTCAACATATTTTTGAAAATATCCTTGGCAACTAACATGTTTGTAAAAAATTGATTATTTAATTTTGTTTTTATGCAATGATTATTATGAACGAAGTTTAAAGTGATGATTATTGTTACCTAGACAAAATGCCTCCATGAACAGATGGATGTAAAGTTTTAACTCGACCACCAAGGATTTCTGGAGCACCAGAAATTTCAGAAACATCTTTGACGGGAATTCCACTATCTCTGACTGTTTTTGCAGTTCCACCACTACCTACCAAAGTGAAACCTAGTCCGTTGAGAGCTTTTGCAAACTCAAGTATTCCAGTCTTGTCTGATACTGACAATAAAGCTGAGAAAAGGAAATTGTTCTTTTCAGTTTGGATAATATTTGTGTTGACTAATAATTCCAATACAAATACATTATATCTAATAATTTAATGGAATCCAGAAAATTCATAAATGAATAACCAATACATTTAGGATAACCATACAAGAGGATTTAGATGAACCAAAATTAAATTACCTATGAGCTTTTAATTCAGTAGGCAACCAACCAATAGAAAAAATTTATAAATTAGGTATTTTGGAGAAAAGAATTCTAATATTTCTTTGTACATTATGTATATTATTTGTCATTACAACTACAAAAAAGAAAGAATAATTTTTTTAAGACAAATTACTTTTAAAGTCACTTGAATTTTTCGCTTTTTCTATGGTTCACAATAAAATTACCCACAATTAGTTCAATAAATGGTATCCCCAATATTCTTTTATAAAACCTCAAGACAAATGAAAAAAATTTATATTTGAAAATGTGTTTAAGCAAAAACGATGAAACTATAGTGATGATAACAGGCTACTATCAATTTGAATAAAAACATGAACCAGAATGTCTGTTTTCTAGGGAAATTAAAGTTACAACTCCAAATGGTATACACATAGAAAGTTTCGGTGTAATTTATTCTTACTGGATTTTTCCCTATGAAAATTCACACGTGCTTAACTGTCTTCATCTCCATATTTCGTAATTTTAAGAATAAAGAATGAATAATATACCGAATCGACATTTAATTCAAGTGATTGAATAGGTTATCTAAGAAACGTGAGAATTCAAACTTACCTATTTTGCTTGTTGCCATGGTAGTAACGTAATGATCACGGTAAGCCTTGAATTGATAATACTAAAGACTTTCAACAGTACTTAAGGGTCTATTTATGGAAATTATTATCAGCTCTTCGTTGGGGGCTGAGGTTATCGTACACTTTATAGATAGACTAATTGTTATAGAATTGCCAAACCGACCCGACGTCAATCAATACAGAACAAATAATTTAAGTAGATAAAATAAAATGTAGTAACAAGTCAAGAAATGAATAAGGATAAGAGGGATGGAAGTAACAAAATTTCTGGAAAGAAAACAAAAATTTAAAACAAGGTCTTTACATTTTAGCGTTTAGAAAATGCGCATGTGCAAATGATAACACCAAATCTTTGCTTCTATTGTCTATAGTTTTTTTGAACCGATGATCTATTGTATGTCTTTAGTTAACTCACATTCTTAAGCATACGAAATTTAAATACCATGTTAGCCATGATATACTAAAATTTATTTTATTTAGTAGACGGTAATGTTATTATGCGGTAATGCTTTCCAATCCGCCCCACTTATTTTTATATTATATTCCTTCTTAGAAGACCAACTGTTCTCATGTTGAAACTTATTGAAAATTTAACATTTCACAATTCCAGATACTGAGGAACTATATCAAAAAAACGTTATCATTCTGATGTGATTTCGAATGCTGATAACAAATTAAAGGCGGTTTGGAATATCATTAAATCAAGTTGTGGCAACGGAACAGGAATGAAAATACCAGATGTTTTAACAGACGATGATGATATTCCAAAATATTGTTACAGATTTGCCCTCAATGGTTTATGGGTGTTTGGGAGAAATGATGAGACTGTTGAGAAAAATGTGAAAAGATGAATCCAACCATATCACATGTTAGGGATTATCACTCAATGTATCTCTTCGAGGTTGATCATGTAGAGGTGAATAGGATTCTATTATCTGTTTCTAATAAAAAGTCGGCAGGTGCAGACGAGATTCCGTGCACCTTGATTAAAGGGATATATGAGTTTATAGTGGCTCCCCTTACCTATCTGATAAATCTTTCTTTTGTTCATGGCTACTTTCCAACTGAATTGAAGTTAGGTCTCGTTACACCAATCTTTAAGAAAGGAAGTAAACATAAGCTCTCAAATTATCGTCCGGTTACAGTCCTGTGGGTGTTTTCTAAAGTTTTTGAGAAAGAGTTTCTTCACGTCTTTTATCTTTTCTAGATGTCTCTGGTATATTATCGGAGAGACAATATGGTTTCCGCAGGGGTAGGAGTACACAGGATGCAATTCTGTCCTTTTGTGACAGCGTTGTTGACTCATTTGAGCGGAGAGATAAGTGTATGGTAATTTTTTTCGACTTAAGTCGTGCATTTGACACTGTTAATTATGATGCTCTATTTTATAAGTTGGAGAATTATGGAGTTCGGGAGAACCCCCTGAACTGGATTAAATCCTACCTTGCTGGCAGATCACAAAGAGTATGTCTTTGTTCAAATGGAGAAAAAATCATATCCGATTCCAGAAATGTAACATCTGGTGTTCCACAGGGCCAGTACCTTGGGACCGGTGCTATTTTTAATATTCATTAACGATTTGGTGAGCTGCCTTGAACAGCCGGGTCGGAGTGTTACGCTTTTTGCGGATGACTGTTCGGTTCGTATTGATTAGATGATGACGTACGTTGAGGCCATAAAGACTTCGTAGGGCTGTTAGCCACCATCGATTTATAATAGAAAAATATGTTATAGTTCAGCTATCATTCAAGAGATGGCGCTGTATGAAGTGTCAACATATGTTTTTTAAATACATGAAACAAATATAGATACAAGAGTTGTCTGTTTTTAAATGAGTGTCTTTAACTTTTAAGCGATCTAATCAGGAATTTTGAGAATTGATATAACAATAAGTAGCAGTGATAAAATTAGCGAACAAAATGAGTCCGTAGTATCTCGTATCATACTGTATATTTTGTGAAATTCAAGGTAAATAGGAATACGTGAAAGTCTTTTCGCTGAATAATCAACATATACGTGCTAGAGAGCGAAAATAATAAATCCTTTAGCGAAATATCAATCCGTTATCCCATTTGGAAGGAAGGAGTGGCCTCTAGCACTGTATCCCGTGTATTCTTTGAATTCACAGGAAAATAGAACGGGTATCTCTTGGGAAAGGACGGGATCTCGCAAAGCGTTCCCAGTTGCTTCTTGGTAGCGGGACCAGATTAGTTGCTTCTAAGAAAGTTGGCGAAAGAAATACAGTTGGGATTTCTCCTAGGAGACATTGATGCTTTCCCTGCAGAGCGGCCTTTGATCTTTTTTTATCGGAAGACTATCCATTCTCAACATCGTCGCCGTCGAACAATAACGTCGAGGACGCGGAGGAATTTGAATGGCGGATAACGTAACCAAATTGAATTTCCGTTGATAGCGAGAGGCAAATATTGGAATATTGTAGGGCTGCATTCGAATCGAGTGGAACTGACGCACCAGCGCCATTTCGGTGCATTCTGTGAACTATTTGTCTATGGTTATTAATATATTTAGAAGATGCGTTAGATTTTCGTTCGAAAACCAGGAATTTTAATGTTTTCTAGTTGAAATAGAGAAATGGAATGAAAAAACCTGGATATGTAATAATTTCTATCCGGTATATTTTTATTCCAGCTGCAAATTATATTTGAAGCTCTATAAGACATTTTTCTTCGTTTTTGAACCCCTTATGTGAGATGAGATTTCAATCTCAAAATACAATTTAATGGAATATGAAGCATTTGTCTACTTAAAAAAGATCACGAATTGGAGGAAGGAGTTTAATTATGTCTGAAATGTTTATGAATGTATATGCTATGGGCCAAGTGGTTAAAAGTGCATTATTTACTATGTTAGGGCGATATGAATGAAGGCTAGCTATATCGAATCAAGTGCTTCATTATTATCTGAACTGCTTTGTTCGTCACACTGTCTAGTCAGTATGAACATTGCTACATGATCATGGGGTAATTTGATAATAATTTAGATTCGGAATTTCCTAAAAAACCACCTTAATGGTGGAATGTAGTTTACAATTGTCTAAAAGAATTATGTGAATCTAGAAAACAATTTTTTAAAGGTTTTTACATCAAGTAACATCCGGAAACATTAAAAAATTGTATAAAACGTTTAATTTAGTCTCTACTTAGGAGATCTGCTGTCTTAAGTTATTACGAAATTAGCTAACCTTACATCTTTTAATGTCAATATTAGAAAGATTTCATATTTTGAATAAAACAGATTTACTTGTGCATCTCAATGCAAGGAAACACAATGTACTTAATGTACAAGTAATGAATATTATAATAAATAAGATTGTTTAGAGCGATTGCCAAGGCAGTCAATTTTTATTTAAAACATACTATATTTATAACAACTACCTATATATCGTGTACAACTCTATGTTAAAGTGTTTATTAATCTCAATATATATGTATAAATGATTAAATGAATGAAATATATAATTTATCTGTATGCTTTATTGGAAACATTGGAAAAAACAGTACTAGTAAACATAACAGTTTACCTGGTCTATATTTAGAGTTACAGAGAAACTTTTATTATCTAGTGTAACGTGAAAATATGAGAAGGAGAAGAGAAAGCATAAAAAGCACTCTATTAGAGTAACTCAGTCCCTTCGTATAAAGTAAAAAGCATTTAGATGAGAATGGATGTATTTCAATAGCACAGTCACAACTTAAGAAAATCTGGCTGTGCTAAGAACTGGAATAAATCGGGATTGTAATACTTCGGTTTATCGAATTCAGTAGAAATTCGAATTGTTTTAATACAATTTGATTTTTTGTAGATCCTTTCGAAAATTATTATAATAACTGTAAACGTACAATCAATAATTTGAGATTTTATACATTGACATTTGATGAAGAAACGAACTGTTCTCTAATTTTATCCCACTCTGTGGTTTCTTGTAGGATGCGGAACTAATTTATTGTTAACTACAGTGGCTCATTAATTGATTGATAATTAGCTATGATTTCTTGAGTTTAATCTCAAATTGAGTACAAATTAGTTGAAGATTATTCGAATAAGGGTTTGAAAAATGTAAAAAAAAATATTTTTTCAAGTGTCAATTTAGTTGTGAAGACATAACTTCTTTAGAAGGGTGGCACGGTATACAATTTTTGTGCTGTACATTTCGTTAATTTTTTTTGACTCCCTAATTTTTTCGCCTTACTAAAATACATATATAAATAAGATACAAATACGATCATTCAGTCGCATTTTAATTATTGTCACACTTTTATTTGCTGTTTTGATCTGAATAAGTTGAATTCTTCACAAAAAAAGTGAAATAGAGCGATAAGAGTGATTTTGAGATTGGTCACAAAAGACTTATACATGAGATGATAGAAATAAGAATAGATGAATATACTATAAGTAGAAAAAGTTAAACACAAAACTTGAGAAACATATATAGCTGAAATAAGTAGAAAATAAACAACCTGGAAGTAACAACAAATAATACGAAAAATAATATAGATATTCAACATCAAATAATATATTAAATTTGAAATTAAAATAAAATTGTTAATATTGATTGTTAATATATATGGTTGGCAAACCTGTTGGTTAGTTATCACCAAGGTTTGTTCTGTGTTACAAGAAGAGTTCGAGTTATGATGTAGTAATAGAAAGTAGTATTTAAGTTCTGTTCGTGTTTAATAAAGATATTAATAAAAATATCAACGTATTCTTTTAACTTGTGTTACTTATACATAAGTAAAATACATAACATTGATGAATTTATCAGATTATGTTTATGTTGTTGCTGTTCAATAGTTTAATGATTGTAACCTTAACTGTCATGTAAGGAAAGAGTGTATATTGTATTGTAGATGTTACTTAAGGTTGTTCATATATTTGAGAATTTTAGAATTTTAGAGTTTATATATTTTATATGAAGTAATAAAGTAGATTGCGAAACCATGGTAAAGAGAAAAGAGTACCACTACAAATAATGAGTCAATAAAACCATATATTATTATTACGATTGTTCCCCATGAGGAGAGCGACTGAACTTGAATTCGCAATTATTAGGACTTTTGCTATATCTTTTTTGCCTCCCAAAAACGCTTCATCCTCTCTGAATGCTCTTTCTTCCGTTCATCTGCCAATTTTACTCCAGGTTGACGATTTGGCTTTTGCTCAAACTTCACATGTGCGATTTTATAGCGAAATTCAGTGCGATCTTCGAGATTTTTTATATTGATCTGTTGTAGATCCTTTTGGACCTCTTTTAGCCACTCTGTTCCGCATTTACTATTCATAATTATATCGAGTAGTTTCTTCGGTATTCTGGAGTGTTTCATTCTGTAGACATGTGCATAGAACTTTGCTCGTCGTTTTCTGATTTCTTCCGTTATCGTATTTGTCTTTTGATACAGTTCATTTTGGGGTCTTTTCATCCAAATGTCGTTTCTATTGATTGGCCCGTAAATCTTTCTGAGAATTTTTCGTTCTTGTTTTTCTATTTCTCTACTTCTTGAATGACCGTCAATAATAATGGTTTCAGCTGCGTATATTGCTTCTGGAAGAACCGATGTGTTATAATGCCTCCATTTGACGCCTCTCGAAATGCACTTCTTGTTATAGTGAGGCCCTTTGGAGCTTGGTATTTCTCTGTTCATTAGCGAGTTTATGTCATTTGCATTGGTTTAAATCTGAGGACTGTATAACTTCTCCGAGATGTTTAAAATGGCCAACTTGCAAAATTTCACCATGTTTTGTGGCAAGAGAAGATTTATATATATATATATATATATATATATATATATATATATATATATATATATATATATATATATATATATATATATATATATATATATATATATATATATATATATATATATATATATATATATATA
The DNA here is from genome assembly GCA_030704895.1 of Henosepilachna vigintioctopunctata. NCBI lineage: Eukaryota > Metazoa > Arthropoda > Insecta > Coleoptera > Coccinellidae > Henosepilachna > Henosepilachna vigintioctopunctata. Next base: position 4,426,175 of record JARQZJ010000005.1, read on the forward strand.
TATATATATATATATATATATATATATATATAAACTCATTCATAGTGGATTTTGGATTTTCAGAAGTACGAGAGTCCTCAAATTCATTTAGGTATAATTTTATTCATGTTCATTGATACGTAAATTTTTCAACGAACACGATCCTTCATCTTTCCCCAACCCTGGTAAGGTTTGTGCGAAAATCCATGCGAATTGTAAAAGATAGAAGAACAAGCATTAAGGTGCGAAATTGAAAATTCGCCCTCGCTTATGACATTGCATTATATAATAATGCGAAACATCCAGTCGAGCATTCAGCCTGTCTACCCCGAAGGCATTTAAATCTGTATACGGTGCCACGGTTATGGATTCAACCGTAACAAATGTAAAGGACCGGTGACACTGCTGGTGGCGAAAACCAGTGACGTACGAGGGTAAATGCGCTAACATCAGAAGTGGGATACTGCACGTTGTGCATTTGTTTGAAAAATTGAAGAGTGAAGGAATTTTGAATGTTCAACATAATCATTTGCTAACACAATATGAATTTGGAGGGAAGATCAGTTTATCCGGCCAGAGGATATTGCTAAACTGATCTGTTAAACAGGTTTGGAGCTAAATCACTCGAAGTTGGCAGGGACTTGTTGTCTCTGAAGTTTCTGTATAACCTCTTACATGGTTATATAGACTGTCCTACCCTTATTGTCTCTATTGATTTTCATGTACCTAAACAATGTTCACGTTCAAGTCAATTATTTTCATTGGGTACCTCGAAAACTAATTCCCTCGTACAATCATCCATTAGATACAAGTGTTCGCTTTTCGAGGATGTGTCTGGCAAGTACGATATCAACAGTGGCTCATTTGCTTTCATAAGTCGGGTTTACATGGAATATTTTCATGTATAGTGAATTTTGAAGTATAACTTTATGCTCACTCTCTATTATTTATTATAATTACTTCTTTTATTGATTTTTTAAACATTTGCATTGTATCATTAGGTGTTAATACTGTATATATACTTTTGAATATTTCCTGTAACTGGGTGTTTTTACCTGTAGGAAAATAGAGACTTATTGTTATATGAAGCAAATTTTTTCAATTTAAAATCATGCTATTCACACCAATTAGTCTTGATGAAATACTTGTTATAAGGAATTGAATTGTTTTTTGGCGAATAGTAGGAAAACTAGGAAATTAAATCTGGCCTAAAAACGAAATTAGTTCACATTTTTCATTTAATGTCAAAATATTTTACATTTTTCTTTAACATTCATCTTGTCGTCAGATTCACAGCCAAAATCATCGGAAAATTCTTGCAAATTGCTTAGTATTCCGTTAAGTTTCATCTTTTGCTTCGAATCTAAATTACTGGCATACTTTGTACAGAAAGGACCAGAGAATTGTATCCAAAATAATTGTTCTGGAGTAAATTGTATTCCAGGATATTGAGATTCCTTTCCATTCTTATCCACCCATCTTTTATAAGAATCATAAGAAACTTTCACTCCAATTAACTGAGAAAGATCTTCTTCACTTGCCTTCGATGAGTTTTTCATCTGAAACGAGAAATAAAACAACAAAAAATTGTGATAATATTTTATGAACGCAATTACAAAAGTGATTTTATATAATAAAACAATGTTATAATAAAGTATAACATCGAAATACTGGAAGACCGATGCAAACCCTTTGTAGGAGATTTCGTTTTATTAATTAAATTTGACAACTCCTTCGTGATGAGTGTCAATCGAAATAAGTTTCAAAATACGGAATGTATCGATAACTTTTTTATTTGACTTTATAATCTGATATCTCGTTAAAAAAGTCGTCATTTTAGCGAAGAACAAGATTCGTACAAGACATACAATTTGAAATTTGCTGCGTATTCCTAATGAAATCCAACTAGCTCGAAGCATGTCAACAGCAGCTTCCTTGGGGAGTTATACCGATAATTTATTAATTTGATTTGATAATTTTCAACGTAAACACTCGTCTATTTTGTGTCAAAAAGGAATTAAAACGTTTTTAATAATTTCATTAACCTTTTCACAAACTAAATTCTCTATCAATAATACTGTAAGCCTAGATCATATATATATATATAAATGGATACATCGATGGCATAAGAATTGTTAAATGGACTATGAAGCCAACATGAAGACGTGCCTTTTTCCATCTCTTTACCTTATTTACATGAGAAACCTATAAGCGCTATCTTTCTCTAAGGACCGGTATCTGAGCAAGCGCATTTAAAAAAAGTACGTGTGTTGGAGAACAATCGGACGCCGTGCAACATTGCCAGATATACGAAGATTTATTTCATTTGGATATATGTGTTTGAATCATGTAAGAACCCTTTCAACGCCTTATTTCATTTTCTGGTATAGAACAATCTAGTTTTAATTCTTAACTGTAAATTAAGTTCAGATGTGTATGTTAAAGTATTAATTTATATAATACTCTTGAAATAAAAGGTAGCTTAAGGGTTGCAGGAAAAGGCAAGACCTAAAAGTGGCAACCTTGTATCCCTTGCTGACTTGATATTGGAAAAACATGACATTATTTTGACAATTAACATGACACATCACATAACCTAAAACTTCAGTAGTGACACTAGTGTTGATTGGTTTAAATTAAGAGGTCCTTAGAGTGAGATATCGTGCTGCGTCATTACGTATTCAAAACAAAGAAGGGATATTTAAATGAGTCGTAGATATATCGGCTTCAGAGTTTAGATTTATCGCGACATCCACGTTAGTATATATGATCTATTTTTGATAAATCACGGAAGTTTCGCTTATCTCTTGGTGAAATATTATGTTAAAAACTATATAATCAAAAATTAACACACTTGACGTAAGTTTCACTGAATACATTAAAAACTCTACATATGTTACTCTACATATGTTAAGAGTATACAATATTACTGAGTATTATTTATTACAGTATATTGTATACTCTTGATAATGAGTTAACCACCCGAAACATATGTAGAGTTTTTAATATATTGTGAAAATATAGTAAGTGTGTGAAACTTAAGTCAAGTGTGTTAATTTTTGATTTAAAGTTTTTTTTATATGATCTATGATTGTAAGTTATTCACGTGTCTATGGTTTGAAGGTAAACGCAAAATTGACTTTCTAGAACATAAAAGACCCTTCTCAGCTCGTAACCATAAAAATTACGGTAACAGCTTGTGCCAAACGACACTCAAGGTAAGCTGTTATTTTATTTCGGTCTATTACAGCCCTAATAGTACGATTATTCGTCATCAAAAGCAATTTATGAAGTGTTATCGACGACTAAGATTGTACATCTGAGGGAAATATGTACAGCACTCTGGAGAAATCAATTTTGGTTCAATATAATACACTTCCGCTCCAATTCGTATTACCTTAAATAATAAATATTGTCTACCGATCTGAGGATTAAACTTAACTCACGTAGTCTCTAGATGCTATGTTTCCTTCAAATACGTTTCCCAAACATTTTAGTCTATCTTCGTAGTTAAGGAGAGTGCTAGAAGACCACCAATTTTTGGCTTCCCCGATTCGTCCTTTATATTCTGTTGAAGTAATTATTTGCCATAGTTTTTGTGCAATTGTAGTGCCTAGAGCTCCATAGTTCGAATACTTAGGTCGGTCTTTAGCGTAATATAGGCCACCAAGAATACCAATTGGAAATACTGTAATAAAACATTTTTTATACTTTCTTCACGTAGTACTTCTGAAAAATTGGATAAGAAATCTACGATTATTATCAAGTATTACTTAAAATAATGAGGAAATGACTGTGTATAACCTTCACAAACAGTTGACAGGTTAAACTGCTTTGTCATTGTGACAAATGACAATAACGATGAAACCATATTATAATTGATAAAGTAACGGGTGTTTTTTTAAGTGGTATAGAACTTCAAGTTGGCACTACTGTTGAAGATGGCGACCGATTTAACAGCTGAGAAGTAATTTATTCTCAGTTTGGTTTGGCAATTTATCATGAATAGACTCAAGATCATCAAGCAAGGCGTAGATTCGTCGAATGGGCCAAAAACGAGATTGCCGTTGTTCCCGATTTTCATAAGCGAATTTTGTTTAGCGATGAAGCGCATTTCTGGTTGAATGGCTACGTCAACAAACAAAATTGCCTCATTTGGAGTGAAGATAATCCTCAAGTGTATGTCAAAACAGCGTTACATCAAGAAAAACTGACTCTTTGGTGCGCTTTATGGGCTGGTGAAATCATTGGTCCGTACTTCTTCAAAATGATTACTAACTTTTTCATTCCTGAATTGAACAACCATGATGTCCAGGACCTGTGGTTTCAACAAGACAGCGCAACATGTCACACAGCTCGTGCCACAATCGATTTATTGCAAGACACGTTTGGTGACCGCAGAATTTCACGTTTTGGACCTGTGAATTGGCCTCCAAGATCTTGTGATTTACCACCGCCAGACTACACTATGTGGGGCTATGTAAAGTCATTGGTCTATGCGGATAAGCCACAAACGCTTTACCATTTGGAAGACAATATTCGCCGTGTTATTGCCGATATACGGCCATAAATGTTGGAAAAAGTTATCGAAAATTGAACGTCCAGATTGGACTACATCCGAGCCAGCCGTGGCGGTCATATGCCAGAAATCATATTCAGAATGTAATACCACAAGATTATCTCTCGAATAAAAAAAAATTCTTGTCAATCGAATGATCCATCGTTGTTTTATTGCAATTTGAAGTTCTATACCTCTAAAAAACACACTATATATATTGCTGATAAAACAACAGTTATAGAAACATTTATTATACCAAGCACTACCTTATCATAATAAACCTATTAACTTGATTATTATAGGCACTTTAAATATAAATAGACACAATTCAAAAACTAGAAAATGAATGATGTGTTGTTTTGTGGATCGAAAGGATTAATTTAATTATTAAGGAAATACTTGTTTTAATGAAAATACAATATGAACTTAACTTAGGTTAGGTTGGACAAACACATAGAACAAAAGATTAATCATAGATTAACCATAGATATATACTAATACTAACATGATGCAAGTCAGCTTTTAAATACCATGAAGAATTACTTGCCAAAATTCAACAATAAATATGAATTTGTTGATAATTAAGTAATACATAATTAGTTTTGGAAATATTCCTTTTGAAAATTATTAGAGTTAATTATTAGTAATCAACATTACTTCTCATGATAATTATATAAAAATTTCAACACATTACTTGTTTAGAAAACAATAAAAAAATAGATTTCTTGGAAGCGGAGGAAGAGAATTCCGAACCGTAGTTAGAAGGAGATTTCGTTAAACACAAATTCTATCAGTTAATCGGATTTAGATTTTTAAGTTGAGGAAGACTTCAGTTGTTAAACATGCAAATAGCGTATTTCCCGATGACGTATCGACGATTTTTTTTCTCCTTCCGTTCCCCAGACACTTATACATATTCCAATAATTCTCCCGTAGGTTCTATCTTAATTAATATTCATAACCGTCCCGTCTGTTGTGGAATTTCACCTCCACCTTGAAGGGTGTACGACCCGGCATTCTGACACTTACCAAGAATGTCGTCGTCGGGTGAAAATACTATATCTAGGCCCGTGACGAAGTCTGGATCCTCCAACCAGTTCGTTCGATCTGCAGGCCTACGCAATTTTCGGAAAATTCCATCTAAAGCAAATTGATCCAAGTTCACAACTGAGAGTAGCAGGTTGTCGTGGTAAATTTTCACCTGTTAGTATTGCAAAAATGATAATTGAATGTTTAGGAACGCAAATTTCTAGGATATTTACTAAATATGCTGCAAAAATCAAGAAGATATAGACTTTTATAAGAATATTCGAAGTTTGTTCAATTATTACTCGAAAAAAGATTTGTTTCGAGAATAATTGTAACTTGTATCTCATTTATAATATGAGTATGATTTAATATAATAATATTTATTGCCGAATATCCCTTAAATTGATATAGTAATATATCCTTCAATTAATATAGTAATTACAACTAGAAGAATGCTCACAAAACCTGTTTTGGTCTGTTTTGATCTATGTTTTAATACAATCACGTTGAATATAAAATTATCATAATAAAAATTCCTCATTCCTTACTTTTTTGAAAATGTAATTGACTTCATTGAAAACACTTAGAGCTTGTTCAACTCATTTTTACCTCAAGAGCACAGGCAGCGTGGCCGAGCGGTCTAAGGCGCTGGTTTTAGGCACCAGTCCGAAAGGGCGTGGGTTCGAATCCCACCGCTGTCAATAAAGTTTTGTCTCGTAGAATAAGTATTAATTAATTGGATTGAATAAAACCGAGAGATGTATGAACTTTTTAACGCTTTCGACTTATTGCTGCTGTCTATTTGTAGGTTGTTTACCTATGATAAACAACTTTTATGATTCATCATGAATATGGCGATAATATTGGTCGTCAAAAATAGAATATAATATAATTAATTATTCATTTTGATGAGCATAGGTTATCTCTAAAAAGTAGGAAAGTTACGGAAATTGTTTTACTGAGAGTTTTTGACTTTTGTATAAAACATCATAATAAACAATAATATTATTCGGAAGATGTTGCTAACAGTGTTATTTTCTTCAATAAATTCTTAACCTTATTGCTATTTAAAAGTCACATGAAGCATAATAATAATTGGATTTGTCTGGGTTTATATTCAAGACGTTCAGAATGTTTTGAGATAATATCTACTTGAATAATATGGAATACAATTCAATAAGTTTGCAACCACGAAATTATATCAATACTTTTCGCAAATTTTTTATATTAATATCACACTCTCCTATTCGTCAGTGATTTGAGTAATTTTGAAAACAATTATCAATGATTTTATTGATTACTTTTTCAAAAACTTACCTAGTCTGTGAAAAATACTTCAAGCTTTGAAAGTATTGCGACAAACTATTTGTTTGTGGTATGTTTTATGTATTTCCAGTGGATTTGATACCTTGAATGCCTAGTAGATGGCGTTTATAAGTGAACTTACAATGATTCCCTCTAAGAACAAAAGTGACTTGCCTAGAGTTTCTGTTAGACTTGGTCATTTAAATTTGCTTTGCATTCATTATCTATGGTGTATGGAAGATGTTTTTTAATTATTAGGATTAGTTAAAACGAATTTGTTCACTTATTTTTTAAGTTCTAGATCGATATAGTATTTTTTATAATAGATTTTTTTATTAAATTATTATATTCATTTTATTTGAGTATTGTTATTCATTTTTGTATTATATATGTATGTATTTATTTGTATGCTTATTTATTTATTCATTTGTTGGAACTCTTCGCTAGCCTCTGGCTATTATACCAGACTAAGTACGACAGTGTTGTATTTTTATTATGGAAAACTTTCAACATGAAAAGTATGGAGGGAGATTTTGTGGTTAATTGACATACTTAAGAATAAAAGTATTCTTAAACTATTCGATATATTGAGAACCTATTATGAAGTCTATTTTGAAGGAAAAATCGGTTAATATATGTTCATATTTTCAAAAAACATCAATACTTTCTGTCTAGAAAAGAGAACTGTTATCTCTCAGTCTAAATTTAATTTTTCGTACAATTTCATACAAAAAGAATTACGAGAAGCCAAAGATTACTACTTTTGGAACTCAACAAAGCTGTTATAAGTTTAATACCATCGTATGAAGATGACCGAGAGTTCGAACATGTCGAAAGGAAAGTTTTCTCTTAATATATAAATATTTAGAAGGTAAAGTAACCACATTCCAATGAAAATTCTAATTGAATGTGTTATTTTTCGTAATTTTCAAGTGACTTCATTGTTAATTTTCACTTTTCAATTTTCCATTCGAATAAACGACCACAACCGTATAAAAAAGTGTTCCTTACTTCGAAAGTTTGCCGAAAGCATGGCCCACTAGTGGTATTTGCCTACGACGTACAAAGCGTATTGTCTTTTGATAAATTGCTTAACTCACATCATTAAAACTTGAAGCGAGTTGGCTGAGGGAGTTGACGTCGCTGTAAGAAACTATATCCACGGCGCTGTCCAAAAGTTTCTCCTTCGTCATTCTTCTAGTTGCCTCATCAATCCATTCGAAGCTCTCGAGAGTGTTCTTATACTGAGCTTTTATATTGTGCATCATTTCGGACACATCTTGTCTCGTCTCTTCGTCAAAGTATTGTTCGATGAAAGATGAGGACACTGCAGGACCCATTCTGAAAATAAGCCAGATGTGAAGAGGCTAAATCGAACATTATCCGAGGAAGAGAAACTCAACAATTAGAATGTTTGATCAATTTCAATACGCAACCAATACAATGATTTATGCTAGTGGTTAAAATATCGAGACTATGACAGAATGGATCAATAGAGACTTGGCAGCAATAAATGAATGTCTAGGCGATAACAGTTTATCGCTGAATGTAACAAAGTCTAAATTTATAGTTTTTAGTACAAGTAAAATTCTTAAGGTAAATAGTAACGAAAATATAGGTATTAAAATTGAGAAACAGAACATTGAAAGGGTAAAATTGTTAAATACTTAGGCGTTATGTTAGATGAGAAACATGTCTACTTCATATCGTCTAAAATCTACAAGAAAATTAATATTGTCGAAAGAATTGCAAAAAATCTGGCAACATATATGCAATTGTTGACCTTTAAGTCAATAAGAATGTCACATATTGAATATTCTTCCACTCTGTTATTGGGATTGAGTAAAGAAAAAAGTCAACAGTTCAAAAGTTACAGAATAGAGCTATGCGAACAATTTTAAAATGTAATATATATACTCCAATCCAAAGCATGCTAATCTAAAGTATGCTTTCTAAACATAGGAAACGTATATTTTATGAAGAATTCAGCGCATTATTTATTGAATTGCCTAGCTTCATAAAAACAATTAGTGACCTTATGGTATTCAAGCGTAAATTAGTTTAGTTCGTTTCAAACCTTTAATTGTAAATAACACATTTTGAAACTTAATGTACGAGTATATATGATTTTGTAATAGTTGAAATAAACGGGGCTACTTTAATCATTACAAAGTTCATATTTTCTATAGAAAAAACACTTAATTTTTCAACATAATATAACGGGTGTTTTTTAGAGGTATAGAACTTTAAATTGCAATAAAACAAGGATGGTTCTCTCGATTGACAAGAATTTTTTTTTAATTCGAAAGATAATCTTGTGGCATTACATTTTAAATATGATTCTGGCATATGACCGCTACGGCTGGCTCAGATGTAGTCCAATCTGGACGTCCAATTTTCGATGACTTTTTCCAACATTTGTGGTCGTATATCGGCAATAACACGGCGAATATTGTCTTCCAAATGGTGAAGCGTTTGTGGCTTATCCGCATAGACCAATGACTTTACATAGCCCCACAGAAAGTAGTCTAGCGGTGTTAAATCACAAGATCTTTGAGGCCAATTTACAGGTCCAAAACGTGAAATTAGGCGGTCACCAAACGTGTCTTTCAATAAATCGATTGTGGTACGAGCTGTGTGACATGTTGCTTCGTCTTGTTGAAACCACAGCTCCTGGACATTATGGTTGTTCAATTCAGGAATGAAAAAGTAAGTAATCATGGCTCTATACCGATCACCATTGACTGTAACGTTCTGGCCATCATCGTTTTTGAAGGAGTACGGACCACTGATTCCATCAGCCCATAAAGCGCACCAAACAGTCAGTTTTTCTGAATGTAAAGGTGTTTTGACATACACTTGAGGATTATCTTCACTCCAAATGCGGCAGTTTTGTTTGTTGACGTAGACATTCAACCAGAAGTGCGCTTCATCGTTAAACGAAATTTGCGCGATACGTATTCCGCACAGAACCATTATTTTCGAAATAAAATTGCACTATTTGCAAGCGTTGTTCAGGCGTGAGTCTATTTATGATGAATTGCCAAACCAAACTGAGAATAAATCACTTCTCAGCTGTTAGATCGGTCGCCATCTTCAACAGTAACGCCAACTTAAAGTTCTATACCTCAAAAAAAAACACCCATTAGTAAGACTGGCGAAAGCCACTATTAACCACCTTTTGAAATGGTTTCCGTGGCTTATGTGCTTCTACTTGTTTGTTGTTAATATTTAAGGATACAATGTAATAAGCTGCCAGTCCATGAAGTTGTATTATTATTATTGTTATAATTGATACGTTTCATTTTTGGTTTTGAAATAAATGGTGGTAGTTTAATTAAGTAGGTCACTTTTTGAACAAAGTTCATATTTTCTATGAAGAACGCTTAATTAAACGCAAGAAGCACAAACGTGGAAATGCTACAGGCAAACGAAATCACACAAAGTACAAACGCTAATTTCCAGATTCCGCCTGAACTCAGCGTATTGGGGGGTTTGACGTTTTCTTCGCCTTTTTTGACTCCTTTCTTATGGAATTTTGAACTGAAAATTTCAAGAAACGCAGGGTTTATTCCTTCATTTGCGATGAAGAGGTGCAATTCTACACACTTCTTCATATCACAGATCTCGGTGGGCAAATACATGTTTCCATCTCTAGCTAGACAAACTCCCGGTATTTGCGGTTAATTAAAATTACCGATCAAACTATGTTTGTTGATCGAAGAGAAACCTGACAATTCGAATAGAGAGGGACGGTCGGTTTGGCTGCGGTCCTCGGATCGACCCCTTCGGCTTGTAATTATGAAGTTATTTAGTTCCGGGCGGAACAAGAACCGCATTTTTTGCATAGCCTTTGGCGAATTATTAATGATCGAGCAACTTGCTGAATTTAACTAGCGAATTCAACGTACCAAGATGCGACATTTCACTACGTAACTCTTGTTTCTGATAAGAAGGGGCGGTAGCTGACGTAAATTGGAAATTTGAAATAATCGTGAGTTTGAGAGACAGATATACAGACTTGTCTCCAACTCTATTGAAATTTCACTAGTCCTTATTCTCTCTTCGACATTAAATTAATATTTTTGATGTTCTGTGATATAACGGGTGATTTTTTAAGTTTTTCAGGTTGGCGGCACTGGTTGGTAATGGCATCCAAACGTCATCTGTCAAAGTGAAAAGTTTTCAGTATACTCTGCCATTTCAGTATGTTGGAAAGACATACAAACGAGCAACGATTGCAAATTGTTGAAATTTACTATCAAAATTTTGCTCTGTGACAAATGTGTATCGTTTGTTACGATCGAAAAATTGTGTTCATCAATGAGGCTCATTTCTGGCTTAACGGATACGTAAATAAACTGAACCGTCACATCTGGAGTGATGAACAGCCACATGCCATACAAGAATTACCGATGCATCCCGTAAAAACGACAGTTTGATGTGGTTTATGGGCTGGTGGCATCATCGGTCCATGTTTCTTCTAAGACGACCGTGGAAGAAACGTTACCGTTAACTGCGAACGATATCGAGCCATGATACGCAACTTTTTTTTCCCCAGTTGGCCGAGTTGAACTTGGTTGACATGTGGTTTCATCAAGACGGTGCCACATGCCATACAGCTCGTGAAACAATGGACATGTTGAAGGATGAATTTGGTGAGCAGCTTATCTCTCAAAATGGTCGTGTGAATTGGCCGCCAAGATCAAGCGATTTGTCGCCTCTGGATAATTTCATGTGGGGTTATGTGAAGTCGTTAGTGTATGTGGATAAGCCGAACACGATTGAAGCCTTACATGATAACATAACACGCGTAATTCGTGGGATACTGGCCGAAATGCTCGAAAAAGTGACGCAAAATTGGACCTTCCGAAAGGACCATTTGAAGTTATTTTTATCATGTAAATGTCAAAGACCAAGTTATCAATTTCAATAGGAATTTCGCTTATAAAATAAAAACTACGCTTAAAAAATCACCCATTATTATTATTAAGATATATAATTAATGTACATTATTATTTTGTTGTAGGTTATATTAATATGTTTCAAGCATGGTATTTTAAGATTCTTTATGAATTTATTTTATTAATTTTCTTCGCTGCTCTTTATTGAGTTTGTAGAAATATTTGTTATTTTATGTACTGTTTTATGGATGAACTAATGTACGTAGAAATATTCGTTATTTTATGTATTGGTTTGTGGATGAAATTAATTGATAAATTCATTATAATGCTTACCGTTCTTTCACTGTATTCACACACATTTCCCATCTCGGTTTTCTCGATATGTTTCCATTGATAGTTTCCATATATTCGTACGCTTTATTTACCAATTCAGATGGAAGAAAAAGTATGTAATACTGCAGAGTATGCCATGCCATGAAGTTGGCCAACACCCTGCAAAAATAAATATTCATTAAAACTAACAAATAAATGACGTGACTATTCCACGTATATTAATTCCAAAAAATTCCAAATTTTATGTAAATTAAATACGATATAATATCGTTTGACATCACGCACAAAGATTGGTGGGAATATGTTGAAAAGTAGGAGTTTAATTTAAAATAAATGGCTAAAACATTCAGCAGACACATATTTCGGGTTGTTAAATTAAATAGCCCCTAAAACATTTGTCAAGAAGATTATATAATTTCCCATTGAAATTTAGGAACGTGTTTTGAATTATTTTATCATGCTAGTATTTGTAGTATTGTCCAGTATGTCGACTAAATTTAAAAACACTGTCGCATTCTATCCGTTATTAATTGTTATACGTAATATTGGTAATAGAAAGAGGAAGAACTGCTAGAAGTTTCAAAAGGATGGAAATGTTAGAGAAGAAAATCCCAACATAGGTTTCGAAATATCAATACCAGTTTTTCAAGATTTTTCAACTTTGCATTTCAACAACACACATAAGTTATAGATGAAAAGAAGATTTCTCCCCACTCATTCACTTTTGCTTATTCATCAAAATTTCATATTACCCAGGACTCATGAATTTTGTATTACACTGTCTAATTTCAGAGGGCCTGGGACCCCTTATATTCAACCCTACTTTATTATCTAACATCATTATTAATAATAATAATTTTCTTCATTTCAATTAAGAGAATTACACAGAAATTATGAACTCCCCGAAATGAAAATTGCGTCTAAATAACTAAATTCTAAAGCAACACTAATTATGAATAGTCTTTTCACGTATATGTACACGGCAATAGTCAAAGAACTCCCCAATATAATAGGGTTCGTTGTCAACAAGCAGCTTAAACACAATCGACTTGATTTACTCAAGTTTCTTTGCGATCTTATACTCAGGGGCAAAGCATTATAATGCCTTCCTCATAAGTACTCTGGTCCTTTTTCTGTATGAGTAAGGCGATACTTAGGGTACTTCAAGAAAGTTGTTCTGATGTTATACGCACTGGTAGAATTTGTTCAAACTGTTGGTAATTTTTGAAAACAAAAAGAAGACTTTCCTGTATATGAATGACTGTAGCTGTAAGTATGCTCATTTCTCTAAAGTTGCCTCTACAGGAAGCATCATATTTCAATATTAAAATGATACGCAGCGTTTTTTTTTGTAGAACATTGACATTTTTCATAAAGCTACTATTTCCAAAGAACCATATCGAAGTCTTGATTCGAAGACTGCAAGATAAACCACCTTCAATGTGAACCAATTAAAGTATCTCAGAGATAGGAGACAGAACTTAAATTGGTACACATTGGTACTGTGTTATGTGTGCATCCCATTTCATAGTTTCATCAAGATATATGCCAAGAAATTTTGATGAGTTTTGAGTTTCAATGACCCGACCCTTCGTTTTAAACAGTTTAGGCGTCGTAATACTAGAGTGACTTGTCTTGAAGAAAGTTGTCGTAGTATTTTCTTCATTCATATATAGTCGATTAGAGCTGAACCAGCGCTGAGCTTGTTGAATTGTGATATCAACGACTTCCGTCAAATTTAGCACGTCATCACTTCTTGCTACAAGGCTCGTGTCATCTGCATAATTTTGGACAGAGATATGTTTGCTGCTCAAACCAACACTCAGGTCATTTATGAAAATAATGAAGATTAAAGGTCCTAGTATTGAACCCTGGGGTACTCCCAGATTTATTGGTACTCTTTTCGACAATACCTGTTTTACTCCATCTCTTAAAACCACTCGCTGACTCCTGTATGGTAAATAAGATTCAAATCATTTTAGTGTAGAGTCTCTCATTCCATAGCTCCACATTTTCTGCAATATTAATTCATGATCCACACTGTCGAACGCCTTAGATAAATCAATGAACATGCCGATGACAACATACCCATCCTCAAGTGCATCCAAAATGTTTTTAATGAATTGGTAGATTGCCGTTACTGTTGATTTTCCTTTGATGTATCCGTGCTGGGTTGTAGATAATTATATTCCTCACTATGATAATAAATAAGGTCGTTGATTGAAGCTACAGAAAAATAGTTCCATCTGTTGCACTTTCCTTATTAAAATCGAGTCGAATACTCTATATCTTTTCATGTTTTACATCAGCTGAAATGGTAGATACACAAAGATATAATACTCTCCGTTTAAATAACCGTAGAAAATTTACCCGAAGCAACGAAGCATTTTAACAAAACATAAACAGAAATTCGCAAATGGCGTTTACTTTGGCATAAGCTCCGATCAAAATCCAAGACGGTTCAACTTTCAAGTAATTGAATATCAATCGGATCCTCTTCTTCCTTTTCCGATTGCTGCAAATGGTGCCTTCAGTGTTCAGTACACGATATGAAAGAAATTGCGTATTTTAGACGAATACCGTGTATTTTTACCGTAGCTGTAATTCGAGGAATAGCCGATATGGCATCACTAAAGTAATCCCGATGCGTTATTCTTTCCAAAGGGAAACTACGAATTCTGTGGGCTATTGTTGGATACTCTGAATGGTCGTGTTCGTGTTTGTTCTTCATTTGTTACATAAAATTCTATCTAATAGGTTTGATGTGTTCTGTCAGTTTTGAAAGCACACGAATCCAATTTGTATTCTACAAAAGAATTCTATTTTTTCAACTTGGTAACGGAATCTTCAACAAATATTTACAATGTGCTCAATTCTACAATACTATGTTTTTTAGCTTTTGAAATCCATTTCTCTGAACTCTAGTGATTGAATATTAACTATGAAATGTTGAACAATTATTATTTCTAACTAAACTGGATTTGTTATATGCAATGGTAAATATTTCAATAATTTCTCAACATTTTTAAGACTATTTAATGCCCTAATCCGTAGCAAGTTGGAGTATGGCAGCATGATCAGGCATCCTATTGATATTTGCCATCAATACAATCTTGAGGCCATTAGGGGAAGGTTCTTGAAATTCTTAGTTTGGAGGGATGATAAAGTTTATCCACAGAGAGGAGTCAATCATAACGAATTATTGAGTCGATTTAGTTTAATCTCATTGCAGGACAGGAGAGAAAATTTATCACTCAAATTTTTGTACAAATTACTGAACAACAGTATTGATTGTCCTCCTGTCTTGTCCGCTTTGAAATTTCGTGTTCCTAGGCAAAATTGTCGTACCACAGAATTATTCTACCTAGAGACTACAAAGACCAACTCGCTGATACAATCTCCCATTTGGTTTATGGAGTCTATATTCAATAGAGTTGCCAATAATTATTGTGACATTCACTTTGACTCCATAGAAGTGAAAAGTAGAAAATGAAATGAATTAGGTTGAGTTCTTCGTAACATTCCATTCAATTTCTTTATTTAGTTACTAGCTGACTCGACAGACGTTGTCCTGACATTCCAAGCTATTAGGATAAACGAATGAATCCATAACAAAAATTCACTCAAGTCGATCCAGCCGTTGAGTTGCAGTATATTAATAATAAATTGAAATTGAAACACTATCAACTCTACATATGTTTCGGGTGGTTAGTCCGTTATGATGAATAATACCTAAATTTCTGATTTAATTTTTGAATTGACGTAAAATCAATATGCATTATTTCTAATTATAAATTCCTGATTTCAATTTATTTCAAAATTAAATCAGAACTTCCTTAATTTCTGAAATAATTTTGAAATTTCAGAAAGCATAATTTCTACTTGAAATCAAAAATTTCGAAATAGAAATAATGCATTTTGAATTTCGTCAATTTCAAAATTGATTTAGAAATTAACTTATTACTCTTAATAATGGGATAACCGCCCGGAACATACACGTTAGTAGAATTGTTAATTTTCATTCAGTGAAACTCAATCCAAACGTTTGAATTCATTATTTTATTATATTATATATTATATCGTTATGTTGCTCTTCGCACATTTGATTGACTGCCACGACCTAAGACAGGTCGTCTTCTCCTCGGCATCGTAAATTGTAATTAATCAAAGTGAAAAAAGTTCTCGCGCACTTAAAGGTAAATTATCACTAAAACAAAAGGTCAACAAAAAAAGAGCACATAACTTGAAATGTCACTATCACAAAGGATCACCGAAGTAGAGAAAGTTTTCGCGCATGTAGCGGTAATCGCCATATATAGCAAGATAGAAGGATGCACTCTTTGTATGATCGACATAGACTCTATGTCATAGAGCCTCTATAGAGGATAGATCGATATATCAGTTGGTTGTCAAATGTCGAATATTATGGTAGCTTTCAGAAATTCAATTTGTGACAAACCTTAGGATTTATCAATCTACATAAAAATAATCTGATAGATAGTTAACAACTGTAGTTAGCTAAAATTTTGTTGATTTTTTACCCCCTAAGAATAAATATGTAGTAAGAAAGATATAAAAATTCTAATTGGTTATTCATTTCAAATTATTCTTTCAATTTGATTTCTGAACGACGGGGGACACATATTCAATTCCGAGCATTTTCATATTTATTTACCTTCTAAATCTTCTCTGGACTTCAACAAATAATTCAAGAACAAAATTAGCGAAATCGGTGCAGCCGCTCTAGAGTTTTAGCGCGACTTACGAACAGCAATTCATTTTTATAGATATAGAGATTAAATTCCTTTTTAGTATTCTCAGATCAACTATATTGAGCTCTCTGTTGTATTTCTTTCAATTCTTTAAGCTGTTGCATAGCTTTTATCGCAGGCTTGGAGCGCGGCAACCGAATCAAGAAATTTCGTAACGAAAATTGAACCTAACACTTCCCACCTCGCCTAATTATAAGTTTTATAATATAATATATATTTTATAATATATATTTTATATTATGAGTTTTGTATTATTTCTCTATGGTACTTGAAATGACTGACTTGTGCAATTTCACCATGTGATTAGACGAGAATTATTATTCTTCGGTTGTCTTTCCAGTAGTCATTCCAGAAGGAAGTAGATAATTGGTGATAATTACGATGATGCAACTCCAAATTTCACTTTTGTTTCACGAGAAGTTTCGGTAGAAACATAAAAACATGAAAAACGTGGCATGGCCTGCCTGAATCCCAGATTTAATGCTTTAGAACTTTTATTTGGATATCTGAACCCTTCTTCAGAGGAGAGTTTTGACGATCTGAGAAATTGAGACCATGGAGTGTTGTAGTGTTGTAGACCACTAGATGATTACCAAGTTATTTCGGATGATTGTAGATTGAGGTTTTCGTCATGAGCATTCATAACATTTGTTCGCATTTATTTTCGAACAATAAAAGTGTTTATCATAAATCTCTTGTTTTTTCCACATGTTTACCTAATCTACTGTATTCTTAGGGGTCACATCCAATAGTCATAGAACGGATATTAAAACCCTGCATCTTCCCTGCAGACCCTGATACAACGCAATCCCACATTCGAGGAATACTACGAGTAACAATTGATGAAAAAGGGGATATTTTCCAGAAGCTTGACGAAAATCCTTCGCAATATGATCGAATCCGTCACATAATCAAATATATTACATTTTATCAATCTATTTTGAAGGGGGCACCGTCGAAATAACGAAATGATGTGGTCTGTTGGAATTCATTGTTTGTTGATTGCGGTAGTGCCAGTGGGCCGAGTGGAAATCGAATGGGGCTTCGAACACCACTCGAATCAAGCAGGGTAGAAAGGGAACGGCTTTCCGCCGGTATCAACTATGAATATATTCTCGCTTTTCGTCATTCAATAATAGGTTGTGGCTTTTCGTCAAATTATTCCATAATTGATATTCCGCATGGACATAGGCCGTTAGGCGGCTTCAGATATAGTTCGAATCGTTTGAGTGTTAAGGATTTCCATTTTTCGCATGGCCGAGAAATATCTGCTAAAGTCCCTCACGAATGTACTCATTTTCTATCTGAAATGGACTTTTCATTCATTCAAGGCCAGAACTATCTTCAATGAAACTGTTATTCTCTATGTTCATTAGTGACAAAGGTGGAACTATAACTAGCTTTGTTTTGTTTTTTGCTGATGACGTTAACATCTTTGGTGAAAACTCCAATTGCAAAATGAGTATTGAGTCATCTTTAATTCATCGCTTAACCTCAATAATTGTTGCTACGATGACTTTTCGATGACTTTTTCCAACATTTGTGGCCGTATATCGGCAATAACACGGCGAATATTGTCTTCCAAATGGTCAAGCGTTTGTGGGTTATCCGCATATATCAATGACTTTACATAGCCCCACAGAAAGTAGTCTAGCGGTGTTAAATCACAAAATCTTGGAGGTCAATTCACATGTCCAAAACGTGAAATTAGGCGGTCACCAAACGTGTCTTTCAATAAATCGATTGTGGCACGAGCTGTGTGACATGTTGCACTGTCTTGTTGAAACCACAGCTCCTGGACATTATGGTGGTTCAATTCAGGAATGAAAAAGTGTTCATGGCTCTATACCGATCACCATTGACTGTGAAGTTCAATCATTGTTTTTGATGAAGTACGGACCAATGATTCCACCAGCCCATAAAGCACACCAAACAGTCAGTTTTTCTGGATGTAATGGTGTTTTGACATACACTTGAGGATTATCTTCACTTCAAATGCGGCAGTTTTGTTTGTTGATGTAGCCATTCGATGCAGCAAGTGCGCTTCAGTGTTTCTCCTAAGCGTTCCGATTTCGAAAAATCATATCACCTATCTGACAAAGTGTGGTATGATTTACGTTACACGAGCGATTTGCTTACTAGACCAATACTCGAAAGAAAGAACATAGTATACTCGTAACATCTGGCTCCACCTAACGGACTGAACCGATAAGCATAGTGAACAGGTATCATAAAACTCACGATTTAATCAACGAGCAATATCAAAACACGAACTCACTTTCATATATTCAAACCCTAAAACGGATAATACGATTCGAAATTAACATATAAATTTTCCTATTTAAATGTATATAACATTATCTACTTCTGTCAACAAGTACATTCTACACACTCACAAGTATGTTAATAATTCGGGCATATCAATGTCTGGCTGTATCGTGCATCAACTAATGGAATATCCAATCATCCATAACGTACACTCTACAATAACTGCATATCCATAAGTTAATTCCGACAAGCAACATTGTTCATTCGAATGTAATAACATTAATGAGATCACCGAAATGATGAACGTAAATGAATCAGTTTATCCTATTATAGATTTATAACCGATATTGGATTTGATGTTCGAATGAGAATCACAGTTTTACATTGATTGGACACATGACGTTTACTAGGAATATAAATGTACTCTGGCAGTGGAAACTGCTATCTGATACTCAAATATTCTCGAAAAGAAGGTAACGATTTCTTTAGATATGTCTCCTAAGGGACTACTTGAAGATTGCTTCCTAATTCTTTGTTTAAAGGAGCAAACTCATTTTTAATGGGGCACAGTTTGATTCATAGATGGCGCTACCAGATGTACAACACAACTATCGCTCTGAAAAGTACTTTAATGATGACTATAATGAAAATAATTAAAACTACGGAAGATTTCAAGAATAACACAATATTTGAATAAAATTAATTGAGCTAGCCGATGAAATATTTCATTTGCTTACCCAAATTTCAATATAAGTTAACATATTTGTATATAGTACTTACTATACTATATTATAACTATTAATAAAAAGAAAATTTGTGGTAGTTGTGAATAGATATGCAATACACTTCATAAATAAATATCATAGTAATAAAGATCAGGTACTTAATAAATTGAGACATATTTGTTTAGTGTGGCTTGTGCTCGAATGGGAATTATAAATTATTGGCCCTTCGCGAGAAACTGAAATTACGTTCGTACATTATTTCCTCATGTTTGTTAATTATTAAGGAGCTCATGGAAATAAAGAAATACTATAAACACTTTGAGTATTTACAATTAATTTGAAACAAGAATAATCAAATATTAATATCGTGTCCAATATGAATGATAAGAAAATCTTTCTTCACTGATGATTTGATATTCAACGTAGCGACGAAATGTTGAACTTTATTTTTCATATAAATAATGTAATTATGCGAAGGAAAACCATTTTATTGAATGGGAAATTGAGAATTCTAAGTTTAATTATAAAAATTCAGCCAATATTATGAGTAAATAAACTGTTACTTTTTGATCAAGTTGTATGTATTCTTGATAACGAGTTAACTGCCTGAAATAGATAAGGAGTGAAAAATATATAGACTTGGGTGAACCTGAAATACCACATTGCTCAGACAAAAGGAAAAGGATGGACTTATTGGAAGCTATTGACACCAGAAGTCAGTAAGAAAATGAAGAATTTGGTTGTTGTTATGAAAAAAGCGTCGTTATGAATTGTATAGAACTTTACGGAAACATGCAGAGAACATGTTATTGATATTTCAACAAAGCCTAAGTAATGGGTGATTTTTTAAGCGTAGTTTTTTTTTGAATCAAATAAAACACTCAATTTGCATTATATATTCAACATTTTTATTGAAATTGATAACTTGGACTTTGCCATTCACATTTTAAAGAAAATTTCATGTAAATGTTGTCCGCGGCTCCTTATCAAATGGTCCATTCGGAAGGTCCAATTTTGCGTCACTTTTTCGAGCATTTCGGGCTGTATTCCACGAATTACGCGTGTTATGTTAACATGTAAGGCTTCAATCGTGTTCGGCTTGTTCACATACACTAACGACTTCACATAACCCCACAATAAATAATCCAGAGGCGTCAAATCGCATGATCTTGGCGGCCAATTGACAGGGCCATTTCGAGAGATAAGCTGCTCACCAAATTCATCCTTCAACATGTCCATTGTTTCACGAGCTGTGTGACATGTGGCACCGTCTTGATGAAACCACATGTCAACCAAGTTCAACTCGACCAACTTGGGCAAAAAAAATTGCGTATCATGGCTCGATATCGTTCACCGTTGACGGTAACGTTTCTTCCACGGCCGTCTTTGAATAAAAATGGACCAATGATTCCACCAACCCATAAATCACACTAAAGTGTCGTTTTTTAGGATGTATCGTTAATTTTTGTATGGGATGTGGGTGTTCAACACTCCAGATGCGACAGTTTTGTTTATTTACATATCCGTTAAGCCAGAAATGAGCCTCATCGCTGAACACAATTTTTCGATAAAACAGCGGATTTTCATTAAGCTGTTAAGGCCCATTCACCAGAATTTGGACGTTGTGGTAGGTCATTCGGCTTCAGTTCTTGCAGAAGTTGAATTTTATAGGCTTCCAAATCCAAATGAACACGTAAAATTTTCCATGTGGTTGAGTAACACATGCCTAATTGCTGAAAACGACGACGAATTGACATTTCACGATCCTCAAAAACACTGTACGCTACGGCTTTAATATTCTCTTCAGTACGCGCTATACGCATGAGAGACAATGGTTTAATGTTCAACAGAGTAAACTTGGTGCGAAATTTGGTGATAACAGCACGAATTGTTGATTCACCAGGTCGATTATGACGACCATAATATGGTCGTAACAAACGATACACATTTTTCACAGAGTACGAATTTTGATAGTGAATTTCAACAATTTGCAATCGTTGCTCGTTTGTAAGTCTTTCCATGATGAAATGGCAGAGTATACTGAAAACTTTTCACTTTGACAGATGACGTTCAGAAAACATAACTCTTAAAAAACCACCCGTTATAAATTTCTCAATTTTTTGTTAATGATTGAGTAGGTGAATCTCTGGCATAGAATTTTGTTTTATCATACCTTTTACTTGTGTTGAGTAACAAATTTTCCAATTTTCTGAGATATAACGGATCTGGTACAAGAATTTGTTCATCGTAGTTTAGTTTGACACTCGGCGACAAGATGGCGCTTATATATTCGAACCAATTGATACTACTGAATTCGAATTGTAGCTCAGACAATACATATGGATTGTAGAGGTCTGACATGTTACTCCTTCTACTCTCTTCTGACATCTGAAACAATAACGATAATTTTTTAGCTGTAAAAACCAACTATAAATATTTCATTGCACTTGAACATGGGACACATGCACTGCAGAATATTCCATGAATAAAAAACATGATGCAATTCCTTAAAGTAGTTTTTGAAGGTTGAATTCATTCTGAGAATAAAAAAGAAGTTTTGTGTAACATCTATAATGTCACCCTGTGAAAAAGCAACTGTGAGATTCCATCCTGGAATTTATTCCTCTCGAATGAGATTCGAGGAAAGATTCTTTTTAATATAAATTTTATTCTATTAAATATCAAGAGTAATGTAATTTTTTATTGATCACAGCTGTTCTTGCTCCATTTGAGGGAGAATAAACACTCATGGCGATCTAAATATAAGACGTGTGATTTGAAAATGTTGACAGACCGTTGAAGTATGTGTTGGTGCCATCTGAGAGTCGAATCTAACACTATCTACGTTCAACTGTCAAAACCTTTGATTGCTTGGCCTCCTGTATACAGTTCTGTACCATTTCAAGAGACATTGACATACATTATATTGAAGAAATGCTAAATACTACATCTATAAATTTTGAGTGTAAACCAACTGGGAGAGACCCTGAATCGTTTTTAGTGATCAAGTAAGAACCAGATTAGAAAACAGAGCTCTAGGACAACAATAGAACTTAGGAATCTATATTTCAAATAGAAAACTAATAGCAAGTTGATCTCAGTGCAGGCTGCATTGGGGTGATACACTATTTTTTAGTGAAGGAAAGAAGAACTGAACGCATAGAAAAAACTTCAAACTATTCAGGGCCTAAACAAAGGAAGTCAGATGCCAAAAGAGCATGATACGGAAGAGCCTGAATGCTACAGAACAAGAAAAACATTCAATAAGTATATCGAGTAGGTATGTGTATAAAATTCAAAGCCTTTCAGAGGCCATTTAGGTAGTAATAACGCTGTGATTTCCATCAATTAATTTATGATGTTGTCTGATTCTGCTGAAAGAGTTATATAAGGAAACAAGGTTACCTTCTGAGGAAATTAACCACATTCCAAAACGTCTCAAATTGAAGAACCGAATCATATAGCATGATGGAAAGAAAACGCTTTTGTATGAGGTGTTGAAACAAGAGAAACAGTAAATTTAACATGCTTATATTCTTATTTGAACTGAATCAGTGTAACTCACCCTGGCTAATTCTAAGGTGAATTCAAGCACATCTTGCTGTTCAATTCTTGCATCCACAAGGTTTGCCCCGAAGTGAACGGCTACGTTTTCCATATAACGTAAGTAGATCCTCTTGATATCTTGTGCTATAGGCTGTCTATGACTTTTGTATGGATCGCTAAGCT
This sequence comes from Henosepilachna vigintioctopunctata, assembly GCA_030704895.1. Lineage (NCBI taxonomy): Eukaryota > Metazoa > Arthropoda > Insecta > Coleoptera > Coccinellidae > Henosepilachna > Henosepilachna vigintioctopunctata. The sequence continues at coordinate 4,449,777 of JARQZJ010000005.1, forward strand.
GAAATGAAAGAAGGTTATTGTCTCTAAAGAAAAGAAATAAACCAAAATGAATAATAGTAAAATTTATAACACTTCAGAAGTCAATATGTAGCTGATTTAAACGAGAATTTTTCATATCATGCGCCTTATACTAATTTGGGGCTGCTACTTGATTGTCAAGAGTTGATATAATTCGTTTCTGACACAACAAGACTGAGAGTTAACTCTTGATAATGTTAACTTTCGAAAATTTCATGAAATTTAGTTGAATTTTTCAAAATATACCTTTATAATTTTTGACGATGCTTCACTAAGTATTGTAATGATATATCTATAAATATCACCATAAGTTTGGTAATTTGTGTCATTTTCTCCAAAAATAGAATATTCCTATAGAAATTAAATAAATATTTTGTTACGACTTGTCTATCTTGTCTACTGAAACGGGGTTTTTGACTTGATTTCATTTATTTTTGATAGAAGGTGTTGTATTCTTTCCTCAACTCTGCAAAATGGTCTTTTGTTTTCATTTTAAGTACATCATAAACACTATGGTACGTACCTAATACTGATCTATGTATGTAATTGTTGGTCAAAGAAGTGATGATAGTAATAAGAAGTTATAAGTACTTGATAGGAAGAAAGCAACGCTTTTTAGACAGGAGTATATATCAATTGAATACCGTGCTTCATCTGGAGTGCCCAAGGTTCCATACTTGGTCCTTACAGTGCTTTTTAAAATGCTCATAAATGATATAATCTATGTCATAGATGTTGAAGGTTTATTGTTCGCTGATGTATTCAAGATTTTTCATTATGTTTCCAGCATTGGTGACTGTGAAGGCATTGCCAGAAACTTGCGTAATATTGTAAATTGGTGTGATCTCAACGAATTAACTCTCAGCATCTCCAAATATGATGTTATGTCGTTATACACAAAGTATAATTTGATAAATTTCAACTAGGAAATTGGTAATAATATTTTGGGAAGATGTAAAACATTTATTGACGTTGGCGTAACCTTCGTCATAAACTTCTTTTCAATAAATACCTGTCCTGTGAAACACTGTTTGTTAAATAAATAAATGAATTGACCACAGTAAAGAACAAGTTATATACACTTAATAAAACAATTGTTAAACTGATTTACACATATATTAAAAATAATACTGCATGACGTACGTTTCGATGAGATTCACCTTTTTCAAATGCTACGTGCAGACTAAATGACGATACATCAAGTATCGGCCTCATCAATTATTATATACACTTCTCATAAACGGAACGAGTAGATGAAAAATATCTCAAATCACAATATATAAGAATATTTTTACCCTACTATAATTTTTTTTTGGTTCAAAAATTATCGACCCTGGTCTGTAGACATTATTTCAAGAGTAAATTTGTTCGATGTAATTTTTCCACACTGAAATTGTGGGAGAGTTTGCGGATATTGCGAAATGCATAATCTACAAATAATTTAGTATTTTCGATGCGATATACTCCAAGAAAACCCTACAAATAAATTCGAACTTGTTTTTCCACGAAATTAATTCTCGAAATAAACCCTCGTTCGGTAAAGTAGAGAGAAGATAACACTTCAACATTAATGCCCCGTAGGGTCGGATTAAAATTTTCACTCACTTGTAAAATGTATTTAGCCGGTTCCTTTTTATCTCGTTCCACCGACAGTCTTATGAAAAACTCGAAATTGAGGCCCATTTGTCTCAGTTTATGCACGGCCTTTTTCCAATCGAAGTCTTCTTCTTGCCAGTCGTCGCCCTCTAGAGTGGGCCAGCCACCCAATCGTTTGAAAATTTGTTTCATCCATTTCAGCCCTTCTGCTTCGATAGAAGATTCATTCATGCAGGACCTGCGAGATATTCAGATGATAATTATTGACGAAATGAATAAACAGAAACGTCGGAAAATGAGACTCGTTTGAAAGTGATGAGTCTTCGTAAATGGAAGATATTTACTAGGATTTGATAGAATTCCATGAGAAACTGAATCTTCAGCGTTATTTTGCTGTATTTTGGCAAAAAAAATCGAAAGAAAAAGAAAGCTTTAAAAATTTTTTGTTTTATTTTTCATAACTGTGTTCTAATTTAGTTATATCAGTTTTAAACGTAGATTCGTCAAGCTCTTCAAAATACTGATTTATAGTTTCGTTAACATCTTCGTTGCTCTTGAATCTTTCACTGCAAGCCATTTTTTCAGGTTAGGAAACAGGCAATAGTCGCTAAGGCAAAGTCTGGAGAGTAGGGAGGATGCAGCATCAATTCAAACTTCAATTCGTGGATTTTGGACATGGCAACAATCGACGAAAATGCTGGTGCGTTATCGTGATGAAACAAAATTTTTCTCTCGCCAAATGAGATCGTTTGATATGCACCTCGTCCTTCAAACGTTGTAGTCTGCGTAGTATTGACCGATGATAGTCTTACCTTTTTCAAGATGATCGATGTATAGAATTCCTTTCGCATCCTAAAAAGCAGTAACCATAACCTTGTTTTCTGATAAAATTGTTTTTGCCTTCTTTGAAGTTGTTTCCCTCTTTCCAACCCACTGTTTTGACTGTTCTTCATTTTCAGGAGTGTAGTGGTGAACCGAAGTATCATCAACAGTTATGAATCGACGCAAAAATTCGTTTGGATTACGCCTATACAGCGCCAAATTTTCGGTAGAAATGTTTTTTCGAATCAGTTTTTGGTCGAGCGTTAGCAAACGCGACACCCTCTTGCACACAGCTTTTGCATGCTTAAATGGTTGTGCAAAATATTTCGCACACGTTCAGTTGACATCCTACATGTCTCAGCTATCTCATGAATCTTCAATTTGTGGCCTTGCAGTACTATTGATGGATTTTCTCAATCATTTCTGAAGTTGTGACCTCAACGGGCTGTCCTGAGCGAGGCGCGTCAGAGGTGCCCACACGACCCATTTTGAATTCAGAAACCCACTGCTTAATCGTTGAATATGATGGAGAGGAGTCTACATGTGTTTAATCCATCTCTTCTTTCATTTGTTTAGGAGTTAAACCTTTCAAATAGAAGTATTTGATGACAGCACGTTTATCCAATTCCTCCATTTTCACGAAAACAACGGAAGCGTCTCGCGCAAAGCGCTCTCTAACCTAAAATAACGTAGCGATTGGGCTGAAAATATACATGTAAGCTCAGTAGAAATGGTAATGTAGGACGCTGCTCCAAAAGTAGACCTAGTGGTGCCATCTCTTGGTCAGACCGGAAACTTTTCACCCCACCGTAGCTTCAGAAAATCACTTTCATTTACTGGTTATTCTATTATTTGGTCACAGAATTACAATAACACTTTTTCATTCTGTGTTCAGATAACGCGTGGGGCCTTCAAGGCCGAATCAGGCTTCCCAACTTTTTTCTAGTGTGAACTCTAGAGCTATTTTACTATGAACACGACAAGAACTGCAAACAAAACTTTTCTTCAACTCAAATCATAAGCTTTGAGTTAAAAATATAATCATGACTAATTAGAATCTAAGGTTTGTCACCAAAGATAAAGCAATTGTATGTTATTTCCCAAAAACATGAGTATATTTATTTTTGTTTATATGTGTTTTGTTATAATAGTTCTTTGGATATCTGAAATAAATAATTGAATTTGTTCAAACATGTTTTCTGATGTATTGTGTAAATAGTAGAATATTGAGACTTGCATTATTTTACGAACCGTTTTACGAAATTTCACAAAAAATATTTACTTCACTCGGTATAGCTTCAGGGTTGTTAATATATTGTCAGGAGTAATCAAAACATCAGTTGGCTTCTTGTGCCGTTTAATACAACAATTATATGTACTCTAGCAGCTCGAAACATATACTGATTGAATCAAATAATTCATCACTGATAATTTACAAAGTTATGAATTACATCATTATACTTTTTAACAACTTTTCACCACTTTTAATGAAAGAGGTCAATTCTCATTATTCAGAACGGTGTATTTTGGATTACTGCCCCAATTAAATACGATAGTTAATGTTTTTTGCCTTGGTTTATTTCACGAGCAAACTTCACCAACTGCATTAAAAATCTATCAACTAATTATGAAACCCTGTAGCCAATTATGAAGATCGAAAGGTTTTCTAGTGAAGGAAACTTCTTGTAATATAGTTAACATAAATGTAATTGAATAAAAACTTTGAAATTTTGTGGAAGTTGATTAATTAAACTTGTTCGCTTTTAATGTACAATTCATTGATATGAAACTAATAAAGTTCAGCATGAACATGAAAGATATTCATTTTGTAGTGACAGTAGTTGAAAGGAAAAAATATTGGATGTATAAGAAAGTTTATCAGTGACTGTTGTATTTCGAAGTAACGTGAGATATTCTCTGGGAGAAAAAGGGACCTTGCAAAAATTTAGTCACGCTAGAATTGAAAGAATGGATCTAGATATAAATAGGATATTTTTTGATCCATTTTCGACTCTAGAACTCCCGAAATTTCTCAACTAAACAACGTTCCAATCAGAACTATATAATCAATAGTTTCATTAATATAACAGTAACGGATAATAAGGTAATTGAATACTTGACTATATTTACTTGAACAAATATATCGTTTATTGAAGAAGGAATTTTTTGATGGCACATTGATCTAGAAGATATATTCATTTTGCAGTGAAAGTGATTGAAAGAAAGAAATATTGGCTGTATAAGAAGGTTTATCAGTGACTGTTGTATCTCAAAGTAACGTGAGATATTGCCTGGGAGAAAAAGGGACTCTGAAAAGATTAAGAGACTTTAGAATTAGAGAAATGGATCTAGATATGAATAGGGTATTTCCTAATTTATTTTCGACTCTACTACTCCCGAAATTTCTCAACTAAAGAACGCTCCAATCAAAACTATATCATTAATAGTTTCATTGAATATAACAGTAACGGATAATAAGGTAATTGAATACTTGACTATATATACTTGAACAAATATATCGTTTATTGAAGGATGAATTTTCTGGTGGCACATTGATCTATTAGATATATTCATTTTGCAGTGAAAGTGATTGAAAGGAACAAATATTGGCTGTATACGAAGATTTATCAGTGACTGTTGTATCTCAAAGTAACGTGAGATATTCTCTGGGAGAAAAAAGTATTCCATATATAAAGTATATGCGTTTTTTATCAATCAACGTTTTTTCGTTCACCGCAAACAGAAGAATCTGGGAAATTTGTTGAGTCGAAGAAAATCAATCAAAATACGATCATTTGGAATGGGGCGGTATATTTCAGTCAGCTTTTTATAAAGAGCGCTTTTACGAACTGTATCTGAGCCTGTTTTTATTTTTATTGATGAATGGAAAAAAGTATGAGCCACTCGAGAATACAATTTCCTGAAGTCTTGAAATATTGATAGCATTTTATTATATTTCAATAGATATAGACACCCAATATTTCTTAAAGATGGGATTATTATAATATGAATCTAATGAATATATCTCATATATAATAATAATAGGTTCTTTATTCTCAACAGGTATAATACCCAATTACAGAAAATAATAACATAATGTCGAATAATATCTAAATAATTGAAATGAAAAAGAGATATAACGAAGAGCTCAATCTAATCTAAACAAACTAAAATTGTAGCTAATAGTTAAATAATAGCATTTAATGAAATATTACAAAGAACTCAATCTGAATCAATTAATTTGAGTCAATTTCTTTTGTTGACATAACTCCTGATAATAACTTCTATGGAGTCAAAGTGAATGTCACAATTATTGGCTCTATTGAATGTAGACTCCATAAACCAAATGGGGGATGGTATTAAGCGAGTTGGTCCTTGGAGTCTCTAGGTCGAATAATTCAGTAGTACGAGAATTTTGCCTAGGAACACGAAATTTCAAAGCTTACAAGAAGGAGGACAATTAATACTATTGTGCAGTAATTAGTACAAAAATTGGAGTGATAAAGCGTCTCTCCTACTCTGCAATGAGATAAAACTAAATCGACTCAATAATTCGTTATGATTTACTCCTCTCTGTGGATAAACTTTATTCTCCCTCCAAACAAAGAATTTCAAGAACCTTCTCGGAATGGCCTCAAGATGGCGTTGGTGGCAAGTGTAAATAGGACGCCAGATCATGCTGCCATACTCCAACTTGCTACGTATAAGAGTATCAAATAGTCTTATGAATGTTGAGGAATTATATTTTGGAGGCAGATGAAATAAGTTGGGCGATGTGTGGATATATGAAAAAGTTGTGTCACAGTGCGAGTTGATATTCTTTTCCTAAACATCCCAACCGATTTTAATGAAACTTCTTATATATAGGTACCTGAGAATCGATTGTTATCCACTTTTGATACCCCTAAATGATAAGGGTAGCCCATTATAAAATTTTCTTAGTTTTCGAGCATAATTTTCATTTTCCTCTTCGTTATGGTGTGGCATTAAAATTGTAATTCAACCCTGAATTTGCATATACCCTTTTATCATCAACCCCTTCTTCTCTATAGCGATATTTGTAATTCCATAAATTCAAACTCAACAACATTAAATTTCGTTGTTTGTTTTAATTTTTCTTTTATTGTATTTTTCGTTTCTTCTCTCTTTATATGTATTCATACATTGTATTGTGTCAGCTTGATTGTTCAAATATTGGAGTATTTTCTGTTCCATTTATATCTGTCATTTATGTCATTATTTGTACCATTTACATTAATATTTAATTATATATGTTGAGGCCATTCAGAGAAGGTTCTTGAAATTCTTAGTCTGGAGGGAGGAAGTTTATCCATAGAGAGGAGTCAATCATAACGAATTATTGAGTCGATTTAGTTTTATCTCATTGCAGAGCAGGAGAGAAACTTTATCACTCAAATTTTTGTACAAATTACTGCACAACAGTATTCATTGCTCTCCACTTTTGTCCGCTTAGAAACTTCATGTTCCTAGACAAAATTCTGGTACTACAGAATCATTCCACCAAGAGACTCCAAGGACCAACTCGCTAATACAATCCCCCATTTGGTTTATGGAGTCTACATTCAATACAGTTGCTAATAATTGTGACATTCACTTTGACTCCATACAAGTTATTATTAGGAGTTATGTAAACAAAGGAAATTGACTTAAATGAATTGATTCAGATCGAGTTCTTTGTAATATTTCATTTATTCTATTATTTAGTTATAAGTTACTATTTTAGTTTTTTAGGTAAGATTGAGATTTTTGTTATATCTCTCTAATTTTATGTATTTAGTTTTATACAACATTATATTATCATTTTATGTAATTGGGTATTATACCGGTGGATAATAAAAACCTTATTATTATTATTATACCGTATGATGGGGTTTATGTAACCTATAAGGCATATTGCTGTGATGTGACACTGGGAAAAATGCAGAGGGTACTTGTTGTCGTTTTGTTTTTGGCTTGCGCAAGTATGACAGAACGTCTGCCGGAAACAATGAACCGAATTGGCTAAGAGTGGATAATCTTTTCGAAAATTATACTGGTATTCTAGTATATTCTGTATTTTTGCATTCTTCACCTTCCTACTTCAGAAATAAGTTTGTCACTCTTGGTAGTCTTCGGGGACGCCTTTTGAGGTTTAGCAACATGTTAAAGCTTTGTCAACTGAAGGGAACTGTTTTAAGTATATCATTTCGGCATTTTCTAGCTTGTCATATGAGAAAATGAAGGCTGCTGTCTTTGATGGGCCACAGATTCGGAAATCTTATTAAAGTTGAACGTTTCATTGAAATAATGACTGAACTTGAGAAAATAATGCTTGGTTGGCATTCAAGTGTATTTTCAAGGACTTTCTTGGAAACACACGAGCCCAGAATTACGTCGAAATTGTTCAACAACTCTTAGAAAGCTTCGAAAAGCTTAGCTGCAACATAATCATCAAACTGCATCTCTTAAATAGCCATGTTGCTAACTTTCCAGAAAATCTTAGCGCAGTTAGTGATGAACAAGATGAACGATTCCACCAAGATTTGAGGGTCATGGAGGAAAGGTATCAAGGTAGATGGGATGTCAGTATGATAGCTGACTACTGTTGGAACATCAAGCAAGAATGTCCCCAGATTGAACATTCTAGGAAAAGGTATAAGAGAAAATTTTTATCCTAATATCTTTTTATATTTTTTATATAAACACAATTTAATTTTTAATATCATAATAACCTTTGTATGAATAAAATATTTTAATGTGTTTGGTGTACCCACTTTATTTTCCTCTCTATGTCCATTTTGTATGACTTTAAGGGTATAGGGTGGGTATCCTGTAGTTTAAATTTTTTACGTGATAGAGAAAAATTGATAGCATTTTTGAACTTTTAAACATTGTTGTCATAGATGTAAGCCAACAAAATTGCTTTTTCCCAGTGCTATTATTATTATTTCGTAAATAAATAATAAAATAAAAGGTATCACTTCATTTATCGACTGTCGACTGTTGTCGTGAGCCAATATCTGAAGTAGATAAAACGGAATTAAAACAAAATGCGAATTTTCTTCACAGACTCAAAAGTAAGAAAGATGTACCTGTAGAATTCTTTGGCTAGTTTGAGATATCTCGGTTGGGTAGCGTCGACGGGATGCTCCAGCATGTTTTTAATTTTCGATTGAATCTCCTCCCTCATAATATCCGGTGCTGAACGGAAACGCTCCCGCTCCAGGTTTGTGTTTTTCAGGAAATTTCCGCAGGAAAATTTGTAGAAATCGTGACAGGGGTTTAGCTTGACATCGATCTGATTTAGAAGGTTCATCGAGGTCTCCAGGCAAGCGGAGCTCGTGCATATTTCCGGTTTTCCTGGAAAAAAATTAGGGGATGCTAGAATTGAAGAAAAGGACCCAGAGATAAATATAATTTTTTTTTATCTATTCGGGACTCTAGAACTTCAGAAGTTTCTCAACCAAGGAACGTTTCATCAACTTTATTATCAATTGTTGCATTAAATATAACAGTAACAGATAAAAAGGTTCAATGGACGATGAATCTACTCTGTGATAGTTCATATTTAAATGAGAGGTAATAATAAAAACTTGTCTAAAAATCACTGACTGAACAACTCTTTATTCGACTAGTTTCGCCTTTTACAGCATTATCATTCTTGATAATGCTGTAAAAGGCGAAACTAGTCGAATAAAGAATTGTTCAGTCAGTGATTTTCAGACAAGTTTTTATTATTACCTCTCATTTAGATAAAAAGGTAATTGAATACTTGTGTATATATAACGGGTGTTTTTTTTAGAGGTATAGAACTTTAAGTTGGCATTTCTGTTGCAAAATTGTATGGTCATTTCATCAGATGTAGTTTCTTCAGTTGTAATTTAAGATTTATTGTTGCTTGATTCCACATTTTCAGTGTGCAAACTTTTACAGAAATGTTCCTTATAGATTCATAGGATGTTTATCCTTCTCTCTAATCCTCCTAATGATGGAAATGTGAAAAAAGCGTGTATTTTGAACAATGCAATTGAATGAAAAAAACAACATTAAAAGCAGTTCTAATATTTCAATTGAATACAAATTTCAATGAGAAATTTGGGAATACTCACTCAGAAAAACAGAATACACCAGAACAGTTATAATAAGTAGAACAACAAAGATTACTGCGATGAATATCAGTCGTTTTTCTAGTGTCGATCTCATCAGCCATAGCTTTTCATAAACACTCGTTCGCTGCTTTAAATCCCTGAAAATATAAAGGGTATGATAGATTTTTTCAATTAAGTTGAATATGAGTCAGATGCTGCCGGTACAAATCACATGTAGGGGTAGTTTATTTCGAGGGAGAACGTATAACAGTGGAGATCTAAGTATGCTCTCGTGACGAATATCGAGAATCATTATATTTTCTACAGAGGTAAAATATATTAAACTGAAAAAATATAGGTGTGTTGATGAAGACTGTTACGTTTTAAAAGGTACTCATCAGACATCGTCTATTTCAAATATGAATATATATATATATATATATATATATATATATATATATATATATATATATATATATATATATATATTCAGCAAAAAGTAATCTCGGTTTGATTGAAATTTGTTCTAAACAATCCAGCATGCTTTGGATTGGAGTATATCTATTACATTTCAAAATTGTTCGAATAGCTCTATTTTGCAACTTTTGTAACTGTTGAGTTTTTTTTTAATCAATCCCAATAACAGAGTGGAACAATATTCGGAGTGTGGCTTCATTATTGACCTATACAGCAATCACTTCATATATGTCGTCAGATTTTATCCAATTCCTTCGAGAAAGTTGATATTCTTTGGGATTTTAGACGATATGAAGTCGAAATGAGCATTGAAACTCAATGTCTCATCTAATATTACGACTAAGTATTTAACAAGTTTTACCCTTTCAATTTTCTGGGTTTCAATTTTAATACTTATATTATCGTTACTAATTATCTTTAGAATTTTACTTGTACTAAAAACTATAAATTTAGACTTTTTTACATTCAGCGATTTACTGTTATCGCTTAGTTATTCATTTATTGCTGCCAAGTTTCTATTGATCCATTCTGTCATAATCTGAATATTTTTACCAATAACATAAATCATTGTATCATCTGCGAAATGGTCAAGTTCTGATTATATCCAACAAAACAACCAATAAAAATTTTGTTAATTCTTGGAGCTTTGTAACAACTTCAAGACAACTATAAAAAATGACTGAAATATCTACCAAAATTCGAAGTATAAAATTTTGTTGTTTATTTCTGCTAAGAGGACATTCTGCATATAGAACAGAATTTTTTGAAAGGAAATAAAATTATGAAAAACACTCGAAATTTTTGAATAATTTCACTCACTTTTCTTCGTTTTTACTGGCCATATTTGCACGATATCACCTTATAAACCACAATTTACACTTCAAAATAGTACAAATGAACTATAACGAACTGATATCTCGACAATTAGATACACGTTAATTGGTGAATGCGTGGGCTTAAAAGAGATGTTTTAATTAGTGACGACACTAATAAAACATATATTAAGCAATAATTCGGTACGTTCATTCATCATCAGGAAAGGTAGGTATAATTCACTATTTTAAACTTGTAGATTTCGTAAACAAACGTAGGCGAGGTCGTCGATGTACGATTGTTAACTGAATTCCATTGACAATGGTAGTAATCGAAACCTCAGTATTATTTTGTCGGAATCATTTCATTCTACTTATATACGAGGTCTGTTTAAAAGAATTTTCGCAGGATGTGCACATTCGATCATCGAAATTTTTTTACTTTTATTGGTAGATATACGTTTCTTATATGTTGACATTATCAGCCATATTGGATTAGTAGTTTGTTTTGGAGAACTGAAAGATTTAGTAACGTTTTTTGTGTATTTTTTACTTTTGAGAAAAATATTATTTAAAGGTCGACAATGAAATAGTTATCAGTTTTTATAGACTTATCTCTTCATGATGTATTTATCTAATTTTTTTGATAGAATTAGCTATTTGTTTGTAGATGAAAAGATTTATTTTATTTCGATGAGATGTATGAAAAATTTCTAGTTATAAGATAAACGTATTGCAAATACGATTTTTGAAATATTTATGGTTTTGCTCCGACGGTGGGTATCCAGAACGAGGTATAAATCATAAGTTACTTACTACAAGATTTAACGTTTCATTACTTGAAACACGTGAGAAATATTTGGGAATGATGTTCCGATAAAAGCTGATAAGGTTTTCTGTTGATTGTTCTTTTCTTCTTTCCCTCATAAATTTCCGTGTTCCGAGAATAACTTTTAAAAATATGAAAATTTTTCATCCACCTCTGGCTCGTACTAATGTTGTGGCTTTTTTACCACTTCATGAAATTTGTGGTCACTTTAATCCTTTTCATGACGTGATTGACATAATGGGTGTTTTTTAGAGGCATAGAACTTTAATTTGCAATAAAACAACGATGGATCAATCGATTGACAAGAATTTTTTTTACTCGAAAGATGATCTTGTGGCATTACATTTTAAATATGATTTCTGGCATATGACCGCCACTGCTGGCTCGAATGTAGTCCAATCTGGACGTCCAATTTTCGATGACTTTTTCCAACATTTGTGGCCGTATATCGGAAATAACACGGCGAATATTGTCTTCCAAATGGACAAGCGTTTGTGGCTTATCCGCATAGACCAATGACTTTACATAGCCCCACAGAAAGTAGTCTAGCGGTGTTGAATCAGAAGATCTTGGAGGCCAATTAACTGGTCCAAAACGTGAAATTAGGCGGTCTTTCAATAAATCGATTGTGGCACGAGCTGTGTGACATGTTGCGCCGTCTTGTTGAAACCACAGCTCCTGGACATCATGGTTGTTCAATTCAGGAATGAAAAAGTTAGTAATCATGGCTCTTTACCGATCACCATTGACTGTAACGTTCTGGCCATCATCGTTTTTGAAGAAGTAAGGACAAATGATTCCACCAGCCCATAAAGCGCACCGAACAGTCAGTTTTTCTGGATGTAAAGGTGGTTTGACATACACTTGAGGATTATCTTCACTCCAAATGCGGCAGTTTTGTTTGTTGACGTAGCCATTCAACCAGAAGTGCTCTTCATCGCTAAACAAAATTAGTGCGCGATACGTATTCCGCACGGAACCATTATTTTCGAAATAAAATTGCACTATTTGCAAGCGTTGTTCAGGCATGGGTCTATTCATGATGAATTGTCGAATCAAACTGAGAATGAATCACTTCTCAACTGTTTAATAGGTCGCCATCTTCAACATAATGCCAACTTAAAGTTCTATACCTCTAAAAAAACACCCTTTATTTGAATGCCTGGTGATATCAGACGAGCTCTCGCCTCACTGTTTTTTAGTTATAAGTTTTTTAGATATTAGTTTTTCCTGTATCTTGTGGGTGAGCTTTTATGTCACCTTTCCCACAGAGCTTTCCTTCATGTGTATTTTTTGTACATTATTGATATTGTTGAGTGGTGTATTTGTAAATAAATAAATAAATATTAGACATAACTTGGAGTCCTAGTACGTTAAAAACAAATATTTTGATATATAAACCAAAGTTGTGCATAAAAGCACTAACTTCATGAGCATCTGCTGTTTGAAACCTGGCAGAAAACCAATCCAAATAGGATTGGAATTGGATAAATAGCAAAACCATTTCTTTTTTTTTCGATACGAATAGATCTGTCTGTCAAAATTTTGCTGTATCCCAGACCGTCGCTAAAACTACAAACCAATCAACTGTTTCTCAATGTATTTCACCGCTTCCTTCAAAGAGTGAATATCTCCACGGAAATATGCCTTATCTTTGAGTTCATTTGCCGTATCACATCTCAAAAATTGATTTCACATCGAGACAGATCCGTTTTTCATTGCAAACTGCTAATAAGTTTTCCTTCCGAATTTCCAACCGGAAGAAGTGTGAAAGCCAAGTCGGAGTTCGGATCGATGATAAGAAGTCCAGCGATCGTATAGCCATGAAATGACGTCGTATAAGGATCATCCAATTTCCTCTCTTCTTCTTTTCCACTAGCGTGACAGTCGATTCGCCCACTACAGGAGTTTATTTTTCTTGACTTCCAATTAAAACTCGAATATTTTCCCTTCTGAACGTTGTCTTGTTACTCGATTGGTAGCTTATTTGCTCTAATAGTTTGAACGATATATTTTAAATTGATTCATTCGAAATTTATCGGGATTCTTGAAAAAATAGCTTCCGGTAAAATTCAACTGTAATTACGCCCAAGTTGAATTTGTCGAACACAAGATGGAATTTTAAATGCCCTACTTTGTAACAGTCTCAATGGCTATTCTTTCTATCTAACGTCATGGAGAATATCAATGATTTCCGTAGAAACATCACCAAATTTTAATTGAATTTTTAATATACACTTGATCAGCACAGAGACCAATTTGTATATTAATAAATTTGTGTATTGTACAATTTGTATAATAATAATAATAATAATATTAATTATGATAATAATAATATAATAATAATTAAAAACATCCTTATTTCAGAGTATGTCAACATAGAATGAAACAGTGTCACATAATTGTTCCGATAACTCAGAATATTTGCCAATTTTTCAAATTGATGCATAAGGTTAATTCTTTCAATTCGTGGTTACATTATTGCTGAAGCAAATATTAGGATAATGAAAATGGTTCAAGTTGGATTAGCATTTCCTTTATTTTCCTCTTTTAAATATAGTAAGATTGGTTATTATTTTTATATTTGATGATAATCTTATAAACTCTGATGCAGTTGTAGGATGGATGCTTTTCTCTCAAGCTCATCAGGGATAGTGTAAGTCCAAAGTTCTTGTTGGATATCCATGTGATGTGTGATCCGACATCCTATTTCTGTTTTTGTAAAGAAACATTGAGCATTCAAAGATAATTCCGTATACTGTCTATTTTGTCTATAAAATACTGTCTATTTTTCTAAAAAATCTCTGCATTTGATTACTTTTAAGAGACACTTAAAAAAAGGTCGTTCATAAATAAAACAAACAAACGTAGCTCAAGTATCGACCCCTTCGGTACACCAAAAGCAGCCACACAATCCTCAGACTTACACCCATCAACGCGTACTCTTATACTTCTATCTTTCAAATCAGACATCAACCAATCACAACAAACACCACGCAAGTCGAGATTGTAGAAGTTCTTAACAGCAATATTCGAACACATAATAATGCCTTACTCAAGTCAAAAATTTCTATATTTCCTTCGTCTAATTTTTCATAAATTATGTTGAACATTCCCGATAGTTGAAGTTTCCGTTGAACTGCCCCGACGAAAACCACCCTAACCTAGCATAAACTATTTTATTATTACCATCGATTCAAAGTTATCGAAAAGATATTTTCCATAAGGAAACGTAAAGTATAATATATAACGTAAGCAGATAATAAACAAGGTAACTTCGGATCTATTTTTTTATGAGGTCAATGGATTCAAACGATTGCAATTTATGATGTTTCATAAAAATTTTATGCGTTATAAAAAAATCTTCTACCCCACATACACCACCTGGGTGAAATCTTTATTTTATTACTTGCCTGAGGTCACAAACGGAAAATTTGATATCACATTGAATGCATAAAGTATTAGATCATAATAACTTCTGTGAGATTGTAAGTTTACAGATACATTGCAGGAGTTTATTAAGGTACTCCAAATCATGCCAATATTTCAGTACTTTTGAGAAGAAACGAAAGCATCTATTCTTTCAAAGGGGGAGACCACGTCACCTGTTTCACTCCGGATTTTTTAAGCCATTGGACTCTGGTTCGTTTGGAAAATCATCGATACTCGATTGTTTGGAATCATGTCACTGATGATTCCCATGATAGATTGAAACAGCTCTGTATGGTTTTCGAATTAGCTGGATGTTCTCCGGAATGCAGTAAATATTTAGTCTGGAAAGTTGATAATTTTGGACATAATTTGTCCTGACAATCTCACACTTTCATTCAAAATATTTCAAATCGAATTTATTTCAAATCAATCAGAAGAATGTTATTGTACAACTTCATAGGTGGATATGTATGATAATATGTCTTTATCACTTACAACAGATAAATGCTAGAGAATATAGGAACCTACGACAATCTTCATGGGATCATAAGACATAGTGTTTCGTTCTACAAGACACTCATCAGTTCTTCCACGTCTGTCGCCCAGTGAGGCAACGATTTCAACTCCCAAACACTGTCGTATGACTGCAAAGTGAGAAACTGTCAAGTAATCAATACCCCACAAATCCATCTATTGGAATCATTAGGAAACATCTCTCACATCATAAAAACAAAAATTGAAAAATGAAAATATATTAAAATCACATTGTCCTATTTGTGTGGACTTCGAGAAGCGTTTCAGATTTATATTCAATAAAATGATGAACAGATACAGAATTTTGAAAGCTGTTCTTTCAATACACCTCCAGTGATTTATACATTCATTTATTCTTTGGTCAATGACTAGAGGAGGTAAATACCAATTTATTTTACACGCGAAGAAATTATATGAACTTTAAAAAATTATATGAAAATCAGTTGTTTAATAACTTAATATTCAAATAGCAACTCAATATTCAAAAATTGATTATAATGAATGACTGAATGAGAAATAAAACAATTTCTCATATTTTATTTCTTCTATGGGGTACTCAGACATGTTTTCTCCGAGAGCCTTCTGTCTTTTGGGCTCTCATTTCGAGAGGATGGACGTGTAATCACAACCTAGGGGTTGTGATTACACGTTTTTGCTGTCGAGGTTTGTTCTGGGAAAAGTTAATTTCTCCGTTCCTCAGAGGTGTACTAGAATAAACCAGACATTTTACTCAAAAACTCACCGAAACAATCTTCTCTCGCAATTGCCGCTAGCTTTGCATGTTCTACTGCAAACCAGGTATGAAGCTACTGTGATTTGCACTGAGACTCACTTGTTTCCATCATTAATACTTATTTAAATCTTAACCATTGAGATATCTTAATTTCTTCCGGTTCGAGTTTTGAGTGATTTGCTTTCTTGTTTAGTTATTACTCATTATTTAGAGATTGAATAAAATGATTGAATATTTAGATATTGACATTATAGATTTAGATTATTATATGTGAATGTTTTTTATTATTGTTCTTATTTTTAATATTGTATATCTATGGTATTATTGATATTTTTAGTCACCATATTTTGTATTTCATTAATTATTATGTATTTTCCTGTAATTGGGTAGCTACCTGTTGGAAATATATGCTTATTATTATTCATGTTTCTAATATGAACCTCAATAATACTTTCATATAATGAAAATGTATTTTATATAATGAAAATATTCTACTACATTTTGTGTCAGATTCCAACGTTTACAACTCACAATGTTGATAAAAAAGATATAATCATCTGAAGATTTTTGATTTTCAAGGATTGCTTTAGTGAATTAACCAGAAATAGAAGGTACGTATTTCCTTAGTTTGTGTGCGATGAGATCAATGCTCCAACTTGTTCGAGCATAAACGTACTCATCATTCAAAACGGCCAACTTGGAAATAAAATGAGAAATGGGACTCGGAGGGTTTGCTATTAGGTCGTTCGATTCTGTATCCAAATCTCGCCATAGAACACGAATTTATTTAGCACAGAGAAGTTTATATAGCACCTTGTAGATGCTCAGGTATCATCCGTCAAGAGAGTTCTATTCGAATGTGATCGGAAAGGGCACGATATCAGAATACGTATTATTCCCATCTACAAACGGAATGCGGGGAGTGTTAGGAAGGTACGGTTCACCTTTGAAGGACTTGAAAGGGCTCATTTGACGAATTATGGGTAGGAATGTTGGGGTTCTTTTATTGAATTCAATACACCTTCATTTTCTTCAGGAATATCTCAGGTTTCGCAAAGAAAACTTGACCATTTCGCATCTATATATTGAATGATGTTTGACTGGAATGTAACGATACAGGATGTTTATTTGAAATGTGAAAAAATTTTGAAGACACTGTTGAATTTGTAAGGCTTTAATAACAACGTATGAGGCAGTGTACTATCCTGCTGCGTCTCTTAAATTAATAAGAGACGCCACTTATCTGGATAAAAAGATGATTGAGTGATAGTAAGCTGGGCGTCTTAAGAGATAACTTTCTTAGTTTTTAGTAGAGGTTGTCGCTTTGGTGGTTGGAATTCGACAATCCTACCCTTCATTTCAGTTCATGCTTTAGTGGCTTCTTCAGGTAAGGAAAAGCAGACAAATCCACATCCTTTCTTCTGTCTTCTTCCATCATTACCTACCTTAGCAGGCGTTCTTCGAAAAGGGTATCATCAAGATTCTTGACATTAATGTTCACACCTTGAAATCTTTTCAATCTTTCGAGTTTCAATGCCTCGAACCGTCTTTTCAACTCTTGCTGCCGTTTTTCTGAGGTCTTCCCGAGCTATAGAACTTCACGTTCAACCAGTTCTTTACCATTTGAAGATTCCACAGCTGCTACAGCAGCCTTTGCAAGAGTGACAAAACCAAAACCTTGGGCTCTCCATCGTGTTTACTCATTATTTATTAGCTTGTTATACTGCAAAATTGTTAAGCATTTGACGGAGTTGATCTTCAGAAAGTTCTTCTCCAAAATTCTTGAGCAGTTCCACTTTTTTCCTAAATTCGCTCTATTCTTGAGATTCTATCGTATATCATTTTGAAACAATAACATAACTTGCAATTGATAATAGCTTAAGTGGAATTAAATTCTTTGAGAAGACTGAAAGTCGAATTCCATCCATCAATGCGTTAACATCTACTAAAACTAAAAATGTAACTCTAAAGTGCAACTTTCTATCATTTTTTTTTCAACACAAATAAGTTTGGCCCCATATTAATTTAAGAAAAGCAACAGTGTATCAACTTAACAATAGTTGAACGTAGTACACTGCATTATATGTTGTTATTAAGGCCTTACAAACCTTATAGTAAATTTAGCAGATACTATACCATGAACTGAAAGCTTCTAAAAATTAGAGATGTGTGATGAGTTTCTATAAGCTCAATATCAACAAATGAAGTTCATGAAGAATCATGAAAACATCGAGACAAATTGAATTTTAATGGTTGGAAGTCAGAAGATAGAAAGACTTGAAATATAGATTCACTTACTTATATGTATTGAAGATAAAATAACTGTACCTCAGTGAAAACCAGCTAGAATATAAAAACAATAATGGAAAGAGGCAAAATTCAACAGGTTTTTTTAGGCCTATTATCAGTAGTGTAATCAGGATTTTGGATAGGAGGGTGTTATCAGAGATTCTGGGACCCCTTGTGGATCTGGTGGACCTGGAAGACTAGCTTTGTTGCACCAAGAGGAAGATAAGACCTAGGGAAAATGTAAAGACATCAGCAAACATCCAATAAACTTTATTTCATTTATGCTTTTTTTCAACAAGCAAAAATATTATTTCAATGTCATCCATCATCTATTACTCTCAATATTATAACCGATATTTCGCGTTCTTTAATGATTTGGTCATATTTCTGTTTGGTGGTCCTTTTACAAAGGTTTTAACTTGAACCAACCCCCATAGCTGTGCTGCAGTCTATTTTGAGGAAAATATATGACGACAAAATTTCCTAGAGGGATATTTCAATTATAAAAGGGTCATATATAGTTGTTGAAGTGGAGATAATTTGCCACAGGCTAGACAAAAGAGTTCAAAGATCTATTCATGTCTTGTCGAAGCCTTTCAAACACAACAGGGTCGCTTGTAATCGAGTAAGAGCCACAATAATCTGAGTTTGCAGACTGTAAAGTAACTTGACGACTTTAAAAATTTGCAGAAGAATTAATGCAGCAGCTCTGAGTCTGAAGATCAAGTATGCCATACGTGTGACCCACCTCTGTTACAACCCTACAACTGTTAAAAAAAATGAACTAGAAAATCTCTTAAAGTTTGGTTGCTAAATTTAATATTCTTATTTAGTGGTTTGTGTTTTATTTATCACATTGTTGAAGTGGAGAACATAACTTCATACAGTCTATCATTGAGTATCGACAACTGGTCGACGTACAACTGAAATTTTCATCATTCTTTATAAATGTTATGAATATTGAAGATTTTAGAGGGTTTGAACTAAGGCTTTTTCAAATTTTGTTGGTAATGTTTATATCGCTTCATAGGTGATCATTGTTGGTATAAATTGCTTTGATCGTCATTGTTTACATCATCAACTCGAGAGTGTTTAACCAAGCAGGACCGTTATTCTTGCATTTTAATTGATTGCTGGCATCCTGATAGAAAGAGACAATGAAATTTTCCGAAGTTGAGCAGAGAAAAAAGTTCAAATGTACTATTCTGCTGAAACTTCCAGTATAAATAAAATTATTGTAGAAACTAGACAGCAAATACTACCATTTCAATTATATCTTTTTTTTTTGATGTAACTTCAAAGAGCTAGACAAATTGATTTTACGAAAGAAGTTCATCTCGGTGCAATCATCCTAGAGGTCAATACACACAGTTCTTCAGCAATAATTAGCTTTGGGGCCCGAAATGTCCCATAAATCGAAATCGTGAAGAATTGATCCTATTCACCGCATGCTTAAGTTCAGCTATATCGGTCCACTAAAGCCGCCCTTTAATCTCGCCGATTTGTCTGCGGCGTCCTGTCCATTAGTGCAATCCTGTTGGACGAACACGACTTGGCTAGGTCCCACAGTGTTGCCGAACTATTCATGGAATTGCAAAGACTTATCGAACAATCACATCGAGAAGATCGGATATTTTGTACAATCAGAGTCGCCAACATGATTTGCGTCCACTTTGATATATTTTGGTAATATTTAATTCATTTGATAAAAACACAATCCAAGCATTGATTCTGAACCGATTCAGAACTAATTCATAAGTGATTAGGGATTGATTTAATACGCATGCTCGGTTATGAACTGGTTCGGAATTATTTCGACCCGCGAACTATTTTAGAACTAGTTTAGGAAATTTTCAAATCACGTTGTTCTCATCGAATATATGGTCATTCTAATAAGAAAAATACAGTAACACATTATTCTATGGAAGTCGACTTATAAGTAAGCAACTATTTTCCAATTTGTTTATTTTCGAGAGCACAAGATAGCAAGATACGTTTAGTCATTTAGTAATAGTAAGGTTTCAGATATGTTCTATATTTGTTCCATATTGTTCTGCACTGAACAGGGGTACAGTTTCCTCAAAGTAATCGACATTCTTTGGAATTTCAACAATATCCAACATATCTTCCAAGTCTTCATCGGAAGATGAAAAATGATCAGACATGACTGGAATATTCGCCTAAAAATATGCATATTTTTATTGAAGATAAACTTAAGAGTAGACCAATCATATAACTTCGATCGTCAATCATATAAACTTTACGAAGTTTAAGCTTATTCGACTTCAATCATTAAATTCATCTTGGTTTAATTTTGTATATTTTTTTATCTACTATTTTTGTATTATTCTCTAATTTATTTGTGAAGGAGTGAAAGAATGATTCGTCAAACTCCTACCATTTGTAAGAAATTTCTTTTCTCTACAATGAAGATTACTAATACCTCATTTTCATCTTATAATGACAAATGTCAAAATGTAGTCATACGTTTAGAGCCATTTGATTATCTTCCATCAAAAACATCCCCAATATCGTTTATAACATTCCACTTGTGAAAATAGTAAACTAATACCATTCAGTTGAACTGAGGATTGAAGTGATTCAATTCCAAACAACGCAGACCAACCGCTCTCCATCTATCACAAACTCATTTTGGGTCATTCATTTCGAATAGCATATATCGACGGACATATCCATAGCATTTCCTTCCTTTTCATTCCGGTATCAACTAGACATCCATCAATGGTTGTCAGTTAGGTGCAATAGCAAATACACCAAGCAGATAAAACAAGAGTCACGATGCCAACAGTAGGAAACTATATATTCAAAAATAATCTACTTTGAAATACGACATGCCATAATAAATATCCGTTGCAGGGGAAAAAAGGATATACGAAAGAAGGCACATGTTAGTATTAAGTCGTTTTTCATTTTTGTTAGAGGATATGCCGGTTTTTCAAATTGAGTGTGCTTTGTCCTAGTTGCTGAATTTTGATGAAATAAAGGTAATGGATATTTATGATATATAGGGAGAATTTTGAATATGGAATTGGAAGACCAGTTGAATATTAAGCAGTTTTTCTTTAAACAGTCGTATTTCATGTTCCTAAACTATTCAAGGTGAAACACGGTTACTATATAGATTAATTTATTCACTATTAATTGAACAATAACGAAATTTGGACCAAATGATAAATCTCCATTTCGTATTTTAAATATATACTGTTCCATTTTAAATGAAAAGATGTACATAAGACATGATGAAATAAGACATAATAACTAAATAAGACATAATTTTCGAATCGTACTGATAGGCAGAAAGCAACGCGTTTTAGTCGGGGGTATACATCAATTAAATACCGTGCTTCTGATCAATCTGGAGTGCCCCAAGGTTCCATACTTGGGCCTTTGCTTTTTACAATGTTTATAAATAATATAATCGATGTTATAGATGTTGGGGGTTTATTGTTCATTGATCACTTCAAGATTTTTCATTATGTTTTCAGCATTGAAGACTGTGAAGGCATTCCCAGAAACTTAACTAACCCAGAAGTAAGGTAGCTACTTCTTCCGCCTTTGACAGACATAATTGTTTGACAATTCAGATGTTTAGAGTTTTAAATTTTAGTATAAAGTTTGAATTGTTGCTGCTTTGTTGCTGTATGTAATTGAAGTTTTGTTTAAAGTATATTCAGTAATGATTGTATCCGTTTTAATGATCAATAATATAAAAATAATTCAGTTCGTTTGTTCCTTGCCATGTGGCTTATTTTATAATCTCAACTATTTCGTAAGTCTTAGTCTTCATTAGTGTTTTTTGTAACATGGGCTCATATTGCAGAGTCCTGATGATGGTTTCGATTGTTTAACCGAAACGTTGACGAAAGTAAATGTAGTACACTGAGTGGCCTCTTCTTTCATCCGTTTACAATCCCTTACACAGATATATATATATATATATATATATATATATATATATATATATATATATATATATATATATATATATATATATATATATATATATATAATATGAAGGAGATACTAACTCCCTGAGATGTGACAACGCCGTAATTGGTATCCCAACATGCAAATTTCATTACGCATCCCCTGCCAAGCTGTGGAACTTAGGGTCTCGATCTGTTACACAGGGAGAAAGGAAATTGATTCATTATAAATCGTAACCTTTACAACTAGATTTAGTTTAATCCAAGATTCTGGCGAATCATCCTTTTTTAGATTTGCCCCAGCTAATTGGATGAAATAATGGAAGAGTTACAGGACCCATTGTACTGTTCTATATTACTTTTCGGTTCTCTTTCACACTCGGAAAGGGGTAGCGGTGATTTGCGGAGAAGACGTCCATTCTAACAGACTCGGAACCAGGATTCAGTCGGATTATATACGAGTTAATGATTGTAGCAGAATCTCTTCTAATACACGACCTCTCATTTATTTGGATGCCCTTCGGTTGAATATTCAGAGGAATTTCATCCGAGCTATTTGTAAGAACTTAATTTTATGAGTCCAAAACGCATTCGATTTCTTTTCAGAAATTAATCCACTGTTACTTGATGTGTTACAGCTATGAGATGTGTTATTCTGCACAGAACAATGTCTCTTTGTCAACAGTACAAAGTAATGAAAATTACATAAATTAACATTGCTTTAGTCCATGGTTTTGGAAGAAAATTCGTTGAATAATCTATGCCTTTTATCGATTACTGAAACTGTTAGTTTTGTTTGGTACATCTCATTCATCTCAAGCCTTTATTGTTCAATGCCATGAAGATTACCGGATTTACAAAGTACAGTGTTAGTACACCGATTGTACAAATTTTCCACTGATTTTAAACGAATATAATTGCACTTCGGTACAATGTAACTTGTATCTCTCAAACATGATGCAATGAAACATGATGACGAAAACAATGCCTTTGTCAATTGTTCAATGTCATAAAAGTTATATGATGATACAAATTATGTGTTCAGAGAAGGAGTTTATAGTCGAAAAGAAGTCGGTAAGCAAAAGATACGAACCTACGTTGAGCAGAGAATGATGCAAACAATTCTGAACATGATAAAGATCATAAAACGAAGGAAATTTCTATAGTTTGGGTATGGAACATTGTCAATTACCTGTGTGTTTCGTTAGCCAGAAGTTTCGAGATAAAAATGAAGATTGAAAGGGAAGGTAAGGTGGAAAATGAGTTACAGAATTGCTGATATCAAATTACTGCTACAGACTATCAGAAATTGAGAAAAAGAGAGTGAAATTTCAGCAAACGCCGCAAGGAACGGAATGAAATATGACAGCAAACATTGTGAATTTCTACCCTTTCTCTATAGAAAATATTTTCAAAGCGTGTTGCTAAAAAAACGAACATGTGTTTTCCATCATCAATTTGCTATAATTTCTTCGAGTTGATATCAAGATAAGGGTTGCAATGACTCATTTTTCGTGTTAAGTAATGATCGAATATACAATTTTCTGAATTGTTCGCTTGAAATGGCCAATTTTGTTGGGAATTGCCAAATGGTATTTTTATACACGCAAGTTGTTTAACAAGGTGAAACTATACATTCAATAGTGAAATATTTTACTACAAATTACTGCTTTGATGGAGAAATAACACTCTGTATTGTCAATCGGCTCGATTTGTTTTGATTAACTCGAAAGTATAATAGGACGTTCGAGTTTTTGATCCGTATTTCAATCTGGGGTTATTTTTGAATACAAATGTGAACCACAGAAAATGATTTTTCATATCTTGAGATCATACTCTTTCCTGTGTCTCTTATGTTCTCGAGAAAATATCTTGAGCATGAAATAAAAGTTTCTGAACAGTCTGTTGTTTGAATGAGGGATTTTAAGAATTGGTGTGACATTTCTAATGTCAAATGAGTCTGTAATATACCAAGTATACCAGAATATGCGTCAGGCGCGCGAAAATTATACAAACTAAATTTTGATAGAATAAAGCTGAATTTGATCCTTCTCTCTATTATCAAATTATAAGGCTATTTTTGGCCAACTTTGAAATTACTGAATGCTCATTTGTTTAAGAGGAGAGTTAAACAAATCTCTGCTCTTAACAAAGGCCTACTATAGTGTGGCAGAGTATTTCGATGATTCGAATGTAGACAATAATGTATGAATCAATTTTTTGTATCATATGTTTTAATATTTTTTTTTAACCCAAATGTTCTTCACCATGTGAAATTGTCTCAAATGTTCAATATTTTTGATATAGTTCTTTTTCTTCTCTTTACAGATATAGTTGTATATTATTGTGAAAATAAACTGAATCAATTTTTTTGTTTGGACCAATATTTTTGTTGGAGGGTAGAATCGAAGATCAGGGTCAAAACTGAATTCAGTCTTCTTGTGCGCATTCTTCTTAGTTGTAATTATTATATCAATTGAATTAATGTAATTTTACAATGTAAGGAATGTTTCTGAATAAAATTCATTATTATATTATATCAGTTTGTGCGACGAAGTTACCTTGAGTAATCAATAATTTAAATACAACTAAGTAATTTTTCGATTTTCACTACAATTTATTCAAAAACATGACAATATCGTTTCGCCAACTGAGTGGCTTCATCAGATGTTGATGATAAACTGAGCTATTACATTGTGGACTGCTTGCATTTATCCTGAAGTGTGTGAGAATGACCATAGAACAATGTTCTTTTGTAGGGGAATGAATATAAAACATATCTCTTCTGAATTGTGGAGGATTACCATAGAATACTTTTTTCGATTGCATTTTTACTGGGATAAATTTAATAAAGGAGAATTATTGATTAAAACTTGATCATTCAATAAACTGTTTGATTTCTTCCTCTTATTGATTGCCATGACTTCTAACAGGGTTAGTTTATAACCTTTTCGCTATGTATGCAATATTTTAAAGTTGTTGTCGAAGACATGGTTCTCTTCTATAAGATGTGTTGCATACGTAGAATCGGTTTAATTTTTTGCAAAGCATCTTTAGTGTTTACATATTCTAAGTCTGAAATTCCTGCCAGTTTGACCAACATATACTTTGGGACAAGTACTCATAGATACCCGATTTATCATCAGGCGAAATTTTATCTTTCGCATTTCTGATGTGTCTACCAACGGTATTCTGGGTTTTGAAAGCTATCGTTAAATTTCTATCAGATAAAAACTTCGAGATTTTTGATACAGGTTTGCCAAATACGTTCATGTTCTGAAATTTTTGTGACTATCTGTTACTTTAGGATATACTTGAGAAATGTCCTTATAATATAATCTTTTTTGTAAAATGTTATCGACGAAACAATGATGATATTCATTATTTTGTGCGATCTGCTTAATGATGAGTATAATTATCTGCTGATGAAGGCATATTTATCAATCTTTGTATCATACTGTTGAACGCCCCTGATTTGTGATGAATGCATTGTTTGATCAGAATATGAGGGTTTTCGGAAAATTGAGAACTCATGTTTATTATTACTTCTTTTTATTGTAAGGTCCAAGAAGTTTATAGAGCCTTCCAATTCTATTTCTTTTGTGAATTCTATACTCAATATTTTTGTTATTTGTAAATGATGTTACAGATTGTGTTAAAGCTGAATCTATCACTCTTTTCGCTGATGATACGACGATGTCGTGTGCACGTTGACAGATATTTGAGATGGCATTGTCATGTTGAATATCTCAGCAAAAAATTGAATAGTTCATTTTTTGGTATTAGTCGACTCAAGAACTCGCTACTTCTGGATGGGATGCTTACTGCTCATTATGCTCTGGTTTTCACCCACTTAAAGTACAATGTAGTCCTATGGGGCGATTCAGCAGAAAGTTCCAGAATTTTTTTAACGCAAAAAAGATGTATTCGATTGATCTTCAACCTGAAGACACAAGAATCATGCTGGCCGATTTTCACGAAGCACAAGATCCTGACGCTGCCATGTATATACATTTTACAGTGTCTGCTGTTTGTTCGCAGTAAACTGCTAGAGCTTGATACAACTTCTAGTTTCCACAGCTACAGCACGAGGCATAATTACACCATATACATTCCGACTCATGGAACATCTAAATTTGAATCCTCTCCAACATATATGGGCATCAAGTTATTCAATCTTCCTAACCACATCAAGTCCTTGAGTCTGTCGAAATTTGAGAAGGAAGTTTGCAGAGTCTTATTACTTAATTGTTTTTATTCCTTGCAAGAATATTTTTCTGCTGAAATTGCTTAAGTGTAATTGTAATTGTTAATGATATTCTTGACGTATCCTATACATATTGTAATGTCATACAGGACAAATAAACATTATTATTATTAGTATTATTATTATTGTTAGTATTATTATTATTATAATTATTATTATTAGTATTATTATTATTATATTTGGGTGAAGTGAATTGATGAATTTTAAAAGACAGTTAACCTGTCTATGGGTATTAAATTAAATTAAACTCTTGGCTTAATGTTTCACGATTTATTTAACAATATGAAATAGTCAACACGTTTCGAGCGTTAGCTCATTTTCAAGACTCTCGAAACTTATTGACTAGTTCATATTGTTGAATAAATCGTGAAACATTAAGCCAAGAGTTTAATTTAATTTAATATTCAATTATGTTTCACCAAGAGTTAAGCGAGAATTCAATCTCAGTCACTGTCTATGGGTACCTGTTAATTAATGTAGATTACCTGTCGATTAATGATTTGAAAAATTGAACTTAAGATTATGTTGAAATAATTTGATATTCATTTACGCAAAATTGAATAAATAACGTTCATTCTATTTTGTGGTATTATAGATTATTAAATTATATTTCCGATCAATTTTCTGGATGTTTTGAGAACAATATACGAATTTCTATGTATAACTCGATATTCTGTTTAAACGAAAACATCGCTTCGAAACAATCTTAATGGCGAGAACGTTTTCATTTATTTCACTCGAAGGCGACTTGATTTATAGTAGCATATTTGTTTCCGCAGAAAACGTTTGGATTTACCATGGAAGCGCAGTCTTTCTCCTTAATCGAACGGTTTATTTTTCGGTTCTCTGTTATTGTATTTTGTCACTAGATATTGGTTATGGCCCTGCGGCTTCAAAAAATATTTCTATGTTGTCGCAAAATTTATGAGGGAAGCCTATATTGTTTTTTTCTGAGCTGCACTCATATCTATGATCTATATTGAATGAAAACAAAAATATTGATTTTGCTACGAGTATTTTCAACTATCATTTTGTGTAGAAATGCGGTTTTGCAGAAGTTGCTCTTCTGCAAAAAAAATATCTGCAGAGAAATTCGAGTTATTCTATCTTTTGAAATCTGAACCGAGTTTAGATTTTAAAGTGGATGTCTCTCCGTCTTTCTTAACTTCGTATTTTCGTGAATGAATATAATTTCAGAAGAATTTGCCGCTCTTGGTTCATGGAAAGCTGGGAATAAAATTTTTTCTGAAGAAGGCAACATTGATTGCCGAAACGTTAAGAAATCTGTATAATAATGGGAATATAAGTTTGCCACCACTTGTCCACAGACTTAATAACCCAAGAAAAAATAATATATATATATATACAAGTCAAAGAAATCGAGTAAAATTTGCTAATTCGATATATATATATATATATATATATATATATATATATATATATATATATATATATATCGATTTATATGTTTTGAGCAATAACAGGCTTAGTTTATTGTGAAAAATTCTATTTTCGTTGACGTTTCGTTGTATATCACAACTTTGTCAAAACTAATGCATTAGATATGTTTCTTTTTTCGCTTGCCTTTTTTTGTTTTTTGTTTAGTTATTTTGTATTGTCAAAGTTTTTAGCAATAACATGCTTATTTCAATGTGAAAACTTTATATTCGTTGACGTTTCGTTGTATATACCAATAAATACACAACGCTTCATCAAATAGTATGAGCAGTAGTACCTACTGACTCTAAAACTATACCAATTACATTTGCTAACAATCTGATAGAATAATGACGAGACAAATTGAAAGCCAAGAACTTGAAGAACACGAATAATGACAAACGAAACAACACGAAGAACCTACTCAGAGATCGGATAATCTACGAACTTATGGAAAACAATCAACAGAAATCAATACCAATCTCTATTATGACAAAAACAAGCTTCATTTCCAAATGTAGTGCATGTCATAAGACAAGACTTTAGAAAAACATATACCAGAAGTGGAAGTAAAGTCAAAAAGCCAAGTCTGTATTCACAATAATTCAGAACCTCATTTACGTTGGCTCAATCTTGAGGAGATATCTGTAGATTCCAGCTTGAGACTTGCTGAGATACTTTTCCTTTTCAGTACAAGACTGTAGTTTATTGAAGTACTTTATACAACGGTATGATGGTTCTTGTTCTGTTTTTGCCATATTGTGTTCAGGAAAAAATATGCCCAAGGTGCGAATGGACATGTGACTTATTTCCACTTTCTTCAACTTTTTTCTGTTTTCCAAAAAAAGATTGAGAGACACTCTTGAATGTGAATTGTAGCAGCTGTATGAATTGCCTCTCTTCGACAACATTCTCGGAAAGCAATCTTTGTTGTGGCACGTACTGCTTCTCTTTAAAGCCTGCTAACTTTATTTAAGACTGCGATACACCCATAAACGATAATTCAATATGATTTAGCCTCAAAAAAACTCAATAAATTTTCATAGTTTTCTTGTTCAGGTACTCACCTAGAACTCCCAAGGAGTACCATATCAAACTCAGTTGGTTGCACTAGGTTCTGTTATGTGTTTCTTTCAACTTAGTTTATCATCTACGTATACATCCAATTATTTGGATCAATCTTTCAATTATTTATAGCTTAGATTTTGAAACCATTTTCAGGATATAACACCGAACTCAGCCAATGACACTGCTACTGATGACTCGATGAGTGAATAAATTTTTCCTCAGCTTGAAACCCTTTGATATCCGCGATAATGAAGTATGAAATTGAGGGTATTAATTCTGCGTGTGCGGGTGGAAAATTCATAGTTTGTAGACCATTGATCCATTTTCATATCTATGATATTGAAAAATATTAAATGTCGGAACAATCTTTTTACAAATTGCAGCGACGGTTGAATTCAGACAAGTCGACGTAACAACGATCATTGGATAAATTGAATCTTCCAGAAGTAATGAAAATTTCAAGAAACCGTTGATATATAGCCGGGAAGTCTTCAGGGAATGTCGTTCCGTTATATAGGAAGCCATATAATCCAATAGACGAAACTTTTCTGAAAACTTTAGTTCAACCCAGAAAAGGGAACGCTGATACTTGCATCCAATATTACATCTTCATTGCATAATTTTCCTGGTTATCGTTGTCGTCCCGCGGCCGTCTTGCGCAAGATGAAAGCTGGTGGTGGGGGCTTAACCCGGGCGCAGTGTATCCTCCCCAGTACGTAGCGCGCTCTCGCCTCACGTTGACATTCAACCCTAACCTAACTTCTGGTGGCCCGCTGTAAGCCGTTTCGCAATCAGGCGCAAGTTGACGGAATACGAAACACGCGGACGTGATTGTCGCGCTGCGTTACGCGTTTTGACAGTTGCTCGACTTTTACCTACGTACGTGCAGTTACACCTGTTACATTTTGACGTATGTGATTTTTCGTTCGAATATGAACGCGGAAGTTGAATTGTGTGTTCGAGTTCAGTTTTAGTGAACTTTTTCTTTCGACTTGGATTGCGGCTGGATGTAAACAAGGATAGAAACTCGAGCCGTTAGAAGTATGTTGGAACTAACTTTGAGAGTAATAACTTGACATGTTATATATATATATATATATATATATATATATATATATATATATATATAAACATTGTTTTATATATATATATATATATATATATATATATATATATATATATATATATATATATATATATATATATATATATATATATATATATATATATATTTACGCTGCAACTATGATAACTTAAGTAGGTACAGTTAACTTAAAACAAAGTTGCCCAAGATTGACCTTAAGGAGATATGAAAAATATAATAACAGCGATCAAATTTGAAAAAATCGTATTAGTAAAAAAAGAGTGCAAGGAACAAAAGAATATTTTTTGTGGTTTCATTAAACTGAAATATTGCAATAAATTCAATCGATAATGCTTTATCGAAGTGCACATGATTAGACGATTGATTTTAAGTTATTCGTTATTCTCTAAATGATGATTTTCATGATGTTTCATTTCTTTACAGAGTAAACATAAAATATAACGAATAATGGGCGCTAACTAAATATTGTAAGTGAATATTGAGTAATATGAAAAATGAGAAACTTCGGATATTCTTTCGACTGTTTGTTTCTCAATAACTTGAAAACGCTTCGATGAAAATGGATGACATTTTGTGCATAGATGAAGGTCAGATTGAAATAGCGCACAGAGTACTTTTTATTACACAAACTGCGCGGTATATGTGGAAGCAAAAAATGATTTATGTGAGCGTGTGTATATATATATATATATATATATATATATATATATATATATATATATATATATATATATATATGTTGGGGTTTGTTAGATATATTACAGTCATATTGACTGCTTGGCGACTAGCGCCGAAGTGGACGAGATCTTGTTGACTTCTCCTGAGGTTGCGTCCCGAGCATGCGCATTCGTCTTTTCTTCTTCTTTCTTGATGTGTCTTAGTCTATCGGTTGGTGCATCCAGTGGTAGGATGTGACTAGTCACCGCATACTCCCCCGCAGTGTCACACATAGTTAGCATAACATGTGGGGAACGTACTAACCTCCCTGTTAATGTAGTAATGTAGTTGACAATGTAGTCCAATGTTCGATGCAATTATGGCTGATTTCAGTGGACGGTGGAATTCTTCGTTGAGGCCTTTCGATTGCGGATAGTAAGGAGTGGTCCCTATTTTTGAATCCCTTGTGGATGAGCTAATTGCTGTAAGAGATTGCTTTTGAACTGCCGTCCTTGATCCGTTGTGAATCGCGAAGGTTCTGCAATAAGTGATATCCAATTCTCGTACAATTTTGCCGCAATTGTATCTGCTGTGATATCTGTAATTAGAATAGCTTCTGGCCATTTTATGAATTCATCTGTCATTGTCAAATAATAACTTGTATCTTCTGAAGAAGGTAGAGGAACTACTATATCGAGGTGGACATGGTCAAATCTTTTCAATTGGTCAGTGAGTGAATTTACTGTATAGCGTGAATTCTGCTTTTCTACAACTTAACATTGACTCGACCATTCGTTGCAGTCTTTATTGATATAAAGTCAAGTGAAAAACAATTTAATAAATTTGTTCGTAGTCCTAATTTCTAATTAGAAACGTGCGATGTTTCGAAAACCTGGCGCCGATACCCCATTGGTATATATGGCTTTACTTACCGCTTGAGTAAACCAAAGTTTTGTATTAATTGACCAGATTGGTTGAAATTTTAATGAAACACGTGCAATTGACAGGCATCGTTTTCGTTATTCATATTTTTAATAAAAGTTTATGTAGAATAACTAGAATTAATGAAAGAGTTTTTTTTTATGTTTCTTCTTGAAATATGTTCTATAAATAAATATTACTTATTTATGTGCGAAATAAGAAATATTCTGAACCATGTGAAATGAACTACAACGAATAAAGAATCAGAATAATAAAGCAAAGACAAAATAAGATACGATAACTTCAATACCTTATTCATGTCGATGGAAAATGCAATTTCTAAAAAAAAAATTTTTTTTTTTGTGAATATTTCAGTATACAAATGACCAATATAAGAAGATTTGAGTAATTGTCCTTACCTCTGTACTATAGTAGGTCGTAGCGTCGATCACGTCAGGGGTCACCAATGTTGGGGTTTGTTAGATATACCCAAACTCTGTTCAGTATGAACAACTTTATTTATCATAACTAAATACAACTAAATACATTGAAGTGCACTAATAACGTTTGTTGATTACAGTCATATTGACTGCTTGGCGACTAGCGCCGAAGTGGACGAGATCTTGTTGACTTCTCCTGAGGTTGCGTCCCGAGCATGCGCATTCGTCTTTTCTTCTTTTCTTGATGTGTCTTAGTCTATCGGTTGGTGCATCCAGTGGTAGGATGTGACTAGTCACTATATATATATATATATATATATATATATATATATATATATATATATATATATATATATATATATATATATATATATATATATATATATATATATATATATATATATATATATATATATATATATATATATATATAGAATTTGGGTAACTGGAATAGTCGGTCTGGTAAAGTGTTCAAAAACTCATTTATTCATTACAATTCTGGATATTTTTACACTTTATTTTTGTCTTCTTCAGGAGAAAAAACAAGCTGCAAAGCAATGACTACAATGATCAAATTTAATATGTAAAAAATATAAAACTATTCATTATTAGAGTTTGTGCAGTGATGATATCAGAATTAACATTATTGAACAAACGTCTCATATTTTGTTTCCACTTTTCATTTTGCTGAACTAAATGGTCAGAAATTTCAACACCCTATAAAGCTGAAGGCCAGGCATTTGTGTGTGGGGTGTACAATGAGTTGAAAATAAAATTTTCAAACCATTGGCGTAGGAAAATATAGACGAAGACAAAATAAGAGACGTTTGTTGAATAATGTTAGTTCTCTTATCATCACTGCACAAACTCTAACTCTAAGTAGTTTTATGTTTTATATTTAGTTTCAAATATGAAAATATTTCAAATGAAACTCTCATGAAGCTGTCTTTCACAAGCATTCACAAGAGTGAGTATTAAGTGAATACAAAAAAAACATCGAACTTGTTCAATGGAAGTACCATACAATTGTTTCATCCTGATTAGGAATCTTCAGTGATATACATCCTAACAAAACAAGTTACGATGGTTTCTTAAACGCAAAACACTTCATTCAAACAGAAATTTGTCTGTAGGTGTTGCTATTTGAAGCCTAAGACAGCGGTGTTATATATTATATATTATGGTCATAAGTCATATAGACTGACTTTGACTTGAATGTCTCTGATGAGGAGACGTCACAATGGTTTAACATTCGAATAGTTGAAATGCTCAATGGAATTTTCTCTTTAAATTAGCTTCCTGGACATGTAGAATATATACGAATATGTACATTACTCATCTAATATACCTATGGAAGTATGGATAGTACCTATTAATAACCACTCAAGTTCGTTTTAAATGCATTAAAGCTCTTGTCTTCCCAGGAATTCGTGCCCAGATCAGCCTAGAGAGAGATCTTCATTCCCACCATAGGCTGTAAAGACACCAAATAATGGGTTACTGGAATTATAAAATATTTTTTAATGGATATTAATCTTTGAACTCCTGGTTTTACTTTCTAGAAAATATTATTTTCTTCAAAATTTCATTGTTTTTAATTATATTGGCAATGATTATCTGAAGTATCGTTTGTGATCTCCAATTAAACTCAACGTTTGGAGGGCTCATTAGTTTGACGAGAGTACTGAATGCTGGAATCATGTACGGTATGGTGCACATTTCATCCATTATCAGATATCCAGTTAATTCCAGTAAACCATAAAATGCATCTTAACATTGAGTGTTCATATACGAACAACCTTGTTACGCAAATCAAAATCGAACTATTCGATGAACGGCTTAACGTCAGTTACCCTTCAAATTCCGAAATTGATTATTGACTTATTTGTTGCGTTACGTTACATTGTTGACTTTTTTAATGGAAAATCTTAGCGTTGGTGTTTTGGCTATTCGAGTTCTTCAGAATCAATTTTCTGGTACGTCGTTTTTTGCATTCGTTTAGGAATGAATCTCTTCAAAATGTTCATAGTGAAACTTGAAATACATTCATGTTTTTCGGTGGAAGTTAAATCGTGTGAGTATTAATTAATTCATTAGAATATTGCTGTTAGGGGTTTTGTACACAGAGTGTTCATAAACTCTCTTGGGAAACGCAATCTACATTTATACTAGATGCAATTTTATGTGAAGTTATATGAATCTACTTCAATTTGAGATTTCTTTTAGTGCCTTTTGAACATGATGTTATTGGGTTCATTCTTCAACTATATGAACAACAGCTTAAACAAACTTTGAAATTTGTGAATTATATAAACTTGTTGTGATTTTGAAACGTTTACTACAAGCTGGAGTTTTTGGTTTTGGTATTTTTCACAACGGCAAAATCGTTTTATTGTTTGTGTATTAAATTTTTGAGAATTTTACAATAATGAGAGGTAATATTGAATATTTGTCTGAAAATCACTGACTGAACAATTCTTCATTCGACCAGTTTCGCGTTTTACGGTATTATCAAGATTTTTCGACGTAAAAGACGAAACTAGTCGAATAAAGAATTGTTCAGTCAGTGATTTTTAGACAAGTATTTCTTGTCACATCTCATTTAACTATGAACTATCACAGTGTTGATTCATCGTCCATTGAATATTAACTTTACAATATATTCAGAATTATGTTTTTGTTTATTTATTTATTCATCATACATTAATTTTCTTTAACATTTACTCATCTCCAATATTAATTCATATATTCAATTTGTCTAATATTTCAAGAGTTTCGAAGAATATACTTTCCAGTAATTGTCACTTTGAGAAACAAAATTTTGGACGATAAGGCAACAAATAAAGCTTCGATCAATGGCAATCAATGCATGAATGTTCCAGAATATTCAAAACTAAGTTACCCTTTTCATGCTGAGAGTTTTTTATCGCGACAAAAATATGATATTGAAATTGATGAAGATTTCGTAGTACACTTTTTTGAGAACTGTTATTAGTGAGAATTCCAAGTTTTCAGTTCTATCAGCACGACGTAGCTAATTTTAAACTACACAAACCGAGAGAGGTGTTTTCTACTGATTTCTATAGATGGAATTGTAGAGTATTCATTGCTCTACGATCTTCCACTCGAAGTCACAAGAAGATGCTTGGAGGTTGAAATCGTTGCCTCACTTCGATGGACCTGGTGCGACTGACGAGTTCCTTGCAGAACGAAACATATATGTCTCGCACTTCCATCAGGTGTGGCATCGATTTCAATATTTCTCTAACATTTATCCCTTGAAGGATAATGGAGACATCACATCGTACACGTTCACATATCTATTCTCTTGATTAATTTCAATTTTTCAAATGAATGTTCTAGTGTTCATTGTCTATATATATATATATATATATATATATATATATATATATATATATATATATATATATATATATATATATATATATATATATATATATATATATATATATACTTTTTCGCATAAAGAAGTATTGAATCTGCAAGTTATATTCCTCCAGAGAATGAATTCAATCACCTCATGTACATGTTCTTGGAAAACAGCGAATTGGGAATTTACAATCACCCCACACATGCAGTTTTCGAAGGCCGCCCCATACGAAAGATGCCTCGCAAATCCTTTGAGCCGTTGTTTCGTTCTTTTGACGTGTTCGAAGGTCCGCGATATAACCCGCAATCCCTGAATAACGAGATTGAAAATGGTCTCTTCGAATTCGGAAAATGAGACAACGCCTACTAACGACTTCGCCGATCTTTGTTGACAGTAAACTCGATAAACTCAGGAAGCGGATTTAAAATTCCTGCAAGCTGTCCCCCGATAAATAAGAACTTTTCGGAAACGAATAGACTCGACGATTTCCCAGATCCGAGAAAAACTCAACGCGATCATTTTTCAATTCTGAAAACCACTTCTTTCACAATTCTTCGTCCTTATCTTGACACTCGAAGTTTTGAGATGTTCTTAATGATTGCGCTAGCATTTTATGGCTATATGACGAGCACCACGGGGGTAGACGATTGATCTAGATGAAAATTTCGTTGGAATTACGGTTTATTTTACGAAAAAGGAAACACTGGGGCCACTGGAGTGGAATTTTGAACAAAAATGTAGTAAAATCGGTTCATTATACCTAATCGCAAAACTGAAGAAACTGAGTGAAGAACTGACGAAATAGTGAGTGTTGAAACATGGAATTTGATGATTTTATTCATATAATAAGTTCTTTATTCTTAACATGTATAATACTCAAATACAGAAAATAATAAGAAAATGTTGAATACTAACTAAATAATTAAAATAAAAGAGATATAACAAAGAGCTCAATCTGATCTAAAAAGACTGACTGATAACACTACATTATAGCATTCAATTAAATATTACAAAGAACTCAATCTAAATCAATTCACTTTAGTCAATATTCTCTGCTCACATAACTCCTAATAATAACTTCTCTAGAGTCACTTATTGGCAACTCTATTGAATGTAGACTCCATAAACCAAATGAAGGATTGTATTAGCGAGTTAGTCCTTGGGGTCTCTGTGTGGAAGAATTCTGTAGTACTATAATTTTGCTTAGGAACATGAAATTTCAAAGCAGACAAAAGAGGAGAACAATGAATACTGTTGTGCAGTAATTTGTACAAACATTTGAGTGTTAAAGTTTCCCTCCTGCTATGCAATAAGATTAAACTAAATCGACTCAATAATTCGTTATGAGTTTATCTACTCCTCTTTGTATAAACTATATCCTCCCTCCAAACTAAGAATTTCTAGAACCTTCTCTGCATGGCCTCAAGATGGCATTGATGGCAAGTGTAAATAGGATGCCAGATCATGCTGCTATACTCCAACTTGCTACGGATTAGGGTATTAAGCAGTCCTATGAATGTTGTGGAATTATCAAAATATTTGCCATTGCATATAACGAATTCATATATTTTCGAGGCAAATGACATAAGTTGGGTGATGTGTGGTAGAAAAGTAAGCTTCTGGTCGAGACCAAGATTCCTCACCTTATCAGAACGAGAAATAACTTGACCACAGACGCTATAATCACAGTCAATTTCGTCTCTTCGCCTTGTGAAAGGCATAACATTACATTCTGACATTCATATATTCATTCTTCTTCGTCTGTCTCTTCTCCTATCGAAAATCGGTGATTATATGGGCGATTTGAATCTTTAACACATATTGAAATACTGATCTGGTACTCTTGTCATACCACTGAGGTAAATTATTGAACCAAAATGTTCTTCTTCTAACTACACTGTGTTTTCCTTGGATCTTGCCTTCAATCACGACCTGCAGCAGTTACTGTTTGGTTTCTGTGATTCCGAAATATTGCAATTTTCTTGTTTTTATAGCTCGCAATATTTCTGATTCCTTGTGTACTCCCTGTAGTGCTACTTCATCTCCTATTTGTTTCTCTAGGATTAATTGAAGAATCAATAATTCGGTAAGGTGTTGCTTTCATGTATGCGGATGTTACATCACCTGTGCTCTGGGGGTCCTTGACTGAAGAAGTTGAGGTGAAATCGAGAAGGTATATGACAATTTAGACGCATGGTGTCAGCGCAATCGATTGATTCTCAATGAGCGTAAAACGTTGAGCTACAGTTTCATAATACTAGGCTACCTAGTAATGTGTTGGTGAATACCAATAACCATGAGATCGAATATTTGGGATGTTTTCTTGACTCGGTGTTCAGATGAGAGTCTAATGTGGACCATGTTTGCAGAAAACTCAGTAGAGGATATTATACTCTTCTCCAGTTGAGGACTAGTATTGGGGAAAATGATCTTATGGCTGTATACTATTCAATCATACATACACACCTATCTTTTAACACTCTATTATGGGGAATTTCACCTAATTGGAAGAGAGTTTGTATTGCGCAGAAGAGGATAATAAGGCTATTGTTTCGTCTCCAACTCACTGAATCTTGTAGGAAATATTTTATTGAAAATAAAATACTAACTCTGCCCTCTATATCTATCATCAAAGCAGATATGCATGTGAGGAAAAATTTTGACTATTTAATTGAACTGGGGTATCATATAGCACTAGAAATGGAAACATGTTACTTTTTCCTAAGCAAAGAAGTGCCTTATATGAGAAGAGTCTCAAGTATGTATCTGTAGCCATTTACAATAAATTACCAGCATATGTTACTAATTTCAGTAATCTGAAAAAGTTCAAAAAAGATTTTGAAATATTTTCATTCTGTTGAGCATTTTATACGCTTCAGGAGGTCTATTCACATACCCGCATTTGATACTAGTCTTCTTTTTATGTCAGAGCGAAATGTATCTATTTTTAATTGTTTCATATTACATCCATATGACATGTACATGCTCATTGTAGCCCAAGTACGAATGAAATTATTAATAATATACAAATTTCAACCGTTAGTGATGATATATCATTTTCATTTCATTTCGATTTACGTTCATTCCTATAAAAGCAACTTTAGAGTTGAAGAAACTTCCTTTTTATCTATCAAATGAATTGAAATTCATCGAGATTTCCCACTCATCGCTAAATCAAGGCTGTATGGTAGCTAAACATACTTTGCAGAGGTAGTGAAAGATGAAATAAGCTGAATCATCCTAAACTTAATGTTTTTCTGTTAGGCCCCTCTCAAATTCAGCCCAATTTATACATCATTATAATGTAAAAAATGCCTTGAATTCGGATAGGCTCGCATTTTCCTTGTGTTTAGTACAAATTGAAGCGAGATCTCGGCCAGCTTGTTCAAAAACAAATTCGAATTCAGCACTTGGGTTGAAGTATCAGAATTTAATTCAACTGTTATTGTGAATGAATGAGCGATCACGCTAATAAGATTTGCGGGATGTGAACCGTCGAAAACTGCGGAAAATTCGGTGGAATTTCCCAAGGAAATAATACACCGAAAACAATAGATCTTCGAACAAAAGACGTTAGACTTCACGATCTGATAAGGGATGATGATCGTTATTCAGTTTATTACAATGAAGCACTGAAAAATTTTTTGTTACTCAACAATGAGACCGTATGTTTCGCCACTTTAATTGGCATCATCAGATATATTGGCATCATAATGGTCGTGATGATGTAGATAACGTGGTTCGATGTTGACAGACGACGCACATAAAGGTAGATCTACACCACATAAGAGTGAGTGTCATAGCCAACCAATTTAATTTGCTGTTCTGAAAGCTTGGAGCGACACAAAGCCAGATAAATTGCGGGTGTTAAATACACTCTTAATGAGCTGTTCTTCAAGATCGAATTGGTCATTCATGGGCATTTCACGACACTGAGACATTCATTTTTGATTGACAGAAATCCTCAATGTCTGATTACCTATGAGTAATACCCTCGAATCACTGGAATTTAAACGGAGATAATTTCAGCGGTACCATTCGAAAATTGATCTCAAGTCGTCGTTTATCTTCGAAAATGTTGACAGGACATCATTGTTTCAGCAGAAGAATGAAATTGTTAGACTTTCGCATGAAGATGATAGCTGCATCTTCAAATTATGGAAGGAAGATCAATAGAATATATAGTGAAAAGTATAGGGAACAGATTACTACCCTGCGGGATTCCATTTCAGCTGGTGTTTCTCTGAGCATTCAACATTGTAATTCACGATTTCGTTTCGATCATTGAAACATATTGAGCTCTCTCAGGAGACACGCTGGCTTCACCGAATCAAGCTCTTCATTCTGCTTTGGAAGTGCCAGAAATGTCAGCAAAGAGACGTCACTACCATCTGCCATATCAACTTTGGCACTATAATGAGATATTCGCTGCGCTTAGGAGAGGCTATCTTTTCAACCAAGCTGACCAATTTTATTCGGTGTTCCCCAAACATGGAACGACATAAAGCCAGATAAATTGTAGATGACAAATATACTCTTCATGAGCTGTCGTTCGAGATCGAAATGTTCATCAATGACCTGAGACACTGACACTTCAAAATTCATTCAAGATTGACAGAACTCCCCAATGTCTGATTAACTATGAGTAATACCTTCGATTTACTGGAACTCAAACGGAGACAATTTTTTCTTTGCCATTCGAAAATAGATCTCGAGTCGTCGTTTATCTTTGAGATTGTTGAGAGGACAGCATTGTTTCTGCAGGAATAAAATTGTTAGACATTGGCATGAAGATGATAGCTGTAGCTTCAAAGTATGGATGGAAGATCCATCGTATATATTGAGAAAAGGATGGGACCCAATTTACTACCGTGCGGGATTCCATGTGTGAGCTGGTGTTTCGCTGAGCATTCAACTTTGTAATTCACGATTTGGTATCGATCACTGGAATACATTGAGATCTGCCAGGAGAAACGATGGCTCCACTAAATTAAACGCTTCATTCTGCTTACCGTGTGCTACATCATCTGTAACTTTTGTACTATAATGACG
The DNA here is from genome assembly GCA_030704895.1 of Henosepilachna vigintioctopunctata. Taxonomy (NCBI): domain Eukaryota; kingdom Metazoa; phylum Arthropoda; class Insecta; order Coleoptera; family Coccinellidae; genus Henosepilachna; species Henosepilachna vigintioctopunctata. Next base: position 4,490,692 of record JARQZJ010000005.1, read on the forward strand.
TGTGTATCTTGACTGACAGTGAGAGGGAATATTATGTTTCATAAGATACTCGTAGCTACTACATTTTCAACCAGACAACACTGGTAGAACGATAATTCGTCTGGGATCACCAAGAAAAGAAACATGTTGTATTCTTCTTCAATCTCTTCTTTCTTCTTCGTCCAACTCATGTTCCCATTTCACATAGGGTCAGGAGTCCCTTCTACATTTGCACCAGGGAACTCTGTTTCAGCTGGTCTGAATACCCAGCTCGTGGTACATCCCCTTCTTGATGTTCTTCCACCGGGTGGTGAGTATCCTGCTTTTTCTTGTACTCTTCAATTACATTCCATAATTTCATTTTCGAAAATCTACGTATTGAAAGTTTGTGTATTCGTAGACAGTTCTCGATTAGACAACTCCTTGAGAGTTTAATTCGAATAATTTTAAATGACAATTTCAGAGAAGACTATGTTTATTAAAAGGAACACTTGGCTTGGTTTCACAAAATTCATAATATAAACTTAACAATTGTTTCGTGGTGTTGTCTCATTTTAAAAAGTTGAACTGAACAACATTTTTCGACCAAGATTCTTATATACCTACCTATACATCGTCACCTGCAATAGATTCAATGCTGATATCGATGTCTAAGACAGGTCAATAAACAGGTTAATCTACTTCAGAGACATAGATACTAGCCTTAAGTCTATTGTAGGTTACAATGTATAGGTATATAAAATTGTTGGTCGAAAAATGTTGTTCATTTTAACTTTTGAAAATGGGGTAACAACCCGAAACAATTGTCAAGTATTTCTCATACATTCTGTGAAACCAAGACAAGTGTTTTCATTTAATATGCATATTTCATATACATGAGTTGAAGAATATTCGTATCAAAAGTCAGATGAAAAAGCGAGTAAATACCCACTGTGAAAAAGTTATTGCTTCACCATATTACACCTCAATTTTCCCTAATAATCTTCACGTGACATTGAATGTGAAACTCCATTTGCGATGTGCAAAAAAATGGTCGCGCGCTGTTCAACTTGGAAAAGCCGGGCGAACTAATCACATCTGGTGAAATAGCATCGGGGCTTCTGTCGAATAACATTTTTTAATTTCGTCTCGGTCATACGGTAGGAAATTCATAAAATTTAAATTGAAGTCATTTCCTCTCTACCGACGCAGATGGAGTTAATGAATATTTTACAAGAGTTAATTGAATTCAGTTTACGATTATCCGAATGCTATATTTGATGTGATATGCTGGAAAATATCGATGCGTAAATAGATAGAGCTTCTTTGGAGCTAGTAATATTAGTACTAGAAATATTATTTCCCACTAGGGGAGCGATTGAACTTGAATTCATTATTTTTGGGGCTTTTGCTTCAGTTTTTTGCCTCCCAAAAATGTTTTATTCCCTCAGAATGCTCCTTCTTCCGTTCATCTGTCTATTTCATTCAGGTTGTCGCGATGATTTCTCTTCGAATTTCATATTGCGATTTTATCAGAGCGACACTCAGTGGGATCTTCGAGATCCTCTACATAGATTTGTTGTAGATATTTTTGGACCATTTTAGCTACTCTATGCCCCATTTACTTTTTTTATTATATCTATTTTCTTCGATATCCTGGACTGTTCCATTATGTAGACATGTACATGAAACTTTTCTCGTTGTTTGTTTATTTCTGATGTTATTGTATTTGTCTTCTGATAAACTTCTTTCTGAGGTCTCTTCATCCAAATAACTATTGTTTCTGCTGCGTAGATTGCTTCTCGAAGAGTCGTTGTGTTATAATGCCTCAATTTAGCTCTTCCCGAATTACACTTTTTTATACCTTTCAAATAGAAGTATTTGATGACTGCACTTTTCTCCAATTTATCCATTTTCACGAAAACAACTGAAATGTCTTGCGCAGTAGTCTCAAACGTAAACTAACGCAGCGATTTGGCTGAAACTTTAAATACAAGCTCAGTGGAAATGGTACTGTAGGACGCCGCTCCAAAAGTAGACCTAGTGGCGACATCTCTTGGTCAGTCCGGAAACTTTTCAGCTCACCCTCGTATGTTACATTTTTCAGTATATTATATCAGTTACATTGAAAATCCCATAAAATCATTTCCTTTGTTAGTTTCATTTCTATTGAAATTAAGAGCAGGTATACGTGATGGCTCTATAGGTATAATACATTGAATTTCAACAATTTTTATCAAAAGTACCGATATTTTGGAATCATCAGACCATTAAATTTCGTTCAATTCAATCAACGTGTTGCTGGATTGAAGTAACAAGCTATTAGGTATTCAAAGTTGAAATCCAAAATGGGTTTAACCGCATTTTCAACAAAATATTATCAATTATTGAGTGAGTTTTCGTACTTTTATTTTCCATAAATTATGGGTATCAAGGCGAGTGAATTTTATTGTTGTCATAAAATCTGGATTACAGGGGGATGCAACTTGGTTTAGTGCTAGTTTCGTAATTTATAGGGACAAGAAAATGAAATTGCTCTAAAAACACTACATAACGAAAAAGCCGATAGTGCAACTTGAAAATGGTGCACAGGTCATTAAATTCAGAATGGTAGATAATTTAATTAATGGATATAACGGATAGTAAATTAACTTGAATTATATTTATCCTATTCTGGCATTATAAAGGTGTTCCGAAATTAACGCAAGATTTGAATTTACCGCCAGTTTGCAGTAAAGTGTTGGCAACCCTGAAAAAATCAAATCGACAGGTGACAGTTTGAGGTTAGTAAAAATGGAGCGTTAAATGTTAAAACAACGTGTCCTAGTTATTGAACAATATTTTAAACATAATGAAAGCTTGTAACAGGTCGAAAAGTTCATACGAAATATGCTCGAAATAGTGTTTTAATCCCGTCAACTGTAAAGAGAATAATTGGCAAATCCCTGGAGACACGATCCGTTGGAGATGCCAAATACACTGGTCGTCTAGAAATTTCAAGAAGCTCCCTACAGCGTAGACACACTAAAGATCTGTGTCTTCATGCTTACGAAATTCAATTAACACTACAACTGCAGCCTAACGACCATACACAGCGAATAAAGTTTGCAGAATGAATTAATGAATATCAACAAATGGATGCTGATTTTTCAAGCAAAGACATCCAAAGCGATGAAGCAAATTCACACCTTGATGGTGTTGTCAATCGCCAAAACTGTCACTTTTAGGGTTCTGGAAACCCACATCTGATTATCGAAAAATAAATACATACACAACGTGTCACTGTTTGGAATGAATTTTGAGCTGGCTCAATAGGAGCGTTAGCTGCTCAAGCAGTAACTGTTACTTGTGTTCGAAATAGTGACATGATAGCACGGTTCTTTCTGCCGGACTTGAATGATATTGATATGACTAATATGTGGTTTCAAGAAGACGGTGCCACATGCCATATTGCCCGTGAAACACTTCAAGTACTACTTGAGACATTTCCAGGTCGTCTACTTTCTAATTCAGTCATCAGAATAGGTCATCTAAATCGTGTGATTTAACCATATTCTTTGTAAAGAGTGTTTTTTTAGAGGTATAGAACTATAAATTGCAATAAAACAACGACAGATCATTCCATTGACAAAAATATTTTTTATTCGAAAGATAATCTTGTGGCATTACATGTTCAATATAATTTCTGGCATATGATCGCCATAGCTGGCTAGGATGTTGTCCAATCTGGACGTCCAATTTTTGATGACTTTTTCCAACATTTGTGGCCGTATATCGGCAATAACACGCCGAATGGTCAAGCGTTTGTGGCTTATCCGCATAGACCAATGACTTTACATAGTCCCACAGAACGCAGTCTAGCGGTGTTAAATCACAAGATCTTGGAGGCCAATTTACAGGCCCAAAACGTGAAATTAGGCGGTCACCAAACGTGTCTTTCAATAAATCAATTGTGGCACGAGCTGTGTGACATGTTGCGCCGTCTTGTTCAAACCACAGCTCCTGGACATCGTGGTGGTTCAATTCAGGAATGAAAAAGTTTGTAATCATGGCTCTATACCGATCACCATTGACTGTAACGTTCTGGCCACCATCGTTTTTGAAGAAGTACGGACCAATGATTCCACCAGCCCATAAAGCGCACCAAACAGTCAGTTTTTCTGGATGTAACGATGTTTTGACATACACTTGAGGATTATCTTCACTCCAAATGCGGCAGTTTTGTTTGTTGACGTAGCCATTCAACCAGAAGTGCATAAAACATAAAATGGACGTAGTGCGCGATACGTATTCCGCACGGAACCATTATTTTCGAAATAAAATTGCACTATTTGCAAGCGTTGTTCAGGCATGAGTCTATTTGTGATGAATTGCCAAACCAAACTGAGAATAAATCACTTCTCAGGTGTTAAATCTCTGGAAAAACACCCGTTACTTTATGCTTCAAATAACATACAAAAACATACAATCGGAAGACTTGAAACTGTGTCTTCTAGTCAATTCAAATCTTCCGTTCATTTTGGACACCCTCACAACTGATGTCAATTTCTCACGTCAAAAACACAGTCACAGTGATATCGGAACCGTATAATGTGAGTAGCTTTACAATATCCGACGCTTTGAACGGAATAGTTGGTACTTATTGTGACAACAGGGGCTTATTCAAGGACCCATCGCTTATCATAATACGTCCAGGCTTCCTGCGACGAACCGTCGAATTTTATAAGACTTAACGACCCTCCCGAAAGACAAGAAGTAGATAAGAGCAGCGACAAAAGATTTATTAAAGCTAGCCGAAACCATAAACGTCTGAATGGAATCGGCGAAATATATGATCCGAATCCAGACACGATCGATATTCTACGCCATTTTACACTTCCGTAATACTTATCGCGTTTGGTATTTCTGACGGTTTATGTCTGAGAATTAGGGATAGTCAATTTGACTTGAAGTAAGTAAGGATTACCGGAGTTTTGTGCTACAGTGTATATTTTGGTTCTTTCAAGTCGAAGTAACTTTATTACATCAGTAACGAATTGATATATTCCTTGAATACATCATTTTTATATTGATTGAGTAACTTATTTTTCATGAAAATGAAATTCCTCCCTTTTCAAGAGAAAATGGTTTTTGTCTCACGAAATTTTGTGAAACTTACCCTGTTATGCCCCAAATACACTGCGATTGTTTAAATTCATATTTAATAATTTTTTCACAGTATTTTTGCCTAACATGGAAAAAGCACCCTTATTCACGATGGGAAATTTAAGCGTTGAAATATCTGGTTTTTTAAACACTATGTGTGTTTTTGGTTAGTTGAAATGTCTACTTTGTGATGGTGTAAAAAAATCTACATCACTACGGTGAATCTTTTCAAATTTCGTGAAAAATTTGTCACTTTTTCTTAGAGTAAATCAGAATGCTTGTGTATTTCCATAAAACGAAATGGAAGATGGTAATGTATATATTTTTCACACCATCATGATGTAGAGATTTCATTGAACAGAAGGCCCAGCGATTTTTGAGAAGGGTTAAAATTCTGACGTCCAAATTTTTGATTGAAATTTGAGGGAATTTTTGGAATTGATTCGAAACGAGGTGAGATCTGAGTATTTGAAATTGAAAAAATTACAATGAATTTGAGACATAAGCGCGAATGTTTTCATCAAGTTTCGTAAAGAAACAGTTTCTATAAGAAATAAAAATGAAAAACCAAAACTTAAGTTTTGGTTTTTCATTTGGTATTTGAATTTTTTGAGTTTCAAAGATTTCATACCATTCATACAAGAATTGTAGATCTTTTTGTAACCTTCAACTTTGCTCTATAATTTTTTTCCATAGGACTTGTAGTTTTGCCGGAAATCCAGATAAATCATTCTTAACCTCAAAAACTCATCCCCTTCGACTTCCCGATCTCAGATCGCCTCATTTCTTTTAATTTTTGTTATAATATCTTCCTTCTCCAATAGGTTTCATCCTAGTTCAATTTTTTCTGTTTCAATTATAGACCCTAGTCTTCTAAGTTTTCGATGTATTTCGAATAGTTAAGGCAAAAATTCACAAAGAAATAACTGAATGAAATGATTCTTCTGAGGTTTCAGATTTAATAACATGTCATTGATTGTTAGGGAGGAGTTATTAAACAAATGTTTGATAATGAAATGCAGTTGAAATCGGAATTCTTCAGTTCAATTCGAAGAAATCTTGTTTGTTCAATTCCGAAACATTTCAAAGGCTTTTGCCTGCTTCTAATCGTTATACATTTAGGGGAAACGAAAAAGGAAATCTCTGTTATATAGCGTGCGAACTCTTCAAATCGAATCTGTTGTAAAACTGTTTGATTTTCACGGGTACTATATATCGATGCATATTTTATCTCTTTCCCTGGTGGCTACGATTGCCAAGATTTGAGCAGAGCTAATAGAACCTAATCGATATTCAATTTCTGCATGGATGCAAGGTAATTTTCATGAGAGGTAATTTCATCTGAGGAGGAAGTTAACGACTGAAAAAATCCTACATTCATTATATATCCTAGGAAAATTTTATTCATAATGGTTCTGAGTTTTACTTTACATATTTATGAGACTACATTTCGGAATTTATCTTCAATATACACAGAAAGATTTAAAAACAGACGTGATATCAGAATAGTATGCAACAAGTCTACCCCAAGTTGAAAATTATAATTTCTTGATTCTGAAAAAAATTGTTAACGTGAAATTCATTTTAAGTTGGTGCAAATTGAAGAAACGCCAAAATCACAAAAAATTGAGCTCAATGAAGGTACTTGAAATACCAATTTATATTCATATAATTCGTACTGAAAAAACAGAATAATACGAGGGTGGGTTGAAATTTTCCGGTCTTACCAAAAAAACAGTGTTTTAAAATTTTGTTTTGTTTTATTTTTCAACATAATCTCCATCAACCCTGATACATTTCTCATAACGGTGTTTTAATTTAGTTATACGAGTTTTAAACGTAGATTCGTCAAGCTTCTCAGAATACTGATTTATAGTTTCGATTTCTTGATCGTTGCTGTCAAATCTTTTTTCAAAGCCATTTTTTGAGGTTAGGAAACAGATAATACTTGCTAGGGCTAAATCTGGAGAGTGGGGTGGATGCACCTTGCGTTATCTTGATGAAACAAATTTTTTTCTTCGCCAAATGAGGTCGTTCAATTTGCACCTCGTCCTTCAAACGTTTCAATGAGTCTGCGTAGTATTGACCAGTGATAGTCTCATCCTTTTCAAAATTATCAATGTATATAAAAAAACATTAAAAAAAATATATATATACATATATGTTCAGTGTAATTCTGTCAATCAATGATGCCGTTTTATTGTGAAAACATTGTTTGATTCATAATTTCACACCGGTTTGAAGCTATAAAAAACTTTATTTCAAATCATAAATTTAAGGTAACTGATGAACTTGGGGACTTACGAGGGTGGGGTGAAAAGTTTCCAGCCTGAACAATAGATGGCGCCACTGAGTATACTTTCGAACGCTACTTTTGTCTGCGTTTGAGAGCACATTACGCGAGACGCTTCCGTTGTATTCGTGAAAATGGAAAAATTGGAGAAACGTGCTGCCATCTAATACTTCTATTTGATAGGTTTTACACCAAAACAAATAAAAGAAGAGATGGATTCAACACAAGGGGACTCCTCCTTATCATATTCAACTTTTAAGCAGTAGGTTTCTGAATTTAAAATGCGTCATGGGAGCACCTCTGACGAACCTCGCTCAAAACCCATCAAAAAGTATTGGAAGATCGTAAATTGAAAGTGCATAAGATAGCTGAGACCTGTAGGATATCAGCTGAACGTGTGCGAAATATTTTGCACAACCATTTGAGCATGGAAAAGTTGTGTGCAAGATTGGTGCCGCGTTTGCTAACGCTTGACCAACAACTGATTCGAAGAAACATTTCTACTGGAAATTTGGCGATGTATAGGCGTAATCCAAACGAATTTTTGAGTCGATTCATAACTGTTGATGACACGATGTCAAAACAGTGGGTTGGAAAGGGGACACCAACTCCAAAGAGGGCAAAAACAATTTTATAGGCAAACAAGGTTATGGCTACTGTTTATTTGGATGCGAAAGGAATTATATACATTGATAATCTTGAAAAGGGTAAGACTATCACTGGTCAATACTACGCAGACTTATTGCAACGTTCGAGGTACGAGGTGCAAATTAAACGACCTCATTTGGCGAAGAAAACAATTTTGTTTCATCACGATAACGCACCAGCGCATTCGTCGATTGTTGCCATGTCCAAAATCCACAAATTGAAGTTTGAATTGATGCCACATCCTCCTTTCTATCTAGACTTATCCCGCAACGACTATTACCTGTTTCATAACCTCAAAAAATGTCTTGGCAGTAAAAGATTTCAGGTGAACGAAGAAGGTCTCGAACCTATAAAGCAGTGTTTTAAGGAATCTACGTTATAAACTGGTATAACTAAATTAGAACACCGTTATGAGAAATGTATCAGTGTTGATGGAGTTTATGTTGAAAAATCAAAAAAACATCGTTTTTCTTAGTCATGTTTGAAACTGTTCACCCCACCCTCGTACATCTGAAGTCATCCGAGATTCGAACTGAGAATTTTTTGAATTCTTTAGTATTTTACATTTATATTTCAAAATTTCTAAGTAATTTCGTGTGAGATCGTTTATTGGAGTTTTTCATGCATATAGAAAAAATCATACCAGAAGAGGTTGTCGCTGTTTTCAAATTATCCGTAAATTTTTGTTGAAGAGGGACTCGTAGATGAAAAAATAAAGGGATTCTACCTCTCATACCGCCTCTTGTCGAGATCCTCATAGCCAATTTTTCAACCCGAAAAGGGATTTGTTTATATCCGCAAATGTGGAAATTTTCAGCCTGTAATCGACAAACGGAGCAGGAAGGAGCCCTACCCTAAAAAGATTTTCATTCGCATCTGACATCTCTCGAGAAATTTCAAAGATATACATTCATAACCTAAACGAGATTAAACCTGGCACGTCTGCACACAGAAACTCACCTTTACCTACATTTTCCTACTTCAATTCCCATAACTTATCAAGGTATAATTCAATTTCGTTTTACCGTTCCCGATCCCACCCCCGCTTCTGTCAAAAATATGAAAATTCGACGTAATGAAACAGGCAGCCACGTAAATTCTCTCATGAAAAGATAATACGGTAGAAGTTTAATAAGAATTCACAGAATGAGCTTAAGGCAACAAAAATTTCGAAAGTTATTGTGCTCAAATCAAAAATTAAATGGAAAAATTTGAATAATTATGTTTATGAGGAATAAGAAGGACAGTTACTCAAGTTATAAACCGCCAGGTTTAATTTACCACCTGACAAAATCTGGATTTGATTCGTTGAAGTTATTTAACTCATTCTTCGTGATTTTCGTCATGATTTCACATTTTAAAGAGCTTATTATACCAGTTTAGTCAAAAATGTATTTCCTATACGCTCCAGAAAGGTACTTCGCCTTATAGAAACACCAGTCAGAATTGGCCCCTTCATTCCAGGATGTGCAAAGTAGTATTCGTCTTCCGACCAAGCGCGATGACCATCAATTTTTCTCCAAACTAACCTATCTCATCCAAATATACGCCATTATTTTGAGAAGCAATCATACAGGTCAACTTTCGAATGGTTCAGAAAAGACAACCCTAAAAATACCTAAAAAACAACAATCAACACATAACTCTTGTGTACAATTGTGCTTCTTTCGAATCATCAATGCATATGGTCATATTTATTGATGTTTGTCATTCTGAAAAGACTGTGTGACAGTTCGCTCTTTCTGTCTTTCTATAAATGAAATGCAGAAGAAAATGTAGTTATGTAAGTTGAGAAAGAGGACATTGTCACGTGTTTTTAGCATGCTGACTCGCATCAGAAGGACGTAGCCTCATATTATCACGTATTTCGAACAGATTAGGTTTCTTCAGGACGTCGTAGGGTTGCTTCAATTGTTGAAACTTTGAAATGAAATGTGTAAACAGGATTTTTAATAGAAGACAATAGCTACTTCTGCATGAACCCTATGGATTCAGGAGAACATATTTTTCATGTAGGTATATGAGAAATGAACGGAAACGTAAAATATAATTGAGCAAGTATTTTTCTTTTGGTCGTTACGTAAGATTATATTTCGAACACTTACTTTGATTTCGATTAATCTTTTCCGCAGATTTGATAAAGGTTGAAAATATAACACCGTCGATGGAATATTAATGTTGCGTTCATCGTTTCTCATAACTGTTATCAGAAAATGAAACGATTCAATAAAAATCGCGCTATGTCGTCATATTCTGCATTTGTCTTCATATTTTCTGCCTAAGATAGAACCAAAGAGACAGCTGCTCGAAGCAGTCAATTTACAAACTCCTTTAAAAAGGGCATTACTTGATGGGTCTTATTATAAATTCGCTGTCTATTACGCGCCACCTGCTCTCTCTTATAAAAGACGTGACAAAGTAATATTAACGAGAGAAGTGTATAAAAGAGGAATATTATTAGATGTACGAGATGTACTCGTATCATCTGTTTATTTTTCCAGGGTTTATTTTTCTTCAGAGAGATGATTCCTACTTCTTCTTATGCTTCATAGAACAACATTTCTAGCTACAGCAACAACAACGAAGATGTTTATTGAATAATTTTTGCATTATATATTAATTTATAAATTTACAAATGAAAGGAGGAAGGTATAAGTTTTTTGTTGAGCAAATTTTTTATCTAGTAAATTTTATCTCTCAAATTGTGAATACATAATAGCAAAAATTACGATTTGAATCAACTGAAATCGAGAATCGTTAGCATCAGAGCTTGTAAAATTAAGGTAATGGATAACTTTAATCCGTAAACAAATTTGACATCTTGAATCTGTGTCTATGCAAATGCCACTTTTTTATATCTTTCTTCTTTTCTATTTCTTTGGCTTTCTTGATCTTAAGTCGCCATTCATTCCGATGGTTACCATCGTCATCCGATAGCCCCAACTTCTTCATGTCATTCATGAACAATCGTCATGACAAGACGTTGGTGGTCTACATCTCCCTCCTATTTGTGTAGCCATGGAAAGGCACTTTTTTATTATATGTCTTTCGGGACTTCGCTTCACATGACCATACCATCTTAGCCAGGACTCGGTGAGTTTGTCGGAGATCGGTGCAACTTTAAAACTACCCTGGAACTCTTCCTGCCCATTGCAACATACACATTTCTGTAGTATGTAGTTTTCTATTCGTGAATCTTTTTTGAGGCCCCTGTTTCGCTACTATAGAGTAAAACTGGCCTGATAGCTGATTTATAGACCTTTCCTTTTGTTCTCATGGGCATTTTCGGATCACATAAGACACCAGTAAGCTCAGGCTACTCACTCCACAAAGCGATTATCCCACTTTTATAATATCTAAAAATGTAAAAATTTCGTTAAAAATCTTACCTAATGCTGAATATTGATTCATGTTCCTTAAATGCTAAATATCGATTGAAATTAAAATTACATTTCCTCTGCAAATTATTTACATTGTTTCATTGAAAATTCATTTCGTACTATTTTATTCCTTGGAATGTTGGTAAAATACCATAATTTCTAGTCCGTGGTACGATCTTCTGAAAAATAAAGTTGGCAACACTTGTTAAGGCCTGTACCAGAGTGATGCATCGTATAAGGTGCTTTTTGCCACAACTCTTTTCTCATATTTACATATTTAAACTGCTGACATCTTTCGAATTGAATAATTCAAAAAGTTATATAAAGCTATTGAAGCAGTGTTGAATTAATTTATTTTGCTACGTATTATTACCAAGATTCAAACGAAAAGCCTTTTCTAGAGACGACATTTCAATTTAATTTCAAAAATTAAAGAATACTTATTGTGACATAATTGTATTAGTTAGATAATATATGCTGTCGCGACATTTTTTGTAGATAATGCTGTATTCTGTAAAGTTATAGTACATTATTTCATTCTATCATCAATATTTTTTCTATTTCTATATATATTCTATTTCTATATATTCTATCATCAATTTTTAGTAGAATTAGGTATTTTCTTTGTAAATGATTCAACTCAATGCATCGAAAACTTTATTTCCATGAGATGTATGAAAAATTTCTAGTTATAAGATATACATATTAGATATATAGTTTATAGAAACTTAGCTTATAGATAATTAACATTTGTAATATGTGCTCCCCTATTATGTGACAGTTTTAAACTGTATGTTGAGTGAACCTTTGATAAAAAATTCTCAAAATAAAAAAAAAGAAAAATAAAAAAATAAAAAAACATTTTCCTAGCGCATGCGATGTGAAGGATATTTTAGGTAATTTTTCACCTTAGGTTACATTATTGGATTTTTGATAAAGAACCTTAACTGTTTCGAAATTTAGCATAGCTTTTGTTACTCACAGATAGTATAGCTTCACAACAGTGCAAGAATTTTTCGAATCGGTTCAGTAGTTTCGGAGCCTATTCGACAAACAAACAACCAAGTCCTTCTTCCTTTCAATATTTTTTATAGTACGGAGAAAACTAACTTCCTTAATTGAATTCGAGTCGTATTCAATTTTTCATCAGTTTTCATCACTGTTCAACGTGACTTAATGTCAAAAGACTGTAAAAATGGCATTTTCGGTAGCTACCAAGAACTGCTCAATCGATTCAAGTAAAAAAATACGAGTTTCGTTGTGTCAAACTCGAACCAATCAAGTCATTCAGATCGTTCCTTTCACTACAAGATGTTTATCGTTAACAATAGTCCCGGTTTCTAATTTGACGGTCAAACCACCCCTCAAATTCGGTCAAACGTTGTGAAGAAACAATGTGGGGTGGTGGCTTTCAATTTGTTGGAAATCAATTTTGGGTAGGGCTGTCATTTATTCCTCCGAATTCTAGTTAATGAGTTTGCTGAGTTTGTATGTTTCGCAATTAATTACTACCCTTGTTTCCTTTATCTCTGATAAAATTTTGCAGATGGCGTTTAAAGGTCATCGCGTTATCTTAAAAAATCATTCAACAGTAACTATATAAATTCAAACTTAATTTATATGAGCTGATTTAATAATTTGCGTAAAAAAGTTACTTCCGGTACCGGGAATCGAACCCGAGCCTCCTGGGTGAAAGCCAGGTATCCTAGCCACTAGACCATACCGGATAGATGTTAACATTATGAATAAATGCGTATACATCGTCCTACCTCTTATTTCTCTGCAGTTCATGTGCCATAAACTCAGATTTACGAATATCCAATACGATATAAACAATGTGACGACCTGGGAGTAATGAGGCCTTTTCAACCCTCTGAATATCGTTCGTGGGTCACGCAATGACATCGCATTCGCTCTTGTGTTCTCATTATAGATACACATAAAAGACGTAGCATATGTATGAGGCGAGGACACGACCGAATCCTAAATCACTGAAATATTCGGCCCTTCATTTAGTGTCCATTTAATCTGTACTAAACTACACCTTTAGCGCGGACGGAACGACGTTTGTACATTTGACCCTTTTAATGAATATACTTTGAAATTTTCACGAGGGCACTTCGAAATTTTTCTCGCATGAAATATTATACTTAATTTAATTCGTCACTTTTCATTTTTGACAATTCCCAGGAAATTATTATTCCTGGGAAGAAAATAAATAATGAGAATTCATATAAACAAACATTGAGGCAATTTCAAACATCCTACAATAAATACTGATGATAAAAATTGACAAATTGAAGGTAACAATTCTCAGTCATTGAAAATAGGAGGGTCTTGAGGAAGCTTAACCATATTTTGAATTAAATTTACCGAATTACTGCTAATACACTAATGATTGATGAAAACATGGAAAAGCGACTTCTTTATTAGACATATAACATTTCTAGGAAAAATTGTTTTCTAAGAAAAATAGGTAGATTCCTGAATATATATTCACGGAAAATGATATATTGGTCAATTACACAGCCAGATTTTGTTTAACTAACCTCAAAATGAGTTGAGTGAGTTTCATGTAATGCAGAATAACGAAATGAGCTTGATGTTGAGGAGTAATAGATACACTTTTCAACACTATGTTAAAATTTTTACGTAGGATGAATAAAGACAACAAAGAACAGGATATAGAACAAATGATTTTATTTAAGATGAAACATCAGAAGAATAGGTAGATTCCTAAATAAATAATCACGGAAAATAATATATTGGTCAATTACACAGCCAGATTTTGTTTAACTAACCTCAAAATGAGTTGAGTGAGTTTCAGGTAATGTCGAAAATTTTAAGTAGGATGAATAAAAACAAAGAACAGGATATAGAACAAACGGTTTTATCTGAGAGGAAACATGAAAAAGTTGCTCTTTACCTTAGCGAAAGGTTGCGATTGTCAGTCAAATACGCATGATCATCAAACCAGCGGTAGAAATGATTTTCGTGTTGATAACTACAAGGGTACAAGAGCTCTGAATTCTATTTATGATGGAAGACTGAGAATGCTCCATGCAATACTTTTGATCATTGAAGTTTGCAATAATTATCAGATATTTACAGACTTAATATATCAATTTGTGATAAGTAACTTACTTTGAAAGTTTTGTAATGATTCATTGTTTCACATAAGAGATGGTGAATGAACTGAAACTTTTAATTTAAAAACATCGTGAAAGAAAAGGATTGAGTTTTTCTGTTACGCTTTAGTGGGTAATTGTGTTGTATTTGTTTTGATATAAATATAGATGAATAAAATAGTGAATTCGAAAATAAATTATAAAGAAAGGTACATTGATAATAGCAGTATTTGTAAAAGCAGTAGCTCATTTTTTTCAGCTTAATATAGCAGAATATTAATTGAAGAAATGAATATTGTCGTCATAAATGAGTTTTGATTATTCAATAACTATTTAATAAATTTCGTTACAAGGTTTGAAATTTTCAGGATATATTGAATGTTTTTCGTATTTCTATTATTACAGTTATATACGGTATAATAATATATATAATAATATATAATATATAATAATAATTATAAAAATGCTTTATTTTTTGAATATTTTTAGTTATGAGTTTCTAACTATACATTATTTAACAGTTATTTTCAACTATGTAAGGTATGTTTATGTGATTTGAAGTAGTGTTATTCTGTCTTTTCAAATATTTTTTTGATGATCCATGCATTCCACTTTTTAGGATTCTGTATTGATCTCTCCGAATTGGAAGATTTGTTTCTCAATTATATAAACGATATTGTCTCTCATGTGAAAAAAATAATCTATACGTTTATTCGCTCATGATTTTAGGTTTTATATACATATGTATGTGGCAAAGATATTAAGAATATGACAGAGGGCATCAATATAATCCTTTCTGCAATTAATGAATGGTTATATTCCAATAGCTTATCCCTAAATGTGCAGAAATATGAATTCATAGTTTTGGGGACAAGTCAAACCCTTAAAACCAACAAAAAATTGAGGATATAACTATAAAGATTAATGAACAAAAAATAGGAAGAGTAGAAACAGTAGAATTTTTAGGCATTATGTTAGACGAAAAATTGTGTTTCAATGATCATGTTATTTCATTTAATTTAAAATCTCAATCAATTTTTTTTTGGAAGAATAGGAAAACATCTGTCGAAATATGTGAAATTATTGTTGTTCAAATCAATAATAATGCCACATTTCGAATATTGCTCCACTTTTTTATTTGGTTTGACTAAAGACAAAATTACACAACAATTACAAAAGTTACAGAATAGAGCCATGCGAACAATTTTAAAGTTCAATTTGTATATTCCTGGTAAAATCATGCTGAACTCTTTGGAACCGATGTCTGTTAAACAAAGAATACTCATTGCTTCATACATATTCATATTCAAAATAAAAAACCAGTTGCTCCCATGTAATGTAATAAAAAATGTTACATATGTCAGTGATGTGCATGGGTATAATGCAAGACATATTGATAGTTTTTATATCCAAAGTTGTAAGCTTTCAAATTCTAAAAATTGCATATACTTGGACGGATTTAAGGCTTTCAATAATTTACCAAGTATATTGATAACTAGTACTAGTATTAAGATATTTAAGCGTGATCTAAAAAATTATATTTCAAATAATGAGATGGGTATGTAATTCAAAATTGACAGTTCAAAATATGTAGATCTTTTGTATAGCTTCAGCTAAATGAATATTACCATTGATTACTTCGCCCTTGAGGCGACTAATTATATATTTTTGTTCATATCAGATATCATTTTCTATTCGGGGAGCGATTGAACACAATTTTTATTACTTATACTTTAGCGTTTTTAGCATCCTAAAAAGGGCTCCATCATCTCAGAATTCTTCTTCTTTCCTACAATCTGTCTCATTCTAATTTAGATTGGCACTATATTTTCCGTTCAAACTTTTCGCGTGAGATTTTAAATACACCACACTCTACTGCACTACACTACAAATAAGAAAGATAGAAAATGATGATACCTATACGTGTCTAGAACGATAATATAGACGAACAAATAATTTCAGAAAAGAAGAAAAGAATGTTCTTCAATATTTTATTCATGATTCAAAATAAAACATTTTTCATAGCATAATATGATATGTAATGGTGTTGGCGTTTACTTGATGTAAATCCATTATAATTGAATATAAACTTAAATTCAAACACTTGAACTTATGATTTACGCTTCACATATTCCATTCCTTTACACATTTACACTTTCACATTGAGAACAATAAAAACAAAATTAAAAGAGAAGACAAATCAGGTGTTTACCAATTGCATTGTGGAACATGTCCCGGTATATAGGTAAAACTATTAGATATTTCGGTAATAGAATACAGGAACATAAATATAGCATCGCCCATAATGAAATTAATTCGAATTATTATAACCATTTATTAACAGAAACCCTTACTTTCGATACAAATTTCAAAATTTTACACAATATAGAGAAAAGTAATCAATTAGATTATTGGGAAATAGTAGAAATAAATCGGCTCAAAAATTCTGGAAATTTGCTCAATGAACAGATAGAATTGAACAATTCACCTTTGTTAAACCTTTTCAGGTAATTGAAATTATTTTTCAGAATGGAATATCTTAGGTAAAACCAAAGTCATAGAGTCCCTAAATTCCCTGATATTTATACCTGTGTTTTTCAAAATGTTGTTATTATTCTGTAAGCATCTGAAGAAGTCGTTTGTAACGACGAAACGCGTCATGCTATGTAGTCAATAAAGTGTAAATCATAAATTCAAGTGTTTGAATTTAAGTTATATTCAATTAATGTGATATGAACTGAAATATAATATTGTGCACACTAATGAAATTAAGATTATATACAAAGCAACAAATCTATGGATATTCTACATATAACAATTCAAGACTCATTTTTCCCATCGCAACTCACTGTTTATGAAGTACACAATTATTATTTGTTTTCAATATTCCAATGAGTCAGTTTTTCACGTTAAAATTTCATTTGTATGTCCAACAAATTAGGTAAATATTTCGAAATGGTAAAATAACATTTCAAAATGATCATGAATTCCAAATATTGTTCTCTATCAGAATTTCCGCAATAATTGTGGTTGAGTGGTTTCATATATTCATCCCTTATTAATTTCAGTATTGCAATCGGGGCAAGATACTGAAAAGGAGGAACAATCCAGCTTCCTGGTTTCCATTAGTGGGATTATTGCTTCGGCTTATCCTGAGGATGAATACTGTTGTTTGATTTGGTCAAACAGTGGCCATGTTCCTAATATTGGTTCTGCTCTGAATACCACAATGACAATACTAAGCAAAGCTTTCATTTGAGTTCCGAATCAATGCTCATATTTTGATGACTATTAGGTTGAGGCATATCAAATTGAAAATTCAAGATCTTCAACAGAATTTCATCTCTAGTTCTTCATCTGACAAGATACCCAGCAAAATTTCCCCTATTTATAATAATAATAATAATAATAAGACATTTATTCCCAACAGATATACATCCAATTACAGAGAAAACATTACAAAAAAAAATGCAATCTACAAAAAATTACAAATTGTACACAAATAACAATAAATAAGAAAAGAAATTAACAAGAAAAAAAAACAAAAATAGGGAGTATAAGCTAATATATACAACGAAAAAATTAATTAAAAATAAATTGAAATAATATTGAACAATAACCAGATAACTAAAAATAAAGTGAAATATTGTCTATTACGAAGTTACGTATGGTCAGCAGAAGTTGACCATTTAGTAACGAAATATGTTTGATAAATAAAAATAAAATTAAAATCGATTGCGTTAGTATTATCTAGTAAACAAATAAAATAACTAAAATTAAAATAATATTTATAACTAAGACATATGTGGACAACAGAAGTTCAGGAAAATATCACGACATCCCAATGCGCTGTTCTGAGTGGCATGCCAAGATAACTGCTAGCCGATCAAAATAGATATCACATCGACCGCAACAAACATCATAAAGATTACATATAAAATTGATAGGAGAACGTGACATAACATTTGATCTGCTGTGAGTGACATAAAATGTATTATTCCGCCTCAGACCAGGCCTTGGTACGCGAATATTTATTTTGCTGAGAAGAAATGGTGAGTCAATCGAATTGTTCAAAATTTTGAAGAGAAATGTTAAGCCGAACCGTTCACGCCTCAACTTCAATAATTCAATTCCCAAACTATCGGTTAGGATAGAATGGTCGAAGCCTCTAGATGGATATTGCCCATAACATCTGAAGTACATATACTTCAAACATTTCCTCTGAACTGCCTCCAAGTCGACAATAGAATTAATGTACACAGGAGACCAAATTATAGACGCATATTCCAGTTTACTGCGAATAAAGGAGTAGTAAAGCGTTTTCATAGTGTCAAGATTAACAAAGTTGCCCCAATTTTTAACCAAATAACCCAGCATCCCAGAAGCAGAAGCCGCAATGCAAGTTATATGTTTAGAGAAGGACAGCTTACAGTCAAAAAGTACCCCCAGATCCTTAAACTCAACACATCTATCTAGAATTTGACCTTCCAATGTATAACTATGATGAATTGGAAACAATTTTCGAGAAAATGATACAATTTTACATTTACTGATATTCAGTTTCAGCCCATTGCTGTTACACCACAAATTAACAGCGTCAAGGGAAGACTGTAATCTGACACAATCATGACGATCGTTAATAGCAGCAAATATTTTCAAATCATCTGCAAAAAGCAGATGCATGCAGTTAAGCTGTGAAGAAAGATCGTTTATATATATAATAAACAACAATGGACCCAAGTTGGACCCCTGTGGCACACCAGACGAGGCAGGATAGAGTGCAGATTCATTACCACCATGTTCAACATATTGAAAACGATCCGAAAAATGCGACTGCATCAAATTTAACAACTGTGATGAAAAACGTATAGCCTTCATTTATATCTTGAAGAATTATGCACTTTTATGTAGATGATACACAGTTAATTCACAGTTACTGTTCTGATAATAACAATAATTATAATGATAATAGTAAGTGTTTATTTTCCTAGGTGTAAGGACACCCAGTTACAGGAAATATTCGAAAAAATATATACAGTATTATACCACCTAATGATTTAATGCAAACGTTCAAAAAATGATTATCAATAAAAAAAGTAATTATAATAAATAACAGACAATGAGAATATAGCTTACTTCAGAATTCACTATACATGAAAAGAGTCCAAGTAAACCTGACTAATGAAAGCAAATGAGTCACTGTTGATATCGCATTTGTGAGACACATCCTCGAATGGCGAACACATATATCTAAAGGGTGATTGTACAAGGGAATTGGTTTTAGGAGTACCCAATGAAAAAAATTGACTCGAACGTAAACTAGGAACATGAAAATCAATAGAGTTTTCTCTAGGAACATGAAAATCAATAGAGCCAATAATGGTAGGACAGTCTATATAACCATGTAAGAGGTTATATAGGAACTTCAGAGACAACAAATCCCTGTCAACTTCAAGTGATTCAGCTAAAAACCTCTAAAACAGATCAGTTTGGCGATATGATAAAACAATTGTTAAACTGATTTACACATATATTAAAAGAATACTGCATGACGTACGTTTCGATGAGATTCACCTTTTTCAAATGCTACGTGCAGACTAATCCAGACTAAGCATTTGAAAAAGGTGAATCTCATCGATACGTACGTCATGCAGTATTCTTTTTAATATATGTGTAAATCAGTTTAACAATTGTTTTATTATGTTTATCGATTTACATCAAGTATCGGCCTCATCAATTATTAGTTTGGCTATAACCTCTGGTCGGATAAAAGTGATCTTCCCTACAAATTAGATATTTGACAAATTTTCTTTGTATCGACTCTAAATAATTTTTATGAGAATTGCAAATGAGACGCCAAATCATATATGCCAAATCTAATTTGCACTTCACAAGTGCATTAAATTACTGTTTAAGTGTTTTTGTATTCGAAAAGTATCCAGCATTACGCTCGATAAACCCATAAGGTTTGAATGTTGTTGAAATTGTTTTATCTATATGGGGTACAAAAGTGAATTTCTGATCAAATATTATACCGAGGTCTCGAATTCTGGAGACCCTTGTCACAATGGTTTTATTAATTGTGTAGTCAAAGTAAATAGGTTGTTTCTTTTCAGTAAATGTGACAACGTTACATATTGAGTTTATTGTGGTACCACCAATCAGAAACACCGGCGAGGCCATCCTGTAAGCTTACGCAGTCCTTATATGTTTCAATTTTGTGATATATTTTCAAATGATCAGCATACATGAGACTATTAACTGCTAGACAGTCTATTAGAACGTTTACACAAAGAAGAAACAACAGTGGGCCTAAATTAGAGCCTTATCGTACACCCGAAATTTCTGTCCTTCAGAAATTTATGACCCGAAAATTGTACAAAGTGTGTTCGATAATTTAAATAAGACTGAATTATGATGGTAACATGAGCGAATCATTGGATACGGATCTTGAACGAATTAAGTTTATGCTGAAAACCTGGTCTCAAATGTAGACAAAACACAACTTATCTTCATTGGTTTCTTCTCAAATCTCAATAGATTCTCTTTATTCGATGTAGCTCTAAACGGACAAATAATAACACCTGCAACTACAGTTAAAAATCACTGTCTGTTAATGCAAGAATTAACATTCGAAAAAGATATAAAACTACTTATTGAAAACAGCATATCTTAAACTGAGAACTCTTTCACGGCTTAAATATATATTAGACAACAAATCAATATTTCAAAGTTTCAGGCATCATTATCGATTTTCTTCTTCTTTGGCCTCGGCTTTCTTGATCTTGTGGCGCCATTCATACCGCTGGTTAGCATCGTCCTCCAATAGCTCCAACTCCTTCATGTCATTCATGAACATTCGTCATGACAAGACGTTGGTGGTCTACCTCTTCCTCTCTTTTGTGTAGCAATGGAAAGGCACTTTTTCATTATATGGTCTGCAGAACGTCGCTCTCTACATTCGTCCACCAAGACGTTGGTGATCTACCTCCCTCTCTTTTGGGTGTAGCCATAGAAAGGCACTTTTTTATTATATGGTCTTCGGGACATCACTCTGTACATTCGTCAACCAAGACGTTGGTGGTCTACCTCTCCCTCTCTTGGGTGTAGCCATGGAAAGGCACTTTTTCATTATATGGTCTTCGGGACGTCGCTTAACGTGACCATCTTAGCCTGGACTCGGTGAGTTTGTCTGTGATCGGTACAACTTGAAAACTACATCGGATGATTTCATTTCTTATTTTGTCTCTTATTGTAACTCCTTATGTCCATTGCAACAAACGCATTTCTGTGGTATGTAGTTTTTTTGGTGAATCTTCTTCAGAGTGTAAAGGAGTAAAACTGGCCTGATGGCTGATTCATAGACCATCCCTTTTGTCTTTATAGGCAGTTTTGGATCACATAAAACTACAGTAATCTCACGACATTTATTTCACACTGCATCTTTTCGTACTTGGTATTTTCCGAATAGAAACTAATGAAATTATCGAATTTCAAAACACAAATGAAAAAATTATTGAAAGATAAACAGAAAAAGGGAAAGCAAAGCGTTCTTCGGAATAATATTCTGCTTCTATGGGGTTGAGGAAGTTTGATATTCCAAGTTATCTTTCATGATTGCTGGGCGTTACGAAAATCGGCAGCTCAGCTAAAGGGTAATATAAAAAAAAGGTTTTGAAATTGGCCTCAAATTTCGTTGAATCAGTCTCAAAGCCACAAATAGCTTTGTCAATTGAAAAAGCATAATTGATCATTCAAAAATGATCGAGGGTTCATAGAAGGAAATTTCCATTTTGCTATAATTTTTTAGCTTCTGCCCTTTCTGCACAAAGTCCATATATGTCCTGTTCTTTGAAGCAGTGTAATCAATTGTTCGGCTTAATTTGAAGTTGGAATTTTCAATTTAATATACTGACAAAATGCCCAATATTGTCCGCTTCAATTCACCGAGTTCACAATGTCAATTACAACCCCCATCATTTCGAATGAATTTCCATTAAAAATTGATTCATTTTTCATATTTTATTCGAACATGAATATCCCGCTTTTTGAGGAAACTACGAACAATCCCATTTGCATTTTATGTCCCAATCATTTCATTTCACTCGGAGTAGATTTGACAGAGAGCATATGAAAATTTTAAAAAATGAATTGGAAGACATGAATATTTTAGTTGATTTTCAGAAAGCATATACGAGGGATTTGAATTATTTGTATGATATTTGAACTAATTGAACAGAAATTATTGATTCAAGAATATATTCAGTTTGGTTTCCTAAATCTGGTAAACTCATTTTCAAGCAATGAATCTATGATAAAATCTAGCCCGAAAAATTTCTTTAGTGAACCTACGAGATTGGGGTTGAAAGTTTCTGGCCTGACCAAGAAAAACGATGTTTAAACGTTTTTTTCGCATTATTTTTCAACATAACGGTTTTTGAAACATACATTTCTCATAACGGTGTTCTAATTTAGTTATACCAGTTTTAAACATAGATTCGTCAAGCTCCCCAAAATACTGATATATAGTTTCGATAACTTCTTTGTTGCTCTCAAATCTTTTACCGCCAAGCCATTTTTTGAGGTTAGGAAACAAATAGTAGTCGCTGAGGGCTGAGTCTGGAAAGTAGGGAGGGTGCGGCATCAGTTCAAACTTCAATTAGTGGATTTTGGACATGGCAACAATCGACTAATCGACTAATGCTCTGGTGCGTTATCGGGAAGAAAACAAAATTTCTTCTTCGCCAAATGATGTCGTTAACTTGCTCCTTGTCCTTCAAACATTGGAATCAGTCTGCGTAGTATTGACCAGAGATAGTCTTGCCCTTCTCAAGATAATTATTGTATATAATTCCTCTCGCATCCCAAAAACAGAAGTCATATCCTTGTTTGTCGATAAAATTGTTTTTGCCTTCTTTGGAGTTGGTTCCCCCTTTCAAAACCATTGTTTTGCCTGTTCTATATTTTCAGGGGAGTAGTTGTGAACCCAAGTCCCATCAACAGTTATGAATCGACTCAAAAATTCGTTTGGATTACGCCTAAACAGCGCCAAATTTGCGGTTCAAATGCTCATCTACTTAAAAAGATAATTAATATTTTGCTGTTAACAAAGGCATACTATAGTGTGGCAGATTTTTAAAATAATTCGAATATAGGCAGTATGAATAAATCAAGTTTTTGTATCATAGTTTGTTCATGTTTCCTTTATGACTATCCTTCACAATATGAAATGGTCTTGAAGGATTAATATTTCTAAGGCAATTTTTCTTTTCTCAAATCTCGTTTATTACCATTGTGAATACCATGTAAAATTGAACCAATATTTTTGTCTCGAGGACTGAATGGAAGATCAGACTCAAAACTGAACTCAGTTCTTCTGTGAACATTCTTCCTAGTTGTAAAATAATTTTTTTTTTGAAATTCATGAAATACGAAGAGAAAATATTCAAGTTGGTCTCTATACTTATCAAGTTTAGCCTATTGAAAGATTTATGGATGGGTGAATTTAACATATAATTTGTTTTCCTTTGCCCAAGAACCAGCATTGTACGATTTCTTATTACATGTGCAGAACAATTAAACATGCAGCAGAATCTGTTAAGTTATTACGTATTTTTATCATTATATTATTATCCTTATTCTATTATTATTGAATGAATGTGACTATGAATATTAGACTTAGAGCACGTTTTCTAGGAAAAAGTCAACATCTTCAGTTTTATTGAGGACGTTTATCCAATTGTGTCGTCCAACTCCATATTTCAGTTTACTCCGAGAAGACTCTGTGCGTATAAAATGTTTTTCATTCATATTTAAAATATCGAATAGAGTTTCCAATCTGTTGCAGAAATGTCCCCAACAATCTCATAAAGCTTCGATTAGTTTTTATTCGTGTTTCGGATTCATTATTTTGTCATAAACCAGCTTGCCCAGAAAGTTAGTATACTCAGCTAATTAAGGTTATATCCCCAACCCTCGGCAAAGTTGAAAGTCGGTGATCATGGTCATAGAAATAATTCAATTTGTACCAAAACTGGCAGTAAAGTTAATTCTGTAGGAAACCGTATTTCCAAGTTTTGTTAGCTTGTCCGAAAGTTGTTTGCCGAATAATGTATTCGTCGATTTCAATGCTTCTCTGCTGTGTGCGACATTGTTGTCCCAATGTACACTTTGGAGAGACAACAAAGGTTTCATAATTGCATATAGCCAAGCTGGGTGTAGGGGAACGACGCAAATAATTTTAACTTGTTCAGTTTTATCTGAAACGAGTGATATTTGTTATAAAATATCACGTACCTTAGCCGAATATCTTTTCTCTTTCACTGATTTATTCATTTCTGAAGAATTTATAACCCCGGTTTTAGCTCTAAATAACCCAGGCTAGCTGGAAACGAGGAGTCACACATTCGGTCTGATTGACACTCAGTAATAACAAAGTTGAAATGTATGAATCTACTAGATTTCTTCGTATTTACAATTAAAGAAAAAACTTATCTATATAATTTTAAAGATGTTGAATTCACAAGTTTGTCCTTCAATATATGTAGCTTGAAGCTCCAGCGACGTGTTTCTAACGCCCTAAAGATAATTTTGAGGCTCTAGCCAAGGTGTTATTGAGGCTCCAGTCAAGATTGAATTAAAGCTCGAGTCAGGGTTCTTTGAAAGCTCCAGCGAAGGTGACGTCAGTTTAGACGCCACAGATAATTAATTAATCCACTTGGTATTAAGATAAGTACATAATCAAAGTAATTGAAATCTATCAAATCTTACGATGGTACTCCTTAGATGGATAATTGACGAAAAAGGAATGTGCAACGCGAATTTAGCTCACTATATCTGCATTTTAGTTTTCAAATGCGTTCAATGTAACGAATTCACAAGTCCAGCGACGAAAAACCTAAAAAAACATAAAAAGTAAATCATCAATACAGTGGTGGTGGTAGTGTGGGGAATTCACACGTTTAGAATTTCATAAACGATATACCAGATTTGACCATAAAAGGTGAATTTTGAATTTTTTCGAAAAATTACTTATTTATAAATCAGTTGTAATGGTTCTAGATGAAATTCCTTTACTGGTTACAGCAGGTGTATCGCAGGGTTCACATCTTGGTCCACTTTCTCCTTATATTTTTGAATGATATGGGCGAATGTTTCAGATCTACTGATACAGATCTATATGCGGATAATCACAAAATATCGAAGCAGATAAAATCCTTCAACGATTATTCTATTTTACAGTTCGATATTAATGAATTTTCTGACTACACTGAAAACTCAATAAGTTGCAGCTGAAGTTAAACAAATATCATCATAAGAAACAAACCTTCGAATTTCATATTGGAGAAATCGTCCAACATGCTCGCAGAAATCTGGGTTTCATATTATGGAATCACTAGGCTTTATAGTCGACTTGAGCCTGTTATTGCTTTGTATTATTTTATTGTGAGATCCAAGAAAGAGTACGCATCGGTCGTCTGGAACTCAAATTACGACAAATACACGGATATATTAGAAAATGATCAACGGAAGTTCATTAATGTTCGTAATTTCCGTTTCAACAGGTACCCCAATGTTGAAAACTTTATTTCGACGAGATGTATGAAAATTTTTTATATGATGTTCTTTTTATTTTATTACCCATAAACACTTCAGTTTATGGGTAATTAACCTTTGCAATATGTGCTCCTCTATTATAGGGCAGTTTTCAACTGTCTGTTGAGTGATCTTTGTATATAAAAAAAATGAAATAAATAGAAAAATTTCGATCTGTTCCCTTCAAAGTAACTCTCCCTCAGATATAATTGTGGCAAAATGCTTTCCTTTCATTCGTCTCTTCAGTTTTGGGAATAGGAAAATGTCGCAGTGAGCCAAATCGGTTAATACGCTGGTTTTGGCACATACGGTGTTGTTTTTGGACAAACATCACGAACAAGCATCAATTTGTGAGATGGTGTTTAATCGTGATGCCGAATTCACGATTTATTTTTCCACAATTCCGATGGTTTAAGCCGTATTGCTTCTCGCAAACTTGCATAACTTCGTTGTTGTGTTCCTTATCAACTATATGATTTATTGGCAAGAACTCATTGTGCACCACGTCGTTGTAATCGGAGAAAAGAGTGAGAAAAACTTTTACACTTGATCGAACTTGGCGTACACTATTGTGTCATAAATTATAGAGTACCCCTAAATGATAGAAATAACAATAAATAATGTTACAGCTCGGTTGGTAACCCTGGGAACAACTCGTTGCATAAAAAATACTTCTGTGGTTTGAGATTTATCGCATTCAATATAAGACTCATCAATTCATCTTATTTTTCTTGAAGGTCTCTCCAAGTTCGAGGGAGAAGTTAATTTAAAATGACGTGAAACACTTTTTATATATATCTTCCCCCATATAAAGCCATATCTCGTCAATATTTATCTATTTGATGAGTGGGGTGGAACCTCTCCACACTATCAATTTGTCATGTCATCTCTTACTTACGTCGGAACTTTTATCTTAACGAGGTATTATTTGGAAGTAAAGACGCCGAGTCGGGAGTCAAAGTGATTGATGAGTAGTCCCAGGACACAATCGGAGTGTGGGGAGGCACACCGAAAGACTGTTGCAAATTTTATCAACCTGTGTCACGAAAATACGGGTCCATTGTTCAACACGACTTATCATCGGGCATCGGTCATCCATCCATCGAGATCCCGATGTTTGGGGCCTGAAGAGGGTCGGTATAGCGGAGGACCGAGAACAGGACGATAGAGAGCAACATAAATCGGTTTGTCGCCGATGGGATTCGAAACTAGGGGTGTGAATAGCGAAGGTGATATCGATTCATCGTGGAAATTCCATCGTGAAAGGGTATGATGTTAGGAGTGTACAATATCACTTATATCGAAATAGTTGCTTATTGATTCATTGAAAAATAACAAATGGAACTTCAGTCAGTGATATCAGATGAAATATTCTTCATTTAGTTTCTTAAGTTGCAAGAAATGCTACATTTTGTGCTTTTTACTTACTGAATGTTTATCACGGAGCAATAATTCAGCTTTGAAAATTTCCGAAAATTGTTTGGATATACGATAGGAAATATTATATAAAATTGACAGAAAGCTCAAATACGGAGGTGGGGTGAAAAGTTTCTGACCTGACCAAGAGATTGCGCAACTATGTTTATTTTTGGGGAGGTGTGTGCAGTACCATTCCTACTAAGATTGTATGTAAAGTTTGAGAGAACATTGCGCGAGACGCTTCCGTGGTTTTCGTGAAAATAGAAAACTTGGAGAAACGTGATGTCATCAAATACTTCTATTTGAAAGGTTTACACCAAAATGAATAAAAGGAGAGATGGATTCAACACTAGGAGACTAATCTGCATCATATTCAACTATTAAGCAGTGGATTTTTAAATTCAAAATGGGTCGTGTGAGCACCTCTGACGAGCCTCGCTCAGGACGGCCAGTTGAGGTCACAACTTCAGGAATGATTGTTGCCATGTCCAAAATCCACGCATTGACGTTTGAATTGATGCAGCATCCTCCCTTCTCTCCAGACTTAGCCCCCAGCGACTATTACCTGTTTTCTAACCTCAAAAATTAGCTTGGCAGTAAAAGATATGAGAGCAACGAAGAAGTTATCGAAGTTATAAATCAGTATTTTGAGGAGCTTGACGAATCTACATTCAAAACTGTTTCAACTAAATTAGAACACTGTTATGAGAAATGTATCAGTCTTGATGGAGATTGTATTGAAAAATGAAACATAAAAATTTTCAACTTCGTTTTTCTTGCTCTAGTCGGAAACTTTTCACCCTACCCTCGTATATTATAATAATTTCTTCATCTCCTTTGCTTGGAACTGTCGAAATATGGAAAAACCTGCAACTGGCTAGCTTCAGTAGTTCCGAATTTTTTTGAGTAATGATACCAGCTCAATATATAAAAACATAAAAAAGTAAGAGCAAGAATTTGAAAGTTATGCTGATGAAACTTTGTATGTTCTTAATATAACCAAACAGTGTGTAGTAGAGCTAGAAATTAAATCCATCTACTGGTGTTGAAAACTCTTACCAAAATATAGCTCAGAAATTTCGTTAGATCGAAAAAAAAAGGATATACAAAAAGAACAAATACAGAAAATGAGTATTTTCCTACCAAAAAGACAACAAAATGTGTATCAAATTGAAGATGTCCAAACCGCGTTTTGGACACCCCTGTTCAGTTGACGTGACGGTAGAGCTTCTGGATTTTAAGCACCGGTTCATGTAATGGATGTTTAAGGATTCACATGAAGTAAGAAGCATCATCTATCATGGGCACTCATGAGGAATATAAACGTTTGATGTGAAATTAAGTCCAGCTTTAGGGTTGTATGGCAAGCAATTTTCATCAACAATTGGGGGATGGACAACATCAGAATAATTAAATTTCAGTGAACATTGTTGATTAATCACAGTTTCTTTGAGAGTTTTATCAGTACACAAGTGCATTGAAGGCTATTAGATTTCTTTCGTTTCCATATTGTTGGAATATTTTTTGAAACATTTAGAATTCAAGGTACGATTTGTTGGGCTGTAGATCAGAGGAACTGAAAACTGAAAATACTCATGATACATCTTGCAACAATACTCAACGATAATTCAAAGTTCAGAAAGAATTCGAAGGTTGTTTTTTTTAGAGGTATAGAACTTTAAATTGCAATAAAACAACGATGGATCATTCGATTGACGAGAATTTTTTTTATTCGGAAGATAAACTTGTGGCATTATATTTCGAATATGATTTCTGGGATATGATCACCACGTCTGGCTCGGATGTAGTTCAATCTGAACGTCCAATTTTCGATGACTTTTTCCAACATTTGTGGCCGTATATCGGCAATAACACGGCGAATATTGTCTTCCAAATGGTCAAGCGTTTGTGGCTTATCCACATATATCAATACTCCACATAGCCGCACAGAGAGTAGTCTAGCGGTGTTAAATCACAAGATCTTGGAGGCCAATTCACAGGTTCAAAACGTGAAATTAGGCGGTCACCAAACATGTCTTTCAATAAATCGATTGTGGCACGAGCTGTGTGACATGTTGCGCCGTCTTGTTGAAACCACAGCTCCTGGACATCATGGTTGTTCAATTCAGGAATGAAAAAGTTAGTAATCATGGCTATATACCGATCACCCTTGACTGTAATGTTCTGGCCATCATTGTTTTTGAAGAAGTTCGGACCAATGATTCCACCAGCCCATAAAGGGCACCAGTCAGTTTTTCTGGATGTAACGGTGTTTTGACATACACTTGAGGATTTTCCTCACTCCAAATGCGGCAGTTTTGTTTGTTGACGTAGCCATTCAACCAGAAAAGCGCTTCATCGCTAAATAAAATTCGCGCAATACGTATTCCGCACAGAACCATTATTTTCGAAATGAAATTGCACTTTTTGCAAGCGTTGTTCAGGCGTGAGTCTATTCTTGATGAATTGCCAAACCAAACTGAGAATAAATCCCTCCTCAGCTGTTGAATCGATTGCCATCCTCAACAGTAATGCCAACTTAAAGTTGTATACCTCTAAAAAAACATCCGTTATTTATTCAAATTGCTGAAATTGAGAGAATCAGATCGATGTTTTGAACTATCAGAACCATTGAAAACTCTGCAAGTGACAAACTTCAATTGATTAACGACTGAAATCACCTCAAGCCATTTAACAAGGTTGACTTCAGTTTAACTGAATATATTGAAAACTCTACATATGTTTCGTGTGGTTAACCCATTATCAAGAGTATACAGTCTTACTCTTGGTAAATACCATGGGCAAACTTGACTTATTTTCGAGAATTGGCGTTTATAAAATATTTTGCAGTGAATAAAAAAAATCTAACACCTGCCTTATATTCACTTCCTAAAATCCATAAAGCTGTTCGCCCTATGAGACCCATTGTGTCATATATGAAAGCTCCAGCTTAGAAATTATGTATATCTTGAACGGTACTCTACCAAGTTTAATTTCACACAACCCTAAATACTCTGTAAAAAATTCTGTGGACCTGACTAAGCTTCTACAAAATACAAAAACTCCATTGAATACTGAATTGATTTCATTCGATGTAGTGAATTTGTTCCCATCCATTCCTTCCCATGAACTAAAAAGAATAGTCAAAGAGCTTTTAATTTTGAACAATTCCCTTCTTCTACTTACATAGATGAAGTGATGTTAGCCGTAAATTTATGCATCAAACAAAGTTATTTCAAATTCAATGAAAAGATCTATCAACAAACAGACGGTTTACCCATGGGTTCTCCCTATCTCCGTTACTAAGCAAGATTTTCAAGACGCATTTCGAAAACACCTCGTTCAATTCAGACGATAGTTTTACCAAGAATGTATTTTTGTTGAGAAGATATGTCGACAATATACTTTGTATATGGATTGGTACAGATGGGCAATTAACTTGCTTTTTGAAATTTTTTAATTCAATCTATCCTACAATTAATGTCACTATGGAATCAGAAATCAACCAAGCTATTAGCTTTTTGGATTTACATAGAAGTTGTTCCCTTCATTATCTAGTTTTTGACATTTACAGAAAACCAAGTTATTCCGACATATAAATACATAACTCAAGTTGTCAGTCGCAAAAAATGAAAACGAGTGCCTTCAGTCATAAGTTTATAGATTACTTTCGTTTCCGTTGTCTGCTGATAATTCTAGAAAAGAAGTTTTTATAATTAAAACAATTGCTATTAACAATGGTTATGAACCCTTCTTTATTGATAAACTAATCAAAAATAAACAGAGAAAGATACTATTACAAAGAATTTTTTCTATTCACTTCGAAAAACAACAACAAATATTTCATTCAATTAATTATATACCTAACATGAGCGATAAAATTTGTAGAAGATAACATAAAAATGATGTGAATACAATATGCACCAACAAGAAGAATTTGGGTTCATTGTTGGTAAATAACAAGGACAAACTTGACGTGGGGTTTATAAAATATTTTGCAGAGAATAAAAACACTTGATAATGGCTTAACCACCCGAAACATATGTAGAGCTTTTAATATATTCAGTGAAACTTACGTCAAGTGTGTTAATTTTTAATTTTATAGTTTTTAACATAATTGTAGTTCGTCATAGTTTAGAATCTGCCAATTATTCCTCTTAAAAAAACCAATCTAATTTATCTTTCAGATTTGTCAGTTTATACTGTTAAATTCTGTTTGTTACCGGCAATACATTGCCGATTTAATATGAAGTGTGAACATATAATTTACTATATCCAGAAATTCTGATAATCGAATCCTCAATGACACTATGTTGGTTGATTATATCAAATTTTCATTTGTCCGTTGTATTCGACATCAGACGTGGGATACACATACCACATGTGAACAGATACCGCACATCATATTCTCTAGCAAAATCGACATCCAAATCGAATCAGAATGCCGTAATTATTATTCCGCATAGTCATTCGCTCGTATAGCGACTTTCGGACACTCTTGGCGAGTTATGAAATTGAACCGAATCACCAATTTCGAATCGGCTTCGAACGGACAGGTTATAATTCAAGGGTAACTCGATTTTGTCGACTAATTACGTAAAAACAGTCGTTGGCGTTCGCGCAAGACAACGACTAGTCATGTCGCTTGTCAGTCGCTTCGATTTGAAACTGTAATGAACTTTTGATTAATTAACTGTTCGTTTGGAAACGAATGTATCCCCGTTTTGATTGATGGGACTTTTTGTCAATGTTTTCCGAACTTTTAATTCTTTTCTGACACGAGTAGCAGCCTCATTTTATGCTGATATTTGTATATGAATAAATCTAAATGAATACCCTCATTATTATATATATATATATATATATATATATATATATATATATATATATATATATAATAAAACAATTGTTAAACTGATTTACACATATATTAAAAAGAGAATTAATTAATTATTTACACATATATTAAAACAATCAGGGTTTAGAAGAGGCAGATCATGTATAGATGATGTTTTCATCTTGAAGCAACTAATTGAAAAACGAAGAGAATATAATTTAGAAACACATATAATATTTATAGATTTTGAAAAGGCCTTTGATAGAGTAAACAGAGGAAAGCTATAGCATATTATGCAAGAGAGAGGATTCCCTCGCCATTTGATACAGGCATGCCAATCATTATACCAAAACACCAAGATACTTATCGGCACCCACCAGTTGAAAGAAGTTGAAATTAACCAGGGAGTCAGGCAAGGTTGTGGATTGTCCCCAACTCTTTTCAACATATACATAGATGACATTATACGAACAT
Source organism: Henosepilachna vigintioctopunctata (assembly GCA_030704895.1). Lineage (NCBI taxonomy): Eukaryota > Metazoa > Arthropoda > Insecta > Coleoptera > Coccinellidae > Henosepilachna > Henosepilachna vigintioctopunctata. The sequence goes on from JARQZJ010000005.1 coordinate 4,523,569, forward strand.
GGAAACTAACGGCCGCCCCTGGCATCAGACTAAATATGACCACCTACATTAATACATTACTATTCGCAGACGACCAGGCGATTATACAAGAAAACGAGGATGACCTCCAAAGGTCGACTTTTAACCTTTACAAACTCTGTCAAAATTATGGAATGAAAATCTCAATAAAAAAAACCAAGACTATGGCCTTTAAGGGTAAAGAACCTATTCGCACAAAGATTATTATTGAGAATAAGTGCATAGAACAAGTGTCGCATTTCACATATCTAGGATGCGACATTACTTATGATTATGATGATGACATGGTGAAAAAACTACATAACTTCCAACGTATTTGTGGCACTCTGAGTAGAACACTCAGAAGACGTACACGAAAAGAGACGCAAATTAAGCTATACAAAGTTATGGCAACTCCCACCTTACTTTATGGTTCGGAGACATGGACATTGAACACCCGGGATTTAAGTAGAATCCAGGCGGCAGAGATGAGATATCTGAGGTCAGTAAAGGGGTGCACACTACTTGATAGGATTCGGAATGACGATATCAGGCGAGAGCTGAAGATATTCAATTTATGCGACAGAATACGAGAATACCGCAACTGCTGGAAAGACCATGTACAGCGTATGACAGACGCGAGACTGCCTAAGGCCACTTTTAATTACAGACCGAAAGGTAGAAGAGACAGAGGCAGGCCCAGAAAACGATGGTTAGAACAATGAGGCCGGAACAGGCGACTACGCCTATTCCTTGAAGTTGATGATGATGATGATGATGATGATTAAAAAGAAAACTGCATGACGTACGTTTCGATGAGATTCACTTTTTTCGAATGCTACGTGCAGACTAACGACAATTTCTCGAATACATACAATATATAAACTTAAATTATGAATACACAGAAAACAGGTAGATAACAGGTAGAAGGGATCAATTCATGTTGAACTACTATATAGTTAACTAAGTAATTTTGAAAAGATTGAGAAGGGGGCTTGAGGTATGATCGATTTGGCTGTTCAAAAGTTTGCCAGAATATTTGTATTTATAAATTTGAAGTGATTCTAACAAATTAAGTTTCATTCCCTTGTTTGCGGTATTCAAAATTTCAAAATCGGAATTGAATATATGATTTTCATTAATCAAATGATTTGCATAATGTGAATCTGTCTTCTGATTATCAAAGCTACGTTTATGTTCAGAAATTCTTATTTGAAAACTTCAAAACGTTCTACCAATATAAAACTTATCACAACTACCACAGTTAATTTTATATACACCGGATTTTTTATTTTTGTTGACTTTAAATTTGTTATTTTTGATATGTTTTCCTAAGTTATTTCCAGTACGGTAAGCAATGTTAATGTTATACTCAAAAAGAAGAGATTTGAGTTTTTCACTGGACTTACCGATGTATGTGAGACTGTTATAGTTGATATTGTTTTTGACTAGGGGATAAACCAAACCAATCGCCTTTTTGAAGTTTTTCTTTAATATCATATTATCTATTATTTCAGGATTATAATTATTATTCACGGCTATATGCTTGATTAAATTTTTCTCGGTGTTGAAATTGGTTCTAGAAAGAGGAATATTCACTAATGTAGAATGAGTTACTCAATTTTTTACATAAAACCTCAATGTGTGATGTCCATCTCAAATTACTGTCTATATATATTCCAAGAAACTTTGTTGATTTGGATATTTAACATCCAAGGTACTAATCCCATTGCCCTTCACACAAAAATGAACACATACAGTTTTGTCAGCGTTCACCATCAGATTGTTTATTTGACACCAATTTACAAACTCCCTCTGAATGCATTCGCATGCCTCCAGAAGTTTTTCAGAAGTACTGCCAGAAACAACCACCGATAAATTATCGGCAAATAGTGTCACCAAAAACCGGGACAAATTCGCAGGTAGATCATTTATGCCCAATATGAATAGAATAGGTCCCAGTTCAGAGCCTTGCGGCACCCCAAGAGCAATGTCATCTCTCTGAGAAAAACTCTCGCCTATTTTCACTATCATTGTTCTCTCTTCAAGATAACTACGTAACCAATTTAGAAAAACACCTATAAAACCCAAATTGTAGCATTTCACTCGTAGACGGATGAAATATTACGGAATGATTATTATATATTGAAAAGCTATTGGAAAATGATCATAGACTTATACAAATATTTCACGATTTCCATCAGGATTTTGGAGCAAATATGATGTGAAAATGAGACTGGTAATCTAAAAAGAACACTGGTAGTTTTATACTAAAAAACAACGAAAAAACAAAGAGTGTTCCACATTATCCACTTTAACAACGTAATCGTAAATGATGTCCTGAATTCCTTAATTACTTTCTTAATCGCTCTGCTGAGTTACTGCAACGACTTTGGTAATTGGTGAAAAAGGAAATCACAAAATAACTCATTATCTTTAACGACAACTTTAGTAGTTAAAACTGAAAGAAACACGATTTGAAAATAATGAAATATTCGATTATGTTCGTAAGCAATGAACAAGAAACTTTGACGACAAACTTGCGAAGAAAACTCTGGAATTCAATTTGAGTGCTGTTTTCAAAACTTCCTCATAATGAAAAATTCCGAAGAAGTTATCGATTTGTAATTATTCCATATATAAAAGTTCACCTTTTTATTACTGAAAAACTAATTTGAATTCCATAGATCCATAAAACTATCATGAAGGGATTCTGTTCTGTTTTGAAACTGAATGGAGGGTTATACGTTTAACAGAAAAGAAATTGCCGAGGAATACAAGAATGTGGAAGTTGAATCATAATATTGAGAAATTTAAATTACAGTTCAGTGACACAATATAGAGCTGAAAATAGAACGAAGTATGTGAATAAATGATGAAGGAAACGTGATGCAAATATAATATATGAGAAGCTGTATGACATCTATCACGTGTCTGGAATATTGTCACTGAAATTCATTTCTTCAGAGAGTTTTAGAGGAGTATTGGACGCGAATGAACAACTCATAAATATATGAAATCGTAAGAGTTCGTCAGAACATAGAAGAAAGTTACGAAAATATGGTTGTTTGTCTATCGACGTATGTTTCCTGTATTTTTTGATATGATATATTTGGTTTCCCGACAGATGGCGTTACTGATTGTTCTTTACTCTTATATAGTTGCTTTCTTCGAGATATCGATTTTTTTGAGATAACTATGGAGCATTGAGTAATCTTTATAGTCGTGAAGGATAAAGAATTATAATTGTAGGTATCTCGGGGGCTCTTCTATTGGATTTCGATAGATACAGAGTCAGTGTGGCTATCCGTTGTTTGTTGAGATGCACGTGTTCTTCGATTGCTCGAAATTGGGTCAGTGATTCAGTTAGGAGATATTTCGGTCTCGAAAATAGCTTTCGCAATTGTTTATCAACTCATTAAAGGTGGAATCAGAAACTACGAAATATTTTCCAATAGAAATGAAACAATGTCTCATGATCATGATGTCTCATAAATGTCTTTTTCATAGCCCCAACGTCTGTCATATGATATGCATCAAATTCTTCTCGGATTTGCACCGTGAACATTACATCCCCTAGCGCCACAGGTCATCTGACATTTCGTTTTCTCGATCTGCAATGTCACACAGATAAATTCTAGGTTGGTATTCGTTATCCCCAACGTTATCCCTTGTCGTTGAAATTTACTTCGTTCAATATGCTTCACTGGGTCAATGAACCCAATTCTGACTGGAGCTAACAATTCTCTACTTTGTCTTCGGGATCAATTCAATTCAACTTTTCGTCGAACTGAAAGATGATATATAATTAGTTCTTTTCCGAAGTGAAAGTTTCTACATGTAGCAGTATTTAATACTTTGCAGAATTTCTATTTTACGTAAATATATAGTGGGTGATTTTTTTAAGCGTAGTTTTTTTCAAATCGAATGAAACAATCAATCAACATCATATATTCAAAATTTTTATTGAAGTTGATAACTTGGCCATTTAAATTTCAAAGATAACTTGATGTGAATGTTATCCGCGGCTCCGTATTGAATGATCCATTCGGAAGGTCAAATTTTGCGTCACTTTTTCGAGCATTTCGGCCTGTATCCCACGAATTACGCGTGTTATGTTATCCTGTAAGGCTTCAATCGTGTTCGGCTTGTCCACATACTCTACGACATTACATAACTCCACAAGAAATAATCCAGAGGCGTCAAATCGCATGATCTTGGCGACCAATTCCCAGGGCCATTTCGAGAGATAAGCTGCTCACTAAATTCATCCTTCAACACGTCCTTTGTTTCACGAGCTGTGTGGCATGTGGCACCGTCTTGATGAAACCACATGTCAACCAAGTTCAACTGGGTCAACTGGGGCAAAAAAAATTGCGTATCATGGCTGGATATCGTTCGCTGTTGACGGTAACGTTTCTTCCACGGTCGTCTTTGAAGAAAAATGGACCGATGATGTCACCAGCCAATAAACTACATGAAACTGTGGTTTTTCCGGGATACATCGGTAATTCTTGTATGGCATGTGTAGCTGTTCATCACTCCAGATGCGACAGTTTTGTTCATTTACATATCCATTAAGCCAGAAATGAGCCTCATCGCTGAACACAATTTTTCGATGAAACAGCAGATTTTCATTGGGCTGTTCTAAGGCTCATTCACCAAAAATTAGACGTTGTAGTAGATCATTCTGCTTCAATTCTTGCAGGAGCTGAATTTTATAGGCTTCCAAACCCAAGTCAACACGTAAAATTTTCCATGTGGTTGAGTAACACATGACCAATAGCTGAGAACGGCGACGAATTGACATTTCACGATCCTCATTAACACTGTACGCTACGGCTGCAATATTCTCTTCAGTACGCACTGTACGCATGCGAGACAACGGTTTGATATCCAACAAAGTAAACTTGGTGCGAAATTTGGTGATAACAGCACGAATTGTTGATTCACCAGGTCAAAATTTCTTGGCAAAAACAACCTCATTAAAAAGCTCGTCATTGTTAACCTTATTTTTCCGAGATTCTCGTTTATCATATATGCTGTTTTTTCAAAGTTTTTCCATGGAATGATGTTTTCCTTGATACAGACAAAGTCTCGTGCTTCACCGAGACTGTCTTCCCACATGTCAAAATAGGAGATACGCCTACTGTAAAATTCTTTGAAGTCACTGGCAATGCGGTGTTAAGTCTACATTGTCTTTCCCTTGAAATGATTTTAAGAGACATTTAACCCCCTGTGGAACGAAGTTTGACTCTTTTCTTTTTTTTAAATTCTCCTTCAACAACTGTAATAAATGAGCACCATGAGTAGCACTGGACTTACTTTTTTCCAAGGCTTTAATTGATTTATTAAACAATTTAAGCTGGCCATGCACAAACCAAAGAAACATACCACATTCACCATCAAAAAAGGTTTTATCGGAGCTGGACACATTTCTTGAAATAAGGAGTAATCCTTCAAACCAGAAAATATATGTGAAATTCGTTCAATTGCAGTTATGAGTGAGAGGAATCTTGCATTATTGTGTTTGAATAATTTACGATATTCAACATCTGCAAACTCATAAAACTCTTCGAGCTGAGTGACCCTAACTGTATAGATATGAAAATACTTGTAAATCTTTAGACTTCTCTGCACCCGACTTCTGTAAATTTGTATCACTGTGTTAATTACCATAATGTTACTGATCATACGAGAGCAGATTAATCATTCTATGATCTAATATTTTGCTGAATTAACGGGTGTTTTTTAAGAGGTATAGAACTTTAAGTTGGCATTACTGTTGAAAATGACGACCGATTTAACAGCTGAGAGGTGATTTATTCTCAGTTTGCTTTGGCAGTTCATCATGAATAGACTCACGTCTGAACAACTCTTGCAAATAGTGCAATTTCATTTCGAAAATAATGGTTCTGTGCGGAATACATATCGCGCACTACGTCCATTTTATCGTTTAGCGATGAAGCGCACTTCTGATTGAATGGATACGTCAGCAAACAAAACTGCCGCATTTGTATTGGAGATAATCCTCAAGTGTATGTCAAAACACCGTTACATCCAGAAAAACTGACTGTTTGGTGCGCTTTATGGGCTGGTGGAATCATTGGTCCGTACGTCTTCAAAAACGATGATGGCCAGAATGGTCCAGTCAATGGTGATCGGTATAGAGCCATGATTATTAACTTTTTAATTCGTGAACTGAACAACCATAATGTCCAGGAGCTGTGGTTTCAACAAGACGACGCAACATGTCACACAGCTCGTGCCACAATCGATTTATTGAAAGACACGTTTGGTGACCGCCTAATTTCACTTTTTGGACCTGTGAATTGGCCTCCAAGATCTTGTGATTCAACACCGCTAGACTCCTTTCTGTGAGGCTATGTGAAGTCATTGGTCTATGCAGATAAGCCACAAACTCTTGACCATTCGGAAGACAATATTCGCCGTGTTATTGCCGAATATACGGCCACAAATGTTGGAAAAAGCCATCGAAAATTAGACGTCCAGATTGGAGCCAGCCGTGGCAGTCATATGCCAGAAATCATATTCAAAATGTAATGCCATAAGATTATCTTTCGAATGAAAACAAAATTCTTGTCAATCGAATGATCTATTGTTGTTTTATTACAATTTAAAGTTCCGTACCTCTAAAGAAACAGCCTTTATCTCCAAGAAACTTTGCCCTGGATCCAAACCGGACAATTTCAAAAACAGGGCGGGACACCGGGACAACCTAGTATATCTGGGACTGTACCGGCGAAACCGGGACGTATTGCAACTCATTTCATGGCCTGTTTTCAAAGTCGTCCATGACAGTATCTTCGTATATCCTTCCTGAACCGCAAATTCTCGCGGACGTATCACCGACAGGATGAATACCTCGCGAATATAGGACATGGCAAATTATGATTTAAAGCAGAGTGTGCTTTTATCGATTTCGTCAGCGAAATGGAGAAAAGCACGACGACGTGGCTGAGAAATAAACGAGCTTGTCACTTAAAAAACTTCTCCACACGCAAATATGTACGGAGGATAAATAGCAGTTTTAATAAAATACTCTTCGCCTGAGGGAAAAACATGAGGGTTCCTTTTATTCCCGGTGTCGACGGAATCATAAATTATTTTTATTACTCTTCCGCCGGCTATATAAATTGATAGTACATTCTGGCGAAACTATTAATTTTGGAATATGGCAGAAGGACAAATAATCGGTTATTTCTCACGACGCCAAAACCTATGTTGATGGCTTGTTTTCGAAATTCATAATGTCGTTGGAATTGAGTAATGATCCCCATGAATTATAAAGTGTTGTGAACAAACTCTCTATCGGTGTAATCGATCGACATCTATTGCGAATTCGAATATATTTTTCGGAAATATTTCTTCAGAATTTCTACCAGATTAGATAAGTCAGTACGAGAACAACAATATCTACATTTTATTGTCAAATATGTGTGCCATTCTACTCTATAACTCTCAGTTTATGAGTTTGTACGTTTTTTAGTTTGAACAAAAGCACAATCTTTAATCTTTCTAGACAAAATACTTAGTGCATTCTTCCTATCATAAGTATCATCAGTGATATTAAATTTTTTTGAATTTTTACATCTAGGGCCCACTCAACAGACAGTCCAAAACTGTCCTATAAACGAGGAACACATATGAAAAATGTTAATCACCTTTAAACTAAAGTGTCGCTAATATTTACATCTTATAGAAATAAAGTTTTCGATGCATTGACTTAGATCATTTGATCTTCAACACAAAATACTTAATTCTACTGAAAAAAATCAAACAAATACATCATGGAAGGATAACTATAAAAACTAATAATATTCTCATCATCGTCCTTTAAATAAACTATTTTTCATATGTCTCTCAGAAGTCATATAATATTGAGTGACAATATGCAAGTTGGTCTCTATTCTGATCAAGTTTGGCCTTTGAAAAGATCTACGGATGGGTAAATTCAACATATAATTTGAATTGCTCTGCCGAACAACCAGCATTGTGTGATTTCTACTACATGTGGAGAACAATTAAAGTTTATAAGGCACGTATATGCAGCAGATACTATAAGTCATCATCTAATAAGTCATCAAGTAATTGTAGGAGAAACGTATATCAAAGTAATCACGTCTCAAACGCAAATATTCCAACCTATAAAATTTCACGTGGCTCTCATATGAGAATCCATGACGGTACCTGCTAAATCGGAAATTAAAAGCATAAATTTTCTATTCTATTCGTGTATTTATCATAATTTGGATTTCACACGACCGACGCGTACTCTAACTTGGATCTTACAATAGAATTATACAAAGCAATAACAGACTCGAGTCGACCAAAAGGCCTAGTCGTGAAAAATGATGTGAAACCTGCGGTATACCTGATGTCTCCGGTAAGGAATTTGATCTGAAACCATTCACAACCACATACTGTCTTCGATCGTTTAAATATGAAGCGAGAAGACCCAGGAGATTTCCATGCACTCCAAAATTTTCCAGTTTTGTCATGGGTGTTGGGCGGTGGACCCTGTCAAAAGCCTTGGAGAATTCAGTGTATATAGAGATGTTCCTTCCACGAAATTGCTTAATATCCGTTGCTCGAAAGGCAGCACATTTGAGACAACAGATCGACCATAGAAAAATTCATGTTGACATGAAATCCGATAGTTTTTGATTTGAAAAACCTATTTTTGGTGATTATTGACTCAAACATATCTCACACATATGGCCTAATAGTGAAACAGGCCTATAAATGTTTACCTGACTCGTGCATAGGAACAGCCTGTGCAACTTTCTATCTTGAGGGGAACTTCCCCTCATAAAACATTTACTGAAGATGGATAGAGCGATGTGAGGATGGATGAAATGCAGTTTTTCAAAAAAATTGGTAGTATACCATCCGCCCTGTACATCCAATTTATAATGTCCTCTAAACACTCCGCTTTGCTAATATGTGTTGTGTTGAAATCAAATGTTATTCAAACATCGAGTTCCAAAATATTTTCCAAATGCACCAAAGCCCTATCTCTTCAAAATGCGGAGAATATTCAGTGAACAACTCACGTGAGCTCCCTCTATCGGAAATTCATACACACTAAACTCCTGTCTTTTCAACGGTATATAGTTTAATTCAAGAATACAATTACTTACTCAGTTAATTATATTGAATAGTAATTAATTAAATTACGAACTAAGTCTGAGGTTTGGAAATTGTTATCATTTATATCTCTATGTATGAATAGAAAAACATAGAATTTCCTTAAGTGCTTTCCTCAAGTGTTTTGATTTCATTTCCGAATAGACAGTAAACTAGATTTGAAGAAACCTCTAAGATAACTCTATCTAATCTCATCAGAGACTGAGTACATTTTCATGAGATCTAATGGTTGTCTGTCATGTTGAGACAGATGTACGTTTTCTCATTATACTCGAAACTAGGTCAGCGGAGTTAGTTGGAGAACATTTCCTTTTCCAGAGTCACTTAAATTACGTTTGTAAACGTTTATAAATTCGAAAAGGCTGTTTAGAAAAATAGAAAAAGAGAAGAAACTTATTTTCAAAGGATGTTCCACTTGATGACCATCCTTGTTCGTCTTAAGTGACAGTTATGTGGACACTTAAAAATATATGAAAGTGGAAAACACGCGAGTCTCAAAGCATCGACTTTCAAATCTGTTTTTCTTTGATCTGTTTGAAGCGTGACAAATCATCTTACGCAAATCTGTGGACCAGAAGTTTTGAGCTGAACCGTTTTAGATAAAAAGTTTTAAAAAACACATGTCCATCATATCATGTTCCTACATATCAATAAATGAAGGAGTTTAAAGGCTAATTTGTCGCAATTGCCTTCAAGCGCCATCTATAAGTCTTGTCTAAGCTTATCTGAAAAATAAATAGGTCAATCGCATTCTTATTCCAAAATAACCAATAGGTATAAATTGAAAATCCAGAAAAAATTTTAAGCATCCAAATAATGGGGTTGTTTAGTCATTATCAAGTGAAAAGTTCAAATTCGTGTTTCTATAGTATTAAGTTTCGTACCTTATGTCCAATTTATTCTGCTCTTTCACGATATATATATTTTTCTCTTCAGAGGCGGAATAACAAGAAACAAATGGACTAATATTCAGCAGAAGAGTTCAATTCTCATGACGAATATGTGCCAAAAAATAAATGATATTATGATTTTTCTTCTTCAAGAATTTATTCAGAATTTTAAGTTGAATTTTCCTATATATATACATAAATAGAACAACCTAAATGCACTCGTACTTGTACTAGTTGTATAGAATTTGAAAATCAGAGGTAATTTTGTTCTCAAAGGGATTGAACTGAATCTGTTTCACATTTGTTTGACTCTTTTTAGGCCACTTCGCGCCATTGATTGAAGGTTCAAAACTGAAGCATTCCAAAAAAAAATTGAAAGAAATATGAATTATAAAGATAAATTTTCAATATTACTTGGTGGCACATTTAGAATTGTAAAGCATAATTTGAAATACTTTGTAAACCATACGAAATCCTTCAATACACTCGATATAATATGTTCGAGGATAGCTCCAACCTGATGATGACTAAGTAGCCAGAAATATACGCTGCAGTATTTGAGAATTTTGTCGAATCTAGTTGAAAATTTCCAACTATACTCTGAATAATTCACCAAGGACATTAAATATATGAGTTTAATTATTTAGATTGATTCTTTTTGTGGTTTTATCGATAAAATCTAAAATGTCCTGGGATGAATTACACTCGAGAGTGAACAACGCGAAAGAAAAATCGAATCGACATAAATTTCATCGTCTAATATAATCGAACAATCCCTTGGAGACTTGGAACGAATTTCTCATGTTGACTGCAGGTATAAAAAGTGGTCAAAGAAATCAAGACTGGAAAACTCAAGACGGCAAAACTTCTCGAACGTGCAATCCATGTTTGTTTTATTCTGCGGCGGTTGAGGTTCTGAAGTAATAAACTAGGTATACGGTTTGTTTTTGCGAGGAGAAAATAAAATTCACGATCAGAAAAACTTAATTGATTACCTTTTCAGCGAGCTTACTCTAGTTTGTTGGATTTTATTCTCACAACCGAGCAGGTATTGAAAAGGATAAATGTTGGTCATCTAGGTGGCGTCCCTCAAGAGTCTAGTAAAGGTATTGAGACATTTGTTCACCAGTAAATAATGGGTGATTTTTTAAGCGTATTTTTTTATCGAATAAAACACTCAATTTGCATCATATATTCAAATTTTTCATTGAAATTGATAATTTGGCCTTTGCCATTTACATTTTAAAGATAACTTCATGTAAATGTTGTCCACGGCTCCGTATCAAATGGTCCATTCGAAAGGTCCAATTTTGAGTCACTTTTTCGAGCATTTCGGCCTGTATCCCACGAATTACGCTGGGAGTTATCCTGTAAGGCTTCAATCGTGTTCGGCTTGTCCACATACACTAACGACTTTACATAACCCCACAAGAAATAACCCAGAGGCGTCAAATCGCATAATTTTGGCTGCCAATTCACAGGGCCATTTCGAGAGATAAGCTGCTCACCAAATTCATCCTTCAACATGTCCATTGTTTCACGAGCTGTGTGGCATGTGGCACCGTCTTGATGAAAACACCTGTCAACCAAGCTCAACTCGGTCAACTGGGGTAAAAAAAAGTTGCCTAACATGGCTCGATATCGTTCGGCGTTGACGGTAACGTTTCTTCCACGGTCGTCTCTGAAGAAAAATGCACCGATGATGCCACCAGCTCATAAACCACACCAAACTGTCGTTTGTTCGGGATGCATCGATGATTCTTGTATGGCATGTGGCCGTTCATCACTCCAGATACGACAGTTTTGTTTATTTACATATCCGTTAAGCCAGAAATGAGTCTCATCGCTGAACACAATTTTTCGATAAAACAGCGGATTCTCATTAAGCTGCTCTAAGGCCCATTCACTAAAAATTAGACGTATGGTAGCTCATTCGGCTTCAATTCTTGCAGAAGTTGAATTTTCTAGACTTTCAAACCCAAATCAACACGTAAAATTTTCCATGTGGTTGAGTAACACATGTCGATTTGCTGAGAACGGCGACGAATTGACATTTCACGATCCTCATTAACACTGTACGCTACGGCTGCAATATTCTTTTCAGTTCGCACTGTACGCATGCGATAAAATGGTTTAATGTCCAACAAAGTAAACTTGGTGCGAAATTTGGTGATAACAGCATGAATTGTTGATTCACCAGGTCAATTATGACGACCATAATATGGTCGTAACAAACGATACACATTTTTCACGGAGCACGAATTTTGATAGCAAATTTCAACAATTTGCAATCGTTGCTCGTTTGTACATCTTTCCATGATGAAATGGCAAAGCATACTGCAAACTTCTCACTTTGACAGATGACGTTTGGATGCCATTACCAATCACTGCCGCCAACCTGAAAAAATAAACTCTTAAAAAATCACGATATTATTATTATTATGATGATTTTAATTGGAGCATTGATTGAATACATTCACCTGCTTCTTTTAAACACGAGAGAGATGAAATGAAACGACGATATGTAATAAGACTGAAACATATGCCCATATTTAACTCTTCATTGTTTATTGGGTAACAAAATGAAGAAGAAGTGGAAATGTTAATTAGCCAAAGCTCTATTTTGACCTTTACGATTATTCAGTAAGTCGTATAGTTCACTGAATATTCAATGATACTTTGGAAATAATTAATAATTCACTGAATTCCCAAACATATATTCTCCGCGCTAATACTTTGAGCATGGGGAAAGTTCTAGAAGTGGTCGTTAGGGAGTATTAACATTTTAGTCGTAGTAAGTTTTAGAACATCAATTCTCCTCATTCGAATCTTACTTCACTATTTCGTTGTTACTCGGATTCTAATTCTCTTCGTATGAATAAGAGAATGGAATTAGGAACAATGAAATCACAATTTGATGCCATGTAAAAGATAATTCAACTTGAAAATTTAAGGGTTATTTGTCCCTCTGTCTCATTTCAACCTTTCCACTGTTTTCCAACAACAAACTTACTAAAATCGATTCGTTTTATGTGGAGTATTCATCGAAAAACACTTAGAGAATTACTGGAACCCAAAATAATGCTATAAAATCAATATAATCAAATTTATTTATTGTAGCACATTTCTTTCAATTCAAATTTTCTGTTTTTGTATGGCATGTGTCACCCAACATTCATTTGGAGACCCTTTTTCAAAAATAAATGAAATGTAAAATTAAGTAAAAGAATACTTACGTTGAAAACCTACACATTTTTCTATATAACAGCCGTTTACATATGTTTCAAGGTTATTGCCTATCGTCAGAACGGCGTAGTTCAAGTTAAAGATGAAAGTACTTGAAGAGATCTTTAACTTGAACTACGCCGTTCTGACGATATGCAATAACCTTGAAACATATGTAAACGGCTGTTATATAGAAAAATATGTAGGTTTTCAACGTAAGTTTCTTTTACTTAATTTTAGATTGCCTGCATTAAATATAATTCTTAGAATAATTCTTTCATCGTTAAGATTGTCTGGGATTTCCAGAAGCTATAAAAGTCTCACAATAGCCGGACGGTATTTCATTGTCGTCTGCAACGTTGTGTTGACTCTTCCCAATATGTTTTGGGTGTATAAAACGTGCACGAAACTGTGTTTCGTGTTTTATATATTAATTTTTTATATATCTCTTCAAGTACTTTCATCTTTAACTTGAACTACGCCGTTCTGACGATAGTCAATAACCTTGAAACATATGTAAACGGCTGTTATATAGAAAAATGTGTAGGTTTTCAACGTAAGTTTCTTTTACTTAATTTTAGTTTGCCTGCATTAAATATAATTCTTAGAATAATTCTTTTATCGATAAATGAAATGTTGCGGTTCGGAAGGCATCAGTAAAGGTTTCGTACTACAAGGTACTCATCACTTGCGCCACCGTACAACGATCAAAAAGCATCGACTTCAGTCTCAAAAATCCTCTTATTAATCAAAAGACAGGAATTCATTGTAACGAATTAACGCATATTTAACGCATACAACAATATAAAATGCATAAACAGAAACTGTTTCGCGTTTCTAACAAATCTAGGCAACGATTCCAATATTCTCAAACAACTATCCCTTGAAGGGCAATGGCGACATCATATTGTAAATGTTTCACATAGCTCTGCTATGTGAAATATATATATGTATGATATTCTTTTGAATAATTCTTAGAAAATTATAGAGGGGAAGTATACTTTTGATTTTGAATATTTGTGCTATGATTTGAACACGATAACTATAGAATTAATTTTCTTATTCTTTTCATTAGTCTATTTCTTCATGTTTATAATAGCCCCTTGACGGCAACCTCTAGAAAGGTACAACCGAACGTTACGAAAGGTACAACTATCGCAAAGTAGATGGCATTAGTTCATCAAATTACATAAAATTGTTCAAAAACTAGAGTTGCGAAATGTAGTATCTGAATTGATAAGGACGTGTAAAACTTTCATTGTTAGATTTATTCATATTTTATCTGTTGAAGCCTAAGATTTGAGATGTATAGTAATTTATGCATTATATATGCATACGACATTGCAATATATTTCTGTCCTATGATTCATAAGAGTATTTCACTGCCTTGCGTTTCCAATGTTTTACAATGAATGTAGGCGCCGATTTCAATATTCTCTGAGAATAATCCTTCGAAAATGTTTCACATAGCCAGCTGTGCTAGAATATTCTTTTGGATAATTCTTGAAAAGTTATCGAAAGAAAGTTATAGCATACTTTCAATATATATGAACTCAGAATTTATTGGTCAATACAAGTGTTTGATCCAATAAGAAGAAGAAATATAAAGTTATATTGCACGTTTCGGAGGTTTCTCCTGCTTCGATGTTTATTTACATGACTGTTCAACAATAATTATTGTTATTCATAATAATTATTCAATCATTTGTGATAACAGGAGAACATCTACATAAAGTACTCACGTCTCAAACTCAAACACCCAATCTTTAAGTTCTTGCATTACATTCAGATCAAAATTCATGACGGGATCTGTTAAAAGGAAAATAAAGGGCATTAATGTACCTTTCTCTATTCTATTCGTGTATGAAATACAATGAAATAGCAATTTGTTTCCAGAAGAAAACACTCGATGATGAAAGAACGTTAGAATTTTCTCAAAGTAAAATACTTCATTTCACCAAGAATCCACCGCAGGATCATTTTTCACAATATTGATATAGAATGTCGAGTATTAAAATGCCATGCATGGCCAATGAGGTGATGAATATTGCAGTAAGTTATTTTAATACTCATCGTTATTTATAAGCTTCTTGAAAATGGACTATAAATTCTCGTTTATTCTTTAGTGAAAGATTACCCTATTCTCTCCAGCGATGTTATTTATTCTTGCCGTTTCAGTGTTTCGCATTCATTTTCTTGCAATTTCATTATGCAATATCAAATTGGTTCACATTCCAAATACTGCGACTTATACTGGACGTTTTTACAGACACATTCAGTGAATACCGCATAAGTTGAAATATGAGTCTGGAAAAAGCTTTATGAGCGACTATAAATTTAATTGACTCATGAGGAAAATACCAAGGAAGTCGACAATTCTAATAGTTTATGAATTCTTATAAGGACATATATGAAAAGTAGTTCATTAAAGTATCCTAAATAGTTCGAAATATAGAAGTTTGATTCGATATGATTAAAATTATTTGACTGCACGTAAGTAGTTATCACTTCAGAAAACTGAAAACCATTTTTTCTCTGGAATCTGGTAAACGTATACATCTTCCCTCTTTATTTCTTTTTGAACTTTGAAGTTTATGATGGAAAAATTGAGAAATAATATAATACAAAGGCAATATGAGACAAATATAATTCAAAATCAAACAATGAAAATTTCATAGATAATCAGGCCAGATTAATCTGGCTATGCCCTCTTGTATGTTTAGCTAGCCATAGGATATCGCCCGAATGATCTGTTTATATCCTCTTGTACGTTTAGCCAGCCAGAGGATATAGCCAGATTGAACTGGCTATGTCCTCTTGTATGTTTAGCCAGGCATAGGATACAGTCCAATTGATCTGGCTGTATCATCTTATACGCTTAGCCAGCCAGAGGATATAGCCAGATTGATCTGGCTATGTTCTCTTGTACGTTTAGCCAGCCATAGGATATAGCCGGATTGATCTGGCTATATCATCTTATACGTTTAGCCAATCAGAGAGGATATAGCCAGATTGAACTAGCTATATCCTATGGCTGGCTTCATTGCGACTTATACTGGACGTTTTATCCAGCCCTGTTATACGTTTATCCAGCCAGAGGATATAGCCAGATTGATCTGGATATATCCTCTTATATGTTTATTTAGCCAGAGGATGTAGCCAGATTGATCTGGCTGTGAACCTCTTATACAGGTTCTTGGTAAAATCACTTGAAGTTGACAGAAACTTTCTGTTTCTAAGGTTTCTCTATACCGTCTCACATACTTCTATAGACTGTCCTTCTTTTCTTGGTTCTTCAGATTTTCTAATGACAAGGAGGTATTCCCGATCGAATCAAGTTTTTTGATTGATTAGTCTCAGGACCAATGCTTGATACAATCATCTATTCTGTATATGTGCTTAAATTATGCTGAACTCTGTCGGACCAGAGTCTGTTAAACAGATAATACATATGTCAGTGATGTGCATGGGTAATATACTAGAAATACTGATAGTTTTTACATCCAAAACTGTACGCTTTCTTAATCTGAAAATAGCATTTTCTATGACAGATTGAATGCTTTCAATAATTTACCAAGTATCTTGAACACTAGCATCACCAAGATATTTGAGCGTGAGAGGAAAAGGCATATTTTAAATAATGAGATAGGTATGTAATTTGAAATTATCATTTAATTTTTCAGTTTTTGTATAACTTAAGCAAATTAAATATTATGAGGAGTTCGTTATTTGAAGAGGTGTCTGGCAGGTGTGATATTAACAGTTTTTTCGTTGAATTGACCTGGAATATCTAGATGTATCAAGATCTATCTTATTTGATATGAGAATAAAAGAACTCCAATAGAAAATATCGGATTCTCCATTCACAAACCATTGTATCGATAATAATCCAACTAAACCTTGAGTTCAAATATAGCATAAATAAATGAAATGAATTAATTTTTGTACTCAATGTTCATTCACCTGATTAAGGTATTGCCTGAGAAAAAGCATTGTAGGGGACAATATATGAAACAATTTTGGAATTCTTATCAAAAAATTTCCTTTAAAGTATGGATACATAAGCATAAAAATAAATTGCTTATTCTGTAATATTTTCATTCGCATTTGTTTGAATTGATACCATTTCAAACTGCAGCTCAAACATTCCAATTCCTATTCAAACTATCAATCTCCCTTCAAAACTACTCAGAATCAAAATTGAATTTCTAACGGGAAATACTCGATCTCCAACTCGTTAGTTTGAAGTACTTTCACGATCGTCTTCCCTTTCCACCTATGCAAATATTGATTTCGAAATGTTCCTTTGAAATTACTAGTCTAGAAGCAGACAGACATTCCAAACTATATCGGAGCTCTTGCAATTATCACGTAAATGAAACAACCCTAATTAACAAGTTCTATGAATCTCTATATGTCTAGTTTACATAATATTAGCAAAGTTGCCAAGATTAGAGTGTGAACGAAGATTTAATTCTGAAGGAATTTTGTTTGCTGAAGTATCACAAAGTTATCCTTAGGCTTTGCTTCGCATGGTAAGGGAGCGCTAGCGTAAAGTCGCTGCCGCTGTGGAGTTAGTAAGTTGGGCATTCTGGTCAATAGGGGTGTTAATATTGACGCTGAGTCATTTCTGCTGACTTAGTTTTAGACGTGCTGAGGGTGTGTTAAACGGAATATGAATGACAATGCTAGTTCTAAGGCAGTTGCGAATAATTTTGAATACTAGGGATATCTGAAGTTTGGTCTTTAACCTTAGAATAGAACGTCAAACTTGTTACTAACAAATGCAGAGTGGTATAAGATTGAAGAAGAACTGCGTAGAACTATGCGGTATGTTGAATTTGTTATAAGGATTGTAAAACTTCAATAACAACTTAAACAACAGTGTCACGACCTACTTCGAAGGCCATGAAGAGCGATGTTCGGCGGTGTTGCCAAATCGACCCGGGTGGTCTACTCTCCTAGTCAGTTATTCCTAAAGTTTCAAGCATCATTTCAACTCTTTTTATATTCCGAATGGATGAAAAATATTATTGGTATTCATAGCATACTAAATATTATTTCTGAGCACATATTCCTGAATTTTCAAGAATATCAAGAATTTTTTTCTGAGACTACCTATCCAATTTGATGTCAATAGGTAAAATTCAACTTGAATCGGTGTAGAAAAACGTTTTCCATTAAAAAATACTGTTACTAAGATGTCATCATTCTCTGTAATTAAGTTACTTATGGTAATTATTTCTTCGATTAAATTTAAGACAGTGAAAACGAATTTCTATGTTAACTGAACCCATTTTAACATTCCAACAACCAGGAATATTTATTCCACTAGAGTGATGAAGAATTAGATCTTGGAAATTGAGAATGAATATTGACTTCAAAAATGTTACTCAAATAATCATTGCGAGCTAAATAATTTGTTCGCCTTTCTTCTGGGCTCTTCCTAGATAAGGGCACATTTTTTGACAAATAATACGGTGAATTTGGAAAAATAGAAGGAACCGCTTGAGTTACGAAACTTGTTTATTTGAGTATGCTTACAATCCTACCAGTTGAAACAAATTTGTCTTCCAATGATATCAGTTTGAAAAAAATGCAAGGCACAAACAACTGAATAATTCGTTGGAGCCCAATTTTCTCGTGGTGGAGATTTGATCCATTCACTCTTTAAAAATTAATTTTTAGAGAAACTAAAGGTCAGTACTAGTTGCCCATCATCCTTCAGTGTACTGTTATAATTTGATTTGCAACCAGGAATGCAACAAGTTGTCGTCATTTTTTTATTTATTCATTTAACATCCACTGTTTTACAGAACAGGTCCTAATTACAAAACAAGAAACACAACATATACAAAATACATTTGGTAGTACAAAAGCTTCAATTTGGTAGTACAAAAGCGTCAATTTTGTAGTTTTGAAATCAAAGGTTCAATTTTAAATGAAAGAGTTTGGAATCACAACTGATAAAATGAAATATAATAGTTATAGGAATAAAAAAAACTTGAATGCTGACCAAACTTATGTATACATCTCAATTTGAACACACAAATACATATACATTCACATATTAACACTTATACACACATAATTATATGAGTGAATAGGAATTCTGTTCGTGAATACACATAAAATATTGTTCTAGCAGAAATTATGTATATCAAGGAAACTTGCCTTAATATCAGTAACGGAACAGTTGAAAATATCCACCTTGGCTCCCAAAATATTAAATTGTTCACACATCGTGAGCAATGGAAAAAATTTTAAAACATTCGTTCTAGCTGCTGGAAGGTAGAACGTGAATGCGGTTCTTTAAGAAATTCTTGGAACAATAAAGGTACGCTTTTGCAATAATTACTGACATTTCAGTTTATTGTTAATTATTTTATGCAAGAAGATTATTGCATGGCATTTCCTTCGCGCTCTGAGTGTGTCCACATTATGTCGACTTATAAGCGTTTCATGTTCTATGGCTATAGGTGGATATATTACATCAATTCTGAAGCACAAAACTTTCAGGAACTTTCGTTAAAGATCCCAGTTGATCAATGTGTAACTGATAACCAGGATTCCAGACTGTTGATCCGTATTCGAGTTTAGATCTTACGAAAGGACAATTCAATGTTTTCAGAGTTGATATATAGCTAAATTCCTTACCAATGTGAATCATGAAACCATATAATCTACAGGCAAGGTTACTGTAGCATTGATATGAGGCACGAAAGTTAGTTGAGAATCAAAGGCTACGCCAAGGTCAATAAATATTTTAGGTCTTCCCAAAATATTATCACCAATTTTATTGTTGAAATTTATCAAATTGTATCTTGTGAGAACGATATAACATGAGATTTGAAGATGTTGAGGTGTAATTTGTTTAAATCACACCAATTCAGAATATAACGCAAGTTTCTTGCAATACGTTCACGGTCACCAATGCTGGAAAACTAATGAAAAATATCAACGTCATCTGTGAACAATGAACCCTCATTTTCAATGACATCGATTGTATCATTTATGAACATTGTAAAAAGCGAAGCACCAAGTATGGAACCTTGGGGCACTCCAGATGAAGCACGGTATTCAGTTGATGTATACCTCCGGCTAAAAACGCGTTGCTTTCTGCCTATCAAATACGATACGAAAAGTTTGATGAGGGATGTCGAAAGCTCGAAAGTGCCTAGTTTATTCAATAGAATAGCGTGACCAAGCCTGTCAAACGCTTCACAGAAGTCATTTTAAGTCAATATAGTTATAAGAAATGCACCTATTTCAAGGTTGAAACTTAGTGCATCACCTAAGGAACACCTACCCTCTTAATATCTCTGAGGAAATTTTTTTCTTTTTTTTTCAATTAAAGTTGTATATTATTGTAAATATGAATTCAACCATTATTTTTGTTTGAACCAATATTTTTTCTCGAGGGCTGAATGGAAGATCGGACTCCAAACTGAATTCGGTCCTTTTGAGAGCATTTCTCTTAGTTGTAATTATTGTATCAATTGAAATGAATGTAATTTTACTATGTAAGGAATGTTTCTCAATAAAATTATATTATTATTATTATTATTTTTCCACGACTTGTCAAAAATGAATCGATTCCAGTTAGACAAAATTTATTCTAATCGAAAATTCATTGCTTCTAACGATAAATCCCTAATTCCACTTCCGAATACCGAAATCTTTTCGAGGAATAAACAGGAAAGGAGATAACCTTAGAAGACACCTCCATCACTGAAAATAAGCCATCCGCGCCATTCTCATGCTCTTTCGCAAATTTATTCTGCGTTTCGCGAAATGTTTTAAGCATCAATTTTGCAAGAACACAAGTGTGAAATCCAACGGTCCAAAAGAATTATCTCGGGCAGAATAAAATATTACCGGCGGTTTTAACGACTTTACAATCGCGACGGCAGCTCAGATGAAGAAAGTGGGTAGTAATACTTTCTTTAAATATTTATTACCGCGAATTTTCAACATTCGTTCCTGGCTCGGCTTACCCAATCTACTTTTATTGCACCAATTTACTAGAGTGGCCGCCTTTTCTCATACAATGTTATAATCGGAACTCGTGATGGAGATTATATCCGCCACTTTCGTATGTTACGTTTCATTCACCATGGCTGCAGCATAATTCTCGAATGTAAGGGAAAAAGGCATTACCATAACTCTCCAGCTTCAGCAAAACGTATTCAATATCCTTGGTTAATAATTCCTACGATCTTGAAGTATTTTTTCTTGGAGAGAAGCCGTATTTTGTGGTATACTGTCATTTGGTCTTTAATTAAATTGACTGAAAGCAGTCAAAATAGGAGCACTTTTATTTTCTTTGTGACGCAATATTGTGATTATTAATCATAGAAATTATATGTTGTGTTATTATCTGGGATTATATCTTTTGGTGTTTGTATTGAAGTTGGTTTGACAAGACAGACACGTTTGAATGAGTTGTCTGGCAAGCTTGTGAAGAGCAGATTTGTCATTTACATTTATCATTTATGTTTTGACTGTCACATCTGAGATTGATATGCTACAGGGTTGAAATGAGACTGCATAATAGTGGCTAATAATGAAAACATGAAATATTACATAGAATTCTATCTAATTAAATTGATTCAATTCAATTTCATCTGATTATTAAATTCTTAATTGTAACTGCAATAGCGTCAAAGTGAATGACACTTTCGTTAGCAACAGCATCAAATGTGGACCCTGAAACTGAATGGAGGATTGTATTAACGAGTTGGTTCTTGAACTCTTTAAGTGGAATGATTCTGTAGTATGAGAATTTTGCCTTGGAACAGGAACTCTCAAAGCGGCAGAGAGAGGGAGACAATCAATACTCTTGTGCAGTATTTTGTACAAGAATTTCAGTGATAAGATTTCTCTCTTAGCCTGCAATGAGATTGAACTGAATCGACTCAATAATTCGTTATGATGACTCTTCACTGTGAATGAACTTTATTCGGTTTGACATGAACGACACGTTTGATTCAGTGTCCAACAAGTTTGTGAACAGAAGATTTGTCATTAAATAAGATAAAAGTCAGATAAATGTATATCTGGTTCATTCTGCATTAAATGTAGAGACTCCATGGACCAAATGGGGGATGCTATTAACGATTTGCTCTTTGGACTCTCTAGGTGAAATAATTCTGTAATACGGGAATTTTGCCTAGGAACACGAAATCTCAAACCGGTCAAGAGAGGAGGACAGCCAATACTGTTTTGCAGTAATTTGTACCAGAATTTGAGTGATAAATTTTCTCTGTTCGTCTGTAGTTAGATTTAACTGAATCGATTTGATAGTTCATCATATCACTCCTCTCTGTGGATAAATTTTGCCTTATCCCCAAGCTTAGAACTTCAAGAAACTCTTCTGAATGTCCTCAAGTTGGTATTGATGGCAAGTGTAAATAGAATACCAGATCATGCTGCCACACTCTAACTTGCTACAGATGGGGAAATTAAATAGGCTTATAAATGTTGAAGGACCCTTGTACAATTAGGCATTGCGCTTAGTGGTTTAGACGACCAGCCATATTTTTGAGGCAGATGAAATTTGGATGATGTGTGGAATAAACGAAAGTTTCTGATCGACTGTACCAATATCACTCACCGTTTCAGAGCAAGAAAAACTTGACCATTTCGAAGACAAAATAATGAAACGAACAATCGATTCAGAGAATTGAAAGGAGAATAATTATCTGGATAGCGAAAATTCAAATTAAGGAAGACAAAATATTCTTTCATTGCTCGTCGTTGAAAATGAAGTTCGTTTTTCCTTCTGAACTATATTCTCCTCAAGTTCCGCGAGTAACATCGATTTATAAACTTACGGAAGTTCATAATTTTATGCTCATCCTCCAAGGATTCCCACAAGAACATCATCCAATCTAACTTTAGATGTGTAACTCTGGAAATTTATTGCATCCGTTGAGTTTGCCCAATAATAATCCATTTATATGTGGATTGTTTTCTCTGCAATTTATTTGGGTCACTGTTACACCATTAAAGTGATGCAAATCCCTGTGGAAGTACACTCTTATATTAGATCAAGTTGAAACTTGAGTTGGTCTCGACGGTGGAGTTATAGTTATATTAGGGGCTAGTCAATTCAGGGACGTGAAATATATAGGGGTTGGTGTAAACATGGTTATTGAATATTTTGAAATAGATAATAATACAGTGGGGAAAATAATTTATAGAAAATTTTAGAGTGTTCACCTATTCATTGTTTTTTTATATTCTAAGAAAATTTAGAAAATTACTAGAAAACTTTTGACGAAAATATTTTTCGATGAGTTCTGATAAAGCTCCATTTTTTTGGAGGGTGAGCGAGAGATTTATTTTTCTATGCTCATGTTATTCGTGTTCTTTCATTTCATTTCAGAATAGAAGGTGATGTCAATTTCTAAGACAACTCTATCATGTCTTTTCGGAGACAGAGTCGATTTTCATGAGTTGTCTGTTATTTTTGGACTTCCTCTTCTTCACGTGTCATCTCCGCCTTCATGGCTATCATCAGTACAATTCTAATATTTCAAGCCGCTGCTCGAAAGATTTCTTAGCCACGACATTCTTATAACGGGTGATTTTTTAAGATTTAAGTTTTTCAGGTTGGCGGCACTAGATGCTAATGGCATCCAAACGTCATCTGTCAGAGTGAAAAGTTTTCGGTATACTCTGCCATTTTATCATGGAAATACTTATAAACGAGCAATGATTGTAAATTGTTGCAATTTACTATCAAAATTCGTGCTCTGTGAAAAATGTGTATCGTTTATTACGACCATATTATGGTCGTCATAATCGACCTGGTGAATCAACAATTCGTGCTGTTATCACCAAATTTCGCACCAAGTTTACTTCGTTGGACATTAAACCATTGTCTCGTATGCGTACAGTGCGTACTGAAGAGAATATTGCAGCCGTAGCGTACAGTGTTAATGTGGATCGTGAAATGTCAATTCGTCGCCGTTCTCAGCAATTGGGCATGTATTACTCAACCACATGGAAAATTTTACGTGTTGATTTGGGTTTGAAAGCCTACAAAATTCAACTTCTGCAAGAATGGAAACCGAATGACCTACCACAACGCAACGTCTAATTTTTGTGAATGGGCCGTAGAACAGCTTAACGAAAATCTGCTGTTCCATCGGAAAATTGTGTTCAGCAATGAGGCTCATTTCTGAATTAACAGATATGTAAATAAACAAAACTGTCGCATCTGGAGTGATGAACAGCCACATGCCATACAAGAATTACCGATGCATCCCGAGAAAAACGACAGTTTGGTGTGGTTTATGGGCTGGTGGCATCATCGATGCATTTTTCTTTAAAGACGACCGTGGAAGAAACGTTACCGTCAACGTCGAACGATATCGAGCCATGATACGCAACTTTTTGCCAAAGTTCGCCGAGTTGAACTTGGTTGACATGTGGTTTCATCAAGACTGTGCCTCATGCCACACAGCTCGTGAAAGCAATGGACATGTTGAAGGATGAATTTGGTGAGCAGCTTTTTCTCGAAATGGCCCTGTGAATTGGCCGTCAAGATCATGCGATTTGACGCCTCTGGATTATTTCTTGTGGGATTATGTAAAGTCATTTGTGTATGTGGACAAGCCGAACACGATTGTTCAGGATAAATGGAAAAGCTCGAAAAAGTGACGCAAAATTGGACCTTCCGAATGGACCATTTGATATGGAGGCGCGGACAGCATTTACATGAAGTTATATCTAAATGTAATTGGCAAAGGCCAAGTTATCAGCATCGATGAAAATTTTGAATGTATGATACAAATTGTGTGTTTTATTTGATTTAAAAAAACTACGCTTAAAAATCACCCTTTATTAGAATATATCTCACCATTGAAACTAAATAATTGAAATACTAAACTTCGCTATTTTTATTAGAAATAATATTGTCTTTCTGTAGGAACAAATATATTGTATCATCATAAATTGACGCAATTTTTCTTCAACATAGAATTCATTGTGTACAAGTATAATAAAGTATTACATTTCATTCTTAATACTACCGATATATCTAATATGGGAGTATTGTATTCGAATATTTCCTGAGATAACATCACTGCTATTTGATGGGGTGGAACATTAATTTTTATAACCAGAACAGTTGGCTATAACCGAGTTTTATCAGTTTCGATCTATGCTTCAATACGACCAATTATTGACAGCAATAACGCGGGTGGCAGCCCTGGCGTTGCGTGACAGGTGAAAGTTAAGACGATATAATTATGTCGACGTTTTACGATAGTCTCTCATGAAACTAATCATGGCGTCGAATTGGAACTGATTCTAGCGTTCTCGAGTTTCATGTATTGGGTGAAATTGGAAAAGTGCCTCATCCGATATTCGATTTAGGTTTCGACGTTACGATTTAGGAAGAAAGACGGCGAATTTCTTTTGTTGTTGGTCTTTTGTTTTCTCGGTAGTTTGTTGCTGTCAATAGTAACGAAAGTGTGTGGGGGATAAAGGCCCGTTCTTGTAGTGCGTAGCTGGTTTTTTATAAAGATTAGATTTGTCCATTGTTTGCGAAATAACTTACATAAATATTTGTCATTGTTGCCACAGAAATTGTGAGGTTAAGAGAGCTAATGAAGTATTTCTGGATTTGGTAACCCTTCACCTTCGCCGTGACGTGCCAAAATTTAAAGATGGTTAACTAAGCCGTCATCCGAGTTGAAGGAGATAGGGAATCCACATGGCTCAGTACTGGGTCCTTGGCTCCTCCTGCTCAGAATCTACTCGACTACTTGCCTGGTGCCTCAGTCCGAGTGTTGGACGTTGTAGGACAACGAAATTGAATAGTTTTTCGCGAATAAATTGATATCGAATGCGGAAGGACGTTCGTAAATTCGATTTCTTCGATCCTGATGGTTGTATAAAATGTCTTGTTGTTGGTTAAATATGGAAGACACATATAATTGTTCGACAAGTTCGTGAAGAGTATATTTGTCATGGCAACTTATCTGGCTCTGTGTGGCTTCAGAGGATATGGTGTACTACTATGGGGCTGCAAAATCTTCAGGAGCAATGAGGATTTTCAATCAGAGAAGGTGTGTTAGAATATAAGGGAATCATCATCTCGCTGCAGAATGCATTTTCATAGCTAAAACTGCTGATTTCTCCTTGTCTCTTTATTCATTGTTTTTGTTATTTCGACTTTTCATTCAACAATTCAACTTGCATCAATAATTATCATATAAACAGAGATATAAACCAAGTGTTCGATGTGATGTCTATTTTGATCGGCTATCAGTGATTTTGACGTGCCACTAAGAACAGAGCGATGGGATGTCGTGATTCTTTCATGAACTTCTGTTGTCTATATATGACTTTGTTATATATAATATTTTAATTTTAGTTTTGTTTCATTTGGTTACTTTATTGCTCTATTACAATTGATTTCAATTTTATTTTCGTTGACCTGGGCAACTACTTTTTATTAACTACTGTTGACTACGAGTGAATTTGTAATAGATAATATTTTATTTTTAGTTTTTTCCATTCAGTTATTGTTTATTACTATTTCAATTTTATTTTCGTTGTATATATCAGGTTATTTTTCTTTTTCATGGTTCTTTTTCAATTTTTCTTATTCGTTATGATTTGTGTACAATTCATTATTTTTTCTGTAATTGGATGTATATTTGTTGGGAACGAATGTATTATCATTAAAACAAACAGTGACTTAAATCGCCGTCACCGATAAACTCATCTATATTTACTATCCAGCTAAATTTTATCTGCGCATCTTTTACACCTACATCTATCTTTCTGTCAATTTTTATTGGGAGGAAAGGGTAAAAATTGTGAAAATTAAATGTCGAAAATCATGACAAAATACACCCATGTTGATATATATGGATATATCTTCATTAGCGGATAAGCTTAGAGAAAATTGAAATTGTTTTTAATCAATTGAGCAAACAAACATTTTCTTCTGAAGTTCGCGAAATCGACGAAATTAGATTTAGAAGCTTCTGTCGTAAAATATTACGTCTAGGAAAACTGTCATCATTAGAAAATTGTCTCTTGAAACGTAAGACAAATTTTTCAAGAGTATGATTGAGAAAGAAATCCAATGATTTCTTTAGTTAAACGGGTTTTTCAATCCTCTCTGAGCTTTAGCTCTTAGATGTCGATGGAAAGTGGTTCTTCTCAAATTATCCTCAAACCACTGTAAACTTTCGAAACCCCCGGGAGCTCCAACATCGTGTCAAACTATCGTTTGGAAAATCAATTTTACTATAAGTTTTAATAGAAGCTTTCATCATCTGAATAGGTAATTTTATTACATTCTTGATGAGTTTTGTGAATGGCGCTCTAATCAAGAACACCGAAGGTAAGGATTTACATTATCTATATATGTCATTTGCCAGCGTTTTGTCAAAATTTATTGACATTTCGAAGTCTTTATTTACTTAGTACTACAAGTTTTTTTCGAAATGAAAACTTAAAGGACTAATAAATTCAATGGACGATGAATCAACTCTGTGATAGTTCATATTTCAATGAAAGGTAATAAAAAATACTTGTCTGAAAATCTTCTGTCTAAAGTGTTTTTTAACGGTTCTGTAACGGTTTTAGTGTTGTTAAACGGACAATCCGCTTTTCGGGAACATCTAGACTCGACGGGACATAAGATCTCACCCTGTTTCAAACCAAAAATTCTTCATTAATGTGAAAAGGCTATGAAAATGAACCACCTGGAAGCCATGAAAATGAATAAACTCCAAAAATCCGTTGATTACAATCTTCCCAATGCCCAGTTAGACCTAAACCATTCCCCAATGTTAAATCTCTGATAGTTTGGAAATCCCCACCTCTATGTTCTATGAATAACGAACATAGAACGGAGTTGATATTGATGTTCTGACTGATATTTGACCACAGAAAATACCAAATTTAGGGTGTATTCTGTGGATTGAACTGGTCTGGAAATATTCAAGGGTTGTCTTTGTAATAAATATCCATCCTTGATAAGGCCGTAAAAGGTGAAAATAGTCGAATAAAGAATTGTACACTCAGTGATTTTTAGACAAGTATTTCTTATTGCCTCCCATTGGACGGAATTAAACTGAGCTTTATTTCGTTTGGGTCTGTCAACTTGACTCGTTTCATCCTCTAATTGTCTCAGTTGCTATGAATTCAACTGGATATGTAACCATTCGTAAAACGCGTTTCAACTGTGAAGCGTAGTCAACAGCGCCATCTGTCCAACGGTTGACAATACAAGCCCAAAATTCACGTGAGACCCTACTTCTTCGAACAAGTTGGGCGTTCAGTGCCATCAATTGTGAAAAAACTTTTTTATAGATTTCCAGATAACAAAAAGAAATATCATAGTAGATAAAATATACAGGAATAATTTAGTTTCCTCTAGTGAAATCAAGTTTCATTTAATTGAAATTACTGCCCACTTCAAATGAATATCAGGAAAATTATAACTTGATCCTTATTTTTCAATTTGAGTGAAATATTCAAACATTCGTTTCTACGTTTTATTGCTCATCAAATATTTGAAGGTAATCATCGAAAAAAAAATGATCAAATGCAGTACGAAATCCAATATTTGAACGATAAAATTGCGAGGCACTCTATTCAAACATTTCCTTCACTTCAGTCTTCACAAAAAATGTGGGGCTTTTGATAAAACGCAAATATACTCGTAGCTTCTAACCTTAATGAAATATGGTATTGATACATAACATGCATTAATGTTTACTGAAATACTTTGAACCAAGACAAACAGATTCGTACTAACAGAAAATAATAATATAATAAATGCAGCCTCGTCAAAACTAGAATACTTTGTCGCTATAAATTGACGATTTTTTCAATAAAAAAGCCAATATGGTTAAATATATCATAGAATATAATCATATCCAACAGGCAATAAAACATATAAATATATATACACAACTATTTACTTTCATTGACCTGTAAAAAGACCACTCATGTTTATATTTGACACATCATGTTAAACATATTTACCCAGCTTATTTGACACCTCAACGACCGTGGTGAGTTTGACGAATATACGTGTCAAGCTTACTACGTTTAAAAGCGTCACAAACGTGAAATTTCACCTATTCATTCTATGTATGAATGGAATTTTCATAAACGTCGACTCATTGTTGTATTTGCACGTTTTTGTTTTGAGACAATAACTATTATGGCTCAATATATGATGTTTTGACGTGAAAATCACTCAACAAAAGATCATCATAACCTCAACTTCGTTTTTAAATTGGTTTTATGAACATATAACATTGAATGCAACTAGACAAAACTCTGACGTAAAGCAATGAAGTAACAAAAATATTTATTAGCTTGAGAAGTCGCAGTGAATAGATGAAAGAGTTGAGATGAAAGTGAGTGATGACTCTTCACTGACATTCGAGTGGTAATCTTTTCTCCTTCGCATTATATCTGAATAATCCGAATTTTAAGATTTTAAGGTAGTGTTCATTTCATAATGTTAATTCGAGTCATCACTTAAGTTTCCTCCGAAAGGTATCACTCCATTCACAATGACTACTGCATGGGGTTCCACAGGGTAGTGTGTTGGCACCCTTGTTTTTCAATCTATAAACAAATAATCTTAATAATTATTTTGAAGATTCATAGAATTGTATGCGGACGAAACATGCATTTCTGTGTATGGCAAAGTTTTTTGTGGAACGGTTGAAATAATAAGGAGGCAATTGAAAATGTTAAACAATTGGCTGAGGTTCAAAAACTCTAAATTGAATTCTAGTTAAACAAAATTTATGGTTTTGGTTTGGTTTGTATTCGCCATAATATTGAAATATTTAATAAAAACATCTTCGAAGTAGAAATAGACACCTGCACTGTGGAGAGGGTGTGTGAAATCAGATACTTAGGGATTACTTTGGACCATTTCTTGAATTTCAGTCAGCATGTGGATTCAATTTGTAGAAAACTGGGTGAAAAGATTAGTTTTTGAGTAGACTAACTAATAATTGATGAGGCCGATACTTGATGTAAATCGATAAACATAATAAAACAATTGTTAAACTGATTTACACATATATTAAAAATAATACTGCTTGACATACGTTTCGATGAGATTCACCTTTTTCAAATGCTACGTGCAGACTAATCTAATCATTATTAGACTAATCATTAGTCTGCAAGTAGCATTTGAAAAAGGTGAACCTCATCGAAACGTACGTCATGCAGTATTATTTTTATTATATGTCTAAATCAGTTTAACAATTGTTTTATTAAGTAGACTAACTTATAAGTTAACAGAGCGGACCATACGGTTGAACAGTAGTGCATTAATCTTTCCCCAATTCAAATATTGTATGTCTCAATGTTCAAGTATTGTATTGTTTCATTTTTCGATAATAACTTGTTTAGCATAGACACCTACATTGTCAGAAAACGTGACGTTCTAGGACAAAATGAAAGTTATTTTCGAATTCAGCATACCCAAGAACATAAGAATTCCACATGAAAACCAAAACAGCTCTCACTTATTTTTTTTGCAGACTTGCGTTATTACTGGGCGTTACGAAGTTTGTCGAGTCAGTTAGGATATTTATCTAATAGTATAATCATGAACGATTGGTCTATTGGTTCTCGATCCCAATGAAATACTACGTAAAAAATAGAAAAATCCTGAATACGTTATTCCCTATTTTATGTCCCCTTTTTAATTGGTCCTTCTTTCCTCATCGATGTAAACGTCGATCTCGATGGCAATTTCTTTACGACCTGAAGTGGCAGCAAACGGCAGTTCCCGAAAACGTTGCAGACATTGAAGTCTACAAAGCGGGCCAATTGAACGGAAAAAAGTCCTTCAGGAACATTCAACTCACTCGTTTGTAGTACGGTTTGGCATAAACTCTGACTTAATGACTTAACCAGGCGATGTGCTTTTTTGGCGTTATGAACCGTATAATCAAACAACTTAATATCGAATGTCGTATTTGTTATGTGATTTATCGTTGATTTTTGAAGGGGAGTATGTTTCTTGATCGACGAGGACCGATCAAGTAAGTGGAAAATTTATGATTTTCCATCATTTCATCATCAGTTTCGTGGAAATAGTTGGGTTGATTTATCGATCGTTCATGATTTGAGCTATTAGATGGAAACGAGTACGAAACGATACTCCCTCATTCTTCTAAATCCCTCTTCCTACCCTTCTATTGTAGTACAAGAACAGAATAAATTAAACCCCTTGAAATACTCAAGATGGACAGAAATTTTCTATGAAATCTGTGTCGTATATTAAGTACTTGGGTATTATCATCGATATCAACTTAAAATGGGATTTGATAATCGAAAATATAATGAAAAAATGGCAGTATGTGCTGTACAAATTTGAATACTTGAAAAAATGTATACCAACATCGCAACCCAAAACACTTCACTCTTCACTTGTCGAAGGTCATCTTCGTTTATGTATACCACCATCCTAACTCAGAACACCTAACTCTGTATTTGTCGAAAGTCATCTTCGTTTAGAAATTTTAGCATGGGGTGATACTTTTTAATGCTATATAATCCCTTTTGGATTCATCCAAAATTCCCAAAATAATCTTTTCTAGACCATTACCTCTCCATTAGATAGGTTACATAATGAAAATAGTGGTCTACTTGATCTTAAACAAATTACTTCGTCTCTGCTTCTACCAAATACAACTGTTCGAAAGAAGTGTGCATTCTTCCACCCCATAGTTGTGGTACTAGACAAAAACAGTTGTGAAATTCCCCCAGAATGTTCAAATACATCTAGCGAAGATCATTTTAATTTTTGCGACCCAGGGTTTATAAGTCCCGATTGGAATTTAGGAAATGAAAACACCAATTCATTCAAAACTACACTAGAAGTGTTTTTTTGAGATGATTTGAGCAAAATGAATTCCATAATGAACGCGTACCTCAGACATAACTAGGTGTGCAAGGTCAATTTGTAGAGCTTTTTGGGTGTTGTTTGGTGTTTTTGATATTATATAATTCAAAATATTACTGTGATGAAACTGATGCAATTCACACTCGGTTATCTACAGGTTAATGTGTTTATTTATATACTCTTTCTCCATATATTGAACAATTTTCCTTAGAAACTTGAATACTTTATATAAATGAATCGGAAAAAATCGCTTCCAAATTGAGCCCTTATAAGGAAATTCGTGAGGATTGTGCTGGATTTGCACTTGAAGTGGGATTACCACGTCAGAAGCTCAGTTGTTAAAGCTAAGAGGATTAATATCCACTTTGAATTATTCTAGACGCAAAACATATAACAATATATCAGATATGCTACTGACTTGCTGTATAAGCAATCTAACTACTAGATATACGACAGCTGTTTGTTAAATCGCTGCTGAACTTCACGAAAAAAAGATAGATAGTTGTTACTTTATTGAACATAGCGTGGATACCAGATATAGCAGGAACTCTTTATCAATTCCGCATTACAGTAAATGCATATGTCTTCGTATCCACACCAATTTGAAAACAAGATTATATAATGTGATATAATTGCCGTTTGATTTAAAAAATATGCTTACATTGAAAAATTCAAATTTTCCATGAAGAATTGGATGAAAACAAAGGACAGATATATGATTCATCAACTGGTGAACATTTTAAAGCTGAAATGTTTGTAAAACAAAATATTAAAGTGTTACACATTTGTCTAATGTTGTTATTCGCATCTTTTATCAACATTCCATATCTCATAAGTTTTTTCTTTAATTATTGAAAAAGATACCTTGATATGTATGTATATATGTATTCAAATATTTTAGAATAAAAATAGACATATTAAAATAAATTAAACTCTTGGCTTAATGTTTCACGATTTATTTAACAATATGTATAGTCAACATGTTTCGAGCGTTAGCTCATTTTCAAGACTTTATCTAAGATTTTTTTAAGACTTTTATTTAAGAGTCTTGAAAATGAGCTAACGCTCGAAACATGTTGACTATACATATTGTTAAATAAATCGTGAAACATTAAGCCAAGAGTTTAATTTATTTTAATATTCAATTATGTTTCACCAAGAGTTAAGCGAGAATTCAATCTCATTAATTAAAAATAGACATTCTTCCTACTTACCACAGGCTACGGTCTTTCTGAGAAAATGTATTATCTTTGTTTAGCAACAAAGGTAGATTTTGAAATTAGAATAATACTGTTCAACCTATATAATTGTATCACGAGAACCTTACATAAAGATTATTATTTTTATTATTATTGTTCTTGAGTTCCTCTACTCCAGAAATATAATGAAATATTGATTCTGTTGTTTTTATATGGATTGTTTTTTCATGAGGAATTATTCATCATTTATTTTCTTCCACGAAATGAAGTCGACTGAGAAATCAGTTAACTTATCCAATTATCTCAAAACGGATCAAGTTACCTTCAATTTCAGAGCATCACAAGAACATTCTGTTGTTAATTCAAGCTATAATTTATGTAAGTTAGTGTTTTGGTGTGTGAGTTGTTCGATCATCTTGTAAATAACTCAGTTTACGCAATGTAAATAAGTTCTATAAACACTTTGCATTTGAAGTTTACATTAAATTATCCTTCCGGCCTCAGGAAGAATTGACTTCATGAATGTTCAAACAATTCTGATATACCAATTCGTAGTTTATTTTCATTTGGTGGTTGAACGTTTTGGGACAAGTTATTCGTTCAATTTCTGAATGAATAATTTACCTTCTAAATATCCAGAAGCGTCGTTCAAGAAGATTGATACTTTTGAGAAAATAACTTCAGTAAGTCCTTACTTCATAATTACCATACCCAAATATTATTTCGGTTTTGGTCCATGTTATTTTCACGTTTAAGTATACATACAATTGTATTGATATTACAACTCAATTGTATGTAAATTGTGATCAATGATTATAATTTCAGTAGATTTCACTAAGTAGAATTTATCTTGAATATTTCACTGAAGGAGGATTTTGAGTTGACATAAGTCGTAGGTACATTTGATGAACTGAAAACAATCGATATTAAATCTAGGTCTAACAATTCTTTCTTGCTTCAAGTTGATCTCATTCAGCATCAAAACTCTTACAACGATCGAGGTAGTGAAATTTAGTGCCATCATTCCAGAAAAGATTTCGATTCAATTTGTTTCGAAGAATGATTGGTTGAAACTGCAGGGTATGCATCTTTGGAGCCTATTTTTGATGATAAGATTCATATTGGGATATTTATACACATATTCATCACAGAAAGGACGAGGATTGAATGTTTGTCTTGATGGAAACATTACGTTTATGCTTAAGAAGATGATAGGGTGTTTTTGCCAATAGTTTACTCCAAAACGAACACAGATTGAGTAATTTTTCCATGGTAGGTCTCCAGATAAATATCTGCAGTTATTGAATGCGAGATCTTTGACCAGTCTGAAGATAAAATATTGCTGGTTATGTGAGAGATGATTTAAAGAATATATCAATGTCTCTGAAACAATTGAATTGTTTTAAACATTTCGCATGAGAAACTGAACAATAAACCAAAAAGAAATTATTTAACAATGATGTTGATGATATTTTGTGCTAATGCTAATTCAAGTGATATTTCCACACTGTTGTTTTTTATGAGCTTATGGAAAACTGGGTCCATGAGTGGTCCTGGTGGTCATGAGGTTGGGTCCAAAAGGACAAAAATATCTAACAAAATTGTTCCCTTCATTTATTGGAGTAAAACAAAGATATTGAAGTCAGCCACCATACTGACATCCCATCTACCTTGATACCATGCCTCCATAACGTTCAAATATTGGCGGAATCGTTCACCCTGTTCATCATTAACGGTACCATGATTTTCTGGAAGTAAACAGGATGGCTATGTACGAAATTCAGTTTGTTACTCATGTTACAGACAAGCTTTTCAAAGCCTTCTAAAAGTTGTTGAACAATTTCGACGTAATTCTGGTCTCGTGTGTTTCCGAGAAAGTCCTTGATCATACTTTTGAATGACAACCAAGCATTTCTCTCAATTTCTGTCATTTTTTCAATGAAACGTTCATCTTCAATAAGTTGCCGAATTTGTGGCCCATCAAAGACACTTGCCATTATCTTCTCATATGACCATTTAGGAAATGCCGAAATGATATACTCTGTAAACCAAATGGAAAATTGTATTAACAAGTTAGTCCTTGGAGTCTCTAGGTGGAATAATTCTGTGGTACGTTAATTTTGCCTAGGAACACGAAATCTGAGACAGAAAAGAGAGGAGGACAATCAATACTGTTGTGCAGTAATTTGTACAAGAATAATAGCGAAGACGTTTTGCTGCTTCCCTATAATGAGATTAAACTCAACTGACTCAACAATTTGCCACGATTGACTCCTCTCTATGGACAAACTTTATCCTCCCTCCAAACTAAGAATTTCAAGAACATTCTCTTGAAGGCGTCAAGATGGTATTTATGGCAAGTTCAAATCAGATGGCCGATCCTGCTGCCATATTCCAACTTGCTACAGATAAAGAATCAATATATTCTCGAGGCAAATAAAATGAGTTGAGTGATGTGTGCAATGATGGACAGTTTCTGAATGAAGACTACACCAATATCTAACCCTATCTAAAGAGAAAAAAACCTGACCGCAGACACTAATCACGTTTTATTTACAAGTTACAACATTACTTGTTGTAACCTTCAAATATGCAAACTCAGATGATTGGAATAATTCGCCGCATACTAATAGACAATTTATAGTAATTCGATTAACTTATTTGAAAGTGTTCACTGAAACGTCCGATAAATTTGGTGAATATGAAGCTTCAAGTGTCCAAATGAACTAGAATGAGTTTCTGTTTTTGTTCTATTCAAGATATTATCGAGAATACAGACCAAGAACCATTCCAAAGTTATTTTTGAGAATTTATGGACGCAGCTGACTTTCAGCATGAATATCAGTTTGTTTTGCAGATCTGGTACAGTTAGAAATGACTCAAAGAAAACAACTCATTCACTGTCACAATTAATTCTACTTTCTCCTCGCCCAATAAATTATACCCAATCAAAAATCCATCTAACTTGATATCCTCTCAACGACAGTCAATTACTTACACTCTTCTCTCCAAAGAATTCGTAATATCGAAATAAAATCCTGACGGATTCTTTTTCTTCGCGCCCGCGCTATCGAGGAATGAGGCCAACGGGATAATAAATAAGACCAACTTTAAATCGCTTCATTTCAACTCTCAAAATGACCATCCCGGCCTCGCCGGTTTTACAACGGCCATTATATTTATGTCTCGAAATAAAAGAACGTTTCCGGGACCGGGACTTTTTCTTTTGTTTTAAGTTTATTTCCAGGCAGTTTTTCAGTTGTCCCAGGCGACTGTCTAATTGCAAACCGGGATTGAATTTTTGACGGGAGATGAGGTCGCTGGGGCGGAGTTATTATTGACGAGGTTTCTGCGTCGATGAATTGATTTCAGTCGTCAGGATTGCAGCCTGATATTTTACTCATTAGTCAATATCGTTTTCGGAGATTGAAGACTGGGGATGATACTTTTCCTTGAGAGGAAAACAGGAAAAACTGCTTCAAGAGGCCACTGAAATGAATGAATTTTAAATAGATTTTAAGATTTAGTTAACACATCACTGACATATGGCGTATTTCCAAGAGATTGGAAATGTTCATTAATAATACCTGTGCCAAAAATTTGCGATACTGTTAAGATGGAGCAATTTCGACCTAAAATTTATTACCACCTTATGAAAAAATTTTAGAATTAGTAGTAAAAAAACAGGTTTTAGAATTATGTGAAAAATTTTCTGTAATTTCTGAGTTTCAATCAGAATTCAAAAGAAATTGCTCTTGTGAGACAGCAATATTGAGCTATTTGAGGAATGGTATGGTGCTATAGATAAAGGAGAAACGGTTATAGTAGTAGTATTGGATTCTAAAAGAAACGTTATATAGATCACTATTATTGAAAAAACTGAATGAAATTGGTTTGGCGAACACAAAAAGTTAAGTTTGATAGCATGCTGTCGGATAGCACAAAAGTGGATGTGGGAATACCTCAAGGAACTGTCTTATGTCCGATGTTTTTCTGCTTATATATAAACGATCTGAACTAAGTATATCAAGAACCTTCTCTGAATGGCCTCAACATGGCGTTGATGGCAAGTGTAAGTAGGATTCCAGATCATGCTGCCATACTCCAACTTGCTTCGGATTGGGGCATTAAATAGTCTTATACATGTTGAGGAATTATCGAAATATTTCCCATTGCGTATACCGAATACATATGTTCGCGGCAGATGAAATAAGTTGGGTGAGAGTTGATTTCGATGTAAAATATTCAATGTTCAAAATGAAAGTTCATTACGAATAACAAACATTAATATAGGCCTTCTGATTTCAGGACAAAACTTCGACTATGTCGACTTCGGACAGTGTGTTGATGTTGCTCATCTTCAATTCCATCATCCTCTATTCATTCGGTAAGTATTTTGTGAAACAACCATTGACTGTGAGCAGTAATATCAGCCACTGTTTTACCATTTATTTTCATAACAAATTACAGGAAACTGACATCAAATTTTCAATGTGTTCAAGAGTGCACACAAAATGACACTTTCTTCTATATCAATTTCAATTCACTAGAGGATATCGTGTAGGCTTTCACGGCCAGAGTCCATTGTGAAGCATGGTGATATGATCTTCAGGGCTGATTGGCGTTGGTCAACCGGAACTCCTGGCGACGACTCTGGAGCAACTGATTCAGTCGCATAGTACACAAGTACTAAAGATGTCTCTCGCAGTTAGCGACGAAACGTCTGGAAGAGGAGGAGTTTCAGTTGACCACGGCCAATCAGCCTGGAAGATTATATCACCATGTCTCACTTGAGGACCTGCTTCAGGGTTGAATCAACCTCTTTAGGCACAACACATGTGGAGGTAGAAGAAATGTTTTTTTTTAATCAGTTGCAACTGCAGACACTCTGCATGAAGAGTTTGAAGAAATAGAATACCTTTCCAAATTTTGCGCCAATGGTCACCAAGATCGCATAATTTGACACCACTAAATCTCAACTGTATTCAGCTTATTTCATAAATTCATTGGTTAAAGTTAGAATTATTACCATTGTTTAAAAGTGTGATCTTTTGTGAATATCAAAAAATTGAAAAGGTAGCGTCTTTTTGAAATTCAACATTAGATTTAAAGACGACTTTCAATTTATTACAACAAATTTTGGAAACTGGGCGAAAATCTCGCCTTAGTTAACAAAGTGAAACGCATTCATCAAGAAGCAAAAATTTTGAGCGTAGTCTACTAACTCACTTTCGAACAACTCGAATGCCGCAGCATTTAAAGGGATCAGTTATTCAGAAATATCTTGACGCTCTTCGAATTAACGTTTTATTTCTGAGGAAATGTCGGAGACTTATGGAAGTGTTCGAAACATTGATAAATGTTTCTGAATTCCCGACTGATTCTATACGAATATTGAGCTAGCAATAAGATTATTTATCGAGGAGTTCTCCTCCAAATTGAAATAAAAACATACTGGAACATTATACTACAGGTAAGAACATTCTAGTACAAAAGAAAGCAATCGTCTTTAGGTTTCTAAAAATAGAAATGAAAATTATCTTTCGCAAACTACATTTACACTTATACAAATCATCAATGCAATATATGAAGTTTCATTTCATAAAAAGTAATGGGTGATTTTTTAAGCGTAGTTTTTTTAATCGAATAAAACACTCTATTTGCATTATATAATGAAAAGTTTCATTGAGATTGATAATTTGGCCTTAGTCATTTACAATTTGAAGATATCTTCATGTAAATGTTGTCCGCGGCTCCGTATCAAATGGTCCATTCGAAAGGTCCAATTTTGCGTTACTTTTTCGAGCATTTCGGCCGGTATCCCACGAATTACGCGTGTTATGTTATCCTGTAAGGCTCCAATCGTGTTCGGCTTGTCCACATACACTAACGACTTTACATAACCCCACAAGAAATAATCCAGAGGTGTCAAATCGCATGATTTTGGCGGCCAATTCATAAGGCCATTTCGAGCGTTGAGCTGCTCACCAAACTCATCCTGCAACATGTCCATTGTTTCGCGAGCTGTGTGTCATGTGACACCGTCTTGATAGTTGAATATGATGGGGAAGAGTCTCCTAGTGTTGAATTTATTTCTTCTTCTAACTGTTCTGGTGCAAAACCTTTCAAATAGAAGTATTTAATGACAGCACGTTTCTCCAATTTTTCCATTTTCACAGAAACAACGGAAGCGTCTCTCGCAATGCACCCTCAAACGCAAACTATTGTAGCGATTGGGCTGAAACTTAACATACAAGCTCCGTAGGAATGGTACGGTAACACGCCGCTCCAAAGGTAGACCTAGTGGCACCATATGTTGTTCAGGCTGAAATCTTTTCACCCCACCCTCGAATTATAAGTAATCGTTTTTTGTACGACTGGATATTCTAGATAGTCTCACAAATGCGACCAGCTATAACAAGGTTAGGTAAAAGGTAAATAAATCATGAAATTCGTGTTACCCCTAAAAAAAAACTCGAATATTCTTACATTGCTTTCTTATCTTGAAGTTTATTAAACAAACAAGGAGTTAATTCCCAAAATCACGGTGTTACAAATGACTGTCAACAGTTGCGCCTTAGGTTGAGTGTAAACGTCAAACAATTATATTTTCATGGTAAAGAGACAACGAGAGTCCCCTTGAAAAAGTATAACACTTGCTGGAGCGCCTGAAATTTGAATTGAATATGCAACAATGAAACGATTACAGAAATAATCATTGTATCTCTATTTGAAGAGCTCCCGAAAGAGTTGAACAAAACGTGGAAACGAAGCGTCGAAAGCTTTTCCGTGGAAATTTACATTCGCGACTCGAAACCGTGAAAAATTTATCGAATGTTTATTGAAATCTTCAATAAATCATCCGTATCATTCAGACGTTCCACTTAGGAAAACCGCATTTCCATTTCCGTTCATGACATTTCCTCCGTTCGAAAGGAAAATATCACTGAAGAAACAAATTAACGCAAACTGCCTTTTAAGGTTCATTCAAAATGGAGTGATTTACGTTCTCATTGCCGAGGACTTTCGAATACGAACACAATACACATACAACCCCATCGAAGTTTTCCATTCAAAGAGAAAATGCTTGGAATATTCTTCGAATTGCAGTTTCTGCACTATTATTGGCGATTCCGAATCATACCGGACCTTTCATCGAGCACACCAAGTCCTTTTCCATTCTTATATTCGAAAAGTGGCCCTCTCGATGTATTAAGGGAGGCAATTGTTGCCATTTAGGCATTACTGGGTCTGTCGACGCTGTTTGAAGCTGAAAATTCAGGGTTTGTTCGAACTTTTTGAACAAGGTAAATTTCAAGCCATTTTGAAGAGTTGCTCAGGTGAACCACAAGTGCTTAATTAATATATAAGTTGCGACAAACATTGTCCTTTGTCGTGAGATATTAACGTGAAAACGCCGAGCTTCGAGTGAAAGAGGTTTCATAAAGATTTAAATTAGAAATTTATGAGGTAAATTCAACATTTTCCTCCGTAGAATCTGATGAAATGAAATATTACTTGCCTAATATGAAGAAAAACAGATATTTTATGAATCTCTTTCATAAAAATAACAGATGATTCGTTGACTTTGTGGTAGATCATTTTGTATCTTGTGAAGAGTATTCCAAGACTAACTGAAGATTTGAATTGAATAGAAAACACAGTTTTCAGTGCTTTGATTGGAGGTTTTTATCAAATCAAAAGGTAAATAAGAACGGGTTATTCATAGAAGAACACATCGGACAAATGGTCTCCATGGCTTTGTATACACTTGCGCACACGTTTGTCGAAGTTCTCTATGATAATTCTGCTTGAATTTTGTGTATCTAGTGTTGAATCTTCTCCTTCAGTGCATGAGTGGTCGTGAGCTTAGACATAAAACTGTGGTTCCGAAAAAACCTATCAAAAATCTAATGGTGTTAAATCACAAGATCAAGGGGACCAATTCTCATCACTGAAAATGTGTCATACAGTATTTGAAATGTTTATGGGCTGTATGTCATGTGGCTTCGCTTTGTTGAAACCACACATTGACCACAACGATATCATCCAATTTAGGTGAAAAAACTGTGGTTTCAATCGACTAAATGGCGGCTAATAAATAAAAAATCAAATCTTGAGTTGATTTTACGACAGCCATTATATATGCGAAATTAATAATACGAACTCCAATGGTTTTTGACTCCTTTTTTTATAATTGAAAATTATTGTTAAAATTGTTAGATCAGTAGGCTGTGGGAAAGAGTATTCTACTAAATGTAATATGTACTCTACTCTATGCCATAGTACTCTTCACTTTTCTTCTCAACTGTAGTCGAATCTTCTATAGACTACTCTACTGTACTTTATTGTATTCTACCAGTTCTCTTCCCCACTCTCTTCCTCTAGATTTAATTTCAGCTTTTTCTTCTCTATTGATCTGCATTCCATTCTCCTTCATCTTGTTTACTCCATCCTACTCTTACTCTACTTCACTTTTTTTTTCTAAAGGGTGTTTTTTTCAGAGGTATAGAACTTTGAATTGGCATTACTTTTGAAGATGGCGACCGATTTAACAGCTGAGAAGTGAATTATTCTCAGTTTGGTTCAGCAATTCATCATGAATAGACTCGTAGATTAGAATAGAAGGCGTAGATTCGTCGAATGGGCCCAAAACGAGATTGCCGTTGTTCCCGATTTTCATAAGCGAATTTTGTTAAGCGATGAAGCGCACCTCAGGTTGAATGGCTACGTCAACAAACAAAACTGCCGCATTTGGAATGAATATAATCCTCAAGTGTATGTCAAAACACCGTTACATCCAGAAAAACTGACTGTTTGGTGCGCTTTATGGGCAGGTGGATTCATTGGTCCGTACTTCTTCAAGAACGATGATGGCCAGAACGTTACAGTCAATGGTGATCGGTATAGAGCCATGATTACTAATTTTTTCATTCCTGAATTGAACAACCATGATGTCCAGGAGCTGTGGTTTCAACAAGACGGCGCAACATGTCACACAGCTCGTGCCACAATCGATTTATTGAAAGACACGGTTGGTAACCGCCTAATTTCTCGTTTTGGACCTGATTATTGGCCTCTAAGATCTTGTGATTTAACACCGCTAGACTACTTTCTGTGGGGCTATGTGAAGTCATTGGTCTATGCGGATAAGCCACAAACGCTTGACCATTTGGAAGACAATATTCGCCGTGTTATTGCTGATATACGGCCACGAATGTTGGAAAAAGTCATCGAAAATTGGACGTCCAGATTGGACTACATCCGAGCCAGCCGTGGCGGTCATATGCCAAAAATCATATTTATAATGTAATGCCACAAGATTATCTTTCGTGAGAAAATTCTTGTCAATCGAATGAGCCATCGTTGTTTTATTGCAATTTAAAGTTCTATACCTCTAAAAAAAAACACCATTTATTTCATCACATTATAATCAGCTGTACTATAATCTCCTCTTTTGTATTCTATGTTAATCTAATTTCCTGGATCATTCACTCACCTAGTCTATAATAATATGTTCTACTCTACTCCACTTTTACTCTGCTCTTTTCCAATTCACTGTACCCTCACTCTACTCTGGCTGGCTCTATCTGGCTCTACTCCTTCCTACTCTACGCCTCTATATTCTCCTCTGCCCTCACGAACTCGAATCTGTCATGAGTAAATCAACGAATAAACTAAAGTAAATAAACGAATTCAACGAAAAATAGCAAGGCTATCTTACAACAATTGATAGTCCTTTTTTGCCGTGCAACAATAAATCCTGTAGGATATTTTAATGGGAAGCTCTATCAAAGTGAGATTGATGGAATCGGGGTTGAACTATAATAACAATCACCAAGCAGTCACCTTATGATTCGAAGTGATCCCATAGAACCTTGTGTGCGAACAACAAGACTTTCAAATACAGCAACTCATTATTTTGATGTAATTAGAGACAAGGACTTTCACTTTGAACCAACGGTGAAGTGCTTCTCTATTCTAAATTATCGGTACGTTGAGAAGGCTTACTCGTATATTGGAGTTCTATAAGCGCTCATTACTTCTTTTTAACATTCGCTTTCTTGAATAGTAGTCATACAAAACGGTACAAATCTGAGGCTCATTCTATGCAGTACATTTGCGAACGTCTATTAAATATCGTTCCTTTCTAGTTCTATTGAAAACGCAACGAATATTCGTTTACTTAATACTGGAGTATTGAAAAGCTACAACCCGAACTGAACGAACTGAACGTCTGTTTGCTCTGAATATGTTGAGTATTATTGGGCGTTTCATATAAACGTGCCTTCATTGAGGGACTACCCAAAACACAATAAACATAATTGAATATTAAAATAAATTAAACTCTTGGCTTAATGTTTCACGATTTATTTAACGTATTTCCATTTTTGAAGCTGGAAAAAAATAGGTTATATTGTTAAATAAATTGAAGTTTCAGTGGTTTCATATTACCTTATCACTAACATTCAATTACATTAACTGAAA
This sequence comes from Henosepilachna vigintioctopunctata, assembly GCA_030704895.1. Classification (NCBI taxonomy): domain Eukaryota; kingdom Metazoa; phylum Arthropoda; class Insecta; order Coleoptera; family Coccinellidae; genus Henosepilachna; species Henosepilachna vigintioctopunctata. The sequence continues at coordinate 4,567,458 of JARQZJ010000005.1, forward strand.
AACGTTGTACGAGGTGTCCAAAAATCAATGATAATATTGCAAGTTCTTTGGAAGATAGAATTGAGTCTGATTACATTGACGATGATCAGATTCTTTCTCGTTCTGATACGGTGAGAGATCTTGGTATAGCCTTCATCTTATATAGACATCACCCAACTTATTTCATCTGCCTCGAAATGTATGGAATCATACGCAATGGCAAATATTTCAATAATTACTCAACATTCATAGGAATATTTGATACCCTTATCCGTAGCAAGTTGGGGTATGGCAGCATAATCTGACATCCTATTTACACTTTCCATCAACGCCATCTTGAAGCCATGCAGAGATGGTTCTTAAAATTCTTAGTTTGGAGGGAGGATCAAGTTTATCCACAGAGAGAGGAGTCAATCATAACGAATTATTGGGTCGATTTAATTTAATCTCATTGCAGAGCAGGAGAGAAATTTTATCACTCAAATTCTTGTACAAATTACTGGACAACATTATTGTTTGTCCTCCTCTTTAGTCCACTTCAAGATTTAGTGTTTCTAGGTGAATTCTCGTAGTACAGAATTATTCCACCTAGAGACTCCAAGGCTTAACTCGCTAATACAATCCCCCAATTTGTTTATGCAGTCTACATTCTAAAGACTTGCAAATAGTTGTGACATTCAGTTTAACTCCATGGAAGTTGTTATTTATAGTTATTTGAACAGAGGAAGTTGACTAAAATGAATTGATTTCAGAGGAATGAATTGAGTTCAGAGGAAATATTCGAAGTATATGTACTTCAGATGTTATGGGCAATAGCCTTCGAGAGGCTTCGACCATTCCATCCTTAACCGATAGTCTGGGAATTCAGTTATTGAAGTTGATTCGTGAACGGTTCGGCCTAACGTTTCCCTTCAAAATTCGGCACAATTCGATGGACTCGCCATTCTTTCTCAACAAAATAAATATTCGCGTATTAAGGCATGGTCTGAGGCGGAATAATACGTTTTAGGTCACTTACAGCAGATCAAATGTTATGTCACGTTCTCCTATCAACTGTATATGTAATCTTTATGATGGGTGTTACGGTCGATGTGATATCTATTTTGATCGGCTATCAGTTATCTTGGCATGCCACTCAGTACAGAGCAAAGGGATGTCGTGATATTTTCATGAACTTCCCTTGTCTACAAATGACTTATTTATAAATAATATTTTCATTTGATTTGTTTTGTTTGGTTTTTTTTTATATTACTATTGCAATCGATTTAAATTTTATTTTTATTCATCAAATATATTTCGTTATTATATGGTGAACTTCTGCTGACCACATGTAGCTTTGTAATAGACAATATTTTATTTTTAGTTTGTGCCATCTGATTATTGTTCAATACTTTTTCAATTCAATCGTTTCGTTGTATATATTCGCTTATACTCCCTTTTTCGTTTTTTTTTTTCGTATATTTTTTCTTATTTATTATTACTTGTGTACAACTTATCATTTTTTCTCCGTAATCGGATGTATATCTGTTAGAAATAAATTATTAATTTAGATTTAATAAATTATTATTATTTAGATTGAGTTCTTTGTAATATATCATTTTAATTTCACTTTTAGAAGAGATCCAAACAATTGGACCTGAATATATAGGAGTTCAAGATGTTGACCAGAAACGTTCCGGATTATTATTTTTATTTGGAAGATTGAGTTCTAATATGTAATATTTCATATTTTAACTTTTTTTTATTCAGTTCTTAGTTACTTTTTCAGTTTTTTCAGATTAGATTGAGCTCTTTGTTATATTTCTTTCATTTTATTTTAAACATTATATTATCGTTTTCTGTGATTAGGCATTACACCTGTTGAGAATGAAGAACTGAATTAGAGTTAGGTATTGATCTAGTTGGCCTCAATTCTTGCGACCAAACTCTATGAACCGACATCGAGAAATATCATTTTGCTATAAACCGGCATCAGTTCATTGCTGCACTCACGACAACGATACAATACGGAAGATCTCCGGAAACTTCCCCCGGGAATAATTCTCTAACCTTCGCGAACATTATGCCCTTCTGAAGAGCGTTAACAAATCGTTTCATTTCGTTAGAAAACGACATCTTGCTAGGGTAGCTACGGTTAAATTCTATGGTCGCCAATATTTCACTATAACGGTAGAACTGTCGTGTCGAAATGGCCGCCTATGTCATGCAAGTAATGTGTAAAGGATGTTAATCATCTTTCATCTGAGTTATTTATGTTAGAAAGATTCGGTTTCTACGGCTATGGATGGGATTTTCTAGCAGAAGTATCGGTCGTTAGATTGGGGGATGATGTTCTGGCAGTGCCCTCATTAATCGTATACTGGGACCGGGATGATGAAGGAAATATTTGGATGGTTAACGACAGCAGTTGAAGTCAACGACACGTTTGGTTCGGACTTAATGTTTCTATTTTAGATATATAAGGGTTTAGTAAAAATGACAACGAAAAGATCTGAGATAGTGAACAGCAACTGAGTCTTTTTTTTAATTTTTACATACAAGAGCTCACTAAACAGACAGTTTAAAACTGTCCTATAATAGAGGAGCACATATTTCAAATGTTAATTAGCTATGAACTAAGTTATATCTAATATGTATATCTTAATACTACAAATTTTTTATACATCTCATCGAAATAGAGTTTTTTATGCATTGGCTTAAATCTTTTCATTTTCATCTACAACCAAAGTAAATTCTTCTGAAGAAAATAAAATGAATACATCATGAAGCGTAACTCTATAAAAACTGATAATTATTCTTAATTTAAAAAAAAGAGTAGTTTTTCGATTTTCACTATAATTAATTCAAAACATGACAATATCGTTTCGCCAACACAGTGGCTTCATCAGATGTTGATAATCAACTGAGCTATTTCATTGTGGACTGCTTATATTTATTCTGAAGTGCGTGGGGTGGGAATGACCATAGAACACTGTTCTTCTTTTATAGGGGGATGACTGTAGAACATATTTCTTCTGATTTGGGGGGGATGACCATAGAATACTTTTCTTCGCATGCAATTCTACTGGTATAAATTTAATAAAGGAGAATTATTGATTAAAACTTCAATTTCAATGCAATAATCTTCTTGAATAAAATAATTAACAATGAACAGAAATGTCAGGAATTATTGCAAAAGCTTCTTATTTATTATTCCAAGAGTTTCTTCCAGAAGCGCATTCACGTTCTACCTTCCAGCAACTAGAACGAATGTTCTAAAATTGTATCCATTGCACACTATGTGTGGACAATATAATATTTTGGGAGCTAAGGTGGATATTTTCAATATTTAATAGTGTTGGCGTTTACTTGATGTAAATCCATTATAATTGAATATAAACTTATATTCAAACACTTGAACTTATGATTTACACTTTATTGACTACATAGCATGACGCGTTTCGTCGTTACAAACGACTTCTTCAGATGCTTACAGAATAATTCTGTAAGCATCTGAAGAAGTCGTTTGTAACGACGAAACGCGTCATACTATGTAGTCAATAAAGTGTAAATCATAAGTTCAAGTGTTTGAATTTAAGTTTATATTGAATATTTTCAACTGTTCTGTTACTGATATTGGGGCAAGTTTCCTTAATATACATTATCTGTGATAGAACAATCATTTATGTGTATTCACGAACATAATTCATATTCACTCATATAATTATGTGTGTATCAGTGTTAATATATGAATGTATATGTATTTGTGTATTAAAATGTTTATGTATGTAAAAGTTTGGTCAGCATTTAAGTTTTTTTTTATTCCTATATTATTATATTTCATTTCATCAGTTGTGATTCACAAACTCTCTCATTCAAAATGAAAGTGAAAATTTGAACATTTGTACTACCAATTATGTTTTTTGTATCTGTTGTGTTTCCTGTTTTGTAATTAGGACCTGTCCTGTAAAACAGTGTGTAATGTAAACGTATAAGTAGAATATGTAGAAAAGTGGACGGTATTTCAATTTTGAGGAGAAGCTAATTCGTCTAACAACTTACTGAGAATGAATATGTTTGAATGCAAAGTAATATAATGCAATGAATAAAACAAATTGAAGTAATCAATCAATATAATTCATGTACATACGACACTCCACTTACCCCGGGGTAGTCCAGGAAAGGGATAGAGACTTCCAAGGACAACTAGGACGATGTGGAATTATCCTTCGGAGTCACTCGCCGTATTGAGTCTGTAAAGCACTATATATTTTGTAGTAAAATAATGTACGTTTTGAATTGATAGTATTCACTATCAAATCTCCGTCACTCACGACGTCTTGTACCAGAATGTCTCTCTCATCTGGTCAAAAGGAGGTATTCAGGATGGTCGTATGGTAAACAATGGAACGGGTTAAATATAATGCGTATGCATGATTTAATGTAATAAAAAATTGAAGTGAACTAAAGATATTATATTCCGTTCATCATCAACTATCATTCATAACAATTTAGTAAAGACGAACCACAGTGTATGTTGAATAAAATGAATAAATAAATATATAAAAGGCGCAAATAATGTGAATAAATAAACAATTGTTGCGCCGCGCAACAGTTTCCACAGAACTCTTAGGAACTCGGACCTTCTCACTCACCCCCATTAAGCCAGAGGTAAATAGATTATTCAAAGTCGTGTAGAAATTTCTACCCTTCTTTTTTCGCAGAGTCGGCCACGTAAAGCGACTCCAGGTTCAATTTTTGCATATAGATGAGACGAATCGTGTTCCGAGCCCGTCGGGACTCGATTTAAATATACAATGAACGATCAGTTCGGTCGGTGGTTCTTTCGAAATTTTTAAATTGCAATAGCGCGAAAATCGAGATTTCTATATCTCGCATATAATATAACGTTTCATAAATATTCAAACCGAAGCGCTAACCTAATATTTCCGCAAGTTTAACAACTTCAACGCCTAAATGTATTCGGAAGGGGGATGAATTTTGTTGGAAGCTCGTTTTAAGAGGTACAGACTCGGATTTGGGGACTTCGATTGAAAAGGGAATTTTTCGACCTCAATTTAATCTATTTCATTCGATGAAGAACCGATATTAGGAAGAGGAAAGATTTGATTGTTTGTTTGTTTGACTAGGTTGCGAAATTACTGAACCGATTTGAAGAATTCTCTTACTGTTGATAAGCACACTATCATCAGGTGGCGTAGACTATATCAAATTTTCGGGAAATTAGGTATCATCACTAAAAAATTCGGACTTTTACTCAATAGCCAGTTAGAGGTTAAAACTAATCCTTCACTTAATAGTTTTTAATCAATTTACTTTCAATTTTATGCTTGTTGATGTTCAACAATTTTAACTTTCCTTTATTTGTTCTTAGAAATCTTAGTAGTATATTATTTGTATCTTTTCCTACATTTAGTTGGTATACCTGACTTAAGAAATTGATTTTCTGTGTTCATTTCAAGGTACACGATTCTTTCTTTTGTTAAATATCAGTTGTATTCTATGGTCCTCATTCCAAGTTAATCATAGAACATACCTGGTATGTTCTGTAGGAATAGCTATAAGTATTGAATTTGTAAAATTACACCTAGTATTAATTCAGCATTTGATGGAGAAGTAATACTTCGAAACGTCGGATATTAATTTGCTTCAAGTATCAGCCTCATCAATCATCGAAAACTATCGATGATAGAATGAAGTGATGTACTACGACTCTACAGAACACATCATTATCTACCACAAAAGTCGCGACAGCAATGTCTAACTGTTATAGTTATGTCACAAGAAGTGTTCTTTCATTTTGAAAATTCAATTGATACGTCGACTCTATAATACTTATCACAAAATCACTTCATATTGAAAAGTGCTTGAATATCATGATAAAACTCTTTGAATTATTAAATTCGGACGATTCATTCCAAAGATATCACGAGTTTGATGAACTAATGCTACTGCGCACTCCAAACAATTGAGCAGTTTCAATTGATATAAATTAGAGAATAATTGATAAATTAGTTGATATTTTCCTTAGTAAATCAGTTCTCTACCAGTCGTCGACTTGTAAACACCTGATGAGGAGTAGGCAGGTTGAGGTTCTGCTTGTCAGCAGAAGAGTAGAGTACCTTTCTTACTGATAGACCTAGTTACTGATATTTATAGATACTTGTGTTTCATCTTCGAACCAGCAGTAGCTATATGAGTGTGCTTGCGTTGAACAATTGATGAAATTTCATGGGGAATGACAGTTAAATAGGCATAAAAAAATTCTTCATTCTAGGCAAATGTTCGTATTTCGAATGGCTCAGGATTTTTCATTTTATTCATTTATCACTGTTTCACAGGACAGGTCCTAATAACAGACCAGGAACCACAACAGATACTAACAACAAAATTGATAGTTCAGAAGTTTCAATTCTGTACTTTCAAATTTTAAAGTTCAAATTTAAAGAAAGGGTTTGTGATTTGAACCACAACTGATAAAATGAAATATAATTATAGGAATAAAAAAACTTAAACGCTGACCAAACTTATACATAGATATAAACATAAACACACACATACATATATGTTCATTCACATTTAACACTTATTCACACATACAATTATATGAGTGAATATGAATCATGTACGAGAATACACATAAATGATTGTTCTAGCAGAGATTATGCATATCAAGGAAACTTGCCTTTATATCAGTAACAGAACAGTTGAAAATATCCACCTTGGCTCCCAAAACATCACATCGTGTGGAATGGAGAAAATTTTAGAACATTCGTTCTAGCTGCTGGAAGGTAGAACGTGAATTCGCGTTTGGAAGAAACTCTTGGAACAATAAGTTAAGCTTCTTCATTAATTCCTGACACTCCACTTTATTGTGTCAAGAAGATTATTGCATGGCATTTTCTTCGCGCACTGAGTGTGTCCATATTATGTCGACTTCTAAATGTTTCAGTTGTAGCCTATAGGTGGAAATATTCCATCAATTCTGAAGCTCAAAAGTAATGAAGCTTCTGAAGTTTCTACTATATGAAACTCAAAAAAAAGCATCAATCCAATATATTTGATCCTGATCATTCGATCGAGAAACCAAGGAAACTAGAAACGTGGTAACTAACGGAGAGTCTCCGTAGAATTCATAATTTAAATAGGAATGCTTTGCTGCAGTCCTCCTATAACCAGTTCAACCTTCTACGTATGAGCTGCGGTGAGAGGAAAACTTTAATAATTCCTGAAGTATTCATTTGAATGTCAACAAACTTTGGAATAATTCAGTTCTCATCTACGTATTCAGCCACGAGTGGAAAGCAAAAGTTTCGGTATTAAAGTTGAAGTTTGAGGTAACCCAGAGGAGTGATATTTGCGTGCATTTATGAGCTGGTTAGGTATTTCCTGGATTTCGTATAGAGCTCTGAATATGAGGACGAAACGCCTCTCTGATGACAAATATTATGATTCTCCTGTTCACCACATAATTTGGAACAGTGACGAACCTTCATTTCATTTCGAGAAGAAAACATTTCATGAATGAGAGGTAATAATAAAAAAACTTGTCTAAAAATCACTGACTGAACAATTCTTCATTCGACTTGTTTCGCCTTTTACAGCATTATCAAGAATGAATACATATTACAAAGACAACCTATAAATATTTTGCAGATCTGTTCGGACCACCTTAAATTCCGTCATAGAGGTGGGGGTTTCCAAATTATCAGAGATTTAACAGCGGGGAGTGGTTTAGGTCTAACTGGTCATTAAGAAGATTGTATTTATCGGATTTTTGAAGTTTATTTATTTCCATGGCTTCCAGGTAGTTCATTTTAATTCCGTTTTCACAGTAATGAAGAATCTTAGGTTTGAAACAACGTGAGATCTTATGTCCTGTCGACTCTAGATGTTCCCGAAAAGCAGATTGTCCGTTTTTTACGTGTTCTTTTAGCCTAGTTTCAAAACATCTTCCGGTCTGGCCAACTATGACGACTTACATTCTTCACAGTCCAATCTATAAATTCCAGACTTCTTCATTGGCTCGGATTTGGACAATTTGTTATTGAAGATCATTCTATCCAATCGGCTGTGACTTGAAAATGCTATATTTAAATTATTATTTGTGAAGAATTCAATGATTTTTGAAGAGGGAACGTGTGTATAAGGGATGCTCACATATCTTAATTCATTTCTGTCATTATTACTATTGATGTAGTGTGGCCTATATAAAAGTCTATTGATGAAGCGTTTCTCTTTCTTTATAATTAGTGTATTGATTATTTTCAGTGGAAACTGATTGTTCCTACCTATCGTACGAATCACACTGAGTTCTTTCCTGAGGTCTTGTTTTGATAAGGGAATTGGAAAAGCCCTATGGATCTTTGATTGAATGAAGAATTGTTCAGTCAGTGATTTTTAGACAAGTTTTTTTATTATTACCTCTCATTAAATATGAACTATCACAAAGTAGATTCATCGTCCATTGAATTTACATTTCATGAATTTGTAGATCTTGGTGTAAGAAGATACAGGTTGAAAACAATAAATAAAAATTATTACGCTTGGCTCAACGTTCATTAAATATATCAAAAACTCTGGTGCTCAACCCATTATCAAGAGTATACAATCCTACTGAATTTCAAAATGTACAGCTTCCACTTATATCCTTATATATCCTTAACCACGGAATTTAACACCAGTTTCAAGCAAAAATTTACCTGGTCGTTGCAAACAGGTAAATTTTTCTTTGTGGCTATCGAAATTTCCAAGACTTCAAGGGTATCTGATCTTTTTCCCTTACTAGCTAAGTGTACTATCTCGGATTTCTTGAGATCCAAGAGATGATTATGTTTAACGCAGTGTTCAGAAAACCAGTATTAGGTTTATTCATTAATATTGATCTTCTATGCTCATCGATTCTTTTTTGTATAAAACGTCCAGTTTTACCTATGTAAAAACTATCACATTCAGTGAAAAATATTTTGTGAACGCCACTTCTCGAAAATAAGTCGTTTTGTCCTTGTTATTCACCAACAATGAACCTAAATCCTTTTTGTTGTGCATATTGTATTCACGTTATTTTATGTAATCTCTTACAAATTTTATTGATCAAATTAGGTACATAATTAATTGAATGGAACAGTTTTTGTTGTATTCTAAGTGAATAGGAAAACTTCTCTGTAATAATATCTTTCTCTGTTTATTTTTGAATTAGTTTATCAATAAAGAAGGGTTTATAACCATTGTTAATAGCAATTATTTTATTATACAAACTTCTTTTCTAAAATTATCAGCAGACAACGGAAGAGATAGTAATCTGTGAACTAAATGAATTTTGTTGCACTCATTTTTTGTTTTGTGACTGACAACTTGGGTTGTGTATGATATGTCTGAATAAGTTGACTTTCTGTGAATGTAAAAAAGGCAGTCTAAAATCTGAAAAGGGAATGAATGGAACGACTTATATGTTAATCAAAAAAGCTAATTTCGATAATGGGTTAACCACCCGAAACATATGTAGAGTTTTATTATATTTAGTGAAACTTAAGCCAAGTTTGTTAATTTTAATTAATAGTTTCTAGGATAATACTTCACCAAGAGATGAGCGAAAAGTTCGTGTCATTTATTACAGATACAGTTTGTTGACTTGTTTCTAATAACAGAGCTCTCACTGCAATTCGAATTAATTTTGACCATTATTTTTTCTTCAGTGTTGCTACTGGTTATCATAAGTAAGAAAACTATATTCTGTGTCTCAATGACACAAACCATCGATGTAGATATTTCACAGAATAACTTCATGACCTTCTGTGTTAGTTTGTTAATTATCGATGTTCCTGCATTCCGATGTTTCGAACAGCATTCAGTCGGCATCAGTGATCGATAATACAGCATGCGCTTCATTAATCAGACATTTAGCATCACGTTTTGCACCTGTTCTAATCAACTCACGTGCGTTTAAAGACCAACCGAGGTCGCAGCAGGCCTAGCCGACGATAAGATTACGTTGGAATGCCACGTAATAAATAAATGGGGCCTTGGAGGGAGACCGCAAACCCAACGTATGGTTTAATTAAAATTATACGTCGCTACGACTAGTAACCAGTTCTGGGACAATTCTATTAAAGTAATGCGGGAGTTAAGACGTCCCTAGGAGAGGGTAAGTCTGGGAGTTTGGGGGTGCTTGAGCGACAATCATTCTGATGAAACTGGGCTATTGTTCGGGACATTGGTTGTAATTTTGTGGAGCTAGGTGCTAATGGATGGTCAGAAATGAATGTTTCGATATGCTGCGAATATTTATATATAATATGTAGTAGAAAGTATGATTATTCAGAATGTTTTATACGTAACGTTCGGAGAAATGTGAGATGTAAATTGATTATGGCTAATTCTTCATCGACACTGCGACGAAGGAGTTGAGTACATCGACTTCTATGTCAAAAGTCTTCGGTTGGAACTCGAAATAAAAATCGAAAATACTGCCAAGTATTCATCAGGAGTCAGTGAACAATACCATAATTCTGGGATTCCCAAACTTTTTTACTACGCCCCCTCCATTTAAAATGGTAACCATCCACGTCCCCCTCACAGTAAATTGTATGGGCATGTGAAAAAACCAAGAAATACATTGCAAACAAAACATGTATTTTTAATAACACAAAGAACAACATCTGAAGAGTCAATTTAAAGACATACTGTTAGAGATAAACATAAACAAAAAAACATAATAAACTAGTAAACTAGTGAGATGAGTGGATTTATTTTTAACTGGTCTTGTGCACACGCTCCCCCCTGACATATCTTCAGGGTACATATCTAGGGTGAAAAAGAGACAAATTATTTGACCTCAATTTCTCTCCCATTGTCGTGATATGTTTTCCACAAAATTATAGAGTTCCTTTTCTGAATCACATACAAATCAGCGAGATTAAAGCAAGTCATTGTCGTTTGGCCACGATCCAGTAAGCTGAAACTTCTATTTTGAATAATTGTTTGCAGTGTGCCATTTATTAGATCCCGAAAGGACGTCTTCATCCCTCTGTCCGCCCTCTGCCGGCACTTTCCGAAACAATAATACGGGTTAGGGCGTTTCGGTAGGCAAAAGCTGTCCAGGCTCCCCATGTCACTCCTTCAAACGCCACAGTAAATGGAAATGACCCTCTTGATACGAATAAAGGTCGTTTACCGGAAACAAAGTCCCAGTATATGCATATATGATAATTTTTCTGTGTTTTGTCTATTTCTCCATACATGTTAACCTACTAGAAAACAACTGAAATTCTTTTTCAAAACCTTCAAAATCATAATTTGGACGTTTTTGCACATGATACCAAAAAGTCATAAGGAAAGTAACTTGAAAATTTTCTGTTCTTCTGCACTATTGAGACCAATAATTATAATTATGTATTTATTTAGCAGAATTGCTACATCATATTACAAAATATAGTAATAACAAGTTATTTAAAAATTAAAATAATGAAAAGTAAAATACTGTGAATTAAGTAAAGTACCAATATATGTAAATAACATAATATAGTAGAAAAACAAAAACGTTATACTTAGCATCTAACTAATATTACATGATAAACGTCAATTAGTCAAAAAGTTATTAGAGATAAACGTAAAACTTGCAGAAATAAAGCCCAATTGAATTAGAGTGACTTTAAACTGTATTGCATTTGGTTGAGATGAACGTCCTCAAAAGTCTTTTGAATACTTTTGAACTTTCACAGTTTTTTATATGTGCAGGAAGTCTATTAAATTCAATTAAACCTTTATACAAAATAGATTTTAGCTTTTTTGTGTAGTGTTACATTTTACATCAAGGATAGAGTCTGTTTAAAAATGAATCTCGTATTATAATTATGTACATCTTCAAATAATCGAACTCTATTCAATTAAACTAATGTGAGGTTGGTAACATACTCATTCAAAGATTTTCAGATTTTAAAAAATGAACTTGTTATATAATCTGCGTGTGCGTGAAAGTATAAATTCGAATACAAAATTGTACCTAAGTATTCGATCACAGCAAATAGAAAAAACTGTTCAACCAAAATGTGTATATATTATGATTAAAGTATATTTCTCCTTCATTAAATGTCCAATTCTTTGAAATTATGTCAGCGAGATAGAAACTGAGTTATATCATCAATTATATTCCCAAATTGTCAAAGGCAATTATTTCAACGACGCTGAACACTTTGCTCCTTCACTGTTTCTATGTAGTTATTTTCATTTACGCAAATAATAATTCAAAGGGAAAGAAAACCTTTTTGCTTCATAGTTGGATAACCTTATATGAGAATATACGACTTCAATATCTATGAAAGAGAATAGGTACGTTATATAGTTTTCGTTTAATTAAACAAGGTAGCTGTGGTTATTATTAAAAACGAAACGTGTTGAAAACACTGATAACAGTGGCGTACACGACAGAATAAAAACTTGAGAAATACTCAGCTTACTGACAATCCAAACCGATGATCAATTGATTGAAAAAGAATTTGACGTTTTGTCAAATTATAAGAGATTAATTCTATGCAAAAATCTCTATGACAGTGAGAGGTTTTTGCACTAGGAAAATGAACCCTGCATCGATGCAATATTACATTATGATTACAAGTACTTCAAATCAGTTTTTTATATACTCTTCACTTTCAGCGAATTGAATTCTTGATGGGTTTGAAGGAGGAGAAACATAGTTCAGGTAAGGAAAGTACCACGGTGATTGAAAATTGTGTTTAAATATATATTATACTGAAAAAAAAATCTTGGTAACTGAAAGAGATCTTGCTCTAAAATTTCGTTTATGAACACTTAATGATATAGCATGACACATGCCATTATTTGAACCAAGCCATCATTCATTTGAATGTATTTGGACTTGTGGATTTTCTAGAGTATCCCAAATAGTACACAGATTTTTATATATTCGAAAAGAGATTCGAATCAGTGTGTTGCATTCGGAACTGCATTCCTTCTAAATAGCTTTTGGTATCAATTCATCTCTTAAATTCTTATAATGAGAAACAAACCTTTGTCATTGTGTTTAGAATATTTGATTTTAAGGCTTTCTATTTCAATGTACTTTCGCTATAATTTCATAGATATTCTCAGGTTTTCTTCAATTGTTTCAGATTAATGTTTTCTTTCGATTATCACTCCTTAATATTCAATTCTTTCATTTTCTTCGAATATATATTCATACATCCGACCGTTGCTGTAATTGATTTCTCCATTTGGCGATAAGTGCCAGTGTTTGACCACAATTTCATAAAAATGTTCAAATGAGGGCTACAATAATGCCCAATGGTATATGTAGAATTGTGAGCACCGTTCACTCTTTTTAACTTCATCACCAGAATGGGCAGAATGGAGGATGCAAATATCACCATTTAGTGATATTTGACTCACCAAGAGTCTTGTTTGAACTATTTTCATTAGATTTGCGTTATCTATTCTCTTTAAGAGAGGACGATCGACTACGACGTCCAAAACAAAAAGCAAAACCTTCAAAACCACGATTATACAGTTTATCACATCCAAAATTGGTATGAGAAAGTCTGTAGACTCTCTGGTTTTTTTGACGCATCAAAGAATTCCGTCAAAAATAGCACATTTTTTGCAGTTTGTCATCTAGTGTAACTTCAAACGTTTTTTTACTCACTCATGGTGTCTCCAGTGAGAATATTTGAGTTATCCGTTCGAAATTTATGTGTTAATAATAATAATAAAGTTTATTCAAGTATGAGCATAAATGAACATGTCTCACAGAGATAAGATTTTCATGAAAAATTATCTGTAAGTGACATATTTGCGTTTCTATAAAATAAATTGTACCCCAATATGAATAAATATGACGGTTACTCCCCAATAAATTTGGTATTCATTTTCCATTATCCATTTCAATATATCCGTTGGGTTTTGGTTTATTTGTACGTGTATTATCGATTGGAGAATCAAATGATAACATTTTGTGTCTAGTTTGGGTTTCAGTTACTATATCAGCATTGAGTATCATTGATCGTTGAATAAACTCTTTTATCGGTTAATGATGAGCTCTAAAAACTCATTACCCTTTGATAACAACCATTCTCCTATTTTTTTCTTGAAATTTCGGCCAGTTTTTGATCAGTTATGAAATGTTCTGAATATAAATATACTGAAATGTCTCTTGGTTTTCATATTTCATAAATTATTCGAAATATCTTGAAGCAAAAAATGCCCTTGGTTTTTTCTCCACTTGAAAAAACCTACGAACTCATCATGAAGAAGCTAATATTTTTATGCCCGACATGATTTCAATATACACCTACGCCCTTTGGAAAACAAGTACGCATCCTAATGAAAACGCCACACGACTTTCGTCGAATATGAAAATTTTCTTTTGAATTTTCCGAATAAAGAACAAGTTATTTCCGGTGGGTGATTTGCTCCCCGTTCCGAGTCACAAAGGAATGTCACATTCATGCCTAGCAAAGTTTTGTTTCATCAAGCTTTGTAGTCAACATTAAGTGCGCACATTGTTTCTGAAGGTTGCCCTGATGAGAACGAGACGAAATTGAAACTTAGGTCGGATTCGCAAAACCGGGCTGAGGGAAAAATGGGGAGAAATTGTGAACCACGACTTTGAGAAAGCGTTATTTCAATTTTGACAGCAAGACATAATATCCGCTTTTTTATATACCGGGTGTCTCAGAATGTTTTAGAATTGGCCACTACGCGTCAACCGCTGGTAGCAGGAGAAGGGGAATGGTCTAAGTTTAATAGCCATGAATCGTTTCATGGGACCGCACCGCGCGTTTTGCGTGCGAGCGTTTTTATAAAAAAAACGATTCCTGCATTGTTGTTCGTGGTCTCTACAGGACACATTTCAATTTAACAAGTTTTAAACATGTACCAAGTGCCAATTTAATTAAGCATTAGGTGTACAAGTTTGAAGTAACGGGAAAACAATGCCGGACACATCGTCTGGGTGCAAAAGTACATCAACAACGAGCATGAACGTCGACCGCGTTCGCCAGTCTGTTTTGGACGACGACAGTCGTTGACATTTCGCACAATTTCTCTTAATTTGAACTAGTCTACGGCTCACCGCCTTATTTCGAAAGACTTACATTTTCAAGCAAACTACGACGATGTACAAATCCTAAAAAGTGAACGTAACTATCACAAAAGACATATACATGAGATGATAGAAATAAGAAAAGATGAAAATTCTATAAATAGAAAAAATGACACACAAAACTTGAGTAACATATATAGCTACTTACTGGATATGGAGCAAGAAAGGAAACTCGACAAAAAAAGAAGAAAAGGATAACTGGGATCAGATGATACGTGATAAGAATATAGACATATTACCTAATCTAATATATTAGAATTAAATATTAAGATTAAATTGAAAATGTTGGATAAATTTGGCAAATTACGCTTATGTTATTGCTGTTAAATAGTTTAATGATTTTAACCTCGTTGTAAGATGTTGATTAAGGTTGTTTTATATATTTTAGAACCCTGAAGAAGCAATAAAGTAGATTGCAAAAGCTTCGTAGAAAGAAAAGAGTACCACTGGTAATACTGAGTCAAAATAAACCCTCACAAATTATAATGAATAATATATATATATATATATATATATATATATATATATATATATATATATATATATATATATATATATATATATATATATATATATATATATATATATATATATATATATATGTGTGTGTGTGTGTGTGTGTGTGTGTGTGTGTATGTGGACTAGCTATCAAAGATTCATGAATCTAGAAACAAGTCATAAAAATAGCCTTCAGGGTTTAAACCAGTGTTAGTGATAAGGCAAACTACTGTCTTTCAATTTTGACAAGGACTGAAATTCTTCTCATATGCTATGTTCATCTATCTCATTGTAGCCTATCTTTCATTGCGATAAGGCAGAGAGACTATTAGTACATACTAGAGAAACCCTGAAGGGTTCGAATGAAATATGTACAAAGCATGCCATCTGTGTATGGAAGTTGGCATTAAAATTGCATAACCGAATTCATTTTAACACACCTTAGAGTGCTGATCTTGTTTCTTCGACAGAGGGAGACACTTCAGTATCAATACTCGATTTCATTCTCCTTTTGAAGATACAAGGCTCAGCTGTGTTTGGAAAGCATCGAATTTCGATTGTTTGAAAGCATTTCAGTGATTATTATGACAATATGCTGAAATAGCGATGCATGGTATTCCCAAGGAGTTTGAGATCTTCGGAAGTCACTAAAAATTCGTTCTCGAAAGATGACAGTTCGTCTTTTCGTCACAAACATTTGCGCAGGTAGTTTTATAGTGGTTTATTAGAAATATTTCGATTTAAAATGCTCAAATATCGTTCTACTTGATCTTCTATAGTAGGATTATGAGTTTCATGTTGCATTAATGTAAGTTTAGATGCCCCAGGCTTTGTACGTTTCCCCACATACTCTTCTTGATAATTGAATTATGAACTCAAATAGGCACCACGAAGAATTCGCTTTCATTGTTTCCGCAGTTCCGTTTTCGGTTCGAAATTTCAGCTTACACAACCCAGATAAGGTTATAATTTTTGTTGGAACACAAAAGCTCTCTGACGAGCTTCCTGTTTTTGACGTGTTTGTTTTCGAAATAAAAATTCAATGAATATTCATGGCTTAAATCAGCAGAAAAAATCAGTGTTTGTACTGAAATTTTCTATCGCATACAAATTATAAATATGGGACAGAAATTGAATAAACTGGTTGAAGATTATCTCAGTGAAATGAAGAAAAATTGTTAGTTTGTTTTTACCAGGTTTAGTAATGTTAATTTGAATGCATCTCAACTCGTATTTTCAATGAGAATTTTATTGCAAATTATTCGAGAAATTATATACGATCTGCCTGCGAAGTTGTCCTGATTTTTGGTGACACTATTTGCCGATGATTCATTGGTTGTTGTTTCTGGCAGGACTCCTGAAGACTTCTGGAGGCATGTGGATGCATTATGAGGGAGTTTGTAAATTGGTGTCGAATGAACAATCTGATGGTAAACGTTGAAAAAACTGTATGTGTTCATTTTTATCTGAAGGGCAATGTAATTAGTACCTTGGATGTTGAATATGGATACAAAACTATATCATCATCCCAATCAACTGAGTTTCTTGGAAAATATGTAAACATAAATTTGAGATGGACAACACACATTAATGTATTATGTAAAAAATTGAGTAACTAACTGTTGCAATCTCTAGAAATAAGAACATCGCACCTAGAAACTGTGTTATGAATGTGTATTGCAGTCTTGTATATAGTCATCTAAATTATAATATTCTGATGTGGGACTGCTTTACAGAAATAAATAGGGTGTTTATTACACAGAAGCGAATACTTCGATAAATATTCAATATTCCTCAAGGAACATCTTGTGAACCTATCTTCATCAATAATTACATAATCACCTTACCGTGTTTATATATTTATAGATGTTTACCATATGTTGAAGAGAATGAAGAAGGTTTATTATATTGAATGTAATCATGAGTATTCAACAAGGAACAGGAATGTGCTACTTATTACTAAGTATAGAACAGCAAAATTTGAGCAATCACTCTATTATCAGACTATAAAAATCTCTAACCATTTCATCAAATTTGAAATTACTGAATGCTCTTTTGTTCAAGAACAGAGTTAATTAAGTCATTGTTGTCAACAAAGGTATACTATAGTGTGGCAGAGTACTTCGATGATTCGGATGTAGGCAATAATTTACTAATCAATTTTTTGTACCTATCATATGTTTTTATATTTTTTTACCACGAATGTCCCTCATCATGTGAAATTGTCTCAAATGTTCAGTATTTCTATGCTCATTATTTTTTCAAATATTGTGAATATAAACGTTAAAATTAACCAATATTTTTGTTCGAGGTCTGAATGGAAGATCAGACTCAAAACTGAATTCAGTCCTTTTGTGAACATTCTTCTCAGTTGTGATTATTGTATCAATTGAATCAATGTAATTTTACAATGTAAAGAATGTTTATGAATAAATGTTGTTATTATTATTGAAAAGAAACAAATAAAAAAAGTCAGAACACTTTCAAAAGTTACCAATTCTGTCTAAATTTCTCTTCTTCTATTTCGAAGAATTGCGTGTCTGGTATGTAGAGATCGTAATGGAATAATGATATTAATTATAACTATACTGTTGTCAAAATTGAAGGCTATAGGTTTTTCAGTTTTCATCACAGTTGTTAAATTTGATGCAGTCATATTTTTCGGATCGTTTTTAATATGTTGAACATGCTGGTAATGAGTCTGCACTTTCTTCTGCCTCGTCTGGTGTGCCACAGGGTTCCAACTTGGGTCCATTGTTGTTTATTATATATATATATATATATATATATATATATATATATATATATATAAATGATCTTTCTTCACAGCTTAACTGCATGCATCTGCTTTTTTGCAGATGATTTAAAAATATTTGCTGCTATTAACGATCGACATGATTGTGTCAGATTACAGTCTTCCTTCACGCTATTAATTTGTGGTGTGAAAGCAATGGGCTGAAACTGAATATCAGTAAATGTAAAATTTTATCATTTTCTCGAAAATTGTTTCCAATTCATCATAGTTATACATTGGAAGGTCAAATTCTAGATAGATGTGCTGAGTTTGAGGATCTGGGGGTACTTTTCAACTATAAGCTGACCTCATCTGAACATATAACTTGTATTACGGCTTCTGCTTCTAGAATGCTGGGTTATTTGGTCAGAAATTGGGGCAGCTTTGTTAATCTTGGCACAAAGAAAACGCTATACTACTCCTTTATTTGCAGTTAACTGAAATATGCGTCTATACTTTGGTCTCCTGTGTACATTAATTCTATTGTGGACTTGGACCAGTTCAGAGGAAATGTTTGAAGTATGTGTACTTCAGATGTTATGGGCAATATCCTTCGAGAGGCTTCGACCATTCCATCCTAACCGATAGTTTGGGAGTTGAATTATTGAAGTTGAGGCGTGAACGGTTCGGCCTAACGTTTCTCTTCAAAATTTTGCACAATTCGATTGACTCACCATTTCTTCTCAGCAAAATAAATATTCGCGTACCAAGGCCTGGTCTGAGGCGGAATAATACATTTTATGTCACTTACAGCAGATCAAATGTTATGTCACGTTCTCCTATCAACTGTATATGTAATCTTTATGATGGTTGTTGCGGTCGATGTGATATCTATTTTGATCGGCTATCAGTTATCTTGGCATGCCTCTCAGAACAGCGCAATGGGATGTCGTGATATTTTCCTGAACTTCTGTTGTCTACATATGACTTAGTTATAAATAATCTTTCAATTTTAGTTGTTTCATTTGTTTACTAGATAGTACTATTGCAGTCGATTTTAATTTTATTTTTATTCATCAAACATATTTCGTTACTAAATGGTCAACTTCTGCTGACCATACGTAACTTTGTAATAGACAATATTTTATTATATTTTTAGTTATCTGGTTATTGTTATATACTATTTCGATTTATTTTAAATTAATTTTTTCGTTGTATATATTCGCTTATACTCTATTTTTTTTTTTTTTTCTCGTTCATTTTTTCTTATTTATCATGTGTGTACAATTTGTTATTTTTTCTCTGTAATTGGAAGTATATCTGTAAGGAATGAATGTATTATTATTATTAATTATTCATAACTAAAATTCATAAGGCTTTAAGGAATAATTGCTTTATTTTCTAAAATAATTCCGGAATATACGTAAAAGTTGAATAAATTTCGACTTCATCGCTAGGATTTTCTAGAAACTGATCAGCAAACTTCAGTCGAGCTCTATGATGAAATATTCTTATAATTATCGGTTATATAACGGATATTGAAATTCCCCGCATCATATCCGGCAGCGTTCAAGCTAATATTTGAAGAAACCCATAGAAACAACTCAATCTCCAGAATTTGCTCGGCTGTAAAAATAAAACGATTTACACAAATTCCCTCCGTTTCGGTCGAGAACTGAACTTCAAATAACTTCAGGAGGCATCCTCGGGGTCTACTGCATCGATGGAAATCAAAATGTAGTTGAATTTAATATTTAAGCTATTTGTTTGTCCATAGGGGTTTAATATCAAGCTGAGCGCGGAATGAAGTAGAGACCCCCGCCGGTAACATATGCGCGAAACGATGCCTGCTTTACCGACGAAGACTCCTCGGATGCTCTACGTACCTAAATGTGTTTGTAGCTCTTGAGCTAAACAACGCTCTCGAAATGGGGCCGCTAAACTACTTGAATACTAGAATGGGGCCGACGTGAATGTGAGCGACTTACACCAACGTCGTTGAGCTTTCTATGCCACGAAATATTTGAGCACAACTTTTATAAACTTCTGGAAATGTATGAAAAGATGTCTTTAAGGGAGGTTGACTTTTGATTGGAGTTCGTTACTTGTTATTTTCGTTCGAAGCACTATCAAAGGAGTGATAGGAATAGGCAGTTTTACTCAAAATTTCAGTGAAGCATACAAGCTTTCCAGCAACCTGTGAAATGTTTAAGAGCATTTGTCCTGTCTGTTAACAATGTTTTAGGGATGGTGGACTGCACGCAGGTGGCTTATTCGGCGAAATTAATGCGAAATTAAAATTTATAAGAGTGTGTGACCTATGCATGATTGTATGAGGCTACAAAGTGACCTGAATTATATCAGCCTGTGTCGTAATAATAATTGTTACACTTGAATTCATTGAATGTAATGTGGTGAATTTGCTAGAAAGAGAAATATGATATCTTCTGATCACAACATTGAAGGTGTTAATTTGACTCGACTTCTGGAGGTTGAGGATCTCGGCGTGGTATTTGATCAAAAATTCTCAATCATACTTAAGATTAAGAGTTACTTGGGAGTTCCTTAACACTCGCCCATTTATGTAATGCTCTAGTGAGAAGCAAACTTGAGTTTGTCTGTCTTGTTTGGCGATCAATATGTAATTGTCACATAAACCGCATGGAGGCACTGCAGAGGAAGTTCTTGACTCTAATTTCGAGAGGATGGTGTATATACACCTAGCGGGTTTGATCACGCTTGTTTGCTATCGAGGTTTGATACTACGAGCTCCCACACCAGGAGAAGTTTGAATGCATTGAAATTTTTATTCAATTTGCTCAATGGTAATCTCGAATGTCTTGAAGCTTCTGGGTAAACTTAATGTCTTCGTTCTTCCGAGGTGTACAAGAATAAGCCAGACATTTTACTCAAAAACCCACAGAACCAATCTTCTCTCGCAATCATCGCTTACCTTTGTATGTTCTATTACAAACCAGGTATCAAGGTGCTGTTATTTGCACTGGGACTCACTTGTTTCTATCGGAAATATGTACTTAATCTTAACAGTGAGGTATCTTTATTTCTTCCGAATCGTTTTCTGAGTGATTTGATTTAGTTATAATTATGATTCAACATTGGGATATTGACTATAGATTTTGATTTCTATATTTTATAATGTTTTTCATTATTATAATTATTTCTTAATATTGTACATCTATGTTGTTATTGATATTTTAGTAACCATATTTATTCATTATGTATTTTCCTCTAATTGGGTAGTGACCTGTTGAAACTATATGCTTATATATAAGAGCATGTGGTAATATCAGAGTAACTAAATACTTGAAAGCTAATGAAGTCCAGTCAGATTAACACCTTCAATGGTGTAATCAAAAGTTATCACATTTATCTTTCAAGTAAAACTCACTACATTACATTTCATGACATTGCCATTGTATGCCAAATACATGCAGAATTTTCTCCAAATGAATGAAACGAACAACACTCTCGAATTGTTTAATAGGGAAAAAAGTAACTATCCCAAAAATTATAATAAATACACATTAAGTTGTGAAACTAATCTTTGCTTTCGTACAGCATTGGAATTGATTTTGGCGTACCTCAGGGTACGGTCTTAGGTCCACTGCTATTTTTCTTATACATTAATGATATTGTTTTTCATGTAAAGAAATGATCTATACGATTTTTAGCAGATGATACAATAATTTATGTTAGTGGTAAAATATCCAGACTATGACAGAATGGATCAATAGAGACTTGAATGGCTAAACGATAAAAGTTCATTTCTGAATGTGACAAAGTCTAAATTTATAGTTTTTGGTACAACTGAAATTCTTAAGGTAAATAGTAACGATTATATAAGTATTAAATTTGAAAATCAGAACCTTGAAAGGGTAAAACTTGTTAAACACTTAGGCGTTATGTTAGATGAGAAATTGAGTTTCAATGATCATGTCGAATTCCTATCGTCTAAAATCTCCAAGAAAATCAACTTTCTCAAAAGAATTGGAAAAAATATGACGACATATATGAAGTTATTGCTCTTTAAGTCAATAATAATGCCACACTTTGAATATTGTTCCACTCTGTTATTGGGATTGAGTAAGGAAAAATCTCAACAGCTGGAACAGTTACAGAATAGAGCTATGCGAACAATTTTGAAATGTAATAGATATACTCCAATACAAAGAATGCTTAGCTGTTCAGAACTGATGTCAGTTAAACATAGAATACTTTAACTTTAAATTTATTCATATTCAAAGTTAAAAACAAATTATTCCATATAGAGTAATACAAAATGTAACATGTGTCAGTGATGTGCACGGTTGTATTACAAGAAATGCTGACAATTTCTACATGCAAGCTTGTAAGCTTTTTAAATCTAGAAATTGTATATTTTATGGAGGATTCAATTCGTTTAATAAATTGCCTAGCTTCATTAAAACTGTTAGTGACCTTAAGGATTCAAACGTAAATTAGCTAAGTTCGATAAACATATAATTGTAAATAATATATTTTGAACCTAAATGTATATTTGATTTTGTAACAGATATTGCTAAATGAATATTATCATTATTATTTATGAAAATAAATTTGGTCACTTGCTCACAAAACTGCTTCCAAATGACTCAACTCCTAGGCAATATCATATCAGATGAAAGTAGTGTTCTTTCTGATATTTCTCCATGTGCATTTCATCTGATCTTTTATGTATGAGACATATATCATTTTTGCGCATAAATTTCGATATCGAATTCGAATTAGGTCCTTGTGAATAGGGGAGCGGCAGTTCGTCGATACTACTAATATGGTAGTGCCATTTGGGATGTTCCGAATGAAAATTACCTATATCTATTTCGGTTATCGCTTATATTATATTTCCATATGTTGTAATCGGTGACTGTTTAACGGGGGGAATAAATAAAGTTAGAGCTCTAAACATAGAGGACTCCAATGAATATTCCCTATATTATTTATACCAAACGGAAGGGTTGAATCATTTCCAACGAATAATTAGTGTTAGTCAGTTGTGCGGTTCTACGCTATTCTATGGTCAATGAATATTCATGCCCGTTTTGCATAATTTTTAGTTTTAGCATAATTAATGAGTTTTTCGGAATTTATGGCTCTGAAAAATTAATTTAGTTTTATTATTTGTATCTCTCAGATTCAAAACCACTTTCTGGGTTGAATTAAATAATATAATACGTCAAGAAGAATGAGTAGAAGACAACAGCGCATAACAAGTGTATAACAGGTTCCAAGGAACCAGTTTTTTTATTTTTTTTGTCGGGTAGTTTATAACGATATTGAAAAGTAAAGGGCCTAAGGCGCTTCCTTGATGAACTCCTACGTTTATATCAAAACTGTTCGATTGGCCAGCCGCGCTTCTGACACCTGTCTGAATGTAATTATATAAGTATATAACAAGTCTAATGTAACGTTCGGGGTATTTTGAAATCTGAGAACTTTCTATATTAGCGTTCTCGGTACACGTCAAAGGCTTTTTCAAGGTCTATAAAGATTATCCATAGATTATCCTTGTTTTCCGTTGCTCTTTCTATCTACAATCGGAGATCATGAATCGGATCTGTTGTTCCTCTACCCGCTATGAAAGCAAATTAGTTCTCTGTCAATTTAATAATATTTTGAAGACGTTCGCTTAGGACACATTCCCAGATTTTCGGGTATGTGATGTGAGTTTTATGTCCCGAAAATTTGCACAATCTCGGACATCTTTGTTCTTATAAAAAAGGACTTCTCCAAGCATTCGGCCTTGCTTCTCTTTCCAAAATACTGTTGAATATTTCGGTTAGCCAAGCAGCAGCGTCTATTTTGAGAACTTTCCACAGCTCAGAGGGTGTATTGTCCGGGTCGTGACTTTCGTCACTTCTGTAACAGTTATTTCATTAACAGGTCCTTCCATCACAGTTAAATCCACTTTGACGGGGAATTGTTCATCTATAATATTGAACCATACTTTTATATTGAAGGACAAGATTACATAAATCATTGTATCAATCCCAACATTCTCGATATTGAATCTATGGAAGATTGACCTTAATCATTCTGAAATCGAGTATTTGTGTTAACCGTGACCAATGCATCTTAAAAGGATATTTCTGGGGCTTCTTTCGAAGTTTTGAGCATCAATAAAGGTCACGGAATCACCCTATATTATAAATTCTTGGAATTACTTGAATCCAATAGAACAAGGTCCACATAAACCAAATAAATCGAGAAAAGGCCAAACGAGAATGGAAGTTTTGGTCCTCAGTTATATAAGAACTCTTCCTCAATTTTATAAGTCAGATATTCCTGGGTTGTATCAAATTAGACAATTGCTGAATCTGCAGAACAACTGCGAGAAGAGAGATCTCATTTAGGAAAACCAACTGACCTGTATACAAATTTTATAGACAAATACGATATAATTCTGGGAAATATGAAGAAGAATCTCGAGTATGAGAAAAAATCTTGTTAACATTCTTTCTGCTTTATGTAAGGGAATTTTTGGTCCCTACATTTCAGTTATTCGGCTTTTTCATATCCAATAATGTAGCGTAGAGAAAATAGACGACCTCTGGTGATTTTTCGGATTTTTTTTCTGAACAAAATCTTTGAGGAAAAGTCTTCCATATAACTTTCTATATAGTTTTGTTTTATACGAATAGCCGGATGTATTCTCTAGAGTTTTATGATCGCAATAAGTAACTGAAATAAAAATAACGAGATCGAAATACCTTTTATCTAGATAATTGGCAATCAGAGTATGGACAAACAAGAAGAAACGATACTTATTTATTTTTGTGCTGTCTATATAAAAGACTATATACATTGAATCTCAGTAGTATTTGAATAAAAGTTTTATGATTCGAAATAAATTCCGAGTAAATAGAACTTGAATTTCAATTTTCAAGAGTTTTTCGTAGAATTTTCAGATCGGTATGTAGTTCGACCATCATTATCTCTTACATTAAACCTCCAAATGTTATGTTATGTAGTTCTCCACGAAATATAATTTGATAAATTTCAACTATGAAATTGGTAATAATATTTTGGGAAGACCTAAAACATTTATTGACCTTGGAGTAACCTTCGATTCTCAGCTTACTTTTGTACCACATATCAATGCTACAGTAAACGATGTCTGTAGAGTATATGGTTCAATTATTCGCATTGGTAAGGAATTTAGCAATATATCAACTCTGAAAACATTGTATTGTGCTTTCGTAAGATCTAAACTTGAATACGGATCAACAGTCGGGAATCCTGGTTATCAGTTACATATTGATCAGCTGGAGTCTATATAACGAAAGTTCCTGAAAAGTTTGAGCTTCAGAAATGATGGAATATATCCACCTATAGGCATACAACATGAAACACAAGTCGACATAATGTGGACACACTCAGTGCTCGAAGGAAATGCCATGCAATAATCTTATCGCATAAAATAATTAACAATAAAGTGAAATGTCAGGAATTATTGGAAAATCTCAATTTTATTGTTCAAAGAGTTTCTTCTAGAAGCGAATTGACGTTCTACCTTGCAGCAGCTAGAAGGAATGTTCTAAAATTTTCTCCATTGCACACAATGTGTGAACAATGATGAAAGAAATGATGGATTACATTTTCGTTTCAACAGATGCCGTTATGGATGTTTATATCAAAGTAATGTGAGGTTTCATAGGTTAGAATGTTTGAGTTTGAGACCTGAGTACTGATATATGTTTCTCTTACAAATTACTTAGTGGTTTGATGGATTCTGCTTCATTTAAGAGCCTTGCAAACTCTAATTGTTCTCCACATATAGTTGGAAATTGAACGATAGTGTTTGTAGCGAAGAGCAGTACAAATTATATGTTAAATTTGCCTATCCACAAAGGCTTTTAAAGTCTTAACTTGATCAGTGCAGAGAGCAATTTGGATATTATCTCACAGTGTTTCATTTCGTTTAAGAGATTTTCAAAAATAATTCATTTATTCTACGATAATAATATAATTATCGTTTAGTTCTGTATCTCAGTGTACTTATATTGTAGACAATATTCAATCAGTGTATTGATGATATTAATTTACTCGATTATTTTTTTTTCCTGAAGTTTTGATGATTTTCTTCGATCTTTTTTGGTGAGAGTATTTTGTTCTCTAGAACATTTGTATGTACAATTGTTAGTTCGTAATCAACACTTGTAATACGTGCTACTTTTTTATACAACAATTTCAAACTGTCTGTTGAGTGAGACTTTGTATGTAAAATTGATAAATTGAAACAAAAAAAAATACACAATCAAGTGAATAATACCAGAACTTGATAATGTCTGTGTAATGCCATAACAGAATATTTTGAAGCTGAAAAATGTTAGTTCATCAAGAAAGTAAGGTTTTTTGTCACCAATCAATATAATTCATTCGAATTGCAATCCATATTAATATTAGAATCAATATTATAGTAACTTTATTTAGCACAGCTAATAAACTTTACAAAAGAGTAATTATATATATACAAACAGCAACCAACATATTTCAGATTTAAATATTATTTTTTACATAAAGATGCAATAATTTTTTGAAACCATTATGATTCTCACATAATTTAAGTTGCGGATCTAGACTATTAAATAAAATCATTCTTTTGCACAGTTTATTCATATTATTACGTAAAATATCATATTTCTCAGAATAATTTCATATTATTTTCCATCACAGACTGTATAACAGAAGGACGATAATTTATGTTATAATTATCGATTTGTTTTGTATCTGAGAGTACTCAGATTGTGGACAAGATGGATTCAGTATTATTATTTTATTATTGACAATATTATTTTACTTGATTATCTTCTTCCTTTTCTGAAGTTTTGATGAGTTTCTTCAATCATTTTTGGTAGAAGTATGTTGTTCTCTGAATCAGTTCTCTAGATCAGATCATCAGTTTGTAATTACCACTAGTAATTATTGCCACTCTTTCATAGAACAGTTTCAAAATGTTTGTTGATGGTGCCCTTGTATGTGAAATTGAAGCATTTGAAATGAAAAGATTACACAATCATTTTTCGTTGAATAAAAATTCACATTCATTATATAAAAATTTAATATCGAACTACAAAATGCTCTTTCTTGAAGTAGATTTCTTTTAGTAGAGAAATGACAGCGAGCGTTTCTACAACCGCAAACTAGATGGCATTGTTTCATCGAATTAGTTGAAATTGCTCAGAAACTAGGGTTGTAAACTGTAGTATCTCAATTGATAAGGACGTGTGAAACTTTCAATGTTAGATGTATTCATGTGCTTTTCATTGACTAGTAATATTTGAGATGTACATTAATCTATGCATTATATATGCATACGACTTACTCTACATTCCTGTCTTACGATCGATAAGAGGTATGTGAGGATTGAAGTGCTTGCCTGCTATTTGTTGAACGTGGCGTAACTGATGAGTACCTTGTAGTACGAAACAGTTAACTGTCTCTAATATTTATCTCTAGAAGGATAATGCAGACATTGCATTGTTCATGTTTCACATAGCCAACTCGGCTATAATGTTCTTTTGAATAATTTGTCGAGAAATTATCGAAAGAAAGTTATAGTATACTTTTAATATTGAATACACAATCAATGAAGATTACCAGTACTTGATAAAACGGAGTCTAAGTAAAGCCAAAACAGAAGATTGAAAAACTGTTAAATGTAAGGTCATCACAAGTAAGGATTTTCATGACCACTGAATATAATTCATTCTAAATGCCATCAGTACCAACATGAGAATCAATATTATTTCATATCATTCATAGATTCAGAGATAGACAGACTAAATATGAACATATTCCATTTATCAACGTAGTATTTCATCCGCTTTCTTCTTGAATAATTCATAGCAGAGGCACAATATCATCTGACAGCTTTCTCACAGACAACAATCAACTTTTTCTCGGTATTTAAGGGACAAAAATGAAATCCTACTATGTTCGAGCGACGTACAGCAAACCGGGAAAAAAGTCCGCAAAGTTAGTCGTATATTTTAACGCAGCAAGATTGTGAAAGGGAAAGATATATCAAGACGGATTCTTCGCCTAGGAGATCCCCATCGGTCAAGGAAATCGGGGGTGGCCACAAGCCGAGCAACGTGAAATCCGCCCCGACAATGCAGGCGGATATTCAACAATAGAAGAGAAAAAGACGGATTTGATTAACTATCCGTGCAGGCTCTATTCATGACTTGATGGGTCTTTCAATCGCCAAGAGTCTTGAGCAGCGAGATAACAAGAATCTGAGGACATAATGCCTTATAACTGGTTACCTGAAAGACAGACGATTTTCGTTAATCACTTCTTCAAACTAGGATTCAATGGCTTAGACTTTCTGTCCTTCAGATGATAATTCAAGTATGATTATTCACAATTGAATTTTCCTCGCCTTCGAACTTCATTTCCTATTTGAATTCGAGGTCAAATCTTGTCCGCAGTGGAAGTATCAAGCATGAACCTGTTTTCATTGTCATATTGAAAAGTTGTACATGTTAATATTAACGATATGGCATAATTTCGCAAGTTACAAATAAAACAAAAATGTGCCACGTGACTTATCGCATGATGTGATAAAGACATTTTCATCGTTATAATAGATGACTTTGGTTAACATTTTAGCTTTGACGAAGGATGTAAATGTCACGTATTTCAATCGTTGAAGTACCACTATGTACTCGGGATCATGTTGTTCAGTGTATTCGTGAATTTGACGACTTAGGAGATCATTTCGGCCAGAAATTCTCATTTCCCACACCTATCAACAATGTCATTTACTTGAATATAAATTCAAATTCAAACACTTGAACTTATGATTTACAATTTATTGACTACATAGAATGACGCGTTCCGTCGTTACAAACAACTTATTCAGATGCTTACAGAATAATGTTTTTTTTTTGTATTTTGCAGTCTTCTTTGATATACGCTTTCATTCCTTGTATGGCACCTCTACTTGCAGAACTGTTGGTGTTATATGTCCTTAGTTTGATGTTTTTGGGGAACACTTCTTTCTTCAGATATGTTGTTAAAAATCATATATTCTGCGTGTTGATAGCACTTTTAAGTAACAGCTTAAAGTACCATCGTGCCAAAAAGTTGTTATCAGCTTCTTTTAAATATTTGATAGTGTTGGCGTTCAAACACTTGAACTTATGATTTACAATTTATTGAACACATTGCATGACGCGTTTCGTCGTTACAAACGACTCAACGACGACAACCTTATTCTGTAAGCATCTGAAGAAGTCGTTTGTAACGACGAAACGCGTCATGCTATGTAGTCAATAAAGTGTAAATCATAAGTTCAAGTGTTTGAATATAAGTTTATATTCAATTATAATGGATTTACATCAAGTAAACGCCAACACTAGTAAATGTCATTTACGATGTATCAAGACCTGATGGTTTTAAATGCGCTACACAAAAGACTTCGACAGTACAGAAACAGTTTTTCTTTAATAGTATTAAATGATTGGTTCGGATCTTACTTGAACTCGCGAATACAAAAAGTTAAATCAATGCCTTGCTGTTGGGTAGCACGATGGTGGATGTAGGCGTACTTCAAGGAACTGTCTTAGGTGCGTCGTTATTCTCCTCATATATAAACGATATTGTTTCTCATGTGAAAAAAAGGTCTATACTATTCCCTGAACTCCCAATATTTCTAATACTCCTAATCTCTACAGGTAAGATGTTATAAACCCGAGGCCCAAGATACTCTGTGCTTCGTTGGACGAATGATTTGAAGGAAAATGCGGTTTCATAGCGTATACTTTTCTGACGTGTGCTATAGACGTGCTCCACAATCGACAAACAATGTTTTGATTTGTGAACTGTTGTTAATAGTGCCAGTGCAAAAGTTTTTCTCAGGTTGAATACTCCAGTTTCAGCATATAGACTCTCCGAACGATAAGTAGTTGGTTTTTTTAGCTGTGTGCTTCACATCTTCCCAACTGTCTATATTAACAACTAGTGCTATATGATCAAGTGCAAAACTTATGTTTGATCCATATAAGGTCAGACTCAGCAGACTGTTCACATAAATCGTAAACAAAAATGGTCCCAGAACAGTGCCTTGGAGCACGCCACACACGATGCTGCCCTCAGAGCTGTAAGAATCTTGAACGCGTACCATTTGTTTTCGATTTCTCAGATAATTTTTCGAAAGTTTCAGAGCACTACCTCTGATTCCCACCTTCTCCAATACGTCGAACAATTCTCCATAATAAACCGTGTGAAACGCCTTCACAAATAAATCGTTACAATTTCTTTCATGTTACAGAAAAGACGGCGAAACATTTCAATTTTTCAACTGCATCGTTCATTCTGCAGGCTTTCATAATCAAACATTTCATAAGCGGAATAATAGTTGCCAAAATAAGGTTCAAATCCGCTCAGTTCATAGCCGACTAGATCGATCTGGAGCGCAGACCACAGATGGTCGTCAGACATCACACAGAGCGAAAAGTTCTATTGTGAATTCAATTTATGTTCGCTCTAACGCCGCTACCGATTACAATGAGGTGAATGGATATGGGACACGCGGATCAGCTAGTTTTATGATGTGTTCTGCGATTTCCATGTGAATTTTCCAATTAATGCAGTCGTTGCCCGCGTTTGGTAGGATTTGGACGAATATATTCGTGAGATTTCGTGCGTAACGAAATGAATGCGGACGTATATGTACGTTTAAAATTTCGAGGGACGTACAATCATAACTCTATTAAGGTCATGAGCGTATCAAGTGAAGAGTAGAAGGGGTCACTGACTCCTTGGATTTTGTAAGGCAATAAACATTGAATAATAATAAGGTATATATTTCTAACAGGTTAACTACAGGAAAATACAGAATTTGTAATGAAATACAAAATATCAGGACTAAAAAGGTGGCGTAGATATACAATATGAAAAAATAATTAAAATGAAAAAATACATCATCAAATGTTATAATCTAAATCTATAATATCAATATCTAAATATTCAATTATTCAACTCAATCTCTATACAATTAGTAATAACTAAACAAGAAAATAAATCACTCAGAGCTAAAACCGGAAGAAATCAAGATACCTCAATGGTTATGATTTAAATACACATTAATGATGGAAACAAGTGAATCTCAGTGCGAATCACAGCAGCTTGACAGCTGGTTTGCAATAGAACATACAAAGCTGGGCGGCGATTGCGAGAGAAGATTGGTTCTGTGGGTTTTTTAGTAAAATGTCTGGCTATTTCTAGTACACCTCTGAGAAATAAAGAAATTAAGTTTGCCCAGAAGCTCAGGACAGTCGAGATTATGATTGAGCAAACTGAATAACAATTTCAATGCATTAAAACCTATCCTGTTGTAGAGGCTCCTAGTGTCAAACCTCGATAGCAAACAAGCGTGACCACAACCCTTAGGTGGATATACACCATCCTCTCAAAATGAGACAAATAGTAGGGGTCCAAGATTGGATCCCTGCGGCACTACCGAAGTATCCCGAAGTCTTCGATCACTTGTTTCGTTGCCTTTCATTTATGGATTGACACAGAGGTTGACCTATCTAAATCTTGGTGGTGTTCCCAATATAAAAGTGGCCAGATATAATCCATTTTCTGTCGGTCACCTGTTTAGCAAGTTGAAATACAAAATACTAACACTAGCCATGTCGGATTGCATTTATCGCATACGGTGCAATGACTGTCAATCAGTTGACATCAGTCAGACGACCCAATGTTTAAAAAGGAGGTTGGCTATCCACAGAAGTGATGCTAGATTACAACCCCAAGGATGCGCAGTTGCAAATCAGGCATCTTCTTTAGTGCATCAATTTGATTTTGAAGAACCAAAAATTCTCTCCATTCAATCTAACTATAAGAAAAGAACCTTCTTAGAGATGTGCTATATCAAGAATACTCTTAATAACATCAACAAAAGAACTGATATTGAGTGTTTATAGTTATCTGTTACCGTTGGATGAGCCTGGCCAAATTTCCAACTGTTACGACCGCCGGTCGTGTTGTGATTATTTTCTGTGACAATACAGATTTGTACGTTGATGTGTCATACTATACTTTCTATGCTTTAACCTCGCTTTATGAGTTTGTTTTACATGTCATTTATATATCTTACATTGTTGAGCACTGTCGCCTTAATATTGCAAATAACTGTTGGATGACCTTTCTGTCGCTTTTGTTGGTTTATTGATTCATGTCAGAAGTAGGTTTCCTTTTTCTACAAATTGTGACTAATTAATTAACAACTTGTCTCTATTTTTAGTATTCCTGAAGAAGAACTAAATTGCGTTCGAAATAAAGAATTGCTGACGATTAGTCCTTTAAATTAGTTCTGCCCGCCTTTTGCCGATAATCCAAAATATTTGAGTTATTTGAGTTTTATCATGACGGTAGCACTCCTAAAACACACACACACATATATATATATATATATATATATATATATATATATATATATATATATATATATATATATATATATATATATATATATATATATATATATATGTATATTTTTGTTGAAATTTGGATATATGGTAGTGTCTGGAGGTAACCTATCTTTTCACCTAGAATAAGCTCCAACGCAGAAGGACGTAGCCATTGTACGATGGCAATTATTCAGCATCCCTGCCTCCAGGAGAAGCGAGAAATTTTCAAGTCCGAGTGTTATATTGTTCGCATTGAATGCAACATCACAATGGAAACCTCTTCATGAATTATTCGTATCAAGCATGTTAGAGAGTATAAAAGGAAGATATGAGAGGGAATGGTCGAATTATTCCGAGTTGGCAAAAAGTTTAACCCGTTTTTTGTTTTTCGAATTAAAGCCGGAACGTTTTGAACGGAATGTACACAAGGTCCTTAGAGAATATACCTGAAATAAAAACTTGAGGCTTAGTTTACCCTTATAGGTGGAAACAAATATTTGAAATCTTGATAACGTGGATCTTCTACCCTTGCTAGAACTTTTATGGAAGTTTCAACTTTCCCAAGATATTAATTAAGATTGCTGAAATTAGAACTTTGGAATTATGTATACATTTTGAGTTGGTTGAAAGAATATCAAAAGAGGATATTGTGATACTTTTTGTAATGAATTATCACTTAGGGAAGTTACCTGAATTAGGGGCGCTATTTCTTTAGTATGTCTGTTCTGCTACACGAAGGTTGCTTTAGTAAACTTACGAATTCACTTAACAAGGTCCTTCATTCGTTATGTCTTTGTTCTGTACTCTTCTCGAAGAATATTCGAATTCAAACATTAACAACAAGAACTGGGGTTCAGAAACAGGGAAACGAGGCAATGTGGTTCATTAATAATCACTCCTAGTGATTACTAATCTCTACATTTGATGTTCGCAGACGATTTGAAACTATATCATGAAGTTAGATCACAGGACAACTGTGTTCAACTTCAGCTCGCGCTGGACCATGTTGCTAGTTGGTGTGAGGACAATTATTTGAGTTTGAATGTGTCAAACTGTAATGTTGTTTCTTTCACAAAGAAAAGAGATCGAATTGATTGTGATTATAGCGTCGGTGGTCAGGTTCTCTCTCGTTCTGATAAGGTGAGAGATCTTGGTGAAGTCTTCGACCAGAAGCTTTCCTTTGTCCCACACATCACCCAACTTATTTCATCTGCTGCGAAAATACATGGATTCGTTATACGTAATGGCAAATATTTCAATAATTCTTCAACATTCATAGGACTATTGAATACCCTAATCCGTAGCAAGTTGGAGTATGGCAGCACGATCTGGCATCCCATTAACACTTGCCATCTACGCCATCTTGAGGCTATTCAGAGAAGGTTCTTGAAATTCTTAGTTTGAAGGGAGGATAAAGTTTATCCACAGAGAGGAGTCAATCATAACGAATTATGGAGTCAATTTAGTTTAATCTCATTGCAGAGCAAGAGAGAAGCTTTATCACCCAAATTTTTGTACAAATTACTCCACAATAGTATTGACTGTCC
This sequence comes from Henosepilachna vigintioctopunctata, assembly GCA_030704895.1. Taxonomy (NCBI): domain Eukaryota; kingdom Metazoa; phylum Arthropoda; class Insecta; order Coleoptera; family Coccinellidae; genus Henosepilachna; species Henosepilachna vigintioctopunctata. The sequence continues at coordinate 4,601,793 of JARQZJ010000005.1, forward strand.
TCCTTTTTCGTGTTCCTAGGCAAAATTCTCGTACTACTGAATTATTCCACCTAGAGACTCCGAGGGCCAACTCCCTAATGCAATCCCCCATTTGGTTTATGGAGTCTACATTCAATAGAGTTGCCAATAATTGTGACATTCACATTGACTTCATAGAATTTATTATCAGGAGTTAGGTGAAAAAAAAAATTGATTAAAATGAATTGATTCAGATTGAGTTCTTTGTAATAATTCATTTAATGCTATTATGTAGTTATTAGTTACTATTTTAGGAGTTTTTTAGATTATATTGAGCTCTTTGTTAAATCTTGTTTTTTATTATTTAGTTATGTATTCAGCATTGTTATTATTTTCTGTAATTGGGTGTTATACCTGTTGAGAATGAAGACCTTATTATTCTTATTATTATTATATTTCCTTTTGAATTTGTTGAAGGATAATTTTTTCCTGCAACAAATTCTCATTGTAATCTAAATAAAACTAAGTAGTTTTTCGATTTTCATTTTAATTAATTCAAAAACATGAAAATATCATTGCGCTAACACAGTGGCTTTATCAGATGTTGATGATAAACTGAGCTATTACATTGTGAACTGCTTGTATTTATCCTGAAGTACGTGGGAAACACCATAGAACACTGTTCTTCTTTTGTAGGTGAATTACTATAGAATATACTCATTCTGAATTGTGGGTATGGGGGTTTTTGAATTAATTATAGTGAAAATCGAAAAACTACGTGGATTTATTTATATTATGTTTTTATTTTCGATTTTAATGCCATCAGTGAACAATTGGTTATCCTCATTTTCAATAGCAGGCACAATATAATTCATATGTAATAAGAAACGCAAATGTCCTATGACAGGCCCCTGAAGGACGCCATCATTATTTCTGATATAAGGTGTAACACAGCTACCAACTGACGTTATATAAGACAATTTAAAATCATTGAATTCATATTGAAAATCCTACTTTTTGGCCCAATATACGGAAGACGACGGGTCTTCGTGTATCGTAACACATTTTCGTGAATGTGTATCGTAACAAAAGATACACATTTTTCACAGAGCACAAATTTTGATAGTAAATTTCAACAATTTGAATTCGTTACTCGTTTGTAAGTCTTTTCATGGTGAAATGGCAAAGTATACTAGAAACTTTTCACTTTGACAGATGACGTTTGGATGTCATTATCAGCCAGTGCCGCCAATCTGAAAAACTTAACTCTTAAAAAAAACACTCGTTATTAAACAATGTTTCACCAAGACATCACCGAACATTCAATCGAATTAACACAGTCAGATAAATGTTGAAGAGTTATTGAAATATTTGAACAATGAGTTCAATATTGAATTATTTCGAAATAGTCAATCATAGAATCTCCAAAAATGTTTATTGAGTTCGATGATTCTCGAGAAATATGTCTGCATATCACTCCATTATAATCACAAAACGTGTACTTCAATACGACTTTTTCTAATCACTCTCGAAAAAGTAGAAAAATAATTAGTACAATTTTTTCCAGTGAACGAAGCACAATAACGAATTCTATGCCAATTAAACGAAGCTCTAATTGATGTCACGTCACCGTTACTATCGATGTTTTTCCTGTAAATGTTTTTTTCGGTTTCATTCGGTACACGAAACAACTCGAATTAATGGATACCCACGTTGTTGTTTTTAGTGAACAAATGAAGGTTTTCCATTTAATAGAATGAGTTTTATTTATAGATTTGATGATTCAAAAAATTGTGTATTTATGGTAAATCTATAAATAATGGGTGATTTTTCAAGCGTAGTTTTTTCAATCGAATAAAACACTCAATTTGTATCAAAATTTTTATTGAAATTGCTAACTTGGCCTTTGCCATCTACACTTTAAAGATTACTTCATGTAAATGTTATCCGTGACTCCGTATCAGATGGTCCATTCGGAAGGTCCAATTTTGCGTCAATTTTTCGAGCATTTCGGCCTGTATCCCACGAATTACGCGTGTTATCCTGTAAGGCTTCAATCGTGTTCGGCTTGTTCACATACACTAATGACTTTACATAACCCCACAATAAATAATCCAGAGCCGTCAAATCGCATGATCTTAGCGGCCAATTCACAGGGCCATTTCGAGAGATAAGTTGCTCACCAAATTCATCGTTCAACATGTCCTTTGTTTCACGAGCTGTGTGGCATGTGGCATCGTGTTGATGAAACCACATGACAACCAAGTTCAACTCGGCCAACTGGGGCAAAACAAAAGTTACGTATCATGGCTCGACATCGTTCGCCGTGACGGTAACGTTTCTGTCACGATCGTCTTTGAAGAAAAATAGACCAACGATGCCACCAGCCCATAAACAACACCAAACTGTCGTTTTTTCAGGATGCATCGGTAATTATTGTATGGACTGTGGCTGTTCATCACTCCAGATGCAACAGTTCTGTTTATTTACATATCCGTTAAGCCAGAAATGAGCCTCATCGCTGAACACAATTTTTCGATAAAACAGCGGATTTCCATTAACTGTTCTAAGACGCATTCACCAAAAATTAGACGTTGTGGTAGGTTACTCGGCTTAAATTCTTGCGGAAGTTGAGTTTTATAGGCTTTTAAACCCAAATCAGCACGTGAAATTTTCCATGTGGTTGAGTAACACATGTCGATTTGCTGAGAACGGCGACGAATTGACATTTCACGATCCTCATTAACACTGTACGCTACGGCTGCGATATTCTCTTCAGTACGCACTGTACGCATGCGAGACAATGGTTTAATGTCCAACAAAGTAAACGTAGTGCGAAATTTGGTGATAACAGCACGAATTGTTGATTCACCAGATCGATTATGACGACCATAATATGGTTGTAACAAACGATACACATTTTTCACAGAGCACGAATTTTGATAGTAAATTTCAACAATTTGCAATCGTTGCTCGTTTGTAAGTCTTTCCGTGATGAAATAGCAGAGTATACTGAAAACTTTTCACTTTGACAGATGACGTTTGTATGCCATTATCAATCAGTGCCGCCAACCTAAAAAACTTAACTCTTAAAAAGTCACCCGTTATGGTGTTAGTGTTACACATTTTTATAATATTCATATTCGCTTCTCCCCAATATTGTTATCAAATTTCTATATTGATAAGTTTTTCTCATTAAAATAGATATCTTGATATGTATGTATTGTTTCACCTATATAATTGTATCAAAAAAACTTTAAATAAAGATTATTATTATTTTTTTTATATTTAACGGTGTATACTACCGCAAAACGTTTTCATAATTGACTTTTGTTGTTAATATAAGGTTTGGTATATTTTGTAGCCCTAATGACTAACCCATATGTAAATCTTTCCATTCCTGTCGCAGTACTTACTTTGAAACACCTGTAATGATCAAATTCAGCGAGTAGAATATACAATGCGATAATTCGCTATAAAGAACTTCAGATTTTGATATCTGTTGAGTTTATCCAATAATTCAAACAATTCTGACCTAACACGAACATACCCGAAGCTGAGCCGATCGTTTCCTGGCAGCCCGATTCAATCTTCACATTCAAATCGCAATTCTACCAGAAAATCGTTCATTTCAAACAACTAATTCTAAAACCTTCGTTGTCACTCGCATTTGATTGTTTTGTGACGTTGACAGATTTTCACGTTAAAACCTGGAATGTCAGAAAAAGTAAAGTACATTGAAGGTTAAATATCCATTTTTAATGACTTTTTAGAATTGTTTACCTATTGCCGGCAACATTGTTCGACTGGATGTTTGTATCCGATTGTTGGTAGGAAACTGCGGACTGTGTTTCACTTCTGCGCGTAATAAAGATGAACTTGAGATTGGTGTTCAGATTTTCCAAAATTTTTCTAAAAATTCTGAAATATGTTCCGAAATTCCTTAATGATTATACGATGTATAAAACGATAATGATAATTTGGATTTTGGTTATTTAGTTTAAGTAGCAATATTATGTAGATAATATTCTTTTCCCACAAAAGAATGAGAATTCAGTTTACCTCAACAAATTTAATATTCAAATCGTGAATAATATTTACATAAATTTATGTTGGGACTATAGAAATTGAAATATTTTGTTATATGGAAATATACACTTAGTTCTTTATAACTATATTCATTATTTTGCGACTGCAGATTCGTAGTATTAATACATTTTCAAGTATATTAATAATAAAATTAGGATTGTTTGAATACAAATTCTAATAATAAGTATAAGTGAAAAAAGTGTATATTGAATCTATCCAATATTGAATTTATTTTGATAAAAGTATCATGAAATATTTTTAATAAGTTTCATAATTCATTACCTATTTTTAAATGAATTTTGTTTATTAATTTCAGGTTTTCACATTTTATTCGTTTCGGTAGTAAGTTCAGTATACTTCAGCAGTAAGTTCAGATTTTCAATATACGTTGTTACTGTTTATTTTCTCGTTTTCATATTTTCTAATCTTCAATTTTATATTTTTCCTTCTGCTGAAATATTTTATTGTTTTCTTCAGCCGAATATCTATTTTCAACAGAATATTGCTTAATCAGTTCGGAATAATAATTCCAAAGCATTACATTCGAAAAAATAAAATCGTTTATAAAAGCTTTGCGGTCACTAAATTGACTGTAAATCTTTTCATTCCTGTCGGAGTACTTACTTTGAAACACTTCTATTGATCAAAATCATCGAGTGAAATAAACAATATTAACAGATTTTGATATCTGTTGAGTTTATCCAATAATTCAAACAATTGCGATGCAACACGAACGTACCCGAAGCTAAGCCGATAGTTTCCTGGCCGGCCGATTCAATCTTCACATTCAAATCGCATTTCTACCAGAAAATCGTTCATTTCAAACAACTAATTCTAAAACCTTCGTTGCCAGTCGCATGTGATTGTTTTGTGACGTTGACAGATTTTCTCGTTGAAACCTAAAATGTCAGAAAATGTATACATTTGAAGGTTAAATATCCGTTTTTAATGACATTTCAGTAAAAAAATTTTATCACCGGCAACATTGTACGACTAGACGTTTATTTGCGATGGTTGGAATATAACTACAGACTGCGTTTTCTCTTCTCTATGATTTCAAGATGAATTTATAAACATAAATTGAAAAATTATAAAAGATGTTTGAAAATTCATTAATGAGTATTTTTTATCATTGAATTTATTATTTGCGACTGCAGTTTCATAGTATTGCTACATTTTCAAGCACATTATTGAACAAATTAGGATTGTTTGAATTATAATTTTAATAGTAATACTAATACTAAGTACCTATAAGGAAATTGATTTTCTATATTATAATTTGCATTATCAAAAACTAACCGATGATTCTTTCCAATATTCTAAATATTTTGGATGTAAGTTGTATGAAATGTTTATAACATCTTTAATTGATAACTTTTCATCCTTTTTCATGAATTTGGTTCATTAATTTCAGGTTTTGCATCATTTTATTCATTTCAGTAGTAAGTTCAGTCAATTTTTAATAATGTTGGTTGTGTTTATTTTGCCGTTTTGATATTTTCTAATATTCAATTTTGTATATTTCCTTCTGCTGAAATATCTTGTTGTTTTCTTCAGACGAAATGTTTCTTTAAAATAAAAACTCACAAAATCATCACAAAATTATTATTTCAAATAATAAAATCATTTTAACATAAAAGCTTTACGGTTGCTAAATTATCTGTGAATCTTTTTATTCCTGTCGGAATATTCATTTTGAAATCTTTGAATGATCAAAATCTGTGTGAGAAATAAAGAGTATGATGATCCTTATATTATTATAGTGTGAGTTTAAATATCTGTTAAGTTTATACAATAATTCGAACAATTCCAAGCAGAAACGAATGCTTCCGAACAGAGCCGATCGCATCGAGACCGCCCGATTCAGTCTTCAAAATCAAAACATTTCAGTTCTATCAGAAAATCTTTCGTTTCTTCCAAACATCAAATCCTAAAACCTTCGTTGCTACTCGCATGTGATTGTTTTTGACGTTGACAGATTTTCACGTTAAAACCTGGAATGTCAGAAAATGTAGAGTACATTTGAAGGTTAAAATCCATTTTTAATGACTTTTTAGAATTGTTTACCTATTGCCGGCAACATTGTTCGATGGGACGTTTATATGTGATCGTAGGAATGAAACTGCAGTTTGCGTTTTCTCTTCTGGACGATTTTGAGAGGAATTTATGATTGCTGGTTGTTCAGATTTGATAAATTTTTTCGAAGTGAAAGGTATTTGAAAATTCCTCAAGAGTACGATTTATGAGATTATATATGATAATTCTAATCTTGTTTATTAGTAGAATAAGCAATAATATGTCAACTAAATAACATTATGTTCCCAAAACATTATATAAATGGATTTTTTCAACTCTAATAAATTAAATTTCTGTAACTTATGAAGTTCACTATATTTTAATGTTGAAATTATTCAAGTTGAAATATTTTCACTACATAATGAGATAATATCTTTGTTTTTATGATAAATTAACTTCCTGACAAGATTCATTCCATTAATTTTTGGTTGTTCATTAATTCATGAATTGAAGTAATCAATTCAGTTAAGTGAAAAATCTTAAAATAAGTGATTATGTTGTCGTTAATCGTAAGAGAAAATAATATATTTTATTAATTGCCAATACGTTCCTACTTTTCTTTCTACAGGAATATTTTGTTGTTTTCTTCAGACGAAATGTTCATTCTGAACATAACCTAATCTCATTTTATCAAAATGATCATTCGAAAACATTACATTCGAAAGAATGAAATCGTTTCAATATAATAGCTTTGCGATCCCTAAATTAACTGTAATTATTTTTATTTCCGTCGGGATATACAGTTGGACTCACTTTAATTAATCCAAATATGTGTGAAAAATAAACAATATTATAATTCCTATAATTAATGTAGGTTCGATATCTTTTGGGTTTATTCAGTAATTCAGTATTCCAACAATTCCACACCTACAACGAATGTTCCCGAGCAGAGCCGATCACTTCCAGCCCGCCCGATTCAATCTTCACATTCATTTCAGTTCTATCAGAGAATATTTCGTTTCTTTCAAACATCAAATTCTAAAACCTTCCTTGTAACTAGCATTTTATTGTTTTGTGACGTTGACAGATTTTCACGTTGAATTCGGGAATGTGAGAAAAAGTATGAGTACAATTGAAGGTTAAAATTCATTTTCAATGACATTTTAGTAAAAAATTATTATCGCCGGCAACATTGTTCGACTGGACGTGTACATGTGATCGTAGAAATGAAACTGCAGACTGCCTCTTCTCTTCTGGGTGAATCAAAAATGAATTTACGATTGCTGGTTGTTCAGATTTATCAAACGATTTCGGAAATTGTTGAAGATGTTTGGAAATGTTGTAATGAATAAGGGGTTCAGCGATTGTGATAATTTGGATTTTGTGAATTAGTATAAGTAGCAATATTATTTTATGATTCAAAGCAGAAGTATTCTCTTGAAAATAACAATAAGAATTTGATTTATCACAACAAATTTGATTTCCAAATCATGATAAATGTTCACAATAATTTTATGTTGAGACTATTGAAATCGAAATATTTCGTTGAAGAGACAATGCAGTTTTTTTATCACTATATTCATTTTTTTGTGACTACAGTTCCGTAGTATTACTACAGCTTCATGTACATTAATAAAGAAATTAGAATTGAATGAATTTGAGAACTACTAATAAGTATCAGACAGTGAAATAAACAATACGATAATTCGTTACAAAGAACTGCAGATTTTGATATCAAATTAATAAATAATAATTCAAACAATTCCAATCTAACACGAACATACCCGAAGCTGAGCCGATCGCTTCCAGCCTACCCGATTCAATCTTCACATTCAAATCACTTCAGTTCTATGAGAAAAGTTTTCGTTTTTGTCAAATATCAAATTCTAAAACCTTCGTTGCCACTCGCATGTGCTTGTTTTGTGATGTTGTCAGATTTTCAACTTAAAACCTTGAATGTGAGAAAATGTATGATTACATTTCAAGGTTAAATATCCATTTTAAGGACTGTTTAGTAGAATTTTTTTATCGCCGGCAACATTGTTGGATTGGACGTTTTTAGCGATCGTTCAAATGAAACTGCAGACTGGGTTTTCTCTTCTGGACGTTTCTAAGATAAGATGAATTTACGAATGCTGGTTGTTCAGATTTGCTAGATTTCGAAAAATTGTTAAAAAAGCTTGAAAATTTTTTAATGAGTATGGTGTTCACGGATTATGATAATTTGGATTTTGTTTATTAGTATAAGTATCAATATTATTTAACAATTGAAAGTAGGGCTACTCTTTTCCAAAAAAAAACAATAAGAATTTGATTTACCTCAACAAATTTAATTTCCAAATCATGATAAATATTTACAATAATTTTATGTTGAGACTATTCAAATTGAAATATTTTGTTATAGAGAAAATACACTTTGGTTTAATCACTATATTTTTTGCCACAACATTTTCAAGTATATTAATAAAGAAATAAGGAATGTTTGAATATTACTAATTATCATATAATAAGTATAAAAAAAAGTGTATTTTTCTGTATAAAACTATGTAGGATAACTGTGCATTATCCCCACGTAACGGCCATAATAATAATAACGGTCATAGGTAATAACCAATTAATATCAATTCATTAATTTCAATATTTCGATAAAAGTCTGATGAAATATTTATTTATTTCAGTAGTAAGTTAGGTCCAATTTTAATATACGGTGGTAGTGTTAATTTTGCCGTTTTTATATTTTCTAATATTGAACTTTGTCTTTTCCTTCTGCTGCAATATTCTGTTGTTTTCTTTCGTCGAAATATTGATTTTCAACAGAACCTTGCATAAAGAACATCATTTCAAAAACATTATTTACGAAAAAATAGAATCGTTTTGATATAAAAGCTTTGCGGTGACTTAATTAAATGTAAATCTTTTTATTTGTTTCGGAATATTCATTTCGAATCACTTTGAATAATCCAAATAAGTTTGAATAATAAAGGATGATAATCCCTATAATTAATGTAGAGTTTCGATATATGTTGTGTTTATCGAATAATTCGAACAATTCCAACCTAACACGAACATACCCGAAGCTGAGCCGGTCGTTTCCTGACAGCCCCAGTCATTATTTCAAAAACATTATCTTGGAAAAAGTAAAATCGTTTTGATATAAAAGCTTTGCTTTCACTAAATTAAGAGTAAATCTTTTTATTTGTGTCGAAATATTCTTTTCGAATCACTTTTATTAATCGAAATCTATGTGAAAAATGAAGAATATGATAATCCTTATTAATTAATGTACGTTAGGATATATGTTGAGTTTATCCAATAATTCGAACAGTTCCAACCTAAAGCGAACACTCCCGAGCAGAGCCGATCGCTTCCAAACCGCCCGATTCAATCTTCAAATTCGAATCATTTCAGTTCTATCAGAAAATCTTTCCTTCATTTCAAACATCAAATTGTAAAACCTTCCTTGCCACTCGCATGCGATTGTTTTGTGGTGTTGACAGATTTTGACGTTAAAACCTGGAATGTATGAAAATTTATACATTTTGAAGGTTAAATAGCTACTTTTAATGACTTTTTAGTAAAAATTTCTTATCGCCGGCAACATTGTTCGACTGTACGTTTACATGCGGTCGTTGGAAAGAAACTGCAGAGTGCATTTTCTCTTCTGGGCGATTTTAAGATGATTTGACGATTGCTGCTTGTTGATATTTGCCAAATTATTTCTAAAAATTGTGAAATATATTTGAAAATTCCTCAACACCACGGTGTATGAGATAATATATGATAATTCTAATCTTGTTTATTAGTACGAGAAGCAATAAATTTTAAATAAATGACATTATATTCCCAAAACATTATATAAATGAATTTTTTGAAGTCTAATATATTGAATTTTTCAACTCATGAATAATGTTCACTATAATTTATTGAAAATTTGTTGAAATTATTCAAACTGAAATATTTTGACTACATGATGAGATATTTATAATATCTTTGTTTTTAATTATGATGAATTCATTTCCTAACAAATTTCATTTCATTGATTTCCAGTTGTTTATTAATTCTTAACACTTATTTGACAAAAATTTAAATAAGTGACTATTCTGTCGTTAATCGTAAAAAGAGCCAATTATATATTTTCTACTTTCCAATACGTTCCTATTTTTTTTCTACAGGAATATTTTGTTGTTTTCTTCAGACGAAATGTCAATTTTGAACATAACCTAAACTCATCTTATCCAAATGATGATTCGAAAACGTTAAATTCGAAAAAATAAAATGGTTTCAATATAAAAGCTTTGCGGTCGCTGAATTAACTGTAAATATTTTTGTTTCCATTGGGATATTCATTTGGAATCACTTCTATCCAAAAATGTGTGAAAAATAAACAATATTATAATTACTATAATCAATGTAGGTTTCGATATCGATTGACTATTACTCAATAATTCAAACAATTCCAAACCTAAAACGAATGTTCCCGAGCAGAGCCGATCGCTTCCTGCCCGCCCGATTCAATCTTCACATTCAAATCATTTCAGTTCTATCAGAATAATTTTCGTTTCTTTCAAACATCAAATTGTAAAACCTCCGTTGCCAGCCACTCGCATGTGATTGTTTTGTGACGTTGACAGATTTTCAACTTAAAACCGCGAATGTGAGAAAAAGTATGAGTACAATTGAAGGTTAAAATTCATTTTCAATGACATTTTAGTAAAAAAAATTATCTCCGGCAACGTTGTTCGACTAGACGTTTACATGTGAACGTAGAAATGAAACTGCAGACTGTGTTTTCTCTTCTGGGTGATTTTAAAATGAATTTACGATTGCTGGTTGTTCAGATTTGTCAAATGATTTCGGAAATTGTTAAAGGTGTTTGGAAATATTGTAAAATGTTGTTCACCAATTATGATAATTTGGATTTTGTGAATTAGTATAAGTAGCAATATTATTTTATGATTGAAAACAGAAGTATTCTCTTAAAAAAACAATAAGAATTTGATTTGCCACAACAAATTTAATTTCCAAATCATGATAAATGTTTACAATAATTTTATGTTGAGACTATTGAAATCGAAATATTTCCTTGAAGAGACAAAGCAGTTTGTTTTTTATCACTATATTGATTTTTTGCGACTACAGTTCCGTAGTATTACTTCAGCTTCATGTACATTAATAAAGAAATTAGAATTGAATGAATTTGAGAACTACTAATTAGTATCAGACAGTGAAATAAACAATACGATAGTTCATTACAAAGATCTGCATATTTTGATATCAAATTAATAATAATTCAAACAATTCCAACCTAACACGAACATACCCGAAGCTGAGCCGATCGCTTCCAGCCCGCCCGATTCAATCTTCAAAATCAAAACATTTCAGTTCTATCAGAAAAGTTTTCGTTTCTTTCGAATATCAAATTCTAAAATCTTCGTTGCCACTCGCATGTGCTTGTTTTGTGATGTTGTCAGATTTTCAACTTAAAACCTTGAATGTGAGAAAATGTATGAGTACATTTGAAGGTTAAATATCCATTTTAATGACTGTTTAGTAGAATTTTTTTATCGCCGGCAACATTGTTGGTTTTAGCGATCGTTCGAATGAAACTGCAGACTGGGTTTTCTCTTCTGGACGTTTCTAAGATGAATTTACCAAAGCTGGTTATTCAGATTTGCCAGATTTCGAAAAATTGTTAAAAAAGTTTGAAAATTTTTTAATGAGTACGGTGTTCACCATTTATGATAATTTGGATTTTCTCAATTAGTATAAGTAGCAATATTATTTTATAATTGAAAGTAGAACTATTCTTTTCCAAAAAAAAAACAATAAAATTTGATTTACCTCAACAAATTTAATTTCCAAATCATGATAAATATTTACAATAATTTTATGTTGAGACTATTCAAATTGAAATATTTTGTTATAGAGAAAATACACTTTGGTTTAATCACTATATTTTTTGCCACTACATTTTCAAGTATATTAATAAAGAAATTAGGAATGTTTGAATATTACTAGTTATAATATAATAAGTGTAAGAAAAAAGTGTATTTTTTCTGTATGAAACTATGTAGGATAACTGTGCATTATCACCAAGTAACGGTCATAATAACCAACTAATATCAATTCAATAATTTCAATATTTTGATAAAAGTCTGATGAAATATTTATTTATTTCAGTAGTAAGTTAAGTCCATTTTTAATATACGGTGGTAGTGTTAATTTTGCCGTTTTTATATTTTCTAATATTGAACTTTGTCTTTTCCTTCTGCTGCAATATTCTCTTGTTTTGTTTCGCCGAAATATTGATTTTCAACAGATTGCATAAAAAACATTATTTCAAAAACATTATTTACGAAAAAATAAAATCGTTTTGATATAAAAGCTTTGCGGTCACTAAATTAACTGTAAATCTTTTTATTTGTGTCGAAATATTCTTTTCGAATCACTTTTATCAATCGAAATCTATGTGAAAAATGAAGAATATGATAATACTTATTAATTAATGTACGTTAGGATATATGTTGAGTTTATCCAATAATTCAAACAATTCCAACCTAAAACGAACACTCCCGAGCAGAGCCGATCGCTTCCAGACCGCCCGATTCAATCTTCAAACTCAAATCATTTCATCAAATTGTAAAACCTTCGTTGCCACTCGCATGTGATTGTTTTGTGATGTTGACAGATTTTGACGTTAAAACCTGGAATGTCAGAAAATTTATACATTTTGAAGGTTAAATAGCTACTTTTAATGACTTTTTAGTAAAAATTTCTTATCGCCGGCAACATTGTTCGACTGGACGTTTACATGTGATCGTTGGAAAGAAACTGCAGAGTGCGTTTTCTCTTCTGGGCGATTTTAAGATGATTTGACGATTGCTGCTTGTTGATATTTGCCAAATTATTTCGAAAAATTGTAAAATATATTTGAAAATTCCTCAACACTACGGTGTATGAGATAATATATGATAATTCTAATCTTGTTTATTAGTACGAGAAGCAATAAATTTTAAATAAATGACATTATATTCCCAAAACATTATATAAATGAATTTTTTAAGTCTAATACATTGAATTTTTTAACCTATGAATAATGTTCACTATAATTTATTGTTGAAATTATTCAAGTTGAAATATTTTGACTACATGATGAGATATTTATAATATCTTTGTTTTTAATTATGATAAATTAACTTCCTAACAAATTTCATTTCATTAATTTCCGGTTGTTCATTAATTCATGAATTTAAGTAAATAAATAATAATGATAAATTCACTTAATTGACAAAAATTCAAGTCATTATTTTGTCGTTAATCGTAATAAGAGATAATTATATATCTTCTACTTTTCTATACGTTTCTATTTTTCTTTCTACGGGAATATTTTATTGTTTTCTTCAGACGAAATGTTAATTTTGAATGTAACCTAAACTCATCTTATCCAAATGATGATTCAATAACATTACATTCGAAAAAATAAAATTGTTTCAATATAAAAGCTTTGCGGTCGCTAAATTAACTGTAAATATTTTTTTCGTGTCGGGATATTCATTTGGAATCACTTTTATGAATCCAAATATGTGTGAAAAATAAAGAATATTATAATTCCTATAATCAATGTAGGTTTCGATATCTGTTGACTATTACTCAATAATTCAAACAATTCCAAACCTAAAACGAATGTTCCCGAGCAGAGCCGATCGCTTCCAGACCGCCCGATTCAATCTTCAAAATCAAATCAAGTAATTTCAGTTCTATCTGAAAAGCTTTCCTTCATTTCAAACATCAAATTCTAAAACCTTCGTTGCCACTCGCATGCGATTGTTTTGTGACGTTGACAGATTTTCACGAAACAACCTGGAATGTCAGAAAATGTTATGCATATTTGAAGGTTAAATATCCATTTTAATGACATTTTAGTAGAATTTTTTCATAGCCGGCAACATTGTTTGATTGAACGTTTTTAGCGATCGTTGGAATGAAAGTGCATACTGCTTTTTCCCTTGTGGGCGATGAATTTACGATTGCTGGTTGTTCAGATTTGTCAGATTTCGATTAATTGTTAAATAAGTTTGGAAATTTTTTAATGAGTAGGGTGTTCACCGATTTCGATAATTTGGATTTTCTTAATTAGTATAAGTAGCAATATTATTTAATGATTGAAAGCAAAAGTTTTCCTTTAAAAGGAAAAACAATAAGAATTTAACGTACCTGAACTAATTTAATTTCCAAATTTTGATAAACTTTTATGTTGAGACTATTCAAATTAAAATATTTTGTTATAGAGAAAATACAGTTTGTTTTTTACCACTATATTTATTTTTTTGCGACAACAGTTTCGTAATATTACTTCATTTTCAAGTACGTTATTGAAGAGATTAGGATTATTTCAATTTAAATTCTTATCATAAGTATAAGTGAAAAGAAATGTATTTTTCCCTATAATACTATGCATTATCACAATAAAACGGACGAATCTGTCCAATATCTAAAATATTTTGATGAAAGTATAATGAAATGTTTTAATTTCATAATTTTATATAAGTTTCATAATTCAAAACCAATCTTTTAAATGAATTTTTTCGACAATTTCAGGCTTTTCATCATTTTATTTATTTCAATAGTAACTTTAGTCGATTTTCAATATAGGTTATTACTGTTTATTCTGTCCTTTTTATATTTTCTAATCTTCAACTTTATATTTTTCCTTCTGCTGTAATATTTAATTGTTTTCTTCAGCCGAATATCAATTTTCAACAGAATCTTGTTTAATCAATTCAGAATAATTATTCGAAAGCATTATATTCGAAAAAATGAAATTGTTTCAATATAAAAGTTTTCCGGCGCTGGATTACCTGTAAATCTTTTCATTCCTGTCGTAGTACTTACTTCGAAACACTTCTAATGATCGAAATCATCGAGTAAACAATACGATAATTCGCTATAAAGAACTGCAGATTTTGATATATGTATGTTGCGTTTATCCAATAATTCAAACAATTCCAACCTAACACGAACATACCCGAAGCTGAGCCGATCGCTTCCAGCCCGCCCGATTCAATCTTCACATCAAATCATTTCATTTCAACAGAAAAGCTTTCGTTCGTTTCAAACATCAAATTCTAAAACCTTCGTTGCCACTCGCATGTGATTGTTTTGTGACGTTGACGGATTTTCTCGTTAAAACCTGAAATGTCAGAAAATGTATATATTTGAAGGTTAAATATCCGTTTTTTATGACATTTCAGTAAAAAAATTTTAGCGCCGGCAACATTGTACGACTAGACGTTTATATGCGATGGTTGGAATATAACTGCACTGCATACTGCGTTTTCTCTTCTCCAAGATTTCAAGATGAATTTATATTAATTTGCTGGTTGTTCAGATTTGTCAAAAAATTTATTAATGAGTATTTTTTATCATTATATTTATTATTTGCGACTGCAGTTTCTTTGTATTGCTTCATTTTCAAGCACATTATTGAAGAAATTAGGATTGTTTTAATAATAAGTATAATACTAATAATAAGTACCTAAATAAATTTAAAAAATTGATTTTCTATATTATAATCTGCATTATCAGAAACTAACCGATGATTCTTCCCAATATTCAAAATATTTTTGGATGTAAGTTGGATGAAATGTTTATAACATCTTTAATTGATGACTTATCCTTTTTAATGAATTTTGTTCATTAATTTCAGGTTTTTCATCATTTTATTTATTTCAATACTAAGTTCAGTCAATTTTTAACAATGTTGGTTGTGTTTATTTTGCCGTTTTGATATTTTGTAATATTCAACTTTGTTTAGTATTTCAATCGTATTTCGACTTCAGAGTGTGAAGGTTGTGTTTTTGTTGCTCCTCAAGAATAGTTAGTTTAAGCGGGTAAACACGAGAATTAATAGTGCATATTAATATAGTTAGAAAGATTAAAAGGCGGAGATTGAAAAAGTGTTAGATATCTTTTGAAATTCTAATCAGGATTCTTGGAAATCATCAAATTAGAATCAATAATTTGGGGCGATTCTTGAAATCGAAGCATCGGGCGTCTCCAAATATTATAAAAGATATAACATCTGGACAACATCTTGAAATATCAGCTGAAATTTACTACCCTCAAACAAAATGAACTGTGTAGTCTGCAAGAAAACCTCCACTAAGGACATGGCAAAATGTGACCGATGTGGGAATACTACCTGCAAGCCATGCAGTAATTTAACAACAAGTGAAATGACCGTCCTAAAATTGAAGGTC
The DNA here is from genome assembly GCA_030704895.1 of Henosepilachna vigintioctopunctata. Taxonomy (NCBI): domain Eukaryota; kingdom Metazoa; phylum Arthropoda; class Insecta; order Coleoptera; family Coccinellidae; genus Henosepilachna; species Henosepilachna vigintioctopunctata. Next base: position 4,618,115 of record JARQZJ010000005.1, read on the forward strand.
AGAAAGCTGGTTTACAACTGTACGGACTGCACCGACAATGGGACTATCGAATTACTGAGAAAATAATCGATAAAAATGAAGATTTAATAGCGAGCAAAAATAGAATTATCGAACTCTTGGACAAAGACAAAGCCAACTTAGAGGAAGGTATAAAATGCTTGAAAAAAGAAACATCCCCAAAACTTCGAAATAACCTAGAAGAAACATCTTATGCTACAGTCACGAAAAAACCGGTGACTCAGGCTAAAGATAAAATAATAGTACGACCAACTTTAGATCAAAGTAGTTTGCAAACTAAGAAAGATTTGCAAACTAAAATTGATCCAGTTAATCTAGGAGTCGGGATAACAGGAATATCCAACATCAAAAATGGAGGTATCATAGTAAATTGCTACGATAAAAAATCCAAGGAAAAATTATGAGCAAAGTGGAGGAAGAATTTGGAGATAAATATAAAGTTACAAACGTGAAAATGAAACTACCTAGATTATCAATAATCAATGTAGAATCTGACTATATAATGAAAAATGATGAGGACATAATAAGAAGCATAATTGAACAAAACGAAATAAGTAAAGATTATACAAGTAAATTGAAAGTTTTCAAAAAATATATAAAAACCAACAGAAGAAATTGTGGAAATATCATATTAGAATTAGATCCCACTCTATTCAATACAATATTGGAAAATGGGATCATAAAAATTGGATGGAGACAATGTACTGTGTACGAATACATTGGTATTACACAGTGCTATAAATGTGCGCGTTTCAATCATTTAGCCCGTGATTGCAAAAACGAAATAACGTGTGTAAAGTGCAGTGGTAAACACAACAGTAAGGAGTGTGAAGAAAACCGAAACAAATGTGTGAATTGTGTATATGCAAATCAAAAAACGAAGCTGAATTTACCAACCGACCATACAGCTCATGATAAACAATGTCCTTGTTATCTGAGAATGGTCACTAAAGAACAAGGTAAAATAGAACGTAGTCAGTAGCAATTAAATTTAAATAAAATAATATATCTAAATTGTCAAGGACTTACAAATAATATAGACCTGTTGAGAGTGTATATAAATAATGTGAAACCTATGGTTGTTTGTGTATCTGAAACTCATCTTACAGAAGACATATGTAAGAATGAAATCGATATAAACGGTTATAATTCTGTGAATTGCTTTAGTGAAAACAGAAGAACAGGTGGAGTCACCTTTTATATTATAAATGGAATAGATTTCAATGTAATAAATAATAAGACTATTGATAGTACTTTATGGTTCTTGTCAATTTGTTTAAAAATTCAACAACATAAACTATTATTAACCGGAATATATCGATCACCATCAGGACCAAATAATATTTTTATAGATAACTTTGAAAATTTAATTGAAGATATACTTGAGTTCACAGGGACACAAATTATCATGGGCGATTTCAACTATGATTATAAAGCACAAAGCTATTATACAAATAAATGTAAATTGTTATTATCAAATAGTGGATTGTATCAGATTGTTAAAGACTACACACGTATAACCAATAATAGTAAAACTCTCATTGACTATGTAATAACAAACGAAAAATCAATCATTTGTGAGGTACTTCTCACGCCTAAGATAAGTGATCATAATATCATATCGTTAACAATGAAGAAACAAAATTCTACAATTGTAGAAAATACGATAATTAAATATATAGACTACAATAGAGACAAATTGGTCGAAAATTTGCTAAAAACAGAATGGAATAATTCTGTTGTTGATATCGACTGTTTAGCAAGCAATCTGATAAATCCATTAAATAAAATATTGAGCGAAATGTCAAAAGTGAAAACAGTTAAGCATTTTCACAACAATCAAGTCAATAAGTGGATAACAAGTAAAATCATAATGAAGATGAAAGATAGAGACAGAAAATATAAAAGTGCTATTGTTAATTATTCAGCCCAAGCATGGCAGGAATATAAAACGATAAGAAATGAAGTTGTAGAAATGATAAGGCAGTCGAAAAAAGATATTTCATTGATATTTTAGACAACAATAGGAACAATTCTCAACAACTATGGAAACATTTAAAACAATTATTACCAAGTAAAACAAACAATACGTTATATGTTGAAATCGATAATGAAATAATCCGGGATGATCACCATATTGCCCGCTGTTTCAATCTATACTTTGTTGATAGTATAAAACAAATAATTGATTCTATAGTTCCAAAACATAACCATGACTATGTGATGAAATTTATACCGAAATTGTTGAAAATGGATACCTTCGAAAAAATAGATATGGCAGGTTTGAAAACTATTGTGAGAAATCTGAAAAACACTGGTAGTTGTGAAGATGATATAACTGTTAAGATTTTAAAAGATGCTTTTGACGTTTCTGGAAATAGATTTTTAGATTTGATAAACACATCACTGACTCATGGAATCTTTCCAAATGAATGGAAATGTTCAGTGATAATACCAGTGCCTAAAATTTGTAACACTGTCAAATTGGAGGAATTTCGACCTATAAACATTCTTCCACCATACGAAAAAATTCTAGAACTAGTTGTTAAAAATCAGGTTCTAGAATTATGCGAAAAAATTCAGTTATTTCTGACTTACAATCAGGTTTCAAGAGAAATTCCTCCTGTGAGACAGCACTGTTGAGCATATGCGAGGAATGGTATAGAGCTATCGATAAAGGAGAGGTAGTGATTGTAGTATTATTGGACTTCAAAAGAGCGTTCGAAACTTTATGTAGATCATTGCTGTTGAAAAAACTAGAAAAAATTGGTTTTGAAGGTTTAGTGAACAAATGGTTCAATTCTTATTTACAATCGCGATCTCAAAAAGTTAAATTCAATGGTGTTATTTCGGACAGCATTGGAGTTGATTTTGGCGTACCTCAGGGTACGGTCTTAGGTCCACTACTATTCTCCTTATACATCAATGATATTGTTTTGCATGTGAAAAAATGCTCTATACGATTGTTCGCAGATGATACTATGATTTTTATTAGTGGTAAAAATATCCAGACCATGACAGAATGGATCAATAGAGACTTGGCAGCAATAAATGAATGGCTAAGCGATAACAGTTTATCGCTGAATGTTATAAAGTCTAAATTTATAGTTTTTGGTACAAGTAGAATTCTTAAGGTAGTTAGTAATGAAAATATAAGTATTAAAATCGAAAACCAGAACATTGAGAGGGTAAAACTTGTTAAATACTTAGGCGTTATGTTAGATGAGAAATTGAGTTTCAATGATCATGTCGACTTGATATCGTCTAAAATCTCCAAGAAAATCAATTTTCTCAAAAGAATTGGGAAAAATATGACCACATATATGAAGTTATTGCTCTTCAAGTCCATAATTATGCCACACTTTGAATATTGTTCCACTCTGTTATTGGGATTGAGTAAAGAAAAACTCAACAGTTACAAAAGTTACAAAATAGAGCTATGCGAACAATTTTGAAATGTAATAGATATACCCCAATCCAAAGCATGCTAAATTGTTTAGAATTGATGTCAGTCAAACAAAGAATACTTTTTGCTACATATATATTTATATTTAAATTTAAAAACAAATTGTTCCCATATAAAGTAATGAAAATGTAACATGTGTCAGTGATGTGCACAGTCATAACACAAGAAATGCTGACAATTTCTACATGCAAGTTTCTAAGCATTCTAAACATAGGAATAGTATATTTTACGAAGGATTTAACGCATTTAATAAATTGCCTAGCTCCATAAAAACAATTAGAGACCTTAAGGTATTCAAGCGTAAATTAGCTAAGTTCGTTTTAAACATAAAATTGTAAATAATATAGTTTGAATCTGAATGTATGTATGATTTTGTAATAGCTAATGCTAAAATAAATATTATTATTATTATTATTGCATCCAGACCGCCCGATTCAATCTTCAAAATCAAAACATTTCAGTTCTATCAGAAAATCTTTCGTTTCTTCCAAACATCAAATCCTAAAACCTTCCTTGCTACTCGCATGTGATTGTTTTGTGACGTTGACAGATTTTCACGGTAAAACCGGGAATGTCAGAAAATGTATATGCACATTTGAAGGTTGAATAACCATTTTTAATGACTTTTCAGTAGAATTTTTTTATACCCGGCAACATTGTTCGACTGGACGTTCACATGCGACCGTAGGAACAGCAGATTGCGTTTTCTCTTCTGGGCGATTTTAAGATGAATTTACGATTGCTGGTTGTTCAGATTTGATAAATTTTTTCCAAGTAAAAGGTATTTGAAAATTCCTCAAGAAAACGATGTATGAGATAGTATATATTAATTCTAATCTTGTTTATTAGTAGGAGAATCAATAATATTTTAAAAAAATAACATTAAAATCTCAAAACATTAAAGGTATAAATGGATTTTTTAAATTCTAATAAATTCAATTTTTGTAACTTATTATTCAAGTTGAAATCTTTATCTACATGATGAGATATTCATAATTTCTTTGTTCTTAATTATGATAAATCAACTTCCTAACAAATTTCATTTCATTAATTTCGGGTTGTTCATTAATTCATGAATTTGAGTAATAAATTCAGTTATTCAAAAACAAATTGAAATAAGTGATTATTTGATCGTAAGAGACAATTATATCTATATTTCCTACTTTCCAATACGTTCCTATTTTTCTTTCTACAGTAATATTTTGATGTTTTCTTCACACGAAACCTTAATTTTGAACCTAACCTAAACTCATCAACATGATCATTCGAAAACATTATATTCGAAAAAATAAAATCGTTTCAATATAAAAGCTTTCCCATTGGGATATTCATTTGGAATCACTTTTATCCAAATATGTGTGAAAAATAAACAATATATAATTCCTATAATCAATGTAGATTTCGATATCTATTGACTATTACTCAATAATTCAAACAATTCCAAACCTAAAACGAATGTTCCCGAGCAGAGCCGATCGCTTCCTGCCCGCCCGATTCAATCTTCACATTCAAAACATTTCAGTTCTATCAGAAAATCTTTCGTTTCTGTCAAACATCAAACTCTAAAACCTTCGTGGCTACTCAGATTTGATTGTTTTGTGACGTTGACAGATTTTCAACTTAAAACCGTGAATGTGAGAAAAAGTATGAGTACAATTGAAGGTTATAATCCATTTTTAATGACATTTTAGTAAACTTTGTCTATCGCCGGCAACATTGTTCGACTGAACGTTTACATGTGATCGTTGGAATGAAAAATAAAACTGCAGACTTCGTTTTCTCTTCTGAACGATTGCTGGATGATGTTTGTCAAGCGATTTCGAAGAACTGTTGAAAATTTTTTAATGTGTACGGTGTTGACCGATTATGATAATTTGGATTTTGTTAATTAATTGGATTTATTAATTGGTAGCAATATTATTTAATAATTGAAAGCAGATTATTCTTTTCCATGAAAAAAAATAGAATTTGATTTACCTCAACAAATTTTATTTCCAAATCATGATAAATGTTTATAATAATTTTATGTTGAGGCTATTCAAATTGGAATGTTTTGTTAAAGAGACAATACAGTTTGTTCTTTTATCGCAATATTTATTATTTTGGGACTACATTTTCAAATAATTTGTTGAAATAATTGAAATTGAAATATTTCGACTACATGATGAGATATGTATTATATTTTTATTTTGAATGATCATATTTTAACGTTTTAAATAGTTTTGTTTTATTAATTTCTCCGGTTTTTACTGATTTGCTATTATTTGAGTATTAAAATCAATGAAATGAAAAAAATTTGAATACCTATGTGTGACTATTTTGCTCTTATAAAAATGATCATTCGAAAAAATATAATCATTTCAACATAAAAGCTTTCCGTTTGCTGAATGAACTCGGAATCTTTTCATTCCTGACGAAATATTTATTTCAAATTAATTTGAATAATCAAAATCCGTGACGAAAAACCCCAAAATCTCAGTCATAACTGCAGGTTTCGATGTCTGTTGAGTTAATTTGATTCAATAATTCAGACAATTCCAACATAAAACGAATACATCCGAAGATGAACCGATCGCTTCCAGCTCGCCCGATTCAATCTTCACATTAAAAATATTTCAGTGCTTTCGTTTCTTCCAAACATCAAATTCTAAAACCATCGTTGCAACTCGGATGCGATTGTTTTGTGACGTTGACAGATTTTCACGTTAAAACCGGGAATGTCAGAAAATGTATATGCATATTTGAAGGTTAAATATCCATTTTAATGACTGTTCAGTAGAATTTTTTTATCGCCGGCAACATTGTTCGACTGGACATTTTTAGCCATCGTTGGAATGAAACTGCAGACTGCGTTTTCTCTTCTTGGCGATTTGAAGATGAATTTACAATTGCTGGTTCTCAAATTTCCTAATTGTTTTTGAATAATTATAAAAGACGTTTAGAAATTCTTTATTGAGTAAGATGTACAAAATGATTATGATAATTTGGAGCTTGTTTATTAGTATGAGTAGCAATATTATTTTAAATCAATATCAAATATTTTTTTCCAAAAGAAGAAGAAATGCATTTGGTTATTCCCAAAAAATAAAATTTTGCTTATGAATAATTTTTACTATAATTTAATGGAAAATGTAATGAAATTATTCAAATTCATGACAAGATATTCATTATATTTTCATTTTGAATCATATTTCAACTTTCACATTAATTTTGTTTTATCAATTTCACGGTTCCACTGATTTGCGATTATTTGAGTAATAAATTCAATCAATGGAAAAAAGTTTGAATACCTATATAAGATTATTTTGATGCTAATTGTAAGAGAAAATTAGGTAAATATTTTCTACTTTCCAACTTTGTATTTTTCCTTCTGCTGAAAAATATTGTTGTTTTCTTCAGGCGAAGTGTTAATTTTGAACACAACCTTACCAAAGCGGATAAAAATGATCATTTGAAAAAATATAATAATTTTAACATAAAAGCTTTCCGTTTGCTAAATGAACTTTGAATATTTTTATTCCTGGCGAAATATTTATTTCATATTACTTTGAATAATCAAAATTTGTGAGAAAAATCGCTAAATCTCATTCACAACTGCAGGTTTCCATGTCTGTTCAGTTGATTTGATTCAATAATTCAGATATTTCTAACCTAAAACGAACACTCTCGAGCAGAGCCGATCGCTTCCAGCTCGCCCGATTCAATCTTCACATTAAAAATATTTCAGTGCTTTCGTTTCTTCAAGCATCAAATTCTAAAACCTTCGTTGCCACTCGCATGTGATTGTTTTGTGACGTTGACAGATTTTCACGTTAAAACCTGGAATGTCAGAAAATGTTATGCATATTTGAAGGTTAAATATCCATTTTTAATTATTTTTCAATGGAATTTTTTTATCGCTGGCAACATTGTTCGATGGTACATTTATATGCTATCGTTCGAAGGAAACCATAGACTGCGTTTTCTCTCCTGGAAGGTTTTTAAGATGAATTTACGATTGTGGGTTGTTCAAAAAATTTTTTCGAAAAATTTTAAAAGATATTCGAAAATTCCTCAATGAGTACGGTTTATGAGATAATATATGATAATTCTGGTGTTGTTTATTAGTACGAGTAGCAATAATATTTCGAATAAATATCAAATATTCCTAATGAATGAGATTGAATTCTCGCTTAACTCTTGGTGAAACATAATTGAATATTAAAATAAATTAAACTCTTGGCTTAATGTTTCACGATTTATTTAACAATATGTATAGTCAACATGTTTCGAGCGTTAGCTCATTTTCAAGACTCATGAATATCTTGAAAATGAATAACATGAGTTTTGAAAATAACGCTCGAAACATGTTGACTATACATATTGTTAAATAAATCGTGAAACATTAAGCCAAGAGTTTAATTTATTTTAATATCAAATATTCCATTTCCAGAAAATCAAATAAATGAACGTTTTTAACCCTAATAATTTTAATTTCTGTAACTTGTGAATAATGTTCACTAGAATTCGATATTGAAATTATTCATACTGAAATATTTTGACTACACGATGAGATATTCATAATATCTTTGTTTTTAATTATAATATATCAACTTTCTAATGAATTTCGTTTCATTAATTCCCGGTTTTCATTGTTTATGACGTTTTAAGAATATGTGATTGTTAATCGTAACAGAAAATTTCATATTGTCAACTTTTAAAATACTTTTTTCTTCTTACAGGAATGTTTTGTTGTTTCATAAAGCCGAAATGTTAATTTTGAACAAAACCTGAACTAATGTTATCAAAATGATCATTCGAGAACATTACATTCGAAAAAATTGAATTGATGAGATAATTATAATATTTTGTTTTTTAATTATGATAAATTAACTTCCTAATGTTTTTCATTTCATTAATTTCCGTTTTCTTATTGATTCATCAATTTTAGGAATAAATTTAGTTGATTAAAAAAGAAGAATATGTTATTATTTTGTCTTCAATCGTACGAATAAATAATATATTTTCTCCTTTCCAATACTTCTCTGTTTTTCTTCAAAAGAAATATTAATTTTGAACATAACCTAAATTAATCTTATCAACATGATTATCCGAAAAAATAAAATCATTTCAATATAAAAGCTTTGTGGTCGCTAAATTAACTGTAAATCTTTTCATTCCAGTCGGTGTACTTAACTCAAAAAACTTTTAATGATCGACAGCGAGTAAAATCAACAATACGATAATTCGCTATAATAAGAACTGCAGATTTTGATGTCTGTTGAGTTTATCCAATAATTCAAACAATTCCAACATAACACGAACATACCCGAAGCTGAGCCGATCGCTTCCAGCCCATCCGATTCAATCTTCACATTCAAATCATTTCAGTTTTATCAGAACAGCTTTCGTTTCTTTCAAACATCAAATTCTTAAACCTTCGTTGCCACTCGCATGTGATTGTTTTGTGACGTTGACAGATTTCCAGGTTAAAACCTGGAAAGTCAGAAATTGTATAAATTTGAAGGTTAGATATCCATTTTTAATGACTTTTTAGTAGAATTTTTCTATCGCTGGCAACATTGTTCGATTGGACGTTTACATGTGATCGTTGTAATGTAACTGCAGATTTCTTCTCTGGAAGATTTTTAGATGAATTCACGATTGCTGGTTGTTCAGATTTGTTAAATTTTTTCGAAAAATTTCAAAAGATATTTAAAAATTACTGAATGAGTACGGTTTATGAGATATATGATAACTCTGATCTTATTTATTAATACCAGTAGCAATAATATTTTGAATAAACATGAAATATTCCTATTACCAAAAAATTGAAATAAACCAAAATTCCAGATCTTGCTGCCATACTTCAACTTGCTACGGATTAGGGCATTTGATGTCCTAATGTTGAGAAATGATTGAAATATTTGCCTTCGCGTAAAACGAAATCATAAATGTTCGAGGCAGCTGGAAAAATCCTTGAGAGATCCCAAAAATGAAATAAATGAACTTTTTTAATTTTAATAAATTTAATTTTTGTAACGCATGAAATATATTTACTATAATTTAATGTACTATTCAAATTGAAATATTTCAAATAGTGAGATATTAATAATATCTTTGTTTTCAATTTGATAAATTCACTTTTTATGAATTAATGTTAATTGAAAAATATTTAAAGGTATGTGATTAATTTGCCGTTAATCGTGAGAGACAATTACATATTTTCTTCTTTTTTTCTTTCTACAGTAATATTTTTTTCTTTTCTTCAGACGAAATGTTGATTTTGAACTAAACATAAACTATTATCAAAACAATCATTCGAAATATTACATTCGAAAAAATGAATTCATTTTAACATAAAAACTTTCTGTTTCCTAAATCAATTTTAAATATTTTTTGCCGTCGGAATATTCATTTCGAATCAGTTTCATTAATCAAAATCTATGTGAAGAATAAGATAATCGTTATAATTAATGTAGGTTCCGATATCTGTTGAGTTATCCAATAATTCAGACAATGGGGACTACCGCGTATGATTTGACCGCTAGAGGCGCTGGTGTAGCCTGAGGTCTAAGAAATGAAAATAATCATATATTACTACTGTGAATGTTCACTTTGTTAGCTTTTAACGTAAGTTTATTAGTTATCATTTTTGAATTATTTTTATTAATCATTAAAAATGGAAGATAAAAGATACGGATCAATGAATGTCAATGCTCTGAAAGCCGAACTAAGAAAAAGAGGAGCTAAAGTAAGAGGTGTTTTGGAGATCTGACTATTTTATATATGAATTCTATTATTTTGATATGAATTCATGAGAGCACACAATTATAAGCATTTAAAAACTGCCAATGGAGAATTTTATTTGAAAGAAACTAGTCCCTATTATTTCCAAATATAGGCACAGTTACTTGTTACTGAAAGGATGTCTTGTGAATTTTTTATATGGACAAATAAGGATGAAAAGAGAATCTGTGTAAACAGAAATGACTCATTTGTGAAATCATAATTCCTCAAGTAACTGACTTTTATAATACTTATATGATGCCTGCAATAGCCAAAAAATATTACTTGAAGTAATAGAATAAACAAAGTATATATACATTTTGTTAAATAGTAAATAAAGACGGTATGATTGATTTATTTTAATTTTTATTTAGCAAAAATCTTCAATTAATTATATATAATGGCTATTGACATAATAATATTATTCCTGAAATAGATCACTAATACCACATTTTTCAAACAATTGCCTGTCACTGATAGATCCACCATATGCTTTTGATATAAAGGTTACACTTCCAGAGTTTGAAATTTCTACCAATACTTTCAGTGTATTTGCTCATTTATACTTTGAATATGTAGCGTGTTGTGAAACTGGATTTTATGGTTGCTGAATTCTTGTTTCTGTACAATCTATAATAATAGTGCAGGTGTAAGTCTTATCTGGAAACATCAAATTTTCATCGACTACTTCTTCTGGAGCCATATTATAAAATACTTACTCTCAGAACTCTTGCTTATGTTAATATGAAAGGATAATTCTTCAATGCACACATTTTTTCTCAATTTAATCATTGTTAAGTAAAACTGATTACAAGGGACAATGCATGCTTTACTTATGCTGACTTCATCGATGGATAGTATTTCACCTTGTTTATCTCATCTCCAAAAAGGTTAAAACCAAAGAAAGAGTGGTTGTAATTGTTAAAACCAGTATAATATTGTACTTGACCAGGCTTATTTTTGAGATTCTCAATTCTGAACATCATTCTGACACATTGGCAGTATTAATTAAGCTCTTTTCCTGACCACAAGTGTCTAAATTGCACTGTACGGAGACATCTTTCTTTGAAGTATCAATGACTATTTCGTTACAAGTTTCTTCAACATTCTGGAAAAAGGGATAACTTAATGTCTTAGTTATACCATCCAACAAACTACTATTAAAAGTACTGTAAGTGTATAATGCAGGTTGGTAAAGACTGTAAATCGTATGAAAAGATTATTATTTACTTATAAAATATTCTTCACATGGATTTTCTTCTACATTTGAATGAAGTGTTGCAGATTCTCCTTGGATTTCTCATTTCATTTGACGTAAAACTCTCTCTGCACTTTTTCTTTTTTTCTTCACTTTTTACTCAAATCGACTAGGTACCGCTTTCTGTTTCAAGTTAAGGGTAGCTGAAAAATAAAAAGAGTTTGCAGGACATGATAGGAAAACTTGCTCGGTTATCTTGACCGATGTAAATCAAATCTTTATCAAGTATGACTATAAATTCTTCGTTGAAATAAAAGATTTTACTTACGATTTTTTGTAGTTGGTTCTTTAGGTAATGTATAATCCTCAGCCTTGAAATGTTTTTTACAAATACATGAATGTATTGAAGGGGTATATTTGTCCCTACGAATCGCAACTAACGACTGTTTTAAGAGTTTTGTGCTTCAGAAATTTATGTTCCCCTTCTTTTTCGAACAAAAAGGGATTTCACAACACTGGGGCATTATCGATATTTAGTTAATTGTACTTTTATAGTAAAAGGGGAGTACACATTCAAAGTAATTCCGAACTTAATAGCAAGATTATTATTGACAGCTTCAGTCCTAGACCTCAGGCGCTAGTGGCGCCAACTGGTGATACAAAATACGGTAGTCCCCATTCCAAACTAAAACGAATGCTCCCGAGTAGAGCCGAACGCTGCCAGCTCGTCCGATTCTTTTATTACATTCGTTTCCGTTTATCAGAGAAGCTTTCGTTCATTTCAAACATCAAATTTCAAAACCTTCTTTGCAACTCGCATGGGATTGTTTTGTGACGTTGACAGATTTCAAACTTAAAACCGTGAATGTGAGAAAAAGTAAGAGTACAATTGAAGGTTATATATCCATTTTCAATGACTTTTTAGTAAATTTTGTTTATCATCGGCAACATTGGTCGATTGGACGTTTATACGGGAACTTCAGACTGCGTTTTCTCTTCTGAGTGATGTCAAGATTCATTTACGATTGCTGGTTGTTCAGATTTGTCAAATGATTTCGAAAAATTGTTAAATATGTTTGGAAATTTTTCAATTAGTATGGTGCTATACCGATTATGATAATAGGATTTTGTTTATTAGTACCTATAAGTAGCAATATTATTTAATAATTGAGGGTAGAATTCTTTTCCAAAAAAAAACGACGAGTTGCACTCCGGGAGTGCCGGCAGAAGTGAAAACTTGAATATTAATGTTGTGTATTTTTGATATTTTGGAATGGTTAGAGAATAATTTTGTACGAATTGCTCTCATTATCAGTATGAAAGTATTATTATTTATGTGGTGGAATACAATATTCATTTATTGCGCTATCGTACACAAACATGACAATTTATATTACCTACATTAAAAATTTAACACTTCAGAACTATTACAATTATTTTACATTAAAAAGCTCATCTCTTAGGAAAATCAACTTCCATCCATAATTTCAACGACTTTTTCATCATCATCTTTACCAGAACCATCATCACTAATCTCTAAAACTGATACGATATGTTTATGATAACTGAAGTAAGAAACGAACAGTTTTGATTCGAACCTATTCAAGTGTCTAATAAAGACCGCATCAATAGTAGTTTTGTATTTCGTTGTGCTAAGATTGCGATCATTTGACATAGTTAAACCAAATTCATCATTTAAAAATTCAATTAATAGTTGATTTTTATCGTCTGCAAAGTTTATGTTGAAATCTCCACTCAAAATCATTGGCAATTCATCAAAGCTTTTTCCAATTTTTTTTGAAGCAATGCAGATTCGTCATGAGAATAAATGAATAAATTTTCGTACAATAAGTCTCGTATAGCACGCAATGACTTATCTGGAGAGATGTAAACGGCAACCATAATAATAAACTGATTATCACCAGAGTGGCAACGACTTATACAAATATCACCGATATCAGAAACAGTAGCATTAAACATGCTGTTGTATTTCACATGCACATCCATATAATTTGTACAATAATGAACTGTGTTCATATTTTGATGTATAGCTACTCCTCCCGCTGGACGATTATTTCTTCTGAAACTCGCAACAAAGTTGAAATTCGGAATGTCAATTATTTCATCGTTACCCATCTGAGTTTCTGATAAAATTAACACATTCATCTTTTTAACAAGAGCGTTCATTGCTAGATCATTTACATGCGCACGTAAACTTTGACAATTGAATGAAAAATACACACGAACATTCGCGCAAGCGCCTTGCGACACCTGCCCTCTCTCCATCCGTCTTACGAATTCTCGATCAGGTCCCGTGTCCTGACGCGAGTTTAGAAATTTTAACCTATTCCAAAAAAATACACAGCGCCGCTAAAGAAGTTTTCACTTCAATAAATGTGAAATGAAGGAAAACTTCTGATCGAAGACTACACCAAGATATCTCACCTTATCAGAACGAAAAATAACTTGACCACCGACGCTATAATCACACTCGATCCTTTTTCATTGTGAAAGAGACAACATTACAATGTGACACCTTCAAACTCAAATAATTGTCCTCACACGACTAGCAACATGGTCCAGCGCGAGCTGAAGTTGAACACAGTTGTCCTGTGATCTAATTTTATGATATAGTTTCAAATCGTCGGCGAACATCAAATGTGAGGGTGAATATTATCCATCAAATCGTTTAATTCAATTCATTAGACACTCAATATACACACAAATACCTACATACCGTTCTTTTCGTCGAATTGTACGTTGATGTTTTCAAGTTATTAATCAAACGTTGTGTTTGACGTAATTATAGTGAAAATCATAAAATTACTCAGGTTCATTCAAACTGATCAATGAACATGAAGGTTAGTAGATCAACCTAGTTCTCTTTCAGAAAATTTGCTACTACGTTCCTAAATATATAAAAGAGGCGACTTCCTTCGTGTTGCTGTATGTCATTTATAACAATATGCCACGAATATTTCAAGTAGTTTATGGAACCTTTTGAATAATTAATAGACGTGGCATTACCATATTTGCGGTTTTATTATAGTATTACTCGGTTGTATTATGGGGTAGCATACACACTCTGTACTGAGTTATGTTGAAATGCTGTGGTTTAGTTTCACTTCGACTCATTTGGAATAGAGAATTGTTATTGCATTCACTCGGAAAACATTCTGTTTTCTAGTTGATTTAAATCTCGATATAAAACGAGAAATATTTCAAATATTAAGGGTTTGAAATCATTATTCACAATTCCATGTTCCCATAACTTCATGGAATATACAATTGAAGTTTTTAAGGCTCGTACATGCAGTATAATCTATTAAACCATTAAGTCATTTGTAAGATGAACATATATAAAAGTATCTTCAGCATTCCAACATATAAAATTTCGCATTACTGTCATATAAGAATCCATGACGGTACCTGTTAAAACGGAAATTAAGAGCATTGATGAACTTCCGTTGATCATAATTTGGATTCCAGACGACCGACGCGTACTCTAACTTGGATCTCGCAATAGAATTATACAAAGCAATAACAGACTTGTCGACCAAAAGGCCTAGTCATTCGTGATATGAAACCCAGATTTCAGCGGGCCTGTTGGACGATTCCTTCAATATTCAATTCAAAGGTTAGTTTCTCATCAAGTTTAACACCCAAGTCATTCACCGAACTGACTTCAGTCAAACATCGACCTGACAATGTCAAATTGGAAGAGATAGGATTTTTACTTCTGGAGAAAAGAATATGATGGCTTTTGTTCAAGTTTAGATGCAACTTATTGAGTTTTCCGTAGTCAGAGATTGTGTTGAAATCTGAATGTAAAAGATAACAATCCTTGAAGGATTGGCTTCAATATCTATATCGGTATATCTAAAACATCCGCCAATACCTTTCAAAAACATAAGAAAAAGAAATGGACCAGAGGAAAACGCTGCGGTACACCTGATGTCATCTGATAAGAATGTGATATGGAACCATTTCACAACCGCATACTGTCTTCGGTCGTTTAAATATGAAGCGAGAAGACCCAGGAGATTTCCATGCATCCCAAAATTTTCCAGTTTTGTCGTGAGTGTTGGTGGTGGACCTTATCAAACCCTTGGAGAAGTCAGTGTATACTACACATACAGATGTTCCTTCCTCGAGATTCCTCGATATCCGCTTTACTAATGGCACCAAGTTTGATACAACATACCGAGAAGAAAAGTCCATGTTGACGTGGAGTCAAATTTTGAAAAACAGATTTTTGGTGATTGAGAACCATCTTACACATATGACTAATAGTGAAATAGTGAAATACTTATTTATACAAACATTCACGGTTATAATACTTGGATTCCAAAACTTGGTAAATGGCCTGATTATATAACTTTTTTCGTAAAATGTTATTGACGAAACAATGATGATATCCATTGTTTGTGCGATCTGCATAATGATGTTCAATTCATGAGTATAATTACCGGGTGATAAAGGCATATTTATCAGTCTATGGATCATACTGTTGTACGCCGCTGATTTTCAGCGGCGTACCATCCATCAAGTATCGGCCCAATCGATTAAAGAATTATCAGAATCGGTTCAGTAGATCCAGAGATTACCTCCTTCAAGTTCACAAACTCCCAAATTTCACCTCCTTATAACATTAGTATAGATGTGGCCCCTACACATTCGCCGCCTATGAGTTGTTATTGGTTGCTTAGAACTTTTCGTCCGCAAAGTCCCTCTGGCGCAATAAAGGCGGTCAAATGAAGGTTTATTAGGTAACTAAGTATTAAGATCACGCAGAGAGATTCTTTTATATCTCCTCGAGCCATTTCCATATAAATGCCGGGAAACGGTCGACCGATGTCTGGGAAAAATGTGGAACGTAGCCCTTTAGCCCCACGCCGCAAAGTGGCATAAAGGAGATTATTCTCTCGCGGGGATTTGTTGGTTCGAATGCTACTGGCCGTTATCGTCGATTTATTTCTATGTTCCGCGAAGTTCTTTTGTTTTTTTGTATATTCGCCGCTGTTGTACAGAAATTGAGGTTTACGTGGGACGTTTCTGATAAATTCTTTCGTTTATCGGTAACTTTGTGTTTGGCGAGTCACAGTTTCTATTTTTTCAATATATTTCTCAAAGAATAAACACGCAGTCGAATATGTTAGGAACCAATTATATTTTCAATTTTGTAGGTTAGGATTACGTACATCGTCTCATTATAGCATTGAATCCAAGAAGAGATAATGATGATTGTGCATATTTTATATACTTCTAGATAATTACACTTTTAGAATGCAAAAGCTGTCCTGTGCTCAATTCGAGTAACAGAGTGGGAAAATATCAAAGTGTGGCATTATTATGGACTTCAAGAGCAATTCACATATGTCGCCAATAATCATAATAAAAAGAAATTAACTGGATTGTGTCAATTTATCTGAAAAAATGTCTATGAATAAACTCATCGAATAAAATAAGTCGAATAGCTGAACTGAAACCTCAAATTCGAATTCTACGTCCTCTGGAAAATGTGGAGAGAAACAATAACCGAGAAACTTTCATTTCCGTGTTGAACATAATACAGTCGTTGTGACCAAATCCATTAATCATCAGTGTCAACTCAGCTTTTTGCCCCGATACCAAAGTTTTTCTCCAACATCCTTTCGTAAAAAGTTATACAACACAACATACAATACGCTTCACACGTCAGTTCGGACATCAAATCGAGCTAGACAAAGAACGCATGTGAGAGAGGACGTTATTGGTCCCAGCCATTGCCATTTATGAATTTCAGAACGAAGAAACGGGACGTATATTTAGACACTACATTTGAGTTTGATGTCATGTTTTATTGGTTGTGAAAATATATGGAATGGTCGGAAGCGTCAAAAGATATTTGAGATAGGCCATTTGGGAACTCAGCCTCGTCATAAATAAATTTGTTGGGCTACTCTTGTCTTAGAGAAAAAGCATGAATCAATTTCTTCTATAAATAAACGAACTGATGAATTAACATTGGAAATGAGTGACGTAAAGAGAATTAAATTCAATATAAACAGTGTTACGAGGGTAGGGTGAAAAGTTTCCAGACTGGCCAAGAAAAAAAATGTTTTGAAAATTGTTTTTTGCTCTATTTTTCAACATAATTTCCATCAACACTTATACATTTCTCGTAAACGTAGAATCGCCAAGCTCCTCAAAATACTGATTTATAGTTTTGATAACTTCTTCTTTGCTCTCAAATTTTTCACCGCCAAGCCATTTGTTCAGATTAGGAAACAGGTAACAGTCGCTAGGGGCTAAGTCTGGAGAGTAGGAGGATGTGGCATCAATTCAAACTTCAATTCGTGGATATTGGACATGGTAACAATCGACGAATGCGCTGGTTCGTTATCGTGATGAAACAAATTTATTTTCTTCGCCAAATCAGGTCGTTTAATTCGCACCTCGTCCTTCAAACGTTTCAATAAGTCTATGTATTATTGACCAGTGACAGTCACCCCTTTTCAAGATAATCATTGTATATAGTTCCTCTTGTATCCCAAAAAACAGTAGCCCTATCCTTGTTTGCCGATAAAATTGTTGTTGTCTTCTTTGGAGGTGGTTCCTCCTTTCCAACCTACAGTTTTGACTGTTTTTTATTTTCAGGGGTGTAGTAGAGAACCCAAGTATCATCAACAGTTATGAATCGACGTAAAAATCCGTTTGGATTACTCCTATACAGCGCAAAATTTTTGGTAGAAATGTTTATGGTCGAGCATTAGCAAACGCAGAAGTCATCTTGCACACAGCTTCTCTATGCTCAAATGGTTGTGCAAAATATGTCGCACACGTTCATCTGACATCCTACAGGTCTCAACTATCTCATGCACTTTCAATCTACGGTCTTCCAATACTATTTGAAGGATTTCCTCAATAATTTATGAATGATGAGAAGGAGTCTCCTAGTGTGGAATCCATCTCTTCTTTCTTTTGTTTTGGTGTAAAACCTTTCAAATAGAAGTATTTGATGTCAACATTCAAATACTTCCATTTTCACGAAAAAAGAAGCGTCTCGCGTAATGTGCTCTCAAACGCTAACCTACGTAGTGATTGGTCTGAAACTTTACATACACGCCCAGTAGAAATGGTACTGTAGGACGCCACTCCAAAAGCAGATCTAGTGGCGCGATCTCTTGGTCAGGCCGGAAACTTTTCACTCCTCCCTCGTATGTACATAATGAACATGATAATTGAGAAAACTTCTGAAATATCTTGTTCAGTTAGCAATTTCGATAACGAAATATATTAGACATTGAATAATTCAGATAAATCGAATGGAATAAGCAGAAGGGTTACTTTTACCCCCACCACTTACCCTCTAGTTATCAAGAAAGCTCAACTTATTTTAGGAAATTTGTACCACATTGATACAAGAATTTCGAATTCATTTTCTTCAAGAATGAAAACAATTATTCGAGTAAAACACGTATAACTACAACAAAAATAATTTTTTCGAAATTAAATACATACATAATAAAGCGTTTCTTCTTTGAATACATATATTTTTTCCACAATGTATATTTCGTTCCTTTTTTTTGTGCTGAATTGTTCATTGCCTCAATACACAATAATCAGTCCCCTGATTGCCTTGATCTTACGTGTTTTCTTGATATTGATTGTATTTTATAGCTTAGAATTCAAATTGAATTGTTTCTGATTCATATTACGAACGTAAAAACTCTAGAAATATAACAAGAGTATTTCGCAATTATATCAATCAATTTCTCAAGAAAACTTTGCTTTGACGTTAAAATTAAACATAAATTAATGTTGCAGGTCTCGATTCAATTCTACCTCTAATTGAATTATACGATTAATTCGGGCATATACATATTTTTCGAGTGAATTTAGCGCTTCAATAAACACTCAATAGAATTGATATGTTGTTCAATTTCCCGTAAAACCATGCAATATTGTATTAAAATCAATAGTATTTAATGGAAGATATATGCCAACGCTACACTCATTACCTCCGGTAATAAATCATCAAATTTATGGTTAATGAACACAATTTGTGTAATGCTCTCACCTCTCTATAACCTGTGGCCTAGAATAGTTCAACATATATGCATCTTAGATTCAATAAACGAATCAATGTATGATGATTTAATTCTATTTCATTATCTGTGTTTCTACTTTGGGAATTGATGCGAGTTTCTGGTTGAAATATTGATTAACAAGTTCTCGATCCTATTCAAGCATTGAAAGGGAAGTAACAAATTATAATAGATGAAATAACATAGTTATAACCTCAATCATCATGTTTTCTATGATTGTAGTGTTGTACTGTCTTTGCGACTTGTATTATACTGTGATTCTAAACCTTGTGAACGCTCGAGAAGCTCTGTGATCACATAGAGATGTCAAAATAGAAAGACATACTTCTTTTGTTACCGCCTGCTAATATTGAATTATTCTATGCGTAGGAATGAAATGAATAAATCTTTATGGGACATTTAATGACGAACTTTTTCATGTTTAACTTGATACTTATATTTGTGTGTATTGATTTGAAGTGAAGTGTGTAAAATTGTGAATAAATATGCGTTTGACGTTCAGCAAGATCCTAATAAAATTTGAAGTAGCTTTTAGTGCCGACTCTGACGACAACTATACACATATTCAAGAATAAATATGGAATTTATGAGTAGGGACTGCTATTATGAGAATTACCGTTTTATTTCGTTTTTATCAGAATTCATCAAATATGATTGTATAATAAAATCTAAGACTGAATTATTTATGATCAGAGAAAAGGTTGTTCATGTTTCGATATAGTTTTGATGATATTAGAATGAAAGTTTGAAATAATGAAACAGTTTAATTCATGAATAAATAATTTAGTGCTGATGGATCTTCGACTGATAATCTAACAATTGGAAGATGAAGTGGTGTTCTCAAATGCTCGTCACGTAATGAGATTGAAATATATCGAGAAAATCGAATTATTGATGTTTGAATGCCAATATGAACTAAGATGAAGCTTACATTGATTATTATGTTTATATTGAGTTTAGAACTCAATGAAAAGTGAGAAAAAAATCCGAGAATTTGATCTGTTTTACGAGTTTAGTATTTCTTACTGCGTGCTTTTACGCGATGGATTTTATTCACTGCTTTCTTCTTGTTTAACTGTCCTATCCGGTTCTGACTCATATCTGCCCTGGTGGTCGTCGTTGCTGGCATTTCCCGATCCTGAATTTATATTGAACACAAATTTTTCTGCGCCCGATAATAATTTTGCTGTTTTATGCTAATGTTATTGCTTTTCGGATAAAACTCTTCAGACGAATATGCCGATATTTGGCTGTTGTATTCTGACACTTACATCGAATTTTGCCGTTTTGCCACTTCTTTTCTTCCGCAAAAATTTATCCTATAGGTCCCGTTTTTTATCGATATGAATTTTTCGGAATTTGAAGCCGGTCTTTGTACAAGCCAACTAGTTGAAAAAGTTGTTCAACTAATAGTTCACTTTCTCGTCGTGAAAATTTGGGCGATGTACAATTTGTGTTATAGATGACACAAACCGTCACGCTCTTATCGTCACGCTCCAATTTGGAGCAGAATTTTTGTTGTACATACATTAAGGCACATGAAGTGGAAGGATTTATGAACCCATATACTAAATGACGTTTGCGTTTTTATCGAATGTTGTGTTAAGAAGGATAAATTAAGGTGTACGTGGAATCAAGATCGATGGTTTTGTTTTCACAACTCCTCAATCCCCAGGTAAGTTCTCAGGCAAGAATAATGAACTTGATGTTCGAGTGTAGATTTAACGCTAAAAAAATTTGCATTATTAAAATCCTGAATAATCGATTTGTTTATAGGTTTTTTTTCGAGATTCGAGTTTGTCTGGCTTCACTAAAGGTGAAGACTTACATTCTCACTAACCTTAAAAACACGAAAAACTATTTTTCAGCAGACTCGGGTCATTATGTTTCGAAGTAGAATAAAATTTTGCATTATGATGCTATGATAACCTGAAATTTGAGAAATTTGAACTCAAGTTTGTCTGGTTCCGAGGTATACAAATTTTCACTTGAATGCTCCATCGTTGCCAAGTCTTCCGAAAATTCTTAGAAGAAAAATTGTCAGTTGTCAAAATTTAAATATTTGGCACTATGTTCTTTATAACCAAAAAATACATGTCGTTGATTGTCTTAAATTGAAATATCTTATTACGAAATGTCTGTTTCCTAGAAATCTCAGGTGCTGCGTTATGTGCAAAAAGCACACAGTGCCGGATACCTAAGATAAGCCTTCAAAATATTTTTACTGCTCTATTTTGGTCTAAAGTCTTAAGTATTATTTATGATCTAGAATAAATTGTAGTGATTTTCTGCAGTTGAAGCATTTGAGTTGAATATATGTGTGACTTATGAAAATTCTCCGGTGTTGCCGATATCACTCAAACTTCCGAAAAATCCGGAAAGGTCATCCGGAGTTTTCAGGAAGCGCGGTTTGCGTGATAAATACCGTTCCACTTATTCGAGCTCCCGCGATCGTTATTTATGAACTACTTGCACTCGCTTCCGATTAATTCGGATTACGTTTTCGGTGAAATTTTCATCTCGCAGACTGATCGCGCCCATTATTCTCGCCCGTTTCCAAATTTTTCCCTACTTTGCATCCAATTAGTTATAAATCTCCGTAACACCTATCGGAACGGCGCGGACTCGCCGAACCGAATCTCGGCAATAAAATGAAAAAGTGTAATATTTCATCCGATAAATTTGACCGTATTAATCTACTCGAAACGTTGTTTCATCGCGGCTTACTTGGATTGTGAGCCGCGATGAAATTCTGTCGTCCATTTCGGGAATGAAAAATGTCAGGATAGGTTTTAATGGCGGCGAAAAAAATGACGATTATTTGCTACGTTTGTACGATTTTGTACAGATATTTCCGGTGTTGAAAGAGGTCAGAAATGTCAGCATGCTACTGCTGCATCTCGTAAATCTTTGATATTAAGAAATTGATGAATGTTCCAGATAAGTGTTCGTCTATAACTGAATCCAATCGGTATCACAGTCACTATCGTTAACTTCACAGTGACTATATCGATATCGTCATCTTATCGTCTTTAGACGATTCCTTCATTTTAACTGCCATTCATTCCAATTGAGAGAAAAAGTGAACTGGTAAACTTGATGCAAGAAATTTGATGAAGGTTCCAGAAAACTGTTCGTCTATAACTGAAACCAATCGGTATCACATTCACTATCGTTGAATATTTAATAGTGTTGGCGTTTGTAACGGCGAAACGCGTCATGCTATGTAGTCAATGAAGTATAAATCATAAGTTCAAGTGTTTGAATTTAAGTTTATATTCACTATCGTTAACTTTACAGTGATTATATCGATATCGTCATCTAATCGTTATTAGACGATTCTCTACAAATAATTTTAACAGCCATTCATTCCTATTGGGAGAACAAAGTGAAGTGGTAAACTTGATGCAAGAAATTTGATGAAGGTTCCAGATAACTGTTCGTCTATAACTGAAACCAATCGGTATCACAGTCACTATCGTTAACTTTAGAGTGACTATATCGATATCGTCATCTAATCGTTATTAGACGATTATCTACAAATAATTTTAACAGCCATTTATTCCTATTAGGAGAAAAAAGTGAAGTGGTAAACTTGATGCAAGAAATTTTATGAAGGTTCCAGATAACTGTTCGTCTATAACTGAAATCAATCGTTATCATAGTCACTACGTTAACTTTACAGTGACTATATCGATATCGTCATCTAATCGTTATTAGACGATTCTCTACAAATAATTTTAACAGCCATTTATTCCTATTGGGAGAAAAAAGTGAAGTGGTAAACTTGATGCAAGAAATTTGATGAAAGTTCCAGATAACTGTTCGTCTATAACTGAAACAAATCGGTATCACAGTCAATATCGTTAACTTTAGAGTGACTATATCGATATCGTCATCTAATCGTTATTAGACGATTCTCTACAAATAATTTTAACAGCCATTCTTTCCTATTGGGAGAAAAAAGTGAAGTGGTAATTTTGATGCGAGGAATTTGATGAAGGTTCCAGATAACTGTTCGTCTATAACTGAATCCAATCGGTATCACATTTACTATAAGCTGGCCTTGAAGCTTACCCCAAAAAACGTAATTTTGTTCAATATATTTCATTTATAGTACAAAACATATTGAGTAATCAATTCATTTACATATGAAAGCACATATATGAAATTACTTGAAAAAAATTTTTTTTTCAAAATTCCGGTCCTGAAAATGTCTGCTGAAACTCATCTGAATCGAAGACGAATGACATCATTTCTTGGAAAGGAATTATCTAAAAGCAAAAAACAAAACGGTTTCATGTTCTGTATCAAATTGGCTATGACCTCAAGCAGAATGAAACATTTTCTATGAAAGACAACGAAATGGTGGACTTTTCAATTTTTATACCCTTTTTACACTTTTAATTGTTTATAACTTTTTTAAATAATAATGAATATTTCTGGTTCTAGTTGAGGCCATAGCCAGACATCTACAGAGTAAAATGCCGTTTGGTTCATATCGATAAGTGCAATAGTTTTAAAATGAGAGTGGAATTCATGCGAAAAAACGTGGCTCGGAGAAAAATCAGTTCACAGTTTTCATCCGTGAAAAATCGTTAAAAAAGTGAAATTTTACTCACATATCCATTCCAGCTTCATACGCAACTCCTTCCTGGTCTTCGTAAGCATCATTCTGAAGAATTCTTGCATTTTTCAGAGCAGTTCAGCAAAATAACAAGACAATAACAATAAAACAAAGAACAAAACAATAAGACGACCCGAAGGCATGCAGCAGCTGCCGCTGCCGAAGGCGTTCGAGCGGCCGGATTTACTGCAGCGCTCCCTAATCTTTTATACCTGCTTATCGGTCTTCGAAACTAATTCTATACTATTTCTACGAGTATATAGTAGCAATTCATGAAAAGAAACTTTCTTAAGAATTTAAGAATTCAAATTAAGAGCTTTCAGAATTCAAAGATTTTTTCAAAATTGTTTAGAGTAAACTGGCCTTAAGTTCACACTGACTTCAACGATATCGTTATTTAATCATTATTAGACGATTCCGTACATATACTGGGAGAAAAAAATTAAGTGGTAAACTTGATCGAAAAAATTTGATGAAAGTTCCAGATAACTGTTCGTCTATAACCAAACCCAATCGGTTGCACAGTCACTATTGTTAATTTCGCAGTGACTATATCGATATCGTCATCTTATCGACGATATTTAGACGATTTCCTTTATTATAACTGTCGTTCATTCGAATTGGGAGAAAAAAGTGAACTGGTAAACTTGATAGAAGTTAGATGAACGTTCCAGATAACTGTTTTTCTATAACCGAATCCAATCGGTATCACAGTCACCATTGCTAATTTCACAGTAACAATATCGATATTGTTACATAAACGTATCCGTATTTGAAACTGCGTCATTTTGAAATAACGAGAACATTTAAATTTTCGTCTCGGAGAATTCTGCGATTGAAAGTGACAGCTTCTGGATTTTGGATTTCGTTCGCGATGCCGCTGTCATCCTTCCGCAAGCAATCATCGAAACATCGCTCACTGCGTAACGTTGGAATCCATTCGGTGCCAAATCTGTGCGCGAGGAACGAAAGTGTAATATTTCATCTGTCAGAAGAGGAACATAGAAGAAATCGTGTTTCCTTGCATGATTGATGACACGCTCACATAAATTTAACATGATGAAGTGCTAGTTGTGTTTGCTGTATAACGCAGCAATTGAATCTTGCCGAGGAGATGGATCAATAGGTACGCGGTCAATTGACTGGAAAATGCTACAGAAATCTGCAATGAGCGTTGGCATTGTTCACGGACCCTCGCAGATATCTTTGATGGATTTTGGTATAGCACTTTCAGATGATTCGTACATTCATTTTAAAAACGCTTCCACTTGAATACTTCAAGGAAGAAATGTAGCCTGGGCAATAGAATCTGCTATTTCGATAGTAAAACGTTTCGAAAGAAGCCACATGAGAGAATACCCTGAAATTTAATTTAGGTTCATGCGTTTTTTTTCTATATTAGCGCATCACAAACTGAGACTAACTTGGCATCGCAGCAAGTATTCTGTTAGCGTCTGAAGAAATCGGTTATAACGACGAAATTCGTCACGTAACGATAGTAGAAGTTTAAATCAAATTCAAGGGTTTCAATTATCCTTAGGTTATCAATATTATGAGAATCATCTGATTTCAGTGGCTCTAATTGAGATAATTATCTCTAAGTGGAGATAATTTTTATAATTTTTTATCTTGTAGGATAAGTCATGGCCAGGAAAATCTCTCAGAATTGTAATCAGAAACAATTGAAAAGTATTGAAATATTCAAAGTACCTTCTTTGTTTTATTTATTTTTCGTTTCACTATTCTGTGATTCATTTTTCATTGAAAATATTATATTTATTATCGGTATTTGAGCCGCATTTGTCCACATTTTGAGAAGAAACTCCTGCCATAGGCGAAAAGGACTAGGTATCCGTTTTCCTCCAGCTCAACCCGAGATCGTACATCGACGCTTTCATTTATACACCTCAGCGAAGCGAAATCGCTAAACAATGGATTCGAACAAAACGAACGTGATGTATCTCTACACTCTGCGTCCGACGTTTTTATGGGGCAAATCACCGATTTTTGTAAACAATTGACGCTGTCCTCGTATCGATCCGAAACTGTCACCGTTTTCAATTGTTACAGAACGAAACAACAGAACCGCGAGTTCGCATAGATCACTTGCAAACACGTCGTTAATCATAAACTGCAAAAAAAACGCTTTTTGGTACTGCGTACCGACAGGAGAAATATCACTCTCGCATACTTCACGAATTTTTCGAATTGATTAATGCATTTTACAATTTGTAAGCGTAGCAAGTGGTCCTAAAAATGGGGAATTTATTTAAATGACGTTAACCTCTGAATTTCGAAAATATATACTTTATTAATATTATAACTATTATTCCCTATCAGAAGAATGATTGAGCTTAATTTCGGTCTATTTAGGGCTTTTGCTTCAGCTTGTTTGTCCTCCTCTCTCCTCCCTGTTCGTCCCTGTTCATCCTCTCAGAATGCTCTTTTGTCCATTCATCGTTTCATTTCATTTTAAGTTGCCTCGATGATTTCTGCTCAAACTTAGCAAGTGCCATTTTATAGCGACACTCAGTGCAATCTTCGATAATCTTTATATATTCTGGTGAAGATCATTTTGATCTTTTTCAGCCATTTTGTGCCGCATTGAAGTTTTGCTTTAATATCATATTAAAAAAAAAAAGGCGATTGGTTTGGTTTATCCCCTAGTCAAAAACAATATCAACTATAACAGTCTTACATACATCGGTAAGTCCAGTGAAAAACTGAAATCTCTTCTTTTTAAGTATAAAACGATACACATTTTCACAGAGCTCGAATTTTGATAGTAAATTTCAACAATTTGCAATCGCTGTTCTTTTGTAAATCTTTCCATGATGAAATGGCAGAAACTTTTCACTCTGACAGATGACGTTTGAATGCCATTAACAACCATTTCCGCCAACCCGAAAAACTTAACTCTTAAAAAAATCACCCGTTAATTCGGGATGGTGACACAATATTAGAGTGACTGGACCTACTCAGAAAGAAATTTCCTTGTTAAATAACACAAGATTTTTCGAGGTGTCCAGCTCACTCTCCCAGAAAAACGTCCCAGAATCGGCGCGTTCCCTCTTTCGAATATTCCGATCGGAAAATCCGCCGCGACGTTCGAGAAAATTCTACTCACGGTCTCGAGCTGCGACAGCAAAGAAATTATCAGCTTTAAATAATTTAAGGGTTGGCGTGAGAAATTAAAAAAAGTAGGAAAGCCCACGAAGCGAGAAAGCTCGCAATTTGCTGTAAAGAATACAAATTGTCTACAAATAAGATGGATGGCGGGCAAAATCACTACACGAGGCGGTCTTAAAAGGGACGATAAATTTTCCATCGGGAAATGATCAACAGAGACAATAGAAAAGGGACGTCGGTTGAAAAAGTTCGTGAGATATTTCGACCAAAGATCAATCGCTTTGTCATCCTTTGAATGCTTGTTTGCTTCGATTCTGAATGCTTTTTTCACGCTGAGGTGCTAGACATTACGCCCTCGCTGGAGGGTGTGATTTGTTCTCTGAAAATCATCTGATTTCGTTGTTATAAAACTACAAATAGCAACAGAGTAACAGTTTCAACAAGAACAGACTTTCCACTCAGAATTAAACTTGAGTGGAATGTATGATTGTCTTTCAAAAGACAATTTGAATAAAACTAAGTAGTTTTCTGATTTTCACTATAATTAATTCAAAACATGACAATATTGTTGCGCCAACACAGTGGCTTCATCAGATGGTGATGATAAACTGAGCTCTTACATTGTGAACTGCTTGTATTTATCCTGAAGTGCGTGAAAATGACCAAAGAAAACTGTTCTTCTTTTGTAGGAGAATGACTATCGAACATATTTCTTCTGAGTTGTGGGGGATGGCCGTAGAATACTCTTCTTCGATTGCCTCCTACTGATGTTGAATTTAATAAAGGAGAATTATTGATTGAAACTTGATCCTTCAATAAACTATTTGATTTCTTCCTCTTATTAATTTCCATGGCTTCTAACAGGGTTAGTTTATGACCTTTACTTTCCGTATGCAATATTTTGAAGTTGTTGTCGAAGACATGGTTCTCTTCTAAAAGATGTGTTGCATACGTTAAATCGATTTCATTTTTTGCAAAGCATCTTTGATGTTCAGATATTCTAGATTTTCAAGATGCCTCTCAAAACCTGAAACCGATTCTACGTATGCAACACATCTTATAAAAGAGAACCATGTCTTCAACAACAAGGAATGTTAAATGCATTTTCTGCTATTTTAATTATCAGTGGTTCATTGGGTGGAAGTAAGCTCTTATCTACAGCAAAAGTAATGTATTGCGTTTTATCTATATTGATAGTTAAGACGTGATAATTTAACCAATTAATTATAGATATTCACAAAATGAAATTAAGCTTTGACTTTGATATCGCTCCAGTTTTCTCCTGAGTAAACCATCGCAGACTGATTAATTTACCTTCAATCTCCGACAACAAAAGTATTTTCATATAGATTGTGAATATATTGGCCCTAATATTGTTCTCTGAGTTACCCCATATTCTATCATCCCTATATTACTGAATGTATTGTTTACCTTCACTGTTTGGTTTCGATTTGATAAGTAGCTTTTAAATAATCTCAGAAAGACACCATCAATTCCAATCTCTTCTAGAAAGCTCAAAAGTGTTGTATGTTCAACAGTGTCGAACGCTTTTGTTAAGTCTATCAAATATACAAAAGGCGACGTGGCTATTGTTGAAAGATGTGGCTATTGTTAATTCAATGGCAGCGTCTTTAGTGGACTCATTTTCTAGAAATCCAAATTGTATATACAAATACTAAAGCGGTAACTGATTTTCCTGTCCTAGACTGCAATCCAAATTAAACACTGAAAAAATATATATGTATGTATATATATTGGGCTAGTCCGTTTCTGTCTCGAAAATTTTCGTCCTACGCTAAACGTTAGCAGTACCAGCATTAAGAACGAAATTTATTTCAGAATTTGAATTGAATTGCTACAAGAAAAAAATGTCCCAATCAAATTACCAGTGTTTTGTGAAACGTTTATTTATGTCTCGAATTTAATTAAACAGAATGTTCCCTGATTTCGCCTTTGTTGATTGTTTTCCCCTTTTTTCCTTTTGTCAGTCTTTCTGAAGACCCTTTTACGGAAAGAACGCGAACTCGAATGTCAGCTGTTGGATGTATAGACGCAAGGAGTGATTAAATTCCGTTTGGCACAAAAAGTAACGATGGAATATATACATGCTTGAAATGATGCCCTCATTGATTATATTGGAATTGTACATGGGTGAAATAATGCTCTCATTGATTATATTGGACTTGTAAATGGAGGGTTATTTCATTAAATGCGACTTTTATTTCGATAATTACGGTTCACTTAGAAAATTCAGTTAATCTGGCTGTTAAATTTTCTCGAAATAGAAGAAGAAGAAGAACCTAGGCGTCAGAAAAACAATTCAAAGAACGAACAAGGAGTATTTGATATAATAATAATAAAAATTTCGAAAGAATCTTGGAAGAGAAAAGAAGAAATCGCGAATGAACAAGTAGATTTTCAATTATGCTCCCTACTCACATTCATTGTATAGATATATTTTTGTTGTACGTTCCTTTCAGTAGTTTAGTCTTGAAAATGACTCAACGCCCGAAACATGTTGACTATTCATATTGTTAAATAAATCGTGAAACATTAAGCCAAGAGTTCAATTTATTTTAATATTTTCTAATGAAAATTCATTATTGTTGAATTACATTCATTCAAATGATACAATAGTTACAAGTAAGAAGAATGTCGCAAAAGGAATGAATTCAGTTTTGAGTCTGATATTCCATTCAGCCCTCGAACAAAAATATTGGTTCAAACAGAAGTATTGGTTCAGATTATATTCACAATTATATACAACTATATCTGAAAACAAAAGAAAAAAAATTGCCTCAGAAGTATTGAACATTTGGGTCGATTTCACATGGTCAGGAACATTCTTGGTAAAAATGAACATATGATACAACGAATTGATTCATTAATTATTGCCTTCATTCGAATCATCGAAGTACAAAAGCCAAATCCTCTGAAGACACAGGTGTGTGCTTTCCACCTGAAGAACCACCACGCAAGTCGCAAACTTGATGTTATATGGGAGGTGGAACAACTTGAACACTGTACTACATCAAAATATCTAGGTGTAAAACTCGACCAAACCATATCTTATAAACAACATTGCCTGGATACAGAGAAAAAGTAATGGCCAGAAATAATATCATCCGTAAACTCAATGGTTCAAACTGGGGTGCAGATCCGAGCGTAGGTAGAAACACCCGTTTGTAGGAATTCCGCAGACTCCAAACAAGTTGATGTGAACACAAATGTGTCTATACGCCTTGTCACGGGATGTCTGAAACCTACTCCAGTGGACAAATTGTACCCTATTGTTGGGATTACACCTCCTTCGCCAGACAGCAGCTGAAATAGGAAGAGGAAAACAAATTAATAACTTGAGACACCCCATGGCAGAATATCAGCCACAATACCCAAGAAGGTTAAAGTCAAGAAAGAGTTTCATTGCTACATCAAATGAGCTTCAGCTGAACCCGGAAGAAAGAAGAATGGAACTGTGGAAAGAGGAGATCCAATAATAGAGATAGAGGAAGAACTGGCCACTGGCTGCAACTTACAATACAAAACATGGAGATCCTTAAACCGACTGAGAACGGGCGTCGGCCGCTGTGCCTCAAATATGTTCATATGGAGTCTATCTGGGAGCAACCTGTGTGATTGTGGATCTGTCCAAACCATGAACCACCTTCTAGCTTGCCCTCACGCAGATGTTTCATGCACCTTGGAAGATCTCATCTCTGCAAGCCAAGCGGCAGTAGATCTAGCAGAATATTGGAAAGACACTGTCTGATGACATTATAGTTGATAATCGGACTAGAAAAGTGGGTATAGAAGTAATTTGCCACACTATAGTATGCCTTTGTTAACAGCAAAGACTTAACTCTCTTCTTAAACGAATTCAGTAATCTCAAATTTGACAATAAATGGTTTTGAAGATTTTAGTACTCTGCTAATAGAGAGAGTCCTCAAATTTAGCTGTTTTATGCATAGGAATAAGTAGCACATCTCTGTTCCTTGTTGAATACTCATGATAACTACTCTTCAATTTAACAAACCTATCTTCATTTTCTTTAACATATAGTAAACACCCATAAATATCTAAACAAGGCAGTGTAAGTATGTAATTATTCATGAATGTAAGTTTACAAGATGTTCGTTGATGAATATTGAATATTAATCGAAGTTTTCGCTTTTGTGTAATAAACACCCCATTTGTTGCTGTAGAGCAGCCCTAGAGCAGAATATTATAATTGAGATGACCATATGCACTACTTTCATTCATAACACAGTTTCTGGTACGATGTTCTTAACTCTAGAGATTGCAAAGAATTGCAAAAAAGATTGTTTCTCAATTTTTTACATAAACATCAATGCGTGTTGTCCATCTCAACTTTCTGTCTACATATATTCGAAGAAACTTAGTTGATTCAAACGATGAGATAGTGTTGTCTCCATATTTAACATTCAAAGTACTAATTCAATTGCCCTTCAGACAAAAATGAACACACACAGTCTTGTCAACGTTCACCAACAGAATGGTGATAGAGACAAAAGTTTTGATAAAAGGTTTGATATCTGACAAAAGTAGAAGCTCACAAATTCATTACAAAGAAACCAACTATTTTGATGCCCCCGATTATTCACAATTTTATAGACAAATTGTTCTGTAGATATGAATAGAATTTTAAATGACGTCGTTGATTTTATATATGTATCCCGTGTGAAATGGAGAACGCGCCGGGTTAAATTTTGATGTGTTGTTTATCGATTGCTATTAAACGATGCTGCATAGTATGAATGTCACATGAAGCAAATCGAGGAAGAACTTTCAGATTCTTGGAATCTCCGTAGAATCATCTGGTTTCTCCACTACTGAATGAAATAATTCTCGAAAATAAATGACGACTTCAAAATGGTGAATGCGCCGTAAAAGTTGAACAGTCATTTCAGGTATTTAGAAAACGATAGTCAAATTTTATCTCGTGCTTTTCATTCAAAACTAGTTTCTCCAATATATTATGAACATTTTCATGTTTTCAGTGGGTTATTAGTACAAGTGTCGAGTAGATCAAACTTTTCCAAGGAGTCGATTCATCGGATATTTTATTATTTTGAAATTCAAGTTCAACTCTTGGTTTCAGGACAACCCCTCGCTATAGCCCTTCAAATTCTTCGAAGGTATCGAATGAAACATTTTGTTTAATAGGCGTACTTTGAAAAATCCGTTCAATTCGAGCCTAAATGTATTTCGGTATATTTCTTCGGCGTCGCGTCCCGGATTCGGATATCAACCGTCAAATTTTCCGCTCTTTCGCCGCGTAGGACAAATGAAAAATTACTTCCATTGAATTCGTAACGACGATAGCGTAAGACGGACGAAAACAACGAAAGCAATCGAACTTCTTGTCTGTCACTTCCTCACTCGGGTGAAATTGCCGACGAGGCGTCGGAGATGATGAAATCAAAACACCCTCTCTCAACCTGCGATGAAATCGCCCATATTGGACCAGTGACAGCAAATTGATTGCCAGCTATCACTTCTCTAAATAAAAACCGTCACTTCGTTCATGCGCACGCTTTTCGGAGTAGAGAGGATGAGTTAGTGAAGTTACGCTACTTTGTTTCCTCATAATTAATATGTTCATTGCGTCCACTGTTGAAGATCAACTTCTTCCACTTATTTGCTTCTATCTAGGGTAGTTTCATCACGAAAGAGAAACGTTTGCGAAATTTAAACGCTCCTCTAAATAGAATCTTTCGTCTCGTTTATGAATAAGCTTTTCGTAGTAGAGAAGGTGAGTTAGAGAAGAAACACTTCTATGTTTTTTGATAGCTAATATGTCTGTGATGACCACTGTTAAAGATCAACTTCGCCATCTCACTTGCCTCTATCTATTTTTTATATTTCAATTTCATTACGGAATAGAAACGTTCGAATAATTGTGAATGCTACTCTGAATAAGATATTTCGCCTCGTTTATGACCAAGCTTTTCGTAGTAGAGAAGATGAGTTAGAGAAGAAACACTTCTTTCTTTTTTGATAGCTAGTATGTATATGACGACCGCTGTTGAAGATCAACTTCATCAACTCATTTGCCTCTATCTAGGGGGATTTCATTACGAAATAGAAACTTTTTCGTAATTGTGAACGCTACTCTAAATAGAATTTTTCGCCTCGTTTATGAGCAAGCTTTTCGTAGTAGAGAAGATGAGTTAGAGAAGAAGCACTTCTGTCTTTTCTGATAGCTAAATGTCTATTACGACCACTGTTGAAGATCAACTTCGCAAACTCATTTGCCTCAATCTAGGGCGATTTCATTATGAAATAGAAACGTTTGCGTAATTGTGAACGCTACTCTAAATAGAATTTTTCGCCTCGTTTATGAGCAAACTTTTCGTAGTAGAGAATATGAGTTAGAGAAGAAACACTTCTATACTCAATCTGAATCAATTCATTTTAGTCAATTTCCGTTGTTCACATAACGCCTGATGATAAATTCTATGAAGTTATAGTGGATGTCACAATTATTCGCAACTCTATTGAATGTAGACTCCATAAACCAAATGGGGGATTGTATAAGGGAGTTGGTCCTCGGAGTCTCTAGGTGGAATAATTCTGTATTACGAGAATTCTGCCTAGGAACACGAAATTTCAAAGCGGGCAAGAGAGGCGGACAATCAATACTATTGTGCACTAATTTGTTCAAAAATTTGAGTGATAAAGTTTCTCTCCTGCTGTGCAATGAGATTAAACTAAATCGACTCAATAATTCGTTATGATTGACTCCTCTCTGTAGATAAACTATATCCTCCCTCCAAACTGAGAAGTTTAAGAACCTTCTCTGAATAGCCTCAAGATGGCGTTGATGGCAAGTGTAAATAGGATGCCAGATCATGCTGCCATACTCCAAATTGCTACGGATTAGGGAATTGAATAGTGCTATGAGTAATGAGGAATTATTGAAATATTTGCCATTACGTATAACTAATCCATATATTTTCGTGGCAGATGAAATAAGTTGGGTGATGTGTGGAACAGAGGAAAGCTTCTGGTCGAAGACTACACCAAGATATCTCGCCTTATCAGAACGAGAAAGAACCTGACCACCGACGATGTAATCACATTCAATTCGGTCTCTTTTTCTTGTTAAAGAAACAACATTACACTTTGACACATTCAATACTCGAATAATTGTCCTCCCACCAACTAGCAACATGGTCCAGCGCGAGCTGAAGTTGAACACAGTTGTCCTGTGATCTAATTTCATGATATAATTTCAAATCGTCCGCGAGTATCAAATGTGGAGCGTGAATATTATCCATCAGATCATTTACGAACAGAATAAAAAACAGTGGTCCAAGATTATAC
Source organism: Henosepilachna vigintioctopunctata (assembly GCA_030704895.1). Taxonomy (NCBI): domain Eukaryota; kingdom Metazoa; phylum Arthropoda; class Insecta; order Coleoptera; family Coccinellidae; genus Henosepilachna; species Henosepilachna vigintioctopunctata. The sequence continues at coordinate 4,652,759 of JARQZJ010000005.1, forward strand.
CCTTGAGGTATTCCAGAGGTAGGTATGAACTCAGACGACTGTTTACCCTCCAGGTGTACGAATTGACGTCGGTCAACCAGGTAAGAATGAAACAGGTTGGTGAGGCCATTATCACAATTTCAGTTAAGAAAGATGATAAGCAGAATTGATCTCGTTTGGAGTCAGAGTTTGGTGTCAGATAGAAATTGGGCTGAAGTTATTCAAGGTATTTTATTTCATTGTCTCTGGAAAACACTATTTCGCTACAGTATCTGAATTGCACCTACAGTGCAATATCGGTTACGAGGATCCCAAGAATACGATGGGGATTGAACCCACAAGTATCCGTAAGCCTAAAGCCTTATGGTTCACTGCTTGGTTGCTGAACCTTTCGTTTCAAAATAAAAAAAGTATACTTTCAATACCAATACAATTACATCTTAAGATTTCATATATTTTCAATTGAAGTTTTTCGAATATTCTATTTGTGAAACGATATTTCTCATTTCATATGTTACACGGGTACTTGAATGAATTTTCTTAACACTCGTCACCATTTCTTTTGATTGAAATTTCATCCTAATGTCTCATTCTCTGAAGAGCATCATTCTGTATATGAATTTTTCCATTATGCTAATTCTGTTGGTACGAATATCGTCAATATGAATATTTTCACGTTTTCTAATGATTTATTCATCATACTTACGGCGTCTCGAAATGAATTCGAAATATCTCTATCGGATATCGATTCGTCAAATCTACTTCCTAAGTCTAATATATTCCTGTTATTAGGAAAACTCCAGCCATCAATCATTTTTCATCAGCAGCTGTTCAGCATTCAATACCTGACACCTTTCTTCTATTGAGGACCGCTGAGATATTGCAGAGCGACGTTTTCAATTCCTCTCTCGACGATGATCTGTTATTTCCAGGTTTCGGTTCGCTAATTAATTACCTGGTCGATCTTAACGATGTAAGCTTCGAATATTCGTTTTCGGTTCCTTTTGATTTCGCTTTCACAATGCTTGTTAGGCCATTGACAGAAACTGGTTTGAATATTGTTAATTATCTCTTTTGTTCTTTTGATGTTCAGTGTGGTTAAAGTTTGACGATCTCTTCTGGTTGAAGTTGTCTAATTGAGTAATTCGTCAGGGAGGTTTCCGTTACTTCCGGTTGGTAAAACTGGCCCAAAATCAATAACGTGTTTCATTTGGTTGTTCAATAAGAAACTGATACAGAAGGATTCACAACCTCCAAACTGATACTGCGAATCTGAAAGTAGATTACCTTGCAATATACCCAATGTGCAGGAAATGGACCAACAGAAGCAACTTAGTCTCAGATTAATTAATCAATATGGTATATCGTAAAATCAAGCAAAACAATGATTGTCATGTGTTGATATGATTGGTACTGCCTTTTGTACTATTAATGTTTACTATTGTAATTAGTATTTATGCAGTGGATGTCTTTCAAGCAAGCAAGTGTTTCTGGTATGTTTTAATCAGGAACTTTGTAACAGGAAACTTGAAATTCTGAGTTTTAATCGAGTGGTAATGATGCATACATATAAAAATAGACTGGCTCGAAGACAAGAGGTATCTGACAGGTTTAAGAACTTGGGCATTGAAAGTAATCCCAAATACTTGCAAAGCAAGACATAAGGCACATTTCGTATCAGGTAGCACTGCGATGAGAACAAAGACATGAGAAATGAAATGTACTCTAGTGATTGCATGTACTATATCCCACAGGCACATCTAAGGTAACTAACATGTTTGTAATAAATGGATCAGGTCTAGCTCTTAGTCCTTCAGTGGTATATCAGCACATCTGTGGAAAAATTCCTCTCGCTTATGTTATATAGTATCTGGAGAAGTACAACCAACACCAAGAAATAAACCAAATCATTCGAAAGTATATGGCTGCTTAAATGGAGAGGTTCCACTGTAAATAAATCCAAGGTATTATTCCAAGAACAACCATCCAAGCCCAACGAAAGGATGGTTTATGTGAGCAATTGACGAGCTAACAATTTCACCAGGAACTCGCCAACAATCAAACAAAAAAGTTCTGTCAGAGTGGTTCCATAGGGGTGGTTTTTCCTACGTACCAGATATCCATATGTTAATTTGGTATTGCAGTTTTCTAATAATGTTCTCATCACTGTTTCTTCTTGTCTTTCCAGAGTGGTTTGGATCGGTTTGATGTATTGTTGGTCCATTCTTTAAGCAATGCGGAAGAATGGACAATTATTCTATTTAGAACAACCAAAACATATAGGAAAGAGTTTAGTAAAACAGGATGGTCAGGTGAAACAGGACATCCTCATTCATCTGAAAACAATTAATCAATCAACGGAAGCCAGAGAGTAAAGTACGAAAAAAGTGGAACTAAACGAAAGAGAATGATTGAAGAGAACGGTAGTGATGAAGATGAAAGCGAAGCCACTTAAATATTTTGCACTGAATTATAATCAGATACTTGATTCGATCGTGGGGTAAAATGTCAGCATTGCCAAGCATGGGCCCACGAAGCTTGTGCTGGAGTGGAACCTGAGGATGATGAATGTTTTACCTGTGACTTTCACCAAGAATGAGTGCCATATTTAATTTTTTTGTTGTTATATGTTACAGAGTCCAACTTTCTGTTTTGTTAAGGACAGTTTATTGTAAATGAGAGGTAATAATAAAAACTTGTCTAAAAATCACTGACTGAACAATTCTTTATTCGACTAGTTTCGCCTTTTACAGCATTATCAAGAATGAGTCAAGAAGTCAAGAAGTCAGTGATTTTTAGACAAGTTTTTATTATTACCTCTCATTTAAATATGAACTATCACAGAGTAGATTCATCGTCCATTGAATTTACAGTTTATTGTATTTTTTTATTGAATCTTGAGTTTTTTTTATCAAATATTTTCTATATCATATTTTTCCTCACATGTGAACGGTCTAAAATATAGAAATGAGGAACTATCCTGTTTTATCAGTTTAGGTGGTTGAAACGAGATACTTCTCAAATCTTGGGAAAATTTATTGTTCCTCTGATGTGAATCAACAGTTCTTATAATTGTTGATTAAAATTAAGAGTTATAGTACCAATGGATTCAGGGAGTAAGAATATCGTCCAGTACAAAAGCTTCCTTACAAGTTATTCAGGTCCAAATGTTTGATATCACGTAATACCCATCTCTCCGCTACATATACTTATATAATTATTGATTTTGAAAAACATATTTACTTATATATGTATATATACTATACTGATTATTTTATGGCGATTTATTTATTCGAAATTGGGCAGTAAAATGGACGCATTTAACAATATGTTCATAATTTAGTGGAATTTGATGCAGCGGCAGCGCTTAGTTCCATATTTATTAAAACAAATATTACTCAAAATGTATGAATTCCAGCTTTATCATCAGATTCCATAAAATATTAATATTTTTCACATTTCTATATTCGAATTGTATTTTAATGCATTTGCTGTTTATTATTGATAACCCAAAGTGAAATATCTGCTTTGCTACTGAAATATTTTCAAATATACAGTGGTTCGGTATAGGAAAAATATCAAACATTATTGAAAATGTTGATGCTTCTGTTAGAGAGGATCAAAACAGAATTCCAATGCGTTTTATGTTTCATAAAAAATATTTTGAAGTGAATAACTCACGTCGATTTGCCTGAAACAAATGTTGGGAAGAATACTCAATTTAGATCTATATGAAAGTTATTATTAATTGAACACATGAAAAACATAATTCAGACTGAATTAAATCATATAATTATGCCTAGAGACTCAGAACCATGAACCTTTCTTTTCAACATACCATACAGGTATATATGGAATGTATTTGGGGTACCCCAACAATATACTGTATCATATTTGTCGTTTGAGGCATGGAACATTTGTTTTGAGGCACAATACGTTGAAAATCCTCGAGAAACTCCTTATAACCGTGAAATTCGAATTGTCGAGTGATAATTGCATCACAACTCCATCTGTGGTTATCTACCACCACTAAAGTTCGCTATGCGTCAAATAGTAGACATAAAATGCCCCGTGACGTCTAAGTTGAATGAGAATGAAATACTAAATTCCATTCAATGCATTTATCAAGGTACATTTCCTATAACACAACTATCATCAAAATTTGGGAAAAATACTCGATTTGGATCTATATAAAAATAATTATTGACTGAAGACATCATAAACATAATTTAAACTGAAACTATACATATAATTTCAGCCTAGAGCCTTAGAACCATAAGAAATTCCATTTAACATACCGCACCTGTATATATGGAGTGAATTTGGGTACCCCAACAATATACTGTATCATTTTTGTCGCTTAAGGCATGGAACATTTGTATTGAGGCACAAAACGTTGAAACCCCTCGAGAAACTGCTTATAATCGTAGAATTCGAATTGTCGAGTGATAATTACATCACAACTCCATCTGTGGTAATCTATTCGCACTAACAATCTTTATGCGTCAAAATGAAGATATCTAAATTTCCTTCACGTCTGAATTGAATGAGAATTAATTGCTGAATTCTACTGATTTCATTCATGAACGTACATTTTGAGTAACTAATTATCAAGAGTAAGTTGTGACTTTTGTTCATTGGTTTTTAACCCGAAACACGTCTCAAGTATATTGGATAATTACAGTTATATAACACATTCCAAATGTTTTATCAGGTCTCGTTTCAAGAGACATCGATTGATATTGTGAGGATTGGCATTCAAGGAGTTTATTTCTCGAATTTCGCAAGAATTTCGAGAAAATTCGAGTTTACCGACCGACCAGCCAGTACGTCCTCACTTATCGACCGTGCGAATGAAGTGGATTTACACGAGCACTCAATAAGCCAAAGAGCCTCTAAAATAACGCAGAAACCGCCTCCGACAAAAACACGTTGACTTCCCGGCAAATAATATTAGACCCAAACCAGGTCCATTGTTGAGTGTTTGGGAAATTCAATTACTTCCTACCAAGTTCGCCGCGAATTTGTTTTAATTGTCCTCGTCGCCACCTTTGATTGTTCGAACGAATTCGCTTCCAATCTAGCTTCACGAAAACACAAACACGCTAAATTTATAGAGCCCCCATTATTTGTAAGCTTTGGGTTTGAAGCAAAATGGAAAAAAACGTCGGTATTGTGAGTGATTTCGATGATATCAAGTATGTATGTTTCGGAGCTATTATACCATCATTAGAGCTATAAGATAACTCATTTGAATAAGAAATGTATATAACTGAGATTGAATTCTCGCTTAACTCTTGGTGAAACATAATTAAATATTGAATTGAATTAAACTCTTCTCAGAATGTTTCACGATTATATTTAACAACATTAGTTTCAAGCCTTAGGTCATTTTCAGAAAATATTTATATTAATATATGAAATATATCAGAATACGCGGCATATTTTGTCACAACGTGACAGAATTGATGGGTTCATCAGAGTTTATTTTGATTTGTTGTCTGAGATATATTCAAGCAATGAAAGAGTTTTGAGTTCAAGATATGCTGTTTTCAATTGTAGTTTTACAAGTTTTTCGATTGATAATGTGTAGTATAAATGTATCATATCAAATTATAATAAAAAGAAAAACTTTCGTATTTGAGAAAATTAGAGGAAATCTTCATATGAAAATAATATCTAAAATCTGAATCTATAATATAATGATAATTCAATCAAAATCCGAAGATTTATTGATGACGTACATTATTTTCCATTTCTTTTCAAATTTCAATGTCAATTCAATGAATTTTGATTCCGATTCCATTCATAGAAGTTTTCTAGTGAAAACAGTAAACAGTTCGATAGTTATTTTTCAAATCAGTCGTATTGAACTCTCGAAAATAGTTTAGTAGCTCGAAACATGACGTTTATAATGTACCATATGTGCAATTATGTCAAATGCACTCGATAATTCGACAATTGACATAGTTCAACTGAGTGTTAACCATTGACATTATGAAGTGACGTCATAAATTGACATTGTAAACGTCATTCGTGTCATTTCTCAACGTTTCGTGAGTTTTTGACTCAAAGGATATGAGATATCAAGGCAGGTAGATGATACGTCGAACGTCTTACGTGTTAACGTGGCTCAATTAAGATAAGAGATCATTTCTGGAACAGATTCGTCAAAGCTACTCGTTATATGACATTAATTAAACGACGGCGACGTCGACGTGCTCGGTGAAACGTCGCGGCGGCATAAGCAGAAACGCGTTTCTCATTTTAATCTTCGATATTTTCCCCACTTCCACTCGGAGCTCGTCAAATCATGAGCTCTACTCTGTGGAATTGTCAGGGTTTAAATTTGGTCTAAGTGTGCTAACTTGTACGCTGAGGATAATTAGTGGAGAAGAAACGTGAGCGGAATATGAAATATTTGTATGATTGAACAATCGTGTTTGAGGTATCAAAGATATCAGAATTTTTGTGATGTATTTAGGCTGGATATTCAGTTCAGTGTACATATTCTCTAATGATCGAAAAATAATAATAATAATCTTTTATTCAGTTCAAAACATACAAAAAACTTACGTATTTTGAAATGTTAATTTGTAATCACATAAATACCTTACTTTTTGAAATAAACTTTCTTAGTTCACGCTTGAATTTTTTAAAACTGGTATTAGTTTTCAAGATATTTGATATATTATTCGAAGTATTGAATCCGTCATAGTATACGCTAGTTTTGGACAAAGAAAGCTCACCACTTTGAATATGAAAACTATCAGTATTTCTGGTATAAAATCCATTCACATCACTGACATATGTTACATTTTTATTACATTGTATGGAAGCAACAGATATTTTTTTTCGAATATGAATATATATGAAGCAAAGAGTATTCTTTGTTTAACAGACATTAGTTCCAAAGAGTTTAGCATAATTTTAACAGGGGTATACTTATTGCACTTGAAAATTGTTCTCATGGCTCTATTCTGTAACTTTTGTAATTGTTGAATTTTTTTTATTCGATTATTATTATTGTTTTATTCCATTAAAAAAACACTACGCTCAAAAAATAACCCTTAACTGTATTAATAAAGTACTTATTATTATATTGATCATAAGCTGTATACAATTCAATATAATATTCATTTTTGAGCTTCTGAACGCAATCATATTGCTCTTTTTTGTTATGTGTTTGATATAATCGAATAATTTACTGATTGCTATCATTAAAAATAAGGATGTCTCCTAGAAAACTGCTTCAGCTGTATCAATATTTGCTTTCTTCAAATAGCCAATCATATAATTTCCCGAAATTACACAGAGAAAAGAAATCAAATTATAGAAATCGATATAGGATACTAACGAATATGTAATTCGTCAGTTAACATCAATCTTCTTGGGCAACGGAACTTTTTGAGTGGAAAACAAGCTTAGGTCGACGTGTAGCAGTGGAAGTTCCTAAATTACTTAACCGCTAACTTTGTTTGCCGAAGTTCATAGTAAGCAGCCCGAAGGAAGTTGCTTTTTCTCATAAAAACAAGTATACCTCATTTGTTCGTCTAGCCAACAAATTCTTGCGCGTTTCGGGCGGCTCCCAAAGGTTTTTTCTTCAGAATGTCGGGTAGCTTTCAAATCTCCCACATGAATGATTTCAACTGAAACGAGTGAGGTAATTTATGCCAAAACTCCAGTGGATGCGGGGGAAAATTAGCATAGTTATACAATTAAATGGGAGGATTAAATTGAGATTTATAAGATAAAATTCCGAATGTTTTTGGCAAACATTCCGCGGAAGAAGTTACAGAACTTTCAATTGATAAATCACGAGGGGTTATGAAGTAGGGGTGGGACCCTAAACTATCATGAGATGTGTACAAAAAGAATTTCTCTTTGATTAACAAAATATCAACAACATAGAAAAGAGATATAGACTTGAATGTTATAGTTTCAACAGTTTTCATTGATCTCTAAAACGTGCATTCGAAACTGTGGATCGGCAAAAATTGAATGAAATGTGTTTAATTATTTGAGAAAACGTTACCAAAAAACTAAAATTGAAGATAACATGTCAGGAGAAGTTGAAGTTGTCTATGGGTTTCCACAGGGTAGTGTTTTGGCATCCTTGCTCTTCAATCTATACACAAATGATCTAAATAATTATCTTAAAGATAATTTCATAGTATTGTATACAGAAGACTTATGTATTTCTGTGTCTCTCAAATGATTCAATGGTCATGTCCAGATGCGACAGTTTTGTTTATTTACATATCCGTTAAGCCAGAAATGAGCGTCATCGCTGAACAATTTCATTAAGTTGTTCTAAGGCTCATTCACTAAAAATTAGACGTTGTGGTAGGTCATTCGGCTTCAATTCTTGCAGAAGTTGAATTTTATAGGCTTTCAAACCCAAATCAACACGTGAAATTTTCCATGTGGTTGAGTAACACATGCGCAATTGTTCACAAACAGCGACGAATTGACATTTCACGATCCTCATTAACACTGTACGCTACGGCTGCAATATTCTCTTCAGTACGCACTGTACGCATGCGAGACAATGGTTTAATGTTATTGTCCAACAATGTAAATGTGGTGCGAAATTTGAAGATAACAACACGAATTGTTGATTTACCAGGTCGGTTATGACGACCATAATATGGTCGTAACAAACGATACACATTCTTCACGGAGCACGAACTTTGATAGTAAATTTCAATAGTTTGAAATCGTTGCTCGTTTGTAACTGTTTCCATGATGAAATGGCAGAGTATACCAAAAGAATTCCACTTTGACAGATGACGTTGAGATGCCATTACCAACCAGTGCAGCCAACCTGAAAAATTCAACTCTTAAAAAATCACCCGTTATTAATAATAATAATATTGAGATTGAAATCTCGCTTAACTCTTGGTGAAACATGATAACATGTTAAGTTAAATTAAACAGTGTATGTTTCGGGCGTGAGCTCATTTTCAAGACTAGACTTCAAGACTAGTAAGTACACCCACATCAACTTATGTGCTATCCGAATTTTAAGAGGACTATAGAGGAAATATAAAATACTAAACAGACTATCAAGATTATGTATCAAGTTCACGTGTAATGAAAATTCAAGTCAAATTCGAACGAAATCAAAGTTGCTCTGCCAGCATACTCCATTTACAGACCAGAATCTGTCAATCGCTTGCTCAGTTGGGAATAGTTTATTATTTACCCCGTTTTGCCGCGTTTCCATTTTTGCGACGACTGTGAAAATACAGCAATTTACCTTTCAGATTATCTCCCGCTTTGTGGAAAATTTTCTCGTTTGGCACACGTTCACATTTTGAAAAGCGGTTCATATACATTTCCACTTAATGACGATTTCGCGGTACTTTTATCGACGGTTGGTATTAGTCAAGTCGCGAACTGAAAGCTGTTGTAAAGGTTTTGAATTGAATATGGTCGATAACGTCGGAAAATGGCGCATTAAGTGCTGTTGAACTACAAAAACCTTCATTGAAACTAACAGAATGATATATTGAATTGGAAATATAAAATATCTTCATTATTTTCATCTTTTATTGGTTGCTGACGTTGGTCCAAATCAGGAATTTCAAAGGTTCTAGGAGATTCGAAGTTCTTTCTTTCATCTAAGGGTGCAGATCAGAGTATCTTCCCAAATACTGAACTGTAACCTTCTCTTGAAGACATCGATTCGAAGAATCGTGATCTTTGTGATCCCTATTTGCTCCACTATGTTTATTCAGCAAGCGATACTGCAACATGTGAAAATATTAGTCTTCAAATTAGGTGTACAGTTAAACGTTCGAAAATGAGGTACCACTCCGAAACAATTGTCAAGCAAAACAAAAATCCGGCGAATTTAGTGTTTTATTCAGTTGATATAAAACCATGCTTTATCAAGAAATCATGGAATTTTCAATCGATTTTTTCGGATTTTGTCCTCACGACATCAGCATTTGTCGTTTTGCGTATTCGTGATTCTAGAACTACGGAAGTTTTTCGAGGTATGATCTCAGCAATATTCATTTCGACCAGTTAACAGTATATCATAATGTTACAAGTTTCGAATTGATCTTTTTCATATAGTTCGAATTTATAACCTACTTTAGCTATCTATTTATAGATTTGTATACATCTTCGATCTCACACACACAGGATGTATACCTGCGATTAACCTCTGGTTCAAAACCTAAGTGACTACTAAGCGAGAACTGAAAGTTAATGAATTGTACCACACCACAGTTAGCTATAGTGAAGATGGGGTGGGTTAATTAAGTAAAAAAAATTTAATGCCAAGCACCAGAGGTTTGAAAGTTCTCGGTACAATTCAATTGGTTTTCTGCAGGATCAAACAACAGCTCCACCAGATGTAACAGTTCTTAATCTAAGTTCTCCCTAACAGTAACTAATATCCACTTGGTTCAATAAATGATGATATGATTATATATAGATATATATATTAAATATAAAAAAAAATTAATAAATTGAAATACTTAAAAGAGAAATCGAAACAAATAAAACATTAATTAATTCTCTCTTAGCTAAGAGGACTTAATCGTCACAATGAAAGAAATATATATAATGAATGTTTGAATAAAAAGGAATATTTAGCATGTGAATTGAACATTGAATTGTTAATTAGACTAAACTCAAGGTTAATAAAATAAATATAAAATCAAATATCACATTGTCTCTTCAACAATATACTTTCACCACACCAAGCGTACTCAGACTTCTAGGTTTAGGTTCAAAGATCTTCTACCAAACCTTCTCCAAATGGTGAATCTCAATAATTCCACTAATCAAAAACAAAACAGAGAAATCCAGAAGGAAACGTGAAAATTAAAACAAAAATGAAAAACCCTGAAACAAAAACCTCCATGAAACAAATAATCAAAACTAAACTGAAAATACTTGGACTTACTCAAACATGAAGTATGAGGTTTGCAGTGGATCAGAACACATCTTTGCTCCCCTGAAGGGTACTTCTTCTGGTCACAAATTCCAAATAACTAACAATGCCAGAAGAATTTAACGATCATCAAATAATCCCAAATACTGAATACTTCTTCCTTTCTTCAAAACAAGATTCCATAAAAGAAGAAGTATTTAATTGATGGACGTCTCCACACGTCTCCTATCTTGATAATAATTGATATCTGATAACTTTCAAAAAAAAAAGATACCAGTCGACTTTTTTTCCAGTTTCAGGTTAACTTTCCAATCATCTCACAGAGAACACAACATGACAATCAGACCTACTTAACATTAGGACGAAAGAGTACCAACCTAACCTCAAAAAACTAAACTCTGACGAAAAGATATGACACTTAACAAAATTATAACGTTATAAATTGAAACTGCGTAATTGCTATCTGTCTCTCAAAGTGAGATCAAAAAAACATCCGTTTCTAGCAGAAACTAGCTTATCTCATCTGTAATACTCGCGAATGTGTTCATCGTCATTTCGTCCCCGTGAACACAGAGTATTAACGACGAATTATAACCGGGAGCTTAGGCCGTTATGAAACTACATCTCTTCTGCTGTATCAAATTTAATTCAACTGCTATAGGTACGAGATTCCAGTTTGGAAGGAATTAGCGAGCGACAAGACTCGTAATTAATGTTTCATAATCGAAACTACTGTCTGCAACAGGAGTTCATTAGAACTAATTTATGAGGCCTGGAAGTACGGTTTTGTTTGTAACGGTACGCAGAGAAGGATTATAATTTTCAGGGATATTGTGAGTTTTAGTTATCCCTCGCGTTCTCTTTCAAATTGTCAACTTCAATCAGTCGATCTCATAAGAGAATATTGATTTTTGAGGATAAGTATTACATGGAAGAGGTCGAGTTCAGCTTCATTCAGCAATTTGCATAACAAAATCTGAAGTCTTGACTTTCGTGAATTGTGTACATTTGATTATCGAAATTTTGTTCGTTATGTTGGTAGACCTACATTTCTCCTATGTTGACATTCTTAGCTCTTTTAGATCAGTAGTTTGTTTTTGACAACTGAAAAGATTCATCACTTTTTGTGTGTTCTTCGATTTCTTAATTTTGAGAAAAATGGATCAAAAAATCTGTATTAAATTTTGCGTAGAATATGGAATGGAAGTTCCAATGCAGTTAAAATGTTGACTGTGGCATTCGGTGAGTGTACTTAAAAAGTGTTTGTTCACTTCAAAAAATCAAGAGGTGTTTGTAAGTGGTACAAGCGCTTTACAGAAGGCCGAAGAGATGTTGATGATGATGATCGTTCTGGAGTTGCAACCACGTCAACATCAATCATCGAATAATTATTAGGGAAGTTACAGAGTATGTTGGCATATCAATCAGCTCAAGCCATGGAATTTTCCCGGATGTTTTGGGAATGAAAAGGTCATGCCTAAATCGATCAAAGTTGAAGGTTTTGTTCAGTGTTTTCTTCGATTACAACGGCACGGTGCAACATGAGTTCTTGCCAACAGGTTGTACGGTTAATAATAAACACGACAAGGAAGTAATGCAACGTTTACGTGAAGCAATATGGCTCCAAATATCGGAATTGTGGAGGATAAAATCATAGATTCTGCATAACGATAATGTAGCAGTTCACATATCAATGCTTTTCCGTGATTTTTTGTCGAAAAACAACACCGTAAACATGCCTTAACCACAGTCTCACCAGGTTTCGCTCCCTGCTACTGTCTACAAATCCAAGACAGTTCTTTGACGTACCCCTACACCAAATTTCGTGCTACCCGACAGTATGTCATTGAATTTGACTGTATGTGTTTGCGAATCCGAGTATGACCTGAACAAATCATTTAAATTTATACGGTAAACACTAAGATTGAATTCTTAAGTAAGTAATTGAACAATTCCTTAGAAAAAACATTAAGGCTTCGCACGATCTTTATGTTATCTGATGAAAAATCTTCAACTGCCTCATGAAGAAGAGTTTTCTGTAACGATGTTTTATATTTACTATTTCAATCTAAAAATTTGAACAGATCTGATGACATAATCATGAAAATCCGAGCTTCTTCTCCAAATAAGCACCCAAATATTTTGGAAAGAGATTGAGTTTTATCTCATAAATCATAACTATATAGGCTTTTTTATTCACTGATACACATTCAGACAATTCAACGTAAACTACATATTCTCAATAGGACTCTACCTATTTCTGCCCAAGATCATCCTCATCACTTTCTTTGTTTGTAATTTGAATCCATATATTTCTCCTATGTTTCTATATCCTTCTCATTAAAATGAAGCATAATTATGGTTTTATAAATCCACGTTTTTTCAGTATGAAATATAATGAAATATCCCAAAAGAGTCGAATATGTTTCATGAAATCTTCAATTTCGTGGATACTGTTTTCAACGGTAGACTTTTTGTTACTCTTCTGCTGCTCTGAGATAACAACTAAGAATAAAAATAGGAACTTGAGCCACTAAGTTGGAACGTACTGAAATGAGCACTCGATCCAACATTACAAAAATTATTATATACAACAAATTTCGTGTGAGTTTCATTTTTGGAAGGCTCGCATTCAAGTTTCGAAAATTTTCCACCAAGAATTCCAGAAAAGTCGGGTGAAGTTAATACTAAAATCAGTCTGTACGTGTATGTAAATGAAAGAAGAAGTCCCACTAGCTAATGATAAGATTGAAAGCGACAGCATCCTAAGCTTGAGAGTCTAATTAATATGGTAACTAACACCGACAAAATAATTTCGAACGTAATTATAAGGTAATACTCAATTACAGCGAGCTCAGCTAGTTATCTGACTACCTCTAGGTACTGGGTCCTCAGACTAACTGATAGTCTTTTCAACTTAACATTTGACAACTTACCCGATTAATTAATAGGTGATTAATTAATTTGGTATCAGGCCAGATGTACCGCAGAGTGTGGAATTATTTGAAGAGGTCAACGATGTTTTAATTGAGTGACTTACTATTACACTGGAGAACAATATTCAAATTTGGGCTGGTGTTTATTTCGAATAAGACATAGCTTGTTTGTTAAAACATTGCTTGATGAATCGTCAATTCTCCTAAGAATATAAGTGGCTTCAAATTTCTTTTGAAGTAAAACGATGATTACGAGATCATTTTATTATGAGCGATTGTATCAAGACAGGGGAAATATATAAACTCTAATGAGAAAGATTAACTTGCTATGGGATTGTCATAAACCTTCGATAAATTTTGGTTTTCGTATGTTACTGCTTCATCTTGATCTTGACAATATGAGGAATTTAAGATGTTAATTATTCTCATTGAGGATAATTTTTTGGTGGAATGTTATCGTGAATTGAATACTCCAGAACCCTGGCAACATCACATGATATTATCTACGCGTAAATCAAGCTACAAGTCAAGATAACTATCCTGACTTATACTGCTCTGTACAAGCAAATGGAGCGACAATTGTCATCAAAAGCTTCTTATTTATACTTATCTGCGTTCACTGTTGGATATAATAACTCACAAGGAACAAAGAAATACACCCTCTGTGAATTCAGCAAAATTGTTGAAGATGATGGTTGACACAAGATTGAAAACGACAACCACATAAGAACATCCTCAGAAATAAATGAGCTCTACCGGTGCAGATAGAATGCTTTGAAATCCGAAAGAATACAATAGATGAGCATATATAGAAGTATTAAATTGATGGTTCATTGCGATACCATGGGAAAAAAATTTGGAAGAAACAACATCTTTTAAGAAATGCATTAACAAAATGATAACAATATTGAATATGTAAGTAAATAATTGAAAAGAGGATTTAACAAGAGCTCAATCTAATCTAAAAAATAGTAAGTTATAACCACATTAGATCATTCAATGAAATATTACTAAGAACTCAATATGAATCAATTAATTTAGTCAATTTTTTTTTCACATAACTCCTGATAATAAATTCTATGGAGTCAAAGTGAATGTCACAATTATTGGCAACTCTATTGAATGAAGACTCCATGAACCAAATGGGGGATTGTATAAGGGAGTTGGTCCTCGGAGTCTCTAGGTGGAATAATTCTGTACTACGAGAATTTCGTGTAGGCACACGAAATTTCAAAGCGGACAAGAGAAGAGGACAATCTTTACTATTGTGCAGTGATTTGTACAAAAATTTGAGTGATAAAGTTTCTCTCCTGCTCTGCAATGAGATAAAACTGAATCGATTCAATAATTCGTTATGATTGACTCCTCTCTATGAATAAACTTTATCCTCCCTCCAAACTAAGAATTTCAAGAACCTTTTCTGAATAGCCTCAGGATGGCGTTGATGGGAAGTGTAAATGGTATGCCAGATCCTGCTGCCATACTCCAACTTGCTACGGATTAGGGTATTGAATAGTCCAATGAATGTTGATGAATTATTGAAATATTTGCCATTGCCGTTTGGGACAAAGGAAGGCTTCTGGTCGAAGACTACACCAAGATATCTCGCCTTATCTGAACGAGAGAGAACCTGACCACCGACCCTGTAATCGCAGTCAATTCGGTCTCTTTTTCTTGCGAATGAAACAAAATTACACTTTGACACATTCAAACTCAAATAATTGTCTTCACACCAACTAGCAACATGGTCCAGCGCGCGCTGAATTTGAACACAGTTTTCCTGTGATCTAACTTCATGATATAGTTTCAAATCGTCTGCAAACGTCAAATGTGGAGAGTAAATTTTATCCATCAGATCATTTACGAACAAAAAGAATTACAGTGGTCCAAGATTAGACCCTTGAGGTATTCCAGAGGTAGGTATGAACTCAGACGACTGTATATCTTCCAGCTGAACGAATTGATGTCGGTCAAACAGGTAAGAATGAAACAGGTTGGTGAGGCTATCAGAGAATCCAAATTTGTTGCCTGATTTCTATACCAGAAGTGTATAAGCAACTTTATCAAATTCTTTCTGAAAATCTGTGTAAATCACATCAGCTTGATTGGTGGAGTCTATTACTTCAGAAACGTACTGTGAAAACAGCATTAGATGGCTTGAAAAAGATCTCATTGACATGAATCCATGTTGCTCAATCGTTTTTAATGCATCTTCTGACGGCTGGATATATAGGATTATAGACTAAAATTTCAAAAAGTTTGGAAAAGTTTGATAAGATGGATATTGGCCTGTAGTTGTCTACAACAGAAGGATCACCTTTTCTCAGAAGGAACACCTTTTTCAAGACAGGTACTATCTTGGCCGATTTCCATATTTTAAGAAAAGTGGCTTTGCTTATTATGAGATTAAATATATGTGTTGATGGATCCGAAAGTGCATAAATACAATATTTCACAATAAAACTTGGTATTTTATCAGGACTAGACGTAAGTTTATTAGAGAGTTTCTTGGCGGCAATAATGATATGATTCCGTGTTATTGAAGTGATATTTATCGCGTCATTACAATCTCAATAGTCCACCTTATTAGAGATCACTAAGGACTCCGACAGCTACCGAAATCAACAGCTCTCATTATCAGCTATAAGTTACCAGGTGTTGTGAGCAGATTGTGAAGCTGGTGTTCAACTGTTCAAAGTACAATTTCTCACAAATTTTAATGTTCTTTTCCACCAATGTAGAACCAAAGTTGAAATAGAGGTGGATTATTGAAAGATATTCAAATTTATGAGAAAGTATCCTCAAAATTGGACCTTCCGAATGGACCATTTGATACGGAGCCGCGGACAACATTTACATCAAGTTCTTCTTCATCTTCAGAATGTAAATGGAAAAGGCCAAGTTATCGATTTCAATAAAAGTTTTGAATAAATGATGCAAATTGAGTATTTTATTCGATTTGTAAAAAACTACGCTTGAAAAATCACCCATTATTTGTTCTTTCATTTCAAAGCGTATTCAAACCTTATTTTGCTTGTTTTCACATTCCTCAACTAACTTCATCTGACCTATATTAAGTTGATGTATCTTGAAGAACCGTCGTTTCAGTTACAACTTTCGAAAACCTCTTTACATACATATCTGACTTGGCACAAACTCCCACATTTTTGCAACTTCTTTCGATTCACATTCTCGACCTAGGGAACTGAGTGGGTCCCAGCACGTCGTCACCTCGTTCCTGAGCTCGGATGAGAAATGGCCTTGCTCATAAATATCGGAAATTTATCGGGGTAAATCACCTCCGAACAGCTATCAAACGCTACCCCTAAAACTTACGCCTGCTACGTAACAAATAGTCATATAAGGCAGAAATGTTTTTGCACGCCTTAATATTCTCTCTTGCTGGTCCCTTACGTGGTTTCTTTAAACTGCTATCATTAGTTATTCTGTCTGCGGGGCTCGAAATACGCGAATTGCGGATGTGTAATTCCAATGGGGTGATAATTTAACTGCATTCGCAGTTATCCCACGAGAGCATCTTCGAGTTTTAGTTGAATAATTTTGGTTTTATTTGCGATTTTGGGTAATTTTCTATGAAAGTATCTTCGAGGGAACTTACTGAGCTCTAAAATTAATTTATTTCGTGAAGGATTGAATGAACTACGTCTTGACAAAAAAAAAGGACGAAAGACTTTCCGTTTTAGGACTGAATCTAAAAGCCCAAACTTCCGAAGCTCATATATACATAAAAATAATATTGACATCACTGGGGAACAATTTGTAACATAATTTCTGCTGACTTAAATTTTTCATCGGTCTAAGAGGTAAATTGAGATGCGGATTCCAAATTCAAGTTTTTTTTTCTGCAGTTGTAGAAAAAAACATTCGTCAACTGAATGGCGATTTTTTATAGATAGCTCAAAATGTAGCTTGAATTTTGTTCTCCTCCACAATGGAGGTTTCAATGGAGTTCCAATAGGTTATTCAGTTTCTTTGCATGAAGAATACGAAGACATAAAGAAGGTCATTGACTTGTTGCAATATACCTTACACCAATGGATCATCTGTGTTGACCTTAAAATGGTTTGTTTTCTTCTTGGCCAGCTATGAGGATATACCAAGTATCCCTGTTTTCTATGTTTGTGGGACAGTAGAGCTTGTGAGAAGCATTGTGTGCAGTCAAAGTGGCCACCAAGATCTGACCTAAAACTTGGTATATAAAACTTTGCATATAAAACTATGTCTCATGAAGCAATTTCTTCAGTTAAAGCTGTGTCAACTGAAGGGGTCTGTTTGAAGTATATCATTTCTGCATTTTCTAGCTTGTCATATGAGAAGATAAAGGTTAGTGTCTTTGATGGGCCACAGATTCGGCAACTTATTAAAGATGAACGTTTCGTTGAAACAATGACCGAATTTGAAAAGAATGCTTGGTTGGCATTCAAAAGTGCCGTCAAGAACTTTCTTGGAAACACACGAGCCTAGAATTACGTCGAAATTTTTCAACAACTCTTAGAAAGCTTTAAAAAGCTTGGCTGTTACATGAGTATCAATCAGCATTTCTTACATAGCCATCTTATTGGTACATAACCGACAACTTGGTGAAGGGTATAGTTGTCAATTCAAGTTGCTCAGTTGCACTTCATATTTTGAGAAAGCCTAGTTTGCGTTGGTTAGTCACACATAAGATTTGTTATGGATTTATGAAGCATCTCATCTCGAACAATGGGTATTTTTGGACTTCACAGAAGGTGTATCAGGTAATCAGGAAATCTGGTCTATCGAACCTGCTGCAGAAAAGAGTTTTCACAGCTAGAAACCTTTACTCTACCTTGCCGTCATATTTAGAAATGCCTTATTTGTTGCCACGAACTGAAAAATTGACAATGTTAGGTCAAATGTAGTTTCTACAAATATGACACTAAAGAAGATCTACCTGCACAATGGTGCAAACTGGGAATATCACAGAATGGTCACAATTCCTACTTAAGATGTTTTAAAAAGTTTCTTCTTCATTCGAGGAAAGCTGATCAATCAAATTCAAGCGACATATTGAAAGGTTTACATTGCGGAAGGTCTACCACCGATGTTATGAATTCTCAAACGAATTTGCACTGGATATCTGATTACCTATTTAATAACCACTTTTTTCTTGTTTTTCTGATTTCAACTCATTTTGTAAATTGTGTTTTTTTAGAGGTATAGAACTTTAAATTGCAATAAAACAACGATGGATCATTCGATCGACAAGAATTTGTTTCTTATTTCGAAAGATAATCTTGTGGCATTACATTTTGAATATGATTTCTGGCATATCACCGCCACGGCTGGCTCGGATGTATTCCAATCTGGACGTCCAATTTTCGATGACTTTCTCCAATATTTGTGGCCGTATATCGGTAATAACACGGCGAATATTGTCTTCCAAATGGTCAAGCGTTTGTGAATTATCCGCATAGACCAATGACTTTACATAGCCGCACAGAAAGTAGTCTAGCGGTGTTAAATCACAAGATCTTGGAGGCCAATTCACAGGTTAGAACGTGAAATTAGGCGGTCACCAAACGTGGCTCTCAATAAATCGATTGTGGCACGAGCTGTGTGACATGTTGCGCCGTCTTGTTGAAACCACAGCTCCTGGACATCATGGTTGTTCAATTCAGAAATGAAAAACTCAGTAATCATGGCTCTATACCGATCGCCATTGACTGTAACGTTCTGGCCATTATCGTTTTTGAAGAAACACGGACCAATGATTCCACCAGCCCATAAAGCGCACCAAACAGTCAATTTTTCTGGATGTATCGGTGTTTTGATATACACTTGAGGATCATCTTCACTCCAAATGCGGCAGTTTTGTTTATTGACGTAGCCATTCAACCAGAAGTGCGGTTCATCGCTAAAGAAAATTCGCTCATGAAAATCGGTAACAACGGCAATCTCGTTTCGGGCCCATTCGACGAATATACGCCTTTCTTGATGATCGTTCGGCAATTCCAGATGACTTGCCAAACCAAACTTAGAATAAATCACTCCTCGGCTGTTAAATCGGTCGCCATCTTCAACAGTAATGCAAACTTAAAGTTCTATACCTCTAAAGAAAACACCCGTTATATGCCAAAAAAGTGACAATTTCAATTGCATCAATAAAAATCTATCAATGTTTTGAGATCTCTTTCATTCTTTTTAATATTGAAAGTATTATTCCCATCAGCTTCATCATTCTTGAAACTGTTTTTTTTAAATTTCCTATTGAAGAATCCTATTGAAGATAAGCGTGTAAAGTTCATTTATGAATCCAAAAAGACTTCGCAATTCAATTCTTCTTTGAGCCTGTCTCGTATTGCTAGTGAAGGTGCTCGGTCAACTCCAAATCAGACATTTCTAATTCAAGCATGTGAAACTAATCTCATAAGATGCACATCAAACGGAATCGCCAATTCGCAAACGGCCAGACAGACAAAGCACCAACCGTCACAAATTTGTTCTCGAAGACGACTTACAAGACGACGTATCATAAATCAGCTCAAGAAGTTTCTAGCGGGACAACGAGCTCTAATTTACTCAGCATGTCGAGAAAGTACATCGAGGGTCTTTGTCTTTAAGCTCGGACAAAATCGGAATATAATAGCAGTTGTAATTGTTTGACGAGATCTCCGCCTACATTACATTAAAATGGCGCTTTTATAGCCGCATGCAGACCCCGGAGACGCTGGGCCAACTACCGCAAATTTCGATTACTTGTCAACTTCGGGGTCATGGTCCTCGTGGGATTGCTCCGCTGGAATACACAACAACTGCAGTTGAAGTTGGCGTTTAAGTCGTCTATTTAAAGGAAGATGTAATTCGAGGAAATTATGCAGAAAGGACACTAGTTCTAGGTTATAAACAAACATACTCAAATTGATAGAAAGAGAGAGAGATAGCTGTCTATTCAAACCTTATGTCTGATGCTACAAAAGATAAGCAATTCTTCAGTTAGAGAATTAGTGGAATTTTCAGTTGAAATATTTTTCACGGCCACCTTTAATACAGGCCATGAAGAGCGTAGTTCTCGGTGTTGCCAAATTGTGTTGAGTGGTATACTATCCTAGTCGGGTGTTCCCAAGCTTGTTAGTATTATTTCAACTCTTTTTGAATATTGCGAACAAACAAGAAATATCATTAGTATTAATAATATATAGAATATTATATTGGGTATTGTGAGCACATATTTCTGTAAGAGAAAAATGTAAAACATTTATTATTGCAAGAAAACAACGATTTTTTCGACAAAGCCCCACTGCGTAAAAAATACTTCTATTAGTCAGTGGGATTTATTTACATGAAAACTTGCCTAGCCAAATTTATTGAATTATTTGAGAGAATAGGAACCTTGAACGACACGCTGTAGGAATTACTCAGATTGAATCATT
Organism: Henosepilachna vigintioctopunctata; assembly: GCA_030704895.1. Lineage (NCBI taxonomy): Eukaryota > Metazoa > Arthropoda > Insecta > Coleoptera > Coccinellidae > Henosepilachna > Henosepilachna vigintioctopunctata. The sequence continues at coordinate 4,674,001 of JARQZJ010000005.1, forward strand.
TACCTAATTATAAATAAATATTATATTTCTGATTAGCGCAACCAACAAACTACTTCATGAATGTATTGAGCTTTCTTCGTTTATTTTTTGATTCAGTTTTCCCGTGTACGGCTTAATTTTTTTTGTGTGCTTATTCAATAAGATATATAAAAAAATGAAACACAGCATGTTCAGAATATTTTTATTGTCTTCATCACATAAACAGCAACAATAAAAATCTTTCAAGGGCACATCCAATGACACTCTCAAAGTAGTGAGATTACACAAAATTGCTTTCTGGTGTATATTATTCAAAAAGGCCCGTTCCAGAGAAATATCATTATAATTTTCTCAAATATGACACACATGTGAAATAAGACATTTTTAATTAAATCTGTAGGTATACTCAGTCCTCCCCGTTGCAAATAATTGAAATATTATGAATGAAATCATAGCTTTCAAAAATTCTGTTTTGAGGAAAGTTTGGATTTTGAAAGAATATGTTATTGTTAGTCTAGATTTCGAGTTCTTTTTTCATTCTCTTGAGCAATTTTGTATCTGTAACTTGAGATGTACGTTGTATTTCATAATACAGCCACATTTCAAAAGCAGTGGCACCTGTGAGAGTCCAGGACTTCACTCATACAACAGAACAGAAGAAACTTTTTTCCAGAGGCTGGAATTTGTTTTTGGGGATATATTGTAACACCACTCATATTGGTGGAGTAAATACAGACCTGCCTGCTATGCGACATTTTACTTCTTGTGCAATATGCCACTGTTCATTTATGATGGTTTCAAGATTGATAAACATGTTCAATTCAAGATTCAAGGGTGTATAATTGAACTTCATTTATATTTCTTCAGCTGATGATGTTGTTTGTTTCTTTACGTCCATATTAACCCCAAATTGATGACTGCACTGGTGTTTCGAGCGTATCATTCGAAGTTTTGTCTCCAAGGAGCCATTATCTATGAATTCATAGAATTTTTGAAGTCTTCAACTCTGTTGGAGTAGTGGCAGCATCTCAATTTGTTTCAAGAATGAGGGAAGTATGAAATGAAAAATCTTCTTAGAATATCTTCGACATAGTTGAGTGTAATGCATTGAAATTGCGTTTTCACATCTAGCCAAGTTTTTCATCGCGCATTTCCCGTATATATTTTCATGTGCCATTATATGCAGATGTAACTGGTAACCACGTTCTCACTTGCATTTATAATGTCGCAAAAAGCTAGAGGATTGCCGGCTGAATAATTACTCGTGCACGTAGGGAAGGGGGTTGAAACGCGGACGCAATATGGGGACGTGGGGCGAAAAGCGTTTGCGGATTTGCACACGTGTTTTGTATTTTTAATTGAAACATCTGGTACACTTCCACTTCAAACTGAAACACTTCCTGCCTCGCTGCCAGTGAAAAAATGCTGGACAATTACGGCTATTAGCCATGCCCGTTCCAATGACCAGATTACTGCTCGATGTAGTATGTATGGGGTGGAAAAAACAATGTCGATCAATTGTTTACACGAAATCCCTATAAAAATAAACCCTCAAATTGGCAATATCTGTCAGACTTCATCGAAACTTCGTTGTAAAACCATCGAAAAACAAGAGGTGATGTGAATTCTCCGAAGCTAGTGCGCTAGGTTTAGATCTGGTGCTAAACATGAATGAAAGGTAACACATCAGATAACTCAATCTGCAGATCAAGTTCTCAAGGACCATTTTCAGAATAACTATGATCAAGGTTACTTATTGAGAAGAATGATTTAGAAGAGCTTTTGATTCCTGAATACGTAAAGAGGATAACATGCTCTATCTTTGATATGTTTTTGTGTACTCAAAGTATTACAATGATGCATGATAGACCACTATAGGGCTATAAATCAAAAATCATTCGCTACTTCTGTTCTTTGAAGGTCAACATTAAAGTTGTTGATCAAATGGTTGGGATAATATTCGAATTCATATTCATATTTGAGGTTGCATACATGTTGAAGCTTTTTTTCTCATCTTTGGTTCAAGTATTTGATATCAAACTGTGAGTGAAAGTTGTCAAAGCTTGCCTAAGGAGTATATCAATGAAATCGGTCTTGAGAGAGCTCTGTAAAGTACCCCAGAACCATATCTCATATCTTTCATTGAACAACTCTTCGAAGAATATGATTCATTGTAGTCAGAAGAATTGTTTATTTCCTTATATACTTGCTTCAATTTCTAGCTTTGTGTTGTGGTTGCATTCTTGAGTGACATGAAACCTTCATGGCAACTTCAACTCAACTTCAACTTCAACTTCTCTGAGTTTAATCACAAGTGCAAATGGTGCTGCTATCACTTTTATACCACTCACACTGAATATTAGAGATCACGTGAAGAAAAACATTTTGAAGTAACAGAAAATTGATAGGAGAACGCGACAATATAGTTAAATGTACATGTAACTGATGAAATGAATTTGAAGAATCGAAGAGGAAAATCATCTGGTATATAGAGAGACCTTCATTGAATTTCCATATGAATATCTTGAATTTGTCAGAAAAAGAATTGTGCATTCGAATTTGCAGCGCGTATCAAGACAGGAGCAGTAAGCGAGAAGCCAGGTCAACTAGTTCAACTGTATATACTCAGTACTCAAAAACTTCGAGAGAATTATATCCAGATGTAACAAGAGTACAGTCGCTAAAAAGTACGGAGGTATTTTCATCAAAGTTTCCGAATAGCTCCACTAATTACCAAATTCTGCGATACAAAGTTTGTAATGGCAGTCATGAAACGATGTCAACATGGAACACACATGGGATATTTCTTTGTGATACCCTATCTGTTGATAAATATTCAAAGAGCGCTATCGTGTTTATGTTGATGGTTAGCCAAAGCGAGAAAGCATAGAATCAGTTTTCCAAATAGCTTGAAACAGGGCTGGAGTGAAATTATAAGAAATGTTTCGAGGCAGGAAAAAATGTTTTCAATTTCTCTTCAGGTAAAGCTACACTATGGAAGGTATTCAATAGCGATATAGCTATGTGGAAAGTTTATCTGTCTCTCATTCGAAATATCGGAAATGTAATTGAACACACGGAAGAATGGAAGCACAGAAATTATGTTCTCTGATCTCATTTGGATTTTTCGAATCCTTAGGTTTCATTCCAGATCAAAATGAGTGATTGTATGACTTTCAAACACATATTTAAGGTTTGACATTGATCCAATTCATTCACTAAATTACATCGTCTTAAAATTATTTTCTTCTATGTAGAATCGGAATATCAGAGCAAAAACTAGAGAAATGAACAACTTGTAAAACAATTGTTGATATCATAAACATAATGAATCATGAAGAACACAATGCTTGTTGATCCCACGTCTGATGTCGAACTCTCAATCAGTCGACAGTAAGTATAATCACATTAGCAAGGGCTTAATTCTTTTTCTGATGAGATAATCGATGCATAATAGAATATTAATACTCGTCGACAAGAACGTCAAGATTTGAATTCTCGCTAATCCGGTGTAGGCGTCGCAACGCTGCATTAATCATTAAACTCTATTACATCTACCTCGCCCTTGGGGACATTAAACGAGATCACGGCAACAATGAGTTTCAAATTACCGTCTACGCTTGCATTTATCACATAACTCGATGACTTATTAACTATTACCACTCGATTTTAACGAGGCAATAAAAGCTACCGAGATCGTAACGGTTACTTTAATCGTTCTTTTTTTGGTTTAATTCGCGACTTTTATAGATATCGAGTTGTAACTGATAGATTGGATGGCTTAATTGATCCTACTGTCCTACTTTCTAAGTATTTTTCTATTCTTCGCATGGAGATTATGTCTTATCATTTGTAATTTGTAAATTGCACTGGTTGCAAATGTTGAATTCGAAGAAAAATTACACTGGAGAACAATTTGTATTATAATTTCTGTCGACTTCGATTTTTAGGCTGTTTTAGAGGTAAATTGACCTGATGATTCCAAAACTTCAATCAGTTTTTTGCTATCACGTCAAGTGTTTTATCTACAGTTGTTCCGCTACTTTTACGCTCGCGGAACTGAACACGAATTACAGAAAGCCTTTCTGCACTCCTGTCGGCGGAACTTTTTCAGTAATTCCTGGAGGGGGTAATGACGCGGCGCAATAGGTTTAGATTCGTATTGGCTAGACTAATTTGGTCAGTTATGCATGAGACACTGTATTAAACAGGTGTACTTGTCGTTATAAAATAGTAGAGCCGGTTTCGACGCAAAGTGCAAGAATTTGTATTTACACAAGATTAGCAGTATTTCGTTCTCATTTATATATAAACTAAAAAATTTCTTTATGACTACCGCTGGTAGTCGCTTCGTAAGTGCTTAAACAGCCCCGATTCGTTTTGTTATATATGTGGCAGTTTCACAATTCCCAGTTAACGAACAAACATCACTACTTTTTACAGGAGAGCCTGTTTTGCTAATTTTAAAGTGAAAATTGGCGACCAAGATAAATCATGGTCTCCTCACAAACTCTACAAGCAGTGAGTGGAGTGTTTGAGAATGTGGATAAAAGGAACATTTGGTAAACTTCCGTTTGGTGTACCAATGATTTGGCGAGAACCCAAAGACCACTCAATGATTGTTACTCTTGTATAGTGAAAACTGCAGGATATAACACAAAAACACTTTCTTGGAAACACACGAGCCCTGAATTACGTCAAAATTATTCAACAACTCTTAGAAACCTTTGAAACGCTTGGCTGTAACAGAGAATCAAACTTCATTTCTTACATAGCCATCTTACTAACTTTCCAGAAAAAGGGTGAGCGATTTCACCAAGATTTGAAGGTCATGGAGGCACGGTATCAAGGTAGATGGGATGTCAGTTTGATGACTGACTACTGTTGGAGCATCAAGAGAGAATGTCCCCAGAGTGAACATTCTAGAAAAAATTATGAGCGAAAATGTTTACCTTGATAACCTTTTTCATTTTCTGTATAAACACAATTTAACTTCTAATATATAATAACCTTTGTGTGAATAAAATATTCTTATATGTTTAGTTAGTACCTACTTTATTTTCCTCTGTAAATATACCAATTTTGTAAGCCTTTCAGGGTGAAGAGAGGGTGTCGTAGTTTAAAAACTTTACGTGATAGCAAGAAACTGATAACATTTTTTAATTCAGAGAGCAAAATTTGACAAAAACAAGCCACAGATCTAAGACAACAAAATTGCTGTTCCCCAATATCAATATGTTATATTGTTCGAGAAAAATTCAAACATTGTTTCACTATGTTCTTCTATTTGATAATCCAGTGGCTATGATGAATTATAGAAGATAAAGCGACTGTTTCATTTCAACACCAATCTGTCAACGGTGCCAACGGTGACACAATGGTTAAAATTATAGTTACACAAAATGAAACTCGTGCAATTTGAGATAATAAATTCACTCCAATCAAAACTGTCCGTTAACATCTTGATGAAATATGGGGTTATATCAACATATTTCATGAACACTGGGAATGAAACGTCGAAACAGTCATAAACCCGATCTGTCAATGGTGGTCCAGTGCTCGTAAAACGGTACGGAATATCACAACATAGACGACGTTTAATGGAGTTTTCAATTATTATCAGAGCGTGAACATAAAGCAAGAAGTGTTATTTGCTTTGGTTAACCCTGAAGAACTCAAGCTGAATAGTTTCGAAGTTTCATTCAACGAAAGTTTTGAAAACTCAATCTGGGAAATTAAATTACATTATGATTGTACCGGAAAATAATTAGAGATCCCATTTTCTGTGGAAGACGTGAACATGGCGTTCAAAACTGTTTTGAACTTCGAGATTTTGATCTAATATTATTCACTTTGTTCCCAACGATTTGTAATCGACAAATTTTTTATAAATACTTTCAATTTGAGTTATCTTATGTCAAACAAATAACATTTAAACAATAAAATACGATAGCAATTCATATTGAAGTGAAATCTTTTTCATTCAGGTTGCATGGTACAACAATGAACATCACACTCTTCCAGAAGAGAAGCAATCATCTCCAGAAGAGAAGATTTTACTTTTCTCTGTATGAGAAGCAGTGAAAGTGAAAGAAAATTATGAGTTCGATATTTTAAATGATATTTGGACTTGATTTTTTCAGCTTTGTAAGAAATTATAGTATTATAATAGTACTATTATTGAACACTGATATTTCATTTTCCTGTATTAATAACACTGGGGAACAATTTGTAACATCATTTCTGTTGACTTCGATTTTTTGGTTGTTTCAGAGGTAAATTGACATGTTGACTCCAAAACATTAATCAGTTTTTTCTATCAGGTCAAGTTTTTTTCTACAGTTGTTTCGCATTCTGTAGAATGCGAAAAGCATTCCTTTTTCATGCTGAAGCAGCCTCCCTTTTCATGCTGAACTGTGCTACTCATGTAAAAAAGAATTTACCTAAACTGATAACATGCACTGATGTTGGTTCATAAGTTACAAGAGCAGTTTCTTCTAATCTTATTCGCACACCTTTCAGCCGATTGTCCCAGACGCAAAGAAGCGCAACTATTATGGACATCAGAGTCTACAACCATATACTACGTAATATCAGAGAAATACTAAGTCTGGAGATATCTAAGAATGTGCTGCGGTCATTTTTCTTGGAACTGGCATTCTACTCTACAAGTAAATATTTTTCTAGTCGCACTTGACTGTTCGTCATGGGTTCTTTTTGAATATTATTGTATTCAAATGTTTTGTCTTCATGCTTTGTACTCATTTCAAATATTTTCGACAATTCCAATACTATATATTATTATTATTATTATTATTATTCCATTCTGGAATGTTTGAGAATGTGAACAAGAGGAACACCTGGTAAACTTTCGTTTGGTATACGAATGATTTGGCAAGAACCCAGAAACCACTCCAATGATTGTTACTTTTCATAGCAAAAACTGTAGGATGTAACAAAAAAAACAAATATAAAATAGTTTAGCCTATTTCACCGTCAGCTATACTCCCTGTGTCGCAATCAGCTGAGAATCCAGTGCCAGTTTTTCAAGAATTAACCTCTTTGTTTAATGTAATTAAGCTTTGTCAACCGAAGGAGACTGTTTTCAGTATATCATTTCGACATTTTCTAGCTTGTCATATGAAAAGATGACAAGCTGGTGACTTTGATGGGTCACAGATTCGGAAACTCATTAAAGATGAACGTTTCATTGAAACGATTACCGATCTAGGAAACAAAGCTTGTTTAGCATTCGAAAGTACTTATTGTCGAGGACTTTCTAGGAAACACACGAACCCAGAATCACGTCGAAATTGTTCCACAACTCCTAGAAACCTTCGAAAACTTGGTTGTAACATGAGTATCAAACTGCATTTCTTACATAACCATCTTGCTAAATTTCCAGAAAATCTTGGTGCTGTTAGTGATGAACAGGGTGAGCGATTCCACCGAGATTTGAAAGTCATGGAGGCGAGGTATCAAGGTAGATGGGATATCAGTATGGTGGCTGACTACTGTTGGAGCATCAAGCAAGAATGTCCCCAGATTGAACATTCTAGGAAAAGTTGAAGCGAAAATTGTTACCCTTATAGTTTTTTATTTTTGTATGAACACAATTTATCTTTTGATATTATAATAACTTTGTATGAATAAAATATTCTAATATGTTTGGTTAGTACTCACTTTATTCTCCTCTGTATGCCTATGTTGTATGACTTTCAGGGTAGAGAGAGGGTATCCTGTTGTTTAAAAACTTGACGCGATGGAGAAAAATTGGTAACATTTTTGAATTTGGAGATCAAAATTCACTCAAAATAAGTCACACATCTAAGACAACAAAATTGCTGCTTCCCAGTATCCTCAGCGTCCCAGTAATGAACAAAAGATTTCAAACAAAACGATATAATATTTCAGAGTATTTCGCGAATGCTCCCGCCATCTCTTAGTGGAAGAGGTATACTTAAAGAAGCAACATCATCTCTACAGAAATCTGCATTTCGGCTCATTCTTCATCGGACCTATCATCCTAATATAAGAGATGCGACAGTTTTTTCCATTCTTTTTGGAGAATAAGTACCGTTATATGTGAAATATCTCTTTATACTTCGTTTTGAGACAGTCTTGAAGGTATGACGTTGTTTTTTGTGTTTCTGAATAGCCTAAATATGGATTTATTATCACTTTTGAGCTTTTGAAGGAAACAAGGTTTAATTTTTGGCGTTCCTGTAAGGGATCGATTTTATGTTCGAATTTTCAGGTGATTGTTGTTTCAATCCTGTTTCACGAATAAATATGAGTATCGATATTTTGAATGAAGTGGATAATAAACGATGATTTCAGTCTTCGCTCTATATAATTAAGGATTAGTAGAACTTTTCATAAAAGTTCAAATTTGATTAATCTCGTTCGATGAGTTTTCTTTACCACTGGAAATTACAAGTTCAAGATGAGGCCACATTGCTCTTCAATCCGTCAGCCGTGGTTAATTTATATTGACGCAAATACTTTCTGGAGTGGATAGTAAAGAGAATTCGTGATCCTCAACTAATGACCCTTCGCTGAAAATTATGAAAAATTTCCTACCAAGCCAAGCTTTCTAGTTTAAATTGACATCAGACGATCACGAGATGAACTAGATTGAATTTCGAGTTGTGCTCGAAAAAATGTAGAAAAATTGAGTGGTTTTGAAATGCATCCGAAGAAAACATTCGAGTACTTCCTAATCGAAAACTGTTTTGCAGAGGATGTAAATATTTCTACGAGTATTCATATATTTAGTTCACTTTTTACTTCTATACACACTATTGAGAATTTCGAAACATTTTTGAATAAACTGTAACAATCTGGACCGATTCCATCGGAAAAAACACGAAAAATTTCATTTGCGTCTTTTAGAATAAATAATATGAACTGTTCAAAATACTGAAGTTATGTTCTGATATCTGAAAACAAAATACCAGAACTTGATCGCAGCGCCACCTACCGCCTGCAATTCTGAATCCAAACCATTCCTCAATCCAGGTGAACAAACACAAAAATTTTCAACAAAAGTGGTCGATCCGCTTAGGAGGAGGTAAGTGACATACTCAAGAAACGAGAGAAAAAATTTAAGAAAAAAGAAAGTGACGCACTTGTGAAAGTGAAGACTCTGTACGAAGCATTTGAAAAATCTCATCGAAACGTGCGTCATGCAGTATCCTTTTTAATTTATGTGTAAATCTTGGCTTTAAAATTGTTTCATTACGCTTTCTTTTGTTGTGTTCCATTTCCAAGTGCGTACGCTTCGAATTTAGTTACGCCATTCTGCTGAGAGTCAACAAGCTCGAAACATGTATCAACGGCTGCTTCTAATTGCGGGCTATTCCGTAAGCTTCTTCTCTTCTCTATATATTAGTATAAAAGCATAGTGTTATACCATCACAACCAACATAACTCCCACTCCAAGCGATATAAAACGGAAATCGATAAGCAATCACAGTGATTACAGGAACAGCGACATTCTCCTTTGTATTCCACGAAAAATATTCCTCACGAATATGCCCAACGATGAAGTTGTAACAGCTCATAAATAACATGAAAGAATGCTGTTATTTCAATTTCACGAATATGAATGAAAACCTACTTTCAAAAATGACGGGAAAATGATTATGTTTCATCTGTCATCCTTGTGTCATAGCACTCGACTTGATTGGATTCTATCGTAATGCCAATAATGATGTTTTCTTTAGTGAATGGATATTCGGTAAGGCTATTTGCGTTGAGCAAGGAGTTTTTTAACTTCGATTAAAATTATTTATGCCATTATGTCAGGAAAATTCATTTTTCCAGTAGTTATGGTCTTCATGTGATTGATTACTTATGTCATCCTTGAACAACCAATCAATTATTTTGAGTATGAACTAGCGTTCGATCATAACCTTTTGCTAACTGAATACATATTTCAGACACAAGGATCCAATGTATGTGAAAAACGCATGAAAATCTCTTCAATTGTTTTTGCAATCCGAGTAGCAGATTTTACAGGAGTGAGAACCAGAAATTAGATTCAAAATAGTGAAAATAACTATATTATACGTGATGAAAGTACAAACAACCATGAACATAAACATTCCAGGAATTGTTGCTCGACTTGTTGGGCAGTTTTATAGACTTCCTGATTCAATTTTAGATGAACAATTTCATTATTTGTAATGCATAAGTGTCGTGTTGTTACAATTCCTTTATGTAAATACGTTTTGTTCACATAAGACAAAATTGTCTCCCGACAAAATTCTTCTGTAATAAATCCATCGCATTAAAAAAAGAGACCATCGAAATATGTGTTATGATTTCAAAAGAATTCCATTTGAACCATCAACATAATCTTGAGGCAGCTTGAAAAACTCGATTGGAGTTATATTCTTCCAACATAAACGTATGTATCAACAGCAAACTAATGTTTCAATGATCTGATATACTCTGTGCTACATCGGGCGTTCCACAAGGACGGCACCTCTGTCCCCTTGAATTCAGACCTCATGATTATTATTTTCATCCATGAATTGCGTGTTCTTACGGATTGAAATAACGAGCAATTGAGATGAAGTGGAATATCTCAATTCTGACACAATAAGAAGAAAACACGGGGCTTTATCGCTTATATTATATCGTGGAAGAAAGTACTCTTCGAATGAGTTGTTATCATGATAAAAGCACTCAATACGATGATGTTATACATTTGGCAGATTATAAGAGCAATACAATAGACATTCCTTGAAAGTGGAAATTCGTCATCTCTATGTAGATGAGTTCCGAAATGAGGAGTGTTTCGAAGTACAATTATGACGTATTTTGGAAATAGTACAAAGGTTTTTTCTGTGAGAATAAAATAATCACCAAGAGTGCCTTCAATCTAACTCAATTAAAAAGTTCCTGGCCTACCATAGTAGAACACATGTTTATGCCAAGATTGGATTTTTCATTCAACATAATTCCGTTCAAGGGTGACACTGATTAAAGCGACCGTCTAAAATTTCGACAGCATTTTTGTAGTAAGAATTGTTCTTTGCTTCAAAATAGGCCTCAGAATCGGCGATCACCCCTTAATTCGACGACAAATTCTTCCCAGCGAGCATTATTTCGAGATCTGAGAACAGGACATAGTCGATGGGGCCAGATCAGGAGAATAAGGTAGATGAGGAAGCAATTGATTGATTTTTACCATCGTTTTCACTGACTTGTGACACGGTGTATGGTCTTGGTGAAGCAGCACTTTTTTTTTCTTCAAATGCGGTCGTTTTTAGGTGATTTCGTCCTGCAAACGGCCCAATAACGCTATGTAATAGTTTCTGTTGATGGTTCTTCCTTTTTCAAAGTAGTAGTCAATGAAAATTGTTCTATGCGCATCACAAAATACAGACGCCATAACCCTGTCAAGACTATCACTTTTTCCACGCTTTGGAGCGGTATCATCGTGTGCAGTCCAGTCGGATGACTGTGGATTGGACTTGGGAGTGAAATGACGGAGCCATGTTTCATCCATTGCCATATATCGACGCAAAAACTCAGGTTTATCACGCTTGATCATCTTCAAACACTGCTCCGAATCATCAACTTGTCGTTGTTTTTGGTCAAAAGTGAGCTCGCGCGGCGCTTTTTACATAAATCCACACACTCAAACTTCCAAAAAGGAACAAAATACTACTTTTATCATAGCATATATGGAGTGTCCATATTATATAGTACTTACTCAGTTAAATACTTCGTTAGATCCAAGGAAAAAAGTTTTCGATGCATCTTCGGATTGTCATAATCTCGTCAATAACTTCGGAATTGTGTTGAACTGGTTTTATTTAATGCTGCTTTGATGTTTGTGGAAGTTTTGAGCGCTTTCTGCTCATTAGTCGAATAAAAGTCCAATGAATCGTCCAGCATATTTTTCAAACTTCAGAGCATAAATTTTTTTCTGTTTTTTTTTCTTGCTTACTTATCTGAAAATACAAGATGATTGGAAATGAAAATTTAAAGTTGGTTTATTCAGCTGAAAAAATGCGTCGACCATGAAAATATTCGCGAAAAACACCGCGGTAGCTTAATGAATGAGAAAACTGTGTTTTTCGCAAGTAACAATTGCTGGAAGATGGGGATATAAATCATTTATGCTTGTGCTCGGTGGGACCGGAGAAATAGGAAATTTATTTGACGATTTCGGTGATAATTCTCCATGGAAATTTATGTGCCAGGCACCTTCCACAATGTTGGAGCAGAAAGGGTTTAACGTTTCTGGCTTTTCATGAAAAACGAGTACAAGACCAGTCGATGGTATTTTAGATTAAAAACTTGCCATTAATTCGTTAGTGGAAAATTGTACTTCTCTCAGCTTCCGAGTCTTCAAATACTATAAACAATGCATTATTGCTTTGAGAAATAGGAGAAACACGTACTTGAAAATAATGAAACTGAAATGCTCGAAATAACTTACAATTTCAAAGAAATTCAGAGGAAAATTTAGTTGTTACCAGATGAATTTATCAGTCCGATCTTAATGCATTCTCTGATTACTGCAGATTCAATAAGTTGCAGCAAAACTTGAACAAATGCCATCATATTCTTTTCTCCAGGAGTGAAGATCCTATCTTGTCCAATTTCACATTGTCCAGATCAATGTTTGACTGAAGTCAGTTCAGTGTTTGACGATCATTCAAGACCGTCACATGTAACATTCAAGAATGAGAGAACTAGAAGAACAAGAACGGAAAATTCTTAGAAATATTAACGGGTCAAACAATAGAAACGGCATTTGGATGAAAAGACCTCAGAATGAACTGTATCGAAAGAAAAATACGATAACGGAATAAATCAGAAAACCTCGAGCAAAATTCTATGCACATGTCTACAGAATGAAACAGTTCAGAATTCCGAAGAAATACTCGATATAATTATGAAGAGTAAATGCGAAACAGAGTGGCTAAAAGAGGTCCAGAAAGATCTAGTTCAATCAATCTCCTCATGAGGAACAATGGTAATAAAACTTGATAAAGATATAACAGGTGTTTTTTCAAAAGGTATAGAACTTTAAGTTGGCATTACTGTTGGACATGGCGACCGATTCATCAGCTGAGAAGTGATTTATTTTCAGTTTGGTTTGGCAATTCACCATGAATAGACTCACACCTGAACAACACTTTCAAATTGTGCAATTTTATTTCGAAAATAATGGTTCTGCCGGAATACGTATCGCGCACTACGTCCATTTTATCGTCGACAAAATCGTCCATCAGAGCAGTTAAATCGATTAACCATGGAACGTTTTCGCGCCACGTTTACTCTTATTGATAACTCGCATCCCCAGAGACGCCGTACGGTGCGTACAGAAGAAGCTATTGCTACTGTAGAGCGTAGCATTGAGGAAGACTCGAATGGAGAATCCGCCATCGACCACAGGAATTGGATCTGTGTCCATCCACTTTATGAAAGATTTTGCGGAAGGATCTGGGTTTTCGTGCTTACAAAATTCAACTCGTGCAAGGATTGAAGCCAAACGATCATCAATAAAGGCGTAGATTCGTCGAATGGGCTCAAAACGAGATTGCCGTTGTTCCCGATTTTCATGAGCGAATTTTGTTTAACGATGAAGCTCACTTCTGGTTGAATGGCTACGTCAATAAACAAAACTGCCGCATTTGGAGTGAAGATAATCTTCAAGTGTATGTCAATACTCCAGTTACATCCAGGAAAACGGACTGTTTGGTGCGCTTTATGGGCTGGTGGAATCATTGGTCCGTACTTCTTCTAAAACAATGATGGCCAGAACATCCAGTCAATGTTGATCGGTATAGAGCCATGATTACTAACTTTTTTATTCCTGAATTGAACAACCATGATGTCCAGGAGCTGTGGTTCCAACAAGACGGCGCAACCTGTCACACAGCTCGTGCCACAATCGATTCGTTGAAAGACACGTTTGACTGCCTAATTTCACGTTTTGGACCTGTGAATTGGCCTCAAATATCTTGTGATTTAACACCGCTAAACTACTTTCTGTGGAGCTATGTAAAGAAAATGGTCTATGCGGATAATTCACAAACGCTTGACCATTTAGAAGACAATATTCGCCGTGTTATTACCGATATACGGCCACAAATATTGGAAAAAGTCATCGAAAATTGGACGTCCAGATTGGACTACATCCGAGCTAGCCGTGGCAGTCATATGCCAGAGATCATATTTAAAATGTAATGCCACAAGTTTATCTTTCGAAATAAGAAACAAATTCTTGTCAATCGAATGATCCATCGTTGTTTTATTGCAATTTAAAGTTCTATACCTCTAAAAAAAATACCCTATATAACGAATTATATAACGTACTGAATGCATTATCGTGTGTTACAACTACAAGTGAATTGTAATATAAAAAATGTCAACATAATATGAAAGAGAATTCCTCACCCCTCATACCAATTTCGGAGTTATTCTTGTCGATTTATCAAAAATTCAAACAAATTTAAAAAACTTCGAATTAATGGACAAAGTTCGAGAACAAATAAAAAAGTAACAAAGTCGTCGTTTTTCTCTCTCAACTTTGTCCTTCGAAATGTCTGCGAAATTTGACAAAGATGGTTGTAAATAAGCGGCAGGCCCGAAGTTTCCAACGTACTTTGAAACGCGGTGATAAATGTAATGGAAGTAATGGGGTTTGTTGTTCTACGTTTTTTGAACTCGGTTGTCTGACCTGTCCGAAGTAACTGCCAAGTGGCTATTTGAAGCTTGGCCGCCCAAGATGGCAACGACACAAATGTGACTCTCATCGTGTTTCGCCTTTCGTAGGATTACTTTACTTATGAATCGGTAGTATTATTTTATCAGGTAGTATTAGAGGTAAAAAAATTATTCTAAGAATTATATTTAATGCGGGCAAACTAAAATTAAGTAAAAGAAACTTACGTTGAAAACCTACACATTTTTCTATATAACAGCCTTTTACATAAGTTTCGAGGTTATTGCCTATCGTCAGAACGGCGTAGTTCAAGTTAAAGATGAAAGTACTTGAAGAGATATATATGTATATATAAGTAGGTTTTCAACGTAAGTTTCTTTTACTTAATTTCAGTTTGCCTGCATTAAATATAATTCTTAGAATAATTCTTTTATTGTTAAGATTGTCTGGGTATTTCCAGAAGCTATAAAAGTCTCACAATAGCCGGACGGTATTTCATTGTCGTCTGCAACGTTGTGTTGACTCTTCCCAATATGTTTTGGGTGTATAAAACGTGTACGAAACTGTGTTTCGTGTTTTATATATAAATTTTTTATATATCTCTTCAAGTACTTTCATCTTTAACTTGAACTACGCCGTTCTGACGATAGGCAATAACCTTGAAACATATGTAAACGGCTATTATATAGAAAAATGTGTAGGTTTTCAACGTAAGTTTCTTTTACTTAATAGTATTAGAGGTGATTTTTTGAGCGCAGTTTTTTAAATCGAATAAAACACTTAATTTGCATCATATATTCGAAATTTTTATTGAAATTGATGACTTTCAGAATTCAGAAGCTAATTTTGCGTCAATTTTTCGAGCATTTCGGCCTGTATTCCACGAATTACGCGTGTTATGTTATCCTGTAAGCCTTTAATGGTGTTCGGCTTGTCCACATACACTAACGACTTTACATAGCCCCACAAGAAATAATCCAGAGGCGTCAAATCGCATGATCTTGGCGGACAATTCACAGGGCGATTTCGAGAGATAAGGTGCTCGCCAAATTCATCCTTCAACATGTCCATTGTTTCACGAGCTGTACTTAGAAATCTTAGTTGTATATTTGTATATTTCCTATATCTCGTTGGAATACCTGACTTAAGAAATTGATTTTCTGTGTTCATCTTCAGGTATACGAAACTTTTGTTAAATATAAGTGTATTCTATGGTCTCCACTCCAAGTTAATCATAGAACATACTTGGTATGTTCTGTGAAAATAGCCCTAAGTACTGATTTTGTAAGAGTACACATAGTATCAACCTAGCATTTGATAAAGAAGTAGTACTTCGAAACGTCGTCATGCGTATTTTATATTTAATTATGAGAAAATTTCAAATTTTGTTGTATCATGGATATTAATTCTCTCCAAGTATCGGCATCATCAATTATCAACAAATATATTTATATTTCGTTCTACGAGTATCACAGAATGTTTCTTCAACATATTGTTCCAGAATGTAGTTCGATTTATCATTTACTTGTCATAAGTTTTCTGTGTGTAATAATCAGTATTCTTAATTTTTGTGCATGTTGAATATGTTGTGAATATAGGTGAAAAAATCTGTTTCTTCTGATGAAAATGTAATTTCTGACCAAATTGAGGTCCTAGAGTACGTATTTCTTATCAGATTTTCAATAAAACACGGTTTAGAATTTCCAATCAGTCGTCCGTCAGAAACATTAGCCACGAATGTAAAACCGACAAACAAAAGACCTCAATATTCATTCATTCCCAATCGAAATACTGCTCTCACCAAAGCCAAAAATTAATTATTCGTAGGAAAAACGAACGGAAGAAAATTAGAATCGCCTCAACGCCGAATTGGCCGTTTGAATACCGTCATTATTCGTCGAATCTGGGTATTTACATTTCAATTCAATTAGCAACGGAAAAATGATGAAATGTCAAAATTCGACGGTTGAATTTTGGGTCAGAAGACAGAAGAGCAGAAAGGACCGTAATAGAGAACGAGATCAATGAAGAAAAAAGAATTTATAACTATACCAACATGATACGAAGAAAAATTATCTCAAGATTCTACCATTATTCGAAATATTCGAACTGATACATGAATATACGATGGTGGGTTAGAATGTTTTCGGCCTGACCTAGAAAAATGATGTTTTGATTTGATGATTTGTTAATGTTGCCTCGTGATTTTCTAAACTATTCACCATAGTTAAACGAAAATGCCATTTCAAATTAACAATAACATAAATTTACATAAAGAAATATGCCTACGTCTAAAAACATTCTATTTTCTGCAACTCCTTCAAAAAATAACAGTCAAAAAAACTGAATTTTTGCGGAAAACCGATCACAAATTCTAAATTTTCGTCCCAATTTCATTGATAATTCATCCATTGTTTCTACTGATCGAATCAATAGAAATTGTTTCGACAATTTGGTAGAAATTGGCTATAATTTACTTTTTTAGAATCAATTTCTTCATAGAATGTGTAGTTTTTCCATCCGATCTGTGTAAAGCAGCCAAAAAAGTTTGATGAAGCAACATAATGCCATTTTACAAACTAATAATTAACGTGGAACAGACGTCCATTTTCTCAAACGACCAAATTGACAGCAAATGAAGTATACAGATCGAATGGCGTTTTTTTTCTGTAGCATTATGTTTAAAATGACAGTTTTTCTTCAGTGAGCTGGTCGAAGTGACATTTCCCATTCAAACCTCTCTTGAAATTTCTATTTCTTGAAACGAAATCTACGATTACCAATTTTCACGAGGATTTTTGTTCATTGAGTCAAGTGCACATTTCGAAGACTGAAGCGAAAAATCTTGGTGTGTGGTTTGATAGTGAACTGAATTTCCGGAAACATTGTGTATCCATTAAACAGAACTGTTTTGTGAGGCTGAAGGGTTTAAAAAAGCATAAGTATGAGCTGGATGAGGGTATCAAATTGCAACTTGTAAAATCGCTTATATATCCAATTTTTGACTATTGCTGTGCGGTTTATTATAACTTTATGAGTAAGAAAGACACAGGCAATTTGCTCAAAATTCAAAATGCTTGCATAAGATTTGTGTGTTGCTCTTCCTACAGAGATCATGTTACACCTTTTAGAAGGAGATTGAAAGAGTTGACTTTTGAGGAAAGGCAGAATATCTCTATGTTGTTTTTTCATACAAACTTGTATATCAACAATCTCCGCAATATCTGTACTTTAAATTGGTATTAAGCACAGCACATAGTTTAAATATCAGAAATAAGTATCAGTATAGTATACCTGTCCACAAAACAGTTATGTATGAAGGTTGTTTTGAGTATGTGGCTCAAAGTTTGCTCAATAAGTACATTACTCTGGTTAGTAATAATTTTTCTGTTGGGATTTTCAAAGAGAAATTGAGAGAATTCATTTTTGGTAACAGTATTTAGCATATTAATTATTTGTATTTCTTTCAGATTTTTTTCCTTTTTGTGTCCATTTGTGTTTTATATATATATATATAAATATTCTGTTTCTTTCGATATATTAGTTAGTATTTTTAGTGATTAAGTACTACTGAAAGTTTGGAGCTAAATTGCATCTAATGCATTGAGCAGCATATGTGAAATATTTATTTGGTGGAGTGGAAGAATGGCTTGCCAAACTCCTACCATTTGTGTAATTGAAACATAATTATGCAATAAATATTATTATTATTATTATTATTTTGTGTATTTAAGATGATTTGTAGTTCAGTTTTCTCAATAACTGTTCGAAAATTCGTCAGGATATTTGAAACAGCACAAAAAAAATTATTCCAAACTAGTTATTTGTGTTTGTTTTGACTTCATCAAACGAAATTTGTTCATGCAAAGCGCAGTAGTCTTCAAATACGCTCCTGGATATTTCTGAAAACTCCAGTGAGTGCCTAATTGACGCTATGGAAAAACTGGTTAATTGGAATTCCCTTGAGAGAGCCAATTTGATTCCAAGGGTCGAAAGTTGACTGTAGAAACGCCAAAATGGCTAGTGATATCATAGCTGGAAAAAGTGAAGTGACTGTCATGGTGAATTTCACTCGATTAAAAGTTTTTTGAGGATTCGAAAAACAGACGGAAAGTGAACCGACAAAGTATAAATCGGAGGCTTTCGTATTTGGAATGGGAATATGAATTATAGATAAATCGGACTGCTGACAGTTAATTAAAAATTTTTAATCGAAGTAACAACTTTTCTATCCTCTACCAAATTTTCAATCCGGTTTTCTAATTCCTCACATCTGATTTCGTAGCTATGAAGTGATTTAAATTTTCACATTCGGTTCCTAATTATAAATAAAATCGTTTCAAAAGTCACCAAAACTTATCGACTCCATATTTATTAACTGTTTGATAATGTGAGTTACTTCTGAAAATCCCCAAGGGTCTGAGTAAACAACCCTAACAATTCGAAGAGGGTAGGAAAAGGATTTGATTTTGTTATACCATCAAAAGTCTGAAAGCTTTGGCAAATTATTTCAAATAATATTCGGAGCTCATATAACAATTTCCAGAGATCTTTCGTTCATCCTAATTGTTTACAGAACGTGTAATAATGATCATATTAATAATAAGAGTAATAATAAAAAGCATATATTTCCAACAAGTAAATACCCAATCACAGAAAAATTTGGCTAGTAAAAATATCAGTATTTACATAGATATACAATATTAAAAAATGATAAAATTAATGAAAAACATTATTAAATATAGAAAATCGACGGGTTGCACTCCGGGAGTGCCGGCAGAAGTGAAAACTTGAATATTAATGTTGTGCATTTTTGATATTTTGGAATGGTTAGAGAATAATTTCGTACGAATTGCTTTCATTATCAGTATAAAAGTATTATTATTTATTTGGTGGAATACAAAATTCATTTATTGCGCTATCGTACACAAACATGACAATTTATATTACATTAAAAATTTAACACTTCAGAACTATTACAATTATTTTACATCAAAAAGTTTATCTCTTAGGAAAATCAACTTCCATCCATGATTTCAACGACTTTTTCATCATCATCTTTACCAGAACCATCATCGCTAATCTCTAAAACTGATACGATAGGTTTATGATAGCTGAAGTAAGAAACGAACAGTTTTGATTCGAACCTATTCAAGTGTCTAATAAAGACCGCATCAATAGTAGTTTTGTATTTCGTTGTGCTAAGATTGCGATCATTTGACATAGTTAAACCAAATTCATCATTTGAAAATTCAATTAATAGTTGATTTTTATCGTCTGCAAAGTTTATGTTGAAATCTCCACTCAAAATCATTGGCAATTCATCAAAGCTTTTTTCTCTCTCTCTATTACTGTTTTTTTTAATTTTACAAACAAGGGCTCATTCAAAAGGCGGTTTGAAACTGTCCTATATCAAAGAAGCAAAATTACAATGATAATTATTTATAAACTAAGGTGTATCTTATATGTATATCTTATAGAAATTTTTCATACATCTCCTCGAAATAACGTTTTAGATCATTGATGATTATCAAGTTGGTTGAGGCTTTCGCGGCCAGTCGTTGAACTAGTGTTGTCCTGGTTCGAGTCTAAGGGCCGTCGTCGGTTGGAATTTTTCCTATCTTTTCGCTAGCACGAGTGGAGGGCTTCTTCAGAGGTCGTTCCATTTCTGATTCTGGAAGTAGACTGTCTACTTCCAGAATCAGAAATGGAACGACCTCTGAAGAAGCTCGCCACTGTGCTAGCGAAACGTTAGGAAGAAGTTCCAACTACTGCCCTTAGACACGAACCAGGATAACACTAGTTCATTGATGGTTGAGTTTGTAATAGACAAAGTTTTATATTTAGTTGGTTCCATCTGGTTTTCATTCCATTTAATTGGTTCAATTTAATTTTTTCGTTGTATATATTTGCTTATACTCTCCTTTTTTGTTTTTGTTTATCGTTCTTTGTTTCTTATTTATTATCATTTGTGTTTAGTTTGTTATTTTTTCTCTGTAATTGGATGTATATCTGTTGCGAATGAATCTATTATTATTATTTTCATTATCATAAATTGTCGACTCCAAAGGAAACAACAAAGGAGAGGTGGGAGTGAAAAAACGAGAATGGGGGATCTGGATACGAATACAAAAGATGAGCATTTGTATTAGGTCTATTAATTCTAATGGTTATAAAGATGGCGATATTTCTAATGAAAAATGTACAGTACCGAAGAGTCCGAATAACGAGGAAAAACTCAGCAACAAATTGAACCCAGAAAAGCTTCAAAGGGTCTGCGATTAATCAAGTCTGAATATTTTATCCCATCGTAGCCCTTTTCAGTACTTTTCGAATATTCGCGATTCTGTCCTTTGAAGCACAAACCATATGAATCATTATGACAGAGTGAACACGTTCTCTTTCCCAGATTGCGGACTCGAATGTATAACGGTCGTGCTAAATTTCAGGTGAGTTAATGAACCGTCCGAAATTTTGAATAATGGATTTCACTTTTGCTGCTACAGGAGTTCGTACAAGTTTGCTAATTGGTTGAGTGTTTACAGAGTCATGTTTGTAGTCACTATCCTCGAATTGTTGCGATGTTACATTGGGACTAGAATTTCTGGAATGAATGTATCGGAAACAGCGGTGATTGAAACTTCAATTGGGCTGCTTTTCTAGATTGAAAATATGCAATTTGTCCGAAACGTAAACTCTGCAATCTTGAATTGAATGAGCTTGTTGAATATTATTGAATACAAATGACACGAAGGTTTCGCTTATCTCTTGGTGAAACATTATATCACTACATAGTATAAAGCAAAGTCGCTTTTTCTGTCCCTTTGTCCCTTTGTACGCTTTAATCTCTGAAACTACGCAACGGATTTTGATGCGGTTTTTTTAATAGATAGAGTGATTCAAGAGGAAGGTTTATATGTATAATAACATCCACTAAATAGTGGAGAAGTACTGTTATTTTCGAGGTTTCTAATGTGATGTCGTAAATAATTACATTTTTTCCGCTTACATTGCAAACGCAGGCTGAACCCTACGAGTTTTATCAAAACAATGTACTAAGTATTGTATACATTGAAAAGGTCTACAGAAAAGTCCGTGATGGTATATGTCTATCTCTTATGGATAACCCACAATAACTTTTTTTGGTCATTTACTTTTTGCGACAAATAATGGCTAATTTTCGAAGCGATTTCAACCCATACAGCATTAATCCTTAACCAATTAAATACCTTGAATACATTGTTCATTTAATATAAATATATATGGCCTTTCACACCGTATGATTTAAGTGAATATTTCCGAAGATATTACAGATTTAAAAATTGCGGGGCGTAGCGTTTGCGGCGTGCGAAGCCGGGGCGGGTCGCTAGTTGAAAAATAAATTTGAATTTACACACTTGGTTCAAGTTTCACTGAATATATTGAAAACTCTACATATGTTTCGGGTCGTTAACCCATTGTCACCTGTGTTTTACCCATTGATGTAAAAACCCATTATTTTTTTATCAGCTGTTGACAATTAGCGATCTTGTCAATCGAATGATCCGCGTTGTTTTATTGCAATTTAAAGTTCTATACCTCTAAAAAAAACACCCTGTAGTTGATGCTGTCGAATGTTGAACACTTTAGAAGAGCAAACTCTCAGCTGATCGGTTGAAACATTTTTCGATTTAGTCGACATACGTTTCGAACTTATAAGCAAATAGCAGCTTAATAACTGGTAAATATATATTAGACTAACCCAGTACAAGATACTTGTGAACTCTCGAAACGCAAATATAATTCGTGAACTATAATTATGGTGACATCCATCTCATGAAGTCCTTATTCAATTAATTAATTCCTTCCTGAAAACAACTGGAAACTGACCAAATGTACACCACGATCTTAGAACTTCTATCAAACATGAAAGCTTATTGGTTATGTTTGAGAAAGTTTTCAGTAAATACCTCCAGGACTCGTTATCTTGTACTAATTTGCTGAACGTTCAACCTACCCAATTTCGGAATAGTCCTCAGGCGTATATACCGATCAATTCGCTCTCTCAACTCTATAACCCATTAAATGTATCCAACGATACAAACTATTGATGTATTTTGAATTTCCGATTTTTATTCTCGGTGAAGTTGATTGAATATTTGCTGAACTTTTGGTGAAATATGGTTTAATATCTACATAAATAAACATGAATTGATTCAGAAACTCGAAACTTTAGAACAACTGCACCAAATAGGGGAATCTTCTTCTTGTATTCGTTATTGTCAAAAAAAAATCTTTGAAGAAATATTACTGAGAACTGAATAGAAAACTTTTGAGAATTTGCTCTCAATTTTCAAAGTGACTGAAAGATGATTGTGTGAAATCGTCAACATGATGACAAAATATTGAGAGATTACCCTCAGTTAAACGGGTATATCTCAAGGGAATGTTACAAATAACAAAGACAGTACAAAAATATAAGTGACATTTACCTACTTAGGATGAAACGCATGTAACACTTCAATTCGAATTCAACATTTTCCTAATCAGTAACAGTAGAAATAACAATGACAGTACAAAAATAACAGTGACACTTACCTACTCGAAATGAAACGAATGTAACGCTTCAAGAATACAAAGTACAAAAGCAGTAACTATCAAAAATAACAGTGACAGTACCAAAATAACAGTGCCTTTTACCTCCTCGAAATGAAATTAATGTAACGCTTCAAAAAAACAAAGTACAATAGCAGCAACTATCAGTAACAGTAGAAATAACAGTGACAGTACAAAAATAACAGTGACTCTTAACTACTCGAAATGAAACGAATGTAACGCTTCAAAAATACAAAGTACAATAGCAGCAACTATCAGTAACAGTAGAAATAACAATGACAGTACAAAAATAACAGTGACACTTACCAACTCGAAATGAAACGAATGTAACGCTTCAATTCGAATTCAGCATTGTCTTCATTCAAAAATACAAAGTACAGTAGCAGTAACTATCAGTAGCAGTACAAATAAATGTCAAATTTGACATTTTTTTAATATAAAAATACAAATTACAGTAGCAGTAACTATCATAACAGTACGAATAATAGTGACAATATAAAAAAAATTATAGTGACACTTACATACTCAAAATGAAACGAATGGACGCTCGAATTCGAAGTTGACATTTTCCCCGATTCCGCCAAGTCTCGAAATGAAAAGGTTGAATTCCACGCGTCAGAAATGACATTACGATCGAAAATAACCGACTAAAGTGGTATCGAAAAATTCAGATCGACTTTTTCGGCATCGCAAAAGCATGCGATCGTCGAAGCGTGCAAACGGTCATCACGAAAACACTCATTCCTTTTCCATTTACGTGTTATCCAGCTTTAATTGAATTTTTCGAATCGAACTGAAGCATATAATCCGCCTACTACGGGAATTCAAACTGTCCACGTCAGCGACGCAGAATATGCGACTGAGGAGAAATTAAATTCGCAGTTCGGTTTTCCGAATTTGCGATGTGTGCAGTAATTGAAGATATATATTTCTGAGTACGCGTTCGGTTTTGTGCCTAGCTCGGACAGTTCACGAAACAGAACGCAAAAGCAATTCACCTGCAACGATTGTAAATTGTAATAGCAACGCAGTTAACTCGTTTATTTCAGGAATTATTTCCGGATTTATGTGTAATAACTGATGAAATTGTCTTTATACGAACAACGATTGCTTTTTTAATGGATATAAGTTTCAAAAGTGTTTACTACTTCTGTAGTTTTCATTAAACATTAACTACGAAATGAAATTAGAAAGGCTAAAATTCTCTCATCTTCTCAATATTCCAAGTAGATCCTTAGAAAGATATTTTTAAGGTATTAGAAGTGGTAATTAATGAATTAAAAGGCTCGTGAATGTATTTGATCATAAGAATTTCATTTGAATTCTTTTACTCTTTCTTTTTGAAGCATTTCAATGAATTGAGTTTTCTTCATTCATTTCTGTATGAAATGTTTCCTAAATAACATTGAAATATTGGTTTTCATAATACAGACAAAAAAGGTAGAAAACTCAATGTCTTAGAATGCCATGAATTCAATTGGTATCAGAATTTAGATGAGCCTTCAAAAAATTGGACCAGGTTACAAAATATACTGTTTTTAAACGATCTTCTGCAGTCCTTTTCTGTGTATGTTACCCTATGTTTGAAGAAATAACTATCTGATAATTTTATGAATCTGTCAAGAGAACTAATTATCAATTTTTCGTTCAAATAATATTAGTTGCTTCAATTTTTCGAATTCAGGTTAAATATAATGTATTATAACACTAACATTCATAACACATCTTCTAGGAATAATATCTTGGGTAGCCATGTAGAAAATTGCAAACACGAACAGCAGAAGAGACCCCGTCACTTGGTGGACGAACACTTATCGGAAAATGCACTGGAACATCCTAACTACTCATAATCTGTGCCAGAGAACCCAGAATAAGGTTCTCTAGTACAAATGTACACGTAGACCTAACTCCAGATAAAGAGAAAGAGTGGAAATTGTATTATGTCATTTAAGAAGTTCCCTGAAAGAATTTTTACAATACTAATGAAAATATTTGTTCAGCAATAGCTATTACAAAATCATATATACATTAAGGATCAAAATGTATTATTTACAGTTATATGTTGAAGACGAATTTAGCTATTTCAAGCTTTAATACCTTAAAGTCACTGAATGTTTTCATGGAGTAACTTATTAAATGCGTTGAATCCTTCATAAAATATACTATTCCTAGTTTAGAAAGCTTACAAACTTGCATGTAGAAATTGTAAGCATTTCGTGTATTTCAACTGTGCACATCACTGACACATGTTACATTTTTTATTACTCTATATGGGAACAATTTGTTTTTAACTTTAAATATGAAGATATGTGTAGCAAAAAGTATTCTCTGTTAAACTGGCATTAGTTATAAACAATTTAGCATGCTGTGGATTGGAGTATACCTATTACAATTCAAAATTGTTCGCATAGCTCTTTTCTGTAACTTTTTGAGTTTTTTCTTTACTCAATCCTAATAAGAGAGTGAAACAATATTCAAAGTATGGTATTATTATTGACTTGAAGAGCAAACACTTCATATATGTCGTCCGAATTTTTCCAATTCTTCTGAGAAAAATGATTTTCTTGAAGATTTTAGACGATATGAAGTCAACATTTTCATTGAAACTCAATTTCTTATCTAACATAACGCCTAAATATTTAACAAGTTTCACCCTTTCAATGTATTGGTTCTCAATTTTAAGACTTATATTAATTACCTTAACGATTTCACTTGTACCAAAAACTATAAATTTAGACTTTGTAACATTCAGCGATGAACTGTTATCGCTTCGCCATTCGTTTATTGCTGCCAAGTCTCTATTGATCCATTCTGTCATAGTCTGGATATGTTTACCACTAACATAAATCATTAATCATCTGCGAACAATCATATAGAGCATTTTTTTACATGCAAAATAATATCCTCAACGTATAAGCAGAATAGCAGTGAACCTAAGACCGTACCCTGAGGTACGCCAAAATCAACTCTAAAGTTGTCCGAAAGAACCATTGAACTTAACTTCTTGATATCGCGTTCAATTCACGTTGAATAAAGTCCTCATAGTCCACTTCTAGCATATAAATGAACAATTACACTGAGTGGTGCCATACGAGATTATAATTGAAAGTAATGATTGAAAATCTTCACCTTGAACTGTCTTCAGAATAAATTAGCCGATGTGATACGCCAGGAGTATACAACATAAAAGTCATATTCATCAGACTGAATTGTATGGCCCCTCAAATTTGATGAAATCCCATAGAAATAAGTGTCGGTTAGTCTGTGCTCGTACCAGACAATTTCTAAACTTTGCCCGTTGCAACTAAATACGTGAGTTCGTCGGTTCTGCCCCGAAATGAGCTAATTCCAATTCCGCTTGCCTCTCATCGAACCGCCACATTTACGACCAATCGACTCTGTATCCCGCAAAATTTATGTTAATAGATATTTGTTGGTGGTGCGATTTTCTGTCCACCGTGATTTATTTCTTGAACCGTGCCGCAAAGAATAACGTACTGTCGTTGCCGTTCCGAGACACGGCTCATAAATTTATCAATCGAGTTAACTTGTTTCCAAGAACGTTTGTATTACAATCGGACTTAAAGTTCGAGAAACCGTTCGGTTTATCGGTCGAATTCGTAAATATGATGGACGATTGGTTTTCCGCCCGCCAAAGTTACGGAATCTTTTCGGAACTTTCTAGTCGAGAAAACTGGCGATAAGTTATCTGAGCCCCTCATTTCGAAATACCGGTTCGACATTGCTGTCCGATAGGTGGAAAGATTCGGCTTTATATCGAGTCACAAGTTTAATTAACTTAGCGTAATTTTTCGGCGACGTCCAAGAAACTCCTACGTCCTTGGAAAAAATTCGGTATCTCAGAAATAATTTGAATATCATGATGGTAAATTTCTCATTTAATTAATGAAATCTCCGAATTGGGTTCTCAGAACGGAGACTAATTATCTTTATTTGAATGGAGAAACCGCATTCGGGTAAGTTTTAGTTCGCAGTCTGGAAATACAGATGAATAGATGCAGGGTTATATGATGAAAAAGGGATTCAGCTGAGTTTTTTTGTGTGATTTAATGAGGTGGTAACGGAGTCACTTAGAAAAATTGAGATCAAAAAATTCACTCGTGAAAGATGAAGATATCCCACTCCTGATCTTGCCAAGGCGCCATCTACAGGAGGCCATTGTAGGTAACTGAAACATAACCTCATTCTACAGATCGATTAGAACAAAAACACATAAAGTGCATTCTTCTCGGCCAGTCGTATTCACAAATATCCCTTTCTCCATATCTACTGTTGTTAATATCGAATTTTCTTTCGAGAGAAAGCATTATCAATCTTTCAAAGTTGGCAGGTTGTCACTGCCCAGCCTTATATTTATATATCTTCAATAGTTTATGTTTGGTGAAGCACTATACGAATTATTATTCTCTTCTAATTAATCTTTGACGATGATCATAAAACCTGTGCTGAAATTTCGACTCTTCATGACTATACACATTCTTTGTGAATAAATGACTTACAAATATATCGATTCGGAGAATTCTCGACGTTTCGGTTTTTTGTGCTTATACTCAGAAATCTGCAGTAGCTTCAAGCAGCGTTAGCTGAAACTCATTCTGGATGTGATATAGTGTTCAATTAATGACTACAATCATGTTTTTTATGATTTATTCAATCGAAATGAACGTATCTCGAAATCTATGTCATTGAGTCAAGGTACAATTGTTTACACTGATTTGAATATGATATCTACCATATTAGATCAACTATTTCACGTTCCTCTAGGAATTGAAGTGGCACTTTTGTGATGTCGACTTGAGTTTATCCGTTTAATTTTTTTTCAGTCTTAACTATGGCAAGATTCTCCATATCGTGAACATACTGTGACATATGTTAGGAAGTGGAACGGGTATTGTTGCACAAGAAAGATACGGGTGGTTCTTCTGAGTATGTCATGGTTCAAGATGGTACTACATTTTCTAAACTTTCTTTATTTAAATTACAAAACAAATCATATGTTGAATTCACCCATATATAAATCTTTCAAGGCTAAACTTGATAAGTATAAAGACCAACTTGGATATTTTCTCTACGTATTTCATAACTTTCAAGAGACATTTGAAAAACAGATTATTCAAAGGTCGATAATAGAATAATTATCAGTTTTTATAGAGTCACTCTTCGTGATGTATTCATCTTATCTTATTTAGTAGAATTGAATATTTTGTTTGAAGATGAAAATATTCAAGTCAATGCATCGAAAACTTCATTTCGATGAAATGTATAACAAATGTCTATAAGATATACATATTAGATACAACTTAGTTTATAGGTAATTAACATTTGCAATATGTGCTCCTCTATTATGAGTCAATTTCAATATGTCTGTTGAGTGAGTACTCAAAAAAAAATAAAAAAAAGATAATAAAAAATAAATAAAAAAATTCGAGATTGAAAAAACCAGTCGAATATAACCGAACGATATTTTTCAAAAACATCAAAAGCAAAGCTTGCGAATCTAATTTGTCAAATATATCGTTCGACTAACAGCAATGGTAAATACCAGGTATATTTCATAATTTCATGACGCGAACACCAAGGAAAAAATTCAATATTTCACTTTTTGTCATAATGAAATTACTGTTGAATGTGGAACGGATACACAGTTTTTAACAGTGTTTGCTCCAATTCGGCATATAAAACTCATACATCAGTTTCACTCTCAATGCATTATATTAACTGAAGATAAGAATTTTCCGAAGAAAATCAGGAAAAAATTAATCGAATCAGATTCGTGAAGTAGCCTAAAAACTGAGACCACAAGAGGAACTCGAATATTGCGCAGTGTACCGATCTAATCTCGAATTTAGGGCTCGCACAAAAAGAAAATCATGAAATTATGCATCCCAATCCACGACCGAGGAAAATTTATAATGAACTTTGCTCTCGACGAAAACGCCGAAAGTCTTCCTTGAATAATAACGAAATCCCGGTAATTAGGCTGAATTCCTCGCGTAGCTTGGATGGGAGACACTTCAAAGCTGGAAATTTATTCAATATTTCGACTGACGGAACTCTGAGAGTTCGAAAATGTGTATTTTGCATGCGGGGCCTCCGCCCGAAATAAAAGGACAGTCCGGGAACGGAGCTAATTAATTCCTTAATGTTTAGGGATAATTTCATTGTGGAAGTCTTAAATTGCAGCGTACTTTTACTCAACAGGTACTAAACGAATTTGGAGTGTTTGAAAACAAATGATGAAATTGAGTTAGTAAGGTGAACGTTTTTCGGTTATTACTGGTTAAGTGACTGGCAACACTGGTCGACAATAAAAATGTTCGAAAATTAGTGTTCTTAAAGACTCTGTGCCAGATCGTCTGCCACGTTTGGCAACACTCCTCGACAATTTAAATGTTCGGAATTATGTGATTTTGAGAACTTGCAGCCAGATCGTCTGTCACGTATGACAGCACTGCTCAATAATAGAAATGTTCGGAAATTCAATTTTTCTGAGAGACTTTCTGCCAGATCGTCTGTCACGTCTGACAGCACTGCTCAATGATAGAAATGTTCGGAAATTCAATTTCTCTGAAAGACTTTC
The DNA here is from genome assembly GCA_030704895.1 of Henosepilachna vigintioctopunctata. NCBI lineage: Eukaryota > Metazoa > Arthropoda > Insecta > Coleoptera > Coccinellidae > Henosepilachna > Henosepilachna vigintioctopunctata. The sequence continues at coordinate 4,703,871 of JARQZJ010000005.1, forward strand.
TGCCAGATCGTCTGTCACGTTTGGCACCACTGTTCGACAATTGATATGTTCGGAATTTAAGTGATTTTGAAAACTTTTAGCCAGATTGCCTGTCACGCCTGACAACACTGCTCAATAATAGAAATGTTCGGAAATTCAATTTTTCTGAGAGTCGTTCTGGCAGATCGTCTGTCATGTTTGGCAACACTGATCCACAGTAGAAATATTCGAAAATTCAGTGTTTTTAAAGACTTTTTGCCAGATCATCTGTCACGTCTGATAACACTGCTCGACATTTGAAATGTACTTCAGTAGACTTCAGTACTTTTGAAAACTTTCTGCCAGATCGTCTGTCACGTCTGATCACACTGCTCGACAGTAGAAATGTACTTCAGTAAACTTCAGTACTTTTGGAGACTTTCAGCCAGATCATTTGTCACGTCTGATAACACTGCTCGACAATTGAAATGTACTTCAGTAAACTCCAGTACTTTTGAAGACGTTCAGCCAGATCGTCTGTCACGTCTGACAACAAGGCTCGACAATAGAAATTTTCAGAACTTCAGTGTTTTTAAAGACTTTCTGCCAGATCGTCTGTCACGCCTGATCGCACTGCCCGACAGTAGAAATGTTCGAAACTCCAGTGTTTTCAACGACTTTTTGCCAGATCATCTGTTACGTCTGATAACACTGCTCGACAATTGAAATGTACTTCAGTAAACTCCAGTACTTTTGAAGACGTTCAGCCAGATCGTCTGTCACGTCTGACAACTAGACTCGACAATAGAAATTATCAGAACTTCAGTGTTTTCAAAGACTTTCTGCCAGATCGTCTGTCACGTCTGATAACACTGCTCGACATTTGAAATGTTCGAATTTTCAGTGTTTTTGAAGACCTTTTGCCAGATCATCTGTCACGGCTGATAACAATGCTCGACACTAGAAGTGTTCGGAACATCAGTGATTTTGAAGACTTTCAGCCAGATACTCTGTCACGCCTGGCAACACTGCTTGACAATAGAAATGCTCGGAACTTCACTGATTCAAAAAATTTCTGCCAGATCATCCGTCACGTCTGACAACATTACTCGGCAATAGAAGTGTTTGGAATTTCAGTGTTTTCAAAGATTTTGTGCAGGTTCATCTGTTACGTCTGACAAACATACTCGGCATTGAAAATGTTCGAAACGTCATTGTTTTCAAAGACCTTCTACCAGATAACCTGTCACGTTTAGTAACACTGCTCGACAATAAGAATATTGTCGTATTCTCTTTTATACCTGAAACTTACTGAACTCAGTTTGAGATAAGTTGAACGAAAGTTTTGAATGAATATCGAACAGAAACTATTCTCAATATTAAAGTTGATATTCCCTGTTTTTTTTTCGTGAAACTTTGTTAATTTATCGAATGAAAATTACTTGACTGATTTTTACGATTTTTCAATTGAATTTGCTGACATCCCGAAAAAGTTTTCAAGCAATCAATATAATTTCAATACCTATTCAATTCTATTTCTGTAGATTCATCAATCAAAATTTTTTCATATTACATGTCATTCGCAAGAAAACGTGATGATGAAAGGAACGTCAGAATTTTCAATTAAATTTGTGTATATCAAGAAGACAGTTTTTCTGTACAACTTACCTTTATAAGTATTTAAAAGACTTTTGAGAACGTTCATCTCAACGAAATGCAATACAGTTTAAAGTCACTATAATTCAATTCGGCCTTGTTTCTGCTAGTACTCTAATTGATGTTTATCATGTAATATTAGTTAGGTGCTAAGTATAACGTTTTTGTTCTTTTACTATATTATGTTATTTACAGATATTGGTACTTAATCTAATTCACAGTATTCTAGTTTTCATTATTTTAATTTTAATCAACTTGTTATTACTATATTTCGTAATATGATGTAGCAATTCTGCTAAATAAATACATTATTATTATTATAAAGTTCACCATTTCAAATTTATTAATAGTTTAGCAGTATCGTATAATCTAGTTTCATTGAATTAATATTTATTATGTTTTCGAATCCCAACATCTTAAAGAAGGGGTGACGATTGCCAGATGCCTTCGGGCAATAAAAAACTTTCCACGATTTGAGGGACGTGCAACTCAAGAAAAATGCCCGAAATTCGAAATTGAATACTGATAAGACATAGAATCGCATAAATCATTCTCGGGGTAGATTCAGTGGTTTCGGAATATTGAAAGACGGAAAATATGAATAAATGAATGAATAAAGGGATAAATAAATTTGCAGTTTGAAAATAATTCTCATTCGAATTCATGAGGGCAATTCGTGATGACTGGAGTTTTTAATCCCTCTTAATATTCGAGGCAGCTGGTGGTTGCGACGTTGTCTAGTCAAATTGTGTTTTCTCGGTCTTTTTTTGGCGACGGTCCCATCGATCCGAATTCAAAATGGTAAACGGGTCAAGTAGAGTTTTTAACGCTGCGCCATATATATCGTTGCAGTGACATCGAGAGCTTTAGATCAAAAAATGAAGAGTTCATGAATTGAAATTACATAGATTGTGAAAACTGCCTCTGGTAATTGAAATGAAAGTTTTGATTCATATTCTGACATGCAAGTTTCCACGAAACAACATACTCAGTGAATATTTGTTTTCACAAATGTAGGTTAGTTCATAGAGGCATTTCACGATTTTTTTCTAAAGTAACATTATTGTGAAGTATTCATTTAGTATACTTCAGGTTTCTGTTTATATCAATATTGCATTTTTATTACAAAGTATTCGAAAGATGTTGAGCAAATGTAAAAAGGGTGTTTTTTTTAGAGGTATAGAACTTTAAATTACAATAAAACAACTATGGATCATTCGATTGACAATGATTTCGAAAGATAATCTTGTGGCATTACATTTTAAATATGATTTCTGGCATATGACCGCCACGGCTGGCTCGGATGTAGTCCAGTCTGGACGTCCCATTTTCGATGACTTTCTCCAACATTTGTGATCGTATAACGGCGAATATTGTCTTCCAAATGGTCAAGCGTTTATGGCTTATCCGCATAGACCAATGACTCTACATAGCCCCACAGAAAGAAGTCTAGCGGTGTTAAATCACAAGATCTTGGAGGCCAATTCACAGGTCCAAAACGTGAAATAAGGCGGTCACCAAACGTGTCTTTCAATAAATCGATTGTGGCACGAGCTGTGTGACATGTTGCGCCATCTTGTTGGAACCGCAGCTCCTGGACATCATGGTTGTTCAATTCAGTAATGAAAAAGTTAGTAATCATGGCTCTTTACCGATCACCATTGACTGTAACGTTCTGGCCATCATCGTTCTTGAAGAAGTACGGATCAATGATTTTACCAGCCCATAAAGCGCACCAAACAGTCAGTTTTTCTGGATGTAACGTTGTTCTAACATACACTTGAGGATTATCTTCACTCTAAATGCGGCAGTTTTGTTTGTTGGCGAAACCAATCAACCAGAAGTGCGCTTCATCGTTAAACAAAATAGCGCGATACGTATTCCGCACAGAACCATTATTTTCGAAATGAAATTGCACTATTTGCAAGCGTTGTTCAGGCGTGAGTCTATTCATGATGAATTGCTAAACCAAATTGATAATAAATCACTTCTCAGCTGTTAAATCGGTCGCCATCTTCAACAGTTATGCTAACTTAAAGTTCTATACCTCTAAAAAAACACCCGTTATAAATAGACATTCTTCCTATTCACCACAAGATACGGTCTTTGTGAGAAAATGTATTATCTTTGTTTAGGCAACAAAATTGACAAGGTAGATTTCAAAATTAGAATACTATTGTTTCACCTATATAAGTGTATCACGAGAACTTCAAATAAAGATTATTATTGTAATTAATATTGAAGTGTTTTCCATTTTGATTAACGAATCGATATATTATCGGGATATTTCCCGAATGCAGATAAAACAGTAACACAGTTACTGATTATTCAATTTTTTCACATTCAATAAGCATCATTAACTCGAAAACAGTCCAGCCGAACTCCTGCGTAATTATCGTTAACTCGAAATACGTCGCGACGCCGCACCGCACAAACTCATTAAATAATATCTCGCGATTGTTCCCCGATCAGAACAGATTTTCCACCCTCCACGCCCTGGTCGCCGGTTCTCTCTGCAGATAAATGTATTTCATAATAACCTGACCGATATAGTATTAACGCGCCTAATGTTGAACAATTATTTAAATCGCGTCGACGGTTTGCATGCTAATACGTTTATCAAATTCCGCAGATAGAATGCGCAAACATTGAAATTCATGGCAAGGGGGCGGCGTGACGGTGTCCCCGTCGGATAATTGGAAATACGCCGCGGCAGATTTGAATAATTAAAATCGTATCTGTTCGGAAAAACTTAATTTCGAACGCTATGTTTATTGGAATGATCGTAATGGAAAACAAACATTGCAGAATTCATTGTTGTTGTGATAAATTTACGTCCCCTGTTACGAAGTGTTAGCTTATGAGGGGAATTACTGGTGGAAAACAGGCGATTTGGGTTTTTGCGCTGCTCAATTTGACAAAGAGCGAGGGAAACTGCATTTTGCGAGGTGCCGTGCCCAATGCGAACAACCAATTGAGAACAATGCCGAGAAAATCTCAGAAAATCGAGAACTTGAAGTACTAGTGGTGAGGTTGTGGTGCATGAAGTAGTCAAGACTTTCTAATCATCTAAGGATCCATAGGTGTGCTCCAAAAAGATCTCCACAGAACTGGGACTCAGCGAACTCAAGGAATTGCAGAAATCGATGCTACTTGCCTCAGCAAGGACTGTCAGGGAGTTTCTAGGACAAAACGGAGCTCAACGACATAAAAGTGGCCGTCCTAAAGCTTGTAACGGTGAAAGAACACGCGAGCGAGAGATATGACATAAACAAGTGAACATCACGCAGATCCCTACCGGACCACTGTACGAAGAGAAGGAGTAACGAGAGTAGGGGCCGATGAGTATAAAATCAGCTGCACGACGCTTAGAACGCTAGTTCACCGAATATGTTGACTTCGGAGAACTCTTCCCTGGAGACTGGGTGTTGACCACTTTCCTCTACCCTTCCTTCTCCGTTTTCCTGGAGGTGCTGACTCCGGAGGACTTCTCTGTGGATTGAGTGGTACTCGGTTCACTTCCTTTCCTAGTTCTCTTGGAGGTGTTCACTCCGAAGAGTGTCCCGTGGGCCGAGTGTTGATCGGCTCACATCCTTGTCCCTTACCCGTCTATCCGGAGCTGTTGACCCCGGGCGACGACATTTTCTTTGCAGGTCGTGATTCGACCACGTATGCAGTTCGACGAAGAAGCGAGGGATGCATTCGAACAGTCGGAGGGTGAGAGCATATGTGAATCGTATCGTCTAGGCACCGTTGCCGGTTATTCGCGGAAGACGATGTTAGTAGGATATATTTTTAGTTGAATTATTATTTTGTATATATATTTGAATGTAAATAATGAAGAATATTTTTATTTTTGGATTATCCTTGTGTTTTACTGCCTAATCTGAGTCGATGAGAAAAGTCCATTACAAGCTCGCAGACATGAGGACCGCCGCCACGAGCCCTTGATAAAGAAGCTATCCATGCAAGAGCAAAAAAAATGGAATTAGCATTTTAGTTGACAAAAAATATATACAATAAGAAGTCCATATCTATTAATGCAAAGCAAAGACACTACAATACAGTTATTAAGCCCGAGGGTCTTTATGCCTCAGAATGCCGTGCACTGAATACGGCCAGACAGTTAAAAGAGGTGGAAAAAAAGAAAGAAAAATTATACGGAAGATGCTAGGACCAAAGTATGAAGATGAAAGTAACTGAGAAGCAATAGGGAGATCTACACAAAGACAGAGAAGTTAACTGACACAATGAGGAGAAGAAGAGTGACTTTCTACGGACACATTAGATGAATGAAGGGAGACCGACCAAGAGACTACTCAATTATTTCGACAGAAACCCCAAGACTCAGATAACATGGATCAAAGAGGTCAGAAAAGACATGGAAGAGATGGAAATTGATGGAGAGGATGTGAAGGAGAGAAGAATTCAGGAAGAAGATCAAGTGATTCGGAGGTTTCCAAGAAAAAGAAAAGAAAAGACTGGAGCAAAATGGACAGAAGAAAGAAAAAAAAAGCATGGAGAACGAATGAAGGAGTATTGGAGGAAAAGAAATAATGGTGAAAATAATTCATGAAAAGTTATTTTACGTGGTCCATAGTCGGCCAAAACCGAAGGAAGAAGAAGAAAAAAAGAGAAAAAAATTACCTTAGGAATATTGAACATTTGAGACAATTTCACATGCGAGGGACATTCGCGGTGAACAAATAAACAATCGTAAAATTACATTCGAATCATCAAAGTACTCTGCCACACTAGAGTATGCCTTTGTTAACAGCAATGACCGAATTCTATTCTTAAACAAATGAGCTTTCAGTAACTTGTGAATTTTCTTACAGAATGTTCGTGATAATTTCACTTCCTCTCAGGCGTCAAATTTCTCGTGTTTAAAAATCTCATATGGTGTAAATCACGTCTAGAATGTGAAAAAAAAATACCATGAGAAGAACAATATGACTATAAAATCGCTCAAAATTTAAACATCAAGAAATTGTCAAAGTACTGTGTGAAAATGAAAAATAACTAACAAGTTCTAATGATCCAATAATTCGAATTAAAATAAACAAATATATCATCACAGAAATTATGTTATTTCAAAGAACTTTACTATCTTAATGGTGTAGAATCTACACCAGTAGATCGAAAATGATGAAGTTCTGAGTATGTAGTACAATAATATATCATAAATGGAAGAGTATTTCAGTTTTGTTTCACGAAAAAATATACAATTGATTTCCTGGCTCCTTCGCCATTTTATTATACGTGGAAGAAAATTGTGTATTCCGAATAATTCGTTCTCAGTGTATGATTTCAATCTGTCACCTCAAATACGTTTACCCTGAGTCTTCGAAAACTCAATATCAAATTATACTCGAGGATTGAAAGTACGGTGGAAAAGACCGAAGAAAATTTTTTGCTTCGTACTTTTACAACCAGGGCATCTTGGATCATGTCTTATTCTCACGCGTTTTTTAACGAAAAATCCTTTGAAACCGTTGATGAGACCAATTTTATTCCTCGCCGGTGTAGCTTAGTGGGTAGAACACCTGACTATGGTGCGGTACAACTCGGGTTCAAGCCCCGCTGAGGGCAGGAGTGTTTGTGTGTATGTCTATGATTAAAGCAGTTTAATGAATGATATATGCTGGGTAATGTACATTGATTACAAGCCCAATGGCCGTTCGGAACCGGCGTTAAACTATAGGTTCTCTAAATAAATAATTTTCTTATAGTCTAGTATACATACAAAAGTGATTCAAAAGTGCTATGAATCACAGACTTCTACGATTTCATGAAACAGGGCTTTCCATTTGCTGTAATCTGCTGAATTCAAATTGTAACACCTCTTGCTTTCGAGCATGGCTCATTTATTATTTAGCTTTATTACATGTTGAAACTGATTAGATATTTATGAGTTCATAAGCTGCTTGAAAGCCTGTTTATATGTGTATTATAAATTGAAAAGCTCGAAATAATAGTTAACTCATCATGTGTTATCACTCTTGTGGATACGTGATAGAGAAAGAACTTTGCATGTCGAAGAGTCGTAGATTTTGAATAGAAATTCAATTGAATAATCCCAACAATTCTAATAAAAAAACTCATGAACTTTGAAATTCTCTATCTGTTGTTTTACGATATACCGGGCATTTTTGTTCCATATATAGTCCTACTGAAACGCGATGTGACAAATTGAATTTCAGAACTACACATCAATCGAACTGTATTATATGGACATAATAGATTGAAAAAACAGAATGCAGCTAACCAATTCTGCGTAAAATTAATACGTTTTTAATATAATCGCATTTATTAGTTTTTTATGACGTGGATTGTCCATATATCGAATGGAGGGCTCTGGAGTGGGATTTTGAACGAAATTCGTTTATCTGTTTTGATTTTCTCCTGCGATGATGATACAGTTGAATTAGGTTGCAGGCTCAATGCCCGAATTGGGGATTAATTTTTATCGAATTATTGTTCCAGTGAATTCATTTATTGCACGATTTTTCGAGAGAATGAGTTCAACTCAATTTATTTTATATACCAGTATACTCTTCCTTTAGAAGAGTGCCCTATGGTACTCTTCATTTTGTAGTTCTTCATGATACTTCTTCATTTAGAGTTCGAACTACAACGAGGAGCAATTTTCGCTATAGTAACCACTGAAAAAACATCAGTGCATGATGGGATTTGAACCCACTATCTTCAGTACTCCGTAAATGATACACTGTTACTAGACCGTTGGTCTATTGAGACTATTGACTGAATCTCATTGAAATGATAGATATTATTCTCTTTATAATACATACTCCCGAAAATTCCTGGTAAACATCAGCTTTCATGGATATTACTAGGCAGCTACCAAATTTGAAAGCTACGTTAGTACAAAGTCTAGATTTGAGCGAAACTGTTCTTATTCTGGTTTGAGAGATTCTTCAACTTGTATCCAATGAAACTATGGAATCCAAAATAGGTCTGAGAACTACTGAGGTAAACTGTGTCTGCTCATTGCTTGATACTTCAGGAAGTTTTAGCTGCGCTCTGTCTGATTTTGACTGTTGTGTATTCCTTCTGCTGACTTTGGAGATCAGCAGCACTTGACAAAATATCTTCTGAAGGAACAGCAAATAAAATAGTGATGAAAGTTCTTTTGTCTTTTCGTCTTTTTGAAATTCGTCTTTTGATGAAGTTTTGATCTTAAAATAAAAATAATAACAATATTTATTTAGCAAAAGCTATTGAAAAATCATATATACATTTAGGTTCAAAATATATTATCGAATGATTTAAGGTCACTAATTATTTTTATGAAGGTAGGCATTTTATTAAATGCGTTGAATTCTTCATAAAATATGCTATTCCTATGTTTGAAAAGCTAACCAATTTGTATGTAGAAAGTGTCAGCATTTCTAGTATTATAACTGTGCACATCTCTGACACATTTTACATGTTTTATTATTCTATATGGGACCAATTTGTGTTTAACTTCAAATATAAATATATATGTAGCAAAAAGTATTCTCTGTTTGACTGACATTAGTTCTAAACAATTAAGTATGCTTTGAATTGGAATATACCTATTACATTTCAAAATTGTTCGCATAGCTCTATTCTGGAACTTTTGTAACTGTTGAGTTTTTTATCTACTCAATCCCAATAACACTGTAGAACAATATTCGAAGTGTGGCATTATTATTGACTTAAAGAGCTATAACTTTATATATGTCGTCAGATTTCTTCCAATTCTATCGAGAAAATTGAAATTTTTACATGCAAAACAATACCATTAATGTATAAGGAGAATAGCAGTGGACCTAAGACCGCACCTCGAGGTACGCTAAATTCAACTCCAATGCTGTCCAAAAGAACACCATTGAACTTAACTTCTTGAGTTCGCGAATATAAATAAGAATTAAACCATTTGTTTACTAAACCTTCAAAACCAATTTAATTTAGTTTTTTTGTCAGCTATGATCTACATAAAGTTTCGAATGCTCTTTTGAAGCCCAATAACACTACAATCACCACTACTCCTTCATCTATAGCTTCATATCATTTCCCACAGACCACATAGATCTTAGACCAAAACTCACTATAATTAATCAATTTTTCAGTTAATGATACTTGGAAGAAATTCTTGGATGATTCTTTAATCTCTGGGTCACGCTGGTTTGATATGTATTTGACAAGAAACCCTGGACTCAGATTCACATAATTAAACCTATTAATTGCTGAAAAATTGCTCAGGGGTGGTACAAGTTTTTCCAAAGTTGAATTGAACAATTAGATGATATCCTAAAACCTAACATGTTTGTGTTTCATGTCTCCATTTGACATGGAATATTGGAAGAGGTTAATATGCAGGTGTCAGTTAGAATACTTCTGGTCGGAAAAAAACTGTCAGTTTTACGACTGGATTTTGGAGTGAGTACCTCTCAGCTTTAAGAATGTCAAAATAAAGACTATATATGTATATCAGATTGTTAAGTGAACATTTTGAAGTTTATTGGAGTACAACAATGATATCATCAGTTTCAGAACGTGTATCTCTAATTCAACCGTAATAAAATATTTTTACACTTGATATTCTGGTCCACTGCCTACCTATGCGTTTCCAATGAATTGAAAATTGAGTATTTTCCAATGAAATGCGCATACGATTTGTTTTGTGCATATCACATGTCTTGTTCATTCCACAGTGTGCAAATTTTTCATTCATTCAAATCTAATTCTGCAGGCGGATTTATTGTTGAACTGTTGTCAAATTTTTTGAGGTCGTTTTTGTGATCTAGCGCAACGTGGGCTGATTTACAGAACGATACCAGCCGCTTAGTTGGCTGGAAGGCAATTTCATTTGTTTACATTTTTCCGCTAATAATCCCCATATTCGGATCGAAAATTTGAGGAGATGTTTTCAAAAAATACACACTCGCCGCATTGCTGATGCATTTTCAATTCTATTGTCGACGTTGGTAGAAATGAAAATTCCAATTTTAGGTTGCATTCGGAATTTCTGATGACGAAGACTTGATTGAAACGTTTTGTATTGAATTGAAAACGACGAAGAGCTATGAACAAACCAGCAACACAAAAAAAGACATTTTGATATTTCTCCAAATAATGTCATACTCAAATTTTGGGAAATTCGATATAACGAAGAAAACTTTGAAAAGAGAATATTGTAAACGGTACCTATAGCGAAATATGATATATTTCTCTCAATAATAACTATAAATGATCTACACAAGAACCATGCCTCAACTGATCAGATCATCTTCAATATTGAGGACATATTGGTCCTACTTTTGTCCATCCGAAGACTATATAAAAAATATAGAAAACAGTAGAAATGAAAAGAGATAACAAGACTTCAACAAGACAAACAGATTCACAACGAAACCAGAAAAGGAAGAAATATCAAGACATAGCATAGAAAGGCAGAAAGAAATAAAATATCCATGGGTATAGGTAGAAGAACGTTTGAACTACTACAAGCAAACAGCAAAAGACGAAATCATTACGCAATACACTCTAACATAACAAATAAGGAGACGATATTTTCGTGTCCAAAGCATATCAGAAATGATGTCCAAAATGGCTTGCTCATGGTGATTTAGTCGGCTTGCAACTAAGATTTATGTCGAAAAATCACCCTTTTATAGCTGTGTTGCTTGACCTACTCTGGAAGTCGGTATTTTTGCGAAATATCATCGTATAGCGGGGCAAAGATCAAAGTACGAGTAGCCACTACAAATTTCCATACGTTTGAACGTATTCTATTCCTCTCATTCCTTTTGAACGAAGTTTGGCGTTAGAATTATTCATTCACGTTTCGAACTTGAAGCGAATTAAAATGAACTGAAAGATCGCTAATAATCCGGTGGGTCTATGCCTCTCTATTAACTCATCTCATATTCAAACGTTTCGGAATTTGCATACTTGAAATACACTTCCTGGCTGAGTACGAACTCTCATCATGGATTTTCACTGGTTCAAAGTTCATAATGATTACAGTAGGAGTCTTCAGAGTTCAATTTTTTCCGCTATAGTCTCGAGAAAAATTGAGTTTTTCTGTACGTGTTACTACTACAAGTGTGGCCATTATTTATATGTGTTCGGAAACTTTCCAACTCCTCCTCGATGATTATTGTTGAAGTTTTAAGTTATTTCGAGTTTTATCGAGAAATATAAACGGTTAGTACGATTATAAATTTGACTTGACTGTTTCAAAGTTGAAAAAGTTTTTTCTATGCCTCTGTTGCTTTTGTTCGGGTAGAATATCAACTGATTTGCATATTTCAGTGAATAACTGTAATTTTTTTTCAGTTTCAGGTGAGTCTCAAGTCAATGTCCTTTTCATTCGGTGTTGAAGCAGGTAAGTTCGTTTTTACTTGTTATATATGAGGTCAATTGAAATTATAAAACGAAGGCAATACCAAATTCATTATCCATCGTCTAATGAATCTAAAAGGGACAAAGATATTGGAATAAATCATATGTTAGTGGAATCTACACAGGGTATTTCTCAGGAAATCGATAATTTAGTAGAAATTAACTTTTTTTAGCACAGCTAATACACTTCACAAAAAAGACAAGTTATATATAAAATATCGAAAAACGTATTTCACCCTAGATATTAGTTTTTACAAAATGATATAATAATTTTCATCACATAATTTTAGGTTCGGATTTAGACTATTTGAAAAATATTTCTTTCTCATTTAAATTATTTAGGCTTTTAGATGTACTGCACCTATCAATATAGAAGTCATTATGTTCCCTAGACCTTGTTTAGTTACGATGTACATCTTCAAGGTATTTTACACGGTCAAAGATATAGCTAGTAACCTTGCCACATTTTAATTTATAAACAAAGTCTAGAGTTTTATATACTATATGAGGCCTAATATTTAAACAACTTAGTGTTGCTGACAAATACTTATTTTTATCCAGAACATGTATATTGATAGGTTTATGTGTGTGAGATTGAAGGTAGATCTGGAAAGAATGAGTTTTGAGATGTGATGTTTGGTAATTGTTGTGTATTCATTTTATGAGTGTTATTTGTGAAATAAATTATTTAATTAATTAATTTCATCATCAAACATCACATCTGAAAAATGATTCTTTCCAGATCCACTTTCAATCTCACACACATAAACTAATTAATATGCATATTCTGGATAAGTATAAAACTGAATTATATGTAATTTTATATATGTATATATAAATTACACTCATAAAAATCACCTGGCTTACCATGAGTTTTTCAGAGGTTTCCTTATGGCGAAGAAGACTAAAACTTCCGAAGCGAATGCTAAGCCAGAAATACTCCTCTGATACTAAAAATGAATATGTGAAAATACAAAAAAACTGATTTGATTTTTTTGTAAAAATAAGTTTGGTGTTTTGATATCTATAGTACGAGTAAATCATAAAATTCAATTATTCATTAGTTTTGACGAAGTTCTATTATAGTTGTATATAGTTACTGTAAAGAAGAATAAGAATTGTATCTGTGAATTGGTATCTTTCAAGAGGAAGGAAGAAATTTCATTTCAACAGACAGAATTGAATAGATCCCTTTTCAAACTAAGAGAAATATAGTTAAGATGTATATGTATATAAAATAATAGAAATAGATAGTGTTAAGATTGTATAGAATATAAGGACATAAAATTGATTTTTCTTTTAGGTAAGTTAAGCTTTATAAAGTTAATGAAGATTGTAAATAAAACTTATATTTCTTTGAGGATAAATCAATTTAAAGTCCTTATCTCCTATACAATCTTAACACTATCTCTTTTTATTATTTTACATATACATCTGATCTATATCTCTCTTAGTTTGAAAAGGGATTTATTCAATTCTGTCTGTTGAAATGAAGTTTCTCCCTTCCTCTTGAAAGATGCCAATTCTCAGATATAATTCACAGATATATTCTTTCTTCTTGACAGTAACTATATACAAATGATATTAAGAGTACTTTGTCATATATATATATATATATATATATATATATATATATATATATATATATATATATATATATATATATATATATATATATATATATATATATATATATATATATATATATTTATATTTCTTGAAATTGATTTATTCGATTTACAATAACTTAATAAACCTCACAAATAGCACTCGTAAAGTAAACACACAACAATCAACAAACATCACATCTCAACACTCATTTTTTCCAGATCTACCTTCAGTTTCACACACATAAACCAACAATATACATATTCTGGATAAGTGTATAAAAAAACTATATGTAATTATAAAATGTAAATATGAATCTTATTAAAATCACCTGGCTTACCATGAGTTTTTCAGAGGTTTCTTCATGGTGAAGAAGACTAGAACTTCCGAAGCGAATGCTAAGCCAGAAATTTTCCTCTGATAATGTAAATCAATAAGTGAAGATACAAAAAAACTAATTTGATTTTTCTAGAAAATGAGTTTGACATTTGATATCTATAGTAACTCATAAATTCAATTATTCATTAGTTTTGACAAAGTTGTAATACAATAACAACGAAACGTCAACAAAAATAAAGTTTTCCATATCAAAAAAAGCCTGTTATTGATAAAAACTTTCGAAATAAAATAAAATAATATATATATATATATATATATATATATATATATATATATATATATATATATATATATATATATATATAACAGGGTTTTTAGAAGATCTCATCCTCTGTGTCGACAGGATATCATCAAATAATTTCACGGAGCGATAGCAGGGTTGAATTCGTCGTATAAAATGTAATGGCGGCCTAATGTGGCGTCAAATTAAGCGTCGTCATATTCCACCACGTCCGCAACCAGATAAGGCCAACTTCGGGCGGCGTATGTAGAACGTGTAGAAGCTTCCCTGACGCAGTCGACGTCCCCGGTCGCAATCAGATAAAGCTGAATGTTATGAAAAATAAAGGACTATTAAGTGCCCATTTTTGCGCCGTAATGTAAGTCCAAATGGTCGCAAACGACGAACCGCGGCTCAACGGGATTGTGTTTTAAAGTTAATTTTTTTCGGAAGTCTCTCAAATGAGGGTAGATACGAGAGTTTTTGATGTAATTAGATCGGGCTGGAAAAAAAAGATAAACTGGGTAAAGAATAATTTAAAACACCATAAAACAAAAGGATATTTATCTGAAGGCATACTTATTTGAGGATTTTTGGCAGTGTACTTCATTCATATCAAAAATTATAATGAACATATAATCTTCATTTAGATTCGTTAACGAAATTTCGAAATAATTTAAATGACTTTCGAGAGTGAATACTCAACGCGTTTGGAACTTGATGGAAATACCAAACAGCACTGTTTCATTCTATTATAGAAATCATTAGTGGAATGCAGCTAAATAATCAAGTTTCGATGTCTTTTGCAAGCGCAGCAAGGTTCTATCCCTTCAAAATGAGGTGAAAAATACTGGTAAACTATTCACCTGAGCTCCATCTATCGAAGAAACAAAATAAACAGGTAGTGAAATAAAAATATAACTACATTTACTTGGAATAAACGTTAAGGCGTATCCCCTTTTTTCAATATATTTTGATATTTCCAAATCTGAAAATAACATACGTTTATGAAATTGCAAATTTGAATGGTATTCAGGAAGTTACCTTATTGACTATTTCGCTGAAGTTTTCATTAGTTTTCTTTTATTTTTTATATTTAATATCATTTTTTTTATTAAATGTGACTCAGGTTTTTTGTGTCGAATTTATTATTCACTGTCAGTTCGTTGTTCTTTTGTATGTGGATCATTTGCAATATTTCTCTTGGCTTTTTTTGCGGTTCGATTCCTGATATTTTAGTTTCCTCAAAATTAATCTCATGTTTTTTGTTTTTTGTTTTTATTGAGTGCTGTGGTTGCGTTTTTTATATCCTTGTGTGCATTCAGTGTGTTTTCTGCTATTTGTGCAGTCCTTGCACGTTATTGTCAGGTAAGAGAATGTTAAAATCGATGCCTACATTCATTGAAAGCGTAAGACAGTTACTGTTTCGTACTACACGGTACTCATCAGTTACGCCACGTTCAACAAATGTAAGGCAACGACTTTAGTCCTCACATACTCTCCTATTGATTGTAAGACAGAGATATATAGTAAGTCGTATGCATATAGAATGCATAGACTAATGTACATCTCAAATCATAGAAATCAATGAAAAGCACATGAACTGCTCGTTGTCATTTCTCGAAACATGAAAGAAATTTACTACAAGAAAAAGAATATATATATATATATATATATATATATATATATATATATATATATATATATATATATATAAGGAAATGAAATTTTTTGTGCTTATGGCACTGAATGTATATATACGCCCCGCAATTTATAAATAATAATAATATAATAAAAATAATATTGATTAAATATACGAAATATATTCCAAAAAATGAAAAATGTATTCAAGGTAATATTTAAAGAAATGAACACTAGAACATTCATTTGAAATATTTGAAATTAATCAAGGGAATGTTATAGCAGAGCTAGATATGTGAACGTGTACGATGTGATGTCTCCATTATCCTTCAAGGGATAAATGTTAGAGAAATATTGAAATCGATGCCACACCTGATGGAAGTGCGAGACATATATGTTTCGTTCTGCAAGGAACTCGTCAGTCGCACCACGTCCATCGAAGTGAGGCAACGATTTCAACCTCCAAGCATCTTCTTGTGACTTCAAGTGAAAGATCGTAGAGTAATGAATACTCTACAATTCCATCTATAGAAATCAGTAGAAAACACCTCTCTCAGATTACAGAGTCACCAAGCATCGAAATTTCACATATCTTATATATATATATATATATATATATATATATATATATATATATATATATATATATATATATATGCTATGAATTATTCATTGTGATATCATGGCCTTGTGCATAGAGCCCTTATAATCTCATTTCATCCATTTTCCATTGAAAAATGATCACAGATAACCAGCGCATATACTTCAAGCTACCGTCGAATATGTCCCCTCATATTTTACGGTTCGATGAGTTATAACTCGGCATTTCGCATTCATTCGCTAGCCTATTTTCCTTTCGAGATCGGTAATTTGACGGCTTAAGTGGCTCCACTGTCTGCGGAAGGAGTTTGCCCAACTAATTTGAGCCACGATTCAACATAATCGATGACGATTGTTCATTTTTCGAGCGATTTATTCGACGTCTGCAGAGTGGGGAAGGGGCAAATTGCAGTTTTCTCGATTAGGACCCAACGGGCCGTGTTCCCCGTTTTCGATTCACTAATGAACGATTTTCCAAGGGAAGAGGCCAACGGTGAGGAAGACGAGAGGTTCATTTAGAATATATCGAGCGTAGAATATATCATAATATTCACGTCAACGAATTGTATGAGATATTTCAATCGTTTTTTCATCGATCTGTTTAGTTAGACTTGATGAATTATTATGGATTCCACGACTACTTACTGTTAACCATCAAACAGGGATCCATAAATCACGTCACACGTTAAGGGATAGGGGGAGGGTAAATAATAATAATAAGATCTTCATTCTGAGCAAGTAAAATAACCAATTACAGAAAATAATAACAATGTTGAATACTAACTAAATAATTGAAATGAAAGACTAATAAGAAAGAGCTCAATCTCATCTAAAAAAAAACTAAAGTAGTAGCTAATATCTAAATAATAGCATTTAATGAAATATTACAAAGAACTCAATCTAAAACAATTTATTTCAGTCAATTTCCTTCGTTCTCATAACCCCTTTTAATAACTTCTATGGATTCAAAGTGCATGTCACAATTATAAGCAAATCTGTTGAATATAGACTCCATAAACCAAATGCGGGATTGTATTAGGGAGTTGGTTCTCGGAGTCTCTAGGTGGAGTAATTCTGTATTACGAGAATTTTGCCTAGGAACACAGAATTTCAACGCGGAGAAGAGAGGAGAACAATCAATAGTATTGTGCAGTCATTTGTACAAAAATTTCAGTGATAAAATTTCTCTTCTGGTCTGCAATGAGATTATACTGAATTGACTCAATAATTTGTTATGTTTGACTCCTCGCTGTGGATAATTTTCATCCTCCCTCTAAACAAAGAATTTCAAGAACCTTCTCTGAATAGCCTTAAGATGGCGTTGATGGCAAGTGTGAAAGGGATTCCAGCTTCCATACTCCAACTAGCTACGGATTAGGGTATTGAGGTTCTACGAACATTAACGAATTATTAGATAATTTGCCAGTGCGTATAACGAATCCATATATTTTCGAGGCAGATAAAATAAGTTGGGTAATGTGTGGAATGAATGGTGCTTTTGAACATTCAAACTCGAACAATTGTCCTGACAAGAACTACCAACATGGTCCAGCGCGAGCTGAAATTGAACATAGTTGTCCTGTGATCTCATTTCATGATTTATATATGATATATATGTAAATATAATCATGGTTGACGAAGTGTGACATAATGAGACGAAAGAGTGGAAGGAGTATTAAATTTTAAGATTGAAAAAAAATTATGAAATCTGTGTGATATTATTTATGTTGTGCCCCAAAAAATAAAAATGCAATTTTGCAATAAAGCATGTTTACCGCATCATTTAATGGATGAACAGACTTTATTTTGTTCTAGAAGATCATTTTGAAATACTAATTTTAGAGTTCTTTTCCTTCAATTGGATGCATACTGGTGAAAATTATGTACTTCATTTTTGAATCAATGAATTTCTCTTCTAGAATGCGGTAGAGCACTTAAAAACCCAACAAATATCATCCAAACAAATATTTCCGATTTATCTGATCGTTTCGCGATGAAAGTGAATAATAGAAGTAGTATCGGATGACTTTCATCCCTTAAAAAGCTCTTATATGTCATTAAGTTCGGTTCTTTCATCCTACGTCGTTTAATGGATTGCTGGGAAGTGTTTCTTTCAGCAAAACGATTCGATGAATTTATTTGAGACAATCGACTTTCTGGTTGTTTTCATGGAACTCCTTCATTTATTTTCAACGAACTGGGGTGTCCTTACGCAGAGTGCGAAATGAGTATAAAATACGAACACAATCTATCAGTCGAAAATTAATGATTGTTTTTTATACAGAGAAGTGAGAATTCTTCATCGATCCATCCAATGTAATCTGTTTATCCTTAAAAGAGAAATTATCCAACTTTGGTCACATTTGGATAAGGAAATATACAGAGAAGGATTAAAGAATACATTTATAATACAGGTTTAGATCTAGAGCAACAGCAATTAGTACCACTGAGTGGTACTACTAGTGAGTACTGCAACGGCAGTAGGAATGTGGATTGAACCCTTACGCTTATGTAACTAGTTCCTAATACACACACTGTCCGAGCAAGATTTACATCCTTCTTCTGCACAGATAATAATGAAACTTCTAGCTTTTAAGATGTTTGAATGACTGGAATATCCAAATGTGAAATTTTGATTGCGATTTGAGTCAAAATAACTTTCGGTTACTGAGCCTTTCAATCTTTTTCTTCATGAAAAGAAATTATTCAAGTTTGGTCACATTTGGATAAGGAAATATACAGAGGAGCAATTTATAATACAGGTTAAGATCTAGAGCAACAGCACTTGGTACCACTGAGTGGGACTACTATTGAGCACTGCAACGGCAGTAGGAATGGGAAGTGAACCCTTACGCTTCCATAACTAGTTGCTAATACACACTCTGTCCGAGCGTAGATTAGGAATAAGAATCCTAATACATAGGAATAAGGTAGAAGAATTCACAATACAGGTTTAGTTCTTGAGCAACAGCAGTTGGTAGGACTGACTGGGACTACTAGTAGAGCCCTGCGAGACCGGTAGGAGGGCAGAGCCAACTGTTACGATTCTACAACTACTTCGTAACGCACACTCTGTCCAAACAATATATACAGTCTTTTTTTACACAGATAACAATGAAGCTTCTAGCTTGTTTGGATGTTAAATCGACTGAAATTTCCAAATTTCAAATTTTCAAACCCCTAAGTGTTTTGGGTTACAATACCGTTTCGGTTACTGAGCCTCCAAAGTGATTTTTCTGGAGAAAAAGTTTGTTTGTTGATTGGAAAATGAGCAACAAGATAACCGAATTGGACTAAGGTCAAAGACGTCAATGACATTTCAAGACGTTCTAACATTTCATCTATAATTCATTCTGAAGTTGCTTGATCAGAATCGGCATAACAACTGAGAAACAAATCATGCAATAGTACAAACGCATCAGAAGAATCATTCTATCAATAAAAAACGTTTGAGTAAATCATAAATGAAAGAAACTCAAATATTTCACGGAAGCTAATGAAATGGAAGCAACAGTAAAGCACTTAACGTTAATGGATGTGTGGACTATGATCGACAGTGATTCGTGCGTTGTCCACTGTGGGGTTGTGTTCTTCTTGTAACGCCTGAGACTATTTCGAACGTTTTATGAAGCTACAAATATGTTGCATCCGAAACACATCCAAACACCTCAAAGATTCCTGTAGAGTGCAATAATTGTCCTATGACTTATCGCTGTAGTTCACTCTACTGGACGATACGATTACTTTTAAAGTTGGCCAATATGGATGGCCAATTTTCAATAGAAATTTCGGAATATTTCAGAAGAAAGTCCGCTAGGGGTGAAGCGGAGCTATAAGTCATGGAACCACTTTTACACTCTATAGAAATCTCTAAGGTGTTTGGATGAACCGTCTACAAAGAGTTCCTTTTTGTGTGGTAGTACTCACCGATCTTGCCACAAATCCTGTCCCATTACACTCGGGAGAGTTTTGAATGAATACTAGGTATTCTGTTGCTTCGATAGAGCGAGCTCATGTGAGTAAATCACTAAATAATTTCTGTGTTTTGAAAAGATGAGGCCTTGGTGGGCTTTAAAGGAACATGGAAGCTTGATTGAAGCTTCTCATACCGAATTCGATAGTTGAATTCATTTCAGTGAAGTGGAGTTCCTCCCGAACAATTTTTCGATACTTTCTATTCCGTGAACGGTAAAAGGTCCTCCAAAATGAAAAATTACGATATGCGGTCGATTATACTCAGAGTATAAATCGACGAATATCTGATCCTTCTCAAATTCACGTGTCGTTCTTCCTCATATCTATCGTATTCATATTCGTGCATAAAGAAAGAACCACGGTCTAACTCTCGATCATATTCGACCCCGAGTTTGATGTCCGATGGCTGACCCTTGACTGCGGGACAAATTGAATGAAGTGGAAAATCCGAAACCCAGTGAATATGTATCGGTCGATTTTGCTAGGTGTCGAAGCGTTCAACCCCGACGAAATACAACGGTCCTTTTGGCATGAGAACGACGGATTCAGGATTTTATTTGAATGATGTCCCGCTGATCGAAATGGGCTCGGCATGAAGGGTATTTTATGCAGTTTCTGTTTTCCAGCTTGTAGGACGGGAAATTTGATTATTTCGTATATATCGGTGTTGATGCTCTCAAACGTTATTGATCGAACGATGTTCAAGCTTTGTCCCATATAAATCTGCCTAGCCAACTCTGTTAAGACTTTCAAATGATTCATTTTCAATTTCGAATTGATTTTTCATTTCCCATCTATTTTATCACTTCAATTTTGATTCACTTAAAAATAGTTTATAACTGTCCCATGAAAGAGGACTATTCCTATGATAAGAGGATCACCGTCTCTACTCTATTCTGCCTCGTCTGGTGTGCCACAGGGGACCAACATGGGTCCATTTTATTCTTTTGTAGACTTGGAGGCAGAACAGAGAAAATGCTTGAAGTATATGTACTCCAGATGTTATGGACAATATCTTTCTGAAGGCTTTGACCACTACATCCTAACCGATAGTTTGGGAATTGAATTATTGAAGTTGAGGCGTGAACGGTTCGGCCTAACGTTTCGACCCAAAATAGACGCAAGATTAAATTTGTCGTCATTTATGCGGAATGACAACACCTTTTTTCTGCTAAAATTGGATGATGATTTTGGGGCCGATACGTGGTTTCAACAAGATGGTGCCACATGCAAGTGAAACACTTCAGTTACTGCATGAGATATTTTTGGTGATCAGAACTTTTTATGGGGTTATTCAAAATCACATAAAGCCAAAATATTTTACTCTTTCTACTCTTCTAATTTCTGTTCATTAATCTTTATAGTTAAATCCTCATTAGGATTGGTTTTATGGGTTTCAGTTTTTTCAACATTCAGAGATAAGCTATTGTCATATAACCATTCATTACTTGCAGAAAGGTCTATATTGATCCCCTATGTCATATTCTTAATATCCTTGCCACGTATATAGAGCATAGTTCATCAGCGAATAAACGTATAAAACATTTTTTCACGTGAGAGACAATATCGTTTATATATAAGGAGGACAACAACGGACCTAACACAGTTCCTTGAGATACTCCTACATCCACTTTCGTGCTATCCGACAGCATGCTATTAAACTTAACTTTTTGTGTTTGCGAATCCAAGTATTATCCGAACCAATCATTTATTCCTCCCTGAAAACCAAGTTTATTCAGTTTTTTCAATAATAATGATCTTCATAACGTTTCCAAAGCTGTTTTATTATCCTATAATACTACGATAACCGTTTCTCCTTTATCTATAACACTATACCATTTCTCAAATATGCTCAATATTGCTGTCTCACAACAGCAATTTCTTTTAAATCCTGAATGAAACTTAGAAATTACAGAAAATTTTAAAACCTGGTTTTAACTACTAATTCTAAAATTTTTCCATAAGGTGGTAGTGAATTAATAGATAGAAATTGCTCTATTTTAATGATATTGCAAATTTTTGGCACAGGTATTATTAATGAACATTTCTAATCTTTTGGGAATACGCCATGTGTTAACTAAATCTAATAGAGATATAAAATAAGTATAATAGAGATATTTCTGAAACATCTTGTGCAATGAGTAGTTCAGTCACAGGTTCTTTTAATAATTTTATCGTCTATGATAGAAAACTCACGTTTGTTCCCGGAATGAAATCCTTAAGTGTGACGAGTTCCTATTTTTCTTGCAGTTCATTGACATTGAAAGCAGTTCGTGAGATTGCCAACTGTGATTTCGAACCGTGAAATTTCTTCAGACTTCTCTGCGCATAAATTAAATTCTTCTACAGAGGTATTTTCGATTTCTTTTCATCGCAAAGACTTTGTACTCTCTTTTGAAAATGAAAACAGAATATGAAAATTCAATATGAATAACGGAATCCTGAATACAATTTTTCAAAGCGATAAAACTCTGCAAGTCGTTTCGCTAACTTTTCAGTTCAGAGCGAAATTACAGCTGAATAAGTTTCATAATTCAATATTCTATTCTGAGCACGTCTAGCTCAAATGAATAGCTCAGATCAAAAAGAAGATCGGGGATCAATCAAGTATTTTGAATGAATTAATTTTTTTGTCGAAAGGGAAAACTCTTCTTATTTTTGCATTTTTGTTCCTTCCAGGCAGTGCTATAGCTCTAATATCCTTCATAATATGCAATTTTAGGTAGATATATCGTTTTCAATACACATGTTTATATCAAGGGTGTTTTTTTAGAGGTATAGAATTTTAAATTGCAATAAAACAACGATGGCATTACATCTTATTACATTATTCATGGCATTACATCTTAAATATGATTTCTGGCATATGACCGGCACGGCTGGTCATATACAGCCAGGACTACGCTTGGCTGTAGTCCAATCTGGACGTCCAATTTTCTATAACTTTTTCCAACATTTGTGGCCGTATATTGGCAATAACACGACGAATATTGTCTTCCAAATGTTCAAGCGTTTGTGGCTTATCCGCATAGACCAATGGCTTCACATAGTCTCACAGAAAGTAGTCTAGCGATGTTGAATCACAAGATCTTGGAGGCCAATTCACAGGTCCAAAACGTGAAACTAGGCGGTCACCAAACGTGTCTTTCAATAAATCGATTGTGGCACGAGCTGTGTGATATTTTCCGCCGTCTTGTTGAAACCACAGCTCCTGGACATCATGGTTGTTCAATTCAGGAACAAAAAACCGATCACCATTGACTGTAACGTTCTGGCCATCATCGTTTTTGAAGAATTACGGACCAATGATTCCACCAGCCCATAAAGCTCACCAACAGTAAGTTTTTCTGGATGTAACGGTGTTTTGACATACACTTGAGGATTATCTTCACTCTAAATGCGGCAGTTTTGTTTGTTGGCGTAACCATTCAACCAGAAGTGCGCTTCATCGTTAAACAAAATTCGCTTATGAAAATCGGGGACAACGGCAATCTCGTTTTGGGCCCATTCGACGAATCTACGCCTTGCTTGATGATCGTGTGGCTTCAATTCTTGCACGAGTTGGATTTTGTAAGCACGCAAACCAAGATCCATCCGCAAAATCTTCCATAAAGTGGATGGACACAGATCCAATTCCTGTGCTCGATGGCGGATGAACTCATTCGGGTCTTCCTCAATCTACGCTCTACAGTAGCAATAGCTTCTTCTGTACGCACCGTACGGAGTCTCTGGGGATGCGAGTTATCAATAAGAGTAAAAGTGGTGCAAACACGTTCCATGGTTTATGGAATTAACTGCTCTGATGGACGATTTTGTCGACGATGAAATGGACGTAGTGCGCGATACATATTCCGCACAGAACCATTATTTTCGAAATGAAATTGCACTATTGGCAAGCGTTATTCAGGCGTGAGTCTATTCATGATGAATTGTCGCCATCTTCAACAGTTATGCCAACTGTTGTAGCAGAGATTCCTCCAGAGCTTTGTGAATTATTGTTAGATGTTCTAAGTCTAGAATAAGTTAATTAAATTTGGATATTAATCCTCTCAGCTCAAAAATCAATCTTCTGACGTGGAAATTCCATTCAAGGTGAGAATGCAGCATAATTTCAAAGTACTTAAGTTCTTATGTATAAAGAATGGTAAAAAAATTTTCTGCTTTTTTAATTATCAGTGGTTCACTGAGTAGAAATAAGCGCTCTTATACTGCGAAAGTAATGTATTTAGTTTTATCTATATTGATAGTTAAGAGGCAGTGACTTAACCAATTATAGATATACATGAAATCAAATTCAGCTTTGGCACTGATATCGCTCCAACTTGCTTCTGAGTAAACTATCGCAGTATCGTATCGCAAAACTGATTATTTTACCTTCTCTCTCCGACAACAAAAGTTTATTCATACAGATTGTAAATGAAATTGGACCTAATATTTTTCCCTGAGGTACCCCATATTCTATCATCCTTATACTACTGAACTTATTGTTCACCTTCACTGTTTGGTTACGATTTGATAAGTAGCTTTTGAATAATCTCAGATGAACACTATTAATTCCAATCTGCTACAGAAAGTGTTGTATGTTCATCAGTGTCGAACGCTTTTGCTTAGTCTATTAATATACACAAGGCAACGTCGCTATTGAAAGATTTATAAATATGCGTCATTAATTCAATGACATCGTCCACAGTGAACTTATTTTCTTGAAAGCCAAGTTGCATGTCAGAAATAGCCAAAATAAGTTTCAAAAAAGTTTGTAGACTAATTTTTTCAACAATTTTTGAAAGAATGGGAAGTATGGATACAGGTCTGTAGTCTTCATATCGTCTTCTTCTACCACCTTTATAATAATATAATATAATAATATAATTTTATTGAGAAACATTCCTTACATAGTAAAATTACATTCATTTCAATTGATAAATAATTACAACTAAGAGAAATGCTCTCAAAAGGACCGAATTCAGTTTGGAGTCTGATCTTCCATTCAGCCCTCGAGCAAAAATATTGGTTCATACAAAAATCTTGGTTAAATTCATATTTACAGTAATATACAATTTTGATTGAAAAGAAAAGAAAATAAAAATTTCCTCAGAGATATTAAACATTTGAGACAATTTCACATGGTGAAGAACATTAGTGTTAAAAAATTATACAAATATATGATACAAAAAATTTATTCAAACATTATTGCCTACATCCGAATCATCGAAGTACTCTGACACACTATAGTACGCCTTTGTTAAGAGCAGAGATTTAACTCTCCTCTTAAACAAATGAGCTTTCAGTACTTTCAAATTCGATGGTAAGTGGTTGAAAATTTCAATGCTCTGACAATAGAGAGAGTGCTCAAATTTAGCTGTTTTATGCATAGGAATAAGTAGCACATCCCTGTTTCTTGTTGAATACTCATGATTACTATTCAATTTAATAAACCTATCTTCATTTTCTTTAACATATAACAAACATCTATAAATATATAAACACGGTAAGGTGAGTATGTAATTATTAATGAAGATAGGTTTACAAGATGTTCGCTGATGAATATTGAATATTAATCGAAGTATTCGCTTCTGTGTAATAAACACCCTATTTATTTCTGAAGAGCAACCCCACAGCAGAATATCATAATTTAGATGGCTAGATACAATACTGTAATACACATTCATGACACGGTTTCTAGGTACGATGTTCTTGATTCTTGAGATTGCAAAAAATGAGTTACTCTTATGAGCTACTTATGTGTTACAATGACCCAACAGCACAATGTCTCATAAGATATGTTTTCATAATATATTACCACGATAATCGATCACTGTAAGAGCAGCATCTCCTGCCTGTCTCTCAGATGATTTCCCAGAGCATATCGAGCAAGGCAGCTGTCTCCAGTGATTTAAAATTAAAGAGGACCCGGATTATTCCGCTCAGATCCGGCACTTTCCTTGCGAGTGCATTTTGCACTTCATAATTCCGGTTGATTTAATTTGAAGTTGTTGAACTCCGAAATGAACGATAAATTGCCTAATCACTTCGCGTGCAAAATCCTCATGAGCTGTGCAACCAAATGCAGTACTTTGCATGGGGATGAAAGCTTAGGGCCGAATTATACTGATTCAATTTACCGGAAGAATTGTTGGATTTGGGCGGAACGAGTCGGGTTCTATAGAAACACAACAGCATGATTATTAGAGATTGAAATGTAACTAAAATTGAATTCTGGATCGAATATTAGTTTTTTTCGTTCTTTATGTTTAGTTCTGTGGATTTTAATGTTGTTAAAAGTCTGTAAATGTTTAATTTGGTAATAGGTTAAACCCAAAAGGTGCTCCAAACAGTTAAAAAGTTGAAATTTTCACTGTTAACTGATGACGAGATTATGTGTGAAGACATGAAAATCCTAGAGGACTCTTTGAGCTTCAGCCAGTTTTTGATTATAATAAGAATAATAATAATGAGCATATATTTCCAACAAGTAACCACCCAATTACAGAAAAATACATAATTAATAATCAAATACAAAATATGGTAACTAAAAATATCAATAATAACTTTGATATACAATATTTGAAAATAATAATAATAATATAAATCATTATCAAATATAATGATATATATATATATATATATATATATATATATATATATATATATATATATATATATATATATAATATATATATATACTAATGGTATGAAATCAAAATTTAAATATTCAATTATTCAACTGAATCTCTAAAAAGCGAGTAATAACTGAACAAGAAAACAAGTCACTCAGAACTCAAAGAGGAAGAAATCAAGATACCTCAATGGTTGAGATTTAAATACACATGAATGATGGAAACAAGTGAGTCCCAGTGCAAATCACAGCTGCTTGATACCTGGTTTTCAATAGAACATGCAAGTGTAAGCGGCTATTGCGAGAGAAGATTGGTTCTGTCGGTTTTTGAGTAAAATGTCTGGCTTATTCTAGTACACCTCTGAGGAGCAAGGAAATGAAGCTTACCCAGAAGCTCAGGACAGTCGAGATTATCATTGAGTAAATTGAATAAACATTTCAATGCATTCAAACTTCTCCTTATGTGGGGGCTCCTAGTGTCAAACCTCGACACCAAACAAGCGTGATCACAACCGCTGTGTGGATAATATACTCCATCCTCTCGAAATGGGAGCCATTTCAAGAAGTTACTCTGCTGTGCCTCTAGGCGATTTATGTGACAATTATATATAAGTACCAAAAAAAGACAGCTTTACTCAAGTTTGCTTCTCACTAGGGCATTATATAAATGAAATAGTGTTGAGGAATTCGAAAACAATCTTGCATTGCGGACGATGAAGCCATAAACTTTGCTAAATGATAAAATTAATTGGTAGGTATGAGGTATGAATCAGAATATTTGATCCAATACTACCACGAGATCCTTAACCTCCAGAAGTGGAGCAGATTAACACCTTCAATGTTGTAGTCAAAATTTATCCCATTTCTCCTTCTAGTGAAACTCACCACATTACATTTCATGACATTCAAGTGTAAACAATTATCATTACCCCATTGCTGATATCATTCAGTTCACTTTGTAGCCTCAAACAATCATATATAGATGACATGCTCTTATAAATTGTAATATCGTCCGCTTAAGCCACCTTCATGCATTCCACCATCACTAAGAGATCACCAACAAACATATCAAATAATAGGGGTCCAAGATTGAACCCCTGCGGCACTCCTGAAAAACGTTGATGAGGTGTGTCCAAAATAGACTCATATTGAATGGCGACAATTGGAAGGTAATGTCGTATACTACAAGATCTCAACCGATTGAGAACCAGTATGTACTGGGCGATCAGTTAGTTCAGTGCTAGTGAATTCAAGGATTATACAGTTTTATCTGGTGCTGTACTGAAGACTTCAACAGTACGGAAGCTGTTCCTCTTTTAAGAAGGACCTACGTAAGGACCTGCTCTGAAGAAACTATTGTAATATTGAAAAATAAGTACTAAACGTTCAGTGAAGCGCGTAAATCTAGGAACATTGTTTTGCGTCACTATGTTAATATTGAATTAAAAATTTCTAAAAGTAGTATTTCTTTTCTCATTTCAATGTATATCATACCAAATCTCGATTTTCAAAGCTTATCAACAAAGTAATTTGTTTCCAGTAGCAATATATATTCCCTAGCAATATAGAAATCGATGAACCATCGCGAAGTAAACGTATAAGTACTCTGCTTCACACCACATTCAAAATAGGAGAATATTCCAGTTGCGTGTGTGAAAAACTAAAAAAATTTACCACTGTGGTTTTTCTCTCGTTAAAATTCAAATTCGCGTGACATATTATCGTATTTTTCAATTCCGAACATCAACCTGTCATCTTGAATTCGGCTGTCGTTCATTTTTCATACGAACAAATATCGAAATCCAATTCTGTATGGTAAATAATCTCCCAGTTCTCGATTTCCATCGATTCCAATATTTCACAAGAAAATACGACTGCTCTAATGAAACCTCATCGAATCCAATATTGGAATTTCACGTCCGTAGAAAATTCCGCGGATATTTATATGTGTAATCAGGGAGCACGCTTTGATCAGGCACGATTTGCATAAGGGATGAGCTGTATTAACTTCGATCCGACACAGGGTGGAAAATATACTGACTTTTATAATGTTATGATTGAACAGAATGTTTGACGTTGCGAAAAGCTGATATCTTTAATGGGGGTATTTTTCTTTCATGTTGTTGCTTGTGTATCGAGAAAGACTGTACAAACTTTATATTCATTAAAAGCTTATTTCAAAGTAAAATATGCACTTCTATTTGCATCTCTAGAAAATTCTTACAGGAACAAAAATGATTATTTCAATTTGAGGAATGTTTATTTACTTTCTTCCTATTCGAAAGAATGTTTATGCACTTTTCTTTCGATTCCTGGGATATTCTTGCTCAACAAAAATGACTGGTTCAATCTGAGGAGTTTTCCTCACAATAGACACTTTTCTTTTGACTTCAACAGAATTTCTTCTTTACCAAAAATGACTGGTTCAATCTGAGGATTTTTTCTCCCAATATGCACTCATTCCTAATACAAAAAATTACTAGTTCATTTTAGAGATTTTTACAATATGCACTTTTCTTTCGATTTCTGGAGATTCTTTCACCACCTAAAGAGACTGGTTCAATCAGAGGATTATTTCCTATAACATGCAATTTCTAGGAATTTCTAAGCAATTTTTTCACCACAAAAATGAATAGTTCAATCTGAGAATTTTTTCCTCTAATATGGACTTTTCATTCGATTTCTAGGAAATTGGTTCATAACCAAAACTCACTGATTTAATGTAACGATGTTTTTCTACGAAATACACTTTTCGTTAGATTTGTAGAAATTCTTTCTGCACCAACAAAGACTGGTTCAATCTGAGGATTCTTCCCAACAAAATGCAATACTGGTTCAATCTAAGGATTCTTCCCTACAAAATGCAATTTTGATCCAATTTCTAGAATTTCTAGAAAATTCTTG
Source organism: Henosepilachna vigintioctopunctata (assembly GCA_030704895.1). Lineage (NCBI taxonomy): Eukaryota > Metazoa > Arthropoda > Insecta > Coleoptera > Coccinellidae > Henosepilachna > Henosepilachna vigintioctopunctata. Next base: position 4,733,843 of record JARQZJ010000005.1, read on the forward strand.
CACCACAAAAATGACTGGCAATTTTCCTTCATTTTCTGGGAATTTCTAGGAAATTCTTTCACCACAAAAAACAAATGGTTTAATTTAAAGATTTTTTCCTCTAATATGGACTTTGGTATGGTAATTTAATCTGAGGATATTTGTCTTCAATATACACTTTTTCTCGGTTAGTCGGAAAGTCATTGAGCACCAACAAAGACTGGTTCAATCTAAAGATTCTTCCCTACAAAATGCAATTTTCCTTCAATTTCTAGGAATTTCTAGAAAATTCTTTCACCACAAAAATGACTGGTTCAATTTAAGGATTTTTTCCTCTAATATGGTATTTTCTTTCGATTTCTAGGAAATTCATTCATTACCAAAACTCACAGATTTAATCTAAGCATATTTCTCTACAATAAACACTTTTATTTCGATTAGTGGGAAATTCTTCCACCACAAAAAATGACTTGTTCAATTCGAGGATTCTTTCCTGAAATATGCACTATTCTTTCGATTTCTAGGAGATTTTTTCAGCACTCAAAAATGACTGGTTCAATCTGAAGATTTCGTCTATTAGTGAACACAGCTTTTTGTAAGGGGTAGATATTTCAACAGTCGAGAAGAATAGGACGTTCTTACATTTCCTAACATATGTGTTCTCATAACTTTCCTTAAGGCTGAAAGTGTCCTTTCTGAAAATATGTCACTCTTCGAGTATATCTATTCCGATTTATCACTGCTAGAAACAGAGAATAGCTGATCTTTTCCGATTGGAATCCGATTGAGGTAGATTATACTAGCCAACAAAAAGCATGATCACTTACTTTTTATACTAATCGAACAAGGATTAGAGAAGTTTTTTACCACAAGTAAGTATTACAAGATTTGAAGAGTTTTTTCTTACTGCAGCTATGAGATGTATAGGGTTGATTATTTTATGTCTCAATTTGATCGGTCAGTGGGTATATATCTTATTATAGATATGGATAATCCAAAGATATTACATTCACTAAAGAAAAGACAATTCTTCAGCATGACACGTTTCGTCGTTACAAACGACTTCTTCAGATGCAAACAGAATAATGACAGATCGTGGTCATTATTCTGTTAGCTTCTGAAGAAGTCGTTTGTAACGACGAAACGCGTCATGCTATGTAATCATTAAAGTGTTAAACATAAGTTCAAGTCTTCGAATTTAAGTTTATATTCAATAAATAACTATAATTATTATTATACAACTATATAACTATACAATAACTTATTCAATATGTAACTATTATTATTATTATACACCAATGAAATGATGAAATGAAGGACGTTTGACCTACCAAGGATTAAAAATGATTAATTGCAACTAGGAATAATTTTTTCAATTATTACCAACTCATGTTCATATTTTGAATAGTTTTATTGTGACCTCTTTGAATTATTGGTGTATATCTATTGGAAATAGTCGAGTATCGGAATTAGTTGAGTACGAACATTGAGATATTTCCATTTCACCACGTTCTTTCACAGATACGGTTGACTAGTGTACGTTTGAACCATTTTGAATGTTGAGCAGTGTACACGAACTACGAAATTGTCCCGAAAAAACCCGATATTTTCATTTCCTTTGAGACAGTGCGGGTAAATGTTTCCTACCCAATTTCGAGCGCCACTTCGTGAACTTTCGAATGTTATTGATGAATGTAAACTTTCGTATATAAATATGGCGAGTTTTATTCAAGTCCCGGACGAGGAAAAATCCAAATTTTCCAATATTTCACCGTGACACTTCTCATCGGTTCGGATCTCTACTCGTTCCCGAAGGGAACTGAATAATTCATTTCGAATATGAGGATATCAACTTCAAAGTGTTTCGTGAATTCAACAGGACCTTTGTATTGTAGTGGCGTCGAAATGAAAACACGTCGTCGGGGCGCGTTGCCAACTTTGCGACTGCTAAGAGGTCGGATAGTTGAGAGTTTCTGGTACATGTAATACTTCGCTTCGAGTAACTTGCTTCATATATCAGAATTTATCTACATATAGAAGGAAGATTGATGGTGAATATTGAATAGAAGGAAACAAGTCTTGAAACCACTGATATTTGTTTCATAAAACTTTCAACGGCTTTTATGCGTTATCATCTATGAAAAAGTTGACCGAATTACTCAAATTCATATGCAGGAGAAGCAGAGAGAAGGAGAGAGTGTTGTTTCATTCAGTAGTTATTCAATGTAGCTAGATTCATATGTTTAGAGTAGAAATTCTCTATTCCTCTTAACATTCTTGTACTTGAAGTATGTATTCAAGTGACGATAAGGATGTTTTTATTATATTGGAAAAAAAACATATAAAGAATATCAGTGAATTATAATTCTCTCGAACGTTAAATCCGAAAGGCGTTTGATAATCTAGTTGATTGCCCATAACTGGAAATATCTAGAATTAACACTTCACTAGAGTATTGATATTCTACTGCCCCAAAAAAATATCATCCACGACGTGTTTTCATCGGAAACTCAGGTGTTATCTTGCGTTATATCCAAACCGGCATTTCTAGCGTAGGATCCTCAGTCAAAACATGATTCACCAACTCCCACCCTTTGAAACCGTCGCCCACGATGTATCACAGAGTTCACAGAGTTGTCATCTCCTATAAGCAAGCGACGAAATTTGTCTCGCACTGCAACGTGTCACACGATGCTCGGATTTGAAACAACCACAAGACGAAGCTCAAACTAGACGTCCGAATTTCAATTCGACTGTATCACTATGACGTCCTCCATGCAGCCTGACAGGAGGCTACCTTGTGGAACGATAGCAACATCGCTTGACGTCATGCACCTGACTGCACGGAATACTAAACAATTCGCAGCGTCCCTGTCGGAATTTCCATCGCGCGATGCTCTTTCACGCCCCAATTAACCGTGAAGCTTTCCTGTAATTTTCATAGCTGCTCAGCTGTCTGGCGCACGTTACTTTAGCATATATCAACCGCGTGCAACTGGAACTTCCCCCATTCATGGGGCGCGTGAATTGTGTTTTCGAATTTACGTAATTAGATCAGACTGGAGAAATACGGAAGGCGGTTGTGGAGCGATAAAATATTGATACGTGAGTTGTCGATGTTATACGTTACAATTCGCAGGTTTCGGAGTCGATTTGGATCTACTTGAAAAGGGGCTTGTACCTGGTCTTAGCTCGCTTTCAGTAGTAGTGACAAATACTCGAAATTCTCCTTGCTTTGACATTTTATATTATTTGTACTGAAGTGAGACCTTCTTCTTCATGATTTCGATGTTTGGGTAGACTCCGGATCTTCAAGTGTGCTTTCTTCTGTTTAATCAACTGAATTCATAGAAAAACAAATGGTAGAAAGCAATCAACAACTGAAGGGAAAGCAGATTTGAAGATGTTCTTCCATGAATAATTAGTTGTTGTTTTTCGGTTTGTAAGGTGTGTTTACATGACGCTATATCTCATTTTTGTAAGTGCTGCAACTCAAAAATCCACAAAGAGCCATGTCTCATAATAGATTCGGACCCTGGTGGTGGTAGAATATGCGTGATGTTTCGATTCTGTTAAAAGACGTACCCTTTATCCTAGGAAACTTCTTTGATTCCCTATGAAATTTTCATAAACCAGTGCTTGAAGTACGCCCTTTGTGGCCGGGGTCTGAATGCGCTTTCATTTCATGAAGACTTGGATGGAAAGCATCTGATTCGACAAGGTCAGAACACATATTGTTCCGAATAGTGCTGTACGAGCTCATGAGATCCTTCAAGAAATCATCGTTTTCAACCTCAAGTAAACTATATAAAACATTTATTCGACCTATCCTCACATTATCTCTTCAACCTTTTCGATTCTCACCTGGTTGACTGGCGTCTCTTCGTACAGCTGGAGGGTATGAAGTCGTCTGAGTCCATACCTACCTTCGGAATACCTCAGAGTATTCTTGGGCCACTGTTATTTAGTCTGCTCGCAGGTGATCTGATGGATATTGACTTTCCACATTTGATGTTCGCTGACAATCTGAAATTATAGCATGACATTAGATCACAGGACAATTGTGTTCAACTTCAGCTCGAGCTGGACCATGTTGCCATTTGGTATGAGGATAATTATTTAAGTTTGAATGTGTCAAATTGAATTGTTGGCTCTTTCACAAGGAACAAGGATCGAATTAAGTGTGATTATAGCGTCGATGGTCAGGTTCTCTCTCGTTCTGATAAGGTGCAAGATCTAAGTATAGTCTTCGATCAGAATCTTCTCTTCATTCCACACATCATCAAACTTATTTTATCTGTGTCGAAAATTTATGGATTCGTTACACGCAATGGCAAATATTTCTAATTCTCAACATTCATTGTGGCGTATTTTATGCCCTAATCCGTACCAAGTTGGAGTATGCCAGCATGATCTGGCATCCCATTAACACTTGTCATCAACGCCATCTTGAGGTCATTCAGAGAAGGTTCTTGAAATTCTCAGTTTGGAGGAAGTATAAAGTTATCCACAGAGAGGAGTCAGTCATAACGAATTATTGAGTCGATTCAGTTCAGTCTCATTGCAGGGATGGAGAGAAACTTTCACTCACATTTTTGTACAAATAACTGCACGGCAATATTGATTGTCCCTTCATTTTGTTCTCGAAATTTCGAGATCCAAGGCAAAATTCTCGTACCATGGAACTATTCCACCTAGAGTCCCCAAAGATGAACTTGCTAATACAATCCCTCTTTTGGTTCATGGAGTTTACATTCAATGGAGATGCAAATAATTGTGACATTCACTTTGCCTCCATAGAAGTCAACGTTTCGTATCTAGATCTGTTCGAACCAAGGAACAGTTCTTATATTGTCAGTAGATAAATACAAAAACAAAATTGATGAGAAATTGTTCTCTAAGATTTTAGATTACTATATTACGTTATTCAGGTTAGATTGAACACTAAAATTGTTCACCAAAATCATTATATATAAATACAATGATTCATTTGGTAATTAGACTATTATAAGTTACATCTCCAACCTTCACCGTCATGTAGTAATAAAAGTAATATTAATAGCAGGAGGGGTAACAGAAGGGTGCTTTCAGAGTGTTCTCTCTGTGAAAATTTCGGCTATCAAAATTGAAATAAATATTCTATTCTCTTTTATGAATTAGACTGAATGAGTGCTCTCCGTGTTTCTTGATGGTCATATATCACCATGTTCCTTATTCATTTGGTATTGACCACGAAATCTCCAATTCAGTCTCTGTGGTTTGACGTCTGATGAGTGTTTTCTCAGGAACTAAACGCTCAATGTAATCAGCACGTTCTGTTTGTTTTCGAATAATCACACAGCGTATTGAGCAATATTTATGTTGATTGGATTCGGTTATAATTAATTAACATAATGACGCAAACTAATGTTGATGGCACAAACACGTAGACGTTCGGTCCCTGAAGTCACTTGCATAGTTTCCAGCACGCTGAATACCGCTTAATATGCAATATGTATCGGGTGCAGTCATCCCAAGTTCCCTGCATCCAAGGATAGACAGGTTAACCTCCGTCTATCGGTTATGGTCAGACGGTATTCTGTCGGTGAAGACCACCTAACGTTATGTCAGTAGATAATGATTGTATAATATTAAATGATTATATATTACAAGGGGTGAAAAATTTTCGGCTCGAACAAGAAAAACGTTGTTTGAAAGTTTTTTCTTCATTTCTCAACATAACATCAACACAGATATATTCCTCATAACGGTGTTCTAATTCAGTTATACCAGTTTTAAACGTAGAATCGTCAAGCTCCTCAGAATACTGATTTATAGTTTCGATAACTTCTTCTTTGCTCTCAAATCTTTTACAGCCAAACCATTTCTTGAGGTTAAAAAACAGGTAGCAGTCGCTGGGGGCTAAGTCTGGAGAGTTGGGGGGACGCGGCATCAATTCGTGGATTTTGGACATGGCAACAATCGACGAATGCGATGGTGCGTTATCGTGATGAAACAAAATGTTTTCGTTTGCCAAATGAGGTGTTCAATTTTCACTTCGTTCTTCAAACGTTGCAATAAATCTGGGTTGAATCGACCACTGATAGTCTAACCATTTTCAAGATAATAAATGTATATAATTCCTCTAGCAGAACCTTGTTTGCCGATAAAATTGTTTTCGTTTCTCTGGACTTGGCTCCCCTTTTCAACCCAATGTTATGACTGTTCTTGATTTTCAGGAGTGTTGTGGTGAATCCAAAACCCGAAAATCAATGGAAGCAAAACTTTGATTGGATTACACCTATAAAGCGCTACATTTTCATTAAAAATGTTTTCTTACTCAAATGTTAGCAAACGTCGCACTCATCTTGTATACAGCGTTTTCATGCTCAAATGGTTGTGCAAAATATTTCGCACATGTTCAGCTGACATCCTACAGGACTCGGCTTTCTCATGCACTTTCAATCTGCGGTCTTTCAATACTATTTCATGGATTTTGTCAATCATTTCTGAAGTTGTGTCCTCAATGGGCCGTCCTGAGCCTGGCTCGTCTGACATGCTTTCACGACTCATTTTTAATTGACAAATCCATTTCATTATCGAATATGTTGGAGGGGAGTCTGCCAGTGTTGAATCAATCCATCTCTTCTTTCATTTGATCTGGTGTAAAACCTTTCGAACAGAAGTATTTTATGACTGTTACTCATTCGTGAATATAAAGACAAGGTTAAGTCAGGATTTCCAGCCCTGAAAATTTATTTCTGCGCGAAGATCGATGGTCTAGATTTCCTAGTTATCCATAAACTTTTTTTTAATCCAAAAACACTCTTGTTCCAGAAGAACTTCCTGTTTTGTCATTTACAGCTAACATCTAACAGCTGAGAAGTGATTTGTTCTCAGTTTGGTTTGGCAATTCATCATGAATAGACTCACGATCATCAAGCAAGGCGTAGATTCATCGAATGGGCACAAAACGAGATTGCTGTTGTTGCCAATTTTCATAAGCGACTTTTGTTTAGCGGAAAAACGCACTTCTGGTAGAATGGCTACGTCAACAAACAAAACTGCCGCATTTGTAGTGAAGATAATCCTCAAATGTATGTCAAAACACCGTTACATCCAGAGAAACCGACTGTTTGGTGCGCTTTATGAGCTGGTGGAATCACTGGTCCGTACTTCTTGAAAAACGATGATGGCCAGAACGTTACAATCAATGGAGATCGATATAGAACCATGATTACTAACTTTTTCATTCCTGAATTGAAAAACCATGATGTCCAGGAGCTGTGGTTTCAACAAGATGGCGCAACATGTCACACAGCTTGTGCCACAATCTATTTATTGAAAGACACGTTTGGTGACCGCCTAATTTCACGTTTTGGACCTGTGAATTGGCTTCCAAGATCTTGTGATTTAACACCGCTAGACTATTTTCTGTGGAGCTATGTAAAGTCATTGGTCTATGCGGATAAGCAACAAACGCTTGACCATTTGGAAGACAATATTCGCCGTGTTATTGCCGATATACAGCCACAAATGTTAGAAAATCATCGAAAATTGGACGTCCAGATTGGACTACATCCGAGCCAGCCGTGGTAGTTATACGCCAGAAATCATATTTAAAATGTAATGCCACAAGATTATCTTCCGAATAAAAAAAATTCTTGTCAATCGAATGATCCATCGTTGTTTTATTGCAATTTAAAGTTCTATACCTCTAAAAAACATCAATTATCAGAGTGACTATCAACTCTAAGAATGCTCTCCTCAAAGCTAGAGTAATGTCGTGCCAGATAAATTGTAGATGACAAATATAATTCTCACAAGCAGATAATGTCGGAAAGATTTCATCTGCTTTTAAATTTTCACTTTCACACTGACACTCATATCTCAGAAACTATAAAATAATGATGAAACATCGACTCCTCCACTTCATATTCAAGGTCTCTCCATTCATTCGTATTCTAGTTAATCGTATCGAGTAGATAGTCTGAGCAATATACCAGGTCGTTAGTGATTGATGGAGCTCGGCGAGTTTCTTTATGCGGTGCGTGTTTTCGACCTATATAATCCGTATGATTTATTATACTCAGAAATCACTAATAGTTATGACTAAGTTTGACGTTTCCGATACCGCGCAAAGTCAAGTATTCTCCGGAGTTTAATCATCGTAGTGTCGTTATTTAATTGGATCTCTTTGAAGGGGGTTCGATGGAAGACGTTGTTTAATAGGATTCCTCTCAAGGAAAATGGTACTTCGGTATGAATTATTCGGTGAAATGGGTTGGTTCACTTCGCACGTATTTCGGAAATAATGGTCCGTAGTTATTTTAAAGGAACAGGCGAAGTAGATTTTCAGAAATTAATTATTCGATTTGTCAATGTCGATGGACTTCTGGCAATTGGTTGGGACACTTAGTGCAATTTCTCAAGAGTGTTTAAAACGCTTGATTTCATTACATTCGACCTCTATTCATTTCCAACCGTCGCAACAAATATGTAACCACAACTTGCTGCACTGCCCGAATGAGCACGAAACTTAAAACTACATTAGGGTTATGTTATTTTTGATCCGAGTGCCGCAAGGATCCCATCTTGGACCCCTTCTATTTGTCCTGTTTGTTAACGATCTCGTAGAAATTGTGGACTGCATGAAGGTGGCTTATGCAGACGAGGAACCTGCCAGTAGGGAATAAATAAACACCCAAAGTAATAAAAACCAGAGTGTATATTTCTATATAATATTCTTGTATTTTGGTAGAATTCCACAATATCAGAATTTCAGTCTCTCGTTCTCTATTCAATTCTTCACCCTAGATGAAGGTATAGCCACATCATGTATTGATTCCTTGGACTTCTTCGGATCAAGTCTGGTTCTGCAACATATGTGAGGCCTCTGGTAGATTGTGGTCGACTAGAGTTTCAATCTGGTCTACCCACTTCTACGTGCTCTTCCTCGACTTCTTTTTCCTTCTATCTTTCCCTCTATCATAAATCTTTTTATTGAGATATGTCCAAAGAACCTCAGGATTGATTCATTCATTCTTGTGGACAAACGTGTCTTAATTCTCAACTCTTTTAATGAAAATCATTAATCAGTCTACATAGGTAGAAATTCACCCTAGGTGAAGCTTGAATTCAAATCATTTCAGAATTTATTTAGCTATATCAGTTATTACATAACAAATAAACTCATATTACATCAAAAATGTTCGATGAGTTCAAACATCACCTCGACAGAAAGAGGCACAAAATGGAAAAACTGAAGAGATAAAATTCGTTTCACATATTTAGACATTTTTTGTTCAAGTATTTATTAAAATACGATGGTTGATAATTTTGAATATTAACAGCAAGTTTGACTCACGTATCAGCTGTGATATATTCAAAAACTTCAATAACTTTACCATACTATTAACTGAAGTATATGTATATGATCTCAACAATATTCGCATTGCCCCATTTTGAAGGACTTCTATTCTTTGAATATCCTCACCAGAAGAAGACATCAAGAGAGACAATACAATAGCTAAAATGTGGATATAAAGGGTCTTTTTTTAGAGGTATTGAACTTAAAATTGCAATAAAACAACGATGGATCATTCGATTGACAAGAATTTTTTTTTGTTCGAAAGATAATCTTGTGGCATTACTTTTTAGCATATTTTAGCATTCTAGCATATGATCGCCACAGCTGGCTCGGATGTAGTCCAATCTGGACGTCCAATTTTCGATGACTTTTTCCAACATTTGTGGCTGCGTATCGACAATAACACGGCGAATATTATCTTCCAAATGGACAAGCGTTTGAGTCTTATCCGCATAGACCAATGACTTTACATAGTTCCACAGAAAGTAGTCTGACTCTCGACAGATATCCAACTTTTTTCAATTTTTTTTCAATTGACTTGGAAGATTCTCTTCAATGAAACAATCATCATTTCTTCCATTTCTCAAATGTAGATGGTCAAAAACTATTCCAAAGTCACCAACTTTTTGAATAAAGACATCACGTGAAGTTTCATATGTTGTTCTTCCTCTCTCACTAAAACCTAAACGATTAAATAAATTAAAATTACGATGAATAACGGTTCAATCAAAAACCGATTTTCGCGGCCGCTCTCAGCTAATGACATGATGCTGGATGCAATATGATACACAATTTCTAACTCGTAACGATGTTACAAGGGCAGTTGCGGTATAATCTGACTGAAAAATGCTTTGTTTCCAGCGCACATGTTTCCCTACAATGTTACATTGTTGTTCTTCGGACAAGAATCCAATTGTTTCCAACTTGAATGGTCCAGCTGAAATGAATTAAGTATTATGTTTACTGTGTGATTTTCGTCGGTCGTCAAACTGATAGATTATGTAGAATCAACTGTTAATTGTAGTTCCAGTCGATATTGTTTCAATTATTGGCGGTGTGGACAACCGTCAATTGAAATGATGGTTATTATTGAATATTGAACAGGGGTGGAACCAGTGTCGGACGTGGTGGCAATACTCTTTCCATTAGTATTAAAAGACACGGAGGTTTCGCTTATCCCTTGGTAAAACATTATGTTAAAAACAGTTAATTAAAAGTAGTACACTTGGCTTAGGTTTCACTAATCATATTAAAAACTTCACGTGTTCCGGGTGGTGAAACCATTATAAAGAGTATACAATGTTACTTAAAGCCACCTTGTTGAAAACTTAAGCCAAGTGGTTTCATATTAATTTATGGCTTTCGATTAGGATTCACAGTAAACTGGAACTTCTATAATTTGGTCGTTTTTGTACGATAATTCCATTGTCGACATGCAGTCAGTTTAGAGGAAATGTCTGAAGTATATTCTGAAGGAACTGAACATCAAAGATAGGTTATCGACGAGTGTGCAGTTGCGACTCCTCAAATTCTGTGGAGATATAACTCGAAACGAAGACTCTATCGAACGATTGGTGGACCAAGGGAGAGTCGAGGGCAAAAGATCGCTTGGGCGCTTTACAACAAGGTGGACAGATCTGATAAAATCTGTGACGCATTCCAACATCAGTGAAAACTCTACAGCCGCTAAGCATATAGTTGTGTGTCGCCGTATCGCTTGGGAAGCAGTGGTACAAGACCAAGACACGACCACGACCACTCTATCAAGAGTGAACGACTGAGAAGAAGAAGCTATGTACTGCAGATAATAAGGGCAATATCCTTCGAGAGGCTTAGACCATTCCATCCTAACCAATAGTCTGGGGTATAGGGGGGATTGAATTATTGAAGTTATGGCATGAAAGGTATGGTCACATTTCAATTCTCCTCGAAGTTTAATTGACTCCACTGTTACTTCAGCTAGCTTTGGAACTCTTCATCACATTTGTTATCAGCTCCATATGACAGCTACTGCCTCAGTGTCAACACATACTTGTTTAAACGATCTGTGCATCATAGTTAGAAGCATATTGTGCATCATACATGGCTATGTAAGTAATCAACACAAGCAATCGCACAAAATTCAACCAGTATATTTTGCCCATCAAGAAGATTCGTCCTCGAAGAATTTCTGCTTGACGTGCTAGAGAAATTCTTCGATTGGATGATGACGATGATGGCTGGAATAGACGTTGACACAAGTGTTCAGGACATCAGCAACTACAACAAGAACTGCTGCTCTGCCAGTTATAAACAATAGAAAGGAGTGGGTTCAAAGTTCATAGTCACAAGATGCTTAGGTATTTTCCCATTAATGTAAATATTTGTTTTTTGCTCTGTTGATTTCTTGAAATGTTGACTTGATGTTGATTTTATCAAGAAATAATTCAAATGGAAATGAATATGATTCCAGAACTTCTGTTTCAATTCAATAATTTCTAGATGTTGCAGAATACGTGATGTCAAATTAGAGGTACGAGTCTCACAAATGTGAGAAGCAGTGACAAGGACTGAGGTAGGGTCAAAAAAATCATTAAACTTTTGTGACGTAATTTATGGATGTCCCCTTGAAAATAGTTTCGGTGTGAACTCATTTTCAGATGAACTATTTTTCGTTAATCAATTTTATCAATAACAATATCATCAATTCTCATTGCTTATAAATTTCGTTAATCAGTTCAATATTGCAAAATGGAGTAACATCCAGGAAAAATCATCCAGAAAGACAATAATTTGTGAAACTGGGTTAAGTTTATTTGTTTAATGAATTTTGATGAACAAAACTATGTTTCATTAAGTGATCAGTGATAATTCAAATGAAAATTTGTGAAAAAAGTAGTCTACAGCACGCGGTGTTCCCAAGCGGTCACCCATCCAAGTACTAACCGCGCCCGACGCTGCTTGGCTTCAGAGTTCAGACGAGTTCTGGCACTTTCAGCGTGGTATGGTCGTAAACAACGAAATTTGCAATTTTCTCTCATTTATCCTACTATGTTCCATATTCAATCTTAATCGCTTTACAGATTACCGAATTATAAGTTGAAACTATTAGATTCAATGTGTGTCAAGTAACAGTAATTATAAAAACACAATAATAATGAAATATTCAGACAGTAAAGCTGACAATTCATACAATCTTGTTGAGATTAAGTGAAAATTAGTAAAAATGACAAACGATTATTCACTCCACTATGTCGATATTGTCCATATCTATTATTTTTGTCAAATTTAACCAAGGCAATAAAATCTTTTCATATCTTATTGAAGCAACAAACCCTAGGCAAACTCAAAATATCATCCTCCATTTCATATGTGTCCAAATGAGCCTGACATTATAACAGAGGCGTATATCTATAGCCAATTCTCCATTGTGAAACAACAAATTATGCATCATCATCTGCAGCAATAACAGGCCGGTATGTCATTTTAATTAAAATTGCGGGATGGGTATTTCCAGAAATCAGACAATAAATATTCGAGGACCATTTCACTAATGATGTGCCGACCAGTAAAATTCCCCCTTTTGTTCATCGAAATAAAAGCCTCGCGATGACGGGCCTCATATTTTCACAATGACGGCACTTGCCGTTGTCGTTTGACTTTACGGCCCCTCCGCGTTCTGAAATAGTAATTAGTGGAGCATCAGTCAGTCGTAAAGGCTTTATTGAATAGATCGAACGGCAAAGCAAAAATAGCCCGATATAGACGATCATATCATCTTCGAATGTTTGCATGCGATTTTCTTCGATACGAACCTGAGTTTGATTGAGAAATATCAACAAGTTTTCTCCAAATGTGGATGTGATACTTTTCATCAGAAATTTTGGTTCTCCTACAGGTCTTCGTGGAACAAACACGGCATGCGAGTTTGAAAAAGTACTCAAAGTAAAGACAATTACATGTTATTTACCGAGTTTTCGGGTGGAAGTTTTATATTACTTTTTACGTAATTACGCAACAAATTCATATGATCTATAGTTATGTCTTACGTCTCATATTCGAATGTCCCAATTATAGATATGTGCTCTGGACGATACAAATTCACTGTTCATGAAATACCTCGTCTATTATCGAGCCAATCTGTTCTTGACATAGCCCTTCGCATGAATTAAACCGAAGGGTAGACATGAATAAATTGGGCATACCGCGTGGGCATTGAGATGAATTTCATCCCTTAATGTCTGGAATGTATACGTATAATGAAGTGTTTTAATCAACTCGTGCCTCTTGCAGTATATTCAGGCACTTGTGTTATCCGGCGGTATTTGATGGCTTCGATACAGTCGTTTGGGGAGGGGTAAGCAACACGTGGCGTTCGAGTTTGTATGGAGACAGTAGATACGTTTCGAATTGTATAGGGTTGGAAAAAGTATCGATATTTACACGTACATATTCTCGTAGACGAGTGAAATGATGCACAGTGCATCCTATGCATTTCAGAATTTTGATTTATTGTATACAAAACTTATTTAACAGTCATAACTTTGTTTATTGGGGGCCATCCATGTATTACTTCATACATTGAGGCAAGGTGTCGACGAAGTATCACATTGAGTGACAAAGATTGAGAGTACAACCCACCCGAAGTATCACGTTGAGTGACAAAGTTCTGGCACTTTCAGCGTGGTATGGCCGTAAACAACGAAAATTTGCAATTTTCTCTCATTTATCCCTACTATGTTCCATATTCGATCTTAATCGCTTTACAGATTACCGAATTATAAGTTGAAACTATTAGATTCAATGTGTGTCAAGTAACAGTAATTATAAAAACACAATAATAATGAAATATTCAGACAGTAAAGCTGACAATTCATACAATCTTGTTGAGATTAAGTGAAAATTAGTAAAAATGACAAACGATTATCAACAGTGACTCATTCGCTTTCATTAGTCTGGTTTACTTTGTACTTTTCATGTGGTATACTCCACTATGTCGATATTGTCCATATCTATTAATTTTGTCAAATTTAACCAAGGCAATAAAATCTTTTCATATCTTATTGAAGCAACAAACCCTAGGCAATTTTTAAATCTGTAATATCTTCGAAAATATTCACTTAAATCATACGGTGTAAAGGGCCATATATATCTATATTGAATGAACAATGTATTCAAGGTATTTAATTGGTTAAGGATTAATGCTGTATGGGTTGAAATCGCTTCGAAAATTAGCCATTATTTTTCGCAAAAAGTAAATGACAAAAAAAAGTTATTGTGGGTTATCCATAAGAGATAGACATATACCATCACGGACTTTTCTGTAGACCTTTTCAATGTGTACAATACTTAGTACATTATTTTGATAAAACTCGTAGGGTTCAGCCTGCGTTTGCAATGTAAGCGGAAAAAATGTAATTATTTACGACATCACATTAGAAACCTCAAAAATAACAGTACTTCTTCACTATTTAGTGGATGTTATTATACATATAAACCTTCCTCTTGAATCACTCTATCTATTCAAAAAAACCGCATCAAAATCCGTTGCGTAGTTTCAAAGATTAAAGCGTACAAAGGGACAAAGGGACAGAAAAAGCGACTTTGCTTTATACTATGTAGTGATATTCTGTAAACGTTTGCATAATGTCATAAGCGATTAATACTGTATATATTTTTCTGAATATTTCTTGTAACTGGGTGTTTTTACCTGTAGGAAAAAAATTTTTATTATTTCTGCGATTTAAGTTTTATTGTTTTATCGATTATAATTCTTCATTTTGATTCCTAAATTTCATTGAATTCAAATTGAAATTTCTAATTTATTCGACACATTCACGAAAATGTTCACTTGTCAAATTTAATATTTGTGCACGGTATTAAAAACTTGCTTTTCAATGCGTTCAATTCATTTAAACGTCAATGTTTAAGTCATTTTAAATGTCAGATTTTCAGCTTTTCGTGCGGTGATTGCATTAATAATTCCTGAGGTGAGTACGTAAACTTAATCGAAACGCCGGTTTTCTGGGAATACATAGGTTAATATTTAGCGCAGATTCGAGTCGAGTTTGCGAATCCAGGTATACTGACAGATTAGCAGTTCTATTTGCGCACCGGATCCCTGGCGCTCTACAAACTCCTCTAACACCCGAATTAATGGTTCTCTGTGGTCGAAATGTGTTGATTCGATGTTTATTTGGCGGCGTTCAACAGATTCATAAATTTATGAAGCGGACGGGATACGTTCAAGAATATATAGCGGTGTTTTAAGCTGGGTAGAAACGAAGTACATAAATAAAAATTGAAGCCACAATTACGTCGGCATCTAACTATGTATTATGTTGCTTTCTCGAAATATAAATACAAAGTGACTGTGACGATCTGAAATTAAAGTAACCTACACGATATTCTGAACTGTTTATATTACAAAAGCTTTTCATGAAGGCTAATGCGAAGTAATATAATAATAATATAATATGATGATAACATTTTTCGAGAAATATTCCTTACAATGTAAAATTACAATCTTTCAATTGATAACGGGTGAGTTTTTAAGATTCAAGTTTTTCAGGTTGGTACTGGTATGGTTCGACTGGTTGGTAGTGGTATCCAAACGTCATCTGCCAAAGTGAGAAGTTTTCAGTATACTCTGCCATTTCATCGTGAAAAGACTTACAAACGAGCAACGATTGCAAATTGTTGAAATTCACTATCAAAATTCGTGCTCTGTGAAAATTGTGTATCGTTTGTTACGACCATATTATGGTCGTCATAATCGACCTGGTGAATGAACAATTCGTGCTGGAAAATTGACAATTAAATCTAATTGTTCAAAAATGTTATTCATATTATCATTTCGATATAAATAATTTCTTCGCCTTTCCTCTGGGCTCTTCTTAGGTAAGGAAAATTTTTTGACAAATAATGCGGTAAATTTGGAAAAATAGAAGGAAACGCGTTAGAGACTAATATTGTCCCCTCAATTATGTTAACAATTCCACCAAGTGAAAGAAATTTCTCCTTCCTGGGGTAATCAGTTTCCAGAAAATACAAGACACAAACAACAAAAAATTTTGTTGGAGCCCAATTATATCGTGGTATGAATTTCATCCATTTGCGCTTCGAAAATTCATTTTTGGGGAAACTAAAGGTCGATACAAGTTGCCCATACGCCTGCAGGGTGTTATAATTTGATTTACAACCGGGAGTGCAACAAATTTTCGTCATTTTAAGAGAATGTACTTATTAGAAACTTACCTATTCCAAGCTTGAAACTTACTGAATCACCGAACACCTCCCCTCTACACTCAATAAATATACAATTTCTTTGTATATTTCTTTGAAATATACAAATTTGTATATTTCAAAGAAATATACAAAGAAATTATTTGTAAGAAATCCTCACTCAAAGCAGAGCACAAATTTGATTTCGATTCGATTAAATCGGTACACACAAAACACTTCTTTTTTATAATTTGATATTATGTTATCTACAAACTATTATCACTAGCTCCTATATTACATTATACAAAATTGATGAATGGGGAATAAATACTGAAACCGTTAAATATTTAACTTACAAACATAGCCAGTTCCACAGTGCCATATACTCATTTCAGGGCCTGTTTAAAGTAGGCCGTTACAATGTTGTCAAATCTCGAATCTGTACAAATCCTACTTTGCCAATCGATTCCAAACGGATTCGCTATGTAAACCGGTTACTAATTCAACACGATCGTGAGCAGATATCCGCATTTCCCCATTTTTCATTTCACTTATGGAATCGCTTTCCGCCTAATGAAGAAGTTTACTTTCCATTTCTACCGATTCTGAATCAGCCTGAAAGTAACTTCGATGTAAACTTTTCGAATGTTGTTGGATAGAATTCCATGGGGCCTACCCCTATTGAATACACCACTTCTTCTTCATTATCTCGATTTCTGATTCAATTCGAAAAGACCCAGAGTAAGCGAGGGAAATAGTATACTAAGAAGTTCGGAGTTGTTAAGGATTTGGGAACAAATACGGAAGAATGCGGTAAAATGATGAAAATAATATATATATAACATATAACGATAAAATTTATTGAAAAACGTTCTTTATATTGTAAAATTACATTCATTCAATTGATATTAATTACAGATAAGAAATATGCTAACAAAAGGGTTGATTTCAGTTTTGAGTTGTTTTTTTGAGCTGTTTAGATTTTGATATATCGTTTTTTTCTATATTCTGAAACTGTATGCAATATTTTCATCCAGAACCAGAAATAAAAATCATAGAGTAGCTAATTCAAGAAGCATGACTGAACTCAAAACAGAAGCCTGTACAAGCTTCGAAATCTATTCAAAATCACTCGACCGAGCCTAAATATTAATCCAACTGGTACAGGTTTGCTTCAAAATCGCCTCTCGTAAATAATTCTGTTCTATTCAGTTGACCCTTCAATTCATCTCGTAGGAACTATTCACGAATGAGATCAAATTAATTCAAGTATATCCCGATTAGTACTCCAACCGTAAGCGAACATTGGTTCACCGAATGGTCGATACAGAAGTACTGATTATAGTCAAGAATGGTCAGTTTCATGCGTCTATTCAAGCTGGTATAATCAATACAAAATGGCGAAGGGGATAGGTCAGACCTAATCAAAGTTTTATTTTACTCGATCGATTCTCCACAAGATATATGATTTTGATTTTGATACGTAAAATTACAATTTCAACTAAAAATGCATATACATGTTGAAATATTTCAGCTTATTCCTGTGAAAATTAATAAAATGCAAAATGGTGAAGGCGCTTGATCAATCCTTATCTGAGGACGACAGTGTTGCGGCCTATTTCAAACAGGCCATGAGGAGTGTAGTCCCGCAGTGTTGCCAAAATGAATCGAGCCGGTGATCAACTCTCCAAGTCAGTTGTTTTCAAAGTTTCAAGCATTATTTCAACTCTTTCTGTAGAATCCGAACGGATAAAAAATATTATTGCTATTTATAATTTACTAAATATTATTCCTGAGCACATAAACTTTTCTCGATTAGATGTTCGAAAGATTTATCCACACTGTGAGGAAAGTCTTTATATTTTATCAACAAATTTTTTATTTTTGACCACCTGATCCAATTTGTCGGTAGATAAGAACCAACTTAAATCACTGTACAACGACTTTTTTTCATTAAAAGCTACTGTTACTAACATCTCTTCATTCACTGTAAATTGGTTACTTATGTCAATAATATCTTCACTTAAATTAACAAGGTAAAATTGAATTTTGCTGTTAACTGAATCCATTCAAACATTCCAACAATCAGGAATATTTATTTTACTAGTGAGATGGAGAATTGAGTCTTGAAAATTGACAATTTAATCGAACTGCTTTTTAGAACTAAAGCTGATCGGTATTTTGAATGATCGTTGCTGCGTTCAGTGAACGAAAAAACATAGGATAAGACTAATTTCGAACTGAAACAATTTCATTGTTGCACAGAGATTTGGGGATCTAGATACCTGAGTTTTTGGAAATCAAGCAGGCATTGTGTTCACACGGTCTATTGTAAATATCACTGAATTTGAATAATAAGTTCAAGAATTATTCAAAATTTCTCAATTGTGTCTGTCTTTGACTTTGAGGCACTTCTAGCAGACAAATATCTCTGAAATTTTGAATACATTCCGATTGTTGTCATTCGGGGAACTGTTAGAGTATTTTGTTATTTCGGTCCATTTTTCTAGATACACCAACTTCGTAATCGCATAAAAATATATGAGATTACAAAGTTACATCTGCAGTAAATTGATAAGTGTACATGTATATGCAAAAATAAAGACTCGCCACTCGGTTCATTTACTGTGAAAAGTTGTGAGAACCATTTAATATCAAGTCGATTATTAAGTCCCCACTTATATGACCTTATATCTTAAGTTATCACGTTATAAGCTAACCTAGCATTATCTGATAATGATCATATCAATATTAGAAATCTTACATGTTTCGAATTGAATAGATTGACTTGGCCATCGCTTGAAAACACCAATGTATCTCACAGGTAACTCATATCATATCGAATAAGATTTTTAGGTGTTCATAATGAAACAATTTTTAGAATTCTTCGATACTTTAAATACGCATGACGACGTTTTGAAATACTTCTTCATCAAATGCTGAATTAACAATAGATTCAATTTTACAAACGCAATACATAATCATGAAAGGCTTTCGTAAGTATTGAGTTTGTAAAATTACATCTATTGTTAATTTAGCGTTTGATGAAGAAGTAGAACATCGAAACGCGTCCTGCGTATCTATTAAATTATGAGAAGATTCTAAATATTGTTTCATTATGGATATTAATTTTCTACAAGTATCGGCCTCATCAATCATCAATTTGTTTAGTGTTATTGACAAGTCAATCAATTTCAGTTTGAACATGAAAGGTATTAGAAATTAACATGGTCACTATCATAATTTGTTAGCTTAGGTAATAACGTTATAACCTAAGACAAATGGTCCTTCAAGTAAGGACCGAATAAATCAACTGACATGGTCTTACATGGATCTCACAGCTTTACGGTAGAAGAACTGGGTTGCAGACTTGGTTGTTCTTACAAGCTTTGTGTTTAATGGCATGCACTTTATACTCGACAGAAACTTTTTGATTTTTGATGATTGAGGTCTTTTCTATTTTTAAGTAGCTTAAAATTTCTAAAGAAAATTAGTTAATAAAGGTATAAAATACCTGTTTCAGTTATGAAGCGTGAAAAATGAAAACTCGATATTTATCCACCTAATGAAGGTACTGTGTACCGAAACGATATCTTGGTGGACAATATTGGAATATTCGGAAATTCATAGAACGTGTTTCAACATTAAATTCTCCATCCTGAAGTTCGAAATGTTCGACAATAACTCTCAAATACTGAGGCAAAGTGAATGAACGAGTGGAATGAAACAAACTGAAATATTCATCTGGAATTAGAAATTAATATTATTTGCGTACTCTATAGGAGGTTCTTCGTAATCACGTTCAATTGAATGCAAGCACGACTTCTACTAGTTTCCAAATAGGATTTCCGACCATATTTTAATTGAACACTGTGGAATATCCAAACGATCGATGCGCAATAAAGTTAGAAATGTAACCGCTTGAGACCGCTTCCATAAAACGAATCCAGTTGAATGTTCTGAATTAATTTTCCAATTGTGCAAACGCAAGAACGCTGTAGTTAACACTTCCGTTTTTACTTCTGGAGTCTTCAAGTTATATTATAATAATAATAGTAAAAATAATATTAATAAGCATATATTTCTAATAAATAACTACCGAATTACAGAAAAAAGAATAACGAATAATGAAACACAAAATTTGGCGACTGAAAATATCTATAAAAACATAGATATAGAATATTAAAAATAATTAAAATGATAAAAAACATTATCAAATATAATTATCTAAAAACAATGAATAAAAAATCAACACACTTAAGTTTCAGTGAATATATTGAAAACTTTACATATGTTTCGGGTGGTTAAGCCATATCAAGAGTATACAATAATACTGAATTTCAAAATGTTAGGCTTTCACTTATATATCATAAACAACAGAATTTAACACTGGTTTCACGAAAAAATCTACATGGTCATTGTAAATAAGTGAATTTTTTTTGAGTATCGAAATTTCCTAAACTTTAAGGGTATCTAATTTTTTGTCCTCACTACCTGAGTGTACTATTTCGGCCTTCCTGGGACCCAAGAAATGATCATGTTTAACATCATGATTAGATAAATACATCATGAAATGATAACTCTATAAAAACTGATAATTATTCTATTATCGTCCTTCAAATAATCTCTTTTTCACATGACTCTTGAAGGTTATTGAATTCGGAGAGAAAATATCCAAGTTGGTCTCTATACTTATCAAGTTAAGCCTATTGAAAGATCTATTAATGGGTGAATTAAACATATAATTTGTTTGGCTCTGCCCAACAACCAGTAGTATACGTTTTCTTACTACATGTGGAGAACAATTGAAGTTTTTAAGGCTGCTACATACATCAGAATCTATTGAGCCATTAAGTAGTTTGTAGGAGAAACATATATCAAGAATATAGCAGAAACATATATCATAACAAGTACTCACGTCTCAAACTAGAACATTCCAACCTATAAAATTTCACGTTAATTTCATATGAGAATCCATGACGATACCTGTTAAACCGGAAATTGAAAGAATTAATGAATTTCCGTTGAACGTTTTCTAATTTATTCGTGTATTTATCATAATTTGGATTCCAGACGACCGACGCGTACTCTATCTGGGATCTCACAACAGAATTATACAAAACAATAACAGAATCAAGTCGACCAAAAGGCCTAGTCATTCGTAATATGAAACCCAGATTTCTGCGAGCCTCTTGGACGATTCCTCCAATGTACAATTCAAAGGTTAGTTTTTTATCAAGCTTAACACCCAAATCTTGCAATGAACTGACTTCAGTCAAACATTGACCTGATTGTCAAATTGGAAGAGATTGGATTTTTACTTCTGAAGAAAATAATATGATGGCATTCGTTCAAGTTTAGCTGCAACTTATTGAGGTTGCGTAGTCAGAGAATGCATTAAGATCGGACTGTAAAAGATAATAATCGTTGAAGTATTTTATTTGCTTCGATATGTTGAGATCATCCGCAAAAAGATCTTTATCAGTATATCTAAAACATTCGCCAATATCATTCAAAAACATAAGAAAGAAGAGGACCAAGATGTGAACCCAAAGGGTATATAAGATAGTTGTGGGCTGGGGAGTGACAAAATGCTGTTCTATGGCCTCCAAAATACTTGATTCGGAGTTCTATGACCTCGAAAAATTTCGATTCAGAGCGAGATTGTCGTTATAAATCCAGCCTGGGAACCGACCTAGAAATTATCCGGAATACCAACTGCGCGACATAAATCATAAACGCAGGATTACCGCGTTGACGTTTCGACAGAAAGCTCATACTTTGCCAGTCGCAGCTTCGCGTTCGTTACGCAGAGATAAAAATATAAATACGTCTTGTTTCAGAAGACGATCCCCGCCATCTAGGATGATTCGGTAAACTTATAAATCTCCCGGATCCCAAAGTATAAATCTCTGCCCGAATTTCCGACCGTCTTTCTTTCCCGTGGGATGTTTCATGTTTAATTCAGATTGAATATTTTCTTTATCGCCCGAGCTAGGTGGATGGAAACGTGACTGGAATGTCCGTTTATCGGTTATTACTTTCATTTACCCCGATCGGAATTGGGCTGCCTCACGTGAAACATTTTATAAGTATATATTGGAGATACGTTCGCCAAAGTCAGACGAAATTTTCGGCAGGGGCGACAAGGTGAGATAGGATGGGTGGTGCGCTTGTAAGGGGTGGACATCAAGTCGATATTTTCCGGAAGAAATAGTTTTGTGGGGACCAACACATGAATGAAAAACACGATAATAATGATACTAATACATTTATTTCACAGATTCACATCCAATTTTAGCGCGAAAATAACAAATTATTGAATTGATTAACCAAATGAAATTACAACATCGAAAAGGAAATACAAAAATTGGTATAAAAGAGTTTCCATTGAACAAACGATGTCTATGTAGTTCTGCTATACCGTACAATGAACTACCCCATACCACACCATCTTAGAACGAATAATCTGGATATCTGAGTGAATATACATTCACATATACATATACAGATTTCCAGAAGTTTTGAATGGATAAATCATGGACCACTTATAGTTAAAACTAGAAAGCTTTTCGGATTTGCGAATAATTTATCATTTCGCATGGAGTCACACTTCAGTTATTGCAGTCAATTCGTACAAAATGAGAATTACAAAACGAGAGAATTTATAGTATTTTTGGGAGTGCCGCAGAAATCCAATCTTGGACTCCTACTATTTGTCCCGTTTATAAACGATCTCTTAGAGATGGTGGACTGCTTGAAGGTTACAATATTAAAATTTATGAGAGTGTGTCATCTATTCATGATTGTTTGAGGCTGCAAAAAGACCTGAATGATATCAGCCTGTGGTGTAGACCTAGTATTTGACCAAAAATTCTAATTTATACCTCATAACAACCAATTTATTTCATGATGTAGCAAAGTTTATGGTTTCATCATCCGCAATGCAAGATTGTTCTCGAATTCCTCAACATTGGTCCATTTATTTGATGTCCTAGTTAGAAGCAAACTTGAGTATGGCTGTCTTGTTTGGCGACCAATGTATAATTGTCACATAAACCGCCTGGAGGCACTGCAGAGGAAGTTCTTGAAGTGACTCTCATTTCCAGAGGATGGTATCCACCTAGAGGTTGTGATCACGCTTGTTTGCTGTCGAGTTTGACACTTCAAGTCTGACAAGGAGCCTTCACACTAAGAGATGTTTGAATGCTTTGAAATTTTCATTCATTTTTCTCAATGATAATCTCCTTTGTCCTGAGCTTCTGTGTAAACTTAACTTCTTTGTTCCTCAGAGGTGAACTAGAATAAGTCAGATATTTTACTCAGAACCCACAGAACCAATCTTCTCTCGCAATCGCCGCTTAGCTTTGCATGTTTTATTGCACTATTTGTGCAAATATTCACCACGAATTTGCCTATTGTCAATTCATGGTGAATTGTAACATAACCTAGGCTCAGTTTCTGAGGAGTGTAATCATTAATTTGGCAAATCACTCTCTGTAGCTATGAGTCAATACACTTTCAGTAGAAAAAGTCGTGAAGATTTTTTTTTGGCCCAACAAGTTATCCGTATCTGCCAATCCTCTACCGCCCTCGTGTCTTGTTATAGTTGTCATTTCCACTCGCCTTTTTTGATGGTGGTTATTGAACTTTGTGAGCAGTGTTATGAATTTTTATTGAGGGTTCTCATCATCAGTTATGCTCCACTTTACCATTCCGAATGGGTAGACAAAAATTGAACAGGCATGAGTATTGATTGCCTACAAGATATGTTTTTGATCAAGTTTGGTCTTTCACTTGCTTCTTCTTCAGTGGCTCCTTGAATTCAATTGAAATTTCTCCTTTCATCAGACGATGATCGATACTTTAATTTTTCCGAGATATCTCATATCAGAGGGATCAAGTTCTGTAAAGCCCTTTCAAAATCATCAGGCCCGTGGTGGCGTTCCAAATGGCTGGGATCTTCATGTTAGCAGCCTTCGAGGCGCTGACTTATTAATTCAAGTATATCCCGATTACTACTCCAACCGTGAAGGAACATTGGGCCACGGAATGGTCGATACAGAAGTACTGATTATAGTCAAGAATGGTCAGTTTCTACGTCTATTCAAGCTAGTATAATCGATACAAAATGGCGAAGCGGCTAGGTCAGACAAAATCAAAGTTTTATTTCACCCGTTCGATTCTCCACAAAATATATGATTTTGATATGTAAAATAACAATTTCAATTAAAAATACATATACATTTTGAAATACCTCAGCCTATTCCTGCGAAAATTAATAAAATGCAAAATGGTGAATGCGCTGGATTAATCTTCATCTGAGGACGACAGTGTTGCGGCCTATTTCAAACAAGCCATGAGGAGTGTTGTGCGGCGGTGTTGCCAAAATGAATCGAGCCGGTGATCAACTCTCCAAGTCGGTTGTTCCCGAAGCTGCAAGCCTTATTTCACCTCTTTCTGTACATTCCGAACGGATAAAAAATATAATTGTTATTCGATCAAGTTCTGTAAAGCCCTTTCAAAATCATCAGGCCCGTGGTGGCGTTCCACATGGCTGGGATCTTCATGTTAGCAGCCTTCGAGGCGTTGAACTGACGAGGCGTTAGATCTCAAAACTTTCTGACATTTGTAGCTGTAGTACGTAGCATCGATTTCTGCAGTTTCTCATTCGTTGAGTCCAAGTGCTCTGATGTTTTAGGAAATTTTTCGGGAGTATATCAGTAGATCCTAAAATTATTATAATCATTATTATTATAATTTATCACATGCTGATTCATAATCAGCAGATATCAATATCGCTGGATTATACTATTTTCACAATACTATTAACTAGCTATTATGCTCTAATTCCATCGATCATAATACTCCAGAAATCAAACATAATCGCAGAACACGATTTATGTAACGAAGCCTGTTTGCGCCCCTGGTTGCCTAACATTGTTAGTAACGTAAAGATGATTAAAAGCAAACAAATCTAGCTTTTGAAACCCTGCCGGCATATTTATCACCGCGTTTCTCGGCCATGAATACCGGATCGGATCAAAACGTCGGATTATCAAAGTGATAAAATACGTGTTACATTTCCCCTGGCTACGTTTGTTTGTGTCGAACAACATTTCACGCCTGTTTGAAGAGGTGTCTACTGGATTCTGATGAGATGGACCGAAAAACGATATTTTATAGATGTAAACATGCCAATTTGGTCACGGTAATTCGATTCACTTCGAACGCGTACTATGTAGAAGTTCTGCAACGATCTAATTTGTATTTCTAGATTGAAAAATAGGATTAATGAACCATTCGGTGTGAAACGGGCGATGAAAGTTGCCTCATCGGTTGCATCATGCTTCAATTGTCACGCTCGATTCAAGAGAAATCCTCAATTCATTGTAAATTGCGCAAAAATTGTTTGAAAGAACCCTTCAACTCAAATGTTCTTGCGCTCGAATCGCCCATTGTATTGAAATTGATAATTTGACTAGAAGACAAATTATATTGATCAAACAATTTTTATTAGAACTATATATAAATAATGATAATGAGTCTGCCCTTTCCTACAGGAGAAAACATCTAGTTACAGGAAACACTAAAGAAATATAATTAATGAGATTGAATTCTCACTTAACTCTTGGTGAAACATAATTAAATATTAAAATAAATTAAACTCTTGGCTTAATGTTTCACGATTAATTTAACAATATGTATAGTCAACATGTTTCAAGGGTTAGCTCATTTTCAAGACTGAGTCTTGAAAATGAGCTAACGCCGAAACATGTTGACTATACATATTGTTAAATAAATCGTGAAACATTAAGCCAAGAGTTCAATTTATTTTAATATTCTAAAGAAATATATACAGTATTAACACCTAATGATACAAACTTTTAGAAAATGATTGAATAAAAGAAGTGATTAAAATGAATTATTGACAATGAGAATAATGTTATATTTCACAATTTCTATACCTGAAAAAAGTCCAAGTAAACCAGACTCATGGAAGCAAATGAGTCAATGTTGATATCGCATTTGTCAGACACATCCTCGAATAGCGAACACATATTTCTAATGGGGGATTGTACGAGGGAATGAGATTTTGGACTACCCAATGAGAAATTAACAGATCTGTTTCGCTATACCCTCTGGCCAAATGCACGTGATCTTCTCTCAATTCATTTTCTCTCAATAACTTTTCGACACAACCAAAGTTGTGTCATCAGCAAACAGTTGTAATGGATTACGCAGGGAGTAGTCGGTGGACCGTTAATGTAGACCAGGAACAACATCAAGCCCGGTGCTGAGCCCTGTGGAATCCCGATCACCACCACTGAGAAGAAATTGTCTCCTGAATACTTTTGAATTGACCTCCAACTGCTATGAGTCAAACCAAACTTCCTCAGCTTGCCTTTTCAAAAATAGAGTAGGAGATGTAGTCGAAACCTTCATCAAATCGAAAAACAAAGACGTCGAATGTAAACGCCTTCCAAAGAAATCCACAGTAATCCTTACCACTTTAAGAAAAGAATTGTTGTATTTTCACTCCATCTGTTGTATTCATCTCTCATCTACTGCAGTAGATGTACACTAATGTTTTCTCCAATAATCTTTGAAACAAAAAAATATACATATAGGTCTGTGATTTATTTCGTCACCAATAACTCCTTTTTGTGCAAAGCTATCACTTTTTCAATTTTAAGGCAATTTGGAATACTTCATGTTGTCAATTGTTCATTGTATCTTTTCTTCATGGTGAAGATAGATGTAAATACGAAAGCAATTTGAACTGTTTCAATAGAAGTTGTGAGAGAAATACAGCATGGTATTTTATTAATAATTCGTATTCTTCTGAACTCTCACAAATCATTTGAAATCAAGAAGTCGATTCGAGGAAATCAGAAACATTACCTCGAAAACATTCGTAAACGAGTACGACTCTGCGTTCACGTAGTGTTTCTTTCGTACACGCAAGCAAAATCCTCGTCCAATGGGAACCATTCTCCCATTTCAGTTCAATTCCGTACCAATATAAAAACTTAACTTTATTTCCAGCGATAAACATTTTTATCAGTTCGACTCTACCGACACATCTTCTCGTCGTTTATCATATCGTTTCCCAGTTTTCTACGCTAAATTAATTCAAAGTATACATTTATTTATACGTCCTTCCGTGTGAAATTACGTACGACGACAATTCTAGAGTTATTTTAGAATTTATGTCGCGTGCAATTTTTTAGTTATCACTCCGTCTCTTACGAATGTGGTATATTATGTAATGAACGCAGGGTTTGGTTTGATATTAGAAAATTCTTCATCGCAGAAACGACAAGAATTATTCGTTTACACGATGCTATACTCAATATGGGAGTTCCACAAGGTTCAGTGTTCTGTTACTTTATTTTTATTAATTTTATCAGTAAAATTGTTGACTTCTGTTATAGTCAACTGTATTGGAGTATAGCATACTCTATTTGGAGTATCAAAGCAAAATATATTTTATATCCACACAATACAAGAGGTTGTCCCAATTATTCCTTGATCCGAAGAAGTTGAAGGAGAGGTATCTAAAGCGGCATGGTCCCTCTGTGTTGCTCAGTTTGATTCCTATCGGAAAGGTTGATACAATATAAATTGTTCTACTTAACTACTCAGCGATGTTGATTCTTTGAAATGACTTCGATAGTCACAGTTGACTGCATCACAGGAAGGATTTTTGAAGTAGAATGTTCCCCATCTGAGTTGAAGGGTTTGAAAACAGGAGATGGAATTCGTGTTATTCGTTGGAAGTCATCTTCACGCTCAGTCCAGAAGAAAAGTTTTTGTATTCCTTCATGATAAGAACACCAGTATGCTTCAGAAACTATCATACCAAATGATGTTTGCTCCCAAATAACTCATAGCATTGAAGAAGATAATTTGACATGAACTTGACATACCGATTAGGAAGTTTCGTGTAGAATTATTGATTGTTTGATGAAATTTCATCGAAAACAGATTATTTTTATCTGAAATATACTTGAGAACTGACGATCACTTAACTTTATCATCTAATAGTGAAACGTTTTCATTATTTGTGAAGATTTTAGCTTTTTTCATTGTATTTATGTAAATTGATGAGAATACAAATATTCAGCTTTTGAAACTCTTTTTCGATCTCAATAAGGGATAATGCAAGTATAAATTGAAAGATGTGTTTGAGAAAAGAAAATTGAAAACATGTGTTCTAAATCTTGTTATGTTTCATTACAGAATATTCGTATGTTTTTATGTTACGAAATGTTGTGTATTCGTGTCATTTATTCTCCATATTTTTCCATTAATCTCACTAAGATTAAATTTTTTTCTTCAATAAAAAATAGAGAATTACAGAATGAAACTCTTAATTCAAAAGCTGGTTTTATGTGGCTTTATCGCTTCATGCATCAAGATTTTTAGGGGTAGTTTACACTGCTAACGGCCCTTCTGGCCGAGCGTTTAACTGAATATCACCCAGCCGAAATAAACCGATATCTGATCGAATTTTTTTCATTTGAATGGGATATGTTTTCAGTTAAGCACAATGAAATGATAGAAGAATTTCCAGAGGGAAGATGAAAAGGAATGGATAAAAAAGAATCTAATGCGAACATTTCAAAAGTCCTGATGGGTTGCTAAAAAGTGGATGCTAGTGGCAATTTCTGTCTATTCATCCACATTCGCGGTCATTTTATCCTGAGTAGCTTTTACGCGGTTACTTACTCAAAGAATAATTTGATGGAAATGCATTAAACGTACAATACATGTCCATATCTGATACAACGTGTCGTTCAACGAATAAAGACTTTATTGTAAACACTGAGATCGATTAAAGCACTGGGAATACTATCTTCCGAACAAAATGAAGTTTTTCGATATATCAAACGAAATGAATATTGCCTACTAGAATCTAAACGAATCTACATATATGTCAGTTTTTTTTTCATGACAATCATTAAATTGCGACTGCAGTTTCGTACAATTACAACATTTTAAAGCACATTAATCTGCTTCAACTGATGTTTTCGAGAATGCAGTAATAACGATAAACACAACGAAACAGCAGTCGAAATATAATAAATCTAGTGATAGAAAAACGAAGTGTATTTTTCTCTGTAATTCTTGAAATGTCTTCAATTTCAACACGTATGTCTCCCCTCCATCAAGTAATCATCTGAACATGTATTTTCAAGAATACCATATTCATTTATTTTGCATATTTACTTGCTATAGACCTGCCAGATATACAATTTATAGATGTCATTCTTGAGTAGTTACTCAAAGTATTTTTTTCTAAATGAAGTAACGATCTTTAACAATTGACAAGCAACGCAATCCTTATAATTCTGTGAAACTCGTACAAGTGTTTATAGGATATCTAATCCATTTCATTGGAACCAAAAATGGTAACCAGAATTGATGAATTACATTCGTCAATATCAGGGGTTATTAATATAATGTGTGTTTTTTAGAGGTATAGAACTTTAAGTTGGCATTACTATTGAATAGCGACCGATTGAGTAGTTGAGAAGTGATTTATTCTCAGTTTGGTTTGGCAATTTATCATGAATAGACTCACACCAGAAAAACGCTTGCAAATAGTGCAATTTCATTTCGAAAACAATGGTTCTGTGCGGAATACGTATCGCGCACTACGTCCATTTTATCGTCGACAAACTCGTCCATCAGAGCAGTTGATTCGATTAACCATGAAACGTTTTCGCACCACGTTTAGTCTTATTGATAACTCGCATCCCCAGAAATGTCGTGTGGTGCGTACAGAAGAAGCTATTGCTACTGTAGAGCGTAGCATTGGTTAAGACCCGAATGTGTCCATCCGCCATCGAGCACAAGAATTGGATCTGTGTCCATCCACCTTATGGATCTTGGTTTGCGTGCTTACAAAATCCAACTCATGCAAGAATTGAAGCCAAACGATCATCAAGCAAGGCGTAGATTCGTCGAATGGGCCCAAAACGAGATTGCCGTTGTTCACGATTTTCATAAGCGATTTTGTTTACTGATGAACGCGCACTTGGAAACTGCCGCATTTGGAATGACGATAATCCTCAAGTGTATGTCAAAACACTGTTACATCCAGAAAAACTGACTGTTTGGTGCACTTTATGGGCTGGTGGAATCATTGGTCCGTACTTGTTCAAAAACGATGATGGCCAGAACGTTCAGTCAATGTTGATCAGTATAGAGCCATGATTACTAATTTTTCATTCCTAAATTGAACAACCCTGATGTCTAGGAGCTGTGGTTTCAACAAGACGGCGCAACATGTCACACAGCTCGTGCCACAATCGATTTATTGAAAGACACGTTTGGTGACCGCCTAATTTCACGTTTTGGACCTGTGAATTGGCCTCCAAGATCTTGTGATTTAACACTGCTAGACTAATTTCTGTGGGGCAATGTAAATTCATGGGTAAGCGGATAAGCCACAAACGCTTGGCCATTTGGAGACAATATTCGCTGTGTTATTGCCGATATACGGCCACAAATGTTGGAAAAAGTCATCGAAAATTGGACGTCCAGATTGGACTAGATCCGAGTCAGCCGTGGCCGTCATATGCCAGAAATCATATTCAAGATATAATGCCACAAGTTTGTCTTTCGAATGAAAAAAATTCTCGTCAAACGAATGATCCATTGTTGTTTTATTGAAATTTACAATTCTATTCTTCTAAAAAAAATACCTTCTACAAGGCAGTTCGTTGGGTATTATAGCACTAAGAGGAACTCAAACTAAATGACATAATTCACAACATTTCCAGTTGTTTTCCCCTTCTGGTGGTTTAATTTTGTTTCGTTTCGTGGAGGTTCAGAAAAAGGCTGTTTTAAATGATAAACGTTTCGCCCAAACTTTAAATATTAAAGTTTATCCATTCGTGTACAATCTGTAAATGAGTGACTCCATTTGAGTTGATCAATATAAATATACCGATGTTGAAGTTTCAACGCCCTTAATTAAATATTACTTTAATGTTGAGATATTACTTTTGGTGAAAAAAAGACGTCTCAGGTTATCACAGTTGTCCTGAATAGCCGCCGAAAAAAAGAAGTGTCACGATCTGAAAAATTGTGTCGCTCTTGCAATTCTGTCCTAATGAGAGACGGTAAATAAAGCTACACGGGCAGAAAGAAGCGATAACGTTGCTTTTCTCTATAACGAACGTTATTTTTCGTCATTATACTCTAATACGAATAAATTGCTGGTAGGTCTCCGTGGTGAATTAAATGTTGCCATGCGTAAAACACAATCTTTTATGCTTCGTACGAATGCCGCAGTGTTTTTTCAGGCGTTTTTTCTTGGGCTCGCAAAATCCCATCCGCATACATCACTGAGTGGGTTAAATTGATGATTCCGGCCCAATTCCTAGGAGACTGTTGGAAGGAGTGTCGATGAAGTGAAACATGAGGAAGCGATGCGGAAAACGTACACGAAAAGCAATTACAAAATATCGGCTCGAAATTATTCCTTCTTTGAATCGGATTAATACGAAAATTTTACTCACCTTCAAGACTTCCTCAACAATTTACATTTTAGGAGTTGATTTTGGTGTACCTCAGTGTACAGTCTTAGGTCCACTACTATTCTCTTTATGTATTGATGATATTAGTTTTCAGGTGAAAAAATGCTCAGTACGATTGTTCGCAGATGGATCGTACGTTTTTTCAGGCGTTTTTTCTTGGGCTCGCAAAATCCCATCCGCATACATCACTGAGTGGGTTAAATTGATGATTCCGGCCCAATTCCTAGGAGACTGTTGGAAGGAGTGTCGATGAAGTGAAACATGAGGAAGCGATGCGGAAAACGTACACGAAAAGCAATTACAAAATATCGGCTCGAAATTATTCCTTCTTTGAATCGGATTAATACGAAAATTTTACTCACCTTCAAGACTTCCTCAACAATTTACATTTTAGGAGTTGATTTTGGTGTACCTCAGTGTACAGTCTTAGGTCCACTACTATTCTCTTTATGTATTGATGATATTAGTTTTCAGGTGAAAAAATGCTCAGTACGATTGTTCGCAGATGGATCAATGATTTATGTCAGTAGTAAAAATATCCAGACTATGGCGGAATGGATCAATAGAGACTTGGCAACAATAAATGAATGGCTAAGCGTTAACAGTTTATCGCTGAATGTAACACAGTCTAAATGTATAGTTTTCGGTAAAAGTAAAATTGTTTAGGTGAAAGGTAACGAAAATATAAGTATTAAAATTGAAAACAAGAACATTGAAAAAGTGAAACTTGTTAATTACTCAGGCGGTATATCAGATGAGAAAATTGAGTTTCAGTGATCATGTAGACTATATATCGTCTAAAATCTCCGAGAAAAGGTTTCTCAAAAGAATTGGAAAAGATCTGACGACATATATGAAGTTATTGCTCTTCCAGTCAATAATAATGCCACACTTTGAATATTGTTCCTCTCTGTTATTGGGATTGAGTAAAAAAAAACTCAACAGTTACAAAAGTAACAGAATAGAGCTATGCGAACAATTTTGAAATGTAATAGATATTCTCCAATTCATAGCATGCTGAATTGTTTAGAACTAATATCAGTTAAACAGAGAATACTTTTTCATACATATATATTCATATTTAAAATTAAAAAAAATTGTTTCCATGTAGAGTAATAAAAAATGTAACATGTGTCATTAATGTACACAGTTATGATGCAAGAAACGCTGACAATTTCTTCATGCAAGTTTGTAAGCTTTCTAAATATACAAACATTATATTTTATGAATGATTCAACTTATTCAATAAATTGCCTAGCTTCATAAAAACAATTAGTGACCTCGAGGTATTCAAGCGTAAATTAGCGTTTAAAGTTCATTTTGAACATATTATTGTGAATAATATAATTTGAACCTAAATGTTTATATGATTTTTTAATAGCTGTTGCTACATAAATATTATTATTACTGTTACTGACAGCAAATCAGTCCATATACTTGTAAGAAAATTGTCATTTGTCATTCGATTGAGGAAGACATATCACAGAGTAGTATCACTATTCTGTGATCACCTTGGCAAGCTTCATCATCAACTGTCAACATATAAATAGGCAAATATACGAGTATGTGAAAAGTTTTTGATATATTTATTGAAACTTAAGCCAAGTGTGTTAATTTTAATTTATTGTTTCAAATTTTTTTCTTTCATCATTTCTTCCATTTCTTCCTATTTCTAGCTTTACCTCCGTTCATTTTGAGGTATTTCTTCCACATTTCATATAAATATTCATTCACTTACGTTCATCCATCAATTTATTCGATCATGATAGATATACCCAAAGTTGATAAGTCACACAAGTAAAAGATAATTGACATTGTTAAAAACAATTGAAATACCTCTCTACTGAATATGATGAATTCACCAATGAAAAATTTTCAATCCCCCTTTTATGTTCTTAGAATGGCCCCGTATTGCTTCAGGAAGCACATAAGAAATTCAATGTCACAATACTTCATTGTGACCACCAAATACGAGGTGGCATCAAATTCCGCCCTCTTCTCGTATGGTATGTGAGAATGTCATTTTCTCACATAGAAAAGGTTTCCAGAATGAACAGAAGAGGTTATGTGAAAATATCCTGTTCTGCAAAAGAACCACTACAATCATTTTCCAAACCCAAATTACACAAACGTCACTGCATCTTGGTGAAGTCCAAGCAGAGTTTTCCAAACATCATGAGAGAGTTGCGAGTTGAACACCGAAAAATGGGTTTTTCTTCATGAGAAATACATTCTAAAGCTGTCAACAAAGAAGAAGGGGCCTCTGTTTGATTTAGAGGATAGTTACTCAATGTGTTCATCCTACTGCATTATTCAGTCAGTATTGCAGAAGAAATATCTCGTTCGTTTTGAATCAACTTTATGCGATCCCCTAGAATACGAAAAGAATGCCTCCAATGAACAAGCGACGACAGAAGTGCTGTGTCATCGGCAAAAACCTTGAAACCCAAGTTTTGCTCGATGAATGGTGGATTGTTCAAACAAATTGAGAATTATGGATCTAGAATAGAGCCCTGGAGAAACCCTTGGGACACAGTACACATAACCAAAGTTACACCACGTAGCCGCAGAGCTTGGCACCTAACGTCTTGGTTTGATATGTCTTGAACGCTCCTTCATCAGAGATCATTTGCCTTCAGCTTCCTCAGGATAATTCCAATCTCCGTTCGTTCGATCGTGTCAAGAGGACACAATCAAAGGTTCTACTTCGATTACAGTATCAAATAATACAATATTGCATTTCTTCAAAACTTCCATAATCTAAATTTTCTTAGATTTCTAAATTTTCAAAATTTTTCTGAGGGAGAAGAAATTGGTTTCTGTCGACAATATAACACTCAAAACATTTCCATATCTGATTTGTCATCATAATTGAGTGTTTCAAATGGTATTCATCTTCATGATACGTAATATATAAGCTGCGAACACCCTGAATCGAGGAAACTAATTTTTCTGCGGCCCACAACAGGTTGGGATCATTAAATCCAACATTTTTAATTCGATAATGGATGAAGCCAAATACCTTGACTAAATAGTGAAACTTCAATAGAGAACAAAGCTGAAATAACGCCTATTGGCTGCAGAACGTTAACAGAATTTGCATAGGTCATATTTCAGGAAACTAATTAACAAAGTAAGCTCATAAATTAGAAGTCTCTACTTTAGAGAGCACGTCCAAGCGGAAGCCCAAATTTATCTTGTGCCAGCCAATCTGCAGAAGAATATGCAAAAATGGATTGAAAATTTCATTGAAAATGATGTTCAGTGAGAAAACTGTAATTTATTTTTCGTTGGATCGAAATAATAAACGGAAAATGAAAAATAGTCTGCTTTTAGTTAATTGGATGATGAATGGTAGTTGTGAAGTTGTAAGCACAGACTTTGCTACACATCAGTTCAGTTTTAAACAACTTCATCAACAGAAGAAGAGAATCATAATTATTTCAATCGAAAATTATTGTTTATAATTGTTTTATTGTTTCTATTTTGATGACCAACTTTCACAAAAATCCTGAGATTTTTACGCACAGGACAATGTTTTTTGTCCTGAAAAATATTATGCTTTATTCGTGAAAACAAACATGGAAAACATGGAATATAAGTTCAGCCAACTGCTCAAAACACTCTGACTGATCATTATTATACTAGGAATTTTTCACATATGAAACAGGAATGCATTGAAGGAACTTCTCTCATAAAAATCTAGGAATTTCCGTAGTAATATTGTCATCATCTGAAGCAGGACGATTCTGTTCATCAATTACTTGCTAACTAAAGAAATTCAGAAACCAAAGGGACCACTTGTTAATAAATGCCACTCATATCTATTTGTTCGATAGAAGTAGATCCAAAGAAGAAGCTTCAACCGGAAAATCATTACCTCCCTCTCCTCTTCGTCCTCGGTTTTTTTTTAGTAGGTAGTTAGAGTTACTAACAAAAAAGTACTTCGTGGAATGGGGACCACAAACCAATTAATACTAACAGTTGATTTCAGAAAATTGCAAAACTTGGGACATGTTATGCGAGCCGGAAAATATCAGCTAGTGCAGCTCATAATGTAGGGAGAGATCAAAGAAAAACGAGGTGTTGGAAGGAGAAGAATGTCCTGGCTAAGAAATCTTAGGGAATGGTTTCGCTGCACATCGAACCAACCCTTCAGAGCAGCGGCTTCGAAAATTAGCATTGCAATGATGATAGCCAAGCTCCGTAGCGGAGATGGCACGTGGAGAAGAAGAAGTTAGTCAAATTTTCCTCAAGAGAGAGTTCCTTATGTGCTCAGGTCAGACATATCGTGAATTCTTCTGCTGATAAGCTATGAGTTTTCCAGCTTTGCATTCTGGTAGCTTTACATTGACAACTTTTCTAGTGTTGACAGGTCGAATCCTACATATATTTGTGTTATTTAGAGTGGAAATTTGATTACAACATCAAGTTTCTCTATTCCACTATCAATTAAAGAAACTAGTCTTCAGCTGCTCACTCGTCACTTGCTAAATCGATGCTCTAGACGTCCTCAGATGTCGTCGTTAGACTAGAATTACCACTTTTCACTTCGACTGCGACGACATCGAATCAAGCAGCGATAAGACGTTTCTTTCTGGAATCGGAAAGGACCCAGAATAACGACATAATAACGACTTTAGAAAATGTAACGAGACCTCATTAAGGATCGTTTAATCCGACGGCAAACAAACTTCCGCCCCTCGACTACGGGGTGATAACGAAACACTCTCGCCCTCGACAACGAGCTGAAAGGTCGTCCACGTACTAAATTCACTGCAGAAATGTTTTCGCGATAAGCTCCTATGAATGTCCGCATTAATTTAATTCTTTAAAGCACCGTGACCGTTCAACAGGAAACCTCTATATCGCCTCGATTTGTTTTTGAATTATCTGGTTTGAACGAAAGGGCTATAATTACAAGTATAAAGTTGCTAAGGCCATTGATTGCTAGATCAAATATCTCTTAAGATCGCAGTATTCTCTTTGAATGAGTTTTGTTTTAATAATATTCCCTTCAAGGGTGATACACTGATTATAGCGACCCTCCAACTTTTCGATACCATTTTTGTAGTACGATTTGTCCATTGCTTCACAATAGGCCTGAGTTTCGGCGATTACCTCTTCATTCGACGAAAAAATCTTTCCAGCGAGCATTCTTTCGAGATCTGAGAGCAGGAAACAGTGATGGCCAGATAGTTGGAAACTCACTGATGGTCCGATCTAGTGAATACGGTGGATGACGAAGCAATTTGAAGTCCGAATCATGTATTTTTGCCATCGCTTTTACTGACTTGTGACACCGTGCATTGTCTTGGTGAAGCAGCATTTTCTTTTTTTTCAAATGCGGCCGTTTTTAGGCGATTTTGTCCTTGAAACGCTTCAATAACGCCTTATAACTAAGGCTAACTGAAAAACATATGGATTCAATTATAGTAGCGCCATCTATGTGTCAGGCCGGGCACTTTTCAATTGAAAGTTGACATTACTCAGATGTATATAGGTCGTTATTTGTTGATTGGAACAAGATTCGAAGTAATACAAATTAGAAGAACTGGTATGATTTCCGCATTTCTCAAACAGATCTTTGTGATATGAAGATACGCGCTTTTAATTCTCTCTTCGATAAATTGAACGAGTATCATATTTCAGTTATTTGGACAGAGTTGCGAATGAGAGATAAAACACTGAGCTAGGAATGAAAAGAAGAAGAAAACGAGGAAAAAACGACCTTCCACAGGCTCAAAAACTTCTCGACAACCAGGAATTGGATAATAATGGAAGAACTCAGATAATAAATGTCAAGAAAACGAACCAATCCACTCTAGATCAACATAGACTCAAGTAAAGCTTGACCACCAGAGGAAAAGTGCAAAAATCGTTGGTCATACGGTTAGAGCACGTGGCCTTCAAGCCTTGAGAAGGTACATAACCTGGCAAAATATCGCCAGGAAGATCTCGTTCAAGATATACGGATTTGCAGAACCTTACCCTATCAGGATAACATGAAACCATCACAAAACAAGGACCCATGACTTCGTTTTTTCGTAGAGCTGCAATGAATACTGAGAAATTGATGATGACAGGCAGACATCTACGTCTGTTCAGGAAGAAGTAGAACCTCCAGCAGCCGAAGATAAAATTTCGGAGACATGTAAGAGAAAATAACTTTTTGAACTCCATCCTATGAGGATTTTTCACAGTTCGAAGTGAAGTAGAGTTGCACTGAACGCTCCTTTAATGCAAAGACTATCAATTCAAAAATAATCGCTGTTCTTAGGTTTATGTAACTAATAGCGCCATCTTTGAATACTTATAGGAATTATTGTGAAACTGTAGTTTCTATATGTCCTCAAGAATTGATTAATTTTTGGTCACTTTGCATTCACGTTCATTTTCATTTGTTTCCTCTTCAATCAGTTCAACTTCACAATATTTAAACATGACCTGAATTTATATAAATCAAGTACATAATTGAAGATTTTTATAATGTATGATGAGCTTTGTTATATCAGTTGAGGCAATGTGTTTCCATTTACTTTTTTCGAATATATCCAACACCACTGTAAAAACATAAAAACGTTTTCACGAAAGTAATACATAAGTTAACTGACATAATAACCGGGATTATCTCTGAATATGCCATCATTAAACGTCGAGCAAGCGTTAAATATAACGAGGAAATTGCGACGACGGACAAAAAGCGTGAAGTGATGGATTATACAGACACAGTAGCGTCGACTTCATAAATTAATACCGATTTAACGTTATCACATATTCTATATGAAAATGTTCACTGTAGAAAGTGAACCATTTCTATGCGAAACGGGTATATGAAAGAATTATAATTAAGTTCACCTTTTAAATTACTAACAATGGAACTTGACCACATTTAGACCCCTGTGGTACTCCTTAAGGTGCACCAAAGAGCTCTAGGTTAAAAAAGGAGGACATTTGATCTGAAGGTACTGAACTGCTTCGTCTTCTCGTACTCAATTGTTTGGGAAGAAACATTTCATGCTACATGAATCTATAAAGTTGAATATTTGTAGCGCATCATCAACAAAGTTTCTAGGTACAGCCGTTATTATATCATTTACGAACTTTTTACAAGCAAAAAGAGGGGAACCACTATGGGTTCCTTACTATCACCAATTGTGCTCAGTAAACTCCAGCAATTTGTTATGCTATGTGTCGGTCAATTACAATAAACTTGATCGATCAAACAATTTCAAATTCATGCTGGTAGTCAAGATGACATTTCACACAGAAAATTTTTTTCAATTTTGTTGCAATCAGTTGTTAGTTATAGGTTGTTAAAAATGGAAGTCAACGAAGAGAAAATTCAGTACATTCTACAGTTTTTCTTCTATAACTGTAAAAATGCAAGCCAGGTGGCAGAAGTTTGGAATGGTGTTCATGATGGTATTACTCTCAGAGCTGACTACTTGTAATTTCGGTTTGGTCGATTGAGCTCAGGCACTTTTTGAAGATTCAATCGTAAAAACAGTCTTTTCGTCGAAAATGTCGATGAAATCACAGAAATAATCCACCCTGACCGGCATGTTAGCCGTCGCACCATCGCTCAAGAGCTGGCGATCGATCATATAACACGTTTAAACCATTTGGGCACAGTTGGATTCAAAAACAAGCTCGATGTTTTGGTGCCACACCAATTAACACCAAAAAACTTGATGGATTGAATTTTCGTCTGCGAAGTCTTGGCTAAAAGGAATGAGATCCACCTATTTTTTGAACATATAGTGACCGTGCATAGGAAATGATTCAAAACGACAATATTGTGCGAAATCGAAGCGAAGTGAAGCACTCAAAACGTTGGCCAATCCAGGACCAACGTCCAGAAAGATTCTACTGTGTATCTGGTGAGGCTAGAAGGGAATCATTCATACTTAGTTGCCTCCATATGGCCAAACACTGAATGTAGTTCTCTACTATTTACGACTGGACCGTTTAAAGCTAGCTATCGACCAGAAACGGACAGAATTGACCACCAGAAGAGTTTTTGTATTCCATCGAGACAACACCAAGACAACCATGTCTGCAGTGACTCGCCAGAAATTCAGCGACCTTGGTTGGAAAGTTTAATAGTCCTAGTAACCTAGTAACAGTACTATTGGTCCACTATATAGTTCGGACCTGGCACCAAGTACTCATTACTTTTTTCTCTCATTGAAAATCTTCCTGAGTGATAATAAATTGGTATCAAGAAAATATTGTGAAAATCTATCTAGAGTTTTCGACATATAAAGGCCAAGACTTTTATCAGAGAGGCATTATAAAGTAACCCTCAAAATGGCATCAAATTATACGACAAAACAGTGTATAATCGACAAAATCCGAAACAAGCTGAATAAAGTCATTAATTCCACACAAAAATTAAAAATTCCTTTCTCTCTTACCTTCACAGATTGAATTCGATTCAAACGTTCGATATTGTTTATTGATGCCAAGTGAAAATTAATCTACTAAGAACAAGAACAAATCAATAATGAAAGTTTATCCACTCATTTTTTCCAAAACTTCAAACTTTCTAGTCAATTCTCATCTACCACACTGCCTCCGAATGAGGCAACCCACCCCTCGGAATGAACTGAAAGCCGAATTAATTGCGTCGCGGTTGGTCGAATTGGGGTGAGTTTTTGTAGAGACACGAAAAGTGTTACAGGAGCTGGATTTAGGCGTTCATCGATTACCTTAGCCCCACACTCGAGCCGCTTCTTCGTGCCGTGAATTATTGTCATTTCGAATTGTCTGATTAATGGTTGGAGGAATCATTGGCCTATTAAATCGACAACGGGCCTCTAGACTGAATAAATAGAATGAGTAGACTGTTTCCTTTACATGGCGTTCTTTTCGTTGTTTACTTTGCGCAGCAAATTTCTCATTATGTTGGAAATAAGTGATTATTTAGCGGAATTAAAGCAGTGGAAAGTGAAAAGACTTTGTTTTCTCACTAACTAGGACAATTTTTTTTTTTTAATAGTGTTGGCGTTTACTTGATGTAAATCCATTATAAGTGAATATAACTCAAATTCAAACACTTGAACTTATGATTTATACTTTATTGACTACATAGCATGAGGCGTTTCGTCGTTACAAATGACTTCTTCAGATGCTTACAGAATAATAACAACATTTTGAAAAATACAGGTATATATATCAGGGAATTTTGGTGTTCTATGGTTTTGGTTTTACCTAAGATATTCCATTCTGAGAAATAATTTCTATTACCTGAAAAGGTTTAACAAGGGTGAATTGTTCAATTCTATCTGTTCATTGAGCA
This sequence comes from Henosepilachna vigintioctopunctata, assembly GCA_030704895.1. NCBI lineage: Eukaryota > Metazoa > Arthropoda > Insecta > Coleoptera > Coccinellidae > Henosepilachna > Henosepilachna vigintioctopunctata. The sequence continues at coordinate 4,775,232 of JARQZJ010000005.1, forward strand.
AGTTTCCAGAATTTTTAAGCCGATTTATTTCCACTACTTCCCAATAATCTGATTGACTACTTCTCTCTATATTGTGTAGAATTTGAAATTCGTATCAAAAGTATGGTTTTCTGTTAATAAATGGTTAGCATAATTCGAATTACTTTTATTATGGGCGAAGTTATATTTATGTTCCTGTATTCTAGTACCGAAATTTCTACTAGTTTTACCTATATATATACCGGGACATGTTCCACAATTCAATTGGTAAGAAGACAAATCAGGTGTTTACCGATTTCCATATTTAGGAAAAGTGGCTTTGTTCATTATGAGATCAAATTTTTGTGTTAATGAATCCTAAAGTGCATAAATACAATCTTTCAAAATAAACTAGGTATTTCATTAGGACCAAACGTAAGTTTATTAGAGAGTTTCTTGGTGGCAATAAACTTTCAGCATATAAACAGACAAATTGAAAATTAGAAGAAACCAAAGAATAAAATACTGAAGAAAAAAGTGATAAAAGACTGAACCAGAACTCTCATCAAGGCATATAAAACTCGTCTCGTCTAAAACTGCCCTATGATAAAACTTCTCCTTCAACTTGAAACATTGATCTGTACTATCAAATACATTTACAATTTACAGCAGTGAACCTCACCTTCCCTTGTCTCCTTTCGTTATTAATGAACGTAGTAAGCGAGAAAGTGTATTTTGAGTCGCATATTTTATACTATAATGATGGCCCTGAACTACAGTTAACTTCATTATGTTTTGCACGGGACTCTCATTAATTACAAACCGTAATTTCACACTGATTAAACTGCAAACGACCGGTACATGGCCCCATGTAAAAAAGCGACAATACGCCCTCTATTTGTAGCATAATTCCATTGAGAACTAGACCTTTGTAGAGAGCCATACAATTAGTAGATCAATTTCGGTATACTAACTCATTCCTGAAAATAGGTTAGTTTCATACTCGTCGTGAAAGCAGTGCTTTGTTATTCAAATCTTGTGTTTTGTTTGTAGGCGACTCGTGAGAAATATTGCGTGTTTGATCCTAACAACTTTTTCATAGGACCTATTCTGATAGAATCTTTTATGGCTCAGAAACTAATCGATGTTGTGGAAAATAATTCGTTTTATGACGCATTGGAAATTCAATTGACTGTGTTAAGGTTGCCAACTGGGAAACAATTTGTAACATCATTTCTGTGGACTTCGATTTTTAAGCTGTTTTAGAGGTTAATGGACACGCTGATTCCAAAACTTTAATTAGTTTTTTCTTTCTTTGTGTCTTTGATGGGCCACCGATTCGGCAACTCATTAAAGATGAACGTTCCATTGAAAGAATGACCGGACTTCAAAAAAACTTTTGGTTGTCATTCAAAAGTATTGTCAAGGACTTTCTTGGAAACACATGAGCCCAGAATTTTGTCGAAATTGTTCAACAACTCTAAGATAGCTTTAAAAAGCTTGGCTGTTACATGAGTATCGAACACAATTTTTTACATAGCCATAATGCTTACTTTCCAAAAGATATTGGCGCTGTTAGTGATGAAGAGGGTGAGCGATTCCAACAGGATTTGAAGGTAATGGAGGCAAGGTATCTTCGTTGATGGGATGTCTGTATGATGGCTGACTAGTGTTGGAGCATCAAACGAGAAAGTCCCCAGATTGAACATTCAAGCAACGACTTCTCATGTGTGTTTCAACGTGTTAATATTCGTTTCGAATACATTCGCCTATGAGCTACAATTTTTATATCATTCTTGAAGTTGTTGTTCATTCAATAACTCTCAGATAGATGGAAGTTTTCCATATGGAGATGATGTCATATTCACTCTTTCTGCAACGTATTGTGAAGTTTAAAGGTTTCTCTGCCAAGATAACATTTGCATAAATGGAAATGAATATCACTGGCATCTACGTAACGTCTATACTTCTTCCAATAGTTCAGAAATTGACAGGGAACTCCGCAGACATGTCCAATGTCAAATTAGATAAATGTGAAATTTATTTGTCTCCAATTTCAGCAGATCTCCGATAACTTGCGGAAAGAATTTTGATTTATTTATGGTGCTACTTTATACTGTCATAACATAAACGGAAGGTGATTTAGTACTCGTTTGGTAAGCGGTTCACAACGAGGGATGATAATATGTCAACAATCTCTATTAATACGAGGTAAATATTTGTATCTCCATTCGAACAACATGAATTTAGATCTGCAATTAGAAATAGATCGCCTTGAAAAACTTGAATACAGTAGAAGCTCTTCATTCACGGTATATACATTCCGAAAATAGGCCGCTTATACAAAAACCTTGAATTTGAAATGGAAATTTTTATGGAATTATAGGAATTAATAATAATAATTTTCATTAACACAGTATGTCATACAATTGTGTTGGACAGTTCATAGTAATTAACTGAAATCGAAGGTTCTAAATCAGAAATTCTAAAAAGTAGGAAGAAAAGAAAATAATTTAAATAAAATTCAGTAGAGTTCTTATTTCACTTAAATTAATTCAAAACATGACAATATTGTTTCGCCAACACAGTAGCTTCATCAGATGTTAAATGAGCTATTACATTGTGGACTGCTTGTATTTATCCTGAAGTGTGTGGAAATACCCATATAACAGTGTTATTCTTTTGTAGGGGAATGGCAATAGAACATATTTCTCCTGAGTTGTGGGGGATGACCATAGAATACTCTTCTTCCATTGCCATTTGCTGGAATAAATTTAATAAAGGAGAATTATTGATTAACACTTGATCATTTAATGAACTGTTTGATTTCTTCCTCCTATCAATTTCCCTGGCTTCTAACAGTGTTAGTTTATAACATTTACGTTAGGTTTGCAATAATTTGCAGTTGTTATCGAAGACATGGTTCTCTTCTAAAAGATGTGCTGCATACGTAGAATCGGTTTTATTTTTTGCAAAGCATCTTTGATGTTCAGATATTCTTAGTCTGAAATTCCTGCAAATTTGACCAACATATACTTTGGGACAAGTACCGCAACTCAACTCACAGATACGTGATTTATCATCAGGCAAAATTTTATATTTCGCATTTCTGATATGGCTACCCACGGTATTCGAGGTTTTGAAAGCTATCGTTAAGTTTCTATCAGATAAAAACTTCGAGATTTTTGAAACAGAGTAGCCTAAATACCTACGTTAATTTTCTGATTTTTATGGCTATTTGTTACATTAGGACATACTTGAGGAATGACCTTTTTATACAATCTTTTTCTCAAAATGTTATCGACGAAACAATGATGATATCCATTGTTTTGTGCGATCTGTTTAATTATATTCAATTCTTTCGTGTAATTATCTTCTGATAAAGGCATATTTATCAATCTGTGTTGATTTGTGATTTCACCACATTAATGTCTTCGTGAACCTGATGTGGAGTTGTCTGAATATATCTCAAAAGAAACCTTAATATAGGTTTTTCTATGATATGAAAAAATATAAAGGTACTGCTAACGGAAAGTATTTCTTTAATAGTTTGGCGGATATTATTGATGCTTCTCTACTTATTGTCAGTAACACTATGACTCTTTTACAGTAGAAGTAAGTTGCGGTGGATCGAATGTCGAATCGAAAATTTTATTTTATGGGCCTTAGATCAGCTTAATGAAATCCGCTGTTTAATCGAAAAATTGTGTTCAGCGATGAGGCTCATTTCTGGCTTGATGGATATGTAAATAAACAAAACTGTCACATCTGGAATGATGAACAGCCACATGCCATTCAAGAATTACCGATGTATCCCGAAAAAACGACAGTTTGGTGTGGTTTATAGGCTGGTGGCATCATCGGTCCATTTTTCTTCAAGGACGACCGTGGAAGAAACGTTACCGTCAACAGCGAACGATATCGAGCCATGATACGCAACTTTTTTTTTGTCCCAGTTGGCCGAGTTGAGCTTAGTTGACATGTGGTTTCATCAAGACGGTGCCACATGCCACACAGCTTGTTGAACAGTGGATATGTTGAAGGATGAATTTGGTGAGCAGCTTATCTCTCGAAATGGCCCTGTGAATTGGCCGCCAATATCATGCGATTTGATGGTTCTGGATTATTTCTTGTGGGGTTTTGTGAAGTTGTTAGTGTATGTGGACAAGCCGAACACGATTGAAGCCTCACAGGATAACACAACACGCGTAATTCGTGGAATACATGACGAAATTATCGAAAAAGTGACGCAAAATTAGACCTTCCGAATGGACCATTTGATACGGAGCCGCGGACAACATTTACATCAAGTTATCTTTAAAATGTGAATGGCAAAGACCAAGTTATCAATTTCAATCAAAATTTTGAATATAGGATTCAAATTTAGTGTTTTATTCGATTTAAAAAAGTTGCGCTCAAAAAATCACCCATTATAAGATGCTTTTATAAGGTTTATAGAAAATGTCTATAAGATGTACATATTGAGCATTTCAGTTTTTAATTAATATCTGCTATATGTTCTGTATCATCTTTTATGGGGCAGTTTTAAACTGTCTGTTGAGTGAGCCTTACATATAATAATGAAGACTATACTCTTAATTCTGAATATTTCCCACACAGGATCGTCCTTGCTAGAGCTATTTCCTACAATTCATACATATGTACTTAATATCATTTCTCTTCACGATTATGAAAAATAATGATTAAATTCCAAGAAGTACTTCTAATTCCATAACCAATAATGATCAATTTATGTTTCTATATTTTCCTCATTCTAGAAAATTCGAAAGAAAGTCCGTTCCAATTTTCGTTTTCTAGAAAACTACGTATTTTCCCGATCTCAGTGGAATAAACGACGCCTCATTGAAAATAATTTCAGTCGAATGCCTCCAATATCGATAAAAAGGTTCCGAAGAAGCAGCAGACTTCATTAAGAAGCTATACTAACTGAAAATCAATCTGAATTTATATAGAATTCTGTTTTTACGTTCGACCTGAACTATACGCCAGAGTGTAAAAAAGAAATTCGGTAAAAGATTCAGTCATCTGTAAGTACGCTGAAATATCTGAAATATCGAGGCTTCATCGTGAATCGTTTTTTTATGGAGTGGATGAAAGGTTTAAGTTCCAGCTTGGAAAACTTAACAGCTTGATTTCTCTCTTTGGATTAAACATAATGGAGGAGACTCGTAAAATGAATCTGCAGGATATTCTTTGGAAACTTGATAGATTACTTGATGAGATAAAATCATATCATATACACTTATATGACACATTTGACGGTTCATTTATTTCCATATTGTTCAATAATAATAATTCATTCATTTCCAACAGATATACATTCAATAACAAGAGAAAAATAACAAATCGTTCACAAATAACGAAAAATAAGAACAATTGAAGAGGAAACCAATTAATATATAAGACGAATATAAAATCAAAATAAGTTGAAATAGTAATGAAGGAGAAACGGTTATAGTGGTGTCTACAGTGTGTGGAGATTGGGAAAACTACTCCATACCTGTAAACGAGAGGAACATGAAACTTTGGTCTACTTAGCAACTTCAAACAATGAATAATAAAATACACAGGTTTGAGAATTGAGGCAAAGGAGAAGTACATGAGCTGCTGCACTTATGAAGAGAAATACAATATTTCAAGCAAAATATCCTTCGGAAAACCGTGATCTAGAGGTCATCTGTCCTAAAGCTGAGATATTTCAAGAACTTGTGAACTGAGTTCTTTCCATATTGGTGAGCACCTTTGATAGTTCCGGCCTAACTATCAAGAGATAGCGCCACTAGGTCTGCTTTTGCGTCCTAGCGTCCTAGTTTTAGCCCAATCGCTAGGTTGTTTTCGTGAAAATGGAGAAATTGTAGAAACGTGCTGTTACTTCTATTTAAAAGGTTTCACACCAAAACAAATGAACGAAGATGTGGATTCAACAATAGGAGACTCCTCCCCATCATATTCACCCATTACGCAGTGGGTTTCCGAATTCAAAATGGGTCGTGTGAGCACCTCTGACGAGCCTCGCTCAGGACGACCCGTTGAGGTCAGGACATCAGAATTGATTGAGAAAATCCATCAAATAGTATTGAAAGACCACAGATTGAAAATGCACGAGATAGCTGGGACCTGTAGGATGTCAGATGAAAGTGTAGGAAGTATTTTGCACAACCATTTGAGCATGGAAAAGCTCTGTGCAAGATGGGTGCCACGTTTGCTAACGCTCGACCGAAACCTTCTTCGAAAAAATTTGGCGCTTTATAGGCGTAATCCAAAGAAGTTTTTGCGTCGATTCGTAATTGTTGATGAAACTTGGGTTCACCACTACACTCCTGAAAATGAAGAACAGTCAAAAGAGTGGGTTGGAAAGGGAGAACTATATCCAAAGAAGGAGAAACAATTTCATCCACAAAGGACTATAAACATTGATTATCTTGAAAAGCGTAAGAATTTCTGTGGTGAATACTATGCAAACTTATTGCTACGTTTAAAGGACGAGGTGCAAATTAAACGACCTCATTTGGCGAAGTAGAAAATTTTGTTTCATGACGATAACGCATTAGCCCATTCGTCGGTTGTTGCCATGTCCAAAATCCACGAATTGAGGTTTGAATTGATGCCGCATCTTCCCCACTCTCCAGAGTTAGACCCTAGAGACTATTACCTGTTTCCTAACCTCAAAAAAGGCTTGACGGTAAAAGATTTGAGAGCAACGAATAAGTTATCGAAACCTTAAATCAGTATTCTGAGAAGCTTAACGAATCTTCGTTCAAAACTGTTATAACTAAATTAGAAAACGTTCACTAGAAATGTATCAGTGTTGATGGAGGTTATGTTGGAACATAAAGCACAAAAAATTTTGAAACATCGTTTTTCTTGACCAAGCCGGAAACTTTCCATCTCGCCCTCGTATTTCAAGAATTACGCTGAATTTTTTCCATGTTATTGATGTGTACACTTTTGGTAGTTATATGAAAAATAGAAATGAGCAGTGGCAAGGTCCATCTCGAAGAGAAATAACACCGCGGAGATGAATGACCCGAAATGAACCACATCTCGCCACTTTTTCATTTCGAATTCGCCTCCGAAAAACTCCGAGTAATCGAAGCCACAATGATACATATCAAGGTGAAACCACCACCGTATTTCACCCGAAATGCAACACAGAAACACAACCCTCTGAGATATATCTCCGCGTCGTTTGGTGTTCTTTCTACGATTGTCTACCCATTATAAATCATTCCAGCCTTGCCGCGACGAAGAAGTAAAGCTGAAGCCGAAACAAAAAAAAAGAGTAATAAAGCCAGGCCTAAATTTATGGACCCGTCACGTCCCTCTGTACAATGCACAACCGTTTTGTATAAATATTCCGGAAGTCGACTTGTTGTGGCCTGGATACGAAATCCCCATCTCGACTTTCGAAAGATAAATTCTACTGAAACTTTGCCACATATACTTAACGACAACGGAACATTAGTGATGTAAACCGGATGGATGAGACCTTAATATCTCCTCTAGGGGTAGTTCCGGAGGACCGTCGCTAAGGGCACCACTTGGCGGGGTTTATACTGTTATAATGCTATCATGTTATAATGCTACTAGATTCCCTCTATTCGAATCAAACAGAGCGGTTTACTTATGTTGTGAATAAATACAGACCCTCCTTTGAAATTCATCTTTTTACTTAAGATATTTCGTTGAATTTCGCGAAAATTTGTGATATACCAAGAATGTGTTTCGGGTTGATTGCCCATTAAAATAGTAATAATTTCTGTTTCAATTCATATTAACATAATAGAGCATAACATGTTAAATACGGAAACTATATTTCGAAACCAATAATTTGTGATTATGGAGTTCCACAAGGACCAGTTTTGGGGCCGTCAATGTTTAATTTATATATAAACGATGTAATTAAGTATGTAAAGAATTTTGAAATTTATATATAACAGTCTTTCATTGAATACTGATAAATCTGAATATATTATTGTCGGAAACAATGCAAAATTATCTAGGTTAGAGTATGATATACAAATCGAAGTCAATAATGTAGCATTGGAACAAGTCAGTGAAATTAAGTATTTAGGTGTTATTATCGATGAAAATTTGAGTTTTAAAAATTATTTTAGATATGTTATGAGTGAAATTTCAAGAAAAGTAAACTTTTCAGCACGGATATGTAATTATGTTAGTGTTTTTACGAAGTATATAGTGTCTAAATCGATAATATTACCACATATAAACTTTTGTTCAACTGTATTATACACCTTGCCTCAAAATAATATTCAATTCAAGTTTCTTATTTGATATCAATTCAAGTAACACTTTTTGAGCGTGGTGACCGATAAGAAAACAAATTTCTTCCTTCTATCGAATGAATAAGAAGTTAATATCGTTTAAAATATTTTTATTTTCTTACAATACATGTAGGTTACTCAGGAATTTTTAACATTGAAACTATACGTTTATGGTTACTGAAATAAGAAACATAAGTTCAAGACTTGATATCCTCTAAATATCCGGAAAATACCGCGTCAATGGTTGTCCCATATTTTGTTGTGGATCATTATTCATTTTCAAATTCAATTATTCCGAAAGAAAAGTTGTCAAGCGCTCTGATTTTTTATCAGTGAAGTTGTTGTTGAAATCGCCAGCCAAGATAAGTGGAAATTTATTACCATTTGTACCAAGTATTTTCGACCCTTCCTCAGTGTACTCCAGTAAAGTTTGGTGAATAAAATGCTTAAGCTTGTACAATTTTGGATTCGGAGAAATATAAATTGCTACCATTACTATATGCAGGCCATTTCTAAGTTTACATAAGCACGCACAAATACCTTCAATGAATGAGCACCTGAACAGTTGTACCATATACATATACGTTAAGCGAACGCTCGGCCAAGCTACATGGTAGGCGAAGTGGGAGTGTTAGGTTTTATTTTCGTTACGAAATTTTTTGATTCGATCGCCGCGCCAAAGCTTGCGATAGAGGCTATGCAGTTACTTAAAAACAAGTCAAGGAAGAACAATTTCGAGAGTTAGATGAAATTTTAGTCCATTTCCCTAACCCTTCGGAGTATTCTGGAAGAGGGAACGTTACTATCCACCTCCTTTATTCATCCTCACGTTCGATAATTTTCGGCGGACCAGATGCCGCGTCAGTTCGGCCACTAATTGCAGCAATATTCAGTTTACGCTGGTTGAACACACAGTTTTGATTTGCGACACTAATAAAAGGGCGTGTTTCGCAACGCCACCGCGGCTCGAACTGGGGACCTCGCCTTTCGGTCATTACTAGATGCACGCGTTAAATTGCTTTGTGATGTAGACGCGTTTCCTAATAGAATACTAATGGGTCCTCCAGATCGGGCGCCGTGTTGAAAACTATTTCACGGATGTGCGACGACTAGAGAATTGGTTCAGATGTTCAATTCGGTTTCCAGAAACTTTGACGGCGTTTCGAGATCCGCAATGCACCATTTCTATTATTATTAGTCGGATGAATTGGTTGAGTTGTTAACGATGATGGCACAGATGTTGGAATATACGACGCAAAAGGCGCTGCTCGTAGAATTTATTCCCAATAATCCTTGAAGCTCATTTAGACCTTTTCATAATCAAAAGTTTGTCTCTGTTCTTAAACAGAATTCAATGTCAACCAACACTTTTCACTCGCTCATCTTTCAATTTGCAAAAATTTATCTGAGAAAAACGTAATAATAATAATATGTTCTAATAGGTGATTGTACGAGGGAATCAGTTTTCGGAGTACCCATTGAACAAAATTGCCTTGAACTGTGAACATTGTTTGGAACATGAAACTCAATAGAGCCAATAAGGGTTTAGACAGTCAATATAACCTTGTAAGAGGTTATAGAGAAACTTCAGAGACAACACGTTCCTGCCAACTTCGAATGATTTAGCTCCAAACCTGTTTCACAGGTCAATTTGGCTACATCCTCTGGCCGGATAAACTTTTTTTTTTGAGGGGATATTCCCTCCAAATTAGATATTCGAAAAATTCTCGTTATATCGACCCTAAATGGTTTTTATGAGAATTGTGAATGGAACGCTTTTAAAGTTAAAAAAGGATGATACTGCTCTCTCAGCCTTAACCAAAGATGACATAGAGACTCTGCTTTGTTGACTGGAGCGTCCTAATAACGACCAGGTGAACGCTCGAAACATTGCGGGATGTGAAGTAGTCAACAGCTACGTATATTTGGGCTCCAAGATCTCAAACGCTGGCAGCTGCAACGACGAAAGCCGGAGGCGTTGCGCCATAGTTAGATCTCCAGTGGAAGAGCTCACAAGGATTTGAAGGGACCGCAGAATAACCAAAAACACAGAGGTTCGACTAATGAAATGCCTAGTCCCCCCAATCTTCTTGTGGAGAACTGAGACACGGACATTGAGGATGCAAGATCGTCGCAAAATTGATGCGTTAGAAATATGGTTTGAAGACGCTTGCTCAGAATCCCTTGGACTGCACATTGAACCAACGTCTCGATTCTGAAGGAGCTAAACATCAAAGAGAAGTCATCGTCGACTGTACAGTTGCGAATCCTCAAATTCTTCGGACGTATAACTCGAAACGAAGACTCTATCGAACGATTGGTGGTCCAAGTCGAAGGCAAAAGATTGCGTGGGTGCTCTCCAACAAGGTGGACAAATCTGTGATGCATTACAACATTAATAAAAGCTTTAGAGCCGCTAAGCATAGAGCTGTGTGACGCCGTATTGCGTGGGACGCAGTGGCACAAGACCGAGACACGACCACGACCACTCTGACAAGAGTGAACGACTGAGAAGAAGAAAGGAATGGAACGCCAAAACATAAATCCGAAATCCAATTTGATGTTTACAATAAGACTTTACAATAAAGACATAGACGTAATCTTAATCTTCAACAATTATATTATTTTGTTTAGCTTACATTTTTTGTTTTAGCTCTTCATACTTTGGTTGTCGAATGAATCTAGTCAGCGATAAAGAGAATATTTAAACACCAAATCATCTATATTAGAAATGAATCCTCGACATTTCTTCCAAATCGGTTCAGCTGTTCTTGAGTTATAAAAACTGTAACTACCACGACACTCTTTTATATGTACGGATTGTAAAAGGAATTCTCTAGGTTTCTTCAATATTTCAATTCTTCGTATTCTTGGCTATGTGCTGAATCAAGAATATTACTACAGAATAAGAAGATAATCGATATGAGATGTAACGTGATATGAAATGATATTAACATCCTCACTCATCAGAAATTTTCATGATTTTCTCGAACTCAAGGTTTCAAAAATTATATAAAATCGTCAATCACACGGTGTCTCACAAATGGCTCTTGTGATAACACTTTGAAGATAGGTTGAATAATCAGCTTGTATATTTTATAATTATGTAGAAAACTGTGCTATGAATAGAGCTTTCTTTCATGAATGCTTTGAAATTAGTTCAACACGAGAGTCTGATAATTTCGAGAAAAAACTTCAGAATTATTGAAGTCCCATGAAAATACTAAACAGTTGCACAATGGCTAATTGCGGCTCTGTCTCGAAAAATCTATAATTTTTCATATGGCCTCTCGATGAATTTTTGTACTAGTACAACGACATAAACTTTTTTTGGAATCATCATATAATTCGAAATGAATATATTCAATCCATAAAATTAATTAAACTCCTTTTTTACGTGAAGGACTTTCCGCCGTCCAGTTGTGAGGTGAAATTAGATCCGAAAACTCATTTGCGTTGATAAATTTCATACCTATGCCGCGTACCTCATCGACCGCTTCGAAAACTTTCATATAGACCGATAAAAGTGGAGTTTCCTACGAATTTTCCAGTCGAAATGGTATTCGATTGAATGCATCTCGCGAGATGGGGTTTATGGATTTCAGAAACCCAGCGGCGTCGACTCCTTGACGCCTGGGGAGGCTCGAACACCCTTGAAACGCTGTTCGAGGAAATTATTATGCTTCATCAAATTTGGTTTTGGATCTCTTTGTCGAATTCAATGGAGCAAATCTCGACCTTTTTGTCCTAGAGCTAAGAAACTACGAGTTTCTAGTATTTTGAGAAAATTGGACACATTGAATATCTTTCACAGTTTTTCGAAACATTTTCTGCAGATAACAGAACAGAGGCATGTTAAAATATGCAGGCTAACTTGAGTCAATATTACAAGGTTTTTGATCTAAAAGTTCAAAAATTTTTCGAGGCAAAACCATATTGGGGTGCCCCAATATTTGTCACTCACCTCTGGAATAACTCAGTGGCCTAAACTTGGACCACTGTTATTTATTGTGTTTGTCAATGATCTGATCGATAATATAGACTCACCACATTTGCGGATATATGTGGATAAGTTTGGAGGAAGGATGAAGTTTATCCAAAGGAAGGTGTCAGTCATAACGTATTATTGAGACGTAGTTTTATCTCATTGCAGAGCAGGAGATAAAACTACGTCTAAACTTGAGTGATAATCACTCAAATTTTTGTACAAATTACTGCATTACAGTATTCAGTGTCCTCGTCTCTTGTCGCTCTGAAATTTCATGTTCCTAGTCAAAATGCTCGCAATACAGAATTATTTCAGCAAGAGACTCCAAGGACCAACTGGCTAATAGAATCCACCATTCGGTTTAGGGAGTCTTCATTCAATACAGTTGCTAATAAATGTGCCATTCACTTTCACTCCATTGTAGTCTTCATTATTGCCGAGACAAATTCCGTGGAATTAAAATGCTACTTCAGTAAATACCGTATAGTTGATACTTTGGGGAAATACGGATTTGGTTTTAACACCATAGTAATCCAAATTTATCTTCTTTTATGGACGCTTCAATTTTTGATAGGATACCAAGAATTGGCCTGGTCATGCTTTACTGTACAGGGTGGGAGGTTATTATAAAGAAAAACATTATTGTAAAATTGCCAATTTTATGTTGGTTTTTGTATGTATTTGTAGAGCTTCGACGAAGAGCTGTTATTGAATGAATTTATAAGAAACACACAGTTCTTTCAATACGACGAAAAGTCAATATACTCATATAATTAAAGAAATATACAGTCCATAATTCAACCCAACATCTTGGTCCATCGAGGCTGATTATACTTAACATTGATAGTTATATGAACAAGTGAAATTGAATAAAATGAATTGAATTAGAAATTTTTGTCATATTTCATTTCATTCCTTTATTTAGTAATCAGTTACTTTTTCAGTTTTTTCAGAATAGATTGAATTCTTTGATATATTTTAATTCATGTCATTTATTGAGTTATTCTTCAGCTATAGTTATCATTTTCTGTAATTGGGTATTATACGTGGTGGAATAAAGAACCTATTTTAATTATTATGAGTCGGCGCCACTGCAGAAGTCTCTCTGTAGGCGCAGTCACATCGCTGACTCGAAAAATGAGCATTCATTTCGTAGAGTACGTACCTGCCAAACACATTTTCGACTTGGCATTAATATTGAACGATTTCGCGACGCTATCAACTTTGGGAAGTTTCGTGGAAATTTACATATACATAGGTGTAATGCAAATATATCGGGATTTGTTGGAGGAAAGTTGGTAGTTTCTGATCATTATGAGAAACGTAAATTACTCGAATGATGCACTTTTCGCCAAACAATAGCATACAGTCAGAAGTTTCAAATTTTGTGCCCCGTGAATTTTATAAAGGGCTTAGTATTCCTATTTACTTTGTGCTCTTCTCGACAAAGCTTGGAGTTGAAGTGGTTTTGCTGTTTGAGTACCTAATCTATGAATAAATAACAGCTTTACTTCGAGAAAAGTGAAAATCCATGCTAGGATTCATTTTTATGTTACTGATATTCAACGGTTAAAATTTTAAGGAAAATTTATTTCCATTAAGGTTTACACACCAATCACCAAGTGACCAAGTGATCAATGGGTCATTATATATAATACCCGGTCATTATGAAAAATAACCAATGAAATATGGAAAATCTTCAGCCTCGTGAATGTTTTGGGGACTGAATTTTTGTTATAGCGAACTTGATACTGAATTTATTCGCAGTAAATCGTTATCATTTCGTGAAAATTTGAATGCATCAATTTAGGGTAAGCGTGAAGACAATTGTTCTTCAGTCCTAATTCAGTCTCATTTAAATAATCGAACACAGTTGGTACAATTTGAGGGCCATGAGTCATGTGTATATAAAGCCACTTTGGGTGTACCACAAGGCTCTAATTTGGGTGCAGTGTTGTTTCTTCTTTATGTACATGATCTAATAGACTGTCTAGCAGTTCATAGTCTCATGTATGCTGATGACTCGAAACTATTTCGCAAAATTCAAACATATGAGCACTTAGTAAGCTTACAGGATGGCCTCACCGCTGTTTCTGATTGGTGTTACCACAATGAACTCAATATGGATGTAACTTAATGTAACGTTGCCACATTCACTAAAAAGAAACGGCCTTTTCAATTTGACTACACAATTAACGAAACCATTCTGACCAGGGTCTCTGAAATTTGAGACCACGGCATAATATTTGATTAGAAATTCACTTTTGTGCCTCATATAAATAAAACAATTTCAAAAGCATTCAAATCTTATGGATTTATTGTGAGTAATGCTGGACACTTTTCAAATACCAAAACACTTATACAATTATTTAATGCGCTAGTAAAAATCAAATTAGATGTCGGATGTATAATTTGGTGTCTCATTTACAATTCTCATGAAAATCATTTAGAGTCAATACAACAAACATTTCTCAAATATCTAATTTGGAGGGAAGATCACGTTTATCCGGCGAGTGGATATAGCCAAACTGATCTGTTAAACAGGTTTGGAGCTAAATCACTCGAAGTTGGCAAGGACTTGTTGTCTGTGAAGTTTCTGTATAACCTCTCACATGGTTATACAGACTGTCTATACCCTTATTGCTTTATTGGTGTTCATGTTCCTAGACAATGTTCACGTTCAAATTAATTTGATTTGATTCAAAGATTGTCTAAAAATTCAAATGAAAAACACTTGGCTTGGTTTCGCAAAATTTATAAAGAATACTTGAAATTCTTTGTAATATCTTGACAATAATTGTTTCGAGGTGTTACCCCAGTTTAACTTTTGAAACGCGGTAACTTCCCAAAACGATTGTCAAGTATTCATTACATTTTCTGAAACCAAGCCAATGTTTCTTATTTATTATTTCTATTTCATTCATTTGAATTATTATGAATATAATTCATGAGGATTGAAACCGATGATAATCAACTTGATTGAAACCTTTTGAGGATTGATCAACAATTCGCTTCTATAATATTCACATCTTCATAAAAGGTTCCCATTCGCTCATTATATTCGGACATTTCTGAAGCCACACTTCAAATCATTTTCTCGCTTTCGTCTCACTGCTCGAGAGCCGGTTCGCTAGTCTCGTGTAAGAACCTAAGTGACTATTACCGCATGATTAGGGCTTCGCCGGGTGCCGCATTCTTTGGCACTCCAATTCACCTTTCCAGATCCAGAGCGGCCCATTGTTACTTAATGAGTACATTGGCGAGTCTTCCAGGAGTTTTCAGGGCAGCTACTTGCGCCCTTTCAAACGTTCACGCTTCGTCGAACGCCAATTACAGGATATCCAACTGAAAACTCACGTGCTGTATGTCGCTATCAGTTCCTGTCTGATTCCAGTTTCCGCTCGACGCTAACGAGCATGTGTGGAGTCCTTCTGGAAATCACGTTCGTGCCGCACATCCTGCTTTTCAGGAGGGATGGAACGGGTCGACTTGTTTTTTAGATACAGTTTTGTCTAGGATGTATTTTCGAATTCGTTATTCAGATAAATTAACTTGAAGGAGAGGAACGTCGTATCTTGAATCCTTGCAAAACGTATTCTCAATTAACTATAATAATGAAGATAACTTTGTTTTAGCATGAGCTAGAACGAAGATTCATACGAATCTGCCTGCGAAGTTGTCTCGATTTTTGGTGACACTATTTGCCGATGATTCATCGGTGGTTGTTTCTGGCAGGACTCCCCACTAACTGCTGGAGGCATGTGAATGCATTGTGATGGAGTTTGTAAATTAGTGTCGAATTAACAATCTGATGGTGAACGTTGACAGAACTGTATGTGTTCATTTTTGTCTAGAGGGCAATGAAATTAGTACCTTGGATGTTAACATCATGATGATAACATCCTGATATCATGATGATGAAACGGACATCATTGATTGATAGATTATGTGGAAAAGTGAGTAACATTTTTAGGAATCCTTCCTAGAACTAAGAACATCTTACCTAGAAACTGTGAACTATGAATGTGTATTACAGTCTTGTATATAGTCATCTGAATTATAATATTCTGGTGTAGGGCTGCTCTACATAAATAAATAGGGTGTTTATTACACAAAAGCGAACACTTCGATTAATATTTAATATTCATCAACGATATGTATGTATATTTTTATGAATGAAAACTGAACCAAGATTTCTCTTTGAACCAATATTTTTATTCGGGGGCTCAGACTCGAAAACTGAATTCAGTCCTTTTGAGAGCATTCCTCTTGTTTGTAATCATAGTATCAGTTGAATGAATGTAATTTTACAATGTAAGGAATGTCTCTATAAATTTTATTTTATTATTCATTATTTATAGTGAAGATAACTTTCTGTTGACATAAGCTATAACAAAGATTCATATGAATAAATAACGACAAATCACAATTTCAACATTCAACAAGTTGTTTCACTCATTTACAATATATGCAGTTTATATTCGTTTACAGTATATACGAGGTATGTTCAAGAGAAAAAGTATATTTTAAATTTTCGCGGGCTATGGACATTCGATTATCGAATTGTTTTTTGTTATGTTGAAACACGCACGTTTTCAAAAAGTTGACATTATTAGCCATTTTGGATTAGTAGTTTGTTTTCGACGACTAAAGACTTTAGCACTCATTTGTGTTTTTCGATTTTTTAATTTTGAAAAAATGAATCTAATAATCAGTATTAAATTTTGCGTTAAAATGAAATGAAGTGCTCCAACGCACTTGAATTGTTGAATTTGTGGAATTCGGCGAGTCTACTGTGTCTCAAGAAAAGTGTTCATTAAAGGCACAAGCGCTTTACAGAAGGCTCAGAAGGTATTATGACGATGAGCGTTCTGAAGTTGAAAATAGGTCATTGAAGGAAACATCGAGACAATGAAGGAAATGGTTTCGTAAACTCGTCGAATAACTACTAGAGAAATCGCATAGGATGTTGGCATATCAATCGACTCAAGCCATGCAGTTTTCTCGAATGTTTCAGGCATGAATGGTGTGGCAGCAAAAGTTGATCTGAAAATTACTAAATTATGGGCTATAGCAACGTCGAATTAGTATCACTCAGGAGTTGTTGAATGACGTCAACGACAATCCAGATTTGTCCAAAAATGTCATTACTGGCGACGAAACGTGGGTCTATGGTTAAACGTCGAAACCAAAGCCCAATCACTCAATGGAAGCAGTCGGAAGAACCAAGATCAAAAAAGTACGCCAAGTTCGATCAATTGTGCAGGTTTTGCTCACTGCTTTCTTCGATTAAAACGGCGTGGTGCACCATGAGTTCTTGCCAACAAGTCGTACGGTTAATAAGAAATATTGCAAGAAAGTTATGTAACTTTTGTGTGAAGTCATAGGAATAAATTGATATGGACTCAAGTCATTGGAATTCTGGATAAACCAATCATGGATTCTCCATCACGATAATGCACCAGTTCACACATCAATGCTGGTTTGCGATTTTCTGGCTCAAACAACACCGTAATCATGCCTCACCACCGTAGTCATCAGAATTGGCTCCCTTTTATAGACTTTTTCCCATTCTCAGAACTGAAGAGACCAATAAAAGGAAAGAATTTCGTAAGAATTGATGAGAAAAAGTTGGAGAGAAAGAACGAGCTGATGGCCATATTGAAAAGCGTATTTCATTCGAGGATTGGAATAAGCGATAGTATAGTGCAAAATAGAATATATACATACATATGACGAGAGAAGGAACAAAAGAGACAAATAGAAACAAAGAACAAAACTTACTCTAGAAACACTTAGATATTTAAACAATTCATGAGACGTAAAGCAATATACTCTAACATACATATAACGAAGAAAGCTGTACAAAGAGCCTTAAAGCATTATGTTTTGAAAGCTGATGAATACATATTGGCGAAACACCACCCTACTAGAAATATTTATGACTGAAATAGTTGAAGAAAAATGATTTCTCATAGTTGTTGCTACGAATCAAATCAAATTGGCGAAAAGCTAGTCGGAAATTTTATAGGCAGCTTTTCGTGAAAAACAAAACTCGTGCGTTAATTCGTGTCTAAAATACTCCATTAATGAGATTAATTTTTGGAAGCGTTTAGCTTTAAAACCTTTATAATGATATCTCAGATTTACATTTGCTGTAAGAACCGAATTTTGCTTTTAAATCCAGATTCAAAGCATTTCTACTGCTCTCGCGTACAACTTGGAATGAAAACAATCTCGAATTTGGATGTTGTATTGTTGATTTAATTCAATTCCGCTTCATTCTCGACATTCTTGTGCATTATATTAACAAAGCAAGCGTAGACTTGAAATGAACGGAAAACATTTTTCACTAGTTAAATTGAAACACTCTTATTTGAAGGTTTTTGTTGTAGTTCTGCATTCACTTGAAAACTGCTCGAATTTCTGGAACCTATATGCACAAGAATGAAGATGATTTGAGAGATTTATACGGGGCCGTTTCCTTTTATCTCGAATTCCTATGAATATGAGCTCGGAGGAAATATTTTCGAAAGAATTCAAACTACTAAATACTTGAATTAATTAAAAATATATGTTTGCAGTGAAAGTCTGTATTCTTATTCGGTTAAATACTCGTAACTCATTGCTATTACAAATTTCGATATGTCTTCCAGGATGTCATGCTCCGTTAATTGAATTTGAGTTTTATTTTTAATTGCCCTGAATTTGCTCATTTTGAAAGAAAGTTTTTTCATTCAATTTTCTACACAGTACAGAAGTCACTTGGGTGTTTCATTGAAACGCCTATGGAGCCTGTCATCTTGCTATGAAAGTTCGCACTGATCTTGTCAGGAAGGCCCTGTATTATCATCGAGACAGTCTCTTTCAATCCCCAATAGGGACAGTTCACGTGAGTAGTTCACCAGCTGTTTCTATCTCTTCATTGGCAACAACGTCAATTTTTTTTCTACAGTTGTTGTGGAACTGAACACGAATTACAGAAAGAACCTTAATTTTTATGGTTCAGTCCCAATGCGTCATTCAGTTTCTTTGCATGAAAAATACGAAGATACAGAAAATACAAGACCTTAAAATGGTTTGTTTTCTTCTTGACCCTCAACACGGATGTACCAACTATCCCCGTTTTCTACGCATGTGGGACAGCATAGCTCGTGAGAAGCATTTGATGCAGTCAAAGTGGCCTCCAAGATCTGACCTGAAACCTGGTGATCCAAACATTCTAAATCAGCCACTTGTCGACAGAAAAAACATTATATTTCCGCCTTTGCATATGAAACTAGTTATCATGAAGCAATTTGTTAAAGCTTTGTCAACTGAAGGGGACTGTTTTGAGTATATAATTTCGGCATTTCCTAGCTTTTCATATAAGAAAATGAAGGCTGGCGTCTGTGATATTTTTCTACTCATGTGTGGATTGAGCAAATTAAGTCCATACATGAATTAGTTCACCTACATCTTCTAACATTAATACGCAAGTGTTCTTGAATCTGTATTACACACACATATATGAAAGTGCATCGTAAAATTGTTACTTCTTTCCAAAGAAAAATTACGTCATTACTTCCACCAAGTCAGATTATCCCTCTTTCATTAAAATGGTCCAAAATATTTCATATTTCTCTAGCGTCTACTTCAAATCATTCCAGCTGAAAGTGGTGCTTTCAAATTGGGGAAGAATTTTCCATTACGACCATCCGGCTTAGCTTGCTATCCTTTCCTGATGCTTGAATACTAAAATTAATCTCCCTTAAATTGTTCGCCTTCTGGCTATTTGTATATATTCGTAACAAGTAAGACCCGTTGCGCCCTACAGATTTAATCTGCTTTGGAATAAACTATTTCCTGTCTGCAATGAATAATACGCCGTGTATAAATTAGTGAGAGGTCTTCAAATCGTGTTTCATCAGATATTTATCGAGCATGTCGGAATAACGACTGAAAACAACACACTGAAGCAGTTGTGAGGGCAATGTGGAAGGAAATAATGTAACGGGTGTTTTTTCAGAGGTATAGAAATTTAAGTTGGCATTACTGTTGAAGATGGCGACCGATTTGACATCTGAGAAGTGATTTATTCTCAGTTTGGTTTGGCAATTCAACATGAATAGACTCACGCCTGAACAACGCTTGCAAATAGTGCAATTTTATTTCGAAAATACTGGTTCTGTGCGGAATACGTATCGCGCACTACGTCGTAAAATTTTGTTTAGCGATGAAGTGCACTTCTGGTTGAATGGCTACGTCAACAAACAAAACTGCCGCATTTGGAGTGAAGATAATCCTCAAGTGTATGTCAAAACACCGTTACATCCAGAAAAACTGACTAATTGGTGCGCTTCATGGCGTGGTGGAATCATTGGTCCGTACTTATTCAGAAACGATGATGGCCAGGACGTTACAGTCAATGGTGATCGGTATAGAGCCATGATTACTAACTTTTTCATTCCTGAATTGAACAACCATGATGTCCAGAAGCTGTGGTTTCAACAAGACGGCGCAACATGTGCCACAATCGATTTATTGAAAGACACGTTTGGTGATCTTTCAATAAATTAATTTATTACCTAATTTCATGGAGGCCTAATTTCACGTTTTGGACCTGTGAATTGGCCTCCAAGATCTTGTGATTCAACACCGCTAGACTACTTTCGGTAGGGCTATGTGAAGTCATTGGTCTTTGAGGATAAGCCACAAACGCTTGACTATTTGGAAGACAATATTCAGCGTGTTATTGCCGATATACGGCCACAAAAGTTTGAAAAAGTCATCAAAAATTGGACGTCCAGATTGCACTACATCCAGCTGTGGCGGTCATCTGCCGGAAATCATATTCGAAATGTAATGCCACCAGATTATCTTTCGAATAAGAAAAAATCCTTGTCAATCGAATGATCCATCGTTGTTTTTGCCACATTTAATGTAATAAAAAATGTAACATATGTCAGTGACGTGCATGGGTACAATACTAGAAGTAATGCTAGTTTTTATATCCAAATTAGTGAGCTCTCTAAATATATACTATGACTGATTTAAGGCTATCAATAATTCACTTCATATCTTAATACTGAAAACTAGTACTAGTATTAAGATATTCAAGCGTGATCGAAGAAAATATATTTTAAATGATCAGATAGATATGTAATTAAAAATTGACAGTTCAAAATATATAATTTTTTGTATAGCTTCATCTGATTAAATATTATTATTATATATGGATTAATTCTGCCGATTTGTTTCACGATTTTATAAACCATTCGCGATCAAAATCATAGACATAGCATCAAAATGTCAGTTTAAGATTAAATCGTTATTGTTCCTCTGAAGCTTACGAAACTATTATCATCCCCTAACTTTAATAAACTAATTGAATTCAACAAGTCACTCAGTAAAATCAGATAGGGATTGTTTATCTACCGAATATAATTGGCAAGTAATTCAACCTAGACGTGCACGATGGAACTATTATATTACGAAAATACAGTCGTCAAGAAAATCCAACTCCGTGAGAACTTCAGAAACATCCCCCATTCGAGAAATATTACCATCAAATTAGATCCGGTGAAATAAGCGAGAATATATCAAATCTAAATTTTCGCGATGTCGAATTACGAACATGAATAACGCTAAATATCTCTCGGATGGGAATTCCTCACATAAGCACTCGCATTATTAGATTAATTAGAATTTGTCAGGAACGGAGCGGAAACGAGATTGACTAGCGGGCCTTGTTTAATGTGAGGTCTCCCCGACGTCTAAATATAGTATCGTCTTTTTGTGCCGTAATTATCGCGATGGCTATGAATCACGTTTTCTACACATTTCGGGCGTATTGGTGAAGTAGTTTTTCTAACGAGAAAATAATGATACTATTGTTGATTATAAGAATGTAGAGTTCACTGATTGTTCGCTAATGTTTTGATGTAACATGTTCGTTAAGGGTGATTTTTTAAGAGTTAAGTTTTTCACGTTGGCGACACTGATTGGTAATGGCATCCAAACGTCATCTGTCAAAGTGAAAAGTTTCCAATATACTCTGTCATTTTATCATGGAATGACTTACAAACGAGCAACATTTGCAAATTGTTGAAATTTACTATCAAAATTCGTGCTCTGTGAAAAATGTATCGTTTGTTACGACCATATTCGCCGTGGTGAATCTACAATTCGTGCTGTTATCACCAAATTTTGCACCAAGTTTATTTTAATGGACATTAAGCCATTGTCTCGCATGCGTACAGTGCGTACTGAAGAGAAAATTGTAGCCGTAGCGTACAGTGTTAATGTGGATCGTGAAATGTCAATTCGTCGCCGTTCTCAGCAATTGGGCATGTGTTACTCAACCACATGGAAAATTATACGTGTTGATTTGGGTTTGAAAGCCTATAAAATTCAACTTCTGCAAGAATTGAAACCGAATGACCTACCACATCGTCTAATTTTTGGTAAATAGGCCTTAGAACAGCTTAATGAAAATCCGCTGTTTTATCGAAAAAGTGTGTTCAGCGATTAGGCTCAACAAAACTGTCGTATCTGGAGTGATGAACAGCCACATGTCATACAAGAATTACCGATGCATCCCGAAAAAATGACAGTTTGGTGTGGTTTATCGGCTGGTGGCATCATCGGTCCATTTTTCTTCAAAGACGACCGTGGAAGAATTTTTTTTTGTCACAGTTGACTGATTTGAACTTGCTTGACATGTGGTTTCATCAAGACTGTGCCACATGCCACACAGCTCGTGAAACAATATACATGTTGAATGAGGAATTTGGTGAGCAGCTTATCTCTCGAAATGACCCTGTGAATTGGCCGCCAAGATCATGCGATTTGACGCCTCTAGATTATTTCTTATGGAGTTATGTGAAGATTATGAAAATAATCTTCACATAACTCTTAACATCTTCTTATGATGTTATATAAAAAATGTCAAAAAAACATCACATAATTGGACGGCCTGTTGTGCCAGCGCTTCTTCCAATTTTCGAAGTACTTCTGAAATACGCTTTGCGATAAGGCCATCAGCTCGTTCTTCGATTCCGATTTTATCTCATGAATTGAGGCAAAACGCTTTTCTTGCGATGGTCTCTTCAGTTTTGGGAATAGAAAAGAGTCGCAAGAAGCCAAATCTGATGAATACAGTGGTTGCGATGTGCTTTACGAAAACGTTGCATAAATTTTTGATAGTATTCCCTATTAACCGTACGACTTGTTGGCAAGAGCTCATGGTGCACCACGCCGTTGTTATCAGAGGAAAGAGTGAGCAAAACCTTCACATTTGTTCGAACTTGGTGTGGTTTTTTCGATCTAAGCTCTTCTGGCCGCTTCAATTCGGATGATTCAGCTTTACTCACGTTTCTTCACGAGTTGTGACCTTTGTGAGCAAATCCGGATAGTCGTCATTCAACGATTCCTGATCAATACTAATGTGACGTTGGTTTGGATCAAAATCTAGCAATATCTGAACAAGCTTCGCTCAATGAAATGCGTCGATTGATATGCCAGCATCCTCTGCAACTTCCCTTATAGTGATTCGACGATCTTCCAAAACCATTTTCCTTGCTGTTTTGATATTCTCTTCGCTGGTTGACGTGGTTGAAACTCCAGAACGCTGATCGTTACCAACATCTTCTCGGCCGTTGTAAAGCGCTTGTACCACTCATAAAGATGTGTTTGAGACAAATTAGACTCGCCGAAGTCTACAGTTAACATTTCAAATGAGTTGGTGTACTTCATTCGATTTTCACCGCAAAACTCAATACAGATTCTTCGATCCATTTCTTCCATAGGTAAAAAATCGAAGAAGACACAAACGTGACTAAATTTTTTATTTTTCACAAACTACTAATTCGAAATGGCTGATAGTGACACCATATAAAAAGCGTTACTGTATGAACATAACGAAGAGAAAATTCCGATAATCGAATGTGTAGAGCCCACGAAATTTCAAAATTCATCTTTTATTTTTAACAGATTTCGCATATCTGCCATATACACCTGGTCACCTGGTGGTAGAGGAAAAACGGTGTGGGTTTAATTGAAAAAGTAACTAGCTGGGAGTTATATATACAATTGCTGTGTTCACTAGATGCTGAAGAGGTTCTAGAAAACAATAATTTTCGTCTTTATCCAAGCGCATACGCTTTGCTTGCTCTCTCAATAGCCAAGAAATCTTGTTAATTCAACCTATATTTTCCTAGTCACAACTGTCTTAATTTCGCAGAATAGAAGTTTCGCTGCGAATACGGAAAGTCATTTAAGTTTTCACATTAGTTTTTGTTATTCGGCATTACAGTTCATTAAATCCTGTTGGCGATATTTCCGAGTTATGTAGCGAAGGTCGAAATGATTCACCTTCGTTAAGTTCGGGGAAAGTTAGCGCTTAATGTACCGAATGCTGCATATTATTATATCGACGACAGAACTTCTATGGATCCTTTGGAAAGTGGTATTTTAATTCTCTGATTGGTCTGATAAAAAATACTGGTCACATTTAGGTTCTATTAGAAATTGGTAT